>CAUJRU010000001.1:3166468-7966468 GCA_963277665.1 Viscum album
AGATTTTAGGTCTCAATTTTAGCAATTCAATCACATGGATGGGATCTCAGTTTTGCTCGGATTTTAGGGGAAAACGTTCACAACGTTTTTAAAAAAACTGTTGGGAAAGGTGAGCATTACCAACCGTTTGTGTAAACCATTGGTAAAGCCTTCCTAAGTCATGTTCATTACCAACAGTTTTACAAAACAGTTGGTAAAGGGAGAAAAAATTTTAGATTTCCCAAAGGTTTCTTCTACCCATTGGGAAATACTTGTTTTATACCCCAATACCAACGGTTCAATAGAACCATTGGAAAACAAGAATTGGGAAACCCTAGCTTCTTAGTAGTGATTCTAATTTCATTATATATTTATTATATAAATAGAATCGAAGGGGTGAAGATGTCAACAAAATAAAAGTGATCCTTGAAGAATATTTCTTCATATTTGGGTAATTTTCTTTTAGATTATAGCAAAAGAATTACATTCTTTTCTCTCCACCCAAGGTGAGGATTCCAGGGTGATGGTGGAGGTGTTGGTAGATTATTTGATCCTATTTTGGAATATCCAATGCTATGTTAGGATGGCATGATGTCTAAGAATCCCATTTTTATTACATGGGTTATGATATGAAATATGATTTATGATTTTGTGGCACACATAAAAATGCTTTCATTATGAGATTAGTGGGACCTATATATCCCTCCAATGAAATGGGTAAAGATTTATATCTCATGAGATAGACATGGCTGGAATGAAATGTTAATCTGGTTTAGTGATACTGGAATGGAACGAGGAGTGAACTCGATTCAGTAAGGGACTTTGTCCACTAAGATGGTCTTGGAAGCAATACCTTGGATACTATGGAAATCAGAACATGTGATTAATGGATGCCACAATTTTTTGTTTTATTCCCATGCTATTTTATATTGATTAATGTTCTTTTATGATATATGATTTATGTACTTCAATGTTTTATGTCATTCCTCAAGATTTTGATGTTTAGATTATATTCTCTAGTTTGTACATGAAAATGTTCATGGATTGTTTTATGTTCTCTATTTTTACCCTTACTGAGAATTTTAGCTCACTATGTTTTTATTTTCTTTTCCCCAGAACATAAAGAAATGTTTTAGGTAAGAAAACAAAAATGGGAAGATCTTTATGGGAGATGTTTAAGATATTTCACCATGATTAGAAGATTATATTCCGAGTTTCCAATGATACTAAACTATTACAGTCCTTGTGTGTCTGTTTTTGTTATGTATTAAGTATTCTGAAAATGTAATGTAATGTCCATGTATGTCAAGTTTGGGGTCTCTATAGTTGGTATCAGAGGAACGATTAGTCAAACTTTGGAAACTAGGATGTGAAAACTTTAGTGAGATCCCTATAGATATTTCCATGGTATGTCTTGGGATGTCCCTATGGTTAATTATATGTATAGGTTATAGTCCTAGGATTATAGTAACAATCATAGAATTAAACCTAAGATGTTATATATTGAAACTACTCACCATTTATTATGTTGTTTTCCTAGCATGAGTTTTGCCTCTTACACTATTCTTTTTGGGTTTTACACAATGGATGGAACCCAAAGGAACCGTGTTGATCAATGTAATGGACAATTCAATGATTTTCCTTCAGAACAAAGCATTGTTATGGGAGATGGAGTGAAAAATCTTATTGTTGTAATTACACTAGCTATGAATCATTCTGAAATTATGATGGAAAAAGGAGTTCAATAAGTACTTCCATCTAATTCTTGAAATTATGATGGAAAAGGAGTTCCTTGAGCTTAAGAAAAATGATGAAGAATCTATTGGTATATACAATGCTAATTTTACAAGGATTGCAAGGTAATCATCTGGATTTATCATCCAACATGAAAGTAAAGTTGATCAATTCATAATTGGATTAAAACCATGTCTTTGAAGGGAATTAGCTATAAGAAGACTTCAATAGCTATGAAGAAATTTTGTATTGTGCTATCAAGATAGAACTAGAAGTTGGTGTTACATATCCATCTCATGGTTTTGACAAGAAATTAATGATGGAGTTCAAGGAAAAATCTCAAAACAATAGTGAAAAGAATATGAATGTTTCTTTATGCTCAAAGTGGGGTGGAGGTTATCTAAAAGGTAGTATAAAATGTTTTACGTGTGGAAAAGAAGGTCATCGAGCAGTTGAGTGTCGCTGTAATGGGAAAAGGTAGCTAATGGTGTGAATACAGAAAAGACTACCAAGAATGCTCCACAGACACTTCAATTATTCAAGTGCAAGGGCATTATGCTAATCCATGCCCAAATCCAAGGGTTAATGATGATCGACGTGAGAAACCTCTTAAGGAAATGGATAAAGGGAAGTCACATGCGATCACTATTTATGATGTTGAGTATTAAAATGATGATGTGGAATGATTTAGTGTTTATGTAATGGGATTTCAAAATAGTATCATGGAATCTCATGGTATCGTGGAACTTTGGAATATCTATGTATTGGTTTTCAAAAATTATATGGTACCCGTAACCATGATAAGTTATTGAAATATTTTTGGAAAGATGATGATATGCACATAATGAAGGGATAAAGATAAAATCAAATGAGCTCATAACGGATATAAGGACAAAGTTATATCATGGATTCAGTATATAGAAATTTTGGGATTTGGGTATGTGGAATGAGATAACTTTTGACAGCATTCATGTTTTCACTAACGTTCAATGGGTATTCATTTTTCAAGAGAATACATGATTATGGTATTCACGTGTTTGGAATGTGACCAAAAAGATATATCGTATGATATATGTGGGATAAATGATGGTATTCACATGCTCAGTAGGTGGCATTTCTAGTAATTGTTTTCCTTATGCTATGAGCTTGGACATAAGTATCTTGGAAAAGCCTAAAGATTGGAATGGATTGTGTTGGACATAAGTTAGTATTGTTTAAGGTTAGAACTTTTTTTTGATATTATTTATGGGATGTTATAATAATGTAGTTTTAAAAAAGGTAATCCTACAGGACGGGTGACAACCCATCGCTTCAGACAAGGCTATGGGAATCGAACCCAAAATCGAAGTGCAACAAGCCTTTATCACCTACCACTGGCCTATAGGAAGTCCCTAGTTTGTTGAAACTTGTTTTATTTTATTAATAGGTATGATAGATGATGTATAAGTCCATTTTTTGAATATTATACGATTAACCTCACCATAGATGGACATTTGTATAGTTGATAACTTTTTCTAACCTTTTATTTGAGACAGATGGAATGACCCATCATTCTATCACATGATCTTCTAACAATTCAATAATGACAAATTCAACTTCATTTATTTAAGAGATGAAGTGGAAATTGTTCATGGCACGAACAACGGTGAGATTATACCAAAATAAAGTAAGTATTTCTTCTAGTGCAAATTATTCAACTTTAGATAAATGATCTCGAAAACAAAAATTGTTGTCCTAGGGTCCACAAATCCGATGAATCCGATGTACCTTAGATCATCACAAATTTATGGCTTTGTGAATGTTGCCTTTTTCATATCCATGTTCTCTACCACTCTCCATCAGAACATGATGGTTATATTTCTCTTTCATATCCATACTTTTACCTATGTTCTCCTATGTGGAAACCTAGTGATTAGTACATTTGGGTAACTGTTCCATTTAATACTTTAGTTTTTAAAGATATGTTTTGGTATTCCTTTTTACGATGTGGGATTCTATGAAATAAACACTCATGTAATAAACCATTTATAACCCTGAGGAATTTCGAGGGAGAAATTAATTTTAAGGTTGCTATAATGTAACCCCCAAGATTTTATAAGATATATTCTTTTTAATTTCTTTTATATCTTCTGTTTTACGCTACACCAAGTTTATTTTGCACTATAAGCAACACCGTATTAAATTGCAGTACCCACAACACTAATCTTGGACCGTGTTACACACAATTTCATGTTTGTTTGATAGTAGTTATTCTACGCAACATTGTCTGTATATATATATATATTCAATGAATAAATTAAATATGGTTGGATTTTGTTATAAGAAAAAACAAAGGGGTCTTTCACTACATGAAACCCTAACTTGGCTTGAATTAGACACAATCGCGACCTTCCTTGATAGCGTGTATTGTACGCAATACCGGGTTTCACTAAACAACGATATATGTTTATAATATTATTATAAACTAGCCGATATGAATAGTATTAACTAAATTTTGAATTTTATAACATTATTATTCATCTTACACATTTTCTAGAACCTGGTATGAAAATAAAATAAATTTTTCGGGTAAAATAATTATTTTAAAAAAATATGTAGTTTTCCACCTTTTGATGGCGCAACTATTTCAATATATAATTTATGACAAGTTTTAATGATAAATTTTACAAAATAAACTTATTCTTTTGAATAAGGATATGAAAATTTACATTGGATAAAGGTTTTACATTTTTCTGACAATGTTTTTATTTTTATGAATAGTAAAAACAAGCTAAATTTTTACTTCAAAAAAACTTTTGTTCATCGAGATAATTTATATGGATAAATTATAATAGTAAATTTTTTTATAAAGTATAAATATAATATATTTTTACTATTTAATATAATGTATGTCATTATCATTGATTTTAAATTGAATTCATAGGTTAAATCAATTCGATCTTTTGCAATGTTTTAAAAAAAATCCCTTTTTTTTCGACAACAAGATTAATTTAAATTATTTACTGCAAAATTATGTGTTCTGAATTTGGAAATTTGTAACCCATATTTGGAATCATTATGTACATCTTATGTTAATAGGCTACTTTTTATTTTTGGGCATTATGAATAGTAACTACGGTAAATTTTATTTACCATATTTAAAGGTAAATTAGGCAATTAAGGGTAAGAAAAGTATTATAAAATTACTCTAACACTAGTAATAATATGATCTAATGATTATATTTCTTCCGAAGTCATATTTGGGTCGAAATGGAATCCTTTGGAACCCAGATGGATGTGATTAAGACCATTAATTTATTTTATTTTAAAGAAAGTAAAATATGACTCACTCAAACTTTAATAATTAGATTATTTTTAATATAAGGATATATAGAATATAATTTCGATTATAAACACTCATTTGAAATCTAAAATTTTATTCTTTATCATGGTAATTTATTTGTAATTTTTAATAAATATTTAATTATCTTTATAACTTATACATTAATGATGTAGAAATTAGTTATTTAAGAAAAACCCAATAATATAGTTTTTATTAAAATAATAATACCTATCAAAAAGACCGAAAACATGAACAAACCTTCTTGTTATAATATATATATAACATAATCATCCAAGGGTCTATTTGCGGACCATTTGGAGCCTTAAAAAACATATTATGACATTTATATTATTTTATTTTAAATGATTTCAATGATGTCACCTTCATAATTTAATAAATATAACAATTTAAATGATGCGATTTTTAGAAGATAATTATAGTAAAAATATTATTATGAAATTTATTGTATTTATCTTATTCATAGGATTTTAGTTTTAATTTTATGCACATAATAAGTATATTAAATGATTATACAAAAATGATGTACTAATTGTTTTATTAAGGTAAATATCAAATAAATAGTTTTATAAATATTAAAATAAAAATTATATGAACTAATTAATGTTCTCCACAAATTTTCTAGATTACTATGACAAGTTAGGATTCTATTAAACATTTTTTTCTAATATATTCTCTATGTGGATTTTATTTAAATTCAAATAAATGAATAGTGTCAAAATTAACACTATTGTTATTTTATAAAAATTACATATTATTAAATTGATTAAAAATCACATAAATAATTAAAAATTAAAAATTGAAATTTAAATGGTCTAAAAGTTCATAACGTACCCAATTATGACACATAGGTAATTTTTTTTAACAATTTAAAATTTAGAATATTATTACCACAAAAACACTAAATAAATTAAATAAGGATAAATCAAATTGCTAAGGTTTATAATAATTTCCCAAAATTTCTAAAATTGATTGGATGATGATATTACAACCCTATATTAACTCATATCAGAATGTGAGCCAATTTTAAAGTTTTTATGTGTGGTTTCAGTTTATTATAAATTAATATTTTTGAGGTTTCCAAAAGTGCCCCTCTCTTCCCTTATAAAAGGGCACCTCCTCCCTCTCCTCTTAACAACAATTTGAGAGTTCATTCTAGGAAAAACCCTTACAATTTATATTATACACTTCCCGATAAAAATTTTGGAGGTTCTGGTATTCTCAGAATACCAACTCTAGTCCCTTAAGCTGAATCTTAAAGGAGGTGCATCGAAGAAGAGGTAATCTCTTCTACCGATTCGTTCATGTTTGGTTATTCTTCTACATCCTATTATTTAGTTGTTTCATTGTAAATTATTACAATCAGTAACAATAATACACTTATATGATATTATAAATATTAAACAACCCCATTTCACCTTCAATCCATCCTATTGAAAATGAAATCACCACGCGTGCGTACATACGAAATACCGTCTCCACGCCGTGGTGTAATCAGTTTTTCCACCACCACCATTCTTGGATGGGTATAATGGTGTAAATAATAACTACATATGTTTATTATAACATCATACTGATTCTGATATATTATATCATCCACTCCATTTATTTTCAATAATTATGGGAATGATATCATCCCTCGTGCGTATGTACGGACTACCGTCCCCACGAACGCGATGAGATTCATTTTCTTTGATTAACAATTCAAGTATGATTATAAAGTACATATAATAAATAATAATAAAAGATATTAAATAATAATTATACTTTTTTTATGTAAATATATGTTTCATTTACTTAATTCCATTCAATTCAATAAGGAAATGAAAACAACGATCATGCGTACGTACGACCTATTGTCTTCATGAACGATGTATTTTATTCCATTTATCAATCTATCATATATATTTACATGATGAATATATATAATATATAAATCATTTTTTACATTCTGGAATTAAAAAAATCAGTATATATGTAATAATATCATGAACAACAATTTGAAACACGTAGGATAAATGAAACGATTTTACCCAAATTGCTGATGTAACATTGAATTTACAAAAGAACGGGTAATATAAAGTCATAAGTGAACCATATATGATAACATAAAAATGAATATGATTCTATATTAATACAATGATATTATTTAAATAGTTATATAGGGGGATCAGATACATTTGAACCATAGCTGACATAAGGTAAGGGTTAATTATACCAATCTCGTTCTTATCCGACATTGTTTATTCATAAGTATTTACTAGGGTTATATTTTTCATCCATGTCCATAAAAATGTTTTTCATAGAGTGTTTTATATTCTTCCATGTATTTTTAATGTCATTATTACCTCACACTGTCTTTTACATTGTGTTATGGAAGGAATCTTTCTTTTGTTTACCATATGAGGAACTTTTTGACTTTTCCGGCTAAGTACGAGGAGAATGTTTTTTTAACTTATACGTCATGAATGGATTTTTATGATTTCATAGAAAATTATTTCCATGAAGCTTCCTTTACATGTATTCAAGTTTATTTTTAATTAACTTCTTTTAGTTTAAAATTTTATGACATGTTAAGAAAGGAAAAATGTTTTTGAAGTAGAAAGGATATTTTCCTCAAGAATGGAGTTAAAGTGTTTTATCAAAATTATTTTCCATCTAAGATAATATAGGGTTTTGTTTCTATCCCTATTTTAACATTTATTTTATTAGGTTATGATGGGATTATTTTTATGAAGTCCTTTTGTCTTATATGGATTATATTATGATGGCATTTTGTTTAAGAATCCAATTTTTTATTACTTCGGTTATGCTACGATATATGATTTATGTTTTTTTGGTACACATACGAATGGTTTCATTATGAGATGGGTGGGACCTATATATCCCTCTAATGCATTGGGTAAGGATTTATATCTCCTGAGATAGACATGGCTGGAATGGAATGTTAATTATGTTCCGTGATATAGGAGTGGAACGAGGAGTGAACTCGATTCTGTAAGGGACTTTGTCCACTAAGATGGTATTGGAAGCAATGCATTGGCTACTATGGAAATCATAACATGTGCTTAATGGATGCCACAATTACATGTTTTTTTCCCATGCTAGTTTATAATGATTAATGTTCCTTTATGAGCTATTCCTTATGTACTGCAATGTTTTATGTCATTTCTCATGATTTTGATGTTTAGATTTTGTGCTCATGTTTTTACATTCAAATGTTCATTGATTGTTTTGTGTTCTATATGTTTACCCTTACTGAGCATTTCAGCTCACCCTATTTATGTATTCTTTTCCCCAGGATATAAAGAAATGTTTTTGATAAGAAAAAAGGGGAAGGTAATTATTGGAGATGTTGAAGATATTTCACTATGATTAGAAGATTATATTCCGAGTTTCAAAAGACACTAAACTATTACGGTCGTTGTGTGTCTGTTTTTGTTATGTATTATGTATTCCACAAATGTAATGTAATTTCCAAGTAATTCATTTTTGAGGTCTCTACAGTAATGGTATATAGAGTGAATGAAATTAAATCGATGATAATAAATCTAAATAGAAAGATAAATAATGGAGAAATTTTTTTATTCGAGTAACTTGACAAGTCATAAAGAAATTGGTATGGTAAATAATTGAAAGACATTTAGATTAATAAATTAATATAGAATAAAATGTTTCCATATATTTTATTATATGAAAATATCATGGATAGTGAAATTAAAAACAGAAAGATCTATTAAAAAAATACTCAATTATTGAATTTCATTTATATGGAACATGAAAACGTATACCTTCAAGACCTTTCGTAAGATGGTTTAAAAGTATTGGGGGAAACCTCTATAATTGAATAAAATAATTTCTGTCACGAGAAATGATAAATTCATCATGGATAAACATAATGTCTCCCACAACCAACACTACCATTCATAGAATTCCCCCAATCAAGATATCAATTAATGAATAATATCCATTATCAAAAATATGTACAAAATAAAGAATAAGTATTTATCAATACTTTCAAAATAATCTGAAAATAATAAAAGTATACACCATATATAAAAAAGGTATATAATTTTGGAAATAATAATATCCATGACCCAAAAATGTGGATATTATTTGAAATTTAATATGAAAAATGAATACAATGATGTTATTTTTTGAAGAGGAAGTTACACAAAAAATGTGAGATTTAGAAGATAATTTTTCTCACATGGTAATGTCCATTCTAAACACCTTGGGTGAGACAAATAAAATTGAAACATAAAATAAATTAAATTATGAGTTTATAATGATATTTATGCAAAAGGGTTAGTATATACACTAAATTAATGTGAACATGTTCAATTCAAACTATATATATTTTGGAGTGTAAATTGAGGTGAAATCCCTTATGTTTCGTTTCCTTTTAGGAGAACGAATTTCATCCTAATATATAAGGAGTTTAGAAAAGTTGATAAATTATAGAATAATGAAACTCATATTTATAAAATTTTATAATAAATTCATATAATATCTTGTTACCCTTTTTTATAATCTTTCATTGTGTTTCACTATTTTGGGTGTTAATTGCATAGTTTTTCGAGAACGTTTTTACTTGTAATATGTTGTTCATACTAGTTAGACCAAAATTACATAATATTATGAATTTAAAATATTATTTAGATCTAATGTATATTCAATATATATATATATATATATATATATTTATAATAATTCAAAATGTTTGGAAATAGTAAATGAAATATGACATTCATTTAGACGGTATGTCATATGTATGTATGAATGCTACTTCCATTTCATTTGTAATATTAAAAAACTGAAAAGTATATGATAGAAATGTATATTATAATTATATTATCATATTAATTTATTATATATAGTAAAATTTTTATTAAAAAAATCCTCAATACATTCCATGTATATCTTGATTGAATCACGTCACTTTGAGGAGTCAGTAGTCTATATATCCACAAACGATGTAATTGTATTCCACCAAAATGGATTGAATAAAGTTAAATATTATATAAAAATTATAGAATTATAATGAAATAATATATATCATATATAAAATATAAATACATCATTAATCCTAAAATGAAATATGGTAACATAAGAACAAACCACATCTGTTTGCAAGGTTGTAGACCACCGTACACAAGAGCGATTATTTGGTGTCTCATTTAGTGAATGTGTGTGAAAGTGTATTTTGAACACATAACATTGAAAAATATCATTATATTGAATATTATGATATTATTATATAATAATTATATAAAAAATTATAATTGATATAGAATTAAATGAAGAAAATGTTATCATTGAAGAATGCTAACTCTTATTTGGGTAACACTTTTTGGTTTATACCAAAAGACTTGCTTTTTTGGACCAAGGTGATGATTTTAGGATTAGGGGAGGAATTTTAGAATATTATTTTGAACTATTTTTGATGAGCCAAAGGCATTGATATGTGTGAATAAGTTGGAGGGGTGAGGGCCCTTTTATAGTGTAGGAGGCGTGTCATTACTGTAAATTTTTAAAAAGATAATTCTACCCATGTTTCTTGTTTTCATGTGTATTTAATAATAATAGGAATAATATAAAATGGAGTATAGGGTTGGAATACTTAAAAATTGGATTTTCATACCGGTTTCTAGGTCAATTTAGAACTTATGTTTCGAGTTTAATCTCTTGTTATGATATTTTTTCTCTTCATCTCTTTCATTAATTTTAATACATTTAATAATATTTTTGTTAAAAAAGTACGATAAAAATATTAAAAATGAAAATTTATTTTTAACCCAAATAATTAATCATGTTTCCAAAATTCCAATAATATAAGTGATATAAATTAATCTAAATTAAATATCATTGATGGGTTGAAAACAGTAGTTTTAAAAGTAAAGATATTTAATTATTTGAGTTGTTTTTATATCAAATATCAATGTAAAATTGATTCAAATCAACCAAATTGTATTAATTCACTTATTATTGAAAATATTAATCATTGAAACCAATTTATAATACAATTTATCAATATAATTTATATAGATTAAACATCAGTT
Source organism: Viscum album (assembly GCA_963277665.1). Lineage (NCBI taxonomy): Eukaryota > Viridiplantae > Streptophyta > Magnoliopsida > Santalales > Viscaceae > Viscum > Viscum album. The sequence goes on from CAUJRU010000001.1 coordinate 3,177,584, forward strand.
TTCAATTAAAATTCCATATTTTCCCTATTCATCAAAAAGTGAAATATCACTAAAAATACCAAAAATCCACCCAAAGAAAAATTTCCATCCATATGTAAAAAATGATGTTTATTTTGAAATATAAAATTTATAAATGTTTGAAAATTTAGTTTCAAAATTGGCATGGTAATAAAATATGGTTAAACTACATTTATAAAGATACTAGTTTTTATGAAAAAATTGTGGGTTTCTATATTTTTAATATAAATTATATTAGATGAATAAAAATATATTGTATTGAAGATAATATATATATATCTCATTAATATAATTTAATTATAGTAACTAATTTAATATAGTTTCATAAAAATACATTGCATGCATAATAATGATTATTTATAAAAAATCTCATATATTCAAATGGTTCTTATATTAACATCTAATTTAATTTTCTCCAATTAATTCGACCATATATTTTTATAATTATATAAATTGTATTCATAAAAATTAATTTAATAGCTATGTTATATATTGTTATACTAAATAATAATATATTAATAATATTTATATATTTGGTAAAATATAGACTTGTAAGTAATGAAAACCACCTAAAAGGTATCCACTTCATTTAATATAAGAAAAATTAGTGTTTCACGAATTACAAGATATCAAAAAATAAAAAAAAATCAAAATGTAAAATAATATAAAATCAATGGGTGCCTCACAGAAGATCCTCACGTAATCATTTTTTGTCATCCTGTTCTTCACAAGATCTGATTTATCAACCATATTGCCTTCAATGAGATCAAACTTCTATTCATCTATGAGTTCATATATCTCAGGCTCCACGAGATCATACAAATAAACCTCTCATGTGATCTTGCATCTCACATATTTCCCAGGATCATGTATTTCACACTGTCGTGATATCAAACATTTCACTCTTCAATGAGATTACACATTTCACTCTTCTCTGAGGTTAGGAAACTCACTATTCTATGATATCATGCAATCTTACATTATAGGTGATTAGAAATTTCAATGTTCCGCGATATCTGACATTTTTCTCTTCGATGATATCATGAATTTTTGTCTTTCCCAAGATGAAACATTCATTTCAAATTTTCATTCCTTCCATTATAGACATCCTTTTTCAAAAACCAAATTTTTTTTTAAAAAAAACACAATATATCTAAAAGCACAACCCGATGGGTTCTTTTACAATAAATATACTCTTTTGGATTATCAACAACACATATATTATTAATGAATTTTCATGTTGAAAAATCAGGTATATGGGATTCAATTTCAATTCTATAACCCTTGGATAGTGCTTTGGTAGTTCTATAATAGATAAACTATGCCCACACGTGAAATGGTCGACATGAGAAACAATAGTAGAATTTAATGGTTATCAATGAATCACTTCCTTCCCAAAAACATTCAATATCATTCACCATGAATTCCACTTTTTTCGTGATATGTATTCATTGATCTATCATCATTCGAATCATCATATTTAAAACTCCCTCTACTTCACTTATCCCTTAATAAGCATCTCCCCGTATCATGATTAATAAATTTTATCCCATTTTATACCAAAAAATTCTCCCCCTTTTTAAATGGCCCTGAAGGTCACTCTTTTATGCTTTAATACATGGTAAAAAAATCAACACATTAATGAAAAGAAAATAATACCTTTGTTATAAGGGGTTCAATATAAAAACTATTTAATTATGGGATACTGAATGAACTCTAAGAGCCTAAAAATTCCATTCAAACTATTATTTTTTTAATTCAAGTGTACAAATTTCTAAAATCTATTTTTTCGTTTGAAAATTACCCAATTTAAAAGCCCATGTTCTAGATTCTCTATAATAAAGTGATATTCTATTTCAATGTTATTATTCCTTGGATGATGGCTGATATTTATTCTATGATTTACATTTTATGATTAATTAAAATGGATACTAATCAAAGACTTCATATAAAAAACCCCATTTCTCCTAAAATTTAAGAGGGTATTACTTCATTTATTATTATTCATCATGTTATTCAATGATATACATGAATTATATTTTCAATAATCTTCCCACATTATTCTTTTATCTCCTAAAATACAGATAATGAAAAATTAATTTCCCCATTTGGTTATGAACGTCTTCTTAGATCATGAGTCACCATAGTTTAAAATCCTAAGAACACCATTGTATTTCAAATATTTTAAATTTCAATGTTGACTCAATTTATTAACATTATATTGAAAAATTTATTCTTTTAGATCTTTTTATGAGTAGATTCGAGTTTTAATTTATAGATTCATGGTACTCAAATATGTTCATCAAGTTAAATTACCACCTGGTATTGATTCATCATGATATACTAGAATCCTACTATGTAAAAAAAATAATTGGAATGTTTAGTTTTAGCTAATAAATACCAATTCTGTCCATGTCACTCACGTATATCCATGTATTCAAGAAGCATGACATTCATCAATTCTTCATAGGACTATCTCTTATGATAATGATATATCACACAGAGTGCTTATCACCATTTATACCTAAAAACAACATATTCATTATATCATGAATATATTAAATTGATACCACATTGTTAAATCTGATATGAAATGTAAATTTAAAAAGTAATGATTCTTATTGTCACATTTATGCCACTAAACTTATGCATCTAGGCCATTTCATCAAACATATACCACAAGAATTGTATATCCCCCTTAAACCAATACCAAATAACACACATATTTTAATAGCTAATGAATTAGTAGAGGGGTACCTATGTAATCCTCAATAAGTTTATTATGGTCAATCCTGATGGACCCTGTATTGTTTTCCTACATAACACTGTATTATTTTTTGAGTTGTACTAATTTCCCAGCCCACATCAAATAGTCATTCCATATAAATATAATTTCTATTACCAAAATCATTGTTCTATTCTAATATATATATATATATATTATATGCTTTATATTTTTCACAATTTTTGGTTAAAACACACTAGTAAACATTATTTTCTTTGATGCTCCACCCATTTGAAATTTTTCATGATTATAACTCTATGTAAGAATGTTTTCATTAGTCATCCAATCATGATTAATCTAACATTGGAGGGTTTTTTCTTAAATAAAATTTCTCTTTATGTCATCATATGTTAGTGTTTTATATAAACCAATATCTCAAAAAATTGGTCCTAAAAATTCCACTAATTATATTTTAATTCTAACCTTGGGAATAAGGATATCCATGGAATCCCTTTGCTGAAAACGATAAGGAGTTTAATAAATAACCTATAAAATTCTTCTATATGTTCTTTTATTTAAATTAAATTCTACACCAACTCAAAAATCATATTCCATGATTGTATACAAAAAAAATATCTCTAGTATACTAGAATTTTAATTCTAAGGGTTCTTCATAATCTTACACACAGTTCCATCTATTAGGTAACGAACATACTGTTTACATCTACATCGAACTACCGCCTCACAAAATGATTATTGTTCATTTTTTCGGTACCACTTATCATGGTAGAAATTATAATTGGAACTATGTTTATATATATTATCTGTTATATTAATTATATATTTAATATTATTTAATTCTTTTACAACATATATCATTATACTTTTCAGTTTGTGTTAATATGATAATTGTTTTGAGGAAGTGTGGACTATCGCCCTCTTAGAGTGATGACAATCCTTTGCATACTACATCAAATGTATTAATGATAGGTTTAGATATATTTTATTTAATATATGAAATAATAATTCTAATGGAATAATAATATATATAATTATGTATACATATATTTCATTTACATACTTTCTTTCAATATGATTATTTACTGAAATGAGTGTTCAAGCAAACGTACGGCCGACTATCTCCATGACCGATGTTTTACATTTCATACATATATATTATATATATTATTATAATACACATATTAGGAATATAAATGATATATATATCATGATTAACATTCTGGAAATCATGATAAATGTATAGGGACCAATGATATTACAAATTAAGATACATGTCAAAATAAAGGAGATATTACTTGAGGTGAAACATTAACATAGAATTAATAACAACAGGGTAATATAATGTCTTAATAAATAAATATAAGGTATTATATATAATAATATGGTTCAGTGAATTATTTATAAAAAATATATATTTGTTATACAACAGGTTTGACTGGGTACGATGATAGTTAAGACACAAGGTAAGGGAATTTAATATCTTTTATTATTTCTATGAAATACATGCTTCATTAACCAACCATTCTCTATGTGTGGTGTGTATAATTCCCATGGATGTATACTATTATTATTATATTCAATATTATAGGTCTTTAAATATTCATTATATTATCTTTCCTTCATGGGGTTTAGGTTTCAAAAGTAAGAAAATCAGTACAGTAATTTGGTCTTAATCTTCCTTTTTTGAGATAGATTCCATGTAATGATCCTATATTTATATATGAGGTGTATATAATTCCATTTGAAATTTATATAATTAATCTAATTCATTTCATTGTATTTTAACTTTCATTTAATTTGACATTCTCAAATGTTTAGTATGGTTCATAATTACTAATTGATAAGTGGTTTTTGAAATAATCTCATCACTTTTCGTGATTATATATGATTATGATCCTTATATTGAAATATTATAATCCACCTTTCAAGAAAATTAATGCACTTTATTAAACTCTAGTTATTAACAATATATTTATGTACTCATATGATTTTTCATCAATTTGGTAAATATGATAGTTAAGAATGTTTTTTGAGAAATCCAGAATTTACCCTCTCTTTGCTATGAAATTTGTGTTCGTTCAAAACAATTTTTTATAAAGTGTATCCCAGAATAATATATTATTTTAAAATAATATTTAAAATAATTTTATTCCCATTTTCCTTTTAACAATGTTTTCTAAGGAATTATATACTAAATTTCTAAAAAAATTAATATTTCCAATCTATTACCATGATAAAGGACTGTTCTTCTTACCCCTTACGACATGTACAGGTTTTCCAACAACCATTTATTTGAATGTTCATTTTAAGTTTTAAAAGTTTAATGTTTGTGAAAATGTTTTTTAAAATTAAATGAAATTTTTTTCAAAATATTTTCATGATTTAATTAATAATTTTCAAAATGTTTTTCAGGTAATGTGTTTTTTAAAAGGTGTTAATGATTCCTTTATAATTTTTGAATGAAAAATTTATAGAAATTGATTTCATAGATTCTATTATAAGTTTTCAAGGATTTTTTCCATTTTTTTCCAATTTTATTTTATATTTTTAGATGAACAATTGTTTTCAAATTTTTTTCAAGATTCATCTATATGTTTTAATGGGATATTCATTGCAAAATGTTTTAAAGAATATTTTATAACTTCTAATGGAAATTTTCAACAAATGATTTCATGATTCATTTATTTTTATTTTCAAGAAATTATTCAAAAAATTTCAAACTTATTTTATATATTTTCAAGGAAAAATGTTATCAAAATGATTTTAAATCTTATTTATAATATTTTTTATGTATTTTCAATGAAATATTTATCAAAACAATTTAAAGATCATTTTTATAAGTTATCAAGGTAATATGGGTTTCAAAACATTTTCAAGACCACATTTTATGTTTTCAACGAAAATTATTCCCAAAGTTTTTTCAAATATTGCGTAATAATCATTTATATTTATTTTCAGGAAAATGATTTTTAAAATATTCTAATGTTTAAAAGAGTATTTTAACAAATAAAAATGGTTATTTTCATCAGGATATGTTTTCAAAATTTATTTCAATTTTAATTTCCATCTATGATTACATTTTTTTATATTAACCATGACTTATATGAAATGATACAAAGTATTTATTCATTTTATTTCATAAACGTTTTATGTTTTAATGAAATTATGCTTATGGCAGCCGGTTCTCTTTGATTTGTTACATTAGTTTTTAACGTACTTCCGTTCACAGGTTATCATTTGATAAAATTATTATGAAACATATCTCTTATCATAGGTTTAGATACTAGTACATGTTTATGAAATCGATTTCATTTCATGGGTTATGATATGATTTTTTATGAATCTATCGTAAATTTGTTCATAATTTCATTAACAGATTGATGGGACATATATCTCCCACCAATACATTGTGTTAGGATTCATATCTCATGATATATGCGTGGATAAAATGAGAAATGGACTCTGTTCAATATTACAGTGCTGGAATGAGGATTGGTCTCAGTTTAGAAATAAAGGGATGGAACAGGGTGTGAACCTAGTTCAGAAAAGTGATTTGTCTACAAATATAGTGTCACTAGTAATAACATGGCTATAATGAAAATCATTATATATGCTTATTTTTTTGTCACAATTCCATTTTTTATTCATATATTATTCTTTAATTCCTTTTTCTTTATTTGCTTATCATTCATGTCTTTTTAATTTCCAAGATTTATGCCACGATTCATGTTCATTATCTTTGACATGAATTGAATGTTTATCTATTTTGATGATCATGTTTTCATACCATTATTCTTAGGATTATGAATATGAATCTACCTTATTTACCCACACCGAGCATCTATGGCCAATCATTTTTATGTTTCCTTCCCCCATGTTATGAAGATGTTTATTTTTTTGACTGTCTAAGAATTTTTCTCGTCCGGAATAAAATATTGGGAGATAATGTGGCTCATTTACATACCACTTTTTTATGATTCCATGTTTCAAGAGGCACTAAAATAATTTGGTCTCCGGTTGTCTATTTTTATAATGGTTTTAGTATTCCGAAAAATCCTTTTAATTTTAATGTATGAAAAGTGATGGTATCTATAGTTGGTATTAGAGAAAATATTTATTTAATCTTTGGACACAAGGATGTGAAAACAGTGCTAGAACCCTAATATCATGTCTAATGTTATGTCTATGGATAAGGAAAATTATATGAATATGTCTTAGAATTTTGGTAAGGAGTCGAGTGATTGTTTTCACAAAAAAACCATTCTGGATACTAATAGTTGATGTGTCATTGGCATAGATGTAACTATGAGTAAAATCTCTTAAAAGACATTCCGATCTTGACTCGGGGTAATTTGGTACATGATAATAGGCTTTGCTTAACACCTCATTTGACCCTCTCAAAGGATACAAATTTGTAATTCATAAACTCTCTAGAAATAATCATGAATGATTTAAATATATGTTGTCTACGAATACCCTATGATGAACCTAGGGTGTTATAGATTAAGACAGATGTAATTATTTGACATTTATAATTAATTCTTCCAATGACTTTGTGAGTTTACTCTAAGAAAAGTAATGATCACACTATGATTACAATTTTTGTAAATGGAGGAAACCTGACGGAACCTGATTAATATTGAATGTGATGGATTATTAAATGATAAGAGTCATGTGGTGTGATCACTAGAGTTAATGATGTTATGATCATGAAAATTTAGTTTTCATGGAACATGATTAACAACATGTACCTTAAAAAAATATTGGACTCACTAAGGATGTGATAGAATGAGTTCACTGAGTGTTTGGGTACTATATGTTATGAAGTGAAGAAGATTTGGTTTCCATTGTGTCACAAATGTTGAAATAATCACCTATATGATTTTTAAAGAGGAACGATAATATTTTTTTACATTAAAAAATAAGGACACAATGAAAGTGAATTCAAGGGAAGAATTAAGAGCGGGGTAAAAGAAATGGATGAGAAAATTGGCCTCAATAAAGAATCATAAAAGGTTATTTTTTATGTATAGAATAATAGGTCATTATTCAACTTAATGTCCCAAAAATAATTCTCTTGATGAAAATTATCAAGGTTATGTGAGTAAAGGTTATACTAATGATAATGATGACACTACAGATGGAATGTTAAAGAAAAGAGGTATTATGTAATTGGATATTGTAGTCTTCTTGTATAATATGGATGAAGTGAAAAAATCAACATTTTTATGTATATTGTATTCAAGAATTATGTGATGTGAATTTTGAAATAAATCAGGATATTCTAGTTTTTATTTTTTTCTAAGGATTTGAAATATTATGTCGAATAGATCCTATAGAATATAATCATGATTTAATGGAAATGTTATGTCCATTGAAAAAAAATTATTATGTGAAATGTAACCCTTAATATGTTTGATATTGTACAATAATGTTATTTGGATAACGATATGTATGATATAAGTAAATTTGTTGAAACTATTTTTCTTAGAACTAATTAAGAAATTATTGACAAGTAGTTAATTCTATCAGGGTTGATGTTTAAAACATATTGGGTTTATTTAATATAGCTAATAATATATTGAAATGGAAGTATAAATTTTTATAAAAAAAATTATGGTAATCTAGGTTTTTACTAGCTTCCAAGTGAATTTACCATGATGGTATTCAGATATTTGGAATGTGACAACCATGATCTGCGGTTTGATGAATGGAGGAAAATTATTAGCTAGACATCAAGACTTATTTTTTATTTTATTGGATTTTCATTTTTAGAGGAGTTAAAATATTTACCATTCATGACAAGATTATGTAAATCTTTGGAAGAAGTACTTATATATTGAGATTTTACAGAAAATGTTTGATATATGACTATTTAAAGAAAAAAAATTCAAGGATGAACATAATATTTATTTTTTAAATTCTATTAGTGTGGTTTTAGAAAAGGAAATTATGTATTTCAGGTGACGACCAACCAAGTGAAGATAGGCTACAAATCTCGAACCTATGACCGAAGTACAACATGGGTTTCACACCTACCACTGACCCACATGAAGTCTTTGTTAATGTATAATTATTAGTGATGAATAATTACTTATTATTAAACTATAGTATTACTTTTGATGTTCAGATATTTATGTATTAAACATATTTATTTTTAAGAATAGTTATATACAAATAGTTATACTTTTCATTCTTTTATGGGCCTTATCATAAACTAAAAGGTTATTTTAGTTCAACGAGCATCAATGTTAATATCTAGGATTCTGTTTATTGATGTAATGGGTGAATTATAAATATTTAAAATAACAACCAAAGAATGAAATTTTGTTTAAATAAATCTATCATGTAAGTATATTCCCTTATATTCGATATCAATAAATTCAATTTTTGGATGATGATAACCAAAATATTGTCATAATACATTAATTTTTATGGAATTGATGTCAGTATATATCATCACATATTTATTACATTGAGGACCTAGACATTAATTTAATCATTCTCATATTTCCGATTTATAACCTCAAACACTCCCTATAAATATATATTCTTTTCCTCCACGTCTAATATTCACTCCCAACCTATGTTCTCCTATGTGGAAACCATGTTCGATTTCAATTTTGGCGACCCTTAATGTTTCAACATTCCCTTTTTAAATAAATTTTAAGTATTAATTTTTACGATGTGGGTTTCTATGAATGAAAATTTCAAATATTAAACGTTTGATAATGTTTATTAATTTTGAGGGTGAAAATAGAAACACCTAATGATTTTGTGAATTTTATTTCAAATTAAGTTGATATTTTAGATATTTTCTATTTCACAAAACATTAAAAATATTTTATTTTATAAAAGAAATATATTTGGATTGATATATATGAAACACCATTTTTATTATACACATCACGCAATATAAATATTAGCTTATTATACAAGGAATATCGACTTGGCATATGTTACATTCAACCCTAGATTTCTATGAAACATCATTTTATAATTATAATTATTTAAATGAGATATTTATAACCTATACATTAAAAAAGTGATTTTAATAGTTATAAATAATGTTAAAATAGTTTTTGTAATGGTTTTATATAATTAAAAAATATCTATAACAAAATATATGATTTTTGGAAAATTCTTTATATGTTTAAAAATACTATATTCTAAAATAAAATAATTTAATGTACTTCCTTGAAAAAATAATAAAATTATTATTAGACACATTTAAATAAATAATTTCATAAAATAAACATAATTTTTTAATTTAGAATTTCTAAATTATATTAGTGTGAATTTATGTTATTTTTTACGAGAAACATTATTTTTGGATGAATCGTGAAAATACAGAATTTTATTTAAAAACTATTTTTTAATATAATTCAATTATAAGGTTATGATAAATTTTAATTTTATTTCAATGTTTAATTAGTCATTATTTTTATCAATCAACAAAACATGTGTCATTGGAATATGTTTATTTTGAAATTGATTATAAAAACATAGATTTTTTTTAAGGTTTTCACTTTTAAAACCGCCATTTTCGACCCAACTACTAGAATAAAATAAAATTAATTTCTTGTTATATTTGAGAATATAATTTTGAAGAATGGCTTCCATATTTTTAATTATAATAATTTATATTTTCCAACAATGAAAACATAATTTTTGTCCAAAAATACGTGGAAGGTAATTAAAATTAATTTCAATGATTAAGGTAGAATTAATCTTGATAAGGGATTGAACATTAATCATAAGTGAAAAAAACATTGAAAATATTCAGAGATACATTGGATGGAAATATGTAAACATTATACTAAATGTGATATAATTTTCCCCATTATTTAGTACTCTTGACATGGGAAATATGTGGGTGGAATTCCTTTTCCCAAAATTTACATGAGTGACACTCATCCTCTCATATAAAAATAGGTCCTCCCCTTTAACTTCCTCTCAATGATCAAGACACTTTTTATTGAACATTATCTCAAATAATATATCTTAAACATCCATACCATAATCCATGATTCCCCACCTTAGGAATAATTTAGTCCAAGGAATCTATTTTGAGATAACCAAAAGGAGTTACCTAAATAAGAGGTAACATTCTTCTCTGTGTCCTTCTATTTTATTTAAATCCTCCACCTCATAAACACATATTATAACTTGATACCAGTATCCCAAATATACTAGGATGTTTGATGTTATTTTTCAACTTATAATTACATACAATTCCATCTAATAGGTAATGAACATATTTTATTATTTAAACGGTGAACTACAACCTCACGAAATAATGATTGTTAATCTTTTCCTTTTCCTCCTATAAAGGTAGACATTATGATTGAAAATATGTTTATATATTATATAGATTATATTAATAATTTATTTAATATGAATTAATCCTTTAATAACACATATCTGTATACATTCCATTTTGTTTAAATACACTAATTTCATTTGCGGAAGTGCGGATCACCACCCCATCAAAGTGATGAGATTCATTCACACCCTACCTGGAAGGTTTTAAGGATGAGATTAGAGAAATTATATTATATATATTATATAATAATTATAATTGAATATATATATATATATATATATTAATTTTTAATTTATATACTTTCATTCATTTTGATTATTAAACGGAATCAATGTTCATGCGTATGTACGACCTACCATCTCAATTAATAATGTATTATATTTAATACATATATATGATAAAGATTATTATAATTCACATATATGGAATATAAATTATATCTATATTTTGTTTTAAATTCTGTAAATCATTATATATGTATATGGATGAACGATATAACAAATTAAAACACATGAAAAGAAAACATCAGGTATTACTCGAAGTGAATCATTTAGATAGAATTGTTAACATGTGGTTAATATAAAGTAATAAGAAAACCATATATGGTATTAAATATAATAATATGGTTTTATTATATACATAGGAAAATTTTATTTATTATACATGAGTTTTTTTTAGTATGGGGTGATTCAAGACACAAGATAAGGTAATTTCATCTCACTTTATATTTCCAAGACGTACATGCATTATTCACCACCCAATACTTTTTCATGATATGTATACATACCATGGATGTATTATATGGTTATTATAAATAATTTTATGTGTATTTACATATAAATTATAAGATATTTCTTTCTTGGGTTATATTTTTCTAAATTAACCAAATCAGTATTATTGTTTTGTCTCAATTTTCTTTCATTGAGACACATGCCATGTTATGAACCTATATATTTATATGAGATGTCCATACTTTGAAATATTTTTTAATTAATATAATTCCTTTTATGATATTTTAATCTTCAATTAATTTCAATTTATTACATGGGTAGTGTGGTTCAAATTAACTATGTGATAAGAGATTATTGAAAAAATCTATTCACTTTACGAGATTCTATGTGATCATGATTTAATTGTTGAAATATTATAATCAATATATCAATTAAAATGATTAAATTTCTTATCCTCTCGTTATTCATGATATATTAATTTATTGGTACAATTATTATACTCTTTGTTAAATAAGATAATTACAAATGTGTTTTTAAGAAAGCACAGTTTTTCCCTCTCTTCGGTCAGAAATATGTGTTCCTTTAAAACCATGATTTCTAAAAATGGATTCCATGAATATTGTACTAATATCATATAAGATTCAAAATATTTTTCTCATTTTTTCTTGTACCAATTTTATAAAAGTGATATTCTATTCTCTTTCTAAATAAGGAATCGTTTGAGCCTTATACTGTGAAAAAGGAATGTTCTTCTTACCTCATACAACATGTACAGATTGGCATACTAAATTTTTTTTGAAGCATCAGTTGCCTGTTTAAAAAGATAATTTTGAAGAATATGTTTTTAAAAATAAATTTTAATGATTTTTTTTAAAAAATTCATTATTTATTAATTTTGGTTCAAATAATTTTTCATTGAATGTGTTTTTCAAAATGATTGAAATATTAACTGATAATGTTTCATCGAAAATTCTTTTCAAAATTATTTCAAATATTCCTTAATATATTTATAAGGAAAATTGAATTCAATTTGATTAAACATATTCCTTTATATGTCATCAAGATAAATTTTTTCTCAAATTTTTATGATTAATTTATATATTTACTGGGAAAAATATTGTAAAAATGTTTTCGATCTTCCTTTATATGTTTTGAAGGAAAATCTTTTACAAAATTTTTTCAATATTAATTGCTTTGTTTTGAAGGTTTTTTTCAAAATAATTTCATGCTTCTTTTATAAGTGTTCAAGGAAAATGGTATTCAAAATGTTTTCTATCATTATTTATAACTTTTCAAGGTATTTTTAAAGAAATTATTTTCAAAAAAATTTGAAGATCATTTTATGAGTTTTAATGATAAAATTGTTTAAAAATGATATCAAGATCAATTTATATATTTTCAATGAAAAAGGATTAAATTTTTTTTCAACGCATTAGTAAATATATTTCATGTTTATTTTCAGTGAATTTGTTTTCAAAATGTTTTTATGTTTTAATGATCCTTTTTTAAAGAAGAAAATATATTTTACTTATGAAATGTATTCAAAATATCATTCCCTATTATTTTCCTTCTATGATGACATCAGTTGATGTTACTCATACCCTTTATGGAAATTATCCAAATGTTCCTTTCATATTCTTTCTTTATTGGTTTATTTTTTTGATGGAATGATTTTTATGACACTGGTTTCTATTCCACGAGTTTTATGCATGAAACCCACTTCCGTTCACGAGTTATGATTTAATAAGACAATTATGAAACACATATTTTTTCATAGGTTATGATATGATGACATGTTTATGAAACCAATTTCATTACTTGGGTTATGATATCATTTTAATTCAATTTTTGTAAAATGTATATATGATATCATTATATGATGGGTGAGACCTATATCAAAATACAATACATTTGGTAGAGATGTATATCTAATGAGATAGAAATGGTTGGAAAAAGAACTATACTAAGTTCAATATTACTCGACTGGAATGAGGAGTGAACTCAGTTTAGTAATACATGGATGGAATGTGGTGTTAACAAGGTTGAGTAATGGACACAATCCACTATGATGGACTTGAAAATAATTGCTCGAATACTGTGGAAATTATTATATATGCTTATGTTTCTTCCAAAATTCAACATTATATATCTATGTTACATTGTCACAGATTATGATATTTCTTTCCATATGATTCATGTTTTCAGATCATCCAATCATTATGTAATGATTTATGTTTATGATCTTTGATATGAATGGTATGATCTTCTAATTTAATGATCATGTTCTCATACCTTTATGCACATGATTATACTTATGTATCCCCATTGCTTACCCATACTGAGCATATAATCTCAACCATTTTAATTATTCATTACCATAGGTTATGATGAAATGTATAATGTCTTATATGTCTCAAAAGAGTTATAGTAAAGAAGAACGTAGTGGGAGATGATGTAGCTCAATTACATACCAGTTTTTATGTCTCCTTGTTTCCAAAAGAACTAGAGTTGTATGTACTTTGGGAATCTGTTTGTATAATTTTTTATATATTCCACAAAAGTTATGTAATTATAATGAATCAAAATAATGGGTCACTATATTTCCATTACTTATTGTAAAACACAATAATGCACCACATCAACTTTCCAAAAATCTGGTAAAAACATCTCCTTCCTGTAGATAGAGTAACAACAAAACCAAATATTTTAGTTGGATCTACAATGGATGTCCGTTTTTCTTTTCGCTGAATTCAATGTAGAATTCACTAAAATCATTATAAATTTACATTTTAATAGTTTATATTATATTTATTCATATTCATATGAATTCATACATGAAAAGGATGCTTTTAACAGTGTAATGTAGGTATGTATCTCATTGTACATGACTATAGTATGATACCCCTACATAATAACCCATCACCTAACCCCTTGAATTAGATCATATCATATAAACCATATGTTATATCCTGGTGTGTAACCCTTTAGAATTATCTAGGTGTGATACCCTTTCATCAGATTGTGGCATGATAATTATTTTCAAGAGATCCTAGCATGTGATTCCATTCTTCTTTACATTAGATCTATGTGAAATTCCCTATTGCATATTGTCTGAGATCATGGTGTGAGAGCCTTTTGTTCATGATCCTGACATGTAACATATTTTTGAGATCCTATAGTGAGACCCTTTATTAGTTTTCATGAGATATTGTAATAATAACCCTTTTTACAATATCCTAGAACATATCCCTTAGATGTGATCCTATCATGAGATCCTTTCACGATTTGTGAAATATTCTTTCCTGTCACTTGAAAAACCTTCCATGAATGTTGCTATATCTATATACATATATTAGAAAAACACATTCACCTATTATGGATGGTTTTTTTGGTATTTATTGGTGATATTACATCAATTCAAATCCACAAATCATGCAAAACCTTACAATCCAACACCATAGTAATTTAATCCACTGGCTTTGAATTTACTAATCACTAGATAAATTGACCATCATGTAATAGTCAACATTGTTTTATTTAAATGATTTCCATGATCCATAGGGAGATCCCAATAAAATCATATGCACTACAAAAAATATATTTCACAAGATCCTTTACAATCATGATTAATCCTTATGCTCTTTATGAGATATCTCCATGAGATATTTGAAAACCATGACTTGTCATCATACACTTCATAAGATATCCCCACAAGATCCTTTGAAAATTATTCATTTTTATAATGTTCTTTGTAATATCATTCCATTAAACCATTTTAATGTCGTGCATTTTCATCATGCTCTTTTGGATATCTATCTGCGTGATCTTACATATTAGACATCTCTCCGTCTATGAGATCTTATATATCACCCTCCATGAGATCAGGTATCACACACTCCCTAAGATTAGAGTTTCTGCTCTTTTGTGAGATTATACATTTTCTTTTATTGCGAGTGTGTACATTTCACTCTTTTGTGAGATAAAAATTTATTATTTCTAGAATCTTATACATTTAGATATTCTATAATATATAGAATTTCTCTCGTCCATAAGATCAATCATTTCACACTTATGTGAGGTTATCCATTTCCAAATTTGGTGATATCATGTATTTCTCTATTTTGTGATATCATATATTTCATAATTTCATGAGATAAAACAATAATGTGAACTCTATATGCATTTTTTGACATCCCTTCTTCTTCAACCACCTCAAAAACATTACCCCAACATAATAAACCCAAAATTACCACATGTAAGGATTTTTTTAAAAAAGGTTAGACATTATTCAAACATTTTCTCAATAATTTTACATATCCAAGAGTGAAAATTGTAGTATAAATTAAAAAAATACTATTATTTACTAGAGGAGATTAAAATTATATGGTTTATTAAATAATTATAATATAACTCCCTTAATTGAAAATTCAAGAATGATGAATCTTGATAAGAATTAGATAGTGAAATTAACCCTTAAAATGATCATAACATTGAAATGATATTTAATTAATGAATTGATAATGTATATCAACTATAAATACAGATAAAAAAGTGTAAATAGAATAATAGACATTAAAAACACATTATAAACATAATCATACAATATTATTGATAATGAAAAGTAATATAACCCATTGAAAATGAATTGAGTTATGAAATACTTTACCACATGGTATATTTTGAGGCAAATTACCATATTTTACATAATTCAAAATGATACATAGAGTACAGACAACAATTATTTATTGATGTAGTTAAATTTATGTGGGGAAATATATAAACCATATATATTTAATTAGGTGAATAACATTATTATATTCCTCAATTAAATGAAATTGAGATGATAACCATTATATATAGCATTTCAATTAGTTATACGTGATTTGAAATACAATTTCATTCATGTAAACAAGTTAATAAATAATTCCCAAGACATATTAATATTTAATATATAATATATTATAGTTTAATAAAATATTAATAGGTATTTGTTAATAATCATTCATTATTTTCATCGTTTAATGTAATAATTTTTTATTTTTCAATTATGTTTTTACTTGTCATTTCTTTGTCCCTATTCTATAAATAATGAATTAATCATTCCTAAAATTTAAAAAAAGAAATAAAAAGCACATTTGTTTTATATAAATGTAAATATATTAATCCATAAATGTTTCATATTGATAATAAAGTGCACCATTCATAGATACAGTTTGTCGTTTGTACACATGATCATTATTTCCAATTTCATATTATATTGGAAGTATGAGTGAAATTTATATTTATATATATAAAATAATATTATTATAATTTGTATCTCATATATATCACCTATTTTTATAAAAAACATACTCAATAGAGTCACTTTAAAATGTGAAAAAATCACATTTCTTGGGAGGATGTAGTATTCCATTCACACAAGTGACGACATCGTCTTCCAAAAAAATGGAAATCAAGAATTTAGTTATTGTACACTGATTCAATAAGAATAATAAAATAATTAGTATTATATATATCATATATAAACTATAAATTATTCAATAGTATCATCCTATAAGGGTTTTAGTTTAAAAAACGTTATTGGTTCACGAGGTGGTATTCTACCAAACACATTATCAATGATTTCGTAACCAATTTGATGTGTTTGCGTGTGTGATTTTATGGGTAAAAACATAACGTAAAAACATATTAGTATATGGAATATATATTTTATTATTAAAATATTTCATAAAATTAATTCTTGAAGGCAGACAATTAAATTAAATAAAAATACTTTTAGAAGAACATTACCTCTTCTTCGGATATCCGCCTGCCTTTTTCACAAAAACTATAAATGGACATATTTATGAAAAAATAGTATTATATGATTAGGTTAGGTATATTGGGAAATAATTAGGGAAGTTATTTTACAAAACCATTTTATTATGTTGTGAAGTGGAGAGGAGGGAGGGTGGCCTTTTATAAGTCCGGTGAGTGGCACACTTGTAATTAATATGAAATAGTGAATTCCACCTATGTTGTTTTCGTGTAACAATGCCCCATTAATTGTTCATTGTAGACAATTAATCTTATATGGTTTTTATAATTCAATATAATGGGTTTTGGATATGTTTTGGATCACTTTTACTCTTTAGTTTTTAATTTTAACCCCTAAGTAATCTAATTTTAATCTTAATCACTATAAATAATTTTAAAATTTTCAATAATCAATTTCGTCAAAACATTCATTCAAATTATTTATATTGTAAATAATGATGTATAAAAATACAAAATGTTTTTTTTTCAAATTCCATCAGTAAAATTTTAAAAAATTAATATAAAAATAACCCCAAATACTAGGTGAGAAAACAAGTCTTGAAATAGAAAATTTTTATAACATAACAATCTTTTTATACCAAAATTCAATATAAAATTTATTAAAACGAAATTAATTTGATTAATAGATTCATAATTTATATATTTTTTATTTAAAACCAATTAATGTTATAATTTATCTATATAAATTATTTACATGATAAGGAATATTTCAATCATAATTTAATATGTTTCACTATTCATCAAAAATGATACCTCATAGAAAAATTCCATAAATTCACACAAATATAATTTTGGAATTATGATATAATTTTTTTATATCATAATATAATGTTTTTAAAATTGTTTAAAATTTTATTATAAATTATTTTCAACAAATTTGACTAAAAAATCATTTAGGAAAATAATTATTTTTGAAAACATTAAATGATTCTTATTATTATTTATAATCAACAGTTAACTAATAAAAGTGTGTAAACTATATATTTTTATAAGTGAGTTAATAATACTTTTTTCTCCATTCCAATTTCTATGAGAAAACCATACAACTAAAAAAAAATATTAGAATATAATTGTTTGGTAATACTCGGTCTTTGGTGTAACATGTGTTATGAATGAAACTTGTTGTTGTGTGTAATGAAAGATAACTCTATATTGTGTTTATTGATTGATATAGAATATATTTCATTTACATAAAACAGTAAGTATATTACAATGTATATTGTTTTCATATGTATTCTTATTCTTAGTTTTTCATGTTATACATGGTATCAAATGTGATGTTCATATTTAAAATTTCTAGGGTGTTACATATAATGTAAATTTGATAGTGTTTTTGAGCTCATAAGTGATAAAGTATTTTTATGAAAATTGTTTTATGTTATCATTTATAGAGTTGATAAAATTATTGGGTCTATATAATACTATTAATAATCTATAGTTTTAATCCAGGAACGTTGAAACATGCAGGTTTTTATTAAGGTTTTTTTAATTATGGTTATTACCAAGATTCTGGACAATGCATGTTAGAGATATTCACAAGTTTGGTATTTTAAATTAATGATTCAATTTATTATATATGGGGTATTATTTTAATCTTGACTTTTAGAAATATAGAGACCTTATTTATAATGATTTTGATTTGAATCATTTTGAATTGTCATAAACATAACCATTTGGGAAATTTTTTATATTTTACATTAGATCAGGATTTTAAAAATATTGGATTACTTCAGCATATAAATATTTATTCATATTGGATAACATGTACTAATTAATTTTTCTGTGTTGAAAACAATTTATATAATAAATTACCTGTAATTAAATTTATTGATCTTATGAAATGGTATAATTTTAGGCATAAAAATTTGTCTTTTATTTATAAGAGTAAGAGATGATGTGGAAATTTATCCAGGAACAACCCAAGGGTGGGAGTGTTCTTATGAAATGGAATGAAATAAATTAACTCTATCTTCTAAAAAAATAAATTTTTTCATATTATTATAATTTAATATGATATTAGTCACATTTCCACACCTATTCAGTTAATGGATTTGTGGTCATTAATGTTCTATTGATCAGAGACTTTTTCGTGATCAATCTTCTCTATCACTCTTTATTAGAATATTGGTCCAGTTTCTCTCTTCTATGTCAATGTATCCACATACAACATATTTTATCCTATTTTGAACAGTACTATGTATTATTATAGATGAACTTGGAACACCATTTTCTCATTTTCAGGGGATGTTTTACTGATGCCTTTTACGATGTCAGTTTCTATGAAGGAATTTTCAAATGTTAAACTATTAATTACCAAGTAGAATTTAGAGGGACAAATTTATTCTAATGGATGTATAATTTAATACCCTAGTATTTTGAGATTTTTTTAAATTTTTTTAATGATTTATTTATAAATAAAAATTATTTTCATTGATAGCATGCATGGAACACAACATCAAGATTCTGTGAACCACGAAATAATTTTATTTTAAATATATACATTATAACATGGCCATTAAATAGTAGGGTATTAATATTAGTAGACAATTTTTGAAATATAAAAATAAATTTACTCTGAAAAATAAATTTATTTAAATAATCTTACTAAATAATTACTAAATTTGGGAAAATAATTTTATTCATCAATAATATGTTTTCATATAAAATGATTTTTATTTCTTTTTATGAGAAAATGTAATTGTTCATTTTAAGACATTTATTAAAATTTCATTCATAATATTAACTAAAATTCTATAATATTCATATCAAAATTATGTTATGGTGACATTTTGGGATTTGTTTTGGAAAATGATGAATTTTTAATGAATATGTTAAAAATGACGAAATTTTTAAAACTATTATTTATTTTCAATAAATTATATTTTTCAAAATTCATAATTATTATTTAAACTATAAATGATATTATTTCATGGTATTTCATAGTCTTAATTTCATTTGAATCAACATTATATCTAATATTAGTATGAGTTTAGATTTTGGGTTTTATATATGTTTGTTTCAAAGAAATTTTTTTAAAGTGCATAATGATTATCTATTTTAATTGTGTAAAATAATAAGTAAGGGGAAATGTATTAAATGATTTTTTTGATAATATATAAATAAATTTTACTTAATATTAAGATAATTATTATCATTAAACATAAAATAAATATAGATTCATATTGTGCTGAAAAAATACATTTCTCGAAAACCTGCTTTCTCATCACGCATGATGATTTAATTAATTTAATTTTCAAACATCAAATATATTAAATGAAAAAATAAATTTAATTTCTAAAATTAATATGTAAAAATATTTTTGGGTGAATATTATTTAATTTTATGAATTGAATAATATTTTGACAAATAATTAAAAATACTAAATTTTAATTGGAAGATGTCATTTTATTTAATTTAGTTATAAATTTAAATTATATTTTAAATTTCTTTTAAGTTAAAATTAGTGAAATAGTACATCCATTAATCCATTTTAGTTCATTATAATAAATTTAATGTTGAATTTAGATGTAAAAACATTATGAATTTTTTATCATTTTATCTTTAAATACCATTCTTCACGTCATGTCTATGGGATTAAATTAAAATTAATCTGTTTCCAATTCTATTAATATAATTTTGAAGATTGATTCAATATTTGGGATTTAAATAATTTTTCATATTTAATATGTCAAAATAATTTATTGGAGAGAATGAATAGTAAATATAAAAAGAATTATTCACTATAGTTATTTTAAAAATGTGTTTTTATGGGGTTAAACTAAAAATATTAGGGTACAAAATGACACAAAACATGTCTAGAAACCATTTTATAAGAATATTTAGACCATAAATATTCGATTATAATAATTATTATATTCTGGGTGCTTTGTGACCGTGAAAATACGTTGGATTATTTCTTTCATACAAACAATTTCAAGTGTGTCACTCACCTTACATATAAATACGCACACTCTCTACTCTCTTCCCAACACATTAAATAGTATGAATCACCCTTATTACATTACATAATCCTGAATTTTAGTCAAGAACTCACCTCCTTTCATATTGAGGATATTTTTGAGGTTTAAATTTTTAGATAATTGGGATATAATAGATACATATCATTCAACATTTATATATAGAAGACACCATAAAAATAGTATCCATTTCTTCTAAAATATAAAACATTTCAACTCATACATGATTTCATTAAAAAATGTTCAAAACATTTAACATGACATCCTTACTTTACTTAAAAATCCTTATAACCTATGAAAATCATTTCAAAAATTTGTATGAGGAAAAAAATGTCAATAATGGATATAAAAAGATGAAAGAGTAAACATTAGTCCATGAACGCATGAAATCATTATAAAAAAGACATACTTGTCACCCATATATACATACTTTATAAAAATTGATATTTCCACGAGATTTCCAAAAAACATAAAGAACATAAATAAAACCATAAATATTTCTTGGGGAATTACTTACTTATATTATAACCCTCATGACAACCTAACTATTTGTAACCCTCACAACAACCTTACAATGTAACACTCAAGGTCATCGTATGGTGTAACCATCCAAACTACACATTGTTTAATGATACGATCGAACTCCAATGTACTCCTAACTAATATATTGGAAGAATAAATAGGTCCCAGCCTCAATTATTATCAATTTCTATGAACCATAACAAAATCATTAAATAATAATACTTTCATAAAAACATTCACTTTGAATTTTTTAAAATTGGACGTTTAAAAGAGGGTTTTATAAGAAACATCAGTTACAAATAACATATAATTGATATGATAATAATTATAAGTAAAGTAATAGGTGTATAAAATATAATTAAACATAATAAAAAATAAAAAAATTCATCACACAAATGATCTTAAAACCACACAATTAATGAAGTAGTTGGGTAACCCAAATAATTGAAATTGTGTTAAGAATTCCCTTACCTCATGTTTTTCATATATAAAATATTATTAAAACTCATATATAATAGTTAATAGAGTGTTATTATTATTTTAGATAAACATTTCTATGTTTATAACACCTTATATGATCATTTAATAACATCATTGCACCCTTTAATTATTATTATTTTGTTCCTTTCATTGTTTCGGGTGGGTTCTTTAAATGATTTCCATGGCTAGTTTGTATTTGATTTTCTTATCATATGGAAATGAAATTACATAAGTGTTAAAAAATGGTATTAATATGTTTCAAGAATATATAATGATACCATACATTATTTTTTATCATATATGGTGATGAATCATTATATAAAACAATAATGATATTTATTTAGAAAAGTTTTGGAAGGCCCTCAATAATCCTGAACTTGTTTCTTTATATTATTTAATTTCATACATCTATGTTCATTGTAGAACGTAAAAATGGGTACATAAAATATTTTAAACTCTGTTTCAACAATAAAAAGGGTTTTATGATCTTATTTGAATATTATAATTGAAATTGAAAGCACATCATCCACAATTTTGATAAACGACACATCACGAATGGTCTTTTTATTTTATTTTCTTGAAAAAGAAGAAGAAGAGAGGAAGAAATATGATGAATTTTTTATATGAATAGGATAAAAAACAAAATATATAAGATTCTATAGATTTCATAACTCCTAGATAATGGTTGGGGAATAGAATTTCAGAACAGAAATTAATTGAAAAGAAAACACATGAAAATAAATGAGGATTCTTCCCTCTGGATCTCTTCTCCATGATGTCCTCCTTGTGGAATTTTTTTAGCCTTTTAGTGAGAAAAGATGGTCTTGGATGTGGGGAAGATCCTAGTGGAGGGTATTTGGTTTCACATAGACAATTATCATGGATTGAGAGGTGTGATAAGGAATAGGTGAATAAAGGTGGTATTTATAATGGATGAGAGGAGGGATTTTGCATTATTTTAATCATTATATTAATATTTTTTCCATTATTATTAATATTAATCATTCATTTTTTCAAAATTGTAATGATAGAATGTGATTTTGAATGATATGGCATTAAATCATCATGATGTTAAAAGTAGTGTATTTAACTGATAATTTGTATATATAGTATTTTACTGTATTTCACTAATCAAGAATTTTATAAAAATACAAAAAATAAATCCGAACCATTTTTAATGCGTTTAATTAATAAAAGAACACCATATTTCAAAAATAATTTTCTAAATATTGTTAATTAGTCTTTTAAATAAAATAATTCTTTATTCAAAAATTAACAATTTTAAAACGTTAACTAATTTTATACCACATTGAAAAATTAATCAAGATCTCATTATCTTCAAGCCTTAAGATAATAAAATAATAATAAAATATACTATTAATTAGGGTCATATTAATATAAATATTACTATTTATAAGGTTCTGTTACTATTCACAAAGAATCATACTGGTTCCATCGGACTCCAAATAACATAATGACCTTATTTTAAATGAACTTTATTTAAAATTAATAAAACATAGAAGTGGAAAATTTATGTTTGAAAGGATAATTTTTAACTATCTCTGTAGAACTATGATTTGTTTAATATATTCTTAGTAATTGAGACATTTAATTTATTTTTAAATCCTTGGGGTGTTTCATTCTTCCTACCTTCTACAAATTGAGTACTCACAAATTTTTTATTTACTTATTGAATAAGTGAGGGTACCTTTCCCTCATCGAATTTTTAGACTCAAATGTGGATTTTTCAACCATATATATCCCTAATAACCCTTAAATTGGTGGATTAACTTTTTCCACAATATGTATTCCCTTCAATCAAAAATCTTAATTGTTTTCTCTTTATAATAAATGTTCTCTTCCAAGTGAAATACATTTGGGATCAAGACATGACAAGAATATGGAGCAAACATTCTCAACATGGAAACATGAAAAATAATATCTACCTAAGACAATATCAGAGCCAATCCACTTGACTGGTGACTGTTCCATCATTCTATAAGATTTCATAAGTTCTAATGAGATATATACATATCATTCCTTTCCTACCAAAATCAATAACACTTTTCCATGGTGAGATTAAAAAAACATGATCACCAACGTCGAATGAAAAGTCTTTACTCTTATTGTATGCATAATTATTCTACCTACTCGGAGTTTTCCTCATGTGTTTCTAGGTCATATATACATTCTCATCCACATCTTCTACTAATTATGGTCCCATCAACTTCTTTTCCCCAACTTCATCCCAAAATATTGGAGTATGACACCACTTCTCATACAATACCTCAAAATGTTCCATCTGTATACTAGAATGAAAAATATTGTTTTAAGAAAACTCAAATAAATTATTATTATGTTCACATCTTCCCGAGTAGTATATTGAACAAGCTCGAAGCATATCTTTTAGTGTCTAAATCATTCTTTCTGATTACCCATCTGATTGACGATGAAAAGTTGTAGTTACATTTACTTATAACCCCATGAATTCTAAAGGACCTTCTAAAAATTAGAAATGAACTTGGGATCCCGGTCAGATAAAATTGAAAGTGTCTCTCCATGTAACCTGAAATCACTTTATGGTAATGTCGAGAAATATGATCGAAGGACATTATATCTTGAATAGGAATGAAATGTGAAAATTTAGCATGTCGGTCAATAACAACCCATACAGCATTATTACCATGATAAATCATTGGTAGCCCACAATGAAGTATGTGGATATATTTTTCCATTTCCACTCTGGCACTGGTAATAGTTGAATCATACCCTTCGGTAACTTCACACTTCTTTTACCTATTTACATGTCAATGATTTCATAATAAATTCTATAATATATATTTTTATTCCATCCCACCAATAATAATCTTGAAGGTCTTTCTACATCTTTGTTCTACCAGGATGAATTGAAAATGGAAAATTATAATCTTTTCACAATAATTATTTATTCATTTTAGAATCACAAGGCAGACAAAAACTTTTTCAAAACCATAAAACACAATGTTTATTATGGTAACGTTCTAGAATCATACCCATTTAAAAAAATTATACCTTTTTTCTATTGCTCACTATCTTCTTTCTACACTTTCTTAATTCTGTATAACAACAATGAATGCACTAGAACCTGAAATAAAAAAGGTATTTCTTGCACTGACAAATTTTAATCCAAAATTAATCAATTCATTAATTAGGGGTTCATGTTCCAAATGTAACATGGTTATCGATACATGATGTTTTCAACTCAAGGAATCTACCACATTGTTTTATATTCCTGCATGGCTATTGATCATGAAATCATAATATTTTATCAAATCAAGTAATCTTCTATACCTCACATTTAATTCTATTTGAGTCAATATAAAAATAAGTCTTTTATGGTTCGTCTATATTTGAAATTTGGATCAGTATAAATATTTCCTCGAAATTATCAAAGAAAAAACCATAGCTTTCAATTCCAAATAATATGTGGGATAATTTAACTAATGTCGTTTTAGTTGTCCTGAAGCATAAAAAATTACCTAATCATTCTACACTAGAAAAAAAAACCACATCCCTTCAATAAAGCATCACTGTATAGGAAAAAAATCACAATTATTTGAAGGAAGAGAAAAAATTGTAACATTCACCAATCTCTTCTTCATAACCGGAAAACAAGCATCACATTCGTATTTCCAAACATATTTAATCCCTTTTTATGTTAACATAGATAGTGGTATAGATAATTGTGAAATGTTTTTAACACCCCGCTAGTAATAATCTGGTAATACATGAAAACATTGAATCTTTGTAACATTTATAGTAATTTTCAATTCATCAACCACTTTTTTTGGCAAGATGAAAAATTATTCCATCCTTATTTACAATGTGACCAAGGGAAGAAATCTGATGTAACCGAACATCACACTTGCCTAATTTTCCATTAAATTTCTTTTTTTCTTCAGGACATTAAAATAAACACATAGATTTTTTTCATTCACCTCTTTACACATAGAAAATAATAGAATGTCATTAAAAACTATAATCACATCCAAAAACTAAATAAATATTTTATTAATAAGATCCATGAATACAATAGTTGAATCTGTTAACCCAAAGAGTGTAACATCAAATACATAACCCCCATATCTATTATAAAAATATTTTTTCAGTATGTCATCCTCCTTTACCTTCACATGATGGTATCTAGATCTCATTTCAATATTTGAAAAGTATTCAGATTCCTATAGCTGATCGAACAAGTTAGTGAAATGAGGCAATGTAAATTTTTATTTAATATTTATGTTATTCAAGACTCTAAAATCAATGAAATGTCTCATTGAACCATACTTTTATTTACCGAACAAAAAATGAGCAACCCATGGTGAAGTGCTTGGATTAATGAAGCTGTTATCAAGAAAATCCTATAACTAATTTTTCAACATTAATAGTTCTATTTGAGCTATTTGGTAAGGGTTTTTCAAATTGGATTTACATCACGAACTATGTCAATGGTGAATTTGACTTCCCAATATGGTATAACATCGGGTAACTCATCAGAAAAAACATATAGATATTTATTTACCGGGTCACATCATTAATATGAATAGTTTTATTTTTTCAAAAATCTAAGTAAAATCAATATCATTACCATATTTCAATAGTTTTTCATCATCATGATATGTTATAAATTTTATGGGTTCATTCTTGTATACATACTAAAAATATTTCTAAAAAACAACTTCATTATATATAAAATAACTCTTATCATGATAAACAAAATTCCAATCCATACCCATAATAACATGAAACTCTATGAAGGGAAAAAAAGATTAGCATGTAATGGATTTCAATAGACCACAATATAATGATTATTCTAATTCCACTTTTCTAAAAATATTTCCCCCTGGTATTTTAACAATACATTCCTATCTCATTTTTTGAGTAGATATTTCTAAATAACCAAAAAATATCTCATAAATATAGTAATGGGTAGACCCTGCACAAAACATTAGAAACATCTAAGTAAACAAACATGGAACCGGATTTTAACATTATTGGATGGTCAAGAATCTATTGACATAGTCAAAAACGATCTCACTAGATCTTTCTACTTATAGTATGGATTCTAAGCATCCTTCGGATCTTTCTTTGTGCATGAATTTTCATATTAACCCATCTCACCAAATTTAAAGCATTTAACAGTTTTCTTATCAGGATTAGTCTTAAGATTTTTTTTATTAAAATCTCTTGCCATATGTTAAAACATACTACATCGAAAACACTTCCCAATTTTGGTAATTTATTCCCTTGGCAACTTTTTTCAACACTTTTCACAAATTGGATACTGGAAGTTCTGGCCATAAAGTTTCTTTGATAGATTCTTACCCATAACATACCATCTGGTACTCTTCTTCTCCATGTTTTCAAAGTGAATGTGATCATCAGAAAACTCCATTTCTACCCTCTCACCACATTGGATAAGATTCTTATAGAATTTTAATTCATGGGAGGAAAACACCCTTTGATAATTTGTATTCAATCCAGAGTAAAAATAGCTGATTTTTTTTACCAAGAACAAGAATAAGATTAGCAGCATACCTCTCCAGTCAAGTGAAGTTCATTTCATACTGGACCACCAAATCATCCCCCTTTTAAATCAATTCATTGAATTTCCACTCCATATTAAGTCTAAGCGCATTAGGAAAACAATTTCTCAAGAAGAGACATTTAAATTCATCCCACACAAAGCCATCAATCTCATCTATATCCATAATATTCATGAACATTGAACACCACTCATTCGATTAACCTTTAAAATGATAAACAGAAATACTTATATTTTAATTATCTAAACATTCCCATAACATCAAATACCCCTTCAAGGTAATTTATCTATCCTTATGCCACTAATGGGTTAGAAGTTCCATTGAATGCTGGAGGGTGTGGCCTCATGAAATGTTATACTATCATATTAGTACTTTGGGGTACATCTAGTTTTCCTCTGGAACGGACACCACCAACATTTATTTCCTATGTTAGTTGATCCATTACTATAAAAAACAGCTTGATTCTAATCCTGACCATTGTAGGTTGAAAATTCCATATGATAATGTTCTGTCATTGCCTATCCACTTCATCTTCCTTTTTTCTTCTGTGGAAGACCATTATGAACAAACATATCATAGTCAAAGAATAATAGTAATCTTAAAATTCCATAATTAATCAAATTAATGATAGAGTAAAAATCATTTATGCTATTCTTTTAACATCATCATGACCTCTATACTTGTCTAAAAATCCTATATTACCAACTATAAGGACCCCTCCCTATTACATTACATAATCTTGAATTATAGTCATTAAATAACATCCTTTCATATTGAGGATATTTTTAAGTTCTGTGTTTTAGTAAATTAGGATATAATACATACATATCATTCCACATTTATATAGAGAAGATAACATAAAAACAACATCCATTTCATACAGTATATAAAAATTATAAAATAAAACAAGACTTCTATGGAAAATATTCATAAAATTTTAATTGGATTCCTTATATGTCTTACCCATCTTCATATCCAATTATAATCATTTAAAAAATTATTATGAGTACAAAAAGCATAGTAAGGGATTTAAAAAGTGGAAAAGGAAAACATTAGTCCTTGAATTTATGAAATCCTTTAAAAAAAGACATAATTGTCTCCCATATATACTTACTTCATGAAACGTGATATTTCCATGATATTTCCACAAATCACAAAAAAATTAAATATATCCATAAGGTTTTCTTCGGGAATTATTTACCTATTCAATAACCCTGACAACTACCTTATGGTGTAACCATCGCAGCTATACATGGATTAACCATATGGCCGATCTCAAACATACAGAAAAACAATACATTGGGGGAGATATATGTACCACCCTTAATCATAAAAAACTCCCAAGGACCATAACACAATCATAAAATAGAATCACTTGTATAACAATATTCACTTTGAATTTTTTAGAACCTGAAGTTTAAAAGAATATTTTATCAGGAAAGTCACTTAAAAATAACATATAATTGATATGAAATTAAATATAATGAATGTAATAGGTGTATAAACTATATATACACATCATAAAACCTAACCAAAAATTCATCACACAAATTATATTAAAACCACACAATTATTGAAGTATATAATTAATCCAAAGAATGGAAATTGGGTTAATAATTCCCTTAACTCAGGTTTGTCTTACTTCAAACATGTAGAAACATCCTATATAATGAATAAAAGAGTTTCATTAGTATTTTTTCAAGAAAATTTTCATGTTTATGACACCTTATATGATCATTTCATAAAATTATTTCCCCATTTATTTATTTTTATTATGTTTCATTTTTTTAAGGTGTGTTATTTACATGATTTCCATTTCGAGTTGGTATTTTATTTTATTTTCAAATGGAAATAAAATTCCAGAAGTGGAAATAAATGGTATTCATATGTTTCCATAATATATTATGATACCATAAATAATTTTTTTATCATATTTTATGATAAATTATTTTATAAATCGTTAATGATATTTATTTAGATCAGTTTTGGAGGTTCCTCGATAATCATGAACTTGTTTTACTGAATAATTTAATTTCATTCATAGAAGTTCATTCTAGAACATAAAATAGGATACATCATACACATTAATTTTTTCCAACAATGAAAAGAGTTTTATGATCTGCTTTGAGGGAAGTAATTGAAATTGAATGCACATCATCCATAATTTTGATACATGACACATCACAAATAGTATTTTATATATATTATATAGAATAAGAGGAAGAAGAGAGGAATAAATAGGATGAATTTATTACATCTACATGATTAGATAATGAATATATATGATTTTGGAGATTTCATACCTCCTAGATAAAGTTTGGGGAAGAGTGTATATGAAAAGAAATGAATTGAAAAGAAAACCCATAAAAATGAAAGAGGATTCTTAACTATTGATCTCTTATCCTTGAGAACCTCCTTATGTCCTTTGGTTTGGGCCTTTTGTTGAGACCAGTAGGTCATTGACTTGCAATAGATCCTTGGGGAGGGTATTTGGTAGAACACATAATAATCTGAAGGCATTAGAGGTGTGAGAGTAATAGGCGAATGAGGGTGGTATTTATAGCGGTGGAGAGGGGGGATTTTAAATTATTTTAATCAATATGCTAATATTTTTTTCCAATACGATGAAAATGGTTCATTCATGTTATCAAAATAGTAAAGATAAAATGTGAGTTAGAATCAAGTGGTCTTATATCCATCTTGATGTCAAAAATAGTGTATATAATTTTTTATTTATATAAAAGGTATTGTACTATATTTCACTATTCAGGAATTTTAAAAAAATACAAAAAATTAACCCTAACTATTTTTTGATGTCTATCATTCATAACTAAATTCCATTTTTTAAAAATATTTATATAAATATTATTAATTTAATTTTTAAATAAAATCATACTTTACCAAAAAATTTACAATTTTAAAACTATAACTCAATTTATATGACCTTTGAAAATTATCCAATATTTCATTATCTTAAATCCTTATGAGAATAAAATAATAATACAATTTACTATTCATTAGGGTCATATTACAATTCATAAGGGCGTGTCACTATTCACCAAAAATCATTTTGCTTCCATCAAACTCTAAATAACACACAAATCACAATTATAGATGACCATTTTTCAAAATTCGAAACATATAAATGTTTAAATTATGTCATAACATCTATTTTATACCTATCTCATTAAAACTATGTTTTGTTTCATAGAGTGTTAATATTTCATGAATTTCATTTATTTGTGAAATGATGGTGTGTTAAATTAATCCAAGTTTTTTTGGATAATACCTTTACAAATAACATAAAAACACCTTTAATATAACCCTCTACGCTTTGTTTTAGACATAAATCCATCTAATGTTGGATTTGGAGAAAACCTAAGGAGGATACTAGAACCAGAGGTAACATTCATCAATGAGCGTTTTTTTATTTTTTACACTACCTCCATAAATTAATATTATACCATAATGATATAATATTATCAATGACATAAATTTAATTATATGTTTTTATGTTAAGGTAATAACGTAAAATCATCTCCCCTTCAATCAAAATGGATTAGAAAATCACTGTTCATATGTACGACAGACTACCACATCACGAACCAATGTCATTCATTTTTACTTTAACACACGCCAATTATTTGGTATCATGAGAGATAAAAGTTATATATATATATATATTATTGTTAATTTTATTAAACGTATATTGTCATTATAAAATATATAATTTTTTTACATTCAATTCTATATGGGTTATGACAATGTCGTTTGTTACTATGGAAGATGGTTGCCTCACAAATTGATGTGAATCATTTTCACAAATGATTTACAAGCAATATAATAAAGATAATATTAATAAATTAAAATTATAATAATGAAATATTTAAATTCCTAAAAATATTATATATCATTATTTTTATTACATTTTCATTCCCAGAATAAGGATTACATCATTCGTGTACGTGTGGCCTACCACCTTCACGAAACAATGTGGTTCCCTCTTTTCATCACCATACCACATAGTTGATATATATGTGTATTTAAATATATAATGTATTATTTCTGATATTATTATACATATATAATGTAAAATATTACTTACCTTATCTCAATATTGATCGCTGAGAAATATAAATTATAACAATGCATATGTACGACCTACCATATATCGGATTGTGACATACATCATTTCTCGAAAACATATTATTTGGTTGGTTATCAATGTATAGTTAATGTAAAAATATGATAATAATTTAATGGTTTTTATTCTATATATTACATAACCATGATCATTTTAGAGTAATTAAAATAGAAAATTAAAACATATATGGAAAACAAAGTAGTTATTGCACAAAATGTGACTTTAACTAGGAATATTAAATAAAGAGTTAATAAATTATCATAAGTAAATAATATATGGTATATTATATTTATAAATGGTAATATAACATATAATAAACTTATATTTTCTAAAAATTATATTTCAAAGTGTCCGGAGGATTTCAAGATATAAGGTATGAGTTTTCGTCTCATAATTTTTTTTGTGGGACACAAATGAAATATTCATCATGTGTATCGTTTATGTTATCAATATAAATCATATGAATGTATTTTATGAAATATAAACTTAAAATTATTTGTATTTTAATATACTATTTTTAATCTCCCTTTAATGGGTTTTATGGTCCGAACGTTACCAAATCAGTAAGGAACATTTCTTCTAATTTTCCATCTTTGAGACATATGATTATTTTATCCATCTATCTTCTTATACAAGATGTATGTATATCTCATATAACTTATAATATTTGGAATTTATTTATAATAATGATATTGTATGATTCATTTAAATACATTTCTTTATTGTTCCTATGATTCAGTGTTATCAAAGTAGTGTTGATTTTATATTACAATCTCATCATTTATCATGATTTTCTAGGACAATGTTATCGACGGAAAGATATTATGATAAATATCTCATGAAAATCATTAATTTTTATCTCATATGGTTATGTCATAGGATAAAAATTTTTCCCTTAATTTTAATCTCATAATGTAATCAATTGTTTCGATGGAGTTTTTTAAAAACAATCTTTTCAAGGGAAAACAAATTTTCTTTAAAAATAATTCAATCTCAAAAGGTTTTAAATTTTTTTATCATATAAAAATTATTTATTAATCATATGTTAACCCATTTATTCTTTTAAAAATGCATTTGAATGTAATTTCCATGTCTCTTTCAAAAAAACTCTCATTTGTTTTTTACGTAAAATGTGAATGAAAATATTGTTTTAAAGAATAAAATATGAATTAAACTTATCATTGTCATCAAATTTTTTTTAAAGATTCTTTTATATTATTTTGAGTATATTTTCAATGAAATGGTTTTCAAAATTTCTTATGTTTTAAAAAAGTGTTTTTCATAGGGGAAATTATATTTTACTCAAAAAAAGTTTTAAATTATATTTAATTATTATCATATACATTTTCAAGTATATTTTGACAGAAAATTATTTTCAAAATATTTTATACAGTGTTTTTAATAAAATTTATCATTAAAAAAGCATTTTTTTCTTAAAGGAGTAGACTAAGTGATGTATATTACGGAGAAATTTTAAATATATGATTACATCCTTTGATGATACTTATGTTTTACTGAGGATATTATCCAAGGATACAATTCATATTATATCTGTAAATGTTTTATTTTTATGACGATGTGATGTTTATAAAACTCATTTCACTTCATCAGGTTATACCATGCTAAAATGATTATTCAAACCCAGTTATTTTACCATTCATTGTTTTTTCATGAAATGATACAATGATTATCTAAAAAACTTATTTCCCACAGGTTATGTTATGATGGAATTTTTATGAACCCCATTTCATTTCATGGGTTCTGATATGATGAATTTTTTATTATCTTGTTGGAAAACCATTTATGCTCATTAATTTTTGACAATGGTTATGTAATATACCATGAAATTGGTTACATTATAACCAAGGATGGTGGTTACATAATAACCATGGATAATGGATTCATTATAACCAAATATGGTTGGGATTTATATCCCCCTCTAATGAATTAGGTAATGATTTATATCTCCTGATATAGAAATGATTGGAACATGTAGTGAACCCAATTCAGTAAGGGTATTTTTCTTCTTTGATGATCTATGAAGTTAACCTTAAATACTATGATAGTATAGGGAGTAAACTATTTTAACTATGCGTAAAGGGGTCCTACTGCGTATGTTGGTGTACCCATCCTAGGAGGTGTAGATAAACATTTAGTTCCCTAATATGTCTTGGAAATGAGCTAGACAACTAAGGAATTTATTTTATATTGTTATATGTGTTCCATAATTCAAATTAATGGTCCAATTTTATTCTCCCTTGACTCAAGTTCATTGATTACCTTTTATCCATATATTATTAAAATCCATTATTTATCCCTTTACTCAATATTAGGGTACCTTATATGAAGGTTATGGTTTCCATATGTTATTATCACGTTCATATACCACTATGTTCTTGTTATTCTTATAATTCTCCCTTGATTACCTTTAATGAGTATCATAGACCCCCGTTTATTTTTTTCCCTGTAAACATTTTATGAATAGGGGTTTATATAGGATTTTTATATGAATATTACAAAAGGGAATAGCTTTGTGGGATATATTTAATATCATACTCATAATTATGATGATTTTGTTCAATGTTTCCAAATTCAATAAACTATTAAGGTCCTCGGGTCTCTATTCTTATAATTCTTAGAAAATTATTCTAAAATGATGTACTATACATGTATGAAATGTTATGTTTTCTATATTATTTACCTATTTATTCCACCATTCAATGACCACATTATGATATCCATATAGTATAGAGTATGCCCTTCTTATAATTCGATTTTCAATGTTATTCTTCACATTTATAGACATGTAATCCATTCGATTAACATTTCACATTTATTTAATAGTGTAGTTAGATTCATTTTCCACTATACCCTACTACAAATTCATGTACACCAAATCCCCATAAATGGTCTATATTAACATGATAAATTCCATGATATTTTAATCATCAACATAGATAATGGATTAAATTTATAAATGTGTTATTAATATACTTATTGTTCTATAAAAATTATGTTTCACTAGATCAATATATTTGGATTCCCACTTATTATTATGTTTATAACGATTACAAACTATCTTCCCTCAAATTTATAGAAAACATATCTTCTCTTATTCATAAATGATGTTATGGATTCATATAACTGCTTTTAGATTTGGTATATTTTATATAAATTTATAGAAAATAAGTTCTAGAATTTCTTTCTAAAGATTGTTTTCATCATCCCTCATAAGGAAACAAAATTTATACCTACCTTCCATATAATAACTATTATCACATGATATATGTCTTCCTATAAGTAAATCGATAACATTAAATTCCATGAATCGTCTTTTCTGAATAAATGTTACGTATAGAAAACATTCACATTCATAACTCATGATTTGATGTTTTTTTGTCAAGAAATATAAAAGGATAACATCAGTTCTTTCATGTTCATTACCTTCTATTTTCCCATATCACTTCCCATTATTTTTAAATATCATACTATATCAAAAGAAGGTAAAAAAGAGTCTTCAAAACATGTTTTTAGGATACATACATTCTTGGTCATATGGGATGAATAACCACTATCATAGTTCTATGTTTGTTTCATTTAGTGAAACTTTAACTATCATTTATATCAGTCCTATCTAATTTTCATTCCATGAGAGTCCTGAATGTGTGGGGATTGTAAAAAATTCATCCCCCCTCTTTCCAAAATTATTAGTATAATTACAGTAACCTTAATCTTCTACTCATGAAAACCAATTTACCAATGAAATTTATCTGAGTATTATAATATCCATTAATATATGGATTACATGTTTCTAACATTAATTTATTATCTTAATATAATCAACACCTAAATTATGAAAATTATATCATTAAGATGAATATCCAGACTATATGATTATTATCTATGATAAATGATTAAAACCCATTATTCTATATCATCATTCAGATGAATTTCCCTCAAAATAATAACATTCCAATATTGTATATGACATGAAATGATTAAGATGAAAAAAAAACAAAAAATAATATGTTGAAAAATATTCCCACAATCGATTGTACTTGTGTTTGTTTTTATTGAAAATCTTCATGGTTGTTGATATTTCTATACATTATATATACTATATTAAATATTTTCATTCCCTTTATAGGAATCCATATTTATTATAGTTGTATATATCATTATATAATAACCTAACCAACTAATATTCCTTTTAAAAATTCATTTATCAATTATAATTTTGTCAACACCATTAATTCATTGTTTTATCCTATATAATAGTTTTACTTGTGTAATCATTTTAAAGTGAACCTTCTTCTTTAGATCACATGATTTTATTTTATGTTCAATTTTACATTAAAAATTACCAACTCGTTATCTTATATATTACAATATTTTTTCTATTTCCATTAAATAAGAATCATTCTTATCAATTTTCATAACATGTATATTAATATTCAGTTTGAACCCTATTAATTTTACAAAATATTCATAAAAAATATACGGATCTCTCAGCTCCTTCTATAGCGATTTTAACATTGCGTCATTTTGGACATCATAATAAGAAAAATATTTAAAAAAGCACAAGTTTTTTACATTATTTGAATATTAGAAATTGTTAAATCTACCACATGTTCAACATTATGACCTAAGACTACCCATTTGTGGTTAAAATTTTCAATGTAAATATTTTAGTTTTCAAAATTTTCCAGAATTGGATCATATATATAAAATTTAAATTCATTTTATTCTTCCTTTATATATTCTGAACCATACTATTCTTTCATTCCCCCAAGACTATTTATCAATAAAAAAATTGTCGAATAGATTCATGGGTAGAAATTTCATTAATGATAAAACATTATTTTTTATTTATAATTTTTCTATCTCAAAATCATAACCATCTAATTTAGATAAATACCGATAATTAATTTATTCATCCATTACACATTTTAATGAAGTTAATGGTACATTTCCTTCAATTATACCCTTTACATTTTTTATCTTTCATACCATCAGAGGTAAATTCTCATTATCCAAAAATCCATCTTTACCTCAGACATTAGTCATGTTAATATTATCCTTATGTTTTAAACACATTTTCTTTATTATGATTTGTTATTATATCAAGATTTAATCATTTAAAATAGTGAACAAATTATTTTGAGATTCATAATGTTTTATCTCATCAAGGTATAGTTCTTCAAGTGCAAATACATTTGGATTATAAATGGATTAAAAACTCATCATGATAAATATTATAAAATTAGAATCATATTTTATTCATAAATCCATTGAATTTCTTCTCCCACCTCAATATTTTTATTGATGAACACAAAAATATTTTCTTATTAATTTTTCTTCACATCATAAATATTTTTATAAAAACCATGGAACATTACTTCATTTGCATTCAAATATCCTTCAATGTTATTTTCATACATGACCCTTATAGTCGTTCCAAAATCGTAGATCATCACCATCAGAAAAAAACTAATTTCAATATTAATCAAATAGTGAATTTTGATCTTCAGAATATGTATAAATAAATTATTTCTATCCTGAAGTCATGGATAATTTTAGATCAACC
Organism: Viscum album; assembly: GCA_963277665.1. Lineage (NCBI taxonomy): Eukaryota > Viridiplantae > Streptophyta > Magnoliopsida > Santalales > Viscaceae > Viscum > Viscum album. Next base: position 3,215,517 of record CAUJRU010000001.1, read on the forward strand.
ATAACATGTTCTCCATGATAATTAGAAGAGAAAATATATAGTAAAATATACTCTTGGTGAGATCTAATATATTTCTTCTAGATGTGGTAATTACTCCAATCAAATAAAAGAACTCCCTTTTCAGTCAGTGTATTCTACCTTAATCAAAAATAATGTAGAAAGAATCAATACCAAAAACATGGGGATCTCGTACCATTTATTTTTACATGTACCATAATATTCTATAACTGGGGGTGATTTAGGTTGTTGGATTTGTTTTATTTTCAGTTGATTATTTCATTATATTAACACGAAAAATATAACTATGTCAATATTCAGAATGACATATAAAGTTGAGAAAAAAAAACACAATGAAAGAAATGTATTTACAACGATCACCATAATTGGATATTCCAAGGATAAAAAATAAATATTGATTCAATTTAGTAGGAGGGAATATTATCCGAAATAGATATTACAAGTGTTTTTGAATGTTTCACTACCAATCCCACAATAATTTCCTCTTGCTGACCAATCACACACTATAATTGGTCGAGGGGTATATCAAAATAATTTAACATGGAGGATTATTATAATAAATTTAATAATATTTTATTTATATATAACCAATGATGTTGTTATCATTATACTTTTAATTCTCCCTCACCATCATATCATTAAGAGTTCCCTCATCGAAAAATATGAACTCAATATTAAAACGTTTTTATAGTTATATTTGTAACCTAGTAAATAATTTGATTTTTAATTCCATCAGTTATCTCCAAGAATTATTTACTATATTTTTTATGGAAATAGTCATATAACCTAAATATAAGATATGTTTTTTATTCTATGCATGATAATGTAAAAGATAAATAAATGAAAATCACATGATGTTATAACCACATAACCCTCCTTTTAGTGTAATATAATCCTCAAAATATTTCTCATAAATTATAATTTTTAATGATCTGAAAAATATGAATTATGTGAATTATTAATCATATATTTTTATTCAATATATTTCCATGTTGACAACTCATAATGTAATGCTATGATTTGTGGAATGACGTCTTCCAAGAAGCAGATATACATTATAAATCAAAAACTACATTGTAGTTTATTCATCAATATAATGATGACATAATATTTATAATTTAGGTAATGACCACATTCATAATGATATAATAATGTTCTATATAACCCATAAAAACACATCAACATGCTTTCCCTGAGTTGAGGAATTGAAAAAAAAATCAATTTCTACATTATATGTCTTATAAATTTCTTACAATATTATGAGGGCTAGTTATTCCCTAAACACATTACAACATGTTTTATGAAAACTATAACGTCAAGTTAAAATTGAAATTGGCCACAAGAAATTGAAAAGGTCATATGGAAATAGTTAAAGACATATAGAATTCACAAAGTCATAATATTTCCAACAAATCATTCTGAAATTTGAAAAATCATAAGAAATACCCATAAATGAAAAATGATGTTCCAAAATCTATATTAAATCCATGTCATGAAAAAATGACTAAATGTATTTAAAAAATGGCATGTATCAATTAAAAGGTGTATTATGTACAAATAAATGATTTTTCGGAAGGGGGTGCATATATTATTTGGAAAATATAATGTTCACACAGTGCCTTATTATATAATATATGTATTAAATAAATATATAACTAGCTAAAAGTTTCCTATTCTCATAATTCTAAAAATAATGAAATTATTATGGGCCCAAGAAACATTAAAATGTATATGATCATAAAATCCATTCAATTTCAAATACATCTAATTTAAATTACATCCAATAAAATAATATTTGACTCCAATATAAACGTATTACATGTTTTGCAATACCCTTATTAAGTATAAAAGTATATTTTTATAATTTTTTAGAAACAAAATGAATCATTATTTTGGAAGTAACATTAGGTGTCCCATAAACCATTATACCCATTTCTATCTCCCCTAATGTAGTCTTGAACATTGGGATAAATCATTATTTTTGATTCATCTTCCCACGTGATGGGTTTCTGAGGCCCCAACTTCTATTTCACACATCTATGAATATGTTTGGGTTTATATTTGTAAATATTTGAGATATTAATTTGTATTATTATTTCCAATTATAGGTGATATTGTTGGGGTGAAATCCTAGATCCATATATGAGGATAAAAGTAGGTATATAGGTATAGACCCTCCTCGTATATGGGAAAATATATTATTCATGATATTAATATTATATTACTACACTACTGATATATTATACTAAATTTCTTACAAATAGTTAAAATTTTATTATCAAATTCATATAAATTTGGGAGTACATGATCATGAATATAAATGTAATATCCTTTTATGTTGATACACCAATGGTCGTTCCATATTATGTATTTATGATCACACCATGCATAGACACCACATGTGCCTTGGGACATATCTATTACTTCATATTATTTACCTATATGTGTATTTGTAGACATTTACAACTTCTGGATAGTGTTCTATGATTTATAGGGAGGTATAATCAATTTTAAATTTGCATATAGAGTTAGTGGAGAGGGTTGGAGGTATATTAAGGATCATCTCATTTTATTATGATTATATACATTACCATTGGCCTTGTTTGGTATGATGATATTTAAATACCATATTTTTTATTTGTTTTACCCAAATATGATATTATATATAATTTAATTCTTTATTTTATTTATTTTAAATTTTTTATTATGGCCAATATTTTAATTTTATTTTTTCATCAACCAACCAAAGATCAGGTCATGGGTGATCTCTAATAGAAACAAATTATAGAAATTATCTATAATAATGTTGGTATATGATTATGGAATTATATATTTAGTCTTATTGTACATGTCACTAAAATATATGGTGTATGGGCATAAAATATGACAATCATGTCCAATTTGTCACCCTATATACTATGGTTTTTAAAAAAACTATCATAAATAATTGTGGTGTAACGAGAATAATTTGGATTAATATTAATTCATTTATAATTGTATAATCAACAAATTTTAAAATTATTTAATCCAAAAAACCTTATGGTTCGGTGAATTGGGGATTATATACACAATAATTCTTATTTTAAAATCTTTATTAAAATTCCCCATGATTCTCTTAAAACATGCTACCCTAATAGGCATATAGTGTTATACACCAATAATCATAACCAAAGGTTATATATAGATTAGATGTAATGATCATTGATTTGGAAAAGTGTAAACATGGAGTTTAAATTTTGATATCAAAAGTGAGAATAATGTGAGATTAAGGGAATGGGAAGATAATGGAGGTACATGATCATAACATATAAAAGTCAATGAAAAAAAATTCATCGCTCATAACCTAATATTCAGGGAATAGGTCATTAAAAATATCATAAAAGAGGCTTTTCAGTGAAGATTAATTAGTCATGAGTGAATTTAAATAATCTATGATATCATATCCAAGTCATAAGAATATGTTATAAAAGTGTAGAACATTCATAATAATAGAAAAAAATTTATTTTCTCAAATATCACTATAAATATCATCATCAAATAGTGGATAATATCTTATTGTGTGTTCAGTTAAATCCTTATTCTCATTACACCATAGTAGATAGATTCCATTAGTAGATTAGGTTCACACCACATTAACTTGAATCTGTTGTGGATGGATGCCCTCATGGATTGGGTATACCCTATAGTCCATAAATTATAATCTAATGAGATACAGAGAAATACCCAATTCATTTCATGGCCATATTTTCGGTTCTACCAATATAAAAATATGATATATTATATAAAAATATTTAAATATGAATATTATATCACATCATAATTAACCCAAGTGATGATATTTATTTCATGATAATATAGAAAACCAAATCATATACCATACATGGAATGACGGTGGATGGTTTCACTTGAAAATATCTCTAGTGAGGCATAATAAAAATTCCAATATGTAATCATAGATGGGAAACACCCTTATAAATTGATTATAAATATTCTTTAAATACATAAATAATTTACTTCCCATTAGGTAAATTATATGAAATGAAAAATTCAAATAATAAGGAAAGTATAATTTTCATTGAAAACCCTTGGAAAAAATTGAATGTAATATTGAAAATTATTAATATTCTTAATGGTTTTAAAATTAGGTCAAGTAGAAAATGTTAAAAAAATTCTGTTTACACAATTATAATGAATGTATGAAATGTCCAGTGTTGAATACCATGTCTTTGAACTGGAAAAAAGTAAAATGTTTTTGATCTTTTTAATTCGTTGGATAGGATGTATTTAAATCCAAGCTTCAGAACCCAATTATGATAGTAGGATCACTCCTAATTGATGTTATTGTGTATGAGAGAAGGCCCTAGAGGTCTCCCGAGTGGCTCGAGATGTTTTGGGTGTGTTGTACCCGAAAAACATTAAGTGTTTTAAGAAGCATCATAGGGTGCATGGTTTGTGCAAGATCTTCCAAACCATCCGGTCCATTGGTGGTAACTGCACAACCCTATTTTCAACGGGATAGTGGATTTTCACATGGTATGGTCTTGGTATTCTCAATCATGTACCTCTCCCCATGCAGAGGGAATACTCATCATGGATTGCACACAGTTTTTCAAACTGTGCGGGTTAAACCAGGATGGACACTAATTTTTTAGAATTTCATTTTTTTTAATTTAATTTAATTTAATTTCACTAAGAAAATAAAACCTAAACTATCTACCCACTCTAAAAATTTCAACGCATCCTAAAGGGAGCTCCCATCTTCGACCCACGACGCCACCCTCGGCACACCTCACCTCATTCGTTTCCAACAATATATCTACCAGTTATTCATTTGATTCACCATGGAATGTCCTCTCCTCCCTTATCCTCCTTGTTCTGGATTCTCTTCGACATAATTATTGACCGATGAGGTGTTTCCAATCCTAGGGTTAAGGTATAACCCAAGTTTTCAATTCTCTCATTAATTAAGTGGGTGTGAATGGTCTCTTAGGACCTGTAAAGGCATGTTCCGTCAACCACCTGTGAAGGCAAGGCAGTTCTGGTGGTTTTGGTCTGTTGTCTTTTCTTTGGGTATGTTTTCTCTTTATCACCAAGTTAATATTTTTGTCTTTTGGTATTTATGAGTTCTTGACTTCATGCTTGTACTGTGTTGAGATGTTTCATGTGGTTTCAAGTCTCCAAGTCAAGAGAAACTCTCCAGTGTATGCATATGTATGTATATATATGTATGGAGGTTCCCTTGTTACATGAAATTTTTCCCATTAGAGTGAATTTCACATATGTGGCAATGTGTGCCTATGTATATATATGGAAAATTCATGCGCAGTTGAGTGGAGTCTATTGTATGCATATAATAATACATGTAAGGATCCCCTGTCACATGCTCATGGCCATGCAGTTGCATGCATAGGAGATAGATGTCCTTATATGCATGGGAAGGTGCATCTACTCAGTGGGGTAGAAGCTACTCATATTTAGAAAGCATTAAGTGATGGAGTGGACAGTTGGGTCCCACCTTGAGGTACGGTCCCTCTCCAAGTACTTTAATTCTATAAATGCATTAATTAATTACTTATTACATTTAGTTAGAATTTAAATTCATGTATTGAAGAATCTAAATTTAATTTTATTATATACGTTTTAGCATTATTTCATATTTAAAATACAAATGGTGATAAAATATTTGTGTGATAAGTTATATCATGCTTTTATAATAAAACCCCTCCAATGGAGGTTCACTACCTTCTACCAAAAAATTAGTGGTTTGTCCTTGCTTTCTTGACTTGTTTTGTTTATAATGATTATTCATGGATGTTATGTAGAAATATGGCATGTTTAGGACATCGATCCAATGGAATTAGAAAAACATAGTTACCTTTTTGAAATAATTAAATGGGCCAAGGCACAGCCTATGTTCTTGGCCTAATTTGAATTGGATTTAACCTAGTGGGAAGTTTTCCATAATTATTGTTTAGTGTTTTGACACATTCAGAACACCGTTTGGGTGTAACTTATCATGAAATTTATAAAGGTAATACCTTCTATATTTAATTTTATAATTAAGCCATGAATAACATATTTTCATGTACCATGTATGCTCATCACTTTACCCACCTAAGGTAAGTGATTTGAATTGAAAATTAAATGTGAAATTGGAATTGGAATATGTAATGAGTATATCACTTAACGATAATAAAAGTAATTGAATAAAGGATGAATGCCCATAGCACCCCTTTCCATGTTTATGGAAGGTATCTGAGTGAACCTTAATTAATTAATATACCTTAATGGATTTTAAATTAATGTTTCCAATGTTACATGACCATTCCACCCTAATGGAAGGTAAGGCTTGAACCACTGAATAAAGGGTTTCAATGCTACATGACCATTCTATACTAATGGATGGAAATTCCTGATCCAAAAAGGAATTATTACATGGATTCTTTAATAAATAGGAATGGTTAGACTCTAGTTTGTCATGGTTTCTGATCGGGGAATACCACGAGCACTCGTGTACCCCATTACAAATTCAAGGACGGGTTTCTATATTTAAGACCTACCTAGAACATATTCCTTGTAATATGTTTGGATTCCTGGTATACTAACATTGGGTGACCATGCAGTATTATATGATTCCTTGGATACACTCCTAGGATCTAACATTGACACATTGGTGCCATGGATACACACCATGGACCTAGTCCTTGCTTAACCCTGTTTTACCTTGGATGCACTCCTTGGACTCAGTAGGTGCCTCATCGTGGAATTCCTTTGACAATGCTCCTTGGATTACACCCTTAACCATTAGCTAGAGCTAGATACTACTGGGTTAGAATTCCATGAAATCTACGTTACATTGGTTATTACCCTAGAACACCCTCAGAAGAAATCGTGGTCATGTTTCCTTGTTACATTCTAGGACCTTCACTACTTATACAATCATGAGGTTGTTGCCTTGCTTATTACCTTGGGACATTATTACAGAATACCATCACATGATTCCATGGATAAACTACTTGGGTCCAACATTGACAAGAAGGTATCATGGTTTAATCCTATTGGGCATGGTCCTTGCATATCCCCATTTTACATTGTAGAAAACTCCTTGGACTCGGTAGTCTATATATTCACATTTGTCCTATGTGTAAATTGGTAATACTAAATCAATGAATTGATTACATGTCCATACACTAGCCAAGGGATGAAACATGTACTTGGGAATTAAGATACGTTATACGGATTACTTTTTTTATTCATTCTTGACCTTGTTAATTTATATAGCATTGTCAGGATTGGGTTATACCCTAGTGGTGTCGGCCTATTATGATTTATATCTCACACCCTACTCGGGCCACCATTGCATTGTGTTACCTGAGTAAACTTGTCTTCTTCACAAGGCCATATACCTTTCTTGTTGTTGTTTTCATATACGTAGGAGTTATGAGTAAAGGACTAATCTGGAGCTCCATATTCTCGTCGAGATCACCTTGGGCTTTTAGTTCTTTTATTTTTGTGAATCTTACAAGTATTGAACTGAAAAGAATGTTGTAATATTTAATGATTTTCCTGATGTACTAATAACATGTCTTGGATTCATCTTTTGTATAAACTAGCATTGTCCACTTTTGTTCAGTTATGTGAAATCTATCTTCTGCTGCTTTATGATTTTTATCACTTCATCCACAGGTGGTTGTTATTCAATCTGTTGTACCACTTCACAACCTTGATAAGAGGGTATAGTATCCCCAATGACTATCCTAACACCCTCTCTTCAATTCAGAAGCCTCTATCGTATGAGGAGGCATGATTTAGGTCATGTGGGGACTAGACTAACCACCATCTTAGTGGTGAGCAGGGTCCGGACATTACAACTAGTTCAAAAAAATACTAAAACAATTCCTTTTAAAAACCTCTAAAAGGAATGAAAAAATGAGTTAAAATTATATTAAATAATGAATTATATTTTAATAAAAAATATTCCTAAAAATTATATTGAATATAAATATATAATAAAAATAGTTGGGTAAAAGACACTAATAACATTAAAATAATGATTTTAAATAAAAACCCTTACAAATAATAAAGTAAAAACCCTCTTGAAATAATGAAAATAAAAATGAAATTGAAATACCAGGATTATAAATATATTCATTATATAATTTTTCAAACATGCTGAATATAAACCATATAGGTGCATGATATGAAACATAACCTGAATAATGGAATTTGAGGTGAGAAGCACTTTCCATAGACCTCCACATGGTCGTAATTTATCTAAAATCACATAAAATAAATTTACATATATTATAAATATAAATTAAAGACGCATTTATTTTAATTATTCTAGATTTAATTCACTTATAATTAATTATTTCACATGTCATTATAATTCTTGGTTAAAATCTATAATATTTTGTTACCTATTCAATTTTCCAAGAATGATCTAATTAATTGGTTATGATCCTTTCACATTTTTCATGATTTAATCATCTCCATAATGTTAATGAATGTATATAATACTTTTTGGATATATATATATTTGGATTCTCTTTATCATTTCATGGAACATATGGTGATGATTTCAATTAAATGCATAAAAATATAAATTTTTAGAATTTTCATATCAAAAAAAATGTTAATTTTATTATTGAATAATAATAGTAACATATAACCATTAAGGAATAATTAAAATCTTATTTAATTAAATAATTTTAATTAATATTTCTAGTATCCAATATAACTTGATAATTCACAATATGAAGGTTGTAACATTGTTCATATTGGTTGTAAAACTCACTCGAAGAAGAGCCTGTTATAAATAGTAAATGTATAATTTCATTATATTTCATAATGATAAGATTAATTTTATAAAATATTAATTATTACCAAAAAAATATATGAAAGTGGAAAATAATATGTATAATTTTTTTTGAATTATATATATGTGAATAATCCAGAGATAGAAATATCTTATGTAGATATTCTAAATATTATAATGAAGGGACTCATTAAAACAAGAGGTTTATGGAAAATTATTGGGAATAGAGGATCCCAAAAGATAGAGGGTGTTATGAGGGAGAAAATTTTGGAACTAATTCTAGATAAATGTTTTGCAATGGTGTGAATTGATGATGGGAGAGGTGGGATCCATTTATAGGTGAAAGGGGTGGTAGTAAATATTGACACAATTAAATATAGTAAACATAATTCTCAATTTTAAATGAAACAAATATAGAAAAATCTAGAATATTGAATTAGTAAGTTGAGAATCCACTCATCAAATAAATTGAAAATAATGTGATGGGGATCTTTTTTTTGTTATCTCTTAGTTTTAACCATTTTACCATATTTGAAAAATCAGTATAGTGACTAATACTTTACCTTGATGACTTGTTTTTATCAAAAAATGATAATGAAATTATTACTAAATTAAAAAATGAGATCGAAAAGTATTAAAACTATTTTAGAAAAAAATTCAGTAAGATATAAAATTTAATTTTAATATTTTCCCTCATAACATGTAAAAACAATTTTTTATGAAATTGAATCACATAGAGTTTATATGAACTTAGTCTTCTTAAATTAAATATAATAGTAATTGAAGGAGTTTTAATATATTTTATGGTAACTATTATCATAAATATTTATTAAAATAATCCATAATCATTTATTGATTTAATTTGTTATGATAGAAATACACTACACCCATAAAAACAGTTTTATGAGAAGTGACTCCATTTACCATCGAATATTTTTATCATAATTTATAAACAATTTATAATAAAGGTAAAATCATTAGTAATTTCTTTTTATATCAACAAAAATTATGTTTCAATAAATAAAAAACTCAAAATGAGAGATATTTTTGATAATAATAATTTTTTCCAAAAGAACATCTGAGTTTAGTCATTAATATTTATAGTAGAGCAACATAATTTTAAAAAATTGTTTAATTCATGTTTATAAATTATTTCTAATAATAAATCATTTAATTTTATCAGTAAATTTTATAAAATTAATTAAAATTATAAAATATAATCAAAAAACATTACTCAGGAACATAGATTCTTTAAAAACAATTACATTTCCTATATCAATAATAATTTTTTAATTAAAAAGAATAAATTATTTTTATTGTAATTTTATGATCAAATATCATATAATGTGATTCATTTTGTATTTTATAAATCATTATTATTTTTAGATATATGTTCTATGTATCTCATGTAAATGAAATTTTTTATTTTATTCGAAAGAGAAATATATAATAAATCATGGGGTGTTACATTATACCCCATTAGAAAAAAAATTCCAAGGAAACATCATTACATTGGTTAAAAAATATGGATCCATTTTACTAATTATATCTCTTGTTTCTCATGATTATTACTCAAAATTATGACCCCCCCAGAGAACACTAAATAGGTGAGTGGTCTATTTTCATTCTAAATTATCTCAGAGATCCATTATTGTTATGAGTGTTTCCTCTTAATCAATATCATGAACAAGTAGTATAACCTCTATGTTCAACACACGTTAAAATCTAGTTATATAATTTATCCAAAGTGAAACATGGAACACATAATTCCATATGTATAGGTTCAATGTATGTACAATGTGAAAAGATACAACACCTATATGATTGAGGATTTTAAAATGTACAATTTACATATGGATCAACATAATGACTTACAAAATCTCATAACCATATTTTATAGACACATTCGAAAATAATACTTTTTATATGGAACAAAAATTAAAATTTAATTGATGATAATATCAATATATTTTCAATAAACATTGTTTTGTCTTAATGTGTTGTTTAATAGTTTGAGTCTTCTCTAACATCTCTTCAGTTTGATCTTATCCTAATGGTATACAATCTATAACATCATCCCAACATGTACCATTTCTAGAAAAATTCCTACATAGAGCCACTTTTTATGCCATCCCAATTCTGGAATGGAAAATATCTTTATCTAATAACTCTAACAAGGTTTTGTTTGACCCCAACCATTGTTTAAATCCATTGAAAATGATCCCATCTTATCATATAGGGTTCTTGTTTTCCTCTAATGACATCTATATTTATAAGGATTCTATTCTATGTTAAATATTAACTCCATATTGAATAAATCATGAAAAGTTTCATGATCATAATGGTGAACCTCAGATCCTTATCTGATATAATAAAATGCGGTACTCGATGTAATCAATCCGCTTAATGTTTTTAATTGAATATTACTTAAATTAAAAATATTATTTGATGGTAAATAAGTTCTCAATCATCATAAGGCCATCAGATTCAACCAAAATGGAATTATGAACATTATTTTTCTTGGTAATTTCTATGATAAAGTATATGTCCTTTTACGATTTTATGTTCAGTATAGGAACTTATAGATTTATTTCCTTAAACTTCTATCATTCATTCATAACATGTGGGTATAAAACCATATATATACATAATAAAAAATAACCCTTTCCTGTTTTCCAATATGAATTGATTGTAGATTTATATGTGAACCTCTTATGTTTTGGCATAGATAGATAATAGTGAGATATGTTCTTCATAACATATCCCATTCTTCAACTCTATATTAGTGGAATAAATATTATTTTCGTGAATATTTTCAATCCTTTATGGTCAAATTAAATATATAATAATTAATTACCTACGTTTATTCCACCATATCCTCCTTCCCTACAATTTTAATCTTTACATGGTATAATAATTAATAAATACATTTGTCAATTATATGATTTATCTTTTTTTAATGATTTAATGGTCCATCTTCTACAAATCCATTAGTATTTTATTTTTTTCAATCATCATAATAAATAAGAAATAATAATCATTTCCCCTATGATAATTAGACACCCAATTTTCCACTCTATGGTGGTAATATATTAGGTAACAATAATCTTTGATCAAATCCAACCATATCCTCTAATTTATATTCGGCACCTTCTCTGTTAAAATATAATTTATGCCATTATGATCAGTATATATTTGAAACCATTTTCCATAGAGATATTCATTACAAATTATTTGATAAATAAATATAGTGTCATCCTATAACTCATGAATTGAGTAACTTTTACCATGAATAATAAATTGGTGAGAGGAATATTCTACCACAATTTATTTTTTCATGTAAAAAAAGTATAACATCATATTTGATTGATATCATTTTATCAAAAACAAATATCCACTACTATTTAATGTGAGTTTAGGTGTACCTAAAAAAATTATATTAAACTAATATAACTTTTTTTCAAAATTAGATATATTAAGGAAAATTTCTCCCTTATTGTTAACCTAGTTAATTGATTTCATAGTCCTGATAAATTATAATAAAAATTGAAATAGTATATATCTAATATAATAAATCTATGGATATCATTCAAAAAGGTATGTTTAGGATATTATTCAATATCCTCTAACTCTAATGGATATATTGTTCAACCTTATCATATTATTATAAAACCCATGAATGATAATTTATGTAGATATAATTCAATCTTTATTAAATTTTCATATAGTTTCCACTTCTACATGGTCTTCCAAACAATCCACAATTAATAACAATGGCTGTTTTTAAATGTTGGGGCTATAGACTCTCCATTAATGAAATAAATGAAATAACCTCTTTCTTGGGTATTGGAGACACATTACATGGCCCACATGTCCAGTGGATATTAAATCCCATTAAATGGCCCTAAAACACATATTTTTTCCACCAAAATTTCTTTATTTAATCGTATTTCTATAGGACCAACAATAATATAGTTCTGGTTATATTATTTTTTGATGATACAGTGCTCACCACCACAAAAATGTCTCTGGTTCTATAGTTCAACCAATGCTATGCCAAATACAATATTCATTAGATATATGAAGATATAATTAAAATTTTTATTTCATAATTGAATCATAATAAATTCATATTATCCATACCACATACTAATATCTCTATTGGATATCTCCACCATGTTGACCCCTGATTGAAAATATTATGATTAAAGTTCAATATTTGAGATGTATTGAGTCCCTTATAATAGATCAAACAATTAAAAAATACAGGTTAGATGTTACTTTTTATTCATCATGATCATGTTAAGTCCAAAAAAATCAATGAAATGAAATATTGTACTATATTTATACACTTAAAATGAACTACTTCCTCCCATGGTTATGGACTACGGAATATGGATAAAATTTCTAACTTCTCATAGTGTTTCTTCATTGATTCCATTAACTCAATTGGATAAATTATATACGGATTACATAAAATAGGTGTATTAACTGTGATTAGTTCTAAAAAAATAATCATGATACATGATAATACCATGACACTCTTCCAAATATATACTGACAAACTCCGAAAAAGTAATCATATCTTCATTGTTGATATTCACTCGAACTACTGGATCTTGATACACCCCATGAATAGTATTTAAGACCCATATAATTTAATTTTGTTCCCATAAAATTTCATTGTTATACTGGAACTGATACATTATTATAGGACTATTCAGGATATAAAATCGTACTTCCATATCCCATCAACTTATATGGGCTCCTTATTAAGAGATCCATTACATTCGTAAAATTATTGAAAATTGAACTATAGCATGAGTTGTATTATTTTCCTAAATTATATTACCACAAAATTTGATCAATGATTAGATATATACATGGTATGAAATAATCATTATATTATGAATAGTCGAAAATATCTAAATATCTAATCATTAATGTGATGATGTGATACCCATATAAAAATCTCCTGGTATAAATATTATGTTGAAATAGAAACCAATCGAACATTATTTGAAAAATCCCATTAATAAATACATATTCTATTGACATATAACTAGAAATAGAGTTCAAACAATATTGAGGATCATTTTTTCTTAAAAGTTTATAGAATTAATATTACATAGTAAACCCATACATTACATGTGGACACTTATACTCATAATACAAAATTCCAAGCATACTAAACATTAAAAATAATAAATGGATTATTTTATTATAACTCATCACAATTGTTCATCATCAAATCACGATTGTCCCAAATCTTCCTTAAACCCTATTTTTTTCAAAACAGGGTACCTCTGGTAAAATCATAGTACGATTCATAAAAAAATAAATCCATTATTTTAATAAAAAACATTAAAGTTCATGTAAAAAAAATTTCATAAAAAATACCTTTTACCCCAAATAGTTATACCAATTACCTTAAAATACATAATAATTCGATCACCATTTTAAATAAATTATTAACAACATAACTCATAATTCAGCATAAGAATTCATGTACGCTATTTGGAACATCATTTTCATATAACTCTTATAGTCACTCTTTCAATCACAATTACAAATGGAATAACCATACGATCAAATTTCACAAAAACATATCCCAGTGAATTATAGAGCTATAACAGTGTTCTCCCTACCTATAATCTATATCGGGTTCACCCAATTATCATGAGCTATAATGTGGCTCAACCCTTAGTATATGATATATCAGGCTCACTCATGAGCTATACTAGGGCACAAAACCTCATATTTTTTATATATAGTTTTTCCACGAAATATAATAGGGATCAACATGTAATGAATGATTTAAAAGTAAAGTATCATGAATAAAAACTTTCAATATTAGTTTAAAATCATGTAAAAAATATTTTTAGTTATGAAAATACAGATTTTCTCATTAAATTATCTTATAAAATAAAAAATCGTAGAAACAAATAATCCAATATCATTGAAATGAAATATTAAAAGATATTAATGAAAATTTAATTCATTAAATTATAATAAAAACATGAAAATCAACTCAATATTTAAATATTAGAACATTCTATGTCATGTTTTTAAAAAGGGGATGAAAGATGGATTTTGAAAGAGTGGTTTTTTAAAAATAAGTCCCTTACCCTGAGCTTAATTTTTCACTTCTGTTTTTTATTATGATAAATAATAATTATAGGATAATTATTTATTAATTTTTTTAACATTTTCATGTTTATTAGTCATTTTAAATACCTTATTTCCAATTTATTTAAAATTATATAATCATTCATGATCTGAATAGATGATTTAATAATATTCACTACATATGTAAAAATTATATCCTTATGTTGACAATGGTCAAAGAGGTCATTATTAAACCATATATAGAATAATATTAATGAAATAAATATCAAATTTATTCATTAATTATACCTTTAAATCCATATTTAAATGATGTTTATGAAAAATGAAATATGATACAATCATGGCGATGGTAGACAATATATACGAATGAGTAATGTTTTCATGTATTTCAAATGTCATTGTTTAAAGAAGTTTAATATTATATGTTTTCTAAATAATTACAAAAATATTATAAATTTCATATAAATTATTCCTATATATTTATATATTTCATCCATGTGATGTGGGGATGAAAAACTAACATCATCGGTTCGTGGATGTGGTAATCCACACATACACCAGAATGACGTTAGTATGTTTATTTTCATGGAAAGGTACGAACATAAATGATATAATATATTGTAATAATGATTAATATGTTATTAATATAATATGAAATCCTTAATTAAATCATAATGATCTTTATTTAAAAATATTTGTGGAAAATGAGAAACATCGGGTCGCGAGGTGGTAGACTGCCATACACACGAATGATTAATAGTTTTCCCATTTGTCGGAAGTGGAACCTTATATAGGAAATTAATGTATCATAATAATATCCCTTTATATATTGAATATTATAGTTATTAATTTATCATGGTTTAATAAGGATTTAGGGATATGAATTAATAAACAAAATAGAAACGCTCGATTAAAAAAGATATGTCTTCATCTGAAAATATCCTTTTCATAACACCATAATGCCACTGTTGTTGTTGTTTTGCATAAACATAGAACTATTTAATTAGATAATATGTTAAATTAAGGTATTTTGGTAGGCCTTGGCCGAAAAATGATTTTTAGATTGAAGAAATGAGAATAATAGGTTCTCGTTTAGGAGCGTGGGGAGGGGCACTCTTGGAATTTCTCAAAACATTAGAATATAATACTAATATTATATACAAAAATTATAAAAAATGTCATATAAAATAATTGGGGACGAAATTTTATACCATATAATATTAAAATTGGGATTATTTAAATTTTTTATGTTTTCATATAATTTAATATAATATTAGTCCCATAAATTACTATTATTGTCAATTTTCATACTATTCATTACATTGAAATAAAAAATAAATATAATAAGAAAAATTATACCCAAATATTTTATTAAAAATATATCATTTCATGTTAATATATAAAATTTCTAGAATATAAAAATTATCTCAAATTATATTTATGATAATATCTTTATATAATTTATTTGATTTTTTTGTTAATTAAATAATTATCGCATTAGCATTATGAAAGAATTTATGTTATTTATTTATTCAATAAATATTTAAAATATATTTTCATATTTAATATAATTCAAAACTATTTGAAAATTAATATATTATTCTATCATATCTTCTAGATAGTACAATAACAAAAATATTTCAATTTCTAAAAAGAAGAGTGTAACATTTTTGAATTTTAATTAAATAACATAATATAGAGGTCACAATATTATACATGTGGCCAAAAATGTCATAAATTAAACCCATGAATGATTATAATCGACACATATTTATATTATATGATTTAAATATGTTTTTTTGGTAATTTAATAGTTATTATCATTTAAATTTTAATATATAATACCTCATTTACCATTTTTCATGGTAAAAAAAATATTACGGTTACTATTTTTATTATATAAAAACAAAATAAATTTTTTAACTAAATTTCAACCCTATTAATCCAAATATTAAATCCATTTTTGGAAAATAATTACTTGTTACATTTTAATTAAACAGAAAAATAGAATGAAAATTAGTTTTTTTGAAAAAATCTCTATTTTAATTATAAAATGTTATTATACTAAATACAATTTTCAAATATATAAGAATAACCATAATTATATTAATTTAAATAAAAATTAATCAATTTTAATTTAAAAATATTATGAAACATATTTTACATTGTCAATATATTTTTCTATAAAATCATTATTTTCACTGTTCAAAGAAAAATCAATATTTTCATAAAATTATAAAAAATTCATCAAATTGTAATTTTTTAATATTTAATTTAATAATAAAAGTTATTTCATCAAATCAAAATTATATATTTTAAAAATTAACGATTTAAAGAAAATTTTATATGAAATGATTTTAATAAAACCATTTCATTTTTGTTATCTACACACAACATTTAGAAGATATATATAATAGTGGAAGATGAAATAAAGAATAGTCAGTATGCTAAACACTCATAATGGAGAAACAGTACCCCAAGCTGACAAATAATGATCAACGATGTACATAACCTATAAATGACATAATATCTGTCATTGAAAAAACAAAGAATCTATATGATATGTGGGGATAATCACTCCACCAATCACCATCATCACCAAATGTCCTATGAATCATGCAAAAATTCCTCAACTAAGTATCTTTATTTATTTTTCAATCACACTGAATAAACGAATCTTCAAATTCCAAAACTAAAAGGTAGTGAGTGAAGAAAAAAACCCTGTTGAATTTTACCAAATATTCCATAAGAAATAAAAAAAATAAAAAAATACCTAATCATTAAAAGAATACAATGCAAGGAATATAATTTCATATCTTCAGCCAAATTTTTTCTTCCAATTAAGTACAAGGAAATTATATCAAAAATGGATTATATTGAAATTTTAGTAAAATAAAATGTCATCTACAAAACTTTTCTATAGTCACATGCTTGTAATAATAAATTAAAAATAAAAACTATAGTCATATTCCATGAGGGAAGTTACTTCCAAGATATAGGATCCCCTCACTAATCATTCAGTCATCACGACTCAATTTTTTAACACATCCCTAAGGCTCAGGCCTTCAGGATAAATCAAACATCAATCCTTAAGGATAAAATTTGTACCCATGTTGGTTCTCTTATATTTTTCATTGTTAGTCCTTTTCATGGGTGTCACAGTCTTAGTGTGATTATCTAATTCACTAATTAACTAACTTATTATCACATGTTCCTTAATCAACCATTCTATCAATCAAGGTATGATCATTCGTTTTCAATTCAATTCATTATTCAATGTTCAAATTCCCAAATTCATGTTTTGAAATTCCATTTCAATTTCAAACCCTACTCATTTTTTATATAAATATAATTTATTTCAAAATAATCATTCATTTGAAATTCATTTATCTAAAGGACCATTATAATATCATTTCATCAAAACCAGATCTCATTTCAATCAACTTTTTTCTAGAAAAATGACCCTTTGTCTTTAAATCCTTTTGAAATGGGTTTTTATTCTATAATCCCATAAATTTTAAAATAACAAATCATATCCAAAATATTTATGAAATAAAAACCATATTACAAATTAAATATTGCAAGAAAATAATTTTTTGTGTATAGGAAAAATTCATATAGTACCACCAACCATTACTCAAAAGATATTTCATTCCCCAGATATAGGAACCACAAATGGAGTTTAAATGGAAAATATGATCAACGAAGAAACCCACAAATTATTAAACATTAAATAATGTTTTCGATCCACCAAAAAAATATGGAATAATCACTCTCAAACAAGGATATAATAGATTAATGGATGATTTTGAGTTAAATAGATTATGCCTACTAGTGGGAGATAAAACTAATCCATCGACCCTTCAATTATAGAGTAAAGGGGTTAGAGAAGCCATAATTTTCTCTAAATAGATCTTAAGAGTCTATGTGTTATAATAGGTTCTATTAGGTGGATTTTATTATTTAATTTTTGGGATTTTAAAACAATAATTTACCATTTTATGTGATTAAAAATTAGTTCACAAGATTACTTGGTTTTTGATTCATGGTTTGTTCTTGCCATTCATATAACTGTGAACCCTCATGGGATTTTGGAAGAGCTAAATAGTATTGTTTCAGGGTTTGTAAAATCACACTAAAATATTTGGGTCTTACTTGGGATACTAAGAAGGGTTAAAAAAAATTTAATCATGGATAAAAAACTATGTTCTAACCATGATAATCCACACATCCCCTGCAAAATTGTTTAACGGAAAGGAAACATGGTACAAACAAACCATGTAAAACAACCTAGTGCCCTATAAAAATGAACATAGTACACAATTAAAACTGTAAATGTTTTCCCTAACCATGTTCCAATTTTTAATATCCCCAAAAACAACTAAAAATTTAAAAAATTCCCAAAAACTATTCTGGGACCATATACAAACCAAGGAATATTGAAAACAGGGTTACGAATTTTTGAAAGCATGGGATTGGATGTCATAATATCCCCACCATAAATGGTTATTTCCATTATAATTCCTATCAAAATAACATCATGTTAAATAGATGATGCCACTAGCCTCTAAACAACACCTCAAGATTCCATGATACATGTGATTCAGAACAATTATATAGTACTAATACTTGTGGTATAAACATTTATGGAAAAAATTCATCCCAAAATCAATAATTAAAATGGATTATTAGTAACAGATACATCTATTTTTACTTCAATAACCACTAAAATGAATATACGATATGGGTGAGAGAAATATTTTTTTGGTTGTGACCTATGAAACACATTATGAATGAATTTTAATTGGGGTGGAAATGTTATACGGTAATCCACCTTGTAATTGTTTTAAACAACCAAAAATGATACCACATATCTAGGATTCTTTTTTTCCTTTTTTGAAATATATTCGGGTCCCAACTAATGATAAAATCTCAAGAAAACATGTTTAACAACTTAGAACTCCAAAGTGAATTTATGATGATCAGTATAGAATTTATACCAAATTTAAGTTGTTACCATTATATGAATAATAAAATATAAGTTTTTGATAATATCTAGAAAAACACTAGGCCCAACCATGGATTTTTCACCATCCACCAGGTAAAAAAAGTGTTTACATGGATGGTCATACAAGGAATCAAATGTCGAAACTCTTATGGAAGTTAGAAAATATTATTACATGGGAACTCATCTATTACCAATTGGTTATCCCAAGATCCAACAAGGTTGAGAAAGAAAGAATGAAGCACATCTTCAAGAGTCTATATAGATACTCTATGTGGCCACACATTTTTGGATGACATGTTAGGATCAATATAACCTATGATCCCTTGAATTCTATAGGCCTCTCAAAAATTAGAAGTAAAATTTGGATCCCTATGCAAAAAATAGTAGAAAGAAGTTCCAAAAATATGAAAATCTCTTACACATTCATTCTTCTCACGTATCATTTTTTATATCATGAATGGGGATAATGTGATACTCTTTTTCAGTTGAATAATCACAACACATATCACATTCTTCCATCAATGGGTACACACAAACCCAACAAAAATATCCCTTGATATATAGTCCCACTTCCACGCCAGTATGTCAAGGGGATATGGAACACCAAAAGGTATCTACTTCTTGAGCTTTACCGATAAATATGCTTAAAAATGACAAATAATTATCTAACATATCTTCCCATACTGTACCACCATCATATATACCACTTGTCATATAGCATCATCATGGTACCAAGGTTCACCTATAACATGGAAATATGGAAAAAAACCATCAAAATATTAATCACTAAAAAAGATAAATTATACATTCTCTTAAAGAATATGATAACCCTATAATAAAATTATCACTCACCTATGGTGTCACAACAATAATCAGAGTCTTTAACTTCATTAAACTAATCTTCTAAATGACTCTATTTAATATTCCTCTAGAAAATAAAGTCATTAATTTGAAATATTATCAAAATAATATCAATATCACAACCCAAAAATACCAAATGAATACAATAAAATGCGAGGCATCATATTATACTCTTCTTAAAACTATTTGAAAATCAATGTAAAAATTTTCCTACTCAAAGAATCAACATTGAAATTACACTTACCAAGGGTATAGAAATTTTTTATATCAAATGATTTTAGATAATAAACCCATCTCTTATAATAGATATTCAAATAATTTTGAGAGAATAAATAACACATGATTTTTTATCAGATGGAAAACCTATATCACAAAAGATAATATCACTAACACTTAAGTGATTTCACCATAAATATATTTTTATGATAATGGGAAGGATATTTCTTATTGTGTAACATAAAATATTTGGAACTATAGGCCACTACATTATCCTCTAATTTGTGAATTCATCCCATACCAAAAATATGTGTCAAAAAGGACCATATATCTTTGTATAGCCTCTGGAAGAGTCATCACTAGAAAAAAAAGTAATATATTTCAATTAACTGAATGAATTTGGAAATATTCTATTGTGTAAGATCATTAATCCTTTTCATGTGATATCATTAATTGGATACTAATAATTCATGAAAAAGTTTAAATACTATCGGGGAAACCCCACTAAGCCTAAGAATATCTGAATCTCATAATCATAGTGTGATTTTTACCATGTCATAACAGTCATCACTTTAATAATATTGATTGAAATTCCTTGTTTTAAGATCACATGTACAAAAAACATGAGATTCAAGATCCATATATTACATTTCAATAGCCTTGAATAAATTTAGTGATCTCCAAAATTTTAAGGAACTTCTATAAGGGGACAAACATGACCTTCTTTGATCTTAAGTTAACCAAGATTCCATCCATAAAATCCCACTACTGATGAGATACTATTATTATAGAATATACTATTCATAAAAACAATAAAACTATAGGACCACCAGTTAAAATAAATTCATAATAAGGTATTTCTATTTAAAATATATTCTCCTAAATCCATCAGTCGAAATATTAGATTATTTTATTTTTATATGGTGGAAATCAGATCAACGAACAATTTTAAAAAACCAATTTTTCCTTTAAATTGGTTAAGCATATCTTTGATAAGTGGCCAAAAATATTTTACCAATACTAAATTTAGTTTTTTGTAATCAGATAAAAGGAAAAGTGCCTCTTAAGTATTATTTTCATAAAAACATGATCCACCATATCCAAAAGACCCAGTTGAATAATGAAATTATCCAAATAAATTATCAAACTATCTATTCAATTATTATAGTTTTGATGTTTCCATATGCTAATCAGGAATGGAGATGGGTTTTTTTATCTTGTATCATGTAAATAGAGAACCCTAACTCCCTTGTCAGTAGAAATAAATAAATTTCATATAGAAAAATGATAGGAAACTCATTGATCATAGGATGAAGATCACCAAACAAATCTTGATGAAGATCAAAATCAAACATATGTAACACTATTCCCAAATTAAAAATTAGTGGTTCGACTCTAGACAATCACTGGTACTACTCCCCCAGAATAACATTTTACATAACATTGGTGAAATAAATGGATACCGATCGAAGAAAAAATAAATTCCACGCTTTATAGGAAATCAAAAAATCCAACCCAATATTTAATATAATGGTATAATAGTAGGAACAAGATTATCACAGGTGATCTCAATCTTCAATATAGAGAAGTAACAAGAAGGACATCAGAGACCATATTCTGTCATCATTCTACGGGGAATATAAATATCCACAACATAAGAAATAAAATGAGTATGAAGGATTAATAGATTTTCAAAATAGGATTATATGAATGTATGAGATTCATTAGAAAATAAAGAATATAGTATAGATGAATATATATTGATGGTATCCCTCACTATTGTTGGACTCACATCATCTTCCTTTAGAGACTCATCCACTATGTGAAGAATATTTTATATATATTTTTATGGATTAAATCAAAAATTTCAAGAAGCATATAATTTAATTACACGACCTTTTGGTGTTAATCATCCTGTTACACAACGTGGGAAAGGGATACCTTTTAATTGATGGAATAGTGTTTCCAAGAACTGAAAAAGATATGTAATAATTGTTTTACCAATCCTATACCTCTTGATGATCATTTGATTCTTATAATGCTATGGGATTGTTTCAATGAAACTCATTACAATGATCTCTAGTTTCAACCCATTTGGCTTCCACTACGAGATCCTAAATAAGTTCCTTTGTGTCTACCGTCACCTAAACATCTACAGTGTGAACACTTATCTCAACAAGGTTCTGATCAACTAAAGGGTTATCTTCATATGTTTTAACAGTATCTCCTTTCATGGGTATATTCAAATGTGTAAAGACCTAGAATTTCCATGTAATTTTTTTAATAAATGGGAATTTTATGAGTCCATGAAATATGACGGCGCGTGATTCTGAGTCTCGGAGTGCCTGAAATGAATTTTTGAAGTTTTGTACGGGTAAGTTCAGTAAACATACGAGCGGGTTTTTATAACTTCTGAACCGGTGCTCGAAATTAAAATCTGAGGGCACCATGGAATTTCCCGCACCAGTTTTTGCTTAAGATGACTTTCACCTTGACAGTAGTTGTTCGATGGTGAATTTAAGTTTTTGGGTTTTTCATGGAAATAATAAAATAAAAGAAATGTATGTTTTATTTTATATTATCTATAATAACCACCCATGTGTAAGTTGGAGGTGGGGACCATGACACCTTAACCTTCCATGAGAGGTTATTGTGGTGGGAACCACCCAAACCTAACCTCCCACTAGTGGTTATTGTGTGGGGACCACCTAGGACTAAACCCCACATTTAATTGAGGAAAAAATCTCAACTCCATCATAAATTAGGAAGAGTCTCTTGACCTCCTCTATCAATAATGGTGCCACCATCTCCCATAATTTAATTATTCCAATCCACCCTAATTAATCTTTCCATCCTAGGTGCTTAATTAGTATATTTTGAAATTGGTTCCAACGACATAATAAGATATTCTTATCTATTATCACTGGCTACCAATTCATTTGGTTGGAATAGGACGATTGGGAAGAGGAGGTCTTGAAATATAGTTCTCTAATGAAGAACATCATCTCCCAACGAAGAACACTCTCCCAATGAAAAACGCTCCATAGACGAATAATGAACTCGACATTGACATTCTTCCTCGGAACCTCCTTCGACGTAGGATGTGTTCATCTACAATGGATTGACATCCATCTTCTCATGCCAACGCCGATGAAAAAGGAACATGTAAGGGTTTATTCATTATTTTATTAACACATCCCGTGTTCTCCCCTCTTTTTACTTTGCGGGGTTGGGAATAGAAATTAACAAGGGATTATGGGAATTGAAAATATCTTCCATGCTTGTTCTTTTTTATGTTCTTGGTAAACCTCATGTTACCTCTCTAATGCAGAGAGTGCAGGCCAAACAAACATGGCATGTTCTCTCCAAAACCCTTTTGTTTTTTAGAGGTTTTCTTCGAAATAGAGGAAGGAGACAACAGAGTTGAATGTGACTAAGGTGATGATGGAAAAAACCATGCTACCTACACCCTCTGCAACCCACGTCGCCCCTGCGACACTCCAATGCTCTGGCCGAACCAGCCTCTGTCGCCTCGAGCAGAACCGCGCCTCCTGCCAGATTCCGACCGACACTGGTCATGCCTCCCATCGGCCAAACCGGCCTGAGATGCGCTGTGCCCTAGCTACACCATACCGCATTTCCCAGCCTTCCGCACCTTTCCACCGAACTGGCCTCGCGGCGACCTCCCGAACCACCCTGGACGCACCAACCGGTAGCATCCGTAGCCCCGGCCGAGCCAGCCTCTCACACCCCTCATGGCATCCTGGCCGAGTCGGCCTCCTACACCCATCACGGTACCCTCCGGGCCAAACCGCCCTCATGGAACTCTCCGAACCGAGACGCCCCCTCACGGCGCCCTCCGGGCTAAACCGACCTCACGCTGACCCGTGGCCGGTCTGTGCCACCACGACCGGTCCACACACTCATTTTTCTCCGCGGCCCCTCGTGGACAACTGGGCTGGGCCTAGCAAACCGGGCCGAAACCAAAGGGTTGGACTGCCCAACAGGTCAGGCCAGACCCAACGGGTAAGGTCGGGTCGACCTGAACCAGGTCGGCCCAGACTGGGTCGGGCCGTGTCGGTTCAATCGTGTCAGACTAGACCCGAGCCCACTGTGACCCTTTACTTTATTTTGGTCATATATTTAACATCAGACGTCTGTTTGACGAACCGTCAGCGACACTAGTAATCGTGGATCATGACAGTCCCTTTGAGTATACCCCACTAGAGTTTGGTTTACAGTGGATATACGGTCAGGTTGGATAATGCATGAATCTAACCGGGCCCCCAGGACTAAATGGATAATAACTCACAGACTAGGTGCCTGATTGACGCACCGTCAGTTGCGTTGAGACCTCTATGATGTGGAAGACTCTTGGGAAACATTTTTTGAGACATCATGTAGTTAGAGAATAGAAATGTAGCTTGTGGAGTACATCTTCTAGAGACATGTGATCTTTTCTACAGGAACCTAGTAGCTAGATGAGAATTGACGACTGCTGACTATTTGACTCAGAGTGACTTGACTGGCTTAGTGGAGAGTGCCTGGTTGTGGTGGCAGAGCCAAGGTAGAGGAGGGTCTAGTTGTGGCGGTAGACCCGCAGTACTCGAAAGGAGGATTACCTCTGCAGGCTTTGAGGGGGAGGGCCTGGTTGTGGCGGCATACCCATGGTGGGGAGCGCCTTTGTGTGACGCCGCAGACCCACGGTACTTGACAAGAGAAGTAACTTTTCCATCCAAGGTTAGTGCGAAGCGCCTCTGTGTGATGTGGCGGGCCCACTGTACTCGATATAGGAGGAGTTCTCCAGTAGCCGAGGGTTCGTAATGTTTTTACCCCTAGAATAAATTCTAGTTTGAGCTGAGTCAATAAATTTGTGTATTCTTCATGATTGAGATGGATTACATGATAACATAGGTATACATATGGGCATACACCTATGTGGGGTTATCTGTTGATTTCAAAACTTTTGGTTTATCCTCGGTGGATTTGTGAGACCTTGAATGTCTCAGGATCTCTACTGAGTATCGTTATACTTACCCCCACATGGGCTATTCCCGCACCTTGTTTTGTTGTATGCAGATGACGGACAACACTAACTGAGGCTGAGAGTACCAGGACTGGAAAGTACCTAGAGAAGGACCTTATGACAAGTTGGTACATGGGGCAGACTGACTAAAATGGAGTTCTATGGAGGCTATTTACACCTACACTTCAGGTAAAAATCCCAGAAGATGTCCCAATAGCTATTTTCCCTTTTTCCTTAGTAATACTTGTGCTTTCAGTTTCTTTTAATTTCCATTGGGCATGAATTTTATCCCCCCTTTTTACTTATTATTATTGTTGGTTATATAGTTTACTCATGTTTGTATCTAGTTGTATGCTCGTTGTGTGCATTTATAGGTTATAAATGCAATTTAATCCCAGTTTTAGAGAATTACGCCTTTGGTGCATATCGCCAGCCCCTGGCATATGGAAAGTGGGCATTGGGTAGCCACGAAACAGGCCCTAGGGGATGGTTCATGACAAATTGGTATTAGAGGAGTCAGTTCTATAGCATAACATATGAATCTGATCTTTTCTGTGAAGTAATAGTGTTAAGTGTAGTGAGTGTGGTTCTTAGTTCAGGAAGCCCAGTGATGGTGCGACAACCAACGTATCCATACACCAGGACAATGAATTCTAATTTCTGACTCAGTGAATGAAAACACTGATTTCGTGTGTGTTTTCAAATGATTACTTTAAGATAGATCAACTAGGTCAGCTCACCTGGTATAATCTTTTTACCGTGTCGCATCTGTTTCTTTCAGGATGCCTCTATGCAGATAGCCGACTAGAGTTGTAATGACCCAAAGTTTCATTAATTGAAATACCTCTTGATCTAATTAAATGTATCTTTATGATTATATAAAATTTCATCTTCTTTGGTTTTATGTCATGAATTTTGACTATTGATAATATAGCCATTGAACAGTGATCAAATGATTAGTATAAATATTAGACTTTAACAACTCCAATTTACTCACAAAAAGGAAGTGATGGCCTCATCCAGTAGAATTTCCCCATACGAAGCCCATTTGTCGGAGCATGGAAAAGAGGTGGCATCTTTGGGCTTCGCCCTTGACCAAGACCTAGCTGAGCTTCATCATGTCAAGCTCGATCGTGACCGTCTATGGGAAAAGTGGATGTTGATTGAAATTAACAGTCGAGAGATATTATCCGAGCCACCCCAAGAGTCTGTCACCATCACACACCATGCTCTTAGGTCTTATGCGACTATTTTAAGGGTTTATGTAACAAATAAGTAGTACTAAGTTCATGTACATTATTTTCATATATAATAATGAATATAATTTCTAGTCATTTTTGAGAAATTGTAAATAGTTTTTAAAGTACAATTGGTGTTTCTAGTTATTAAATAATTAATAAATCTATTTTTTTAAATTAAGGGATTTTTGAATTAAATAATATTTTAATAAAATAATATTATAAATTTTAAATTAATTATTATTAAATATAAATGATATTATAATTTTATGAATGCAATAAAAAATTTTATTAAGGTTTGAAAGCCATTTCTGTCAAAACCCGAGAATTTTCGATAAATGTCGGTTTTATATTAAAAGTGAAAATAAACATATTTATAAAATTATTTAGATAAAATAAATGTTATTTATGGAATGAGGATGTCTAAATTATCAAATGGTGAATTTTTCATAATTTTCTGAGACAGTCAAATTTTTTGGTAAAAATTAAATACCGTTTAAATATATAATGTGTTTTATGACATCATAATGACCCAATAGTGATGTAATAAAATACTATAATCTATATGTTCGGCCAATATATGTTTTATCATTAAAATAGTTTAATTTTTGGTATGTTTGACTTACATTTCAGAACATTAACTGACCCCTCAAAACTTATTCAACACCTTGCCTTTTTTAATTAATTTCCATGGGAGTGTGACTCAACTCCACATAAGCAACCCTAATATTTTAAGAAGTTAGGACTTTGGAATTATAAAATATTTTTTTCCTCTTCACTTTTCCGAAAACCATGGGAAAAACCCATTGGATGGTTTGTGGTTTGGAATAATTTAATGTAAAGGGACCCAAACCTAAATAATAATGAATTCTCTCACCTTTCCTATATAAACCCGCCCAAGCTCCCACTTCCTCCTCACTCAAAGACCTTGGAGTTCATCCATACTCTGCCTTACTCTTTCTAGAATCCTCCTATTGTTCTCCAAGCTCCCATGAAGCCTCTCACAAGCCTCTCTCTAGCTTTTGGAAGCACACTTCCCAGTAAGGGTTTTTTCTTCTTTTCTCATTTTTGTCCAATTTTCATTAAGTTGTTTTTCCATTTTAATTTCAATTATGAATGTTGGAGTATAGTTTCTCACCTCCCTCAAACTTCCCTCTTTATGTTTTAATGATGGGATACACCTTTCTATCTCATTAAATGCCTCCCATGTACACCCGTTACTATGCCGAAATTCCGAAAGAAACTTCTCTCTCCTCATATAGATTCAAGATATACTTTTGTATCATGAATCTAAATTCCATTACAATTGTTGGGAAATGTATCTATATGAACACCTTACTGTCCATTTAATGTAAATATTATGAGGAACCCCTTTCTCTCTCATCAACCATTTTTATGAATCCTTATGTCAAGTTATTACGCTGCCGAAATCACACCGATTTTCTAAGCCAATGCCTTTGTGTAGTGAATACCATTCTCATTTCTCCATCCAGAGTATTCACATTTTTGCACATTTACTTATTGATTATAAATTTTCATGTATTAATTCCACATTCCTTTATCGTGGAATAATTGAATATGTTATATGAATCCATGTTTTAGGATCCATGTGGCACACTTATGCATGAAATGAAATGTTTATGAAGGGTGCGCCCTTATAGTGCTCCAATTCATTGGGTAAAGTATAGTTTCATGATACGTCATGTGCAATTAGAGTTGAATCATGCTAATTAAATTGAAATGAGGGTTTACTCATGCTTCATGGGCAATGAGGATTTACAAATCCTCTATGCGCAATGAGCCTTGGATCATGCTTATTCCATGTTAAGTGTTATTGCCACATTTCCATGTTATGATTATCATGCCTTATCATTCCATTATGTTCATGTTTATTTTATGATCTATTGATATTCCTATTGTATAAAATTTATTTTACTCCTCATGTTATTTCATGTGTACTCCCTTACTGGGATTTATAGCTCACCGTTTTCTAATGCATGTCCTCATGTTATCTGACGCAACGCTATGTACGAGGGAATGTAGTGGTCATGTAAAGGAAGTTTTCAATAAAGATGTTTTATTTCATGTTTTAAGTTTTTATGTAATGATCCTAAGCCCCAAATACACTAAACCAATCGATCTTCTTTGTTGTATCAACTGATTTTTTATGTAGTAAATCATGTTTAAGTTTGTAATAAAAGAAGGGTTGTCATAGTTGGTATCATAGGGAGGTTTAGTTTTTTTTGGGATTAGAAAACCCTAGTAAAGACTTAGATACAAGACTAAGTATAATAAAAAATCCTTATGTTTTGGTACGTACTGAGTAAGTGGGTTATCAAACAAATACATCCATGTCTGGATACGAGCAGGTATAGGCGGCTCTGGCACAGATGTATCCTAGGGGTAAAAGCCGAAAACACCGCTATGAGCTAGACTCCAACGGGAACTGGTACATGACAATGGGCCTTGCTGAACTCTTGGTTACGACACTCCCGGGGGATATGTTTTGGTAAATCCAAAATCTTAGTATGAACCCTTATTAAGGGAATTAAAGAAATTCCCCAACGAATATATGTTAGAAAGTAGATCATGAAAAGCCTAGATTGAAGCCTATAGACTCTTGAGTAAGGAAATAAAAGATTATTTATAAGTCATCAACTTTTGTCTGTGGATTAACCTTTATTTTTTACCCCTAAATTTCTTTTTATTCCAGCCAATGGCTGGTAATAGGAGGACTCTGGCTAACAACCGTTGTGAAGATCAGTGTGATGACTATACTAATAAGATATCCAATCCAATGGGAGTGGGAATCACAAACTTTGTCAAACTTCTCTATCATCTAACTCATGTTTTGAATAGAAACACGGGTCAAGAGGAACGTTCAACCCCCCCCCCCCCCCTATGAAACAACAAGTCACAATCGAGAGCTTCATGAGACAAAGGCCTCATACTTTTAGTGGATCATCTGATCCCACGATCGCCGAACAATGGATCCACTCCATTGAAAAGATATTCTCCATCCTCCAATGTTATGAAAAAGAGGAGGTTCTCTTGGAGGCTTATCGTATGGTGGGTGAAGCTGATCAATGGTGGACGTTGGTCAAAAATACAAAGTCTGAGGAGCAGATCGAGTGGTTGGAATGGAAGGATTTCCGGAAGATGTTTTTCGATAAATATTTTCCGCGCACCCTCCGACTTATGATGGAAAGGGACTTCATTTCCCTGAAGAAAAAAGATGAAGAATCTGTTGGAGCGTACAAGGAAAACTTCACAAGGCTTTCACGAAACGCTTCCGGCTTTGTCGTTACCCCTGAATGCAAGGTTGACCGCTTCTTTGGTGGGATGATGCCTAGCTTCTGGAAAGCATTACCGATCTGTGACTTTGACAGCTATGAGGAAATTGTCTTATGTGCCCTCAAGGTCGAAATGTAGATCGAGGTATCACAAGGGTATCATGGGGACAAGAATCATAAGGTGAACTTCAATGCTGGTGGCTCGATGGATAAATTCAACGGTGCTAAGAAGATCCAGCACCCAACATTCCAAAAGTATGGAAAGAAGCACCCTGAAAATTGCCTTAAAAGCACGAAGAAATGCTTCAGGTGTGGAATGGAAGGGAACCTAGCTGTTAAATGTCGGCAAGAAAGACCTGCGGTTGTGACAGAGGAGAAGAACGCTCCATTCGAACCTCAAAGCATTGTTCAATGCTACAAATGAAATGAACTTGGTCATTTTTCAAATCAGTGCCCTAATCCAAGGGTTTACGTAGGCAACCAAAAACCTCCAAGGCAGCAAGGAAGAGCTTTTTCCATCACTTCTACCGAAGTGAACCCCGACAATGAAGTGGTGACAGGTACGCTAATTATTCATTCATGAATAGAGAATGTTTAGTAGAACAATCCCAGCACCACCACAAATCATGGAAGTAAAGATGTCGGTGAGTACGGAAAATGGGGCAATCATTGCATCCCATGAGTATAAGTCCTCACCTGTTATAATCTGTTGATTGAATTTTCCGAAGAACCTCATCATACTCTCTCTGGTGGAATTTTATGCAATTCATGGCATGGATTGGCTTTCCTTATATAGAGCCATCATAAATTGTTGGGAGAGGGAAATCACACTCCATATAGAGAATCACCCCCTGATTCTTCACAAGTGTCAGGAGGAAGATGAATCTCCTTAAATTTATCATCTCAATCATGGATATTACTACCCTATGAGCACGCGTATCTGGATCAGATGATTAAGTCCAAGGAAGAAACCATCCTTGAAAAAATGCATATTGTGAGGGAATTCACGCAAGTGTTTCCTGAGGAACATCCTAGTCTTCCTCCTAGAAGAGATGTTGAGTTCTCAATTGAACTTATACCCGGGGCTTTACCAATATCCAAGACTCCATATAGAATGGATTTAGTAGATCTTTAACAGATGAAGAAACAACTATAGGGGAATCTAAATAAGGGTTTATACGCCCAAGTGCTTCACCATGGGGTGCACCAGTCCTCTTCGTCAAGAAGAAGGATGGTTCAATGCGGATTTGGATATATTATCATGAACTTAAAAAAATAACAATAAAAAACAAGAATCCTCTCCCAAGAATTGATAACTTGTTCAATCAGCTGCGTAGAGCACAATTCTTCTCCAAGGTGGACTTTGCGGTCGGGATATTATCATGTAAGGGTGAAGAAGAAAGATATCCCCAAGACTGCTTTTCACACAATATACGGGCACTATGAATTCATAGTAATTCCTTTCGGACTCCCTAATGCTCTAGGAATCATCATGGACTTGAGGAATAGAGTCTTTAGAGATTACCTTGAATATTTTTTGGTATTCATTATAGATGAAATTCTAATATACTCTAAAACCAAGGAGGATCATGAGGATCATTTAAGAACTTTACTTGAGACATTGCGCAAGGAGAATCTCTATGAAAAGTACAGAAAGTGTGAGTTTTGGTTGAAGGAGGTCTCATTCATGGGCCATATCATCACAATCAATGGGATATCTGTGGACCCCTCCAAAACAGATGCAATTGAGGGATGGACAAGGCCAACATCGGTAACGGATATCCGTAGCTTCTTAGGGTTAGCTGGATATTATCGACGATTTGTGATAAATTTCTCACGATTGTCCAACCCTCTTACCATGCTAACTCGAAAGGGATTAATGTTTTCATGGAGTGATGAATGTGAAAAAATCTTCAAGGAGTTGAAAAGAAGGCTTATCATTAAGCCTGTTCTCACATTACCCACAAGTGGGGAACTTTTTGTTGTATTCAGTGATGCTTCAAAGAAGGGCTTAAGCTATGTGCTGTTGCATAATGATAAATTTATATTCTATGCCTCATGGCAGTTAAAAATCCATGAGAGAAACTATCCAACGCATGATCGAGAGTAGGATGTGGTGATCTTTTCCTTGAAAATCTTGTGAGATTATCTCTATGGAGAGAAATGTGAGATATATACTGACCACACGAGTCTTAAATATATATTCACACATAAAGAGCTTAATACGCGCCAGAGAAGATGGATAGAGCTCATCAAGGATTATGACTGTTCAATACATTACCAACCTAGGAAAGCGAACAAGGTGGGAGATGCTTTAAGTAGAAAGGACCCATCAATTTTATCAATGATGAGAATTGAGAAGGATCCAATCTTCTTAGACTTGATGATGATGGAAGTGGGAATCATAAAGAAGGGATCATCATCAATCCTTTCACAAAAGATTGATCAACCATCTCTTTTGGAAAGGTTTAAGGATGCTCAAAAGGATGATGTTGGAATTAAAGAAAAAGTGGAAGCTATCAAAAAGGGGAAATCCTCGGTGTTTAATGTTAATGAAGAAGGAATTGTGCACTTTGGGAAAAGACTATGTGTTCCATCAAGTCTGGAGCTGAAGAAGGAATTTTTCGATGACACACATAGTTCAAGTTTCTCTGTTGACCCAAGGAGCACAAAGATGTATCGAGATCTCCGAGAAAACATTTTGTGGGATAATATGAAGAAGGAGATCGTTGAATATACATCAATGTGCCTAGTGTGTCAGCAAGTGAAGGCATAGAGGTAGAAGTATAAGGGGATGATGCAACCATTTCCCATACCAGAATGGAAATGGGAGAAAATAACCATGGACTTTGTCACCGGACTTCCAAGGACATCCAAATGCAACAATGCAATCTAGGTTGTTGTGGATCTTCTTACAAAAACTGCACACATCATTGCTATTCATGAGGATTTCTCATTGGATCAACTAGCACATATATATCAGAGATGTGGTAAGGCTTCATGGTGTTACACAATCTATTGTGTTTGACTGTGATCAAAGATTCACCTCTTTGTTTTGGAAGAGTCTTCAACATGCTTAGAATACTAAACTGAACTTCAGTATGGACTATCATCCTCAAACTGATGGCCAATCCTAACGGACTATCCAAGCACTTGAGGATATGTTGAGAGCGTGATCAATGGACATTAAAGGATGATGAGATCAACATCTTCCTCTTGTTGAGTTCTCTTATAATAACAGTTTCCACTTGAGCATCCAAATGGCACCATATAAAGCCATGTATGGGAAAAGATGCAGAACACCAGAATGCAGGGATGAGGTCAGTGAACGTAAGCTTCTTGGACCAGAAATGGTCGAGAAAATGGTGGAGAAGGTAAAAACCATTTAGCATTATATCAAGGCAGCTCAGAGTCAATAGAGGAGTTATGCAGATAATCATCGAGGAGACCCTGAGTTTAAAGTTTGAGACATTGTGTTTCTACGCATATCTCCGTGGAAAAAGGTCATGAGGTTTGGAAAGAAAGGGATGTTAAGACCAAGGTACATCGGCCCCTTCAAGTTTCTTGATCATGTTGGGGATGTGGCCTATCGACTAGAACTTCCACCTACCATGGCCAAAGTTCATGATGTCTTTCATGTATCCCTCTTAAGGAAGTACATACCGGACCCTTCACATGTACTCTCTTTTGAGGTGGTACAATTGGAAGATGATCTTTCTTATAAAGAGCAACCAGTGACGATCTTAGATCGTAGAGAAAAAGTAAAATGAAATAAGACAATGACCCTCATCAAGGTGTTGTGGAGAAACCACAAGTTTGAAGAACCAACTTGGGAATCAGAGGAAATGATGAAGCCGAGTAACCCACATCTATTTTAGTGTGGGAAAATGAAAATTTCAAGGGTGAAATTTCTTAAGGGGGGAATATTGTAATGACCCAAATTTTCATTAATGGAAATCCCTCTTAATCTAATTAAATGTCTCTTTATGTTTATATAAAATTTCAACTTCATTGGTTTTATGTTATGAATTTTGACCGTTGATAATATTGCTGCTGAATAGTGATCACATGATTAGTATAAATAGAGGACATTAACAAATCCAATTTACTCAGACAAAGTGGGTGATGGCCTCATTCAGTAGAATATCCCCATACGAAGACCATTTATCAGAGCTTGGAAAAGAGGTGGCGTCTTTGGGATTCTCCCTTGACCAGGCCCAAGCTGAGCTTCATCATGTCAAGCTCGAACGTGACCATCTATGGGAGAAGTGGAAGTTGATTGAAATTACCACTCGAACGATGTTATCCGAGCCCCCCCAAGAGTCTGTCACCATCGCACACCTTACCCAAAGGTCTTATGCGGCTGTTTTAAGGGGTTATGTAACAAATAAGTATTACTATGTTCAGGTTCATTATTTTTTTATATAATAATGAATATAATTTCTAGCCATTTTTGATAAATTCTTAATAGTTTTTAATGTACAAATGGTGTTTTTAGATACTATTTAATTAAGAAATATATTTTATTAAATTAATGGATTTTTGAATTAAATAATATTTTAATAAAATAATAAAATAATAATTAAATTAATTTTATTTAAATATAAATGATCTTATAATTTTACGAATGCAATTAAAATTTTTATTAAGGTTTGAAAGCCATTTCTGTCAAAACCCGTGAATTTTCGATAAATGTAGGTTTTATTTTAAAAGTAAAAATGAACATATTTAGAAAAATATTTAGATAAAATAAATATTATTTCTGGAATCAGGATGTCGAAATTATCCAACGTTGGATTTTTCATAATTTTCTGAGACAATCAAATTTTTGGGAAAAATAAAATACCGTTTAAATATATAATGTGTTTTATTACATCATAATGATCCAATAGTGATGTAATAAAATACTATAATCTTTATGTTCGGCCAATATATGTTTTACCATTAAAATAATGTGATTTTGGGTTTGTTTGACTTTCTTTTCAAAACATTAATGGACCCCTCAAGACTTATTCAACGCCTTGCCTTTTTAAATTAATTTCCATGGGACTGTGACTCACCACTACATAAGCAACCCTAATTTTTTAATAAGTTCGGACTTTGACCTTTTAAAATATGTTTTTCATCTTCCCTCTTCCAAAAACTATGGGAAAAAACCATAGGATGGTTTGTGTTTTGGATTAATTAAATGTAAGGGGACCCAAACCTAAATAATAAAGAATTCCCTCACCTTTCCAATAT
The DNA here is from genome assembly GCA_963277665.1 of Viscum album. Taxonomy (NCBI): domain Eukaryota; kingdom Viridiplantae; phylum Streptophyta; class Magnoliopsida; order Santalales; family Viscaceae; genus Viscum; species Viscum album. Next base: position 3,251,365 of record CAUJRU010000001.1, read on the forward strand.
AAACCCACCCAAGCTCCTACTTCCTCCTCACTCAGAGCCCTTGGAGTTCCTCCAACCACTGCTCTACTCTCTATATAATCCTCCCAGGGTGTCCCTAGCTCCCAAGAAGCCTCTCACAAGCCTCTCTCTTTCTTTTGGAAGCACAATTCCATGTAAGGGTTTTTTCATCCTTTCTCATTTTTGTCCAATTTTCTTTCAGTTGTTTTTTCCTTTTAATTTCAATTGTGAATGTTGGAGTATGGTTTTACACCTCCCCCATACTTCCCTATTTATGTTTGAATGATGGGATACCCCTTTCTCTCTCATTCAATGCCTCCCATGTACACCCGTTACTATGCCGAAATTCCGAAAGGAACTTCTCTCTCCCCATATACATTCAAGAAATACATTTTTATCATGAATCTAAATTCCATTAAAATTGTTGGTACATGTATCTATATTACCCCCTTAATGTCCATTTCATGTAAATATGACGAGGAACCCCTTTCTCTCTCACCATCTATTTTTATGAATCCTTATGTCATGTCGTTACACTGCCGAAATCACACCGATTTTCTAAGCCAATGCCTTTGTGTAGTGAATACCATGCCAATTTCTCCATCAAGGGTATTCGCCTTTATGCACATTTATATATTGATTATAAATTTTCATGTATTAATTCCACATTCCTTTATCTTGGAATAAATTATTTTGTTTTAGGAATCCATGTTTTATGATCCATGTGGCACACTTATACATTAAATGAAATGTTTATGAAGGGTGCACCCTTATAGCGCTCCAATGCATTGGGTAAAGTATAGTATCATGATACTTCATGTGTAATTAGTGTTGACTCATGCTAATTCATGTGAAACTAGGGTTTACACGTGGTTCATGTGCAATGAGGATTTACTCATGCTCTATGAGCAATGAGCCTTGGCTCATGCTAATTCCATGTTAAGTGTTGTTCCCAAATTTCCTTGTTATGATTATCATGCTTTATCATGACTTTATGTTCATGTTTCTTTTATGCTCTATTGATATTCATATTTTCTAACATGTATTGTACTTCTCATGTAATTCCATGTGTACTCCCTTACTGGGCTTTATAGCTCACCCTTTTCTTATGCATGTCCTTAGGTTATCCCACGAAATGCTAAGTATGAGGGAATGTAGTGGTCAAGTAAAGGAGCTTTTCAATAAAGATGTTAAATTTCATGTTTTATGTTTTTCTGTAATGATCCTAAGCCCCAAAGAAACTAAAAATCTCAATCTTCTTTGTTGTATTAAGTGATGTTTTATATAATAAATCATGTTTAAGTTTGTAATAAAAGCAGGGTTGTCATAAGAGTTCCAAGAGTTGTACACACAGAAAACCCACCGACAGATTAGGCCTTGGTGTAGAGACCTTTTCTAGTAGAGGAACCACTGGTACCACTCCCCATTGGGCCACCAATGCCACCAACCCCAGCAGTAGACGGTGCACACCGCTTGAGCGTGTTGCATGAGTTCCAGCGCTAGAGGCCACCCAGGTTCCGGGGAGTGATGGACCCATAGGTGGATGAGGATTGGCTGGAGGTTGTGGTGAGAGTCTTTTGACTGGTAGGGACACCGTAAGACCTCATGGTGATGATTTATGCCATCCTTATACAAGAAGCAGTGGGAAAATGGTTGAGCATGATGCTCTAGGTTCATGAGGATGTGATGCTTCTCTGGGCAGACTTAGATAGCCTATTTAGGGAAGAGTTTGTCCCAACGACTCTCCTTGCTGTGTACATACATGAGCTACTTCATATGCAGCAGGGAAACAATACTGTAGCTCAGTACTCAGCGAGGTTCACAGACCTTTGGAGCTACTCCATTGATGTGGTACAAGACCCATTCATTAGGGCCTGAACCTTTGTGCAGGGACTCAGGCAGGAGATCAGGGATTCGGTGAACTCACTCAACATCCCGACATAGGTGGCGGTGTTATAGAGATCCATCATAGTGGAAAGTTTCCTTGCTAAGCAGTCTACAACAACAAGATCCACCACCATTCGACACGTAGTAGAGTATTCTATAGCTAGCAGCAGATAGATGTCACAGAGGTCCAAGAGGACCAGACCTATAGGTGGACGATCGCATGACTCTGGATCTGTTGTACGAGGCACCCGAAGCAGAGATAGACATGCCAGGAGCGAGCGGTGTTACGCGTGCGGCAGGTAGGGTCACATGGCTCGTGACTAGCCGACCCACCATTAGTATGGTCAGCAGAAGGTCAAAGTACCGCCCAAGAAGAGACAAAGATTTTATCAAGGCGGTCCGCAGGCAGTAGGGGATATAGTAGAGGAGTTGGTCGTGCAGCTGGTGGTGGGCGACGGTTCGGTGGGTTACCACCACCACCACCAGGATGTCCCCCCCGACCGCAGGGAGCAGATGGACTGGGGAGAGCTCAGCTCTTGGAAGTTGAGGAATATTATCATGGCTCTCCGGAGATGATTTGAGGTACAATCTGTGCCTACTCGACCATATTTTTAGTACTTATAGACGCATTTTCCAGTCACTCTTTCATTGCCACTACCCTCGTTCAGAGCTCGGAGATTCTGACTGAGCCGCTGGCTCAATCCATACAGCTAGAGACTCATACGAGAGAATATTCGATGATTACGCACCAGTTCCTGTAGTGTGACCTTACTCTAGGAGGTGAGAGCTTCGGCTGGGATCTCCTAGTAGTGTCATCAAGGCCTTACACCGTCATCTTGGGTATGGACTGGTTATCTATAGTCAATGATAAGATTGACTATATTAGGCGCAAATTGCGGTGTGTCTGCATGGATGGGACCATGTTTACATTCACCGGCAAGAAGGAAACCTTTGCAGCACAGGGTGGACTTACCCGAAGGAGGGTGAAGCCGATCACTCATCATTTGGATTGCCTTACCCTCGAAGCAGTTGATGTGGAGAGTCTGAGCTATCTTGTAGTGGTGGACCAATACATGGATGTTTTCCCTAATGATGTCCCAAATCTACCTCCTCACAAAGAGTTGGACTTTTACATTTACATTGGCCCCTGGACGACACTAATATCTTCACCATCATATAGGATGGATCTCACAGAGCTTCGCATGCTACGTGTACGACTAGAGGACTTGCAATGGAAGGGATTCATTCGGCATAGTGTTTCTCCCTGGGTAGGCCTAATTCTGTTCTCCAAGAAGGCAGATGGGAGATTGAGGCTTTTTCTTGACTATCAATTCCTGAACCAGATGACCGTGAAGAAAAAGTTCCCACTCCTGAGGATTGATGACCTCATTGATCAATTAAAGGGAGCACAGTGGTTCTCGAAGCTAGACCTCAGATCATGCTATCACCAACCCAGAGTTAGAGATGAGGATGTGAAGAAGATTTCCTTTAGATGTCGGTACGACTAATACAAGTTCTTGATTATGCCCTACGGTGTAACTAACGATCAAAAAGTGTTCTTGGGACTCATGAATAGGATATTTCAGGCATACCTCGATCTATTTCTCGTATTATTCATAGACTACATTATGATCTACTCGACTACTGAGGAGGAGCATGCCTATCATTTGCAAGTAGTACTATACACACTCTGAGAGCACCAACATTATAGAAAGCTCTCGAAGTGACAATTCTGGATCCAAGAGGATCACTTTCAGAGAAATGACATCTTATAGACTGGAGTTGTGGTGGATCCAACGAAGATTGAGGTGGTACTTGCTTCGGAGCCACCCAGGAGTGTGACAGAGGTACTGAGTTTCCTAGGTTTAGCTGAATATTACCATATGATTGTGCCAGACTTCTCCAGAGTTGTCGCACCGCTATCAGCCTTAAAGAGGTAGGGGCAACCCTTTGTGTTGTCGGAGTGTTTCCAGCAGAGCATTCAGGAGCTGTGTTAGAGGTTGACTAGTGGCCCCATCTTGAGGCTTCCCGATGAAGGGAAAGGGTACGTAGTATACTGTGATGCATCAGGGACTAGACTTGGATGTGTCCTGATGCAGGAGTGAGAAGTGATCGCTTGTGGCTCTCGATAGCTGAGACAGTATGAGAAGAATTATGCTACCCAATAATTGGAGTTAGAGGCAGAGTTATTCAACTTGATTATGTTGCGACACTATCTGATCGGTGAGCATTTTACCGTTTACTTTTCCCAAATTTTTCTCAGGTATATCTTCTCTCAGAAGGACTAGAACATGAAATAGCGACGTTGGCTTTAGTTCCTCTAGGAATATGACTTCAAGATTGCCTATACTTCTGGTAAAGGGAACATTGTTGCAGATGCACTCACTAGGAGATCTGGTATAGAGATGCTAGGTGAGTCAACTGAGTAGCTGGACGCTTTGTAGATATCCTTTGTGGATAGAGATGAATTATCTTTTCTTCAGTCTCTTACAGTCACCCCCCACTTCATCAGTGAGTCAGGGAGGCGTAGCGTGGGGACGTTGACGGTGAGACACGACGTGCTAAGATATCCACAGCGCAGGTACCTGATAGATTTTCTTAAGGTGGGGAGCGCGTCATCCTCTTTAGAGGACATACAATGGAACAAGTGTAACTTTTTGAGTAAGTGTTGAGGGATTTACACACATCCCCTATAGAGGTAAATCCGGGAGTGGAGAAGATGTACCAGGATCTCCGACAACAACACTGTTGGCTGGGAATGAAGAAAGCAGTCACAGAGTTTGTTTCTCGGTACCTCCCTTGTGGGCAAGTGAAGGTGGACCAGTAGTTTCCAGCAGGCTTCGTTCAGCCTTTAAGGGTTTTACTTTGGATGTGGGATTGTATATCCATGGACTTTGTGATAGGACTTCCACATACATCCAGGGGACATGGCTCGATTTGGGTGATCGTTGACCGAATCACCCAGTCAACCCACTTCCTACAAATCAGGGAGCATGGGTTCAGTAGTGATCTTGGGATGCCTCTATGTGCATGATATTTTTCGGGTACATGGAGTACCTAAATTGACTTTCTCTGATCAGGATGCATGTTTTACTTCCCGACTATGGAAGGGGATAAAGGAATCTTTTGGGACGCATCTTCATTTGAGCACCGCCTTCCATCCTTAGACGGATGGTCAAACTGAGTGAACCATTCAGACCCACGAGGAAATGCTCAGATTATGTTTCTTCAACTGTGGTAGTACCTGGGAGGATCACATACCTTTGGTGGAGTTTTCATACAATAAAAGATATCACTCCACCATTGGGATGACACCTTTTGAGGAGTTATATGGGAGACCTTCCAGATCACCCTTGTGCTAGCCTGACCGAGGGGAGTCAGCACTAGTGGGACCAGAGATGGTACGGCCTACCATGGAGATGGTGCAAATCATCCTAGAGAAAATGAAGATTGCACAGAGTAGGCAGAAGTCATATGCCGACAGGGGACAGAGACCATTGGAGTTCGAGTATGGTGACCACGTCTTTCTATGGGTCTCACCCCGATTAGGTCTACGGAGATTTGTTCAAGGTGGCAAGTTATTTGTGATATTCATTGGACCTTTTCAGGTCCTCATCAGTGTCGTCGAGGTGGCTATCTCATATTTCTTCCTCCTAAGTTGCACCGGGGGCATGACGTATTTCACGTATCCCAGCTGATGAGATACGTGCACGACCCTTATCACATCATCAACCATTGAGAGCTGGATGTCGACAATGGATGGACATTTAAGGAGGTTCTAGTAGAGATTGATGATCGACAGGAGTAGGTCCTTCATGGATGGTCGATACCTCTGGTGTGCTTTCAATGGTAGTATGGGAACCTCCAAGAGAGCATTGGGAGCGAGAGGCAAAATTGCATGCTCAGTACCCCCACTAGTTCCCTTAGTTCGAGTTGTAGATTACAGGGGCATAAAAAACTTTGTTGGGGAGAATGTAAAGACCCGAAATATCCATGAATTTGTTTAAATAAATGGTAATTTTAAGAGTCTGTGAAATTTGACAGCACGTGATTCTGAGGCCCGGGGTGCCCAGAATTATTTCTATGAGGTTTTGTTCAGGTACATTCAGTAAAAGTATGAACGGGTTTTTTATAACCATTGAACCGGTGCTCAGAATTGAATTGTGGGGGCACCGTTGAACTTGTAGTGCTGGTATTCCCTTAAGATGACTTCCACCTCGACGACAATTGGTCGATGGTGAAAGTTACATTTTGGGTTTTTCATGGAAATAATAAAATTAAATATACATATGTTTTATTTTATTTTATCTATTATAACCACCCATGTGGAAGTTTTATGTTTGGACCACCACACCTTAACCTCTCATGAGAGTTTATGGTGGTGGGGCCCACCCAAACCAATCCTCCCATGAGATTTTACATTGTGGGGAACAATCAGGACTAAACCCCCCATTTAAAAAAATGGAAAACCTCTGAACTCCCTCAAAAATGAGGGAGAGTCTTTTGACCACCTCTATCATTAATGGTACCACCACCACCCTTAATTTAATTCTACCAATCCACCCTAATTAATCTTTCCAAGATAGGTGTATAATTTGGGTAATTTGAAATTGGTGACAACGACATAATAAGATATTTTTATCTATTATCATTGGATACCATTTCATTTGGTTGGAAAATTACGATTGGGGAGAAGAGAGATTGGGAGAAATAATGTTCTCCAATGAAGAACCTCATCTCCCAGCGAAGAACGCTCTCCTGGTGAAGAACGCTCCACCAACGAAGAATGAAATTGACTTCGACTTTCTTCTTCAGAACATCCTTCAACATAAGACATATTTGTCTCCAACGAATCAACATCTGACTTCTCGCGCCAACGTCGACAATCAAGGAACACATATGGGTTTATTCATTATTTGATTAACATGTCCCATGTTCTCCCCTCATTTTGCATTGCGGGGTTTGGAAAAAAATTAAAGAGGGATTATGGGAATTGAAAATATCTCATGTGCCCGTTATTTTTAATATTCATGTTAAACCTCATGCTACCGCTCTAATGCAGAGAGTGTGGTCCAAACTAACATGTCTTGTACTCTCTGTAAACCTTGTTTTTTCTTGCGGTGTTCTTCGAAATAGAGGGTGGTGACAATGTTGTTGAAGGTGAATAAGGAGACGAAGGAAAATACCACACTAACCACGGCCTCCGCAACCCACACAACCCATGCGATGCTCTGGTGCTTCGGACGAATCGGCCTCCGCCGCCTCAGGCCGGACCACGCTTACTTCCGGCATCCGACCTACGATGGCTGCGCTACCCGCTAGCCCCGCCACCCGCCGGCAGAACCGTCCCAGACCACGCCCCGCCCCAGCCGCGACACTCATCGGCTCCAAGCCGCCGGCCTCCCAATCCCCGGCCGAGCTGGCCTCTGGAGCCCCTCGTGGTTCCTCGACCGAGCCGGCAACCCACGCCCCTCAGAGATCCCTCCGGGCTGAACCGCCCTCATGGCACCCTTGGGCCAAGTCGCCCCCTCGTGGATCCCTCTAGGCCGAACTACCCTCACGCCGACCCACGTCTGGTCCGCACCCCCACAACCATTCCATGCCCTCGCGGCTCTCCACGGACCCTCTCAGCCAGCTGGGATGGGCCCAACCCAAAGGGTCCGACCTGGTCAACCCAAAATTGGGTCATCCTTGAATGGGTTGGTCCAGGTCGGGCCGATTGGGTCAGACCGGACCAAGGCCCACTACATCCTTTTACATTCTTTTGTCCATATATTTGGAACCAGACATCCATTTGAAGAACTGTCAATGGTGTTGGTAATATTGGAGCATGAAGATCCCTTTGATTATACCGCACTGGTGTTTGGGGTATATAGTTGACATACAGTCAGGTTGGATCGTGCATGAATCCAACCTGGCCCCTAGGAATAAATGGCTAATATCTCACAAACCAGGCATCCGATTGACATGCCGTCAGTTGTGTTGAGAGCCTTATGACAAGCGGACCCTTGGGATATATCATAGCAGGACGTAATTGTTATTGGAGCATCTAACAGTAGCTTTTGGAGCCGATCTTCTAGAGATGAGGATGCTCTTGTGCATGAAACTAGTAGCAGGATAAGACTTGACGACTATTGACCATTTGACTTGGAGTGAATCGACTTTCTCAGGGGGGAGTGCCTAGTTGTGGCAACACATACATGTTGGAGGAGTTCCTAGTTGTGGCGGTAGACCCGCGGTACTCGGCAGGAGGAGTACATCTTCAGGCTATGAGGGGGAGCACCTTGTTTTGGTGGCAGACCCATGGTGGGGAGTGCCTCTGTGTGACGCATCAGGCCCACGATACTCGACAAAAGGAGTAACTCAGCAGTCCAAGGTTAGTGGGAAGTGCCACTGTGGGATGCGGTAGGCCCATTATACTCGATAGATGAGGAGTTCTCCAGCAGCCGAGGGTTCAGAATGTTTTTACCCCTAGAATAAATCCTGATTTGATCTGAGTTAGTACTTTTGTGTTTTACTCATGATTGGGATGGATTACATGACAACCTAGGTATATGTATGGGCATATACCTAAGTGGGGTTATATGTTTATTTCATACATTTTAGTTTATCTTTGGTGTAGTTGTGAGACATTGAGGGTCTCGGGGTCCCTACTGAGTATCGTTATACTCACCCCTACACGGGCTATGCCGGTACCTTATTGTGTTGGATGCAGATGACGGAAAACACTGACTAGGGCTGAGAATACCAGGACTGGACGGTACCCAGAGGTGGACCTTATGAAGATTCAGTACTTAGAGGAGACTGACAGATATGGAGTGCCGAGGAGGCTATTTTTACAACCTCTTCAGGTAGGAATCCCGGAGGATGACCTAGTAGCTGTTTTTCCTTTTACCTCAGTTGTACTTGTACTTTCAGTTTCTTGAACATTCCGGTTGTGCTTGTATTCTGGCCCCGTTTTTACATACTATACTCACTTGTTGGTTATATAGATTACTCATGTTTGAATCTAGTTGTGTGGTCTATTGTGTGCATTTACAAGTTATAAAGGAAATGCCTTCCCAGTTTTAGGGAATTACGCCTTTGGTGCTAGTCTCCAGCCCCTGGCCAATGGAAGGCGGGCTTGGGGTAGTCACAACATGTGCCCTGGGGGACATGTCATGAAAAAATGAATTCATGTAGGAATTTTACTAAAAAATATCAATAGGGAAAAAATAAAAAATCATCAAATATACTCATTTAATGAAATCGATCAAACAATACATGGATATAAATTCTATAGTATACAATCAAATCCTATAGTATTTCAAAATACTCAGATTAAGTTTTTAGAAATACTAGAATCAGATAACTATTTTCATCAAATTCAATTTTTTGAAAACACATATGATGACATAAGTATTTCAATAATTGGAGATTTATAGGATGTCACTTAAGAACTACCCCTTATGTCCAAACAATCATACACCTTCTTTACAAGAACATCCATGATTTCATACCGTTGTTATGCAAAGACCCTCAATCTAATCTATATAACGATATTTTTCATCAAAAAACATGAATACTCTAGTATACTAGTACCCTTTTCAGTACTGCCATGACTGGAAGGCCATTGTTGATATATACAAGTTGTCTCCTTATGTCAGCAGATCAAAGAAGTATCATATGGAACAATTTATCGATAAAAAATATTAGAATATATATATATTAGTAGAAGATAATGAAATAAAAATCTGTTATTCAAACACCTATTAAAAATAAGGAATACCATAATAAGTTATATAAATATTTAAATAAGTGGTCGTCCAATAAACGAGAAAATATACATCTAGATAAAATATTAAAAAATTCCATGTAAAAATAATATCAGTGCTCCACTGGAATTTTTCCTGGACTAAAGTTCTAGGAATAACACACACCTTCCACCTACAAGTGGTGAAATCCTATTTTATAGACCTAGAATAACATAATCTACCAACACCTCAAGGAAGAAGTAAGGTGTCAGAAGAACCCAAATAGGGTATCACAAATGGTTCCAAAATAATTTCTAATATAACTAAAATATTTTAACATTAATTTAATAAACAACAAAAGGAATCATAAATTATTTCACATATACATCCAAACATGATATCATAATAGACCAATGATATTTATTCAATGGAAAAAAATTATAAAACTATTAAAATAGAAGGGAGTGAATGAAATAGTTATATTATTGCTTTCATTTTTGAATAAAATAAAAAAAAATTTTCAAAGCCCTTGATGTTAATTAGTTTTTTAGGAGGATCATCTCACAAATAACAAAATCCTAATTAATAATGTATTTTACCATCCCTTTGGGTTAGGTGTTCAAGATATAATCAAAAAACACCCCCTCGGTGAAATAATGTTGAACATGGTTTATTTATAGTTATCACTATCAATACATTTATAGGGAGTTGGAATCCTCTATTTCTCATCCAATTTAACCACTAACCATCATTGGATCAAAATTAATTCCATAAATATTTCAATAAATAATAATAAAATCACTATTTTTCAATTAAATTTATCAATCATAGTTTAAATTCTTAATTTAATGTTTAAACAAACCATTTTCATTTCAAGAAAATGTTATGTTTTGATAAAGATAATTTATTTTAAATTAATATTTTATTTGAATCTGTTCTCTTAAGGATCATCGTCAAATAATTTATTTAACATTATTTATTCCTTAAGTCAACCCTTTTCAAAAAAATCCCCTTAATTCCTTCAAAACAATTGAAATATGTTTTATTCCAAATATACATTCTTTTAGAAATAAAAAACCAAATTAATGAAATATATTTTTATGAAATTGTTATTCAAGTTCAAAGAAAACATGAAAATAAATGTCTTAATTACTGGGAAAATCCTTATGGAACAACCTATCATTAGACACAAGGTCAATCATGCACCTGAATGGAGAACATCCAAAGGGTAAAAATGGCGAATAAGATAAATGAGGTATATTTATAATAAAAAATAATCATATAAGGGTTTATATCAATAAAAACATGATGATTCATCACCCATAGTGAAGGATATATAAGAATAAAAAAGTATAATGAGTCACAGATAATTCACTCAGTAGAGAAGGATCAAACACACCAAGTGGTACATCAATCTAATAGGAAATTGATTGAATAAAGAAAAATCCTCAATACAGATCATTAAAAAGGCAATGGGGGTATATTAAGATTTATAAGGAAGTGTTTAGTATTTACAACATGGTTTTTGGGACATCAAATACAAATTCCTATAGATTCAACACATGTTTTCATAGTTTCTTATTTTAGTACGAAATTTTTGACAAACCAGGCTCTCATGCCTAGGCTTCTGAGAAGTATACACAGTTTTTCTTCACAGATTGAAAGGTAAATTCCAACCATAAATATCAACACATTCCCTTTAAAAATGGATTAAGGGGTAGGTGACATAGTTTGATCTAACTCTGTTCTAAACAAAATTTCCATAAAATAAGGAGCATTGTTTTATGGGCCACCCCATATAGTTTTTCCTAACCATGTTCTAATCATGAATAGACAAAAAAGAATCAATTTTTAAAAAAAAATCCCAAAATATATAAATCTTGATCCAAATAAAGGGTGACAAAAAATAATGGGTTATGAGTACCTAAAACTGGTGAAAAGATGTTACAAATTTCATTTGGTTGTTAATGTGGATGCTTATTACATTGTTCATCAAATTATTTATTTTGATGATTTGTCCTAGTTCAAACCATTGATTAGAAAAATCATTAATATGTGTATCAAAAATTAATAATTAGAGATAACAATCATATAATAAGTAAAATCAATCTTAAGATGTCCAAAAATATGCCACATTCTTTAAACCCATGGATTTCAAGGTTTATACTAAATCAAATTTGTTTTTATTATAGTTTATTTTAGGTTCTATATTGTTATTCTTGATAACTTACATCCTAAAAATAATAGAACCCCTCTCTAATACCACTGATGTATCCATATCATAGCATATATATACATATTTCATCATCTTTGACAAATAGTAAATATATATTCTAATAATTAACACAAAAAAATCAAAAGCTTTAATGTACTTGAGAAGTTTATGGACATAAAATCTATTACAAAACCATTGTTCAACATTTAATAAAAATTATCATCAAATAAGATTCCCCACTAGATATATTATATATGAAAGACTTTTTCATATCCATTTAAAATAAAAACATTATAATGGTATGATAATGTTCTCATTAAGGGAAACTATGGATATAACAATAAAAGATCATAAGTGAGCGTAATATGAGAATTTCTGTTTCAGAACATAACCAATGTACGTCTTTATAACATAAAAATAAAACAAAAAAAGTCATATTTCATAAATATTTAGTCATTTAATTCTGATTTGGAATAAAATACGACATTAGTCATAATAGTGTTTGATCATTAGTCACCATCCAACAGTCACGAGAGATGATATCATAACATAGGAATAATAAAATTTCATTAATTCATGTCACATACATGAGATCATAAAATCATTTCAATTATCAAGGATCACTACCATTACCATCATAATTTAATATAAAGAGTAACATTTTGTATTTTTTTCAATATTACCTTAATGCCATGGTGGAAGGAAATCCTTAGTGGATTGGATTCGTTCCCCATTCCCTTTCAGGATTGATGGATAGAGTTCCTTATTTGATGGGGTTCACACCCTATTCCCTTGTATACTATATCATTATATATAATGATTTATATATTTCATTTGATTTATATATAGTTTTGGTCTCACTCATCAATAGAAGAAAACTAAACATCTGTATCCAACAATAACACAATAACATTTTAATTTCAATCATAACATCATTAACTCATGGGAAGGCAGTGAGTTTCTAGTAATCAATCACAAAACATAATAAAATGAAATACATTGAAGGAAGAATTGTCAATTCATTATAGAAAATCCCTAGTGAGGCATAATAAAAATTTTCATATTTCATCATAGATGAAAAACAAATATAAAAACCAATTCAAAATATGCGTTTAAGAATATGAATAAATATAATTTTCTTTTGGTAAAATATTAAAATTGAAACATTTATAGATGAATTGAAATATTTTTATCTTTGACAATTAGAAGAAATTTAAGGATAAAGATTACTAATAATGAATGTTATTGATATCCTGAAAAATCTATTATATATTAAATGTTAAAAACATTCTTTTAACAAATTTTTAACGAAATTAATCATTTTCAAATTTTTAAAATGAAAACAAATTCATCTCAAAATGATTTTAATGAATCAAAATAAACGTTTAATGTAACGCCCCATCCCTAGTTACCCAGAGTCGGTGCAATATTACATAACATTGGCATTATCACAAAGGATCTAGTCTCGAAAGATAGATTAGTTTAGTATCCTTGGAAACACTAGATATATTCATAAGTCTTACATTACATCATATATTGAAAAAAAAAACTACAAAAAAATCTTGTCTTCATATCCCTCATACTATTCCTATAGACCATTCAAAAAAATACTTCTTCACATCTTGGGAAAAATAAAACATTGAAAGGGGTGAGCTCAGATTCTCAGTAAGGATTACAATATAGTGGAATCTTTCATAAATAATCATAAACATTTATGGAAATGTATATCCAAAACAAATTCCTTTTGAACATGAACATCAGTATAATATTGAAAAAATAAAATAAAATAATTCCATTTACTTATTCACATGTATATTCTACTAGTCGAATAATCACATGAAATATCAATAACCACTTTCATAATGATGGAAAGAATAATTCTAGACTATCATAACCACATATCCAAGGACTCATTCGAAGACTACAAATATGATTTTGTCAAGGCCTCGTGCCAAGACACTAGTTTGTCACATGAGACCTATCGATGCATCGAGGAGAAATAGTGGACTCCACCCGTCACTTACTAATTACAATACATTACTCATATGAAAAGTTTTAAACATAACATAATCATTCGTATTAAAACTATCATACAAAATTTCAATAATTTATCCACAAACCATTAATGGTATAAAAATAACACATCCACAGTCAAACATAACTCCTTCAATACAATATGGGAGATTGTATTGTAACAGATTAACCTCAGTCGAGAATAATGAATGATATTGACATAGATGAAAATTACCATCAAAACTATTTGACAGAAATATCCCCCTTTTAATGAAAACATTTAAAAATCACACTATTTTTCAAGAAGCCGTTTAATAATATCTTTTTGAAACAAAGTTTCACATACCACTTTGAAACTTTTAAAAGGAATTTTAATTTTAAAAATTTAATGTCGATATAAAATAACCATAAAACCATTTTTAAAACATGGACATTAATGAGAATTATTTAGAATAAAAAATCTTTAAAACATTTAAAATGATATTTTAGTTATAGTTTCTAACCAAAAGAGAGACACTTGAATACAAATAATTGAAGTAATAAAAAAATTATAATATCATGAGAATAAAGGGATTCATGATTTACTATGTAAAAGTACATTATATACACCTTATAAAAGTGAATTTGTGTATAACAACAATGAAATCTCAATGGAATGTAAAATAAGATGAAACCTCTTATAAAGACTGTATCCTTTAGTTAAGGATAAATAAATGACATAATTATGGGTGACAAATAAAAATACACTCAATATGATTGGATATTCATTGTAAATCAATGATAGGACATTCACACATATTATTGTAAAAACAACACCAACGAATTGGATATTTAACTCAACAATTGGAAATTGAGTTAAAATTACAATTATCGTGTTCATATAGATGACTTGAAAATTTTTCAATGGAGTGATTATGTGAATCAAAAGTATATCCACAAAAAGGGGACTAGAAATTATGACATAATCCAATGAATAGTCATTCCACACATAATCTTTGAGTATAATAATCATTGAAGTATGCGTAAAGCCAAATGAGTGGAAATTTCAAATTCCCTTATCGATTTTGTATCATACGAAAAATACACCCATGAAAGAACGATCATAAAATGGTGATGAAGATATCCATAAATTAAATTATATTACACAATGAATACAATCATGGGTAGTACACACACCACATGAAATAAATAAGTGGTGAACAATGGAAATATCACGGAATTAAATGTGAGATAAGAAGCCCCTTAAGTTGAACATTTTCCTTGGTCGACGGTAGGTTATCCTCTATATAATGGTGAAATAATTGTTATTGAATTATAAAAGGATAATATACATTAATATGATATCATATATGATCTTTCAACTTTTATTTGTTAATAATATCTTAGTATTATCGTCGTTTCGGGAGTTAACAGATTCGGTTTCCTTTATATTATTTGTTATGCGAGCCATATTTGTTATGGATGGTATGTATCTTATTCATATCCAGAATGATATAATGTCTCTAAAAATTATTTTTATTAATAAAATGAATTTTAGTCTTCAATGGATATGATGGGGAATGAATCTCATCGCGTTCGTGGAGACTGTAATCCGTACGTACGCACGAGCGACAATATCATTATTTTGATATTAAAATAATATATAATTGGATGGTATATCATATATACAGAATAATTATCATGTTATATTTATTATTTAAATAAATTAAACATAATTATTATAACCATCCAAATACTAACATATTGAATAACAATTACACCACGATGTGGAGACGGTAGACCGTGCGTACGCACGTATAGGGACATGTCATTCAAAGGATGGATAGAATACTGAATACGGTTGTACCATATTTATAATAACATCATAGTTTATAGAAGATACAGGATATATTATTTTATAATGGAAATAATAATGAATGAATAAGTGGAAGAATAAAGTAACTTTAAAGAGGGTGGTGAAATCATTACCTCTTCTTCGGGTTCTTCATTTTGATTTGATCAAAAAGGCTCCATAGGATGGATTTATGATCAAAATAAGGCCTCCAGGTTGAATTGAGGGAATTTGAGAGAATATTTGGGCAAGGTTTGTCCGAGAGAAAAGGCTTTGAAGGTGTGAAGAATTGGTTATAAGTGGTGTCCTTTTATAAGGGGGGGGGGAGGGGCTATTTAGGAAAAACTTAATGTATTATTTTATAATAAATTCTTATTCGATTTATAATGTCTCAAAAGTTCATTATTCAATTTATAAGGTTTCCATGGGTCGAAATCCTTTCAACCATTATATTTTAGACAGGTTTGGGTAAATATATTAACCTTGACATTTAGTTTTAACTCTTAGTTAATTAGTTTGACATTTACCATTTTACTTTGTATTGTTATATTATATAGTTAATAAACTTTCTATTTTCATCCAAGAGACCCCCAAGTGGCCCATTAATGATACACCTATCATGATATAAGTCCTTTGGCCGAACCTTAGAATATTAGTAATATAATATCAATTAATAATATAATATTTGTTTTAAAAACACATTTATGTCAATTTTGACAGTACTTAATAATTGATTTTTTAAGTCATAAAAACTTAATTAATTCAAAAAAAATTCATTTAAGAAATCCTAACAAGTAATATTAACCAATAAAATTCTTTTATGGCATCAAAACATTAAATTATATTCATTTTAACATTTACAATAACCATTATTTGATTTATTCATTAATAAGGAAAATATTACATCATTATTGTGTCATAAATAAATTTCATTATTCAATTTCTGAAAATTATAAATAAAATACCATTATATAGGAAATACTTTTATATTTATAATGAATATTTATAGTCGAAAATATAACATATATAACCCTTTTTAAAAATTCGTTTTCTAAAATATATATGCCTATGTCATTTTTGTTTTTACTTTAACTTAATTAATAAAAAGTGTCATTATCAATTACATGTTGATCCATGGAGTCCGAAAAGTGACCCAAAGATGTCCATGGTCGGAAATGTATCAAAAAATAGGGTTAGGACACGTTTTAGGGTAAATTAATAATATTATAATATTATTTGTTACCCTTATTTATCGGTTTTACCCTTTAACCGTGTTAAATAAAATATTTACCGATGTAATTATTCAAAGTGTCTAAAAATAAGAGTTAAATATTTACATAATTTGGACATCATGATTCAAAATATGGAATCCATATTTCCAAATTCAAAACATAGAAGTGGCAGAAATTAATATAAATTAATTCCCGTTGTCAAAACATAAAGTGCGTTTTTAAGAAATAATAACTATTAAAAGATTTACACTTGTTTATATACAGTTTAAATGTGAAATTATGTCCAATGACCTACAATGTATTAAATGGTAAAAACATATTTTTAATATACTTTAAAACCATTCAAATTTATAATTTATAACTATTAATTATTTTGATTAAAAAATTTGATTTTATTTAAAATTTTGTAATTTTCACTATTCATCAAAATATGAAAGTTATCCGAAAAGTACCGAAATTTCACCCTAGGATAAATTCGATATTCCGAATCCAAAAAAGAAGTCCATTTTGAATGATAAAATTTAAAAAATTTAAAAAATTGGGTATTATTATTCATAAGTGCTAGTTTTATTAGTTTTGGTGTGTGTTAGAACATGAAGTTGCGTACAACACATGCCACTGTATTATTCAGTGAGAAACATACCTTGGAAGATTGGGGTGTTACATTCTCCCCTTATTTAATAAATTGTGTCCTCGAAATTTTTAAAATTGGGCTTGGGAATATAATGGAAAGTCCCACATCGAAAAAGGAGTCAATAAAACTATCACTTTAAAAGAAAGAAATAGAAGTACAAAGGTCACCCGAGATAACCTATACTATGATTCCATGTATAAAAACATGGATATGGATGATAAACTAAGTGTCAAGATCTGATGGAGAGGGATATAAAACATGATCAAGAGTAATTAAACAACTAGAAAACCACATAGATGTGATGGGACAAACAGTCATTAGTTTCCTATCAGGAAAAGTAAACAGAGAACATTTTTAATTTTTTTAACTTTTATGTTACATTACATAATGATGAGGAATTCATTTCTGAGATTGACTAAGAACATAAAGAGATATAATTAATTTTTTAGTAAAGTTTAATTCTTTAATAAATTTCTACTACTAAATCAATTTTAAACGATGAGTATTCCATAAGACTTGGTCACACTAGAAGAGATAGAATAAACTTCTTATAGAATGACATGATACATGAAGAATAAACTATATATTTACCTCGTTATTAGAGATTAATCCAAACCAAAACATT
The DNA here is from genome assembly GCA_963277665.1 of Viscum album. NCBI lineage: Eukaryota > Viridiplantae > Streptophyta > Magnoliopsida > Santalales > Viscaceae > Viscum > Viscum album. Next base: position 3,269,532 of record CAUJRU010000001.1, read on the forward strand.
TATTATAAGATCTGATTATCCCCCAAAATGTTATTCCGTTAGAGAAAGAAACACTAATCATAATTTCTAAAATTAAACCAACAATACCCCAAAGATAAATAAATAGAATTCAATAATGAATTGTCCTTAAAATCCTTCAATAAAATCCAAAATAACATTGACACTCAAAACATAGAAGAATTTGGTTATGTAGTCTTCCACATTAAATTTTATCTCCAAATGACATCAACTACTCATAAAGCCACATACTTAAATGTAATTAACCTAATCACATATTCTCTATTATAGGTTAATAACATCTATAAATAACCCAAATAATTATAAATCCACAATAAAAACATAGATAAAAAAATCCACCATTATTCCTCAAATGAAATCCCATAGTATTTTATTTTCCTTGGTCATATACTGTTCCCAACAATGCGAACATCTTTGAAAATATCATTTATCACTTTATCACCAAATCATTTTCCTATACTAATGGTATTCATTTGATAAGACATAAGATCCCAAATCAAATTATTATTGATCAATAAAATCATTTAACTAAAAATAATAGTCACACTAACGAGGGACTTCATGTAGTCCAGTTGTAGGTGATAAATCCCAATCGCACTTTGGTTATGGGTTCGATTACCACAGCTTTGTCTGACGTGACGGGTTGTCACACGGTCTGTGTGTTGTCCCTTTTCAAAAAATATATTTTATAACATTACCAAAATGAGATTAATTCTTCAAAATAACCATAACATAATTTAACCAAAAATGTTATCTCATAACTTTCATGTTCATCCAAAATTATAATATCTTGTAATTTCCTCCAACCCAATGATCGTATAAAACCAAATGGTTATTTATAACTATATCCAAAAGAGAAAAGATAATTCTTCCTCAAATATCATTCTCACATGAAAAACTGCAAGGTTACAAATACAAGAGAAAATTATTCCAATTTAAACCCATCAACAAGGAGCACTAAAACTTTTAAACATTTCTCCAACCATTTAATTCCACATAACATCTTATATGACCAAGAGAATATCCTATAGAATAGGGCATTCACTTGGGTAATGGCCAGGTCGCCTACATTTACGAAAAATTACTATAAATGGATTCTTGGGACCATTTTTATCTTCTTACATAGTACTCTTCATTTTTCATCAGCAATTATTCACTTTATGTCCTTTGTTCCCACATGTAATGCATTTCTTTTTTCCATTGAGACACTTTCCTGGGTGTCTCCTAACACATTTCCTACATGGCAGAAATTAAGGATTCTTTTCTCCATGGTCTCCACTATTGGAGATCTTATCATTCATCACCATTATCTTCTTTGTTGAGTCTAGGAATTGGTTAATATATATATTGTTGATCATATTTTTGGAAACCTGATTTGGAATAAAGACGATATATTTTACACCTATCGACATTCCAATTTGTTCCTCATTTACACCATTGTTCCCACATTGTACATAATTCTCAATGTCACTATGACTTCCTTGGAATCCGGCCATTGACTCAAACAAGAAAGCATTGTTTGAGTATCATTAGTCATAAAATCATTTAGATAATATCATGTCACCATATTCTCAATTTGAAACAGATTAGGATTTACCGAGGTCATTTACTCTCATCTTATATATGATAATTCAAATCGGTTTGTAAAGAAAATGTAAATTATCATAAGAATATCCCCTGTTAGTTTCGTAACAAAGAGTGCAGCAAGCCCCGTTGTCGTTCACCAGTACCCGTTCGAGTCTAGCTGAAAGCAGTGTTTTCGGGTTTTACCCCTAGGTACATCTTTGCCAGAGCCACCTCTACCTGCTTGTATCCATACATGGATTTATAGCTTGGAAAACTCATAAAATCTCTACAAATACCAAAATTTTAGGATGTTCATCCATAATAATCCTCTAATTCTATCTTAAGGCTGTGTGCTCTAATCCGAGATTATCTAAATGTATCTCCCAAGGTTTGTACCAAACTTCTTCTGATACCAACTTTAACGCCCCGACCCCAATTACCGAGAGTGTTTGCATTATTACACAACATTGGCATGATCACAAATGATCAAGTCTCGAAATACCGATTAGATTAGTATCTTTAGAAACATTAGATATATTCGTAAGTCTTACATTACATCATAAAGTAAAAAAACTATAACAACAACTTGTCTTCATATCCCCTCATACTATTCCTGCAGGCCATTTAAAAAAATACGTCTTCACATCCTAGGAAAAATAAAACCTTGAAAGAGGTGATCTAAGATGCTCAGTATGGATAACAATATAGTGGAAACATTCATAAATAATCATAAACATTTTAGTCAATGTATAACTAAAACAAAATCCTTTTAAACATGAACATCATCATAATATGGAAAAGATAAAATGAAATAATTCCATTTACTTATTCACATGTATATTCTACTAGTCAAATAATCACATGAAATATCAATAACCACTTTCATAATGATGGAATGCATAATGCCAGACTACCATTACCACGTAGCCAAGGCCTCATGCCATGACTACAAAGAAAATTTGGTCAAGGCCTCATGCCTAGACACTAGTTTGTCTCATTAGACCTACCGAAGCATCGATGAGCTATAGAGTGCTCCACCCATCACTTACTATGTCCAATGCATTCCTCATATGAAAAGTTCAAAACATAACATAAACATTCGTATTAAAACTGGCATATGAAATTTCAATACTTTATCCACAAACCATGAATGGTGTAAAAATAGAACATCCGCAGTCAAACATAACTCATTCAATACAATAGGGGAGATTGTATTGTAACAGATTAACCTCAATCGAGAATAATGAATGATATTGACATTGATTAAAATAACCATCAAAACTATTTGAGAGAAATATCCCCCATTTCTTGATAACATTTAAATGTCACACTATTGGTAATGAAGCCGTTTAAAAATATATTTTTGAATCAAAGTGTCCAGTACAACTTTGAAACATTTAAAAGGAATTTTAATTTTAAAATGTTAATTTCCATATAAAAATATCTTTAAAACCATTTTTAAGCCATGGAAATTAATGATAATGATTTAGAATAATAAATCTCTAAAACAATTAAAATGATATTTTAGTTAGAGTTTCTAACCAAAAGAGAGACACTTGAATAAAAATAAATGAGGTAATCAAAACATTATAATATCATAAGAATAATGGGATTCATGATTTACTATGTCAAAGTACATTATATACACCTTATAAAAGTGAATTGGTGTATAGCAATAATGAAGTCTCAATGGAATGTAAATTGAGATGAAATCTCTTATAAAGACCATATCCTTTGGTTAAGGATAAATCAACGACATAAATATGAGTGAAAAATATAAATACACTCAATATGATTGGATATTCAGTGTAAATCAATCAGAGGACATTCAAAAATATTCTTGTAGAAACAACACCAACGAATTGGATATTTAACTCAAAAATTGAAGATTTAGTTAAAATTACTCTTATCAAGATCATATTGATGACTAGATAATTTATCAATGGAGTGATTATGTGTATCAAAATTATATCCAAAAAAGGGGAGTGTAAATTATGACATAATCAAATGAATAGTTATTCCACTGATAATCTTGGAGTATAATAATCATTGAAGTATGAGTAAAGCCAAATGAGTGGAAATTTCAAATTCCCTTATCGATTTCGTAACAACTGAAAAAATACTCCCATTAAAGGAGGATCACACAATGGTGATGTAGATATCCATAAATTAAAGTATATTACACAATGAATACAATCATGGGAAGTACACAAACCACATGCAATAAATAAGTGGTGAACAATGGAAATGTCACAGAATTAAAAGTGAGATAAGAAGCCCCTAACTTTGTACTTTTTCCTTGGTCGATGGTAGGATAACCTCCTATATAATTGTGAAATAATTGTTATTGAATTATAAAATAATCCTATACATTAATATGATATCATATATGATATTTTAACATTGATTTGTTAATAATATTTTAGTATTAACGTCGTTTCAGTTGTTAAGAGATCTGTTTTCCATTATATTATTTCTAATGTGAGCCATATTTGTTATGGATGGGATGTATCTTATTCATATCCAAAATGATATCATGCCTCTAAAAATTATTTTTATTCATCAAATTAATTTTATTTTTGAACAGATATTATGGGGAATAAATCTCATCATGTTCGTGGAGACGGTAATCCGTACGTACGCACGAGTGACAATATCATTATTTTGATATTAAAATAATATATAATTGGATGGTATATCATATATAAAAAATAATTATCATGATATATTTATTATTTACATGAATTAAACATCATTATTATATCCAACCAAATAATAATATATTGAATAACAATTACACCACGATGTGGAGACGGTAGACCGTAAGTGCGCACGTATAATGACATGTCATTGAAAGGACAGGTTGATTACTGAATATGGCTGTACAATATTTATAATAACATAAAATTATATAGAATATACTAGAGGTATTATTTTATAATGGAAACAATAATGAATGAAGAAGTGGAAGAAGAAAGGAACTTGAAAGAGCGTGGTGAAATCATTACCTCTTCTTCGGGTTCTTCCGTTTGATTTTATCAAAAGGGCTCCATAGGTTGGATTTCTGATCAATATAAGGCCTCAAGGTTGATGTAATGGAAGTTGAGAGAATATTTGTACAGTTTTTGGCTGAGCCAATAGGCTTTGAAGGTGCGAATAATTGGTTAGAAGTGGTGTCCTTTTATAAGGGGGGAAGGGGATCTTTAGAAAAAACATAATGTATTATTTTATAATAAATTAATATTCGATTTATAATGTCTCCAAACTGGATTATTCAAATTATAATGTAGGTATGGGTCGAAATATTTTCAACAAATATATTTGAACAGGTTTGGGTCATTATATTAACCTTATCTTTTAGTTTTAACTCTTAGTGAATTAGTTTGACATTTACCATGCCACTTTGTATTTTTATATTATATAGTTAATAAATATACTATATACATCCAAACTACCCCAAAGTGGTCCATTAATGATACAAATATCATTATATATATCCTTTGGCCGATCCTTATATTTTTAGTAATACAATATCAATTAATAATATAATATTTAAAAAAAATCATTTATGTCAATTTTTACTCTATTCAATAATTATTATTTTTAAAGTCATAAAAACTTTATTAATTCTAATAAAAATCATTTAAGAAATCCTAACATGTCATATTAACCAGTAAAATTTATGTATGGCATCAAAACTTTCAAATTATATTCATTTTAACATTTATATTACCAATTATTTGATTAATTCATTAATAAAGAAAATACTTTATCATTATTGTGTCATAAATAAATTTAATTATTCAATGTCTGAAAATAATAAATTAAATACCATTATGTAGGAAATCGTTTTATCTTTATAATGAATATTTATAGTCGAATATATAACATATATAACCCTTTGTAAAAATTATTTTTCTAAAAGATATATTCTTAGGTCATTTTTGTATTTACTTTAACTTAATTAATATAAAGTGTCATTATCACTTACTAGTGGATCCATGGGGTACCAAAATCGACCAAAAGATGCCCATGGTCGGACATGTATCAACCAATACGGATAGGACACGTTTTAGTGTAATTTAATATTATTATAATATTAATTGTTTACCCTTATTTACCGGTTTTACCCTTTAACCATGGTAAATAAAATATTTACCGAATTATTATTCAAAATGTCTAAAAATAAGAGTTATTTATTTACATAATTTGTATATCCTGATTAAAAATATGGAATCCATTTTTATTGATTGAAAACATAGAAGTGGCAGAAATTAATTTAAAATTAATTCCCGCTTTCAAAACAAAAAGCGTGATTTTTAGAAATAATAACTATCAAAACATTGACACTTGTTTATGTTCAGTTCAAATGTGAAATTATGTCCAATGACCAAAATTGTATTAAATGGTAAAAATTTATTATAAATATACTTTAAAACCGACCAAATTCATAATTTATAACTATTAATTATTTTTATTAAAAAAGTTGTTTTTAATTAAAATTTAGTCATTTTCACTATTCATTAAAATATGAAAGTTATTCGAAAAGTACCAAAATTTCACCCTAGGATAATTTCGATATTACGAATCCAAAAATGAAGTCCATTTTGAACGATAAAATGTATAAAATTTCAAAAAGTGGATATTATTTTTTATAACACCCAGTTTTATTAGTTTTGGTGTGTTTTAGAACATGAAGTTGCGTATAACACACACTACTATATTATTCACTGAGAAACGTACCGTGGAAGCTTGTGGTGTTACATTGAAGATGAGTAAAAATAATTGTAAAGTATAGAGAATAAAAATATTTAATTAATTTAAAGAATATAGATATGGTAGAGAAATAGTTTCATCAAATCTTTTATGAATATTAAAATAATGATTTTAAATAAAACCCCAAAAACTTTTGAAATAAAACAACATGATAATAGTAACATTAAAATTATCTTAAAATATAATGTATATAAATTTATCCATGATATAATATATAGAATTGGTTATATATGAACCATGTAAGTGAACAATGTAAAACATGTCTCAAATAAGTAGATTTGAGATTAGAAACGCATACCTTATGCCTTCGCATTGTCTGACATTCTATTCCCTATTGTATAATAAATTAATAACTGTTATATATATATATCTCAAAGGATTATTAAATTTTATCTTACTATATAAAATTGACATATAATTTATTATCACTCATTAGTAACAAGTAATTATTAAAATCATTATTTTTTCATTTAATATTTAGTTTCCCCTTCTACCAATTCGACTGTTATGGAGCACACAGTTTGGATATGGATTCAATATATTAGAAATTATGATAAAAGAGTACAATATTTTTTATAATTTTTTATTTCCATTTATATTTCATGGAACATATGATGATTATTTTAATTTATGGAATAAAAACATTTTTTTTTATAAATTTCACTTCCATTATAATAATAGATTTTATTAAATTATATATATATATGACCATTAGAAATCCATTAAAACACATTCAATTAAATTATTTAACATAATTTTACAATTATATAATATTCATTAATCATTCATGATATAAAATATTTAATATCAATCATGTAGATGGTAAAAAAGACCCAAACAAGAACATGTTATAACGTCTAAATGAGTATGAATATTCTATTTCATAATGATAATATAACTTTTATAGAACCTTAATGATTGAATTTTTTTTATGAAACATATAAATTATATAAAATAAATGATTTATGAAAATGATATAGAAAAAATTATGAATAATATATAACACATGTTCGGAGATAGGATCACCTCTTAAAGAAAGATCGAAAATCAGTTGTTTAGGACTTCTTATTGGGGCCATAAGTTATAAAATTTGATAGGTGATTATGGGTGGTATAATTATGGTAGAAAATAAATATTACATTGAAATAAATTTATGGATTGAGGTAAGGAGTGGAGCGGTACTTTAATAAGTGATTGGGGTGGAACAATTATAAGTATGGTTAACATTATACATAATAATAATCATTTTAAAGGTTATGTGGAACCAAATTATCCAAATTTATATGATTTCATAATACATGAGAGAGTAAACTAGTCCAATCAAATAGATATAATGTATTTGTGGATATTTTTGGACCTTTGACATAATTTTAACCACTAATTTGTATTTTAAAATTCACCACAGTGACCCATTTTTACCTCGGTGTCCTATTTTTATTACTAAAAATGAAATTTATTTCTTTTAAAAAAAATGAATATAATGATTCTCAATATTTTATAAAAATTATGAATTAAAATTTCAAGGTGTGGAAAATATTATTTTTAATATCAGTTTACAAAATATGAAAAAACCATTTTTTTGTAGAATGTATCATATTCTTTTTTTACAATTATTATTTATATTCTAATTACCATAAAATTATATTAAATTTCTTTTATGGAATATTTTATCTATACATCACATCAAAACCCTTCATTAATAAAAAATAATTTAATTTATAAAAAAAGTACATTGTGCAACTAAATACAATTTTTATATCTCTTTTTAACATCAATGGATGTTAACATTATTTTTGAACAATTTTTATCAATTGTTGAATCATTTTTAGTTAATTTATTTACATATATAAAATTTCATTAAATTTAATTATCCAAAAATGAGATATTCTACATAATAATACTCTTATTATATAAGAGATTTCCTGTTAGTTAGGAATATTTAAATTAATACTCATTATTATTAAATAATTATCACTTAGATTGTAATAATTTATTTAAAAAATAACTCATTGGATTGAATCAATATATTTTTTAAAAATTCATTAAAAATATAAATATAAAAAAGTCATGACTCAAAAAAATTATTTCTTTAAAATATATTGTACTACATGGGTGAATTAGAATCATTTAAATCAAAAAGAATAAATTATTTTTCTAATTATTTGTTTTTATAAATATAACTTATTGTGTTTCAATTAATTTTTTTGGAAGGAATATTCATTTTAGTTCTGTTTTACAGGAATCGAAATCAATTGAAAATGTTAAATACATTACCAAGAGATATATATACTAAAAACGATGGGTGTTACAATATGAACATGGGGGAACATCTTTTGAATAGTATATATTGTTTTGAAAGAACCAATTATTATATCATATATGATGGGGTTTTATAGAACAAGTTTTTTTATAATAAAAATTATCATATTTGTAATCATATATATGATAGTTTATTATAAAATTATTAAATATATTTACAAGATTGTTATTTAAAAACATGTTATATATTATTCATCTATGTAATAATTGGGTATCACCTAATATATGATGGGTTCTTATTAAACTATTATATAGATTTATGTATTATATGAAGATGCTTGATTAAAAAAATTATATTATATATATTATGATTTTTAAATATATTCATCATTTATAATCACTACAAGAGTTTTTCCAAGGATTTGAACATAATATGTTATTTATGTCCATCATGGTCATTCTTAGTGGTTCTTGAGAAAAGACTCACCAATCCTACCTCTAAAGGCTAGGGGATGGAGTATATCACTATGTAAGAATATCACACAGATTAGAGGTTGTATCCTAAGGTTCTTATACATACCCACCCACAAAGACCTACATAGAATAGTTGTGATATGGTAAATTGAATGTAAAAAGGCATGTATGAATGTATCCCAAAACATATAAGAAAATAACTAAAAGAAATGGTTCAAAATTCAAGCACGTAAAATAAAACTCCAAAAGCATCAAACCTGTTTAGATATAGGGGTGTCATTGAAAAATGAATTATTGTTACACTTCATGGTCATTGTATCCCATATCCATGATCCACCTACTACTTTTCCCCCAATTAAATTTCTAGAAACCATGTGTTTTCACATTACAAAAAATGTGTGGTTAAATATCATATAGAGGTGAGAATAAGAGTACTCATTAGGTGGCCCTAATACCCAAAAAACAAGGGTGAAACTAAAAATCATGAGTCCACTCGACCTAGCCAGAGGGAATCCAAATGACAGAGAAATTCTATATCAAACATCCTAGTCTATACAATACTGGTCAACTCAACACACCTATGGTATGTTTGAAAAGACAACACATACCATAAGGTCATAAATAACAAAATCTAGATGTAATAATCTCATACTTCATGCCTCATGAGGTTTCATCCTCATATATAGTGACTCGATGTAGCAGCACAATGATATTATATAGATACTCATTCCACAAGCCTAACCATTCTAGTTGGCATGTAATTGAGAGATGTAACATATCAGACATCCTGATATGGATGTCACATCCCTTCCATCAAATATTGAACTCACACAAATGATTCAGCTCCATTTGGTATCACTAAAACATTGTCATAACCATGACATCCCTCGTCTTACTAATCCATGAGATCACACTCATTAGATATATCCACTGATAAAGTCACCCTTGTGACACATAATATCTATAAAAATCAGGTAGGGGATCCCATTTAGGAATCACTCTGGGACACTATATACCCTGTCTAGAAAATCATGACCCAAAAATGGTAGTGTCACAATGAAACCATAATTAGAAAAAACTCACAATGTCGTGGCTAATCACTTGACTATAGACGGTTACATAGATTCCACAAACTCCTCCTAGGAAAGAATCATTGTAGAGCACCGAAGGAAACTAAGGGGTTCATCATAGATGCACACTCCATTGGACTAAAACCCCATCATATTTTCCAAATAATGGTACACAAATAGAGGGTCTGTTCCCATCGATAATTGTGGGTTCCCTCCTCTTCTGGAAACATCCTCCAATGTATATGATCAATTCCTGGGTAAATATTGGTCACAACAATTCCCAAAAAAACATACCAATGGAAGCATGAAGGGATAAGTGGATGGGCATGGGAATCTCGGAGTGATACAATCACTGAACCACTAAGTACATAGTTGAATAAGACTAAGATGAATCACTACTGAATATCATAACACACTAAGTATATGGGAACACAGTAAGACTACACAAACACGGTTATCCAAATTGGGGTCAAAAAACTCTGTCAAGGTCCTAATATTGCATACCCTCAATAGAAAGTTCCATGGGGACTCACTTAACCCATATGGTCTTGGAATATCTAACCAAAGAGGCCCACATAAGCAATTAAACTCGCATCACATATCAATAGACCAAATTGTAGATTCCATTACATTCTACATGGAAAACTGTATAGGATAGACTACTCGTAGCCATAAATCTAATCCTCTATGAAGGAGATATAAAAAATTTAAGACTCCTCGAAAAAGGATTACCCAACACATAACGGGGTCCACACCTAGTGTTAAACCTACAAAACACCCAACTGTGTACTTTTAATGCACGAATTGTCTGTGCATGTGGGTGTACATAAAATGTACAGGTTGTAAACAATGTGTCTTGCATCCATCTACCCCCAACCATTTCATCCTTCACCCATAAAGGCTATCTGTGTCTCACACATGGAATGTTCTCAGGGTAAAAGAATTATACTAGTAAATAGTCCTCATTCACCATGTATCATCTCATTCCCGTGTATGATATGTTGTGTGTGTTTAAATTGGTCATATACTTCCAATCATCAATGTACTATAACAAGTCTTCCCAAGAGAGGTCTCATGGCCAAATGACATTGGGTTACTAAACGAAATGTATTCCGCCAAAATCATAATCTCGTAACATGATGAATACATGGAATGTGACCCTACACTATATACCATTTGATAGGGAATTCCAAATGGAAATTCCCTATGAGAATCCCATTTCACTATGTTTTCTTCCAAACCTCAATATCTACCCTCACTGGGTCCCTAACTAGCACATAAGGTCTCTAAAACCATAAAACAATATATTTAAAAGGAAAAAAATAAATAAAATCTAATATTACTACCTCATGGTGAATCATATAATCATTGCGATTAGAACCGCACTTAGGAGAAGCTCCAATCTGATCTAGAGATGATCATAAAAAAAAAGGAGCTTGATTACACCACATCTCTTTGATTCAGCCTCAGTTCCATCTGTAATCATGGGCGAATCTCATCATCTAAATGTTATGTGAATGATAATGGGGTAGGGTAGGATATTTGTTTTATGTTTAGTAAAATCATATCATCAACTCTCCTGCTAAATCACCCTTGAAAAACCTCCCTATGTTAAAAAATTGTATGGTGTGCATTGGGGAACCACAATGTTCGAAACTCAACTGAGGTCTAAAATTTAAAATATGAGATTTCTCGAATGTATTAAACAACAATTACCATATAAAATTGTGAACGTGATTAAATATATTCAATATTATTCACAAGAAATCACTGATCCTATCCAGGTCCTTTAACCCCATTCCAACTCATCTCATGACATCATAAATATTCTTGCATATATTCCAATGTCTTATATGGAGAAAATTGATTCACTAAATCCGAAAAACATTGAGATATTTCCCGCACAAAATGAAAAATACAGGGAACAAGGAAAACAATTGTTCTCTCTACTTAGAAAACATCACCATCATGCTCATCAAGGGGTTACCATGATTCTTATAGGAACAAAAAATATGGGAACAATAAGAGAAACCCACACCCAAAATCTATGTAAATACATGTGGAAAACGATGTGAGAACATGTCACATCACTAATGACATGTGGAAACGAATCCAAAAAACACCATGACACCATGAAAATAACCTGAATCATGTTTTTTGGAACTCAAATGGTTAACCAACATGGCGCAACCACCCCTCTCTTGGGTAAAGCACTTAGGGAAAGTTTCCTCTTCCACAAAATGTATTTCTACATGACTGGTTTCATCATCCATCCTTGAAAGGGTGATGTGATCCCAAACTATGGAAATTACATCAAGTACATCTCCAATACATATTTTTTCACATGATACCTTGTAAAAAAACTCAAATTTATGCGTCCCCAAATTATAGTAAGAAAATGTGAAATATTTTCAACAGGAAATTTATGCACCAACCTCTACCATGATGGTAAAAAATTAAAATTCAACTACACTATCATATCACCTAACAATAGAGAATAGTGGACTCGGCTGAAAAAAAACAACCCTTCTAAAAATATACTTGAACTGATACAAAGAGTTTTAGATATCCAATCCTACAATCTCTTGAAACCCTGTGGAATCCCATTAACTTAAACAGTTTCTCATGACTGCCAAAATTAAAAATCAGGGAATGCTATCACAAGTCATACCAAAAAACACATTCACGTTGATAGTCCAGAAGACCCTTTAGATTGGATCTCTTCATTTACTTACCTAACTATCCTTCTCAATGATGGCCTATCGTTACATCATAACACCACAACAACATCGAAAACAAAATAAAATGTAACACACCCACCACACCGCAATAATACACACTATGGGAAGAACTGACTCTCCCACACAGTTCTGTATCAGTAATCATGAATGTGTATTAGTGGGTTAAGCATCCACAATTATCATGAACATGAACCACATCAACCCACACTACGTACTCCTCAAGAATCTCACATACAAAGATGACATTGACCACTTTTGAGTACCAATGAGAAATATTGAGATACATATGTATAAACCCTATACTTTACCATCCATCCACATAAAACAAGAAAACTCATCCCCGCCATAGAAACACAACATAGAGGGACTCATCCACCCAACCATGACACTATCTGTATTAGGAGACATTGTCTCACCCACATTGTTTTACTCACATCAAAAATAAAAATCCTTAATGGGGGATGCATACCTATTTATCATTCATTTAAAGCTATGTATAAAAACACCAAAAAATTGTTTTATATATTCCCTGTGTCACCCTATAAAAACATTGAGAACAAATTGGAACGAAAAAATGCATCTCCTCTTTACATAAAAAAATCATTTAAACTATTGAAAGGATACATAAAATACCTCCAAAATCTCATGGATCATCTAGGTCAAAAACCACAATCACATATAACAACACATTTCCTTATCTACTATCTCCCTTTGGCTATCATCGACAAACTAGGTGTAGTGGTGGTGGCAACAACTCAAAGCACCATCCACCTTTGGCCGCTGTATCTCAAATTCCACATCTGCCACCCTATGGACACCATTGAAACTGATGTATATTCCTCAATGATCAAGTGACTAACACTATTCCGAAAGCTCAATTGGTTGCACACAATTTTTTCATAAATCCACAACCCTCACAAGAATAAAAATTCCTCAGCCCCAAATGATTAGGCCACTTCAGATGCCTCTGAATGAGAAGATGCCTCCTATGGCATGTTCTTTCATTCTATCATCCTGCACAACCAAGATATCAGGAAAACTGTAACTCTAATGATCATGATATGTGATCGATCCCATTATATCATCATCTAGAACCAATAGATGAATCAATGGAATAGTATAACAAGCCTCAACCACCTAAAATCGTAGGGTGGATCTACCAACTACTCAATGGTTGGGTGATCTACCAACTATCAATTTAGAAGAAACCATGACTTTTAGAATGTCCTAAGTAGAGAGACATAATCATTCACTACATCGTACCCTCAGACAGACTATGGAAACCATGAAGAAAATAGTCATGGAATCAACCTGAAAGAATGAACGGTTTTCCACAGAAAAAAACAATATTTGGGGAGCTGACACGATAAATGAATAAAAAACAACAACCAATTCATATATGATGCAAGTATTAAATTTTTCAATAACTAGTTTTATCATTAAAAAATTCAAAAGTAATGTTATTAGAGTACTAATGAATGGATACATTAGATGCCACACCAATATTGGATTTCTTATCATGATACCCAGAATCAAAACACTTTATCCAAGTCATTAGGAAACCCCAAAAAATTCACAACAATATGATCCCAAATTGTAACCCTCTCTAATAAGACACGGTCACGACCCAGCCCATTGGGGCCCAATCTGTGACTCTAAAAGAATGCCTCCATAGTCTAGGGGATGTTGACTTATACCATGTTGGTATATCACACACATGAAAGCCCTTATCCCAATAAAACTATACACATTCACCCATAAACACCGACATACCATAGTGTATATATGGTAAACTAATATTAAAAAATAAATATACACATGTGTCTCAAACCAGTGTATAATAGTACTACTAGAAAGGGACAAGAATACAATCCCCTAACATAAAACTGAAAAAGTGTCCAACCTGCACAGATAGAGGGGGATCATTGTCGAAATCATTACCAAAACACTCCTCGATACATATAACCCGTGTCTAGGCTCCATTCTATCTTTATCCTCTAATAAAAGTTCTAGAAAAACTATTTCATTAACAGGAAATATCATGCATGTGAAAATACCATATGGGGTGAGTATATTAATAACCATGAATCTCCCCTAAATCCATTACAAAAAATACATTAACTAAATGGAATCATTCTACTCAACCAAACTAGAGTGAACCCAGCAATTAGAGAAAATAAATCATGAACATCCTCTTTTATATAATACAACTCAACTCAACACCCACGGGAATGATAAAATATATGACACATACAACATGACCACCTGAAATAAAACCTCTATATACTCATCATAAAATCTAAATCTCATGAGATTTTGACCTCATGGACAGAAACACATGGTTCCAATGAAAATATCATATAAAGACACATTATCCATGATCATATCCATCCTCTTTGAATGATAACTGATAGATGTCACACATTTGGAATCTCAATGTCAATTTCCCATCCCTTCCATTATAGATTAGATTCACTTGAGAGATGAAACTCCATCGAGTATCATTAAACTGATGGAACAACCCTACCATTTTTAGTGGTTCTTATATATGAGAGCACATTCATTTGAAAAAACCAGAGAGAAACTCATCTTGTGGAAAAAATATCCCAGATACTAAGGCTAGAGATCCCTCCCAAGAACAGTTGGGGGACCCTACGAACCCAAGGTGAAAACACACGCACATAAAAGGTTATTATCAGAAAACAATCTTAATATGATACCATAACTAAGAAGAGGACCACCACTTGAGCTTGGATGGTCATAGAAATTTCTCAAAATCAACCAATAAATAATCATCAATGAGATATGAATGAAATTGAAGTGATTCATCTAGGATAATGAATCCATTAGGTTACAAAGTCATTAGAATTATCAGATTTCAATACATAAATAGAGGGTCTACAATCTTGGATAACAAAAGCATTCTTCCCATTTTAGAAACAATCTTCTGGGTAGAGTATGGATGCCTAGGTAAATATTGGTCTAACCTATTGAAAAATACCATACATTGGAAAAAATGAATTGATTTGAGGATTACATCACACCTACTAGACAGATATATTCTCCATTACTCTAAGACTGGAGGTTAGGATGGCATAGATAATTCACTCCATAATATGGGAACACTCCCAATATATAGTTTAACATATAGACCTCACAATCTTGTCTATACAAAGAGGTGTAAAAAATATGTGGGGAGGTTTTGATATGACAAACCTTGAAGATAATGGATCAGGGGGACTCACTCTAAATTGGTGGTCTAGGAATAACTAAAACAAGGGAACCACACCAAAAATTTACCCCACATCACATCTAAATAGCCAAAATCATGGACACCATTTCATTATATGTGGAAAACTAGTCATTATTGGATACTAATAAGCATTAATCTAATCACTAAAGTAGGAGATATGAAAAAAAAATAATTCTCCTTCATAAAAAACTACACATTATGTAAGGGGGTAGATATAGTGTGTGGACCATTCAGAATTCCTAGATATGTCCTCTAAATTCATGGTTTGGATATGCATGTGGGTGAAAACGGAAATTACAGGCTGTTCACAGTGTGTCTAGACTCATATGGGTAACCTGACCATGTCTTCCTCTACACGGCTTAGCTAGCCCTAGCTCCTTCATCTGTATGTGTGAATGTACACGGCCAATCTTTCCTATGCTCTTGTCTCCATTTACATTGGGAATCTACATTCACAAATGCATGTACCATCACAGGAAATACCTGGACATGTCTCTTGGCCACATAATGTAACCCCGGTACACAATGTGTAGTCCTCAAAACTAATATTCCCCGAATAGGAAGAACACATGGAATCTGATACAATAATAAACACTATGAAATTGATAAATCCAATTGGTAATTCCTTATTTGCATCTTTCTTCTTCTTGATTTACACCAAAACCTACTAATCCACTTAATTGGGTCCCCTACAAGAATCTATGTTCTCTACAACCTTAATATGCACAAAAGGGGATCAAGATTTAAAACTCGTATCATAATACCTAATGGTTAAATGAAAATTATTCAATGTTAGACATGCATTCGGGTGGTTCTGTTGCATGATCTCAAGATGATCGGTACTAAGAATAGACCATGAAAACACCTCTTCTCGATTCATCCACTGGTTCATCCACCTCCATGGGAGAGCCTCCTACTCTCCCTTTTATATGTGTGAGAAGAGTTTTGGGGAGGGTATTAATTTATTTTCAGAAAAGTAATATCATAATCTCACCTACTAATTCTCCCTTGAATGACCCCTAGATGATGAATACATTATTGATAACCTAATGGAAACATCATGTTCTAAACTCCACAATATCAGATATCCAATCAGAGACTCCACTCATGAGTTAAACTAGATTTACCAAATAGATTCATGTGAGTGAAACAATATAATCAATATTTTTCACACTACATCCCCAACTATATCTGGGCCTTGGAACCCTACATCAACATAGCACATGGATTGAGAATTATTAATAGAAATATTCCAATGTCGTATAACGAAAAAACCGGAGTCCTTAAACTGTATGATTTGAAAACATTTAAATTATTTAGCTTGTTCATCTTCTATGAACCATCCTCGATATCATCTAAATAGCCTCCTTCACATCCATGTTTTCCCTTTTCTATTAAATCATTAATTATTACTATAATTTTTATTTCCTTCATTTCAATCATTAAAACCCATTACATTCATTATGGTGTTATTTCCCCTCCTATGTTTACAAAGCCATTTTTTTATTAACATATTTATTTATGTCAAACTGAGACCGTCCCAGAAAAGAACGATTCCTCTATTTTCTGAAAAAAAAATTACACAAGGCTGAAAGAATAATATTTAGAAAAATCCTTCCATAAAAAAGGAAGGAGATCATCTGGAAGATGATCCACCAAATGAATATCATTACCATTAACGTCTTTCTTGGAAATCCCATCTTCCAACACATTTTCCTCTCTATAAACATGAGTCACAAAGTGGTCTATCAAATAGGGAGATTCCAGACATCTAGTCTAGCGATTAGTGAGTGTGATTAAATTATTGTTTATGTGTGTGTTTCATATATATATAAATATTTATATTTATATATTATTTTATTATATTTTTGTTAGTAAGTGTGTGTATTTGTTTGTTATGAGATATATAATGTAATATTGTTGTGTGTAAAAATTACGACTCCAAAACATATTAAATGTGTTTAAGATTTTCTGTTTTTGTGTGTGTCCTCATTTCATTTCTCAAAAGGGGTTATTGAGTATGTGGAAATGTAAATGGTAGATCATCACAACAACAAAAAAACACAATAAATTTAAAAGTTATATTATAATATAATACAAACAAAATTGTGATATATTTAAAAAAAAGATTGTGATATGATAAATTTTGTCTATGTTTTAGTTTCTAAATGATTGATAACCTTAAATAGTGGTCCAAAAATAAATGTGTATTCTTTGTATTTTATTTCATTAATGTGTTCATAATCTAGACTAAAGTGTGTGTTGATTAGACGAGAATGAAATTTTTTTTGAGAATCTTTTGGTTCAATGAATTTATATAAGAAGTTATAAGAATGAAACACCATTTATAAATAAATATAATACAATAAAGTGAAATACTCTTGATATCTATATGATTTTGTAGATATATAAATATTTTCACCAAACCATGTACATGGTTCCCATTAAAATGTAAAGTGGTTCGGCTAAAAAACTAAACAACTATATAAGGGAGATATTACATTATGTAAAATTTAAAAATATTGTAAATGTATTATGTCAAATATACCATAGAAATATTTGGATGAAAATAGATAAATAAAAATTATAAATTTTGAATTTATAACATGGTATTATAAGGGATTATTATTATAAGGAATGGTATAAATAATAACCATTTAATTATTTGACATCAAGATCAAAATTCATAGGTTATTAATAATTTGACAGTAACATTTTCAAAATTTTATAGTCAAAATAAATTGAGTATGTTACGAAAGATCCATTAAATGTGGTTGATCATTTTAGCTACATAACTAGAAAATTAATTCATACAATATAATCTACACAACTTAAGAAATTATCAAAAAAATGAATGTTAATATCATATATAGAAAAAGTAATTTGAAAAAATAATTTGAATAATGTATATGGGAAAAAACATGTAAAATAATATAATTTTTAAAACAAAAATAAATAATGGAATCATTGATATGCTGTAAAGATGAAAAATAATTGTTTACTACGTTTTTTAATTTAGTTTTTTATTATATATATAATCATATATAGATCAACATTATTATTATTATATATATTTGATTACTAAAATTAAATCTATATTTTCTGAAAATATGTAACATTTATAACTTCCTTTGTATTTTGTCTCTATATTAATTTTATAAATTAAATGAATAATTTAATTATATGAGGGAAAAAATAAATTATTCTAAACTGGTAGTAATATAATTCATTAAACCCATTCTGAATATTGTTTCGAACGCCTAATTTATTGAATAAAATAGATTCTATGTATTATTATATGTTGAAAGTAATTAATTTTTTTACTTCATTATTTTATATAAAATATATTATATAGATTTTGTTCATTATATAAATACTGATTGGTGATAGTAATGATCATATATGTACCATTGTTGACTGTGAAATTGAGATGAATATGATCAAAAATAAGAAATGTTTGGTATTGATGGATGATGTGAACCAAAAATACAATGTGTTGAAAAATATGTCTTTTTTGTAATGAGAATGGCCATCAACAAAAAATATATATGTGTAAACTAATCATTTAACTTGTTTAGGGTTTGGATTAAACATGGTTATTGAAAATTTAAATTAGTATATGGTGGATTTCATGATGAGAGTTTTAATATAAAAAAATGTTGTAAATGTTTTATTGTTAACAATTCACAATCCTTTTTTAAATAACTACTAACCGTAATACGTTTACCAGTCTACTTTCATGGTTGATGGATATTGTAAAAATGTAGGCGATTAATATTTTCAACATCTGTTAAATTATTTTATTTATTTTTTAAATATCTAATACATTAATAGGTCTGATTTCATGACCCACCTTCGCCAAAAGGAGGGAAGGGTCAGCAGGTTTTCAGGCCCTTCCTTCTTTATGTTGAATGAGAGATAATGACTGCCGAGACACGCCATTAATAGGTCCTGGAGTGGCGACTAGCACCAAGTATATAGAAATTTCCCACAAATGGAAGACATTACCCCTTTTTGTTTTATATGATCAGGAGATAAGATGATAAAACTCAACAACACCATGGTAAAAGAAAAGTAAAGCCAAAAGTAGACCATTCCCACATGCATGTTCCAAAAGTAAAAGCCACAAAGTACAAAAGGTGACTACAAGGTAAGTACCAATGAATGAACAAAACAGCAACCGCAACTGCCTCAAAGGTCTGAGCTAGTATGGTCACGCGCGATACCCGAAGTCCTCCTGGAAACCTAAAAGCAGTTTTAAATACGTAGGGTGAGCATACAAGTACATTCATTAGGGAAAACCAAAGACTCTAATGCAAAAGTGGGGGAACGTACTAAAGTCCCATGAGAAAAGTAGTAACCCAAACACATGTCAAGGTAAACTATCCACCCAAGCCTCACCAAGGAACACTTCCCAAATAAAGAAAGTCAAGTAATATATATAATAAGAGCACATCTATGTTTGGGTACCCCACACCACTTTCCTACTGGTTATTGAGACATCCTACACATCGGACCAATCCTGCCATTCTCCCTGCAGTCCCACTGCCACACCCGCCCGCACACACCTGGTCCACAACCACACAAAATCCCACTGCCGAATCCCGCCCGCAAACACCTGGGCCACAACTGTCACACGTAACCACGCCTGCAAACACCTAAACCAAAACAAACACCACCACGCACGAAGACACCTGGGCTAGAAGATCCACTGCCACGCCCGAAGACACATGGCCCTCATCCCGAAGATACTTGGGAAACTACCTGCCCGCACACACCTGAGCCATAACCACCACACTACACCGCCCGAAGGTTCTTGGGCTAATAATGGACCTCATGCCATCATAGCCTACCCGATGAGACTTGGGCTATCTGGGAAAAGGAGCAGAAAATGAGCTAATAACCAGCCACTAAGAATAGTGTTGGGAAAACACCCTCCCCCATGAAATGGGGGTGTTCGACACTAAGTGCTCAACTTGGGTGGGGCGCGAATAAGAAACACAAATCTACATGTATATATATAGGTAACAAGCACTCACCCCAAACTAGGTTTTTCTTCAGACAGCCTACAGATCACAACAACACTCAAGTCTGAGTCACAACTCTCGCCAACAAAACCCATTTGACCCATTCTTGTTTTCATGTCCAGTAATAATTTTCAAATATTTTTATGCACTACTGGGCAACTAACACCATAAGAATAACCAAGGAAAAGAATCCAGCCAATTGTCAATTTAAACATTCACACCCGGTTCTCTTGTAATGTTACAAGAACAAGGAAAAAGTGAGATCCCTCGAAGTCCTAGATCCAGAATACCTTGAGATACTGCCCTGTGTCCCATCCCCCAAAAAGGGTTTTCATCAACAGAGGATCCCACCCCAATTCATGATATAAACAAGTACACACTGGGTCTCAAAACTCACAAACACTGAATCCTTAACAATAGGGGATCCCATCCCTAAATTCACAACCACCGAGAGTATAAAAAAAACCTGGGATCCCATCCCCTCCCACATTTCCACCAATTGGCCATGAAAGAAAACAACCAAACCACAATCACCAACACTAAGAAGGGACATGCCTGTATTTTCAGATTTATAAGATTTAACACACTCCATGATTTCAATTCCATGTATCTTAACTGGGGGTTATCACAGAAGGGTTGATCCTGGTGCTTCCAATTTACTTATCCGAATATATGTAATTAAATAATTTACTTTTCACGGAAGGAGTTCACAACCATAAAGAAGCATTTAAAACATCACCAGCGGTTAATTAATGCATAGACAACGACCACCAACGACCTCAATTTTCAGAAGGCGTAAGCCAGCAGAACTCAGGAAGATGATCATAATATGAAAAACATCAAAGATCAAAACCCACCGTTTTATTTATAGAATCCGTTCATTATCTTTATTAGGTCTGGTTTATCCAATCCTACAGAAACAAAAGCACGCCCACCCCTCATGATACACAAAGGAGAGAGAGGCGAAGGAGAAATTCCCTACTTGTTGATAGATGATCGACATTTTAGGCCGGGCCTGGAACTTTACGGATAACTATGCGACGCGCCCGATGCACCAAAAGATATTCGTCAAAAGCCACGATTGAGGAAATAAGAAACCACGGCTAACCCTTAGTTTATAAGAGCCGCGGACGGTTGAGGTGAGAACGCGAAACCGCATAAGGCGCAGGGTCGTGGGTTGGCCATGCAGCCCCACTCATCATTAAAGGGGGTGAGGTTGTTTAAATCTACTCATTA
Organism: Viscum album; assembly: GCA_963277665.1. NCBI lineage: Eukaryota > Viridiplantae > Streptophyta > Magnoliopsida > Santalales > Viscaceae > Viscum > Viscum album. Next base: position 3,291,952 of record CAUJRU010000001.1, read on the forward strand.
ATTCATTAATTATTTAATTAAGACTCTTATGGGCGTTATGGGTCTTGAAAACATGCTCAAACAGGTCAAAATAGGGTTTAAAACCCTAATTGCGCAAGAAGGAACACCGCTAGAAAGAACCCGCGGGGTGGGCCAAGGCTACTGGTAGGCCAAGGCTACCGGTACGCCAAGGCTACTGGTATGCCAAGGCTAGGGGTATGCCAAGGCTGCCGGTACACCAAGGCTACTGGTACACCAAGGCTACCGGTACACCAAGGCTACCAGTACGCTAAGGCTACCAGTACGCCTTGGCTACCGGTACGCCAAGGCTACCAGTAGGCCAAGGCTACCGCTAGGCCAGGGATACTGATAGGCCTACACCGCTGTGATTCCCATACCAGAAAACTCAACACGACATTTTCACAATGTAAAGGATCCCCACAAAACCCGGGCCGTTACATCAGATACCTCTTAAATGATTCTCGTCCTGAGAATCAAACAATCCAGAAGGAAAGAGAAGGTCCGAAAAAGCACCTCGAAAGATACCTCTTAGAAGTGTTCCCATACTAACTAAAAACACTTCCCTGACAAGAACCAAGCAACATACCATGCCAAACTACCCAGGCGTGTGGGTTGGGGAGTCTCCTCGCCCGTGTCAAGATATTATCTGCTTTGGGAGGCACTGAATCGCCCGCATGGGATTAATCACATCCACCTTAATGCGTCTTGATTAGGGGGGAAGGTTCTCTCCTCCCCCATCGCCAGGCTTTTCACACTCATTCATAGGAAAGAAAACCAGTATGTTTCATATCCAAAAAGACAAAACATTCTACCACAACAGGTACAATAAGGAACAAAACTCAAAACAACTCGTGGTACTGGGTACGCATCTATGCTTCCCTCTCCCACGTACTCTCCTCAATCCCACCATGTCTCCACAACACACGTAACAAGTGAATGGTTCACCCATGAAGCACCTTCTCCTTGCGGTCCTCGATCATCACTGGTCTCTCCACAGAGGACACGTCGTCCTCGATGTCCTGGTCACCCCAATCAAGGATGTGTGAATTGTCGTGCAGATACCGACGGAGCTGGGACACATGAAAGACATCATGTATCCTCGGTACCGGTGGTGGTAACGCTAGCTGATAAGAAACTTCGCCGACCCACCGCAACACTTCGAAGGGTCCGATGAACCTGGGAGAAAGATTACACCCCTTGCCGAACCTCTGCTTCCCAGGCCGTGGGGAGAAATTCAAGAATACGTGGTCTCCAACCTCAAACTATAAGGTCCTCCTCCTGGTATTAGCATACGACTTCTGTCGGTCCTGGGCCGCCATCATCCTTTCTTGTATGAGCTGAACCTTCTTCGTCGTTCTCTGCACCACCTCCGGGCCATGGGTTCCTACCTCTCCCACTTTGGCCCAACACATAGGTGAACAGCAGGGCCTCCCGTACAAGGCATCAAACGGGGCCATACCAATGGTAGAGTGATAGCTATTATTGTAGGTAAACTATACTAGGGGAAAGTGTCGCACCCATGATCCTCCTGAGTCCAGAACACATGCCCGCATCATAGATTCCATGGTCTGGATGGTGCGCTCTGTATGTCCACCTTTCAAGGGATGGAAAGCAGTGTTAAGGCATAACTGGGTGCCAAACACATGCTGCAATCCTCTCCAGACACGCGAGGTAAACCATGCATCCCTATCTGAGACTATAGATCTCAGAACTCCATGTAACCGCACCACCTCATCCACATTCCTTTTTGCCAAAGTATCCACTACACTCGACTCCCTGATCGCGAGAATGGGAGATGATTTTGTCAACATGTCCACTACCACCCAGATGGCGTCATACCCCCCCTTGGACCTTGGGTAGTCCCGTGATGAAATCCATCGATATGTCATCCCACTTCCACTCAGGGACACCTAGAGACTGCAGTAGGCCGCCTGGAACTCGGTGTTCAGCCTTCACTTGCTGACACACAAAGCACTTGGCCACAAACTCTACCACTGCTCGCTTCACTCCGGGCCACCAAAACTGTCTCTTCAGTCCCTAGTACATCTTGGAAACTCCTAGGTGTACCGCCAGGGGTGAGTTGTGGAACTCATTGAGAACCTTGCCGCGAATCACTCCTGGAACAAACAAGGTTTTCTAGAAAAGCATCCGGTTCTAACCATCCTCTGTCCATCCTTCTGGAGCATTGCCCAGGTCAACTCGGTCACACATCCATTCGCACTCCGGGTCTCCCCACTGAGAATCCACCACCTGCCGAAACAGAGATGACTGCACTACCATCTGATATAGGCAACCTCTACGTCCATCCATCCTCGCATCTAGGTGTAAGGCAGCCAACTCCCCCATTGCTTTCCAGGCGTCCGCTGACTCTCAGACCGCAACCTTCTACGTCCCCCTGCTCAAGGCATCGGCCACTACATTGCCCTTGCCCTCAGTATAAGAGATCGCGAAGTCGTAATCCTGGACGAACTCCACCCATCTCTACTGTCGCAAGTTTATGTCTCGCTGGGAGAATATATACCTCAAGCTTTTGTGATCCGTGAAGACCACAAAGCGTTCTCCGATGAGGTAGTGCCGCCATAGCTTTAGCGCAAAAACGACCTCTGCAAGCTCCAGGTCATGGGTGGCGTAATTACGCTCATGGGGGTGTACCTGCCTTGACGCATAAGAGAACACCCCTTGTCGCTGCATCAACACACATCCCAGGCCCTATCCTGTAGCATCACAGAACACCTAATAGGCCACCCCTTATTCTGGTAATCTCAGCACTGGGGAAATAACCAACTTCTCTTTCAGATAGCTGAAGGCTGACTCGCACTGCTCACTCCACCCGAAAACATGGTCCTTCTTGGTAAGGGATGTCAAAGGGGTTGCAACTCGGGAGAAGTTGGGTACGAACCTTCGATAGTAACCCGCCAGCCCAAGGAAACTACAGACCTCTGCCACATTCTTGTGTGCTTCCCAAGGAACAACCGCCTCAACTATTGATGGGTCCACCGCTACCCCCTTCTCGGACACCACATGCCCGAGGAATTGCACATTTCATGTCTAAAACGTGCATTTTGACAACATCCCATAGAGATGATGTTGTCGGAGGACCTCTAAAACCGTCCTCAGGTGTTCTGTATAGTCCTCTTCTGACCTCGGATAGATCAGGATATCGTCGATGAACACAACTATGAACCGAACCAGGTAATCCCAGAAGATGGAGTTCATAAGCCCCATGAATACAGCTGGGGCATTTGTAACACCGATGGGCATGACTACGAACTCGAAGTTTCCATATCTTCACCTGATGGCCATCTTCAGGATGTCACTCTCCTTCACTATCAGCTGGTGGTACCCAGACCGCAGGTCGATCTTTGAGAACCATCCAGCCCCTTTCAGCTGGTCGAAAAGATTGTCTATCCTCGGAAGGGGGTATGGATTCTTTATCGTCACCTGATTCATCCTCCTGTAGTCTATGCACAATCTGAGACCACCATCTACCTTCTTTGCGAACAAGACTGGAGCGCCCCACGGAGATGCACTCGGCCGAACATAACCCCTCTTCATCAATTCCTCAATTTGAATCTGCAACTCAAGTAGCTCTGAAGGTGCCATCCAGTAAGGAGAAACCGAGATCAGACGAGCGCCTGGCTACAGGTCTATCCTAAACTCGATATCACATCGAGGGGGTAGTGTCATCACCTCCTCGGGAAAGATTTCCATAAACTCATGGACAACCTCTGGCACACCCACCATCTCGGCATCTACTGACTCTACTGACAGCTCGGCTGACAAGGAGAGGAGGGGCTCCTCTCGCCTGCTACCCTTCTGACCGATCCGCTCACTGGTGAAGGTAACACGCCGACCACCCAAGTCCGAGAACACAACCCTTCTTCGGAAACAGTCGACGATGGCGCACACAAAGAATAGCCAGTCGATTCTTAGGATGACATCGTATGGCTGTATCTGTAGTAGAAGAAGATCCCTAACCGACTGATGTGGCCCCATCATAAGTCTACATCCTCGAAAAACAAACGACAAGTCTGTCTGACCTTCGACTAGTGTGCTCAACACCAGGGGCACTGGAAGTCTCTCGGTATCTAGACCCAAGGCACGGGATAGAATGGGTGCAACAAAGGAGTGCGAAGCTCCGGTATTGAAGAAAGAAAAAGCAAGAGTGCTAAACAAACTGATCGTACCTCGAAAAACCTCCGGCCCTACTGGAACATTTTCCTCTACAGCGTGCAACTTTCCACGCCCACCTCCTCTGCCCCTCGACTGCCGGCCACCCCCCCCCCCCACTGCGACCCGGTCGAGGTCCCTGAGGTGCGCCCGGAGGTCGGCCTCCTCCTCCTACGTCTTCCCTCAGAGGAGCGGGAGCTCGCTTTCCCTGCTGCTGCTGCTGCTGGGGCGGGTGGTGGGGCTGTCCACCACTGCCATACTGTACCTGGTCCGGGCACTGACTCCGGAGATGTCCAGGGCTCCCAAAGATGAAGCATCACGGTCCCGGGCCTGAATGAAAAGGGCGAGGACCAGGGGATCTAAACTGAAACTGTTGTGGCCTACTCCCTGCCGGTCGGAACCTGGAGGGTTCAGATGCTGGAGGTCTGGTGCTGACGGCCTTCCCCTTCAATGGTCGCACCTGGATCCCATTTCGTGACACACCTCCTATAGTGTGCATCCTCTCCACCACTTCGGCCTTCTTCTGGACCTCTAAGTAAGTTGGAAGGGTAAAGGGGGTAACAACATACTGGAGGGAGGGTCGGAGCGCCTTCTCAAAACGTCTTGCCCAAGACTCCTCCTCAGGAAAGAGGTCCTGAGAAAAACGTAGGAGGTCCTTGAATGTGATCCCAAGCTCTCTCACAGACATACTCCCCAGTTGGGTGGAGAGCAGCTCCTGTCTATTTTCCGTCTTCATCGTCGAAGAGAGGAATTCCGCCCGGAACTCCCTCTAGAAATTCGCCCAAGACACCTTAGCCTCTCTCCTCTCTCCTAGGTAAAGCATCCACCACTGACGCGCTGCTCCCCGCATCTGGCTGACGGCCAGGGGAACCCAGTACTTGGTCGGGGCCCGAATCAGGCCGAATGCTATAACTAGATCCTCTAGCCAGCCTTCCGTCTTCATGTCGGAGGAGTTGCCCTCATAAATTTCGAGGGCCTGTCACTGGAAGGCCCGTAGAGTCCTCTACCACTGGTCTTCCTCCTCTTATCGGTCAGCCATTTTCCGATCGGCCAAGATAGTCTGTGGGGCCTCGATCGTCTATACCACATGCGGTCTCCTTCCAGGTGCCATAGCTGCAAGGTAAATAAGGAATTCCAATTCCCAAGTAGGGCAGAATATCGTTCTTAAAACTTCTTAAAATTTTAATTTATTCTTAATTCCCATGACATCCCAGAAACACAAGAACACAAGTCATTATGATGCATGTACCTTTCCTAGGGTCTCTACCCCGCAATCAACGTGGCCTCACTTGGTCGTTCGATAGGTCCAGAGTCCTTGCATCAGATCACAGGGGGTCCAAAAATCCCGTGTCCTAGCCTGTCTTCCCGGGCCTAATTCACGCGCCAAGGTCACCCAACACTGTTACCTTACCATCCCATGCATTCCGCACTGTGCCTAACTCCATACTCCATCCTATCTCTCAACCATCACTTCTGATACCATTCTGTCACGACCTGCCTTCACCAAAAGGAGGGATGGGTCAGCAGGTTTTTATGCCCTTCCTTCATTAACTTGAAAGAGAGACAATGACCCCCCGAGACCCGCCTTCAATAGGTCTCGGAGTGGCGACTATCACCAAGGGTATAGAAATTTCCCACAAATGGAAGGCATTACCCCTTTTTGTTTTATAGGATCGAGAGATAAGATGATAAAACTCAACAACACCAAGATAAATGAAAAGTAAAGACAAAAGTAGTCCATTACCACATGCATATTCCAAAAGTAAAATCCACAAAGTACAAAAGGGGACTAAATGGTATGTACCAAAGAAAGAAAAAAACAGCAACTGCAACTGCCTCAAAGGTCCGAGCTAGTATGGTCCCACACGATCCCCTCAGTCCTCCTGGAAACCAGAAATCCGTTTTATATACATAGGGTGAGCATTCAAGTACACTCAGTATGGAAAACCAATGACTCTCGTGCACAAGTGGGGGAACGTACTAATGTCCCATGAGAAAAGGAGTAAACCAAACACCTATCATGGTAAACTATCCACCCAAGCCTCACCAAGGAACACTCCCCAAATAACGGAAGTCATGTAATATATATAATAAGAACACATCGATGTTCGGGTACCCAATGCCACTTTCCCACTGGTTATTGAGACATCCTACACATCAGAGCAATCCTGCCATTCTCACCGCAGTCCCACTGCCACACCCGCCCGCACACACCTGGGCCACAACAATAGGAAGTCCCACTCCCAAATCCCACCCGCAAACACCTGGGCCATAACTATCACACGTAACCACACCTGCAAACACCTAGGCTAGAACAACCACCACCATGCCCGAAGACACATGGGCTAGAAGATCCATTACCACACCCGAAGACACATGGACCTTATCCCGAAGATACTTGGGAAACTACCTGCCCAAAAAAACCTTGGCCATATCCACCACACGACACCGCCCGAAGGTTCTTGGGCTAATAATGTACCTTATGCCATCATAGCCTGCCCGAAGATACATGGGTTATTCGGGAAAGGGAGAAGAAAAGGATCTAATAACCAGCCACTAAGAATAGTGTTGGGAAAAACACAATCCCCCATGAAATGGATGTGTTCGGCACTAAGTTCTCAACTTGGGTGGGGAGCAAATAAGAAAAACAAAGCTACAAGTATATATATAGGTAACAAGTAGTCACCCCAAACTAGGTTATTCTTCAGACAGCCTACAGATCACAACATCAATCAAGTCTGAGTCACAACTCTCGCCAACAAAACCCATTTAACCCATTCTTTTTTTCATGTCCAGCAATAATGTTCAAATAAATTTATGCACTACTAGGCAACTAAAACCATAAGCATAACCAAGGAAAAGAATCCAGCCAATCGTCAATTTAAACATTCACACCAGGTTCTCTTGTAATGATACAAGAACAAGGAAAAAGTGAGATCCCTCGAAGTCCTGGAAACAGAAAACCCTGGGATACTGCCCCGTGTCCCCTCCCCCAAAAAGTTTTTTCATCAATAGAGGATCCCACCCCAATTAGTGATATAAAAAAATACCCACTGGGTCTCAAAACTCACAATCACTGAATCCATAACAACAGGGGATCCCATCCCCAAATTCACAACCACCAGGTGTATTAAAAAATAGGGGATCCCATCCCCTCCCACATTTCCACCAATTAGCCGCGAAAGAAAACAACCAAACCACTGTCACCAACACTAAGCAAGTCCATGCCTATATTTTCAGATTTATAAGATTTAACACACTCCATGGTTTCAATTCCATGTATCCTAACCGGGGGTTATCACTGAAGGGTTGATCCTGGTGCTTCCAATTTACTTAGCCGAATATACGTAATTAACTAATTTACTTTTCACGGCAGGAGTTCAAAACCATAAAGAACCATTTAAAACATCACCCGCGGTTCATTAATGCACAGACAATGACCACCAACGGCCTCGATTTTCAGAAGGCGTAAGCCAGCACAACTCAGGAAGATGATCATAATATAAACAATATCAACAATCACACCCCCACCTGTTATTTATAGTATCTGTTCATTATCTTTATTAGGTATGGTTTATCCTATTCTGCAGAAACAAAAGCACACCCACCCCACACCATACACAAAGGAGAGAGAGGCGAAGGATAAATTCCCTACTTATTGATAGATGATCGACGTTTTAGGCCCGGTGCGGAAAATTATGGATAACGATTCGGCGTGCCCAATGCAGCAGAAGCTATTTGTGAAAAGCCGCGATTGAGGAAATAAGAAAACACGGCTAACCCATAGTTTATAAGAGCCACAGACAGTTGAGGTGAGAATGCAAAACCACGTAAGGCGTGTGGTCGTGGGTTGGCCACGCGGCCCCACTCGTCATTAAAGGGGGTCGGGTGGATTAAACCGACTCATTAATTCATTAAGTATTTAATTAAGACTCTTATGGGCATTACGGGTCTTTAAAACATGCTCAAACAGGTCAACATAGGGTTTATAACCCTAATTGCGCAAGAAGGAACACTACTGGAAAGAACCAGTGGGGTAGGCCAAGGCTACCTGTATGCCAGGGCTACCGGTACGCCAGGGCTACCGGTACGCCAGGGCTACCAGTACGCCAGGGCTACCGGTACCCCAGGGCTACCGGTACGCCACGGCTACCGGTACGCCATGGCTACCGGTACGCCACGTCTACCGTTAGACCTACATAGCCGTGATTCCCAGACCAGAAAACTCAACATTACATTTTCACAAAGTAAAGGATCCCCACAAAACTTGGGTCTTTACATATGAAGATAATATTAGATCAAATGTAAAAAATATCATTATATTTATTACACCATAATCATTTCTAGGAAGTATTTGTCAATTGTAGACATAAATACAATTTTAGGGTAGTAATATTTAAGCTTTTATTAATGATTGATGATATTTTTTATTTTTTTTATTTCATTGTTTATATTTTAGTAAGATATAAGTACTAAAATAAATGTTATTCATGAAAAAACTATACCCCAATAAAAATGAGGGTTTGAATGTCAAGGGTATGCGAAGAAGATATCTGTATGTAAATACATTAAACTATATATTCACTGTTATTGAATATATAATTTTGAATAATATTAAAATATTTGTTTTAAATCCAATGACTATCCTTGATGGCATGAAGACTAGTAGCATACCAATATTTAGATTATTTATCCAAGATCAGACAAATAGAGTGGTTTTGATTATTTATGTCTCAATTGAAGTCTTTAGAAAATGATTTATAATACCTCTATGTTCATATATTTTCTCAATATTAACATAATTTTATCTTTAATAAAAATGTACAAAAAATTTAACACAATTTTATTGGAAAAAATAACAATGGAATTTTCAAATAGAAATCATCTTGAGGATACTAATTTCATCCACATTTTATTGGGAACTTCTAATTATTTAATAAATGTTAACGGTTAAATTTATGGTATTTAAAAAAAATTTACAAAATAAAAAATATATTTTTTCATTAGTTTATGTTTTGGTATTAAGCGATCAAATATGAATGAAATAAATGATCAACGATCCTTATATGATAATACAATGAAAGTGGAATACTATAAAAGATATTATCTCAAGAAATATGGTTATTTTTATAATGGATAAACCATTACATGCATATATATGTACAATAACCATAAATATTTTCCCTCATTCAATGATTTGAATCAATTTTTTTTCATTTTTAGAACTATTTTGACTTCCAAATTTTTTTTAAGAAATTGAAAATTATTTGTTAACAGGAATCCTATACATTATAAGGTCCCATTTATCCTAGTGTGTAATCTCCTATGTTATAGTATGTATATATATATTTGGAATTTCAACTAATCATCTATATTTTAGTATTCAAATTTAATTTTATGAATATTAAAAGTTACATATCTATAACAATGTTTTCTCAACAACTTGAATTATTTTAATAATATATATAGAATTACACATTGATTTGATTATTGATTTAAACACTACACTTGAATCATTATTTCATATAAATATATTTATATATGTAGGATTTTTTTACAAATAAATATTCTAAACAAATATAAAATAAGTAATTTTTAAGGAATATCATAATATTAAATATTCAAAGTGTAATGATAATCAAAGAATGTCATATATCTTATTTACATGGAAATAATTAATCTATACATGAGACATATTTACATATATTTAGGGAGACCAATATCTCATCAATGTAAATGTTTTACAATAAAATTTATGAGAGTGGGAGAGTGAGATAGAGGATTGGATTATGTTTAATGTGCTAGATGATTTTAGTAACCATGAGATGGGTGCCACAATTGAAAATAATTTCTATATGAGGTATAATATTTTTATTTTTTTCCATTTTTATTTAAAACAAATACTATTTTACATATAATTTCAAAAATATATCTTCTTATAAAATACATTTACAATCTTGAATAACATGACATACATATTTGCAGTCTTCTTCCCATACGATGTTGGAATCTTTATTGGCATCACCCCAATTTATATATATAATCAATATACGGACATGTTTCATTGATAAAATGTATAGGATAAAAATATTATCCCTGCAAAAAAATGCAAGAATAATTTTAATCAAAATATTATATACAAATATCAACTTAATTATTTAATTATTTTTCACAGTGAACATGGGATGTTACACACATTAAATTCATTGATTGATTATATTATGATATACTACATTGAATCAACATGTAAGGAACCCAAAAATTACTAAAATTTTGGGATTTTATTATAAATTAATTATATTTAATTTTATATATAATATATCAACGTATTATGTGTTACATTAATTTTATTTTAGTTATTTTTAGGTTTATGGTGTTATAAATACAAAAATTATTCTTCCCACCCCACACATTATTGAATACCAAAAAGAATATTTTTGTATCATTATTATAGATATAATTAGTAATTATTAAATATTAAATATATTATTTATTTAATTTATTTAATTTTATTATTTATTAATGATTCAATTTCCAATACTAGGAAGCATCGACATTAAATATTTCATAGTCAGATGTACAAAGTAAATATTCACTTGGTGAGAAACCAAAATCCCAATCTATTTATATTTATTTATATACATACATAAGCATTTAAATAAATAAATATATATATATATATATATATATATTCATGTATATTTAGCGATATGACCCCAGTAAGACCATATCTAGTGCATGTTACCATTACATTGGAATAAGATACATCAGATAACATACCATATGGCCAAATAGTTTATTAATCTTGGTAAAATAGATACATCGATGATTCACATATTATATTTGAATACAAAAATTAAGACATAATTTTTTTCCAGAATAAATGTATTCCATCTAGTATATCCCTACACAGTAGTAATAGTAAACTTCGTGGAGTCTTGGGGAATGGAACCGAAATAAGGGTAGGAAAAAATGATCAGCATGGATTAACTATAGTGGAATATATCATAAATCAATATTCTTAATCAAAATGTATTGGTAAATAACTGAACAAAAATTCCATATAAATATATGGATGTCTTATAATTAATAATGCTATGTAAATAATGGAAACAAATTTGATTTAAACAATAAAGTGAGAATAAAATTAATCCATAGATAATTACATAGAACAAAATATAATTGATAATAATAATAACCAAATTCTCAATGATGTTAATTCTTAATTATTTGGCTCTATGTTTCCCTGGAATATGAATCTATTACCATTATGGAATTTCAAAAGAGAATTTAAAATATAGAAGCTAAAAATCCTTATATTTAGACAACTAATTTGTCTCATGATACTTCTGATGAATCGAGGGTATTGTAATAATTTCTCCCCAACTTTATTCATACCATTCCGAATAATTCCTCAAATGTCAAATAAATGATTTAAATCCTAAACAATGTTCCCTGTCAAATATCTATATGAATAAATGATATTAATTTATCAATATTTCCCCAATTAATAAATATATTACAATGGAAAATTCATATGTAAAAATAGAATAAGTTATAAGAAATAATCATTTCCATTATACGATAATATGTATATTCCAAGGAAATTTAATTTATAATGAAAAATAAATTATAAAAAATTTATTATTTTAAGAGAAAGATAACAATCACAAAATAATAATTTCTATAACTTTGTAAGAATCATATCTAATCACCTTGAATGAAATAATTCACATTGAAGGATAAAATTCCATGATGTATGAATCATGTTATTGAATATCAAATGAAATTTATATAAACTACATAAATGTGAATTGGTTAATAATGACAAATAATTTTCAAAGGAATGGAAATTTAGACAAAATCCCTCACATTATGCTTCCTTTTGGATAAAATTTAATTAAACACTTGTATAATGTTTTTAATAATTTTATAAAATTATAAAATAACCATATTAATATTTATATAATCCTTTTATGAAATCTGATCAATCTTTCTTTAAAAACTATTTCTCTGTTTTAATCATTTTGTGTGTTAATTTCCATGTATTTCATGTATGTTTTGACTTGTTAAATTTTGTTACTATTACATTTAAAATGATTTCATCCGCTCTAAAATATAAAACATGATTTAAATGTCATATATATTCAGAATATATTTGTTTTATTAACTCATAAGATTTTGTGGTAGGTAATTAAATACATCATTCATGGATACAGTAGGTCATACGTACACATGGACATTGTTTCAATTTTATTGTCATATTGAATGAAATAATGGCTTACACTATATATGTATATTATCATTAAAATATAATTATAATTTCACATATATAAAGATATTTTACTAAACCATCCATAAAATGTTCAATGTAAATCATGAATTAATCCCATCGATTCGCAAGGTTCTAGTCAATCGTATAAATGAATAATGTTATCATATTCTCATAAAATAAAAAACATGGCGGAATGTGTTATATAATAATTATAAAACCATGAATAAAACAAAAATATCATAAATAAAATATATAAATAGTATATCCATAATTATTCCCAACTGTGATAAGTGGTAATGAAAAAATGAATAACATCAGTTCAAGAGGTGGTAGTATTCCATACACACAAATAATAATTTTTTAACCCATTTTATGGATGTGTGTGGAGTTTTAGTTCATAAACATAAAATAAAAACATCAAATTAAATGGAATATCAGTTTTGTTTTTTATAATCATATTATAATAATAATTTGAGATGGTCGATAACGAAATAAAATAAATACTATTTTAGAAGATCATTAATTATTTTTTGGGTATCCTCCATACATTTGCACAAAAGACATAAAAAGATGGATTTATAACAAAAAAATGTTCCTATGATGATATTAGTGATTATTTAGAGTGATTATGGTAGATATTGGTCGATCCAAAAGGATTTGTTGGTGTGAATATGTGGGGGGAGTGAGTTCAAATTTATACTTGAGGATGTGTGACATTTATAAAAATAATCAAAATTATATAATATTGTGATTTTTAGTCTAACATAAAGTGACTAAATTATTGATAGTTAAGGGGTTTGATGTCTTATTTTGTATACCCACACCTCATAATAGAATATAACATGTGATTTAAATAGTTTCTTTGTTATCTCCTGTGTATTATTATTTATCATTTTGGGTTTTCAATACTATATCGAGTTCTCAAACCTATGATTTTTATCAATTTATTATAAGGCCCTATCCTTAAACATTACATAATTTTGAGTTTATTCAATAATGTTACATTGTTTCACATAGCAGATCCTTTCAAGTTTAGAGGTTTAGAGAATTAAGACATAGCTGTTACATAACAAAACTTTTTTATAAAAAATCGATAGTGTTTTCGCAATCTCTATTTCATCCACAATATAATACATTTAGAAGTGATCATGTTTTACTTTTCATGATATAAATCTTCATGACATATTCCTTTATCTTACCCATACATATACCATGTGAAAATATTTTAAAAATGTTGCACGAGCCAAAAAAAATTACCAAGGGAATAAAATAAGGAAATAAAACCTTAGTACACTAATATTTAGAAACCCATGAAATCAAAAGAATATGAAAACAAGTCATAGAAATCATAAATCAAAAAGTTAACTTGTGGCATCTATATCATATTAACATTATAGATTTCATAGATACACAGGGATTAATATTCGTGGTTATGTTTGGAATCCCCATCATTGTATATTCCGTAAATCTCATTAGAGAAACCTTATTGTTTAACTCTGTCTGAGTACCCAATGCATTAGAGATAAATCACGGACTAAACCTCCCTTGGTTTATCATGGATCCACCAATATAAAAAATAAATTTCCATGAACCATAACATAATCTTAAAACATAATCCAAGTATAAAGGAAGAATAAAATATCCATATTACAATCACAAGATATCAATTCATGATATTGACATAATAAGTCCATTCTAAAAACCATTATCAATAGAAAAATACCAAAAAAGATATTATGGTAATTAATTTTATTTTAAGAAAAATACATCTTGTTGAGGAACCCAAATATGAAATAATGGTCACAACAACGGAAAAGGTCATAGTCCCCACATATGATATAAAATATTCCTATATTTATTTAGTAAAACACATAATATAAAAATGATTCCTTTTGAAATCCATTTAATGATATTAAATTTCAAATGTCGTTAATATACACCATATAATGAAGGTGCTTTGTATAACCAATATATGTCTCAATGAATGTATATTGAGAAGAAGTCCCATGCCGAGAGTCGGAATTGTCACGTAAGATATTTATATTCATGAATAGTAAACATAGATAAATTTCTGTATAATTGTTAAATTATTTCAAGTTTACTATTTATTTCATATCCCTTATTACCATGTTATAAAATTTACCTAATTATTTACGTTCATATCATATTTTTTATCGATATTCGGCACTTGATTCAAAAATAAACATGGTTTTTAGGAAACTATTCTTTATGTTCGTAAGTCCATCATCTCCAGAATAATATTCATGACATAATAATACCTATTATACATTTATCATAATTTTTTAATCAAACCATATATTATTGTTTTTAAAAATGATCAACATTAAATTCTTGGAGATGGTAGGTCGTACGTATGCACGAGTAACATTTATATTTTTCATTAATAATTATAAAAATAGGGTAATTATTATTTTAAATTTCCATAATGATCATAGTATTATTAAAATAATAATACTAATTTAAATATACTTATATATATCATATATGTGAATAAAAATGATTCACATCGCATCGTAGATGTGGTAGTACACAAAAACGCACCAACGATGTTATTATTTTAAAGTGCATGGAAGGTAAGAACATAATTGAAATATTATTCTTTTACAACGATAAATATGTCATTAATATCTCATGTCAATAAAAATTCCATAATTATATCAAATCATTATGTAAAATAATGGAAAATGAACAAAATCAATTCGTGGAGGTGATAATTCCCATGTACGCATGAATGACCAATTCTATTCCCATTTGCTGGAAATGTTTATGGATTTAGGGGTGATATTAACATAATAACATATCAGTATTTTGATAATATTAGAGTTATTATTTCATCTTGTAAGAAGAATATATAAATTATGTGTATGAATAAATAAAATATAAACTATTAATGAAATGATGCCCCTTCTTCGTTTGATCAACTTTGAAGAACACTTTAACAACTCTAATAAGGGATTTGTTCCTAAAATAAGGCCTGAAGAATATGGTGAGGGGTTATAGGATGATTTTTGGTTAGATATAGGAGTAACCAAAATCATTTAAAATTTTGAGTATTGGAGAAGAGTGGATACATTTTTATATGAGAGGGAAGGGGAACCCTTCAAAACTCTTAAAATATTAAATTAATATAAATTAATTTTCAATTTCAAATTGTCTCAAACTCATTTATTTACAATATAATATGATTTTGGGTAGAATGAATATCATCCATGTAAAATTATAAAAGTTTTTAATATTTTATAATAATTATATTTTTAGTTTAACACTTATTTTACCCTTTTTTATCTTACCATGATATCATGTTATTTACACTTTATGTGTTAATGTAATTACCATAAAATGTGAAATTTCCTAAAAGGGCCATTTATGACTTATTAGGTCTTATCCTAACTGTTTTGTCAAATCATATATTTTTTTTAGTTTTATATCATTTGAAAACTATTTAATATTTTAAGTTATGAATTATGTCAATTTTGACACTATTCATACTTGGCTTTTTTTAAAATTTCCTAACCACACGTTTCCTTTTAACAAATAAATTAAATAAATACTAAAATATCAAAATTATACATAAAATTCGTGGATGTAATTGAGTATGGAAAATAACTTTTTTTTCATTATTTATATTATCATTTAATTATTACATTCATTAATAAATCAATCACTACAATCATCATTGTCTCATAATTGAATTTAATTATTTAATACCTAAAAACTATATAAAATATAGCATGATGTAGGAAATTTTTTTATATTTATAATTACAATATATATTTTATTATTTCACTTATATTACCCAATATTTTAAAGGTTTTAGAAATAAGAGTCATGTTTGTGATCATTTTTCCATTACATTAAATAAAAGTTCTAAATGTACTAATCACAACCACGTATCTTAAAAAGGAATCATTTTCACCCCATGTGTTTTATTTTTCATCCATATATCATTTAGTAAGATTATTATAAGTGTTAGGGTAGTTTTATATTATTATAATATTATTTTTATCCTTATTTACCAGATTTACCCTTTAACAACGGTAAATAAAATATTAATGTTACTATTCATGAAAAAATTATTTTGATCTTATTAAACAAATGTTTTCATAATAATTCCAAAAATTATTTTTATTTTTTAAAAATAAAATTTTCATTAGGGGGAAAATTAAATCTGATATTAATCATGTTGTTGGAATGAGAAATGAGGTTAAAAAAATTAAAAACCATCAAAATCTTGTCATGTGTTAATTTCAAATTCAATGTGGAATTTCTTACAATTACAAAAATTGAATAATGTTATATAAAAATAATCTAAATATACTCTAAAAAAATTTAAATTACAATCTAATAATATAAATAAATTATAAAAAAGGCGGTCTTGAATTAAAATGAAGTATTTTTAACTAATCATTGAAATATTAATTTCATTAGAAAAATAACAAAATTTCAACCAATGTAAATTTTAATTTCCTTATTCCATATAATATGTATATTTTGAAAAATATAACATATAAAAGTGAAATAAAATTATTTGAAATGGTTTCTCCATCAAGAGGTGGTAAAACTTCTTTTTAATAATATTACAGTATTTTATGCTTAAAATTGGATTTATTATCATTTTAGGCCTCTAATGTTTATTTGATTAATGAAAAAGAAATTAACAGACATGTTTATATGTATTATATTTAGTTATATTCATTCCCACCAATACAATGGCTGTCATTTATCTACCTTTTAAATTAAAAAAATTAATAATATATTATTTTTATGTATAACTCAGTTTTCTGTTCAACGTAAGATTTTAGAGAAATCCATTGTTACATGTCGTGTAATATATCAGAAAAAGAGACCCCTTTAGTGTAAAATTTATATGTTATTTAGAAATATTAATAGATATGAAAAATTATTACTTTGTAATTACCTGCGACGTTACATCCTTCCCCCTTTTGTAAATTGCATCCTTAGGATTTTAAAATTGGGCTCCATAACTTCATTGAGATCCCACATAAGAAAAATGGATAATAAAAACACTACAATAAAAGTAATGAAGAGAATTAAAAATCTGACATGAGGTTCCATGTATTAAAACATGGTTGTGGATGAAAAAAATAACTCTCATAGACTAATATGTGTGATATAGAACTAGATCATACAATGTTAACCATCATAATTACATAAATATGTGATGGGTAAAACTATTTTGGTAAAAGAATTTGTAAAATGTTTTCTCATCAAGATCATTTTTATATATTTTAATAGTTATATTTTTAATTAGACTATGATCAAAAGGAAATATTCTTATTCGATAACTATTGTTTAATCCTTTAATAAATTTCCACCACTAACTAATCTTCTCTCCAATATATGACAGTTCAAGATGACTTTTTCACACCTGATGCGCTATAGTAAACATCTAGAGAATCAAATAAACTAAAACAGATAAACTATCTATTTATCCATTCTTTATATATTACCCAAATCCAAAATGGTCAGTAAAAGAGAAGTTAATTACCAAAAACAATAAAAAAATTATGACGAAAAACTCCTTTAATCTCCAAAATTCAACAGTAATAACCAAAGTTCAACATAAACCATTAAATTGATAACTAACCATAAAAAGTATCAAAATAATCCAAATTAAGATTGACACCCGAAATTTATAAGGATTTGATCACATAGTCTTTTAAGATAAATTTTAAAATTTATCTCCAAATAACATAAATCACTTTTAATGTCTCATAAAACCACATAATTTCAGTAGTAATATTCGAGATATGAAAACTGTTTCCATAAATATCATAAATCATTATAATTCAACCATAAAATCATAGTTTCTTCCAAAATAAAATTTAACCATTACTCAAATAATATCCCATAGTATTATAATTACCTTAATCAAAAAATGATCCCAAACAATGTAAGTCCTTCAAAATTACATTAATCACGTAATTACCAAATCGTTTTCCAATACAAAGGACATCCATTTGATAAAATATATTCTCCCAAAACCATTTTATTCTTATTCTATAATATTGTTTAACTAAAAAAAGGATGTCATACTAACCAGGAACATCAAGTAGGCCAGTGGTAGGCGATAATGTCTTGTCGCACTTTAGTTATGGGTTTGATTAATGCGTCCTTATGCGACGTGATTGGATGTACAAATGAATAATGTTATAATACTCCCATAAAAGAAAAAGCATGATGGTGTGTGTTATATAATTATTCTAAAACACTGAATAAACCATAAATATCATAAATAAAATATATAAATAGTGTATCCATTATTATTCCCAACTATTTTCGGTGGTAATGAAAAAATGAATGACATCATTTTGGGAAGTGGTAGTCTTCCATACCCAAAAATAATGATTTTGTATCCCATTTTGTCAAAGGGTCTACTTCTTTAACATCTTTTTCAAAACAATAATATTCTTTATAATCTAGTAATAATACAAAAAATCTAAAAATTCCGAGATTATATTTATCTTTTTTGAAAATATGATAATATTTCCAAAATAAGATTTGATTAAAAATGAACCATGATCCATGATGGTATTGTGGTATAGTGGAGGTATTTTATATCTCAGAATACTAGTTGCAAGTGATTTGTATGTTATGAAGTGTTTCAGTATCATCTAAACAAGAATTATCAAGAACTATTGCATGTAAGACATGAGGAAGAGATAAGAATGTTGTTTTCTAACATCCTCCTTCCATTTTTAACTAAATTTCCTTGATTTGGAAAATTTATAAAACAAGGATTTAACCGAAATAATATATATAATGTTACCAAATGTTTAAACAAAAATCATAATCCCTAAATTTGTCTAAACCATCCCATTGATACCAACTATAATGTACCAAGCTTAAATAGTACATAATTTAGAGTTAAGTTAATAATTTGAGTTTATTTCACATTGGGGTCCTTCTCAGGTTTAGAGTTTTAGTGAATTAAGAAATAGATAATACATGAAAAATAAAATTTATAAAAAGTAGATACAATTACAACGGTATCCATTTCTTCATAAATATAAAACATTTAAATGTTACATGATTTTGTTTTATTGATAAACATATTTTTGACCACTTCCTTTATCTTGGCCATCCTTACACCTACTAATTTGTTTTAAAAAACACGAGATGAGAATAAAAAAACCAATAAGGTATATAAATAAGGAAATAAAATTTTATCCATTGAATATTTATAAACCCATGGAAAAATAATACTACTGAAAAACATCATAGACATCATAAATCATAAATGAAACTTGTGGCATCCATATCATAATTACATTTTATATTTCACAACTACATAGGGAGAAAGCATTATTGTTATTATTGGAATACCTGTCACAGTATAATCTCTAAATATATTAGGAGGAACCATATTAATTAACTCCATCTCATTTCTCAAAGCATTAGAGTGCTATTAAGACCTCACCCACCCTCATTTAATCATGGATTCACCAATAAACATAAGAAATGACCATGAAACATAACACAATCATAACACATAGACGATAAGTAATGGCAAAATAAAATTGTCACATTGAAATCATAAGGTATAATTTCAATATATTGATATAATAATTCCATTCCCAAAACTATTTTCTATACTAAAATACTAAAAAAGTATTATCATTGTTATTTTTCTTTTAAAAATATTACGACTTTTAGAGGAAGCCAAACATAAATTAATGGACATGACAACATAAAAGGTTGTTGTAAGGGAATATGTTAAAAAAAATTCATTTTTTCATTTATGAAATGATTTGTATTAAAATGCTTTATTTTGAAAATTTTTGAATAACATAAATGGAAATGTGGTTGAATATAAAAAATTATAAAAGAAGTTGATGTATATTATTAAAACATGCCTCAATGAAAAGAGATTGAGATGAAGACCCTTACCGTGAGTCCAAATCATCATATACAATCACTATATTCTGAAATAATAATCATAGATTAATTTCTAATAGATTGAAATCCTTTTTCATGTTTATTAATTTTTTTGTCAATTATTACCTTATTATAAAAATTACATAATTATTTTAGTTTTTATTAGTTGTTTTGTCGATATTCGGTCAAGAGTCGAAAATGAACATGGTTTTGATGTCACTAATCCATGTGTTCATAAGAACCTCATCTCCAGAATTTTATTCATGATATAATAATCACTTTTATACATTAACCATACTTTTTAAATAAACCCATTAATTATTGTTATGAAAGATGAACAATTTTATATTCATGGAGATGGAAGGTTGTACGTACGCATGAGTAACACTGTTAATTTAGCATTCATAATGATTGAATTAAAATAATAATTATTTTATCCTTCCAGAATGATCATAATATTATTATCATCCTCATAATATGTTAAATATACTTATATTTATTATACAGGTGAATAAAAAAATTCACATCGCTTCGTGGAGATGATGGTTCACACGTACACACAAACAATGTTATTGTTTTTATGTGCATGAAAGGTAAGAAAATAATTAAAATATTATTATTTTACACTGATAAATATCTCATTAATATCACATATGAACATCAAATTCATCATTTAAACCAATCGTGATATAATGTAATGGAAAACAGAGTAAATCAGTTTGTGGAGATGATAATTCACACGTACACAGGAACAATTAATTCGGTTACCATTTGACGGAAGTAGAGATGGATTTATGTGATGAAATTAACATAAAAATATCTTTGTTTATTTATTATATTTCAATAATTATTTCATCTTCAATGAAGAATATTTAAAAGAAGTGATAGAAGAAATAAAATAGAATCTCATAAAAAAACGATACCTCTTCTTCGGTTTATCACATTTGATGAACAACTTTACACATCTGTGTAGGATTTTCCTCCTAAAAAGGTATAAATAATATGGGAAAGATTTTATGAAGTGTTTTTGGTAGAGATTATGGGATCAAAAATTATTTATAAATGTGATTATTAGAGAAGATTGGAGACAGTTTTACAGGAGAGGGGAGGGGAAACGTAGAAACTATTAAAATATTAAATTAATATAAATTAAATTTTATTCTAAATTGTGCAAAAATAATTCATTTCTAAGATACAATGATTTTGGGTTGAATACATATCATAAAAATAATCTTATTCTCGGTTTTTATATTTTTAAGACTATATTTTTTGTTTAACCCTTTTTAGCCTTTTAATCATACTTTGATATCATGTTATTTAAATTTTTTTTGTTAATGTATTTTACCTAACACGTCAAAAGACCAAAAAATGTTTCATTTATGAAATATTAGGACTTACACAACCCATTTTAAAGAATCGTATATTTTTATAAATTTTATAATATTTAATAAACTTTTTTATATTTTATGTTATGAATTATGGCAATTTTGAAACTATTCATACATGACATTTTTAAAACATTAATAACAACATGATTAATTTGAAAAAAATAAATTATCACAAAAATACAAAATTATATTCGTCCATAATATTTTTGTATAGAATAAATTATGGAATATATTATTCATTTCAATATTTATAATATCATTTATATAATTCACTCATTAATAATAAAATCACTACATCATCATTGTGTAATAATTAAATATATTTATTTAATATCTAAAATTTATTAATAAAATATTATGATGTAGTTAATAGTTTTATATTTATAATGAATATTTATAGTTTATGATATCGCTTATATAACCCCATATTAAAATAGTTTTAGTATTAAGAGTCATTAGTATGATAATTTTGCCACTACTTTAAATTAAACATTTTAAATGTTGTAGTCACAACAAACTTCCATTCAAAGGAGAGATTTTAATCCCATTGTTTGTATTGGTAAGAAATATCTCATAATATAAAATCAGTACATCTGTTAGGGTAGTTTACTATTCTTATAATAATATTAATACCCTTATTTACCTAATTTACCCTTCAATCACAGGAAACAAAATAATAATGTTAATATTCACCGAAAATTATTTTCATCCTATTAAACAATATTTTTCATATAAATTAAAACCATGTATGTTATTTTTTTAGAATTCAATACACACATATAGAAAAACTAAATCTAATATTAATGACGTCATTGGGATGAGGAAATGTGTTTTTCAAAAAATAATAACCATCAAAAGATTATCATGTGTTTATATCAACATTCAATTTGAAATTACATCCAATGACTTCAATTGGATTAAATTAAATAAAAATAATCCAAATATACATAAAAAAATTCAAATGTTAATATAAGAATACATATAAATTAGACTAAATGAAAATTTTGAATTAAAATGCTGTATTTCTCAAAATTCATTATAAATTGAATTTTATCAGAAAAATATCAAAATTCGAAAAAATTAAAAATTTTCTGACACACTTCCAAATCATACATTTATTTTTTCAAATAGTACATATAAAAGTAAACAAAACTAGATTTAAAATGATTTTTCCATCAAAAGATGGTAAAAATACTATTTAAAAATATTAGAGTATTTTATGTTTCAAATTGGTTTTATTCTAAGATTAAGAAACTAAAAAATATATGATGATTTTTTAGCCAACGATCTTGTACCCAAGTGGTACAGGATCTGGCTTGGCATCCAATAGACCCGGGTTTAAATCCAGGCAGGGATGAATTTCCGGGTTCCTGTAGCAGGGCACTGTAACGGGGGACTATAGCGGGGCACTATAGCAGACACTGTAGCAGCGGTGGAACTGTAGCGGCGGCAACACTGTAGTGTTGGAGGAACTATTGCAGTATACTATAGTGGTGGCGGGTACTCTAGTAGGGATTGTAGCTGCGCTTGTTACTTTAGAAGTAATGTTCACAGAGAGTCCTTTGGGCCAAAAAATGGGCTTTCAGGCCTTCTATTCAGGCCACATGGCCTTGGCCCTTCGGGCTATGTATTGGGCCTCCCTCTACCCTCTAAAGACGTCTCAGCATTAATAATAAATTGAGGCTTTGTACCCAACCTTTAAAAAAATGATGAATTTTAAAAAAATTAACAAACATTTGAAAACATAATATAGTTTCTTCTCGTCATTTATACCAATACAACGACATTGAATTAACTACCATTTAAAATAATAATATTAATAATGTATTATTTTTCGATATAACTCAGTCTTATGTGCAAATAAGATTTTGGAGAAACATGTTGTTTTGTGTTTGGTGAACTATCTGAAAAAGCATCTCATTGAACATATAATTAATATCTTATTCATAAATATTAATATATATGAAAAAGAATTATTCTGTAATTGCCTGTGATACTAAATTAAAAATAAAGTGAAATTATCATTGGTATATAATTTGGAACCATAGATTGTAAATATTATATATAGTTTATATAATAAAAATACAATGTTAGTCATAAATTAATTTAAACACAAACACAAGTAATTTGAAAACCTTCTGCTTAAACCCTAAGCGTGCTAAATGAGGTTTTTTTATTTAACAGTCAATATAAGTATTGAAATAGAAAAAAAAGTTCTATTAATAGACCCTTATTTATATTTATTAACATATTGAAATCTCTTTCTAGAATTTATTTATTTTTGTAAGTTTAAATTACTTAATAAATTATCACATATTATAAAATAACACTAAAGTAAATTTTTTCAATATTAATTTAACATGAATATAAAATTTTAATGAAAACAATAAAATAAATTATATAAACTTAATATTTTATTACAATGATATATTAGCATACATAAATAGGGGAACCCAATTATTAAATAAATTTTATTTACTTGTAGTAATTTATGATTAATTTATTTTTGTGAATTATTAACTAAATAATTAGTTTGTTGGTGTTTCATACAAATTTTATGTAACTAATTCATCTATAAAAATAAATAAAAATGATTTTAAGTTAAAAAATAATTTAAAATTTTGAAAATATTAATAACATGACCAATGTGTTTTTTATCCCTTTCCCTAATCATTATGGAAATTAGATGTAAAAATAGATTATTCTTTTCTTTTTCATTACATTATTTAAATTATATGTCACCATCATGAGAATGTGTCCACAAATATCATAAAACTTTTGAATAATGACATAAGAGTGTAAATATGTCTATAATATTAGTGTTGGACAAGTTTAGGTTCAGTTTTACACCTTAACATCAATGTTTACTCACAATGTAAACTCATTTTCACCTTAATTATTGTAATAAATTTTAAAGATTTCACAAATAATTTTGTTAAAAAATAACATGACAATAATTATAAATTATATATTATTATGATTTCTAATATGAAATCCATTTATTCTAAATCAAATCACTGATGTAGGAAAAAATAATATAAAAATATTCCCACAGATAGAACGAAGAATCAGGGTTTTATAGTAAAAATGATCAAAAGATAAAAAATATTTATATCTAAATTTAGTATAAAAAGGATTCCAATGACATAAATTTTATTAATATATGTATAATTTATCTAATTTTTATTTAAAACAAATTGAAAATATAAGTCAAAATTATAAATTATTTAGATGAAAAGTCAATTTGACTTAAAAATCAATATTTTCTTTAATCAGCCTAACTTGATATTTCTGAAGAAATACCAATTACTCGACCTATGGTAATTTAGAAATTATGATTTAAATAAAAATTTTTTTTATATAAAATATTTATAAGTGTTAAAATTTCACTTTAAAGAATGTGATCCATTAAAAGGGGAAAATGACTTTAGAAATATGTAACATTTATATGTCCAATTGGATTTGTTATTGTTTTATACATTTAAAAAATATTGAATGTATTTTAAATAAATTTCAATAATATATAAAAGAAATTGATATCATGTTATAATATTAATAAAATTAAATTATTATTATTATTATATTCCTTCTGAGCATAAAAATTGTTTTTCAAAAAAACATTAATTTACATTGAATAAATTTTAATTTTTAGTTCTAATAAATTGTTAACCAATTCATTAAGTCATATATTTTTATAATTTAGTTAATTCAATTCATAAGAACCAATTTAATATCTTGTAGTAAATTATCAATTAAAAAATATTCATAGTATTTAGTAATGATCAGTATTTCATGTAATGCATGTTATTGAACAAATTTATTCAATAACATGCATTACATGAAATACTGATCATTACTAAATACTATGAATATTTTTTTAATTGATAATTTACTACAAGATATTAAATTTGTGCTTATGAATTGAATTAACTAAATTATAAAAATATATGACTTAATGAATTGGTTAACAATTTATTAGAACTAAAAATTATAATTTATTCATAGTAATATAGGGTCTGATATTTGAAACTTTATTTATTAAAGACCACACATCATAAAATATTTAATAAAATATCAACATAATAATAGAGTAAGTGGATTATAATGGTCTTTTAGAATAATAATAGAAGTATGTTTCCGAGTATGAGGACATAGGTGGGAAATGAGAAGACATACATGGATGAGAAAAATAATTCTCAAATACTGATGGAGAGTGACCCACAATATTTTGTAATAGGAAATGTATTACACCATTTCTAGAGATGAGAGCCCTTACATACACAAGAACATCGTTTCTGTTTTCTTATAATATTAAAATAAATAAATGTGAATGAAATATATGAATATTGTCATTAAATTATCATCATTATGTGAAATATATCACATATTTTTATTAGAACCATCCTTAATACATTACATTAAATTACGGAATGAATCACGTCCCTTCATGATGTGGTAGTATTCTATACACACAAATGACATTATCATATTACCATAAAATGTAAATCAAGATGTTATTAGTAATATAATAATTATATATAAATAACTAAAAAATAAATATCATAAATTTAATATATCATATTATTCCCATAAATAGTGTGAACCATGATATATGGTAATGGAAAAAATAATGACATCACTTTGTGAAGCGGTAGTCTCTCATAGACCCAAATGATGATTACATAGCCCATTTGATGGAACTGTTTCAATTTTAATGTTATTCCCTTAAAATAAAACATTATTAGTATATTTAAGATACATTGGTTATTATATAAGACATGTATAATCATAATTAAAGGAGGAGAGAAGGAAATAAAAAAAAATTATTTTTGAAGATAATTACTTCTTTTTTGGTATCCTCAATAGGATTACACAAATTTCTTCAAAGGATGGATTTTTTTCCCAAATGATTTATTCTATTATGTGGAGAGGAGAGTTGGTGAGTGAAATGGGATTAACATGGATGATCCTAATTGATTGAAATGTGTGAAATAGTTGGGGGAGTGAGTTCTTTATTATTGTTGAGAAAGATTGGAATTCATGAACATAATGAGATATATTCTATAATGAGAGGTAAATATTACCTCAATTGACCCAATTATTTATTATTAATATGGTGGAGGGATTATATGGGCGGGTCGCACCTCAAAAACACAATAGAACTATTATATTCTAGTATTTAATAAAATAGGTTCTTTTAAATTAAATTAAATTCTTTGTATTCATTAGTTACACATAATTAAATATTTATCTTTTCAAAATTATAGATTTTTATTACATTTTACACTCTATCTACATTCATCAATAACTTTTGTTACATGCATGGTCGAGTCTTACTAGAAAAAATTATAATATTATTATTATTATTTCATATGATAGTAATCCCCTAGTTATAAAGTTGATGAAATTAATAATTTTAATGAAGTAATGAAAATATAGATTACAAATGTTTATAAAATAAATTTTATGTTTTACAATTAATTATAAAAGAATATAAATCCAAACGAATAAAAAGAATGTATAATAATAGAAATAAAATTATTCATAATAAGTTGTTTGATCATAATAAATTAAGTTAATAAGTATTAGTTAATGATATTAATTAAACTTATATAATTTATATTTTCATAAAAAAATTCATATTCATTTATTATATTTTATATTCAAAACATATGAATAAATCAAATTTTGAGAATAAAAAGTTAATTTTTTTCTAAATTTCAGTGTTTCCACCATTAAATGGAACACATGTTTTAGGAAAAAATGAAAATTTCTAATTATTTATAAAACAACAACGATAATTTTTTTAAAATATAATATCAAAATTTACATTTGGTTATTTTTTTTAAATTTTCGAAGAAGTTTCATTTTTTGATTACTAGATTAATGTACTAGATTTTAATTGAAATCTCCATTTCATAAAAATAGTTTATAGTGTCAAATTAAATTTCTAATTTCTCATTCATGTATAATTAGATAATATTTATATCGTTTAATCTAATTTATTTCACCGGAATCATTTTCATATTTAATTTTTACATGGAAACATATGAATCTTGTGATCATTTTAATTTTAAAGACCCTCTTTTTCATCCCTCCTAAGAGAGTAATTTAAATTAAAATTCATCAAATTATGTGAATGAAATTGTAAAAAATGGTATATATATCTGTAATAATAATATTCTATAATTTATAATATGTTAAACATAGTTTTTTACAAAAAATAGTGAATTAAATTAAAATTAATGAAAATGATTAAAGAAAAAATGAGTATACTTAATGATTAAACATAGAATACATGTTTTAAACATACCACTAAACATGTTTAAATATTATTTAATGGACCAATTATGACCATTACACCTAAATTTTTTCATAATCTTCTACCTTTTATCCTCAAGACACTACGAAAATTACGGTAGCACAAAATTTGATCCAAGAATACTAATTATGTCCACATCCCCACTTATAAATGGCCTCCACCTCTACCCTACTATTCACACAATCCATGACTTTTGTTTCATCCAACCATTAAAATAATAAAAAAAGCATCCCTATACTCATTCTAGAAGCCTCTATATTTGAAAAAATCATACCAAGTAGTATCTTTCAATGAAAACCATGTAGACTTACCCGAAGAAGAGATACAATACTTCAAAAAACACTTTTGTTTTATTTATTTCTCCAAAATATAAAATTAATTTTATAGCATTGTTATTTAATAAACTTGTTATATTAAATATATTGATATTTTTATTATAATGTTATCACTGACATCGTCAAACACGTCTATCAAATTGGGTACACAATCATTATTTGGGTGTACGAAAGACTATAGCCTCACAAACCGATTTCATTTTTTCTTCAATTAACAACACTCATGATATGGAATAATGATGTACATGATGTATTATATGATATATTTTTGATAAATATGATTTATGTAATCATATTGAATATATATGTAATATATAGCTCTTTATATCAATTTATTGGGAAAACGATAACATCGTTTCTAGACATGTGGAATGAAGACTCCTCAAAGTGATGTGATTCATTAATCCATTACATGGAATATATTAAGGATAGGTTTAATAATAATACGTGATGTACATGAAATATTATTGATATTAATGACACATGTATCTTTCTAAAAATATAATATATCAATTTCTTTTTACATTTTCAAACATTAGACGCATGGAATACTACTTCCTCAAAGAAATGAGAAACCTTTTACGTCATAATAATTATATATATAAGTATATGTGATTAAACTTAACAAAATTTTACAACAACTAATATTCTACTTTAATTCACATATAATCCTATATAATCAGAGTACTAGTCTATGGAACTATACGAAGATTATACTTTCCCCAACAACTATAAGTACAGTGGAAAACAAAATAGAAATACTTCAGGTAACAAGTAGTAACTATTTTATCCCAAAGAGAAGTGTATCAAACAACCCTGGATAAAAGGTCCCTTGATTTATACTTTCATGAAGGTATGTATTACCCAAACCTAGGTATGCTCTCTATCCGAAGATCGGAATCTATCTTGCTATCCTTGAAAGCCCTCGACTTGTAAGGAAATCAGCACATCTGACTTCACATCCCGAAGTCTCCGATTTCATGGAAATCACACCTCTTCACTAAGAAAATCTGCATGAAGAAAAGTTTGAAGAAGCCGTTAAAACTTTCTGCATGAATCCTGAGAGTTTATAAGATCCTATTTCTCAAGAAATCATTTCAAAAACATGTAAGCACAATTGTCATAGTTTAGTATTAAGATCATTCAAATGTGCTCCTATTTATTCACACAGCTTCAACGGTCAGCTCCCTCCTCCAATAGTCATATTTTTCCTTAAATTTCGGAGGGATCTGTACACATTTCACTCAAACAACAGTTAGTGAGTAACTGAAAGCACGAAATCGTTTTATAACCAAACTAGTGTAAGAATAACTAAAATCAAATATTCAGAATATAATAAAATGAATGTTTGGAGTCTAACCAAAATTGAATTCGATGTCTATAATACAAGGATTTTCAGAATCTATTTTCTAGGAATTTGGAACCTAAGGTCTATAGAATTCCAGAGTATGAATTTCGAGGAAATTCTGAATCTAGATTTACAAGGATTCAGAACCAGAACATACAATGTTTGGAGTCAGATTTCATGAGAATTTGGAGTTAGAACTCATAGGATTTCAAAGTCTATATTCAATGAACTTGGGGTCAGAACATAGAATAGTTTGTAACTAGAATTCGTATTCATAATTCAGAGTTAGAACTCAGAAAGTTTGTATCCATAATTCATATTCAGAATTCAGAGTCAAAACTCAGAAAGTTCATAACCTGAATTCGTATTTAGAATTCGGAGTCAGAACTCAGAAAATTCACTACCAGAATCCGTATTCGGAATTAGGTGTCTAAAATAGAATTCTTCATATCTAAGTAATTATGGGATTCTGAGGTTTTGATTTCAATCCAAATTTTACACTTAAGAAAATTATGATATGAACAATGAAAAACATGATAACGATAAATTTCCTTGGGGTAGAAAATTTTCCTTAATGAAGTAAAACAAGGGGTAAAAACGGATTTTCCTTGAGATAAGGTGTTTGGGATTTTAAAAACAAGAAGGAAAGGTAAAGTCATAAGGAAACCTTATTGACTCAACAATACATACCTTTATTCTATAATAATCATTGAATATGGGGAACATTACTCAGAAATATGAATGGACAAATATCTTCATGAATATAATGTTTAATCATTTTTCATAACCATATTCAATTTTTTAATATAATATAATTAATTATGTATAAATATGATGATTATTTAATGATTATTATTGTGTATTTATTAAAATAATTATCTTTCATACCATTGATTCCCTACCTA
Source organism: Viscum album (assembly GCA_963277665.1). Classification (NCBI taxonomy): domain Eukaryota; kingdom Viridiplantae; phylum Streptophyta; class Magnoliopsida; order Santalales; family Viscaceae; genus Viscum; species Viscum album. Next base: position 3,322,615 of record CAUJRU010000001.1, read on the forward strand.
AGTATTTTTTTACAATCAAGCCAAATATTGTCAAAACATACAACTAAAACATAATTCATTAAATAAATATATATAAATTATTTATAAGAAAAACATGACTAACAATAAACATGGAAATGGTTCAGAATAAATTAAATAATTAATATACTTTTATTATTCATGATTAAAAATAACCATCATGGAAAATCAGTCAAATGATAAATGGATTAATGGTCCTAATTTTATTTCGGAGAGACTTAGTCTATAAGCACCACTATATTTTGTGGGGGGAATTTAGATAAATATGATAGGTTATGACCAAAATTCAATTTATTTGACAAAATTAAATGTATAAATTGATTTTATCCTTTCAGAGATCTTATGATTGAAATTTACTAATGTAGTGAGTGTTTTTCGAGTCTCACTTTTATTTATATGAGATAAATACCATATTCACCACTTATGTTTATTTTGTGATGTATATGTTTCCCATAAATTTATTTTATAACTTTAAAATTTAAATTTATCAGGTTTTAAATATCAATTTTATGATATATATTTATTGGGTTTTATGGATTCAAATTTACCAGTGCTTTAATGGATTTTTGTAACGATTTTCATTCGTTGTGACATTTTATTTGTCATACACCTATCTTATTTTATAAAAATTATGAACAAAATATTTGAAAAATAATAACATAAATATCCGTATTTTACTAATATTATATTTTCATTTTAATAAATTTCTATCATGTGGATTACAATTTAAATTTACCTATTTGGTAAGAGTCTGTTGTTATAATCTCATCATTTAATTGGATTGATTGTCATTAAATATCTAATGTTAACATAATATGATATATATATATATATAAATTGTTAACATTACATTTAATATCATCTATTTATGTATGTATAATATATGGTTTATCATAATTTTTCTCTACATTCATAATCAACAGTTCAATATATCATTTTTATTTAAAAATCATATTTTTAATCAAAACCATTTTCTTCTAAAACCAATTTTTTTAAAATGTTTTTAAAATGTTTTTGAATTGTTTATCAAATAAGAAAGTATATTTTCCCCATGAAATGTTTTAAATTGTTTTTAAAATCATCCTTTATATTTTCGGAGGGATATTTTCATAGAATTGTATTTTAAAAATTATTTATGTTTTTCATAGAGTTTATCCAAATAAAGAAGGAATTTTCACGATGAATTTTTCTAATAATAATTTAATTGTATTTCCATTGATCAAAATCAAAAAATCTTGTTGTTACTTACCCTACACTTAGGATATTTTTCATTGATTCTATTCTTATTCTTTCTCTGGACAGATTAATATTTCTTCAAAGATATTTTTATATAACCAGTTACTTTTCCACTTGTTAACCATGTTTCAAAGAGATTGTTATGGAACCTATTTCAATTCAATAAGATGATAATGTTTTAAATATATTTTAATAAAACCCATTTTCATTATATTGGTTAATCATGTTTTAAAAGTGATAATGGTTGTTCTTATGAGTTTTTGATGAAATAAATACCCTTTTGTGTTTTGATTATGTAATTTTACATGGACATTTGATGGGTGGTTATATTATAAATGAATGATAGTTGCTTCTATGATAAACCAGTGATGAATGGTTCATGATAAACTAATCATGGTGGGTATATCATATCCCTACAATGTATTGGTTTTTTGAAGTTAGCTATATGGTTATTGCATCTGTAAGAGTGATTTTAATATTGATAATAAAACGATGTCCCAAGTATATTCTTGGTGGATTTATAATTGTTGTGGGTTTATAATTTTTATAAAGATCAAGATAGATATCACATGGATCTTTGTTAATTATTCATAGGAAAATTTCATTTTCAATGATTTTATATTTTATGATCTAGTTAGGAATGTGTGTGAGTTATTTGATGATCAGGACAATCACTTTGATTATGCCATGATACACTTTTTCACGCTAATGCTCATTAATGAAATTAAATTGATAATACATATGTTTACCCATAATAATAATAATATATTGATTTTATTATTATTCCTTTTTTCTATGTTTTAGATATTTATTTGTAATGATTCATTTCTCGAAGAGATTTAATATGGATGATGATGATATTGTAACATAAAAAATAAAACGTGGTTTATGAGGGAGAAATTATCATTTAAATTCATCTAAATTTTTATGTAATCCTTTTTCATAATTCCTTAAAACTATAAACATAATGTTTATATAGTATATATATGATCCATGTATTCATTTTTATGTTTATTGTTTAGATGAAAAATTAGTGTCCCAATTATCAGAATCTATTTCGAGAGAGTAAGGTTATAGATTTCAAAACCTGATCTGGGAGTGCGGGTGATGGGCAGTCATACGTGGTATCAACGGATAGTATAGATAACATTAGAGATGTGGATATTATATTGTGATGTTATATTAATAGTTACAGATACTATCAAAGGTCTATAATATTAAGGATGATCAAACGATTAATATATTAGACACCACATTGAGTTTTTAAATGATGAAGCAATTAATGGCATTTTTTAAGATGTTTTATTTGTGGTGATGTTTTTATAACCCCTAGGAACAAAATGAAGTATTTTAGGGTGTAATTATTTATCTATATTAAATAATGAAGAAAAGGTTGATAAACTATTTGATCAGTGATAACGTGTTGTATATGGCTAGTCGGTGGTGCCTAACCCCATGATAAAAAGATGAAAAGTGTTTTATTACTAACATTTTCCCGTGAAATGACTTGGGTTTTAAGAAACAATTACATGTTTAGAATAATTTTACTTCAAAAAAATTTGGTATTTTATTTTAGGAATAGTTGTTTATTTGTATTAGAAGAACACATGATCAAATACTTCTAATATAAGGTTTTGAAAGAAATTCATGAAATATGTGATGAATTTTATGTATAGTTATTTTTTTTATTATTTAGTTTCAAAATTTGGAATTATCCAAAAGGGTTAAGGGTTAGCAAGACCAATCCTAAAAAATTTATTAAACCAAATGTAAATGTTCCACACAAATCATAGAAGGGGAGAACTAAAAATAAGAGTGTGTAGCTCCCAATGAAAAACCAACTAAAAAATCTAGAACAATAATTATTCAAGACAAAGGACTAGCTAGAACTGATCACCATAATTGTTCTCATAGAAAAAAAATCAGAGACATAATTGGCCTCCCTGTAAATTTGTGTTACATCAAAAGAGATCAACTCAGCACGACAAAGACAAGAAATATAGGATGTAAACTTCCTTTATGGTACATTCTTGGAGCGATCTTTAAGTATTTTCACAGAAACATATGAGTTTGACACTAGCCATAGAATATGCCAACCATAGTGTATAAAAAAAATATATCCTTTATCATTGTCTATAGTTATGCCTCAATTCCAAATCCATTTCCAATAATGTGAATGAAAGAGATCTTATTGAGACCCTGATGGGTGTGAAAAATACTACCGCATATAGTAGGACCTAATGCACCAGATTCCTCCCCCATCAACATTGACCTTTAGCCAACAAGATATTGGTGGAATCCATTAGATATATTTCACCAAATATGGTTTCATTTCCCTTCCTATAACACTAAGCGACCTCAAAATGTTAATATCTGAAACATCATTATGTATTGATCCTGTTTTAATCATAGATGCATGTTTAATCCCATGATGAATATCTAAGACACCAGCATGGAAAGAAGGTTTGCAGTTATTAAAATCCAAGTCATTCCTTGTCTTATAGATGTATGATAACACCCTCATAGTAACTGCCAGCCAGAGGGAATGAACCTATTCACTATAAGGCACATTCCATATAGACGTGAGCATTGAGTCAATGGACAAGAAGATGAGGAAGAATCAAAATATATCTTGAAAATGGATCCAAAATATATTGGTAAAGCTGTAAGAAACAAAATGTTATTTAAAACACTCCTCTGCACTCAAGATAAAGTAACATACTGAAGAGAGATTCAACCCTGTCTGCTGGAGAAGGCAAGGAATTGGAAGCCAAAACATCCATAGTTTCCAAACAAGTATCATATTAGTAGGGGAAACAAACAACTTATAGAACCCAGCCACCCATGCTGGAAAACCATGTGAGGTAACACATTAAAGCCTATAATAGTCACGGATGGAAAATTTACCATCAAGATTAGGCATCCAGACCAATATGTCATAGTCCGAGTAATCATACCATGAAACCTCCATACGAAAATGTGTGTGTAGGATATCATGAATATTCAGAATACCTTGTAACTCTACGTTAGTGATAGTATTTAGGGATATAGGAATAACAATATTAAAATTTACGGGAATTGATATCAAAGGAGTTTTGAAAAAATTTAAATGAGTATCACTACATACCACCCATTTGGAATGCTTCATAATAACACAATAAGCCTTTTTTACTGATGGCCAAGCAGAGGATTTCATATTCAATGCATACCCATTATAGAGCCTATTTAAAAATCTAGTGACCATAAACTCCACTGAGAAATATGGCAGGGAATAAATCATCAAAATGATGTTTTGGAGAAAAATATCATTGAAAATCCTATTGTATTTAATTCACATTCCACAAATACTTTCTGGTTTGACACAATCATTCCAGGAAACCGCGACTTTCTTTCTTTCATAAATCGAACCGGTCCAGTTAAAAATTATGATCATTCCCCTCAACTCCTTAACAGGGACCCTAGTCCATATATAGAGTGAAAAATAAAATACAAACATTGGGGTGATAAAATAATTGACCAAAATAACTCTTCCTTCCTAAAACATAGTCTTCCCTATCTATCCTTATAACATGTTATTAATTTTCAAGGCAATGATCTCTATATAGAATCATTTCACCCTTCCCCAAAAGAGTGGAACCCCAAGGTAAGTGGAAGCCAAGGATCCTCTCTTCACACCATGTCTTCTAGAAAACTTTTATATCATTGATGTGATAACTCCTTCTCTAAAAGACACAAATTAATTTTTCCAAATGATCACCTGACCTGCAACCTCTTCGTAGTGTAAAAAAATGCTCTTTATGAATAAGATGGTATGTATATCAGAATTTTTAAACAATAAAATATCATCATCATAAGGTAAATGTGATGGTGGAATGAAAACCATCCCAACTCTCATCCTTTGATACATTCCAGTATTAATAAGGTCAGGAATGCTCTAGCTAAGATAGTCCTCAATTATGGAAAATAATAGTACAGATAAAGGATCACCATGGCTGACCCCTCATGAGCACTTGAAAAAACCACTTATGGACCCATTTATAATAATTGGAAGGTTGTCACTTTTTATGATAGAGAGAACCAGACCAATAAACCTTGGTGGGAACCCATGCATTTTTTGGATTGTCAAAAATGAATTCCCATTTTATTTTATCAAAATATTTCTAAATTTCAACATTTAAAGCCATATTACCTTATTTTCCCTCTACATAATAATATTTACACATTAAAAAGTAGCGAAGAGGTAATTATATATGTTCTTCCAAGGAAAAACCCAAACTGATGGATTGAAATAAATCCATTGAAAATCCCACCAAACATTCAAGAAATTATTTTACTAATTACGTTTTTTATAGAGTTCCCAAAGCAACATGCCTAAAATCCTTATGATCCATATCTTTCTATTTCTTTGTAACTAATGTAATGAAAATGTAATTAATCCCACAAAACATTTAATAAAGATGAAAAATTCCCTCATAGAGTTTACCACCTCAAGCAAAATAATATCCCAATAAAACATATAAATCTTGTTGGTGAAGCCATCAAGACCAGCAACCCTATCAATGTCTAAGGAAAAAAGGGATATAACCATTTTGGGAATTACCTTACCATTATATAAAAATTATGTATTTGATTAATGTTTAATGATAGGGGGATGGATTAACTACCCATTTTATGGTTATGTGGTCACTAAATGATCATTTTGGTGATTTAGGTTTTAAAAATTTACCACGTATAGTCATCATTTGAAGTAAAAAATGATATTTTGGTGAAAATTGATAAAGTATGAAATTATACTCCTCAAGTACGTATATTTCATGTTTTCACACTTGGTATATATGATAATAGATTTATTTAACTACAGTAAAATTATCTGGAAAAAATTATTATCCTAGTACAATCAATAATAATGAAAAGATGTTATTCTCAATAATCATATAATTAATATTTGAGGCCCTTAGTATTTCATTGATCATTCACTTATTTGTGATCAATGACTGCATTAATCCCTATAATTATTTATGATTTTCATCTATTACCAAAAAATCCCTCTGTATGTGGAAACCTAGTTGGGCGTAACTTACATTGACCTTTTTTCCTACATAAACTTTTAAGAGGATCTTTTATTAATTCTTTTTACAATGTGGTTTTTAATAATGGAATTATTAAAATTTTAATCATTTGATAACCAAAATGAATTTAAAGGGTATAATATATTTTAAGTGGGAAGTATGTAACATAATAAAATTTTCTAAACTATATCCTTAAAATTAATTTAAATTTATTAGATTCTAGAGTTGAACACAATAGATTTTTTTTCATTTTATAACACCAAGTTTATCTTCTGTTGCATGTAACATTGTCATTCGTTGATAACTTCTATTGTAAACAAAGTCGAGTATTACCAGACAAATATATACTATTAATTTATTCATTTAATTTTATTGTTATGAGCTATCCATTTTCATGGTTGGGATGAATTATTTTATCTAAATTTTAAAAATATTGTTTAAATATGATTATATAATTAATTATTTTGTTAAAATTAATTATATATAAAAATAAAAATGATTGAATATAACGGATACATTTTTATGGATTTTCCCCCCTCAAAGATTCTATATTCAAATAAATTAAATTAATCACTATTAGTGATTTATATTAATTAATTTTTAATGTTATATATTTAATATAAAATTTCACATTAAAATAATATATTTGATATACATAAGACAAGAATAAATCAAATTTTAATTATAAAATGTTTTATTTTTCGATCATGATGTTTGTAGGCATTTAAGGCTGCACATGTATTAAAAATAAATATTGAAACATTTATAAATTTTATATAGAAAAAGTAATCTTAGTTTTTTAAATCTTAATATAAAATTTTCAATTGGGTGAATATATGGAATTTCTTTTTTGAAGATTATTTTTTATGTATATTAATGGAACATTTATTTTTCGTCTAAATTATTTATAGTGTTAATTTAATTTTATTATTGTTTTTGAAGTATAAATATAACAATTTTATATAATTTAATCCAATTTATGTAATTTGAAACATTTATATATTAATTTAGGAAATAAAAACATATCAAAACGTAGAATGATTTTACTTTAGAAACACGCTATTTTGTCCCATTCGCATGATTAATATTAATATTAAATTATCCCACTTCCTTGAATGGAAATGGGAAAAATAATTTATATATTTATATTAAGATGAATTTATAATTTATGTCAAGTTCAACTTATTTTTTTACCCACAATTGTAGTGAAATCAATTAAAATTATTTATATTTATTAAGGTCAAAAAGTGATTAATTAACAAATAAACATTGAATATATGGTGTAAAAATGAAAATAAATATGCCAAAAAAATTAATCTATGGCAATATTTGACTATTATACCTCAATGGATATTTAATTTTATAATATTCACATGTTTGAAACATGTAAAACGTGGGGAGAACACAATTCTGATCAAGAATAACTGTAAAGTCTCGAACACTCCAGGTCCATTACATTTCCAAATTCTAGTGTCTGGGATCCTCATGACCACATCAGTAAGTCCATATTCGAAGTGCGGTGTGTTGGTGGTAGGATGTCACAGTGCTGTCACCCATCGGTGCCCCAGGGTCTTGTTGGGTTTTCTTTCCCCAGTTTTCCCATAATGCCACTTTTGAGTCTTTTATCCTTTCTAAAGTGGTTTAAAGTTGATTTTATCGCCATAAACATTTTTTGTAAATCCCTCGTGGGTGGGATAACCTCAATGGACCTATTTTGCTCCCTTTTTATGAAATCCTAAAACGCACAGCTGTTATGACCAACTATTAGAAGAAAATTATTAAATAAAAATTAATTCAATCACGTGTAACCGTCCAAACGCGTGGTGAAAACACGATCCTCCTTTAAGGAAACTCAAATTTCGTATCTCTTTACTCTAGTATCTCACCATTTATCGCATATGGATTCCTCATTCTTCTTGGATGGTCTCTTTCCTTTATTTGGTGCGTTTTAAGTACCCCATCATGAGACTAGTGGTGCACCTGTGCATGGGCCTTTCTTGCTCGCTCTTGGAGTCCTCAGAGTTACTCCCCTAGAAGTTGGGCATCCCAAGTTCTTGGCGCGTTGAGAAAAACATCAATCTTTCATCATCCATGTAGGGTTTTTCCTTCATCTTTCTTTACTCTGTATGATGCAGGGTGGGTATGATGATGTCCTTTCAGGGATGGATGAGAACAAACCTTAATTAAGATAAAAAATTGATTTTAATGAATAATGGGGTGTGTTTGATAATCCTTACCTATAGTTTTCTATTTTAATATATGTTTTTAATTGTATTGGTTTGTGTCCACTGAATATCATGGCCGTTTGTGGTCATTTCTTGCGCACTAATAAACCTTTATTTTTTTTGATATTTCTGTGATTGAATGGCTGTGACATGGAAACTGGTTAATAAAGAAAAATTAGTTAATTAAACGGATTCTCAATTAATAATAATACTTGTGTGGTCACTCCAGATAACCAAACGGAAGAAGTAATATTAATTAAAGGTGTGTTTTAATATGAAAACTCCATTTCTCTGTCTTGGTAACATGTGTGGTTGTTCTTATTGATGGTTGTGGGGAGACTTAGATGGGGATGGGATCCAATGATATTTTATAGTTGTTGTCTTGTGGATCTAAGGCAGTGTGGGGCCATATTTTTGGCGCTTGGTTTAGTTCTAGAACATCGTGGGATCTAACAGATCCCTTTTATTGTTGTTTCTTTACAAGAGATCTAGGTGCGTATGATTAAATTCTGCTTGGATGTTCTTCCTTCTTTCTCTTGTGGATATGGTTGTTAGTCGCCTATTAGTAATGAATTATTTAAATGGAACAACTTGAATGTGATAACAGGAAAGTAATCATTGATTATTTTTTTTTCAGGAATGAGTTGTGACTTAGTTATGGTCGTTGTTCTTTTTATGAATTAATAAAAACGAGGGTGTTTGTGTTTGGGCTGGTTTTGGATCCTCTATGTTGGGATGAGTGCCTGTTTACTTATATATAAAATTGCGTCCTTATGTTCCTTAATCTCACCCCACCCAAGTTGATAACATTGTGTCGGACACCCCAATTTCATGGGGGAGGGTGTTTTTCCCAACACTCCTATGAGTGGCTGGTTATTAGTTTCTTTTTCTGCTCCCTTTACCGTGTAACCCAATACACATTGGGTTGGACATGACGACCTGAGGTCCACTATATCCCATGATTATTTTGGAAGAGTATGTAGTGGTGGTTGGCCCAGATGTGTGCCAGTAGTTTGCTTCAAAAGTGTGTTCGGGATGAGGCCTAGGTGTCTTCGGGCATGGAAATAGTTTTTTGGGCTCAGGTGTCTTCCGGCGTGGTGGTAGATGTTCTAGCCCAGGTGTCTGCACACATGGATACATGTGTTTGTTCTTGCCTAGGTGTCTATGGGTGTGGTTATGTGTGGTTGTTGTGGACCAGGAGTTTGTGGATGGAATGTGTGGTTCTGATAGCCCAGTTGTGTGTGGGTGAGGTATGGTAGTTGGACGTCGGTGAGATTGGAGGGGGAGGTTTGACGCATATGATGTCTTTAATAACTAGTGGGGAAGTGGTTCAGGGTACCCAAACATCAATGTGTTATTACTATTACTTTACTTGACTTTCATTATTTTGGGAGTGTTCCTTGGAGAGGTTTGGGTGGATAGTTTTCCTTTCTATGTTCTTTGGTTATCTCTTTTCTCACTGGGCATTAGAATGCCTCCCCGCTTGTATACTAGTATACCAGTATGCACACCGGAGCGTTTGGTTCTCCCTACTCAGTATACTAGTATACACACCGTACTTATATAAAACTGCTTTCAGGTTTCCAGGAGGACTACGAGGACAATTCCAGACCCTACTAGTTCAGACTTTGGGGCAGTTCCAGTTGTTGTTTTTCTTTTCCTTGGTACTTCTTGTTAGAGTTTATCTTGTACCTTATAGACCATTATTTTGGAACACACGTATGGGAATGGATTTTTTCGGCATTACATTTATTTCATCTTTGGTTTTGTTAGGATTTACTATCTTATATCTGTATCCTACTAAATTAAAAGTGTAATGTCTTCCATATTATGTCTGATTTTATACCCTTGGTGTTAGTCTCCACTCCGGGGCCTATTGGAGGTGGGTCTTGGTGGGAATTATCTCTCCTTCAATGTGATGAAGGAAGGGTGTGGTAGTTTGTTGTCCCTTCCCTCATCATGGTGAATGCGAGGCACGACAGAATGATATCAGGGAGGTTGAGAGATAGGATGGAGCTCGGGGTTAGGTATTGTTAATATTTCATGGGATGGTAGGGAAACAATGATAAGAAATCATGGTTCATGAAATATGGTAGGGAAGACTGGCTAGGACATGGGATTTTAGGGCCCCCCGTGATCCAATGCATGGAATTGGGACCTACCGAATGACCAAGTGATACTACACTAATTGCAGGGTAGAGACCCTTGGAAAGGTACTTGCATCATAACATCTTGTGTTCTTGTGTGTTCTGGGTGTTCTGGGAATTTAAATAAATAAAAATATTATGAAAATTTTAAAATAAATCCTCTACACTACTCGGGCTTAGGTATCCCATTTTTACGTAACAGTTATGGCACCCAGATGGAGAATATATGTAGTACAGGCGATCGAGGCCCAGGAGGCTGATTTGGCTGACCAAAAAAGGAAAATTTGGGAGGAGGAGGATGACAAGTGGTGGATGATGATTTGTGACATTCAGTGGAAGACCATCAGGATGTACGAGGGCAAAATCTAATACATGGTGACAAAGAGCTGGCTTGAGGTGCTACTGATAGATTTCACCTTCATTCGGGCTCCCGATGGAGTACTGGGTTCCTCTGGCTATAATCCTGATGCAGGGAGAAGCATGTCTGTGGTGGAAGATCTATCTTTGGGAGAAGAGGGAGGCTGAGGTTTCATGGACAGACTTCGAGAGGGTGTTTGGGGCGGAATTCCTCTATTCCACGATGATGTTTGAGAAGAGGCATGAGCTACCCTCCCTGCAAGAGATGAGCATGTCAGTAAGGGAGTTGGGGATCATGTTCAAGGATCTCCTTCACTTTTCTCTGGACCTCATTCCGGATGAGGATTCTTTGGCGAGACGTTTAGAGGAGTCACTCCGACCATCTTTTTAGTATTCTTTTAATCCCTTCACCCTATCGACTTACTTGGAGATCCCGAAGAATGCCGAAGTGGTGTAGAGGATGCACACATTGAGAGGAGTGTCGTGATAAGGGATCTAGTTGGGCTTGTCAATGGGAAAATCCATAAGTAGCAGACCTCCAGGGTCAGGGTCTACTAGGTTTCATCCAGTGGGGATCATTCCCTAGCAGTTCCAATTCCGATATCCCGGTCCTCGCCCCTTCCATGCGGGCCCAGGAACGAGGTGCTTCATCTGTAGAAGTCATGGGAACCATTAAAATCAATTCCTAGACCGAGTGCAGTACAGAGTGGGTGGGAATGTTTAGATTCCACCTCAGCAGGAGTAGTTTCCGGCCATGACTTTTCAGCAGTTGCATTAAGGACAGTGTGCTCCCACTCCTCTGAGAGAAGACATTAAAGGAGGAGGTCAACCTCAGGGAGCTCCTTAGGGACCTCAACAATGGTGTGTACGGGGAGTCGTCCGACCGTTGAGGGGGAGAAGTGCTAGGAATGAGATGTTACACACCACAGAGGCAGTAGTTCCATCATGGCCATAAGTTGTTCGAGGTACGATCAGCTTGTTTAGTACTCTTACCTATGCCTTGATTGATTAAGGATCTTCACAATCATCTTTTGCACCCAGTCTAGCCCATGATTTGGGTCTAGAAGTAGAGAGACTTCTCATAACCCTGGTTTTGAGTACTCCAATCAGAGGTCATACTATCTTGTCTCATGTTTCCCGATGATGTAGACTAATGTTGGGACCACATCAATCCAGTGGGGAACTTCTTTTTCTGTAGATGTAGATGTACGTTGTCATTCTAATCATCTACTATTTGTTCTATGTGTGTGCCATTATGAACTGCTTATGAAGAAGGGTTTTGTTTTCAGATATGGGCAGGAAACATGCAACTTTCATCGGCGAGCGGGGTTTCCATGAAGGCTGCCAGCGAGTGGAGCCACTTATTTCCTTGTTAGCGGAGCTGTCAGTGGAATTAGCCAATATAGAGATGGTGGAAGACCTGGGGATCGTTAGAGAGTTCATGTATGTCTTCCCTGAGGAGGTGGTGACTCTTCCCCCTGGATGTGATGTGGAGTTTGGGATAGTCTATCAAACTGGTGCTCGTTCGATTTCGATGGATCCCTATCACATGACACCTTCTGAGTTTCTAGAGCTACAAATTATGATTGACGATTTGATGAAGAAGGGTATTGTCCGACCAATCGTGCCACCATGGGGTGCTCAAGTCTTGTTCACAAAGAAGGTAGATGGTGTTTTCAGGCTATGCATAGTATGCCGGAGACAGATTCAGTTAATGTTCATGAACTGTAACCCTCTCCCAAGGATAGATGACATTTTTGAGCAGTTGAAGGGGGCAGGATGGTTCTCCAAGATCTACATGTGGTCTGGATATCACCAGTTGAGGATGAAGGAAGGTGACATCTCGAATACTTTCTCCAAAAGTAGACATGGGCACTTCGAGTTTGTTGTCATTTCATTCGGTGTTACGAACGCAGCAGCTATATTCGTGTGACTCATGAACTCCATCTTCCAGGAATAGCTACACTTTTTTTTGTGGTCATGGTTATTGATGACATCCTAATCTACTCATGTTCGGAGGAGGATCACGCTGAGCATCTGAGAATAATTTTAGGGGTCCTCTGATAGCACCATCTCGTTGACAAGTTGTCCATGTATAATGTTAGAACATGAGAGGTGCACTTCCTTGGTCATGTGGTGTCCGACCAGGGAATATCGGTTTATCCATCAAAGGTTGAAGTGGTTGTTTCTTGGGAATCACCCAATAATGTGATGGAGGTTCATAGTTTCCTAGGACTAGCAGGTTACTACTTGATATTCGTGCCCAACCTATTCTAATTTGATGCACCCTTGACAGCCTTGACCAAGAAAGACCAAGATTTTAGATGGAGTGATCAGTGCCTGGAAGTCATTAGTTATCTGAAGGGGAAGCTGGTTAGTGTCCCAATACAGTGGTTGCCAGAGGAAGGGGTGTTGTTTTAATTGTTATGTGATGCTTCAGGCCAAGGGTTGGGGTGTGTGTTGATGTAGCAGCAGGGGTGATATCTATTGGTTCTAGGATGTTACCTCCCCATGAGAATCACTATGATACCCAAACCTTCATCTCACAACGACAGTGTTCGTAGTAATGTTATGGCGACACTACCTCGTCGTGGAGTGCTCTGTGGTCTTCACGTATCACAAGAGCATGAGATTTTTCTTATCCTAGTGGGACCTAAACTTGCAGCAGGGGAGCTGGATGGAGTTTCTTCAGGACTACAACTTCAAAATTTATTACACCATAGGAAAAGGGAATGTTGTGGCTGATTCCTTAAGCAGGATGTTGGAGAAGGATGTCATCCGAGAATCGGCAGATGTTTGGAAGGCGATGGGGGAGTTGGATTCCCTACACCTGGATGCAAGGGTGATGGATGGCAGAGGTTGTCTCTTCTAGATGAAAATGTAGTCCTTTCTATTACAGTAGGTGTAGGAGTCCCAGTGGGGGGGCTTTGAGAAATATGTGATGTGCGATCGTCTTAGCCATGGAAATGCACCAGAAGGATAGTTAGAAGATGGCCAGAATCAGATGCGGTTTCACGAATAGCTATTCGTCCCAGTGGAAATATGTGATAGAGTTCTTGGTGAGTTTCAAAACTCGCCCCTGGAAGTACACCCTGTCATTTCCAAGATGTACAGGGGCTTGAGGGGTCAATTTTGGTGGCCTGGGGTGAAGCGATTAGTGGAAGAGTTTGTGGGAAAGTGTATAGTGTGTTAGTAGGTGATGGTTTAACACCGCAACCCATGAGGTCTTTTACAACCATTAGTTGTCCTCGAGTAGAAGTGGGACAACATATTGATGAATTTTGTCATAGGACTACATAGGGTTCATGGAGGATGCGATGCTATCTGTGTAGTATTAGATCGACTAACGAAATCAGCTCACTTCGTGGAAATCAAGGAGTCGAGTGCGGTGGATGCCCTAGCACAAATGTATGTGGATGGAGTGCTGCAGTTTCATGGAGTTCATAGGTCCATAGTTTCTGATAGGGATTTAGGAATAACCTCACAATTCTAGAGGGGATTGTGAAAATATTTTTGGCACCCAGCTATGCCTCAGCACTACTTTAAATCCCCTAACATTTGGGATGATAGAGCACACCATCCAGACGTTGGAGGATATACTATGGGCATGTGTCTTAGACTTTGGGGGATCATGTGTACGGAACTTTCTTCAGGTAGAGTTTTCTTACAACACTATATATCACTCTACCATTGTCATCGATCCATTTGAAGCCTTGTACGAGAGTCCAAGTTGCTTATCCATGTGCTGGGTGGAGGTCAGGGGTGTAGATGTTCTTAACCTAGAGGTGGTGTAGAGCACCAGTGAGAAAGTTCATCCTGTACAGGAGAGGATGAAGGCGGCTTAGGATTGAAATAATTTGTATTCTGATCATAGGAATAGACCCTTGGATTTCAATGTTGAGGACCATGTGTTCTTGAAGGTCTCCCCTCGTCGTGGGAAATGGAGGTTCGACATGGGTAGTAAGCTTTCTCCCATGTTTGTCAGACCCATCAAGGGGTTGGGATTGGTTGGCGATATGGCATATAAGCTAGCGATACCACTTTTGATACTGAGGGTGCATGACATCTTCCATGTGTCTCAGCTCCATCGATATCTACAAGATTATTCACACATCCTCGATGGGGGAAATTTGTATAACTAGGATGACATGACTTTCACAGAGGAACCAGTTAGGATCGATGATTATGAGGACAAGGTGCTTTGTGGAAGAACCATTCCTTTGGTTTGTGTGTTGTTGAGGCATGGTGTCCTCGAGGAGAGATCCTAGGAATGGGAGCCACAGATGCGTGGCCAGTACGTAGAGCTTTTTTGAGTTTTGTTCTATTTTGTTTCGTACTTGTTTGTGAAGTTTTGGTTGACCTTTTTAACTACTAAAGATGTTTTTTTTCTGGTTCTTTGAATGTGTGTGAATAGTCGTGACTATAGAAATGGGGTGGACCTAATCCATAATCATGACACATTAAAGTGGATGCTATTGAACGAGTAAGGGTAAGTCACTGATGCCCAAAGTGAATACTCTCTTGAAATGGGGGAAGGGACTCCCTAATACATATGGATGGACAGTTTGAACTTTATATGTTTGTGTGGAGACTTGGAGAAGAAGTGTTACTAGATTTCTTGGGTGGTTTTTTCGTGAGAGGTATCTTTGAGATTTTTTTTAACCACTCTCTTTAGAACCAAGTTTATGTTTGATTCTCTGTGATGAGAATACTTTGGGGGGTATCTAATGTAGTGGCCCAAACCCTCCTCGTCCATTACATGCCAATTTGTGGTGACTAGGATTCCCTGGACCCCATTAGTAAGTCCATATCTGAAGGGTGGCATGTCATTGGAAGGATGTCATTGTGGTATCACCCATTGGTGCCACTGATCAGTGACTCACCGATCGGTGAGTCATCGATTGCTACCAGAGGAGGTTTTTGGGTTTTCTATCCCCAGTTTTACCGTAATGACACTTTTGAGTCTTCTAACCTTTTTAAAGTGGTTTAGACCTGTTTTTAGCCCCATAAACAATGTTTTAAATCCCCTAAGGGTGGTTGACCCTCAATAGACCCATTTTCCTCTCTTTAAATTAAATCCTTAAATGCACAGATATTATGGACACCTCTATAATGAGAATTATAAAATAATAATTAATTCCATTGTGTGTAACCATCCAACCGCATGGTGAAACCATGATCTGCCTTTATAGGAGTTCAAAATTCATATTTAGTTACTCCATGATCCCACCTTTTATCACTCAGGGATTCTTATTTCTTCTCGGCCAGTATATTTCAAAAACATGGTGAATTTGGAGTCCCCCTTCTTGAGACTAGTGGTGAGCCTATGCTGGAGGCATTACTTCTCTCTCTTGGAGTCCTCAGAGTTCCTCCCAAGAAAATCGTGTATCCTCAGTTCATGGCGCATGGAGAAAATATTCGATCATTGATCAACCGAGTATGGTTTTTCCTTCGTCTCTCTTTATAATGCATCATGCAGGTGGGTAGGATGATGTCCTTTGGGGATAGATGAAACCAATATTAACCAAGATAAACAATGGTTTTCAAATAATGATGGGGTGTGTTTGATGATTTTGTTGTACTCTATTATCTTTTATTATTACTGTTTTGATTTTTATGGCCTTATTTTCATAGAGAATCGTGGTCGTTGGTGGTCTTTTCTTACACACCAATGAACCTATATTTTTATGGATATTTCTATGATTGAATAGATATAACATGGGAACTAGTTATTCACCTAAACTCGGTTGATTAAATGGATTCCCAATGAATAATAATTCGTGTTTGGTAACCCCATTTAACCAAACAGAAGGATGGAAATTAATGAATGATGTGTTTGAATCTAAAAACTCCCTTGATCTATCTTGTAAACATGTATTGTTGTTCTACTTGATTCTTGTGGGGTGATGGGGATGGGGATGGGATACCATGCTATTTTTCATTTGTTAGTTTGTGGACCTGAGGCTATGTGGGGCCGTATTTTGGGGCTTGGTTTGGTTCTGTTATATAGAGGGATCTGACAGATCCCTTTTGTTGTTGTAACATTAAAATAGTACTGGGTGTGATTGCTTAAATTGCTGCTTGGCAGTTTTTCGTTCATTGGCTTGTGGCTATGCCTGTTAGATGCCCAGTAGTGAAGATTTATTTAAATAGAAGAACATGATTGTGTTTAAAAGAATGGGGTCAAATGGTATTTGTTTTCCGATAATGAGTTGTTATTTGGTTGTGGTCATTGTGATTTTTATAAATGAATAGTAATGAGGGTGTTTGTGTATGAGCTTGTTTTGGACCCCTAGATTAGGGTGACTGCTTTTTTACCTATATGTAAAATTTAGATCTTATGTTTCTTATTCGCACCCCAACCATGTTGAGAACTTCGTGCCAAACACCCCTATTTCATGGTGGATTGTGATTTTCCCAACACTCCTATGAGTGAGAGGAAAATAGCTCTTTTTCTGCTCCCTTTCTTGAGTAGGCCAAGACTCTTCGGGTAGGCTGTGATGGCCTGAGGTCCATTATAGCCCAAAATTATTTGGGGAGAGTATATTGTGGGGGTAGACCCCCATGTGTGTGGGTAGGTTGTTTCCCAATTGTATTCGGGGTGAGGCCCAGTTTCCTTCGGGCATGGATATACTTGTTCATGCTCATGTGTGTTTAGGCGTGGTGGTAGATGTTCCGGAGAGGGTGTTTGCGGGCATGGTTACGTGTGGTTGTTCTGTCCCAGGGTTTTGCAGGCATGGTTACATGTGGTTGTTTTGGCCCAGGTGTTTGTGGGAAGAATGTGTGGTTTTGATAGCCCGAGATTTCACAGGAAGGGTATGGTAGTGGGACTACAGTTAGAATGGTGGGGGAGGTTTGTCATGTAGTATGTATTCAATAACTAGTGGGGAAGTGGTGATGGGTACCCAAACATCTATGTGTTAATACTATTACATTACTTGACTTGCATTATTTGGGGAGTGTGCCTTGGTGAGGATTGGGTGGATAGTTTTCCTTGCTAATTGATTTAGTTACCTCTTTTCTCACGGGGAATTAGAATGCCTCCCCACTTGTGCAAGAGAGATTTTGGTTCTACCTACTTAGTATACCTGTATACTCACCCTACTTATATAAAACTGCTCTGAGGATTACCTGAGGACTATGCGGACCATTCCGTACCCTACTAGTTCAGACTTTGGGACATTATTTGTTGTCGTTTTTCTTTTCCGTGGTACATTCTTTTGGAGTTTTTCTTGTACCTTGTAGCCATTTATTTTAGAACATGCATGTGGGAATGATTTTTTTTGGATTTACTTTTATTTCTAGTTGGGTGTTATTGGGATTTACTATCTTATCTCCTCATCATACTAAATAAAAAGGGTAATGCCTTCCATATTACGTGTGATTCTAAACACTTCGTGCTAGTTTCCACTCTGGGGCCTTTTTAAGGAGGGTATCGAGGGTCATTATCTCTGCTTCAAATTGAATAAGGAAGGGTCTGGTAGTTTTCTATCCCTTTCCTCATCTTAGTGAAGGAGGATGGTGACAATAACAATTGTCTCCACCTCCCAATGTATTAATGGCCATCAAATATCTCAATCTCCCCATACATATCATGCATCATGGATAGTCATAAACCTTCTCAAATTTATTCCCAAAATCCTCAATCTCATCCTTTAATCCTTAATAATGGAATAAAAAAACCAAGGAAGTCCTTTGGTGCAAACCAAAATGAGTTACCTGAAGAATACGTAACATTCTTCAACATGGACTTTTGTTATATTTCATTATATAAACCTTCAATTATTATTTAATTATAAATATATAACAACATTAGTATCATAAATATATACATATTTTTTATTATAAGGATTTGACCTAAAAATTAAGACTCTTCTATCAAATGGGATACACAATCATAATGTGTGTATTTAACGGAATACCGCACTAGGAACTGATGTCGTTTGTTCCTCCATTATCAACTATCTTGGTTTGGAATAATGAAGGAAATGATGTTTTAGTATTATATATATTATATTAATTATTTCATATAAATATTTCTTAAAATATAATAGATATATTCATGCTCTCCATTTTTTTGGGGAATATAACGACATCATTTATGGGCATGTGGACAACTGCCTCCTCAAAGTGAATTTATATTCTTACATCAAAAAGACTATATTAATGATGGGTTATATAAAAAAATTAATATTCATGATATATATATATATCTTATTTATGACTTAATTATATTTAATAAATTATAATATAAAAAATTCATTCTTTCCTTTTTCACAAAATGAAAAAGTGATAAATTTATTCATGCATATATGGACTACAACCTCCTTAAAAATTTTGATTAATTTTACATACCATTAATTTTATATATAAAATTAAATAATTAAATAATATGGTATTTATTAAATTATGGTATTCATGGAAATATAAATGTTACTTACCTTGTTTCCATAATAATAATTGAATAATGAGTACGTTATACATGCATAAATTGGGCATACTATCTCCATGATTGCAACGTTGTTTAATTTTTCAAAATAATATTCCATGATTAGTTACAAAATAATAGTTTATATATAAATATTATTATTATTTCAATATTAATATTCTATATATATAAATATATAATTAACTTTTGACCATATTATACCTATTTATGTAGCTTTTCCAGAGAAGGTGAATATAGTCAAAACATATGACTGAACTCAATTGATTAAGTTATTATATATAACATTATTATAATTGAAATAAAAATATTAAAAAACATGTTAACACTTCTCAAGAATATAAATAAGTAACATGTTTTTTAGGATGGTAATTATAATGTGCGATGAATTAGACACAAGGTAGTGGGATTTCTAGTCTCACATTTATTTGTGTGAGACTTATTCCATATTCAGCACTTGTTTCATTTGTGTAGTTTATGTACTAACTAATAAGGTGAAATATCACATTTTTCATTTATCTAATTATATTTAATTTTTAAATTGATGTTATTATTTCATGTATCACATTTTTCAAAAGGACTCAGGTACTAATGGTTTCTCTCATATCACTTTTATTTGAGGGAGATACATGCCATATTCACAACTTATTATGGTTTTTTGGTGTATATATTGCCCAAGAATTTATTGTATGCTTAATATATGTATTTTTTTCATATTAATATTAATTTTATGATATCTCTTTCTATTTTTTACAGTTTCAAGGTTACTAAAGCAGTAATGGATTATTGTCACAATTTTCCCTATATATGATGTTTATTATATTATACATTTATCTTATTTTATATGGTGTATATAATACCTATTTGAAATGTAATATTATAAATACCATTATTTTAAATATATTATATGTTATTGTTAGTGATATTATTTCATGGGGATTACTATTAGGGGTAACTAATGTGGTAAGATTTTTTTGTTATAATGTCATCATTTATCATGATTGTTTATGATTTTGTATCCAATGGTGAAATATCAAGCTCTACCTCTAAAACATTATCATGAAATTTCTTTTCTTCTATTTATATTATGAAAATACATGTTTTCAATTAATATTATTGTATTTATATTCACTTGATTTCAAAATTATGTATATATTTAAGACATATTTTTTGTCAAAAACACTTTTATTCTAGAATCCTGATTTCTAAACATAATTTTTTTTTATAAAAAGTTATTTTAAAATCCCAAAATCCATTTTCCTGAAAAAATGTTTTAAATTATTTTAAACAAAATTGCTAATTTTTCAATGTTATTTTCATATAATGTTATCTTCATAATGATTAATGTCTTAAAAAGTCCCATCCAATATTAAAAGGATAGTTTCAACAAGATTGTTTAAGAAATACTTTAATGGTATTTTCATTCATAAAATTCAAAAAACCAAGTTGTAACATATCCTCTAGATTGGATATTTTCTATTCATACCTTCCCTATTCTTTTTATGGATTGAATAATATATTTCAAATATATTTTTATGCAACCAATTTCTATTCCCCAGGTTAACCATGTATTAATGAGATTCTTAAGGAACCAGTTTATTTTTCATGGGATAGAAACCTGTTGTAATGCGATACTTAAGGATCCTGTTTATTTTTCATGGGATAATGTTACCTTACGAACCTCTATAATGTTATAGAAGCTTTATTTGTTTCCATAGTTTAATCACGTTACAAAATAGATAAATGTTATTCCTTTTAGTTCTTGATGAAATGAATGATTTTATGTGTTATGTTTTTTTAATTGTACTGAGACATTATATGGGTGGTTATATTATATCCAATGATAGAAGGATCCATGATTAAACAAATATGGGTGTTTCAAGATAAAAAAATTATAGCTGGGTCTTTGATCACTCTCCTATGAATTTGTTAGAGAAGTCAATTGTATAGCTATTCCATTTGTAACGTTAATTTTATGAGTGAATTGACAATGTTTTCCAACATAAATACATGGTTTCATTGTGGTTTTTATGTTTTTATAAATCTTAAAATTAATGAAATTGATATCACATTGTTCATGATTATTGATTCTAAAGACTTTTTCCTTTTGATTGTTTTTATAATTGACCATCCAAGTATTGATGGGTATGATTTCATTTACAATTATCTCATGAAAATTGATTATTCCATCATACAATTATATAGACATAAGGTCACCCTTATAATGACTCCTTTTCCCCATATTTTAACAAATTATATTGAACGAGCTATTTATGGAATGTATTTCATATGGAAGATGATGATGTCTTCACGTGAAATATAGAATCTAAATTATCATTGATAAATTATCTTTTAATGTAATGTGAATTTTTTATATATGAGTTTCTCCTAATTATTTAAAACTCTAAACCTAATTTTTTTCTAGTTTGTAAGTGATCCATGTTTTCCTTTTGATATTTTAAGGATTAGATGAAAAATTTGAATCATAATTTTTGGCATCAACATATGGAATGTAAAATTATATATTTTGCATAGGATTTAGGAGTACAAATCTCACTACAAAAAACTGTAATTTAGAAACGTATTTCAGTGATGTTTTGTAAAAACATCACCAATTATTAAATTTAGAAATCTTTTGGGGAGATAATGAAAATTTGCCATATTTCTTGAAAACCACACAAAAATAGCAATGCTTCCTCAAAAACGTCGCTAAATTAGTGACGCATCCCCAAAAGCATTGCTAAATTAACCATGCTTCCCCAATAATGCTAATAAATTAGCAAAACATCTCCAAAAGTGTCCCTAAATTTGCAAATCCCCACCAAAACCATCACTAAATTCACAATGTTTTCTAGAAACATCACTAATAATATATATATTTATATAGATAATTTCCACACATCGATGTAAATATATATTTACATATATATATTTATGCACAAACACACAAACACACACATATATTTATAATAATATATATTTAAACACTCACACACACTCATAAATACATATATATATATATATACATATATTTATATATATATATATACACTCCAAAAAAATTTATATTTAGTCACATTTTTAAGGAAACACGTCTATTTTAGTGTATTTTTTAGCTGTGTTTTAAAAAATAAGAATATATATATATATATATATATATATATACATACACACACATATATATATAGACACACAAACTCATAGACACACACAGACACATATAATTATATATATAAATAAAAATATATATTAATATAAACACACACACACACACACATATATTATACACATAAAATATAATCATATATATATATATATAATATAAAACCTAAACATATATATAAATATATATATATAATATAAAATATAAACATGTATATATAATATCCTATAAACATGTATATATATTTATTTAAACATAAATTATCAAATATAAACATATATATATACATATTAATATATATATATATATAATAATTATTTATAAATATTGATATATATATATATATATATTACATAAAAATATATATTAAATTTCATCATGTTTTTAAGAAAACGTCACTATTGTAGTGATATTTTGACTAGTGTTTTTAAATGTCTGTAATTATATATATATATATATGTATATATATATGTATATATATATGCATTTTTGTATGTATACATACACAAATATATTTAAACACACACAAACACACACATATATATATAAACATATGTATATATATAAACATATATATAAATATAAAGTATAAACATAAATATAAATATAAAATATTAACATATATATAAATATAAAATATAAACATATATATATATATATAATATAAAATACAAACATATATGTAAAATATGAATATATATATTTATATGTATAGAGAAACATAAAATCTAAAATATAGAAATGATATATAAAATATATAATATAAACATAAATATATTAATATATAAATGTATATATATATAATATTAATTTCTTATATATTTATATACATATATATAATAATTCAATTACATAAAATAACATTAAGTTGCTCTGTAAATAGTCTTATTTCTTGTTAAAATGTAGATTACAGGTTCTACTCCCATGTAGCCACATTAAATATTACACAATTACTGGAGAGGGGTGTGTGGTGGTGTGGGGGAATGTGGTGTGGTGAGCTATCTACCAGAGAGGATAGTCATGTGGGGGATTTTATCTACAGGAGGGAGGGTCCTAGAGGTGGGGTGAGATGATTTACAAGAGAGTAGGGTCGTAGAGGTGGGGCCTGGTCGGGCTATATGAGAGGAGGTGCGGGTCGAGGTCAAGGAGAGGAGGTATTAGTTATCTAAATTTTCTAATTATTTGTATACAAATATATAGTAAATTTAAAAAAATTGAATATTTTAAAAGGCTAATTTACTGACGATTTCAAGAAATTTCAGTAAATGTGTGGTCTCTAATTTAGCGATTGTTATTTACATATGTTTCGAAATAACCTTATAAAATGAGGTGTCACTAAATAGATGCATTAATAAAAAATCTCTAAATTAGTAAATAAGGTTCCACTTACCAAAATTTATCAAAAAAGTTGTTAAATGTGATGTCTTTAATTTAGTGACACATACAAATGTAACTATATAAGAAACATTTCATTTTCAATGTTTCTATAAAATTATGGAAAATGAGGTGTTTCTAAATAGTAATGTTTATAAGTGTCTCTAAATGACGACATTTATAAACGTCCATATTTATCGATGTTTTTCATAAACATTGTCAAAAAAATTAGAGTTATTTATAAATGCCCCTATGGAAAAAATGTTTCTAATTATCAATTTTTGGCAATGTCTTTTGCTGTTGTAATATAATATGTTATAAAAAATTGTTTATTTACTCCAATGCATCTTAATTTTATAATTTTGGTTTTCCATTATACTAACTTGTTTTTTAACAAAAGTATTTTATACAATAATATTAAAATAAAATTATTCTTTCTATATAATTTGGACCCACTAATTCTTAGTATGATATCTATATGAGAGTATAAATTTCTTATGTTTGTTTTCAATTAATTCTAACAGAAGCAAATGTAACGTGATAAATACTCCTTAAACCGTCACTTCACTAACCATGTTTTATTACTATTTAATGGTCAATATATTTATTATAATAGAATTTTTTATCCATTAATGGATAATATTATATATTTAATAATATTTACAAGTCACTTGATAGAAGATATGATTTTTCGGTAAATTTAAATCAATAAATATAATATAATTTATTATAAAATAGTATTAATGTCAAATTTGACATTATTAATTTAATAATAATTATTAAATATATATAAAACTATTTATTCCAATATATTATGTTAAATTATTTTTAACATGATATATCGATCTACAAAAGGAAGGGAACATAATAAATAATAGAATTTTCATCAGTTTTAACAGATTTAGTCTAATTTATTTTAGTTAATTTTTTAATGTTTACGTATTGTGTTTCCATTTGATAACCCTTTTAACCAACTTATTCATATATAAAATAGTTAAATAATTTTCTTAGGATGGAAAAAATAATCCTAATTTAAAATAATGGTAATAACCACACCTATTTCGTTTTTCTCCTATTTCAAAAGAATTATAGAAATGAAAAAGAAGAATAGAATTTTTTTTCTTTTTCCATTACATAACTTTTATTATTGTTCAAATTCATTTATAAGTTTCCAAAAAACACATAAATCTCAATCCTAAAGACATATGATTCTATATATGACTATACAATTATTGTTATACATTTTTTTGTTCATCATTTCATTTTATATATTATTTTTAAGAACAATGTCAAATCATTTAATCCTTAATAATTTTAATTAATTACAACTTCATTCATTCATATGTTTGTTAAAAAATTACGATCAAATCATTAGTGATTATAAATTTTTTTGACTAAAAATATGTATTACATTTTTCCCATTTCAATTCATTTGGGATTAAAAAATTAATAAAAACTTGTCTTATATTGGGAACATGGAATGGGGTTTTTAATGCAAATATATACAAATTCTTACTATGTTTTTAAAAATATAATAGAAATAAAAATTATTAAAATAGACTAAAATAAAATAATATATTGTTAATTGATCTATTTCCACTTTTAAATGATTATAATATATAATTTATCATTATAAAACTTATAGAAAGAAATTCAATTTACAATTTAAATTTAGTATTTTACATGATTCATCCAAAAATGAAACTTCTCAAATAATTAAAAAATCTCACCATAATAAATATTTTTCATTCTGATTTAAAAATTGTTTTTTATTTTTTCATATAAATTTAACAAAGATTGAAACAATTAGTTTTTAATGTAGTTCTCCGTTAAAAGTTTTAAAAACATACCTTTAGAAAATTTATATTTTTATGTGTAAAATAGTATTTTTTATTATATTATTCTAATAAAATATATTTGATGAATGTTAAAAAAAATTATCTAATATTAAAATTTTATTGTGATCATCCCTTTATAGTAATTAATTTATATTTTCAGATTTATAAACCCTCATAGATTACAAATTATTTTTATAAAACATTTATTTTATATGAAATTGGTTTTAATATTATTTTATAATAAACTGTTTACCAACAAATGAGGCCATATGTTTTCATATGTTAGTTAATCCAATTCATGAGAACAATTTTAAAATATATGAAATAATTTTCATTAAAAATAATAATATTAATATCATTTGGTAAAACTCGGACTTCCATGTAATGGGTGTTATTGACAAAATTCACCCTAGCGAGTAACATATGTTCACTCTGTTTTGCATACATTTCATACTGAATCATAGATTTTATATACTTAAAATAGAAAATAAATTTTAATTTCTAGGCTTGTTTCAATCCCATCTATTCTTGGTGTCGTGTGTCATACACCATATTTAATAAAATGTTATTCTCTTCATATTTAATTCTATAATAGTATATATAACATTCATGCAAACATTATTAATAAATTTCATAATATTTTTAAAAATAATTAATTGTTGTTAATTTTAGTCATTCCAAGCCTTGTCGTAGGATGAGTTTTTCTATGATAGAACCATTAATATCTTGGTTGATTGTCCTCAATGTATCTTTAAATTTTATTCCTATAAATAAATAGTATTTTATTTTTTTAAAAACTAATATTTAAAAAACATACAAATAAAATGTAATTGTTTTTTTATTTCAATAAAACTTCTCAATTTCGTTATATAATGGTAAATATTAAATTTAAAATGAACCCATTTTGGTAAGATATTCTGTACATGAGATTGATGTGGGGTATTTAATTATCAATCTTAATATGAGTAATTATGTAAATGGGATATTTTATTTATACTATAAAAATAAATATATTATTTATAATAACTATTTTTTGAGATTTTTTTAATTGAAGGAAACTATTCCAATGACCACGTTCTGCTAATATTTTCACTTAATTCACTTTTAATATTTTTTTCCAAAAATATAACTATAATGGACAATATAAAATATTAAGAATGTTTCATTATGTATTGATTTGAAATTATAACAAGTATATATAATTTTTTCATTATCACATTTGAAATAATGCATTTATGATCATAAATAATGATTTTAATTATTTTTATACAGTGAAAATCATGGAAAATTGAAATTTTTGATGTGAAATAAATATGTGATGGATATAAATAAAAATTTTATTATTTATATTAACTATATTTTTACGTTCATCTATACCTTAGTTATAATATTTTTGGTTGTATTTTTTTCATTTAATTCCAATAGTGAAATATCTCATATGAATTCCTAGTCATGGTTTCAAAAAGATCTTAATCATGCCTCCCTAGAAGTCATCGGCTTTCGACTAGAGATGAATGTTTAATATTATATTTAGGGAGAGTATTGTCTCAAAATCAATATGATCAACAATAAATAAATAACTAAACATCAACCAACCAAATATATCAGAGTATGTAGTATAAAATTAAATCAAAAGATAATAGATTAAAATTAAAAATACACTCATTCTATAAAAGATCAATTATTTATTCATATCCTCACATATCCCTATAAAAAACTCATAAGAATAATAAAATAGTTAGGATTCTTTACTACCGACCCCCATACCTCATCATAATCACATCTCCAATTATTATTAAACTACCCCACATCTATCTTCTAAACAACCTATAATCAATCCTAGACACAATATATATTTTTTCCAGATACCAAGGTTTCCCTAGAGGGATTGTGAAATACATATCAGTATGTTCTCACCATGTTCTCCTACTATGGGTTATAATATTAATTTTTATGAATATTGAAACATACAAAAATATTATGCATCCAACAATCATTGATGTTGGGTTATCAGGTGTTATCCTTGTCACGTAGACACATGTCCCCACTAGCATCAAACTAGTTCAAAATAATTACATGTCGCAAACCACCACACTTCAGATACCAAATTTTTTTTGTGAAATAACCTAAAAAAAATTCTTAAAAACATCATAAGGTATCATACCATTCCCAATATCGTATGTTATCCCATACAAAACCACAATCAGATATCTTGATGTCCCACATCCACTCAAAAATCATTTCTCATTAAAAAAACTATTAATAGAGGTGTGTTCTCATACCACATCACACAATAAAACTCATACATACATTCACTTATTAAATGTATGGTCTCATACCATGTCACATAACAAAAACCATACATCCACCATATCACATTGGGGAGGTATCATTCTATGTCTAATACTGTGATTCATACCTACACATTTTCATTCACAGTTATGTCTCATACCATATATCAACATATTTTATCTTACCCAGGTAATGGTCCTATAAGAAATCTCAACCATACCAAAAGAAATATTAATTACCACCATATCTGCTAGTGGATGCCCTCATATAAAACTATGACATCCGTACTTTTATCTCATTGGAATTACTCTTACCAAACCTATAAATCAACACAACATTTATAGATTTACTCTATAACATATCTTGAACAAAATTATATTTTTCTATAACAATAATGTATTATTCTCCAAATATCCTTCGCAAGAAAAAAAATTATTTCACTCTCCCAGCCTCATTGGTATCACAAGAAATTTTAAAATACATCTGTATTAAAATTTTAATTCATTATCATCTTTATATTTATTGTAAGTTCATGAGAAATGTTTTTTATACCAAACCATGTCTCTAATATAGATAACAACTCACAGATGTCATCCCATGATAACCCCATGTCTTATAGGCCCTCCTTAACCCTCACACCAAGGGGAAAATATAATTCCTATAAACATTAAAAATTTCATGTTGTTATATAAATCCCCATCTAATATACCAATATAGATACATGACGGTCACTTATGAAATCATATAAAATCCATCCAGACAATTCACATGACCTATACATATTTTTCATATCACATCTTCCATATGAGAGCTCTAATGTTGTAACCTAGATGAAACACTACTTTTATCGTCATGCTATTCAAAAATATTATAAATCAATCACCACCTTCACCAATAATATGTCTATGACATCATGATATTTTATGAAATATTTTTGTTTTTAAAAGGAATTTAATTTCAATAACTTATGTTACATGAAACAATGTTTTTAGTGAATTGTAAAATAATGATTATATTATCATCTAATCTTTATAATTATACAATAACCAATAAATTTTTCGATATTAATAGGAACAAATTAATTTTAAAAATTATTTTTATAAACATATTTATGGATAAATATGTACATTATTTTTAACAAAGTATATAAATGCTTGAAAATATATCATTTCTCCAAAAAATGATTTGTATTTCTTTTTCTGAAAAAATTTTGAAATTTTTTTCCTAATTTTAAAAAATATATTTCACATGATTAATTTTTTTATTAACTATTTTAAAATTATCTTTTTGATAATTTTTTTTATTTTTCTAATATTCATAATTTTTTTAGTGAATAGTGAAAATACAGATTCTTCTTGAAAATTAACATTTCATCTAATGAATTTAAAAAGATCCCTATTGATAAAAAATTATTAAAAGGTAAAATGTATTCAATTATATAATTATTAATTAAATTTATATCATTGAGATAAATTTTATATTAAACTATGATATTAAAAAATCTGTACATTTGATAAAATTCTCTCCTGAAAACTTATTTCTGCAATGTTTATGGGTTTTTTATGAAATTAAAATTTTCCACTTATGTGATTAGTATTTTTCAAAATATATTCTATATTTGGAATCAATCTAATTAGTATTTTATAATATGATAAGAATAATTTTTTTTCAAAATAAATAGAAAAATTTATAAACATTATTTTTTTTGATTAATGTTAAAATGGGTTAAATCGGGGTTAAACATAGGCTCTATTTTTTTCATTTTTGGACACATTTCTAGGAAGGTCTCCAATATAATAATTTATGAAACGAAAAAACAAAATATCAACCTCCTACTTTAAAATTTTAATTATGTGTTCAGATTCGAAAAAATAATGATTTGAATGAATTTTAATGGACATTTTGAGAATAATTTAATTAATTTCATTATTTTAATTTATTTTTTTATTTTTAGTAGTTATATATTTTAAATAAATTCTAAATAAACACCAACCTAGTAATTATAAAATTAAAAGAAATATAAAATAAATTAACATAAAATTATTTTAAATAATATAAATTGAATGAATTCTTTTATTTATTAATTTTTTTATAAAAACTCTTCATGATATATAGGTGTTAAATAATATAATCAAAATTCACTTTTGATTTTTGTTTTTATAGTTAATTTAAATGAATATTGTAAAAATTTATATTAGTGTTATTTTGTTATAAATAATATTTTATTAAATGATTTAATATTTCAAAAAATCTTAACCTCCTCTAATTTGTTGGTATATGTTCTATAATATTAAAAATGTTCTATTAATAAGTTAATGGTCCTTTTATATTAATTATATTGACCCATATATAAAAAAAATATTTACCATGGTAATGGGTAAAATTTGGATTTGTTTGTTACAAGTTCTTTTGTTAAAATTAATTTTCCACAGATATATGAATTTTATTCTATAAATATGATTTGATATTTTGAACTAGGGGGTAAAAATTATATAATAAATCTAATTTATTTCTATTCTTAAGTGAATGTTTAACTACGAAAGAATACTTGTTACCATAGTGAAAACTAAAATGGTCAATGTAATGAAATGTAAAAGTAAACAAACTAATTATGAAAAACATGTTTTTTATTATGTGTCTGTGTTTTTTCACAAACATATATTCGATAATGTCCTTTGATAAAAAAAACTTTTAAACACATGGGGCGATAGTTACCTTCCATTATTGAATGATTGTTGGTGTTTACAAAAACATCATTGCTCCTCACTTATAATAGGTAACCTCATCCTATAAAGTATTCACGCATAAAAAAAATTTTCTCAACAAAATCATATTTAAATACAAAATCAAAAACCATATTCATGTTATATATCTTCTTATCATCCTCAAATAGAATCCCTCATGTACATAATAAGAGATATAAATATTATTGTTCTAATATTAAATATTTTTCTTAAAACACTATTTCATTTTTAATACATCGATTACCACATTATCGTATTTATTTATGATAAAATATATCAAAAAATTAAAAAACATATACATAAATGTTATTTTGATTATGTAAAAACCTATATTCATCTCCTCCTCCATCAAATGGGAAAAGAAACAATCAATTGTCTGTGTGGAAGACTACTTCTTCACGAACTAATGATATATGTTCTCTATAACCACATATAACTAACAAATATAATTATATATATAATGTTTTTATTTTAAATATTTATTTTATTATAATTATTTATTTTTAATTCACATATACATTATTACTTTTAGTTTCATTTGAATATGATAACACCATTCATGGGTATGACATCCTACCTTCACGCGATGTGATGCGATTCATTTTTAAATTACTCATTACATGGAAGGTAATAAGGTTTAATTTACATAATATATGTGATATATATGCTATAAAATTATTATCTAATATTAATATATTACTTACCTTCCCATTTTTATCCTTAGGAAAATTAGAATCAATGTTCACATCTATAAAGGACCTACCGTCTACAAGAATAGTGTAGTTAATTGTCTAAATCTAACATTAATAGATTAATATATTTAATTATATATTTAATATATAATTTCTCTTAATTGGGAAATGTTATGTTATAAACCTATCTTATTTTATATGGTGTATATATTACACTTTTGACATGTTATATCCTGATTATAATTCTATTCATGATATGTAATGTTATATTTTATATTAACAGTAATTTAATATTATTGTAAAAAAATTAGCTTTGTGGTAAGGGTTTGATGCTAAAATCTCATTATTTATCTATATTCATAAATATTATGATTTTGATGACGCAATATTATTATCTATTTCTCATGACGATGATTAATTTTCTTTTAATAGGGTTATTTCTTAAGAATACATTTTTCTATTAATTTTTTTTCTTTTTATGTACTCATGGATCCAAAATAGATTTATTTGAAGAAAAACATTATTCCTCACATCATTCAAAAAAACTTTTTATCGATATAAATGCATTCTAAAAAATAATAATAATGGTTTCATAGTTTATTACAATTGGTTAAAGTAATATTTACTCTTTTATTACTTTTCAAAAAAATTATTAATAGGAATCTCCATTTATTATTAATAAAAGGACCATATGCCTTTTCCTAAAATGTGAAAGGAATATTTTTTAATGTGCACCACATGAATGGAATTTCCCTTCATTTACCAATTAATAATTTAAAAATTCCATTAAAATTATACATAATTATTCAAAATAAAATGATTTTCACAATGTATTATGAACACTCATTTTTTAAAAGGTTAATTTTATTGAGAGTTTATTTTCCTAAATAAATTCTATAGGTTATTTTAGTTTCAATTTCATTTTCCATTTTGGTTAAAATCATTTAATGTTACAAAATATTTTTTAGGGATAGCTTTCAATACCATACATCTTCAATATATGGAATGTATATATCTTGTATGAAAATATGATTATGAAACCTTTTACTTTCTTATGAGGTACACCACAATGAAATAATATACTGATTATGAAACTAATTTATTTTCTATTGTTTTTGATACGACAAAATGTTAGAAAAACTATTTTATTTTCTGGGATTATTATATGATAAATGTTTTATGTGGTTGTGGAACACAATTTATGCTTTATGTGATGTGAATGACCAATTTCTCGCCCCAATGAATTTGGGTAATGATTAATGATACATAGGATAAATGGCTATATAAGAGATAATCCCAAGCCAAAAGAGGGTAAAACAGAGTTTATCACAAGACTAAAGGAATGTATATTGGATTTTATCTCATTCTTGAAGTAGTTGCGTAGGTTGTTATGACAACACTATCATTTTTCAATTCATTTTTGGATAAATTTGACATAAGATTTTTTATGGCCTCGTTTACGCTATAAATAAATATCTTATGTCAATTTTATGATCTCATAAATAATCTTATATGATCCTATTATTATTATTGTCTTATGAACTAGAATGTTTTAGTCCATTAGTCATGTTTTTGATATATGAATTGTATGGGATGGTTTTTGAAATGTCACTATGGTGTTTTCATCCCATAATGACCATGTTTTGTTGATATATCTATTATTTTTCATTACCAAGTATCTAAGCCCACCCTTTATTACATATCCTTTACCCAAGTTATGATGAAAATAATTTTTATTGATATGAATGAAAAGGGATACTAGTTATGAAGGAATTAGAGGGAGATGACAGAGCTCAATTATAGACCATTTGGTTATGTGTCTATGTTTCCGAAGGCACTAGTCAAAAATTAGTATTCAGTTGATCATTTTGTAATGTAATAAATATTGGCCTAATAATATGAGATATTTATAAATGATATGTTTGGTTCCTAATAGTTTTTATTATATTAACTTTTAGATATCATTTGGAATACTGGATGAGAAAACTTTAGTTAGAACCCTAATGAAGAGCGTATGAATCTAATAAAATCCAAATGTTTTTGTAACTAATAGATTATATGGTTTACCAATAAATAAATCACGATATAGGTAATAAATGTTTACGTGGCTCTCTACCTCATTTAACATGGTAATAAATCTGAAAATGTTTCATTAGGAAGGACTCTAGGATTACCTAGCACACGAACGACCCACCTAAATTTTCTGGTCACAAGAAAAGTGTGTATTGAGTCATACCCAACATTTATTTTTTTCATGATTTATGATCAATCTGATATTTACATGAGGATAAATTCCTTGATCAATATAATTGAATCATAGAAAAAAAACCTTGGATAAAAGTTCAGAACATGGGAACTAGAACATCACATATTAGTTATAATTAATTTGATCAATTAATTATTTACATTGTGAGAACTCACTCTTTTTATATGGATGTAAAAAATCTAAATATTACCATTATTTCATAATAGGCATACATAGTAAATTTTCTCTAGTGGTGATGCATATGTCTTTTAATAAATCTCTAACTATCATCGTAGGAATATTTGGGATGTAGTACAGAATATTCTATCACCTATAAACTTATCAGTTGATCTATATGAGATTTGATTCAAATGGATTGTCATCGATATCCCTTTACATGGGACTGGTAGTTTTAGGAAAATAACTCTTTGGTATTGAAAGTGTTCAAGGGGAAGGGATCTCTTTAGGGGGTTGAGAGGATTCTCTATATTTATTTTGCACGTCAGAAAAATGAATTAACTCTCCTAAAGATTAATTTAATTTGTTTTATATACTAATAGGTATTCGAGATAAATTTGAGAACATGTATTATTTAATATTTACATAATACCTTCATAACTCCCTGTCTATAATAACAATATTATTATTATTTCTGGATATGAACTTATATTTTTAGTTAAAACTAAATATTATTCGTTCAAATAGTAATTGATATATATTATTTATCTTCTAACCATTAAACTCATCCTACATGAATATTTATCATGTGTTGATTAATTTATATTTATTTTTAAAATAAATATAACTTCATTTTCCCCTAATACATGTAAATAAATATTATATTATATAAATATAAAATAAATAATTATTCAAAATTCCACTCATAAAATATTATCTTGAATTACGCGTGACATAATATACGTGATCCAGAAAAAAATGAATAATTTTTAATCTAATGGTGGAAATAATTTTTTAATACATTCAAATAAATAATAATATATTATTATTTAACTAAGATTCATGACACACATAGTGTGTGGCCTTATGGCCCACTTTTTCAGTGTCATTACGTTAAGCATTATAAAGTCACAGGTTATCATCTAAAGACACACCATGTCATGAATAGTGAAAGAACATAGTGTCACAAGGAACTAATATATCATACAGGTGTATACTGTGTAATGTAATCCCTTTATCATTATATCTTTAATAAAGTAGGTTTCACACTGGTGCTATCAACCCAGGTACTTTAGGTATCATTCACTAACATTCAGAAAATAAAACATGCTTATAGAACACCATAGACACTTATTTATTTAGTCCATATAATTTACATCAAAGTTCATGAGACATGAACTTATATTAAAAAATTGAAATTAAAAATCCTTTCAAAAAATATTTCTTAATGATTAAATACTCATGAAACACCCAACATATCCTACCACACTATGAAAACCTTTCATTTTTTTATTCAATAAAACCACGTATTCTTTTTTATAATACAGATCAATAAAAATATCAAGGCCTATGGAAAAATACACACAATCATAGATTGGAACATTATAAGACATATATAAATGTTGATTTCCTTTTATAGGGTCCAGTTCCCATAATATCACATAATGTATATCTCCAAGGGTGAACACCATGAGAACGTTCCCAGAAGTCCTATGACCCTCCACCCCTAATTTCCTATATGATTTATTTTCATCAAATTATATCATCAAGATATAGAATATATATTTTATAATTCTATCGTGGAACTTGTGGGTAGTCATCATAGTGGGGAGATACTATGAACATTTTGTGGGACCCCATCTCTTTTAGTACATTATCATTTACTGTGTCATATTGAAGAAAAATCTTGATCTTAAAATGTATTTTTAATATTCAAAGGTATGAATATGTTTTATCATAAAGTACATGGAAGATAGTTCTAGGGGACAAACTGTTAGGACCAAGATGATGAGTAATGTATTGGTTTTGAAGTTTTCTCTTTTATTGTAATGGAAATTTATTAATGTATGAAAATAACATGACTTTTTATTTGGTGGAAATAATATAGATTGTTGTTTTCAAAAGAAATAATCATACTCTATTGCTCAGAACGATGAGATGTTGTTTGAAGTAAAATGTTCTGATTGGACCTGCCTTGGGTAAGGAATGGGAGAAGACCATAATGAGGAATTGATCGTTATTTGGAATGAGAGAATCAGTTGCCTAGAGAGTAAAATATTCTTAAAGTAAATGGTTATTGGATACACTATGGATCTAGTATGAAAGAAGTGATTGTTTTAGAAATTGCATATCTATGATAAAATTTTAATATGGTAATGATTTTCTGATTTTTATATCACAGAAATCATAACTTGATTAGAGAACATATTATTCAAACACGATGGAATGAAAGGGAAAATAGTTATTCAAAATTGTACAATGATTAATCATATCATAGAGGAAGAGAAGTTGAAAATCGTACCTAGAATGATTTTACCTATTAAAAATAGTACTCAGCCTGATAATATTTTGAGAAATCGTACTCTGAAGGAACATAATCATTATAATCAGATTCATGCTGAGAAATAATGAAATAGGTTTTTTATTATTGTAAAGTATCAATACTTCCAATTTTTTGTCAGGAACTGTAGTGGTCAATCATCAGACATATACGAAGGCATGATAAAGAAGTTGATGGGGGAAAAATAATTTTTTTTATGTATTGTTGTATTAAAAAAATAAATAAGTTGTGGATCAGACTCAGTATGACATTGTCAACATTGGAAGTATTTATATAGACTTGTAAATAAAATGAAAATAAAAGAAGATGATAATCAGTATAGTAAACCATTTATAAGGGGTTGAATTGTTTTTATCAATCAGGCGGGTCATGGGAAAAGGTGATTAAGTTAATGTCTTACAATGAAATGTTGGAGGATATTTCTGAATGTTATGCTAATGGGGAGAATATCATTAAAAATAATAGTGGTATTCATAATTTATAGCGGAATCCATTTCTTCATAAATTCACATTAAATTAGCATAGAGGCCTGTTTCGAAGAAATAATATTCAAAAAATAAGACACATAAATTGAAATCTAATTGTAAATATAAATAATATTATGAGATGATATTATAATAAGAACCGAGACGCTTCAAGATGCGTTGAAGATGTCAAAATGTACCTGATAATTTAGGTGAAATTGACATTACAATGAATATGAATAAGCGAGAAAATTTTGGGATTCCCACCATAACCACTAATGGGTAACCTATAACTGGTGAAGTGTCGTTTTTAATTTTTGTAAATGATGTATTGTTCACTATATAAGAGAGATAAGCTCTGAGTTTTTAAAGAGAATAATATGATTTCCATATTTATATATTGTTGAAAATGTTTTGAAGAGTTAATGTGAATGAAAATAGATAATATTACGACGTTGTATTCAGCTGATCATCGTACTTAAAGATTATCATACTTAGTTTATTACTATATTCGGCATCCCAATTGTATTCAGTTGATATTCATATCATGCAGGACAATCAGATTTTATATTTTTATACTAATATTTCTGAACTAAGGAAGAATCATACCGGGATAATCATATTGAGTTTTCCAGACACATAATTGAAGTGATGCCAATTTATCTCTACCATATTTTGTCAAAGTCAAATTTTTCATGTTGAGGAGAATCATACTAGGAATAATTATACCTAAAATAATTATATCATGGAGAATCATACATGGAAGAATCTGAATAGAAAAAAATTACATGGAAATCGGACTAGGGATTTCCTTAAAAAATTCTAGGAATTGGAAACCAACATCTGGGTAAGAAATTGAAGAAGTTTTTCCACTTGAATATTATTTTAATTGAATTAAGAACATGTAACAGGAGTGGTTACATAAATTTTATATTAACCGGTTTGTGCTATAAAGACACACACACTATTGGAATTGTTTACATAGTGCTTCATAATTGTATGTTTATATTCATGTCGTTGTAATCTGTGGATTTTTTTCTAGTAAATTTTGTGGTATTTCCCCATTTCCATACCATACCAAGGACATCAAAATTCTTATAGAAAAGTGATCGTTGAAAATACTTTCTCTCCATTAAATTTGTGGTTGAATTGTATTTGGAAGTAAATTAAATATTAAATAATAGATGAAGGTTGTTTCAGGGAAAAATTAAAGAAAGATAATCATTGTTTCAACCCTCCCCCTCTTCGTGATACAACCATCCCGACTGGGAACATTCATGTTGTATTGGAGCATATTTTTTATTCCCTTGTTATTAACTAATGGAGAGTTTTAATTCTATAAATAGTTAAGGTATTCCAGTATTCTATGGAATGAATTATCATATCTAACAAGATAAATTTTTTTATTATCTTATGTCTATGGGATATTATGTTCTTAAAGATGAAACAATGGGTTACCTCCTATTGATTTTAATGTACATCTAATAGATACAGATAAAATGAATATATAGAATTATGGAAGGGACAAAAATACTATATTATCAGCACATTGTGCATGTTAATTATTAAGAGTGATAAGTGTCTCTACAATAAAAGTTATATGGGATAAAATGAAAATAATATACAAAGGAAATAAAAAGTGAAGAAGGAAAAAAATCTAGAGACTGAAATTTGAATATTTAATGATGGGTGAGCATGAATCTCTTGGGGACTTCCTTACACATTCAAATTACACTGTGTGTACTATCATATATCTTGGTGAAATTTTTGATGACTCAACAGTTTCTTAAAAGATTATAAGAATCCTTCAGAAAAGTTTGATACAAATTTTTCATCACTAGATGACAGAGTTCCAGAAATATTATATATTGAAGAATTATATAGATCTCCCATCAATTATGAAATGATAATGCAGAAAGGTATGAAAAGAAATAGAAAAATTGGTAGAGAAATTTATTCCTTGGAAACAAGGAATGAAAAGTAAAAGAAGATTCATATTTAAGATAAAACTGGTGAATCTGATTATGATGAAGAGGTATGTAATAGTCATGAAAATATATTATCCTTATTTTTTTAAAAGTGTAAAATAGGTACACAGAAATACTAATGGAAACTTCACTTGAAATGTTCTGAATGTGAAGCCATTGGGAACTATAATTCCAATTGTTCTCGAAGAAATAATGAATATGACAATGAATAAGAAGAAGAAATAAATACAAGAAGATCTGGAAGAAAATGGGTGATAATAGAAAATTGTATTCTATAAGGAAAGGTAAAAAATTCTTCTATTCCAATAGAATAAGCTTCTTATCTAAAGACGATGATGAAGAAGGAATTGATAGAGAATCTAGAAAATATGTTGACTATGGTATTAAAAATACTTTTATTCTAATACTGAATGATGATTAATAATGATGAAATATTTATGATGAAGAAGAAACTCAACTTGAAATGCATTTGAACGAATAATTGAAACAATTCCTAATAATGATTTTAAGGATTGAAAAGAAAAACCAAAAGTAAGAAATTTAATGTTCCACAATATAAAATAAATAAATATTTTATAATTAAAATGTGAAGATGATGAGAGAAATTGATTATTTGAAGAAATATATTGAGGAAGAAAAGAATCATAAAGATAGTTTTTTTTTTGAAAAGAAGAATGATAGGAATGTTAGGTTTGTTTCCAAGACCAGAGAACTTAGGAATCCATAAGATTAGAAGTACCCAATGATGGAAAAGTGTTTGAAAAAATATGAATCCAAAAAGGTACCAAATAATTCATGTTATGATAAATAAAAAAAACTCTGATTGATAATATAAAGGTCGGTGGATGATAAAAGATAGAAAAGAAGGTGCATTAGAAATATATTCATAATTTCAGTCATTATAGATGTTTCAGATCCAAATTCTCTTGTTATGGATATTGCTGGTATTGTGGTGGATTCATATATTCAACAAATATATATTTTTTTAACCACAAACATTTCTATTATTCCACATGTTATGAATGGAAATGTTTTAGGGGGATACAATTTGCTAAAAAGAAAAAGTCTTTGAAGATAGATTTGAAGAAACCAGAAAGGGTTGAAGTAAAGATTGAAATGATGTTCCAAACCCTAGAAAATATTGTTGAATTATTTTAAAAACCTAGATATCATGAATAAATATTACATGATTTGTTACCATCATATTAAAATATTTAGAACAATTCTCAAATTCCGAATATGATAAATGAAAAAGAAGAAGAAAACGATCTTGTCATTGATATAATATTGAAGGATACAAAAGGAGATCGACCATGGATTATTAATAGTAGGTTTCATTCTCATATGAAGGGATATTTTAAAGTGTTTAATAATGTGAAATATTTAAAAGAAAAAATACAGATATTGGGAAATGGTGAATCCTTTTAAATCAAAGGTGTTGGTTAAACCATAATTAGTAAAGAAAAGAAAAAATCCAAGACAGATTTATATATTAATGGGATGAACCTCAATTTTCAATGTGTATTAAATTTTATTGATGAGGATAATAACGTTATCTTCTAAAAATATGGTTTTTTGTGAATTGTTTTGAATTCGGGAAAATTTTATAAGGGGGAAACATAAAAGAAATGAAACTTGTTTCCAGATGGTGATATAGAAAACTCTTGTTACAGAAATATCGTGGAAGATAATCAATTATATAATCAAAGACTATGACACATGTATCAAAGAAATATGATTATGCTATCCAATCGACATAGTGTTTGAGGGATTCTCGATTTTCCAATAAGAAGTGATTGGTGCTGTACTTATTCATATAATGGAAATATATCAAATTCATTGCATAATAATGTTGATATCTCTTCAAAAAAACATGGAGTTGATTCATACCAACATTTTTGGGCCAATGAGAAAACAATAATCAAACAGTGATAAGTACTTTATCAATATAATTTATGACTTTACATTCATTACTTTTATTATTAATATGAAACATAATTTAGATGTTTTTACAGTGATTAAATGTTACAAAAGGATGTATAATAATGAATTTGAGTATTCAATAATGAAGATGAGAACAGAAAATGGGGGAGAGGATAGATGTGAATAATTATAAATTTATCTTAAGAATCATGGAATTAGGAATTAGTATACTTCTACATACACACCTCAGCAAAATTTGGTTGTTCAATGAATGAAAAGAAGATTTTTGTAAATGGGAAGAACTATGTTACTTGAACAAGGTATTTCTCATTATTTTTGGAGGCAATCCATGGGTACTACTATTTAATATAAAAACTGTTGTTTCTATAGGAAAATATCATTTATGACTCCATACAAGTTGTTTTATGAAAATTCTCCATGTATGAAACACTTATGAGTTATTTGGAGTCCTTGTTTCATAAATAAGAACGGTGTAAACATTGGAATCTTTGTGAAGAAATCTAAGGATAAAATCATTATTTTCTATCCTCTAGAAGGGAGAGGATATAGATTCTTCAAAAAAGTGAATAAATAATTTTTTTATTATGTTTATTTGAAATTAATTGAAAGAGGAGATATGTAAAAACATATTTTGGAAGAAAATATAGTGGATACTGTCTAAGAAAACAATTTTGATTAGTTTAAATATAATTATCTTCTTACTCAAGAAGAAGAATCTGACTTAGCCATTTCCATTAATGAGGAAGATACTAGAAAATATCATTCTAGTCTAAGGAGGCATGTGGACTATTATAATATAATTCAGAATCAACATAAAATGGTGAAAAAATAGAAGAACAAAAAATGCTATAACACAAACTACCTTGTATTCCAAAGTGGAGGTGAATGATGTTAATGAATGTTTTGAGTATCATAATGGGTTGAATAATAGTATGAAAAGATAAATTAGATTAAAAATAATGATACATGGGAACTCAGAACTATTATTGAAAACAAAAACATTATTGGCATGATATGGGTCTCTGGAACAAGTTGAATGAAGAAGGCGAAGTGATAAAAAACAATGAAATATTGGTATGAAA
This sequence comes from Viscum album, assembly GCA_963277665.1. Lineage (NCBI taxonomy): Eukaryota > Viridiplantae > Streptophyta > Magnoliopsida > Santalales > Viscaceae > Viscum > Viscum album. Next base: position 3,364,457 of record CAUJRU010000001.1, read on the forward strand.
GTGGTATTTCCAAATTGAAGGTATTGATTTTGATGAAACTTTTATCGAGTGGAAATAATAGAAACAATCAGAATCTTTATTTATAATACTAGAAATGAGGCTATATGTTCTTTCAAATGGATAATAAATCTTCATTTCTGAATGGTGATCATGAAGAGGAATTGTATATTAAACAAAAATGTGGATTTCTTTGGGAAAGATGATAGTAATGTGTATAGATTAAAAAAAGCATTGTGTGGCCCAAAAGAAGCTCTGAGGGAATTTAATTCCAAATTGGATACATGCATAAAGAAGTTGAATTTTTTGAATATAAGAGTGGATAACAATCTCTACATTAAATAATGTTTAAATCATTCTCGTATTGTTATTGTATTTTTTAATGATATTATGATTACTGGGAATGTTGAATGAATTTATGAACTATTTTCTGAAGAAATGAAAAGAGTATTTTAAATGTACATGTTGTGGGAAATTAAATACTTTCATGGGATAGAAATAAATCAAATAAAGGAACACATTTTTATTTCCATATAAAAGTATTTTATAGAACTTTTTAAGAGTTTTGGCATTGAAAAAATAAAAACCCATTTTTCCAACAATATCAGTGGGAACACATTTGTTTAAAAATAGGGAAGGAAATGAAGTTGATCAAAAAATATTTTCAATATTGATTGGTATTTTATGGTATTTTACTGTCTGAAGACCAGAAATTCATTATGCAGTTACCCTATGTGCAAGATTTCAGAGTGCTCCAACTGAATAAAATTTAGACGATGAAAATATATTTTTTAGAACATCAATGACACAAAAAAATTTATGGAATCTCAAATAGTATTGAATTTTTTTGGTATTGATATCTTGATTGGGAAAAAAATTTTATTGATAGAAGATCCAAATCTAGTGGATATTCTTTATGGGAATTAATTATGTTTGTTGGAAATAAAAAAAATATAATTTAGTAATTCTTTGTACGACTGAAGATGATTACTTTTCTGTCACTATGGACACTACACAACTTATGTGGATGAAAAATCAATTGGATGATTTACATGTTGAAGTTAAGTCACTCATTCCCTTTGGTTTTGATACTCAATTTACAATTTATCTCACTAGTAATCCTATTCAAAATTATTTTTTAAAATATTTTGATATCAAGATTTATTTAATCAATGAGAATATTGAGACGAATGGTTTTCTGTTGGAGTATGTTCTATCATCGAAATAAGTATCTGGTATTTTAGAACAATATTTATCCATGGAACCATTTTCATAATTGAGGTCGAACATGTGTGTCCAACCTACTTCTATTCATTTTTGAGGTATGTGTTTATATCCCCTCTCCCATATTACCTTTGTATTGTATTTTCGAAGGGGACAATTGATTCATTATCAATCCTTTTCAAAGGAAAAAAGAGGGAGTTGTGGGTAAGATGTGAGTTCAACATTGTTTTGAGAGTGATATATTATAACTTCTTCATGGGTTGGTGGAATGAAAAAATTTGTATTGATTTTCAAGAATGAAGATAAGCAGAGGCAGATAAAGAAGTTTTTCATAATAACTTCTTTTGGATAGCATGGTTTTGCTGTAAATAATTCATGTTTCTTATAATGAGTTAGCTCATATAGGCTTATAATTGTTGATAAGTATCCCATTATTTGAGGATGCAAATATCAATGATTTATGAAACATTGTTGACAACAAAATCAAATGAGGTAGATTATTAGGACCAAGATGATGGTGAAGGTATTTATTTTCAAGTGTTGTATTTTATTGTTAAGGAATGTTTTTAAAAAATTTAAATCACCTCACATTTCATTTGATGAAAATTTTATTGACGATTGGTTTCGAAAGAATCATACATACATTGTTCCTTGTAACGAGGATAATCAATTACAATGAAAACATTCTGATTAGAAATTCCTTTAGTTTAGAATTGGTAATGAATGTAATGAGGAAGTGATCATTATCTGCAATGAGATAATTGATCGCATATAGGATGTAACTTGATGGAATTAAATTTTCATCTAAATCACTCTAGATACGGTATGAAATAAGCTATTTTATTAAAATCTACATGACTATAATAAAATTTAAATGTGATAATGCTTTACATATTTTTATGTCACATAAATCATATGTATATTGGAGAGATTATGATGCAAGATTTATGGAAGAAAATGGAAAATAGGTATTCCAAATCATAACTAGATTAATGTTATCCTGGAGGAATAGAATCTAATGTTCGTACTTAGAATTGTTATACCTAGAAAAGATCATACTCAGCCAGATCATATTTAGGGAAATAATACTCAAAAAGATCATACACATTATAATCAAATTCGGGATGAGAATGAATGAAATAGGTTGTTGGAGGATTGGGATATTTCATTATATTCAATTATATCATAGGAACTGTAGCAGCTAACACTAAAATGTATTCATAAGCATGTGAATGAATTTTATGGAAAATGATAATGATGTTTTATGTGGTATTGTATTTTGAAAAGAATGAAGCTTCTAATTGGACTCAATATTCCATGATAATGAGAGGAATAATTGATTAATATTGATGAATGAAAATAAATTAAAATAATATGATCAAAAATTTATTAAATAATTTAAAAGGGGTTGAATTTATTTGTTTATCAATCATGTGCGCTATGAAAAATGGAAAAGAAGTTAAAGTGGTTTGAGAGAAAAGACGAAGGATCTTAATGAAAGTGCTGTCAAGGGAGAGCGTGACATTAAAAAGATTTGTTGTATTCATCATTTATAGTTGTATCCATGTCATCATAAATTGAAATTCAATTGGGAAAGAGTTTTTTGGAAGAAATTGGATTTAGAAAATCAGACATATAAAATTAAATCGGACAACAAATAGAAAAAAAATATTATGAGATGATGTTTGAAGTAGAATCGAGAAGCTTTGAGAAGTGTTGACAAAGTCAAATTGCACCCTATATTTTTTGTTAAATTGATACTAGGATGAATATTATTATATTGGAAAAATTTGGGATTCCTTCTATAACCACTCACGGGTCACCTATAAAAGGAAATGTGTAATTTTCTCTTTTTCTGACTGATGTAATATTCACTTTAGAAGAGGGACGTGCTCAGTGTTTTTAGAGAGTATAATTGGATTTACTAGTTGATATTTTTTTTGATATTTTTTTTACAGATTCAAGTGAAATTGAAAATACAAGATCAAAATGTTGTATTTAGTTAATCACTGTACTCAATGATTATCTTACTCGGCTAATTACCATATTTTTCATGTCAATCAGGTTCATCTAATCATCATATCAAACTGGACAATCAGATTTAATATTTTCATACTCAGATTTCCAGACTGGGGAAGAATCATACATATAGAATCGTACTTTGTTTTCCATACTCAGAATTAAAGTGGTGCTGATTCATATCTATTGTATTCTGTCAAATCCATATGTTTCATACTAGGGACAATCATACCAGGATGAATCGTAACTAGAATATTTCTATAAAGGAGAATCATTCCAAGAGGATCATATTGGAAAAAACATACTAGGAAATTTGGAAAGGGGTTTTTCCTAAAAATTTCCATGATATTCCTACACTCATCTATTTAAGAAGTTAATGATGTGTTTTCAATTGAATATGTTTTTTGTAATTTAAAATAATATCATGAAACACAAGTTTTTACATAAAATGTATATTACCCAATGGTTGGTAAGCTAGTGAACTCACACTATTTGAATTTCTTACATAGTTCGACACAAGGGTTATATTAAATTCTACTAATTATAATCCATGGATTGTTTTCTATTGGATAATGTATTATTGGATACCATACCAAGGACATAGCTATTAATATTTAATAGTGATACTTATACATAATTTTGTTCTTTTGGATGTGTTTTTGAATTATTTTCAGGGGTAATTGAATATTGAATAGGAGGTAAAGGACGATTCAATGATTCATAAAAAGAAAAAAGTGTCACTTATTCACCCCTCTTCTTCTCTGTGATACAATTATTCTAACTGGGAACTTTCACCGACTCCAACAGAATCATAAATGCACTAGATCCTACTTATAACAACCTTCATTCCTATAGCTCTCACATTATATTCATATTTTTTCTAAGATAAACCTTTAGTGAATGGGTCCTTCATTTTCTCTTCTTTGGAAACTCTACATACGACAACATTACCCCTCTAGGAGAAACCCCTCTATAGGGGAGACATGCATATTTTGTGATTTTTCCATTATTATGAACTTGAATATATTTCAATAGCTTGTGATACAATATTATTATAATAAAATTAGATAATTTATTTACAATTAAGAATCACATTAATGTCATGGAAAAAAATTCATATCTAGATAGATTCCTTGGATGAATTAGAAGGAACTATATACTCTGACTCCACTGTAGAATCAAATACAACTATATTTTTTGAACTCATCCAGTTCACAGTTCCTCTATTGAGATAGAAAACATGTCCTGATTTTGACTTTAGAAGAGTTTTATATGTTTGAAAACTAGAATAACTATAATGTCAGCTGGCCATATCCTCATCTCTTCTAGACACCCGCTAAAAATATGTATTTCTTCTCATATTGATAAGGATATCATTAATATTTGTCCAATGTTATTCTCTTGGATAATTGTCATATCGTCTAACCATTATTAATTCATAGGAAACACCAATTATTGTATGTAAAATGTCTATCATGATTAATCCATCAGTGAAGAATATGTGATCTTATTTATTCTATATTTGTCTTTCTATTTTCAATGTAACATTTTCTAAGAAAGATGTATACCATGTGACAATGTAACCATTCATCTATTCTATTGTTCCATACTAAATCTTCTTAGTATATTTTCAATTTATGATCCTTTACATTGTATAGGTTGCCTATTGTGTCTATGACGATTGTTCATGATAGATAGAATATAGATTGCTTCACCTAAATCCCTTACTGATTACCACTTGTTTATCTAGTACTTATGTGACTATAATTGTGTTATGTTATTTCCAATAAGTAATATTTCATCAACATATAATACTAGGATAAAAAATAAATTACTATAAAAACTCATATAAACACCCGAATCTTATTCTTCCATAATTAATCTAAAATCTTTTATAGAATCATTGAATCAAATATTCTCGGACATATATACCTTCTTTATTACATAAATGGATATCTGCAACTTCAAAATACATTTGCCCTATCCCGGAGTCACAATTCTTTTATGTTGTTTCATGTAGAAAACTTAATAAAAATTCCCATTAAGAATCAATGTTTTGATGTGCATATAAAATTTTTTATAGTTATAATAATATTTTAAATCATGTATAATTATGATTGATGAAAATATGTTGTCTAGTGAAAATGTATCATCATTGTAAATTTATTGTTTCTATTTAAACTATGTGTCCACTAGACATTCTTTATAGGTAGTAACCTTACCTTCTATGTCCAGTTAATTAATCAAATCCCATTTTCACGCAACAATATTTTCATCAACTAATTCTTTGACTAGAACCCAAACATTGTTATGACTCATGGAATATATTTTAGAATTCAGGAATTATTGCTATCTACTATCATCTATGATATCTAATACCTCTTGGTAAGATATAGGTTCATCATTGACAATAAATAATGTTTCACCATCTTCAATGTTTAGATAACCATATCACTCTGGTTCAATTACCTCTATAGTCCTTTTATGTAGTACTTTTATTAAGGAACTAATTCTTCCCATGGGACCTATTGAATATATTAGTCAACAAACTCATGTGTTTATTGAGAATAATCTTCCTTGAAGTCAATAATTCTCCATCCAGCCATTTATATGATGATCTCCCTCCCAAAAAAGTTGTTTTGTCTAGTGAGAGTCACATTATTGTTTGAGAAGGTTTACAGGATTTATACCTTTTTTTTCTTAGGATACCCTATAATTATACACATTATTCTCTGGGGTGATAGTATGTTTCTTAATAATACCATAACAAATTCCTCGCAACACTATACATGTGAATGTGTAAAAAGGATTCTTTATACACCATAACTCAAATGTAATTCCATTTAGTGCCATAGTTGGTAATCCCTTTAATTTGCATACTGTAGTTTTTAATTCATACCCCCAAAAGGATAGTGGAGGATATTTAAGACTCATTATTGACTATATCATGTCTCTCAAGGTACGATTCCTCCAATCACTAACACCATTACAATGTGTTTTGTATGGTGTAGTGAGTTTTGATAGAACCCCAAACTCCCAGATAATTCTTATGACCTATTTGTTAAGACATCAACCACCTCAATATGATCAGACATTATTTATATTCATTCCAATTTGATTCTCAAGATTATTCTTGAAGTATTTTAATTTCATAAAGAAAGTATATTTATACATCTTTATGTACACATATAATTATATACTCAAGTAATTAAAAAAGGTTACTAGGTAATAATATATTCCTCTAGATTATACTATGAATGGTCCAGACACATCAGTGTATACCAATCCAAGAATCTATGTGTCCCATCCACATTGTCTGAAAAAAGGTGATTTGGTCATTTTTCTTTATAAATAAAGCTAACATTATTAAAGTGGTTTTATCTCATATTTTCTAAATAGAAATTTTGATAGATCATCTTCAAAATCTTATTGTTTACATGAACAAGATGGTAATTCCACATATGGGTGTTATTGATTCATGTGGGCATGAATCGTTATCTACATACAATATTTTATTTTCTTAATTTATGTCATAAATACCATGAAATAAATGTTCACTACCAAAACATATGTTTTATTTATAAAAGAATCAATATTTACTTCTAAAATTAAAGATAAAGCCATTTTTATATAGGAATGGTACACATTTATATTATTGGTAACAACTTCTACATAATGACAATTTTTATGATCAACAAAAATCTTGTGTGAAATGAAGTGTGGTAGTATCCAATAGATATTGTAGTCATACACTCTCTATTATCAGCTCAAAAATACACCTATCCTCTAAAATAACATCATAATATGAATTTTTATATAGATGTGATAACCAAAAGATATATCTAATACCAAATGTGTTGATATTGTCAGATTACATTCATTAACCGACACACCTTTAGATTCCCCTTGATTCTGGGTGATGTTTTTCTTCTAGTATCATTTATTTCTACATAAATTTCATATTTACTCTTATTTTTTACATTATATATGGATAATCCCCTCCATGTAATGATGTATATCAATAGAAATAGACATGATATGAGTCTTCAGACCCTTAACATTGTTGTTCTTGTTCTTTTTCACCATAAGGACTATGGGCTTTTCACTCCCCATGTCCTTATCTAATTGGAGAATAAATAATATATGTTTTGAAATCAAGATATCATTATTTATCATTTTATAATTAATAATAAAAATGGAGAATTTGTTATATAGTGGTGAATGTATGAGATCTGTGTGAATCTCATATAGGAATTTAAGTTGTATGATGTCTAAGCACTGAATGTAGACCATAAGCATGACTACATTAGGGCGGGATGGAACAAAATCTCCATGAATTGTTGAAATCATATAATTATAGATCATATACATTTTTTCTCCCACATTATTTTGAAATATATACCAAATTTTATACCTTATGTCAAATGTATCCACAAACTCATAACAATTCAAAAGATCATTCTTCACGGATGATAGCATGGAACATTGCACATATGAGTAATATCCAAGTATTTCTAATTGAGTTATAACTCATCATAACTAGAATCATTACTAAGAGCACCAGGAATAGGATCTTCCAGTAAATACAATTTTCTTTAATGGAGTAGGATAACATTTATGCGCCTTTCCACTCTTCGAAATTTGTTCAAGTGATAAGGTTGTCATTCTAATGTATGGATCACTGTGATATGATCAAATTCATTTTTATTTTAGTTTCTAATAATAATATTATTAATTATTTAGTACTTCTATTGATAAAAGTTTATAAAAATAATTAGATATTATTTTTATTAATATCCCATTATTTTATCATAACCTAATACAACTGTTGGCTTTAGATTATCATGTCACTTGAACAGTCTAGGGGAAATGATCCGTATTCCCATTCTCAATACCCCAACATTTTTGGGTCAAGAATCCTTATTAATTTTAGGTAGTAATTCCAAATTCTAACTATATTAACTCACAGTTCTGTGGTATTTGAGTGGACACCCCAATCTTGAAATCTGTAACATGGATTTCCTAACCCCTTCTCCTCTCAATAATAACATGTACTACATTGGATGTTAATCCTTTATGTGAACTAATTTATTTTAAAACAAGACTTCATGTTATAATTTCTTGATATTTGAGTGCACCACAACATTGGCGGGTAACACATATTTAAATATGGGTCAATTTTAACTGATGTGCTGGAAGGTAATACCAACTAAATATATATAGTTGAAGAATTTTATATTAATGTGTAAATTTTCAAATATATTATTAATTATATTACTGTTTTTATTATCGGTATTTACATATTTTATTTACAATGTGTTGTATTTTTTGTCATAATTCAATTTATTTAATTTCTACCTCGCATGCTTATTAATTCGTTAATTTATGAGATCAAAATAAAATAACCATTATGAAATAACCAAGACACTTGATATAAATATAATAATAAAACATTAATATCGTGATATTTTACTAATATTTAGTTTATCTAGGGGATTAAAGACTAATATTTGACCTATGATAAAGTAAATTGAACCAATTATGGTTTATAATTCTTATTTCCACATGTCCACCTATAAATCCATCTTTGATTGGTTTCACCGAAGCTCCACACATAAACCACCTCCACTTGATTATGAGTTTCATCCATTAAATATTCTTTTACTCACATATAGGTGAGTTGGAATGGGATGAAATAAATGAAACCATGGGAATATAGTCCCCTACATAATGATAAGACAGATAACATGTAGACAAAAAATTTAATTTAATAATAATTTAGATGAAAACCATCACATAAAATTTTATTGGTCAATGATTGTGATAATCCATTACCATGAAAATAATTATGTATTTAATAAAATTATCATTCAATACTTATCATTGTTACTTATGATAAATCAATATTTAATCAAATAATTGTATTATTTAATTAATCAATTATTTTATCATAATTATTATATGAATTTCCTAGAGAATATAATCCACAATTATTTTAAGAAATGAATAAATTTATATTAAATTAGCTATGTATATAAAAATAATTGGAGGAAATTGGTTAATTGCCAGTAAAATCTAGCCAACTTGTAGTATATATGTATATTGTTTATTTTATGACATATGGAATGCATGAATTATCAGGTACATTTATCACATGTACATTCAACATAATTATTAAAAAAAGTACATGATATTTTTTTCACATGTTATGATTCAATTAAATTATAGTAATAAGTTTAATATTACAGAAAAATGATATGTTTATCTGAACATTAAAAAAAATTAATTATACATATGTATATATAAAAAATAAAAATCCATCACTTGGTGCATCCTTTCAACTTAATGAACACACACATGTACATGATGAAATTGTTTACAAAGTACAATAAATTAATTTTAGTTCTACCCGATTATTTATAGGTATATTAATTGTACAAGATAGATATAAGGCACGATCTTTTCTCATAGAATATCCAAGGCACACGCCTAATGAAACATTTTATAAACCATTCCATATAAAATATTTGATTACATAGCATGTACATGGGATACATGGAGTGTGGTATCCGAGCCACACATCCACTAGTTTCGTATTCCATGTAAAAAGATACATGGCCCATTTTTGACTAAGTTGTACACATATTGCACAAAATAAATAATGTTTGTATACCATTTTACTATGATCTATGATGAAGAATTCTATAAGAAGTCTAAATTTAAATGCACGATGTGTCACAAATTCACAAGCCTTGAATAAGTTGTCAATTAATTCATGGTGAATTAATCACTAGTACATGGCATGTACCTCAAGTTTACATGGTGTACAATCTATTATTATCTGACCAGATTCCGTAGCACAACTAGATGACATATTCAATTTTATTTCATTCCAAAAATTAACAGACTTCATTATATTTATGTGAAAGGGATGTGGTAGAAGAAAATATCACAGTTTAGATTATTGAACTATTGAACATAAATTGAAAACTAAATGAGAAATGTGTAAGTAAACCAATGATATTTAAATAATTATAAATTATTATGTGATAGCTCGGATAACAGATGATGGTTCTTGTTGTAGTGGTAGGGTGGGATTAGTCATGACCATATTTTCTTTTTGTCATGATTGATGATTAATATGAGATTTACATGGTGATAAGCATCATGATCAACAAAATTGAATCCTAGAAAAAAGGCAATGAATAAAATTCCAAAACTAGATTTTGAGATCATCTCATTTTGTTTACAATAAATTTAATCATTTAAATTATTTACTTGTGAAAATTCATTCATTATTGATGGTATGAAAACAAATCTATATTGTACCATCACTGCATTATATAAATAAAGAATATATTCCCTCTACTGGTGAACCACACATGATTCATAAATATTAGAAAACTTCTATAGGAATATTTGGGTAATTACATATTAGATCATATCACTTTCGTCATTCCATTATGATGGTCACAAGAATATCCTCAAAATGATTATCTTTGATCTCTTTTTACTAAATAGTGATTGGTAGTGGAAAATCAATGTTATTTCATCACAGTGTTCTTGTAGAAGTGATCTCTCTTAGGCTTCTAGAGGATTTTATTGAATCATTATGCACATGAAAAAATTAATTAGCTCTCATAAAAAATAATATAATTTGTTTTATATACAACCAGTCATTTGAAATAATTATTTTACCTTGTTCCTTATAATATTTATTTAATCTATAAAAAACCCAGGAGTTTAATAATTATATTATTATTATTTTCTTGGCATTATTTTAACAACCCAATGAAATTTAAATTTTATTTATTTAAATAATATTTACTCAGAATGTGAAATAATATATATATATATATATTATTTATCTATGATTATGGATACACATAGGGTGTGACCCTCAAGGCCTCATTCATAGTTTCATCAGAAGAATCATCCTAGAGTACATGGTTATCATCTAGAAACATGACAAGTCACCCATATATAAGTAATTTAATTCTGATATGACATAATATGTCTTATAGACATTACTATGTAATATAACCCCTATCACAAAATGTATAACAAATAATGTTTCATGACGGTGCCGTCATCCTATTTTCGCAGTGTCTCGTTCTTTGACATTCATGAAATTGAACATTCATATATAAAACAATGTATATGGATTTATTTAGGCTATATAATTTCAATAAAATGGCCTAATATATCAAATTCCATTATGTAACAGAAGGGAAAAATCATTTCTCACATTATCCATTAATACAACATTACATATGATGCTCCCAACATATCATACTTCATCATGAACATATGTCATCACAATTTTGATTAATACATCAATTTAAATGAATTATAATACTCATTAATAATAATATAAAATTATAATGATGAATAAACACATCTATAGATATCGACATCCATTGTTCCGTATGAATGTTTATTTACTTCGGGAATGTCTAATTTTCATAATATTCTACACATGATATTACCAAGGTTGTACACCAAGAGAAGTTGCCTCAATGTTCTATGAGTCTCCATAACTAATAAAATGTATCATTTTTTATCCTCAAATGATATAATATGGCTACATAACATATATTTAAGAATACATTAGGTGAACATGGGGGTTCCATCTTAGAGGGGAACTGTTATGACCTTTCAGTGTGATAACACCTCTTATGACATTATTGTGAACTGTGTTACATTAAAGAAAAATTGTGATGTGTTATAGAGTTTATTAATGTTTTAAAAAATTATTAAGTGTTATCATAATGTACAAAAAAGGTGGTACTAGGGAACCAAATCCCATAGCTCATTGTTTGGAACTCTCAATGGGGTTACACTTTAGTTAATTACTTTTTTTTTTGAATCATTATAAGGGATTTGAATAGATTATAATAATGGATGAACCAGGATAAACTAATGTGTCCATGATTAACATAATGGTTTCATGATTTAGACATTTTATAATTTATTTTACATGAAAATGTTTTTTATTATAATGATAAGATTTTAAAACACTATTGTTTTCTAGTCAATCAAAAGTCATATAATGAAATAGACTAAAATAGAATTTGATAGAGAATGAGTTGATTTGAAATAAATTGGGATGATAGATGGAGTGATGGATATATTGATTATCCCTGGTAATTTTTTACAATTAATGATTGAGGACATTTACCTCATCAAACTCTTGAATTCACCATAGAATATAATTATAGCGTTTTCTCATATATCGAGTGGTGGAGACCATGAATGAAAGAAGGGTTAATTTCTAAAATTTTGAGAATTTTGTAAGAATAACTCTCAGAAATGTCTCAAAGGATAAATAATACAGTTTGTGTGTCCAGATAAATAGAACATTGTAACATATTTCTATAGAAAATTGAAAATTTGAGTTAACAAAATTAAGGGTAATAATGGTTTCCTTAAGAAATCATCAAATTTTGATTGTTAAAAAAGTTGATGGTAATGGAAATAAATAAATAAATGTCCTATGAAAAAATGTCTGGTAGCAGATCTGTCTAGTGGTACAGGTAAATGGTTTTTTATTGATGATGATGAGACTACAAATGACATATGAATGTTAGGAGGTACAACTGAATACTATAATGAATCCTAGTTAATTGTTTAATAATGATGTGGAATGATTAGAGTGTTCAATAATATGAATTCAATATTTATGATTCATGAAATATTTATGAATTTTTATTAAGAAGTTTCAATTTATGGATTTTAAATACTATGTTAAATGGAACAAATGTATTAAATTTTTTTAATAGCACGGTATTATTTTATGGAAAAAACATCATTAAAGGAAACATAACCCTTAATGTCTCTGAGTTATTGGGATAATAGTTTCTAATTTATATAAATAAATGATTGTTATAGATAAAGTAAATTTGATAGTATTTATGACCTTTGGACTAATTAGTGGTTTGATGAAAATTTAGGTTATGTTATAATTGATGGAGTTTACAAATATTTTGGATTTTAATATATATTCATTTATATAAGGATTTATATTACTGATGATGATTAATATATATATATATATATATTCATTAATAATTTATGATAATTATGGCTATTAGAATGTGTTAAGAGAATACATGACCAATTTCGTCACATATTTTGTATTTTATAATTAATATCTATATAATGATATTTGGAGAATTAATGATATGCTTATTTTAAAAATTTATTATTATTTTATATAAATATTTGTAATGTTGTAAGGGTGTTAATATTAATTACTTATGGAATGGTGAAAATTAGATATGGTTTTAGATATCAATGTATTATATCATAATATGATGATTTTGCTATATTTGAAAAAATTGTTCTATCATTTTTGGTTTTTATATTATATAGATATAGGTGGAATAAAATATCCTTAAATTATCGATCTTGGGATCTAATAGTTCCTGAAGCCTAAAAAAATATTCTTTGTTTCATGTAGTAAGATATAAAATTGAAATTAATTTAATAACAATGATAGGATAATAGTTTTTTTTTTGAAATGGAATGAAATCATGTAAATATATTTTAACATGTTCTCTATCATGAAAGTAAAATAACCACACCATTGAAAAAAAATTATAATTACAAAAAATATTTTCTTATTTCAACTTCATTCTTATTGAATCAATGGTCTTTTTACTCAACTCATATTTATGGATTTGTGGATACTAACTTCCTTTTGACCATGTTCTATATAACTTCATGCCAGTCCTTGGGCATTAATATTCTCTTCTATATCATTATTTTCACATCCCACCAATGTTCTAATATTTTGAAATATAGTCATACGTTTTTACAGATAATGTTCATAATTTCATTCCCCTCTTTTCTATAGACTGTTTTATAAACCTTCTTATGATTTGGGATTTTCTAGAAATAATTTTCATTTGTAAAACCCTAATTACCGAGATCATGTTCAAATTTCAAGGATAATATTTTTTTTATAGAGGGTTTAGTATAGAACGCTGAGAAATTATGATTTTCTTAATTTATATTATTTATGATAGATTTTTTTACATGAAACATTGAATTTCAAAGAATCATTATATACTATTATTATAATTATTTAACCTTGATCATTATATCATAACCATTAAATTTGGAGAAATGAATGTGAATAACCAAATTCTAAAAATTCATATAAATGGATTTAAATAACTAAAATGTATTTCTAATTAATTATCCTTTTTTATTAAAGGATTTATATACAATAAAATTCTTAGTTTCCTCAAAAAAATTATTTTAATTACATTACTATGAAAAAATTGTAAAATTAATTTTTAAAAAATTGATAAAAAAAATGTTAATAGAATAAAATATTTTTTGGAATAAAATTTTCATAATTATCTTAAATTAAATTGTTGAGAATTTTATGTAATGATTAATTTTTCAATTAATAGTGAATAATATATATATTTAGTAAAAATAATGATTACATTTAATGAATTTAAAAAATTATCTATTAATTAAAAATATATTATACATAATGTTTGACCAATTTTATATTTATTAATAAAATATATATCATTAGAATGAATCTTATAATAAAATTTTATGTTAAAACATTCAATACTTATGCAAATTCTCTATTTGGATTACCATTTTTTCGTCAAATTTGGGAGTTAAATTTTAAAATGATTTTTCCAGTTCTATGAATGTATTTTTTATAATATATTACAAAATTTCAATTTGAATATTTTAAATCTTATTATATTGTATCTTTAGTTTTTTATAACTATGTATAGTAATAATGAAAAAAATTAATAATCGTAGTTAAGGTTTAAATGGGTTTATTATGGGTTAATAAAAAACCACTGTAAAAATGATATAAAAACATTTAATATTCATATTTGATAGATATACTTTGACCCTTTTTATATTTTTATCTACATTTATTTTCTTTTGGGAGACTTTTCAATGAAAATGTACAACATAATAATGTAGGTAAAGGAAAATAGAAAAATTCACCCTCTTCATTTTAAATTTAAATTGTGTGTTTATATATGAAAACACATCATATTAATGAATATTGATTTTCATATTGTGAATAATGAAATTAGTTTAATGTGGGAAATTTATTTTTTATTTTTAATAATTTTATAGTCTCTTTAAATTCTTAACCAACAACAATGTTGTAATTATTTAATACGTAGAAAAATAAAATTAATGGTTTTGTGAATATTAAAAGTAACATAAATTGAATGAATTATTTTTTTTCACTCAAATTTTAAATAACCATAACATGATATACATGTGTGAATCTAATATATTATAATTACACATTTTTAATTTTATTTTCAAAATCAAATAAAATAAATAATGTCAAAATTGATATTAATGTTATTTTATGATAAAAAATATTTTATTAAATGATATAAATTTCAATATAACCATGTCTTATTAGAATTTATTTTTATCAGTTTTTGAATTTCATTCGTGGTCCATTTATGTAAAAAAAATTCATTTATAATAGTTATATTTATCCCAAGATAGTAAAAACATTATTACATTATTAATGTGTTAAAAAGTGTTTTGTGACTTATGGGAAGATGGGATAAAATTAATTTTAATCCAGAATAAAATTTTTATTTTATAAATTTGATATTTTATTAACTTCCACTTGTTAATGATTTCAAATTAGTAACATTTTTTAATAAAAAATGAAAAATTAACTCGGTAAAAGACAAGTTACCATTGTGAAATCTAAAATAAAAAATGTTTGGGAAAATATAATTTAAGGAAAATCATGTTCATGACATGTTTTATCTTATTTTATGGTATGTTTCAATAAACCAAATAATCCATACACTCCTCCAATTATTTATTTTTCTAGAAACTTGGGTAATAGTGACTTCCAATTATTTAATGTGTTTGGGTATTTTCAAAAATAAAAATACTCCCCAATTAGGAAATTCAACATATTCCCCTCAATTACTAACACCTAAAAAGAAATATTGATTGAGAAAAATATATTAAAACACCTTCCCAGCATTCTTATCCTGGTTTTGGAGCTTTTTTTATCACAATATACCATTCCTTGGGTCCGTTATAAGAAATCCAAATACGGTTGTTCAAAGAGAAGATAATTCCCTTCACTAAATTATATATTTTTTACTTATTATACTATCGCATTCAATTATTTATTGATGATTAAAAAATATTAACAATATTATCTAAAATATTTATATATTTCATTTTGTTTTTTGGAATAACCAATATAAATTTATTCCTCCAGAAAATGTGAAATAAAACTATTGATCATGTTTATAGTGAAATAATGATATATTTAATTTTTATTTATGATTTCTATGATATAATTTATCTATTGAAATTACAATATCACATATACATTATTGAATTCCATTATGTGGGAATATGATAATGTAACTCGTGTGCACGGAGGACCAAATAAGTAATGTTTTAAATTATAGAGATTATAGGACCCTGATAAAAATTAATGGAATACATATAACATACCAAAACATAGATGAAATACGATGTAGGGTTTATCTAAAATGTGACACTATCATAGAATTTTTAATAAATGTGTAATAAATGGTAATAATTAAATCATATAAATAATGATACACATGATTATGGTTTTGTAATAGATTTATATTAAACCTATAATTTTTATACTAGAGGTTTGAATGTGTAAGAAGGAAGTTGATACTTAAGGTATGTGATTTTTTTCACAATTTTTGTTCATAAGACAAATGTTCTGTTACACACATTTCTTCATTCAAGGGGTGTAAATACTACACATTTGACATTATATATCATGAATACCCCTCTATTCATTATATTTAACGTTACATTTGATTTTATTCTATAATGGAGATTAAAATTCATATGTTACAAGAGATATATGATTTTTATGTTACAATCTCATTGTTTATCAGGATTGAATATGACAATGATTTCGATGATGAATTATTTTTACCTAATTTTCAAGAACATAATAAATTTTATTATATACTTTTCATTTCTTAATATTACATGTTTTCCCTTCTATTTCAGGTCATTATGTACTCAATATTCAAAAATAATCATTTTAATTTATTCCAACTTTATTGATCTCTTTGGTTGAAACCCCATTTTTATACATATCCATGTTTTATAAAAAAAATTAATGACTATTTTAATGTTCCCCTATGATTTTAAAATTCATTTTTACCCTTCCTAGGCGTTTTAGAAAAAAATAGAAGGAATAATTATGTAATTTTCCAATTAATGCCCATTTCTAATAAACTAATAATTTGAATTGAATATATGTATTAACATATATGACATGAATGTAATTACATATCATCATGACTGATCAATATTTCATATATTCTATTATGTGTTTCATCAGTTATTTGTAAATAATTTTATTTCCAATATGTTTTGTGATATTTTAGTTTGAAGAATTGATATTTAAGTAAATTTTATTTTCTTCAAGAAATGTTCCAAGTGATTCTATTTTAAAAATTATATCCCATTCAAGATGAAAATAACTAATGATGTATCTGAATTAATGGAGATATGATCAAATTATTATATCATTACCCTTTCTCAAGATTATTTATTTATATAATTAAAATATTTTTATGAAACCTGTTACTTTCCCCCCATGTTATTCCATGATGAAATAATTAAGTCATTATAAAACTTTCTTCTTTTACATGGGTTATGATATAAATAAATGTTAAAAATAGGATCTATTTTCAGGGGTTATGATATGATATGTGTTTTCTGATATGTTGGACGAAAATTTCATTATTTATGTGATGGGTGGGACCTATATCTCCCCAAATTTATTTGGTAATTGTTAATGTTTTATGATCTCAAAGGGTAAAATAGAGGTTCTCCGAAGCCCAAAAGATGTTACACGGGAGGTTATCCCAATCCCAAAAGGGGGCACAAATGAGGTTATTCCAATACATATGATGTTACATTGGTGGTTATCTCATGCCTACCATGTAATAAATATTGTTGTGGTTATCTTTTAACTAAGAATTCTTATTCTCACATTTACTAAACAAATATATTTCTTATTTCAATGTTATAATATCATGGATCACGTTATTTGATATCTTTATGAATTATGTATTAGTTACTATCATAATTTTCTCCATGATTGTAATGTCCTCGCTCGGGTGCCATACACCTGTTCCCCGAGATAGTCAGCCACATGACCTTAGGTTTCCCTCCCCATACACTAGAGGCAATTGACTAGTATGGAGATTCTAAAATTAAATATGAGTGGACTATAACTTATTTTTAAAACCATTAGATCAATTGAAATAAATAAGTATAACCAAATGATACAAACATAAAAAGATTAATATCAATATCCAACAGTTACAAAATTAGGAAATATAATATCCAAAACTAAATAGTGAAAATGTCATGCCAATACTTGCCAGATGAAAAATTCAAACCCAAAAGTAAAAACAAAGACAACTGCCAAGAGGGTCCCAAACCATGTTATGATGCCTCATCCATGCCCCATCCAAAATCACCCTTCTAACATATGAACATTTCTATTATTCTATCCTAAAAACTTGATGTCTTTTACGGTATCGATCAGGCATCCCGATAATGGTCTGATTACAACAATATATACCACCACCAACATCATATAAAACAATATTCAATCAAAAAATATGTATGTAGATATTTAAATAAAATTTAAAATCCATAATTAAAAAGTTACCATGTTCTGTATTATTATTTATTTATCCACATAAACCCCAAGGTTATTGAAGTCACCTGAATCTCAATACCTTCTTTGGCCATGCTGGATTCTGAACGATTCCATACATTTAATTCAAAATTAATTATAATTCAATATAAATTAATTATCAAATAATTGTTATTAATTATCACGATTACATTAAACCATAATCTAATGCCAATATCATGGATGCAGAACGTCATGT
Organism: Viscum album; assembly: GCA_963277665.1. Taxonomy (NCBI): domain Eukaryota; kingdom Viridiplantae; phylum Streptophyta; class Magnoliopsida; order Santalales; family Viscaceae; genus Viscum; species Viscum album. The sequence goes on from CAUJRU010000001.1 coordinate 3,383,647, forward strand.
CTAGCACCTCATGTGTATTTGGAGAATCAATTTATGTCCAGCACCCCCTTTATCAATCAAACACATATATCATGTATGTAGAACATCAATTCTTCCTCTTCGTGGGTTTTTAGATCATCAGTCCCTATCCCACACAACATGGGTATTTGGAGCATCAGTCCCTATCCAATACAAATAGTCATATGAATTCATTTGGGTCTATAACACCATTAATAGCACCAACGTAAGTATTTGGAGCATTATTCCATGTCGCACACCCTTTAAAAATTAAACACATATATCACATATATCATGTCATTCATGGTTAAACAACATTATCATTATTATAACATTTCACCATAGAACAGTTAACTAATTCACCTATTAATTAATCCAAATCAATAATTACATATTCACATAATCCATTAATTAATGGAATAATTAATATACAATATCAATTCGATTAGATAATTCAAATGTTAAATAATCACATTGATAAAATTATTAACTTAAAAATTAGTCAATCACATCAACTCCATTAATTATATTTATGATTAACTAATCAAATAATTTATATTAATTAATTCAATAATTAATTAATAATCTCGATTCTATAGTTAATTAAATATTTAATTATTCATTCCAACTCATGTAATTAATTCCACAATCATTTAATCACATTAAACTTATTCAATTAATTCACCAATTAGTTTTTCATGTCAATTCCATTAATTAATTCATAAATTAATTATCCACAAAATTACCTTTAATTAATTGACCAATTAATTGTTCAAGTCAATTCAATTAATTAACACCACAATCAAATAATCACATTAAACTACTTTAATTAATTCAAAAATTTATTGTTCACGTCAATTCCATTAATTAGTTACATTACTAATTAATCACATTCAATCCCATAATGCAATTCACAAATTAATTGAACATTTCAATTCAATTAATTATTTATTCAATTAGTTAATCACAACATTCCCTTCAACTTATTCACCATTTAATTGTTCATATAACATCCATTAATTCATTCCAAAATTAATTAATTATGTTATCATTCATGAAATCATCATAATTGATTCAATAAATGATTTTTCAATGTCATCAATCTCAATATCCCCTATTTCAGAGTCCCTTAATAACTTAACTCACAAAATTAATTAATTAAATCTATGAAACCCAATTTATTATCATTTAATAGAAATTATACAATCACATACACTTAATCATATAGATAACTTTGATATTTGAATTATAGAACCCCTACCTCAAAAAATATGATGAACAGTCACCAATAAAAATCCCCAATTTGAAATAAATAACCCCAATCATGTTGAATAACTAAATATTGACTAAATTTCATAGATATATGATTTAAATGGATTATATCCAATAAAACCTAGATATATATCCATTATTAAAATACTAAAACATCCCATCAATGATGGGACAATAATGGAATTTATGCAAGAAACTAACAGGGATAAAATTGACTTAACAGGGAAGGTGGAAATGTTCAATTTGGAGAGTTAATCACCATGAACAGAGGTCAAGAACCCTAGTAAATAATCATGATGACTCCAAAAAATATATGAAAAATTATGGGATGAGTGGGAGTCGATTTGGGCCTAATATAGGGGTTCGAGCATTATAAAATCTTTTGGAAAAAAATCCCTCACGGTTTCCTCTCGGTATGTTTTGTGTGTGATTGTGTTTTTGAAAATTCCAGATGACCGTGAATGAGTGTGGTTGGTGTTTTATGAAGATATGTTTTAAGGTGATGCCACCTACAATTGTTTGGATAAAATATTGTACTCAAAATTGGGAGTATTTGTTTGGAAAAAGTTTTTTTTTTCATCATAAGAGTAAATTGATTGAATACATGAGAAAAAATTGACAAAATAAGGGAACATCATACCTATGAACATGGTCTACATTCAATGTCTAGAAATAGTTTTCGGGTGCATACTAGGCAGCGGGAATGGTACACGGAGGAGGGAGAATGGATTTCGGAAACAGTTTGTAGTAAAGGGCATGTAGTATGCAGAAGGCTTGATGGTTTAAATTATGAACAATGTAAATGGTGCCACGTCGGAGAAAAGAAATTATGCAGACCATGTATAAAAAATGGTTTGATAGAAGTCTTACGGTTCGCAGTGGATGAAGCGATACATGGTGGTGCTGAATCAAAGATTTGGTAAATCTCAATTTATGGGATTAAGCATGTATCATTATCTATATTAGGAGATATAATAACACTAATTAAAAGGGATATAAAATATAATTAGATAACATATCTTTTCTCCAAGAATTTGTTTAATTCCAAATGAAGTTCCCAAGGGAGAGTATCACAAAGGCTGAAGTGGTTCGCGCTGAAGAAATTATACTGAAGGTTTTTTCGGGAAACAGTATTCCACAAAGGATGCAGTATGAGGCGGAAGAAAGTGTGGTGTATGGATGAAGAATTTGTGGTACGCAGGTGGTTAACTAAGGTAGTTTATGAATAAAAAAAATTATTTGATAGAAGGTGGATAACATCGGAGGTACACAGAGTCGGAACACAGAGACTATACGAGATAGAGAAGGCAGAGATAGTATTAGAATGAAGGGGGGTTCACAAAAGCAGTAACAGTTTGTAAAGGAGGTGTTTTTTACCAAATGTTGTTTAAATAATGAGGTAGGAGAAGTTTTTTCACATTACACTCCACGAATCTTGGAAAATATTCATTTCATTTTAAAAAAATCATTTTCTTTACCTAGTAGTACACATAAAGGTGGATTTCATCTGCGAGTGAAAATAGGACTCCAAATAAGAATATACCTATTGTTAAGGGTGAAATATTCATGAAAATGATGGGAACTATATGTCCATAATCTGTGTTTGATCTACAATTCTATAAACTGTGAGTGGATTCCTTTCTGAGAGAAGTGAGAGAAAGAAAAAGATGATGGTGACCCATCCACCAGTAGTGAGCCAGGGAAAGAGGCATGGAGATTCACCATTGGTAATTCAGTGAACAAACTTGAAACCTTGTAATGGTATTGATCCATGGCATAGAAGATGTATCTCTAAAATTGAACTCATTTTTAGTAGTGATCCTTAGTGAATATGGTAAATCAGCACACTATCGTTGTATGCTCCTTGGGTGTAGCCCAATGAGGGTGAATAATGTAAATTTTTATTTATCGTGAGTGATTTAAATTATGTTCATACTTCCCAATGGGAATTAAAGAGAAAAGATTTTGTTAAATGATGAAACAAGATCTGAAAGGGAAAAAATTTTAATATTTCATACCCTGATTCACCCCCACCCCCTTCTCAGGGTATTCGACCTATTGGACCAAAAAATGGTATCAAAGAAAAAGGTTGAAAGTTAGTAGTCTTATATTTGGATACAAAATGGAGGTGGTCAATCATAATGTAATTATGATCTTCAACAGAAATAATTTTCAACTATCGATGAATCGGATGCAGATCCAATCATTTGGTATAGATGTATTCACAGTCATGAAGCATGGAATATCAGTTGACAAAAGAAGTGTTGCTTTATCAGAATCTAAAATAAGGTAATTAAATGCTAATAATAAAAGGATCAAGGATTTATAGAGAGCCCTATAAAAATAAATTTATATGATGGTGATGTCAGGTAAAATATAACATGCAATGTGGGAGAAATTTTTGATCATTTATGAGGGTGACACAAAATTACGAGAAGCAAAGTTGTATGTTATGAGGAACATGTACGAGGATCTATGAATGCACCACAATTAGGCTATAAATTCATTCTTTGAGAGGTTAAATGTTATTGTGGAAGATAGGTGGGGTCTTTGGAAAGTCATTGAAGATGTAATGATTTTGAAAAATATACTGAGGAAAATTTCACAATTGATCAATCTGAATGTTTCAGTAGTGGATGACAATGGCCCAAATAATCCAACTCTGGATAACCTATAGAGTACCCTAATAGAAATTGAAATGAGAAGCGATGATAGCGAGGTAGTGGAAAAGGGGAAGTCCAAAGAAGTGTTATTCCAGGCCACAGAGAATCTTCCTATTGGAGATAATCCTGAATAGGAATATTTTAATGATTTCATTTCATTTCTCTACTGAAATCTGATAAGCGGAAAATGGAAGATCAAATGTAAACTACGATTTGCATGATTTTGTTTGGGAATGATTGGGAATTTGGAAATAAAGTATCCAAATAAGTTTTACAATTATAATTAAGACAATGATGAAATTCCCCAAAAGAATTATTCATGAAATGAAAATTGTAGGATATGTACAATGATAATGTTCTTCAAAAATAAGAATATGACTTCAACAAATGATGAATGTTCAGAAGAATTAGATGAAAAATAGTTGGATGACTTTGAGGATCATAAAGTAGATTCTTTGTTTGTAGTTTTCAGAAATTAGGTAACAAGAGAATACTGTGACAATGAAGAAGGAGAAATTGATGGAATGTATGATCTTCAGGATGAATTAGAATTTTCCCTTAAAGAGATATATATTTTTATATCCATATAAAACAAATATAGAATTGTTTTTCATGATAGGAAATTCTACATGCAGCATTAGGAAGATGATAATCTTGAGCTCAATGTAGAAATTCAAAATTTGAGGTCTTCATTGCCATAATTCTCAGAAAAGGTGGTTGAGTAAAAACTGAAAATTGAAGAATATAAAATGGAAATAGATATTTTGACTGAAACTGGAAAAGATCAAATCAAATGTATCAATGAACTAGAATAGTAATCCATCAGTCTATGACAAATAGTTAGTGATAAGGAGAAACTGTTAAATTTTAGTTTGAAATCATTAATGAAGATCATACATGAAACAATGAGGTTGAAATTTGTGTAGAGTGGACCAGAAGAACAAAAGCACCAATCAACTCTGAATCAGATGATTCAGAGAACCCAAGTCAAGACTAGTGGTGCATCATTTCATCAAAAGAATATACCTCACATAAGATGATATTCATGTGGTAATATGGGACACTCTAAAAATGTATGTTCCATAACAATGACTTACCAAAGGGAACATGACCAAAATAGGTGGTCGTACAGATCTCAAAATTTCATTTCTTCATTTTTTGGTCATGGTTGTAGGTGTAAAAGACTCAAACATTTGGTAAGATATTAAAAATAAACAATATAGATTAATGTGTCAATGTAGACTGAATTTGATCATAAGAGGCATCCAAATATATCATCAAGAGAACTGAAAATTAACAATCGATTTTGAGCAATGAAATTTGAAGCTGGTCCAACATATTCAGATGAAGATCAATATTTTTATTCTATGATTAGTATGAAGACAATGAATGAGGTCAAAAATAAAAGGCTTGAACAAGCAGTGGTTGCACAAATTACATTCACGACATTATATCATACTGGGATATGGATCATTTACAATGGACGCGCATACAATATGATGAGAAATAACAATCAAGTAATTAGAATTAGATATGATACAGAATGTATGTTATTATTTGTTAATGATGAGGGAATAAAAATTATTGGATAGTAAAAACAATGTTTGGAGGAAAATACATGAGATGAGAAGATGCCTTTGCTGTTGAAGTGGTTAGTCACAACTTTCTCAGTGTCAGTGAATTGTGTGACTTAGGGCATGAAATAAAATTTTCAATAAAATAATATATCATCAAGTAAATGGATGGTACTTTTGTGTTGAAATAAAAGAATTTAAAATAGAATCTATACCTCATGATTGGAGAAGAAGATGTCCTCTTTCTATCCAAGTATGGAGAAAACATGTTATTGAATAAGAATCTTGGAATTATAATCCAAACGTCCTTGGATGATCTGGTGAAATATGGGGTTTCTCAAAATCTCACTAGATTATTATGTGACCATACTCATACGTGTGATTCCTTCCAACATGGTAAGATCATTCGAAATACATATAAACCACGGAGATTAAATCAACAAGATTTCTTGAGTTGGTGCATATTAGTTTGTGTGGGACAATTTAGCCAATGGCTATTGATGGTAGGATATATTATGTTATCTGCATTGATAATTATAGCATATTGGAATGGGTTTCAATAATCAACCACAATTATGAAGTGTTCATTTTCATGACAAGATATCAATGAGAATGTGAAAATATTACTGATAAGAAAATCCAGATGACTCAAACAGATAATGGAACAAAGATCACAAACATCCATGTGAAGGATTATCTCATGAAACATGGAGTAATGAATGATGTTTTAGTGGTAATAACTCCACAACAAAATGGAGTAGTTGAGAGAATATATCGGATTGTGAACCAAAATTCTATAACAATTCTCATTGAGAATGATCTTCCAGATACGTTTTAGAAAGGAATAGAGATCATAGTAGTCTACACATCAAACATAGCCTTATTGTAAACACAAGAAGAGAATACGCTATTTGAGCTATGGTACAGAAATAATACATCATTAAAATAATTTCAAGCCAATTGAAGTAAGTGTTTCATTATCAATAAGGAGAAACATAAGAAGTTCGAATCTTTTGGATATGAAGATATATTTAATGGATACTCAAATAATAGAAAATCAAAAAAATTATTTAATAACATTCTAGGGAATATTACTGCAATCCATGATGTAACCATTGTAGAGAATGAGTAGAATCTTCATAACATACATGATTTGTCACAGAAGGATAGCGATGAAGAGATAAGTAGATCACGAGATTCTCTAGTTCCATAGATTGATTCCGAAGAAAACACATATGAAGAGAGTGATGATAATAAATTTGTTTTGCAACCGATACCAGTATGAAGAGTTAAAATTGATAGACATAACATAATTTGGGATAAAAAAACTAGTGTAGATAAGGAGGATGGATTCCCTAAAAAATAATCATACTTATCATAAGTGGATCCTAAATACATTGATGAGGTAGCTGGATATGAGAATTGGTTTCATGTAATTAATGGATAGCCTGACCAAATTGAGATGAATTAGACATGGGAAATTGTTTCGATCTAGTAGACAAGAATCGAATTGGGAAAAAATCAGTATTTCACCAAAAATATATGAATATGGTGTTGGGATTTTAAATAAAGCACGTGTTTTGTGAAAAAGAAACTCTCAGATAGTGGGTATTGATATTTATGATACATTTTCACCAGTTTCATGACTGGAGATAGTCAGAATATTCATGGCTGCATCAATGCATAGAAAGTTCATGGTTTTCCAGATAGACATCACGTTAGAATTTAAATGGAGTAATGGAAGATGTATTTGACATTGAGAAACCAAATAGATTTCTCATTCATCAATATGAAAATAGATTTTGACGATTGAAGAATTAATTAAATAGTTTAAATCTAGTACAAATAGTATGTTATTCAAGGCTTGATGTGCTTTTAATGAATCTTGGTTACTAGGATTGTGGAGATGATTGAAAACTGTATTTCAACAATGTTAGTAATCAATGAATGATGGTACTTGTTTATGGTGATGAAGTAATATTTGGTGGATCAGATGAATCAAAATGCAGACAGTTTTCTGAATTCCTGAATAATAAATTTGAGATGTCAATGATTGGTGAACCGATGTTTTTCCTTGGATTACTTGTAACACTAGGAAAAATAGGAACATTCATTTTTCAATATATACATATGCCAAGGAAGTTTTGTGAAGGTTTGGAATGGATAGATACAAATAAGTGAAGACTCTAGTTGCTACCTGGTTAAAACTGTTACAAGATGATGAAGCCAGGGTAGTTAATATCATAGAATACATGAAAATCATTGTAATTATACTTTACCTGATAGTAAAAAGGATGAATATTGTATTTTCCTCATGCCAATCAGTGAGATATCAATGAAATCCCAAGGAGATCAGCATTATTGTAGTGAAATGAATAATTCAGTATATCATGGGTATAGTGGTTTTTGGTTTAATGTATAATGACGAACCTCATCAAGAGTTATTGGAATATACAGAGGAATATTAGCCTAGATCGGTATATGATAGGAAATAAAGGTCAGGAGGTGCCTTTTATCTTGGAAGATTTTGTATATCATGGTTTAGAAAGAAACAAGATTTAATTTGATTGAGCACTATAGAATATTAAAATATTGCAGCTACTCAGGCTTGCACACAATAGCCTGAGGATATGAGAGTTGATGTGAAATATCTGATCATAATCCATTTTGATAATTCAAGTGCTATAAATCATAGAAAAAATACATTATATCACTCAAGGACAAATAACATTGAAATAAATATTATTTTATAATGGAGAAGGTGTGGAAAGGACTGGTATTGTTCGAGTATATTCCTAAAAAACAACAAGTTTCATATATTCTTATGATGGACCTACCCAAAGAAGCATTTTAAAGGAAGCCACTAGCTCTGTGAGTCCAGTAGACTCCCCAAACCTGAGAAAATGTGGGTGTTTTCCCCATTATCCAAGAGGTGTGATGAGTATTTCCCAAATGTGATGCTATTTTGTTATTATCCTATTGAATTTTTTTTGAAGATCCCTTTGGGTTCACTGACATATGGGGATAATGTTTGACTAGTTTAGGGGGAGAAAAGTCACAGGAATAACTTATTAAGTAGGGTAGTGATATATACAGAGTTAAAGATGAGAAGAACCTATTTAGAGAAGTAGAAATATAGGGAGAGCATTAAATATGAAGATTCAAGAAGTGATCAATGAAATATTACATATCACTATTATTGAGGTTTGTAATGATAGATTTTGACTGGATTCAAGAGTTGGTGTCATGAATGAATTGATTCATTGATGTACTTTTCATTATAATGTTTTTTCCCACACTGAGCAAGGATCATGTGGTCATAGATTATGTGTGGAGAAAATCCATGATTTATACCTTAATCACATAAAGATAATGGCGGTTGAAGATGGAGGTAATTTTAATTAGGTATCAAAATTCAAAGGCTTTTAATGATAAGAGTGGACAAATATCCCAAAGGGTGAGATTTTTGGAAAAAAATATATCCAGTTATCCTATTGGTTTGTTTTGAATGTTATTGTGTTTTTTGAAAATTCCAAATGACTATGAATGAGTTTGGTTGGTGTTTGTGAGGACATGTTTTTAAGGTGACATAGTTTCCCAATGTCTGCAAAATTTTTGGCCCTCAAAATCATCATTTTTTATTGAAAATGACGTTTTTCATCATTGGAGTAAATGGTATGAAGAACAATGAATAAAATTGGAAAATTAAAGGAACAAATTACCTCATAATATTTTCTTCGTACCATGTTTGGGAATGGTTCAAAGTTGCATACTAGGCAGAGGTAACTGTATGCGGAGCGACAGAAATAGTCCGTGGAAAAGGATTGGAATGAAGGGAATGTGGTATATGGAAGGAGTGATGGTTCACGAGATGAAAAAAGAGAATGGTTCCGCATAGGATCAATCGAAGTATGTGGAGTATGTATGAAAAATGTTTCAAGGTATATACTGTGGTTTGTGGTGGAAGAAGTGGTACTCGGTGAAGGTGTTGGGGAATCAATGATTTTGTAAATCTCGATTTAGCTGATTGAACAAATATCCTTTAATATATAAGGAGAGATAATAACACTGATTAAAAGGGAGAGATAATATCATTAAATAACTTCTGTTTTCTCTAGGCATTCGGAAAATTCCAAAGGAAGTTCACAAGGGAGAATCCCGTAAATGAAGAAGTGGTTCACATGGAATAAATTCCGCTAAAGGTTTTTTCCAGAAAATGTATCCCGCAAAGGATGGAGTACATAGATAAAGAAGGATTGGTATGTATAGGAAGAAGTCATAGTACATAGGTGGTTAGAAAATAATGTCTGCGAATAGATAATAGTTCACAGATAGAGGTTGGTTCGTAGAGGAGGTTTGCAGATTCGGTATGTGGTGGCAGTATTTGATAGTGAAGGCGGAGGTAGTCTACGAATGAAAAATGGTTCATGGAATAAAAAGTGATACAAAGAAGTGGTGTTCGGAATACTGTACATAGTACACAATATACAGGAGGAGAAGGTGGATTATAGAACACTAAAGGAATCTTGAAAATGCTTTATGTTAGTTTTTGAATGACCTTTTTGTTACATAACAGTACATGGAAGGGTTGATTTCATCTACGAGTGAAAAAAGGACTTCAACATAGAATGTACCTACTATTGAGGATGCGACATTGATGAAAATGAATTGCTCTAAATGTCCATAAACTATGTTTGGCCAACTTGTATATAAACAATGAGTGGATTCCTTTCAAAGAGCAGTGAGATAAGGAATTGGAAGACTGTCACCTTTTCCACCAGTAGTGATCCATAGAATGAGTCATAGGGAGTGACCCTTGGGAAAGCATTGAGTAGACCCTAATCCGTGTAAATGCAGTGAGATTGAGAATATTAGATCTAGCCCATCAATTGTACTCATTATTTTTATTGTGCCTTGTTGAATTTTGAACATCAGAACACTAACATTTTATTCTCCTTGGACATATCACAGTGAGTGTGAACCAGGTAAAAATAGCTGTGTCACATGCATGATTGAAATTATGTTCATACTATTCCACGAGAATGAGAGAGAATAAAATTTTTTACTACAGTAAATGATTCTATGGGGAAGAAATCTTATCCTACCATACCTTTATTAAACCCCTTCCCTTTGGGTATTCCACCTAGTCGACCAATCAAAATCTAATTTTTGTGTGCTTTCGAGCCACATACACACTTTGTTGGGAAGGGATGCATGGTTTTACAAAAATTAATCCATAAAAATGTGCCTATTCGAGGGGGGGGGGGTCACAGTTTATTTTTATAGGGAGAACATTTTGAAAAACTATTCACCAGATGTTCGGTAACACCCCATGATTTCATTGTATGTTATTTTTTGAAAGTAATTCAATAACGTACACTACATGCAACACCGAGTTCAAGCACATCACAAGTTATTAAACTAGCCATTCAAAAGAGGTTATGAATCGTATTAACTGCATTTTGAATCTTATATACTCTATATAATTTTAACATCAATATTATGTGTTTCTTAGACATAATATAAGAACAAATAAATTTTTTCGGATAAAATGATTATTTTTCAAAAAAAATGTAGTGTCACCGCCTTTTAATGGAGAACCCTTTTTAAATCCAATATTTGATGATTTTAAATATTATATTTAATGATATAAAATTATTCTTTAAAATAGGAACAAAAAAATTTAGTTTGGATAATCTATTTTCTAATTTTCTGATAACATTCATATTTTTATGAGTTGTGAAAAATACAAAATTTTAATTAAAAACAACTTTTTTAATCAAAATAATTTATAGTGATAAATTATGAATTTTAAGGGTCTAGATGTATAATTAGAATATTTTTTTATCATTAAATAAAAATTAGGTATTTATATGTAATTTCACATTTAAATTTGACATAAACACATGTCAATCTTTTGATATTTTTTACTTTTAAAAAACCCTCTTTTTGGTTTCGACTATGAGAATTACTTTTAAATTAATAAATGAAACTTATATTTCTTTAATTCGGTAAAATAGACTTTATTTTTGAATTCATAATATCGAATTTAGCTTAGGGTGAATTTTTGGTATTTTTTTGAAAATATTCAATTTTTTATGGATTGTGAAAAACCACTTCATTATTGGTTAAAACCGACTTTTTATTTAAATAATTAGTTATATTATTTTAATTTATTTTTTATCAAAAATGATACATAATACCTATATATGATCAACGTAATTCATTGGGGCCTTTTTATAATAAGTTGAGAGATATAAAATGTTATCGAACTTTATACCATCTTTTACCCACCTCCTATGAGCATTTGCTAATTTGTATGAAACATACTTTTACCATTTATGTGAGTTATATTTCAATCATATGAGACAAAAGGTTAGTATTAGAAAGTAAAATTAGGTTCAATAAGTTGAAAATAATTTTTGTTGAATAGTAACTGTTTACTTTTATTTAACACGGTAAAAAGTAAATATGGTAGTTAAGGGTAAAAATGTTATTATAATTACCCTAACACATCTCATAATTCTACTGGATAAGTGTAATTCGACCAAAAACAAACTTACGAATAAAATATGATCTTTTATATCCAATTGGATTATATTAGGATGTTTATTATTATTTAATTTAATGAAGACTTAAAAGTTTTAAATTCATTTTTTCATTACCAAAACATTTTTAATAAAGTGTTATACATACGATAAATTTGACAACAAATATTCATTAGAAAGATAAAAATATTTCTTAAATAATTTTGAATTATTTATTATTTTTAGACATTAAATAATTTAATTTATTTATGACACAATCATGATGCGGTAATTACCTTATTAATGAATGACTAAAATAATTGATATTATAAATATCAAAATAAATGTAACATGAAATTTCCTATAAAATAAAATAATTTTATAGGATAATATGACATGTTAGGGTTGATTAGATATATTTCATTCGATTTGATAAGGATTTTATGACTTTCAAAAAAACAAAATACCAAATAGTGTCCATATTGACTTAAATTAAATTTTAAAACAAATTCAATATTATTGGTTGATTTAATATTCCAACAAATATAAGTTTCTGAAAAGGGCATAAATAATATTATATATGTCATTGATGAACAAATTTAGGTTCACTTGGATGTTTATAGTATGTTTACTAACCATATTGTGTAAGAATACAAGAAGACACGATAAAAGTTAAATTATTTACCTTAGAGTTAAATCTAAAATATAAGGTAAAAATGGTAACATAAACTTGTCTAATACCAATTGGTTGAGAGTATTAAGACCCATAACCACATTAGCTTCTAAATAAATAAATATTTATCCTTTATAAAACGAATATGATTTTATTATTTTATAATATTTCAATCTTTTCCTAAGGTGCCCCACACCCCTCTTATAAAAGGGAATTCGACCTTCTCTCAAATTCACACCTTCAAATCCATTTTTCTTAGCCAAACCCTTATGAAATATCCTAAAAACTATCTTCAATTCATCGTAGAGGCCGTAATTCGGTCAGAAAGCTATCTTAAGGAGCCATTTTGATAAAATAAAAAGAAGAACCCGAAGAAGAGGTAAATATTTCATCACCTCTTTCAAGATATTTTCATCTTCCACTTCTTCTTTGCTTGTTGTTTCCATTGTAAAACAATAATTCCAATATATTCTATATAATGTGGTGTTATTATAAATATTTTACAACAAAATTAATTATTCTATACATCCTATAAATGACAAAGTCACCATACGTGCATACGTACGAATTACCGTCTCCACGTCATGGTGTAGATTGTTATTCATACACTTAATTATTTGGATGGGTATAATAATGTGTATAACTTATGTAAATAATAAATATAAAATGTTAAGGATTATGTATATATGATATACCATCCAATTACATACAATTTCTCCATCAATATGATGATATTTTCGCTCGTGCGTGCCTACGGGTTACCGTCTCCACGACACATTGAGATTCATTTCCACATTCAGTATTCAACGATGATTATAAAATATATATCTTTAATAAGTATGTAACATATGACATAATAATGATACTTGACACACACACACACACACACACACACATATATATATATATATATGTCTGTGTACTTACATATATCTTATTCACTTTGTTCAGTTCAATACAATATGAAAACGGAAACAATGTTTATGCGTACGTACAGACTACCATCTCCATAAACAGGGTTTTCCATTTCATGTATATTTATATTATACATATTTATATTTTAAATATATATGATATATAAATCATGTTTTATATTCTGGAAGTATTTAAATCTTGATCTATGTGATACAATCAAGAGTAACAAGTTAAAACACGTACGATAAAGAATGCGATTATTACCTGAAATGTAAATTTAACATGGAAATTATTATTAAATGGGTTGTATAAAGTCATAAATGAATAATGTATGATATCATAAATATTAATATGGATATGTTATAATTTAATAACAAACTTCAGTCTTCATACAAGAGGTTAAACATACCCATGACTAAAGGAATGTGCAAGGTAAGGGTTTATTCCTCAATCTTATTATTATCCAAGATTGTTTATGTGTGAGTATCTACTAGGACATATCTATTATCCGTGTCCATGTTTCATAAAATATTTTTCAATTGGATTCTTTATAGGGGACTTTTTTTTACTAAAAAATCATTTTAAATGTTTTAAATATTTATTTTTTTAAATCATTCTCATTAATGTCCATGTTATCAAAATGGTTTTTAAGGATTTATTTATATGTACATAAATGTTTTTAAAATGTTAATTCCTTTAAAAAATTTCAAAGTGGTATGGGAAACGTCGATTAAAAAATTGCTTTAAATGACTTCGTTTATAAATTGTGGGACTTTTAAATGTTTTTATGAAAAAGGGATATTTCCCTCAAATATTTTTACAATTCATTTTCATTAATATAAACATAAATTGATGGATTTTAAACTTGTTTGAAGTTGATTTATTATTATACAAATCTTCCATATTGTATTGTATTGAAGGTTTTGTGATATGATTGGCTATGGATGTGTTATTTTTATACCATTGATGATTTATGGATAAAGTATTGACATTTCGTATTCTAGTTTTAATACAAATTTTAATGTTATGTTTACACCTTTTTCATACGAGTAATGCATTGGACTTAGTAAGTGATGGGTGGAGCCTGCTATATATCATCTATGCATCAGTAGATCTCCTGAGACAAACTAGTGTCTAGGCACAAGGCCCTGAAAAAATCTTCTTTTTAGTCTTGGAACAAGGCCTTGACTATGTGGTAATGAAGTCTGGCATTATGCATTCAATAATTATGAATGTGGTTGTTGATATTACATGTGATTATTCATCTAGTAGAATATACATGTTAATATTTAAATGGAATTATTTTATTGAATCTTTTCCATATTATGCTGAAGTTTAAGATTTAAATGATTTTGTTTTAGTCTTATACGTTGCCATAAATGTTTATTCTTATTTATGAATGTTTCTGATATATTGTTATCCTTACTATGCATCAGAGCTCACCTCTTTCTAAGTATTAATTTTCCCAGGATTCCCAAAGTGTATTATTATTGATATGCAGGGTTAATCTTGGGTATTAATGGAATTCTCAAAGGATCATTTGTGTTGTGTTTTATATTTTAATGTGTAATGTAACGTTCATGTATGTAATCTAATTTCCAAGACAGCTAAACTGATCGGTCTTTCAAGACTTGATTCCATGTAATAATTCCAATTTATTAAAATAATACACTCACTCTGGGCTTCTGGGGTTGGGGAATTACATGTGAAATCCCATTGGTTACATTTTTGTACCATTTTATAATCTAGGGAATACAATTAGAAAAAATTGTGCGCCAACCGTGTACTCCCATCATTTTTACATTTTTCTCAAAAATTTTCCATAAGACTCACCAATATAAAAAAATTATTCAATAATATGAAAAGTGTAAATGAAAACAAGACTAGAGTATCCTAAAAAAGACAGGATCTTATAATCTCCCCACCTTATAAAAGATCTTACTCATATTGTACTCCCAATAATTTGTAAACTTCTGTGACAAAATGATCAGGCCACTGAGCCAACATTTCTTCTTCTCCCTCCCATTTTCCCTCCTGAAAATTTCCACATTTCCAAAATACATGAAATATTGTCATCTTCTTTCCCCACAACAATTTATCACTATGATCCAACATACTTATTAGATTCTTCTCAGTGGAATTATATTTAATTGAAACACCAATCCACCACATATGGGTATTGTTTTCATCTCTTTTAGTAATAAATTACATACTATAATTGGCCATAACCCTCCCATAAAGATCCCATGAAGTGGGAATGCTTGTCTCATCCTCAATCGAGCATCAAAATTGAAACAGATAATATCATCCCATCTAGGCTTCCAATAATGGATCCCTTAAAATTTATTGACAAAAAACCTCATTAATAATGCCAATCAGGTATGGCTTGTAGTTCAATATCGACCACAAATTTTTTTAATTAAATTAATAAAAGGGTCCTAACATCAACACGACTCCTTACCCCAGTAGTAAAATTCTTCTGTTTCTTGTCGTATTTCCAATGCCCTCTCGGTGTATCCAAGATGATGTCAATGTATAGAGAATGTTCGTCTCGATTCTAAATGTACACACTGATTTTTACTGACGAATACCAAACATTTTCATAAAAACTATAAAAATGTTACCACCCTCACCCTTGTTTTTTCTTAACCAAAAACCAACAACATGTTCAGAAAAGATACTATCACAACCCATAACCATCCTATTTTTAGGTAATTTTTTTCAAAAGTCCTTGTGTGTATGATGTTTGACACACTCATATTTTAATGATCAGAAATAATTATTATTTTAGTTCAAATCATCTACATGTTGAATGATAGATTTTTATACATTATGATTGATTTAAATGATAATTGTGCTATGTAATATGGAATTCACTGTTAGTTGTGATTCACTATAAAAAATTTTTACTTTCAGAAAGTATTTAATTTTGATGTGAGACACCTCTATGATTATTACTACCAATGAAGTCACCACCAAAGAAGTTACCTCTGTAATTAGTTACCATTGAGGAAAGCTAGTATAATGATTTTTACCACCAGTAGAGTCAACGCCAGAGGAGTTACCACTAAAATGAGCTAATGTTGGGATCCGAGTCACTATTACCGCCAGAGGATCGAATTAAAGAACTAGCTACCACCAGAATCTAAGTCATTATTACCGACTGAGGCGAGTGACTGCTAGATGTTGACTCACCAACATATTCTTGTTATAATTCTTCTCTGATGAATTTTCCATGAATGGATCCTCAACTATTTCATTATGGAATTATTTTTGACAGATTTTTGATGAAAATGATAATGACCGATCAAAGGATTACATATTTGATGCTAATATATATATATATATACTAGAATGATATCTCTCTTTAGATAAGTAATCCGATACAATATAGCATAGTTATGATTGTTACACAACTATATTGACGATTACTGACATTCATTGAATTGTACGACATATTCTGTGAATTTTCATGTCCATTCAGATTCATGTTTTTTGGAGATAAAATGACATATAAGCACAAAATTATTCATCAATACTGAATAATAAACTGATAATGATCAAGAGTAACATTCCTAAGCTTTTTTACATTCCATTTTTGCATAATAAATTTACAAGTCAAAGCATGAATTCCTCAGTAGTGATGATCTGAGGACTATAAACATTACGAATATATAAGACTGAGCATTTCTATTCATTATTTTTATTTATATACTATTTTTAGTAGTGTGTTATTTTCTTTTTATCAGACACAGAATGTATCCTACATCTTCCTGCAAAATACCTGTTATTTTCTTCTTTATCAAAATCTATTTTCAAACAAAATTGGTAGAAGAGGTCCTAATTTGACATGTACTATTCATACCTCCAATTAACAACTACAGAGGAGGTTTTTTATCCTAGAAAACTATTTGAAGTTGGTTATTTACCTTATCGAGGTTGTTGATTCATTTGATTTTAAT
The DNA here is from genome assembly GCA_963277665.1 of Viscum album. Taxonomy (NCBI): domain Eukaryota; kingdom Viridiplantae; phylum Streptophyta; class Magnoliopsida; order Santalales; family Viscaceae; genus Viscum; species Viscum album. The sequence goes on from CAUJRU010000001.1 coordinate 3,401,230, forward strand.
TAAAATCTTCTTGGAAATAGGTTATCACTAAGGGTATGGGACTATGTATTGCCTTGAGACCGAATCTATTACTTACTCTGACGTGTCATTATATTTTTTAACTGTGATATCCTAGATTATTTTTTATCTACAATAAAAACTATAACTTTTGATAATTAATCTTAAAAATTAATCCAATTTTTTTTCAAATTAAATTGATTCCCAATTATAAAGTATTTATAAATATTATTTTAACTGATATTTAACCACACATTATGAAATATTTTAAATAGATAGTTCTTATATCGATATTTTATTTAGATTTATTGGATGTTTTATTTAATTAGGGGTTTTTTATTTTAGTCTAATTATTAATAGAATGTTTTATTGGGAACTCAATTAAATTCCTCTTGAGTTACACAATATGACCAACATTTGGTATCAGATGTTTTTTAAAACAATATTTTCAACATTTATTTTAGTTTTATTATAAAGATATCAAATTTATGCCTATTCTAAATTTGAGTTTCTTATGGATAATAGATAATAAGGATATGATACCAAAATTTCTCCTTATTTTAATGGTACAAGTTATGCTCAATGGAAAATCCAAATGAAACTGCATTTAGAAAACATGGCTTTTGACATTTGGACTGTAATAAAGGATCAATATGAAAGACCAAATACTACAAAAATTACATGTAGTGGATGTTCTAGATACATCTCTACTGAATATTTAGAATCCATTAATTTGATCAATTTTCATGTTGGACATGTCAATTTTGGTGATAATGAAAAAGAAAAAATCATCAGCCTTTGAAACATTCATAATTCTAAATCATTATTAATTTCATATGTTTTACATGAAGATGGAATGAAATACATTCATTTTGTCATATCTGAATTTTGTGATGATGGATTTTTATGTAAAATTTAAAAACAATACTTATCGTGTTTTTAATGAGAAAAATGATTTAATATTTACTACTTTAAGAAATGATTATATTTATTCTATTGATTTAAATTCATTATCTTTTAAAAATATTTCATACCTAATATCCTTTCACAATTAATATTGGATTATCCAAACAAGACTTGGCCATTTCATATATTCATTCATTAAGAATGATATCTATGAATTTGTTTGTTAGAGATCGACCGAAGATAAAATTATCAAATGATAGAGTCTGTGATCCCTACAAAATAATAAATGTTCCTAATATTTCTATAAAAACTAATAAAAATGTTTCAACCTATAACCCTATATAATTAATTCATATGGACCAATTTGGACCATACTGAATCTCCCAAATAAATGGAAAACCTTATATCTGTGTTCTTGTATATGAATTTTCTATATACACATGGGTATTTTTTATAGATCACGAATGTTAATCTTATTCTTACATTATTATGTATGATAAATTTGAAGAAAATATTAGTTGACATGGGATTATGAACCTATGAAGTGATCATGGTAGAGAATTTGAATATCAGTACTTTGAATAATTTTTTATAAAAAATTTTACAATCACATCTTTTCTACACCTAGGATATGAAAACGAAATGGTGTGGTAGAAAGATGAAATATGACTCGTCAAGAGATGGCATGAAATATGGTAAACATGTATGACCTACCTATCTACATTTTGGATAAATCTATTAATAAAACATGTTATACCAAATACATATTATTAATTAGTCCTCTTATAAAAAGAATACTAAACAAGTCATGGTATAATCTAAATCCAATGTTTAAATACTTCAGAGTTTCTGGTTGCATAGTTTTTATTATATATACAAAGGATAATTTAAAAAAACCTTCTTCCATGAGTGAGGTAGAAATTTTCATTCAGTATTAAACTTAAAATAATGATTATAGATTGTTTAATAATAGATCCAAAATAGTGGAAGAATCACGCCACATCAAATTTGATTATACTAATCCCATTGAAACTAAAACTATCTTATAAAACCTTAAGGACGATATTTCAATTCTAAATAAAAATTCTAAACTGTCTTATTATTGTATTAAACATGAAGATAGTTCACCCTATAAACTTCCAGAACTTGAAACTAAAAAAGTAAATGAGTCTACCATCCCCTCTTCTGAAAGACCTGTTTGGTCTCATAGAAACCACACTTTAGATGAAGTTATTGGAAATCTAGACATATTTACATAGAACGAATCATCCCTTAGAAATATAATTCAATTCCAAGCCTTCTTGTCCCTTAATTAACCTACGAACATTTAATATTCCATCAATTATGAATTCTCGGTAATGTCAATGCAATAAGAACATAATAAAATTTAAATAAATCGTGTTTGAAATTTTGATGATAGACCCAAATACACCATAACTATTGGAACTAAGTGGGTATTTAGAAACGAGGTTGATGACTCTGGAATGACATTAAGAAATAAATCTACACTACCTACACAATGATATAATCAAGATAAAGTTTTTGATTATGAAGAAACATTTTGACTTGTAGCAAGGCTTCATGCCAATGTGATACTCCTTTTGTATGCATCACATTTGGATTTAAACTGTATGAATTTTTTGTCAAATTTGCATTCATTAGTGGATTTATAAATATATTTTTTTTTGAAAAACCCTATGGAATTCAAAATCAACATTTTAATATATTTTTTTAAATTAATGAGTGTTAAATATGGTTTAAAATTGGATTTTAGACATTGGTATGACATGATTAATTATTTTCATATTTGAACATGTTTTTTAATGGTATATCTAATCCAAATATTTTTATAAGATGAATTTAAAAAGATGTTTTCATAGTAAAAATATATGTGGATGATATTTTTTATGATCTACTAAATATTATGTATGTACTGATTTTTAAAAACTAATGAAATATGAATTTTAAATGAGTTTAATGGGTGATGTAAAATTCATTATTTGATTTTTTATTTATAAAAATAATGATTGAATTTTCGTAAATCAATGAAAATATACTAAATATATTTTAAAACAATTTTTCGTAAAAAGTAGAACAAGTAATGATACTCTAATGAGTACAATATGTAAACTAGATCATGATGGAACTAGAAAATTAGTAGATCAAACTTGTTACAGAGATTTGATTGGTAATATTTGTACATAACGACTTGATGGCCAGATATTACGTTTAGTGTGTGTATGTGTGTTCTCTTTCATGAAAATCATAATAAATTAAATTTATTAGCCATCAAAACAATTTTATAATTCCTCTTGTATATAACTTATTTAGGTCTGTTCTAACTAATATGAAGATTTTTTATTTAGTAAGTTATTCTGATGGTAATTTTTGTTGATGGTTTCTACATAAAAATAGAACATAATGAACATGTCATCTTTGGGGAAAACCACAGGTATCTTGGGGTAGTAAGAAACAATATTTTATTGCATTGTCTACTTAGGGATGTTGATATATAGCTATAGTATGTTGTTGTGCACAAGTATTTTGGTTGGAACATACATTAATGGACATTAGATATGAATTTTGACATGTACCTATAAATTTTGATAACACAGGTGTGATAAACATTTCCAAAAATACAATATATCATTGTAGAAAAAAACATAATGATGTATAAAAATGGTATTTGAGAGATCATAATAAAAATGGTGATATAAATTTTGAATTTGTTGGAACTAAACACCATCTAGCTTATACATTTTCAAATCCTTCAAATTATGAAATATTAAACTACATCAAACATGAATTAGGAATGATAAATTTTGAAACCGTTGATAAGTCACTGCTGATGAGTAATCTTTGATGAGTCATTATTGATGATCCATTGTTGATGAGTCACTATTTATGAGTTACCATCAAACATTCATTCTTGATCATTCATCATTGATGAGTCTCCATTGATAAGTCTCCAGTGATCAGTCACCATTGAAGATTCATCATTAATAAGTCAATATTGATATGTCAGCATTGATGAGTCACCATTGAACGATTTACCATTCCCTTTTTTGTTTCCATTGGTTTATTACCATTGAAATTTTAACTTTTCAATTATATTTTTTTGGTTTATATTATTAATTATTTAATTTGATTTCTTAAATGATATAACTATGGGGGTAAATCTTAATCGATTCACTTATTTTAAAAATCATAAACACACAAAACTTTTTCCTTCCACTAAACTCGATCACCTTATTCCATCTTCCACCAATTCATTCAACTAATCTGAATGGCCCGTGTGAAGCGAGATGCCAAATTGAATCCAAATGAGACGAGGTTATTTATGAAAAAAGGAATCTTCTGGAATATTGGATGTTACTTCATTGAACCATCATATGGTAAAGCGATATGTCAAAGAAGAAAAATAGACTGATGCGAAATGGATCCCAAGTTATTGTATTCTAGTATTAATGGATATTGAAAATAAATAATGGATTAACTAGATTACCTCGAATCATTGATTTTATTATCTGAGGGTAGTATATGATTTTTTTTAAAATGTTGAATTTAATTTAAAAATGAATGTTGATTGGGTTTTACAAAGTATAAATGAAGAATATGTATCTTATAATCAGGGGAATATGAAAAATGATTAAAGGTACCTCATCGATGAATGTATAAGGATTTTCAAGATAATATACCAACTAACAGTGAGGTTTTAAAATACGAAGAGGATATTCAACAGTTGACTAGTGATTGTACCCAATGAAGTCCCACTTGTGTAGAACATGACAATGACTGTATGATATTATTAATGTTTTGGCCAACATGTGTTATGTTTGAGAAAGGGATATTTCAATACCATGGAGTATCAAGATTTTTATTTCGTATAAATAATGGATAAATGGAAAATATTCAATCTATGTAGATTTTTATAGTGCATATATATGAAATGTGTAGGAAGATATCATGTTCAAACACACTCATATATCCTAAAATCATATTAAGCATCTTAGATTCAATTACACAGCTCATAGGAGGAGAAGAGGATGAAGATAAATTTAACAGTTCCTTCTTGTCAAAAACAATTTTTAAAAGAGTGAAAGAGAGTTGGATCAGCTTCATTGAATGCTAGGTAAGAGATTATAAAATAATGTATGATGAATTCAATCATATAGATCATCCAACAAGACCTAAGGACATGATGCATCATAATCCTAAGCTATATGAGATAGCTGAGTAATATGATGTAGGTAATGAAAGAGTTGAACCTACAGTTGATGTATAAGAAGAAGAAGCTTTTTTAGTGGAAGTGGGGAGTGACATGAAGATTGAGAAATATCCCCCAAAATATTATAATAAATATGCCAATCAAATAGGTTATCTTCCTACCCTAGAATCCCATTTAGATGAAAATAATGATGACGGTACTACTGTTTTGGGAGAGTCTTAGCTTATGTTATATTCCTCATGAACATTATATGATCAGAATGGTAATGGAAATGACAGTAACGATAATTCCTCTAAATTAAAAATATTGACATTTTTTATCTGGAAAAATCCTATATTAGTAAAGTAAAGATGATAAAGATCATGATGATGGATATAATTATGGTTGAACTGATCATAGAGACGATCAAAATATATAAGGAGGTACAGATCATGACAAGGGTAGTGATAAGAATAGTGATGTTCCTATTGATCATGACCAATAGACAGTTCATTAAAAACCTTATTCACTAGTGGTATCTAGTTACAGTAGAGAATATAATCATCCTATATATACTTTGTTGCCTAATGTACCAACTATTCCAACGTAATGTATGAAATGTATATGTGAGGGGGAGATTTCTACCCATATCAGTCATCAGTTAGTTAAGTGATTCAATAACCACAAAAGGATATCATATAGTCCAATAAGAAAAAACATTCCCCTTCTAGAATTGATGTTGGTCAATGCACTCAATAACCCAAGACTCTCTAATCCTTCTTTATATTAGACCTTCAGTTAGTTCTTTTAAAGAATGTGATAAATTCCATGGGTTTTTAGAACTATATTGGATTATAGTGATTTGGATGTTGAAAATCCTAATATTATTATAGGAGAAGGATTTTTAGTGGAGGAAATAGATGGAGATGGTGAGTTACATCCTTTTCTCAAATGGAAATAGACATATCAGCTAACATTAAAGTGCCTCATGAGAAAACAAATCAACCTCCTTCTCTAACTATTCTACCACCTGATTTAGTAACCCAAATTGATTTGGATTCTTTTCAAAATATTAGGAATATATGACTTCAACTTATTGAGAAAGACTTTAGTTTTTTATTTTAGACATGTCTTGAACTCCCAACCATCTCCACTTGGAAATCATTGTGAAGAAAGAACTTGTTATTTTGTTGAGGTGGATATATCGCATATCCAACCAAGAGTAATATTTAATATTCAAGAACATGAAGTAGATAATATAATATTATCAAAAGAGTTAAATTTTTGAAATCATTAGTAGAGGTTTTTCTATCCTCTTTTTTACGGATCATGAGTAAAATTTCTCCAAAAATGGAATTCCTAACAACTACCAACTCTACATCAACTTCACCACCCTCATCTCCAGTGCAACTTCAAACAGATCTTCCCGAATAGATTATCATAGAATATATAAAAAATATTTTGGGTCATGTGACCACATCAGAGTCCCAGATTTTTTAGATACATTATCATTGATATAATATCAATATGATGATCCTAGAAACATCTACTGATTTTAGGAATGAAAATACATCATCAAAAAATTGTTAAAGCACTATTAGTCTAGATTTTATACAAATAGTGTTTTGTATGAGGATTTAAAATTTATAATAGAGAATTTTAGATTTCCACTGGTGATAATATTTTTCAAAGAATAGGTATATTAGAAATATTTTCTCACAGTATGTATGTAAAGAATCATGGATAATAAATAGGACAACATTAATGCCTTGGAAATGGGAGGTAATATAATTATGGACATTATCAACCTGAGGAAACCCTTCCTCCAAGTGAATCATATAGATGTTATTACGAGAGAAGAAATTATTTTCAGTTTAGTTCATTCAAAAACAACCAGAGGACTAGTTCTGTACATGCATGCCGTGATTACACATTCAGATGGTCTTATGCCTCCATAGATTCAATCTCTGAGTTTTTCACAAACAGACTCATTAAGGCACCTCATAAAAGTTCATATGAGAGAGTAACTTCCTCATGCTAACACAATACCTTCCATTACAAACTTTTCCCATAATTAAAATTCTACTATCTCCTCCCATGAAGGTGATAGAGACAACGAAAAAAAGAAAGGAAGATGGATTGATAAGGATGATCATCCACCACCCTCTAACCAGTGAAAAGGATTAGATTGTGTCTTTTTAGATTGGGATCATGTATGGGAACTTTCTTTATTATCAATATGTATTATTTTTTTTTGGAACCTATTAAATTCACTCTCATTGTGTTGTTTTACATTTAGTGTTTATTCTAGTACTTTTTTCTTATTTTGAATAATATCAAAGGGGGTGATAAATGGGAATATATAGGAATTTATTTTTATATGTAAACTCATATACATTTCTGATAATTTTATATTATTCGTTTAAAACATGATTTATAAAATTAATTTTATTTATTATCATTAAGGGGTAGAATGTTGGAACCTCCTTGCATAGAGTATGATTAAAATTATATTATTTAAATGATTAAAAACCATGATTCTCTTAGTACTAAGAATGTACATGTAGTATGATAGCATTTGATATGCTAATACTATTTATAATGGAAATTATGCTATGTACTGTGGATTTTCATTATAATATGCGAGTCACAACAAAGTCGTTTTATCATCAAATATGAGATACTGATGAGGCGATCCACCTCCTAGATTGTTACCACTAGCGGAATCAACATCAGAGTACTTACCTCTAGGATGATCTACCGATTAGGTGAGCCACCACCAGTATTGTTACCTCTAGTTGAGTCACTTCTAGAGGATCTACTTCATGAATGAGATACTAATAAACTCTAATTAATTGTTAGCATCAGAGGATCCACCGATAGAATGAGATACCACTAGACACTAAGTCACCATTACCACCACATTCCATGCACCACCAGATGATGAGACACTACAATCTTCTCATTACTATTATTGTATGAGGACTTCGGCGTTAATAACTAAAAGACTATTTCGTTATTATTTTATTTTTGACTGAGTCATCAGGAAATTGTCTAAAACCGATCCGAGGATTGTGGATATGATTCTCCTATATATACAAGATGGACATCTATCATTCAATACGGGTTATGAAACAATATACTAGAGTTATGATTGTTACATAGCTACAATGGAAATCTATAAATTTCAAGGAATTGTGGGACTGAATTTGTGAATTTTCATGATCTTCCTGATTCATTTTCTCTAAATATAATATGTCACTGAATCATAATATTTATCCTCAATAATTATTGAGATGTTGAATTAGATCAACAAAAACATTCCTGTAGATTTTCTACAATCTTTTTTTTGTTCAAATTTCCAGAACAAAAGATGAATTCCTCACCAATGATGATCTGAGGGCAGTGAAGATTCAAAACATTTGTGACTAATCTTTTCAATTATTTATTGTTCTATAGGTTTTATTTTGATCAGTGTGTTGTTAAATTATTTTCAAACACACAATACCTCCTACATCAACATGATGAATACTTTTCATTCTCTTCTTTTTGGATATCTATTTTTCCTCTATTTTTGTGGAAGAGGTACATTTGTAACATGTACAACTCTTACATCCCATGAATAACTATAAAAATGTATTTTTATCCTAGAAATCGTGTTGGTATTGATTTTTTACGTATTCCAGGTTGTGGATTCATTTGATTATAATTATATTCTTCATGAAATTAGGTGATTTCTTAATGGAGAGGATTATGTCTCACCTTGAGACTTAACATCTTGTTTACTCTGTGGAATCGTTAATTTTTTATGTATATATCCATGATTAATTTTTATCTACAAAAAAATATTACATTGATAATTAATCATAACTAGTGCTTATATATGTATTAGTCTATGAAAATTGATTTCAAATGTTATGGTATTTCTAAGTAGAATTTTAAATAAGAAATAATTAGTCTTTAAGAAATAATTTATAAATAAATATATTATATTGATATACTATTTTGATTAATCGGTCGGTTTATTTTATTAAAGAGTTATTATTTTAGTTTAATTATTTACATTTTTTTTTGGAACTCAATCCACCCAATCTTGAGTTACTCACTATAACAAATATAATTATTAATAATTTAAACCACATTCTAGAACATAATATTGTCATTTGGAAATCCAATTTTTCAAATTATGATTTTTCTTTACCACATTAAATATCATCATAGGTAATATTTTCATCTCAAATTCATAAGAAAGGAAAAATAGATGTATTTCAACAACATTCCCAAAACCCATTTTATATGCATGCCTAAAATGATTAATGTCAAAAAATAATCATACATTCCTATAATGATTCATGCAAACTCAAATCTCGTGAAATAACAGTTCATATGTATAATATTGTATAATCTCACAAATAATTTTAACATCACACAATAAGTGGTTCCCCCAATGTAAAATATCATTCAAATGTAACAAAAAATACCATTAAAAATTCCAACCATTGATACTTGAGTATCCCCCTACATTGTTTAGCTACACCCTTGCACAAGATCATAACCAAGACATGAATCTTAATAGTATCCATTCTACCTTTCCCATATTGAGAAAAATAAATATAATATAAAACACCTTTGATACATTTTTGTAATGTCCCAAACCATGTCACACATGTTAGTTCCCCAAGTCAGCATGTCACATGACATCAGGAATGCCTACCCTTATTATAGAGGCTACCGACTTGTTTCAATGGTCTAATAACAATTAAGGGGGACCATTCACTCTGTGTTAATGTAGTGAAAAAACTGATATACCAAATAATAACCAAATGATATAACCTAAACTATGATAATTTCTATGTCACATGATGAACTAAATAGAAAATGTAACATGCAAAACAAAATATTAGATATGTATTTCTTTTAATTGCAAAGTGAGAGAAATGAAAACCAAAAATAAAAAAAATTAATAAATCCATTGTGGTTCTTAAATGACGTCTGGTTCTCTCATCCCTGATCTATCCTAAATCTTCCATATAATATATGGAATTTTAATTTATTCGGTCCTACAAATATGATGTCTATTCGGGTACCGATTAGTCATCCCATGTAGGTTGTTATTAAAACTTAGCAGGCCACCAACAATTCCATATAATCCAATATCTTGTCAATAATAATGTATTCCATCATATAAATAAAATGTACAATTCCCAAGTAAAAAATTTATACCGATATCAATTACACTTTATTTAACCAAATAAACCAAATTGTTCATGAGGACACCCGAATCTCAATATCAGCATCAACTCATTCAAGATTCTAAACAATTTCTCACATTTATTCCAAAATTCATTATAATGAAATGGGATTTAATTATCCATTAATTTCAAATCATTATTCTGTCTAGTTTTAATAGTAATCCAATACCAAACTAATGCGAATATAGAATTATATTTAGAAACTATTTGGTATTGGGAGAATCATTCTCTTTCCCACACACCATTTCTCTACCAAAAATATATATCATGGGAATAAAACATCATGTCTAGAACCCTATGGGAATTTAGGGCATCAGTCCCTATCCAACAACCCATGGGTATTTGGATCATCAGTCCATGTACCATAAAAATATTCCCATTCATACAGTTTTGTCTACGATGCTATATTTAGAACCTCCATGGGAATTTTGTGTATGATTCCATGTTCCATTCCCCATTCTTAGTCAAAGAAACATATCAAATATATCACTTCACACAAGGTTAATGATCAATAACATTATAATAATTTTTCACAAATGAATAATTTATTAATTCACCAATTATATAATCAAATTAAACAATTTCATATTCCCATTATAATGAACTAGTCATGACATACATTAGAATTATATAACTTTATCAAAATATAGAAATAATTAGATAAACAGATTCCCTTGGGCTATAATTGTTCTTGATCCAATGAAAACCTGGAAAGACAAACACTATTACATTAGAGAGCTACATTACTCAAACAAGGTTCATCATGACTAGTACCATTTTTATAAACATCATACATAATACATATCTTCAGGACATGGTGAAGTATACATAAGAATGGGTGAGTTTAGATGCTCAGTTAGGGTAAACAAAGGATTCACGTAAGCATAAATATGAGCATAGGGATATGAGAATGTGATCATAGAATTAGGAGATTATACTCTATATAATAATGATAAAAAACCTGAATAATGGAATTGAGATTTGATGTTCATATTTCACAAATCACAAGGAAATAAATAGCATAATCCATGAAATCATAACATAGGATTATGTCAGGGAATTGTGGCATGCATAAACATGTGATATCATTCCCTATTTTTCAAGATGCATTTCTAGATCTTATCACGACACGTCATGGGAACTGAACCTACTAGGTGGGACACATCACCATCCCTAGTTTCATTCCTTTACTTATAAGTGATCCGGTTTCCCAATATTCCCAGAGTGAATCAGGTTCCCCATGTTCCATATTCATGGTGACTACACCGAGGGGGCATGACACTACCACATCCCCAGTCAGATTCCATTCCCTCTAAGGGATTAGGTTTCCCCATCATCCAATAGTAGATTGGGTTTCCCCATATCCCTCATCATTGTGACTACACCTACTGGGCGGGACACACCACCATCCCTAGACATTGTAATTTATAAGTAATGGATCGATTTTCCCCATCGTTCCATCATGTATCAAGCCCTTAAAGTTGATTCTCATCATTATCTCATGAGATATAAATCATTACCAAATTCAATGGAGGGACGTATTGGTCCCACCCATATCATAAAAAATTATTGATAAATTTTACACATGATAATAAGACAATCATCAAATCATTACCCATAAAATTTAATGGGCCTCATATACATCCTATCATAATCCCATGAAATGAAATTGAGGTCATAATCATGTAATCATATCATAACATATGGAAAAGATAGTTCTCATATTCATTTCATCAAAACCTTCTCGTGAAAATAATTTGGTTATACAAGCATAAATCAAATGATAGAGGAACGAACATATAACCTGTGAATGTGAATGGTTTTCATTAAAATTATTCCTTCAAAACATAGAAGATTAATAGAAATAATGTAAATGGAACATTTTCATCATTTTCTATACTGGGAATTAATAACATAAATATATTTCATCTTATATAAAAAATAATTTTGAAATATATTTCAAAAATATTTATTATGGGAAAATATAATTTATTATTTAAAAATGGTTTTTTGAAACATAAAATCATTCTAAATCCATTTTCTTATAAAACACCTTGAAAACATAGAGAGATGTCTTGAAATCATTTTTTTAAAATAAAATTATGTATTATAAATTAATACTAAATTTTTTGAATTTTTTTCCTTGATAACAAATAAAATAAGAATGATTTAATTTTGATAAAAATTTCCCTTAAAAATTTATAAAATAATATTTAAAACATTTTAAAAACCATTTTCTTTGAAAACATGTTAAAAACATTTAATATAATCTTGAAAAGTATTTTAAAACCATTTGGTTGAAAATACATAGAAAAAATATAAATAAAGAATTATTTTTTTAACTGTTGAAACATAAAGTATTTTTTAAAAACATTTTAGATAAGTTGGTTTTGAAAGAATGTAGATTTCTACCTAAGATAGCAGTAAATTCAGTGTTTCATAAAAACACATTATTAAAAAAACTTATTTACCAAATAATGTAAACTTTTTACCAAAAAATTAATATATAATTAATATCTATATGATAAGAAAATTTATGTGTGTTCATGATATATGGATAATTATATTTCATAGATTAAACCATAGTCACAAAAAAACTCAATATTTGATGAGATTGTTTCAATAAAATATTTCAACTTGGTGACATTGACACATACCACCTATTTAAGAAAATGATGTTAATTGAAACTTAAAATATCATAATATTAATAGGATTTATGATATCAAATTTCATCATATGTCCATACACCTCTTGTAAAAATGCTGGTGAATAACATGGCATGTGTCTCAAAGTAGAAAAATTAAGACAAAAGTAATTTACCAAATTATAATATTTTGAAACATAAAACCAAAAAAAATAAAGTGAAAAATGGTTATGTGAATACCCTTAAATTTAATTTTAATATCCATATAATTAATTCATCGTCACAATACACCACAGACAGAATGATTGAGTGCTGATTAAATAACGCATCTCATGGAAATAAAAAGTGATATGAAATTTCCATACCTCTTGTATTTAATCTCATCATACTAGTTTATGAATAATGTATAATAAATTTAATTTTATTATTAATATAGTACATAATATTATTCTTATATGTAATACCATATATGGTTTTATTATTACTTTATATTACCCTCGTGTTAACAATTTCATGTTTATGTTACACTTGGAGTAATATTCTCTTGGTTTTTCACATGTGCCTAAATTTCCTATATCATTCATCCTTATACATATATAATGACTTAAAAAATGTAAATAATGACATAAATATCATGAATATTAATTATATTTGTGATATAAAAATCTATTGAATATATAATTATGAAATGGAAGACATTGTTTAGGAAGATGTTTGGATGTACATACGAATGAACGATGATTCAGTTTTGATTAAGTATTGAATGAAGGAAAGTAAATAAAATATATGTATATTTATATATTTATATAATAAAATTAAATTATAATTATTATTTTACATATATCATAGAGTTTCACTAAACATATCGTTAAAAAATTTCATGTACTGTGTGAACGAATCACATCGCATGGAGGGAGTTGTAGTCCACACTTAAATGAAATCATCATATTTAGAAAATATTGAAAGATTAATGGTATCTTATAAAAAAATTAAATAATAATAAATAGGTTATAAATATCATATATAAAATATATAAATAAAGTTTGAAACATTATTTTCACCATGAGAGGTGGTAAAGGAAAAATAAACAATCATTGTTCCGTGAGGCGGTAATTCATCATACATGTAATCAATTTGCTCGTTACCTATAAGATGGAAGTGTGTGTATTTTTAGGATGAAAATTTATGATAAAATAATCCTATTATATAAATTATATTGGATTTTTTATACAATCATTGAATGAGAAGTTTTTATGGATAGTTGAATTGAAATAAATGAAATCATCTTGAGGGAGGGGGTTACCTCTTTATAGGACGACTCCTTTTGGTTTTCACGAGAGGGATTAATTTGATGTGTTTTTGCAAAAAAAATATTCTTCAATGATGAAGGGAGGGGGTTTTTGATGTTTTTTTATGATCATTTCCAAACCTATGTGGTTTGAGAGGTGCGAGGAAGTGAGAGAGTGTTTGTGCTTTTATAGTGGCAGGGGAGTGGAACTCTTGTAAATACCAAAAGTTTTTCATTACTTTGAGGTACACCTTGCATAATGTTCCTAAAAAATGGAAAAATATTTTATTAAATGGGATTAATGGTCGATAGAAATTTGGACCACAAAAAATTATTCGCATTTTGATAATTTTGTTCATTATCATCTATGATTCCCAAATTTTACCATTTTGGTTTTTATTAAAGCATCTAGTTTTCTAACATCTATAATTTATACATTAATATTAAACTAAAGTTATAATTATTTGAAAATATATATCCACTTAATTATTCATATCATATATAATATATAAAATAATAATTACTTTTTTTTAAATTAATTTTTAATAAAGCTAATGTCATGCACAAAAACACTACTTAATCCCAGACCATGATAAAAATAGTTTAACCTCCTATGGACCAATATTTCAACTATAAAAGATAAATTTTGGAATTATTATTCCTTATTTAATATTTATTATCAATTAAGAGTAACTTTTTTAAAAAAATTATTTTTATTAAATATGAAGAATTTACTAAAATATCATTTATTAACAACTATCATTTATATAAATTTGAATTTATTTATTTAAATATAATTTTAAAATATCAAAACAATATTTTAATTAAAATATATTGAGTTTAAATAATTATAAGATATATTAATCTAGAAAACATATATACAATAATTCAATTAATTTAACTCACTTTTGATATTTATCGTACCATGTCTTTTATTTAAAAATTAACTAAATGATCACTACATTGGAATTTCATATGCATTTGATGTATGTAAATCAAATTTAAAAATTAATGTTAAATTATTATGAAAAAAATAACTCATTTACTACCACGAACCGAACTTGGTCGCCACTAAAAAAGGCACCAAAATTGGCTTCTGATAAGGCCCAAAGCGCATTCCCCATCCCCAAGGGCTTTCCCAAGTTCCTTGGTATCATAAAATGATAATTGGGAAAGATTTACCTGAGATTATAAACTAAAAACAACAAATGATTCCAATAAAACAAATCTGGATTTTTCAAACCAAAAAATATTTTACAAAAATTCAGAACTCAATTACATGGTTTAAGAGAACTCACCAAGACTATAACAAAAGTATAAAACCAAAAGGAAACAGCCCAATATCCCTCACGGCAAGGGGCACCACCCTCAAGCCATCTCCATAAGACTTCGCAACCAAGGACCTCATAGAAACCCGAACCCCTTGCACTAAAAATTGTACCAAAACTGTGATAGAAAAAATAATCAAGTCTACATAAACCCAATGGTGTAAGTAGGGTGTGAGCCAATGCCCAGTTTGATACCATAACTAAGATATTACATGTGAGAAATATTCAAAGACTAAATGCATTCAAGTTATCATAAACAAGAAATGATAGTTACAATTCCTAAATGATGCAACTAATAAAAATAAAATAGTATTCAAGTGGGCTACCATTAAGAATAAACACTTTTAAAAATACGGTTAAAACTATTGAATATTTTATCCAACCACACCATATTCCAATGGTAAGAACAAAGTCACTAATGAGCAAAAGAAATAAGAAATAACCCCTGGAACTAGATCGTTGTGGGTCCTAGATAACTCATATCTCGGTTAGAGTAACCATCAGAATGTCTATTATCATGCCCGAGCCACTAGTAGGGAACATACCCACAACCTAGTGGACCCCAATCATCATCATAATATTTTATTTAGATTTGTAAGCTTCAATATTGCTACGTGAAACTGAGGCCAAACCCCACGGATTCACGATCATACTAGTACACGTCCACCCACGTAGATATTCGGGTTTTCCCCTTGTGCTAAAACATGTTCAAAAGGTCATGAAATATAATTTTCAAATGAAAATATCATTTTCACATCAAAATTTCACCAAATAGACCCCATGTATACCACACAAGTCACAAAATACACTTTTTCATTCAAATGCATTTTGAAATAATCCCCACACCAAAAATAGCCCACAACACTTTTCACATTTCATAAACACTTCCACAAATCATTTAAAAAAATTTATAAACCAATCAAAGAAATTATAAATCACAGAAGATCCCCCCCCCAAATATCAAATAATACCTCCTTCATCAACAAAATTCATTTGGCATAACAAACTAACACAAAATAGCCCACAACCATGTTTTAAAGATCTCTTTCAATTTGCTAAATCATTTTAGCACTTTATAAAATAGTCAAAAAAATATTTGACATATTAAATTACCAAATAACCATTAAAAACCAATATTAGGTAAACCCCCCCCCCCAAATAGTAGATACACACCCTTTTTACCACTTTTTTTTAACCAAACAAAACATTCACAATTTTCATAAAAGAAACACAAGGGGTGTAACTATGTCTTGCACCCATAACACATTTCAAAACCCCCATCTAAGACCAAAACCATACCAATTCCTATCCAAATCATACTTTTAAGCCCTGGATACTTTTATAAAACATCATTCAATTGTTATAAAATCACATTGAATAATACCACAAAAGATACAAATGAAAAGACACATTTTCATAAAATGCTCTCAAGACGTTTAACAATGTTTTACACATAAAATGTGTTCAAAAACATTCTTTTTAGGCCCACATGACACCAATACATTACAAAAACAGAATTTTCTAGCCAAATAATACTGAGAAAACCAATTACATAAGTTATAAAATACACTCAAATAATACCCCTTGAGTTACACATGAAAACACCCAATTTCATGTTAAAATGCATCAATAAAAATAAATCCTTAACCAAATCAATCATAAACAGTTTTCACAACACACCCAACATATTAGGAATATGAAAAAGGAGTAAATATATAAACATAACTAATCAATAGTTTTTTACACATGGAACCACCTACCTCTTATGTCGAAAACCTCAAAACATGGTGTGAAACATCAACCACACCACCACTGCACATCAAGGAAGTGAAATCAAACATAAACCAAATGATTTAACCCAAAAGAAAAGAAATCAAAAACTAGGTTCGAACCTGAACATATGTACATTATAAACCTCAAGGATAAGGGATGAAACCCTAATCACATTCAATTTAACCCTTAGCAAATTGAATGAAGACTGAAGGAGACCAACTTACTAGAGGAATCTTGTATAAATCACCCAAATTATACCACCATCTGAATATTCAAACAACAATTAATTCAAGGGTGGTTCTAATAAGTATAAGGATATCTTGTATGAATTTTTATGCGGAAAATAGAGTGAGAGATGAAGGATTTATAAAGGAAACAAATTACCTTTATAAATATTCTCGAATTGAGGAAACTTAAATATTTTCTGCATTTTATTCGATGAAAATGAGCTCCTAAGAGAGGGAAAATATATTTGGGGGAGCCTAGGTTTTGTGGGATCAGGTTAGTGATGGAATCATAGATAAATAGTTAGAATTTAATGAGATATTAAATAATTAAAAAATATTTTTAATGTAGGAAATGGGCCTTCAGGCAGGCCCAATCCCTTAAATAAAAACTCAAATACACCCAGATTATGGATTCCTAAATAGTCGAAATTTATATGGTGGTGTTGATGGGTTAGGGGATGCCTTATATGAATTTTAATGGATGAAAAATATTGGAAAATTAAGGAGTTATAAAGGAAACAAAATTTATTTTTAGTTCTGGAATTGGGCTCACGTTTTGGCCCAAATCATGAAAACTCACCCATTCCGCAAAAAATGGATGGAAATCCTCCAAAACAAATAAATAAAGGAAATTAAATTAAAAATAACTTTAAAATACGTAATGTGTGTTCCAATTCTCCCCTCCAGGAAATCATTATACCCCAGAATGTCACACCAAGTCCAAAGCAACAACCTAAGCCAACTTAGAAACCAAGAGGTACTCCCTTGCCATGATTTACCCCCAAAGACCAAAACACATCCAGTGATCAATTAAGGAAGGAAAACCCTCACAATACAAGAATACACCACTTTCCTGAAATAATCAAGCACATTCATTCTTTAACCCAAAAAATCATGAAACACAATATGATCAAGACTCAATAAATTTACCCAATCAGACAACAACATCGAACAAGGTTACACATACCCTGCTATAACTAAAGCATTGGGCACTACAAAATCTCAACTTTTACCCAAGGATGATGTAGGTAGCCAGATTTCTCTAAAAGAGACTACCTACTGCCAAACTAAGACCATGGATAAATCTGAGTTACTGGTATGAGGGAACAAGAATAGGCTCCCCACCATTAGAGACAACATATATTTTTCACAAGATAGAATCTTGACACTAATAGGGGGAAGCCTGAACAGACTCCGTGTTACAAAGGGTATACTTCCATCAGACCTTTACCAAAGAACTTATATAAGACTCATAGTGGGTCTCCCCACCATAATAGCCAATTTTCTTAACCGACCTGCATGGACCGGTATAGAAATACCCAAAATTTTAAAGAGTTTGGATGACCACATGGTTAGTCTGCACGGTTTGGGAAACCCTGTGCTAACCACGGGGATCCTTCTATCTACATGGTTTTCAGGTGCATGGTCACTAGTAACCATGCGCAAACTGTTCACTCATCCTATCTAGAAGAACATCAATCCTTTCTCCAATGACTCAATTGAAACCCAAGGGAGAGGGAATAACATTGGGTGATGACATGGGTACAAGGCCCTCCACCTATTTCCACTGAACGGGCACCATAGAAGAACGATGATGAAACAATAGGATTAAACTCTTCCAATCATTCAAACTGAGGATAAGACTTTGTACAAGGGTTTTAAAAACCCTAGGTTTTACCTTGAATACAGGCCAACTTCTCTCCATGACATATGGTTGGAGCTCAAATGATTGAATCATGTTCGACCTCGTAGTTAGGCTTTGGAAACCCCATGAATGAGAATTCTTCCTTCGGTGCAACCAACAACTACATCACAATTCCTAATAAGTTTTCCAAGACATAAAACATTCCAAACTCGGTTTTACCTAACCTGATATTTCACTAAATCAATGTATTTGCAGATGCACTCACATCACACCTTGTTTGTTCGGGTGAAAAACAATAGAAGTAAACGAAACATATACTACCTTCCTCTAAAATGGAATATTTTTAAGATTTACCAAGGGATAAATTATCCCAAAATAACAGAGACTCTCATATCAAGGAACGAATTTCACCATTATGGCCAATCGAGCACATAACATCACAAGTCATCCCCAAACATGACCATTGCTACTGATATAAACAATGAATGGAGGGGGACCTTGTACTACATCCCCAAACAACACACAATTCTAAAAAGTGGCCAAAATATCCTATCATGACCATATTTCCCACACTGGTGGTTTAACATGAACTGAGGTTTCAATGAAAATGTGAAGAATGGAAAGGCCCTCTTAGAAACCACCAAGACACTAATCCACACTAATAACCTGACGCCAATTACACCTTTGACGAATCGATAAACTTAAGAAAGTATGGTCTATTTTAACCTTCCACGAGAACTCTACCACTACAAGAGGATAAAAATTAAAATAAAGGAATGAGTGTTTACTAAATCAACAAATATAGATAAAATATTCCTTATATTGATCAACTGGAGGATTTTCCAATGGAGAAACAATCTGGGTTTCACTTTTGTTAGGCATTAACCCATAATGGGGGAGTACCTTATCTAACGAGAGATCCCAAGGACCCAAACAAGCTGGTCGATTTGTCAAATTATGCCACAAACCCTATCCAACCACATGAATGGATCCCCATAATGGTTTCCCGAAACAGAGGAGACTACTAACCAGTCTTTCTACCCAGCTTGTGGACTAAACGCAAACCAAAAATACAGTTCAAACCGGAGGGGTTTTTGGACTCAAAACATCCCACAACATAAAAATTTCCCCAACGAAAGTATTTAAATCATCCCAAACAACTCATCAAGACATCATGTTTTTCTTTTAAAAATTTTCACTGAAAAAATGGGTTCAGCGGTTAGCATATCCACCAATGGTACCCCATGGGCCTTACACATGCATGTTTCTATGCCAAACAATGCACCCTCCTAATATCCATCATGACACTCATCCAATAATTCCATCCCCCATCCATCATCATATATAACCCCATGGATGTGGTTGCTCACAGAAATACCAAGGGTTAAACCAAAAATTCTTTCCACTTTTCAAAACCAAAACGGTCAACCAACACATCATTTTTCTCAAAACCACTAACCACAAGATCAAAATCCCAAGTCACAAATTATAAAAATTTTAATATTGACACAACTATTTAGAAAATAACTCACTTACATGATATTCAAATCAATTTCAAATCATCTCATCCCATTAAAACACCCTTTGATTGTTTAGAAAAGTCAATTGGAAACACTTTTCAAAACCAACTTCAATATAGTTCTTGCTTTCAAAAGAGGTGGAAGAACACCATTTTCCATTTCAAAACAATTCTTAAAATTCAGTTCCAACATTTCATAAATCAAACCATTAACTCTTTATTTGAAAATAATTTCACAAAAACATTACGCTTCTTAAAACCATGTCACTTTAAAACTAAAGTGCCAAGATTTCAAAACGAACGCACAAAACAATGAGAGATGGAAACTAGTTCTTGTGGGTGACTTCAACATATGGTTAGCCACCATATTCCAATCTCTAAACCATCACAGAGAGTTTTGTAGGGGATATATTTGGCTCCACATGGATTGATAGGCCATGTGACCTCACTGAGACCATTAACCCAACTCTCTTTTCATTTCCCCTAATCATCATCAAAACAGGAAAACCAAAGGACTTAGATAAATCCCGACTTCTCCTAAAAACGTTAATCCCATAATGAAGTCTGGTGATTAGGAATAATATCCATAATTGGAATACCAAGTCCTAAAAATACTAAATCTAGACTATCCCGACTCTTCCCCAAATAACATGACCAAAGAGTTAACCTAAACCACCACTGATACCATTTTTCCACGAACCAAATCTGGTTTCCACTGAAACCGACACCAAAATCGGCACGTGACAAGGCCTGGGGGGAATTCCTGATCCCCATTGGCTGGAACAAGAGCTTGGGTTTCATAAAATGAGAATTGGGAATGATTTACCTAAGTCTATAAACTTAAAACAACAAATGAATCCAATAAAATAAATATGTATTTTTCAAACCAAACTATCTTTTACAAAATTTCATAACTCATTTATATTGTATAAAAAACTCACCAAGACTATAAAAAAGTAAAAAACCAAAAGGACATAGCCCAATAACCCTCATGGCAAGGGGCACCACCCTCAATCCATCTCCACAAGACATCACCAACAAGGACCTGCAAGAAACCTGAACCACTGGCACTAAAACATGTACCCAACATGTAAAAAAAATAACCAAGTCTACATACACCCAATGATGTATGTATGGTGTGAGAAAATTCCCAATAGGATGCCACCACTAAGTGATTCCATGTTATAATCATTCAAACCCAAAAAGATTTCATGTTTTCATAAACAGGAAATGCTAGTTAGAATTTATAAAAGATGCTACTAAAAAATTTAAAACAATTTTCAAGTTGGCTATCATTAAGAATAAAAAAATTTAAAAATATGGTCAAAACTACTGAATTTTCCATCCAACCATATTGTATGCCGACGGTAAGCACAATTTCACTAATGAGCACAAGCAATAGGAAATATCTCCTAGGCACTAGCTCGTTGTGGGTTCCAGGAACCACGTATCTTGGTGAGAGTAACCATCATAAATTTTTTCCCTGTGCATGAGCCACTAGTAGGGACCATACTCATAACCATGTGATCTTTAATCATCATAATAATAGTTTAGTTAGTGTTTTACGCATCAATCATGCATAGTGAAACTGAGGCCAAACCCCGAAGATTCACTAGCATACTAGTACGCGTCCACCCACCTAGATACCCGTGTTTTCTCCTTCTGCTCAAACAAGTTCAAAAGTAAAGAAATATAATTTGTAGATGAAAATATCATTTTAACATCATAAATTCACCAAAATGACCACATGTATACGGCACAAGTCTCAAAATAAACCTTTTCATTCAAATGCATTTTGAAATCAAACCCACACCAAAAATATCCCAAAAACCTTTTCACATTTATTTAACACTTCCAAAAATCCTTTAAACATTTTTCATAAACCATTATTAGAAATTATAACTCACATAAAATTCCACTCAAATATCATATAATACATATTTCATCAAAAAAATTATTTATGCACAACACACTCACACAAAACAGCCCACAACCATGTTTTACAGCTCTCTTTCCATTTGCTAAAACATTTCAGCACTTTATAAAACATTTCAAAAAAAATTGACATCTTATATAACAACCTAACCATTAAAAACCCATATTAGTTGAACTAACCCCCCCCCCCCCCCCCAAACATTACATATACACTCTTTTTCCCAATTTATTTTACCAAACCAAACATTCACAATTTTCATAAGACAAACTCAAGGGTTGTAACTGTGTCTTTCTCACATAACCCAATTCAAACACACCATTTAAGACCAAAACCATACCAATTCCTATCTAAAACTTAATTTTCATCCCATGATACATTTATAAAACCACATTCAAGTTTTATAATATCACCTTGAAATCTACCACAAAAGATACAAATGAAAAGACACATTTTCATAAAATGCTCTTAAGAAGTTTAACAATTTTTTACACATCAAACCTATTCAAAAACCTTCTTTTTTAGGTCCACATGATACCAATACATTACAATAAAATACTTTTCAGGTCAAAAAAGATTTATTATACCAATTCCATAAGTTATAAAATACACCCAAATAATACCCCATGCGTTACTCATGAAAACACCAAATTTCATGTTAAAATTCAACAAAAAATTTAAACACTTAACCAAATCAATCATAAATAGTTTTAGCACCACACCCAACATTTGAGGAATATGAAAAATGAGTAAATACAGAATTATAAGTCATCAATAATTGTTTACAGATTGGTCCACATACCATTTATGTCGAAACCCACAAAACATGGAGTGAAACATCAACCGCACCATCACCACACCTCAATTTAGTGAAATATAACATAAACCACAATACATCACCCAAATGTCAATAAATAAAACCCTAGGTTCAAACCCTAACTTCTGGACATTAGGAACCTCAAGGATAAGGGAATAAACCCTAAACACATTCAATGTAACCCTAAGCAAATTGAATGAAGAATGAAGGAGACCATCTTACTTGATAGAGCTTCTAGAAATCTCCCCAAATATACATGTATCTGAATCTTCAAACCGGAAAACATTACATTGGAGTTTGAACAAGGATATGTTGATAATATATTAATCTTAATGGGTAAAAAAGTGTGAGAAATGAAGGAGTTATGAAGGAAACAATTTACCTTTATAAATATGCTCAAATTGAGGATTCTTAAGAAGATTATACTTTTTCCGTGTAGAAAATGAGTTCCAAGGAAGGGTAGAAGAGATTTGGGGAGAGACTAGGTTATGTGGGCTTGCGATAGAGGTATAATATCTGAGAAAATAGTTAAAATTGAATAAGATATTAAATAACTAAAAAATAATTTGAATGTAGTTCGGGAAGGTCCAATCCCTTAAATAAAAACTAAAATACACCATGATTATTGATTTCTAAATGGTCCAAATTAATAAGGTTGTGTTTATAGGTCAGGGGATTCCATTTTGGAATTTTAATGGATGAAAATTGTTGACAAATGAAGGAGTTATAAAGGAAATTATTATTATTTTAAATCTTGAATTGGGCTCACAGTTTGTCCCAAATCATGAAAACTCACCCATTCCTCCAAAAAATGCAGGGAAAACCCCAAAAACAAAGGAAAAATGGAAAATAAATTAAAAATAACTATAAAATATGTTATTTATGTGAAATTTATTATCTAAAACTATATATATAACCGAAAACATGATTTTTATTACATGTCTCGTTGTTTTATACATGTTAAAGGAAAGGGATGTTCCCATTTTGCCTTTTTTCCTATCATAACAATTTATATATGGGAGATTCATTTAATAATATCACCATAAACCATATATTTATAACCAACATAGGATATGGAAGGTTAATTTTTATCCAATTTTATTTATACATGCTTATGTGTCATTTTTTCCCTTATTATTTTTTTTCATTATTAAGCATAATTTTACCTCAATCATCATAAATATTTATAATCACTATCACAAATAATTTTTATTTGAAACTAATAATTTGATATTATTAGAGAAAAAATATTATGAACATTACAACCTTGTATTTAGATTTTTCAAACTTCAAATCACAAATGTGTGAAAATTATGTTTAATGCTAATCCCACATTTTTTGAGAGAAAGAAGGTGTTTAAGGTAAAACATTGAAAATTTCAAAAAGTGTTTATAAATTATTTCAATAAAAAGAAGATTCAAATTACATAAATTATATTAATATAGGTATAATTGATCTATTTTGAATTTATTAACAAATTTAATTTATAGTTTAACAATCATAATTATTTAAATTTGGAGGCCATTTTTAACTAAAATATTATTTTCCACTATTCATCAAAAAAAATTTGTATCTCAGAAAAATCTGAAAAATTGACCCTAATATAATTTAATCATTTTAAATTATAAAATTATGTTTATTTTTTAAAATAAAATTCATCAATGTTACAAAGTTTTATTTTAAGACTAGGTGTTTCGTTAAAAGGTGATAAAACTCAGTATTATGTGTACCGCAAGCTAATCTATGTGTTTTGTGTAGACCATGATTAAAATTGTGGTGTGTATAATGAATGGAAATCTAAATTTATTTATTCATGTAAATAAATAAATAAATATAAAAAATATTCATTTAATTGGAAAAAATTCAAAAAATGTTGGGGTGTTACATTCTACCCCACTTAAAATGAATTTATCGCTTTAAATTTGTTTTGATTATCAATGGATTACTACTTCTAAGTTCCATTAATGAAAAATAACAACATAAAAATGAAGACTAATTTTTTAAAAAAATATATTGAACCATAATGGTTACCCAGAGTAACACATCGCTAGGTTTTCATGTAAGATACCATATGTGTCATGTGAAAACATGGACCTAGAATAAAAATATAACTATCATGTTATGGAAGAGAGTAATAGAGAACATGGTCGGGTGGATGTCAACAATAAAAAATACATAAATCAATGATTATCAAATGGTCCATTAGAATCATATGAAAATAAGGTACAAGGATTATCATTTTGGTTTCAAGATCCTTTCCCTAAGGATGAAGAATTTTCATGAGAATATATACTAATATGACTTTAAGAAATCAGTACCATTAATTGAGGCTTTATTAAAATTAAGTTCATCTCTCATTTAATGAGATGAAGGTAAATTTTCCATTCATTAAAAATTAATATATCTTGATATGGATGATAAATCATCCCATCTCTCTTCAGTTAGAATCAACACAAAATATCTAGAGCAGGTTATTCTTTATTAATAAATCCTCATATGGCAAGATGATGGTTTTTTATCACAAAAATCATTTGAAGATTAACTTTATAATTCTATAAACTATTTACCGTATAACCATTACAAAAGATAAAAATAATGAACATTAGAAACAATGTCATGAAATCATCTTAACATTGATCCCTCATATATTTAAAAGTACATCTTGGTAACCAAATTCAGTATATGTGAATTTCCTCATCGTATATCCCTTAAAAATTGTAATAACCTATATTACCATAAATCATTTTAGAATCCTTGCATGAATCATATTACATTTATTAATGGATATATTTTTCAAATGAAAGATGTTGTGAACCTCATACTTTATAACATAGACTACATTTTCAATAATAATTTACTGGGTAATCTGTACGGTCTAATTTAGTTAGTTTTTATCCAACATATCATTATCCAAAATTCAATATCTCAATTTTATGGATTAATTAAATCATACCTTATGATAATAAAAATACAAACTTTCCATGAAATAACTATACTAAGTCACTAACATCATTAAACAAATCATGTCAAATTGTAAATAAACATATTTTAAAAATACCAAAATATATCATGATTCATATAAAATAATCAATGAATTCTATAACATATACAATTCAATAATCCTAAGTAATTTATAAACCATTACTAATGATTTGAAAACTAATTCCTTAATACCACTTTCCTCGAATATGAAATAAAAAAATGTCTTAAAATTTACCAAACTCAATTTAATGATTCTTATCAATAATGATATTAAAACAACACATACCATTTATATGTCATTTGTGATATCTGCATTATTAGTCAAAAAAACATTACTTTCAGCACCTTTTTTTCTCTTCAAGAGCCTTCAAAAATGAAATTTATTTTCTTATTTCCAATAATATTACCATTTAATGAAATAATCAATTGATAATAATATAGAGACTCCAACATTTGCATCACTTACATTAACGAGACTCTTTATTTTCCCATTACAATAAATTTCTTTGTGTCCTTATTTTCCACAGTAAAACACCTTCTTATTACACTAAGATATTCAATTAGGTGATTCTTTCCACATTCTTGACACAATGGAATCCAAATAATCATTATCCATGGTCTCCATTACACTTAGTCTTATATAACTCCTTACATAAATTATTTAGAGTGACTGAGAGTTAGTTAAGGTAAAAAAATTACCATGTTTCTTTGAACCCTAACTAGGAATGATCAGGACATCCATCACTACATTGGTTCTTCCATTTGAATAATCATTAGCATATTTTTTATCACAATAATCATTAATTCGTTTCATTATGATTTCCTCTATTTATTGAACCATAAATCATTGAATAAGAAAAATTTTTCTTAGTGTGGAACCACATAATCATGGAAAGTCACTTATATTATGCCAATGTTATGACCCCTTCCCTAAAATATGATACCTTAGGATTATCCTATTTTATTCATAGTCCTCTTTTATTGAAATCCTTCATAATGGTTTGTGAAATTTTTTGGAATTTATAAATAATATCCCATGTGAGTTTCAAACAATTTGTGAAGAAAGCCTCATTTTTGTATACCAGATTTCCACGAGTCAGGCCCGATATATCTTTCAGAAGTTTTCACCCCTATGGACATCTGTTCCAGAGCCAAATCTACTTGTAGAATCATGGCAGGAATGTATTTATAGGAAACAACTTACTCAATCCATTACCAAAGTTCTAGGACTTTCTAATAAAAATTATACCATCCTTAATCATATCCTTAGAGACATCCATAGATATGACTTTTGAAATATCCTGACAAATCTATCAAATGTTTTTTCATCATAGTTTTCAAAGGTAACTAAAATATTACAATGATAATAAACATAACAAACCATTATTTTCATAAATTAAGATTACATAACATTTTCAGAATACATTAAACATTATATAAAAAAACAACAAAGGAACACAATTGAACTACTCACATTGGAAACATGGAAACAAAAACATTCGTACAGAAGATATCTACATTATCTCTAACTAGGTTATTTATGGATAAAAAACTTATTAGAAATATAATATTTAAAAATGATCATTACGTGCACAAGAAATCATAAAAGGGGTGATCTAAGATTCTCTCTAATGGTAAACAAGGGAGACATGCAAGAATAAACATGATCATATGGGTACGAAAAAGAGATAACAACATTTGGAGATCATAACATGCATATCAAAGGCCATAAAAGTGAATAATGGGATAGATCTTTGATGTTAATAAGAAATAAATGACAACGAAATGGATAAAATCATCCATGATATCAAGGCATAGGAAAAAGACATGGAATTTTAACATGCATAAAAATGTGATATCATTCTTACAATTTAGATGGATTTTGAGAACATATCAATGAAATATAATGGAAAATCACATACTGTACAAGACACACCACCATCACTAGTGAAAATAATTTACAAATAAGGGATCTGGTTTCCTCGTCATCTCATAGTGGATCAATTTTCCCTGTCTTTCATCATCATGGTGACAACATATATTAGGTAGAAAACACCACCCTCCCTAGTCAAATTAATTTCCTTATAAGGGATAAGTTTTCAAATATTCCTATAGTGAATTGGGTTTTCCCATAATCCATATTAATGGTGACTACACCTACTAGATGAGACACACCTCCAACCCTAATCCTATTCCTTTCCATGTAAGGGATCAAGTTTCCCCATATTCCAATAATGGATCAAGCCCATTGACAGAATTCCCAGAATTATATAATTATATATAAATAATTACCCACTATATTGGAGGTAGATATAGGTCCCTCCAATCACATAATATAATCATTAATAAAATTTGCATAATATAATAATACATTCATTATATATTTACCCATAAAAATAGACATGTTTCATTAACATACTACCATAATCCCATGAAATTAAATGGGTTTCAAAAACATGTAGTCATATCCTAACATGTGTAAAAATATATGTTTCATAATCATTTAATAAAATCCTACCCAAATAAAGAAGAGGGTTTTATAATAAAAAAATCCATGTAAGAGGATCATATTTCATAAACATATAACCCATGAAATGGGAATATGTTTCATGATCAGTATTCCTTAAAAACATATACCATTTACAAAATTAATGTGAATGGATCCTTTGGATCATTTCCTAGAAGATTCATGAATAACCTCAATAGATGTCATCACAGATGGAATGTAAATTTTTAATATCCTTCAAAAACATATCTTGAGGAAAATATCATTTCATCTTGAAAAATGGATTTTAAAAACATGAAAACATTTCAAATACCATTTTATTAGAAAATAACATAAAAACATAGAGATGAGGCTTGAAATAAATTTTAAAACATTTTTAATTGAATAATTATAAGAGAATATTGAAAATATTTTGAAACACATTTTCCTTGAAAATATATAAAAGATGCATTAAATCATTTTGAAAACCACGTCCTTAAAAATTTATAATACAACATTATCAAAATTTATAAAAAAAATTTCATTGAAAAAATTGATATTTGATAATTTATAATGATAATTTTTGAAAACCATTTCATTGAAAATAATTTGAAATAAATAAATTATTCATTAAAATTATTTGAAACCAATTTTAACATTAAAAAATTTTAAATCCTTTTTATATAACATGTTTTTGAAGGAAGAATGATTTCCTACCGAATAAAGAGGAAACGTAGAGATTTATTAATACCACATTCATAACTACCTGATATAAAAAATAATTGAAAATGGTAAAAATAATTGAATATATCATGAATAACCATAGGAGAAGAAAATTCAAGTGTTTTCTTGAGATATGTGTCATAATATTTCATCAATGAAACAATAATCACAACTAAACTCTAAATGCGATGAGACTATTTCAATAAACTCTTACCACTTGGTATCATTGATCCATACACCATTTTTATGAAAATGAAATTACATGAATCAAAAAAAAATCAGGAAAAGAATTATTTTAATAATATATCATTTTTAAGGTTTTAAATACAACTCATGGAAAAATATTGGTCTACAAAATGGAATGTGTCTCAAATAAGGACATTTGAGACAAAATTACATTACATATTTGGTTGGTTTTGAAACATAAAATCCCTAAAATAAATATAATAAAATAGTTATTTAATTAACCATAAAATTATTTATAATATCAATATAATACATTATATAAAATTATACATACAATACAAAATGATTTGGTTGGGTTTAAAGCTTGTATCTCACAGAAACAAATTGAGATGAAATACCCTTACCTTATTTCCTTACTCTCATCATACTAGTTATAAACTATTTTATAATAAATTTAATTTTATTATATATATTTTATAGAAACGTATTCTTATATATAATTCCATAATGGTATTTTATGACATTGTATTACAAGATTTTTAATAATTTCATGTTAATGTTATGCTTTGGGAAATATTCTGTTTATTTTTTGCATGTGCATAATTTTCCATTTCATTAGTAATTATACTTATATAATTATTTATATAATTTAAATCAGGATATAAATATCATCTATATTCATTATTTGTGTATTAAAATATACTAAAGAATATATAATTTTTAAATGGAATAAAACTATCATGGAGATGATAGGCCATACGTACGCATGAACACTACTACCATTTTGTTGAATTATGGAATGATAGAAAGTAAATGAAATATATGAATTTATATATATATCTCTAATATAATTATAGTAGCATTATTTTTCATTACATACCATTTAGTTTCAATATACATTTTCAATAATACATTTTTTTAGAGTGTGAATGAATGACATTGCTTTGAGGGTCGTTTTTCCACACATCCTAAAATGAAATTATCATATTTTCTAAAGCTGGAAATCATAAGGCTATGTTCAAAATAATAATTAATTCAGGATGAAATAATTATAAATATCATAAATATCATATATAAATAGAGTTTCAATCTTAATTTCCAACATGATAGGTTGTGAAGGGAAAACAAACAATCATCATTTTGTGAGGCAATAGTTCTCCATACACATAATCATTATGTTACCCATTAAATAGAAGTGCGTTTATGTTTAGACCTAAAAATTATCATAAACAAATACTATAATATTTTTTATACTGGTGTTGTTTTACATTTATGTAATAAAAATATTTTAGGCAGTGGATAATAAAAATAAAAGGAAGAAGCTTGTGGGAGGGTGTTACCTCATAATTAGGTAACTCCTTTTAGTTTGAAGAAAAGGGATTATATGGATGTATTTGTTCCAAAATTTGTGCTTCCTGAAGAAAGGTATTTTTTGGAAGATCCTATCCAAAAAAAATTTGTTTGAGATGTGTTGGAAGTGCGAGAGTGCTTTCCATTCTATAGTGGAAGGGGAGTGTCACTCTTGTAAATACCAAAATGTATTAATTAATGAGAGATATTCATTACATAATTTTCATAAAAATTGGAATCATTAATCATTAAAAGGGAATAAATTTTTATAAAAACCTTCACCATACAAAAATATGAGCAATTTAATAATTTTTTTCCTTAATTTCTATGATTCCCCAATCTTATCATTATGGTTTTTATCAAAGCATCTAGTTTTCTAGCCTATATAATTTAGAAAATTATGAAAATATAGATATATTTATTAATAAAATATAGATCCGATGAAATATTAATATGACATAAAATTTATAAAAATAAAACTATTTGTTGTTTTTTGAAATTATATTTAAAACAAGCACATTTGATGCACAAAAACACAACTAAAACCCAGACCATGCTAGAAATGTTTTTATAGTATTTGGGTCAATATTTTATTTATAAAGATAACATTTTCCTTTAATAATCCATATTTAATATTAATTAACACTAAAAAGTCACTATTTACAATAAAATAGTTTTAAAAAAATTTAAATCATTTAATAGATTATCATTTATCGAAAAATAACATTAATGTCAATAATAACATTTTTATTCAATTTGGAGTTTAAAATGTAAAAAAAATATTGTAATTACAATATATTAATTTTATAGCTACATAACATGATATATTAATCAAAAGACATAATTATATCCATTAATTGAATCAATTTACTTAACTTTTAAAATTTATATTTTCATTTATTTAAGTTATATATTAAAAAAATTATCACTGCATTATTATTTCTTAAGAATTTTATGTCACTAAATCAACTTTTTAATTAATTTTAAATTATTATGATAAAAATAACTCATTTATAGTTCATAATTATATTTTAAAAATAATATATGATATTTTTTACAAATCTCAATATTTTAGTATAGTTATAGATAAGGAAGGATTCCTTTTTTTCTTTTTCCTAACATGAAAATTTATATAGGAAAATTATGTTTAATAATATCACAATAAACCATATAATTTGAAACAAGATGTGATATGGTTGAATTAATGGCATAAAATTTATTTTAGGCAGGTTTCCATCTCATTTTGGTCCTTAATATTATGTTTTTGTATCTTATTATGATTAAGTTTTCCTTAATATCTTTAATTAATTTTATTCAGTATCATTAATATATTTATCGAAAAAATAATTTTATATTATTATACTAGAAATATTATATTTATTACTATATTTTATGATGGTTTTTAAAAATTAAAACCATATAAGATATAAATTTAGGTACAAAAAATCACAAAGATGTGACAAGAATGTGGTTTTTTTATATTAAAACGTTCAAAAGATCAATAACTGTTTGTATCTATGATCAAAATAAAATATATTCCAATTAACTAAATTGTATTTATATATGTATAATATATCAATGGTTACATTAGATTCCAATCTAAAATATTAGTTAAAATTAATGATGATTTAAATGAAGAGGCAGTTTTTAACTAAAATACAACATTTTTCAATATTTACCAAAAAATGACGTTTTATCGGAAAATAAAAATAATCTCCCAAAGATATTTTTTTTAATTCTGGATTAAAAATTATTTTAATTTTTTAAAAAAAATTTAAAAATGTTTCAAAATTTAATTTTATGCATATGTTTGTCATTAAATTGTGCTCAAAATGGTCTTGTGTGGACCATAAGCTAATCAATGTTTTTCATGTATCACCATCTCGACAAGGTGTTTCATATAATGAAAGTGAATCTAAATTCATTGTTTTATGAAAATAAAAAAAATTCAAAATATTAAAATATTTCTAAAAAAATGTAAAAATCCTAGGATGTTACATTCAACACTCCTTATAATTAATTTATCCCTTAAAAGTTTTCTAGGTTATCAAATATTTAATAATTTTAATTTCAATTAATAAAAAAATCATAAAAATAAACACTAAAACATCCTTTAGAAAAAAAAATTAACCATATTTATTTCCTAGAGTAACTCATTTTCGGGATTCCATGTAGGAGAATATAGGTGGAATGTTAAAACATGGAAATAGACGGGAAATATTACTATAATTTTATGAAGGAGAATCATAGAGAATATGGACAAGAGAAATTTAACAACATCAAAGATATACATATTTTATTATTTAATGGGTAATTTTATTCATTTTTAAATAAGTTATTAGTACAAGATTTTTTTGTGTTTCAAGAACTGTTCACCAAGGTTGAAGAATATTAATGAGAAGATATACTTCAATGAATTCAGAAAAAATTATCCATAATTGAACCTTTATCAACGTCCAATTAATCAATCATTCCATGATATGGTGGTTAATTATTCATTCATGAAGAATTTATAGATCATGATATCCTTGATTATTCAACCCAACTCCCTTCAATTAAAATCTACACAAAATTTCTAGAGTAGGTTATCCATTATTCATAAATCATCATGTGGTGAGATTAGACATAATTATAAAAAAATCATCCTTCATTTAACATAATCATTCCTTAAATTGTTAACTATAAAAGCAATATAAAATGTTAAAATCTATATCTTTTGAAAAAAGTTCATAAAATATTATTAATATTTATTCCCTATATATCACAAAGTACAACTTAGTTGACACATTCTAAAAATGTTAATATGATCGTCATATATTACCTTAAAACACGGTAATAACATAAATTACATTAAATAATTTTGGAAACATGTGTTAATCCTTATTCCAATGATTATTGGATATATTCATTAATCCCAAGAAGTTTTAATCATCATCCTTGATGACATAAACCACTTTTTCAATAATCTGTTCCATGGTAATTTGTACTATCCAATTTACTTATTCATATATTGAATATCATTGTCCAAACATCATTATATTATGGTAATGCATTAATTAAGGGATACCTTCCCCTATTAAAAATATCACATTTCCCAGAAATCACTTTTCTACCTCACTACACCATTCAATATATCAATTCAAATTATAAAAAAAACTTATTTTGAAAATACATATATATTTCAGGATTTCTAAAATATAAACATTGAATTCCATAACATATACTGTTCAATAATACAAATTTACTCTTAATCCATTAATAATACATTATCTAGTTATTCCTAAATACATATTTCCATGAATATAGAATAAAAATCATGTTTTACCATTTATAAAACTCAATTTAATCATGCATATCAAAAATACTAATAACAGGGAAAATACCATTCATATGTAATTGTTCCTCTCTTCATCGTTAGAAGAAAAACCATTACTTATACCACCTTACTAAATCTCTTTAGGATCCTTCCAAATAGGACCTTACTTTTTTGAATTACCAAAATTTCCACATTTAATGTGTCATCAATAGTTAATACCTTAGGGTGGGAAATATTAACATTCATTATGTTAACTAAACTCATCATTTTCCATTTTTAGTGACATTCCTTATGTCCTTATTTTCTACAGTCAAAGCACCTTCTTTTTCCTCTAATACATTCAATTTGGATATTCTGTCCACATTGTTGACACAAATAAACCAAATCTGCATTCCTCAGTGGTATTTATTGCATGAAATCTCAACAAACACACTCCTTGTATTCATTGGTGAGTCAAAGAGTTGTTTAACATATATGTAGTTCATCATGTTCACTAAAAATTGATTAGGTATGATTAGAACATCCATCACTCTAGTGTTCATTCCATTTGACTTCACATTAGATGATTTTCTGTCACATTATACATAAATCCTATTCTTTCTGATTTCATCCATTACCTATAACCAAAACTAAACTTTAAATGAAATATGTTTAATAAAAACAATATCATTTTAAACATAAAAATGAACATAATATGGAAAAAATAAATCAAATAATGATATTTACCTATTCACATGGATATTCTACTAGTCTAATAATCACATGTAATAACTAATTTCATAATGTGGGAATGTATAGTACCAGACTTTAATTTCTGTGTCAAGGCCTCGTGCCAGGGCCTAGGGGCTAACTGTAACAAGACCCTAACCCGAAGATCCTCTGTAAACAGACTCCATCCTGGAGAGCCTCTATAACCGCACTCAACCCCGGAGAGCCTTTGTAACCGGACTCCAACCCGGAGAGCCTCTGTAATAGGAATCCAACCCGGAGAGTCTACTATAACTCGACCCCAACCCAGAGGGCTTACTTTACCGGTCCCCAACTAGGAATATACTAGTCTAATACATTCATCTTAAGAAAAGATTTAGACATAACATAAACACTCATATTAAAACTAGCATACGAAATGTCAATTACTTTATCCATAAACCATGAATGGTATAAAAATAACACATCCCCAATCAAATATATCACAAAACATTGAATATAATTTGAATGATTCGTATCATAATAAATCAACCTCAAAGGAGTTTAAAATCAATCAAAGGATGTTGATATAGATGAAACTGATTTGTAATACTCTTTGAGTGAAATATCCCATTTTCATGAAACAATTTAAATGTCACAAATTTATAAATGAAGTAATTTAAAATAGATTTTTGAATCAAAGTGTCTCATATAAAATTGAAACATTTGAAAATAATTATCATTTCAAAACATTCATGTCCATATAAATAAATCCTTAAAATCATTTTGAAAACATGGACATCAATTAAAAGATTTAGAAAGATAAATATTTATAACATTTAAAATGATGATCTAGTTAAATAGAACCTCCCATAAAATCTTAAAATATTCCTTTTGAAAACATTTTGATGAAATATGTGTATCACTGATAAATATTTCGTAGAAAATACTTACATATAAACAATCTCAGATAATAATGAGATTGAGGAAATAACCCATACCAATTTGGAAACATACAAAACATACACCCCATTAAAGAAGTATCATACAATGAAGATTTAAATACACATATATAAAATTTTATTACACAAAGAATACAATTATGGGATGTCCATACACCACACAAAAGGAAATAATGGCAATATAACATGAATCTCACAGGAATAAAGAGTGAGATGAAAAAAACCATTTCCTTGTACTTTTCCTTAAACGGGGGTATGTTACCCAACTATATAATAGTTAAATCATTTTTATTAAATTATACATGAACCATATACATAATTATGATATCATATATGATCTTCTAATAATACTTTATTAATAATATTTTAGTATTATCGTTATTTCGGGTGTTAACTGATTCGTTTTCCATTAGATTCTTTGTTACATGAGTCATGTTTATTATGGACGAGATGATTTTTATTCATATACATAATTATATAATGTCTGTAAACATTATTTATAATTATCAAATGAAAATTATTCTTGAATGGTTATGATGGGTAATGAATCTCATCGCGTTCGTTGTGATTGTAATCCGTACGTATGCACGTATGGTGACATGTCATTCATAGGATGGATAGAATAATGAATATGGTTGTACCATAATTATAACAACATATCTGTAAATATAATATACTGGAGTTATTGTTTTACAATGGAAACAACAAGGAAAGAAGAAGTGGAAGAAGTAAAAAACATGAAAGAGGTGATGAAATATTTACCTCTTCTTGGGGTTCTTCCATTTGATTTGATCAAAAAGGATCCATAGGTTAGCTTTATGACCAAGGAAGGACTCTAGGATGAATGGAGTATAGTTGGGAGGATCTTTGGGTAAGGGAAGGCTGATCCAAATGTCTTTGGAGGTGTGAATTTGACAGAAGGGGAAGTGCCCTTTTATAAGAGGGGTAGGGGTACCTTTGGACAAACTTAAAATATTATTTTATAATAAATTAATTTTCGGTTTCTAATGGCTCCAAAATGAAATATTTAAAGGATAAGGTGGGAATGGGTCGAAAACCTCTGAAAAAATAGGTTTTAGATAGGTTTGGATCACTATATCAACCTTATCTTTTAGATTTAACTCTTAGTTAAATAGGTTGACATGTACCATGTCTCTTTGTATTATTATATTATATGGTTAATAAACATTCTATAAACATCCAAAAGAACCCCAAGTGGTTAATTATTGATACAACTATCATTATATATGTATTTTTTCCAAACCTTAGATTTTTCGAAATATAATATTAATTAATAATATAATATTTGTTTTAAAAACTCTTTTATGTCAATTTGACAGTATTTGGTATTTTGTTTTTTCTAAATTCATAACAACATTATTACTTTAATAAAAATTCATCTAACCCACCCTAAAATGATAATTTAACCTAAAAAATTAATGGAATTCCTAAAAAGTCCCAAATTAAATTTATTTGGATACTTATAAAATCAAATATTTTAATACTTCATTAATTAGGTAATTACTGCATTATCATTGTGTTATAAATAAATTTAATTATTTATTATCTAAAAATTATAAATAAAATATCATTATGTATGAAATATTTTTTTATTTATAATGAATATTTATATTTGAATTTATCTTATGTATAACCCATTATTAAAAATGTTTTTGTTATTAATCTTTGATTTTAACTCTTTTAACTATTCTTTAAATAAAAATAATAATAAATTTCCTAATGTAATCTATGTGGACCAAAGTGATTCATATTTTATTCGTAATGTTTTTTTGGTCGAATTATACTAGTCCAATAAAATTAGGACATGTGTTAGGGTAATAATAATATCATTTTTACCATTAATTACGTTTTTAACTTTTAACTCTGGTAAATAAAAGTACAAAGTTACCATTCACCAAAAATTATTTTCACCTTATTGAACTTCATTCTACATTCTGATATCAACCGTGTCTCTTTTATTTTTTTCATTCAACAAATAGAAGTAGTAAAATTAAGTTTTCTGTAAATTTACAAATGCTCCTAGGAAGTGGGTAAAAGATGGTAAAATTTATATAAAATATTTATATACCTAAACCTATTATAAAATGACTCAAATGAATTAAATTGAACTTATATAGGAATTATGTATCTATTTGGACCTAAAATAAATTTATATAAAGTAAATAATTTTTTAAATGAAACATCGGTTTTAACCAATAACGTATTGTTTTTCACTATTCATCAAAAATTTAATGTTTTCAGAAACATACCAAAAATTCACCCTAAGATAATTTTGATAATATGAATTAAAAAATGATGTATATTTTACCAAATTCAAAACATATAAATTTCAATTATTAATTTAAAATAAATTCCCATTGTCAAAACCAAAAAACATATTTTAAGAACTAATTACTACCAAAAGATTGACACTTGTTTATGTTAAATTTCAAAGTGAAATTACTTTCAATTACCAACATTGGATTAAATGGTAAAAATATAATCTAATTATACTTCCAAACAATTCAAATGTATAATTTAATACTATAAATTATTTTGATTAAAAAAGGTTGTTTTCAGTTAAATTATAGTATTTTCACTATTCACCCCAACATGAAAGTTATCCGAAAACACCAAAAATTTATGAAACTATATTCTTATGTCCTGATTCTAACGAAGAAGTAAATTTTATAAAATTTAATATATAAAAGTTTCAAATATAGGATTTAAAAAGGGTTTTCCACTAAAAGGAGGTAAAATTGCATTTTTATAAAAAAACTTCTTTTATCTGAAAAAAATGAATTTGTTCTTACATTAGGTATAAGAAACTCATAATATTGATGATAAAATTATAATAATTATATAATATTCAAAATTCAGTTAATACTATTCATAACCGCTTTTGAACACCAAGTTTGGTAAGTCGTGGTGCGCTAGAACATGGTGTTTCGTGTAGTGCAAGTTATTGAATAACTTTGAATAAATAAAGTACTATGAAATATTGGGGTGTTACATTCTTCCCTCATTCAATAAATTTCATCCTCAAAATTTGTTTTTTTTTTCAAAAATAAATTGTTGAAAATAGAAAATACTTTAGTGGGAAAACCCAAATCAGAATTTGGGTTAATAAAATTTAGTATCAATAAGAGGAAAAGGGAAATGAATGGGTAACCACCAAATTATGATCTCGATTAGGAGAATATATCTGGAAATTAGAGAAACATAATTGGATGATAACGTAAATATTTATAGGGAATGATTGAGGTCATCAATCACAAAAAAGGGTAAAATTGAGGGCCTCAAACCCATCAATCTATGATGATTTAAAATACCATCGGTTCAAAAAAACATAAGGTATTAGGATACCACATTTTTGGTTTTAAGATCCCTTCCATAAGGTTTAAGAATTAATTTATCGAGATAATATGAGGGGAAATATATATATATATATATATATATATAAACTTGACAAGTAGAGTTTCACCTTTCGACAAATTATTACCACAAACTCATCATTCAATCCAAAAGATTTAAAAAATACATTCAATTTATCCTAATCGTATAGGGTTTCAAAAATAAGGAATTTATAATTCAACCATGAAACCTTTTATAAAAGGAACTACAATATACAATCAAGGACATCACGTAGGCCAGTGGTAGGTGATGAACACTTGTCGCCCTTCGGTTGAGGGATCATGTCTCACGGCCTTTCTGGATGCGACCAGTTGTCACACGACCTCTGGGTTTTCCTTTTTATAACAATCCAAAAATAACCTTAACAATATTATCCAATTTCAATATTAATCCTTTCCAACCTTTCGACTTATCCAAAATACTTCTATCCATAATCACAGTACAATATTTATAAGGATGTTAAACAAAATGAAGATCATTTTTTCCACGTAATAACATGGGAACACCTTCATCATGAATTCTTTTAAAACATGGTAACACCCAGAATTACCATAAAACATTATTGATTACATTCATGATCCCTTATTCTTTATAGAATACTGAATATATTCCTTATATCCAAAAATTTTGAATATTCCAACAATGATGAAATAAATAAACTATTAATCAGTTCGAATGAAGTCAAGAATATCCAATATAATTTATCCAAATCATCCATCTCTTATTCTAAAATCACTACCTCATTATGGGGACCATATTAAGGATTACCATTCCTTCAACTATGTATTTTCCAAAAATTGTAGCTTTTTATTATGTCACATTTCTTAGAACCATATAATATCAAATCCTCAAGATAATAGTTCTACAGTACTATCCTTATTTATCTCCATAATTCATATAACTAGTATATTGTTGATACAACATTCAAATTAAATAATTCTATAATAACAACATAAAAGCACTAGTCATTCCTCTTCATCTGAGGTAGTTTCATAACTTTATTAATATCCAATAGCATCATTTTCTGTATACTCTAAGGACTGGG
Organism: Viscum album; assembly: GCA_963277665.1. Lineage (NCBI taxonomy): Eukaryota > Viridiplantae > Streptophyta > Magnoliopsida > Santalales > Viscaceae > Viscum > Viscum album. The sequence goes on from CAUJRU010000001.1 coordinate 3,441,917, forward strand.
ACATTGATTTTTGTAGTGTCCCAACAGCTTGCAGATAAAGCATTTTACATTTGAACCCTTTTTCATACCCTTACAATCACGTATTTGGTGTCCTTTTTCTCAATAATTATAACAAACTCCCATTCCCTACATTCATTTAACAAAGTGATTCTTCCTACATTTATCACATATGGGAAAATTCTTCATTCCCTTATTCTTTTTATCTATCCTTCTCTCTACCATCATTTACTTCTCTAGCTTCCCTTCAAAGCCATAAGACTCAAAAAATTATTTACTTATCTTATAAACACATGACACTATTTCTTCATATGATGATAATACGTGGTAGACTATTTCCTTTCTAAATGTTGGCTTAAAACCATGAAAGATATGATCCTTCTTACTCTATGGATCATGTGTATTGATGCAGTTATCATTCCATATACTGGGAACCACTTCAAATAATTGTCATACACTAGATTAGTTTATTAATAACAATACAAGATTCCAAACTTGTAAAATAGTTAACATAAATTGAACAGTTTATGGATATAATCTATAATCATAAAAATGTTTTCTTTGTGGAAATATATACTCATAAACCCTTCATAATGTTCTTTAAATAAAATTTGAATTATCCTAAGCATATCCCTCGGGAGTTTCGTAACCAAGAGTGAAGCAAAGCCCATTGTCGTGCACCAGTTCCTGTTCGAGTCTAGCTCAAAGCGGTGTTTTCAGGTTTTAGCCCTAGGTACGTCTATGCAAGATCCACCTCTACCAGCTCGTATCTAGAAAGGGATGTATTGCTTGGAAAACACACAAAATCTCTACATTAACAAAATTCTAGGAAGTTCTTCTATGCTAATCCTCAATGTCTATTTTAGGATAATTTGCTCTAATTAGAGTTTATCTAAATCTAGTTTCTATGGTTTGTACTAAACTTCATTTGATACCAATTGTAACGCCCCGAACCTAGAAGCCCAGAGTAGGTTCATTATTTTAATACATTGGCATGATTACATGGAATCAAGTCCTGAAGGACCAATAAGTTTAGTAGTCTTGGAAAATAGATTACATACTTGAACTTCACATTATAATTTCAAACATAAAATATATCATAGATAGTTCTTTGAGGACTCCATTAGTCCCTTAGCTTAACCTTGCATCTCAAACATAAAACACTTCTCGGAATCCCGAAAAAAATAAAACATAAGAAAGTGGTTAGCTCAGATGCTCAGTAAGGGTAAATAATTTATTAGAAGCTATAAACTTTTAAGGAAAGATGTGTAATAAAAACAATAGCCTTTTAAACATAAACTTGAACATAATATGGAATAAATAAATCAAATAATGTCATTTTCCATTTAACATGGATATTATACTAGTCAAATATTCACATTTAATAACTAATTTAATAATGAGGGAATGTATAATACCCGAATTTAATTTCTATGTCAAGGCCTCGTGCCAGGACCTAGGGGATAACTATAACCGGACCCCAACCCGGAGAGCCTCTATAACCGAACTCCATCCCAGAGGGTCTTATGTAACCAGATCCTAACCCAAAACAAACTAGTTCAATACATTAATAAATAAAATAATTTAAATATAACATAAACACTCATATTAGAACTATCATACGAAATGTCAATTACATTATCCAAAAACCATTAATGGTATAAAAATAATACATCCACAGTCAAATATATCACAAAACATTCAATACAATTTAGATTATTTTTATCATAATAAATCAACATCATATATTTTTAAAAAACTATCAAAGGATGTTGACATAGATGAAATTGTTTTGTAAAAATCTTTGAGAGAAATATCCATTTTTCAGGAAAAAATTTAAAAGTCGCAAATTTAAAAATGATTTATTTTAAAATATATTTTTGAATCAAATTGTACAATATCACTTTGAACCATTTGAAAATAATTATCATTTAAAAACATTCATTTCTATATAAATAAATCCTTAAAATAATTTTGAAATAATGGAAATTAATTAAAAGGATATAGAAAGATAAATCTTTGAAACCTTTAAAATGATGATCTAGTTAAATATACCCTCCCATAAAATATTAAAATGTTTCTTTTGAAAAAATTTTAATCAAATACGGTTATCCCTGATAAATATGTCCCTGTAAATACTTACACATAAATAATCTTAGATAATAACAAGATTGAAGAAATAACCCTTACAAATTTGATAACATAAAAAAAATAAACCCCATGAAATGAGTATCATACAATGAAGATTTAAATACACATAAATTAATTTTTATTACAAAAAGAAGACAATTATTTTTAGTACATACACCACAAAAAATGAAATAGTGGCAATATAGGATGAATCTCACGAGAAAAAAGAATGAGATGAAGACCCCTTACCTTGTAATTTTCCTTAGTCAAGCATATGTTAACCTCCTTTATAATAGTTAAATAATTTTCATTAAATCATACAATAACCATATACATAATTATGATATCATATATGATCTTCTAATAATTATTTGTTATTAATATTTTAGTATTATCGCCGTTTCAGATGTTAACTGATTAGTTTTAGTTTATATTCTTTGTTACATGAGTCATCTTTTTTGTGGATGTGATGTTTCTTATTCAAATACAGAATGATATCAAGTCTTTAAACATTATTTTTAATCATAAAATAAAAATTAGCCTTGAATGGTTATGACGGGGAATGAATCTCATCGTGTTTGTGGAGATGGTAATATGTGTGTATGCACGTGTGGTGACATGTCATTCATAGGATGGATAGAATAATGAATATGGTTGTACCATATTTATAATAAAATCACACTATATATAAGATATTGGTGTTATTCTTTTACAATGGAAACAAAAAGGAAATAATAAGAGGAAAATGAAAAGAACGTGAATGATGTGATGAAATATTTACCTCTTCTTTGGGTTCTTCATTTTAATTTGATCAAAAGGGATCCTTAGGATAGATTTATTACTAAAGGAAGGCCTCTATGATGATAGGAGAAAAGTTGGGAGGATATTTGGGAAAGGGTGGCCGAGCCAAATAGATTTTGAGCTGTGAAGTTGAGAGAAGGGGAAGTGCCCTTTTATAAGAGGGGTGAGGGGATCTTTAGTAAAAACATAAAAATTATTTTATAATAAATTAATTTTAGGTTTATATTGGCTCCAAAATGATCTATTTAAAGGATAAGGTGGGTATGGGTCGCAAACCTCTAAAAAAATAGGATTTAGAAAGGTTTGGGTAACAATATTAACCTTTTCATTTATATTTAACTCGTAGTTAAATAGTTTTAAATTTACCATGTCTCATTATATTTTTGTATTATATGGTTAATAAACATACTGTAAACATCCAAGAGAACCCCAAGTGGTCCATTAATTATAAACCTATCATTATATAATTCTTTTTGATGATCCTTAGATTTTTAGAAATATAATATCAATTAATAATATAATATTTTATTTGAAAAGTCTTTTATGTCAATTTTGACACTATTTGGTATTTAGTTTTTTCTAAATTTATAAAAGAATTATTACTTCAAAGAAAATTCATCTAGACAACCCTAACATGTCCTATTAACCAATAAAAATAGTGTAATTCATAAAAATTCCAAAATTACATTTATTTGGATATTTATAATATCAATTGTTTTATTACTTCATTAAATTGGTAATTACTGCATCACCATTGTGTCATAAATAAATCTAATTATTTAATGTCTAAATTTTTTTAAAAAATACCATTATTTAGAAAATCCATTTATCTATATAATTAATATTTATAGTCCAATTTATCTTATGTATAAACCTATATTAAAAATGTTTTAGTCATTAAATATTGATTTTAACTCTATTAACACTTCTTTAAAAAATATAATAATAAATGTCCTAATCTAATCCAAGTGGACCAAAGAGGTTCATATTTTGTTCTAAGGTTTTTTTTGGTATAATTAGACTTATACAATAAAATTATGACTTGTCTTAGGGTAATATTAATATCATTTTTACTCTTAATTACCCTATTTACTTTTAACCATTGTAAATAAAAGTAAAACGTTACTACTCACCAAAAAATATTTTCATCTTATTGAACCACATATTACATGCTGATATGAACTGTGTCTCTCAGATTTTTGAAATTGAACTCACAGAAGAGGTAAAATTAATTTTTATGTAAATTTTCAAATGCTCCTAGGAGGTGGGTAAAAAGCGATAACATTTCAGTAACATTTTTATATATCTAGACATATTATAAAACTACTCCAATGAATTAAATTGAACTTATATAGGTATTATGTATCTATTTTGACCTAAAATAAATTTAAATAAAATAAATAATTATTTAAATGAAAATTTGTTTTTAACCATTAACGTAGTGTTTTTCACTATTCATCAAACATTGAAAATTTTCAAAAACATACCAAAAATTCACCAAAAGCTAATTTTGATATTCTGAATTAAAAAATGATTTATATTTTACCAAATTAAAAACATAGATATTTCATGTATTAATTTATAATTAATCTCATTGTTAAAACCAAAAAACATATTTTAAGAATTAATAACTACCAAAAGGTTGATAGTTGTTTATGTCCAATTTCAAAGTGAAATTAATTCCAATGACCAACATTGGATTAAATGGTAAAAATATAATCTAATCATATTTCCAAACAATTAAAATTTATAATTTAACACTATAAATTATTTTGATTAAAAAAAGATGTTATCAGTTAAAATATAGTATTTTTCACTATTCACTGAAATATGAAAATTATCAGAAATTTTTTTAATTAAAACTAAATTCTTATGTCACAATTCTAATGATGAAGTTTATTTTGTCAAATTTAATATATAAAACTTTAATATATTGGATTTAAATAGGGTTCACCATTAAAAGGCTGTAAAATTACATATGTTTAAAAATACTTCTTTTATCTGAAAAAATGAATTTTTTATTACATTATGTATAAGAAAATCATAATATGGATTCTAAAATTATAAGGATTATATAATGTTCATAATTCAGTTAATACTATTCATAACCGCTTTTGAACAGCTTATTTGGTAAGTCGTGCTGCTCTAGAACTCGGTGTTGCGTGTAGTGCAAGTTATTGAGTAACTTTAACAAAATAATGTACTATGAAATCTTGGGGTGTTACATATCTCAAAAAATAGGATTAATACACATGTTAGGGAATTTTAATATTATTATAATACTATTTTTTAACCATTGTTGTAACACCCCATGTTTTCACGGTATTCTTCTCTTTGAATAATACAATAGCGTGTGTTATATGCAACTTCAAGTTCTAACACACCACAACCAATCAAACTAGCCGTTAAGAATAGTAATATGAACTTTTTAAAATTTTATACATTTTAAATTTCAAAATTAACTTCATTTTTCAATTCAGAATTTCGAAATTTTCTTAGGGTGAATTTTTTGCAACTTTCATATTTTGATGAATATTAAAAATTACTAAATTTTATTTAAAAACAACTTTTTTTAATAGATATAATTAATAGTGATAAATTATGAATTTTAGTGATTTTAAAGTATAATTAGATTATATTTTTACCATTTAATAAAATGTTGGTCATTGGACATAATTTCACATTTAAACTAGACAAAAGCAAGTGTCAATCTTTTGGTAGTAATTATTTCTTAAAAACACGCTATTTATTTTGACAACGGGAATTAGTTTTTAAATTAATTAATATAACTTATATGTTTTGAATATGGTGAAATATACATCATTTTTTAATTCATATTTTCAAATATAGCTTAGGCTGATTTTTTGGTATTTTTCTGAGAAACATCAATTTTTTATTAATAGTTAAAAACACTGAGTTATTGGTTAAAATCAATTTTTTATTTAAATAATTATTTGCTTTATTTAAATTAATTTATGTCGAAATAAATACATAATAATTATATATGTTCATTGTAATTCATTGGAGTCAGTTTATAATAATTTTAGATATATAAAAATTTTATTGAACTTTTCACCGTCTTTTACCCACCTCTTAAGAGAATTTGAAAATTCACATAAAACATAATTTTACCGCATCTGTGAGTAAAAATTTTAAAATCCAAGAGACATGGTTAATATCAAGGATTAAAATGTTGTTCAATAAGATAATTTTTTTGGTGAATAGTACCTTTTTACTTTTATTTACCGTAGTAAAAGTTAAATAGGGTAATTTAATGTAAAATAATATTCTAATAATTCAAAATTACCTTAACACATATCCTACCCTTATTGGATGAGTAATGGCTGACCATGGGAATATTTTCATCGATTTTGGGACCCCATTGAGCCACTTATGAATGATAATTACATTTTAGATTAATTAATTTAATTTGAAAGAAAAATTGACAAAAAAAACCTTTTAGTAATAAATTTTTATATGGTGTTATATGAGTAATATTTTTTACTATAAATAATAATTAGAAATCTAAAGATATTTCCTATATAATGGTATTTTATTTATAATTTTTAGACAATAAATAATTTAATTTATTTATGTCACAATGATGATGCAGTAATTACCGTATTAATGAATGATTAAGATAATTGATATTATAACTACCCAAATAAATGTGATTTGAGACATTTTGCGAATTAAAATAATTTTAGTGGTTAATATGACATATTATTATTGGTTTTACGAATTTTTTTGAAGCAATAATGCTGTTATAAATTCATGAAAAACAAAATACCCAATAGTGTCAAAATTGACATAAAAGAGTTTTTAAAACAATTATTATATTATTAATAGCTTTTCTATTCATAAAAATATAATGATCTCCCAAAATACTTATATCATGATAGGTGTATCATTAATGGACCACTTGGGGGTAGATTGGAAGATTATAGAAATTTTATTAACTATATAATATTAAAATACAAAGTGACATGGTAAATGTCAAACTAATTAACTAAGAGTTAAAACTAAAGGATAAGGTTAATATAATGATCCAAAAATATATCAAATCAATTGGTTGAAAGGATGTATACCCTTCCCCACCTTAGTCATTAAATAATCTAGTTTTGAGCCACTATTAACCGAATATGAATTTATTATAAAATAATATTTTAGGTTTTTCCTAAAGATCCCCTCCTCCCCCTTATAAAAGGACACCACTTATAACCAATTCCTCACACCTATCAAGCCTTTTTTCCCATACAAACTCTTCCAAATTAAGCTCCCTATATCTATATCATCCTCATATAATCCTTAATATCGGCAGAAGGAACTTCAATATTCCTTTTTGGTTCAAATCAAAGGGAGTTACCCAAATTAAAGGTTACGATTTCTCTTAGCTTCTTTTATTTTATTTTACTTCTCCAACCCCTAAACTCTTCTTATTATACTATTTTGTAACAAAACCAGTATCATAAATATACTATGATATTGTTATGAGATGTAATCGATCTACACTTACACACACCTCCCTCTAATGGGTGATGAACATAATGTTTCTGTGGATGGCAACGAAATTCCTCACGAAATGATGATTGTTCAATTATCTCCAACCACCTCTCATGGTGGCCATTATGATGGATCTATAATTAAATATTTTATTAATAATATTTATTTTATATATAAACTTCTTTAATTCCATTTCATATCATACCATTATTCGTTTCTTGTTGTATATATATACGATAATTTCATTTCAGGAAGTGCGGACTACCACCCCCTCCAAGTGATATGACTCGTTCATACAATACATGGAACGTATAAAGGAAGGTGTTAATAAAATTTAGTAACACATATAAGATATTATATTATAATTTAATACTAATATACCTATGTATCAATTGTTTTTTGTTCCTTTTAACTGAAAAAATGAATGGAAGTAGCGTTCGTGTGTACGTACGGACTACCATCTCCACGAATGCGATGAGATTCATTACACATCATATCCATTCAAGTATAACTCTCATTTGATGATTATAAATAATTATTAAGGAATTTATATCATTATTTATATGAATAATATACAACATATCCTTAACAAACACGACTTATGTAAAAAAACATATAAAAGAAAACGAGTAAGTTAACACTCGATACAACGATAATACTAAAATATTATAAACAAGGAAATATTAAAATATCATATATGATATCATATTTATGATTCATTAGTAATTTAATAAAAATGATTTAACTATTATACAAGAGTCTATCCGACCCTATACAAAGGAAAATTACAAGGTAAGGGGTTTTTGTCTCACTCCTTATTCCCGTGAGATTCAAGCCATATTTCCATTATTACCTTTTGTGTGGCATATGTACTACCCATAATTGTATTCTTTGTTTAATACACTTTAATTTATGTGTATTTAAATATTAATTGATTGATACCTCTTTCATGGGTTGTATGTTTCGTATGTTACCAAACTGGTAAGGGTTTATTTCACAATCTCTTCATTATCCGAGGTTGTTTATACGTAATTATCTAGTGGGAATTCTTTATCATCCACATCCATGTTTCTTAAAATTATATTTCAAAACATTCTTACTATTTTATAGAATATGGGTAAAAGTCATTTTTACTATTGTTGAATTTTTATAAGAGGTTTATAAAAAAATCTTTCCGTCATTTTCCAAACAAGATCCTTTTTACCCTTTTCGAATGAATTAAGGTAAGAATGTATTTTTTTAACATATACGGTGTGTGCGACTATTTTCCTCTATTTTAAAATCTTCAATTATTCCCTTACAAGCTTATAAGAATATTTTTAATATAAGTGTTTTCTTTTATAATTATGTGTCTTTTAAATTATTTAAAAAAAGAGACATTTCTCTCAAATAGTTTTGATTTCATCTATGTTAACATTCTTTGGAAACTTTTACACTTGTTTGAAGTTGATTTATTATGATACAAGTCATCCTTATTGTATTTAAGGTTTTGTGATATGTTTGACTATGAATGAGTTATTTTTATTCCATTAATAGTTTATGATTAATGTTTTGGCATTTCGTATTCTATTTTTAATACGAATGACAACATTATATTTCATCCTCTTATTAAGATGAATGTGTTGGACTAGTATGTTTTGGGTTGGGGACCGTTAAAAGTAAGCCCTCTGGGTCGGTGTCCCGTTATTAGATGCACTCTGAGTTGGTGTGCGGTTATTAGAGACACTCCGGGTTGGTGTTCGGTTATTAGAGGCACTCCGTGTTGGTGTCCGGTTATTAGAGGCACTGCGGGTTGGTGTTCGGTTATTAGAGGCACTCTGGGTTGGATTCTGGTTACAGAGGATCCCCGGTATGGAGTCCGTATACATAGGCTATCTGAGATGGTTTTCGGTTACAATTATCCCTTAGCTCCTGGCATGAGGCCTTGACACAGAAATTATAGTTCGGAATTATATATTCCATCATTATGAAAGTGGTTATTGATATTACATGTGATTATTCGACTAGTAGAATATCCATGTGAATGAGTAAATGGAATTATTTCATTTTATTTCTACCATATTATGCTGAAGTTCATGTTTAAAAGGCTTTTGATTTAGTTATACATTGCCTTCAATGTTTATGCTTATTTATGAATGTTTCCAATATATTGATTAACCTTACTGATCATTTGAGCTCACCCCTTTATATGTTTTATTTTTCTCCGAGGATTCCAAGAAGTGTGATGTGATTGATATGCAGGGTTAAGCCAAGGGAATAATGACATCCATAAAAATTATTTATGTTGTTTTGTATGTCTTAAAGTGCAATGTAACATTCATGTATGTAATATATTTTCCAAGACTGCTAAACTAATCAGTCCTTCGGGACATGATTCCTTGTAATCATGCCAATGTATTAAAATAATACAATGACTCTGGGTAACTAGGGTCGGGGCCTTACACTTATTTACCAGATTTAATGTCATGACTCGTCCTCAGGGCCCGTTCCGTGACTACCCCAAACCCACCTTCCAAAGGCCAGGGGCTGGCGACTAGCACCAAAGGCGTAATTCCCGATAACTGGGAAGGGATTTCCTTTATAAAAGTAAACAAAACACCACAGAGTACAAGCGGAAGTAAAACACTATGTACAAAGAGAAGTTATAAAAGGTAAATGGGCCAGAATACAAACCCAAATGAAAGTACAACTATAACTAAACAAAGTAAAACAGAAAAAGACAACAGCTGGAAGAACAGAAGCGGCTCCTGGGTTGTCCTCCTCGGATCCTACCTGAAGGGTAGGTACTGATGGCGCAGCTCCTGGATCATCCACCACAGATCCTACCTGAAGGGTAGGTACAGATAGCCTCCACAACGCTCTCGCCTGTCAACCTCCTTCAAGTGTCGTATCACCATGAAGTCCACCTCCGGATACTGACTCGTCATGTAGTCCACCTCTGGGTATCGTCCAGTCCTCGAACACTTGGCCTCTGTCATCAATTCCCGTCATCTGCAACCAACACAACGAGGTGTGGGCATAGCCCATACAGGGGTGAGTATAACGATACTCATTAGGGACCTCGAGACCCTCAAGGTCTCACTAAAAAAAACAAGGACAACCACAAATAATATCACAACAGATAACCTCTACATAGGTATATGCCCATACATATAACTAAGTTATCAAGTAACCCATCTCAATCATGAGGAATCACAAAGATTATGAAATTAACGGATAACCACTACCCAGTTATATGACCATACATATACCTAAGTTATCAAGTGACCCATCTCAATCATGAGGCAAACAAAAGGTCATACACTCAGCTCAAACCCGGATTTTCATTATCGAAACCGTAACTGCTGAAGAGCCCCGTCTGTGGAGTGTATAGTGGTCCTGTCACGACTCCGAGGTACTACTCACTAATCCAAGTCTCTGAGGTACTCCTCCTATCGAGTATTGCGGGTCTGCTGCCAAATACTGGGTGCTCCGTCCGCGGTGGGTCTGCCGCCAAATATCGGGCGCTTCCCATAATATCCTATAGAGGTACTCATCCAGTCGAGTACCGCAGGTCTGCTGCCAACTACCAGGCACTCCGTCCGCCCTGGGTCTGCCGACAAATACCGGGCGCTCCGTCCATTGGGCTAGTCGACTCACTCCAAGTCGAGTCGGTCAAGCAGCCGTCAGGTTTCAGTCTTCTATGATGGTGTTGGTGGTCTAGAACCAACTACTTTGAACGTTATTCATTAAATAAAATCCTTATCACATCTTGATTATTCTTCTGCGTGACATGTCATGAGATAATGTCCTAGCAATAGTTGTTGAATTAAAGGGTCGTAGCGGATCCCTACTATGATGAGAACCTGAAAGTGCCATAACACTGTTCTTGAATGTATATTCAATGGCCGGATGATATTACTTGAGGGACACAAATAATACAGGTCATTAGGGGTGAGGACTCATAAAACTTTGAGGCACCTTCTCATGGTGTGCGCCCTTGGTAATATCCTGGATGATATTATGAGAACGATACTCGCCAGTAGGAAATCCACATTTCATAGTGTCATTGGATGTTCTTATCTGTGGACATGTGTATTGTTCCTTAGACATTAAGATTATTATTAATGGGTATTACAACTCGCGCACTTAGATGTATTGACGAAAAATGTGACGACACACTGTTCTCAGTGAGGTAGGATATGTTGGGTGTGTCACGAGTAATACCGAATTAATAGATAATGCGAGAAAGGATTTATCCATTCCGTTCCATAACGGAAGTAGATATCTCAGGCACTTTGATGGAATTGATACAGCCTAAATAAATCCATGGCCATGGTAAGGTATGAGCAAGTTCAATTCCGGGAAGTCAAAGAAAGAATAATCAAGCACATGGGTTGATGGCACTAGCATGCAACCCACATGATTGGAGATATCGAGACAAAGGGATTATATTACACGGTAAGCGTTCGTAGGAGGTGACACGTCATTGCGGCGTTAACTTCATTCTCTATGGGTGCCTTGGCGTTTTGCTAGACGCTAACCTTGGACTATAGGCAGGCTCCACCTAATGCCACTGAGAAAGAGGCCTAGAGGGTCACACACTATGTGTGTCTATGTATCTCAGTTAAATATTAATTTAACAAGTTGAATAAATATTATTCCCGATTGTGGTTTAATAATTATTCAAGGATGTCTGATCGCATTTATTTTGACACTAGTTATTCGAGAGAATATATTGTGGGCGAAATAATATATATATTTATTAGCGAGTAATGCAGTTACATTTATTTAAGAAATAAATAGTCATTACTCAAGGTCTAATAAATATGGTGGAGGAAATAAATAAGATGGAAAAAATAAAAGGTACACGCCGTGTAGTTTGTTTCTCCGGGATTCATGATAAAAATATTATTTATTTAATTAAATGAAATTAAATGTGATACATTGGATGCATGTCAAGTAATAATGATGGTCAACTGTCATTATTATGACATGGGGTATTACTAAGAATTAAATAAAATAATTAAATGCTTTTGGGCAATTAATTCATTTTATTAAATGAAAGTATTATAAATCCCAATTACGGTATTCTCAAAAAAATGGGTTAGCCATTTTTGGTTGTGCACAACGGATTGGAAATACTCTCAAGAAAAGAGAGAATTCCCTTTCCACCAAGAACGCTTTCATGTTACGAAAGCAAGATCCTCCACCAGATCAAAGCGATCGAAGACGGACATCGCAAGAGAAGGATCTTCCGCGCTATCACCCGGAGTTCCCTTCAGCGACATCCAGAGATACGTGGTACACGTATGGATCACCACTAGAGGAATGCTACACTAGGATTATCCGACGCAATGATGGATCATCGAATCGTGACCGGACACATCAACGAAGAAAGAATTCCAACGAGGTAATTCTTATGAATTAATTAAATTAATTATAATCAACATATGATGATCCTCCTCATGGGTTCTGGGACTCTTCTTTTTCTTTTCGTTCTTTGTTCTATTTTGATGATTTGGCATTTTAAATCGTGACGGATCTCGGATTGAACGTTGTTTAACGTTAAAATTAAAGTTGGGCTAACCCACCAACATGCTTCCGCTGCACCCGGAACCTATAGTCTACACAGTCTCCATACTCCGCACGCTCATCTCTGTGAGGGTCCGCTCCATGAGCAACAGGTCGATACTCCATGTATCTCAAAGTCCCACGAAGAAGTATCTCAAAGGACCGCCTCATCATTGGGGTCTCAACGCAACAGATGGTGCGTCAATCGGATGCCCGGTCTGTGAGTTATTAGCCTTTTCGTCCCTGAGGCCCGATTGGTTTCGAGTGCGAACCAACCCGACCGTAACTCAACTGTACCGCTAACTCACATAGGGTATACTCAAAGGGACCTTTTCTCCACGCTATCACCAATACTGTTGACGGTTCGTCAAACAGACGTCCAGTCTAAAAGATAACAGCTTTTCCTTTGCAAGGTCCCGGTTGGATTTCGGGTACAATCCAACCCGGCCACTATCCAACAGCAACCAAAACATGGGCGAAGTGTGCCAAAAGTTCCGTCTCATCAAGAGGAAATCAACGAGACAGACGGCGCATCAATCGGACGCCCGGTCTGTGAGTTATTGGATTTTTTATTCCAGGGGCCCGGTTGGTTTCGTGAGTGAACCAATGCGACCGCACTCCGACGGCATCCAAACCTCGAGCGTAGTAAGCCAAAAGATCTGTCTCACTTAGAGGAATCCATCGAAATCTACGGCACGTCAATCGGACGTCCGGAGTTCATGTTATGAGCATTTCCGCTCCGAGAGCCCGGTTGGTCCGTGCACGAACCTACCCGGCCGAACACAAAGTATTCTGAAACCTTGAGTGCGATATGTCAAAACGACCGTCTCGGTCCAAGGATCGCATCATCGTTGACGGTGCGTCGATCGGATGTCTGTATCCCATGTTATGGGCGTTCGATCGGAAACAAACCGAAATGGGGGATCTGGGCCCGGCCCGGCACGGGCAAATCCCCCCCTGGGTCGGCCTGAACCGGGTCGACCCGACCCGGGTCCGGGTTCGGCCAATCCATGCGCGGCCCGGCCCGGCCGGCTCGGTCCGGCCAGCGTGGCCGAGCGGAAGCCGCAGAGCGGGGAGGGGGGGGGGGTGCGCGGCCCCCCTCGTCGTTGATTGAAGCCGGCGGTGGTTTGTGCCGCCTCCAATCCTCCGGGATCCCGCGTGGCCACGGGATCCCCCGTGCCGCACCGCCGCAGCGGTTGATTCCTCTGGCGGTGTGCTCGGGCACTGCCGCCTCCTGGTGGCCGGATGGCTCTGCCCGCTGCCCCCGGTCGCCGGCAGCGCCGCGCCGGCGACCCGCGCCTCCTGGTTTTCCGCGGTCCACCGGAGTTGCTCCGGTGGTCCCTTTTCAAAACCGTCTGTGCCGGCGTTCATTTCGGGTGTTGATCTTGTCTACGGATGCTTCAAAATAACCTTGCGGCCCCGTTTGTCGTGGCCCATCAATCCGCACGTCAATCAACAAATCACACCGTCCTCGTGGTTCTCCGGCGCGACGCGATGGCGCCTCGCCCCTTTGCCATGGCCCGACTCCGTCCGCGGATGTCTTCGGGTTTCTCCAACGCAGCGCGACAGTGAGACGTCCTTGTTCATTTTCACGGCGCGGCGCGACGACTCCACGCATTCCTTGCCGCATGATTCTGCGCGATGTGACGGCACCGCGCTATTCCCGTTTCAATTCATAAAAGAAACCAACGTGGATAAGGAGGAGGGTTGGCCGTGTTTGTGCGGTCCGACCCCCTCTCGTTAATTGATAGCAATTGGTCATATTTCATGAAGAACGTCAAGGTAATAATCACGAACAAATTAAATAAATAAACCCCAACAGTTTTCCCGCAAACAAGAATTCCCAACCCGCAACATATTCTTCACGGATCAACTTGATTTTAGTTGATCCACGTTCTATGATTTAGAAGGATGTAACATGGGGTTTATTAATATTCACAAAACAATTCGCTACCTCGACGTTGCTTGAACGAAGGTTCGTCGAACAAGGATTCGTCGCGGAAAGAGACTTCGCGAAAGAAGACGTCGTCGGCATCGCGATAAGAGGCATCGCGGAAGGAGACGTCGCGGAAGGAGACGTCAACCTCCGAGGAATACAGCGTTCTTCACATTCTTCACGTTCTTTGTGTTCTTCGATGAATGAGATGAAGAAACTCTTCAATCCTTAGCCTTTTTCTCCCCAAGACACCACCACAAGAAACTAACCCAAAATAAAATATTCTCACCTCTTATTTTATTAAAATAACATAACTTTTGAATTTCAAGAGTTTGAAATTTAAAAAGCCACACTTAACTCAGTTAATTAATAACATAAGTTATTAATGATTAAGTTATCAAGAGTTAATGGTGAGTTGAGGGGGGTTGAAGAATATGAAGGGGTGGGGTTCGTGTGGGTCCCACCACCCTCATAACATCTCTAGGGAAGTTGGGTAGTTACCCAACATCCACCCAAAGCCTTAAACCACTAAAAGAAAATAAAAATTGTAGTTAATTTATAAATTAAACTTCCACAGTTTTTATCATCTTCTTTCGTGAAAATGCAACTCTGAAAATGGAGAACCTAAGCAATTACTGGCGCTACGGTTCCATCGGTGCCCTCGGAATTCGATTCCGAGCACCGATTCAAAAGATAGAAAAACCCGCTCGTCCGTTCACTGAACGTACCTGAGTCAATCTTCGGAAGATGATTCCGGGCACACCGGGCCTCGGAATCAGGCGCCGTCAGAAACTGGGTTCTTGTAAAATTCCAAATAAAATTAAGAAAAAAATTTGCTTGAAATTTCCGGGTCATTACATTACACCCACCTCATCACTTTACGTCCTCGTAAAGCTTACACACAATCTAGGGATACAAAGCGGTACTGAGCACGCATCTGAGCCTCCCGCTCTCATCTGCTCACCTGGAGACTCCCATACTGCCAGTGAAAGAGCACCCGAGGAATCGACCATCCTCAAAGGATCTGCTCCTGTCGATCCTCGATTTCCACTGGAACCTCCGTGGGAGTAACCCCATCACCATCGTCCTGCTCCTCAAGCTTGATGATATGCGAAGGGTCGAGAACTTATATCCTCAGTTGAGATACTTGGAAGACATCGTGCACCTGGTGCAACTGAGGTGGATGGGTCAGGCGGTAAACCATCCCGCCTACCTAGCTGAGGACCTAAGAAGGTCCACTGAACCTTGGAGATAACTTTCCGCCATGGCCACATCTCTATAAACCTCATCGAGGTGAGACCCGTATAAGGACGTGATCGTCATCCTTGAACTCTAGAGGTCTCCAATTCCTATCAGCATAAGGCTTCTGTCGGCCATGTGCTGTACTCATCCGCTCTTGGATGACCTGGTCCTTCTCTAGTCTCACAAGAGCTGCTATGATTTCTTCTTTGCCAATAAGAGAAATCCAGTCTCATCCCCTGGATGAACCACATTCATTTCCTAATAAAGTCAATCCTAACATGGACGATGCATTCTTGCCATGGATGATGTCATAAGGCCTCGACGTAACTACCAAGAGATCCAACTGTCACTCTCGCCTATAAGGGTCGAGTCACACTGTCAACATCAGTGTGAGGTCACTAGGTCTCCTCAAGTAGAAATCTCGAAAGTGAGGGTCAAGTCAATAGTCTTAATCGGGACCACTCAGTATCGACCAAACAAAAGTACAGGAAAGAATACATCATAAAGATAAGTGTCTTTTTATTATTTCATCTCATAGTACAAAGACACAAAGCATCTACAAACAAACATCAATAAAACTAGTAGCAACATGATCAATAGCCTCCAGGTATGGAGCTAGTCCCGCTCCTGTCCATCTGCTTCCGGAGCTCCATGATCATAGGCCTCAACTGCCTGAAGATGAGCTCTCCCATGTCCTCATCTCCCCTGGGGTCGGCGTGGACCTCCTAGTGGTGGTGGTGGAAACACCCCGAAGCGTTGTCCACCTCCATCTACACGGCCAGCTCCTTTTCCATGGCCGCCTACTCCTTGCGGTCCGCCCTGATCGAACCTCTGCCTCTGCCTGGGAGGTTCTTCATTTAACTGTTGGTCATCTGCATGGCGGTTCGGACAGTCACGTGCCATGTGACCAATTCCACCACAGGAGTAACATTGTCCACTCTCGGCACGATAGGCTCTGACTCCACCCCAGTTCCCCCCACACAACTGATCCTGAGTCGTGCAGTTGGCCACCGGTAGGTCTGGTCCTCTTGGACCTCTGCGTCATCTGTCTACTACCTGCTGCAGAAGACTCTACCGCAAGCCGGCTAGTGGTGTGTCCTGCTGCTGGAGACTACTCAGCAAGGAAACTCTCCACTAAGAGGGCTCTCTCCAACACCCCTGTCTGCGTCGGAATGCTGTGAGGAACAAAAGAAGCTCTAATCTCTCGCCTGAGCCCCTGCTCGGAGGTTCGGGCCCTGAAGAACGGGTCTCGTACCATATCTATGGAGTAGCGCGAGAGGTCTGTGAACCTCGCTGAATATTGTGCCACTGTCATGCTGCCCTGCCGCAGCTGAAGTAGCTCCTGTATACGCACTGCTCGAAGGGTGGCTGGCACAAACTCTACCCGGAACAGGCTCTCGAAGTCTTCCCAAAGAAGTGTCGCCTCATCATCCATCTGGAGCATCAGGCTCCACCATCTGCCTGCTGCTGCCCGAAGAAGGCTGGAATCAAGGATCGCCATGAAGTCTACCGGTGTCCCCACTAGCCTGAAGACTCTTACCACAGCTTCCAGCCAATCCTCATCCACCTGCGGGTCCGTCTCTCCCCTAAACCTGGGTGGCCTCTGGCACTGGAACTCGTGTAGTGCGCTCAAGTGACGTGCACCCTCTGCTGCTGGGGCTGGTGGCATCGGTGGCCCAACGGGTAGTAGTACCGTTGGTGCCTCCGTTGGTGCCTCAACTGGAATAGAGCCCTGTACTGAGGCCACGTCGCTCGGCGGGCTGTCAGTACGAACAACTCTCGGGGATCTAGGTGGTCGTCCGCAGGGAGGCATCCTGAAAGAAACAAACATGACACGATCAAAAGATTATACCTGGTGAGCTGACCTGGTTTGAGCTGACATTTAAAAAAAAATTCTGGAAACACACACGCAATCAGTGTTTTCGTGCACAAAGTCGGAAATCAGTTGTTAGGGTCCTGGTGTATGGATACGTCGGCCGCCCGCACCAACACTGGACTCCCTTAACTGAAAACCGCACTCGGTACTCTTAACAC
Source organism: Viscum album (assembly GCA_963277665.1). Taxonomy (NCBI): domain Eukaryota; kingdom Viridiplantae; phylum Streptophyta; class Magnoliopsida; order Santalales; family Viscaceae; genus Viscum; species Viscum album. The sequence continues at coordinate 3,460,113 of CAUJRU010000001.1, forward strand.
TATTGTTTCACAGAAAGAAAATATCAGAGTTATAAGTTCTTGCGGTAGAACCGACTCCTTTGATACCAATTTTTCACGACCCATCCTCGAGGCATGTGTCGTGACTACCCCAAGCCCGCCTTCCATAGGCCAGGGGCTGGCGACTAGCACCAAAGGCGTAATTCTCGATAACTGGGAAGTCATTGCCTTCATAAAAGTAAACAAAACACCACAGAGTACAAGCGGAAGTAAAACACTAAGTACAAAGAGAAGTGCTGAACGGTAAATGGGCTAGAATACAAACCCAAATGAAAGTACAACTAAAACTGAACAAAGTACAACAGAAAAAGACAACATCTGGAAGAACGGAAGCGGCTCCCTGGTCGTCCTCCTCGGATCCTACCTGAAGGGTAGGTACAGATGGCGATGCTCCTGGACCGTCCACCACGGATCCTACCTGAAGGGTAGGTACAGATAGCCTCCACAACGGTCTCGTCCGTCAACCTCCTCCGAGTGTCGTCTCACCTTTAATTCCTCTTCCGGATACTGAGTCATCGTGTAATCCACCTCCAGGTACCGTCCAGTCCTTGAACACTCGGCCTCCGTCAGCATTTCCCGTCGTCTGCAACCAACACAACGAGGTGCGCGCATAGCCCATGCAAGGGTGAGTATAACGATACTCAGTATGGACCCCGAGACCCTCATGGTCTCACTAAAACCAACAAGGATAACCACAAAGAAGATCTCAACAGATAACATATGCTTAGGTATATACCCATACATATACCTAAGTATTCAAGTAAACCATCTCAATCATGAAAAATCACAAAGATTATGAAATCAACGGATAACCACTACCCAGGTATATGCCCATACATATACCTAAGTTATCAAGTGACCCATCTCAATCATGAGGCAAACATAAGGTCATAGACTCAGCTCAAACCAGGATTTTCATTATCGAAACCGTAACTACTGAAGAGCCCCGTCTCTGGAGTGTACAGTGGTCCTATCACGACTCCAAGGTACTTCTCACTAATCCAAGTCTCTGAGGTACTCCTCCTGCCGAGTATCGCGGGTCTGCTGCCAAATATTGGGTGCTCCGTCCGCTGTGGGTCTACCGCCAAATACCGGGTGCTCCCCCTAATAGCCTATAGATGTACTCCGCCGGTCGAGTACCGTGGGTCTGCTGCCAACTACAGGCGCTCCGTCCATCGTGGGTCTACCGCCAAATACCGGGGGCTCTGTCCACTGGGCTAGTCGACTCACTCCAAGTCGAGTCAGTCAAGAAGTCGTCAGGTTTCAGTCGTCTACACGGTCTCCGTACTCCGCACCATCGTCTCTGGGAGGGTCCGCTCCACATGCTACAGGTCGATACTCCACGTATCTCATAGTCCCACGAAGAAGTATCTCAATGGACCTCCTCGTTATAGGGGTCTCAACGCAATAGACGGCACCTCAATCGGACACCCGGTCTGTGAGTTATTAGCTTTTTCGTCCCAGGGACCCGGTTGGTTTCGAGTGCGAACCAACCCGGCCGTAACTCAACTGTACCCCGAACTCACATAAGGTATACTCAAAGGGACCGTTTCTCCATGCGATCACCAACACCGTTGACGGTTCGTCAAACGGACGTCCAGTCTGATAGATAACATCTTTTCTGTTCCAAGGGCCCGGTTGGATTTCGGGTACAATCCAACCCGGCCAATATCCAACAGCAACCAAAACTCGGGAGAAGTATGCCAAATGTTCTGTCTTATCATGAGAAAATCAATGAGACAGATGACACGTCAATCGGATGCCCGGTCTGTGAGTTATTGGCTTTTTCATTCCAGGGGCCCGGTTGGTTTTGTGAGAGAACCAATGAGACCGCACTCTGACGGCATCCAATCCTTGAGCGGAGTAAGCCAAATGATCCATCTCACTTAGAGGAATCCATCAAAGTCGACAGCATGTCAATCGGACGTCCGGAGTTCATGTTATTTGGGTTTCCGCTCCGAGGGCCCGGTTGGTTCTTTGCACGAACCAACCCGGCTGAACCCAAAGTATTCCGAAACCTTGAGTGCGATATGTCAAAATGACCATCTAGGTCCAAGGATTGCATCGCCGCTGATGGTCTGTCGATCGGAGGTCCCTAGGCCACGTTATGGGTGTTCGATCGGAAACAAACCGAAATGGGGGATCTGGGCCCGGCCCGGCCGGGCCCAATCCCCCCCTGGGTCGGCCCGAACAGGGTTGACCGGAACCGGGTCTGGGTCCGGCCCTTCCGGGCGCGGCGCGGCCAGCTCGGTCCGGCCCGACCGGCCTCCCGCGGCTCGGCCAGCGTGGCCGAGCGGAAGCCGCGGAGCAGGGGGTGTGCGGCCCCCCTCGCCGTTGATTGAAGCTGGCGGTAGTCTGTGCCATCGCTAATCCTCCGGGATCCCGCGTGGCCGTGGAATCCCCCATGCCGCACCGCCACCGTAAGCCGCAGTGGTTGATTCCTCCGGCGGCGCGCTCGGGCACCGCCGCCTCCTGGAGGCCGGACGGCTCCAGCCGCCTCCCCCGGTCACCGGCGGCACCGCGCCGGAGACCCGCTCCTCTTTGTTTTCTGCGGGCCACCGGAGTTGATCCAGTGGTCCGTTTTCAAAACCGTTTGTACCGGCATTCGTCTCAGGTCTCAAAATTTACTGCGGAAGCTTCAAAATAACCTTGCGGCCCCGTTTTTCATCGCCCGTCAATCCACACGTCAATCAACAAATCCCGCCGTCCTCGTGGTTCTCCGGCGCGATGCGATGGCGCCGTGCACCTTTTTCGTGGCCCGACTCCATCCGTGGATGTCTTCGGGTTTCTCCGACGCGGCGCGATGGCGTCGCGTCCTTGTTCGTTTTCACAGCACGGCGCGACGATGCCGCGCATTCCTTGCCGCATGATTCCGCATGATGCGATGACACCACACTATTCCCGTGTCAATCCATAAAAGATACCAACATGGATAAGGAGGAGGGTCGGCCGTGTTTGTGCGGTCCGGCCCCCTCTCCTTAATTGATAGCAATTGGTCATATTTAATGAAGAACGTCAAGGTAATAATCACAATAAAATTAAATAAATAAACCCCTACAGTTTTCCCGCAAACAAGAATTCCCATCCCGCAACATATTCTTCGCGGATCAACTTGATTTAAGTTGATCCATTTTCTTTGATTTAGAAGGAAGTCATATGGGGTTTATTAATATTCACAAAACAATTCTCTACCTCGACGTTGTTTGAACGGATGTTCGTCAAATGAGGATTCGTCGCGGAAAGAGACGTCACAAAAGAAGACGTCGTCGGCGTCGCGGTAAGAGGCGTCGCGTAAGGATACGTCCCGGAAGGAGACGTCGACCTCCGAAGAATCTGGCATTCTTCACGTTCTTCGCGTTCTTCGTGTTCTTCGATGAAGGAGATGAAGAAACTCTTCAATCCTTAGCCTTTTTCTCCCCAATACTCCACCACAAGAAACTAACCCAAAATAAAATAAGCTCACCTCTTATTTTATTAACATAACATAACTTTTTAATTTCAAGAGTTTGAAATTTGAAAAGCCACACTTAACTCAATTAACTAAAAAAATAAGTTATTAATGTTTAAGTTATCAATATTTAATGGTGAGTTGGGGGGGGTTGAATAATATGAAGGGGTGGGGTTCGTGTGGGCCCCACCACCCTCATAACCTCTCTAGGGATGTTGGGTAGTTACCCAACATCCACCCAAAGCCTTAAACCACTAAAAGAAAATAAATATTGTAGTTAATTTATAAATTAAACTTCCACAATTTTTATCATCTTCTATCATGAAAACGCAACTCCGAAAATGGTGTTCCTAAGCAATTATCGTCGCTACGGTTCCATCGGTGCCCTCGGAATTCGATTCCGAGCACCGGTTCAAAAGATAGAAAAACCCGCTAATTCGTTCACTGAACCTACCCAAGCCAAACTTCGCAAAATTATTCCGGCCACACCGGGCCTCGGAATCAGGCGCCGTCAGAAACTGCGTTCTTTTAAAATTCCAAAGAAAACTAGGAAAAAATTTTCCTTGAAATTTCTGGGTCTTTACATTTAACTTCTAATGAAGGTAAATAAAATAATTACAAAAGTTACTAATCATAATGTCTAAATATAAAAGGTACATATTTACACAATTTGGACCTCTTGATGCCAAATATGGAATCCTTTTTCCATATTTTAAAATTTTAATTTTTAGTAATTAATTTAAAAGTAATTCCCGTTGTCAAAACCAAAAACCGAGTTTTCATGAAGTAATAACTATTAAAAAATTGTGATGTATTTATGTCGAATTTCAATGAGAAATTACTTATAATGACCAAAATTGGATTAAATATTAAAAATGTAATACAATTTCACTTTAAAAAATTCTTAAAGGATAATGTATCTATATAAATAAATTATATTAAAAGGCTGTTTTGAATTAAAATGCTATATTTTTCACTATTCATTAAAATATGAATTTTAACAGAAAAATACTTAACATTCAACATAAGTAAATTTTATTGTAACTCTTCCAAATAATAAGATTAATTTTTCAAATAAAATACAGAAAATAATTACAAACTATATTTAAAATGGGTGCACCCTCAAAAAGCATGAAAAATGTATTTTTTGAAATATAATTCTTCTATCTGAAAAAATGAACTTTTTCTTATATCATGTCTATAAAATAAATAAGATTAATTTTAATGATATATAAAATTAGAAATGTGTTTAATATTATTCATAAGGTCAGGATGATATCAAATTAAATAATATTATATTAGTAATATATCATTGTTTAGTGAAACTTAGTATGAGTACAATGCAAGCTATCGAGTAATGTTTCTCTTTCGTGTAACACAAGTTATGTTAGCATTGCGTATAGTGAAAACTTCTTTTTATGTTGTACATAACATAATACAAACATATTTCACTTATAAATTGAATAAAATTTATACTCAATGTCGTTTGAAATGAATTCTATCAAAAAAAGAGAAATTTTGTGCAACACTAGACAAGAATACTGTTGTGTATACTGCCAACTAATATAATATTTAATATAGGGAAATTTAATCTTGGTGTAGCGTAAAACATAATACATAAAATAAATTAAAGGAATATAACTCATAAAATACTAGGTTGTTACATTCGACCCCACTTAAATGGAATGTCACCCTCTAAATTTTTCGGGGTTATAAATGGTTTACTAATTTAATGTTTCATTTAGGGAAGCTCACATCGTAAAAAGTGATACAAAAAATTTATTTCAAAACGTAATGTTAGAAACATAACGGTAACCCAAATTAACTCATCACTGAGATTCCACATAGGAAAACATAGGTGGGAAGTGAAAACATGGATATAGAAGAGAAATCTATCCATATTATTCTAATGGATATTGATAGAGAATAATGTTTGGAGAAATTAAACTACTAGAAATACATAAATCTACGATGATTTAATGCACCATATGATTCATCAGATATGAAGGTATAAGGATAGGATTTTTGGTTTCAAGATATTTTTCCTAATGGTGATGAATTTTTTTCACGATGAGAAATACATACCGGATTTCAATATAGTTTCACCATTGGTCGTTCCTTGAAAAATTTCCACATCATCTCTTATTTAACGAAATAAAGTTGAATTTCTCATCCACGAAGTTTTAGTAGATCATTTGATACAACAATAGGTAATTCTATCGATCTTAATAAAAATTTTAGAACATGTTATCAAATATACGTAAGTCCACCTGTAGTGAGATAATACAGTAATATATCAATCTTCTGTCGTAATATATCTTATACAATCCATAAATAGATAAAATTACAATCATTCCAAAAACTAAAAAAATAAAACATTAGAAAAGGGTTAGCTAAATTGATTTTTTTTTCTGATATCTCATTTGGCATTTCATGGTTGTTACATTCCAAACATGTGAATACTATAATCATGTAATATCATAAAACATGATAATAAAATTAATTACAACATACAATTAGTAAAAAAATTCATTCTATCCAAATTAACTCTTTCCACATACCTAATATACCAAAATTTATATATACTCAAACCAGTAAGTCAGTTTGTCCTTATATCAGTCATAAGCTTAGTAATACTATAAAACATCTCATTATATCATTATCACTTCATTATGTGCATTTCATGTGCTTTCAAAAAATATTTCAATGACTTTTCGAGGTTACTGGCACCATAAAAGTATGGAAAAACAAGGTGGACCAATACATAGATATTCCAATATTCCATAATACTATAAAAGATCTCTATAACACTATTTTGGAATCCCATTACATAAACACATAATCATTCAACCACTGAATTTCCATACTCAACATCTTCAATAGTGATCTCATGTGACATCCATTTTTCATTGGAATTAAGAGGTTATTGGCATCGATAATCAACTATAACGCATGGATACGGGACTCGGTTAGAATAATGCCCTATTTTGTTGCCCTTGTAACCCTAATTTGTGGGAGGTGATCTCTTTTATGATTTCCTCCATGTGTCATTCCACACTTTGTGAATAAAGAAAATATAATCTTCTTTTCTCAATTATTTTTAACGTTTCCTTTGAATTCTAACATTCTTTTCTTATCATAACATGAGGTAGATTAGAAACAGAAATCCTTAATTTAGTTAGAAGAATACTAGGAAGGGGCAAACAAAAAAAATTAAACTCTTCCCAATCAATTGATTCAATTTTATCATTTTTCCTTTTATTCTAGATAATGTTCTGCCACCGATTTTCTTTACATTCCAAGCAATAAGTGACCAACTTATAATTATCACATTCTGAATAATGGATAATGAAAAATATCTTTTTAATCATACAAATCAATTTCTATGCAACTAGTGGACCAAACATTCCAATAAAATAAGGTGGATGTTGTCTTAAAAAATATTCAAGAGTATGTTGTTCCCACCTTTGGACATTTGAAAGCCCAACCAGATTTGTGGTTATAGATAAAATATTCTTTCTTCGAGATCCCATTAAATTTTGTTGATATGGGGGACAATAATTGAATTTCCTAGTTCATTAATCATTAACTTTGTTCCTTCGGGTTCTAGATATAGTTTAACACCCAAAACAATTGCGTGTGAGGAAAAAATCACGCTAGAAAAACAACATAATCAAGGGGGATTAATTTTAATATCTAACATCTTATGTTTAATACCAGGATATTCATGATCATTAAAATAATTGTAGAATTGTAAACTATAGTTATAATTATCCTTAGGGTAATCCCTATAAATGCCTTAGAAATATCTCAAGGTATCTCATTATGTTTTTGTATCCTAGTTTCCAAAGGATGACTAAACCTTCACTTTGACACCAACTCTAATGACCCAGGCATGAAGTACATGGAAATTATATTTATTTTTCGTAATACATATTAAATTACACAAAATATATTCCCAATGACCGTATTTGATTAGTGACTTTGAAAACATAGAACATAATATTCTAACATGTTGAATGTTCTTCAACATCTCTTATAAAGATCTTACCATTTTGTTTTCCTACAAAAAACCATTATTTATATCATATGGAAAATAAAAAATAATTTGGGTGAGCTCAAATTCTCAGTAAGGGTAATCATGGATAACATAAAACAAACCATAAACATTTGAACATAAAATCATGAATGTAATTTTTAAACCTAAAAATCACGAGTCATGAAATAAATCTCTATAGTTCATAAGGAATAGACCATAAATGAACATTTACCGTTATAATATAGAACTCGCATAAAACATGGGATTATGGTAAATAATTATGAACATAATATTATTTCCATAGATGCAAAGGTATTGCTTCTAAGATCATAACTGTGGACAATGTACAATAATAAACCAGGTGTACATGTCGTTCCATCTATGTATTACAGAACCAGATATACATTACGTTCTAGCCCGGTATTACTGAACCAGATTTACTTGTTATTACAGTCATTTCTATATCAGGAGATATAAATCTTTACCCAATGTATTGGTGATATATATCTGTCACTTCCATCTCATAATGAAATCATTTTTACATGTTCAAGAAAAACATAAATCATTCATCACAACATAACCCAACAAATAAAATGGGATTTCCTAAACATCATTCAAACATAACATAATCCGTATAAAATAACATTTAATCATTAACATATTCAAATCCTAGTAATAATAGGGATATAAACATAACCCTATTTTAATAGTTACATATTAGAAGAAAAATAATTTTGAGGAAACGCCGGAAATTAATTCCTGAGGAAAATGTTGTTTCTTTTTCAAAATCATTTTCATTTCTCAAAATTCCACGCAATATTAAAAGAAAATAATTTTTTTAAGGTAATCATAAAATAGTGTAAAATAAGCTCCATGGAAATAATGTTTTATGAAATTGTAAAAAACTATTAATGCAGTATATGTTAAAAAAATTCTTCTCATACTTTTTTCTGAAAATTAAAAAAAAGTACCTCGTATGGTAAACGTGAGAAAATTTTCTTCAAAACCATTTACAAAAAGTAAAAATGGGTAAAAATGAATTTAAAAATACATATATTAATATAAAATATTGTATTAGAATAATCTTATAAAAGATGGGAATGGATGATAAATATACCCCTAGTGAATAATTACGTATAAACAATCTCAGATAAAAATGAGATTTGCAAAGTTATCCATTACCAATTTATAATCAGTAGAATCAGATGCCTCATAAATTAAATAAAAATATATTCATATATAAATATAAAAACATTCATAATATTAATAGTAACTACATTAATTGGTAACATAAACACCACACAAAAATAATTAGATGGTGTATAAGGCATATGTCCCATAGTAATAAATGTGAGACAAACTAATCCGTTAACATTGGCCCGACTTCATCTGTATGTGTATGAAACTCCTATATAGTGGGTTTAAACATATTATTCACTTGAAAAATAACCATAATATTATTTATGATATCATATATGATTTACTTATGACATTATATTACATGTTCATTTTTCAATTCCATGTTAAAGTAGTATTTTTGGTAATATTCGTTTCCTTTATCGTACGTGTTTAGACTTGTTCTTCTTGTTATTATTACTCGGATGATTATTTATGTTAAAAAATGTAGAACATGATTTATATATCATATATATATATATATATTCGGTATATAAATATATGAATTATATTGATAATTTAAATGGAAAACACCATTGATGGAGACTGTAGGATGTATAGACACATGAAGGATGTTTTCGTTTCCATCTTGAATTGGATGGAAGTACATAAATGAAATATATATATATATATAAATATAGTATCACTATTATTTAATATATTTAATTACAATTTATTAAATATACTTTATAATCATTCTTGAATGGTTAACATGGAGATTTAATCTCATCACATCGTGGATACAGTAAGCCGTACGTACAGACGAGTGACAATATCATTCCCATAATTGATGAATGGTAATGAAGTGAATGGTGTTTAGTATATAATAATTAATATAATGTTATAATAATCATATCTAGTTATTATTTCTTCTATTAAACCAATACAAGTATGGAGGTGGTGAAAAATAGATTACACCGCGACGTGGAGACGATAAGTCGTATGTACACACGCACGACGATTTTGTTTCTATTAGGATGGATATAATGTGAATAAGGTTATCTAATATTTATAAAAACATATAAGTATATTATTGGTTATTATGTTCTAAATTTATAATGAAACAAATAATGATTAGTAAGTATAAGAAGATTGAAATTTGAAAGAATTGGTATAAGATATTACCTTTTCTTCGATGTGCCTCCTTTAAATTTCCTATTATGGAACTAGAGTTTGATTTTTGAGAAGACCATAACATCTAGAATGTAAGTAGGGAAGTTTAGAATAAAAATTGTAAGGGTTTGGCCGAGCTTGGTTGCTCAAAATGGGGTGAAGAGTAGAGGTAGGAGGTTTCCTTTTATAAGAGAGGAGTGTGGAACTTTTAGGAAACTCTCAAAATAATAATTTTTTATAAATTAAATTTAGATTAAAAATGGTCCAAAACTGATTTAATTTACATATAGGATGGTTTTGGTACGAATAAACATCATCCAATTATATTTAGAGATGTTTTTAATATTTAGTAATCCTTATCTATTTGGTTTAACCCTTATTTTAAACTTTTTTGTCCTACAGTGATATAATGTTATTAAAGATTGTTGGTTAATATAATTACCATATAATGTCAAAAGACCCAAAAAACACATTTATGACATATTTGGACTTATCTTAATTATTTTAACAAATATTATATTTTTATGAACTTAAAATAATTCAATAAACTATATTATGTTTTAAAATATGAATTATGTCAATTTTGGACACTATTCATACTTCACTTTTTCAAAAATTCATAATAACCTGATTATAAAAAAAAAGTTAAATCAAATAAAATATTTAAATATAATAATTTAAATTCTTGGTTGGAATTAAAAAAATTAAATTACATTTATTTTAATATTTATAATATCATTTATTTGGATCCATTATTAATGAAGCTATCATTGTATCATAATTGTGTCATAAATAAATTTATTTGTTTAATGTATAAAGATTATAAATAAAATATAATGATATAGAAATTATTCTTATATTTCTAATGACAATTTATAATCAATGATACCAGTTATATAACCCCATATAATTTTTTTTAGTAAAAGATACATGTTTATGTCATATTTATCTTTACATTAAATTAATTTTATAAAATGTCATTTTCAAATCTACGTGGCTTTGTGGAGTCCATCAATGTACCCAAGGATTCCCATGGTTAGAAATATCTCATAAAATAGTATTAGGACATGTGTTACAGTTGTTTAATATAATTATAATACTATTTTTTAACCTTTATTTACCAGATTTACCCTTTAACCCAAGTAAATAAAATAATTATTGTAGTTACTATTCAAAATACCTAAAAATAAAAGGTACCTATTTACAAAATTTGGACATCGTGATTAAAAATATAGAATCCATTTTTACAAATTCAAATCCCATAATTTTAAGTAATAAAATTAAAATTAATTCTTATTGTCGAAACCAAAAAAGTGGGTTTTTAAGAAGTAATAACTATCAAAACATTGAGATGTGTTTATGTCCAATTTCAATGAGAAATTACTTTCAATGACCGAAATTGGATTAAATGATAAAAACATAATCCAACTAAACATTAAAACAGATTAAAAATATAATCTTATTATATAAATAAATTAGGTGAAATGGGAGTTCTGAATTAAAATTCATTATTTTTCACGGTTCATTAAAATACGTATTTTAACTGAAAAATACTAAAAATTAAACCAAGTAAATTTTTATGTCCCAATTCCAAATAATAATGTTATTTTTTCAAATAAAATATATAAAACTGTTAAAAATATATTTAAAATTGGTGCACCATCAAAACGCGGTAGAACATAATTTTTTGAAATTTACTTCTTTTATCCGAAAAAATGAACTTGTTCTTATATGATGTCTAGAAAATACATAAGATGAATTTTAATATTATATAAAATTAAATTTGTGGCTAATAATTATCATAAAATCTATTTTTTGTCCCATTAAATAATAATATTTTAGTAATATATCATTGTTTAGTGAAACTCGGTATGGAGTACAACTCAAGCTATCGAGGAAGGTCACTCTTGCGTGTAATGAAATACAAGTCAGCGTATCAGGTAGTGAAATATTCATTTAGAGTTTTTCATAACATAATCCAAACATGTTTCATTTATATATTGAATAAAATCTATACTCAATATTGAGTGTAATGAATTCTAACAAAAGATCTTAAAATTGCGTTCAATAGAATCCAAGAATATTGTTGCGTATACTGCAAGCTAATATGGTGTTGCGTATAGCTCAAGATATTATTAGTGTAGCGTAAAACACAAGAAATCATATAAATTAAAAGAATATAGCTCATAAAATCTCGGGGTGTTGCAATTTAGAAGAAGTGTAATATTAGAGAAGAAATTGATATATATTTTTAATAACAAAAAACATGATAGTTTATTCCACCAATAATCATTATGTAATATTTCCATATCATGTCATTACCAAAAGAATCATAGTATGTAACTCTTCAAAATATCCTAATAATAACTCATCCATACACTTCCTATAATCAAAGAAATTTTCAAAAATTATAAACGATATGATCACTTGTTGAATAATGTTAAATACATATAGTCTCTTACAATATTTCGGTATATCATACAAAAAACATTCCATGTCTAATAAAAAACCAATAAGATATATAAGATTTTATAAAGCATTGTTAAAACTGAAAAAGTAATAAGATAATAGAATTTTTTTTACCAACTTCATAAATTTTAATTACTTTAACCAAAACATTATATAATTTAAAAAACCTAATGAAATCCAATTAAATGTCATTTGATGATCCAAAATCCTTAATAAATCCATGTCTTAAAAAATGAATAAATTTCCTTCAAAAATATTCCATGCCCTTTAAAATCCATAATATATATATATTGTCATTTTTATATATAGAATATTATATCCTTTTCGAAATATTTATTACACAAAAATTATGATTAAATCAATTAGGTATTGTAGGAAAATTGATACTTTTACAATTAATTGATTCATATAATTCAAGACAAAAAAATTTTATGTTTAGCGCCCCCGACCCCAGTAGACTAGATCTATTTCATTTTTTATTACATCGACATAAAATATGGTGAATTAAATATTAAAGGATTGTGTAGTGTAACAGTATTAGAAAATTTGATATATACAAGATTACCATATTACATTGAAAACAAAAAAAATTCCTTTTTTTGTGAATAATGTTATTATTTCTAGAATATCCCTTCATATAAATCATATTAAACTTCATGGATTCCTAGGAAAGGAAACAATTATTGGTGATCTCAATTTATTGATAAGGTTTTAGTACAATGGAAGCTATCATTATTAAATGAAACATAATCAGTAACGAATGGACAATGTCGATGGGTAAAAAACCATTAACCCATTCCATTTAAATAATTTACTTTCATAATTTGTGAACTGGTAAATAACATAATAAACATTCCAGGTAATAAAAAACATGACTATAATAACTGGAAAATTTCAAATAAATATGAAACGAAAAATCACTTAAAAAAAGAAATTCGATCAATCAACTAATAATGGAATTCTTCTAGAGATAATATATTTTTGGAAATATCATGGATAAAAATAAATGAATTAAAAATGAATTAAATTATTAATTATTTCATGTTAGGATATCATTAATCAAGATAAATCTACATTCAAGATAATTCCTTTGGATAGTTTAAATCTAATCGATAGAAACCCATTTAACTAAGGTTGGATGACTGATTCGTCTCATGATATTATCGATGCATCAAGGTGATATCTATTATTGGGAGCCACATTTACATACATTTGTGAATTGTTATTAATATATCAAATAATATATTAAATTTATAATGAATTTTTCTTATCATCAGATATCTGTATTTATGAAAGAGTACATATTATCAATTTTTCACCAGTGATCACAAGAAAGAAAATAATTCAGGGGAAATTTAATGACTACAAAATTGAATCAAAAAACGTAATTTCAATACATTACTTGGAAAGAATGATCATAAAACATAAATAGGAATACTAAATAATAAATAAATTCACCATAAACCCATTAGAGTAATAATAAAGGGTTGTTTTCATTTATGAGTATAGATTTTACAAAAATATCTTAAAAAACATTCCGGGGGTAAATATACATTTCATTATAAAAATAAATATATTAAACTAAATGTTAAAAAATATGAAAATAATTTTAATTAAAAATAATATTTGAATATTATAAATTAATCGTTAAAATTTATTATTGGTCATAATGAACAAAATTTCCATTCAGGTTGTACCCATTTAAACAAATATTCTATTCGCATTTTTGAGAAAATTAAAATTGGAATTGTCTAGAAAATAACGTAATGATAACATTTAGAATAAATTTTAAAATGTTGAAAAGGATAATAATTCCTTTAATAATTCATCTATAAATGTAAAAATAATAATTTTTCAAATTGATTTTAAATATCAACATTTTTAATGAAAATGGAATTTGGAATGAAGAGAGAAAAGAAGATACATTTTCTTAAAAAAATATCAATTAAATTATGTTCCAATGAGTTGAAAATGGTAACACTACCTGAAAGATTAATTAGTAAAAAATGTGGAGTTAAATTAATGGATTTATTATACAATTATTAAATATCTTCTATCAATGTAAATTCATTTATAAATAATAAAATTATGATGATATTATAAAGTAAACCCATTCAATGGAAATGATGTGATGTGAATATTAATCAATGAATTTATTATCTCTATGAAATTTAATTCCACATAAAATAATTTTATAAGAAATAACATATAGTAAAAATTCATTACACATAATCATATAATATCAAATACAATTAATCGTCAATATAATCCCACAAAAAAATTCTATTATAAAATTACTTACCACCTGGAAATTTTCATGTAAAATCATCATGGATGAACTAATTAAAATAGAATATTAAAACACCATTAATGGTAAATAAATCATTATATTTTATGTACAAGGGGAATTATATACACTATATAAATGAAATTTGGTGTATAATATTTCAATATTCCTCAATGAATGGAAATTGAGATGAATTCCCTTACCACTTGATAATATTCAATAACAATAAAATAGGACAAAGTAAAAAATGTTGAATCAAAAAATTAAATTATGTAATAGTTATTCATGATATTACATGTTAAATTGGTTGTGTACACACCTTATAAAATAATTTGGTTCCTAATAAACAATTATTCATCAATGAATTGAAATTAATACATATTCCCTCACATCATGATTCATTTTTATTGAAAGTTCATTTACCTAATGTATTAGATTTTAAATCTAATAATTAATTTATAAGAGTACCATATTCATATTTATAATATAATATATGATCCTCTTATAACATCTTATCACCTGTTTATTTAAAAACATTCTTTAATTTCATTGTTTTGGATATTAATTGTCTTGTTTTATCAAGATTGTTTTTTCTTGAACATTCATGTTCTTGACTATATTATGTGGAAAAGTAATATCCATAATATTTATCATGAAATAACTATCATATTTATAAATAATATATACTTTATATACGAATGATCATTATGGAATTGGTGTATGTAATGTTTTATAATTAAAAAATGCACATAGTATCATAAAATATCATATTACTTCCACATATATACACTTATTTATCATCAATGTGACTCAGTTACATACTATATTATATTTCTTTTTTACTCATTTTTTAATGTTCTCCAAGCTATCTATGAGATTAATTTTATGAAAATAAATTTTATCTATTATTTATGATCAATGTTTTGTGTTTCATATTTTAATAAAATGATATTACTTTAGAATTAATGGGTGTTATGTTCTCCCCACATTCAACAAATTTTCCCCTCACAATAGAAACATGATATAAATAATTCAGAGTTTGATAATGGAATATTTCATCCCTCAAAACCAAGAATGTAACTACAGTTAATTAAAATCCTCTTAATTACAGAGAATGGGATGTACAAATGTCATATCAGATGAAAAATATATAGGTTTCCAAAAACATTAGTAGAAAGTGAATAATTATACTTTGATGAAAGGATAAATAATTATAGAGATAGATATAGGTCATTTATCACAAGAAAATGAACGATCAATGAAATTTTAATGAACTAAATAACAGTATTTAAAGGTAAATAATAGAACACACATTGCATTTAATCAATAACATATTGATACTAACCGAATAATGTAAAATCAATATAGAAAGGTAAATAAATATATGAAATTATATTTATATAACTAAAAATGAAATCAATCAAATGATAATGTCATAGTTAAAATATCATGGATAATAATAACTAAAATGAAAGAAAATGACTTACTATTGGATGACATATTTCCCAGAAACATGATACCTTCACCGATAAGATCTATCCACTATAAATTTTAAAACATAATAGTTCAAAAACCCATTAGCATAAGAAAGAAAACAGATTTGTCCAATGAAACTATTTATGCATCGAGGGGATTGAATTAACCTATGCACAACCAATTTATGTCTTGTCCAAAGAATTCCTTCTATATAATAATTGATTTAATTCCTAAAAAATGTTCCATTTGAAATATCTGTAATGAGTAAAGGATACATATTTCTCAATATTTTGATATTTAACCAAATAATATTGAAATTAAACTATATATGGTATAATGGAATATGGTATGTGAAACAATAATATCCCTGACAAATTATATAGATATTTAATGGAAATTTAATGTCCAATGAAAATTGTTATGTGAAAAATTTAAAGGATTTTTGTTCTATCAACAAAAAATAATCAAGGAAGTGATTATCAAAAAATTCCTTAGGGAAAATTATAATAAATAATCTACCAGAATAATAATGATGGTATTAATATAACATATCATGAGTGAAGTATATTCAAAATATGGTTTTTTAATTGATGAATATATATAACATAAAAACCATTATAAACTTTATTGGGGAAAATATCTAATTCTTTTGGATTTGTTTGAAAATAATTTTCATTGAAAATATCATTTTAAACATTTTTTTAATAATATATTATTAAAAATTAAAATTAAAATTAAAATAAATAATTTATATTTATTCAAGTAACTCCATAAATGATGTTAAGAACATTAATTTTTTAGGATAAGAAGAATAATAAAGTGTCATGTTTGGAAAGTGAGAAGATAATCAATTGAAAATATTTCTTTAAAAGGAAAATATTGATAATCATGTATTTTAAAAAAACAATTCAAATTTTTAATTAAAAAAAATTGAAAAAGTTTTTAGAGAACATGGTTTTTTATGAAAATAGATTCTTTTATAAATAGATATATGGAGTATGTTATCAACAATGGGTATTAGAAACTCTAATAGGTGGTTGAATTAGAGTATGTATATTAATTTAAATCTTATATATACCCCCTCTATATCTTGATCTTTTATGATTATAGTTCATTCTTTTATATATAATATTATGGTTATTTTCAACCTCCCCATCATTATCTGATGATGATGCACTAAAAATAATACTATAAAGAAAGCATATGAAAAAAATTAACATGGTTTACCCTAACTGGGATATGTCCAATTAGAATAAAACAATAATGTATTGATGTACAAAAGCTGCTAAATCTCACAACCAATAAAGGGTTTGGGATAGATCACTTCTATCCCTAGGCACACTTATTTAAAATATTTAGGTAGATCATATTGTTAACGAAGGATCACTCCCTCTATCAATCCTTAGATTTATCATTACCAATGGAATGGGTCAACTCATTCCTCATCCTTTTCTAATTAAAATATAATGTATTTTGGGACATTTTATATAAATTTATGTCCTTTCAATATCAATAATTAATGTATTCTCAATTGTAGGTATATTTTTTATTGGTTTTAATTTTGGGTTACTCCATCACTTATGTCAAAACACCATGATGCAGCACTTCACCTTTCCATATTCATAGAACAAACTCATTATTTTTGTACACATAGTAATTATGAACTCACTATTTTGTGGAAACTTCAATGGATTCTATTTATCATTTCACTCGCTTGGATGTAGTAGTGAATAAGACCCTTGTGCATGTATCAGAAAATGGTGAGGATTCACATTATTTTTTTCTTCTCGATTTAGATATGAAAGTGGTTCTACGGAGAGGGTAATGTAGGTGTGTATATCCTCATGAATGAATATAATATGATACCCATGTGTGAGACCCTAGCATGTAAACCCTTTCAAAATATCATTGTGAGTAAAAAATTAAAGAGATCATTGTGTGTAACTTTTAGTGATAACATTTCATGAGATCCAGGTATGAGACACCTTTTCATGAGATACCAGTACAAGACTCCATTGCGCTTTTTGTGAGATCATGGAATGAGACCCCTTTGAACATTGTATGAGAAAATGGTATGATAATCCTTAGTTCAAGATCCAGGTGTGTAACCCTTGCGCAGAATATTGGAATGAGATTCTTTAATTAATTTTGTGAGATTATTTTGAGTTTCCTTTTCCACAATATCAGTGCACATAGACCTTATGTATGATCTTGGCATGAGACCCTTTCACCCTTTCCATGACATCCATTAATGTCATGTGAATCATATATCATGATGTTTCTTCAGATAGATCATTTTGTGAAATAATTAGTCACATATTATGGATGGGTCAATGGGTATTTAGAGGTGAGAGTCCAATACCTTAACTCAACAAATCACAGAAAAAATCCAATCCAACACTACATAAATTATCATCACACACTTCGTGTGATACCATCATGAGCTAAAATAAAAATAATGAAATTTTTAGTGGTTATTTATTCTATATCTTTGTTTGATCCATCACGAGATCTGAAGACAATCATGAGCACATCACAAGATCCATTTGAAATCATGATTTTTCATCATTCACATCATGATATCTCTCTATGAGATCCTTTGAAAATCATACATTGTAATTATGTGATATTTGGTATCTCACTATCATATACATTGACTACTATGATTTATCATAATTTTCATCATGATATACCTTTACAAAGTAACACCCTTACCCCAGAATCCTAGAGTCTGTGAATTACTTTATTAAATTGTAAAGATTAAATGGAATTAAATCTAAATGGATTGATATTTTATTAATTTTAAAACCATAGTAAAGTCATGATAAAAATTTTAAAATGTGAAATAGAAAAATAAATATAATGTATAACAAAATCAAATAAATTTCATCCATGAAAACCCAATGAATGATATTTTCCTCACAACACGTGGAATGGAAACAAAATAGGGGTGAGAAAAAATGCACATTAATGTTATGTATAGTGGAATAAATAATGAAAAAATGAGAAAAAATAATCATAGAAAGGTAAATAACTATGAACACATCGATTCACATAACCGTATAAGGCAGAATGAATATTAAAATGTAAATAACTAAAACAAACTCCTCTAATCAACTAACTGATAATGAAATGAATCCCCCGATCTAAAAATAAGAAAATCTCATGGATTATAAAAATAATATCTAAAATATCTATGATTGAAATAATTAATAACATGATGTCATTTCCAAGTCACATGAAAACCTATATCATCAAGACCATTCACATGGTGATTTTAAAATACAGGAAGAAACCCATTTAATTTGGCCAAATGTTTTTACTCTTGTGATCATGTTGATTTATTGAGTCACAATATAAATTATAAGGACCACCCATAATTTATAGTCCAATTCAATATTTATATTTAGTAATAAATTAATAAGGAATTTGTTTTATCAAATATCCATACCAAATAAACTATACAATTTTATCAATATTTCCACAAATAAACAGATAAATGTAAAAGTTAAAATCGTATGTAAAAATTTTATATGGTTTTGGAAAAAATAAAATCATTTGAAAAATAATGGTAACATATACCTAAATTTAAAATGAATTATTTTTACAATAAATTGATTATTTCAATATAATTTTATCAATCATAATAGATTATCAAATTTCAAGGATATCATTTACCACTTGTAAATTTTCAAACTAAACCATTCATGTGATATATTTTGAAGTGAAACATAAAATACCATAATTTATGTGTTAATAATGTTATTAAATGAATATGTGGTCTTATATACACCACATTAAATTGAATTGGTGCAATGCATCAGATAAGTCTCAATGAAATTTTAGCTGAGATGAAATGCCTTACCTTAAATTTTCTTTTTCGGTGAATGTCCTTGAGCCTCCTGTATAATAAATTTCAACATGTGAATAACATATAGTAGAGATATAATAATATTTATAATATAATAAATTATCTTCTTATAATATTATATTACCTATATGTAAGCATTCATTCATTATTTTCTATATTTCATGTATTAACTACCAAACTTTTCTTGTAAGATGTTAATGTTTACTTGTTGTCCCTATTAATTGGAAAATAATTTCATCATCTCCAGAATGTGATAAATTATTTAAATACCATATATATTCATTATATATTTTTCTATTTTAATACATAAAACATGGATATAGGGAATGAAATTCACCATTCATGGAGACGATATGATGTACGTATGCATGAACCCGACTTTCATATATTAGAGGTATTAAAAGAATAAAAATTAAACGATATATATATATATATCTATGTGTTTATTATATTTAAATTATAATATTTATTTAATATATTTTACAAATATTTATTAAATTAATCCATTATACATTCCATGTATAGCGTGATTAAATCACCTCGCTTTGAGGAGGAAGTAGTCTAGATGTCAAAAAATGATGTTATCATATTCTAAAAAATTGAAATAACAATGTAAGGTTTAAAATAAAATTTCAAGAAGAAATAATACATCATAAGTATTATATATATATATTATATAAACTATAAATCCATCATTATCCCATCATTTCACGGTGGATAATGGAAGAACAAAAGACATCATTTCGGGAGGAGTCAATCTGTTGTACACATGAACGATGATTGTGTAACCTATTATTGATTTTTATAACAGTTTTAGAATAAATATCGAAATAAAACATATTATAATAATTAATATTCTATTTTCATTATATATTTATTATATAAATAAAATTTAAGGGGTGAATATGTCAACAAAACAAAAGTGATCCTTGAAGAATATTGCTTCATATTTTGGTAATTTCCTTTTAGATTATAGCAAAAGACTTACTTTTTTTCTCTCCTACAAAGGTGAATCTTCTAGGGTAATGGTGGAGGTGTTGGTAGATTATTTGATCATTTTTTAGAATATTCAAATGCCCTGAGGGGTGTGTATATGTGATAGGGGTGAGTGCATTTTTATAGTGGACGATTGATATTCATTTAATTTTATAAAAGGTAAGTACACCTATGTCTTCCCATGTCTAGTGGCTCCCAAAATTAACCACAATACATAAAAGTTAGTATAGTTCCAAATTATTTCAATTAAATGAATTTTGGAAAAGTTTCTTGGTCTTTTTGTCCCATATGTTTATGTTTTAGTCCCTAGTTAGGCTAATTTTTCTCTTAATCATTTCATTAATTTTATCTACATTCCAAAATAATCATGATGAAAAAATGAATTGAACATATAAGAATTTATAAATTATGAATATTCTAAATATGAAATCCGTTTTTATACATTCTAACCGCATAAGTGGTATAAATTAATTTAAATTGAATCCTACATACAAGATGAGAAATCGAGTTTTTAATGTAAAACTTTTCAAATGTTTGAGATGTTATTATATCAAATTTCAATATTAAATTTATTCCATTGAAAAATATAGGATTATTTTATGTATAATTGAAGTAATTAAACATTAAAACTAATTTGACATATAAATCAATAGTATAAATTATATATACTAAAAATTAGTTTTCAATTAAAATTCTTTACTTTCCCTATTCATTATAAATTGATTATATATTGAAAAATACCAAAAAATTAAACTAAAATAATTTTTATGTTCTGATTTTGAAATTAATGTGTATTTTGGAATAATATATTTTTAAATGTCTCAAAGTTATGTTTTAAAATAGGTTTCCTTTTAAAAGTCGATAAAATGAAATTTATAAATATATAGGTTTTATGTGTTAAATATGGTTGAGTAATATGTTATTCTTATCATGAATATTGGATGAATATAAAAAAATAATTTATTGAATATATAATATATATATTTCATTAATTTCATTCACTAATAATAATTAATTTTACATATTATGATAAAATGTCATTGGAATCATACAAATTGGTCTTTATAAACAAAATTCCAATATACTCAATTAATTCTTATATTCATTTACAATTTATATGTAACCAATTAACTCAAAAATATATTTTCATAATTTAGATAATCATATTCATAATAATCAATTAGAGTTCTAGGTCCTGTTTTATTATATTAAATAACAATATCTTAATAATATATCGTTGTTCGGTAAAACTCAGTCACGCGTTTAACAAAAACTAATGAAGAAAGTATCTCTTTATTATAACACAATATTATTTAGTTTTCCATTCACATTAAAATATTGAAAAAATTAAATTCATTTAGAAATGAAAATATTGTTATGTGTTGGGATGCTACATTCTTCCCACCATAAATAAATTTCTTCCCCATAATTCAAACATGATTTCAATAATCAAGGGATTCATAGCTGAAAATATACTACTGTTGAAAACCCCCACACTATAAAAATGTTTACTAACACATATTCTTAATAAAAGGGATAATTAAATACAAATGTTAAAAATAAAGAGGATTTTATATTGGAGAAAATTAGTGAAAACATGGACTTGGAAAAAAAATCCAACTTCCCTATTCTGGGGACTGTGATAGAGAACATGCTAATCAGAATGATGATAAATATAAATCCTCTTACCACACTTAAGAAATTTTCATAAATATCTTTAAAATATTGTTAATTGGTCAATTGTTTTTTTCCAAAACCGTTTTCCATATATTTCAGTAATTAGTTCACACTATAATAACTTAAGGAAATATAATTACTTGAAATGTTTATATTTTTCAAGCACAATCATATCTGTTATTTATTCTTTAAACTTTTTATACTTCATCTCATAGCATAAGTTGCATCATTGGATGATGTAATACATAAATCGAAATATCCATATCCATAGATAAATATAAACCATATAAATAATGGATAAAATTTCAAAAAAATATTGTGATCCAATATCATAGAAATAAGGTCATTGAATTTCAAAAATTTAATTATCAATCAACATGATGTAGCTCATAATCATCACATACCAAACATATGAATATGGTAATAAATTAAATTAAAATAAAATCTTATTTAAAACATGAATTATTATATATTCCTTTCATAGAAGGTATATAATTTTATATACTATTTCTATCCGAAAATTTTGAAATTGACATCAATGATAGCATAAAATAGGTTTCAAACAAATCATTAATTAGTTTTATGGTATAATGTAAAATATAATTTAAATTATCTATTACAATCAAATATTTGTCCAATAATCCTTATCTAAACATCAATATCATAATATGTATTTTCATTACCTCATTTATTTATTTTCAAAAAAGTTTAACTTGATGCCAAACCAAATTTCTTTGTACCATTTTACATATGATCTAAAATATATAATGAAAAGGCAATATAGTCATATCCTAGAATATTTTATAACTAATATGATCATAGGATCATCAATAAAATTAATTTAAAAAATATTTCATAGATATAAATATAGATGTACATTATTCATTTCACATTAATTATGTCAATAGAAAATGCTTGATCTTAATCCCTTAGCTTACTCTAATGTATATTCACTTGATGCTTAGGGTATTCATTTTCATAGTTACAAGTATACTTGTTGTTTTAACACTAAATATAATTATTTTCCTTTTATCGATTACATTATTTTTTTCCATTTACGCATTTATTACTACTTAAAAAACCCCAATCCGTTCATGTAATTCCTATGGGGATTCAATCTACAATTATCACATGTTGGAAAAACCATATAACCTTTCTATTTCATTGACACATTCCCTTTTTAGGGTGTTCAGAAGACCTCCTATTCTCTTTATTCCTTTTGAATTCATATAACTTGGAGAATTATTTCACCTTCCAGATAGCACAGAAAACTATTACATCACATGAAGATCAAGCTGAAGAAACTAATTCTCATTGACAATTGGGCTTATAAACATCAATTAATGGGTAAATATTTCACTCTGTGTGGAATATGAAATCTATATCATACCTTGATAACATTATAAAGGTTGTTTCATACTAAGAAACACTTTCATACTCATTTTTATTTAATCTAAGTAACTTTTTATTCATCTCAATTATTTCTCATGAGGGAAATATTTATTTAATTGTGACTCCTAAAAAGCCTTCCATTACATGAGTTAAATTTATTTTTCCTCCCTATTAATTATGATTAATGACCCCCACTAATTTTCATTTTTATTAAGACAATAAAATTCATGTGTGACATTTTCCTTTAAACAAAATCCCAAAAGAATGTATATATTCTCAAAAATACAAAATACATTTCTATTATATCATTAGGTTAGTAGATCCTTTAAATGATGGGGTCCTCTTTTTCATAATGAAACCAAATATTAGAGTACCCCATTTTGTAATAGGATTATCCGAATGGGTAAGGTTGTGTTTCATAACGTGAGTATCATTCCCTAATATTTCCATAACAGTATTGTTTCAAAAATAGGATATTTGGACTTTATCAGTATGAAAACCTCAGAATTATCTTGATTATTTATCCCATTCTTCCTTATAGGAAATATTTCTAAACAATGTAATATATTTGATCTGATAAGATCATTACATAACATAATGTATAATAACAAAAGTTGATAAATATATAAGTTTAATTGAGATTTATTTGAGTATCTGTCATTATAATAAAAAACATGGTTATATTGGGGATATATTTACATTAAAATAATTCATATTTTTTTATATCGAAATTTTAATTAACCTATTTGTATACCCTATTATGGTCAACTATGGTTAGTAGGAAGGTGGAGGGGATTCTGAAAGAAGACATTTTACTTTGGTACGTGATGTTTTTGTGGAGCGAATTTTAAGAAAGGGTGATACTGCCCATGTTGTTTCTAATAGGGAACCTATCCTCGATAGATTTACGATATGCGAGAATTCAATTATTACTAGACTAGTTCTTCCAGGTTGTGGTATAATTTGGAGGATTGATGATTTGGTTCAGAAATTGACCTCTACATGGCGGTTTTTTGATTGAAGATGCATACCTATGGGGCGTGGATTTTTTCACAATTTATTTCCATCAAAGGATGTCATGCGGAAAGCATGGGGGTTCAGGTCAATTTCTCAAAATCTAGGTATGATTTTGATTTAGGAATGAGACTTTTGTTTCAATACATTCTCAGAAAAAAACCTGGGCTTAGGTGTGGATTAAAATTATAGGCCTTCACTGGATCTTATGGCATCCTAAAATTCTTTTTTACATTGCCTCTATGGTGGGTATTCCAATTAAAATGGACCTGGCCACCAAGGCTGCGAAATTTGGACACTATGCTAGGGTTTTGGAAGAAGTTTATCTAAGTTCTTTCCTAATTCATAATATATTATTGACCACCATAGATGATGATATATTTCTAAAGGAGAAGTATTAGCTACTGCATGACTTTTTTCATGATTGTCATGTTGTTTGACATGATAAAGGGAAGTGTTGTAAAAATTTTGTATGCACCTTTTTCTCATTAAAAGGGAATCGCGAGACTTCTTGTAGAAATAAGATGAGGAAGAAATCAACACAAAAACATATGGGTGCTAATACATCACATGTGTTAGATGATGCTTCTCGAGACTTTTCTTAGGTGCGTCAAGTGTTTACGAATATAGAGAAAATGGGTGATAATGTTTTGTAGTTGGTGGATGATACTTATCAGGATTTTGATCAAGTGCCTCAAGTGGATAAGGATGCAGAGCACAGTTTGATGACACATCAAGCAGAGGTGTGCATGAATATCGTACATGAACGTGGGATTGTTTTGGCGTTGTCTTTGACTCATAATCTTGTTGCCCGGGGTGGGGGCGTCTTGATGCCAGGATCATTGAATGAAATCTTGGGTCATGTGCTTGAAGAGAAAAAAACATCCAGTGATAGTGGGATGATTTCAATGACCCAATTGGAAATTAATAAATTAAAGGAAACACATGGAATTCTGTGAAATTGGGATAATGTGGTGGATGACTCCAAAAACACTAACTTACAGTCAGGGATTGTCCAAAGGTAAAAATATGGTTTTTGATGTTCACGGTTTTCAACCTATTCCTCCAAGAAAAATGTGGTCAGGAAGGATTACTCATACCTGAATCCAAACATGGTTACAAGGTCCCATGGCCCTCTTTATTATGATTCTAAATGGGACCATGACTATGACGCTTCTTATCCATGTGACTTTGATATCTGATTTCTTCTTTTCTTTGGTTCTCCTTGGGTACGAGGGCTTGTTTGCGTGTATGAACCCATGTTTCTTCATGTCGTCTCTTATTTTCCTTTCATTAATATAAAGGGCTATGCCCTAATCTTCAGGAAGGATAATGGGAAATAGAAAATGAAACATAATAAATTTTTTTTAATAAATATCAACCTTGAATACTTATTTGAATATATCTTCATCAAAATCTTATGAATAGAAAAAAAATATTGTCGAGATAAAATTCTGAATCTGGGTATGTGGAGTGAAAGAAATTAAATTGATGATAATAAATCAAAATAGAAAGATAAATAATATAGAAATCATTCAATTCCAATAACTTGAAAAGTCATAATCAAATTGGTAAGGTAAATAATTGAAACACATTTAATTTAACATATTAATATAGAATAAAATGTATCCATATATTTTATTATATGAAAATATCATGGATAATGAAACTAAAAACTGAAATATATATTCACCAAATGATATATTATTTTATGTCTTTTATAAGGCACATAAAAAATTATACCTTCAAGACCTTTCACAAGACGGTTTAAAAGTATCAATGTAAACCCCTATAATTGAATCAAATAATTTTTTCCCTGGGAAAGGATAAATTAATCAAGGATAAATATAATGTCTCCCCCACCCATCACTACCGGTCAAATAATTCCTCCAATCGAGAAATCTATTAATAAATAATATGAATTATCAAAAATCAGTTCAAAATAAAGATTAATTATTTATCAATATTTTCCAAAAATAATATGAAATTAATAAAAGTATACACCATACATAAAAAAGGTATATGATTTTGGAAATAATAATATCCATCACCCAGGAATGTGGATATTATTTTAAATTTAAAATGAATAATGATTACAATGAAGTTAGTTTTTCAAGAGGAAGTTAACAATCACAAAAAAGTGAGATTTAGAAGATAACTTTTCTCACATGGTAATGTGCATTCTAAACCCCATAGGTGAGAAAAATAAAATTGAAACATAAAATAAAGTAAATTATGATTTTATAATGATATTTATGGAACTGTGGTAATATATACACTACATTAATGTGAACATGTTCAATTCAAACTATAAGTCTCACTGAGTGTAAATTGTGGTGAAATCTCCTATGTTGTGTTTCCTTTTGGGAGAACGAATTTCATCCTACTATATATGTATTTGAGCCATGTTAATTACTTATAGAACAGTGAAACTATTATTTGAAAAATTATATATTAAATTAATCTAATATTTTTGATACCCTTTTTATAATCATTCATTTTTTTACTATTTTGGGTGTTAATTACATAGTTTTTCGAGTATGTTTTTACTTGTAATATGTTGTTACTACTAGATAGACCAAAATTATATAATATCCTGAATTTAAAATATGATTTATATCTCATGTATATTCAATATATATATATATATTGCTAATAATAATTCGTAAAATTTGGAAATATGAAATGAAATATTACATTCATTTAGACGGTAGGTCATATGTATGCGTGAATGCTACTTCCATTTCTTTTGTAATATTAAAATACTGAAAAGTAAATTATATAAATGTATATAATAATTATTTTATAATATTTTTTAATATATTTAATATATTTTTATTAAAAGAATCCTCAAAACATTCCATGTATATCTTGAATGAATCACATCACTTTGAAGAGTCAGTAGTCTATATATCCACAAACGATGTTATCATATTCCACCAAAATGGATTGAATAAAGGTAAATGTTATATAAAAATTATAGAAGTATAATGAAATAATATATATCATATATATCATATATAAAATATAAATACATCATCAATCCTACCATGAAATATGGGAATAGAAGAACAAACCACATCAGTTCGTGAGGTTTTAGACCACCGTACACAAGAACAATGATTGGGTGTATCATTTAGTGAATGCATGTGAATGTGTATTTAGAACACATGACATTAAAAAATATCATTATATTGAATATTATGATTTTATTATATAATAATTATATAATAAATTATAAGGGATGTAGAAATAAATGAAGAAAATTTTATCATGGAAGAATGCTACCTCTTATTTGGGTAACTCCTTTTGGTTTACACCAAATGAATTATTCAATATTTCTGGCCCAAGGTGAGGATATTAGGATTAGGCGAGGGATTTTAGAATATTATTTTGAACTATTTTGGATGATCCAAAGGAAATGATATGTGTGAATAAGTTGGTGGGGTGAAGGCCCTTTTATAGTATAGGAAGAGTGTCATTATTCTAAATTTTTAAAAAGAGAATTCCACCCATGTTTCTTGTTGTCATGAGTCTCGAATAATAATAGAAATTATATTAAATTCATTATAGGGTTGAAATATTTAAAAATTGTATTTTTATACAGGTTCTAGGTCAATTTAGAACTTACATTTCGGGATTTGTACCTTGTTAATCTAATTTTTCTCTTCATCGCTTTAAGTAATTTTAATACATTTAATAATAATTTTGGAAAAAAAACTAAGATAAACCTTTTAGAAAATAAAATGTATTTTTTTCCAAAATATGACATCATGTTTTCCAAATTACAATAATATAAGTGATATATATTAATCTAATTTTAATCTCATAGATGGGTTGAAAACTCAAGTTTTAAAAGTAAAGATATTCAATTATTTGAGTTGTTTTTATATCCAATTCCGATGTAAAATTGATTCAAATAAACTAAATTGTATTAATTGGCAGATTATTGAAAATATTAATCATTAAAATCAACCCATATTAAAAACTGTCAATATAATTTATATAAATGAAAAATCAGATATCAATTAAAATTCCATATTTTCATTATTCTTCAAAAAGTGTAAAATCACTAATAATACCAAATGTCCACCCAAAGAAAATTTCTATCTAGATGTAAAAAATAATTTTTATTTTTAAATATAAAATTTATAAATGTTTCAAAATTTAGTTTCAAAATTGGTGTGCCATTAAAATATGGTAAAACTACATTTATAACGATACTAGGTTTTCTGAAATAATTGTGGGTTTCATTATTTATTATATAAATTATATTAGATGAAAAAAAATATTTTATTGAATATAATATATATATATATATCATTAATATCATTCATGTATAGTGACTAATTTAATTTATTTTTATAAAAATCAATTAGAAGCATAATAATTATTATTTATAAAAAATAGCATATATTCAAATGGTTCTTATATTAATATCTAATTTAATTTTATCCAATGAATTCAACCATATATTTTTATAAGTTAGTAAATTTTATTCATAAAAATTAATTTAATAGCTATGTTATGTATTATTATTTTAAATAATAATATATTAATAAAAATTATATATTTGGTAAAACACATACTTGCAAGTAACAAAAACCACCTAAAAGGTACCCATTTCATATAATATAAGATAAATTAGTGTTTCAATAATAAAAATATATAAAAAATAAAATTAATCTAAAAGTAAAATAATATAACATCAATGGGTGCCTCACAGGAGATTCTTGTATAATCATTTTTTGGCATCATGTTCTTCAAGAGATCTGATATATCAACCACATCACCCTAAATGAGATGAAACTTCTATTCATCTATGATTTTAGATATCTCAGGCTCCACGAGATCATACACATATCCCTTTCATGAGATCCTGCATCTCACTCATTCCCAAGATCATGTATTTCACAGTGTCATGATATCAAAAATTTCACTCTTCCATGAGATTACACATTTCTCTCTTCCCTGAGATAAGGAAACGTACTATTATGTGAGATCATGCATTCTTCCCTTCTAGGTGATCAAGAATTTCGATGCTCCGCGATATTTAACATTTTTCTCTTCCCTGATATCATGAATTTTTATCTTTTCCAAGATGAAACAATCATTTTATCTTTTCATTCCTTCCATGATAGACTTCCTTTTTTAATAACCCAACAAAATGTAAAAAGGAAAATAAACCTAAAAGAAAGACCCGATGGGTTTTTTCCCAAAAATATACCCTTTTGGATTATAAACAACATATATATTCTTAATGAATTGTCATGTTGAAAAATCATGTACATGAGAATAAATTATGATTCTGCAACCCTTTGGTAGTGATTTGGGAATTCTATAACAAATACACTAAGCCCACATGAGCAATGATCGGCATGAGAAACAATAGTAGATTGTAATGGTCATCAATGAATCACTTCCTTCCCAAAAACATTACACATCATTCACCGTGAACCCCACTTGTCGGGATATGTTTCCATTGATCTATCATCATTCAAATAATCATATTAAAAACTCCTTATTCTTCACTTATCCTCAAATAT
Organism: Viscum album; assembly: GCA_963277665.1. Classification (NCBI taxonomy): domain Eukaryota; kingdom Viridiplantae; phylum Streptophyta; class Magnoliopsida; order Santalales; family Viscaceae; genus Viscum; species Viscum album. Next base: position 3,490,635 of record CAUJRU010000001.1, read on the forward strand.
TTTTCTCCCCATATCATGATTACAAATTTTATCCCCTTTTATACCAAAAAATTCTCCCCCTTTTTAAATGACCCTAAAGGTCACTCTTTTGTGCTCTAATAAATGGTATAATAAATCAACACATTAATGAAAATCAAATAATACCTTTGGTAGAAGTGGATCTATACAAACACGATTTAATTATGGGATATTGAATGAACTCTAAGACCCTTAAAATTCCATTCAAACACTTATTTTTTTAATTCTATTGTACAAATATCTAAAATCAATTGTTTCGTTTGAAAATTACCCAATTTAAAATCCCATGATCTAGATTCCCCTTAATGAAGTGATATGTTATTTCAATGTTATTATACCTTGGCTGATGGCCTATATTTTTCTATGATTTAAAAGATATGATTAATTAAAATGGATACTAATCAAAGAAATCAGATAAACAATGCCAATTCTCCTAAAAGTTTAGAGGGGATTTCTGGATTTATTAATTTTCAACATGTTCTTAGATGATATACATGAATTATATTTTCAATAATCTTCCCAAATTATTCTTTTATCTTATAAAATACAGATAATGAAAATTAATTTCCATATTTGGTTTTCAACTCTTTCTTAGGTGATGAGACACCAATGTTTAATAACCTAATAACAACATGGTATTTCAAATATTTTAAATTTCATAGTTGACTCAATTTATTAACAGTATATTGAAAATTTTATTCTTTTATATCTTTTTCTGAGTAGATTCTAGTTTTTATTTATAGAGTCAGGCTACTAATATATGTTCATCAAGTGAAATTACCACCTGGAATTGAGTCATCATGATATCTTATAATCCTAATATGTATAAAAATTTATTGGAAAAATTAGTTTTAACTAATAAATTACAATTCGTTCCATGTCACTCACTTACATCCATGGATTCTAGAAGCATGACATTCATCAATTCATCCTAGGACTATCTCTTATGATAATGATATATCACATAGAGTGTTTATCGCAATTTCTACCTAAAAAACAAAGTATTCATTATATCATGAATATATTCAATTGATACCACATTGTTAAATCTGATAAGAAATGTAAATTTCAAAAATAATGATTCTTATTGTTTCATGTATCTCCATTAAACTAATGAATCTAGGTCATTTCATAACACATAAAACATAAGAATTGTATATACCCCTTAAAACAAGGCCAAATAACACACATATTTTAATAGCTAATTAATTGGTAGAGGGGTACCTATGTAATCCCCAAGATGTTTATTATGCTCGACCCTGATGGACCATCCCTGTATTGTTTTCCTATAGAACTTTGTACTATTTTTTGACTTGAACTAATTGCCCATCCCACATGAAATAGTCATCCCATATAATTATAATTTCTATTACCAAAATAATAGTACTATTCTAATATAAATATATATTATATAAGATTCATAGTTTTCACAATTTTTTGTTAAAACCCATAAGTAAAAATTATTTTCATTGATGGATTACCAATTTTACATTTTTCTCAATTCTAGCTCTATGTAAGAATGTTTTCATTGGTCATCCAAACTTGATTAATCCTACATTGGAGGGTTTTTTCATAAATAAAATTTCTCCATATGTCATCACATGTTAATGTTTTACATAATTCCTTATTCAATTTCCTTGTATCAGTTATCTAATACACCCCACACTTTATTCCATGGAATGTTTCCTTCAATGTAGGTATATTTTTTTCAAAAAAACTCAGAAGATCAACCATTTAACATCAACGATCATTTACATCCATGGTAAGTTATCTATTTTGAGTGTAATAGAGGATTTTCTTGATAAACCTTTCATTTTCATCCTAGAGTTTCATCCACGAAATTGAACAACATTTTAAACTCAATAGGCTTCCATTCAGTGTAGGCATTCTCTATATACATGTCATGATATGAACATTTCATTTAGAGTTCCTTATACATCCATAATTTCTTATAGCTACTATATACATACAAATTCCTAGTATTATCACATATAAAAAACTCTATATAGAAATATAACTTGACAAATCATTTCTCAGTTCATTTGTGGATACAGCCAGAGTAATTCTTTGAATATTGAGCACTCTGGATTCTTGACACAAATTTATAGCGTGTCCTTATATCCCACAATAATAAAATTTCATGGATATATACCTCTAAGTAACCCTTATTTTAGATTTACCAAGATCTGTTATCATATTCTAATATTTAGAAATAATCCTATGTTTATAGCATGAAGTATATTTAAAAACCTCAACAGTCATGAAATATTAACATGAATCCCAGAAAAATAAAAAATATTGTTACTTCATGAAAAATTCATTTTAGGTCCATATCTATCATATAAAGGATCTTTCCCATTTCTAGAACTATTCATGCATATCTTTTTATATTTCATGTGAGATGGTTCATCATATCTAATAAAATATTATCCCAAACCGCTAATAAATTGGGATGAGGTAATGATTTTTGTTTTTCATCCAAAAGAGCATATTTTATTATTTTATTTTTACTATTCTAAGGATAGTCAAATAATAAATTAAATTTATCTTCAATATGGGATCTCTTTCAAAATTATATTGATACACTTCTTTCACAAGTGATTATATCACATCTCCCAATTGTTGTATATTCTTTTCCATTTATTTAATTTGAGCATTAAGTTAACTCTTTCTAGAAATATCCTATTTCAATTCATGGTATAGTTTATCTATATTTTCATCATGATCCTTTATTTTATAATTTTTACGAGAAACAAAATCTTTACTATATGAGTTCTCTTTTTGTATAATTCTGTTATGCTGAACTAGTTCAATTAGCTATGTATCAGGATCATTTGTTCTAGCTTCCAGATTTTTAATTTCATCTAAATTTATATTATTTCCCTTGTCATCAGCTTCGAGTTTTTCTATCTTTGTTGAAATATTTTTAGTTCTTCATTGTGGGAATAATATATCTCCATTAGATAATTATCCACATAAACAAGAATTTTATTCATAAATTTTATATTGTTGACTTTAGTTTCCAATAATTGGCTCCAAAAAACTTGAGACATATTTTTCTCTATTTATTTCTGATCAAATTAATTTTTCATGTGGAAGACATATACTACTAGACTTCTTTTAATTTATTAATATTCAATATATCAAATATCATTCGACATGTTTGGTTATTCATTCATTTTTACATAATCAATAAATGGGGAAATAGTATCACAACAAGATGTGTTTTTGGATTCCATCAACTAAATATCACTTTTTCCATATATACTTCATAAATGAAGAATTGTAGTAGAATGTTTTTCTTATTTGAAGTGTATACCTTTTTCATAGAAAACAGTTCTCTTAGAAAACCCTATAATAAATGAAACCTAAAATATAATTGAAATTGAAAGGCACAAAATTTGATTAGTTACCATATATGGGTGGGTGAATTATCATATGTATGTTATTTTCAAACATATTCCTCCCTCACTAGATCTTGAATCATTTTTTTATGAGGGTCTTTTTTTCACATTAATTTTAATCTTGATTATATCCATTCAATATTTTCCTGATTTTGATCCTAATAAAGTAATACAACATAAAATTACAAGGAAACATAGATTTTTACTTGGTTCACCCTCATTAGGATGCATTAATTGATCGTACAACGATAATGTACCGATGTACCAAATCCAAAAAATATAACTACTAAAAAAATGTTCTAGATAAATAGTTTATATTCCTAAGATAATAGCCTTATATGATTTATAGAGTTCATAATGCTTACCAAATGTCACACTATAGATATTTCCTTTTAAGGATTATCACTTGTGAAAATGATCACCATCTCCATCTACCTTTTCCCACTACACCTGAAAGGACTCATACACAGATAATGAATAAATTAGCCCCTTCATTAAAAATAATGAAATCATCCTCAATCATTCATAGATTATCTAATGATTTTATATATTTTATATTACTGTAACACCCTATGATTTTGTGAAATATATTTTTTCTAACTAATTTAATATTTTTGTATTGTTTATTTCACACAACAAAGGAAAAAATTTATTTTATAATTTCACTATATTTGGATTGAGTTATATGCAACACCATGTTAATAATAACTATACACAACATGAATTTTAGATTTTGTTACACGGAACATCGACTGGGAGTATGTTACATGCAACAACGCATTGGCGTACATTACACGTAATATTGAGTGTCCACAAAACAATTTTTTATTATTAAAATTACTTAAATGATATATTTATAACCATGTTGTTAATCATATTAATTTTGATTGAAAAACTAAATCATAAATAATTAAAATAACTGTTTTATATAAATAAAACCTATTGATAATTAAAGATAATATTTTTGGTAAATTCCTTATATGTTTAAAAATAATATTTTATCAACAGAACTTTTTTCAATGTTCTTAAATTAAAAATAATAAAATATATTTTAGACACATATATAAATTGAATTGGATAACATAAAATTAATTTATCGACTCAGAGTGTACACATTATCTTTTGTAAAATTTATTGGTTTTTTATGAGAATCATCATTTTGAGATGAATAGTAAAACATACTAAAATTTAATTCAATTTTTTCATATAATTTATTTATAAGGCTAAATTATATTTTTATTTTGTTAGAAAGTTTAATTAAATAATATTTTTATAAATAAAAATTTTTTGGGTCATTGTAATCAATTTCAATTTGATATTGAATAGAAAACATGGAAATCTTTTTTTTCTTTTTTACTTTAAAAACCTGCATTGTCGACCAAAATACAACATTAAATTTAAATGAATTTCATCTATTTATGTATTTTAAATTTTGAATAATGGATTACATATTATTAATAACAGTAAATTATATTTACTAATATGGTAATGTTATTTTTTTACCAAAAATATTAGTGAATGTAATTAAAATTATTTTCAACGACTATGTTAAAATTAAACATAGTAAGAGACCAATCATTAATCTTACGGGTACAAATGACATAGAAACTTTCCCATTATAAATTTTATGGAACAATATAGAAAATATACTCTATCTTGTTTAATTCACTTTATAAATGGATCCCCTTTACATTAGTAAAACATAGAAGGAATTCCTTTTTAAAAAATTTACAACAGTTCCACTCCTCCTCTACTATAAAAAGGAATCATGTCCCCCCACTTCATCATACCTATCAAAAAAAATTTATATAAATCAAGATCTCACAAAATTAATCCTAAAAATTCTTCTAATAATATTATAATCCTAACCATGGGAATAAGGGTATCCATGGAATCCCTTTGGTGAAATCCATAAGGAGTTTCCTAAATAACCCGTAACATTCCTCTATATGTTCTTTTATTTCAATTAAATTCTACACCAATACAAAAAAATCATATTCCATGATTGTATTCAAACAAAAATATATTTATTATTTTATTATTTTTATTCTATGGGTTCTTCTTAATCTTACACACCGTTCAATCTAATGGGTAACCAACATACTATTTACATGTACATCGAACTACCGCCTCAAAAAATTATTATTGTTAATTTTTTATTTACCTCTTATCATGGTAGAAATTATAATTGGAACTATGTTTATATATTTTATATGTTATATTAATTATATATTTAATATTATTTAATTCTTTTACAACACATATTATTATACTTTTCATTTTTTGTAAATATAATTATTTTTTTAGGATGTGTGGACTATCGCCCTCTCAGAGCGATGAGAATCCATTACACACTATATTCACTGTATTAATGTTAGGTTTAGTGATATTTTCTGAAATATATAATATATTAATTCTAATGGAATATTGATATATTTAATTTTGTATACATATATTTCATTTACATAATTTCTTTCAATACGAGTATTAATTGAAAATTGTGTTCATGCAAACGTACGATAGACAGTCTCCATGACCGGTGTATTAAATTTCATACTTATATATTATATATATTATTATAATACAAATATTATGAATATAAATAATATTTATATCATGTATTACATTTTTGAAATCATGATAAATGTATAGGGACCAATGATATAAAAAATTAAGATATATGTAAAGAACAAAGTAGATATTTCATGAAGTGAAACATTATCATCGAATTATTACCAAATGGGTAATATGAAGTCATAATCGAAATATATAAGTTATTAGATATAAGTATATGGTTCGATGAATTATTTATAAAAAAATTTATATTTATTATACAAGAGGTTGTACTGAGTACAATGATAGTCAAGACACAAGGTATGGGAATTTCATATCATTTATTATTTCTATGAGATACATGCTTCATTAACCAACCATTCCCTATGTGTGGGGTGTATAGTTCCCATGGATATATATTATGGTTTTTATATTCAATATTATAGGTCTTTAAATATCTATTATAGTATCTTTCATTCATGGGTTTTAGGATTCAAAAGTAAGAAAATCAGTACAATAATTTGGTCTTAATCTTTCATCTTTAAGACAGATTCCATGTAATGAACCTATATTTATATATGAGGTGTACATAATTCCATTGAAATTTTATATAAATAATCTAATTCATTTCATTATATTTTAAGCTTCATTTAATTTCACATTAATAAATGTTTAGTATGGTTCATAGTTACTAATTGATAATTGGTTTTTGAAATAATCTCATCAATTTTCATGATTATTTATCATTAAAATTATTCTATTGAAATATTATAATCCAACTATCATGAAAATTAATAAATTTTATTCAACACTAGTTATTAATGATTTATTTATGTATTCATACGATTTTTCTACTCTATGGTAAATATGATAGTTATGAATGTTTTTATGAGAAATCCCGAATTTACCTTCTCTTTTCTATGAAATGTGTGTTCGTTCAAAACCTTGTTTTATAAATTGTATCCAAAAATATTATATTATTTTAATATAATATTTAAAAGAATTTTATTCCCATTTTTCTATTAGCAATGTTTTCTATGGAATCATATAGTTAATTTCTAATAAATTAATTTCCCAAATCTATTACCATTAAAAAGGAATGTTCTTCTTACCTCTTATGACATGAACAGATTTACCAACTACCATTTATTTTAATGTTCATTTTCAGTTTTAAAAGGATAATGTTTATGAAAATGTTTTTTAAAAAAATTAAATGAAATGGTTTCCAAAATATTTTCATGATTTCATTATTACTTTTCAATGTTTTTTTCAAGTAATGTGTTTTTCAAAAGGTGTTAATGATTCCTTTATAAATTTTCAAGGAAAAAATTCTGGAAAATGATTACATAGATTCAATTATAAGTTTTGAAAGATTTTTTTCAATTTTTTTTTCAATTTTCATTTGTATTGATTGATGAAAAAGTGTTTTCAAAATGTTTTCAATATTCATCTATATGTTTTAAAGTAATATTATTTTCAAAATGTTTTCAAGATTATTTTATAACATCTAATGAAAAAATGATACAAATTATTTCATGATTCATTTATTTGTTTTCAAGAAAAAAGGAAAAAATTCAAACTTGTTTTATATATTTTCATGGAAACATTTTATAAAAATGATTTTAAACCTTATTTTTAATATTTTTAATGTCTTTTCAATTAATGATTTATCCAAAATTTTTGAAGATCCTTTTATATGTTTTGAAGGAAAAATTGGTTTCAAAAGATTTTCAAGATCACATTATATGTTTTCAATGAAAATTATTTCCAAAATATTTTCAAATATTTCATAATAATAATTTAGGTTTATTTTCTGGAAAATGATTTTTAATATATTTTAATTTTTAAAAGAGTATTTTATAAATTAAAAATGGTTATTTTCAATAGGAAATGTTTTCAAAATATATTTCAATTTTACTTTCCATCCATGATATCATTTTTTGATATTAACCATGCCATATATGAAATAATACAAAGTATTTATTCATATTAATTCATAAACTGTTAATGTTTTAATGAAATTATGCTTATGACACCCAATTCTCTATGATATGTTACATTATTTTTCAACCTGCATACTTTCACAGGTTATCATTTGATGAAATTATTATGAAACCTATCTTCTATCAGAGGTTGTGATATTAATACGTGTTTATGAAACCGATTTCATTTCATAGGTGATGATATGATTTTTTTTGAATCTATCGTAAATATTTTCATAATTTCATTATGATATTGGTGGGACCTGTATATCCCTCAAATACATTGGGTTAGGATTTATATCTCATGATATAGACATAGATAAAATGAGAAATGGTCTCAGTTCAATATTACATTGCTGGAATGAGGATTGATCTTAGTTTTTCAATAATATGATGGAACAGGGTTTGAACCTTGTTCAGAAAAGTGATTTGTCCACTAATATGGTGTCACTAGTAATAACATTACTACATTGAAAATAATTACATATGATTATTTTTCTATCACAATTCCAGGTTTTATTCATATATTACTCTTTAATTCTTTTTATCTTTATTTTCTTATCATTAATTTCTTTTTAACTGCCAAGATTTATGCCACTATTCATGTTTATTATCTTTGATATGCATGAAATTTTTATCTATTTTGATGATCATGTTTCTATACCCTTATTTGTTAGATTATGAATATGTATCTACATTGTTTACCCATACTGAGCATCTATAGCCAAACATTTTTATGTTTCATTCCCCCATGTTATAAAGATGTTTATTCTTTTTTGATTGTCTAAGATGATTTATCATCAGGAATAACATATTGGGAGATAATGTGGTTCACTTACATACCACTTTTTTATGATTTCATGTTTTAAGAGGAACTAGAATAACTTGATCTTTGAGATTCTATTTTTATAATGATTTTAGTATTTCGAAAAAATCCTTCTAATTTTAATGTATTAAAATTGATGGTATCTATAGTTTGTATCAGAGAAAATATTTATTTCATATTTGGAATCATTGATGTGAAAATAGTGTCAGAACCCTAATATCATGTATAAGGTTATGTCTGTGGATATAAAAAAGTATATGAATATGTCTTGGAATTTTGGTAAAGAGTTTAGTGATTGGTTTCACTGAAAAAAATCCAATTTTGGATACTAATAGTGGATGTGTCATTGGCACAGATGTAACTACGTGAAAAAACTCGGAAAAGACTTTCTGAGCTTGACTTAGGGTAATTTGTTACATGATAATAGGCTTTACTGGACACCCCTTTTGGCCCTCTCCGGGGATATAGTTTGGTAATTCATAAACTCTTCAGAAATCATCATTAATGATTTAAATATATGTTGTCCATAAATAACCTTAGATGAACCTAGGGTGTTATATATTAAGAAAGATGTAATTATTATACATTTTCAATTAATTCTTCGGATGAATTTGTGAGTTTACTCTATGAAAAGTAATGATCACACTATGATTCTAGTTTTTGTAAATGGAGGAAACATGAAGGAACCTGATAAATAATGAAATTGATGGATTATTTGATGATGAAGAATCATGGGGGGTGATCACTAGAGTGAATGATGTTATGATCATTCCTATTTAGTTTTCAGGAAACATGATTAACAGCATGTACCTTAACAAACCCTTGGACTCAGTAAGGATGTGATAGAATTAGTTCGTTGAGTTTTTGGATACTATATGTCGTGAAGGAAAGAAGATTTGGTTTCCATTGTGTCATGAATGTGGAAATAATCACCTAAGTGATTTTCAAAGAGGAACACGAATATTTTTTACATTGAATAATATGGACACATAAAAAGTGAATTCAAGGTAAAAATTAAGTGCAGGGTAAATGAAATGGATGAGAACATTGGCCTCACTAATGTATTATAAAAGGTTATTTTTTTATGTATGGAATAATAGGTCATTATGTAACATATGTTCCCAAAAATAATGATCTTGAAGAGAATTATCAATGTTATGTGAGTAATGGTTATACTACTGATAATGATGAGACTATAGATGGAATGTGAATGAAAAAAGGTGTTATATAATTGGATATTGTAGTCTTCTTATATCTTATGGATTAAGTGAAAAAATAATTGTTTTATGTATTTTGGATTCAGGAATTTTGTGATGTAAATTGTGAAATAAATCGTGATTTTCTAGTTTTTAATTTTTATAAGGATATGAAAGATTATGTTGAGTAGATCCTATAGAATAGAAACATGACTTAATGGAAATTTTATGTCCATTGAAAAAACTTGATTATGTGAAATGTAACCCTTAATATATTCGATATTGTACAATAATGTTTTTTGGATAAAGATATGTATGGTATAAGTAAATTTGACGGTACTATTTTACTAAGAACTAATTATAAACATATTGAAAAGTAGTTCATTTTATCAAGGATGATGTTTAAAACCTCTTGGGTTTATTTAATATATCTAATAATATATTCAAACGGAAGTATACATTTTTCTAAAATTAATTACGGTAATTTAGGTTTTTACCAGCTTCGAAGAGAATTTACCCTGATGGTATTCACATATTTGGAATGTGACAACCATGATCTACGTTTTGATGTATTGGGGAAAAATTTTAGTTATATTTGAAGACTTCATTTCTATTTTTTTTATTTCCATTTTTTAGAGGAGTGATAAAATTAACCATTCATGGAATATTTATGTTAATCTTTGGAAGAATTATTTATGTATTGATATTTTATTGAAAATTTTTGGTTGAGGACTATTATAAGAAACAAAATTTTCAAGGATGAAAATAATATTTATTTTTTAAATTCTATTCTGTGGTTTTATAAAACGAAATTATGTATGTTAGGTGACGACCAACCAATTGCAGCTAGGCTACAACTCTTGAACCTATGACTAAAGGACGATATGGGTTTCACGCTTACGATTGGACCACAGGATGTCTTGGTTAACGTATAATTCTTTTCTATGAATAATTACTAACAATTATACTACATTATTACTTTTGACGTTCAGATATTTATGTATTAAACATATTTATTTTTGTGAATAATTATATACAAATTGTTATACTTTTCATTATTTTATTGGACATAACGTAAACTAAAATGGTATTTTAGTTCAACGGGCATCAATGTTAATATCTATGCTTCTATTTATTGATGTAATGGGTTATTTATAAATAGTTAAAAGAACTACCTAAGAATGAAATCTTGTTTAAATAAATTTATCATGTAAGTATATTCCCTTATAATTGATATCAATAAATGCAATTTTGGGATGATGATAACAAATTTTTTTTCATAATATCTTAATTTTTATGGAACATATGGAATTATAAATCATCACATATTTATTACATTGAGTCCCTAAACATGAATTTCATCGTTACCATATTTGTGATTGATGACCTCAAACACTCCCTATAAATATTTATTCTTTTCCTCCAAGTCTAATATTCACTCCCAACCTATGTTCTCTTATGTGGAAACCAAGTTCAATTTCACTTTTTCTGATCATTAAGGTTTCTACATTCCCTTTTTAAATAAATTTTATGTATTAATTTTTACAATGTGGGATTCCATGAATGAAAATTTCAAATATTAATCCTTTTATAATGTTGATTATTTTTTAGGATGAAAATTGAAACACCTAAATATTTTGTGAATGTTTTTCAAATTAAGTTAATATTTTAGATATTTTCAATTTCACGCAACCTTAAAAATTGATTATTTTATAAAATAAATATCTTTGGATTTATTTATATGAAACATCATGTTTATTATACACTACACGCAATATAAAATTTATCTTTTTATACAAGGATGATCAACTGGCATATGATATACGCACCACTAGGTTTCTATGGAACATCATTTTATTAATATAATTATTTAAATTATATAATCATAACCTATACATTAAAAAAGTATTATGAATTGTTATATATAATTTTAAAATTGTTTTAATAATGGTTATATCTAAATAAAACATATCTATAAAAAAGATGTGATTTTTGAAAAATTCCATATATGTTTTCAAATAATATTTTCTCAAATGAAATGATTTAATGTAATTCTATGAAAAAATAATAAAACTATTCTTTGACACATTAAAATTTATAATTTGACAAAATAAACATAAGGTTTTTAATTTATAATGTCTAAATTATATTAGGGTGAATTTTTTGTGTTTTTTATGAGAAACAGCATTTTTGGATGAATCGTGAATATACGAAATTTAATTTAAAAACTATTTTTTAATATAATTTATTAATAAGGATATGATAAATTTAAATTTTATTTAAATATTTAAATATTACTTATTTTTATCAATCAACCCAACATATTTCATTTGGATATGTTTACTTTGAAATTGATAATAAAAACATAGAAAAGTTTTGAACGTTTTTACTTTAAAAACCGCCATTGTCGACCCAACTACTAGTATAAAATAAAATTAATTTCATGTTATTTATTGAATATAATTTTGAAAAATGGTTTCCATATTTGTAATGATAATAATTTATATTTTCCAATAATGAAAACTAAATTTTTGTCTAAAAATATAAGGAAGGTAAGTAAAATTATTTTCAATGATTAAGGTAGAATTAATCATAATAAGGGACAAAACCGTAATCATAACCGACATGAAACATAGATAAATTTCAATGATCCATTGGATAGAAATATTTAAACATTATCCTCCATGTGATATCATTTTCCCCATTATTTAATACACTTGACATGGGAAATACGTGGTTGGAATTCGTTTTCCCCAAATTTACATGAGTGACACTCCTCCTCTCCTATAAAAATAAGTCCTCTCCTCCCACTTCCTCACACATCTCAAGACACTTTTTATTGACCATGATCTTACAGAATATATCATCAAAATCCATACCATAATCTTAGATTCATCACCTTCATAATAATTCAATGAATGGAATCCATTTGGAGATAACCAAAAGGAGTTACCTGAATAAGAGGTAACATTCTTCTCCATGTTCTTCTATTTTATTTCAATCCTCCTCTGGATAAACACTTATTATTACTTGATTTTATAATAAAACCAGAATCCTAAATATAATATGACGTTTTTAGGTTATTTTTTCAATTTATAATTATATAAAATTCCATCTAATAGGTAATGAACATATTGATTATTTGAACGGTGAACTACTACCTCCCGAAATAATGATTGTTAATTTTTCCTTTTCCACTTCTCAAGGTAGAGATTATGATTAAAAATATTTTTATATATGTGATTTATTATATTTATAATTTATTAAATATGAATTAATCCTTTAATAACATATATCGGTATACTTTTCATTTTTTTAAATACATTAATTTCGTTTGCGGAAGTGTGGATCACCGCCCGCTCAAAGTGATGGGATTCATTCACACACTACATGAAAGGTTTAAAGGATTATTTTAGAGAAATTATATTATATATATTATATAATAATTATAATTGAATATATATATATATACATACATATACATACATTTACTTAATTTACATACTTTCATTCAATTTGATTATTAAACAGAATCAAGGTTCATGCGTATGTACGACCTACCATCTCCATGAATAGTGTATTATATTTGATACATTTATATTATAAAGATTATTATAATACGCATATATGGATTTTAAATTATATTTATATTATTTTTTACATTCTATAAATCATTATATATGTATATGGGCCAAAGATATGTCAAATTAAAAAACATGAAAAGAAAAAATAAGGTATTACCCGAAGTGAATCCTTTAGATACAATTGTTAAAAAGTTGTTCATATAAAGTAATAATAAAACCATATAAGGTATTTATATATAATAATATATTTCTATTATATATATATAAGAAAATTTTATTTATTATATATTAGGTTTTTTTGAGTATGGTGAGATTCAAGACACAAGATAAGATAATTTCATTTCACTTTATATTTCCAAGATGTACAAGCATTATTCACCACCCACTCCATTGTTATGATTTTTATAAATCCCATGGATGTATTATATGACTATTATCCATATTTATATGTGAATTTATATATAATTTCTAATATATTTCTTTCCTGGGTTATATATTTCAAAATTTACCAAATCGGTACTGTAATTTTGTCTCAATTTTCCTTCATTGAGACACATGCCATGTTATGAACCTATATATTTATATGAGGTGTCCATACAACCTTTGACATATTTTTTAAATAATATAATTCCTTTAATGATATTTTAATCGTTATGTAGCATCAATTTATTACATGGGTAGTGTGGTTCAAATTTACTATGCGATAAAATATTATTATTAAAATCTCATCACTCTTCGAGATTATATATGATTATGATTCAATTGTTGAAATATAATAATCAACATATAAATTAAATTGATTAAATATATTATCCTTGGGTTATTCATGATATATTAATTTATTGGTAATATTTTTATACTCTTTGTTATATAACATAGTTACAAATGTGTTTTTAAGAAAGATCTGTTTTGCCCTCTCTTCGGTCAGTAATATGTGTTCCTTCAAAACCATGATTTCAAAAAATGGATTCCAAGAATATTTACTAATATCATATAATATTGAAAATATTTTTCAATTTTTATGTTGTACCAATTATAAAAAAGTGATATTCTTTTCTCGTTCTGAATATGGTATTGTTCAAGCCTTATACTGTGAAAAATGAATGTTCTTATTACCTCATATGACATGTACATATTGACATACTGACATTTATTTGAAGCATCTATTTCATGTTTAAAAATATAATTTTTAAGAAAATGCTTTTATAAATATTTTGAAATGAATTTTTTTAAATCCTTTTCATTATTTATTTATATGTTTTCAAATAATTTTTCACAGAATATGTTTTTTAAAATGATATAAAGATTAAATGATAACGTTTCAAGGAAAAAAAATTCAACCTTTTTTCAAATATTCTTTTAATTGATTATAACGAATATTTAATTCAATATATTTAAACATATTCCTTTATATATTTTTAAGATAAATATATTTTAAATTTTTTTTTGATTATTTTATAAATTTTCTAGGAAAAATGTTTTAAAATGTTTTCTATCTTCCTTTATATGTTTTGAAGGAATATAATTTACAAAAAAATTTCAGTAATCATTGGTATGTTTTGAAGGTATTTTTTGAAAAACATTTCTTGTTTATTTTATAAGTTTTCATGGAAAATATTTTTCAAATTTATTTCCATCATTATTTATTTGTTTGCATGGTCTATTCAAAGAAATGATTTTCAAAACATTTTCAACATCCTTTTATGAGTTTTAATTATAAAATGTTTTCAAAATGATTGCAAGATCCATTTATATGTTTTCAATGAAAAAGGTTTAAAAAGGTTTTTCAAATCATTAGTTAATATATTTCATGTTTATTTTCAATGAATTTGTTTTCAAATTGTTTTTATGTTTAAAAGATCTTTTCAAGAAGAAAATATATTTTACTCGTGAAATGTTTTCAAAATATCATTCCATGTTATTTTCCTTCTATAATGACAGAAGCTGATGTTACTCATACCCTTTATAGAAATGATCCAAATGTTCCATTCATATTCATTCTTTATTGGTTTATTTTTTTGTTTGAATGATTCTTATGACAATTCTTTCTATTCCACGAGTTATGGTCTTTTGAAACCCACTTCCTTTCACGAGTTATGACTTAATAAAACGATTATGAAACATGTATTTTTCCATAGGTTAAGATATGATTACATTTTTATGACACCAATTTGATTACATGGGTTATGATATAATTTGTAATCCATTTTTCGAAAATGTATATATGATATCATTATGATATTGGTGAGACCTATATCAACATACAATACATTGGGTAATGATTTATATCTCATGAGATAGACATGGTTTGAACAATAAATGTACTAAGTTCAATATTACTCAACTGGAATGAGGAGTGAACTCGGTTCAGTAATACATGGCGTTAATGTGGTGTGATCTCGGTTGAGTATTGGAAAAAATCCACTATATTATGGACTCAAAAACAATTTCATGACTACTATGGAAATTATTATATATGATTATGTTTCTTCCAAAGGTCAACATTATATATCTATGTTACATTTTCACAAATTATGTTATTTATTTCCATATAATTCCTGTAGTTTGATCTTCCAATCAATACGTATTGATTTATGATTATGATCTATGATATTAATGGTATGATATTATATTTTCATGATCATGTTCTCATACCGTTATGCACATGATTATACTTATGTATCACCATTGCTTACCCATACTGATTATATGATCCCAACACTTGTAAATATTTTTTCGCATCGGTTATGATGAAAATTATTGTGTTTTATATGTCTTAGGAGGGTTATAGTCAAGAAGAACCTAGTGGGTGATGATATAGCTCAATTACATAACAGTTTTTATGTTTCCATTTTTCCAAAGGAACTAGAGTTGTATGTTCTTTGGGAATCTATTTGTATACTATTTTATATATTCTACAAAATTTTATGTAATTATAATGAATGTAAAGAAAGGGTCACAATATATAAATTACTTATTTTATATCACAATAATACACCACATCATCTTTCCAAAAATATGGTAAAAACATATCCTTCGTATAGAAGGAGTAATAATAAACCCAAATATTTTAGTTGGATCTACAATGGATGTTAGTTTTTCTTTTCACTGAATTTGACATAGAAGTCACTAAACTCTTTATAAATTTAATTTTTAATAATTAATTTTCTATTTATTCTTATTCATATGAATTCATACATGAAAAGGATGCTTCTCACATGGTAAGTAGGTATGTATCTCCTTGAAAATGACTATATTATGATAGCCCTACATAATAACCCATCACCTTACTCCTTGCGTTAGATCATATCCTATAAACCATATGTTAGATCCTGGTGTGTAACGCCCCGACCCCAGTTACCCAGAGTCGATGCATTATTACATAACATTGGCATGATCACAAGAATGATCAAGTCATGAAAGACCTATTAGTTTAGTAGCCTTGGAAACAGTAGATATATTCATAAAGTTTACATTATATCATAAAGTGAAAACTCCTACAACAACATCTTGTATTAATATCCCCTCATACTATCCATTCAGGTCATTCATAAATTACTTCTTTATATCCTGAGAAAAATAAGACATTGAAAGGGGTGATCTCAGATTCTCAGTAAGGATAACAATATAGCGGAAACATTCATAAATAAGCATAAACATTTAAGTAAATGTATAACTAAAACAAAAGGCTTTTAAACATGAAATTCAGAATAATATGGCAAAGATAAAATGAAATAATTCCATTTAAATATTCCTATTTATATTATACTAGTCAAATAATCACATGCAATATCAATAACCACTTTCATAATGATGGAATGCATAATTCCAGTCTATCATAACCCTGTATCCAAGGCCTCGTGCCAAGAATACAAGTAAGATTTTGTCAAGGCCTCATGCCAAGACACTAGTTTGTCTCATAAGTCCTACCGATGCATCGAGAAGTGGTAGCGGGCTCTACCCGTCACATAAAAAGTCCAATGCATTCCTCATATGAACATGTTTAAACATAAAATAAACATTTGTATTAAAATTAGCATAAGAAATGTCAATAACTTCTCCATAAACCATGAATGGTATAAAAATAACACATATACAGTCAAACATATCACAAAACCTTCAATAAAATGGGGAAGTTTTGTTTCATAATAACTCAACTTCAAATAAGCTTAAAATTCATCAAAGGATGTTGACATAGATTAAATCAAAACTATTTGAGATAAATAACCCATTTTTTGAAATCATTTAAAAGTCACATAATTATAAAATAAAACATTTACTTTGAAAATATCCTTATAAGCATGTATGGGAAACTTTTAAGACTTTATAACGGTTTAAAATAGCCGTATACGCCGTATAAGTTAAAAAAACATTCTTACCTTAATTCTGTCGAAAAGGATAAAAAACCTTGCTTAGAAAATGACGAAATGATTCTTTTATAAACTTCATATAAAAATTCAATCAAGGGTATAAATTAATTTCATCCATTTTATGTAAAATATTAATAATGTTTTGAAATTCTGTTTTAAGAAACATGGATGTGGAGGTTAAAGATGTCCGAGTAGATAATTACGTATAAACAACCTCGAGTAATGAAGAGATTGTGAAATAAACTCTTAACTTGTACTTTCCCTAGGTTAAGGGTAGGTTAACCTCTTATATAATGGTGATATAATTGTTATTAAAATATACAAGATTCATATACATTAATATGATATCATATATGATCTTTTAACATTGCATTGTTGATAATATTTTAGTAATATCGTCATTTTGGGTGTTAACTTACTCATTTTCTTTTATACGTTTTGTGACATATGTCATTTTTATTATGGATAGGTTGTATCTTATTAATATCCAGAATGATATAAAGTCCTTAAACATTATTTTTAATCATCAAATGAGAATTATAATTGCATGGAAACGATGGGGAATGAATCTCATCGCGTTCGTGGAGACGGTAGTCCGTACGTACGAACGAGCGACAATATCATTCTTTTGATATTAAAATAATATATAAATGGATGTTATATCATATAGAGAGATTAATTATCATGTTATATTTATTATTTACATGAATTATATATCATTATTATAACCATCTAAACAATAATATATTGGACAACAATTCCACCACAACGTAGAGACAGTGGGCCATACGTACGCACATATAGTGACATGTCATTCAAGGTATGGATAGAATAATGAATTTGTTTCTTCCATAATTATAATAAAATAACATTATAATTAATATACTGTAGTTATTATTTTTGAATGGAAATAACAAAGAATGAAGAAGTTGATGAAGAAAGGAACATTAAAGATGGTGGTGAAGATGTTACCTCTTCTTCGGGTTCTTCTTTTTGATTTGATCAAACGGGCTCCTTAGGTTGGATTTATGATCAAACTAAGGCCTCTAGGATGATGTGAGGGAAGTTGGGAGGATACTATGTCAGCGGTTGGCTGATCCAAATGGCTTTGAAGAAGTGAAATAATTATAAGGGTGAGTGACCTTTTATAAGAGGGGTGATGGGCTCTTTAGGAAAAACTTAAAGTATAATTTTATAATAAAATCATATTCGGTTTTGAAAGGCTAAAAAGTGGATTATTAAAAGTATATGGTGGTTATGGGTCGAAATACTTTCATCCAATATATTTTAGACTGGTTTGGGTCATTATATTAACCATATCATTTAGTTTTAACTCTTAGTTAATTAGTTTGACACTTACTATGTAACTTTGTATTTTTATAATATATAGTTAATAAACATACTATATAAATCCAAGAGACCCAAATGAGGTCCATTAATGATATAAAAATAATTATATGAGTAATTTTGCCAAACCATAGATTTTTAGGAAGTGAATATAAATTAATAATATAAATTTTTTTTAAAAAAACTCATTTATGTCAATTTTGACACTACTCAATAATTGATTTTTGTTAAAGTCTTATCAACATTATTAATTCGAAAAAAATTCATTTAAGAAATCCTAACATGTCATATATACCAATAAAAAAATGTATGTCATAAAAACTTTCAAATTATATTTATTTTAACATCTATAATACCAATTATTTGATTCTTTCATTAATAAGGAAAATACTGGATCATTATTGTGTAATATATATTTTTACTTTTTAAATGTCTAAATATTATAAATAAAATACCATTATGTAGAAAATATTATTATCTTTCTAATTAATATTTATATTCTAAAATATAACATATATATCTTTATGTAAAAATTGTTTTGTTAAAAGATATAAGGTTATGGGATTTTTGTATTTACATTATCTTACTTAATATAAAGTGTCTCAGTCACCAACAAGTGGCTCCATGGGGTCCTGAAATTGGCCCAAAGATGACCATGGTTGGACATGTATCCACCAATAAGGTTACGACACGTTCTAGGGTAATTTATTATTATTATAATATTATTTTTTTACCCTTATTTACAATATTAACCCTTTAACCATGGTAAATAAAATATTTACCGATGTAATTATTCAAAAATGTCTAAAAATAAAAGTTACCTATTTACAAAATTTGGAAATCCTGATTCCAAATTTGGAATCCATTTTTCCAAATTCCAAACACAGAAGTGATAGAAATTAATTTAAAATTAATTCCCGCTGTCAAAACAAAAAACGTGTTTTTAAGATATAATAACTATCAAAAGATTGACACTTGTTTATGTCTAGTTTAATTGTAATTTTATGTCCAATGACCAAAATTTTATTAAATGGTAAAAATATATTCTAAATATGCTTTAAAACCACTCAAATTTATAATTTATCGAAATTAATTATTTTTATTGAAAAAGTTGGTTTTAATTATAATTTAGTAATTTTCACTATTCATCAAAATATAAAAGTTATCCGAAAAGTACCAAAATTTAATCCTAGGCTAAATTCGATATTCCAAATACAAAAATTATGTCCATTTTGAGAGATAAAATTTATAAAATTTCAAAAAGTAGGTATTACTATTCATAATGACTAGTTTGATTGGTTGTGGTGTGTGTTAGAACTCGAAGTTGCATACAACACACTCTACTATACTATTCAGAGAGAAGCGTACTGTGGAATAATAGGGTGTTACATTATCCCCTCTTTCAAAAAAAAATTTCCTCGAAATTTCTTATAATATTACAACATAAAAAGTCTAGGGTGGTTTTTCATCATAAGTTCCTCAGGTTCCCACATTGCCTCTTCCGTCTAATGGTTTCTCCGTGGAACTTTTACTAGACGAGTCGCCCGATTTCTCAGCACCTGTTCTCTTGAATCAAGAATCTTGACGGGCTCGTCACAACACGAAAGATCAGGTTCCATTTCTAATTCCTCATAGGTGAGTACATGCGTTGGGTTAGGAATGTATTTTCTCAACAGTGATACGTATAACACATCGTGAACGTGGGAGAGATTTGGCGGTATTACCAAATGGTATGTTACAACACCAATTCGTTCTAGAATTTCAAAAGGTCTGATGTACCTAGGACTCAATTTACCCTTCTTAGAAAAACGTATAACTCCATTCCATGGAGATACCTTCAAGAAAACATGATCTCCCACCTGAAATTCTAAATCCTTCCTTCGGTTATCAACTTAGCTCTTCTGCCTACTTTGAGCTGCTTTGATGTGATTTTGGATTACCTTTACCTTTTCCATCGTTTCCTCCACCAGTTCTGGGATTACAAGTTTTCTTTCAACAACGTCATCCCAACAGGTTGGTGTACGACATCTCTTTCCGTATAATGCTTCATATGGTGCCATCCGAATACTTGAATGGAAGCTATTGTTATAGGAAAATTCTATCAGAGGTAAATATTGATCCCACATACCCTGAATGTCAAGTGAGCATGATATCAACATGTCTTCGAAGGTTTTAATAATTCATTCTGCATGTCCATCTGTTTGAGGGTGGTAAGCAGTGCTCAAACGAAGATCAGTATCCATGGCCTTCTGAAAACTCTTCCAGAATCATGAAGTAAATCGAGGATCACGATCTGAAACAATCGATGGGGGTACTCCATGCTACCTCAAAACTTCATTGATATATTGTTTTGCTAGATGTTCAAGTGGTAAATACTCCCTTATAGCAAGAAAATGTGCTGATTTGGTATGATGATCAACAATGACCCATATTGCCTCATTCCTTCTAGGAGTCTTTGGTAGTCCCATGAAAAAGTCAATCGTGATATTATCCCATTTCCACTCAGTTATGGGAATAGGTTGCTTGACTCTTCCAGGTTGTTTCCTTCCAGCTTTCACTTGTTGACAAACCATAAATCTTGACACAAAATCAGCAATATCCCTCTTAATGTTGTCCCCCAAAAAATGTTCCTTCAAATCTCTATACATTTTGGTGCTCCAAGGGTGTATAGAGAAATTGGAACTATGAGCATCATCCAACTATTCTCTTTCTAGATCAGTTATATTGGGAACACAAAGTCTCTTCCGAAAATTCAAAATTCCATCTTCATACAAAAAGTCACTAAATTTCCCACCATTCACAGCTTTAATCTTCCTTTGTAACTCTTCATCACCGGTCTGAGAACTCTTTATCCTTTCTAGTAAATATGGTTTGACAACCATTTGAAAAAGCATTGATGATTCACCTTCCATGGTGATTCCCATATCCCTCTTCACTAGATTCCTAAAAATATGATCCCTTTCAATTCTCATCATGTTCAAAACTCCATGATACTTTCTACTCAAAGCATTTTCCACCTTATTTTCCTTCCCAGGGTGTTAGTGTTGTAGGTTCCGGGCGCAGCGGAAGCGCGTTGGTTGGTTTGCCCAACTTTAATTTTAACGTTAAACAACGTTCAATCCGAGATCCATCACGATATAAAACGCCGAATCTTCGGAATAGAACGAAGAAAGAAAAGAAAAGAATAGTCCTGGAACCCTTGAGTAGGTTCATCATATGTTGATTATAATTAATTTAATTAATGCATAAGAATTACCTTATTGGAATTATTTCTTCGTTGATGTGTCCGGTCACGATTCGGTGATCCGTTGTTGCGTCGTAGAATCCAAGTTTAGGATTCCTCTAGCGGTGATCCACACGTGTGTCACGTATCTCCGGACGTCGCCGAAGAGATCTCCGGGTGCTAGCGTGGAAGAACCTTCTCTTGCGATGTCCGCCTTCGACTGCCTTGATCCGGTGGAGGATCTTGCTCTCATAACTTGAGGGCATTCTTGGTGGAAAGGTAATTCTCTCTTGGCTTGAGAGTATTTCCAAATCTGTTGTGCACAACAATGGCTCACAAAAAAATGGTGGGGTTGCAAGGATATTTATAATCAGGTTTGAGGTTAATAGAGTAATGACAATAAATAAACGCGTTACGCGTTTTATTTATTTCATTAACTCTTATTGAAAATCCCCATGTTGAATTATTAATTCCTTGACATGCACCCACGCTGATTATAATAAATATAATTTAATAAAACAATATTAAATCCTCAAAATCCCAATTGGAAAAACTACACGGCGTGTAATAATTAATACACGGCGTGTACTTGTTTTCCATAAAACTACACAACATATATAATTAATATACACAGCGTGTACTTTTATTTTCTATTTTTCTCCACCACATTTATTAGACCTTGAGTAATGACTATTTATTTCTTAAATAAATGTAACTACATTACTCGCTAATACATATATTATTTTATCCACAGTATATTCTCTCAAATAATTAGTGTCAAAATAAATGCGATCAGACATCCTTAAATAATTATTAAACCACAGTCGGGAATAATATTTATTTAACTTGTTAAATTAATATTTAACTGAGATACATGGACACACTTAGTGTGTGACCCTTTTGGCCTCTTTCTCTGTGGCATTAGGCTGAGCCTGCCTAAATTCCAAGGTTAGCATCTAGCAACACGCCAAGGAACCCATAGAGAAAGAAGTTAATGCCGCAATGACATGTCACCTCCTACGAACGCTTACCGTGTAATATAATCCCTTTGTCTCGATATCTCCAATCAAGCGGGTTTCATGCTAGTGCCATCAACCGATGTGCTTGATTATTCTTTCTTTGAATTCCTGGAATTAAACATTCCCATACCTTACCATGGACATGGATTTATTTAGGCTATATCAATTCCATCAAAGGGCCTGAGATATCTACTTCCGTTATGGAACGGAAGGGACAAATCCTTTCTCGCATTATCTATTAATGCGTTATTACTCGTAACACACCCAACATATCCTACCTCGCTGCGAATAGTGTGTCATCACAGTTTTCATCAATACATCTAAGTGCACAAGTTGTAATACCCATTAATAATAATCTTAAAGTCTAAGGATCAATACAAACGTCCGTAGATAGGAACATCCAATGACACTATGAAATGTGGATTTCTTAATGGCGAGTCTCGTTCTCATAATATCCTCCTAGATATTACCAAGGGCACAGACCATGAGAAGGCGCCTCAATGTTTTATGAGTCCTCACCCCTAATGACCTGTATTATTTGTGTCCCTCAAATAATATCATCCGGTGATAGAAAATACATTCAAGAACAGTGTTATCGCACTTTCGGGTTCTCATCATAGCAGGGATCCGCTACGACCGTTTAATGCAACAGCTGTCCTTAGGACATTATCACATGACATGTCACACAGAAGAACAATCAAGATGTGATAAGGCTTTTATTTAATGAATAAAGTACAAAGTAGTTGGTTCTAGACCACCAACTCTAATAGACTCCCACTTGGACTAGAGCCAACTACTAACAACCTTTAACCCGCTAGATCTCACATGATATTCATGCTTCTGCTGAGATAGGCCTTTAGTCATGGGGTCTGCCACATTCTCTTCCATGGACACTATGCTCACTGCAACTTCACCCGTTTGATAGAAATCCCTCAAGAGGTGATACTTATAGAGTATGTGCTTTGTCTGTTGATGTGACCTTGGTTCTTTTGAAAGAGCCACTGCTGCAGTATTATCACAATACAATGTAATGGGATCTTTACTGCTAGGCACCACATCAAGCTCCTAGACAAAGTTCCGAATCCAAACAGCTTCTTTGGCTGCATCAGAAGCCTCTATATACTCGGACTCCGCTGTAGAATCGGCAACAACTGGCTGCTTTGAACTCTTCTAGCTCACAGCTCCTCCATTGAGACAGAAAACATATCCAGATTGCGACTTCAGATCATTTTGATCTATTTGAAAACCAGCATCAGCATACCCTCTGAAGACGAGCTCCTCATCTCCTCCATACACCAAGAACATATCCTTAGTTCTTCTCAGATACTTAAGGATAGTCTTAACAGCAGTCCAATGTTGTTCTCCTGGATCTGCTTGATATCTGCCTACCATGCTCAGTGCATAGGAAACATCAAGCCAGTAACATAACATGGCATACATGATGGATCCTATAGCCGAAGCGTATGGGATCTTGCTCATCCTATCTTTCTCCTGTTGTGTCTGGGGACACATTTTCTTTGAAAGCTGTAAGCCATGTGACACTGGAACCAATCCCCTCTTGGATTTTTTCATACTAAATCTCTTTAGTATCTGGTCAATGTATGTACCCTGACTTAGTCCAAGAAGCCTCTTGGATCTATCACGAATGATCTTGATCCCTAGAATGTAGGCTGCTTCTCCTAAGTTCTTCATGGAGAAACACTTGTTCAACCAGTCCTTAACTGACTATAAGGCTAGTACGTCGTTTCCAATAAGCAATATTTCATCAACATATACCACTAGGATGACGACCGCATTCCCATTAAACCGCTTATAAACACATGGATCACATTCGTTCTTAATGAAACCAAATTTCTTTATGGCTTCATCAAATCGAATGTTCCGTGACCTGAATGCTTGCTTTAATCCATAAATGGATTTTTGCAACTTTCAAACCCGTTTGGAATCACCTGGTGTCACAAACCCTTCTGGTTGTGTCATATAGACATCTTCCTGAAGGTTCCCGTTAAGGAATGCTGTTTTGAATCCATCTGCCAAATCTCGTAGTCATGGTAAGCTGCTATGGCAAGTATGATTCTTATGGATTTAAACATGGCAACTGGCGAGAAGGTTTCATCATAGTCAATTCCTTGACGATGTCTGAATCCTTTAGCCACTAGCATTGCTTTATAGGTGCTAACTTGACCTTCCATGTCCAACTTTCTTTTGAATACCCATTTGCATCCAACAGGCTTTACATCAACTGGCTCATCGACCAGAACCCAAACTTGGTTCTGATACATGGAATCCATATCAGAATTCATAGCTTCTAGCCATCTTGCAGCTTCTTAGCTTTCTACTGGTTCCTTGTAGGAGATAGGTTCGTCATTGTTCAACAATAATGATTCACCATCCTCGGTGACTAGGAAACCAAATCTCTCTGGTTCCCTTACCTCTCTTGAGCTCCTACGCAATACTTGTGTTTCTGGAACTTCTTCCATGGGGACTTGTGGAACTTGTTTCTGTACCAACTCATGTGTATCTTGAGCATCAACTTCGTCGAAGTCAATCTTTCTCCCACTATCCTTCTTGAGGATGTTCTCCCTCTCAAGAAAGGCGACTTGTCTGGCGACAATCACTTTCTTGTCTTGGGGGTTATATAGGTAATATACTTTTGTTTCCTTAGGATATCCTATAAAGATACACTTTGTGCCCCGGGGTGATAGTTTGTTGCCTGAGAAGGCCTTAACAAATGCCTCACATCCCCATACACGTGTGTGCGACAAAGTGGGTTTCCTTCCATTCCATAACTCAGATGGAATTCCATTTTTCGCCTTAGTTGGTACTCGGTTTAATGTGTATTCTGCAGTTTGTAATGCATATCCCCAAAAGGATAATGGAAGATCCGCATGACTCATCATCGACCTCACCAAGTCCAACAAGGTGCGGTTCCTCCTTTCACTAACAACATTCCACTGTGGTGTATAAGGAGGAGTGAGCTGAGATAGAATCCCAGACTCCAGTAGAAGATCGATGAACTCTTGGTTCAGATATTCTACACCTCGATCCGATCGAAGCTGCTTTATATTCTTACCAAGTTGATTCTCTACTTCATTATTGAATTCCTTAAATTTCTCTAAGGACTCTGACTTATACCTCATTAAGTAGACATAGCCATATATACTCAAATCATCAGTAAAAGTAATAAAGTAAGAATATCCACCTCTAGTTTCTATAGGAAATAGTCCACACACATCTGTGTGTACCAATCCTAGAAGCTCTGTGGCCCTTTCACCTTGTCCACCAAAAGGCGGCTTGGTCATTTTTCCTTGTAAAAAAGCGTGACATCTATCAAGTGGTTTTAGTTCAGTAGAGTCTAAATAGACATCTTGGCAGAGCTTTGCCAAGCGCTTCTCGTTCACATGACCAAGGCGGTGATTCCATAACTGGGTGATGTATGAGTCATGTGAGTTTGTTTCTTTATCGATTGCCAACACTTGGTTTTAGTTATTTAATACATACAAACCATTATTCAAATGTTCCATACCATAACATACGTTTTTCTTATAAAAGAGACAACACTTATTTCCAAACTTGAAAATAAATCCATCCATATCCAAACAAGATACAAAAATTATGTTCTTGGTAACACTAGGAACAAAATAACAGTTTTGTAAAACCAAAATCATTCCAGTTGGCAATGAGAGGTGATAGTCGCCAATAGCCAACGCAGCCATCCTTGCGCCATTGGAAGCTCGAAGATCCACCTCTCCTCTAGCGATCTTTATAAATCTACTTGGTTCCTGCATTTGAATACAGATGTGAGCCCCACAAGCTGTATCTAATATTCAATGTGTAGAAATAGAAAGATTGCATTCGATAACGAACGCACCTTTAGCGTCCCCACGCTTCTGGGTGTAGTTCCTCTTCCAGTGTCCCTACTTGCCACATGCAAAACACACTGCTTCCCGTTCCTTGCCCTGCCTCTGGATCTTCCCCTTCATGGAGGGATGGTGCTCAGGGGCTTCAGACCGTTTATATGTCTTTGGCCCCTTTGCCTTGTCCTTTATTTTCTTGTTCACCATAAGGACCGCGGGTTTGTCACACCCCATGTCCATATCTACCTAGCGAATCAAGGTCAGAAGCTCCGATAGACTCTTCTCATTTCTGCTCATGTTATAGTTGACAATGAAGCTAGAGAAGGTCTTGGGAAATGATGATAGGATGAGATCTGTACACAACTCATCTGGGAATTTAATCCCTAAGATGTCCAAGCGTTCAATGTAGCCAATAAGCTTGACCACATGAGGCCCAGCTGGCGCAGACTCTCCAAGCTTCGTGGTAAAAAAGAATTAGAGACCTCATACCTCTCCTGTCTCACCTTTTCTTGGTAGAGATCTTTAAGGTGAGACATCATGCTATACGCATCCATGTTTTCATGTTGCTTTAAGAGCTCATTAGACATGGACGATAGCATGAAACACTGGAAATCTGTGGCATCATTCATGTGTTTCATGTAGAGAGATAATTCCTCATCACTAGCCTCTTTCCCAGGCGCAACTGGAATAGGCTCTTCCAGCACATATAATTTCCTTTCGTGGCGAAGGACGACGCGTAAACGCCTCTGCCACTCTTGGAAATTGGTGCCGGTGAGAAGGTTTTGTTTTTCGAGTATGGTGCGCAATGATATGTTTGAAGTTATTTTCTTGCCGTTTCTACAATTTAAGATGAGCAAAGGTTTAGTACTTTATTATAAAAAATGAGACAAATAAATAAATTATTACTTATTAGTCTCCCACTATTTTATCGAAATCCAATAGCCCTCACCATTGACATCGGAATATTCTATTGCATGAATATTCTAGTGGCAAGGATCCATATTTCCATTTGCATTACCCCAACTAGGGTTGGTCAAGAAACTTGAAGGGTTTTAGGTAGGCATTCCAAATGCCAACTGCATTAACTCGATGTTCCTTGATCCGCTGAGTGGACTCCCCAATCCTGAAATCCTTTTTGGATTTCCTCAACCTTTGCCTCTTGGTCACACCAAGTCCTGCTGTGGCAGTCAACCCTTGATGTGAACCAAGTCAAGTCAACCCAAAACCTTGAATTATAATTCCCCGATAATTGAAAGCACCCCAACTAGGGTTGGTCAAGCACTTTGAACTATGGTTCGATTCTAACCAAGATTATGGAAGGCTATGCCAACTTAATATTTATTTTGAGGGATTTTATCCTTATACATAAATTTCCATTATATTATCTTTGATTACAGGCTTGTTAATATTAAGTGGGATATACATAAGTGATTAACCATGTCTAAGATAATATTTACATATAAGCCAATTTTATTTTAGTTCCATCTTGCATGCTCGTTTAATTCATTAATTGTGTGATCGTGACAACACACCCACAATAAATAAACCATGAAACTGACAGAAATAAAATAAATGGTATGATCATGAGCTTTTCTACTGGTTAGTTTATCTAGCGGTTGATAAACTAACCGAAGTCCTAGGGGAGAAACCCCTTGAACCTTTCGGGTTCATGTTTACAGTTTTCCACCTATCCACCTTTGTATCTCCTTGGATTGGTTTCATCATGGATCCTAACTTGAGCCGCCTCCACTAGTTTCGGAGCTCCATCAATTACATATGCATTTATCTCACACGCAGGTGAGGGGAAAAAAGGGGTTTTTACAAAAAAGAATCCTTGGGCGCGCAGGCCCTACATATTAATGAGGAGATGGATCGCATGCCAACAAATTTAAATAAATAAATAAAACGAAACCATTCACATTCAAAGGTCTCGGTCTAGCTCATGATCATCCATACATGCAACGATATTTACGCATAAATAAAACTAGCATTCAATTCTTTAATTGTTCTTGTTTAAGATATATCACGCTCCAATCAATTAATTATCTTTAATTAATCAATCCATTTATCTTAAATCGCTTTTCTGAATTTCCTTGAGATTCTCATCCCTCATAATTTTAAACAAATAAATTCATTTAAAATTATCCTTGTACACAACTTGTACCTTGGAGGCAACCCGGAGAATTCCCATTTATTACGCAGATGTTAAATTAAACACATATATATAAAACACCTATCACGTGTTGTGCCTTAGCTTTACGCCTGCACCATGGTACACGTCTCAAGGGTTTGTATAATATAATAATAAATTTTAATAAATCTGTGTAATTTGGGTGAGTACACGACATGTAGTTCTGACTACACGGTGTGTACATTTTCTTCACCGTCCATCCGAAGTACACGACCGGGGATAGGGTGTGTTAATATACTTAGGAAATTTTCAGAGTACACTGCGTGTACAGTGGGACACACGCCGTGTAGTTTCCGCGTTACACGGTTTCCAGCCGGGCAGGCTATGTACGGAGTACACGACCCAACCCTAACCCGAATGGACTACACACCGTGTTCATTGGACCACACGGCATGTATTCTGGAAACCGTGTGCCACCTGTTTCTGGTCAACACACGGTGTATTAAATTCTTAGAAATAATCCAATACACGGCCTGATTTGGCGGATCAGTCAATGCATTGAACCTAGACCACACGGTGTGTACTTCAGAATACACGCCGTGTATTTTGGTGTTATATGGCCAGAAACATTTGGCTCCTCCGGATGAGTTCCTCTAATTTATTTTAATCAAAATTAAAAGAAAAATCTGTTTCTGTGAGGTAAACGAGAAACGAGAGAGGAGGAACAGATCTCGATATTCTGATTTCCAGAACGATTAAACATGAATTGAAATAACTAAATTATTAAATGCGTAAATCACCAACAAAAAAACTAAATAATTATAACCAACGATATGACCCCTCTGATACCACTTGTTGGTTCCAGGCGCAGCCGAAGTGCGTTGGTTGGTTTTACCATCTTTAATTTTAACGTTAAACAACGTTCAATCCGAGATCCGTCATGATATAAAACGGAGAATCATCAGAATAGAACAAAGAAAGAAAAGAAAAGAAGAGTACCAGAACCCTTGAGGAGGATCATCATATGTTGATTATAATTAATTTAATTAATGCATAAGAATTACCTTGTTGGAATTCTTTCTTCGTTGATGTGTCCGGTCACAATTCGGTGATCCGTCATTGCGTCGTAGAATCCAAGTGTAGGATTCCTCTAGAGGTGATCCACATGTGTGTCACGTATCCCCGGACGTCGCCGAAGAGATATTCGGGTGCTAGCACGGAATAACCTTCCCTTGCGATGTCCGCCTTCGACCGCCTTGATCTGGTGGAGGATCCTACTCTCGTAACTTGAGGGCATTCTTGGTGGAAAGGTAATTCTCTCTTGGCTTGAGAGTATTTCCAAATCCGTTGTGCACAACAATGGCTCACAAAAAAATGTTGGGGTTGCGAGGATATTTATAATCAGGTTTGAGGTTAATAGAGTTATGACAATAAATAAACGCGTTACACGTTTTATTTATTTCATTAACTCTTATTGAAAACCCCCATGTTTAATTATTAATTCCGTGACATGCTCCCACGCTGATTATAAAAAATATCATTTAATAAAACAATATTAAATCCTCAAAATCCCAATTGGAAAAACTAAACGGCGTGTAATAATTAATACACGGCGTGTACTTGTTTTCCATAAAACTACACAACGTGTATATTTAATATACACAAAGTGTACTTTTATTTTCCATTTTTCTCCTCCACATTTATTAGACCTTGAGTAATGACTATTTAGTTCTTAAATAAATGTAACTGCATTACTCGCTAATAAATATATTATTTTATCCACAGTATATTCTCTCGAATAACTAGTGTCAAAATAAATGCGATCAGACATCCTTAAATAATTATTAAACCACTGTCGGGAATAATATTTATTTAACTTGTTAAATTAATATTTAACTGAGATACATGGACACACTTAGTGTGTGACCCTCTTGGCCTCTTTCTCAGTGGCATTAGGCTGAGCCTGCCTAAAGTCCAAGGTTAGCATCTAGCAACACGCCAAGGCACCCATAGAGAAAGATGTTAATTCCGCAATGACGTGTCACCTCCTACGAACGCTTATCGAGTAATATAATCCCTTTGTCTTGATATCTCCAATCAAGCATGTTGCATGCTAGTGCCATCAACCCATGTGCTTGATTATTCTTTCTTTGACTTCCCGGAATTGAACTTGGCCATACCTTACCATGGACATGGATTTATTTAGGTTATATCAATTCCATCAAAGGGCCTGAGATATCTACTTCTGTTATGAAACGGAAGGGACAAATCCTTTCTCGCATTATCTATTAATTCGGTATTACTCGTGACGCACCCAACGTATCCTACCTCGATGCGAACAGTGTGTCATCACAGTTTTCATCAATACATCTAAGTTCACAAGTTGTAATACCCATTAATAATAATATTAAAGTCTAAGGATCAATACACACGTCCGTAGATAGGAACATCCAATGACACTATGAAATGTGGATTTCCTACTGGCGGGTCTCGTTCTCATAATATCCTCCTGGATATTACCAAGGGCGCACACCATGAGAAGGTGCCTCAAAGTTTTATGAGTCCTCACCCCTAATGACCTGTATTATTTGTGTCCCTAAAATAATATCATCCGGCCAAAGAACATACATTCAAGAACAGTGTTATGGCACTTTCGGGTTCTCATCATAGCAGGGATCCGCTACGACCCTTTAATGCAACAGCTGTCCTTAGGACATTATCACATGACATGTCACGCAGAAGAACAATCAAGATGTGATAAGGCTTTTATTTAATGAATAAAGTACAAAGTAGTTGGTTCTAGACCACCAACTCCAACAAGTGTATCGTGCAATCATAATTCTTGAGTAGTTCAAGCCATCTCATTTGCCTCATGCTTAGATCTTTCTGTGATAAAATATACTCCAAACTCTTGTGATCAGTATAAATCTCACATTTCTCACCATAGAGATAATTCCTCCATATCTTAACATCAAATATCACAGCAGATAACTCAAGATCATGAGTAGGATAGTTTTTCTCGTGAATTTTCAGCTGTCATGATGCATAAGCAATAACTCTATCATTCTGCATAAAGACACAACCAAGTCCTTTCATTGATGCATCACTATAAATAATGATCCCATCATTCCCTGATAGTAGAGTAAATATAGGATCATTAACTAATATTCACATTAGTTATTCAAAAAATTCATCACACTCTTTTTTCCAGTCAAATTTAACCCCTTTACGTGAGAGCTTCGTTAATGTGTTGACCAATCGGGCAAAATTCTGGATGAAACGTCGATAATAACCTTCCAAACCAATTAAACTACATACCTCAGTTATACTCGTCTGTGCTGTACATTCGTGGATTGCCTTGGTATATAAAAGGATCAACGGAAATTCCATCCTTATAGACAATATGGCCAAGAAAAGAAATATCTTGAAGCCAGAATTCACACTTGCTAAACTTCCGATATAATTCATGTCTTCTCAGAGTCATCAATATAATGATCATGTGATTTTCATGATCTTTGTAAATTTTGGAGTATACCAAGATATCATCAAAAAATACCACCACAAAATCATAGATATATTCTTTGAAAACTCTATTCATTATATCCATGAATACAGAGGTTGCATTAGTCAATAAAAAAGGCATACTATAAACTCGTAATGCCCGTACCTTGTTCGAAATGTTGTCTTCCGAATGTATTCATTTTTCACAAACAACTGATGGTATCCCGATCAAAGGTCAATCTTTTAAAATTATTGATCTCCATTCAGTTGGTCAAATAAATCACCAATGCTCGGTAGGGGATACTTGTTCTTTATTGTTATAGCATTGATATCCATGTAGTCGATACAAAACCTCCTAGATCTATCTTTCTTTTTAACAAAAAGAACAGGGGATCCCCATGGAGAAACACTAAGGTGAATAAATCCCTTATTACTAAATTTCTCTTGTTGTTTCATTAGTTCAACTAATTCCACAGTGGCCATTCTATAAGGGGTCTTTGATATAGGCCTTGATCCAGGAATTAAATCAATGGAAAACTCAACTTCTTGTTCTGGAGGATGTCTAGGTAAATCTTCTGGAAACACATCTACATATTCATTTACAATAGGTACATACTCTATTTGAACATTCATTTCCTCACCCAAAATTATTTCATTCAATTCCTCCCCAATAATTGAATTTAGTTAATCTTCTGGGGGTTGATCTAGATAAGAATTAGTTAGTGATGATTCTTCTCTAAAAATAAGGTATTCCTTATCATCATCATCAAAAATCATAACCTCCTTCTTCTTACAAAAAATATTCGCATCTTAGTTCGAAATCCAATCCATACTGAGGATTATATCAAACTCAATCATAGGTTTGACAATGAGATCAGCGGATAATGAACATTTATGTCCTCTAATAGGGACTGATTCACAAAACTTTGTTGCAATGATACTTCCCTTTGGATTTTTAACTGACAACTCATTTGTTAAATCAAATTGGAAATATCTAATTTTCTTAGAATACTAAGAAGATATGAAACAATGTGATGATCCAGAATCAAATAAATAATTTTCTAAACTTGAGGAAACCATAAAATTACCTGCCACCACATCATTCAGAGCTTCTACCTCAGCAGTATTGATAGCATAAGCGTGGAATTGATCCCTTGGCCTTTTATGAGGTAAGTTACCATGATGCATAGGACATTCATTTTCATAACGTCCCATTTCCCTACAATTGTAGAACTAAACATCGGTAGCTTCCTTCATCCCTTTGCAATCACGGGCTTGGTATCCTTTTTGACCACACTTGTAACAGACACACATTCCTTTCAAGAAAGTACCAGGGTGTTTCTTACCATATTTACTGAAATATTGATATTAAAATTTTCCCTTCTTCCCCTTATTTCCATTTCCAGATTGATCAGCAGATCTCTTCTTCTTTTTCTTTGATTTAAAGTCGTAAGACTTAGAGAATTCCTTTTCTGTCTTGATAGAACATCAGACAATGCCTTCATACGATGAGAAGGATTGTGAGACTAATGCTCGATGAGGAAATGGTTTTAACCCATCATAGAAATGATCAATCTTACTTCTTGGGTTATGTATATAATCTCCAGCATACCTTTCTAACTATGTAAAGAGAGCCACATACTTTGCGACATTCTCATCCTCATTTTCCCTCAGACTCAGAAATTGCCTTTCCATATCTGCCTGATGGTCACAAAGAAAGTATTTTTATAAGAAAAGATCTTTGAACTCCCTCCATTCCATATTTGATACATCATCATCTTCCTTCGTGTTTTGAATCAATGACCACCATTGATCTGCATCTCCAGGGAGGCGGTAAACTGCCATGATAACATTTTCCATTTCACTACTCCCCAAGGCATGTAATATTTTCTCTAGGGAAATTATCCATTGCTCAGCTACTAATGGATTTGTAATCCCATTGAATTTTGGTGGTTATTGCCTCATGAAGCGATCTAACATTGATCCTCCACGGTGTGGATCTGGGTTCTCTATACGGATAAGTATATTATTCTTAACCAGAGTGAGTTGTCCCAGTATGGTGATAAGGTGATCAGCACCAGTTGAATCACTAGCTCCACTATAATTATCTTGAGTAGGAGGGAAATACCTACATGGAGTACGTGTGTTGATACAGTTTCCATTCCTTCAACTAGGCGCCATTTCTAAATAATGGAATAAATTAGAATAGTTTATGAATAGAAATATATAATTCCAAAATTATGATACACATAACATAAATTAAACAGTTTATGGATATAATCCATAATCATAAAAGGTTATCGTTGAGGAATTATATACTCATAATCCCTTCATAATGGTTCATAATGAAAATGATAATTATCCTACACATATCCCCCAGGAGTGTCGTAACCAAGAGTGCAGCAAGGCCTGTTGTCGTGCACGAGTTCCCATTCGAGTATAGCTCAAAGAGGTGTTTTTTGGTTTTACCCCTAGGTACACATGTACCGGAGCCACCTCTACCTGCTCGTAACCAGACAGGGATGTATTTCTCAGAAAACTCACAAAATCTCTACAATAGCAAAATTTTAGGAAGTTCTTCTACACTAATCCTCAAAGTTCCTCTTAGGTCTACGTGCTCTAATGAGATTTTATCTAAATATGGCTTCCAAGGTTTGTACTAAACATATTCTGATAAAAAATGTAATTCCCCAACCCTAGTTACCCAGATTCGGTGCATTATTACATAACATTGGCATGATCACAAGAAATATCATTTCTCAAAAGACCGATTAATTTAGTAGACTTGGAAACACTAGATATATTCATAAGGTTTAGATTACATCATAAAGTGAAAACTACTACAACAACAACTTGTCTTCATATCCCCTCATATTATCTCTACAGGTCATTCATAAATTACTTTTTCAGATCCTCGGAAAAATAAAACATTGAAAGGAGTGAGCTCAGATGCTCGGTATAGATAATAATATAGCAGAAACATTCATAAATAATCATAAACATTTTAGTCAATGTATAACTAAACCCAAAGCCTTTTAAACATGAAATTCAGCATAATATGGAAAAGATAAAATGAAATAATTCCATTTACATATTCACAATAATATTCTACTTGTCGCATAATCACATGCAATATCAATAGCCACTTTCATAATGATGGAATGCATAATGCCAGACTATCACAACCACGTAGCCAAGGCCTGATTCCAAGACTAAAAGTAAGATTTTGTCAAGGCCTTGTTACAAGACACTAGTTTGTCTCATGAGACCTACCGATGCATCGAGGAGCTGTAGCGGGACCCACCCGTCACTTATTAAGTCCAATGCATTCCTCATATGAACATATTTAAAAAAAACATAAACATTCATTTTAAAACTAGCATACGAAATTTCAATAATTTCTCCATAAACCATGAATGGTATAAAAATAACACATACATAGTCGAACATATCACAAAATCGTGAATACAATGTGTATGTTTTGTTCCATAATAACTCAACTTAAAATAAGCTTAAAATTTATCAAAGGATGTTGACATAGATGAAATCAAAACTATTTGAGAGAAATATCTCTTTTTTGGAAATCATTTAAAAGTCACATAATTATAAACTAAAACATTTACTTTTAAAATATCCTTATAAGCTTCTAAGGGAAGCTTTGATGATTTTATAACGGAAAAAATAGCCGCATATGCCGTATTAGTTAAAAAAAACATTCTTACCTTAATTTTGTCGAAATGGTTAAAAAAGACCTTGTTTGGAAAACGACGGAAAGAAACTTTATAAAAATCTTATAAAAAGTAAAATAAGTATATAAATTACTTTAAATCATATTCTGTAAAATATTTAGAATGTTTGGAAATTCATTTTTACGAAACATTGATGTGGATGATAAAGATGTCCCATTAGATAAATGCGTATAAACAACCTCGAGTAATGAAGATATTGTAAAATAAACCCTTAACATGAACTTTTCCTTGGTTGAGGGTAGGTTAACCTCGTGTATAATGGTGAAATAATTGTTATTAAATTATACAAGAATCATATACTTTAATATGATATCATATACGATCTTTTAACATTGCTTTGTTTATAATATGTTAGTATTATTGTCGTTTCGGGTGTTAACTTACTCGTTTTATTTTATATGTTTTGTGACATATGTCATTTATATTATGGGTAGGTTGTATCTTTTTCATATCCAGAATGATATCAAGTCCTTAAAAATTATTTTTAATCATCAAATGAGAATTATAATTGCATGGATACGATGGGGAATGAATCTCATCGCGTTCGTAGAGACGGTAGTCTGTACGTACGCACGAGCGACAATATCATTCTTTTGATATTAAAATAATATATAATTGGATGGTATATCATATAGACAGAATCATTATCATGTTATATTTATTATTTACAAGAATTATACATCGTTTTTATAACCTTCTATATTATAATATATTGAACAAACATTACACCACAACGTGGAGACGGTAGGCCGTACGTGCACACGTATGGTGACATGTCATTCAAGGGATGGATAGAATAATGAATTTGTTTGTTCCATAGTTATAATAACATAATAGTATATAGAATATACTGGAGTTATTATTTTATAATTTAAATAACAAGTAATGAAGAAGTTGAAGAAGAAAGGATCTTCAAAGAGGGTGGTGAAGACGTTACCTCTTATTCAGGTTCTTCTTTTTGATTTGATCAAAAGTGATCCATAAGTTGGCTTTTTGATCAAAATAAGGCCACTATCATGAATTGAGGGAGGTTTTAAGGATATTTGGGCAGGTTTTTTCCGCTCCAAATGGCTTTGAAGGTGTGAAATAATGAGAAGGGGGAGTGCCCTTTTATAAGAGGGGTGAGGGGCTCTTTAGGAAAAACCTAATGTATTATTTTTTAATAAAATAATATTCTGTTTTTAAAGGCTAAAAAGTGGATTATTAAAATTATAAGGTGGGGATGGGTCTAAAACCATTCAAACAATATATTTTATCCACGTTTGGTTCATTATATTGACCTTATCTTTTAGTTTGAACTCTTAGTTAATTAGTTTGACACTTACTATGTCACTTTGTCTTTTTATAATATATAGTTAATAAACATACTATATACATAAAAGAGACCCAAAAGTGATCCATTAATGA
Organism: Viscum album; assembly: GCA_963277665.1. Taxonomy (NCBI): domain Eukaryota; kingdom Viridiplantae; phylum Streptophyta; class Magnoliopsida; order Santalales; family Viscaceae; genus Viscum; species Viscum album. The sequence goes on from CAUJRU010000001.1 coordinate 3,528,802, forward strand.
TATACCAATAATTATATGAGTCATTTGGCCGAACCATAGATCTTTAGGAATATAATATAAATTAATAATATAATATTGGTTTTAAAAACTCATTTATGTCAATTTTAACACTAATCAATAATTGATTTTTGTTAAAGTCTTAAGAACATTATTAATTCAAACAAAATTCATTTAAGCAGTACTAACATGAAATATTAACCAATAAAATTAGTTTATATCATCAAAACTTTCAAATTATATTTATTTTATCATTTATAATACCTATTATTTGATTCTTTCATTAATAAGGAAAATAATTCATCATTATTGTGTCATATATAATTTTACCTTTAATTTTCTAAAAATTATAAAAAAAATACCATTATGTATGAAATATTTTTAAATTTCTAATGAATATTTATAATCTAAAATATAACATATATAACCCTATGTAAAAATTGTTTTGTTAAAAGATATAAACTTATGACATTTTTTTATTTACTTTAACAAAATTAATATAAAGTGTCCCTATCACCTACACGTGGCTCCATGGGGTCCCCAAATCGACCCAAAGATTCCCATGGTCAGAAATGTATCCACCAATAAGGTTAGGACACGTTTTAGGGTAATTTTTTATTATTATAATATTATTTTTTTACCCTTATTTACCGGATTTACCCTTTAACCATGGTAAATAAAATATTTACCGAAATAATTATTCAAAAATGTCTAAAAATAAAAGTTACCTATTTACACAATTTGGAAATCCTGATTCGAAATATTGAAACCATTTCTCCCAATTCAAAACACAGAAGTGGCAAAAATTAATTTAAAATTAATTCCCGCTGTCAAAACAAAAATCATGTTTTTAAGATATAATAACTATCAAAAGATTGACACTTGTTAATGGCTGGTTTAATTTTGATTTTATTTCAAATGATCAAAATTGTATTAAATGGTAAAAATATATTTTAAATATAATTTAAAACAACTCATATTCATAATTTATCGCTGTTAATTATTTTGATTAAAAAATATGTTTTTAATTAAGATTTAGTAATTTTCACTATTCATCAAAATATAAAAGTTATCCGAAAAGTACCAAAATTTCACCCTAGGCTAAATATGATATTCAAAATCCAAAAATGAATTCCATTTTGAGAGATAAAATTCATAAAATTTCAAAAATTAGTTATTACTACTCATAACGGCTTGTTTGATTGGTTGTGGTGTGTGTTAGAACTCGAAGTTGCGTACAACACACACTACTATACTATTCAAAGAGAAGCGTACCGTAAAAGCATGGGGTGTTACATGGTGTGTAACCCTTTATCATGATCTGGGTGTGATACCATTTCATGAGATTGTTGCATGAGAATTATTTTCAAGAGATCCTATCATGTGATTCCATTCTTCTTTGCATTAAATCTATGTGAAATTTCTTATTGCATTTTGTGTGAGATCCTAGTGTGAGACCCTTTTCTTCATTATCCTAACATGTAATAAATGTTTGAGATATTATAGTGATACCCTTCATCTGTTTTCGCGAGATCCTTTAATAAGAACCTTTTTTACAATATCCTAGAACACAACCCTTGGACGTGATCCTATCATGAGATCCATTCATGATTTGTGTAATGTCCCTTATTGTCACATGAAAAACCTTCCTTGAATGTTGATATATATATATATATATATTTGAAAAATATATTCACCTATTATGGATGGTTTATTTGGTATTTATAGGTGAGATTACATCACAATAAATCCACAAATCATGCAAAACATTACATTCCACCACCATAGTAATTTAAACCACTGGCTTTGAATTTACGGACCACTATATAAATTGACAATCATGTAATGGCCAATATTGTTTTAATTAAATTCCTTTCATGATCCATAGAGAGAACCCAATACAATCATATGCACTTTAAAAAAATAAATTTCATGAGCTCCTTTACAATCATGATTAATCATTAGGCTATTGGTGAGATATCTCCATGAGATCCATTGAAAATCATGGCTTGTCATCATACACATACCAATATATCCCCACAAGATCATATAAAAATTATGCTTTTTTATAATGTTCTTTGCAATATCAATCCATTTGATAATTTCAAATTCATACTTTTTCATCATGGTCTTTTGGATATATATCTATGTGATCTTACATATCAGACATCTCTACCACCGTGAGATCATATATATCACCCTCCATGAGATGAGGTATCACACACTCCACATGATTAGAATTTATGATCTTTTGTGTGTTTATATATTTTCCTTTATTGCGAGAGCGTACATTTCACCCTTTTGTGAGATAAAAATTTATCGCTTCTATAATATTATACATTTAGATATTCTATAATATATGGAATTTCTCTATTCCATGAGATCAGTCATTTCACCCTTATGTGAGGTTATAGATTTCACACATTGGTGATATCATGCATTTCTCTATTCTGTGAAATCATATATTTCATAATTTCAGGAGATCAAATAATAATGCTAACTCTATGTGCATTTGTTGGCATCCCTTCTTCTTCAACCACCTCAAAAACATTCCCCCAACATAATAAACCCAAAATTACAACATGTAAGGATTTTTCAAAAAAGGTTATACAATAATCAAACATTTGTTCAATAATTTTACATATCAAAGAGTTAAAATTGTTGTATAAATTAAAAAATACAATTATTTACTAGAGGAGATGAAAATTATAGGGTTTATAAAATAATGATCATATAACTCCCTTAAATTGGAATTCAAGAATAATAAATCTTGATTAGAATGAGATTGTGAAATTAACCCTTAAAATGATCATAACATTGAAATGAGATTTAATCAATTAATTGATAATGTATATCAACTATAAATACATATATAAAAAGTTTAAATACCATAATAAATAGTAAAAAGTAATTATACCCATAATCATATAATATTAATGATAATGAAAAAGTAATATAACCCATTGAAAATGAATTGAGAAATGAAATAATTTACCGCATGGTATATTTTGATGCAAATTACCATATTTTATATAATTCAAAATGAAACATAAAATACTGAAAATAATTATTTAATGATGTGGTTAAATTTTAGTGAGGAAATACATACAACATATATTTATAATTAGGTTAATAACATTATTATATTACTTAATTAAATGAAATTGAGATGATAACCATTATATAAAGAATTTCATTTAGTTATACGTGATTTGAAATACAATTGCATTCATGTAAACAAGTTAATAAATTATTCCAAAGCCATATCAATTTTTAATATATAATATAATATCCTTTTATAGAATGTTATTATGTATTTGTTAATAATCATTCATTATTTTCATTGTTTCATGTATTAATTTTGTATTTTTCAATTATGTTTTGACTTGTCATTTTTTTGTTCCTCTTCCAAAAATAATGAATTAATCATCCCTAATGTTTAAATAAGAAATAAATAGCACATTTATTCTATATAAACGTATATATATTAATCCATAAAGGTTTTTTTTATTAAAAAAAAGTTCACCATTCATAGATACAGTTCGTCGTACGTGCACATGAATGTTATTTCCAATTTCATATCATATTGGAATAATGAAGTGAAATTTATATTTATATATATAAAATAATGTTATTATAATTTTTTATAATATATATAACATATTTTTATTAAAAGCATCCTCAAAAGAGTCACTTTAAAATGTGAACAAATCACATTTCTTTTGGAGGATTTAGTCATCCATTCACAGTAGCGACGACATCATCTCCCCAAATAATGTTAATCAAGAATTTAGGCATTTTACACTGATTAAATAAGAATAATAAAATATCAAATATTACATATATCATATATAAACTATAAATTATTCATTATTATCAACCAATAAGGGTTGTAGTGTAAAAAAAATTGTTATTGGTTCACGAGGTGGTATTCCTCTATACACACTATCAATGATTTTGTAACCCATTTGATGTGTGTGTGTGTGTCTGATATTTTGGGTCAAAAACGTAACATAAAAAAATATAAGTATATGGAAGATATATATTTTATTATTTAAATATGTCATAAAATGAAAACTTGAAGGTAGACAAGGAAATTAAATAAAAATACTTTTAGAAGAACATTATCTATTCTTCGGATATTCGGCTTTATTTTTCACAAAAATTATAAAAGGACATAATTATGAAAAGAAAGTATTATGTGATTAGGTAAGGTATTTTAGGAAATAATTTGGGAAGTCATTTTACAAAACCTTTTTATTAAGGTCTGATGTGGAGAGGAGGGAGAGTGGCCTTTTATAAGTCAGGTGAGAGGCACACTTGTAATTAATTTGAAATAGTGAATTCCACCTAAGTTGCTTTCATGTCACAAGGCCCCAATAATTGGTCATTGTAGACAATTAATCATATATGGTGGTTATAATTCCATATAATGGGGTTTGGATATGTTTTTGGGTCATGTTTAGTCCTTATTTTTTAATTTTAAACCCTAAGTATCCTAATTTTTATCTGAATCACTATAAATAATTTTTTAATTTTTCACTAATCAATTTTGTCAAAACATTTGTTTAAATTATTTAAATTGTAAATAATGTTGTATAAAAATATGGAACAATTTATCTCAAATTTCATCAGTATAAATTTAAAAAATTAATGTACAATTAATCCCACATACTAGGTGAGAAAACAAGTCTTGAAATTGAAAATGGTTATAACTTAACTATCATTTTGTACTAAAATTAAATAAAAAATGATTAAAACGATCTTAATTTGACTAATCGATTCATAATTTATATATTTTTTATTGAAAACCAATTTATGTTATAATTTATATCTATAATTTTTTTGTATGAAAAGGAATATTTTAATTATAATTTAATATGTTTCACTATTTATAAAAAATGATACATCACAAAAAAATACAATAAATTCACACAGATCTAATTTTTGTATTATGGTATAATTTTATTTATATCTTAATACAATGTCTCTAAATTTTTTAAAAGATTATTTTAAATTATTTTCACCAAATGTGACTAAAAATATATTAGGAAAATATTTATTTTGGAAAAAATTAAAAGTTTCTTATTATTATTTATAAGAAACAGTTAACTAATAAAAGCGTGTAAACTATATATTTTCATAAGTAAGATAATAATAATTTTTTTCTCCATTCCAATTTCTAGGAGATAACTATATTAATTAAATAACAATATTATTATATTATATTTTTTCGGTAATACTCGGTCTTCTGTGTAACACATGTCATAAAAGAAACTTTTTGTTGTGTGTAATGAAAGATAACTCTATATTGTGTCTATTGAGTGATATATAATATATTTAGTATATTTAATGAATTAAATATATTAAAATGCATTTAGATTTTATATGTATTCTTATTCTTATTTTTTCATGTTATACATGCTATCAAATGTCATGTTCATATTTAAAAAATTCAAGGTGTTACATATAATGTAAATTTGATAGTATTTTTGACCTCATAACTGATTAAACAAATTTATGAAAATTATTGTATTTTATCATTTATAGATTTGATAACATTAGTGGGTCTATATAATACTATAAATAATATATTGTTTTAATCAAGGAATGTGGAAACATGAATGTTTTTATTGCAGTTTTTTTTATTATGGCTATTAACATGATTCTAGATAATGCATGTTGGAGATATTAACATGTTTGGTATGTGAAATTAATGATAAAATGTAGTATATATGAGGTATTAATGTTATCTTAAATTTTAGAAATATATAGACATTATTTATAATTATTGGGATTTGAATCTTTTGTAATTTTCATAAACAAAACCATTTCTGAAATTTTTTCTATTTAACTTTGGATCAGGATTTAAAAACTGTTGGATTACTTCAGAATATAAATATTTATTCATATTGGATAAACTATACTAATTTTTTTTGTTGATAACAATTTATATAATAAATTAACTTTTATTAAATTTATTGATCTTATGATATAGTATAATTTTAGGCATAAAAATTTGTCTTTTAATTATAGGAGTATGAGATGAAGTTGAAATTGATCCCGGAACAACCCAAGGGTCGGAGTGTTCTTATGAATGGAATGAAATAAAATAACTCTATATTATATCAAAATAAAATTTTATCATATTATTATAATTTATTATGATATTAATAAAATTTTCACACATATTCAGTTAATGGATTTTTGTTCATTAACGTTCAATTTGTTACACTCTTATTCATGATCAATGTTCTCTATCACTCTCGTTTATAATATTGGTGTAGTTTTTCTCTTCTATGTTAATTTATCGAAATACAACATATTTTGTCCTATTTTTAACACAACTATGTGTTATTATAGATGAACATTGGGAATCCTTTTCCCTTTTTTGGGGGATGTTTTAATAATTCCCTTTACGATGTCAGTTTCTTGGAAGGAATTTTAAAATGTTAACCCATTAATGACCAAGAAGAATCTAGAGGGAGAAATTTAAAATAATGGATTTATAATTAATTACCCTAGTATTTTAAGATTTTTTTAAATTTTTTTTACAGATTTATTTATAATGAATAATTATTTCCTTCGATAGCATGCATGGAAAACATTATCAAGCTTCTGTGAACCACGAAATAATTTTATTTTAAATATAATCATTATAATATTTCCATTAAATATAAGGGTATTAATATTACTGGAATATTTTTGAACTATAAAAATAAATTTACTCTGAAATATAAATTTATTTATATACTCTTACTAAATAATTACTAAATTTGGGAAAATAATTATATTCATCAAAAATATGTTTTCATAAAAAATGATTTTTATTTCATTGTAAGTGAAAATGTATTTGTTAATTTTAAGAGATTTATTTAAATTTATTTTATAATATTAACATAAATTCTCGAATCACCATATCGAAATAATGTTATTGTGACATTTTGGGATTTTTTTTGGAAAATGTTGATTTTTTAGTGAATAAGTGAAAAATGACTATTTTTTAAAACTATTATTTATTTTCAATAAATTATGTTTTTTATATTCCCAATTATTATTTAAACTATAAATGGTATTATGTCTTGGTATTTCATAGTCTTCATTTTATTTTTATCAACATTATATTGGATATTAGTATGAGGTTATATTTTTGGTTTTATAGATATTTGTTTCAGTGAAAAATATTTTACAGTGCATAATGATTATATATTTTAATTAAGTAAAATAATAAGTAACGGGGAATGTATAAAATGATTTTTTTGGTAATATATAAATAAATTTTACTTAATATTAAGAAAATTATTTTAATTAAACATAAAATAAATATAGATTCATCTTGGATAAATAATTTTAATTTTATGAATTGAATAATATTTTGACAAAAAAGGAAAAATACTAAATTTAAATTGGAAGATGTCATTTTATTTAATTTAGTTATAAATTTAAATTATATTTTAAATGGATTTTAAGTTAAATTTAGTTCAACAAAACATCCATTAAACAATTTTAGTTCATTAGAATAAATTTAATGTTGAATTTAGATATAAAAACATTGTGAATTTTTTATCATTTTCTCTTCAAATACCATTCTTCACGTCATGTCTATGGGATTACATTAAAATTAATATTTTTCCAATTATGGGAATATAATTTTGAAAAATGATTCAATATTTGGAATTTGAATAATGTTTAATATTTAATATTGTAAAATAATTTATAGGAGTGAATGAATAGTAAATAAAAAAAATTATTCAGGATAGTTAATTTAAAATGTGTTTATATGGGGTTAAACTAAAAATATAAGGGTCCAAAATGACACCACACATGTCTAGAAACAATTGTATATGAATATTTATACCATAAATAATGAATTATACTAATTATTATATTATGGGTTCCTTGTGGCCATGAAAATACAATGGATTAATTATTTCCTTCAAACAATTTCTGGTGTGTCACTCACATAACATATAAATACCCACCCTCTCTACTCTCTTCCCAACACATTCGACATTAGTAATTGCCCTTATTACATAACATAATCATGATTTTTAGTCAAGAACTCACGTCCTTTCATATTGAGGATAATTTTGATGTTTAAAGTTTTAGATAATTGGGATATAATAGATACATATCATTCCACATTTATATATAGCAGACACTATAAAAATAGTATCCATTTCTTCCAAAATTTAAAACACCTCTAAGAAAACATGATTTCATTGAAAAATTGTTAAAACATTTAACTTCTCATCCTTATTTGTCTTACACGTCCTTATTACCTATGAAAATCATTAGAAAACATGGTATGAGGGAAAAAATCTCAGAAAGGGATATAAAAAGCAGAAAAAGAAAACATTAGTCCTTGAACGTATGAGATCATTATTAAAAAGACACACTTGTCACCCATATAAAAATTTCATTTGAAAATTGATATTTCTACGAGATTTCCACAAAACATAAACTAGATAAATAAAACCACAAAGGTATCTTGGGGAATTACATACTTATATTGTCTCCCTCGTGGATACCTAACTATTCATAACCCTCACAACAATCTTACAATGTAACACTCACTGTTACCTTATAGTGTAACTATCGCAACTACACATTGTGTAACCATACGATCGACCTCTAACATACTCATAACTAATATATTGTAGGGATATATAGTTCCCACCCCCAATTATAATCAATTTCCAAGAACCATAACATATTTATCCAATAATAATACTAGCCTAAAAACATTCACTTTGAATTTTGTAAAACTGGATGTTTAAAAGAGGGTTTTATAAGAAACTTCAGTTACAAATAACATATAATTGATATGAAAATAATTATATGTAAAAGAGTATGTGTATAAACTATAAATAAACATTATACAAAATAAAAAAAATTCATCACACAAATGATCTTAAAACGACACAATTAATGAAGTAGATGGGCAACCCAAAGAATGGAAATTGTTTTAAGAATTCCCTTACCATAGGTTTTTCTTATATAAAAATTTACTGAACCTCATATATAATATTTAAAAGAGTGATATTAGTATTTTATTGAAACTTTTTCATGTTTATAAAACTTTATAAGATCATTTAATAACATCATTTCACCCTTTAATTATTATTATTTTGTTCCTTTCATTGTTTCGGGTGTGTTCATTACATGATTTCCATTGCTGGTTAGTATTTTATTTTCATATCATATGGAATTGAAATTTCACAAGTTGAAAAAAATGGTATTCATATTTTTTAAGAATATATAATGATACCATACATCATTTTATTATCATATACGACGATACATCCTTATATAAACCAATAATGATATTTATTTAGATCATTTTTGGGAGGTCCTCAATAATCATGAACTTATTTTATTATATTATTTAATTTCATGCATATAATTTCATTCCAGAACATAAAATAGGTTACATAAAATAGTTTAAATTATGTTTCAACAATTAAAAGGATTTTATGATCAGATTTAATGAATATAATGGGAATTGAAAGCATATCATCCACAATTCTGATAAACGAAACATCATGAATGATCTTCTTATTTTATTTTTTAGAAAAAGAGGAAGAGGAGGAGAAGAAATATGATGAATATTTTACATGAACACAATAACATACAAAATATATATGATTATATATATTTAATACCTCCTAGATAATGGTTGGGGAATAGAGTATAAGAAAACAAATGAATTGAAAATTAAACACATGAAAATGAATGTGGATTATTCCCTCTTGATCTCTTCTCCTTGAGTTCCTACTTATGGACTTTGGTTTTGGACTTTTGGTGAGAAATGAAGGTCATGGATGTGAGTAAGATCCTCAGGGAGGGTATTTGGTAGAACATAGACATTTTACATGGCTTGAGAGGTCTGATAGTGAATAGGTGAATGAAGGTGGTTTTTATGGTGGATGAGAGGATGGATTTTACATTATTTTAATCATTATTTTAATATTTATTCCATGATAATTAATATTCATCAGTAATTTTTTGAAAATTCCAATGAGAGAATGGTATTTTGAATGATGTGGTATTAAATCACTCGTGATGTTAAAAATAGTGTATTTAACTGATAATTTTCATATATAGTATTTTACTGTATTTCACTAATCATGAATTTTAGAAAAATACTAGAAATTCATCCGAATCATTTTAGATGTGATTAATTCAAGAAAGAAAACCATTTTTCAAAAATAATTTTCAATGTATGATTAATTTATCTTTTATATAAATTAATTCTTTATTCAAAAATTAACAATTTTAAAACGTTAGCTAATTTTATACCACCTTGAAAAAATAATCAAGATCTCCTAATCTTAATGCCTTAAGATAACAAAATAAAAAAAATATAATTAATTAGGGTCATATTAATATAAATATTACTATTTATAATGTTATGTTACTATTCAAAAATATTCATGTTGGTTATATCAGACTCCAAATAACATACTGTTCACAATTGTAGATGATCGTTTTTTAAAATTCAAAACATAGAAGTGGAAAATTTATGTTATAACGGATACATTTTATCTATCTCTGTAAACCTATGATTTGATTAATATATTCTTAGTATTTCATGAATTTAATTTATTATTAAAACCTTGGGCAGTTTCAATCTCCCTACCTTTTACAAATTAAGTCCTAAATTTTTTTATTTACTTATTGAATAAGTGAGGGTACCTTTCCCTCGTAGCATTTTCAGACTCAAATGTTGCTTCTTCAACCATATAGTATCCATAAAAACCCTCCAAAAGGTGGATTATCTTCTTCCAAAATATGTCTTCCATTCGATCAAATTTATTAATTGTTTTCTATTTATAAGAAATGTTCTCTTCTAGGTGAACTACATATGGGATCAAGACATGACCTAAATCTGGAGCATACTTTATCAACATGGAAACATGAAAAACATTATATACCTAAGACAAAATCAGAGCCAAGCGACATGATAGATGACTGTTCCAACTTTTTTTAGGATTTCATAAGGTCTAATGAGCTATAGATATATGATTTATTTCCTATCAAAATCAATAACATTTTTCCATATTGAGATTCAAAACAAAAATGATCTCCTCCCTCGAATGAAAAGTCTTTCCTCTTATTGTATGAATAACTATTCTTCCTGCTCTGATATTTCCTCATGTGTTTCTAGGTAATATTTACATTCTCATCCACTTCATCTACTAATTATGTTCCCATTAACTTCATTTCCCCGACTTCATTCCAAAATGTTGGTGTTTGATACCACTTCTCATACAATACCTGAAAAAGTGCCATCTTATACTAGAATGAAAACTATTGTTATAAGAAAAGTAAAATAAATAATTATGATGATCACGTCTTCCCAGGTAGTATATTGAACAAGCTCAAAGCATATCTTTCAGTGTCTAAATCATTATTTCTGACTAACCATCTGATTGAGGATGAAAACCCGTACTTAAATTTAATTCTATTCCCCATGATTCTGAATGACCTTATAATAATTAGACATAAACCTGGGATCCCGATCAGATACAATTGAAAGAGTCCCTCCATGTTACCTGAAATAACTTTATGGTAATGTCGAGAAAGATGATCAAAGGACATATTATCTCGAATAGGAAGTAAATGTGAAAATTTAGTCATTAGGTCAATAATAACCCACACTGTATTATTACCATGATAAATATTTGGTAGTCCCACAATGAAGTATATGGATATATTTTTCCATTTCCACTAGGTCATTGGTAATAGCTGAAGAATACGCTTTGGTAACTACCACTCTTCTTTAACATATTTACATGTCAATGATTTCATACTAAATTCTACAATATATATTTTCATTCCATCCCACCAATAATAATCCCAAAGGTATCTGTATATCATTGTTCTACCAGGATGAATTGAAAATGGAACATTATAAGCATTTCACAACAATTATTTATTCATTTGATAATCACAAGGCACACAAAAACTTTTTCCAAATCCTAAAACACAATCTTTATCAAGGTCAAATTCTAGAAACTTACCCATTAAAACAAATTATACCTTTTTTCTATAGATCACGGTCTTTCATCTGCACCTTATTAATTATGTATGATAACAATGAATGCACTAAAACGTAAAACAAAAAATGTAATTCCCACACCAAAAACTTTTAATCAAAAAACCATCAAATCATTAATCAAGGGTTCATGTTCCAAATGTAACATGGTTAACGATACATGATGTTTTAGACTCAAGGAATCTGCCACATTGTTTTATGTTCCTGCATGGTGATTGGTCATGAAATCATAATCTTTTATCAAATCAATTAATCTTTTGTACATCATATTTAATTGTTTTTGAGTTAATATAAAAATAAGACATTTATGGTTTGTATATATTAGATATTTAGATAAGTATAAATGTTGTCTCTAATTTTTCAAATAAAAAACCATAGCATTCAATTCCCAATAATGTGTGGGATAATTTAACTAATGAATTTTTAGTTGTCCTGAAGCATAATAAATTACCTAATCATTCCACACCAAAAAACAACCACATCCCTTCAATGAAGCATCACTATATATAAAAAAATCTCAATTATGGGAAGGAAGAGTAGAAATTGGAAAATTCACCAATCTCTTCTTCAGAACCTGAAAACAAGCATCACATTCATATTTCCAAACATATCTAATCCCTTTTTATATTAACATAGTTAGTGGGATAGATAACCATGAAATGTTTTTAATAACCCTCCAGTAATAACCTCGTAATACATGAAATCATAGAATCTCTGAAACATTTCTAGGTCTTTTAAATTCATCATCCACTTTTGTTTTGGAAAGATAAAAAATTATTCCATCCTTATTTACAATGTGACCAAGAGAAGAAATGAGTTGTAACCGAAAATCGCAGTTGGAAAATTTGGCATACAATTTGTTTTTTCTTTAAGACATTAAAAAAATGTATATTTTTTTATTCACCTTTTTAGACTTAGAAAATTCCAGAATGTCATAAAAACTATAATCATACCAAAAACTAAATAAATATTCTATTCATAATATCCATGAATACAATAGGTGCATCAGTTAACCCAAAGAGTATAACATCAACTACATAACCCCCATATCTACTGTAAAAAACTTTTTTCAGGATTTCATCCTCCTTTACCTTCACATGATGGTATATGGATCTCATGTTAATATTAGAAAAGTATTGAGATCCCTATAGCTGATCAAACAAGTCAATGATATGAGGAAAATTATATTTTTATTTAATAGTTATGTTATTCAAGGCTCTAAAATCAATGAAATGTCTCATTGAACCATACTTCTATATAACGAACAAAAAACGAGCACCCCATGATGAAGTGCTAGGATTAATGAAGTTGTTATCAAGAAAATCCTCTAACTAATTTTTCAACATTAAAAGTTCTCTTTGAGCTATTTGGTAAGGGTTTTGTCAAATTGGATTTACATTAAGAACTATGTCAATGGGGAATTTGACTTCCCAATATGGTATAACATTGGGTAACTCATCAGAAAAAACATAATGTTATTTATTTACCAATATCACATCATTAATATGAATAGATTTATTTTAAAGAAATGTTTGAAAATAAATTTCATTACCATATTTCAATAGTTTCTCATCACCATGATGTGTTATAAATTTTATTGGTTCATTATTGTATACAAACTAAAAATATTTCTGGAAAATAACATCATTATAACTAAAATAAATATTACCATGATAAAAAAATTCCAATCCATGCCCATAATAACATTAAACTCTATAAAGGGAAAAAAAGGATTGCATGTAATGTCTTTCCACAGACCACAATAGAATGATTATTATAATTCCACTTTTCTAAAAATAATTCCCCATGGTATTTTGACAATAAGTTCCAACCTCATTTTTTAGTTGATATATCTAATTTACCAAAAAATTTCTCATAAATAAAGCAATGTGTAGACCCTACACAAAACATTAAAAAATATGAGTAAACAAACAAGGCACCTGATATAAAATTATTGGATGATCAAGAATCTACTAACATAGTCACAAAGGATTTGACTAGACCTTTCTACTAATATGATCACTTCCTAGCATCCTTCAGATCTTTCTTTGGGAAGGAATTTGCATATTGACCAATCTCACCACATTTAAAAAATGTAACAGTTTTCTTATCAGGTTTAGTCTAAAGATCATTTTTATTAAAATCTCGGGCCATATGTCCAAACATACCACATCGAAAACACTTCCCAATATTGGAAATTCATTTCCTTGGGAACCTTTTTCCTCACTTTTCACAAATTAGATACTATAATTTTATACAATAAAGTTTCTTTGACTGATTCTTACCCATAACTTTCCATCTGGTCCTCTCCATCTCCTGGTTTTCAATGTTTACGTGATCATTAGAATAATCCATTTCTACCTCCTCACCACATTAGAAAAGATTATCATATAATTTAAATTCATGGGAGGAAAACACTCTCTGATAATTTAGAATCAATCCAGAGTAAAAATAGATGGTTTTTCTACCAAGATCTAGAATATGATTAGGATCATACCTCGCCAAGCGAGTGATGTTCATTACATATAGGACCACTAAATCATCCCCATTTTAAATCAATTCAATGAGTTTCATATCCATCCTAAGTCTAACCACATTAGAAATAAACTTTTTGATTAAAAGACTTTTATATTCATCCCTCCAAAAGGCATCAATCTCATCTCCATCCTAAATATTCTTGAACATTGAACACCACTCATTATATTCACCTTTAAAATGTTAAATGGAAAGACATACATTTTAATTACTTGAACATCCCATAAAATCCAATATCTCTTCAAGGTAATTAATCTATCCTTAAGACACTACTGGATTAGAAGATCCATTGAATGCTGGAGGGTGTTGCCTCATGAAATGTTATATTATCATACTGTTCCTTTGTGGTGCATCTAGTTGTTCTATTGAATGGATTCCACCACCATTTATTTCATATGTCAGCTGATTCATTACTATAAAAAACAGCTCGAATCTAATCCTGACCATTCTAGGTTGAAAATTCAGAAGGATAATATTCTATCATTGCATATCCACTTCATCTTCCTTGTTTCTTCCATGGAAGACCATTATGAACGATCATATCTTAGTCAAAGAAAAATAGTAATCTTTAAATGCTATAATAATTCAAAATAACCGTAATGTAAAAATCATTTATGTTATTATTGTAACATCATCATGACCCCAATACTTATCTAAACAATCCTATAATACCAACTATAGGGACCCCTCTCTATTACATTACATAATCTTGAATTTTATTCAATAACTCACTTCCTTTCATATTGATGCTATTTTCAAGTTCAGTGTCTTAGTGAATTAGGATATAATACATACATATCATTCCACATTTATATAGAGAAGATTCCATAAAAATTGTATCCATTTTTTACTGTATATCAATCATTTAAAATAAAACATGTTTTCTATGGAAAATACTCATAAAATTTTAATTGGAATCCTTATATGTCTTACCCATATTTATGGACAATGATAATCAATTAAAAAATTATTATGAGTACAAAAAGCTTAGTAAGGGATTTAAAAAGGGGAAAAAAGAAAACAATAGTCCTTGGACTTATGAAATCATTTAAAAAAAGACATAACTGTCACCTATAATTACTTACTTTGTGAAACGTGATATTTCCATGATATTTCCACCAAACATAAGAAAATTAAATAGAACCATAAATTTTTCATGGGGAATTACTTACTTATTCAATAACCCTCATGACTACCTTATGGTGTAACTATCGCAGCTACACATGGATTAACCATAAGGTCAATCTCAAATATATAGATACAAATGCATTGGGAGGATATATATATATCACCCTTAATCATAAAAAATTCTCAAGGACATTAACATAATCATAAAATTGAAACACTTTCATAAAAACGTTCACTTTGAATTTTTTAAAACTTGAAGTTTAAAATAACATTTTATCTGAAAAGTCACTTGAAAATAACATATAATTGATATGAGAATCAGTATAATGAATGGAATATGTGTATACACAATATATACACATCATAAAACCTAAAAAAAATTCATCACAAAAATTATTCCAAAACCACACAATTAATGAAATATATAGTTAATCCAAAGAATGGAAATTGAGATAAGAATTCCTTTACCTCGGGTTTGTCTTAATTCACACTTGTAGAAAAATTCTATATAATGATTAAAAGTGTGTCATTAGTATTTTGAGAAAACATTTTCATCTTTATGAATCCTTATATGATCATTTCATAAAATCATTTCACCATTTATTTATTTGTATTTTGTTTCCTTATTTGATTCTGGTGCTATATTTACATGATTTCCATTGCCAGTTTGTAATTTATTTTTGTGTCGAATGGAAATTAAATTCTAGTAGTGGAATGAAATGGTATTCATATGTTTCCAGAATATATTATGATACGATAAATAATTTTTTACCATATTTGATCATGAAACATTATATAAATCGTTAATGCTATTTATTTAGATCATTTTTTGTGTTTCCTCGATAATCATGAACATGTTTCAATGTATAATTTAATTTCATGCATATATGTTCATTGTAGAACCTAAAATAGGATACATCATAAACATTAATTTTTTTCAACAACTAAAAGAGTTTTATGATCTGCTTTGATGGAAGTAATTGAAATTTAAAGCACATCATCCACAATTTTGATAAATGACACATCACAAATAGTGTTTTTATTATAATTTTTAGAATAAGAGGAAAAGGATAGGAAGAAAGATGATGAATTTATTACATGAACATGATTAAATAATGAATATATATGATTTTGGAGATTTCATTCCTCCTAGATAATGTTTTTGGAAGAGTTTATATGAAAATAAAGTAATTGAAAAGAAAACCCAAAAAAATGAAAGAGGATTCTTACCTCTTGATCTCTTATCCTTTAGAACCTCCTTAAGTCATTTGGTTTGGTTCTTTTGGTGTTTCCCGTAGGTTCTCGACTTGCAGTATATCCTTGGGGAGGGGATTTGGTAGAACATATAAAATTCTCAAGGCTTGAGTGGTGTGGGGGTAATAGGCGAATGAGGGTCGTATTTATAGTGGTGGAGAGGGGGGGAGGTTTACACAATTTTAATCATTATTTTAATATTTTTGTCCAATACTATGAAAATTGTTCATTCATTTCATCATAATAGTATGGTTAAAATGTGGGTTAGAAAAAAGTTGTCTTATATCAGTCTTGATGTCAAAAATAGTGTATATTATTGTTTATTTATATATAAGGTATTTTACTATATTTCATTATTCAATAATTTTAAAAAAATACCATAAATTAACCCTAACCTTTTTTTGATGTCTATAATTCAAAACTAAATTCAATTTGTTGAAAATAGTTTTATAAATACTATTAATTTAACTTTTAAATAAAATCATAATTTACCAAAAAATTAATAATTTTAAAACTATAACTCAATTTATACAACCTTGGAAAATTAATCAAGATTTAATTATCTTAAATCCTTAAGACAATAAAATAATAATACAATTTACTATTAATTAGGGACATATTACTATTCATAAGGGTGTTTCACTATTCACCAAAAATCAATTATTTCCATCAGACTCTAAATAACAAACCGATCACAATTGCAGATGGTCATTTTTCAAAATTCAAAACATATAAGTGTTAAAATTATGTCTTAATGCATAATTTATAACTATCTCTTTAAAACTATGTTTTGTTTCGTAGAGTTGTAGTATTTCATGCATTTCATTTATTTGTAAAATCGTGGGGTGTTACATTAATCCCAGTTTTTTTGGATAATACCATCCCAAATAACATAAAAATGTATCTAATGTAACTCTATAAGCATTATTTTAGAAATAAATCCAACTAATGTAGGCTTTGGTGAATACCTAAGGAGGATATTCGAACAAGTGGTAACATCCATCAATGAGCATTTTTTTCTTTCTTCCACTACCTCCATAAATTATTATTATATCATAAAGATATAATATCATCAATGCCTTAAAATTCATTATATGTTTTTATGTTAAGGAAATAACGTAAAACCATCTCCACTTCCATCAAAATGGATTAAAAAATAATTGTTCATGTGTACAATAGACTACCACATCACGAACCAATGTCATTCATTTTTACATTACCACAGGCCAACTATTTGGTATCATAAGAGATAAAAGTTATATATATATATATATATATATATTATTATAAATATTATTATACATCTAAATTCATTATAACATTTACAATTTTTTTACATTCAATTCCATATGGGTTATGACAATGTCGTTCGTTTCTATGGAATATTGTTGCCCCACAAATTGATATGAATCATTTTCACAATTTATTTACAAGCATTATAATGAAGATAATTTTAATAAATTTATATGATAATAATGAAATATTTAAATTCATAAAAATATTATATATCATTCTATTTATTACATTTTCATTCCCAGAATAAGGATTACATCATTCGTGTACGTGTGGCCTACCACCTTCATGAAACAATGTGGATACCTATTTTCATCACCATACCACATGGTTGATATGTATATGTATATTTAAATATATAATGTATTATTTCTGATATTATTATACATATATAATGTAAAATATTACTTACCTTCTCTTCATAATGATCGCTGATAAATATAAATTATAACAATGCATATGTACGACCTACCTTCTCTTGGATTGTGACCAACATCCTTTCCTGAAAACATATTCCTTGATTTTTCATAAATGTATAATTCATGTATAAATATGATAATAATTTAATGGTTATTATTCTTTATATTATGTAACCATTATCATTTTAGAGTAATTAAAATAGAAAATTAAAACATATACGGAAAACCAAGTAGTTATTGAACAAAATGTGACTTTACCTTGGAATATTTAATAAAGAGTTAATAAATTATCATATGTAAATAATATATGGTATAGTGTATATATAAATGGTAATATAATATATAATAAACATATATTTACTAAAAATTATATTTCAAAGTGTCAGATGGATTTCAAGATATAAGGTACAAGTTTTCGTCTCATTATTAATTTTTTGTTACACAAATGAAATATTAAACATGTGTTTCTTTTATGTTCTCAATATATATCATATGTATGTATTTGAAGAAATATAAAAATAAAATTATTCATATTTAAATGTAATATTTTTAATCTCCCTTTCAAGGGTTTTATGGTCCGAACATTATCAAATCAGTAAGGTACTTTTCTTCTAATTTTCCATCTTTGAGAGATACGATTATTTTATACATATATCTTCTTATACAAGATTTATGTATATCTCATATAACTTATAATATCTGAAATTGATTTATAATAATGATTTTATATGATTCTTTTAATGAAATTTCTTCATTGTTCTTATGTTTCAATGTAAGCAAAGTGGTATTGATTCTATATTACAATATCATGATTTATCATGATTTTCTAGGACTATGTTTGCGATGGAAAAATATTATGATCAATATTTCATGAAAATCATTAATTCTCATATCATATGGTTATGTCATAGGATAATATTTTTCCCTTAATTTTAATCTCATAATGTAATCAATTTTTTCGATTGATTTTTTTTAAAATCCTTTTTTTTTTGAAAACAATTTTTCTTTAAAAATAATTCATTCGCAAAATGTTTTAAAAAATGTTTTTATCATATAAAAAATGATTTATTAATCAAATGTTAACCGGATTATTGTTTTAAAAATGGATTTGAATTTAATTTCCATTTCTATTTCAAAACTCTGCCCATTTGTTTTTTACCAAAAATGTGAAGGCAAATTTAGATTTAAAGTGTAAAACATGAATGAAACTTATCATTGTCATCACTACAATTATCTTTAAATATTCATTTATATTATTTTTATTATATTATCTTTGGGTTTTTCATTAGTTTTTTCAATTTTTTATGTTTTTTTATGTATTTGTTTTCAAAAGTGTTTTTATTAATATAAATTTTATTTTCTTCAAAAATTGATTTAAATTATTTTTAATTATTAACATATACATTTTTATGAATATTTTGACAGAAAAGTATTTCCAAAATATTTTATATACAATTGTTAATAAAATTTATTTTTAGAGAAACGTTGTTTTCTTAAAGGAGTAGACTGAGTGATGTCTACTACGAAGTCATTTTACATATAAGATGTCATCTTCTGATGATACTTATGATTTACTAAGGATAATAACCAAGGATACCATTCATATTACATCAATGAATGTTTTAAATTTATGATGATGAGATGTTTATGAAACATGTTTCTCTTCATCAGATTATACCTTGCTAAAATTATTATTAAAACCCATTTATTTTACAATACATTTGTTTTTCATGAAATGATATAATGATTATCTAAAAAAATAATATCATGCAGGTTATGTTATGATGAAATTGTTATGAACCCCATTTCATTTCATGGGTTCTAATATGATTAATTTTTTATTATCTTGATGGACACACATGTATGCTCATAAAGTTTTTACAATGGTTATGTAATATACATAGAAATTGGTTACATTGTAACCAAGGATGGTGGTTACATAATAACTAAGGATAATGGATACATTATAACCAAATATGGTAGGGAGTTATATCCCCCTCCAACTAATTAGGTAAACATTTATATCTCCTAAGATAGAAATGATTGGAATAGGGAGTGAACCCAATTCAGTAATGGTCTTTCTCTTCAATGATGGTCTATGAAGTTAACCTTAACTACTATGATAGTCTGGGGAGTTAACTATTTCAACTATAAGTAAAGGTATCCTACTATGTATGGTGGTGTGTCCATCCTAACAGGTGTTGCTACACATTGGGTTCCCTAATATGTCTTGGAAATGAGCCAGACTACTAAGGAATTTATATTATATTCTTATACGTATTCCATAATTCAATCTCATAGTCCAAAGTTATTCTCCCTTGACTCAAGTACATTGATTACCTTTTTATCCATCTATTATAAAAATAAATTATTTATCCCATTACTCAATATTGGGGTACCATATATGATGGTTATGGTTTCCATATGTTATTATCATGTTCTTATACCATTATGTTCATGTTATTCTTATGTTCCTCCCTTTATTACCTTTAATGAGTATCATATACCCCCGTTTATTTTTTTCCCTTTAAACATTTTTTGAAGATGGGATTCTATAGGATTTTTTATGAATAGTACTAAAGGGAATATCATTGTGGGATAAATTGAAGATAATTCTCCAAATTAAGATGATTTTGTTCAATGTTTCCAAATGCAGTAAACTATTAAGATCTTTGGGTGTCTAATCTTATAATTCATAGAAAATTATTCTAAAATTATGTAATACACTTGTATGAAATGTAATGTTTTCTATATTATTTACCTATTGATTTCACCAATCAGTGACCACATTGTGTAATAAATATTGTATAGAGTATGCCTCATCTTATAACATGATTTTCAATGTTATTATTCACATTGACGGACATGTAATCCATTCCATTAAAATTTCACCTTTATTTAATAGTTCAGTTAGTTTCATTTTCCACCCTACCCTACTACCAATTCATGTACACCAAATCCCCATTAATGGTCTAAATTAACATGATAAATTCTATGATATTTTAATCAACAACTCAAAGAATGGAATAAATTTATAAATGTGTTAGTAATAAACATAGTGTTCTCTAAACATTATGTTGCACTAGATTAATATATTTGGATTCCCACATAATATTATGTTTATAATTATTACAAACTATCTTAGCTCAAATGTATAGATAAAGTATCTTGTCTTATTCATAAATGATGTTGGGGATTCCTATAACTGATTTTTTATTTGAAATATTTTATATACATTTATAGAAAATATGTTCTTACATTTCATGCTAAATATATTTTTCATCATCCATCATAAGGAAACAAAATTTTTCCCCACCTTCCATCTAATAAATGTTAACACATGATATATGTCCTCCTATAAAGAAATATATAACATTAAATTCCATCAATCTTCATTTCTGAATAATTGTTACCTCTAGAAAACATTCACATACATAACTCATGATTAAATTTTTTTTGGTCAAGAAATATAAAAGGATAACATCAGTTCATTCATGTTCATTACCTTCTATTTTTCCCATGTCCCTACCCATTATTTTTAAATATCATACAATATCAACAGAAGGTAAAAATGACTCTTCAAAACAAGTTTTTAGGATACATACATTCTCGGTCATATCGGATGAATACCCACTATCATTGATATATGCTGTTTTAATCATTTAGTGAAACTTTCACTATCTTTTCAATCACTCCTATCTAATTTTCATTCCATGAGAGTCCTAAATGTGTGGGGATAGTAAAAAATGAATCCCCTCTCTTTCCAATAGTATTATTATAATTACTCTAACCTTCATCTTCTACTCAAGAAAATCTATTTACCAATGAAATTTCTCTAAGTATTATAATATCCATTAATATATGGATTACATGTTTGCGACATTAATTTAATATCTTAATGTAATCAACATTCAAATTTTGAAAATTAGATCATTGAGATGAATATCCATAGTATAAGATTATTCTATATGTTAAATGAATAAAACCCATTATTCTATATCATCATTAAGATGATTTTCCATCAAAATAACAAAATTCCAATATTGAATATGACATGAAATGATTATGATGAACAAAAAAAATAAGCTGAAAAATATTCCCACAATCGATTGTACATGTGTTTATTTTTATGAAAATCTTCATGGATGTTTATATTTCTATACATTATATATTCTATATTAAATATTTTCATTCCCTTTATACAAATCAAATTTTATTATAGTTTTATATATCTTTATATAATAACCTAACAAAAAACTGTTCTTTTTTAAAAATTCATTTATCAATTATACTTTTCTAAAAACCATTACTTCTTTGTTTTAACCTATATAATAGTAGTACTTGTGTGATAATTTTAATGTGATACTTCTTCTCTAGATCACATGATTTTATTTTATGTTCAATTTTATATTAAAAATTACCAACTCATTATCTTAGATATTACACTTTTTTTAATTTCCATTATATAAGAATCATTCTTGTCAATTTTCATAACATCTTCATTAATATTCAGTTTGAACCCTGTTAATTTTCCAAACTATTTATAAAAATTTTATGGATCTATAAGAACATTATATAGTGAATTTATAATTGCATAATTATGGACATCATAATAAGAAAAATATTTTAAAGATCACATGTTTTTTACATTATTTCAATACTATGAATTCTTAAATCTACCACATGTTCAACATTATGACATAACACTACCCATTTGTGGTTAACATTTTCTATATCAATATTTTTGTTTTCATAAGATCCCAGAATGGGATCATATATATAAAATAAATATTCATTTTATTCTACCTTTATATATTCTTAACCATATTATTATTTCATTCCCCAAAGACTATTTATCAAAAAAATCATTGTGCAATAGTTTCATTGGTTGAAATGGAATTTATGATAAAACACAATTTTTTTCATGTTTCTATCTCAAAATCATAACCAACTAATTTAAATCAATACAATTAATTAATTAATTCATCCTTGACACATTGTAATGAAGTTAATGGTACATATCATTCTATTATACTATTTATATTTTTGATCTTTCATACCACCAGAGATTAATTCTCATTATCCAAATATCCTTCTTTACCTCAAACTTTAGTCATGTTTATATTATCCTTTTATTTGAAACATATTTTCTTTATTATGATTTTCTATTATATCTAGATTGAATCATTTATAATGGTGAACAAATAATTTTTACATTAATCTAGTTTTATCTCATCAATGTGTAGTTCTTCAAGTTAAAATATATTCGGATTATAAATGGATTAAAACATCATCATGATCAATATTATAAAATTAGAATCATTTATTTATTCAAAAAGCCCTTAAATTTATTCATCCACCTCGATATTTTTATTGATGAAGAAAAACATATTTTCTTATTAATATGTCTTCACATTATAAATATTTTTATAAATCCCAAGGAACATTACTTCCTTGGCATTCAAATATCCTCCAATGTTATTTTCAAACATGACCCTTGTAGCAATCTCAAAATCTCATATCATTATCATGAGATAAATCTAATTTCATTATTAATCAAATAGTGAATTTTGATCATCAGAATATGTGTAAATAAATCATTTCTATCCTTAAGTCATGTATAATTTTAAATCAACCCTAACATGTACTCCATGATAAGTAGTAGAAAACATATATAGTAAAAGATAATATTGGTGATATCTAATTTATTTTTTCTAGATTTGGTAATTAATCCAATCAAATAAAATGACTCCTTTTCAGTCAGTGTATTCTACCATAACCCAAAATAACGGAGAAAGATTCAATACAAAAAACATGGGGATCTCGTACCATTTGTTTTTACATCTACCCTAATATTCTAAAATTGGGGGTGATTTAGGTTGTTGGATATGTTTTATTTTCAACAGATTGTGTCATTATATTAACATGAAAAATATAAATCTTTCAATATTCACAATAACATATAAATTTGAGGAAAAAATAGAACAAAAAGAAAGATATGTATTTACAAGGATCATCGTAATTGGATATTCCAAGGATCAAAAATAAATAGCGTGTCAATGTAGTAGGACGAAATATTATCCAGAATAGATATTACATGTTTTTTTGAAAGTTTCTCTACCAATCCCATAATAATTTCCTCTTGCTGGCCTATCACACACTATATTTGGACGAGGGGTATAGAGAAATAATTTAACATGTAGGATTATTATAATATATTTAATAATAATTAATTTACATATAACCAATGATGTTGTAATCATTCTTCTATTATTCTCCCTCGCCAACATATCTTTAACATTACTCTTATTGAAAAATATGCACTCAATATTAAAATGTTTTTTGATAGATATATTGGTAACCTAATAAATTTTTACTCATCTAAAAAATGTAAATTATGTGAATTATTAATCATATATTTTGACTCAATATATTTCTATGTTGAAAACTCATAATGTAATACTATGAGTTGTGGAATGGCGTCTGCCAAGAACCAGATATACATTATAAATCAAGAACCGCATTGTAATTTATTCTTCAATATAATGATAATATAATATTTATAATTTATGGAATGACCACATTCATCCTGATCTAATATTGTTCTATATAACCGAATAAACACAAAAACATGCTTTCCCTGAGTTGAGGCATTGAAAAAAATCAATTTCTACTTTATATGTCTTATAAATTTCTTACAGTGTTATGAAGTGTAGTTATTCCCTAAACACATTACAACAAGTTTTATGAAAACAATAATGTCATGTTCAAATTGAAAATGGCCTCAAGGAATTGAAAAGGCCATACAGAAATAGTTAGGGACTTATAGAATTCACAAATTCATAATATTTCCAACAAATCATTATAACATTTGAAAAATCATAACAAATACCCCTAAAAGAAAAATGATGTTCCAAAATCCATATGAAATCCATGTCAAAAAAATGAGTAAATGTGTTAAAAAAACAGTCTGTATCTTTTAAAATTTGTATGACGTCCAAATAAATTATATTTTGTAAGGGGAATCATATATTCGTTGGAAAATATAATTTTCATACAGTGCCTTATGATATAATATATGTAATAAATTTATATAGTACTAGCTAAAATTTTCCTATTCTCATAATTCTAAAAATAAATAAATTATTATGGGCCCAAGAAAATTCAAAATGTAGATGATAATAAAACACATTCAATGGAAAATACATCCAATTTAAATTACATCGAATATAATAATATTTGACTCCAATATAAGCACATTGTATGGGTTGCAATACAATAATTAAGTATAAAAGTATATTTTTATTTTTTTTAAATCAAAATGAATCATTATTTTGGAAGGAAGATTAGGTGTCCCATAAACCATTATACCCATTTCTATCTCACCTAATGCAGGCTAGAACATTGGGTTAAATAATTATTCTTGATTCATCCTCCCACTTGATGGGTTTCTAAGGCCCCAACTTCTATTTCACACATCTACGAATAAGTTTAGGTTTATATTTGTACATATTTGATATATTCATTTGTATTGTTATTTCCTATTATAGGTGATATTGTTGGGGTGAAATCATAGATCCATATATGATGATAAAAGTAGGTATATAGGTATAGACCCTTCTCATATAGGGGACATTCTATTATTTATGACATTAATATTATGTTACTACACTACTGATATATTATACTGTATTTCTTACTAATAGTTAAAATTGTACTATCAAATTCATATAAATATGGGAGTACATGATCATTAATAAATATTTAGTATCTTTTTATTTTGATAAACCAATGGTGGTTCCCTATTATTTATTTATGATCACACCATAAATAGACACCTCATGTGACTAGGAACATATCTGTTATTTCGTTTTATGTAATTATGTGTATATTGGTAGATATTTAAAAGTTTTGGATAGTGTCCCATGATTTATAGGGAGGTATAATGAATTTCAAATTTGCATATAGAGTTATTGGAGAATATTGGAGGTATATTAGGGATCGTCTCTTTTTATTATGATTATATACGTTCTCATTGGCCTTGTTTTTTCTGATGTTATTTAAATACAATATTTTGTAATTGTTTTAACCAAATATGATATTATATAGAATTTTATTAATTATTTTAATTATTTTAAATGTTTTTCTTGTGACAAATATTTTATTTTAGTTTTTCAACATCCAACCAAAGATCAGGACATGGTTGATCTCCAATAGAAATCAATTATAAAAATTATCTATAATAATGTTGGTATATGATTATGGAATTATATACTTGGTGTTATTGTACATGTCACTAAAATGTATGTTGTATTAGCATACTATATGATAATAATGTCCAATATGTCACCCTATGTACTATGGTTTTTAATAAAACTATCATAAATATTTGTGGTGTAATGAGAATAATTTAGATTAATATTAATTCATTTTTAAATGTACAATCAACAAAGTATAAAATTATTTACTCCAAAAAACCTAATGGTTAGGTGTAATTGAAGAATATATACATAATAATGAGGTCAAGTGGTAAATGTTAAAAAAAATTCAATTTAGGCCATTATAATGAATGTTTGAAATGTCTAGTGTTTAATACCATGTTTTTAAACTGGAAAAAAGTAATATTTTTTTTGAACTTTTTCATTTTTTCGAATGGATGGATTTAAAACCAAGATTCAAAACATAATTATGAGAGTAGGATCACTCCTAGGTGATGTTTTTGGGAATGATAGAAGGCATGAGAGGTC
The DNA here is from genome assembly GCA_963277665.1 of Viscum album. Taxonomy (NCBI): domain Eukaryota; kingdom Viridiplantae; phylum Streptophyta; class Magnoliopsida; order Santalales; family Viscaceae; genus Viscum; species Viscum album. The sequence continues at coordinate 3,556,236 of CAUJRU010000001.1, forward strand.
CACCGAGTGACTCGAGAAGTTTTGGGAGTGTCGGACCTGAAAATCATTAAGTGTTTTAAGAAGCAGTATAGGGCGCAGGGTTTTTCCAAGATATTCAAAACCATCCATCCCATTGGATGTAACTGCACAACCCTATTTCCAACAAGATACTTTCTTTTCGCATGGTCTGTGCTTCTTTTTCTCAATCATGAACCTCTCCCTATACAGAGGGAAGACTCATCATAATTTGCACACAGTTTTGCATACAGTGTGGGATAAACCATGATAGAAACCCATTTTTAAGAATTTCATTTGTTTTAATTTAATTAAATTATATTAAATTAAAAATAATAAAACCTAAACTACTCTCCCCCCTCAATATCATGACGCATCCCAAAGGGATCTCTCCTCTTGGACCCATGATGCCACCCTCGACACAAAATCTTCTCGTTTGTTTCTAGCTAGATTTCTATTGATATTTCATTTGATTCACCATGGAAAGTCCTCTCTTCCCTTATCCTCCATGTTATGAAATTTCTTCGATCTAATTAGTGCCCGATGAGGTGTGACCAAAACTAGGGTTATGGGATAACTTATATTTTCAGTTCTCTCTTTCATTATGTTTGTGAGAATGGTCTCCTGGGACCTGTGGGGGAATGTTTCATTAACTATCGATGAAGGCGAGGTGGTTCATGTGGTTTTGGTTTGCTGGATTTGTTTTGGGTATGTTTTCACTTTATCACCAAGTTAATATTTGGATCTTTTGGTATTTATAATTTCTTGACATGTTGCTTGTAGTGTGTTGGGATGTTTCATGTGGTTTCAAGTCTTCAATTCAAGGGAGACTTTCCAGTGTATGAATATGTATGTATATATATGTATAGTGCTTCCCTTGTTACAAGTAATTTCACCCATGGGAGTGAATTTCCCATATGTGGCAATGTGTGACTATGTATATATATATGGAAAATTCATGCGTAGTTGAGTGGAGTCTAGTGTATGCATATAAGAATATATGTAATGATCCCCTTGCACATGCTCATGGCCATGAAGGTGCTTGCATAGGGGATAGATGTCCTTATATGACTAGGAAGGTGCATATGATTAGTGGGGTAGCAGCTAATCATAGTTAGAAAGCGTTAAGAGATGGAGTGGACATCTGGGTCCCACCTTGAGGTACGGTCCCTCTCCAAGTCCTTTAATTCTATAAATTCCTTAATTGATTACTTACTACACATGGTTAGAATTTAAATTAATGTATTGAATAATCTATATTGATTTCTATTATATACGTTTTATCATTATTTCATATTGAAAATACAAAAGGTGATAAAGTATTTGTGTGATAAGTAATATCATGATTTTATAATAAAAACCCTCCAATGGAGGTGCACTACCTTCTAGCTAAAAATTAATAGTTAGACCTTGCTTGACGTGACTAGTTCTTCTTGTAATTATTATTCATGGATGTTATGTTGAAATGTTGCATGTTCAGGACATGTCTCTAATGGAATTATAAAAACTTAGTTAGCAATTTGAAATAATTAAATTGGCCAAGCCACAACCTAAGTTCGTGGCCTAATTTGAATTGGATTTAACCATGTGGGAAGTTTTCCATAATTATTGTTTAGTGTTTTGACACATTCAGAACACTGTTCGGGTGTACCTTATCATGAAATTTATAAAGGTAATAACTTCTATATTTAATGGTAAAATTAACCTATGAATAACATAATTTCATGTACCATGTATTATCATAACATTACCCACCTAAGGTAAGTTATTTGAATTGAAAATTAAATGTGAAATTGGAATTGAAACGTATAATGAGTATATCACTTAACCTTATTAAAATTAATTCAATAAAAGATGCATGTCCCTAGAACCCCATTCCATGTTTATGAAAGGTATCTGAGTGAACCTTAATTAATGAATAATCCTTAATGGATTTGAAATTAATGGTTCCAGTGTTACTTGAGAATTCCACCCTAATGGAAGGTAAGGCTTGAACCAATGAATAAATGGTTTCAATTCTACATGACCATTTCACACTAATGGATGGAAATTCTTGAACCTAAAGGAATCATTAAATTGATTCTTTATTAAATAGGAATGGTTAGACTCTATCTTGTCATGGTTTCGGATCGGAGTATACCATGAGCACTCGTGTACCCCATTCCAAATTCAAGGATGAGTTGCTAAGGTTAAGACCCACCTAAAACCTATTCCTCATATTATATTTGGATTCCCAATATTCTACTATTGGGTCCCCATGTAGTATTATATGATGTCATGGATACACTCCTTGGATCCAACATTGACACATTTTTTCCTTGGAAACACTCCATGGACCCATTCCTTTCTTAACGATGTTTTACCTTGGATGCACCCCTTGGACTCGGTAGGTACCTCATCATGGAATTCCTTGGACTATGCTCCTTGGATTACACACTTAACCCCTTACTAGAGATAGATACCATTTGGTTAGCATTCATTGAGATATACGTTACATTGGTTATTTCCCTGGAAGTCCCTCACCAGATATCTTGGTCAAGGTGCCTTTTATCATCCTAGTACCTTCACTACTTATACAATCACAAGGATGGTGCTTTGGTTATTACCTTGTGCCCTTATTACTTAATAACATCACATGATTCCATGGATAAACTGCTTGGGTAAAACATTGACAAGTAGGTTCCATGGTTAAAGCCCATTGGGCATGGTCATTGCTTATCCCGATTTTACCTTGTTGGAAACTCCATGGACTCAGTAGTCTATTGATTCACATCTGTCTTATGAGTAAATTGGTAGTACTCAATTAATGGATTTATTTCATGTACATACACTAGCCAAGGGATGAAATGGGTACATGGTTATTTAGATACATTGTACTGATTACTTTTTTAGGCATGCTTGATCCTCTTTAATTTATATTACACTGTCAGGATTGGGTTAGACCCTAGTGGTGTCAGCTTACTGGGATTTATATCGCACACCCTACTCGGGCCGCCATTGCATTACAGTACCTGATTAAACCTGTCTACTTCATAGGGTCATAGACCATTCTTGTTGTTGTTTGCTTGTACCTATTAGTTAAGAGTAAATGACTGATCTGGAGCTCCGGATGCTCGTGGAGATTTCCTTTGGGATATTTGGTCTTTTATTTATGTGAGTCCTACAGGTATTGAATTGAAAAGCATGTTGTACTGTATACTGATTTTCCTCATGTATCGATACCATTTCTTGCATTCATATATTGTATAAAATGGAATTGGCAACTTCTATTCTGTTATATAAAATCTATCTTCCACTACATTATGATTGTTATCACTGCTGCCACTGTTGATTGTTATTTGATCTGTTGTACCACTTCAAAACATTTATAAGAGGGTATAGTCTCCCCACTGAATATTCCTACAACCTCTCTTCTAGTCGGTAGCCTCTGTCAAATGGGGAGTTGTGCTTGAGGTCATGTGGGGACTAGTCCGACCACCATCTTAGTGGTGGGAAGAGTCCGAACTTTACAACCAGTATAAAAAATATTAAAACAATTCCTTTTAAAATCCTCTAAAATGAATGAAAAAAATTAAAATTGTATTAAATAATAACTTCTGTTTAAATAATTAATAATCTTCTAAAATATATTGAATATTGATATATAAGGGAAATAGTTGGGTAAAAGACATTAATAATTTTAAAATATTCATTTTAAATAATAACCCTTACAAATAATAATGAAAAACACCTCCTGAAATAATGACAATAAAAATGAAATTGATATACCGTGATTATAAATATATTCATGATATAATTTTTCAGACAATTTGTATATAAACCATATAGGTGCATGATATGAAACATTACTTGAATAATGGAATTTGAGGTGGCAAACACTTTCCATGGACCTCCAATTGGTTGTAATTTTTCTAAAATCACATAAAATAAATTTTCATATATTATAAATATAAATTAAAAACACATTTATTTTAATCATTCAGGATTTAATTAACTTATAATTAATTATTTCACATTTCATTATAATTCTAGGTGAAAATCAATAATTTTTTATTACCTATTCAATTTTCCATTAATGTTATAATTTATTGGTTCTGTTCCTTTCACCTTTTTCTTGATTTAATCATCTCCATAATGTTAATGAATGTATATAATAATTTTTGGATATATATATTTTTGGATTCTCTTTATCATTTCATGAAACTTATGGTGACGATTCCCCTAAAAGGCATAAAAATATAAATTTTTAGAAATTTCATTTCCAAAAAAATTGTTAATTTTATTATATAATAATAATAGTAACATATAACCATTAAGGAATAATTAAAATCAATTTTAATTAAATATTTTTAATTAATATTTCTAGTATCAAATATAATTTGATGATTCACAATATGAATGTTATAACATTGATCATATTGGTTGTAAAACTCACTCGAAGAAGAGCGTACAATAAATACCAAATGTGTAATAGCATTATATTTCACAATGATAAGTTGAATTTTATAAAATATTAATTATTACGAAAAAAATATATGAAAGTGTTAAATCATATTTAAAAAAAATTATTGAAAAATATATATATGAATAATCTTGAGATAAAAATATATAATGTGGATATATTAAATATTATATTGAAGGGACTCATTAAAATGAGAGGATTATAGGAACTTTTTTGGACTAGAGGATGACAAACGTTAGAGGGGTTATGAGGGTGAGAATATTGGAACTGATTCATGATAAATATGAAGCAACAGTTTGAACTGATGATGGTAGATGTGGGATCCAGTTATAGGTGAAAGGTGTGGTAGTTAATACTGTCATAATTAAATATTGTAAATATAATTCTCAAAGTTAAATGAATCAAATTTAGAAAAATATATAAGATGGAATTGGTAAGTTGAGAATCATCTCATCAAATAAATTGAAAATAATGTGTTGGGGATCTTTTTTCCTTTTTCTATTAGTTTTAACCATCTTACCATATTTGAAAAATTAGTATTTTGACTAATACTTTACCTTGATGACCTGTTGTTATCCAAAAATGCTAATTAAATTATTACTAAATATGAAAATAGGAACAAAAAATATTAAAACTATTTTTAAATAAATTATGTAACATATAAAATTTAATTTTAATATTTTCCCACATAACGTGTAAAAATAATTTTTTATGAAATTTAATCACATAGAGTTAATATGAACTTAATCTTCTTAAATTAAATATTATAGTAACTGGAGGATTTTAAAAATATTTTTTGGTAACTATTATCATAATTTTTTACTAAAATCATCCATCAATATTTATAAATTTAATTTCTTATGATATAAATACACTACACCAATAGAAATAGTTTTATGAAAAAGTGACTCTATTTACCATCAAATTTTTTATCATAATTTATACCCAATTTATAATAAAGGTATAATTGATTTGTAATATCTTTATATATATACAAATAATATGTTTCAATAAATTGAAAACTCAAAATGAGAGATATTTTTAATAATAATATTTTTTTCCAAAAGAAAATTTAGGTTTAGTCTTTAATATTTTTAGTAGAACTACATAAATTTAAACAAATATTTAATTCATGTTTATAAATTATTTTTAATAATAAATCATTTAATTTTATCTCTAAAGTGTATATAATTTATTAAAATCAGAAAATATAATCAAAAAAAATTATTTCTGAACATATATTATTGAAAAACGCTTATATTTCCTCTATCAATAAGAATATTTTAATTAAAAAATATTTAAATATTTTTAGTGTAATTTGATGTTCAAATATTATATAATGTGTTTCATTTTTTATTTTATAAATCATTATTATTTTTAGATATATGTTCTATGTATCAGAATTAAATGAAATTTTTAATTTTATTTTGTAGTGAAATACATAATAAATCATGTTGTGTTACATGATACCCCCTTAGAAAAAAAATTTCCTTAAAAACATCATTACATTGGTTAAAAATTAAGGATACATATTACGAATTATATCCCTTGTTTCCCATGATTCTTACTCAAAATTATGAACCCCCCATAGAACAATAAATAGGTGAGTAGTCTATTTTAATTGTACATTCTCTCTAAGATCAATTATTTTTACAAGTGTTTCCTCATAATAAATATCATAAACAATTAGTATAACCTATATGTTCAACACACGTTAAAAGCTAGTTATATAATTCCTCCAAAGTGAAATAAGGAACACATAATTCCATATGGATAGGTTCAATGTATGTACAAGGTGAAAAGATACAACTCCCATATGATCGAGGATTATAAAATGTACAATTAAATATGGATCAACATAATGGATTATAAAATCTCATAACCATATTCTGTAGACAAATTCAAAAATAATACTTTTCTATGGAACAAAAATTAAAATTTAATTGATGATAATTTCTATGTATTTTCGATAAACGTTTTTGTGTCTTAATGTGTTGTTGAATAGTTTGAGTCGTCTCTAACATCTCATCAGTTAGATACTATCCTGATAGTATAAAATCTCTGACATCAGCACTACATATTCAATTTCTACAAAAATTCCTACATAGAGCAACTTTTTTTGCCATCTCAATTCTGGAATGGAAACTAGTATTATTTAATAACTCTAACAAGTTTTTTTTGACTTCAACCATTGTTTAAATCCATTGAATATGATCCCATATTATCTTATAGGGTTCTAGTTTAACTCTCGTGACATCTATATATATAAGGATGTTATGACATGGTAAATATTAACTCTATATTAAATGATTCATGAAAAACTTTCTTCAACATAATGGTGAACCATAGATCGTTATATGATATAATAAAAGGATGTACTCGATGTAATCAATCCACTTGATATTTTTGATATAATATTCTATAAATAAGAAATATTATTTGATGGTAAATAAGTTCTCAATCATCATAAGACCATCAAATTCAACCAAAATAGAATTATGAAAATTATATTTCTTGGGAATTTTATGATAATGTATACGGCCTTTTACCAGTTTCTGTTCGGTATAGGAACTTATAGATTTATTCCCTTAAACTGATATCATTCATTCATAACATGTGGGTATAAAACTGTATATATAAATAATAAAAAATAACCCTTTCATGTTTTACTATATGAATTGATTCATGATTTCTATATGAACCTCTTATGTTTTTGCATGGATAGATGATAGTGATATATGTTCTTCATAAAATATCCCATTCTTTAACTATAGAATTGGTGGGATAAATATTTTTTTCTTGAATATTTGCATTCCATTATGGTCATTATTAAATATAAAATAATTAATTACCTATGTTTATTCCACCATATCCTCCTTCACTACCATTTTAATCATTACATGTAATGGTAATTAATAATACATTTTTCAATTATTTGATTTATCTTATTTCATTATGATTTAATGGCCCATAATCTACAAGTCCATGAGTTTTTTACTTTTTCTATCATCATCATAAATAATAAAGAATAATCATATCCACTATGATAATTAGCCACCCTATTTTCCATCCCATGGTGGTAAAGTATTATGTAACAATAATATTTGATCAACTCCAACCATATCCTCAAATTTATATTTATCTCCTTCTTTATAAAAATATAATTTATGAAATTTTGATTAGTATATATATGAAACCATTTTCCACAGAGATATTCATTAGACATTATTAAATAAACAATTATAGTTTCATCCTATATCTCATGAAATGGGTAAATTTTACCATGAACAATAAATTGGTGAGAGGAATATTCTACCACAATTTAATTTTTCATGTAAATAAATTATACCAACATCTTTGATTTATATCATTTTATAAAAAACACTTCTCCACTACTATTTAATGTGAGTTCAGGTGTAGTTACAAAAATTTAATTAAGCTCAAATAATTTTTTCGAAAATTAGATATATTATGGACATTTTCTCCCTTCCTGTTAACCTAGTTAAATGATTTAATATTCATGATAAATTATAAAAAATAGATAAAATATATATCTAATATAATAAATCTATGGATATCATTCAAAAAGGTATGATGGGGATATTATTCAATAACCTCTAACTCTAATGGATATATTTTTCAACCTTATCATTCTATTATAAAACCGATGAATTATAATTTCAATATATATAATCCAAACTTTATTAAATTTTCATATAGTTTCCCCTTCAATATGGTCTTTAACATAATCCTAAATTAATAACCATGTAATTGTTTAAATTTTGGGGATATGGTCTCTTCATTATTGAAACAAATGAGATAAACACTTTTTTGGGTGGAGGAGACACATTAGATGGCCCACATGTCCAGTTGATATGAAATCCCATTAAATGGCCCTAAAAGCACATATTTGATTCACCAAAGTCCCTTTATTTAATTGTATTTATATAGTACCGACAATAATATAGTCCCAGTTATAGTATTGTAGCTGATACAGTGCTCACCACCACTATAATGTCTCTAGTTCTATAGTTAAACCAATGATATGCTAAAGGAAATAATCATTAGATATATTAAGATAGAATTAAAATTTTTATTTCTTAATTGAATCATAATAAATTCATATTAGCCATACCACAAACTAATTCCTTTATTGGATATATCCACCATGTTGTCCCTTGAATGAAAATATTATGATTAAAGGTCAATATTTGAGATGTATTGAGTCCCTTATTGTAGATCAAACAATTAAAAAATACATGTTAGGTGATGCTTTTTATTAATCATGAATATTTTAAGTCCAAAAAATCAACAAAATGAATTATTGTACCATATTTATTCATTTAAATGGAACTATTTCCTCCCATGGTTATGGACTAGGGATTATGGATCACATTTCTAACTTCTCATAGCATTACATTATCAATTCCATTAACTCAATTGGATAAATTATATAAGGATTACATAAAATAGTTGTATTAATTGTTATTAGTTATAATAAAAAGAACTCATCATGATCTTTGATAATATTGTGACACTCTTCAAAATATATACTTACAAACTCCCAAAAAGTAATCATATCTTAATTTTTGATATTCACTCGAACTATTGGATCTTGATACACCACATGAATAGTATTTAAGACCCATATAATTTAATTATGTTCCCATAAAAGTCTATGGTTATACTAGAACTGATACATGATTATAGGACTATTCAGGATATAAAATGGCACTTCTATATCCCATCAACTTATATGGTCTCCTTATTAAGTGATCCAATACATTTGCAAAATTATTGAAAATTCAACTATAGCATCAGTAGTATTATTTTCCTAAATAATATTCACACAAAATTTGATCATTGATTAGATATATACATGATATGAAATAATCATTCTATTATGAATATTTAACAATACATAAATATCTAATCATTATTGTGATGATGTGGTACCCCTATAAAAATCTCCTGGTATAAATATTACATTGAAATAGAAAAAAATAGAAAATTATTTAAAAAACCCCACATTAAAAAATACATATTATATTAAATTATAACTATAAATAGAGTTCAATCAATATTGAGGATCTTTTTGTCTTGCAATTTTATAGAAATAGGTTGAAATTTTACATAGTAAACCCATACATTACATGTGGACACTTATACTCATAATACAAAATTCCAAGCATAATAATCATTATAAATACTAAATGGTTTCCTTTATGATAACACATCACAATTGTTCATCATCAAATCATGATTGTCCCTAATCTTTCTTAAAAACAACTGTCATTATAATTATTGGATAATAATTTACTAAATTTATTACCATTTTCATGTTTATTAGTCATTTTAAATACCTTATTTCCAATTTATTTAAAATTATATAATAATTCATGTTTGGAACATATGATTTGATGATATTCACTACATATGTAAAAATTATATCCTTATGATGACAATGGTCAATGTGGTCATTATTAAACCATATATAGAATAATATTAATGAAATAAATATCAAATTTATTCATTAATTATACCTTCAAATCAATATTTGAATGATGGTTATGAAAACATTCCCTTATAGAATCCATGAATGCACTAGTCCCCTCATATATTTACAACCATCATTAAAATATGGTTTAAAATATGAATTATCATTTTCCACTCAATAATTTACTCTTTATTTAATGGTTTATCAAAAAATATTCATGGTTTCTTTTGGTTTTTTTATTCAGGGTTTCATTTGAATGTTTTCAGAAAAATACAAAAATTTCACCCAAAGCTAATTTTGATATTTAGAATTAAAAAATGAAGTCTATTTACCAAATTCAAAACATAGATGTTTCATTTATTAATTTTAAATAAATTCCCTTTGTCAAATCCAAAAAGTTAGTTTCAAAAAAAAGTAAAAAGTGTCAAAAGATTGACATTTGTTTATGTCAAATTTAAATGTGAAAATACTTATTATGGCCAAATTGTATTGAATGTTTAAAATATAAACTAATTATACATACAAACCATTCAAATATATAATTGAACAGTAAAACCTATTTTTATTATTAATGTTGTTTTCTGTTAAAATTTAGTATTTTTCAATATTCACCCACATATGAAAGTTATCAGGAAAAAACCAAAAAAGTATCGAAACTAAAATATTATGTCCCGATTATAAAGAAGTCTATTGTGTCAAATTGAATATATAAAATTTTCCGAGATTTTATTTAAAAATGGGTTTCCATTAAAAGTTTGTGAAATTGTATTTTCTGAAAAATACTTCCTTTATCTGAAAAAATGAATTTGGTTTTATATTTTTTCTATCAAACACATAATATGGATGTTAAAATTATATGGAATATTTAAAATTTTGAACTCAGTTAATACTATTCATAACTTCTTTTGAACGGCTAGATTGGTAAGTCGTGGTCATCTTGAACTCGATGTTGTGGGTAGTGAAATTCATTGAATTACTTTGATGAAATAATGTACTATGAAATATTGGGGTTTTAAATTCTTCCCTAGTTCAATAAATTTCATCCTCGCAATTTGAAATTGTTCTTTGAAAATAAAAGGTTAAAAATAGAAAAAAACCTTAGTGGAAAACCCACATCGAAATTGGGTTAATAAATTTTTGTCTTAATAGAAGGGAAAGTGAAATTAAAAAGTCACCAACAAATTTGGTTTTATAATAAGATATAATTGGTGGAAATTATAGTCACATAATTGGAGAAAAAACGTAAATATTTATAGGTAGATATTGAGGTCATCAATCACAAACAAGTGTCAAATTGAGGTCCTCAAAGCCATCAATCTATGATGATTTAAAATATATTCGGTTCAACAGAATATAAGGATTTAGATAACACATGTTTGGTTTCAATATCCCTTCGCTAATGTTTAAGGATTGATTTCTACATTGAATAAGAGAAAAGAAAATATATACATGACAAGGAGAGTTACGTCCTTTAACTAATTTCTACCACAAACATATCATTCACTCTAAAAGATAATAGAAAATTAAAATATTCTATTTATCCTAATCAAATAGGGTTCCCAAAAAATGAATTTATAATTCATATATCAGAACTTTTAAAAAAAACTACATTATACAATTCATGACATCATGGAGGCCAGTGGTTGGTGATGCACTATTGTCTCCCTTCGGTTGCGGGTTCAAGTCTCGCGGCCTTCCCGGACGCGACTAGTTGTCGCCCGAACTCCAGGTTGTCCTTTTTATAAAAAATAAAAAATAATCTTAATAAATTATTTATCCTTAACAATAGTATCCAATTTCAAACATAATCTGTTATAACCTTTAGACTTATCAAAATTACTTCATTCCAAAATCAGAGTCCAAAATTTATAATGAAGGTAAACACAGTGAAGATTTTTTTTCATGTAATAACATGTGAAAAACATCATCGTGAATTAATTTAAAACATTGTAACAACCTGAATTACCATAAAACCTTATTTATTACATTCATGATCCCTTATTCCTTATATAATAGTAGATATATTCCTTCGATCCAATTTTTTTTTAAACACTAACACACTCAAATCATCAATTTTTATTAGGGATAATAAATATTAATAAAAATTTAATGGATTCCACACACTCATTTGGGGGACCATATATTCAGTAAATTATAATGTTTAAAATTGTGTTCTCACTCTCATTATGTGTGAGAACACATCTTTGAAATATTGTGGGGACACATGTTTTGTGGATATATTATAAACCATTTACCACCCTCCACAACTTATCGATCACAAACAAGTGAATATCCCGGTCCAAAATAGATATGTGAGTGTTATATATATATACTCATTAGTGAATATACATGTCCAAAAATTTATTATAATAATGGAGTTACGAGTGAATATCCTTTTCCAAAATATTCTTTTCCAAAATAGATTTGTGAGTGTTTTGTGGATATATTACAAACCATTTACCACCCTCTATAATTTTCACATCATCAATTTTTGAATCCTTTTTCATTTGAAGATTGTATTTTTGATAAATCATTTTTAATGGATTGATGATGTTCATTCCATTATGATTCCATTTTTTTTCTTATTAATTACTAAATATGTCAAATCATTATCAATTTCGTTCAATTATATAACTTTTGGATCATTTCAATGTTGAGAATCTACCACATTATTTTCATTCCCATAACAGTAGTTTATTAATAATTCATTGTCCTTAATCTGCTCAAACCATCTTCACTATTACATATTCACATATTTCTATGAGAATAAACACCTGAGGATCTTTTAATATATATATATATATATTTCCCATTTTTCCCTACAGAGATAATTCCAAATGAATTTCAAAGAGTAGAATAATATTGAAAACTCTAGATCATGAGTTGGGTATCTGTATTCATGAACATTTAATTCTGATGATTCAAAATTAAACCCTCACGAGTGTGAATATATGATTAGTGTAATGAAATTTTATTCACTATTAGTGTTAAGTCACACTCGTAATAAACTCTATCCTAAATGATTTTGGGTGAGTATTTACTTTTATATGATAGAATTAATGTTTTTTAAATGATGATTGAAGTATAATTATCCTTTCATAAGAATTAGAAAACTTATTTTGTAACATCCCAAGAATTTAAAGAGTAACATCATGTTATGTAGAATTTATGAAATGAATCCACAATATTATAATAAAATCAATCTCCCTTATCCATTATGATATATTTAATTTTAAATAAATACAATTTCGTTGATTGATTTTTATTCACAGAACATCGAGGTTATGTGACGTTCAATTATGAGAGGGAAGATAGAAATTTAAATAATTATATGGAAAATATGAGTGTTAAACATATATTCATGTCCATATTATACTAGTTTTTGATAATTTGATGAGCTAATATTTATCACAATGTAATGAGGGTTAAAACACATGATGATTTAATCATTCACCCTTTATATACATACTAATCCATCGTATCAAAAGTAAAATTATTTTCATCATGTGTTTACCAAATGATAGATTATTGTCATCGATTTTATGTGAGTGTTTATTTTCATGGATTTAACACTCATTATAATTCCATGAAAATATTTATCAGACTGAATCAAAATTATCATGGATTCTCATGGATCATACTGGTCCCTACATCGATATTTAAAGAAGAAATTATTTTCATTATATATGTACTTACTTTTGTTACGAGTGTTTATAAATGGAAATTCTATGGGTACCTAACAAGGTTTTATTTTTTTTGAGGGATCATGGGATGGATACCTTGAAACATAATATTTAAATATGGTTGAAAATGATCATTAAATTATTCTCCCCTTAAAAGAAATTCATCCTCAAATTTCTATTACAAAAATAAAAACAACTTTTGGGATTTTTCTCTCATCACATCCCCATGATCAAATACATCCTCATAATCCATACAATTACACCATAGAACACTAAATATATGAATGAACTTTTTCTATAATAACTCATCTATTTGATTCATTATTTTAACTAGTTGTTCCTCATTTGATAGACGTTGTTTTGGTTTCATGGCTTATAATCATAGCACACGGGAACAATATAGTAAGTAGTTTCTCAATATTGATATAAGAACACATCATATACATTGGAGAGATGTGGAGGGAGTTTAATGTGATATGATATTACTCTAACATGATCGAGGATATTATTCAAACATGATCGAGTATGTTACTCTCTCTATATTCCACCGAACATGTTGGGGTTATACATCTAATCGCATATACATTCTCAAATGGTGCCATATATATTCTGTAATAGAAAATATTTTTTATTCAAACATAACAAAGTGGATGTTTGGATCCCAACAAAATTGATATACATATACCAATATGTCATCTTATATGGTGGATTTTTCGTTTTCCTCTCAAAATATCTATATGTGTGAGTGTGAGGAGGGAAAAATCCCCAGAGTTGTTTTGATTTATGTGATGGAATTTTGAGGATGAATTTATTTTTATGGGAGAAAAAATATAATGATCATTTTCCCCCATATAGTTAGTGTTCAATGTATGTGTCAAAATTGTCTTTGTTAAGTTGACTATGGTCCATGAAATCATTAGTGTTACAATATTTTTATACAACTGATATCCTAATATAAACCCACTGAAAAAATATTTGATATATGTTATGGAGTGTCCCTTAACACTCACGTGTCCCCGAGGGTGGTAAATGGTATATGAATGGTTACAAGATGTATTTCTAAAGTAATTTTCATGTTTCCATCTGGAGCGTGAGGTAGAATTTTCTATTGATCTTGTGCCAGGGGAAACACCTCTGTAGATTCCTATTTATAAGATGGCTACACCTAGTTGCAGGAGCTCAAGAAACCGTTAGTGGAGTTGCAGGCCAAGGGTTTCATCAGACCCAGTACTTCTCCTTGGGGTTAGCCCGTCCTGTTTTCAAAGAAGGAATACGGTACCATTAGTCTTTGTGTGGATTATCAGACGCTGAACCAGTTGATGGTCAATAACTGATATCCCTTGCCTAGGATTGGTGATCTCATTGATCAGCTTCAAGGAGCCTGGGTGTTCTGAAAGATTACCTAAGTTCCATTGATTATTTGTTGTGCATTAGACCATCTGATATACCTCTTACATCATTCTGGAATTGGTATGGTCTATATGAGTATATGGTTATACCGTTTGGTCTCACAAATGCACGTGAAATTTTCATGGAACTAATGAACCGAGTGTTCCATCAATACTTGGATTCCATTGTGGTTGTTTTCATGGATGATATCTTGGTGTACTCTCACACTCGACACTACCATGCTACCCATCTTGAGATTGTTTTGAGTACACTAAGGGTGCATCAAATCATTAACTCATTATAATGAATAATTATTCCATAATTTCCTTCGGGGATTTATCTGAGATGATATATTTTACAGAATATATTTTAAACCTGACTTGGGATGAGAAGGAGGACTCAGATACAAGGATAATAAATATTTATCATTGAATTATAAATAATTTCCTATTTATAAACACCCAATATACTGTTCCTTGAATATAAACACTCAATAGTGTGTGACTGATCAAATCATTCACTCAATATAATGAATAATTATCCTATAATTTCTTTAGTGTGTGAATGATAAACACTAGTAACAAAAGTATGTATATATATAATGAAAATAATTTCCTCTTCAATTATCGATGTGGGGACCAGTATGATCCAAGAGAATCCATGATAATTTTGGTTCTGTCTAATAAATATTTATCATTGAATTTTAATGATTGTTAAAACCATGAAAATGTATATTCAAAAAACTAATCTAAATTTTCTTGTTTCTCTTAAACAACTAATCTTAAACATCATATATATTTTTTAGTTTCACATAACAAATTTAAGATGTTTGACATCATTGTTTAAACAATTAAAGACGTCAATAAAATTAAATTTTCATTACATGATTCCTTTATATTGATTTCCTATGTTAGTTTCAATTCAATCAAAAACATATTTATTCAAATTTATTTTATAAATGGTCACAATTTTATTTTAGTTTCTTTTTGAGTGTTAAGGCACACTCATATATGTTTTTCACTCACGAGTGTGAATAATTACAACATATATCATAACAAAGTCTATCATTGTACAAAACATTATTATAATAAGGGAGTTACAATTGTGCCTTAACACTCACGGGTTTAGAGAAGCCTTTACAAATTAAGGAAAATAGATATGTTTCATCAAAATCAAACATATAGATATTTTGAGAGGAAAATAAAAACTCCACCATATAAGATGATATATTGGTAGATGTATTTCAATTGATTTTGGGATCCACATCTCCCCTTTGTAAAGTTCACATAAAAATATTTTCTATTACAGAATTTATATGGCACCATTTGAGAATGTATATGCGATGAGATGTATAACCCCCACATGGTTAGTGGAATATGGAGAGAGTAATATCTTTGATCATGTTATAATAATATCCTTGATCATGTTAGATTAATATCATATCACTTTAAAATCCCTCCACAGCTCTCCAATGCATATGATGTGTTCTTATATCAATATTGAGAAACTACTTACTATAATATTCCCATGTGTTATGATTTGATGCCATGAAACCAGAACATCTTATCTCAAATGAGGAACAACCAGTTCAAACACTTGACGTAAACATAATTTCTTAAAAAATTATATATACCATACATTGGTCAATGAAATCATTATCGAAACTCAAATATCTATTTATAGGATGACATTTATTGAACTAGGGGAGAATTTAACACCCCAATATTTCATAGTACGTTATTTCTTCAACGTAATTAAATGACTTACGCTACACACAACATCGAGTTCAAGCGCACCAATACTTACCAAACAAGCAGTTCAAAAGAAGTTATGAATAGTATTAACTGAATGTTAAAATTTATATATTCAATATAATTTTAACATCCATATTATGTGTTTCACAAACATAATATAATAATAGTCACGGGTTTAGATATTCCTTTCCAAATTATGGAAAATAGATATGTTTCATCACACTAAAACTTATCGATATTTTGAGAGGAAAATGAAAACTCCATCATATAAGATGATATATTTCTAGATTTATTTCAATTGATGATGGGATCCACATTATGTGTGTAAACACTCATTATAATCCAATTATAGACATTGTTTTATCACACTCAAACATATAGATATTTTGAGAGGAAATCAAAAAAAGGAATCATGTAATGAAATTTGAATTTTATTGATGTCCTTAAATGTTTAAACAATGTGGTCAACCATCTTAAATTGGTTATGAGAAACTAAAATAATTATATGGTGTTTATCTTTAGTTGTTTAAGATCAACATGAAAATGTAGATGAGTTTTTAGAATATACATTTTCATGGTTTTAACACTCTTTATAATTCAAGGGTAAATATTTATTAGACTCACTCAAAA
Organism: Viscum album; assembly: GCA_963277665.1. Classification (NCBI taxonomy): domain Eukaryota; kingdom Viridiplantae; phylum Streptophyta; class Magnoliopsida; order Santalales; family Viscaceae; genus Viscum; species Viscum album. The sequence continues at coordinate 3,573,645 of CAUJRU010000001.1, forward strand.
TAGATATGTTTCATCACACTCAAACATATATATTTTTTGATAGGAAAATAAAAACTCCATTATATAATATGATATATTAGTAGATGTATTTAAATTGATGTTGGGATCCACATTATGTGTGTAATCACTCATTATGTGTGTAAACACATCCATATTAGGTGTTTCATAAACATAATATAAGTACACTCATGGGTTTAGAGATTCCTTTAAAAATTATGGAAAATAGATATGTTTCATCACACTCAAACTTATAGATATTTTGAGAGGAAAATGAAAACTCTACCATATAAGATGATATATTGGTAGATGTATTTCACGTAATAACATGTGAATAAATTCATCATGAATAATTTTAAAACATTGTAAAACCCGGAATTACCCTAAAACCATATTGATTATATTCATGCTCCCTTATTCCTTAAAGAATACTAGATATATTCCTTCTATCCAATTTTTTTTTAAACTCCAACAATGATGGAATATACAAATCATTAATCATTTTCAAGGTAGTCATGAATATCAAATATAATGTATCCAATTCAATCATATATTATTCCAAACTAACTACCTCAGTATCAGAACCATATTATGGTTTATCTTTATCTCTACCATATATTTTACAAAAAAAGTTAACATTCTATCGAGTAACTTTTCTTAGTTCCACGCAATATCAATACATTAATGAAATTGTACTGTAGTAAAATCTTTATATAGTCCATAATTCTTATAAGCAGTATATCATTCATACAACAAACAAATGACATAATTATTTAATAACAACATAAGAAAACTAGTCATTCATCTTCATTTGTGGTAGTATTATAACATGATTATTATCCTATAACATCATTTGGGCATACTCTGATGATTGGGACATTGATTCGCGTTGTGACCCAACTCCTTGTAGATGAAGAATTGTACATTTTAATCCTTTTTGTTACCCTTGCAGTCACGAACTTGGTGTCCTTTTTATCCACACATATAACAAACTCTCATTATCGTCAATCATTTACCATGGATATTCTTTCAAAAATTGTCACATATGGGAAAATCCTTCTTTCCCCTATCCCCTTTATCCAACATTCTCTCTTCTATCCTATTATTCTCTTTCTTCTCTTCAATGCCATGGGACTCAGAGAATTCTATACTTAACTTATTATCACATGATATTATTTCTTTATATGATGTGAATATGTGGGAGACTATTTCCCTTTAAATTTTGGCTTAATACAATGAATGATATGGTCCTTATTAAACTTTTTATCATTAGTACTGCTAGAATTATCATTCCTTCTGCTATGAATCATTTCTAAACAATGGCATATGCTATGTTAGTTTATGAATCGCAATGCATAATTACAAACTTGTAAAATACCTAACGTAAATTGAAATGTTTATGTATATAATCTATAACCATTAAATGTTTTCTTTGAGGAATTATTTACTCCCAAATCGATCATAATGGCTTGTAATGATAATGTGAATTATCCTAAACATATCCCCTGGGAGTGTCGTAACCAAGAGTGCAGCAAGGCCTATTTTCGTGTACCAGGATACCTCAGGTCAAGCTCGAAACTCTTTATTAGATTTTTCACTCATAGTTACATCTGTTCCAAAGCCGCCATTATGTGCTCATATATAGACAAAAATGTATTTCTTGGAAAATACACAAAATCACTACATTTCCAAAATTCTAGGATGTTCTTCTATGCTAATCCTCAAAGCCTATCTTTGGGTAATGTTCTCTAATCATAGTTTATCTAAATCTATTTCCATGGTTGTTTCTAAACATCCTCTCATACCAACTGTAAGGCCCCAACCCTCGTTACCCTGATTCAGTGCATTATCTTAATACATTGGCAGGATTACAAGGAATCATGTTCTGAACGACCGATCGATTTACCAGTCTTGGAAAATAGATTACATACATGAAAGTTACATTACACTTTCAAACATACAACAAAACATAAATAATATTTTTGACAATTCCATTGTTCCCTTAGCATAACCCTGCATCTCAATCATAAATCACATCTTGGGATATTGGGAAAATAAAACGTAAGAAAGGGTTGATCTTAGATGATCAGTAAGAGTAAATAATTTACCAGAAGCTGCAAAATTTTAAGGCAAGATTTGTAATTAAAACAAAATCCTTTTGAACATAATATAAAAACATAATATGGAAAAAATAAATCATACAATACTATATTAACATGCACATGGATATTTTAGAAGTCTAATAATCACATGTAATAACTAATTTCATAAATAGGGAATTCATAATGCTGGACATCATAACCACATTGTCAAGGCCTTGTGCCAAGGCTATTAATTTTTTTTTCCAAGGCCTTGTTCCAAGACACTAGTTTTCTTCATGAGACCAAAAGATGCATCGGGGAGCTATTGCGGGCTCCACCCATCACTTTCTAAGTCCAATGAATTCCTCATATGAAAATTTTGAAACATAACATAACCATTCGTATTAAAACTAGGATACGAAATGTCAAGAATTTAACCATAAACCATGAATGGTATAAAAATTTCACATCCATAATCAAATATTGCATAACTCATTCAAATAAATATGGAATATTGTATTCAAATAAATCAACCTCAATCAAAAATAATTTCCAGTAAAGGATGCTGACATAGTTGAAAATGATCCTAAAAACATTTTGACAGAAATATCCCTTTTTGTAAAATCATTTAAAAGTAAATAATTTATAAAGGAAGTCATTTAAAATATATTTTTGAATTAATGTGTCCCATACATCTTTTAAAATTTTGAAAGGAAATAATATTTTAAAACAATCATGTTCATGTAAATTAATCCTTAAAACCATTTTCAAATCATGGACACTAATGATAAGGATTTATAAGAATAAATATTTAAAACATTTAAAAGAACTTTTTAGTTAAAGAGGATTTTAAAAATAAACCTTTTGATATATATTTTATGAAACATGGACATGTATAATACATATGTTTCAGATAATACTTACACATAAACAATCTCAGATAATAATGAGATTGAGGAATTAACCCTTACATTGTACTTTCCATTGGTCGAGGGTACGCTTAACTATATGTATAATGAACATTGTATGTTATTAAATTATACCAGAATAATATTCATATTTATTATATAATACATGATTCATTTATGACTTTATACTACCCATTTAATAATGATTTTCATGTGAAATTAATGATTCGGGTAATAATTGCTTTCCTTATCGTACGTGTTTTAACATGTTATTCTTGATCGTATCATTATGATAATGATTTATATATTTCCAAAATATAAAATTGATTTATATATCATATATATTTATAATATAAATATTTATAATATATAGATATATGAAATGGAAAACACGGTTTATGGAGACGATAGGTCGTATGTACACATAAACGATGTTTTAGTTTTCATGTCATAGTGAACAGAAGTCATTGAATAAGATATATGTAAGTATATATATATATATATATCCTCAGTAGCATTATTATTTCATATATTACATACTTATTAATAATTAACATATTATAATCATTGATGATGTGTGAACGTGGAAATGAATCTCATCGCGTCGTGGAGACGGTAATCCGTACATACGCACGAGCGACAATATCATTTTCTTAATGATTAAATGTTGCGGAATTGGATGGTATATTAATTTTATATATACATTAGAATGTTATATTTATTATTTAAATACACAATAATAATCATTATATCCATCCAAATAACATATTGTTGAATAACAAATTATAGCACGACTTGGAGACGGTAAGCTGTCCGTACGCACGCATACTGACATTATCATTAATCGGATGAATTGAATAATGAATATGGTTGTTCAATATTTATAATAAAATCACATAATTTATAAGGTACTGGATTTATTATTTTGATATGGTAATAACAAATAAATAGGATTTGGAGGATGAAAAGAACTTGAAATAAGCTGGTGACATTATTACCACTTCTTCACGTGTTTCCTTTGGAGTTGATCAAAAGGGATCCATTGGTTGGATTTATGATCAACATAAGGACTCTAGGTTTAAGTGAGGTAAGTTTGGAGGATATTTGGGTATGTTTTGGCCGATCCAAATGGCTTTGAAGGTGCGATTTTGAGAGAAGGAGATGTTCCATTTAATAATAGGGGTGAGGGTCACTTTAGTAAAAGATTGAAGTATTAATTTATTATACAATAATATTCGGTTTATAATGGCTAAAAATGAATTTATTTTGAGACATAGGTGGTTATGGGTCGAAATAATCTCAAACAAGAGGTTTTGTTCAAGTTTAGGTTACCATTTTAACCTAATCTTTTAGATTTAACTCTAAGTTAAAAAGTTTACCTTTTAACGTGCCTTCTTGTATTCTTACACTATATGGTTAATAATCATACTCTAAAAATCCCAGAGGACATCAAGTTATTAATTAATGAAATATATAATATTATTTAATCCCTTTGGCCAAAGCTTGTATTTTTAGGAATATTATATCAACCAATAATAAAAAAATTGTTTTAAAAATTTTTTTTTGTCAATTTTGACACTATTTGGTTTTTTTGTTAAAATCATAACATCATGATTGCTTCAAAAAAATTGATTGAATCAAACCTAACATGTAATATTAACCTATAAAATTAGATTAATTCATCAAAAGGCTCAAATTAAATTTATTTGGGTATTTATATTATCAATTATTTTAGTCTTTCATTAATAATTTAATTACTACAACATCATTGGGTCATAAATAAATTTAATTTATTAATGTCTGAAAATTATAAACAAAATACGATTATGTAGGGAATATTTTTATATTTCTAATGATTATTAATAGTTGAAATTATCTTATGAATAAACCTATATTAAAAATGTTTTAGTTATGAAAACATGAATATAACACTTTTAACTCTTCTTTAAATTAAATAATAATAAATTTTCTAATCTAATCCAAGTGGACCAAAAGGATGATATATTATTTATAAGATTTTTTTGGTCGAATTACACTTATACAATTGAATTATGACATGTTATGGATTTAATTATAATATCATTTTTACCCTTAACTACCCTATTTACTATTAACCATGGTAAATAAAACTCAAAAGTTACTATTAACCAAAAATTATATTCATCTTATTAAACTACATTTTCCTTACTGATATCAACCGTGTCTCTCAGATTTTCGAAATTCAATAAAATTTACCATTTCTAATATTATTTTACATTTACTCCAATTAATTAAATTGAACATATATAGGTATTATGTATCTATTTTGATATAAATCATATTTAAATAAATTAATTTATTGTATAAATAAAAAGTTGGTTTTAAACAATAACACAATGTTTTTCACTATTAATCAAAAATTTAATCATTTCAAAAAATACCAAAAATCACCCTAAGAAAATTTTGATATTACAAAATCAAAAATGAAGTCCATTTTACCAAATTCAAAACCTAGAAGTTTCATTTATTAATTTTAAATTATGTCTTATTGTCAAAACCTAAATGTGGGATTCAAAAAAAGTAAAAACTATCAAAAGATTGACATGATTTTATGTCAAATTTAACCATGAAATTACTTATAATGAACAAAATTTTATTAAATTATAATAATATAATATAACTATACTTCCAAACCATTGAAATGTATAATTGAACACTGTAAATTTTTTTAATTATAAATATAGTTTTCAGTTAAAATTTAGTATTTTTACTAATCACCAAAATATTAATTTTATCATAAATACACCAAAAATTTATCAAAACTAAATTTTTATGTCCCGATTCTAATGAAGAAGTTTATTTTTTCAAATTGAATATATTAAAGTGTCAAATATTTTATTTCAATAAGGTTTTCCATTAAAAGGTAGTAAAATTGCATTTTCTGAAAAATACTTCCTTTATCTGAAAAAATTGAATTTATTTTTTTATTATGTCTAATAAACACAGAATATGGATGTTAAAATTATATAGAATATAAATAATCGAAATTTAGTTAAAACTATTTATAACCGCTTTTATTGGCTAGTTTGGTAAGTCATGGTGCGCTTCAACTCACTGTTGCGTATAACGCATGTTATTGAATTAATTTGAAAAAATAATGTACTATGATATCTTGGGGTGTTACTGGTTACATATGATTTATTTAAAAAAAATTCAAAAATTCATGTTTAAAATATATTATGTAAAATAATATTTTTCATGACTTATGGATAAAAAACCATGGTCTTTCATTTTAGAATAATTTTTATGAGTCAATAATTTTAGACATATTATCTTGTAATCCCATATATAACATTGGTTGGATAAATCATGGGAAAGCTAAAAAATGAATTCAACACGTCCAAATAATTCATCAATTGATTAAATATAAATACTTAGTATATTAATATGTTAAAAATGAATTAAACAAGACATAATAAGTTATATGTAAATTTATATATATACTAAAAGTGATGTTGTTAAATTGGATATATAATCATGGATGTATAAAGTAAAAAAAAAATAAGGGAATAACCATGTAGAAATTATTTTAAAATAGGAATCATCGGAAAAATACCCTCTGGACATTAATTCTATTTAAAAAAATAAATAATTCATGAACACACGTCTCAACATCAATTAGTGTGATGTTTAACATGTCACTCTCCATTGGAGATATCTTATTTCCCTCAATAGTACTTCTAGTTACAGGAAAAATAATTTATTATATGTCCTCCTACCCAAGTATAAGGGTTCTCTTGTGTTCAAAAAAAAAGAAAAAATCATTACAAGATGGTGATTCACTAGGAAATAGAGAATTAAATTATTTATATCAATATAATTCAATTCATTATCCAAATTCTCGTAAGACGGTTACATCCAAAACACATTTCATTTAAAAAAGTATATTTAGAATAACAAATTTTCTATATAAATATATATAAAATAATATCTTCTTAGAAATTCAAAATGGTCCATCAAATAATTATTTAAAATTAAGTTTTAAAAAACTTTTAAATTTTATTTGAAACACAAAATTAAATTTTATTGTTAGACTTTTGAAATAATCAATTAAATTTTTAGACGAACAGACAAATATATATATCTCAATTAACATATTCATATATTATAATTTGAATATATGAATATATATATACATTAATATAATATTCTAAATATATCTACAAAAATATGACATTGAAAAATATATTTAAAAAAATTATAGGTTTTTTATTATATGATTTAGAAATAGAAGATAAAATCGCATTAAAAACTATTAAATTTTATAAACCACCAATTAATAAATCACAAAATAACTAAAATATATGGAAAAACTAATAATACACAAATTTTTTAATATTTATAAAATAAATTCTAATAAACATATAAATGCGATGTTGAATTCTCCAGTGATTACCCGTTTTGGAATCAGTTTAATGAATATAAATATCATTCAAAATATATGTTTGTTTTTATGAAATATCATGATGAAACATAATATATATATATAATTATAGTTTTATGGAAAATTAATTTTAAAATGAAGTATTATATATATTTCTATGAAATGTTTTAAATATCAGATAAACAACCTTGATTGATGTGAGAAAAAAGAGAAACCACTAAAAAGGTGAATGAATGTCTAAGACGATACATCAAACGCCCTAAGAACCAAAAATTCATGAAATTAGAATATGAAACCCTTATATGGTTCTATTAGGGTATAAAAAAGAGACTGTAATGAGATATTATAATAAAATTAATAGAGGATAATAAGGAGAAGAAGTTTAGAAATCCAAACATAACATGAAATCAAATGAGAGAAAAAAATTACCCAAGTAGTATGGTATGAGGTCATGCATGTAGAGACCCAAATCTTGACGTACTTGGAAAATACATTACTTTTGTGGAATACTTAATACATAACAAAAACAGAAACACGAGGATCGTAATAGTTTAGTGTCTTTTGAAACTTGGAATAAAATCTTCTAATCATGGTGAAAGATCTTCAACATTTCCCAATAAAGATATTCCACTTTTTTTCTTACCTAAAACATTTCTTTATATCATGGGGAAAAGAAAACATAAAAGGGGTGAGCTCAAATTCCTAGTAAGGGTAAACATAGAGAACATAAAATAATCCATAAACATTTGAATGCAAAAACATGAACATAAAATCTAAACATCAAAATCTTTAACAAAGACATGAATCTTGGAAGTACGTAAAGCATATATCATAAGGTAAAATCAATCATGATAAAATAGCATGGGAATAAACCATTTAATTGTGGCAACCATTAATTACATGATATGATTTCAATAGTATCCATGGCATTGCTGCCAAGACCATCTTAGTGGAAAAAGTCCCTTTCTGAATCGAGTTCACTCCTCGTTCTAGTCCTATATTACTGAACCGGTTTAACTACCATTCCATCCATGTCTATCTAATTAGATATAAATCTTTACCCAATGCATTGGAGGGAGATATAGGTCCCACCCATCTCATAATGAAATCATTCTTACTTGTGCCACAAAAAAAACATAAAACATTCATCATAACCCAATGAATAAAATGGGTTTCATAAACATCATCCCATCATCACATAATCCATATAAAATAAATGGATATCATTTCATAATACGAAAATTGAATCCATGTAAATCAAAGAGACATGATACTTTAAACATACACATATGAAATAATGTCATCTTAGATGAAAAATGGTATTGATAAAACACTTGAAATGAATTCTTAAGGAAAATATCCCTTTTTCTTCAAAATCATTTTCTTTTCACAAAATTTCATTCAATTTTAAATGAAAATGATTTTGTTGAAAATAGTTATGAAATCATTTGGAAGAAGCTTCATGAAAATAAGGCTTTATAAAACCGTAAAAATCCGTTCGTGCCGTATATGTTAAAAAAACATTCTTCTAGTACTTTTGCCGAAAAAGTCAAAAAGTACCTCGTAAAAGAAAGATTCCATACATACCATGTAGTAAAAGTCAAAATTAGGAAAAAAGGGAATTAAAAATACATGAAAACACTTTTATAAAACATGGACTTGGATGATATAAATAACCCCAGTAAATACTTACGAATAAGCAATCTCGGATAAAAATGATATTTGCAAAATTATCCATTACCTAAGGTCTGATATACTTCATTCATATCTGAACCTCATGTATAATGATTTAAATAATGTCATTTTATTATTACAGAATCATATTCATTGTTTTGATATCATATATGTTTCACTTCTGAATTTATATTACCCGTTCTTTTGCAAATTCTATGTTAAAACAACATTTTTGGTAAAATCATTTCATTTATCGTATGTGTTTCGACTTGTCGTTCTTGATATTGATAATTATATCCTGATTTAAATAATTTCAGAATGTAAAACATGATTTATATATAATATATATTCATCATATACATATATATATATATATATATTATAGATCGATAAAAGGAATGAAATACACCGTTCATGGAGACGGTTGGTCGTACGTACGCATGAACACAGTTATCGTTTCCTTATTGAATTGAATGAAACTAAATAGATGAAATACATATATATATACGTACATAAATCCGGTATCATTCATATATTTCATTATTATTCATTATATAAACTTTATGATCATTCATGTATGGTTAACATGGAGAATGAATCTCATCGCGTCGTGGAGACGGTAGTCCGTACATACGCACGAGTGATGATATCGTTCCCATAATTATTGAATATAATTGGAGTGGATGGTATAATATATCATAATTACTATGATGTTATTATAACCATATATATTTATTCTTTACACCATTATACCCATCCATGTAAGGTGTTGGTGGAAAAACAGATTTCACCACGGCGTGGAGACGATATTCCGTACGTACGCACGCGTGGTGATTTCATTTTCCGTAGGATGTATAAATGGTGAAATAGGGTTTTTTAATACATATAATAACATATCAGTATATGAGTTATACTGAAGTTATTACTTCATAATGAAAAAAATAAGAAGAAGAAGTGGAAGAAGAAATAAAGTTGAATGAATCGGTAACAGACATTACCTCTTCTTTGAAGTGCCTCTTTGAGACCTCCTCTTAGGGCACTAAAATTGGTCTTTGAAGAAGACCAGAACCTCTAGGATGTTTCTATGGAAGTGGAGAAGATAATTTGTCAGGGGTTGGATGAGCTTTAAGGCTCAAAGTGGTGTGAGGAAGAGAGGGAGGAGATGCCCTTTTATAAGGGAGGAGAGGGGCACCTTTGGAAATATAAGAAAATATTAATTTATATTAAATCCCAAACCCACATAAAAACTTCCAAAATGACTCAAATCCGAATATTAGATGATATAGGTTTGTAATATCATCAACCAATAAATATATACATGTTAGGATTTTATTTTAAACATTATCAACTTGATTTATCCTTATTTAATCAATTTAATTTTATTTGTGTTAATAACATTCTAAATTTTAAATTATAACAAATAATTACTTATTTGTTTTGAATTTTCCATAATTGGATACTTTATAACATTTTAGACCATATAAATTTAAATTTATAATTTTTAAATATTTTTGTGAACAATTTTATAATAAGTTATTTTTATAAAATAACAATAGTGTCAATTTTGACACTATTCATTTATTTGAATTTAAATAAATTATATACAGAAGATATAGTCTAAATAAAAGCTTTAATAGACTCATAAAAGGTGATATGTATATAGAAAATTAGTTGAACACATTAAATAGTTCATATAATATTTATTTTATTATTTTTAAAACCATTTATTTGGTTTATCTCTTAATAAAATAATTACTACAACATTTTTGTATAATTATTTAATATACTTATTTTTTCATAAAAATTAAAAATGATATCATATGACGAAGATAAATCTATTACCTTTCAGAATAATACTTTTACTCTAATTTATCATCTTAAAATCACAATAGTTAAATGATTATATTTATTAAATTATGAAGGTGACAACTTCGGCATCATTTAAAATAAAATAATATAAGTTTCATAATCACCTTAATAAGGATCCAAATGGTCAAACATTCGCCCGGAGGATGATTAGGGTTTATATATACACTAAAAATATGTTTTTAGAAGATTTTTGAGCCTTTTGATATGTATTATTATTTCAATAAAAACTATATTATTGATTTTCACTAAATAAATAATTTCTGCATCATTAATGTATAAGATAATAAGGTAATTAAATAACTCTTAAAAATTACAAATAAATTACCATGAAAAATAAAGACATTTTATCATTAAAATGAGTATTTATAATGTAATTTGTATTCTGTATAAACTTATATTAAAAATACATTAATTATTAAAGTTGAGTGAGACATATTTCACTTTCCTTTAAATAAACTAAACGTCTTAATCACCTCCAAGTGGGTTCTAATGGATTCCATTTCGACCCAAATATGACTTAGGACAAATTCTATTCATCCAATTGTATTAAGACAAGTATTAGGATAATTTTATTATATTATATTTACCCATAATTACCCAATTAACCTTTTACTATGGTAAATAAAATTTACCGTTGTTACTATTCATAATGCCCAAAAATAAAACGTAGTCTATTAATATAATTTGGACCCACTGATTCAAAATATGGAATCCATTTTTCCAAATTCAATACACATAAGTTTCAGAAATTAAATCAAAATTAATCCCATTGTCGAAAAAACGAGTTTTTGTTTAAAACATTGCAAAAGATTGAATTTTTTTAAACTACGAATTCAATGTAAAATCAAGGCTAATGACATAAATTATATTAAATTGTAAAAATATATTCTATTTATACTTTAAAACCATTAAATATTATTATTTAACCACATAAGATATTACGAGGAAAAAAGTTGTTTTTATTTAAAATATAGCGTGTTTTTACTATTCATTAAAATATGAAAGTTATCAGAATAATATGAAAAATTTATCCAAGGTAAAATTTTATATCCTGATTCCAAATAATAATTTAATTTTGTAAAATTGAACTTATAAACATGTCAAAAACTAGATTTAAAGTGGGTGCACCATCAAAAGGTGGCAAAACTGCATTTTTTTAAAAATACTTATTTTACCCGAAAAAATTATTTTGTTCTTATACCATGTTCTAGAAAATGTGTAAGATGAATAATAATGTTATAAAATTCAAAATTTAGTTAATAATATTCATAACTTCTAGTTCATAATAAGATTATAATAATATATCGTTGTTTAGTAAAACCCGGTATTGCGTACAAAACACACTATCGAGGAAGGTCGCGATTGCGTGTAATGCAAGCCAAGTAAGGGTTGTGTGTTGTGCAAGAATACGTAATTATTTCATATAACAGAATCCAACCATATATCATTTATACTTTGAATATATATATATATATACACCCAATGTTGCGTAGAATTACTATTATAAAACGAACCTGAAATTGTGTGTTACACAATCTAAGAATAGTGTTGTGTATACTTCAAGATAACATAGTGTGGCATATAGAAAAAGATAATCTTGTTGTATCATAAAACACATGACATCAAATAAATTAAAAAGAATACTTATCATAAAATATCGGGTTGTTACATTCTACCCCCCTTAAAATGAATTTCGCCCTCGAAATTCGTCGGGGTTATAAATCGTTTACTATTCATAGAAACCCACATCGTAAAAAGGAATACTAAAAAATAATTTTAAAAACTATAGTATGAAACGTAATGATTACCCAAAGTAACTCATCACTGGGATTCCATATAGGAGAACATATGTGAAAATATGGATATTGAAAAAAAATCTAACCATCATGTTCTGATGGAGAGTGGTATAGAACATGGATATGAAAAAGCCATCAATCACAAAGCCATAAATTTGTGATGATCTAAGGTAACATCTGATTCTTCAGATATAAGGGCACTAGGACAACATTTTTTGTTTTCAAGATCATTTCCCTAAAGTTGATGAATTAAAATAAATACTTACACGATTTTGGTACAATATCATTATTGTTCGTGAATTGAACAATTTCCACTTTATCCCTTAAATAAATGAAGTTAAATTTTTTATTCATGATGTGATAGCAGATCATGTGATAGAATGATGGGTCATTCCATCTGTTCCAAAAAAAAGGTTATAAAAAGTTATCAAATATACATAAGTCCATCTACGGTGAGGTTAATCATATACGAATCCAAAAATGAACTTATACTTCATATATCATACCTCTTAATAAAATGAAACTAGTTTCTACTAACCAGTGACTTCTTGTAGGCCAGTGGTATGCGATAAAGGCCAGTCGCACTTCAGTTGTGGGTTTGATTCCCACGTCCTTGTCTGATGCGATGGGATGTCGCCCGTCCTACAGGTTGCCTTTTTGTTTTTCTAAAAATACATTATTATAACGTTCCATCAATAATATTGAAAAAGTTCTAGCCTTAAAAAATACTAACTTATGTCCAACATAATCCATTCCAATCTTTAGGCTTATCCAAAATACTGTTGTCCAATCTCATATTCTAGTGAAATCGATTACCAGAGAGTTCATATAACAAGCATGTTAATACCATCGTTGATCCCAATATATCATAATATATGTCTTTTTGGTCACATTCCAAACATTCTAAGGCCTTAATCATGAATTATCTTGAAAAAAATGAATACCCATTGAACCTTAGTGAAAACATGAATGTAGTTAAAAGTTAACACTTTCCACATTCCAAAATCCTCAAAACTCTATATACTCAAACCATGATATCACATAGTCCTTATATCAATCATGATCTCATGAATAAAATCAAACATCTCATTATCTTCTTATACCTTCATTATGCACATATCATGTACTTTCCAAAAATATATGAATAACCTTCTATGGTTACCGGTACCATTCAACATATACTTCCAAATACTTTAGGAAAAACAACAGTGCAACAATCCTTAGATGATTCTTTATTCCATAGTACCATACATTATTCTTTATAAACATACAATCATTCAACTAACTTCTTAAACCACTGACTGAGCATCATCATTTCTTTCATCTCATATTTAATTTGTAGTCTCTTCATCATCATCCACATAAATACTACTCATATGGCCATGGTGATTCTCTTCATGAGATTCTCCCTTAGGGCACTGGTTTGCATAATGCCCATACATTCCACATTTAAAACATCTAATCATTGTTGATGTCATAGAAATACCATTATCCTTTTCCATGGTCTTGACTGATCTTTTTTCTTTGCACCTACTAGCTTTGTTTCCTACTTTTCCACACCCAAATCATCTTCTAGTTCCATTGAAACAATCTCCCCAATGCCTCTTCCCACATGATTTCCATAAGGGAAATTGAACATTCATTCCTCTATGATCATCATGAAACTCTATCTTTCTCTTATTAGCTGAGTCAGGAAACATACCAAATTTGAGTTTATTGATCATTGTTGGTTGGAGTGGACACTCAAGATGGGGGTGAATTGAGTTCCAATTAATATTTCTGTTTAAAAATCATTTACCAAATTCCCCCAAATAAAGCACAAAATTAAGCTGTAGTGAATTTATATCAAAGTAAAGGATCTGTTAGGTTCTCAAGGGATTGATTATTTCCCAGTTAATCAAATCAGAAGAGTTGATTAACTTTTGAAACTAACTTACTGATTTACAACTAATATAAACACTTGCGAGTTTAATTATCAAAGTTCCTTTAAAACGGTTTTAGTTTTTAAAGTAGTTTTCATCAGAATAAAAAAATATCTTTGAAAAGAAATAAGAACATAAGATATAACCAAGAGGTTCAGTCTCAAGCTGAGACTTCGTCCTCTAAAAACATTATATAAAAGTGATCCACACCCTGGAATGGGGATTACAACAGTATGCAACTGTCCAGGTCTAAGACCTCTACCACTGTTATTCGTGGGAAACAGACACAACAACAATCTAGTTTTCCAGGTCACGCACGACCTCTACCACTAACCCAGTGGGAAATAAAAGATGTAATAGATGAGTGAGGATTTATAGATCCTCCTGTTAAATTACAGGAGACAATGTGTGTGTAAAAATACAGCAGATGACACACATTTCTCGAAAAGTATATAATAAATCACAGAGGCAAAGACGTTGTGTTTAGAATGGCTCTAGTGATTACAGTGCAGCTCTGGACTTCTTCCAATTTGAACAGAAATGGTTCTGAGTCTTCTTCTAGTTTTTGTCTGAAAAACAGATTGGCGTTTGCTTGACATCCAGGTTCAGAGACAATGAAACTATAGTCGATGAAGTTCTTGTGTGGATGTTCTCGTTCTCGTTCTCAGCTCTTTCTGGTATACATGAATGTATGAGCTCTTCGTGTATGTTCAGTCGTCTCTTTTCATACACACTTTTCAGCACCTTCTTATTTTTTTCACGCTCTTATTTGTTTTTCCAACCTCTTCTTTTAGCAGCAGGGGAATCTCTTATTTATAGAAAAATCTCTGACAACAGAAGTGATTTTCTTTTTTCAGGTACGAGGTACGGTTCCCTGACATCCAACAACACACAATAAATAAATTTCAGTGTATTAAAATATACCTGATATGACCGTTGGTTAGATTAAATAATGATAAAGAAATTAAAGAAGCATCGGGTGTTGTCTCTGGAACGGTAACTTTGGATATCGGTAGCCTTGTGTATCAGTAGGTATGAGTATTGGTAGCTTCTTGTGTAACGGTAGATCTTTGTGTAATGGTAGCTCTTTGTGTAACGATAGCCTTTCCATCGGTAACCCTTCTATCGGTAGACTTCATGTCAGTCGGTAGACTTTGGTAGCGGTAAGCTTTACTGCATCGGTAGCGGTAGGCTTTCTTGTATCGGTAGCTGTAGACTTTTCTTGTATCATTAGCGGTAAGTCCATGTCGGTATCTTCCTTGATGTATCGGTAGACTTTGATGTATCGGTAGACTTGTGTAATGGTGACTAATCTGTACTGGTAGCTTCTCACATAGCGTTTGACTTAACTGTATCGGTAGCTCTGTTCTGTATCGGTAACTTTATTCTATTTAAGCATTCTATTGGTAGAATGAGTTATGTCAGAGTGTACATACATCCAATAACCGAAAGTCTAATACTAAACATAAAATAATAGAGAATTTTTTAACCAAATTCTTTGATTATAATATAATTATAATAACAT
Organism: Viscum album; assembly: GCA_963277665.1. Lineage (NCBI taxonomy): Eukaryota > Viridiplantae > Streptophyta > Magnoliopsida > Santalales > Viscaceae > Viscum > Viscum album. Next base: position 3,589,840 of record CAUJRU010000001.1, read on the forward strand.
ATAAATATGTTTCTGAAGTACAAAAATACTAAAGTAAGTACTTATCCACAATAAGAATCATCAAACTATAAATAAGCAATACTGAGATTATAGGTGTCAAGCTGTGAATAGGAGTCTTTCCCTTAGGATCAGAAGAGGGTGCAGGGTCAGATTCAATAGAAGGCTTAGGAATAGCTGAAAGGAAAACTGGAGGCTCATCCACTGAAACTCTTCCGGATCTAAAATTTGTGCTCTTCTGAGGAATCATATGTGTCAAGCTGTGAATAGCCTGAGCTAGAGTCAACTGAGGTGTACTCCAGACGCAGAAGCAGGATGTGCAGGAGGTAAAATCACAGGTCTGGAATCCACATGCAAGAAGGGTAGCAACAGGTTCCTGAAATCCATAATAATACACCCTCCGCTCTCCATTGCAGACACAATATCATCTCGATTTTCAATGAATTTATCCAAGGCAGGAGTAAGCTCCCTGAGCTTACTAACCTGTTCTCTAAAAGCCTGAGTCACTAGAGGCAACCTCATATTTTCTAGAAAGATCTGGAAATGGTTGGTCATTTGATGCTTGGTATAGAACGTCTCAAAATAAGCATCCACATTATTTTTAATTGCCTCTTGAGAAGTAGTAGCTGCCCGTAGGTGATCACGAACAAAACTAATAACTTCCCTAGTGGTAGAGAAGATCTGAGTATCTGAGGAGCTACTGGTGCTAGCCTTAGCCAACTCTTCCTGAATAACAGTTTTGATCTAGTCAAGGTTCGGAGAGGATCTGGATGAGGGAAGGGGTTTAACTGAGAAAGTAACTATCTCCTTGAAAGATTGTGTTAGATTACTATCCACCTTCTGAACAAGTTCATCTTGACTATTCAAATATTCTATAACTGAAGTCTTAAAAGCCTAAAAAAATTCCACAAATTTCATGAATACTTCTTTGATATATCTAATATTAGTTTGCACTTGGTTTTAAGAACTTTTAAAAGCAGTCAATGAAGCAATCGGTTTTCTTAGAGCCACTACAGCTCATGTCCAACTCTCAATTTGAGTATGGCACACCTTAACTTCATCCATCATTCCATTCACTGGACTAGCAACAACACATCCCAGAGATAGCTCCAGGGATTGATCCACACTTCTCATTTCATAAACCAGACTTGTCTTCAAATCTGCCCTTGATTCTCTCAGTGTCTCTTTCATTTCAGACTTTAAGGACTCAAGGTCCTCCTTGGTTGCCAAATTTTAAGCCACAACAGGTAGGATAACTGATTCTCTTTGGGGATGGTCTTCCTCATCCGAATCTCCATAGGAAATTCCAAGAACCATATATCCTGGATCTGATGTCCAACCTTCAATGTCATACAAAACAGATACTGAACCAAGATGCTCCCCCTCACTTGGAATATTCTCCTGCGGTATCTCCTCCAACTGTTCTGCTTGATGTAATTTAATAATTTCCTCTACAACTATAGCAGATTCAATGGCCATTTTCTCTGATGGCTTATGAACTCTCTCAACAACAGATGCTACTTTTACTACCTGATCAGGCACTATGTTGACTGTACTGTCTATCAGAGGGCTCAAACTGAGATCTTCTTCTTAATTTTCCTCATCATTTGCTTCACCAGAAGCATCCTTTTCTCCATTATTGACACGATCGGATTCGGTTGCCTCAACCTCTTCAGAGGTGTCCTTAACAACATACTGACATGCTTTTTCTTCTTCTTCCTCAGTCTTAGTATCATTGTCCTTCAAAATAGTTTCTCTCCTTGGTAGTTCTTTTGTAGGGCTAGGTACTACATAGGAAATGGTTTGAGGCATAGGACTAGGAGGTAAATCAGGTTCTCCTCCTTCCTCAACTGATGTCTCTTCCTCCTCAAATTCATCATCAATATAGACGAGTTCTGGATCATTTGATCCAAGACCAGGATCTCTCACATTCTTTGGTCTAGAGGGATGGTCCTTTGGTGTGAACTTATCATATATTATTCCTTCATCATTCACCCATGATTTTCTCCAAGTATTCCAGCTGACTTTCATATATTTACAGATAGTCTCGGTGATGCAGAAGTAATCCTTAACTACTATCATTTCATCCTGAGGTCCAGACACCCCCTTTGCTTTCATCATAAGAGAAAACAACTTTGAGAAGAATAGTGCATTTGAATTAGACTTCAGTCTAGTCATACCCTCAATCTGAATCATAATCAATCAACACAGATTTACCTTAACTCAATGCTTCAACAGATGCTACAAATAAATGTCCTGGAATCTCAGTGTAGCAAAGTCTCCTCTCCTTGGACTAACTACATGTTGAATAAACTTGAAAATAAGTTTATCTTCCCCTATCATCTCTGCAGCTATGATTTTTCTAGGCGTCCCATTCCCTGTCAGCTCTAAAAAAGCATCTTCATACTTAAACAAGTCACTGGTTGAGGGTATGGATTTTGAATAAACAGAATAATCACCTTCATGTGGAACTTTTATGTTCCCAGCCCATTCAACTGATGTAAAGGAAAATCCGTGACCATTTACAAAAGAAAACATCTTGTTTTCTTCTTCGGACATCTCAAAACGAATGAACTCATAGAATTGTTTCACCAGTCCTGGATAATAAGGTCCATTGTGGTTTATGAAGTACTCGAGCCAACCTTGTTCTCTTAAAACCTTAAGAACCACAGAATTGATCTCCATGATACATTCTTCACACACTTCATTCTCAACGACAATCTCTCTCCTTGAGAGATGCGGATTTACTGGATTCCTTCGAGCTACACTTTCACCGCTTCCACTGGCATCAGCATTGGTCACCTTCTGTCTTTTCTCTTGCGGCTCATCACTACCATCTCTAACCTGAGGTCTTTTAACGCAGGCCATTACAGATCTGAGGTTTAGGGGTTTGCGTCTTGAGAGGATGAGGTTGGAGGGATTCGAACAGACGAGTTTGCGGTGAGATTGAGTGAATTCTAATATCGGGTTTGACATCATTTAGGATTCACAAAAAAAATCTTTTTAAAAACGGTTCGAAGTCTTGCCTTTACATAAGTTTAAAATAGCACGAGATGTACCGGTAAAGTCTCCTGACGTTCAGGTCTTCTAACGGTGAGGTCTCAAAACGGTGAGGTTTCTCTAACGGTGACGATTTTCTATCGGTGAGGTCTCTCTAACGGTGAGGATTCTCTAACAGTGAGGGTTCTCTTACGGTGAGGATTCTCTAACTGTGAGGATTCCCTAACGGTGAGGATTCTATAACGGTGAGGATTCTCTAACGGTGAGGATTCTCTAATGGTGAGGATTCTTTAACGGTGCAGAATCTCTAACGGTGAGGATTCTCTAACGGTGAGGATTCTCTAATGGTGAGGATTCTCTAATGGTGAGGAATCTCTAACGGTGAGGATTCCCTCACGGTTTAAGAGTAAGTTATCATTCCTAATTCAGGTCTAATGAAACTTAATCTTTCTGAACATAAAGTCTTAGTGAAAATATCATCTAATTGACGTTCAGTGCCAATAAATTTAAGATTTATATCACCTATTTGATAATGATCTCTTAGAAAGTGGTGTCTAACATCAGTGTGGTTAGTTCTAGAGCGAGACACAGGGTTCTTTGAGATGTTGATCGCACTAGTGTTGTCACAGTTAATTGAAACATGTTCAAAATCAAATCCATAGTCCAATAAAGTGTGTTTCACCCACAGAATCTGTTCAGAGTAACTACCAGTAGCTATATACTCTACTTCAGCAGTAGATAATGAAACTAAGTTCTGTTTCTTACTACACCATGATACTAGGGTCTTTCCAAGTAAATGACATGTTCCATATGTGCTCTTTCTGTCTAACTTGCATCCAGCAAAGTCAGCATCTGAATAACATATTAAATCAAATGATTGTTCTTTTGGGTAAAATAGTCCGAAATTGGTAGTGTATTTAAGATATTTGAAAATCCTTTTAACAGCAAGAAAGTGTGACTCATTAGGGTTAGCTTGAAATCTTGCACACATACATACACTAAACATAATATCATGTCGACTTGTAGTAAGATAAAGTAAACTCCTAATCATACCTCTATAATTAGTTTGATCTACTTGTTTACCAGTTTCATCAGTATCCAATTTACAGGTGGTACTCATAGGTGTATCACTTCCCTTAATACTATCCAAACCAAAACGTTTTAATAAATCCCTCGTATACTAACTCTAATTTAAAATAATACCTTTTTCACTTTGAATGATTTGAAATCCAAGAAAGTACTTAAGATCTCCAATAAATCTCATTTCAAACTCATTTTCCATAACCTTTGAAAAATTAGTACATAACGAATTTTTCGAATATCCAAAAATAATATCATCAACATAGATTTCTACTGTTAAAACATCTTTTCAAATTCTTTTTATAAAAAGAGTGGGATCAGAAATTACTTTTGTAAATCCTTTTGAAATAAGAAAATTTGTAAGTCTTTCATACCAAGCTCTTTGATATTGTTTTAAACCATATAAAGCTTTAGAAAGTTTAAAAACATGATTTTGAAAGTGAGGATTTGAAAAACCAGGTGGTTGTTCTACAAAAACATCTTCAACAATAAAACCATTTAGAAAATCACTTTTCACATCCATTTGATATAACTTGAAATTCAGATGTGTTGCAAAGGCAAGTAAGATCCTAATTTCCTCTAATCTAGCTACAGGTGCAATGATTTCCTCATAGTCAATTCCTTCTTCTTGATTGTAACCTTGTGTAACTAGTCTATCTTTGTTTCTAATGATATTTCCATATTCATCATCTTTGTTTCTAAACACCCCCTTTGTGACTATGGTCAAAGTTTCTTTATGTCTTTCTACTAGTTCCCAGACTTTATATCATTCAAATTGATTTAGTTCTTCTTGCATAGGTATTACCCAAAATTCATCATTGATAGCATCATTGATATTTTTATGTTCTAACTGTGAAAGAAAAGCTTGATGTTCAACCTGATTTCATAGAGAAGCTCTAGTCTGTGTTCCTCTATCAATATTTCCTACAACAACATCTAAAGGATAGTTTTTTAGAATCCTAGTTGGTCATGAAAAGGTAGGGCTAGAGATTTCAGGTTCATCAACAGGTTGGGAGTCAACAGAAGAAGGTTCTGGAAAATTTCCAGAACTGGACGTTTTAACTATAAGTCCACCGTCCTTATCATTAATGTTCAAAATAGAGAGATCATATTCAAGATTTTCAAGAAAGGTCTTAGGTTCATGTGGATCAGTTTCATCAAATTTGATGTGAACAGATTCCTCCACACATTTGGTTCTCTTATTGAAAACTCTATAGTCTTTACTAGAAATAGAGTAACCTAGGAAAATTCCTTCATCACTCTTGGATGCAAACTTATCAATATTATCTTTAGTATTATGAATAAAGGATTTGCAACCAAAAACTCTGAAGTAGTAAACCTTAGGTTTCCTATGGTTCCACAACTCATAAGGGGTATGCTTAAGAACAGGTCTGATTAAGACTCTATTGATAATATAACAACCTGTATTGATAGCTTCAGCCCAAAAATAAATAGGTAGGTCATACTCATTGAGCATGGTTCTGGAAATTTCCTGAAGGTTTCTATTCCTCCTTTACACTACACCATTTTTCTTAGGTGTCCTACGGGCAGTGAAATTGTGACTATAGCCATTGTGTGAGCAGTAGGATTCAAACTCATGATTTTCAAACTCACAACCATGATCACTTCTCATGGTTTTAATCTTAAGTCCACTAAGTTTCTCTACAGATTTTGAATATTTAACAAAGTAATAACAAGATTCACTTTTGGGAGCTAGACAATATACCCAACTATACCTAGAATAGTCGTTTACTAGAATATAGACACAGTGCTTCAAATATAAACTAGAAACTCTAGAAGCTCCAAACAATTCCATGTGAACCAACTCGAGAGTTTGAGAAGTTGATACTTCTTTCTTTGATTTGAAAGAAACTTTATGTTGCTTTCCCTTTTGACAGGGATTACAAACTTTATCTCCTTGGAATTGAAGTTTTGGTAGGTCTCTAACTAAGTTCTTCCTAGAAATTTTTCAGAGTGAAGGTACATTACAGTGTCCTAATCTTCCATGCCAAATCCAATACTCTTTATGAAAAGCATTTAAACTTGTAATATTTTGCATAGCTAAAGAATTTAAATCAATAGCATAAACATTTTCATTTCGCAGGGAAGAAAATACTAAATCATTTTTAGAATAAACATTACAAGAATCATTTTCAAAATTAACATTGAAACCATCATCACATAACGGAGAAATACTCAATTAATTATTTTTAAGTCCATCAACAAATAGAACATTAGAAATTAATACTGAGTCAGTGTTACCAATCTGGCCTAAGCCGATGATTTTCTCTTTAGAATTATCACCAAAAGTGAAAAAACATCCATCAACTCTGACTAAGATTTTAAAGCATGAGAAGTCTCCGGACATATGTCTTGAACATCCACTATCCAAGTACCAGGTCTTTCTGCAGGAGAACTTTAATCAGGTTCCCTACAAAATAGATTTAGACAGGAAATGATTTTGGTACCCAGATTTTCATGGGTCCAGATAGGTTAGCCAATTAATCATTAGGTACACAAATTTGTCTTATGGGTCTCATAAAATTTGTAGGATCAACAGATTTGGAATGAAAAACTTTATTAGTTCCGTAACTATGAATATAAATAGTTGAAGCATATGAACCTCCAGAATTATAACCATCTACATTCTGTCCAGATTTAGGAATAAATTTAGTTTTGGTAATTTTATTTGTCCAAGTTGGTATCCAATGCCAGTAGTATATCTAGGTGCAATCTACTTACCTGTAATTTTAGTAAGTGTATATTTTCCATTTGTGAACTTTTCTAAATCCTTTCTAAGTTGATCATTTGGAAATTTCAGTTCAGTGTTTTCTTTATGTGACTGAGCATTCTTTTCCATTTCTATGTCAAGATCAGATTTATGATTAACAGTTAAAGCATACTATTTCTTTAAACCTTTTTATTCGTCTTTCAGCTCATTACAAGTTTCTTCCAACATATCATTGTATTAAAATAGTTCAGATTTAGACATATTTTCAGAAGCAGAATCATCTCCAGAATAATAAGAACATAAAGCAGTAGTTTCAGATGTTACCTCAGTGGTGTTGGTCATAAAACACATGTTTTCCTTCTTTTCAGATTTCAGCTTCAGAAGCTTCAAATTCACTGGTTCTATCTTCAGAAGCACTCCAAGTAGCCTTCATGGTTTTCTTATACTTATTATCCTTATAATCATATTTCTTCTTGTATTTCAGTTGTGGACAATCTACTTTTATATGTCCTTTTCTCTTGCACTCATAGAAGACAAATTCATCAGATTTTTCAGATTTCTTCCAGTCCTTTTTCGAGTGTCTCTTGTTATCATACTTAACTTTTTAATTTGATTTTCTGAAAAAAAATATTTTTCCTATAAAACTTCTTAAATATTCTTGCTATGTGAGCCATTTCTGCATCACTATCAGATGCACTTTCACTTTCTTCACAGCATGAGCTATCACTTACAGCTTGAAGTTTATCCTTATTCATTGAAGTAGATGTCTTGAAGTCAACTGAATTTCTTTTTGGTTCATCATCTTCTTCTTTGTTTACTTTAAGCTCTTCTTCATACATCGTCAACTTACCAATAAGTTCCTTAAATGGCAGTTCACCAATATCAGAAGATTCAGTAATTGAAACAGAAGTGCCCCTCCATCTTTCAGGAAGGCATCGCAAAATTCTCATGATCTGCTCTTTTGATGAAACATCTTTCCCCAGTGATATCATTGTGTTGAAAATTTCGTTAAACCTGAGATACATATCAGAAATGGGTTCATCAGGCATCATCGTAAAATTATCATATTTAATGGTATAGGTGTTCAATCTCATTTCTTTAACGTTTGTTGTTCCTTCATGTGAAACTCCTAAAGTATCCCAAATATCATGTGCAGTCTTAGAAGCAGATATTATATTAAATTCCTCATCTCCTAAAGCACAATATAGAGAATTCATATACTTGAAATTATTATTGTAGGATGTCTTAGTGGATTCATTCCAAGTAGATCTAATAGTAGTGGTAATTTTATATTCTAATTATATGGCAGTCCAAATATCAAAACCCATGCTTTCTAAATGAATTTTAATCTTAATCTTCCATTGAGCATAGTTTTTTCCATTGAAAAATGGTGGTCTATTAGTAACAACACCTTCATGTCTGTTATCCATGATAACTAGGTTAAAATAAAAAATTTAAAGAGATAAAAATTTAGAAATAACAGAAATTTTAAGAACATTAAAATACAACTAAAATCACAGTTGAAAAATAGAGTACTTCAGAAAATATATTAATCCTCTGATACCAAATGTTGTTCGGAGTGCACACTCAAGAGGGGGGCGAATTGAGTTCCAATAAAAATTTCTGTTTAATAACCATTTACCAAATTCCCCCAAATAAAACTCAGAATTAAGCTGTAGTGAATTTATATCAACGTAATGGTTCTGTTAGGTTATCAAGGGATTTATTATTTCCCAGTTAATCAAATCAGAAGAGTTGATTAACTTTTGAAACTAACATACTGATTTACATCTAATATTAATACTTGCGAGTTTAATTATCAAAGTGACTTTAAAACAGTTTTTGGTTTTAAAGTAGTTTGCAGCGGAATAAAAAAAAGCTTTGAAAAGAAATAAGAACAACATACATAACCAAGAGGTTCAGTCTCAAGCTGAGACTTAGTCCTCTCAAAACATTATATAAAAGTGATCCACACCCTGGATCGGGGATTACATCAGTATGCAACTATCCAGGTCTAATACCTCTACCACTGATATTCGTGGGAAACAAACACAATAACAAACCAGCTGTGCAGGTCACGCACAACCTCTACCACTAACCCAGTGGGAAATAAAAGATGTAAGAGTTGAGTGAGGATTTACAGATCCTCTAGTTAAAGTATAGGAGAATGTGTGTGTCTAAAAATACAGCAGATGACACACACTGCTTGAAAAAGTTAATAATAAATCATAGAGGCAAAGATATAGCGTTTAGAATGGCTCTAGTGATTGCAGTGCAGCTCTGGACTTCTTCCAATTTGATCAGAAATGGTTCTGAGTCCTCTTCTAGTTTTTTTATGAAAAGAAGAGTGTCGTTCGCTTGACATCCAGGTTAAGATACAATGAAACTGTAGTCGATGAAGTTCTTGTGTGGATGTTCTCGTTCTCATTCTCAACTATTTCTGGAATGCAGGAATGTATGATCTCTTCGTGTATGTTTATTCGTATCTTTTTATGCTCACTTTTCAGCACCTTCTTATTTTTTTCACGCACTAATTTGTTTTTCCAACCTCTTCTTTTCGCATCAGGGTCATCTCATATTTAAAGCACGAGCTCCGGCAACAGAAGTGATTTTATTTTTGCAGGTACGAGGTACGGTTCCCTAACATCCAACGACACACAATAAATAAATGACAGTGTATTAAAATATACTGGATATGATTGTTGGTTAGATTAAATAATGATAAAGAAATTAAAGCAGCATCAGGTTCTGTCTCTGGAATGGTAGCTTTGGATATCGGTAGCCTTGTCTATCGGTAGGTCTGAGTATTAGTAGCTTCTTTTGTAATGGTAGACTTTGTGTAACGATAGCTCTTTGTGTAACGGTAGCCTTTGCATCGGTAACCCTTCTATCTGTAGACTTCATGTCAGGCGGTAGACTTTGGTAGTGGTAAGCTTTATTGCATTAGTAGCGATAGACTTTCTTGTATCGGTAGCTGTAGACATGTCTTGTATCAGTAGCGGTAAGTCCCTGTCGGTAGCTTCCTTGATGTATCGGTAGACTTTGATGTATCGGTAGACTTGTGTAATGGTGAATAATATGTACCGGTAGCTTCTCACATAGCGGTAGACTTAACTGTATCGGTAGCTCTATTCTGTATCGGTAACATTATTCTGTTTAAGCATTCTATTGGCAGAATGAGTTAAGTCAGAGTGTACATACATCCAGTAACCGAAAGTCTAATACTAAACATAAAATAATAGATCATTTTTTAACCAAATTCTTTTAATATAATATAATTATCATAACATATAAATATGTGTCTGAAGTACACAAATACTAAAGTAAGTATTTATCCAAAATAAGAATCATCAAACTATAAATAAGCAATATTGATATTATCAACATATAAGAAAGCATAATTGGGATTATCAAAATATAGTACAGAAACTAGATTCCTAGAGGGTTCAACAATCATATTATGAGATTGCTGATTTGGCATAATAATGATGTTTGGACTTCCAAATCCAATTTCATTTGGTTGCTCATGAATAATATCATTCCATTTTCCATAATATCCTCCATTATTGTGAATCATCTTGTTTGCAGCCATTTTCTAAAACCCAAAAAGAATAGTGTCAGAGGCAAAAATCATGCTAGGAAAAACAACATAATAAAGGGGGAGTACCTTCAATATCTAACAACTTAGGTTTAGTTATAAGAGCGTTACCGTAATTCTATTACTATAACCAATACTTATACTTAACCTTAGGGACATCCCTAGACATACCTTAGAAATATCTCTTGGGATCTCACTAAAGTTATCGCATCCTAGTTTCCAAAGGATGACTAAACCTTTCCTCTGATACCAACTGTAGAGACCAAATCTTGACGTACATGGAAAATACATTACTTTTTCAGAATACTTAATACATAACAAAAACAGACACATGAGGATCGTAATAGTTTAGTGTCTTTGGAAACTCGGAAAAAAATCTTCTAATCATGGTGAAAAATCTTCAACATCTCCCAATACAGATCTTCCGCTTTTTTTCTAACCTAAAACCTTTATTTATATCCTGGGTAAAAGAAGACATAAAAGGGGTGAGCTCAAATTCCCAGTAAGGGTAAACATAGATAACATAAAACAATCCATAAACATTTGAATGAAAAAACATGAACATAAAATCTAAACATAAAAATATTGAGCAAAGACATGAATCTTGGAAGTACGTAAAGCATATATCATAAGGGAACATAAATCATGATAAAATAGCATGGGAATAAAACATGTAACTATGGAAACCATTAAGCACATGATATGATTTCCCTAGTAGCCAAGGCATTTCTGCCAAGACCATCTTAGTGGAAAAAGTCCCTTTCTGAATCGAGTTCACTCCTCGTTCCAGTCCGGTATTACTGAACCGGTTTAACTTTCCATTCTAGCCATGTCTATCTCATGAGATGTAAATCTTTACCCAATGCATTGGAGGGATATATAGGTCCCACCCATCTCATAATGAAATCATTCTTACTTGTTCCACAAAATAAACTTAAAACATTCATCATAACCCAAAGAATAAAATGGGTTTCATAAACATCATCACATCATCACATAATCCATATAAAATAAATGGATATCATTTCATAATAAGAAAATTGAAACCATGTAAATCATAGAGACATCATACATGAAACATACACATATGAAATAATGTCATCTTAGATGAAAAATGGTTTTGATAAAACACTTGAAATGAATTCTTAAGGAAAATATCCTTTTTTTCTTCAAAATCATTTTCTATTCACAAAATTTCATGCAATTTTAAAAGAAAATGATTTTTTGAAAATATTCATTGAATATTTTAGAGGAAGATTCATTAAAATAAGGCTTTATAAAACCGTAAAAATCTGTTCGTGCCATATAAGTTAAAAACATTCTTCTCGTACTTTTGCCGGAAAAGTCAAAAAGTACCTCGTAAAAGAAATATTCCATACATACCATGTAGTAAAAGTAAAAAATGGGTAAAAAAGACTTTAAAAATAAATGAAAAAACTTATATAAAACAAGGAATTGGATGATATAAATAACCCCAGTAAATACTTACGAATAGGCAATCTCGGAGAAAAATGAGATTTGCAAAATTATCTCTTACCTTAGGTCCGATATGCTTCATACGTATCCGAACATCCTGTATAATGAATTAAATAATGTCATTGACATATTACATAATCAAATTCATTGTTATGATATCATATATGTTTCACTTATGACTTTATATTACCCATTCTTTTGTAAATTCTATGTTAAAGCAACGTTTTGGGTAAAATCATTTCATTTATCGTATGTGTTTTGACTTGTCGTTCTTGATATTAATAATTATATCCTGATTTAAATAATTCCTGAATGTAAAACATAATTTATATGTAATATATATTCATAATATACATATATATATATATTATAGATCGATAAAAGGAATGAAATACACCGTTCATGGAGACGGTAGGCCGTAAGTACGCATAAACGTTGTTTTCTTTTCCTTATTGAATTGAATGAAACTAAATAGATGAAATACATATATATATACATAAATCTAGTATCATTCATATATTTCATTATTATTCATTATATAAACTTTATGATCATTCATGTATGGTTAACATGGAGAATGAATCTCATCGCGTCGTGGAGACGGTAGTCTGTACGTACGCACGAGCGATGATATCGTTCCCATAATTATTTAATAGAATTGGAGTGGATGGTATAATATATCAAAATCATTATGATGTTATAATAACCATATATATTAATTCATTACACCATTATACCCATCCATGTAAGGTGTTGGTGGAAAAACAGATTTCACCACGGCGTGGAGACGGTATTCCGTACGTACGCACACGTGGTGATTTTGTTTTCCGTAGGATGGATAGATGGTGAAATAGGTTTCTTTAATACTTATAATAAAATATCAGTATATGAGTTATAATGAAGTTATTACTTCATAATGAAATAACTAAAGAAGAAGAAGTGGAAGAAGAAATAAAGTTGAAACAATCGGTAACAGACATTACCTCTTCTTGGAAGCGCCTCTTTGAGACCTCCTCTTAGGGAACTAAAATTGGTCTTTGAAGAAGACCAGAACCTCTAGGATGTTTCTATGGAAGTGGAGAATAGAATTTTTCCGGGGTTGGACAAGCTGGAAGTCTCAAAGTGGTGTTAGGAAGAGAGGGAGGAGATGCCCTTTTATAAAGGAGGAGAGGTGCACCTTTGGAAATATAAGAAAATATTAATTTATATTAAATCCTAAAACCCCATAAAAACATACAAAATGACTCCAATCCGAATATTAAACGAGATAGGGTTGTAATCTCATCAAAAAATAAAATTTTTACAAGTTAGGATTTTATTTTAAACATTATCAACTTGATTTATCCTTATTTAATCAATTTAATGTTATTTGTGGTAATAACATTCTAAATTTTAAATTATAACAAATAATTACTTATTTGTTTTGATTTTTCCATAAATGGATACTTTATAACATTTTAGACCATATAAATTTAAAATTATAATTTTTAAATATTTTTGTGATTTTTAAACTATTTTATAATATGTTATTTTTATAAAATGACAATATTTTCAATATTGACACTATTCATTTATTTGAATTTAAATAAATTATATATAGAATATATGTTCAAACTAAAAGCTTTAATATATTCATAAAAGGTCATATGTATCTATAAAATTAGTGTAACACATTAAATAGTTCATATAATATATATTTTATTATTTTTAAAAACATTTATTTGGTTTATCTCTTAATAAAATAATTACTACAACATTTTTGTATAATTATTTAATATACTTATTTGTTGCATAAAAATTAAAAATAAACTCCTATGACGAATATAAATCTATTAAATTTCATAATAATACTTTTACTTGAATTTATCATCTTAAAATCACAATATTTAAATTGTTATATTTATTAAATTGTGATGTTGACAACTTTGGCATCATTTAAAACAAAATAATATAAGTGTCATAGTCACCTTAATAAGGATCCAAATGGTCAAACATTCGGCCATTGGATGATTATGGTTTATATATACACTAAAAATAAGTTTTTTTTCAGATTTTTGGGCCTTTTTATATTTATTAATATTTCAATAAAAACTATATTATTTATTTTTCACTAAATATATAATTTCTGCATCCTTAATGTATAAGATAATAACGTAATTAAATAAATCTTAAAAATTACAAATAAATTACCATGAAAAATAAAAACATTTTATCTTTAAAATGAGTTTTTATAACCGAATTTATATTCTGTATAAACTTATATTAAAAATACATTAATTATTAAAGTTGAGTGAGACATATTTCCCATTCCTTTAAATATACTAAAGGTCTTAATCACCTCCATCTGGGTTCTAATGGATTCAATTTAGACCCAAATATGAATTAGGACAAATTATAATCATCCAATTGTATTAAGAAAAGTATTAGGATAATTTTATAATTTTATATTTACCCTTAATTACCCAATTTACCTTTTACTATGGTAAATAAAATTTACCGTTGTTACTATTCAAATAGCCCAAAAATAAAAAGATGTCTATTAATATATTTTGGACCCAATGATTCCAAATATGGAATCCATATTTCCAAATTCAATACACAGAAGATGCAGAAATTAAATTAATATTAATCCCGTTGTCGAAAGAAAACAGGTTTTTGTTTAAAATATAAAAAAATATTGAAATTATTTAACCTACGAATTCAATGTAAAATCGAGGCTAATGAATTACATTATATTAAATGGAAAAATTATATTATATATATAATTTAAAACCATTAAATATTCTTATTTAACCACATAATTTATTACGATGAAAAAAGTTGTTTTTAATTAAAATATAGCGTGTTTTTACTATTCATTACAATATTAAAGTTATCAACATAATATGAAAAATTAATCCAAGGTAAACATTTATATCCTGATTCCAAATAATAATTTTATTTTGTAAAATTTATCTTATAAACATGTCAAAAACTAGATTTAATGTGGGTTCTCCATCAAAAGACGGAAAAAATGCATTTTTTGAAAAATACTTATTTTACCCGAAAAAATTAATTTTGTTCTTATACAATGTTTTAGAAAATGTGTATGACAAATAATAATGTTATAAAATTCTAAATTTAGTTAATACTATTAATAACGGCTAGTTCATAATAATATTATAATAATATATCGTTGTTTATTAAAACCTGGTATTGCGTACAACACACGCTATTGAGGAAGGTCGCGAATGTGTGTAATGCATGCTATGTCTGGGTAGCGTTTTGTTCAAGAATCCTTCATTCCTTCGTATAACAGAATCCAACCATATTTCATTTATAAATTCAATATATATATATATACACTCAATTTTGCGCTGAATGACTATTATAAAATGAACTCGAAATTGTGTGTAACACAATCTAAGAATAGTGTTGTGTATACTTCAAGCTAATATAGTGTGGCATATAGCAGAATATAATCTTGTTGTATCATAAAACACCTGACATCAAATAAATTAAAAATAATACTTATCCTAAATTCTCGGGTTGTTACAATGATCATGGGGTCTCCTAGGTTGGGTGGTACTTTTTATGAAGAGTAGGAGGAGTAGAGACAATTTTTTAGATAAAATGAGAGATAATGAAAAATTTAAAATTATAACATTTAAATACTAGGTAAACTGCATAATTATTTGAAACAATGTTCTAAACAAGAACCTAATACTTGAAACATCGAAGT
Source organism: Viscum album (assembly GCA_963277665.1). NCBI lineage: Eukaryota > Viridiplantae > Streptophyta > Magnoliopsida > Santalales > Viscaceae > Viscum > Viscum album. The sequence goes on from CAUJRU010000001.1 coordinate 3,605,443, forward strand.
TTAAAAATTATTGGTTCTCCTGGTTGAACAATCTATGCGCCAACCATGTGAAATGTTTCTACAGAAGTAAAAATCCAAAATTCATGGGTGTTTCATAGTTTGGACAACTATTTGACCAAATCATTATACATGAAAAAACCTTTAAAATGGATTCATTTTTCTGAAATAAAATGACCAAATCATGTAGATAAATAATGAAAATAAATATAAAAATTATTATTAATAAAAAAAATACATGGATAAAGGTGTGACATGCATTGAACTCTCCCCTATAGTGTATAAACAACTCTTCTTCTTCTCATATAATTACCTTTAGTTTTTTGTTTTGAACTCAACCTGAATCATAATACTCTTGATGGATCGTAAAACTAGAATCAAATATTGAAAAGTTCATCAGTATCCCCAAATTTTATTTCAATGTATATTCTGACATGAACTAGACATCCTGCATGAGACTACTATCATATAATATATGTAATCTTATGAAATCGACAATCATTAGAAAAAAAATTTCTTTAAGTGGTTCCTATGTCATCTGTGATCAACTATTCTTTTATGAAAATCCAATAATACAAAAAATGGACATCTGATGTGTTCCTCATATAAAAGAAAAACACATATCATATGAAACTCTTGGTCTGTATCATATGATTTCTAAACTATTCTTTATTCTATAATTATATATTTCTCTCGTATTACTATATAATATCATCAATAAATACAATAATATATATAATCTTCTATAAAAACATCAAATATATTCTCTAATATTCTATTTCACATCGAAGATTTGTTTGACACTGAAGACACTATCTTCATTAATTTATAGGAAACATTTATCTCCCTTTTTTTCAGATGTTTTTTCCACTATTAAAAAATTAAAAAATTAATCCTAAAAAATATTCTCTTTTCAAAGATAATGAAAATCAAAACCATTGAAATGTGAAAAACAACATGAAAATAAATCATAGGATATAATATTGTATTGAATAAAATATATATCATTGAAGATTTAAATTTCCATGGATAAGTTATATGGTGATATATACCTCAATACATGAACATAAAATGTTGAATAAATCCCCCATTTGATAAGGAATAGACCTATATAATTATAATTTGGTTGGTTACTAAATAAAAATATATTCTTACTTCATCAAGTAAAGAGTAGTGAACATACTTATCACCCCTTGATAACATGTCACAATGATCCATGTGGGTTCATAAAATAGGCTCTAAATGGTTCAAGTGGGGATGAAAATTCTTATACATCCATAAAACCACAAATCTATCCTTTTTGAAAAAATTTATCAAATTTTTCTCATGTAGTTGTAATGTTTATATTATTTTATATATTATACACCATATCATTAATTAAATGTCTTATCGTATCAATATGCTTTGAATATAATTATTGGAAAAGGTTTTCATATAAAAAATCAAATTGGAAATAACATATAATTCTATGACATTTCATTATGATCATCCTCAGATCATCCTTTTTATCCTTCATCCAAATCATTTCATTTCATGAATTATGATGAGCCGTCACCCATCAGATAATTAACATGGGATGCATTCTAATAAGATTACATTTCCCAAACCACACTTTCTACTAAGGTTTACTCTAGTGAAAGTGGATATCTAATCCAATGTGGAATGAACTAGATGATAGTATAAAAAGGATTTGAACCCTATGTGTAGAAGTCCTCCCAAATTGGTCATGTTTGTGATTAAACTAATGATAATTAATTTTTGATTAAGATATGATAAAAAAATGGGTCTGAATCAATTTTAAGGTTTAGGTAGAAGTAAAATATCATACTTAAAATGGAACCTAATGATTAATCTGTGAATCAATACAATGTCACTTGTTTACCGTGGGAAAAAAACTAGATATTTCCTATAGGAAAACATTCCTTGTTCATGAGGTAGTTAACAACCTATATGAATTAATCCTAGTTTATGAGGTAGAATGTATCATTGGTTGTTGGTCATAACAAATTTCACTACAATTATGTTAGGGTAGTTCAGTAAAACATCCCATGGTCTGGGATTCCAAATAGAATTAGATAAAACAACTTTTTTGTAACCTTTTTACAAAACATATGTTTACCACGTTGAGAGTTACATTTTCATTATGTTCGAATTTCATTAATCTTGACCCATGCACTAAAAGGATTAGCAACCCATTTTTTTATCGATTAAATGTGGGTAATGAATTGGAAAAGTATTTACCATACAAATAATGATTGAGATCAATAATTTAAGGATAATATATTCAATAAAAATCAAAATAATATAGAATCTATAACACCATCAATTGACCAGTTACATGAGACACGTAACATGGAAGAAAATAGAAAAGGTTTTTTTTCAAACATCAATTGAAATAGATAACACATGTAACTATGTATTGGGGATATAAAAGGGTATAAAATAATTTTAAAGAAATGAAATTTTTCTTTAATATATGTAAAAAAGGGTAATTGTTGAAATTTATTTTGAGAGTGATGGGAGAAGAGAGGGTGATGAATAAAATATGAGTGAACAATAAAATCAAATGGTTATGTCCAAATATCCCACTGTAATGAAAAACTAATATATAATTACATGTGGTAGTAAAATTTGTGTGATCAGTCACATGATGCGATAATGTTACTTGATTTTCTATGTGAATTTTGGATCTAGAGAAAATTCCATCCTAAAGATTTGGGATTTTGAAGTGGACCGGTTGCACGATGTGTAATCTGGGGTGATGACTTGCTTCAACTCATGACTTTTATTTTAAGTGGGATTTGATCATCAAAATTTACATGATGTGATTTTAAGACTCATGAATTATATTATTAATTAACTTGTGAATTATTCATGTCTTTCATCACGACCTTTTATATTCTTTGAATGATTCATACACATTGTTTATGTAAAATGGATGAAGTATAATGATCATGTTTGGCTATTTTACTCATTTTTCCTTTAGAGACAGAGAAATCTATTCCATATAATAGTAAACACATACTTGGTGCATTATTGTTTAAAACATGTATATTCCATAATTAAAATGATTGAAAAATATATATATAATTTTCGCTTATCAAATTCAAAAACAAATGAACAATTACTTTTTATAAAGTAAGAAGAATCTCAACAGTGATTCCAAAAAAATTAAAACAAGATAATTTATTATAATAAGGTAAATAAAACGAACTATCACAAGAAAAAATTAGTTTACCAGAATCAATCCTGTATCGAAAATGACTCAATTATCATAGTTCAGTTATTTATTAAAAATTTCAACCATTTGATTTCAAATTAAAAACTAATTTTAAAATTCTATACCCATTTTTCAATTTAACAAACAATGATTTTTCTCTCATCACTTAGGGTCAAATGAATCTAGAGTTATTCTTGAAACCTAGATATATGTTCATAATCACTGGCTCTCATTAGTTCTCCCATCTCCACTTTGTATAGAAGATACAAAATTATACATGAGGGATTCATAAAAAAAGGTTTTAAGTGACTCTAAGGCTAAAGAAGGGTCGGTAAAATGTGAAAATCATGCTCATAATGATGGTATCCTAATATTTTAATGCATGAAATTTATAAATAGTATGGTGATGTTATTCCTTTAAGATCAACCCGTGTACATTCCATAAACAGATCATACTAGATTAATAATTGTATCATATTTTTGTAAATAAATGTATCATAATACTTTATTTTTCATTTATTTTAATATATTTTTTATAAATTTATTTTTAATAAAAATCTAAAATCCATCCCCTAACCTCATATGATCTTTATGGGGATTCATCGATCTATAAATGGTGAATTTTGATCTTCCTTATACATACCCAAAATTCATTTTCCTATTATATTTTTCTTAGTAATATGATATGACAAAATGAAAACAATAATATACGTATCATAAAAATGGTCAGGTTTTCACCACAACATATATTGTCAATTAAAACAAACATTGTTTTTTATGAAAATTCCCCCACAATTGATTATGTATAATCTTGCATAAAACCAATAGGGTGGTCTGAAGAGATAGTGCAATTGGAATTACTATATCCTAAACATGTCCTTTATGGAAACATAATGACAAATGAATGAATAATCTAAGGTGATTCTCAAAAAAAAATATCCCCATAAAATATTTCCTATATGATATTAAAATTGTATTTTTTCATTAATATCCTCAATAAGATATCAATCTCTGTTTTGATAGGTTTATACCTCTCAATTTCCGATACAAAAAGAGTTATAGTCTCTCATGGCGCTCGGGACGGCTTGCGGCGACTCGCGGCGACGGCGATGGCGATCTGCTGCTTGGGAACCCTAAATGACGATCGACGATGATTTCCCTCCCCTTCCTGGAGGAGGAAGGGGGGTGGATGATCGGCCACAGCTCCCAATACCGCGGAAACCCTTTGTACCCTTCTCAAACCCTAGCTACCTCCCTGATTTCCCGAAGATTTCTCTTGGCCCGAAGGTTCCTGACCTGCATCAGGGAGAGCCGCAATTACCGATTTCATCGTCGGAATTTCATGAAGCTTCAAGTCACCTGGACCTCACACTGGTGGCTCGGTTCAATCAGCGAAGGCCCTCTGTTGACGATTTTGATCGTTTCATTTTTGGTAAGTGGGATTTGCAGGACAGAGCTGTTGTTGGTCTTCTCGATAATCGTCATCTCATGATTCGGTTCTCCTCGGAAGTTGATCTGATCCGAGCATGGTCCAGCGCCCCGCGTAGGTGCAACGGCTGTCGATTCTTCCTTCTTCGCTGGTCTTTCGAGTTATGCATGAATCGTGATCCATCGACTGTTGCGACTTGGGTTAGTCTCCCTCAGCTCCCACTTCCCTTCCAAAATCCTGCGATTTTGTGCATGATTGGTAATATGGTAGGAAGATACTTATGTTCCGATGTTCGGACGTCCACTATCAGTCATCCTGTCAATCCACGCATATGCGTGGAGGTTGATGTTTCAAGGCCACCAGTTAACTGGATATGGCTTGCGGTAGGAGAAGAATTTAGATGGAGACAGTCTGTGGTTTTTGAGTCTTGGGTTGAATACTGCAATTCTTGCTGCCGTTTGGGGCATGCGTCCTTGCGGTGTCATGGTGAGGCTATAATGCGAGGAAGTGTCAAGCCGAGGGAAAGAGTTGGAAAGTCTCAAGGGCCGAGGTTGCTTCCTACTGAGGGTGTGCCTTCTGGAGCTGCTGGTGGTATGGAGGACCGGAATGCGGCGCCTTTGAAGAAGGCAGAGGCATATGCAAATCCTGCTGTGTCTTCTGTTTTCAGAAGGATGCGCCAAGATCTGATGTTGGACAAGGTGGCTTTGCCAGTTAATGCAGGGAACTCTAATAATAGGGAGAAATTGGTTTGCTCAGCGACTGAAGATGCAGTCCTGCAGGACTTGCAGTGTGATCTGGGTGCAAAGGTATCTGATGGGATGAATGTGAACTTGTGCAAGGGAGCTGGTAAGGTGGATGGAAGTGGGTCGGATGCTGCTGTCTGTCGGAGTGGTTCCTTGGGGGTGGTAGATGATTCGAATGGGGAGCAAGGGATAACTGTGAAGGATGGGGGTGTGAACAACACAAATGGTGCTGGTGGCTGTCTCCAATACATGGTGCAACAGATTTCGGAGAACGGCTGTCCAGTGGTTGAAAGGCAGATTGGGCCTTCGATGCAGAAGGGTGGCAGTGAAGCTGAAGACCTGCAACAGGGGGCTTTGATCTGTTATGAGCCGGCGGAACAGCCGAGGTGTCTCGCTCATAAGGGTTGTGGCGAAAAGGATATTTTTCAGAATGTGGTCATCAATGGGAAGTGGGGGGATTGTTGTGAGAGTGGAGAGGAGCATGGTGGCATGATCAAGCCCTCTTTCAGTGAGGTGGTTCAAGGTAGGAGGATGAAGATAAGGGAGCCTCAGGAAGTTGTGACCGCCCCTCCGCGTCGCAGGCCAAGAAAGGATTACTCATACCTGCCAAAGCCAGTGAACACTAGGTCTTCCGGTGGCAATACTGAGCTTTTAGCCTTGGAACGGATGAATCTGCGGAGGAAATACGCTAGGATCCTGAAGCATCATGACAGCTCTGAATGGGAGACGGCGACTGTGGATGAAGTTGGATATCAGGGGTGTGAGGATGGGGATGTTTTTGATGTCATGTAATCTTCTCTTTTTCTGTGCTGCTTGCTACTGTCTTTTTCTTTTATTTTAATAAACGGTTAAGGGATTATCCCTTGGCTGAGCCTACCTTGGTATACCTCTCAATTTCCACTTAGGAAATATTCTCAGAAAATAATATTCCATCTTTTCTAAAGAAAATTATTGCAAATGGAATTATTCAATACAAACTAAAAATCACTCAGGTTATTAAATCATTTAACAACTCAATCATGAAAAACATAAAAAACTATTAATTTGAATTAAATTACTAAACACAACAATCATTCTAAAAAACTCAATACGAGAAAAACATGGATTTCCAAAAAATTCCAATGTATCATTATCATTTATTTAAATGGATGCAATGAGTTTTCATGTTTAGTGCATGATTGTAATAAAAATTATATCCTAGATAAATGAAAATAATAAATATTCTATGTGTTTGAATATTTAAAATAAAAAACCCACACTTATAATGATATAGTTTCTACAATATCAACTATTTTATAATCGAAGAGGTATGATCTAAAAAAATTTAGATAATTAAAATAAAAATTTTGAATAGAAATACCATGGAATCGAGATATCCCTATAATGAGTGTCGGGCCCTGTGAAAACATGGTGAATCTTGAGATTTGAATTGCTATACATACCTAATTGGTTAGAAAGACAATTCATACACTCGATAAACATTAGTATATGAGGAATAAATATTTTTAATGTTGTTTGATGAACTGGTGCACACAATAAATAGTAATTAATAGTCAATCAAATATATGAAAAAATATATTACAATATAGTTATATCTATCCTATTAATATAATGCAACTAAATAAAAATTAAAATGACTAAAACATGACTGAGAATCATGCTAATAAATAACAAATGTGATGTCCCCCATAATTAACAAACATCAGATCGTCTGCCTGATGGATGGATAGAAGAATCAATGAGAAACAGTCTATCTATTTAGAAATACTCATTCTATGGCATGAACTGGTGGCTTTGTAGTCCTGATACCATGGTCTCATGGTTGGATTAACAGCCTTAGTATCACAATGATAATGAATCTGCTGTTGAATAAAAATCATACATGTTCAACATGGTGCAAAGGTCAATAGTGATAGCTCCTCAGGACAGCACGTGACATTAGCTTGATGCTAATTCATCCATACAATAAGAGAATATGATGACCGAACATGCACATCGATGAACATATAAGTGGCATAAGACATATACATGACTACTATAATAGTATAATGAATTGAAAAATAATGATGGTAATACAATGAAAAAATATTATCCAATGTAAATAATAAGTCCAGTGATTCCCCAATAAAATGGATTACATATGGTAACAAATAATCACAAAAGAATAGATCAAAAACGTGGGAGTGGACTGGGTTATAATAAGAGTAATCGAAATCATAATGTATGTAATCTACAGTATTCTCTTGAATAGAGGGTGGCTGCATATAGACCGCCTAGTTAATAGATACAATGGATGGAGGGGTTGGAAAATCAACTGTTGAAGGTGGTGTTGAGGTGATGATAGCTATCATATTGGTAGGTACTAGTGTGGTACCAATACAAAGTGTTGTTGAAGATCTGCCATCAAGATCAATGAATTGAACCTCCATTGATGGGGTTGCTACTGGACCATTAATCTTCTAGGCTTTCTATTCATGAACTCCTTCTAGGTAGTAGGGTCTGTCAACTCAGATTAAATTATCGGTGGAGTGGTGTCCAAGATATGAGTTTTGGAAGATGAATATCGTTAGATGTAGGGGAGGATTTGTGGATACATACTATTATTTAGACAAGGGGTTAGTTAAATGACATAAATCTTCATAGGGGATGTGCATGTATTGGAAAATCTAACTTAGATTCTCTGGGAATAAATGTTGCATATCCATGAGATCTACTAGATATGACAGGGTGTGTGGTTTAGTAGGGACGTGGGTGAAGGTAGATGATGGAATATGGGTGGGTTCAAGGGGGGAGGTGTATGGAAGCTGCAGGGGCTGGGCCGATGGTGATGGGTGGAGTAGATGTGGCAGGAGTGGGTGTAGGGTTGGCTACATGATCTTTGGGTTCCTTGTTAGTAGCCTCATTGAATCCTGATTCCCAAAAGTAGATTCCCTCATCCTTGGTCATCAACTATATCTTGTGAAGTAAGTGGAATTCAAAGGATTTCATGTGGTTAAGGAAGGTGAGGAAAAGGGTGGAATAAAAAACACAGAGATGATGGGATAAATGGGTGATGAAATATACAACCATAAGTATACCTCATGTCGGCTACACATGTGACTTTTAATATGAGGTGAACTGTGTTTCCATATTGATGGTTGGGCCACCCATGGAAGTGGAACGAATGAGGTCATCCGGTTGGCTAACATTGTCATGAGACTCGACTCGAGCAAACTACGAATGCATCAATGCCCTACGAAGAATGAGGTGAGTCGCAACTCGATGTTTTGTAGATGTTTTTAATCTATGGATCATTCCCTATGAGAGTGTATTGATCAATAATCCTTTATACATGTTTCAAATACAGCTTTCATGGCTCAATATGCAACATGGTAAATAACTCTAATGTGGTGAATTCATCAGTATAAATCCAGATCCCTTTATCTAACTATGAAAATGATATCTTATGTGGTAGAAAAACTAATCAGAATCATTGGTTGTTGATGGATACCTCAAAAGTTGAAGATAACTTGAGTTATATTTCATGGTAGGTCTCTTTGAAGACATCGATAATTGGGGAGATATGCTGGTGGTAGAGAAGATGTATGAACTCCTGGATAATGTGTAGACATGCGAGGGAGCACATGTCTAGAGTTTTGTTTTTCCACATTAGATTTTCAAGTATATGTTCGGGTAAAATATGCTGCAAGGATTCTAAAAATGTAGGATGGGTATTGGTGGGGTCCATTTTCTTCATACGTCCCACTGGAATTTGATTGGGAATATATAGGGAAGGATAATGCTATAGGGACCAGAGCAGAGTTTGATGAGGAAGATGTTTGGGTTGCTAGTGGTTTGGAACATCATTATAGCATGACCATTGGTGGATCATCTCTCTAACATGAGGGATAAAATTGATTATTTTTCATAGTCTTCTTACATGCCATATCAAGGGAAGGGTCAGTTGGGGAGAGGTGCGGACAATGTTAGTGGAGGGAGGGGGAGGTTATTTATATGTGTTTTCAATCCTATTTTTACTGCATAAATAGATTATTAAATTAAATTATGTTTTATAAAATACATGATGTGCAATTTTAGAATTAAATAAGTTCATGAATTGAAAAGTAAATGACATGTATTTGATTTCATGATGTGTATTTGGTGCTTTATCACAGTTTGGAATCAGATCATCATCCCATTCTAACAGTAAGATTAAATCCATCCAAACACATATTCTATCCCAATCTATCATAATGTGACCTATCATAGGTTATGTCCCAGTCAGTGATTCATTTAATGTCAAGAGATTGACTTAGTGGTGATTAATTGAATTTTATATTTATGACACATCATTCACTGAATGGATCTCGATAAATTTTCAATATTTGGCCATTGACATTTAATGATGGCCCTTATCCATTTTTAATTTCTAATGTCTTATAAGGGTGTACAATAACATCCTGGTAAGGTCCTGACTATATGTGTATGGGCTTTCTAGGTAAATTTTTTAAAAGAGAGTTGAATCAAAAAAACTATTTAATAAGGACAAAAAATGTGTCCAGCGATACATTGATCCTGACAATTCAGGGGTTTCACATCATTGATTTTTTTATCTTCATAAGAACCATTTCATATCTCATCGAATTCATCCAACCACAACATCCTAGCTTCCACGACCTATTGAAAATCTAGATTAACCTTCATAATCTTCCAATAAGAGAAATGCACTAGTACTACTGAAAAATGATATTTCTTACCATATATCAATTGGAATGGTGCAGTGTGGATGTTTTTTTATTATGGGATGTGTTATGCCTAATGTGAATCATCTATTTTTATGCCCCACTTATTCCCACTCATTTGGTCATCTTTTCTAGGATTTCGTATATTTTCATGTTTGAAAATTCAACTTGCTCTCTTGTTTGAGGGTGGTATGGAGTTCGTTTTAATGAATGATGTAATATTTTTTATAATACATAAAAAAATTATTTTTGAAATATTTTACCTGATCACTAATGAGTATTCACTAAAATAAGACTCAATAAAACATGTTTTCATTTATTAAATTCATGAACTCATTCTCAATTTCATGAGTTATATCATTATCTTCTACCCATTTGTAATCTTAGTCAATTACATCATTGTTATAAAACATTCAATATGAATTAAGAAATTATCCCACGAATTCTATTCCCCAGAAATCTAATATTTCAACATCCATGATTTTTTTGGGAATTTCATTTATTTTTACAAGGGTTTTATTTTATTTTAATTGACCACAACATTGATAAAAAATTTATACATCATGGTTCAGGGTGGAAGAAAAGGAGACTCTATATAATTTTTTATACTGTACATTCTTTTCCATGACTCCCTATAGTGGTTGACATGTGAAAAATATCTAACACACATTATATCACATCTATTGGTATGTATCACTGTAATAAATTGTCAGCACAATGCTTAAAAAAGAGGAGTTCATCCCAGTAGTACTGTAAAACATCTACAGAAAATAACCACCAGTGTTTTATTTAAGGTATGGTAGAAGGGATCTCATAGAGATATGATTTTCTATGTATGAAAATATGTATCATCGCCTAATATTTATTTTTAAGAGAGGTTCATCTAGGAATTTGACATTGATGTCATGATCATCGTCATCCTTTATATGGGGCAGTGGAAGTTGGGATAGATGGTTAGAAAAAAAAAATTAGTCCTTTTTCCCTTAATGATGATGTTGAATTCATGATGTAATAGAATCCACTGCACCATTCTTGATTTGGAATCCTTATTTTTCATCAAATTTCATTGGGTAGTATGGTTATTGTACAAAATTGTATTTTACAAAACAATATAAGCTCTAGATTTCATGAAATCCAAGAATACTACTAAGATATCCTTCTTTATTGTTCTATAGTTCACCTGAGCTTTATTTTGTGTTTGACTATCATAATAGATGGTGCATAATATGTGACCATCTTTCTATCATAAAAAGACTATTATTGAAGTCATCGACATCCCATATCAACTCAAAATCATAATCATTGAATTGAATTTAAGTTTATTTTTATAATAGTTGTTTCATGTTGTTGGAAAACTTTTCAAAATCCTTTTACAAAGCCACATAAAAACTCACATGCGCTAAAAAACCTTGTATTCATTTATCCATGGAGGGATAAGGTATATTTTTATCACCTTGACCTTAGCTTGATTAGATTCTATGTTTTCCTTATACATTTTGTGTCCAATTACTATTCCTTTTTGGGAAATAAAATGGCACTTATCACAGTTTATTACTAGGCACATCTCATCATAGTGTTTCACAACTAATTTGATATTTCTTCATCTAATCGAGAATGATATTTCAGAAATTTCAAATTTGTCCATCAGAATTTCTATGAATTAATCTTCTATCAATTAAACATGTCGAATGAAGTGCCTTTTTAAGTGAAGGTACCAAATGGACAAGTGAATTTTGATTTAGAGTAATCACTTGGGTTGACTACAATTTAGTTTTATCCTATGTATCCATCAAGGAAATAGAAGAATTCATATCCTAAAATTCTATCCATCCCATTATTCAACAATAGTGTGGAAATGATATTTCATAGTTTCCTCTTTTAGGTATTTGTAGTACCTGTATACTCACCATCCATTTATGGTGCGAGTCAATATCATTTCAACTTAATAATTTTTTTCAATTGTGATTACACCTTTCTATTGGAAAACATGTAGTTGGCCACCCAATCACTATCGATGATATAAATAAATTATTCCATTTTAAAGATGTTTTAATACTTCCTTTTTAATGACCTCCTTCTTTATTGGGGTGATTCACCTTCGGGGTTCGAGTTTGGGATTTTATCCATATTCTACTAAAATCATATGGGTTCATAAAGTAGTATTGATAAAGTTGATATCAGCCACCCCCATAAAATTGACATCTAGTGTTTTCATAAGGCTTTGATCAATTTTTCCTCTTGTCACTTTTTCAGTTATGATTTAATGTTGTATGGTAGTGTAGCAACAGTCTCTTGAAAATAATACTTGAGTGTAGATCATAGGGTTTACAGTTCTAGATTTGGTGACTAAATGATCAAGGGTGAGAATGACCATATATAGTTATTATAAGAGGTTATATGTAGTTTACTTAGTCGAAGTCATATGCATCCTCCCAAATAGGGGGAATCATTTTACTATATTACTTGATGATTATGTATTCATGTGTTTCGTCAATGGTAATGATAGCTTGGTAGTCAGAAGAATCATCTATTATTTCCACTTTCTCTAAGTCAAAAACAACTTGTTCATCAGCTACACATTATACGAGTCACTATTTATTCACATAGATCAATTATTTTTTAGTGGCTAGGAATAATAATCCTGGTATGATTGGAACAAATCATTCTTCTTTCCTATCCAAAATGAGAATGTCCCTTAGAAAACATTTTCTTCCTAACATTGACAATGACATCCTGTATATGTCCTCTTGGATAATTTACTAATTTTTTGGATAACTGGAGTGAAAATTGAGTATATTTGAGTTCCCTGAGTCCTATTTTGTGGAATACACTCATCGGATGGAGGTTAATGATGGATCCATAATTTTACGAAGCTATTTTGAAGATATGTTCTCATTTGGTTCATTGGATTGGGAAACTCCCAGGTTTTGTCATTTTCAGGTGAATTTTTAGTGGATCAATCATATATTCATTAGGATTGATTATGACTAAAGAATGAAATTTGTGTCACGAAAAAAACCCTTATAGACATTGTACCAATTCAATTAATACGCAAAGAGAGGAATAAATTTAAATATATTACTAAATATCAGGAAATATAAAAGTATAATGATATAAAGTAAAAATAGGGTAATATTTAAACTATTTATAAGGAAACATGTTTTACACCTTAAAGATGCCTCAGAGGATTAAAATTTGAAACAAAGAAACCATTACGACATGTTTAAAAATTATATCAAAGAACCAATAATTAGTAGAGCATAAAAATAATCAGAAATTAAATATACTATAATTTAATTCACCCAGTTTTTATCAAATATTATGTATAAATAAAACATCATAGGAATAATTTCATTAATAAAATGAATCACTCAATGAAGGTATATTCTGACGAAATCTCTAACCTGGTTCCAGAATCATTTTTCCCAAATGCCTAATTACTTGAGTATTAAAATAACGATTTATATATAAATAATTAGTAATCTTGATATTTTTAAATTTAATTAATATTATCCTTTATCTATCATATTCTATTTATTTTTTATACTATTTTCATTCTTATGTCATTTATTTTCGGTTGTTGAGTTGATTTTTCAATCAATCTTTCTATATGATGACAAAGGTAGATAGCTCCATAAACATGATTCATAACATCCACATTATTTATATTTAAATGACTATTCTATTTATATATTATGTATATTTTTAATTCAACTCTGATGGGTGGTGAGGAATAATGAATTTCATTGCTTGTGGTGCTGATAGTTTGTATGTATGACCAATTAATGATTCCATTTCTAAACGAATGAGAGGGAAATAAGGTAGATGGTAATATATTATATTAGAATCATATTATTATTATATATATCATATATATTCTTCTAATATATTATTTGTTTTATCCAATAGTGTTGGTGATGTGAAATGTAAGGAATTCATTATAGATGCAGTAGTCTACACAACACAATAATGATGATTTTAGTATTTCTTAGCAGAGAGAGAGTAATAATAATTTTTATTCAATTAGTATAATAAACTAATTGTGTAATGATGACCATTATTTAATTATATTTTAATTTATATAATATATATGTAAGTGGAATATTATGTATAAAAACATAAGAATGATATATCAATTAAGTTGTAGACATGATCATCCCTTCAAAAACGCCATTGAATAGAATTTGTTATGAAAACATAGTTTCACTAGAGGATTAATAAATTGAGAGGGACATAAAGTAGATTATATATATTTATATTTTCATGGAAATTCATATAGTTAGGATCATGTTTCAAAGGGTTTAAGTGGACCCCATATAAAATAGTTGAAAATGGACCTATTGGGAAAAATATTTATAATTTAATAATTCTAGGACCACATTCTAAGGAAAATAGAACCAAGATTTAAAGAAAATAGTGTGGGTTGTATTTTGGTCAATAATATATCAACAAAGAAATTACATACATGTTTTAAATTTATTATATGGATTTTTCAATAATATTTTTGTATTTTTATCTTTTACAATTAAATAAGGTAACATGTTTTTGATTAAGTGATTTTATTTTCTACTTAAAACAAAATAATAACAAATATTATAAGATTTGGGTTCTCTAAATACAAATTTATTCTTTAATTAATCATGTAAAATGTCTATATATTATATGACTAAATGTTATGTTAAATTAAATAATGTGTAGATAAAATATTTGAGTAGAAAAAAGTGACATTTAGACCATTATGTATTTTTAATATTATTTAGTATTTTTTACTAATTAAATCATTTTAATAGATTTATTAATATTTTTATAATTCATATTATATCCATAATTTAAATTATTTTAAGTTAATATATTTCATTTTAATTCATATATATTAATAAAATAATCATTTAACAATAATGGTTTCTCCATTGTCATTATAATTAACAAAATCCTAACAACCTACATTTTATAAAAAAATGAAATTTGTCATATAAAATTACATGAAAAATATTATGTAAAATGTAATTTTTTTCAAATTAACATGATCTAATTTCATAAATTAATCTTAGTGTTAGCGCATGTAACATGTATGAACACATTTTTAGGAAAATTATATTTGTAATCATATAGTTTTATATATATGAGAAAATTATGAATGTAGCTCATTATAATGATATTACAGATTTTATAATTTTATAATGTAGATTCATGTTATGTTATAATGAATTCAAAAACCAAATTTCCTTATGGATAAAGTTAATTAGAGAAACACATGAATACTATTTTTCATAATAAAGTTCCTTTTTTTCTGAAATGATATTCATGAGTTCTAGAAAATGTAACCAATAATTTTAAAGTATATATTTTATAGTATAGAAATATATTTTTACATAAAAAATATAAAATTCTTTTAATTAACATAAAACTAACAATATTAAAAAAATACATTTTTAACTATTCACATATAAATTTATTATTTAAAAAAATTAATTACATGATAGTGATTAATCGATAAATTAAAAATTAAGTTAAATTTAAAAAATCATAATTCATATAATTTAAATTATATTTTATAAAATAATGATTAAATTAAAAACCAAAAAATTGAAAATAACCTCTCCTAATAATAAAACATTTTAATTGTTTTTCTCTTAAAGGTGATAGTTTAAAATTATTTTCTGTCATATATTTTATTATATCATTTGTAGTTATTTATTTTTATAAAATTTATATTGATTTAAATTTGGTAGTGTGTGACGCCCATGTTTTAGAACTCAACATTAATTTTAAAGGATCTAATGTCATGGTTCATTACGTTCTGCCCATTAAATAAAATTTTCAATTAAAATTTTAATTACTATTCCTAAAATAAAGTGGTTTAAGGAATTGTTAACATAATCATTATTGTATATATAAATTCAAATGTGAAAAACTAACATACTCTCAAAATATTGATCGACTAATTTACTTTCCTATAGAATTATTGGTTTTTTACACATTAATCTTATACTCTCCATAATACACATTTTCCAAAATATGTGAATATCCAAGTAAATATACCACAATGAATTTATATATCCCTCCAAAAATTTTCTCTTTATTTAACATTCAAATAATATTAACCACAAGTTAATATAGTCTCACAATAGCCACTTTATATCGTAATCTAAAAAATGTGTTGATGTTTAATAAATATATTTTCATTATATTATAAATTCAAAGGTTTCTAATATTATCAGACATGTTTATTCAAAACTAATCAAAACATTATTATGTCAACATCAATAATATGTTAATCATATGAGTTATCCATTACTCAATCATGTGTTCTCCAATAATTACCAAAAAATCTAAATATTTTTTTTAAAAAAATACTTCTGATGGTTATTAATACAATTTATTATATGTTTACATATCATTAATTTAAATATATTAAAGGTAATGAAACATTTGTTACATTTATTACATTACCTTTATTAACATACCATAATATCATGAATAAATTTTATTCCCTAATGAAATTATATTATATTATCAAGATTTAAAATCTACTATGATATTATCAATATTACAATATGAATTACATGGAAATTACCATTTTAAATTATAACTAGAATATAATAATTCTCCCATAAAATTATGTAATTTCCCTTACATTTTTATAATGCATAGTGCTTTCAAGATTCATTCCTTCATCTACAACATTTACATGATCTTCATTCTACTAACATTGAACTTGTTATGATAACATCCCACATTTGAAAAAGTAAACTTCAACAAAGTGATGTCTTCTCCTATGAAACCTTCATTTTAAACAGTTAAATGTTTATGTCTTCTCATTACTGTAAATAGGTTATCTAATAAATTTTTTGTTAATTATTTTCAAACTATACTAGATAGGATAATTTTTAATTTCTTTATATTGTATCATTAATTATAATGTGAAATAACAAAATCACAACCCATGAGTGTGTCAAACTAGTTGGGTAGTTAAGAATCATTGTCATGTATCATGTGGTGATTGAGTTAATACACAAAATGTTCTTTTTCTAGGATTTTTCCGATTTTTTCATCTATGTTAGATCCTAAACCTACTAGTTGTATCTAGTCAAGTATGCAATTTATAAGAGAACTAAAAATACCTATATTTCCCAATAATCAGGTTTTTTTCTGATAAATAGACTCATACCATATAATTATCCCCAGATTTTTCTATAATGTACTCTAATCTAAAACCCAAAGTAACAAAACAATTCACTAATACCAATTCAGTGACCCAATCTAAACAATTATAAAATAATACAAAAAATTATTAGTATAATATACTATCTCACATAAATATTTATAATCATATTATCAACAGGTTTAGTTTCATAGAGATGAGCTACATAAATACATTATTTTATAATACTTTGAAACATTTTATTAATTTTTCTCCTATATAAACTTCTATATAAATCTCAAATCCCTTAATAAAATTCATAATATGAGAACTGGAAACATAATAAAGTGGTGAAATCACACTATTAATAATGGGGTAAATCAATCTTAACATGAGGATAAACATGAGTGATACATTAATATTATAATTAATGATCATTAGTTCATATTTTGTTGTCATAAAACATGATAGCGAAACAAAAGTTAATAATGAAAATTTTAGGTTAGAATTAATAATTTGGAATGGATGAAAAGTCATCTAAATTATTATATTTCATATTATCATTTAGATTAAAATCAGAATACATTAAAAATCTATAGTCATGAAGACATGGATTTTCATTTATGTTAAATGAATCTTGAATATTTTTCATGGAATGAAGAACAACATGTAAATATGAAAAACAATAAGAATATAAAATATTCTGAAAAAATAATTTCAATATCACATTACCCTAAAATAATTGTTAAAAAACATCCCACATCCCATATAAATGAAAAACTTGAGAAATAATTTTCTCGCATCCCATCCAAATATCAATCTTGTGAAAAAATATTCTACCATCTCATTCATGGAATATTTTATCATATAGTGTGATGCTAAACCTTTTCCAATTCATTTTAGGGATATATAGGACCAAAAAATTCATCATTCATATATATGTGTTCCACTTGAAATTCAATCATTCATAATCTCATAGGGAACCCATGAAAAATAATGGGATTCATTACACATTAGTAAAAATAATATAACAAGAATAGAAGAATTCATAGAATATAAAAATAAAAATTTTAAAAAATAAAAATTATCATAAGAACATATAATGGGTGATAAAAACATATCCCCATTCCATTTAATATTTTAATGGTAAATAGGAGTGACAATAAAATGGTTTTTAGAAAACCATTTAAAATATTAATGTATGAATTACTTTAAAAAATAATATTTTGTGAAGAAAAATAGAAAAGATTCTAAAAAATAATTTCAAAATAAAATAAAATATAAAATATATAAATGTATAAAAAATAATAAGCTAAAATAAATTGAAAATAATTAATTTTTAGACAATAATTAACAATTATTACATGAAATAAAAATAATTATTTCAAAAAACATAAGTGAATATACTTTGAAAATATTTAATTTTAAAAGAACATCTAATAATGGAAACATGAAAAAATAAATTTTTTTTGAAAAATATATGTTAAAATACATTTAAATTATTTTATTTTAAAAAAATTATTAATCATGGAACCATAATTGTTTTTAAAAAATGATCTATACATTGATATGGAAGACAAATTATTTGATTTTGAGTGTATGAAAAACCATTTTAATAGTTTGAAAATAATTTATTAAAAAAATAATACTTACCAAGATAATAACCCATTTTTTTCAAAATTAATTTTAGGATAATAGGATATTTAGAAATAAAAATAAATTTAGTTATTATTAGGGAAATTAAAACATTGGCGGTGAGTAAAAAAATAGATATCGAAGAATACTCAATTAAATGAAATTCGAATTATTCGTAATATCTCCCCCAAAAACATACTATAATTAATTTAGAATAATTTTGTTTGAAAATTAATTTTCCCTAGAAAAACATGGTATAAATAAACTATAACATCATCAAAGTTATCAGTACATAAATTCATGATATATAATTTTCTAGAAGAGATTACGTGACGTACCATTGAATTGTGAGACATGAAGACCCCTTACATCCTTAGTGACATTAGAATAAATAACTCATGAGATGTATTGATTTAAATCGAAAATTTATTATAATTAAACATAATATTATCCAGATATAAAATGAAAATATTGGATTATTTTCACCATTGAAAACAAAACATGGTGGACTACACAAAAAAATATTATTTGATTCAAATTTTAGAAAAAGAAACCATTATGACCTAAGTAAAAATTCCATAAAAACTCCATAAATATGATAGAATAGAATAATAATTCAAATAGAATAAATAAAATTTAATTAATTACATGTTATATTAAATATGTAGTTTACATTATACTTTAATAAAAATTAGTGTATAAATTTGATGTATGTCTCTTCGTAGGGAAATTGAGACGAAATCATATTCATTATTACATATGTAATCTGTTCATGATCTTATTGTCTTGAGTAGTGCAATTATGTTTACTAAGTACAATTTTAAGAAAAATATTATTAATTATATAATTTAATACTTACCATTTATTATCATATGATCATTATTTATTATACAATTTTCATTCTTATGTGGTTTATTGTGGTTATTTGTTCAATTTTTCAATAACTCCATATGTATATTAACCATGGTGAAAGACAACATTAATTATTTTTATAATATTCATACTAATAAATTTTTTATTTATTTAATATATAGGTATTTATTATATATTTAATTAAATCCATGATGGGTGTTGAAGACAAATGAAACTCATTGCCCATGGAGATGATAGTACACAGACACATACATGATTAATGTTTCCATTTATCACTGATTGATAAAGAAATGAGGTAAATAAAAATTTTAAAATCATGAATCACATGTGTATTACAAATATTTCATATTTACTCATCAATTAAATCTTTTTTCACACATGAATATTTGTTATGAAAAAAGAGAATACGACTCTTTATGGATGGGTTAGTTCTCACAATGTAGTAATGGAATTTTTTTCTAAATTTATTGAGATTTATAAATAATGGATATTATAATAAAAAAACTAAGATATCAGTTTATATGTTACTAATTTAATTACACTGTTATGGATATAAGAGTTTTGTACGTGGAATATTAAGGATAAATCTTTAGATGGATATATTACGTAGGTTGGAGACTTAATCATTCCTAAGAAAATTCCTTAGAATTTCATGGCACATGAAAACATACAGCAAGAAGAAGGTTTAGAATGTGTTAGTACATATAGTAGGGGATATTTGAAAAAAAATCAATGGAATTTTTAATTGGATTTTCATGTTTGAAGGGGTGAAATTGACAACTTTTTATAAGAGATGAAAAAGGATCATTTGGAAACATGAATTATATTTTAACAATTTACTGAAACTATAAAAAGATAAACCACTAAAAATGTGTTAATAATGTATTCTCGGTGTATTTAGAATATGAATGATTCAAATAAGGCTTTATAAATGTGTTCTAAACATATTTTTAGGTTTACACCATTATGTTTTTACATTTAAAAATGGTAAGTATTTTTTAAATATGTGATTTTATAAATTATTTAACACATAACATAACCAATAAAAAATTATTTATTATGATAGGAAATAATTTATCCACTACATAATCCAATTAAATTTCATAGTATTATGAAATTAACGTCTAAGTTAATATAGACAATGTGTAGAAAATTGTTTTATTAGTTAATTGACATTTTGAACATTATAGATCGTAACTTGTAATTATTAAAGATTAAAAATAAAATTAGTGTTAATATATTAATTTATTTTTGATAAATCATATTATATTGACTATTTGAATGAATTGTAATTACTTTTTTGATATAAATTAGACTATGTTAAGAAAACAATAATATAAAAATAATTCATTCACTATTATCACGATATTTTTCATTGGTGTTATCTATCAATATTTTATTTCGAAAAATGATATATACCATTTTAAATAATATCAATAGTAATATATAAAATATAAAACTCATTGTATCAAATTAAATCTCAATATTTAAGGAAATTTATCTTAGTGTAAGCCTATGTAAGGCATATAGAAATTTTTTTTCCAAAAATCATTGTTTCAGGAATTAAATTTTTTTATATAGGAATAAATAATCGATATTATTATGTTTAATAAAAATACTAAATAATTTAAGTTTTAAACTAATTTTTATGGTATATTAAAATAAATTAAATATAAAATTTGACTAATATTTTATGGTTCTTTTATGATTGGTGTAATGTTTAACAGAAGGTTTAGAACATAAAATGCATTTGAATGGATCTAATAACTTAGTTCACGACAGTGAGTCATGAATCACTATGTAACTTCTCTTCCCTCATTAATTGTCAATTTATATTAATAAATTTACTTTAATTATATATCTTTTTAGGATTATATCAATATTTTTATTTTTTCTATATAATTTTTTTTCATGTTTCACTTAAATAATAAATAATTATTTTTCTCATTGGTCATTTTGTGGTTTTTTAGTTATTAATTTCCAAAATCCCATTAGTAATAGGTAAATCCGGTCCTCATACAATGGTTATAAATAATCAATATTTTTCATGATTGTGGGTATGCATTGTTAAATAGAAAAAATATATACATAGATCATGTAATAATTACTTATCTGTGATTCTTCGTTGATATGATTTTTAGTGGATAAAATAACAAAGACTATTCACTTTTAATTTCATAATTATAATTTTTATTAAAACCTTTTATCTTTTTCATGATTTATAATACATATTTTTTGATATATTAATTAATCCTTATTGTCATTTTATTAAACATACGACGAAATATGTAGTAGAGTACATAAAATTAATTTTTTTGTAAATTTTAATTTTTATAAATTAAGTTGCCTTTCTCAAAATAATATATTGATATATTGTAATTATAAAAACATTAAAAATTAATATTCATTATTATTATGTAATATTACCTTTATTTTGGTTTTTTAGTCATTCATGACATTAAATTTTTTAAAATCCTAGTATAGGTTGTAAAACAGACCAAAAGATGAACATGTTGTAATGATTGAATGATTAATTATGTAAAAAATTATATTAATAATATCATAGTAATAGAATATTAGATAATTAAAAAAATTATTTTAATTCTAAAATCATATTCAATTATGGGTATATGATGAATATAAATGAAGGAGAATGATTATATGTTATCAAAATCAATATTCCTTTATATGCATTTTTTTGGAAGTGAAATATTATGATGAAATTTTATTTTTAATACATATCATATAAGGAAATATTTCTCTATTTATGTTAATAATAATGTTATATATATTATATTAATAGATTAAATAGTGAAAGTAAAAAATATATAACCATTGAATGATATTTGAGGAGGGTTTAATTGAATAATTATAGGACTTCTGATTCACAATATTTTTTGAGAAGCGTTGTGGTTAAGGGATCCTTTTTTTGTTAAACAAGTGGGATTGTTATAAGTACATGTTTATTTAATTTATATTAAATTTCATAGTCATTGATTGTGTGAAAAAATGACCAAAATACTCAAAGGTAATATAGGTGGAGTTTTATGTTTACATGGAGAATAAATTAGAGAAAGGTGATTTTCATCACTCACTTAATTTAGCCCTTGGTTTAACAATTTTAATCATTTCCATGGTGACTAATTTATTATATGATAACATATATTCATGATTGAAAATTAAAAGGATAGTAATGAAAAGTTTCAATATTTTAATTTAAAATTTTAATAACATTATAAATGATTCACTTTATAATGTTAGTAAATCATACTTTTAAAACAAATATGAATAAGTCAATAAGAAATTTGTTTAGATAGATTCCTCCTAAAGCCTAAAAATAAGTTTATATACTTTTCAAACCAAATAAAAAACCTTAATGAATTGATTTTTTTTCCGATATATATATATATATATTTTAATGATTATTTTAATTAAATATTTAATTAATATATTATAATTTTAAATTTTAAGTAAAGCATATCGTTTAAAAAATAAAAATAAAATTCTAATTTATTTTTAAATATGAACAATAAATTTAGTTCTCCTTAAATTTACATAACTATTTATATTATGTTAATAAATTGTTTTTTATAGTCATTTAATTAATTTTTCCAATTAATTTTATTCATAATTTTTCATAAGTAAGTAATTCATGAATACAGTTCCATAAAAATTATTCATATTTTAAATCTTCCCCATGAAATGATAATTTTTCAGAAAATTAAAATAAATATATCCTTTGAAAATTTTGAAATTTAATGATAAAAACTAAATTTTACAATATTAAAATTCTAAATTTTTTAAATTAAATTTTTACATAAAACCATATAATATATCAAAAAATTATTTAGGTTAAAAAATATATCTTTTTTGATTGAATATTTTCATAAAATAGTTTTTTATTAATATTGAAAATGAATCCATTAAATTATTGTTACTAATAATTAAATGTAAAATTGAATTATAATTTCAAATTATAAAGATTTTAACCAATGAAATATGAGTCCAAACAAGGAAGTGTGCCACACGTGTGTATAATGAAGTCTGTATGGTTGGCACACATTTTCGTAAACCGCACAACCAATCTATGAGGTATGACTTTATTCATTATGAATTTGTAATAAAATAAATTACCCCTTTATGTTTTCGACATTTGTATACCCCTCTTTCTAGGAATTTGACTCCAATAACCCCCGAGTACCTCTCCCATCATTTTTCGTCTCATGTTTTGTGAGCAGAAGAGGATTTAATCACAATTAAAGATGATTTATTCATGTTGAGGTCCTATGATCCGCATTCAATCCTTAATTATTTTAGGTTCATTCTCTATAATTTCCCCAACAACCCAGGGACCTGTTTTTACTCAAATTAATTTTTTGTGTTTCCGTGTCTTAATATTTATTGTTGTATTCTAGGGATTCAATGACCTATTAATGTTGATTTACACCATTCATGATAAAAGTGACTTTCTTGAGGAAGGTTGTGCTGGTTCAGGATTTAGGGAAATCATGAATATGTGAGCAATATATTAATTTTTTTTAATATCCATTACCCAAAACCATGAGATGAGATCTTGGATATCAAATTTATTATTAATTTCACTAATATCGGAAGAAATATATATGTGGGATTAGAATATTTCTTCACTGGTGAATGTTGATCATCCAAAAAGAACCTCTCAGATTACATATATTTCATTGTGAGGATCTTGGGAAAGAATCATCCAATCAGTGATCCAAATGAGCTCCAATGTTCTATGAGAAACACCACATGATCTCCAGTTGCTAGCACAACATGTAGAATGTCTTTCATTGTTTGTTCTTCATCCCTCGTTCTTTATTCATGAATTAATCTCTCTTGAACATCTCATTCAAGAGATGGATAGAGAAGGATGAGTTGAGAGAGAATTCATTGTGCCCAACAAATCTATTTTCTGAAATTTTGGATTCTATACACAATAGACATTGTCGTCTATTTATAGACTTATGATTTGACATAAAATATTACTTAATTTCATATTGTCCATTAAATAAAATTTATATCCTTTAATAAACCCCATTACAGATAATAATAATTACATTATTGTTTTTATTTTTTGAGAGAGCCTACTTTCACAAAAAAATATTATGTAAAAGTAATGTTAATTAATATTTTTCACCAGGCTCGTAATTTCTCCATTCAAAACCTATAATTTCAAGAATAACAAAATAAATTTTTTATTCATAAATAAATAATTTATTCTTAAACTATTCAATTATATTTATTAAAATATTAAATAATTAAAATAAATTTTTTATTCAGGACTAGGAAAATAAATATTTATTTAATTTATAATGTCAGCATTACATGAATAAAAATATTCCTTAGAATAGGGAATAATATTTTTCCCATAATTCAACCTAAAATAAAATTTAATCAAGGAAAATGTAAACACTTTGTGTGTGTCCCTATAGGATTATTTCACATTGGAATTAGGAGGGATTTCATAAAGACCAAGATTACACTCCAGCAATGTGTTAAATAACCAAAGAGAAATAAATTTATTTCTAAACATTGAAAACCAGATAATAATTTTCAAAGAGTAATATAATCCCCTCTTCACAATATATCATCCCGAAGGTTTCACAATCATGTCACAAACCAATATGGTAGATATTTCATTCAATGACTATATGATGTAATCACATCATTATATCATGGCCAGGAAATATAATTAAAATTTTATATTCCAATAAATGGGATGATATATAAGATTACATAAAGATGTAATGTAAAAATACTTCATAGACATTTTCATTATTGAGCTGTCACTCAGGATGCACCAAATGTACCCAACTTCTCAATGAACTATTATCAGAATGTTTTATAAAATAAATCTATGATTGCGATTTTTAACATGAATGAATAATATTGTAAATAATTAAGGACCATCACACATGATCATAGATCAGAATATCTAATGACACCAAATCAAGTGGAATTCTTTTTGGCGGGTCTCTTGTGAGAATCCCCCATCTTCGAGGATACAAAGTTTGATATTTTTTTAATAAGTGTAGTGAGCCAACACTAGATTCTAGATCCAGTTTCTACTGGCATTACATTGTCCTGAATATATAGAATAAAATCATGATTCATGAAAGAGTTCAGTAGTATTAAAAAACTATATACATACATGAGTATTTCATTACATATGTATAAACTAATAATAAGATATTTTTCCCTTTCATGGATAACATTATTCAATCTAGATTATAATTTAAAATGTTTTTAGTATACAAAATGGATTCATTAGGAAATGAACAAAAATAATGGTGAGCTCAAATGATTTTTAAGGATTATGTATTAAAGAAGAAATAATGAATCAATGAGGTTAATCGGTATGGAATGTTAAATAATTGAACATAAATTCCATGTAATCTTTCAATGTATATTGAAATTATTAGAAATATACAAATTTTAATAAATTAAAATAAATATAATTTAAATAAATATATAATTAATAATCTATATAGAAAGGAAACTAACTAAAGAGACATTCCATTTATTCAATAACTGAGAATTAAATACCTCCATTGAAAAATTCAATGATAAAATATCATTGATAATAAAAACTATATATTGAACGAAGAAAAATATTATTGACCAGACATCATGTATCCCAGGAACATGATACCTTTATTGTCAATAACATTCACAAGGCATTTTAAATATATATGTAAAAAATCTTCTATTCCTATAAGGAAGAAACTAAATTGGTTTATCACCAACTAATAATATCTCATGGTACAATTGATTCATCGATATAATGACTTTCAACGATTCCTAACCCATATATTAAATGTCCAATGCCTTCATTATATATCAAATAGTTTATTTAACTAAAAAATATCATGCTGTATAATATATTAATATTTAATGAAATATATGGATTTATCAATAATTCCTTAATTAACCTTATAAAAATTGTATATGATATACAGAATACTAATATCCATAATAAAGGATAGGGATAATTATGGTAAATTCAATGATTAATTGATCATATGAGATTGAATATTTAAAGGGGATTATAAATATCATTAAAGGAATATTATTTCAATTCTATTCTCGAAAAAACCCAACCAAAAACCATCAAGAGGATGAATAAGGATTTTACTAACACAAAATATCCCATTTGGACAAAAATAAATGGTTATTATAATCGGTGCATAGAAATATTATAAAAATATCTTTTAAAAACATTCATGATGAAAATATCATTTTGTTTTGAAAAAACTTCTTATAAAAATTCTCTATAAAATTTAATTTTAAAAATAATTTCATCAAACAAACTTTTAATCCTGAAATGGAACCATTAATAAAATCAAATCAGGTAAATCCATACAAGCCGCACAATGAAAAATTAACATTAAATTTTAATGATAAAAATGTTATAAAATTATATGGTTTGGAGAGAGACATTAATATTCAGAAGATAGAATTTGTAAAAGAAAATAAAGATAAAATTATAATTAGAAAATCATTTTTTAAATGTTTAAAACATATTTTAAAAAAATTAGAAACCAAAACTTTTAGAAGTAAACATGTTCTTCAATTAAAGAGAGAAATGATGTCGGTTTTCCATTAAAAATTAGTCTTTAACATTTTAACAAAAAAATATCGGAAATGTTACTATTAGATGGATGAGGTCATGAATAAAATGATGATAATAAAATATAATGACTTATTATACAATGTGAACATAATTTCTTCTAATGGGATTCATCTGTAAATTATCCCAAACAAAATAAGATTGTGAAGTAACCCATTAAAAAGTCCATAAAATTAATGTGAGAAAAACATATATAATATGTGAATCATTAAAATCCTAATAAAAAAATATAAAATGTTAAAAAATATATTAAAATGTGATTACATAGATAATCTATTAATATTAAAAATAATTATAAATTAATAAAATCCAATGAAAAGGAATCGGGTTATGAAGTTCCTTACCACATGGTAAAATTTATTCTAAACCACCATAGATGAAATGATTCAAATTAAAAATAAAAATATAATGAATAATTAATTAATCATGACATTACATGTCAAACAAGAATTATTTACACCATTTATTAGAAATTAGGTTCATAGTAATAAAGTATGCCTCATTGAATGAAATGTGACACAAGAATCCCTTACCTTGAATTTCATTTCGATATAATATACTATAAAAAATATTATATTGGTATAAAACATTTAAATAAATGTCTACATATAATAATAATATTTATTATATCATAAATTAACTTCATATAATATATTATTGTACATTTTTAATCATCATTTATTATTTTCACAATTTCGGCTGTTAAATGCCTAGTTTGTCAGATATTTTTAACGTGTCATTTTTGTTCATATTATGTAATTAATGATTTTATCATCTCCATGAATAAAAAAAATCTGAATATAAAATATATTTATTATTTATTTATTTAAAATAATCCATAAAATTATGAGATAGGAAATGAAATGCAATGTTCAAGGATATGATAGACAGTACGTACGCATGAATGCTACATCTGTTTCATTGTCATACTTAGTAGAATGAAAGGTAAATTCTATATATATATATATATATTCAAATATCATATTTATTTCATATATAAATCATTGGTTTATTAAAATCATCCTCAATACATTCCGTTTATAGCGAAAATGGATCACATCACCTTGAGGAGATAGTTGTCCACACTTCCACAAACAATGTTCTCATATCCCCACAATATTTAATGCATGGATGTATGTGTAATATAATATATTATAGTAGAATAAATACATTATAAATATAATTTATATCATATAAAAATATTTTTTCTATAATAATGGCCTCCATCACATGTGGTGTACGAAAAACAAATGATCATCATTTCCTGAGGCAGTAGTCCACCTTACACACCAACTGTAAGTGTTTTAACCATTAGATTGATGTTTTCATCACATTTAGGTAAAAACTACGAATATGAAACTATTATTATATAAAGAAATGGAATAAAAATATTTTATAGGTTTGGAGAATGAAAATAAAACAAAAGAGTACGAGGAAGGATTTTATCTCTTCACTGGGTAACTCATTTGTGTTTTCACCTAAGGTCTTCATTCATTTGATTTCATCCCAATATGAGTCATATATGATGAAATATGATATTTTGATTTGTTATTAGGGTATAAGTTTGGCAACCAAAATGGATTTAGAGTTGGGAATAAGTGGGATTGTGTGAGTACCTTTTTATAGTGGAGGTGGACTAGTATTCTTGTAAATTTTTTGAAAGGGTAAAAAACAAACATATTTCACATTTCCATTGAATCCAATATGGACACCAATTAAATAAAAAGGGTTAATGTGTCTAAATATCAATATAAATCTTTTTTCCACAATTTTCAGGTCATTTTGTCCCTTATGTTTAAAGATTAGTCCCTTGTTACAATTAATTTTTAAAATTATCGATGTAATTAATTTTAATTAAATTCACTAATATTTTTGGTCAAAATATATTTTGGTAATATTAAAAGTTAAAAATTATTCGGATTAAAAATATTTAATAATTTTTTCTAAATTTAATTCACAGAAGAGTCATATATTATTTTAAAATTTATCCCATCGAAGGGACGACATGACAAGTTTTAATGTAAAAATTGTAAATGATTAAAAAAATTTATATACAATTTTCAGTGTGAAATTGATTACAATTGCCAAAATTATATTAATTGATATATAAATGATATGATTTTCCTTTAAAACCAATAAAAATTAATCTTATAAAGAAAAAATATGAAAAATATTTGTTTTAAATTGGTAAATTTTTCACTATTCAACAATAAATGAAATCTTTATAAAAAATAAAAAAACCACTTGAACAGAATTTTTAGGTTTCAATTTAACAAATTAATCCTATTATATAATACTGAATTTAATAAAATGTTAAAATTCAAAATTAATATTTGTGTGCCATTAAAATTCATTTAATCTGCCTTTTGAAAATATAGGCTTTTATACGTAAAATTGGGTTTGTTCTTATCTTATATGTATAAAATATAATGAATGTATATAAATTTTTTATTAAATTTGTAATATATAAATTTAATGTATTCATTCATTAATTGTAAATAATTTAACTTATTATGATAAAAACAGTTGTGAGCATAAAATAATTTCCATTATATTCTATATATTTTTATATTTATTTTTATGTAATTTTAAACCAATGAATTCATGTCCCGAACCCCTCCCCACAAAGTATACCCCACATGGTCGGACAATGTGAGAAGGGAGATAATGACAATCGAGTCCCTCCTTCAGTAGGCCTCGAGTTGGTGACTAGCACCTAGAGTATAGTAAGCACACAAATGAGAGGCAGTACCCTCTAGGACAAGACATGCAGAAGAGAGGGATATGATAGACACCAACCGACTCCCAGTAGAACTGAAATACAAATAAAAACCCAAGTGAAGATATTTAATGTCTTGTAAAACAACAACAACTGGAAGTGGAAAACTACACATACCCAAGAGAAAGTAAAACAGCAGCAACCACAATCTCGAACAGCTCCTACAACCCAAAGCTAGTAGAATCCATCTTGATCTCCAACCTGGTCCAAGTGACCTGAAAAAAAAATTTATATAGAAATAGGGTGAGTATAATTGTATACTCAGTAGGATCCTCCCTGATGCCTCTCGTGCAAAAGTAAAAAAATCATGCTAAAGCACAGTGAACAACAAGTGAAACTATCTTTCCACCTAAAAAGGTATACTATATTCCCAACCTCAACATGGCTACTCTCACCAAGTAACACATACAAGATTATATAATTTAACAAAGAATATCAAGGGTACCCCGCTACTACTTCCCCACTGGTTTTCTGCTTTACCCCAACGTCACACGTACTATGCATCTCTATAGAAAAAAATCTTTCCCGCAGACACTTAGACGATACACCACAATATGCACCTCGTGCAGGAAAACCACCACGTCCAAGAATGAAAGTACCCAGGTAGTTTTTGGGAGCCACCACATCTCACATTACGCCTATCATATGTTAGATATTATATCTCAAGACATTACAACCCATACATCGAGAATGGATCCTCATGTCATCACAGCCTATACACATTACGCCTATAGTTTTCCATAAGATACTATATCTGGAATATATGATTGTTAATATCCACAAGCCATTACAGCCCTTTACACACATATATGGGGAAACAAACCATTGTGCCTACCGGAACAAGTATCTACCAAGAGAAGAGAGTGGGTCCAAAGGGGGTATTCAGTCATCCATCCTCCCACCAGAATGTTGGGGAAAACACCCCCAGGGCACAGAATCCTCAGGGTGCCAGTTTCCCTTACTGAAAGGGTGGAGTAGCATATAGAAACACAAAAGGTATTTAATATAATATACCTCACAACCACTCTAAGGGAATAACCTAGTCTTAGAATCAACTGGAGCTAACGTCTCTTGGACTCTGGGTCGCCTCTTCTAAGACAAGGTATCCTATAAGCACACAACCATTTAATGATATTTAATATATTATTTCATTACCTGTTAATCAGTTTCTCTTTATGTTAATTAAATTAGTAAACATTAATTAACCAATAATAATTCCTCATCAAAATTTCATTATCATCACACCCAAAGTCTGTAGTCCCTTTAAAATTGTAACCTGATCATTTCATTCCAGCAAGCTCCAACCCCATGGGTTAACATAATGTATTCAATTATTCATTATAGAATTACTTTCCCGTCTTCCAAGGAATTATAGAAAAATATTCTATGCTACGAAACACAAGGGGGATCTACAAGGTGAGTCGATATACTACCTATCGAGGCTTTGCCGCTAGTAGCATGATCGTAGAGCCATCCTCCCTAGAGAAGCTAACCACGGAAAGAACGTGGCATACCCCACGCGTCTTAAACTCTTTCAGAAGAAGGGTAATCAAGACCAGCTGCCTTGAGAAGTGGGGAAAAGTATAGCACATAATCACACAATAAGAAACAACAAGCATCCAACAATCACATTCATCCCATTCCATCATCATTGGTGTCCTCCCCGACACCCACATGCACAAACTGATGCATCTTGCCACACTAGGTGTCAACTTCTTCTAGAACCAATAGGCCTCCATGCATCCACATATCACCACAGCCATACAAGCTCACATCACAACACAAGAAACACTAAAACAAACATCTTTACAAATGTGCTCTTGGCCTTTTAGCAATCAATAGGGTAAATCAGAAACCTACAACAATTATATTTTATCAAACCCCAAGTTCTTTAATCCATATTGGATTAACAGATTTATTATTCGTTGGTTCCAAATTTGGGAAACCTAAACAGTATGATATCATAAATAAGAAAACATGCATATTGCACTAATTTGATGAACATCAAATTACAAAAACATCAATTGGATTCATTGACATTCATCTTTATCTTTAGCCAAGAGATTATCAATTAATTACGATTTTATGTTATTTAACAATTTCCATCAAGAATAATCATAGATATCACACTATCTAGAAAAACAAAAGGCAATAACATATGATCGATATCAATTTATTTATATGATTCATATATTTATTATGTCAATTCCATTGTCATCCACTGGTATAAAACATGATAATGATACATTTGCACGTAAATGAAGATAGATGAAATGAATCCCCTATAGCAAATGGTTCTTGACATTCTTTAATGATAACAGTCTACACAATGGTTCACGATCGCCTCCTCTCGTGACAACTGCATCCAGTTGAGGATGCCATAGTATGACCACACCAACCGAAACCCAAGAAAACTCTATTAGAACCATTGAGATCACATGATATAATATGGAAGGGAGAAAACATGAGAAGATGAACCCAAAAAGAACAATGATAAAACATACCTTATTTCGATGAAGGATCAACCCTTAACGCTTGCACCAAAGTAGGGGGTGAACATGCATCAGGAAGAACGTCGAGGAATACAATCCACATGGAAAAGATTGATCTCCTGATTCCCATAGGATAGAAGGGAAGGTTCGAGCATCTTGCACCAGAGAACAATGAGGATTAACAAATGAGGACGATATATTTTCCCTTTTGAAGATTTAATGGAGCGATGATTAAAGATACACTTGATTTCCAATTAAAATCGGATCGCATTAAATTACATGGTTTAACCAAGTAAAAATATTCCGATCCTTAGGAATAATTAATATAAGAGTTATCGCCATTGAGTTGGCCATAGAGTCCTTAAAACACGGCTTTAAATGCATTTTATGTCAAAGAAAACGTTAAAAGTGTGAATTGTAGGAAGCTGGAAACATTGTTCACGAACATGAAATTTGGAAAAGGAAAAACATTGTACATGAATATCACATTTGGAACCTCACCATTGGAAACATACCGTATTGGACACACTATTCATGAATCTCACCATTGGAACATCACTGTTCTGGTGGAGCCTCACCGTTCTAGAAACACTTTTCATTAACATAATCGTTCTGGAAATACTGTTCATGAACCTCACCATTCGAACCTCACTGTTCTGGAAACACTGTTCACAGAACTCAAAATTTAGCAATGGAATGAAAAGGTCACCGTTGGAAACTCACTGTTCTGGAAACACTGTTCAGAGAACTAAAAATTTGGCAAATGAAAGAAAAGGTCACCGTTGGAACCTCTACTCTGGATTGATTAATTTAGGTTATTGATGACTCAATTAATATAAGGTTACTGTTATACTGTTCACATAAGTTCAATGATGTAATTGTTCACATAAGGTCACAGATGCACTGTTCACAACTATCTACCATTGGAACTGTTCAACTAAGGTTACCGATGCACTATTCAAAACTATCTTCTGTACGAACAGTTCACAAGTATGGAAATTTGGAAACGTATTGGGGATAAGTCACCTTGACCTCCAGGAACACCTCAAACACCATATTTTCATAATGGAATGGACCGGAGAGGTCCAGTCCAATACATCATATAGCTCTTAAAGCATTCTTATCCTAGAGAATTCAAAACCCACCTAAAGGGAAAATGAAACGGGGTCTTAACAACTACCCATTTAGATACCTCTCAAAAGAGTGCAAGTGACAACAAGCAACAAAATAAAACCATATTATAATCATTAAAGGTATAACCACAGGGGGACATCATTTCATAGAATGAGTTAAACATCAAACAACTCTGGGTACTAAGCATGTATCTGTGACTCGCGTTCCCAGGTACTCTCCTTTATGCCACTATGTCACCACAAGACACGAACCGAGGGGATAAATCTCCCTCAAAACACCTTCTCTTTGTGGTCTTGAATCCCCATAGGTCACTCATCAAAGGATGCATCATCATTAACATCGATCTTCCCCCAATCGATGATGTGAGAGTCATAATGAAGATAATGATGAAGATGCAATACATGGAAAACATCATGTATTAGACTCATCTGAACGGGAAGTGCTACTCGATACGCCAAGGCTCCAACACATGATATCACCCAGAAAGGCCAAACAAACTGGGGTGAAATATTACTCCCATGACCAAACCTTTGCATCCCACAATGGGATTTCACCTTCAGAAACACATGATCCCCAACATTAAACTCTAAGGGTCTCATTCTTTGATCAACATATGATTTATAATGATCTTTCACAGTCTTCATCCTCTCTCAAATCCCGTGAACCATCTCTATTATATTTTTCACTTGTTCTGGTCGAAGAATTGCTGACCCTCCAACCCCAGTCCAGCACAACGGAGAACGGCAAGGCCGGCCATACAAGGCTTCAAAAGGCTCCATACCGATGGTGGAGTGAAAACTATTATTGTAAGCAAACTCCACCATGGGTAAGTGCCTCATCCTCGAGCCTACAAAATCATGAACATATGAGCATTACATTTCTTCAGGATCCTGGATGGTTCGCTCTGTTTGACAGTTCCTTTGAGGATGAAAAGCAGTGTTATGGCATAGCTGAGAACCAAAATCATGCTAGAGACCCCTCCACACCATAAATGTAAAGAGTGGATATCAATCAGAAATGATCATCTGTGGGCCTCCATGAAGTCTCACCACCTCCTCTAGATATTGCCTTGTCAAAACCTTCACTGAGCTTGACTCTTCGATTGCTATAAAGTGGGCCAATTTTTTTAAGAGATCCACTACCACCCAAATAACATCATGTCCTCCTAGAGATCGAGGTAAACTAGTAATAAAGTCCATTAAGTTGTCCTCCCCCTTACACTTAGAAATCTCTAATGGATGGAGCAATCCACCGGGGTTTCGGTGCTCATCCTTGACCTTCTGGAACACTAAAAATCAAGACACAAACTCTGCAAACGCACACGTCTGCCCAGGCCACCAAAACGGACTCCTCAAGGCTCGATACATCATTGTCAATCCAGGATGCACTACTAAATGTTAACTATGTAATGCTATGAGAACCATCTCACACATCATCAATGGAACAAAAATCCTTCCTTGATACAACAGTTAGTGTTGTACATCCTCTGACCAACCATCAAGGGACACACTGCAAACAACTCAGTCTCTATATACGTCTACCTCAAGATCCCCCAACTGGGACTCTTCCACCTGCTGCACAAGATAGGACTGCACTGTCATCTGAAAAAGACATCCTATGCCCCCAAATTCTCCCATGTGACGATGTAATGCTGACAGTTCTTCCATTACTCTCCAAGAGTCTCCAAATTCATGCACTACATCACTACGTGACTTCTAACTCAGCAAATCAGCTAAAAAATTCACCTTTCCTGGTGTATAGGATATTTCGAATTCATATTCCTGTAAAAACACCATCCACCGATGTTGTCTCAAGTTCAAGTCCCGCTGTAAGAAAACATACCTCAATCTATTATTATTGCTGAAAAAAACAAAGTGATCACCAATGAGGTAATGTCTTCACAACATCAGAGAAAACACTACGGATTCCAACCCAAGATCATGGGTGGCATAGTCATGTTCATGGGGATGCAAAATTCGAGACCCATAATAAATAATTGATCTCTACTGTATCATTACACAGCCTAACCCCATATGTGAAGCATCACATAAAATATCAAACTGAACTCCCTCTATTGGAAGACGAAGAACATGATCACTTACTAACTTCTCCTTTAGATAGTCGAAAGCT
The DNA here is from genome assembly GCA_963277665.1 of Viscum album. Lineage (NCBI taxonomy): Eukaryota > Viridiplantae > Streptophyta > Magnoliopsida > Santalales > Viscaceae > Viscum > Viscum album. The sequence continues at coordinate 3,641,391 of CAUJRU010000001.1, forward strand.
TCCTGACACTTATCACTCCATATGATTTCCTGATCCTTCCTGGTCAAAAATATTAGAGGAGTCACAAATCCTGAGAAATTGGCTCTGAACCTCTTGTAGTAACCTGCTAGACCAAGGAAACTTCGCACCTTTGACACTATCGTGGGGATGACCATGACACAAATGCATCTATCTTCGATGGATCCACAACTAATCCCTATTGGGACTCAACATGCCCCATGAAACAGACTTCTCAAGCCCAAAACTCACACATAGACAACTTCCTTAATATATGATGTTGACGAAGAACACTCAAAATGGCATGTAGATGCTTTGTATGCTCCTCCTCAGATTTGGAGTACACAAGGATGTCGTCAATGAAAACCACCAATAACATGTCCAGGAACTCACGGAACACAACATTCATCAATCCCATACACACATCTAGAGAATTCGTCACACCAAACGACATTACAACAAACTCATAATGCCCATGACAACAAAAGAAAGTAGTATTCGGGATATCCTCATCCTTCACACACATCTGATGTTATCCTGACCAAATGTCGATCTTTGAGAACGATGTTTCACCCTTCAGTTGAATTAATAAATCATCAATACGCCAAAGAGGATAGTGATTTTTCACTGTCACATTGTTTATGTGACGATAATCTACACACAACCACAAACTACTGTTGACATTGTTTATGAACAAAACTAATACACCCCACGTTGACAAAATTGGCCGAACAAAACCATAATATAACAGAACATCAAGTTGTATACGTAGATCTCGTACCTCATAATGGGCCATCCTATATGGGGTCACAGTGATAAGAGACTCTCCTGGTTGTAGCTCGATCCCTAACTCTATATCTCATTGAGGGGGTAATGCTACATCCTCTTCGGGAAAGACATCATGGTATTCTTCTACGACCCTAGGAAACACAGACAAGTGAACCTCTAAAAACATCATCATAATCTCATCCATCATGGATGATAAGGACGGAATGCGCATATGACTGATCCATGGATCTCTCTCGCCAACAAACACCATCGGCTCTCCATCTATACCAAAGAAAACAACCTGCTTCTTGAAGCAATCCATGATAGCCTACCACGAATACCACCAATCCATGCCCAGGATGACATCATATGGTAGTATTCGTAAACTTAAGAATTCACCCCAAGAGCGATGTTGCCCCAACACTAGCTCACAGTTTCTACATACATCAAACATTTCAGCTCCTCCTCCAACTAGCGTAGTCAACCCCAAGGGCACTGGAAGCCTCTCTACCTCAAGTACCAATGCATGGACAAGGGTAGGTGATATGAAGGATTGTGTCACTCCTAAATCATACAAGACATACACCAAGGTAGAAAACAAGAAAATGTTACCTCGAACGATGTCTGGCTCACATGGAGATAGAAACGTTAGAGCATGAATCTGACCAGGTCCTCCTCCATGGCCTCTCTGACCCTAATGCTGACCACCACCACATTCGTTCTCTACTCTCTGAGGACGAGGAGCACCACGTTGTTGTCCTCTTACTGCCCCATATACCCTCTGCAGATCTACAACTGGTGCAACCTGCTACTGCTGCCTTGGATGGAACTGCCTCAACAGTGGAACATGGAGTGGGGCACCTGGTGTAGGATAACTACTCTGAAAGGTCAGGTACTCATACTACTGATGACCATGACCACCACAATAAAAACAAGCACATGATCCTTTGGCATATGCCTGAGAGTTGATGCCTCCATAGAAATGAGATGTTAAGGGCTGAGACCTACCCCCGGATGAACGGAAACCCTTCTTCCATGAAAACCGGGAACCCCATGCCACATCTCTTCTTCATGAGGAATCACGATGACTCTCCTATCGCGATGATATGGTTCTGGGAAAATTCCTCTCGAAAACATCTACCCTCACCGGCACCTCAAGATATGTCTTCAACATAAATGGGTTGACATGGCACTGGATATCAAGAAACAATGATTTCTCGAAATGCCTCAACCTGGCCTCCTCATCTTAAAATTGGTTTGATGAATATCGTAATAGTTTCACAAAACAGATTCTAAACTCTCGCACATTAGAGATCCCCTGTCGAAGGGTAAGAATCTCCTGGCGAATGGACGCCTTCGCGGTTGAAGAAAGAAACATGACACTAAACTTGTCTCCGAACTCTGCCAATGATATCACTGGCTTGTCGTGATCCCTGAGGAACAAAAACCACCACTGCCTCATTGCACCACGCAGCATCGTCACAACCAATGACACCCAGTGCTCCATCCATGAAAGGATTGAACTAAATCTAATCTAGACCACCTCTAACGAGTATTCAGTGACTACTTCTGAAACGGAGGCCCTGTACTTCGGTAGTCTCTGGTGCTGAAACTCATGGAGTTTCTTCCTCAAATTGTCATTGTTGTCAACCTCTGCCCTGCAGAACTCTGCTAGAACAACCTATTGGACATCATTTATGTGATCCTGATGAGGACATCAACCTAGATATATACCTATAAAATAACCAATAGTGAGGTCTCCTAAACCTAGAATAAGGAAGACTCAATGTTAATTAATTAATTGTTTTCTTTTATTCATTTTAGGTTAACCTTTCTCATGGTCTACCCATTCAAACACAGGAACAAAGAATAATGATGCATGATCCTTTCCAAGCACTCTACCCTGAAACTAGTATCACATCATTTAATAGCCATTTTTAAATTAAATTTCCGTATATCAGATCTTAGGGGGACCTAAAAGCATAAGTCTCAACCAGTCTCCAGTGTTTACATCAGTTTCTAAACTTGAATGACATTGTTTCCCAACCAACCCATGCAACCTCACATGTGGATAACTCGAATCTCTATCCTATCTCTAAACCCGACCTCTGATACCACACTATCACGACACCCTCCCCCTAATGTTTACCCCTCCTAGGCCACCAATGTGAGAAGGGAGATAGTGACCCCCGAGTCCCACCTCCAATAGGCACTGGGTTGGTGATTATCACTGGGGGTATAGTAAACACACAAATGAGAGGCATTACCCTCTAAGAGAACACATGTGGAAGAGTGAGATGAAATTGACACCAAACAAGTCCAAATCAAAACTGAAATAAAAAAAATAAAACCCATGTTCACATATATAATTCCATGTAAAACTACTTAAACTAGAAGGGGGAAAACAACAAGTAAAAAAAGGAAGTAAAATAGCAGCAACGACATTCTCGAATAGATCCTTAAACCCCAAGCCCATAGTAACCAGCTTGATCTCCAACCAGCACCAAGTGACCAGAAAAATAGTGTATATAGTCATAGGGTGAGTATAATAGTATAGTCATTAGGATTATACCCAAATCCTCTTGTAAAAAAGTAAAGAAATCATAATAAAGCACAGTGAACAACAAGTGAAACTAACTCGCCACCTAAAATGTATACTATGTTCCCAACCTCACCATGTCTACTCTCCCCATGTAATGCAGACAAGAGTATATAATATAACAAAGAATATCAAGGGTACCCTGCTACTACTTCCCCAATAGTTTTACACTTTTCCCCAATGTCGCACGTCCTAAGTATCTCTCCCCAAAAAGACTTGCCCGTAGACACTTAGGCGAAGCACCACATTATACACCTCATGCAACAAAACTGGTGCGTCCATGAAAGAATGTAACTAGGATGTATTTGGGAGCCACCATATCTCACATAACATGTATCATATTTCGAGTATTATACCACAAGCCACTACATCACATACACCGAATAAGGATCCTCAATCCATCACAGCCTATACACGGTAGGCCTATAGTAGTCCATACTATACTATATCCAGAATATATGTGTGTGAATAACCACAAGCCATTATAGACCTATACATTCATATATGGGGAAAACTAACCATTGTGCCTACCGTTACAAGTATCTACCAAGAGAAGAGTGGGGGGATAAAGTGGGTAGTCATCCATCCATCCTCCCACTAGAATGTTTGGGAAAACGCTCCCCCAAGGCTCAGAATCCTCGTGGTGTCATTTTCCCTTACTGACATTGTTGAGTATCATATAGAAACACAGAAGTATCGAATATACCATACCTCACAACCACACTATGATCATAACCTAGTCTTAGACTCAACTGCAGCTAACTTCTCTCGGACTCCAAGATGCTACATCTAATACTAGGTATCCTATAAGCGCACAACCATTTAATGTGCATTAATATATTACTGCATTACATTTTTATTAGTTTCACTTTATTTTGATTAATTCTTTAATCCTTAATTAACAAAATGACAATTCCTCAGAAAAATTTCAATAGCATCACACTAAAATTCCGTTGACCCTTTAAAATTGATACCTGATCATTTCGTTCCAACAAACTCCAACCCCATGGTTTATCATCATTTATTCAATTATTCATTACAGAATTACATTCCCATATTCCAAGGCATTCTAGAAAATTATTCTATGCTACTAAACACAAGGGGGATCAACATGGTGAGTATATGTACCACCCATTGAGTCTTTACCACATATAGTAAGAGCATAGACCCATCCTCCCTTGATAAGATAAACATAGAAATCACTTGACATACCCCACGCATCTTCATCTCTTTCAGAAGAAGGATAACCATGTCCAGATTCCTTGAGAAGTGGGGAAAATTAACACAGAAAATCAACCTATAAGAAATAGAAATCATCCAAAAATCACATCCATCCCATTCCATCATCCCTGGTGTCCTCCCCGACTCCCACATGCACAAACCGATGCATCTCACCACTCTAGGTGTCAACTACCACCACAACTAATAGGCCTCCATGCCTCCACATATCACCAAATTCATTAAGGATCACAACAAAAGAGTAACAGTAAATCAAACATCTTAACAATTGGTCTCTTGGCCATTTAGCAATCAAGAGGTTAACTCATAGCCCAACAAAAAATTATCTTTTATCAATCCACCAATTATTTAAAACATCCTATATTAACCGATTTATTATTCATTGGTTCCAAATTCGGGACTCCTAAACAGTAAGCTATCATAAATAAATAAACATGGATACTCCACCAATTTGATGAACATCAAATTACAACAACATCAATTGGATTCATTCAAATTCCTCTTTATTTTTATCCATGATATTATCAATTAATTACGGAATTAAATTCTTTACCAATTTCCATCAAAAACAAGCATAGATATCACAATATCTAGCAAAAAAAGAGTCAGTAGCATACAATCAATAACAATTAATTTATCCAGTTCAAATATTTATTTTTTAAATTCTATTTTCATCCTGTGGGATAAAACAAGTTAATGATATAATTGCACATTAATGAAGAGAGAAGAAAAAAATCCCCTACCTAAAATGGTTCTTTATGTTATTTATATGGGAACGGTCCACACAACGGATCATGATAACCACCTATTGTGAAAACTACATCCACGCGAGGAATCCACGGTACGACCACACCAACCGAAACCCAAGAAATATCCATTAAAAGCATGTAGATCAAATGATATAATATGGAAATGAGAAAATAAGAGAAGATGAACCCAAAAAGAACAAAAATAAAGCATACCTTATTTTGATGAAGGATCGAACCTTATCGTTTGCACCATTGTAGGGGGTGCACATGCAGCATGAAGAACGTCGAGGAAACCAATCCACAGGAAAATGTTGGATCTCATGATTTCTATGGGATGAAAGTATTGGATCGATCATCACACACTAGATAAAATGGAGGAATAACAAGGGAGGATGATATATTGTCTCTTTTGAATATATAATGGAGCGACGATGTGAGGTATGCTCAATTTACCATGAAAAGTGGATTTCCATAAACCACACAGGTTGACAATGTAAAAACATCCCTAGTTTTAGGAATAATTAATATAGGAGTGATGGCCTTTGAATAGACCATAGAGTCCATAAAACAAGTCTTTAAAATAATTTTACATCAAAGGAAAGGTTAATGGGGTGAAACTGTAGAATATGGAAACACAATTCATGAACATGAAATTTGGAAAATGAAAAAAACTATTCATGAACCTCACCTTTGAAACCTCACCATTCTAGAAACACTGTTCATGAATCTCACCGTTGGAACCTCACTGTTCTGGAAACACTATTCATGAACCACACCATTTGAACCTCACTATTCTGGAAAAACTATTCATGAACCTCACCTTTGGAACCGCACTATTCTGGAAACACTTGTAAAAACCTGGACCTTTTTTTCAGGTATGTTTTTCTTTTTTATAGAGTTTTTGAGAAAAGGGGAGTTTCAGGAAATTTTTTAAGAACACACTGTGTAATTTATGAGTACAAGCCATGTATTTCGTTCCCGTAAGAGGCCGTGTGTTGGATGCGTCATGGCCACACACATTGTCATGTGGGGTAACGTGGAGGCCACCTAAGGAGGAGTACGGAAATAGTTAGTATACGTCGTGTACTCCAAAAGTACACACAAGGTATTTTGTTTCCTTAAGAGGACTAGGCTTGCGTATGATCACTAGAAGTGTATTCTTCATGGTATCGTTCGACTGAGGGAAACCGTACGACACCGAAACTTCTTTCATTCTCCGAGACTTCATCTGTTCTCTGAATCAACCGTCGTTGATTGCGTTGGAACCGTAGCGGTATGTTATTCCTTCATCTAGAGCATCGTTTTCTAGTTCCTCCTCTTTTCCATGTTGTTGAGGGTCGAACATTTTATGTGTTTTTGTAGATATATGATGTTATATGGAGATTCAAGCTTCGATGATCAATTATATTGATCTACTAACCCCAAGGTAGGTGGTTTGTGCCTTCCGGTTGAATGTCATTGAGTTTTATGTTCAAATTCAACAAATACCCTTGAATGAGGTATTGTTTGTTTACAATTTTTCCCCCATTGTATGCCTTCTTTGCTTGTATGCTTGAGTAGAAGTTATTGTTTGTGAATAGGGTAATTTATTGTTCTTTGGATGTATTGAAAACGCATGTTTTTCCTGTATTTGACCCTTGGGTCTAGTTTGCTTGTTTGGCTATTGTTCTTTTTCCTTGCCAAGTATTGTAGGATGGAGTGGCTTATGTTCTGACATGAATTTATGCTATAGACTACTAAGCATGTAGTTCTTGAGGTTTACATTGGCCGTTATGTGATTCTATGCTAGTTGACTTACCCCGGGCCATGAGAACCAGGTGTATATACCATAGTGAGAATTGACGTTGAGGGCTTCTTGAGAGTGTCTTTATAATTACGATGATAGACCATATGGGGAATTGACGTTGAGTGCTTCCTCAGAGTATATGTAGTTCCTCAATGTTGGCCACCAGGGGAATTGACGTTGAGAGCTTCCCCAGAGTGCCTTTTGTATGATACGAGACTATAGATAGAATTGACGATGTGTGCTTCCCCAGAGAGTATATACATTAGCTGAACTAGAGGGGTGAGACTATGTGCTCTGCCAAGAGGGTTACTTTTTATTGATAGGTAGAACCATAGGGGATAGGTTGTGGGTACTTCCCAGAGGGTTACTTATTTTGTTATTTGTATTTATCTTCAATTTAGTGTGGTGTTTTGAATGCTTAAACTATGGATTGTTTACTACTTAGTGCTTCCTTGTTTACTACTTTATGTACTTTTACATGCCATATACTCACTAACTGTTAGGCACAGATCTTCAGGTGGTTGCCTAAAGGGAGTTAGTCTCACACCTTGTGTGGGATATTATTTTGGGCCCAAATAGATTATATTGCTACATGTATAGACAAGGGAATGCGACCTTCGACTTCAGTTACTTGATTGCATTGGAGCTCGAGAGCATGGGACCAAGCCGAGGCTTCCGATGCGGAGGAGTTTCTCACCTGGTTTATTTTTTACTTTGGTTTAGTACTGTATTCAGCAACGTGACTTGTTTAGCTTTTTTATTAGACATATATGTATCATGCAACATTAAGATATATTTTTGTTCCAGTTGTTTCTCTAACAGTCTTCCACTATTTACTATTATTTTAAAGTTATTGTGTCCAATATTTTATGTGTTGTTTACATCCATTGTGTACTCTGCTATTGAGGGCATACTTTCCCCACTATCACACCGAAGGCCCTCACAACTAGTCAGCAGCCTCTGGAGTTCAGGGAAATGCACTTGAGGCCATGTGACCTACCGGGTACAGGGCGCCTCTGGGTGGCTTTCGGAACTGGGGTGTTACAAAGTGGTATTAATGGGAGGTTCTATTCTATTGACTTATTGTTTAGAGACTTATCCGGGGATAGGATGGAATAGGGACTTGGTAATAAGTAGTTCCTGGGAGTAGCTAACCCTTGTATAGGGAAAAGCCAATCTCCCTTGTTTAATTTCATTTTTATGGTTTTTCAATTATTATAGTTGATTTGATTTCACCTTGACTTATTCACATGATTTTTGTTATTGTTGTTGATATTTTTGAGGTTCTATTTCTGTCACAACTCGATGAGATTAGGGTATTCCATCTCATGCATCTTATAGGCACTTGTTAGAAATCACATGCCATGCATTCTTGCAATGTCATCTAAAATGCATTAGAAATTCCATGTTGTTGTGATAGATGTTGTGTAGAATATGCATGTTGTTGTGATTGATGCCTTGATAGAGATATCGGATTTTGATAAGGAATTGTGTGTATGGTTTTGTTTGAATGAACTCCAAACTTTGGTTCTTGATGTGTTATGGGCCCTCATGGACCAGGATTTTGTGGATAATTGCACTATCTTCTTGTTTATAACTTTTATAGGGAGCCTAACATTGATTAACGGGGAGTATGGGCCCTCACATATTGGAATTTGTTACTTTCAATGATTTTTTCAGTGTTTTCTGGGTTCCAGAGTAGTTTCTGAGGATTACTGTCCGAGAAAAACCAGAATACACGTAATGTAATGTTATGTAGACGCCATGTGTTCTTCTATTCTGGATGAAATAGTTTTTCTTAAATACACGCCATGTATTTTATGTACATGTTGTGTTGTCTATGACCATGTCGTAGGCTGTGTTGGAAGAGACACGGGATGAGAAACGTCTTGTGGAAACACGCCGTGTCCGAGTGGAACACGCCGTGTATTATAATCCTAGGAACCCGACCGTGTTGCTAACAACACAGGTTGGTGGAGTCTTTTATAATACACGATGTCCCCCCTCTGAACACACCGTTTAGTCTGACCTAGGTTCCTGGCCATGTCACAAACAACATGGGCTGGTGTCACCCTTTCTGGAACACACACTGTTTGACTTCAACATGATGTGTTGATTTACCCAGTTACCTGACCATGTCACGAACAACACAGGATGGTGTTATCCTTACTCATACACACCGTGTCCGTCTGGAACACGCCGTGAAGTGTGAGCCTTGTGTCAGGCTGTGTCACTAACAACACGGGCCAGGTGTAGCATGTTTAGTGCATTCCATGTAGTAATTTCACATGCCGTGTAGTCTTGCCTAAGGAGAACCATGCAGCTTAGCTGTGTAGAAGAACACAGGTAGGGAAAGCGGATTCAAGTACAGGTTGTGTGTTAAGACATCACGTCGTCTGACTACGGTGTTACGCGACCAATTTAGGTAGGAGGACACGCCCGTGTGAATGACTTCTGGAAACTCACCATGTAGGAAATGTACATGTCTTTTAGTCATGTTTTGTAAAACATAAATGTTCTCTTTCTCTTGTTCTCTTCGTACACTCCTTTTTTTCCATGATGATTTTGATCTAAGGTGTACGCTTGAACTTTTAGAGTCATGCCACTGAGAAATCCTCCAGTTGTATGCTAGTTTCCAGGCAGTGATCAGACACCGTACATGGCTAATCAAGGACCACCTACAGATCCCCTTGTTGTGTCTGTCTTGGCACCAGCAGTAATACATGTTACCGGTGATGATGAACATTTCAATGAAGGGTTCATGAGGATGATGAAGACATTTTAGGGAGCGCCGCCTCCTTCCCCATCGATGGATGATTTGATGTGGGTCTTCCAGCAGCAGCATCCTCCCACCTTATCTGGGGAAGAAGGATCGCATACTGAAGATTCATGGCTTGGACCCATGCTGAAGATCATTGAGCATCTGGAGACGCCTCTAGAGAGGAGAGTCATGCTTGGTACCTAAATGCTATGGTATTCTGCCAAGAGATGGTGGGATGTGATCTCACAGGAAGGTCATCATCAAGTTATGGATTGGGAGAAGTTCCAGTGCATCTTCTATGAATACTTCAATCCGGAGACACTGGGGGATGACCGAGCCCCGGAGTTTATGAAAAATGGGTAGGGTACCCTATCGGTTATGGAGTACTCCTCTCATTTCACCGAGCATCATCACTTCACACCATTCCTGGGAAGGGATGGGTTATTCTTGTCAATGATGTTTGAGGATGGCCTCAGACAAGACATCCAATCTCAGGTGAATATCTTCAAGTTGACTTCCATTGCTTCCATCGTCTTCCAGGCACTGATCACATAGAGGAATCTAAGAGAATCCGTAGTTGTGAGCAAGGGCAGCTCGACATCCAGAGTTAGTGCTCGACTAGCTCATAACTGGAAGTGCTACAAGGATACAACACGGGGATATCTGAGTAGGTGGGATGCATCTTCTCGTTGCTAGGTGTTGTGCTACCAGTGTGGGAGAAATGGCCATATGAGGCTGCAGGGACAGAGAGACCTGGTGGAGTGCCGATATTGCGGCAAGTTGGGGCACCTTCATTGTTTCTATCAAATAGTTTCACTAGCTGCTGATGAAAGGGGTTCATCTATGACTCCACATATAGGAGTAGCTCTACCATTTTCTCACCAGTATAGGAAATGGAGTTCTTTAAGCCGTTTAGGCCGAGGTGGAGGTCGCGTTGGTGGTGGTCAGTCACCATGCCACCAGCGACAGTAGGGTAGATCAACTCAGAGTAGTCAGACAGGGTCACAATGCCACAAACCTGGCCATACATTTGTAGTGGAGAAGACCTATTTGGAGCAGCATCCCAGCCCCTATACAATTCGAGGTACGATCATAGTTGACTCAGTTTTATCTTTATCACTTTTCGATACTGGTGCTACGCATAGCTTTATATATGTTAATGTTATGGAGAGCCCTGGGCTCTATATCTTTTCTTCTGCCAATGTTTTGGCACTATAAACAATGTTGAGGACAGGAACATCTAGTGCACATCAGTTCAAGGAGTGCCTTCTTGAGGTCTGTGGGTGTCACTTACTTTGGGATCATTATATTCTAAAGATGACATGCAATGATGTAATTTTTGGAATGGAATTCCCTATTCCATTCCAGGTAGTCGTCGACTATTATCACCACAGGGTGAGTTTCATATCACTAGATGGTGGATCTTTTCTTTATAAGGGAGAGTGGGATGTCCAGGCTAGTAGGGTGGGTCCAAAGCATCACAGGTTGGGAACATTTACAGTTCATATTTCTAGTCATTTTCCAGATGTCCAGGGACTTCACAGTTAGACTTTCCTTCAGTGGTGGATCATTTCAGAGATGTATTTCTAGAGGACTTTTCATGTTTTCATCTGGAGCGTGAGGTAGAATTTTCTATTGATCTTGATACAGGGGTGGCACCAGTGTCCATTCCTCCTTATAGGATGGATACACCAGAGTTGCAGGATCTCAGGAAACAGTTGGAGGAGTTGTAGGCCAAGGGTTTCATCTGACCCAGTACTTCTCCTTGGGGTTCTCCTGTCCTGCTTTTGAAAAGGTAGATGGTACTCATAGGCTTTGTGTTGATTATCAAAATATGAAATAGTTGATGGTCAAGAAATGATATCCCTTTCCTAGGATTGATGATCTCACTGATCAGCTTCGAGGAGCCTGAGTGTTCTCAAAGATTGACCTATGGTCCGATTATCATCTGTTGTGAATTAGATTATCGGATATACCTCTTACATCTTTCTAGAGTAGGTATGGTCTATATGAGTATATGGTTATGTTTTCCGGTCTCACGAATGTTCCTGCAGTTTTCGTGGCATTAATGAACCGAGTGTTCCATCCATACCTGGATTCCATTGTGGTTGATTTCATGGATGATATCTTGGTGTACCCTCACACTCGACACGACCACGCTACCCATCTTGAGATCATTTTGAGTACATTGTGGGAGCATAATTTATATTCTAATCTCTCCAAGTGCCAATTTCGGATGGACCATATTCACTTCTTGGGTCTTGTTATCTCAGAGACGGGAATGTTAGTAAACCTAGAGAAAGTTAGAGTAGTAGTTTTCTGGGAGCAGCCGAAGAATGTCTTTGAGGTGCGGAGTTTTCTCGGGTTGTCTGGATACTAAAGTAATTTCATACAGGACATCTCACGCTTAGCAGCACCACTGACAGGTCTGGCCAAGAAGGGGGTGAAGTTCATATGGTCAGATTCATGTGACTCATCCTTTTAGTAGTTGGAAGGGAGGTTGACTTCGGCAGCGATACTAGTCTTTCCAAAGCCAGGAAAGAATTATACCATTTACTTTGATGCATCAGGAATCTTGCTGGGAGTTGTGCTTATGCAGGGAGATGGAGTCATTGCGTGTAGGTCTCTATTGTTGAGGGCATATGAGAGGAATTACCTGACACACAATATGGAGTTGGCAGTTGTTGTTTATTCCCTACGCTGTTGGAGACAGTATCTTCTCGGAGAGAACATAGTGGTGATCACATACCACACGAGTCTCAAGTACATTTTCACTCAACGTGATATGAATTTGAGATAGTGAAGGTGGGTTGAGTACATTTAGTATTTTGACATTGAGCTTGCCAACACGCCAATGAAAGGCAATATAGGGGCTGACGCGCTAAGAAGGTGGACTCAGATAGAGGGCTAATAAATATTTAACATTGAATTATATATAATTTTCTATTTGTAAACACTCATTATAATTCCATGATAAATATTATGGAGGACTGATCAAATCATTCACTCATTATAATGAATAATTATCCTATAATTTCTTTAGTGTGTGTTTACCATCCATATAATTATCATTAAATAATTGTAATGAATAATTATCCTATAATTTCCTTTTTACCATAATTTGATTATTATTTTCAATATATGTTTAACACTAATTTTTCCATGAAAATAAACACTCATTAGTGTGTGACTGATCAAATCATTCACTCATTATAATGAATAATTATCCTACAATTTCTATAGTGTGTGAATGATAAACACTCGTAACAAGAGTATGTATATATATAATGAAAATAAATTCCTCTTTAAATAACTATGTGGGGAACAATATGATCCATGAGATTCCTCTATAATTTTGAGTCAGTCTAATAAATATTTATCGTTGAATTATAATGAGTGTTAAAACCATGAAAATGTATTTTCAAAAACATTATTTACATTTTCATGTTGCACTTATACAACTAAATATAATCATAATATATTTATTTTAGTTTCTCATAACCAATTTAAGATGGTTGACCACATTGTTTAAAAATTTAAGGACATCAATTAAATTCAAATTTCATTACATGATTCCTTTTATTGATTTCCGATGTCATTTTCAATTGATTTAAATACAGATTTATAGAAATTTATTTTATAAATGGTCAAAATTTTAGATAAATTTGTAAATAATTAAATAGAGGAGATCATTTTATACACAGTCTTTTTCTATAAATACAAATCATCATTTTTTATTACATGAAAATATTTTTTTAGAATGCATGTCTGGTGGTATTATTCTAGTTGCTCCAACTCTGCATGTTCAGAAAGGTCTTCATTGTGAGAGTTTAAAGAAAATATCCCACTTGTGATTTGATTCCAAAAATTGTGTCTTGTTACAAAGTAACATAGATCTATCTTTTACTGAAATTTTATGAAATCATATTCTTTCTAGTGACACATCTCAATTATTTTCACCAATAATTTTTTGGAATCTTCTATCTAGTGGAAATTTTATGGAGACTCAAATTATATGTCCAATGCTGTAAAAAAATTATTTGATCAATATAATTTAATGTTGTTAGAATCATTAAGAACAACCTAAAATTGTCTCTCTCTATAGGTATGTTTCATAAAAATGTTAATGAAATTTCCTAAACATCATCCAAAAACTCTATAAAAATCATATAATAATAAAAAATTTAAACAACCTATATCTCTATAGATTATAAAAAAATTATTAAAAAATGTTTTTTTTAAAAAAAGGGTAAAAAAATTGATATTCAATATCCTCATTTGGATTTGGTTGAAGCATTAAAATATTGAAAATAAAATTTTAGAACCCCTCAAATCAGTAACAAAATTTATCTTATCACAACAATTCTCATTGTTCCTTTAATGAATCTAAAAGAATATGGGTCCTCATACACCATAGGCTATTATCAATTTCTTCTATTATTTCACATAAATATATTTTCACATTGAATTATAATTATGATTCAATTCAATAATTTTACTCAATCATTTCTTCTTATAATGTTTATAAATAGAGAATAGGCTTATTGAGAATCATGTTAGGAATCATTAATACTATAAATTACACAAGGAATATCATTGGTGGTTTTAATGTTATTCTTAACCATGATGAAAAACATGGAATTGGAAATTATTCTAACTCAACTAGAAAATTTAAATCATTTAACAATTATAGCCTTCTCTTTGTAATTGATCATTTGGGATATAAATAAAATTGGAGATGAAGGAACCTCCATTGTATTTTTTCTTGTAAATTGGATTGATATTTTGTTAGTGATGCGTCCATCAATATTTTTTCTTATATATCTTGTTCCACACGTAGTAATTTTTACTCTGACCGTGACCGTATACTAGAAAAATGATATTTATAAAGTTGATAAGCCACTCATCCCCTTCATATATAACAATTATTTGACATTAAACAATGGTTATAGATCTATATTCAATGAAGTTTGGAACTCCATTAATTTTAGAGATTATAGTTTTTATAATATTTTAAGGAACAAAAGATTGATGAAAAAGTTGAAAAAATGAAATAAATTTCATTATAGTGACATTGATGAAAATATTTCATATCATGAATCATTACTTAATTATATTCAAGAAAAAGTCATTGTGATTGATTTTTCTACTTGCCTTGAAAAGGAAAATAATTTCATACAAGATTTGAATGTTCTTCTTAATTATAAGGAATGTATGAAGAGGGATTCCGTCAAAATTAAATTACATTAGGGTGGTAAATGAAACACTATTATCATTAATTATGCTCAAAGGTTAAGAAAAATTAATAGAACCTTGTTTTTTATTATTGATAATGGAATGTTCATTAAAAATTGAGATTTATGGGTAACACATGATTTCTCATATTACCAGAATCTCGTTGAATCCTCCAAAACCCCAACTAATTTTTTTGGATACATCATACATAATCATGTCACCTTAGAGGAAAATTCTATCCACTTTTTCATTGTCCTTGATTTTTAGATTAGAGAGGAAATCCTTGGTCACAACTCTAGGTGTTCTCTGGGTCTAGATGGTTTTAAAATTTTATTTATATCGATCTTATTGGGATATAATTCATAATGGCGTATGCATAATGATTATTCATTACATAGAGGTGGTCAGTTAACTATGGGATTAAATGCACAATTTCATATCCTCATCCCTTAAATTAATAATTCTATTGGGATTCATCTCTCCATGCATGTTTCGCTTGTGAATAATATTTATAAAAATATAGTGAAAATCCTAGCTAACAGATTAGAGGAAGTTGCTAATATGATTATGACTGCTAATAAATTTGGCTTCCTCAATGGAGAAATATACATGATTTTCTTGTTAAATCCTCTAAATGTGTTGATTTACATAAGAATCATACTATATTAGGGAACATTTATATTAAACTAGATGATAAAAAACCAATTGACACTCTTGAATGGTGATTTATTTGTGTTGTCCTAACCCATTGTGGATTCAATGAAACCATTGTTAATTGGGTTTAAATACACTTGAGTTTAGAAAATATATCAGTGTAAATAAATTACGATCCAAAGGAATATTTCATCTTCTCAATAGGTGTTAGAAAAGGTGGTCCCCATTCATCCATTATATTCCCAATTTCTAAAGACTATTTGAGAAGGCTTATTATTAATTTATTTAAGGAGAAAATGATTACTCCCATTAGGGATGGTAGGTGTCATGATCATAACACACAACATTCAAATGATGATGGTATAATTCATTTTTAAAACAGTGGTATAAAATGAGAATTAAGAACATGGAAATTCTCTTCTTCGCTCGAAAAGCATCTCCGATGGGGAAATTTGTTTGAAAAAATCATTCCAATACTTTGTTAAAATAAAATATATAGCCAGAAGGGTGAGAATCACTACAAGGTTAAGGATAGAGAATGAAATATTCACATTATTTATCCTATTGTCACTATGTTTTGAGGATAAAATTGATTCTTAAACATATATAACAATGTAATTAAAATTAGTAGTCAAATCCCATTTTATAAAGGAAAAAATGATTTCAATGTAAGGATGGATTCGTCTTGAAAAAGATAAAATTGGTTCCAAATTCATTCACTCTATTTTAGTTTATATATGTGCATCTTTTTCATAAAAATTATATGTAATTCTATTAAATTTTTTATTTTAAGTGGATGAATCCTTTAAAGGAAAATTGTCACTTTTCCCTAGAAAGAATGTTTCTAACTATTAGATTTTAGAGGGATGTGCATAAATAATCTCATCATGTTTAGCCATGGTGTATATGATGGATTTTATGGAGACTCATCATTAATATATATTACATCATTTCCTTTATCATTTAATTATTACTTTTAAAAATAAAGGATATGTATGATAATTATTTTGAATCGTCCACATTGTATTTTTTAAGAAAATCATATTCTATAATAATGATTGACTATTGTTAGACTTTCAGGAGTAATTAATATATAATTTTCATAATGGAAAATTGGACAAATACCCATCTCATCAACAACCTTCTTTAGTAAGACAATTTATTGGAATCTACTGAATCATTTAAAGAAAAATTGGAGATTTATGTTGATACCCAACCTTCTAATAGTAAATAAACTATATTAAATTTCAATGTTACTAATGGAAATTACATTCTTATATGGGAGCATAATGTCAATGGAATTCCACCCTCAATATACTTCTATTGTATGGAAACTCTTGAGAATATTAACATTTGGACAAGAAGCCTAAAATATTCATGGATTCTACCTTCTAGATGTACTCTTGTATGAAAAGTTTTTTATTCCAAACTTCCCCATGAGGAAATGCTTCAAATTTATGGGTTTAATATTTTCGATAAATGATTTTTTTTCAATAAACATTTAGAAGACACTAATCATATATTCCTTAGTATTGTTACAGTTGCTAACCAATGCATTTCTATTGTATATTAGTTTTAGGTTCATTTTCTTGATTGTTTCTCAATCTAGATTGAAGGGATTCTTATCTAAATGTATTGTAATCATGGAAAATATAGAATTTGATGCATGTAGATAGCATGGATGTTATTCATATAATATGTTACAAAATTAGTCAATTTATTCACGATTGAATAATTTTTTCGATTAGCATGTTTTAGCATGTTTCATCATAGTTGTTAAAGGTGAGAACTCCATTGAAATTGGAAAATTTGATAAATCTTTTCATAACTTTTTGTCCATAAATGTTACGTAATGTATGGTAATTTTTATCCTCCTTGTGTAATTATGGATTTTTTTTATGGAAACCACAACGGCTTCGTAGGATTAAATTTAATATATTTGGTTCTACAATATGTAAATCAAGATCCTCTAGATATGGTTCTATATTTAGAGACAAAAAATTAGTGAAATTTGTTGTCTTTATGGACCTTGTGTATTCTCTACATAATTGGATTATGAAAAGATAGGATTATCAATGCAGTTTAAGTAGCACTAAAACAGGTATGGTAAAATATATTTCTGGAAAAAGACTCTATAATGGTACTGTAAGAAATAAGAAATAGAATAATTCATTTGTCATGGGAACTCAGTAGTAGATGGATTAGCTTCTTGGAATCTATTTTTTCCATGAATTACATTATTATTCATGTCTTTTGTTATGAAAATTTATTGTTTTATGGATCGGTAAACATAAGGGTGATGAACAGTGCTTTGACATGGCTTAATGCTGTTTCTGATGAACATTTATCATTTTAACATAATGAAATTTTTTAAAAAACACACTTATGAGTTTGGTAACATTATTTTATTTTAATATAAGGGTCGTATCCTTTTGGAAAATTCCTAATTATACCAAAAGAACCAACCATTCACATATATAATGTTATATCACCAAACTACTATATAATGAAATGACATTAATGAAATTTAATCCCTTGTTGAAATACAATATTGTGGTTATGAAAATGATAAACTCACTTCCATGTTTTTACCTCACATTTTTTCGTATTTATATTTTTTATCTTCTCTATTCTATGATAACCTTAAATTTAGATGTATTTTTGTATGAATTGAAACTAACCTCCTATTTTTGGGACATTGATTTACTATGCTATGTTTTATGAAAACATTGTACATTATATCCTACATTTTCAACATTATTTATAGCATGGTGGAAGGAGGTTATATATAATGTGAAAGATTGTATTTGTGGAAGTTGAATATATTGTTTCATACAATATTGCAAAAATCACTATTTTAAAATATTTTTTGAGATCATCATAAATTTTTTGATTGTAAGAAAAAAACTCAACTGTAACCTATGGACCAGAATCATTCCTATTAATTAATTAATAATCCATAATGACGCGATTTAATGTCAAGTGTTAAAGGTTTTTTTGGAAGAATATTGGAACAATAGTTATCAAAGAGTATCTTAAAATTTATAAAAACATTGATAAAAAATTCAGCTAAAAATGTATCCCAATCATTTCTGTACATGAATGTGTAGAATAATCAAATTATTCTTCCACTCTACTATATGTAGCTGAACTATGATTCTTATTATTATAACATAAATAATATTTTCCCATAAAAATAGTCATACAAAAAGATATGATTCTATCATTGAAATATCCAACCCATTATTCATTCTTGTATTCAAAAATGTTTATATTACAACTTTAGTATAA
Organism: Viscum album; assembly: GCA_963277665.1. Classification (NCBI taxonomy): domain Eukaryota; kingdom Viridiplantae; phylum Streptophyta; class Magnoliopsida; order Santalales; family Viscaceae; genus Viscum; species Viscum album. The sequence continues at coordinate 3,660,470 of CAUJRU010000001.1, forward strand.
ATTCCCATAATAAGATGTTTCTTTTTCATTTTTTATAATTGTATTGGATTAAAAAATATTTGATTCATTTGAATCACCCAAATATCAGACACATAAATGAACAACATAAATTATGTCACAAAATGATGTTGTATGGTAGAGAAAACATTTTATCAATGTTTTAAAATCATATTAATTCCCACATTTCAATGATTCATCATTACACATATCTATGTTAATATTCATTTGAGTATAAATTGATTTTGAATCCACCATGCCAGACATTTTTAATAAAATCCTAATATATTATTTATAAAAAGAAAATATTTCATTCCTTTTGATTCAATTGTTTTCCTTTGAAGAATATAAATTATAATAGAATTGACATTTTGACATCTTTATTCATTTCTTCATCAAACACATTACAATGATTTTCAATATCCCATGAAAAAATTATTTCATAAAAAAACAATATCAATCATTTTACCTGAGTTCAATTCCGTCACATTTAATTTGTTGTTAACGTTAACTTCATAAAAGTAATATTTCACAAGAAACTATCATGTTTTTGGTACCATCCATGTTGGGATTGTTTCATTCCATACAAGGAATTCCACAACATATATACCATGATTTCATAATTGTCATAAAGGAAAAAAAATTCCCAAAACAATATTATTCCTCAATATCACTATTTTAGAAGGCTCACGTTATTCCCATTAGATAATATTAATTAAAAAATTGTGGAACAACTTCTTAGAATATTCTTATTGTTTTGAGTTACAGAAAAGGGGAAAATGTTTCATCAAAATTAACCCTTCATCATTTGAATATCCTGTTACAAACATGTTCTTCCTTGATTCTAGAATCTTCCCCATGTTCAAAACCCTTATTTTTTTAGATAAATTATTTTCCTAATTATAATGATTTATTATAGTCATAGACAAATTTCCCATGTGTCATTATTCTCAATATAATCAAACAATTCATTAATACCATCACCCCATTCTTTTTAATCAATTACCTATATAATACATTAATGTTCAACCTATAAGAAATGATGTGTAAGATTTTATATAATCAATATTATTCTTATTCAAACTGGAGCTTTCTAATTTCAGATAATGAATTCAGATTCAACTTGATTCAATAGAGTGCGGTATTTCATAATTTTTCTTCATTTTCACTTCATCACCAAATTAATCATATGAGTCTATAGATACATGATTTTACTCACATTAATATTTAGACTTGTTATTCTCATTAAATGAGTCATATTTATATTCATAATAATTTTCAGCATCCTTTGTTAATTAAGTTTAATTTTCAACAACTGTCACATCCTAGAAATCCACAATGTTTTGCAAAACAAAATCTAACATTTATAATGTCTTATTTTGGATGAATATCTAATGAAGAGAACATGGTCAATTTTTTTATAAAAATTTCCATGATTTGGATTTTGGATCATTATAAAAAATATTATAGAATAATACTTGAAATATTTAGATGAATGTTTTTTCATATATTGTATTGTGTCGGAAGTCATGTAAGATTATATTCATAAAAAATCTATTTTTCATAAGAATGAAATTAAAAACCCCTATAATTTATTTATACCTTATTAACCAACAATAATATTGTTCAATAATCTATTTATGTTCATTAAATTAAATTTCATCTTTCATATTACCTTCCCTAATCTTTCTCCCATTTTGAACTGATATAAAACTATGGAATTAAATTATTTTAAGTGTGATAGGTTCCTAATGTAGTCAACATTAGAATATAATATCATAATTATCAATCCAATTAACCTATTTCAACATTTCGATAACATATTTTTATATTTAAAATTCATGTAACCTATGTTACATATTTCTCTAATCTAAATATGATTTTCACTTAAACGTTCTCCATTCAGAATATTTATTCTAACTTTTATGATTTTTATGATACCGGAATATTTCCCATTGAATTCCTCCTTTAAATAATCAAAATTATTTACAAAACTCAGAAGGTTATGTATTATCAAATAAAAAAACATTCTTTCTCATTTCTCAATATAAATCTCACCAATTCACATTCCTATGATATTTATGAAAATATAATATAATAATGTTACTTATCTAAATTCTTGATTTTAAACATAGATTATGATCGTTATATCAAAAATCATATTAAATGAACAACCTTAACTAATAATCCATGTTTTCTTTATTTTTCTTTCATTGATAGTTGTCTTAGAAGAAAATTCTATTTCATTAAATATATTATTTCCTATATATATTTATTTTATAATAAATCAAAAATTTCTGAATGAATTTAGTTAAGAATTATATAGTAAATTTGTATGGCTAGTAACATATTACAAAAATTTCCTCCAGGGAACCAAAATGTTTTTTCTTTCAAACATTCTAGAATTATTTTATTTTTGATTTCAATTTTCACTTGGATTTAGATTGTTTCAATATTTTTTATCTAAAATATATCCCCTTTTTTCTTTTATATTTCAATGGATAGATATCTTATTATCAAATTTCTTTCCCTTGTGTCCATAGACTCCAAATAATCGATAAATTTCATTAAATCTCTATTTTCCTGTAGAAGTATGATATTTCCCTATAAAGTATTATATGGGTTTTATGAAATTATTCTTTTTTTCGTTTCCTCCTGACATGGGATAAATTCCTTATACATTTTGTTTTCCTAAATTTTTTATTTGATGGATTTCTCAATTCCATTATCATCCCATGGAATCCCAAAGAATTCAAATCCCTTCATGGTTATTTAAATGAAATTATCATTTTCATTTTTGGTGGGAATATTTCACATAATTTGTGGGAGTAAATTTCTTAGTAGTTCATAATGTTTATTATTTTTATAAGAAACCTTTTTGGAGATTTTCATTCATATTTATGAAGGTATATTAATACTCATGAAGTTTTAATTGACATTAAAATTCCTCATTTTACATAGTATCATTTTATGTACACCTATCTCCCATTATATTTCATTGTTCAATAACTAATTGTTTGATGTTTACGATATCATGTATATACTCATAATCGTAATTAAGAACATGATTACTTAATCAATATTTCTTATTTCCTTCTGTAATATTCAGATTTTTTTCTTCATTTTTTTTTTCAAGACACGATACAAGTTGTGATCTCACAAGATATTGTATATAAGATTATTCACCTCCATATTCATCATTGTTTGATGATTTTTTATTTTTATGAAATTTTCAATAATGGAAGTATATTGTTAGATATATTAATATTTTAATGAATTTAGGGATGTATAATCATATTCATGTATCATAGTTATTATAAATCATTGTATTTCAGGGATATTTTTCTTTCCAATAGTGTATTTTTTTCTTCTTAGAATTTATATTCCCCAACATCCACTAAAGTGTTTCTTAACTATCATCTTCATAGAAACTATCTTTATTCGATGGACAGTTCATAGAGAACTATCCAATTCCTTATAACACGAAATGTTTATTTGGTATGTCCCAAGGATACATTCCTCCACCTGTCGTTTAATTTTTAGGGAGAAGAAACATTGTATTTTTATTCATTTTATCAGCATCCTTATATTCTTAATCACGATTATCAACAATCTCAATATCATATATCATTAATTTTTCATTTACTCAAAACCCATTTATTCAATGATCTCCATTTTGAATTCTAGATCATTCCCAATATAATATGTAATTAAATATTTATGTACCAAATCAAGATTTATAATCATTATCTCCCAAAAAATATATTTTGAAATAAATCTTCTCGGGTAATATTCACAAGAGATTCTTATAATTTCTATAAATTTCGAAGACTTATATGAATCCACTAATGTTTCTAAATAAATTTTAATATATATATATAATTATTCTTAACTAGATTAATCATCTATAATTTTGATATTTTAAAATGAGATTTTTGGTATTTTTACCATCCACTCTGTAACATTGTTATTTCCCTTGAACAAATTTTTCCATTTTCCAATATTTCCTTAGCTGTTTTGACACTAATCAACATCATGAAAACTTTTTTTAAAAAATTATAGAATAAATATTTTTTATTGCATTCCCATCAACATCAATATTCCCTAATTTAGTATATATCATTTGATAACATTATTAAATATGTGGAAACTGAACTATTTATACATCAATAACTAGCTCGACAAGTGGGAGATGATATGTTAGTAATCTGTTTTTTATCGATAATAATTTTCCCTTTGATTGTAAGAAAAATATTACTATAGAACAAAGTTAGATTTTTCATGACTACTATTAAGTTTTGGAACCTATTCATATATACCAATTGATTTTCCTTGGAATTAATGGAATCTTTAAGATAGAGGGGGGGGTGAATCAATGTTGTTAATTTCCATAATTTCAGCCATTATGAAATTTAACCCCAATAAATATTCGGAGTTATTTTATTTATCAATATTTATTATGAAACCACAAGAATTCAAAGATAAAATGGAAAAAATGTGATTCATGATCAATAATGTTCGATATCAATGTGAAAACCTATGACATTATCATGGTGACTCCCATCAGTATATGTAATTTCACTATTATGATGAACTAAATACAACAGTATATAAATCAAGTTAGACTAAATCAATAGTAGTTATTATACTATCTCCATTTAGTCTACAAGTTATTCATAAAATACTATGAATCAAAAAAATATAGGAATATTTTTAAATCATCCCCCACAAAGTTCATCCAGATACATTTTATGTTTATATTCATCATAAATTGTTCTTCTAGTTTTCCTCTTATTCTTATTGAGATATCCTATCTGGAGAACCTAAATAAATATTTTCCTGACTTATATCCTAAATTTTATCTTATTACGAATAAAAATGTGCCTTATGCTTCTTCCTTGTAACTTCTTGAGACCCTCTTTATCCAGTTTCTGTAAACTGAAATCTGATATCAAAATATTTTGGTCAAAAAAATTTCAGGTGCGTCACATTAACCCAATAATTATGATTAGTTGGAATATAAAATTATGAACAACTCTGAAGAATTTCATCATTTCATAAACATGAATAATGGTATGTATATTAATACATTACTCCCAATTTATATACGTCCTCCAAATCTAGAGAAGGTGGAAAACAAACATCAGATTTCCACTAATTGAAACTCCAAAATCAATTATTCAGGTTATTTTTATATTTTTTGTATTCTTCATATCTTCTGACTAGTATAAATGATAATTCTTAAAGAGTTGTGATTTCCAATACTTTTAAACCAACATCAAAATTCATTACCTAAAAAATTATTGGAATATAATATAATATTTTTTATTATAAATATAAAAATTACATTAGAAACATCGCCATTCTTGACCACATTTTTACAAAGGTTAATACAAAGATATTAATTATATATACACTACATTCTATTCAAAATAAATCTTTAAAAAAATCCACTATATGAAGAAATGTTTGAGTGTTTTTTATCCAGATAACACTTTCCAATACCATCATATGTTCATTTATCCTCTTCTTATACATTTCTAAAAAAATTGAAATGTATGTCATAATACATCTACAATATTGGCCTAATCTATGTTCATCCAATTTACCTCATTCAGAAATGCACATCATATCATTAAACCTGTGAACATAACACATCCTATTTCAAAAAAATTAAACTTTAATAAATATGAAAACTGTCATCTAGAAATATCATATACACGTATCAATTTTAGAGGTCCCAATAATGATAAACATCATTGGAATATATTACATTCCCATGACCTATATATAATAGTTGTTTATATTTTGACAAAATCTAAAGAATTTGGTAACATGAAACATTATTTTTCTACTTTTATTCTTAGATTTTATCTATCATTTTGTATTGAATAAAAAAATTAATTAGTCCCCCATTAAATTAAAATGTTTTAAAATTTTAACAATATTTTCACTTCATTCAACATAGTAAATCACTTTCTCTCTTATTTTATTCACATTTCATTACTCAAAATTGTTTAATTCCATAAAATCATTATTTAAAATGATTTTCCAGTTCTCTTCCTCTGGTATCTCCAACATCTCCTCCCTGTTAATATTTTATCTTGTACCTCCAAATAATTTTTGAAACCCCAATATATATTTTTTCTTGGCAATCTACATCTGATGGATCCTTTTTTGGAAAATTGTGTATAACCAAAAAATATTCCCTTCTCACCCTATAGATGTTGTTCAACCTATCACCAATATTCTGCGGACACTTCTTCAATATTATGAAATTTAATATTCCAAATAATTCATCCTCTTATAATTTTTCTGGTGCGTCAAAGTATATCTCCCCCTTTGTATAGATTATTCTATCGTGATATTTTCAGGATGTTGTAAACATTAAGAATAAAATAGCATTGTCATAATTTATATGGTTTTTGATAACAATTTCATTGAATCTTCATAAAAATCATTCAACAAATTCATGAAAAACATTTCTTAATAATAAATATTCAGATACTTCTTCTCGCATTTTTATAATAGACATTCTTAATAGCAGTATTTTATCGATAAATAAAAATATTTATTGGAAAAAAATACAAAGGGTCATCAATCTTCATTGATTTTCATATCTTATTCATATATTTATTAATGTGTATAGCTATAAATTTTCTAATTTTTTTATAATAGATTGATAAATATGGGTTTATTAGTTATCAGAGTCTATTTATCTCAAAAATAGGTATTGTAAATTATATTAATTAATATCTTTCTCATATGGTGATTTTATATTCATTGAATGTAATTATGTTTAATTATAAAATTTTACATGAATTTTGTGATCTCTCCAATTAGATTGGGATGGGCCACCATTGGCCTAATAGAAAATAAGGAACACATTGTATTCTAAAACCTTTATTTGTTGTTCCATGATTGAATGAGTAATTTTGCTACTCGTTTTAAATTATTTGATTAAAAAAGTCTTATTTTCAACAGAAAAGGGTTTTTATTTGTTAGATTTGTATTCAATATGGTATTTTTGAGGGAAAATAATTAATAAAGGATATGTTATAATAGAATTTCATTTTGAATAAGGGTATTTCGTGTGATCGATCTATAATGGAATATCACTTCTGTTTGTTTTATTCTAATTAATGATATCATTTTAATTTTTGATAAGGAAATAGATTGAGTATATAAGGCATTATATGACTTTATTAAATGGGTTATATAATTTTTTTAATTTTTTATTGAGGGAATCATAATATTTCTTGGTTTGAGATTGTTTTAGACTGGATTACTACATCTAGGCAAGGGAATGTTTTAAAAATATTTAATGATTATTGGTGATTTCTATTTTTTTGGCCATTTATACTGTTCATTTATAATGATAATGGATGAATATTTAGGAATAAATTAATAGGTAAAAAAATTTCTTTTAGTTTTATGGATTGATGTGAAACCATGTGTCTAAGATAACCTATCAATTTTCCACTTATGGGTTCAACTATCTAGTTGGAATGAATTGAAATAATTGACCCCTTAAAAGGTAGAGAGGGGATAAATTTATATTGTTTGAAAAAAAAGAACATAACATGTATTGAGTTGGGTTCATCGTCATTTTTAAATTGGGTGTATAATTGATCTATTTAACTATAATTAAGTCTTGTATGACCTACTTTTTCGGAATATTGATTTGGTGATAAATCTTTCTTTTTATTAGGTGTGATGAGAATGAACATGAATAGTGTGGGAAATCTAGTGTAGTTGGTCTTGTATGATCGCTGGGTACCTCTTTGTGGAGCCTTATACCTGGGATATTATATTGGGATAATTTCGTAATCCTCTTATTTCCTTAATTATAGGAATAATTTTCTATATGGGTATTTATTTGATATTCTCTAACTAATAGAATTGAAAAATAAAGGGTGTTTGGTAATCTTAATTTTAGGTTATAATCTATGGAAATAATATTTTCATATTATTTATTATCTAACCATGTTTTATAGTTGTGATGAGACCTCACTCCAAGTAATATGGTTAAGGCTTATATTGTAAAGTGAGATTATTCATTTTATGTGGGATGACACCTCATCTCGAGAAAGATGACAGAGTTTTGGGATGAGATACTTCATGTGGTATAAGAACTCAAACATGAATAGATAGACAAATTATAGGTCAGTGGTAAAATATTTTATTTAATGAGACCTCACCCTATGTGAGAAGGTGCATGCATGTGATTAAGTATTTAATATGGAATGAAAAATTAACCATAGTGTAAGGGTGGTGGTTTGTGAAAAGGTGTGAGAGTGTTGATATCACCCTATTCTGAGTGAGTGTTTTGGACAAAGTCGTTGTATTATGGATTAATTGGTATATGAGAGGATAATCTATAATGATTTTGAGTGAAATACTCTAATTGAGAGGGAACTATTAGAGAGTTAGTATGGATTGATACATGACAAAACATGAGCGAGATAGAGTGGTCATGAACATGATTTGGAATTGATGATTTTTCTCTGATAGGGAGAGAATGGGTTTTGAAAATATATGAGATGTAGCACTATATGAGATTTTAGTGGTATTAGATTGCACATGAAATGGAATCCTCGAAGGAAACCAGACTCAATGTGAGTAGGTTTTGGTCATTACAGATTTTTATGATCATTCCCCAGGGGATGTGTTAAGGTATGGGATCTATTGTGAATTAATATATTCTATACAACATTAAAAGATGCAGGTGGAGTCAGTTCCATGGGGGTGGTTAACATAGGATAACCATACACATTCTTTTACATTAGAATCATACGCTACGTTTCTAGGTAGGTGTGATTCATGTTCATGAATAGAACACCTATTTAAGATGAAGTAAAGATCTATTTTATTTTTTTAGTAATCACTATATCTATGTAATTATAGAAATTATATAAGTTAATTAGTATGAAACCTATCTTTTTACATGACACAGATATCAATGTACATGGGTATACCACCATGTTCACCTTTAACCACAAGTATTTATATATCTGGAAATACCACCTAGGTCATATAGGCTATAGAGGCTAAATATTAATAAACAATTATTATATGATACGGTATATATTCCATTCAAATTAAAAAACCAATTTTTTTATGATATATGTTTCATCTTTTTTATAAGAACCTGACCTAAAACATTAAATAATCTAGTAATTTTTTTAGAATTCAAATTAATACATTTAAAAATATATTTTAATTTAATAGTTTTATGATTTAAGACACAATTCATTCATATCAATACACGTGCATAAAAGGTGGGTAGTATTAAATCATTATCCTTTTGATCCAAAAAAATAGTTTTTTACAAAACATGAAATATTTGCATGAAAAATCATTACAATATTGAGCATGGATTCTTTATTTCCCATATATAAAAAAACATAAATAAAATCATAAATGTAAATTTGGGAATAACTTATATATGATTGTAACCATCATGGCTTCTATAGGATTTTTATCACACACGACTACATTACAACATAAACCTCACAACTGCCTTATGATGTAACTCTCACAACTACCTTATGGTGTAACCATCACACTTAAACATTGAGTAACAATATAGTCGACCTCCAACGTAATAATTCATAATGAATTGGAGGGAGATATATATGCCACCATTCATCTTAAAAAATTCCCAATAACAATAACAAAATCATTAAATAGGAATACTTGCATCATAAAAATCATTCCTTGAGAAAAATCACATATTAAAGGAATACAACGTGTATTCAATAGAAAACACTTTACATGAAAATAGAAAATTAAATTTAAAAAGTAATCATTAAAAATAAACAGTTTAATGAATTTTGTAAAATCATCACATCCCATATATTTTTAATAAAACATTACTTTATAAATGTGTAACACTAGAAATTAAAAGTGGATTCTTTATGAAAAGTCCATTACCACAGGTTCAAATTACATAAAACGTGTTAAAACCTCATGTATAATGGTTTAAATAGTGTTATGAATATATTATAGAACTATATTAATATATATAAAACCTTTTAAAATATTATATAACTACTTTCCACCCATTTTTTATAATATTTTATTATTTTCAATGTTTTTGGTGAGTTTATTACTTGGTTTCCATGGTTGGATCATTATGGATTTTCATGTCGAGTGGAAGAAAAAAATAGATATAAGGACCTGTCCTTAAAACCATACATAACCATGAATTAAAAGAATAATTCACATTGAGGATCTTTTCAGGTTTAGAGTTTTAGAGATTTAGGACATAACTATTACATCTCACAAGATTACAAAGTAGACACTACTACTAAGTTTCCATAAAATAAAAACTCTTAAAAAGAAACATGTCTAGTTCCATGTTTTAGATATCATGTCTTTCCTTGATCCCATCCATGAACCTATTCATCTTTATGTACTATGGAAAACATTTCAAAAACTTGGGATGAGCATAAAAAGCCCAGTAAAGGATACACAAAGAAGGAAAACTGTTAGTTTTTTCAAAAAACAAGTAAAACATGAATACATTATCAAAGTAATACTTTTCACCTTTATGAAGTAGTAAATACTCTTCCGCGAATAAAAGATCACTACTTATCCTTTGTAACCAAAATATTACCATAAACCCATATAAAGAACACATTATATATAAAGGTAACTTGGGACATAGACATACTTAAATGGAATAACCATACGTTCGACTTCCACACATATCACTAAATGGAATAGCCATATGGCCAACTTCCATACCCAATGCATTGGAGGTTATAACGTAACCACCCATCCTGGTATTCACGACACCACCCTTCATATGATGTATCACATAACCACCAGTCCAATGTCCAAATACCATTATAAAATCATAACACATAAAACAATTATAAAGAAAATAAAATATTTCCACATTTCAATCACAATATATCACATAAATATATTGAAAAAAAATCCATTATCAAAACCATTTTCAGTACCAAAACACATAAACGAGTATATGGTATTTATTTACTATTAAAAACATTACGGCTTGTTGAGGAAGCTAAGGATCAAATAATACTCAAGGCGGCAGAAAGGTTGTCGTCACCGCATATGTTAAAAAGAATCATACTTTTTATCGTTTAGTAAAATGCTTCGTACAGAAAAGATTCCTTTTGAATAAAAGTAAATTTCAAATGGGTTTATACACTGTATAAAAGAATTTTGTGTATAAAACAAAATATGCCTCAATTAAAGGAGATTGAGACGAAGTCCCATACAATGATGGTGTCCTTAAGATAAGGATAAATCAATTAAATAATTTATTTGTGAAAAATATAAATACACCCAATATAAGTGGATATTAAGTGTTAAAAAATCAGAGTCATTCACACATATTCATAGCATGACATGTTGAAGTAGTACAAGATTAACCCAAAGGATTGAAATTGAGTTAATAAGTTCTTTTGCAAAAATTTGACAGCCTAACGTCGTCACATTAAAATTCATAAAATTAGTTTATGAGAGAAAAAATGGTTTATCATCACATGTAAATACAATATACATCAATAAGGATATAGAAGAACATATTCCCACATAACAAGATGTAAATTAAAACACATAACAAAAAGAAGTATTTTAAAAAGAGGAGGGTGATAGGTTCTCTTACCGATTCGGGTAACGTTCGAAACATACACCCCATGAAAGAAGTAACCTACAAAATTGATGTAAATACACATAATTGAAATTATATTACACAAATAGTATAATAATGGGCAGTACATAGACCACTCAGTGGAAATGGTGGCAAATGTAGCAAAAATCTCACTGGAATAAAAGTGAGAAGAAAAATCCCTTATGAAAACTCAGCAGCCTAACAACGCCACTTAAAACTCCCAATAATGGATTTTTGAGATCAAATAGGGTCTCTCATAATATGAACATAAAATTTACAGAATGAGGGATATAAAACAACATCCCCAAAAATAATAAAGTTGATCTTAAAAGAAATGACATAAAATAGAGTACTTAAAAAGAAAGGTAGAGGTAGGATCCCTTACCTCATGTCCGACATGACTAGATCATTCTTTAATCATCTGAATAATAAACTAGAGTTAATTTCTACTTTCTTAAAAACCCTTTTTGTGTTCATTATTCCTTTTATATCATTTATTACCATTTTATTAACATCATGTAATTATTTATGTTAATAACGGTCATTTTGTCGATCATTGGTACTTGAGACAAAAATAAACTTCTTATAATTACATGTTGTTGATGTGGTAAAATATCCATTACATCCGGAAATATATTCATGATTTAGATATCATATATTTCATATATATAAATTATATAAACTCATTTATAATATTACATAACATTCAGAGGTTAGAAATTAAATGCACCGTTCCTGGAGACGGTAAGCCATACATACGCATGTACGCTACTTTCATTTCTATTTAATATTTAATTGAATGAAATCATAATTATATAAAGGTATATTATAGTTCCAGTATAATATGATATATATAATATCATATCTCCATCCTTTATACCTCCCACATATGGCATTAACGAATCAAATCACTTTGAGGGGGCGGTAGTCCGCACTTCCCAAAATGAAGAAATCGCTTTTACCCATAATGGAAAACATAATGGTGTGGCATAAATGAAAAATAAAGAAGAATATAGAAAATATAAACATAAAATATAAAATATTTAAATATAGTGACATCTTAATGGCCACCATGAAAGGTGTTAGAATAATATTGATCGATCATCGTTTCGTGAGGCAGAAATTCGCCATCCACAGAAACAGTATGTTCTTTAACCATTAGACTGAGGTGTGTGTAAGTGTAGCTCGAATAACTGTCATAAAAAAGACCTAGTATATTGAAGATACAGGTGTTGTTCAAAAGGAATGTAATAAAGGCAGTTAAGGGGGTTGGAGAAGAAAAATAAAACAAAATGACATAAGGGAAGGCATTACCTTTAAATCGGATAACTCTTTTTGATTTGAGCTCAAAGGCTGCCTTGGAAAAACCTTTGCCCAATGTGAGGCATATACGAGTAAGATTGGGATGTGTAGAGACAAAATGATCATAGTTTTTCCTAGACAATGGATTCAGAGGGGTGGGTAAGGTGGTAGAGGTGGGGGCCTTTTATAAGAGGGAGGAGGGGCACTCTTGGAATGTTATAAAAAGATACTTTATTATAAAATGGTTTTCGGATATCAAAGGTCCTAAAATTATATATTTCGAGGATAAGGTGATAAGGGATCTAAATACACCAATACAATTCGTTTTTGACATGTGTATGTCTTATATTTTACATTATCATTTCAATTTATATAAATCGTTCATTAACGAGGTAATCATTGCATCATCATAATGTCATAAATAATATAATTTATTTAATGTCTAAAAATTATTAAAAAAAATCAATGATGTAGGAAATATTTTTAGTTTTCCAATGACTACTTATAGTGAAACATATGACTTTTATATCCACATGTAAAAATTGCTTTAGTAAAACAATTCATGATTGTGACATTTTTATTTTAACTTTAAATAAAAAGTTATTAATGTCATTTTCTTACACAAGTGGCTCCATGGGGTCCCCATGTTGACCCATAGATTTTATTGGTCGGCTATGACTCATTCAAAAAGGGTAGGACATGTATCAAGGTCATTAAATATTATTATAACATTATTTTTACCTTAAATTACCCGAATTACCTTTAATCGCGATTAATAAAACATAAAAGTTACTATTCACCAAAAAACTATTTTAATCCCATTGAACCACATTTTACATCCTCATGACAACCATGTATGTTGGATTTTTGAAATTAAAATCACAGAAGTTGTAATGTTTCATTTAAACAAAAAATCTGTTATTTAACTACCACTTAGTGGTTTCACTATTCATCAAAAATTCAAATTTTTCAAAAAAATACCAAAAAAACACCAAAAGCAATATTTGATATTCAGAATTCAAAAATGATGTCTATTATAAAAAATTCAAAAAATATAAGTTGCATTGATTAATTTAATAATTAATTCCCACTGTCAAAACAAATAGCTTGTTTTTAAGAAACAATATCTATTAAAAGATTGACACTAGTTTAAGTCCAATTTCAAAGTGAAATTAATTCCAATGACCACCATTGGATTAAATGGTAAAAATATATTCTAAATAAACTTTAGTCTCAATTAAAAATATAATATATCCATATAAAAAAATTATATTAAAACGAGGCTTTGAATTAAAATGCATCATTTTCACTAAAAATGACTTTATCAGAAAAATAGCAAAAATTTACCCAAGGTAAATTTTGATGTCCAAATTCTAAAGAAGAATTTTTTTTTGACAAATACAACATATAAAATTGTAAAATGTTTATTTAAAAATTTTTATCCATCAAAAGGCGATTAATCGACCTTTTAAAGAATATTAGAAGATTTATGCTTAAAATTAGATTCATTTTCATTTTAAGCCTCTAACATTTATTGGATAAAAGTAAAAATATTTGAAAAACATATATAATGATTTATTAGTTAGTTCCATTCATTCTGGAAATTACAATGGCTTGGCGTTAACTACCATTTAAAATAATATTATTTTATTATTAGAGTGCAACATAAGATATCAATGAAACTTGTTGTTGCGTATTGGGTACGCCATCGAGCATAGTGTTCCCTTTAAAGTAATATTAATATTTTATTCACAAGTATGGATAAATATGAAAATTTCATATTCTTTATTTACGTGGGGTGTTACATCCTTCCCCCCTTGTGGGAATTTCATCCTCTCAATTTTAAAATTGGGCTTGCAAACTTCATTGAAAATCCCACATAGGAACAAGAGTTAGTAAAATTATCACTTTAAAATAATGAAAGAGAAGTACAAAGGTCACCCGAGTTAACCCATACTATTATTCATTGTATGAAAACATAGACATTGAGTAGAAAAAAATGGGTCATGTTCTGATGGAGAGTGACAGAAAACATTTTAGGAGAATGTTAACCACAATTAAATTACAATCTTGTGATGGGTTAAACAGTATTTGATTCCCTAGTCGGAAAAATTAACAGAAAACATTTTTTTATGTTACTTTTAATTGAGAAATTTATTTATGAGATTAACTAAAACATAAGGAAGTATTCTTACATGTCATGTTGACTTTCACCTTTTACTAGATTTCTTACACAAACTCATATTTTCTCCAAAAGACAAGAATTTAGGATGACTTGTTCACATCAAGAGAGCTATAATAAACTTCTAGAGAATCACATAATCCACAAAAGAAATATATATACTTCCCATGTATTTAGACCTTAACCAAAAGAAAAACCAAAAAGGTTAGTATGAGATCATATAATACCCAAAAAGGATAATCCTTTATAAAAAAATCTATTCTTAATCTCTAAAATTTGTCAAACAATACACAAAGTTCAACAAAGACCATTCAATAAACATCTATCCATAAAATTATTCAACGTAATCAAAACTAACACTAAAACCCAAATATATGAAGGATTTAATCACATAGTATTCCAAGATAAACCTTAATATTTATCTCTAAATAACATCAGTTCTTCTTAAAGTCTCATTCTGAAAAGTAATTAACCTAATCACATACCCACCATGATAGTTTAATAATTTCCATAGATAACCCAAACTCAAATTATTCTTTATTCATAAGATCATATAACTACAAAGAATTAGTCAAACTAACCAGGGACTTCACGTAGTCCAATGGTAGGAGATAAATACCAATCGCACTTTGGTTGTGGGTTAGATTACCGCAGCTTCGTCCGACGCAACAGGTTGTCACACAGTCTACGTGTTGTCCTTTTTCCAAAACTACATAATTCTTATAACATTCCCCAAAAATCTATAAAATCTTCAAAAATAACAATAAAACAATTTAACGTCAAGTTTATCTCATGTCGTTTATATTTCATCATAACATATAGTAACCCATAATTACCTCAAAAGTAAGGAGCATATAAACACTAATGGTTACCATTATAATTATTACCTGAACTTCCATGTCGAGTTGGTTCTCTCGTACATGGTGCATTAGAGAACTCACCAATGTTCAAGTGGTTGATCATGCGTACTGATAGTTGGTT
This sequence comes from Viscum album, assembly GCA_963277665.1. NCBI lineage: Eukaryota > Viridiplantae > Streptophyta > Magnoliopsida > Santalales > Viscaceae > Viscum > Viscum album. The sequence goes on from CAUJRU010000001.1 coordinate 3,676,582, forward strand.
TTGAATAACCATGAGATTTCTCAATGAATCCCCCATTTCATTCAGTCTCTTAATCAGAGAACCACAACAGTTTCCTTCAAACCCATTGTCACTTTGGTGCCTGCTAGATCCATCCATTTACTAAATAAAAAACTGTCTGTGTGAGTATATCAACAAAATCATCATGTACTTATGAGGAATATGAACAGTAAGATGTTCTTACTCATTCAATTTATCTAAAAACTATGACTCTTTCTGAATTCCTAGCCATTATTGTAATGTTATATATGCTTAAAGAATACCCTAACCTCTAAAGTTATCTAAACCGACCTTTGATACCAACTATAAGGACCTATCCTTATAATCTTACATAACCATGAATTAAATGAATAATTTACATTGAGGATCATTTCAGGTTTAGAGTTTTAGATATTTAGGACATAACTATTACATCTCAAAAGATTACAAAGCTGACACTACTACTACGTTTCCATAAAATATAAACTCTTAAAAAGAAACATATCTAGTTCCATGTTTTAGATAGCATGTCTTTCCTTGATCCCATCATTGACCCTATTCATCTTTAAGTCCTGTGGAAAAAATTTCAAAAACTTTGGATGAGAATAAAAATCCCAGTAAAGGATACACAAAGAAGGAAAAATGTTAGTTTTTTCAAAAAACAAGTTAACCATGAATACATTATCAAAGTAATACTTTTCACCTTAATGAAGTAGTAAATACTATTCATCGAATAAATGATCACTACTTATCCTTTATAACCAAAAGATTACCATAAACCCATATAAAGAAAACATAAAATATAATGGTAACTTGGGACAAAATCATACATAAATGTAACAACCATACAGTCGACTTCCACACATATCACTAAATGGAATAGCCATATGGCCAACTTCCATACCCAATGCACTGGAGGTTATAATGTAACCACCCATCCTGGTATTCATGACACCACCCGTCATATGGTTTATCACGTAACAACCCATCAAATGTACATGTACCATTATAAAATAATATCACATAAAACAATTATAAAGGATAGAAAATATTTCCACATTTTATTCACAATATATCACATAAATATATTGACGTAACAAATCCATTATCAAAACCATTTTCAATACCAAAATACATAAAAGAGTATATGGTATTTATTTACTTTTAAAAAAATTATGGTTTTTTGAGGAAGTCGAGTATCACATAATACTCGCGGCGGTGGAATGGTTGTCGTCACCGCGTACGTTAAAAACAAACATATTTTTTCGTTTAGTAAAATGCTTCGTACAGAAAAGATTCCATTTGAATAAAAGTAAAAGTCCAAGTGGTTTATACACCGTATAAAATAAAGTCGTGTGTAAAAAAATATGCCTCAATGAAAGGAGATTAAGACGATGTCCCATACAAAGAGGGTATCCTTAGGTTATGGATAAATCAATTTCATGATTTTTGTATGAAAAATATGAATACACCCAATATAAGTAGATATTAAGTTTAAAACAATAAGATTCATTCACATATATTCATATCATGACATATTCAAGGAGTACAAGTTTAACCCAAAGTATTGAAATTGAGTTAAGAAGTTCCTTTTCAAAAATTCGACAGCCTAACTTTGTCACATTAAAATTCATAAAATTAGTTTATGAGAGATAAAATGGTATCTCATCACTTGGAAATAAAATTTATATCAATAAGGATATAGAAGAACATATCCCCACATCAGAAGATGTTAATTAAAAGGCATAATAAAAAGAAGTCTTTTAAAAAGAGGAGGGTGAAAGGTTCTCTTACCGATTTGGGTATCTTTAGAGACGTACAACCCATGAAAGAAGCACCACAAAAAATTGATGTAAATACCCATAAATGAAATTATATTACACTAAGAATATAATAATGGGAAGTACATACACCACTCAACGGAAATAGTGGAAAATATAGCATAAATCTCACGGGAATAAAAGTGAGATGAAAAATCCCTTACGAAAACTCGGTAGCCTAACAGCGCCACTTAAAACTCCCAAAAATAGATTTGTGAGATCAAATAGGGACTCTCATTATATAAACATAAAATGTAAATAATGAGGAATATAAAATAACATCCCCAAAAATAAGAAAGTTGAGCTTAAAAGAATTGACATAAAAGAGAGTACTTAAAAGAAAGAGAGAGGTAGGATCCCTTACCTCATGTCTGACATGACTCAATTATTCTTTAATCTCCTAAAAAATAAACTAGAGTTAATTTCTAATTTCTTAAAAACCTGTTTATGTTAATTATTCATTTTATATCATTTATTACCATTTTATGAATGTCATGTAATTATTTAAGTTAATAACGGTCGTTTTGTCGATCATTGGTTCTTGAGTCAGAAATAAACTTCTTATAATTACAATTTGATCATGTGGAAAATATACATTATATCCAGAAATATATGCAGGATTTAGATAAAATATATTTCATATATATCCAGTATATAAATTCATTTATAATTTTACATAACATTTAGAGTTAAGAAATGAAATGAACCGTTCATGGAGAAGATAAGTTGTACGTACGCATGAACGATACTTTCATTTCTATTTCATATTTAATGGAATGAAATAATAATCATATAAATTTATATTATAATTTAAGTATAATATCATATATTTAAAATCATTAACCCCATACTTTATACATCCCACATATGGCATTAACGAATCAAATCACTTGGAGGGGGCGGTATTCCACACTTCCTCCAATGAAAATATCATGTTTACCTATAATGGAAACCATAAGGTTGTGCCATAAATGAAAAATACAGAAACATTTAGAAAAAATAAACATAATATATATCATATATAAATATAGTGACATCTTAATGGCCACCCTAAAAGGTGTTAGAATAATATTGAACAATCATCGTTTCGTGAGACAGAAATTCTCCATCCACAGAAATAGTATGTTCTTTAACTATTAGACGGATGTGTGTGTAAGTGTAGCTCGAATACTTCCCATAAAAACATTTTAGTATATTTTATATACTAGTATTGTTACAAAATAAAGTAATAAAAAGTGTTTATGGGGTTGGATGAGCAAAATAAAACAAAATAACATAAGAGAAGACATTACCTTTAAATCAGATAACTCTTTTTGATTTGAGCTCAAAGGCTTCCTTGGAAAGACTTCTGCCCAAAGTGAGGATTCTAGGAGTATGGGAGGAATTTTTAGAGACAAAAGGAGCATATCTTGGCCGATCCAATGGCTTGAGAGGTGTGGGTAAGGTGGTAGAGGTGTGGGCCTTTTATAAGAGGGAGTAGGGGCACTCTTGAAAAGTTATCAAAAGATACCTTATTATAAATGATTTTCAGATTTCAAAGGTCCCAAAATTATATTTTTCGAGTATAAGGTGATATGCGATCGAAATCCATCCATAAAATAGTTTTTTGACAAGTTTATGCCTTGGATGTTACATTATCGTTTCATTTTATTTAAATCGTTCATTAATACGGCAATCGCTGCATCATCATGGTGTCATAAATAAATTAATTTATTTAATGTCTAAAAATTATAAAATAAATACTAAGATGTAGGAAATCTTTATATCTTTCTAATGACTATTTATATTTAAAAATATGACTTTTATAACCCCATGTAAAAATTGTTTTAGTAAAACAATTCATGTTTGTGACATTTATATTTTAACTTTAAATAAAAAGTTATTAATATCATTTTCTTACCCAAGTGGCACCATGGGGTCCCCATATTGACCCATGGATTGTCTTTGTCGGTCATGACTCATCCAATAAAGGTAGGACATGTTTCATGGTCATTTCATATTATTATAACATTATTTTTACCTTAAATTACACTAATTACCTTAAATCACGATTAATAAAACTTAAAAGTTACTATTCACCAAAAAATTATTTTAATCCCATTGAACCGCATTTTACATCCTAATTAAAACCATTTATGTCATATTTTTAAAATTAAAATCACATAAGTGGTATAGTTTCATTTAAACGTAAAATCTATTTTTTAACTACCACTTAGTGGTTTCACTATTCATCAAAAATTGATGTTTTTCAAAAAAAAACCCAAAATTCACCCTAAGATATATTTGATATTCCGAATTCAAAAATTAATTCTATTTTAAAAAATTCAAAACATATAAGTTTCATTAATTAATATAATAATAAATTCCCATTGTCAAAACAAATAGCGTGTTTTTAAGAAACAATATCTATTAAAAGATTGACACTAGTTTAAGTCCAATTTCAATGTGAAATTAATTCCAATGACCACCATTGGATTAAATGGTAAAAATATATTCTAAATAAACATTAATCTCAACTAAAAAGATAATCTATCCATATAAATAAATCAGATTAAAATGAGGTTTTGAATTAAAATGCAACATTTTCTCTAAAAGTGATCTTTATTGGAAAAATAACAAAAATTAATACAAAGTAAATTTTGATGTCCAGATTCTAAAGAAGGATTTTATTTTTCCAAATAAAACATATAAAATTGTCAAAAGTATATTTAAAAATGGTTCTCCATCAAAAGGAGGTTAATCGTCCTTTTAAATAATATTAGAAGATTTATGCTTAAAATTAGATTCATTTGCATTTTAAGTCTCTAACATTTATTGGATAAAAGTAAAAATATTTGACAAACATATATAATCATTTTTTAGTTAGTTCCATCAATCCCTCCATTACAATGGCTAGGCATTAACTACCATTTAAAATTATATTATTTTATTATTAGAGTTCAACGCAAGATTTCAAAGAAACATGTTGTTGCGTATTGGGTACGCCATCAAGCATAGAGTTCCCTTTAAAGATATATTAATATTTTATTCACAAATATGGATAAATATGAAAATGTCATATTCTTTATTTACCCTCGGTTTTTGATTTTTTGTGAGACTAGAATGTCTTGTACATTGTTATGTGACTTGGTAAGGAAATTGGGTTGAAATTAAACAATATAACAGGATTTTGTGTTTGAGTAGAAGTGGCGGTGAGGGATGATATTTACAGTGGAGGACAGAGGTGTTTTCTCATTATTTTTCCATTAGATTATTATTTAGGATGAATCCTACGAATAGTTTGAGAATAATAACTAAATATATTAAAATGATGAAGTATATTTTAAGATTTTGATTATTATATAATCAATAAATAAAAAAATTGTGTACTTATCTAATAATGTATATATACTTTAAATTGATATATTTTAATGTTCTTCATAAATTAATCTCTATTATAAATATATAAAAAATTCACCCAAACCATTTTTTTATGTGATTAATTCAAAATTGGTGTCTATTTTTTGGGATTAATTATACAAATATTATAAATTTAATTTTTAATTAAAATGATCATTTATTTGAAAATTGGTGATTTTAAAATAATAAAATATTTTAAGTCTCTTTGAAAAATTAAATATTGTAATATAAAATTATCGTATAATAATACGAAATGTAAATATCAATTTAGGAATCTATTCATTGAAGATAAATTTACTTATAAATGATTATTTTAATTGTAAAATTTTAAATATAAATTTATGTTTCAAAAAAGTACGAACATTTAATTTATCATTTTCAACACATTTAATTACATATTCTATGATATAATATATCATATTTTAATTATAAGATTTATAAATTTTATTTATACATTCATAGGTGAGGTTACTATTCTATTTGTATGTAATCCATAATTTCAGTAAATATAAATATATTGTTATAAATTTCTTATGAATCAATCTATTTAATTCCTAAATGAATAAAAAATATTTTGCGACCATGAATATTTATTCAATAGTTAGTAAATTGAAGAAATTGTTCCCTCATTACATTTTCATATTCTAATGTTGCTTTTTCAACCACATGGTTTCTCCAAAAAACCAATACCTGTTTTATTGTCGTATTCAGAAGCACATGTTATTTATAATAATGAATATGAACATGTTTCTCTTCATAAGAATGGATCTCTTCTAGTTTGACTACATATCAGCTCAAAACATGAGGCGAATCTGGTACATACATTCATAACATTGAAACATGTTTTTCTACTATTAAGGGGAGGATATAAGGATCCTTATCTCATGTTTCCTTTCCAACTCAACCAAATTTTCCTTCTTTTAGCATTCCCAACCCAAAAGTCATAGAATCTCAGACCCAACCTAGGATAATATTTATGTAGAATCACACCATGATTTCATAGAATCCTTTGGAACAATTTTGTGATTAATGTGGATCCCATAATCAAATAATTAATTTATTGTGTTGTATTTCATTTTTTTCCAATCAATTTATGAAATATAAAAACAAAATTCTAGACTCAGAATGATTTGGAAACCAATGAGAGGGGCATGCGTGATCTTGATGACTAGGCTACCCTTACTGAATAGTGAATGAGGTTTAAGTGGAAGTGGAATAGATTAAGTTGTTTATATATAATTATCAAGCCTATAGGGATACTCAGACTCTATAGATATGGTGATATAATGAAATAATAACTCTATAGAGGTTAGACCTCTCAGTCTCATCATCCTCATTAGATATTTCACAAAAAATAATTGAGGAGCTAAATACTTTATTCAGGAAAATATATCATTATGAATAACCATAAGAGGTTGGGTGAGCCAGACATTAGTTATGAATTTATGCTTCTTTATAGACTCTTACCATCACAGAATGCTCAACCAATTGAATTTTATCTGTGTTCGATCATTTACATGAATTCTATTTTTGATGTGATTTATAGAGAGACACTGAAATTTTTAGGTTCATTATATGTAACCCAATCAATGAATGTATTTTCTGAACCATTCACATTGTTTTAATGTTTTTCTTTCATTGATAATGTGAATGATTTTTCACTTATCCAATGTTATATGTGTTTCTAATGATACCCATCCTTTTAATAACATCATGTAAACCTAAATGTCTAGTATTGAATATTTCAATCATAATGGATTCTTCCATAGAATTTCTCATGAATGTCGACTAATCATGAAGTTACACATTGATGTATATATTATATTTTTTTGATATTAATAGTATCAGGAGAGGATAATTTTTAGAATATATATCCTAGAAGAAGGGTGATCTATCTTTTTCTAAGGCCTATACTCTTGGTCGGGGTAGAATGATTTTTTCCAATTCCATATTGTTCCTTAAAAGATTAAACATTCTATCATTCAAAATAAAATTTGTGTTTTATTTTATTGGATTTAACTTATACCTGTTGGTGCTCTAATGTAGGGTATTCTATCTCAGACATTATATTTCTCTAGTATTGAGTCTTTTTTATCTATCCTTCCATTACTGTACTTTGTGGTCTTTTAGCAAGGAACTTCTATCATTTTTGTGTAGGGTCTTTTCCCTCATACATTTTAGAACTACAGTTTTGGATATTTTATCTTTCACCATTATATTCATTTCACTTTATAATCTTATAATACATATTTTATTATTTGGGGAAACCATGAATACATGCCAAAAATTGTTCAAAACACAAATTTATGCGAAGTTATGAGCTAGCGTTATAGAGGTACATGAGGATTGGAGCTCCTTTCTTGTTTGGAGGATATTATGCATTTTGTTTTTTCAAATACGTTATGAATCGGTTGTATTTAAAATCATAGATATATATAATCATTTCAATGGGTCATTCGAGATTTATATGTGTAATATTGGTTGAGGGACAAATAATAGATAAGCTATCCCACATAGATATTTTTAATACGGGTGATGTATTGCATAACCCAAAACATTTATTTTATAAATATGAAATAGGGAAGAGATGCTGCAAATGACTAATAAACCCTATGTTTCTAGGATCCTCCATGATGTTTCATGGGAACAAAATGTTTTGAGGTCCTTTCCAACATTTGGGGGATTCCTTTAGTTGGTATTTCAAAGCCCTTATGTATTTATAGAATGGTCATGTAAGAAATATCTCTACTATTTTATATCGGCCATGAATGATTTATGATGTCTCAAACATTTAGATGATGAGGTTGGATATGGAATAAATCTATCTAGGTGGAATCATGGAACCATAGGGTTTTCCGTCACTAAACTATGAAGATCAATCCCAACACTATATAGTTTCAAATCATGAGTTTTCTTTACTCAATGGTTCTGGGATATAGTGTCACATTATATCATTGATAAAGGGTATAAAACATTGTGTTTTAACATCAATAATGTTTAATCTACTTCTATAGTATGGTATGAGGATTTTAAATTAGGTTCCAAAGTGCAAGAGTTAGGATTATGATATAAGAACATCGAATTGAAAATTCCCCAAAACACAATGAGGTGTGGATTTCTGATGTGATGACCTCAAGTATCACAAGGATCATAAATCCCTTTTTGAAAAGTGATGATTTTGTCTGACAAACATATGCAGATATACATGGGAAATTTTTATACTTGCATAGTCATAAAGGCTCACTGGATTCCAAAAATACAATTCCAATGGCCATTGATGGTTTATGGTGAAATGAGGATCTCAATTCATGAAGCGCGATTTGTAGAATGTGTAATATCTCAAAAGTATTTGAGAACCCTAAATGTTGTGTGACCTCATAGAGAAAATATTATCACATCCATGAGATGTGATAACCCATTACTGTATTTTTTTTTCATCAACCAGGTTGTTAAGAGGGAATATCATGGATTTAATTATGGATATAGTATAGAACAAATGAACTTTAACAATAAATTATTTGTGATATATTTATTCCTAAATTATGGTGGGGAATAGTTTAGTAGGGGAAGACATTACATATTACTATGAAACTAATGGTATTTTGTAAATATGACATGATTTGTGCCTCTTTCACTAGAGGATTATGTTCTTTGAATTTGGATCATTATGGCATAGAGTTTATTTTTTACAGATTTAAAAAAAGTTCAAGATGTTTATAGTCATGATGCTCATTTACAAAACATGAGGGATGATAAAAAAGTTCCCAATTAAGATAAACAGGGAATAGAACACTCCAATAACCTTCTGATTTGATTACTAAAACATTTAATGCCCTTCCTCGAGGTTATCATGTCTGGAGAAATATTATGAGAGAATAATATTGGGATGGCACAAAACACACTGAGGTGACAAGTTATGCCATGGTTACATTGGGATGACGAGGACTAGAAAGACCACGATAAAGGGACATGAATTCACTAGTTGGTAGGTATGACCCATTATGAGTCAATAACATTGTCAAATAGAGAGATTAATTTTCCTTGATAAGGTCCATGAAAGGCTTCTGGAAATATGAGTTCCTTGAGTCTTGATGGTTGATTTATGATTTTTTTTGGTTAAATGATGGTGTATACACCCTATACTATGTCTGAAGGGGGTTGGGAACTTATGGTCATTTTTTAGGTACGATAATGGATGATGGTTTGTAATGATTAAATTAATGTATATAAAACGTACATTATTCCATGTAGTTTAACATCATTTGGTAAGTAATTGTCCTATAAAATTAATGTCCTGGAGTGAGGATATATTTTATCAGTTTTGATGTCATCTGAGAATAATGTTTTCCATAGAGTTTAATCATAATGGGGTAAAGTCATAGGAACCGATTTTAAAATCTGTTCATTATATATTAAATTCACTAGAAGGAACATGTATATCTGACTTCTATGTAGCAAAAATTCTCATGTATAGCTTAACTCCTATGTAGTTGGGGTGCGTTTTTGTGTTTGATAAATATGGGCCTAGGATTAGAGATCATGTCATCATTATGTATCATGTGATAATATGAATCACTGCACACATAGTTATTGAATAGGAAACACTTTATGTATGATTGACCTAAATTAAAAGGTGGGAATCGTTTCCAGTGATTTTTTTATCTAGGCACATGATTAGAGTTCCAGACATCAAGCCATATCATGTGATGAAAGGAATCAAGCCACAAATAGATATAAAGGAAGCATGTATTTTAACGTCATGTGGAAAAAGAATTTTGACTCCCAACATAAAAACGGGTTATTGTAGCTGGACCCATGAATGGAAATATGGGCATCACTATGTATCATATCATAATAGGAATCACGTCACAGTTTGGTCATAAAACAACAGCATCTGGTGCCAGGTCTGATACATATGTATTGAGGGGAAATTTTAGAGTTTATTTGTTTTTTGTGGACCTGAGGCAATATATTTGGGAATCACTAGGATTCATGTGATGTCAAGAATCATGACAATTGTATTTCTTGAATCGAGGTGTGGTAGAATACCTAAACCAAAAATAGTGGGACTCAATGTTTAGTTACCCTAGAAAGTTATCATTTATGTCGCAAAAATGACATCAATCGTGCGGTTTGGAATCCTACTGGGATGACTCCTAGTATTTCATTTATAATAATTTTTCAGGACCATGATAACCCTTTCATGAGATACTATCCCTTGTGCTTATCAGGAAAAACATATTGAAATTCCTATGATCATGTGAGATATTATCAGTGTCATAAAGATGGAATGGGAAATATTCATCTCACCAAGCATATGTGATTAAGGATATGATTTGAGAATTTTTTATCATGCTGTGTTTGGGAAAGTATATTGGATAGAGGTGTCCCTATATATCACATTGAACTGAGAATCAAGCCGCAAATAGTTCATGAATCCCACGTAGTTTATTTTAATTTATAAATGAAATTATCCATGTAGTATAACTTATTATAGTGAGGACGTGGGTCAGCTAACATGAAATGGATGTAATGGTATGTTTTGGACAAAAAATGTGTTTTGTGCATCTCTATGAATCCTATAATGGTTGTAATAATGCCACATGTAGTTCTTTGAAAGAGAGAATACCTATTTGGAGTTAATTATCACACATGGATGAGGGTATTTCATCCATTTTTGATAGGGATGTAGCTAATGTGTGTAGATTCCTTATAGAAATTGATATTCATTTGATTTTTAACATCATCCAATGAGGACATCATCCCTATAGTTTAACATCATATGTTAAGTAAATATTTTTTATATTTTCTGGTCAGGTGGTTTGGAAGTGAGAAACTATCAAGTTTAATTTTATTCTCCGAGGACTTGGGTTTCTTAGTATGAATGATGAAGAAATGCGGGAGAATCCATATAGTTTAACATCATGTAGTGAGGACATTCTCTATAATTTTTAGGGTCATGTGGGAATGAAATTCTTGTGTAGTTTAATATCGTAATATTGGTATACCATTATATTGTTTAAAGTACAGTTACTAAAACAATTCCATATTTTTATATGTAATATTTTAAGGATAATAAACATTCTGCAGTTTAAAGCCTTTCTACAAGGACTCGATGCTTGATGAAAACTATGAAAAGTATCTCCTTATAAATCCCACATGGGTTGGTGGTGTAACATGATCCCCATCCACCGTGTTCATTGATTAAGCTCCATTTTTATTGAACTTATGTTTGTTATATGACCATTACCATTTAGGTTCTATATTGTTTGGCTTCTTCCCTAGTATTATTGAGGTTACGAGAGATGAAACTACTTTTCCATGGCGGAATGAACAAAGTCTGAATTTTGTTAATGGACTCTGTCATCCGATTTGGATGGAATTCAAGGTAGTGCAATTTATGTAACCTATTCTAATTGATACATTCCAAATCATCCTACCACTTTTTAATATTTATCATTATTTGATATTTTTCTGCAAAAGGATATTCGAAGTGAGGGAAACGAGACTTCAATTGGAAATATTTCCACCCTCTCATACACAAATGAGTTTGATGTTTCTTGATTAACAGTATGAGTAGTGGTATGGTTGGACCATAAATCCTAGAGATGTATATTCATCCATGAATTATTTTTCTTATTCACCTTTTTTTAGAGTATATTTTAGATGTTCTTGTCGAAGGTGGGTATTTTCCCATTTTATGCTTCATGTCATCATTATGCGTGATTTGAATCGATGTTTTACTCCTAGTACAAATTCTTCCATTCCATATAATAGATGTTGGTATATTTGTGTTCCAATATTGGTTGAGGGACCTCAATCATGGTTATTTATAGGTCATTAAAATGTTCAAGATATTATTAATCCTAACATCCTTGATGGGTATTGGCACATCCCATTTGGAGATTAATTGAGTAAGAATAAGAATGTACATGAACTACATAGTCATGGATCAGGGATTTGGTCCCATAACATCCAAGGAAAAAAACATTACAGAATATTTAGATATATCTAAAATAATAGGGGATGAGAGATAATTTTTCATGGATATTACATGAATGAAATTACTTGGTTAATTCCATAGATTCATGTGTCATGGTTTTCAAATAATAACATATCCTCTAGATATGGTGGGAGATCCTGTTCACCAAATGATGAGCATCATAGGATCCTTGTAAATTCCCGAAGCTTGACGTACATGGACATTTCATTACTTTTGCGGAATACTTAATACATAATAAAAACAGACACACAAGGACCGTAATAGTTTAGTGTCTTTGGAAACTCGGAATATTATCTTCTAATCGTGGTGAAAGATCTTCAACTTCTCCCTTAAAGATCTTCCTTTTTTACCTAAAACCTTTCTTTATATCCTAGGAAAAAGAAAATATAATAGGGTGAGCTCAAATTCTCGATAAGGGTAAACAAAAGAAATATCAATCACATCATATTCATAAGAACATATCTTTTGGAAATCTTAACCTACAAAAAGAGATCATAATTTCATAACATGGGATAAATCATAGTAGTGAAATGTAATCCCAATAATCATAACTTAAAACATGAAACTTTGTGGCATTCACACATAATCATAGTGAATCATTTCTTATTAGTCAAGACTCACTGCCAAGACTATCTTAGTGGACAAAGTCCCTTTCTGAACCGCATTCACTCCTCGTTTCAGTCATGTTTCACTGAACCGGTATAACCTACCGTTCCAGCCATGTCTATCTCATGAGATATAAAATCATTACCCAATTCATTGGAGGGAGATATAGGTCCCACCCATCTCATAATGATACCATTATTATGTGTGCCACAAAATCATAAATCATACATCATTGCATAACCCATGTAATAAAAATGGGATTCTTAAACATCATGACATCATAAAACAATTCATATAAGATAAAGGAATTCATAAAAATAATTCCATCACAACATAATCAAATCAATGTAATAATAGGGATAGAAACAGAACCCAATATTATCTTAGATGGAAAATAATTTTGATAAAATACTTGAACTCCATTCTTGAGGAAAATATTCATTCTACTTCAAAAACACTTTTCCTTTATTAACATGTCATACAATTCTAACTAAAAGAAGTTGATTAAAAATAAACTTGAAAACTTGTAAGGGAAGATTCTTGGAAATAATGTTTTAAAAATCCATTCATGCCGTATAAGTTAAAAGAAAACATTCTTCTTGTACTTTTTTCGGAAAAGTCAAAAAAGTACCTCGTACGAAAAATGACAAAAGATTCCTTTCATTTCTTTTCCTAAAAACTCACCGAATGGTAAAATTGGATTTAAAAAATTATTGGTGGATGGAAACAATGTTACATATTTAGGAAACATGGATGTGGAATACAAAATACACCCCAATAAATACTAAAGTATAAACAATCTCAGATAAAAATGAGATTGTGATATTTCCCTTACCTTAGGTCTGATTTGCTTCGTAAGTGTCCAAACCTCCTGAATAATGATTTAAATAATGTCATTGACTTATTCCAGAATCATACTCATTATTATGATATCATATATTGTTCACTTATGACTTTATATTAACCGCTCCTTTGTAAATTCCATGTTAAAGAGTGTTTTGGGTAAAATTGTTTCATTTTTCGTCCTTGTTTTGACTTCTAATTATTCATATGATTACTTAGATCATGATTACATAATTCCAGAATATAAAACATCATTTATATATAATATATATTCATAATATACATATATATAATATATCAGTAAGTGGAAAGAAATACACCGTTCATGGAGACGGTAGGCCGTACGTACGCACGAACGCTGTTTTCGTTTCCTTATTGAGTTGAATGGAATTAAGTTGATGACATACATATATATACACATAAATCCAGTATCATTATTATGTCATATATTTCATTATTACTTATTATATATACTTTATAATCATTCATGAATGGTTAAAGTGGAGAATGAATCTCATCGCATCGTGGAGACGGTAGTCCGTACGTACGCACGAGCGATGATATCGTTCTCATGATCGTGGGACTTTATTGGAGTGTATGTATACTATTTCATAATCAATATCACTTTAAATTAATCATATATAGTTATTATTTACACCATTATACCCATCCAAGTAAGGTGGTGGTGGAAAATAGATTTCACCACGGCGTGGAGACGGTATTCCGTACGTACGCACGCGCGGTGATTTTGTTTTCCGTAGGATGGATAGATGGTGAAATAGGGTTGTTTCATACTTATAATAACATATCAGTATATGAGTGATACTGATGTTATTACTTCATAATTAAACAACTAAAGAATAAGAAGTGGAAGAAGAAATAAAGATGAAAGAATTGGTAACGGACATTACCTCTTCTTTGAAGTGCTTTTTTGAGACCTTCTTTTAGGGCACTAAAATAGGTGTTTGAAAAGACCAAAACCTATAAGATGTTTCTAGGGAAGTGGAGAGGATAAATTGTCAGGGGTTGGCCGAGCATGAAGGCTCAAAGTGGTGTGAGGAAGAGGGGGAGGAGGTTCCCTTTTATAAGGGAGGAGAGGGGTACCTTTGGAATAACTAAAACTATTATTTTATTATAAAGTCAAATTCGGTTTTAAATAGCTCCAAATTGATTTATTTTGATTCTAAGGTGGGTATGGTTATAAATAATCTCATACAATAGAATTTAGACATGTTTAGGTTCTTATTGTAACCTTATCATTTTGATTTAACATTAAGTTAAATAATTTTACTTTTACCGTGTCTTCTTGTGTTCTTACACTATAAGGTTACTAAACTTACTATAACAATCCAAACGAACCCCAAGTTGTTTATTATTAATATATATAAACTTATATAAGTCATTTGGCCTATCCTTAGATTTTTATGAATAAAATAACACTTAATAATATAATATTTGTTTTAAAAACTATTTTACGTCAATTTTGACACTATTTAGTAATTGATTTTTGTGAAAATATAACAGAATGATTAGTTCAAAAAAAGTTAATTAAATAAATACTAACATGTCATATTTACCTATAAAATTAGTTTAATTCATAAAAAGTCTTAAATTACATTTATTTGGGTATTTATAACATCAATTATGTCAATATTTCAATAATAAGACAATTACTGCATCATCTTTGTGTCATAATAAATGATACTTATTTAATCCCTAAAAATTATAAATAAATTCCTATGATGTATATAATTGTATTAGATTTCTGGAGACTATTCATTTTGGAAGATTCATTAAGTGTATCACTAAAGTAAAATTATTATACTTATAAGATTTAAGAAAGTGACATGTTGTCACATTCTTTGGTTTTAATAATAATTAAATTATTTTCATGGAACAAAGACTATTAAATGAATCTAATACGACCATTAGGTGATATGGGTCGACGTTTAGTCATCCAATAGGATTTTGACATGTGTTAGGGTAATTTTATAATATTATATTTACCCTTAATTACCCGATTTACCTTTAACTATGGTAAATAAAATTTACCGTAGTTACTATTCATAATTCCCAAAAATAAAAAGTAGCTTATTAACATAATTTGGATCCACTTATTCCAAATATGAAATCTATTTTTCCAAATTCAATACACAAAAGTTTCAGAAATTAAATTAAAATTAATCCCTTTGTCGAAAGAAAACGGGTTTTTCTTTAAAACATTGCAAAAGATTGAATTGATTTAACCTATGAATTCAAGGTAAAATCAATGATAATGACATAAATTATATTAAATGGTAAAAATATATTCTATTTATACTTTAAAACCATTAAATATTATAATTTAACCACATAAGATATTACGATGGAAAAAGTTGTTTTTAATTAAAATATAGCGTGTTTTTACTATTCATTAAAATATGAAAGTTATCAGAATAAAATGAAAAATTTATCCAAAGTAAATTTTTATTTCTTGATTCCAAAGAATAATTTTATTTTGTCAAATGAAACTTATAAAAATTTCAAAAACTAGATTTAATGTGGGTGCGGCATCAAAAGGCAGCAAAACTGTATTTTTTGAAAAATACTTATTTTACCCGAAAAAATTTATTTTGTTCATATACCATGTTCTAGAAAATTTGTAAGATGAATAATAATGTTATAAAATTCAAAATTTAGTTAATACTATTCATAACGGCTAGTTCATAACAAAATTATAATAATATATTGTTGTTTAGTAAAACCCGATATTGCGTACAACACACGCTATCAGGGAAGGTCGTGATTGCGTGTAATGCAAGCCAAGTCAGGGTTGCGTGTTGTGAAAGATCCTTTTGGTGTAGCGTACAACACAAGACATTAGTGAAATTAAAAAGAATATTTTTCTTGAAATCTCGGGGTGTTACATTCTACCCCCCTTAAAATGAATTTTTCCCTCGAAATTCGTCGGGGTTATAAATGGTTTACTATTCAAAAGTATCTTTAATAGAAAACCACATCGTAAAAAGGAATACCAAAACCAATATTTAAAAACAAAAGTATGAAATGTAATGGTTACTCAAATAAACTAATCATTGGGTTTCCACATAGGTGAAAATATGGATATGGAAGAGAAATCTAACCATCATGTTCTGATGGAGAGTGGTAGAGAACATGGCTATGGAAAAGCCAGAAATCACAAAGCCATAAATTTGTGACGATCTAAGGTACCATCTGATTCATTAGATATAAGGGAACTAGGACAACATTTTTGGTTTTCAAGATCATTTCCCTAATGTTGATGAATTAAAAGAAATACTTTCATGATTTTGATACAATCTCACTATTGTTCGTGAATTGAACAATTTACACTTCATCCATTAAAGAAATGAAGTTGAATTTGTTATTCCTGATGTGTTAGCAGATCATTTGATAGAATGATGGGTCATTCCATCTCTTTCAATCAAAAGGTTAGCAAAAGTTATAAGTCCATCTCATGGTTAGATTAATCGTATATGGTTCAAAAAATGAACTTATACTTCATATATCATACCGCTTAATAAAATAAAACTAGTTTCTACTAAACAGGGACTTCCTGTAGTCCAGTGGTAGGCGATAAAGGCCAGTCGTACTTCGGTTGTGGGTTCAATTCCCACAGCCTTGTCCGACGCGATGGGTTGTCTCCCATCCTGCAAGTTGTCCTTTTTCTAATACTACATTACTATAACATCACATAAATAATATCAAAAAAAGTTCTATCCTTAAACAATACTAACTTATCGTTAACATAATCCATTCCAATCTTTAGGCTTCTCTAAAATACTTCGGTCCGAGCTCATAGTATAAAGAAAATGATTACTTGAAATGTTGTCAACCAAGCATGTGAATACCATCATTTATCCCCCATGTATCTTGTTGGTCACATTCCAATCATGTGAATACCTTAATGATGTATTCTCTTGAAAAATGAATACCCATTAAACCTTAGTGAAAACATGAATGCTATCAAAAGTTAACTCTTTCCATATACCAAAATCCAAAAATTCTATATACTCAAACCATGATATAACCTTCTCCTTATATCAGTCATGAGCTCATGAATACTATCAAACATTTAATTTTCTCCTTATCCCTTCATTATGCGCATATCATCTTCATTCCAAAAATATATGAATAACCTTTCATGGATACTAGTAACATTAATCATACACTTTCAAAACTCAATGAAAGACAACAGTGTAACAATCCATAGATGTCTCTTTATTCCATAGTACCATGAGATTACTTATACAACATTACACATGATAAACATGTAATAATTCCACTACATTCTTAAACCAATGACCGAGCTTCAACAATTCATTCATCTCACATAT
Source organism: Viscum album (assembly GCA_963277665.1). Classification (NCBI taxonomy): domain Eukaryota; kingdom Viridiplantae; phylum Streptophyta; class Magnoliopsida; order Santalales; family Viscaceae; genus Viscum; species Viscum album. The sequence continues at coordinate 3,694,605 of CAUJRU010000001.1, forward strand.
CATTTGTAGTCTCTTCATCATCATCAACATATATACTACCCATACGACCATACTGATTCTGTTCATCAGACTTTCCCTTAGGTCATTGGTTTGCATAATGCCCGTACATTCCACATTTAAAACATTTAACCATTGTTGATGTCGTAGCAATACCATTATCCTCATCCCTGGTGTTAACTGAACATTTTCCTTTGCACTTACTGGCTTTGTGTCCTTCCTTTCCACACCCAAAGCATATTCCAGTTCCTTTGAAACATTCTCCTTGATGCCTCTTCCCACAAGATTTACATAGTGGAACTTGAACTTTCTTTCCTCTAGGATCATCATGAAACTTTATCTTTCTCTTATTAGCCGAGTCAGTAAACTTAACAAATTTTACATTATTGATCATATTATGAGATTTCTGATTTGGCACAATAATGATGTTTGGACTTCCAAATCCCATTTCATTTGGTTGCTCATGAATAATATCATTCCATTGTCCATCATATCCTCCATTATCTTGAATCATCTTGTTTCCAGCCATTTTCTAAAACCCAAAAAGAATAGTTTGATAGGGAAAAATCATAATAAATGCGGAGTAACTTCAATATCTAACATTTTTTGTTTAATCTAATATCGTTACCATAGTTATAGGACTATATCCTATACGTATACTTATCCTTAGGGACATCCCTAGACATACCTTATAAATATCTCTAGGGATCTCACTAACGTTTTCGCATCCTAGTTTCCAAAGGTTAACTAAACCTTTCCTCTGATACCAATTGTAGAGACCCGAAACATGACGTACATGGACATTACATTACTTTTTCGGAATACTTAATACATAACAAAAACACACACACAAGGACAGTAATAGTTTAGTGTCTTTGGAAACTTGGAATATAATCTTCTAATCGTGGTGAAAGATCTTCAACATCTCCCATAAAGATCTTCCTTTTTTATTACCTAAAATCTTTCTTTATATCCTTGGGAAAAGAAAATATAAAAGGGTGAGCTCAAATGCTCAGTAAGGGTAAACAAAAGAAATATCAATCACATCATATTCATAATAACATATCTTTTGAAAATATTAACCTGCAAAAAGAGATCATAATTTCATAACATGGGATAAATCATAGTAGTGAAATGTAATCCCAATAATCATAACATAAAACATGAAACGTTGTGGCATACACACAGAATCATAGGGAATCATTTATTATTAGTCAAGACTCATTTCCAAGACTATCTTAGTGGACAAAGTCCCTTTCTGAACCGAGTTCACTCCTCGTTTCAGTCCTATTTCACTGAACCGGTATAATCTACTGTTCCATCCATGTCTATCTCATGAGATATAAAATATTTACCAAATACATTGGAGGGAGATATAGGTCCCACCCATCTCATAATGATACCATTCTTATGTGTGCCACAAAATCATAAATCATACATCATTGCATAACCCATGTAATAAAAATGGGATTCTTAAACATCATGAGATCATAAAACAATTCATATAAGACAAATGAATTCATAAAAATAATTCCATCACAACATAATCAAATCAATGTAATAATAGGGATAGAAACAGAACCCTATATTATCTTAGATGGAAAATAATTTTGATAAAACACTTGAACTCCATTCTTGAGGAAAATATCCTTTTACTTCAAAAACACTTTTCCTTTCTTAACATGTCATAAAATTCTAACTAAAAGAAGTTGATTAAAAATAAAATTGAAAACTTTATGGGAAGTTTCTTGGAAATAATGTTTTAAAAATCCATTCATGCCGTATAAGTTAAAAGAAAACATTCTTCTCGTACTTTTTTCGGAAAAGTCAAAAAAGTACCTCGTACGAAAAATTACAAAAGATTCCTTTAATATCTTTTCCTAAAAACTCACCGAAGGGTAAAATTGGATTTAAAAAATTATAGGTGGATGGAAACAATGTTACATATTGTGGAAAAATGGATGTGGATGATAAAATACACCCCAATAAATACTAAAGTATAAACAATCTCGGATAAAAATGAGATTGTGATATTTCCCTTACCTTAGTTCTGATTTGCTTCATAAGTGTCCAAACCTCCTGTATAATGAATTAAATAATGTCATTGACTTATTCCAGAATCATAATCATTATTATGAAATCATATATGGTTCACTTATGACTTTATATTAACCGTTCATTTGTAAATTCCATGTTAAAGAGTGTTTTGGGTAAAATCATTTCATTTTTCGTCCGTGTTTTGACTTGTAATTATTCATATGATTACTTAGATCATGATTACATAATTCCAGAATATAAAACATGATTTATATATAATATATATTCAGAATATACATATATATAATAGATCAGTAAATGTAAAGAAATACACCATTCATGGAGACGGTAGGCCGTACGTACGCATGAACGCTGTTTTCGTTTCCCTATTGAGTTGAATGGAATTAAGTAGATGAAATACATATTTATTCACATAAATCCATTATCATTATTATGTCATATATTTAATTATTACTTATTATATATACTTTATAATCATTCATGAATGGTTAAAGTGGAGAATGAATCTCATCGCGTCATGGAGACGGTAGTCCGTACGTATGCACGAGCGATGATATCGTTCTCATGATCGTGGGACTGTATTGGAGTGTATTTATACTCTTTCAGAATGAATATCACATTAAAGTAATCATATATAGTTATTATTTACACCATTATACCCATCCAAGTAAGGTGGTGGTGGAAAATAGATTTCACCACGGCGTGGGGACGGTATTCCGTACGTACGCACGCGCGGTGATTTCATTTTCCGTAGGATGGATAGATAGTGAAATAGGGTTGTTTCATACTTATAATAACATATAATTATATGAGTGATACTGATTTTATTACTTAATAATGATACAACTAAAGAAGAAGAAGTGGAAGAAGAAATAAAGATGAAAGAATTGGTAACGGACATTACCTCTTCTTTGAAGTGCTTCTTTGAGACCTTCTTTTAGGGCACTAAAATAGGTCTTTGAAGAAGAACAGAACCTATAGGATGTTTCTAGGGAAGTGTAGAGGGGAAATTGGCAGGGGTTGGGCGAACATGAAGGCTCAAAGTGGTGTGAGGAAGAGGGGGAGGAGGTTCCCTTTTATAAGGGAGGAGAGGGGTACCTTTGGAATAACTAAAACTATTATTTTATTATAAAGTCAAATTCGGTTTTAAATAGCTCCAAATTGATTTATTTTGAATTTAAGGTGGGTATGGGTCGAAATAATCTAATCCAATAAAATTTAGACAAGTTTAGGTTATTATTTTAACCTTGTCATTTATATTTAACATTAAGTTAAATAATTTTACTTTTATTGTGTCTTCTTGTGTTCTTACACTATAAGGTTAATAAACATACTATAACAATCCAAAATAACCCCAAGTTGTTTATTATTAATATATATAACCTTATATAAGTCATTTTTCCGAACCCTAGATTTTTAGGAATAAAATAACAAATAATAATATAATATTTGTTTTAAAAACTATTTTATGACAATTTTGACACTATTTAGTAATTGATTTTTGTGAAAATATAACAGAATGATTAGTTCAAAAAAAGTTAATTAAATAAATACTAACATGTAATATTAACCTATAAAATTAGTTTAATTCATAAAAAGTCTTAAATTACATTTATTTGGGTATTTATAACATCAATTATGTCAATATTTCATTCATAAGACAATTACTGCATCATCATTGTGTCATACTAAATGATAATTATTTAATCCCTAAAAATTCTAAATAAATTCCTATGATGTAGATAATTGTATTAGCTTTCTGGAGACTATTCATGTTCGAAGTTTCATGAAGTTTATCAATAAATTAAAATTATTATACTTATAAGATTTAAGAAAGTGACATGTTGTCACATTCTTTGGTTTTAATAATAATTATATTATTTTCATGGAAAAAAGTCCATTAAATGAATCTAATCAGACCCTTAGGTGATATGGGTCGACTTTTAGTCATCAAATAGGATTTTTACATGTGTTAGGGTAATTTTATAATATTATATTTACCCTTAATTACCTGATTTACCTTTAACTATGGTAAATAAAATTTACCGTAGTTACTATTCATAATTCCCAAAAATAAAAAGTAGCTTATTAACAAAATTTGGATCCACTGATTCCAAATATGGAATCCATTTTTCCTAATTCAATACACAAAAGTTTCAAAAATTAAATTAATATTAATCTCGTTGTCTAAAGAAAACGGGTTTTTCTTTAAAACATTGCAAAAGATTGAATTGATTTAACCTATGAATTCAAGGTAAAATCAATGATAATGACATAAATTATATTAAATGGTAAAAATATAATCTATTTATACTTTAAAACCATTCAATATTATAATTTAACCATATAAGGTATTACAATGAAAAAAGTTGTTTTTAATTAAAATATAGCGTGTTTTTACTATTCATTAAAATATGAAAGATATCAGAATAAAATGAAAAATTTATCCAAAGTAAATTTTTATTTCGTGATTCCAAAGAATATTTTTATTTTGTCAAATTGAAGTTATAAACATTTCAAAAACTATATTTAAAGTGGGTGCGCCATCAAAAGGCGGCAAAACTGTATTTTTTGAAAAATACATATTTTACCCGAAAAAATTTATTTTGTTCATATACCATGTTCTAGAAAATGTGTAAGATGAATAATAATGTTATAAAACTGAAAATTTAGTTAATACTATTCATAATGGCTAGTTCATAACAATATTATAATAATATATTGTTGTTTAATAAAACCCGGTATTGCGTACAACACACGCTATCAAGGAAGGTCGTGATTGCGTGTAATGCAAGCCAAGTTGGGGTTGCGTGTTGTGAAAGCTCCTTTTGGTGTAGCGTACAACACAAGACATTAATGAAATTAAAAAGAATATTTTTCATAAAATCTTGGGGTGTTACAATCCTGCATGGACTTCTTACATGGTGATGTGAATCTCACTTTCATATATACATTTGATGATGATTGCATCAATTCTTTGGTTTTAAAGGTATTTTTTCTAATTTGAGACATTATGTAGAGTAAAGTTCATTGCACGACACTGAATATGTCCCCTCTCAACTCAGGTTTTTGGGAGAGTCCCATTTTAGAGATTACCAATTATGGGCCCCATTCATCAATGGGTAGATGTCTGTTCATCATTCTATGGGTTAGTGGTGAACTGATTGATTTCTTCCATATGAAAAATGATGATCAATGAGACCATTCATTATTGTGTGATGTAAAATAATACTTCCTCTTTGTCTGGGTCAGTTAGGACTATGGCTACATTATCAAATACATCAGTGTGATAATTCAATGATTGGGTAACATGATGATATTCGGGCTCATAAGGGAATTGTTCTATTATATAACTGATGTAGGCAATGAGAAGGGACCAATCATCATTTTTATTACATATTTCCCATTGAACATATTTATCACTTGTTATGAATGTCCATTTATATCTACGATGGAAATTTGCAGCTGTAATATGTTTTCTAAGCTAGAGATGATATCTTGGTATCCTTCCTCAGAAATTATTATTACATTAGATTGTGTGAATGAGTAGGGAAATAATTATTTTTCCCAAAAAAATCCATAAGATAATATGATTGGGAATATAATTTTCAATTCTCTTGTCGACAAGAATTTGGTATGTGACATCAAAATATGTCTCCCACATCCAAGGAGTGATGTGCAGAGAAAATATCCTATTATTGGAATTAGGTGTCCACCAGTGTACTTCACATGGGGGGATGTCCTATAAAGAAATCATCCATGGATATCCCTTTTATACCCATATGTGTTACGAACTAGTTTCTATATTATTTCAAAATGATTTCCAAAAAGTATAGATTCCCAATAAGTGTAGGTAGACAAATGATGTACTCGAGTGGATCAATACGATATAGTAGATCGACTTAATGGGGTTGCAGGTAATGTCACAACTTCTGAAATACAATGATGAGTTCGAGGTAGTTATTCTTGATATAGTTGAATCATGTATTTCTACCAAGAATAGTTCATATGAAGTAACATAGAATTTTTTCAATTTAGATATTATTCTTTTTTTAGGAGGTATCCAATAGAGTTCTCCCAGGTGGCCCCATATTAGATGAGAGTCTTTCCATCCCATGGTGGAATTAGGACCGGTGGGTGAAACATATACTTATTTAGGACTTTGAAAGATTCATAGTAGTCCCTATACCATTATTAGGAGATTCATTTCTTCATTATATAAGTGAATGGGATAAAGTTTTGGCCAAGATTGATATGATTTGTTGAATGGATGTTAGGATCACTTGGATTCCACTTAGTTCGTTACGGTTTCTGGGGTGAAATTGCTATAATAGAACTATGATTATCTAAGTCAACCTTGATTTTGTGTTGTCATGACACAAATAAAAGTAACCCTCATGATGTTATCTTGATGTATCAGCTTAGGGATTCATTATCATACTATGCTAACTATACTTGTTATATGATGTTTGATGATTTGTGAGGTGATAAAATCATTGTGTGGATTTGATATCCAAGTAATCGAAATAACATTCAGATACTCTTTCTATGAATGTATTGAAGATACGATGCATGACGTGTTTATATATAGCTCCAGTGTATATTAAGAGAAAGGGAATACACCAATAGAAAAATTTCCCTTGTTGCACTTTAATGGAAGTATATTTTTATTATTCATGGGACTTAATTATATGATTGTAACATTAATATAAATCCATGAAGTAAAGATCATGGAATTTAGTAGTTTAATAGATCATTAGTTCAAAGATCAACTATGGTAAATTTTCCAATGGTAAATTTTGATTATGGTATCCAAAATCAATGAAGACCCTACTAAACCATTTATTGTTCTTAACTAAGAAAATAATTGAATTAAATCTTGTGTATTTAACACATCTGTAGATTTTTTATTTGATCAATTGGTCTTCCTCTTCTTTTACATTTGAATAATTAGTGGGGTTCATCATCCTAGCTACTTGTTTGATGCCTCAGTAGTCATTTTCTAATCCATGATGGTGTGCAGCCACATCCAGATTTGGACTAGGAATTTCTATAGAGATAGAAGTGAAAATATATCAATGTCGCATTAGAAATTTTATAAACATCTCATGATATGGTTGGAACATTTTAGAACCAATCATTATCGGACATATACTTCTATTGTTCATATAACAACCAACATTAGATCATCAATGTTTGTAGGGAATCAATCCTTGAATGGGGTAGGGGAATTCAATAGGTCAATACCTTATTCGTCAAACTTTATATTTTTAAAGTCATTCTAATAAGGACACATCAATATTAGGGAATATTTGTCACTATCAAGGTGATAAGGTCCCTGGGAAAAAATTGTTTCATTCACTAATTCATGATTCATTACAGAGAGATGTTAGAGATGATTGTATATTAATCTATCTCTTGGTAGAGGAGGGCCTTGTTATGCTAGGTCAAGTTATATTACCCCATCTATATTTATGGGGAGCACATAGTCTCTATCGAGCATACACAAGGTATTTGAAAGAGTGGTCCCCATGTTTTTGGGGGATGAAACCTGTATTTCAACACCCATTATTGATTTCATTACATCACATATTGTAGAACCTTCATAACCATATGTTTCATCGCAAGTCTTAAATTGTGGTCTGTCACCACGTAGTATGACGACGTTTCCATCGATGTGGTATTTTAAAAATTTATGGATTGTTGAAGTTACATCCATGTGGGTAGGGATGTAGTTTTATCCAAGAATGACATTCTATGTTGGGTCTTTCTAGAAACCATATACTCAACATTTGATACGAGATCCAAAAAATGAGCATCGATTTTTATATTAAATAGATTTATTTTCTCAGGATTATCATGCATCTGAAGGGTCACTTTGACGGAGAAAAATACCCTTATAACTATCTTAAATCTTTTGAGGGTATAAATCAGGAGGAGATTGCTCCTGAAGACATTATCCCTCAGATCCATTCAAATATTTTATTTTTTGAGTCTACTAGAAACATATAGGGTATTTATGTCTCCTTGGATGATTTCTTATTGACCAAACTCTATGAAAGAGATGGTGATATGGTATTCTACTAACATATAATCCTTTCGAGAGACCTTCACTATAGAATTTTCAATCATTAATTCCATTTGGATATGGTGAGATTTAATGATTGAATCTATAATTCCAATTGATGATGGATTTCATCAAGGATTGAACAATTCATTGGGAAAACTGCATGCTATTTCAGAATGTTGTAGTTTTGTGATAGGGTTGGCTATTCTCGAGGTGGGGTTTCTCTTATATATATGGCTTTTGAGTTGTTTTATTTGAGGTGGACATTCTTGGTTCATGTGAAGTTGTTGTGGGAGAATCTTCTTCAAGTTGAGTGGTTTTTTTCATCCTTCCTTGTTTAATAGGATGATCAGGTAATCGACCTCTCTCTTGGTGGTCATGCCATAAAACTAGATGTGGATGACAATTACAGGGTTATGGGACCCCTCCATGTCCTTAATAAAATATCTAGAGAGATTTCCCATAGGGATTACCTAAATATATGTTCTTTTTTGGGATGTGACTGAAATATTAGGTCCAACCAAGCTCGTGTTTTCCCTTGTGTCATTGGTTCATGCACATGAAGACTCTTATTCCCCCATTTAGTAGAGGGAACTCATTCTTAGAGAAAAATCAATCATAGAGAAGGGTTCATCCATGTAAATGACATTAACAGAATCACAGAAGGTCACTTCATCCAGTGAGGGTTCTATTATGTGGGGTGGTCCTCATGTTTCAGATATTAAAGAGAATAAATCTTCATGAGTTAGATATTGGATTGTAGAACAATATAACTCCTCATATTTAATCTCTCCCAACATCAGATGATCACATCCAAATTTCATTGAAATATCCAATATCATTCTATTAGGCGTTAGAGCTATTTTTGGTCTCCATGTCTATTCTCTAAGGGGGCATGGGATCATTCAACTTTTTTCCAAGTTATCTAATTATTGAACTTCATTCAAATCTAAACAAGAAATTTTACCCAATCACACTATACTTCTAATTGGGAAATTATTATGCAGGCTAACAGCTCATACGATCAATCTATCACCAATTTTCTATATTCGACGAAAACTTGAAGGACATATTTGATGATTATCCAGTCTTGTATAGTATGACCCAACATTACATGGAAAAGGAAGTAGTTGGGATGGTCAGTGAGTTTGATATCATGGGGAATCCTGGGATGTGGTATATGGAGAAAATTATTTACTATGGATGTAAGGAAATAATTGGGGGCATGTAAATTTTTGATGGAGTAGGCTTTATTTATATGTTTCTCAAATATTCGGTGGCCCTGATTTTTTGTTATTCTAGATGAGGGAGATTTTGTTGTATTTTTTCGACTCAATATGAGAAACTGGATGGATTGAGAGATGCTTAGGTGCCTGAATAGGCACTATAACTAGTTTGATGGTAACAGTTCATCATTAAACCTTACAAATTCTTTTGTCATGCGGTGATATCATGAGTATGGATTTATCTCAGTTTTATTGAATGGATTCTTCCAGAAATTATTCCATTTCAGCAAACTCAAATAACCCACTAGGATACACCATTGGGATCAGAAATTACTAAATTCAACCATGATAATTGTATCATAGCGTTCCTACAATTTTTCCTATGAGATAGGTATGATGTGTGAATAGGTTAAATATCTCAATCTTTCTATGATGTTAAAATCCTTTTCATTTTCTCATTTCATATAGTTCCTTTGGTCAATATTTTTTATTTTCATCAGTGTGGAGATAAGATGGTTAAATATTTGTTGAATAAGGTTTTCCAATCATTCAAAATATCCTTCTAGAATTCTAGTGTACCAAATAAAGGATGGACCTATTATAGTCTATAAAAACCTCATTTTGGTTGCCTCCTATTGATCTCAAGGTACCATCACCAACCCACCTCAGGATATAGTGTGTTTGAGATGTTATCCATGGTCTCCAATAAAATGAATGGTGGAGAAGGTATAATTCCTAATGTTGGATGGAGGCTAAGTTTCATCTACCCATTCTAGAAGTCTCATTATCTTAGGTTACCCGGGTTCACATGATGATTCTATGTCTTTCATTTTAGTTGTAGGGACTCGATTTTATTGAGTAGTTTTATGGGTACATCTATTTGAGACTCCACCCATTTGATGTCATCAAGTGAGTATTTTCATGGTGGAATTATCTTCATAACCCCCTGATTTTTAAATCATTCCTAGACTGATTGATTACCTTAAATTTGGAGATTCATTCTCCATAACCATTGGACGATATAATAATTTTTGACATCCTCATTTACAATGACTAGCACCGAAGATCCTAAGTTAATCTAAAGACAAAATTCTACATTTAAAGGAGGATCAACTATGTGAGGATTAATATTTTCCCCTCTTGAAGATGATATCCAATGGAAATATTTCTTTTGAGTAGATCCTCAACAAGTTATCTGATATCTTGTATCTCATTCTCATGTTTTGAAACATGATCCCCTATGGAAAGAACATAGACTATTTAGGGAACTGATAGAGATGTATCCACACAGTTCCCATTGTCATTAGTAGTGATCCACCAGATACATAGAAAACAATTTGTTTTACGTTCTATATTTTGAAGAATTTGTTGGTTTCATGTTCATGCAGCCTCAATTAGTGCTTCCAAATCACCAACCTCTTAGTGTATTTCTTCAATGTTTTATCCCTCAATATTTTTCCTCTTTATCCACCATATATTTTTTGTGTATTCTGATTACATTTACCGAGTAATATTGGTGAATTGTGTTTTCCCATTACATTCAATGAAAGAGGATAAGTTCGAACTTCAAACAATAGGGTCATTCCATGAAAACTAGTCCATATTGAGAAAATTTGTCTTGAAAACCGAGAGGGGTATAATTTCCATCATATTACGCTTCTCTTTTCATGTATATTGTGTAAATAAAATGATGGAGTTTCTGGGGGTGATTTAGAATGAACCAAAGATAGTATAGGGGTTTTATGTACATGAGGAACATATGTTATCCTAACTACTAATATTTACCTCCCAACCTATAGAAGAATGATTCTATCCTTGGTGATGATGATGATGAAAATATCCCCATCCTTGTGGGAAGGGGGTTATCTGGGGCCCCAATTTTCATGGATTGATCACATCACTGAAGATAAGGTTCTTACAGCTGAGATTTTGATGAAGGATATGAAGTAAATTGATATATAGATTCCATATCCTAGAGAGATGGGCTTGATTTGGAATAAAATTTGATTTCCATAGGACATTATCAAAGGATGATGAACCTTGTGAGTTTTATGGATATGTAAATGCTATCAATCCAATATGATGGGGTTTTTTGCAGCTTCTAATGATTTATCTATAAAAATATCAAAAAAAATTTGATCTGAGAGGTATAAATTGTGGTAGATATTCCCCTAGCCAAGTGATAGGGTTTCACTCATGAATGGATGTTATGGAAGAATCTATTGTGTCCAGTTTGATGTGGTGTAGTTGTGATCACATAGGAGTATGGCACAATGGAATACTATGATGAGAGTCGATTTCTATAGGATTTTGTTGGGTTGATTTAATCCTTGGATTTGGTGACTTAGTTGGATTCTTCTAACATTAAGCGTCCCAATTCATAGACTTTTTGGCTATCCACTTCATCAATTTGTGAAGTCGAGGCATCACTGAAGTGGATGAATTATCACGTAGTTACCAATGGTCTAGATTGTCACCCAGTCCCCTAATTTCGTCGTAGACTATGAAATTATTGGATATTTTATCTAAGGGGTTCATTTTTCTAGTTGTGAATAAATGTTTAATGATCCATAAATTCCCCATCATCGAGTTAATATACTTGATATGGATTCATCTATAAATTTAGAATGTTATTTGATGAAATGCTGGCAAGCCTGATGTATATTTGAGATGTACTTTTCTTGTTTTAGATCACAGGTAATGGAGATAACAACCTGGTCTAGCTGACAATAATGAATCTTGGAGGTCTGAAGGTGACCACTATATCAGGTATAAGGGAGCTGCCTAGTATTCAGTATCTAATAAGTTTCAACTATATTTTTTTGTATAAAAGGTATGTAGTCCTTATCTTGATCGTTTGAGATCACATACTCTAAAGGGGATTGAGTCCATATCATTATTGGGAGGTTTTTTCATCTAAATATCTTCACATACCAATGTTTTATTCAACATCATCAGACTTAAATGAAAAAATCCAATCTGAAAACAAAATATTAATCTTGGGTTCTCATGTTTACTGAATTGGAGTTCCTCTAGATGTTTTTGGGGGATCATTTGAAATCGAAACCGATGTTTCATCCAACTCTGTTATACAAAGGAATCCGAGTTATTAAAGAATCTCAATAACAAATTGTCAGGGAATGGGGGGATTATTTTGTCAGTGGATGGTATCACCATAGGGAGGATGAACATGGATGAATTCAGGATTATGGTCCCTTTGATCCATATCCACACTACCACCTATAATACTATCATGGAAATAATCATCTTCTCCTTTAGTGTAAAAGTGAATAGACCCTTAGGGATTTTTATAACATTCCTCAAAAAACACATGCACACTAGAATTGAGTAGATTTGGGATATGATCCTTATTTTTTCCATGGCTGAAATATATCAACATGACTTTTGTAATTGTGTAGGTGTATGTGGCTGATGTTTTATAATTTCCAAACATTATTTATATCCTTAGAGTGATGTGGATTTATGATCCCACTGATGAGATGAATAATGAATATGCCAATGAGATTTTTCATTATTGAAAGGAATATGTGTCAATCCCGAAGAATGTTCCATTCTCACATGGTGAGCGCTGGTCAAAAAGTGATATGATCCCAACAAAGAGGCTTTGTAATATAATTTTGGTAAATTTTTAAGGGATTTGGGACTTCCCTAAGGAATGTTCCACCGTCAGTTGGTGAGACCCTATTGGAATAAGAATATGATCCTCATCAAAATATTCATTCCACACCAAAATATAATGATGTACATATAGAATGGGAGAAGGGATATGGTAATAAACCTATATTACCTTGTAAATATGCTCATGCAGTCATTTGTCAGTGAACGTAGTAATATATTCCTGGAATTCGTGATCGGGTACAATATTCATGGAAAAATCACATAGAGTAATATGTGCCTCTCCATAGACATGTGCCATTTTTAAATGGTGAGAATGATCCAGAAAGATGATATGAGTATGATCATGGGACATTGGAGTATTTTACTATTCTTTTTTAAATTAAATATGAAACTATCATTCACCATGGTACCTACTCACATTGTGAAACTCAGCTCGAGTTGGGATATAATCTCGATCCTGGGCCTTCCGAATATTCCTTAATAAATATTTGATTAGAATGTTCCACTTTTCCAATACATGTTCCACTATCACATGGTGATCCTATATTTGAATGGGAATATGATCCTGATATGACACATCATTCTTTATAAGAGTTTTCTAATAATTAGTCTGGATGAGATTAAGAATGTTCAATTTATCTAGAGTTACCACTTGTTCATAATGAGCATAGTGTTGACGTATCCTAATTATAGGTATAAGAATATTTGAATGTCCCTCAATCTGTATGAATGACAGAATAAAATGGGGTATTTTTTTAAAGGATTTTATTACATGATGTAATTTCACCAATGTTTGTGTATGGATATAAGAATGCAAGTTTTGTTCTGCACTATATAGTTGTAGATATATTCGATTATAGTATGGATATGATTTCACATTTACCTTTGTTCCCCCAAAATATGATGATGGACTTCATGAAAGTGGATATGAGAAAATGCCACCCAAATTCTTACTACAATAATAATCCCAAAGAATTATTCCAAGTGAGTGGGGATATGAGCCTGGCCAGTATTTACTACTAGAATATGCCAATAGATACCATTGATGAGAGTGTGTATATGAGACCACTAATGATTATCCAAATCCTCCCATGCTCTATGTGTTACCCAATTATCCCATGAATGAGGACTTTATGGTGGTAGTGTGTTGGGTGGTGCCTTTGGGAGGTGAATGATTAATACTGGTGGGATAGAGCATGAGAAGGTGGTTAATAGGATCCCCCATCATTTTCCCCTAAACCAGAAGTTATCTATAATATAATTGTTGACCTACCTTCATCTATAAATATGTGGTGATTATCTCACTCTAGGGAAAAAATTATGTTGTGGTTGGTTATGGAAAAGAGGGACACAAGATTTACTGTAACTTTTTATGGATGATGTGGAATCATCAGTTTATGTACTTTAAGACCCTTGCAGTTACACTCAATGGAAATGATAATACCATATTGATTGAATTCCCAAACCATTGCATTTTTCTCCTTATTTTAAATCTTTTTGGGTGGGTGAGGTCATTTTGAGGCCCACAAGGGTTGCAGTTGCAGCTCATTTTCCATAAAATTCATTATATGAAGTCATTATCTATGATTAGGGTGTTTATAATGAGATAATTATATATATTCATGCTTAAAACAAGGAACATGGTTACGGATAACATCATTACTGTATGCATGATATCTGATCAATCATATATGCATGGTTAACCCAATTTTCCATTTATTATGTATTTGGGCATCCAACTCGCATGGAATTGTGAATGATATGGTGGAATTATTTGATGAGAACAACAAAAAATGAGGATCATTCATAACATTCATTTCATGTCCAACCAATCCTCGATCTATTTTGGAGTTTCACCTCTGGTCCACCATTATTTTTGCGTGTATTATGAAAAAATGGCCTAACACTTGGCTAACCGACCATTCTGATATTTGAGAGATTCACACTGGGTTCTCCATTTTTTTCATGTATTATGAAAAATAAAATTTCATGATGTAAAATTAATGAATCATTGTGTTATATGAGAGATTCATGTCAGGTTCACCTTTTTTATTTCCACAAAAAAGTGTGGTTAGATTTTATCCGGTGTTTTAATTGTTGGGGATTAAGTGTTCACCACAATAATTCTCATTGATAACTCTATATGAAGAGCTTTCATAGAAACATCCAATAATTCCCACATCCCTAACTAGGCATGGATGTATATTATAATGTAAGGAGGTCATTGTGGGTTTCATAACCAATGAATATTAGTAAATCACATTGGTCAACAGGGTGGGAGGTCAAGATCATCTTCAGGGGAATTGTTTCCTTCCCTAGGACTCTATTATACATTTAATATATGTTCAGAAATCTATTCCTAATCAGTATATGTGATTGGAAACCCTAAAAGGATTTTCATAGTTTTAGTCACATTATATTAATAGATAATGGTGGTATTGATGGAGAATCTTTCTATATGCATCTCAGGTTCATCATGGATATCCCTTTAATGGGTACCTTCTTACATGTTGATGTTGTGTAACCATGAACTCTAGAGCATGTTGTTATCTTGGGAGGAGGTTAATAATTCATGGATATGTTTGAGACATTATTTGGTGTCCTACATTACATGACTTATAACATGAATCAAAACCCACATAATATGAAAAACTCGTGAACATTAACATCGTATAGAAAGTAAATATATATGGGAAATTGGGAACCTATTATTTTTTCTCAAACCTTATGGAGGAAACATACATATCTTGGTTTTAGTAGGATTTAGATTTACCATAGTTCATTCACACCCTTGAGACATAACCCAAGGTATATTCCCTTGTTTTATGGGTAATTATATCATGTCACACTCATCAAGGAATACACACTATGGTTTCCTTGGATGGTAGACATTCACGATTCCAAATATGTGTTCATTGTAACTCACTATGCTCACAAGATCAATTATTGGAGAGAGAAACATGGGATATAAATTAATTATAATTATTTCTTT
Organism: Viscum album; assembly: GCA_963277665.1. NCBI lineage: Eukaryota > Viridiplantae > Streptophyta > Magnoliopsida > Santalales > Viscaceae > Viscum > Viscum album. The sequence continues at coordinate 3,710,584 of CAUJRU010000001.1, forward strand.
GGGATATGTGGATTACATGTTTGGACATAATATTGGATGCTTAATATGCTGCTCATGCCTTTGAAAGGTGCCTTATATATCATGGTTATTTAAGAAATTATATACATCAATGTTCACTGTTTCTTCAATCCGTTGGGGGATCAGGAAGGATCATCATTCTATAATAAATATTAGATCATGATTGATAGAATGTTGGAGGCATGGTCGTATATACACCATATTGGATTCCTATTTGAGTAAAACCTTTTTCTATAGAATGACATCCAACATATCCTGGATATGGAAGGAATTAGAGTCATCGTAGTTCAATAAGTCAGGGTTGACACATTGAGTCTTCACATATATCAGGGAAATGTCATATTATGAAGCTGAATGGAGCTTACAAACTATGGTTTCACTCTTGGAATGTTCATCTTGAATTCCTAGAGTGCATTTACGGTCTTCCTAACATGCCTTGATTGTCTTTCTGACATGTCAGAGGATGTTTTCCTAACATGTCAAAAGAACATCACATGATATAGTATAATTTTCCATGGAATGTCTTGTAATATGGATGTATTTTCAAGAGGATACCACATGACTAAGGTTCAATTTTCCAGAAGACATCACAAGACCTGGCTGATAGATCTTGGAAGACATCACATGATCTCAGATGACATGCTTGGGAGAACTCTCATGATCCGGCTGAGTTACCTTGGGTTCACCGTGATCATTGGATAAAATTTTTAGACTGTATTGCAAGATTAAATTTGATATTTATGGAGGGGTTCTTCATACCCTAGATGAATTTTCGATGTGTCATCATGATTGAATTGTGATATTTATAGGGGATTTCATGAGATCCTTCTTTCATAGCCCGAGGGTGTTTTTAGAATTGGATGGTTTATCTGGAGAACATCATAAGAGAAATTATACATGTCATGGTTCTATCTAGAATAAAGTGAATAGGGATTTGGTTCCACCTTATAATCTGAGTGAAATGTCTGAAGGACATCGAATGTTCTAGATGGAGATCCCCAAAGGGTTTCGAGAGACTTGGGTGGCATGCATAGGGGTCCCATGTGACTCACTCTAAAATTTCCATGGGACATTATACGATCCAAATATTTTACCAAAGGAGCATAATGTGATCTAGGCATCATTTATTGGTGCTTCCATGTGACAAGGATTATTCATGTGAATCATGTGAGGATCATTGTATATGTTCTTCTGATAATTCTCCCATCATTTTAGTCTTTCTTCTATCATTTTATTGAAAATTAGTTATATTTGTTCAGTGTTAATCTATTTATGTCCAATAAGAATGATTTCGAATGTGTGATTTTCTTCCATAAGAAAGATGAATTCCTTTGCGTTATATTTTATTAATGACGTGATGTACCTATGCTTGTAACATGGTCAACATTAGTGGTCTCATAGATTTTAACTGCCAGAAAACCTTTCTGATTTTTAGATAACCTACATTGTGAAATCCTCTCTGATTCCTAAGTACATAGGTATGTACAGGTAGGGATCTAAGGGTTACTTTTTTGATGATGGGGTGGGGAATTTAAAGACCACACCACATTTTTTATTTTCCTCTTTGCTATAAATTTATGGTGAAAATACAGGTTGGAGCTACTAGAGAGATTTTTTGTCATCTTTTTTTTGAGATCCCATTTTAGGTCTTTTCGGGTGCGTCACATGATATTTTAGGACTAAAAGATCACCCTTTCAACACCCCAATTATCAGATTATATCCATTAGTGGTGTCTTTATTAATCATGTGGAAATGAAAAGGGACTTTCATAAGATCATCATGTTATGTCTAAGGTCCTTCAAAAGATCAATGTGCATGTCTAGGACATATAATGAGAAAATATTGCATTACTAAGGGGCCTTCACGGAATCACTCCATCATTCCAAAGGACTCTTTTATGGTCTTATGGTGTGCATCATCCTGACACATGATGTATACGATCAGAAAAGGCTCCAAACGGTTCCCTATTATTTCCTTATTTCATATGTCACTACATGGGGATTTTTTGATCCTGTACGAGTGTTTTAAAAGATAGTCACATTCCCCACTTGTGAAGAACCATGTGACCAAAATAATTTCATATGGTGATACATGATCATTACAAAAGGAAACCCCTTTTGATCATTTTTGGATCCTATAATGGGGGTGTGAGACGGCCTTGTCATTCTGAATACCTTCATATAGTGAGGGTGACATTGCAGCAGGCTCTCCCACAACAAGGTGGTCATGTCCGTGGGGGTTTTCAGTTTATTGTGATTCACTAGGGGTGCATCACATGATGTCTATAACTGAAATATGATCCCAAATATTTCACATTTTTTACTTTCTTATTTGAAAAGGACCTGGGATCTTGTGAGTTTTCGTGAGTGTTTTTGACGATAATAATTATCACCATCAGTGATGCATCTCATTACAAACAAAAGTTCTTACGATGCTGCATGGTATTTATCATGGGAAAACCATTATTATTTTTTGGTAGAAAAGGGGCCAAACAATAATTCCTTGGCATGTCTGATGCCTTCCGCCTTATTGGGGTGAAATTATAGTGGGCTCTTTCATGACTAGGAGAACCTGTCATAGGTGATTCCACGGTGTTTTGTGAGATTATTGGGTGCATTAGGAGAGTTTTATGATATCAAGAGGCTCCAACATTTTGGTTATTTTTCTTCCAATGTTCAATGGTTTGATTATTTTTTAGGATTGTAACAACCTATAATATTTTAAATGATATTTTTTCCATAAAATGTGAGTTATATGTTATTATACATGACAAAAACACATATATTTAATAATTAAGTGTTATTTTAAGAGTATAAAAATAAATTTAACCACCAAGATTCATCCGTTATATGAATAATGAGAATCTTTCATAGGGTGTGGGAAAATCAAATTTATATTCCTAATGAACCAAAGAGGCTGACCTGTGTCATTTCAGTTGAGGAGTGTCACAATCGGTCCAATCACTTATACCTATCTCACATAATCTAATTATTTTTGTTTTTTATTATATATTGAATTCAATAGTTGTGGTAATTTTAGTAAATAATAAATTTATATAATGCAATGTGGAATTGAAATCTAAATGAAGATGAAAATAGATTGAGGATTAGAATGAAAGGTCTTAGTCAAGGGACTGATAAAGTGGGTTCATCAATTAATTATTTATTGTCTAATTTTTTTGATAATTCATTTGGGGAATCCTCATTAATGAAATAAATTGCTTTGATTTATTGACTATGTGATTTTAGAATGCCTTCAGTGAACTAAACCACACCTACTCTAATAGTAAAATAGGATGACAACTCAATAGAGAATGTGGTTACTAAAATATACGGCTCCACCGTATTATATTTAAAACCATATGTAATCACTCAAAACAGCATATGAATGGTTTTCCTATGAGAAGAGAGGGATATCTAATAAATAAAAAATTGATTTGAAAATAATGGCATGGTTTACGACTGCCACACTCATGGAATACACTCGCATCCACCACAAATAGAATAAAAACATGTTAAATTTTAGTGAAATTGCATTGAAAACCACAAAAACTCCCCCAGGGAAAGACCTTAGTTTATTTACATGTCATTTTAATGAGATAATAGGGAATTATGGAAGATAAAAGTGAAAAATGGTGAGATTAAAAAGGGAAGAGATAAAGGGGTGGATGAAGGAAAAGTAAACACTTCACTAAAAATATGAATGAGTTACATGGGAAAAGAAAAATTAAATAAAATTAAAATAACTAAATATAAAATATTCAACATGGAACTAGCCTTCTCTCCAATGGTGGTTGACTTGATGGATTTGAATGATTTTGGATGGGGGATCACTCCTCCTTTTATAGAAAAGAATTTCCACTCAAAAAATTTCATATGTTAGACACATTAAATGGATGAATCATGGGACGAACCATTCATAAATATTGTTCAAAAATATATTGTGCATCTACCATCAAAAGAGAAATTTATCTCGAGATGTTTTTGAAGAGTGATGCCAATTTGAAATCGTGACTTTATTATCCAAGCCATACTCTCCATTTTCCATGTCTCCAATTTCTCATGAACTAATGGCCCTGATTATAGACGATTCTCACATGTCCTTCTTTACAAATGTTGTTAAAATATATCTTTAACATCCACCACCAAATTTAAGTGAATTTTTCACTTCAATTAATAATATATTTTCCCAGCACAAAACAATACATATTTGTGAACTATTTCCAAGGCCCAACTCGTGAGCTAGTTTTGAGCTTCCAGATGGTGGAATTAGCTTTGGGTCCGTAATATTGAATTGGTTTCCAAGATATATAAAATATTAATAAGAAATAAAATTATAATTTCAATTTTTAAATAATATTTTATAGCCAAAATATAGATGTATGTTAAAAAATTTTAAATGAAAAATTATATATTTTTCCGATTAAGATCCAAATATTACTAAAATCATAAAAAGTTACTGTTTCACATAAAATAGCACTTTTATGTCATTATAAGATGTGAAATTATTAGTAAAATGTTTTAAAAATAATGGTTCTTTAAATTCTCACACACTTCATTTTTTTCCTTATGTATAAAATATCAACATAAAATTCAAAGGGAACCAATGTTACCCATATTAAAATTCCAAAACAATAAAATCAAACAATTTTCAATGTAAAATAAAAATATCAAATATAAAATTATATTTAAATCCAATTTCCCATATTTTATATAAAAAATCAACTGTTGTATTTTACATTCATCCTTTTTAAAATTGTGGAACTTATCTTCTCATTCATTCATATTTCCCAATATATTACTATTATATATTCCATATCACGACTTAACTCAATTTTAAATTATTTTTCTCATCACTGATGATAAGATTCTTGTGGATATATATTCATATCTTGATTACATGATCCTTAAAAATACACCTTTAAAGAAAAAAACATCCCCAATTGTAATGAAAAAATTCACATAAAGTCACAAGTTATTTCATTAATAGTTCAAACTACTATGAGGCTAATGGTTGGTAGGACTGGTTTTTTAAAATTAAGGCTCATGGAGGTGGTTTATCTCTTTAGTACACTACGTGATATCAAAAATAAATTTATAATGAAACCCCATATTCAGAGTATTAAATCCCATTTCCCAAAGACACAAGGTTAGTTCATGATGAAAGTAAATAATAATGAATTATTTGTGCACCCCCTTGAATATTTCTTTTTAATTATATAAATTTTTATCCTTTTTCAAAGATCATTTTCATTTATTGATTTTTTCAGAAGTTATGATTACAATTAACCTCAAATTTGCCACTAAATTAGATATGATAAAATTCATAGGTATAGTAATGGTTATTTATGGTTTTACCAAATCACAACCCATTTTGTTCCATTATTTTGGTTCTTTTTGTCATTTTGTAATTATCTTTTACCGGAGGGAAAAAATGAAGTATCATGAATGAATTAACAACCTTAAATTATTTGAACAATAATCACCACCACAATTTTTCCATAAATTTTTAATCAAACATTACACCATGAATCAGTTTATCCCCACACATTAACTTTAAAATATCATTCTAATTCCCTGAGTACAGTAGGAATTTATTAATATGGATTGAGACATGGATCATTATGATAAAGGACATTCATGGACTCTATGAGCTATAGAAGGATTTATGTAAGCGTGAAATTTAAGGAAAATGTCTTTTTCAAAGATTCCTCAATAATTTTAAATATTTTTCCGAGTCAGTAGGTTTGAAAACATTCAATACATGTTCTCGTTAGCGACATGTCCCAATATCACTCAAGAAATATGCTCATAAATAAATAGGAAGTACATGGTCTAGAAATCCTCTTACGAATGGGTAATGTATCGTTGGTAAATAATTCACGGAATGATTAATAATAAAGAATCAATTATACGTGAATTTATGAATTTCAGTGAAAGATAAATGATTAGGGACATTTCATTTGCATGAATAAAATAATTCCATCAAATCACGAGTCCTCAATTTAATTTTCATGTTTCAATTTAATCATTCTATTCTCCATTTTACCCATTCAGTATCATTAACATTGAAATATAAAACATGGAATAGCTGGTTTCCAATGAAAATCATGTCTCCTAGACAAATCAAGTACAATAAGAATTCATGTGTGGGGATGATATTTCTATATTAAAACATATGAATTTTTTTCAGACAAAATGTAGTGAGATAAAATTTAAAAATTGAACTCCATTTTGAAATAAAGCTTACTACTTTTTTATCCACTGTTTGGTGGAACCCTTCTTCCATCATGAATGTGTAAAATAAAATTACTCAATTAATAACAAGGATCATTTCATTTAAACACAAAAAGATAAGATCGTGTGGGTTTCATGCTAAGATAATATGAAAAATGAAAATGGAATCTAAATTCCTATAAAATATGGAATGTTAAATAATGGTATGATCCCCCAAGTTGTTCATGGCTTCTTATGCTTCTTGCATATGTGTAGTAACAACTATTATCCCTAAATGGATGGGTGGTGGATCTTCTTATATTTGAACCACCGCATCTAGTTCAGTCCATCTTGCACTTAATTCATCTTTTTTTTGAGAATCCCATATATAGATTAAAACAGATCCTCCCTCTTTTCAATGTGGTACATCTTGAGTGGTTGGAGTTGGATGAAGTATGGAAGAACCTCATCCTTAGTTTCTATATAAGAAATATCCTATTTCAGTTCTTCTACTCCCTCTAGTGAATACTCGATGTCTTATAGGAGCTCCAGGTGTTCCTCAATAGCTATAATTTTTTCCCCATCATCCACCAGAGAATAATATGATTTATATGGTTTGAAAAAATCAATACAGTTGGTTTTAAAACTCAAATTAGTTTATAAAAAATTAAATTAGATTGAATTTAAGAACGTATCATCTCCCTGAGTTGGTTCAGTAAGAATTCTTTCTTCAATGGAATTTTCATCATGGAGTTTATCTTCACTGGTTGAAAAAAGGTGGTTAGGATCCTCTATTTTTAGTTTGGCCTCAAATTTTCAAATGTCCTCAATGAAATTGGGGGAAAACATTAGCACTTATTTCTTTCACTTGAATTGTTACAAGTCTGTTTGGAGTTCATTGATCATGTTCATAAATCATTGTGGTGAGATCCATGTCTCTTGGAATATTTTCAACTGTTTTAACATTACCATAAGAGAATCACCCCTTCATTGGAGTTCCTCCTCAGCATATTCTATTTCTTATTCATTCACCATTGAGTAATCTTTCCATTCATAACAATTTTAATTCAAATACATTATTGAAAAATAATATTTTAATTAAATATATTAATAAAAGAAAAAGGGATAATGTTAATAAAATGTGAATTTTGAAAAAGAGATGAAAATTACTTTTTAGATCCTACGAAAAAATTCTACTTTTAATGCACACATGTTGTAGGGAATGGAAGAATAAAATTTATATTACTAATGTAGCACAGAAGTTGACCAGGTTCATATCACATGAGGAGTGTCGTAGTTGTTTCAATCACTAATTTGTAATTCAACAATTATATCTCATTTATTATTTTTTATTATTTATTGAAAATAATGTTTATGGCTTTTTAATAAATATGTTATTAAAATAATGCAATGTAGAATTGAAATCTAAATGATGATGTAGAAGACATTGTGATTAGGCAGAAATGTATGGGTTCTGGGTTTGATAACACAGGTTCATTCATTATTTATTTATTATTTAAATTTAATTGGATAATTCATTAGGTGAAACCTCATTAATGAATTACATTGAATTTATTTATTGATTGTGTGATTTACCATGCCTCATGTTCACCAAACCATACCTCCTCCAATAGTTGAATAGATCAATCAATAATGCTATTACTAAAAGACCCAACTCTATCATATTCCATTTCAACCCTTATAGAAACACCAATTCCATCGTGTGAATGGTATTACTTTGAGAATAAAAGTAGTAATAATGAATCAAATAAAATGAATGGATTTTAAAAATATGTCATGGTGGATGACCTCCAAACTCAGGCAATACATTCACATCCACAATAAATTGAATAAAACATGTTCAACTAAATATAAATAATAAATAACACTATGAAATCTCCCCTAAGGAAAATCCTAACCATATTCCCATATCATTTCATAGTGAAAAGATATCACAAAAGAATGTGGAAGAGGGAAATAGTGATATTAGGATTGGAAGAGAAAAATAGGTGGAAAAAGAAAAGGGAAACACATAAATAAAAATTTGAATGCATTATAAGGGAAAAGAAAAATAAAATAAAATGAAAAGAAATAAATTGTAAACAATCATCATAGAACTTGTCCTCTTATACAATGATGGTCAACTTGATGGATTATAGTGATTTTGGAAAGAGGATCTCTCATCATTTTATAGGTAAGAATTTTCCCTCAAAAGATGACATGAATTAGACCCATTAAATGGATGATGCATTCTTAGAACCCTATATAAATGTCTATGAAAATTTTCATGAGAATATCTCATAAAATGTTAAATGTATTTGGGAATGTGTATTGGTAGTTATGCACATTTTATACTAAGACTTTATTTTGTAGAGACAGACTCTCAAAATTCCATGTCTCAGGTTTATCATGCATTAATGGCCTTGAAAATGGTTAATCCATAAATGGAATCCTTCATATAAGTTGTTAAGTTATATCTTCTGTTTCCACCATAAAAATGTAAAAGTATTTTTGTTTTATAATAAAAAATATATAGGCTCATTACCAAAAATTTATATATCTATCAACAATTTTAAATTCCCAAATTGTGAGCTTGTTTTGCATTTCCAAATGTTTGATTTAGCTTTGTGTCCAGACGAACCTATTTATTCAGATGATGTATAAAATCCTAATAATAATTTTTTTTCAAGATTTTTATTATTATGGAAAATGAAATGGATGAGATAGAAAAACAATTTAAAACTCTTAAAATCCAAAATGGGCCATTTTTTTGATTATGCTGAAAATACAACTAAAATCATAAACACTGACATTTTCAATTAAAATAACAATTTTGTTGGATTATAATAATTTTAATTCAAAGTAAATAATTTTCTTTATTAGTTATAAAAATTAAAAGTTGTAAAATAATATTTTTGGTCAATATGGCCATTGGAAACTATATTCATGGTAAATATTTTATCATTATAATTAGTCTTTATAAGTAGAAATGAAAATTGATAAATAATGATGAATAGGTAGGTGATGGAATCTATTAGTAGAGTCTGTTAATATGATGGTCATTTTTCAAAACATGGTGGGATGTATCATCACTGGGGTTTTCCCATGATCAAGCCCAAGATGAGCTTCAACAGATGATTCTAAAACAAAATCCTCTACGAGATAAGTTCATGTTAGTAGAAATTACCACCCTGTCAAAGTAAGTTGAACCGCCCCACGAATCTATCCCAATTGCACACCTTACCAATAGGACATATGAATGTCTTATAAGGGGTTACATTCAAGGTAACAGTTACATAATTTATAATTCCTTTTTATTAATAAAATTTTTATTCAATCAATATAGATTCATAATTAATATATAGTTTTAATTGAGATGGAAATTGATAAATTGATTTTCTGTCCCAAATTATAAACATCATAAAGGATATAATTTTCTAAAATAAACTATGGTATTTTGAGTAACATATATTTTTCAAATAATATGATAAAATCTATATTATTTAAATGTAAATAATAAAATAATTTTTTATGGCTTTGATTATTTTTATGTGTTAGAAATTTAACTATGCATATCGACCCATTATTTTTTAATAAATAACGATATTTGTATATATCACTTTTAAAATTATCCCATTTATAAAATTATCTTGACAAAAACATCATTTTTTTATACTAGCACATCAAAATTAGGTTAGGGTGAATTAATTAGAATTTTCTAAAATACATTAATTTTCTATTAACAGTAGAAATATAGTTTGGGATTTTTGGTTAGTTTGATAACTTCAAAATAATTTAATAATTAATTAACCATAATCCAAGACCAAAAATAAGTTATTTTAGTAATATCCATTATTTTTATAATATTATTATCATCTTACAATCCTATAGTTTACATTCAATAGTCTAAAAGCTAAATGTGAATGTAAAAACATTATATTTGAAAAAATATCCTTTTACATTCCAAATGAAGTTACATTATTTTATTACTAGTTATTCTGGGTTATAATTATATAAAATATGACTCACATGTGCACAACTAGGGGAAGACCCATGGGTAAGCCTATGATTTTTTATATTCCATAACATAGATTTCCAATGCCTATATATGGAAATTATTCAAAAAATACACTAATTTTTCTTTAAATACCCACCCATTTAACTTCTCTTTATAATTCCATATCCATCCCCTTTGAATTTCTTAACCTTTTTCCTCAGATACTGCCCCCCATGATGGTTCTATGGGGCAGTTCAAACTTATTGTATCCCTTTAGGTCTCTAGAGAATAAGGTAAATAATTTATTAGATGACGAAGATAGGTTCATTCTCTACCAAGTAAGGTAGGATAAAATACAAATTTATTATTCTTCATCCATGATGGTTGTGTTGGTTGATCCTGGAGTAGGAAATCTAAATCCCCTGTCTTCAACACGGAGATGATAGGGCAGGAATTAACATCAAAAATATACAATGAGGGATTCATAAAACTAAGGAAATAGGGGGTTTTATCTCATTTAAAAAAACCCTCGGCAGGTCCTTGGATGGAAACCTTAATAGCTCCATTTCAACTAGGTGGTTGTCCTACCTCTAATAAGAACAGGATCTAGAAATGATGTGTGACCTCCGTTATGAATCTTTATCCTAAATATCTATAATTTCTCTCCCCTGTACCCATGGAGACATACTAGGAATATAGTACAAGTGAACTCAGATAACCATATATACATGAGGAGTCAAACCGGATGATTATTCAGTTTTCTGGTTAACTGATGCTTAAGAATGAATCATAATTTTTTTTCTTCAACCAAGTAGTTTTTATTGGGGGAAAATTACTATTTTATTTAAATTATTTTGGAATAACTCAGTGTTTTCTTATGAATATTGAGTCCCTTTTTTGGTTTTTCTAATTTTGGGTTGTCTCTCAACCACAAAAATTAATTTTCATCTACATAAAATATTTAATCTTCAGTCAAAATCTATGAGTAATTCATCAAGATAAGGGAATTATACTTCTTCAATATTCAATTCAAGAACATCATTTTTTTATATTTCTATTGAATGATATGGTCACTCACATTAATTACCATTTTTAATATCCTTACTACTGAATTATGTCTTATCAATTACAGAACCTTGTCCCCCCTCATTTTACTCATTCCTAAAATGACCTTTTTCATCCATTATGATTCCAAATTTAATTCTCAATATTTATCTCTTATCCCCAAGAAAATATCAATTTTTTCATTGTGTGGATATCCGAGCCATTTTAATATTCATGGGTATTCACCTAAAAGTCAAAATTATTTATCTTATTTTGTTATTTACACATAAGAAAACTGAATTCCCTTTTAGTTGGATAAATATTTATTAATGATCGTGTCTTTAATTATCTTTTTAAGTAATTATTTTTATAAGAAACATCTTATTTAGTCTCCAAAATTTATTAATTTAATGAATTATTAAAATTTATATGGATTATATAAAATTAATAAATGTGAAGGGTGAAAAATTTTAGTGCTACAATGCATTGGATAAAAAATTTAATCTCTAGTGATGAGATGTATTACAATAGAATTGTTAATAACCATGGAAATTTTAATTTACGAAAACTTGGTGATTAAACATGGTGATATACATATAAATTTATAAATTAAATTTGGTAGCCACATTTCCGTGATATGATTCATGTTATTTTAATTATGATATACAATTTTTTTCTTTTATAATTCCCTAATGATATTCCTCATGTTATTATTGATATTCATCATGGTCACATATAAATTGTTTCCCCTACATATTTCATTTACAAGCCTTATCCTCACCAATTGTTTTTGTTGTATGTCCCTAGGATACGAGACAATGTAATTGTACATTGTATAAACCCATGGAGAATCCTTTTTAGTTTATTAGAGGAATGTTTTATGTTTTCATGTATTATATTCCTAATTTTATATAGACTAATCATTAAAATATTTTCTGTATGTTCCATGAAATTGAAATATTATGTAATAAAAAGGTGAGATTCCATTTCTAGTATCAATGGATGTTTTAAAAAAAATTGGGAATAAAAAATACAAATATTTAGTATCAACCTTTGAGACATTTTTATATAGAGGATAAAATCCTAGTATTTTTTAATAATATTAAGTATTTTTTTCCATGAAATGAAATATTTGTCGGGATAAGAACAAGTTTATGTGGATTTTTCAATGATTTATCTATGGGTAACACACCAGAAACCACATTGAGAATGACTTCAATAGGAATTTGTACACAACAACGAGCCTTACTGAAATACTAGTTTGACACTCATGGGTGATATTTATAGTTAATCACACTATTTTTATGAACCATTATGTAGGATTTATATAAAATGTATTTTTTGTTAAAGAATAACATATTTAATCATGATGTTTTTTAATATAAAATTACATTATAATTTTATGATTCTAAAAACACAAATGTTTCTCAATGAGGTTTTATTATTTTATAAAATTGTGTGAAATAAGACGAACTATAAAAATGATGATCTCAACATAACATGAATTGACAACCCTCTTAAGGTAGACGGAATATAAATCATCATGAGAATGAATAATTAAATATGTCAATTAATGAACTGTAACATAACTCAAGATGAGAGAATAGATTCACCTCGAATGTATCAACCTTCCATTTATTCATTTATGCTTCAATGAACGCCTTCTTATAGTGGATCGACTAACCCATTAATATTTGAATAGTGGATAATATCTATATAAAATATCTATTTTTTATGTTATTGTTCAGAATAAGATAATGTCACCCTGAATGTATAACTATTAGTGGTAGAAGAATATATATGGTAGACACTGGTTAAAATCAAAAATATAAGAAGGGATATTGAAGATATAGAGTGGTATGAGTTAATGGGAATTGCATTGAATAAATATTTCCATTGTTAGGTGATAATGAAAATGGAGATGGAATTTTGTTCATATGATGTAGATGGAAAATGAATTAATGTGAATAAAAGTGATTAATATAGAAGTACATTATGTTAAAAACTATATAATTGTTTTGGATCACTATATAAAGGTTGTTAGACTCCTCAGTGGTCAAATAACCCATCAATGGAGGAATATAACCTATATAGACAATGAAATCTATAAGGAGAAAATGTAGAGTTATATGAAAGATGAACTATAGTACAGAGATATGTAGTGGTCACATAGATCATATTTAATGAAGATATCAATGGATCCAAACATAGGTAGGAACATTGATAATGGAATTTGAGGAAGGAAAGTGAAACATCCAATTTAAAAAAATGTGGGATGATGGATTTTAGGAACTATTTACTTGATAGTGAAAATTCTGACAATTGTGGAAGATATGGCCATATAGCTCAGAACTATCATAGTGAGGTGAAGCCTCACATTCTAAATAGAAACAACAGAGGGAAGATGGTGAAAGCATATGCTGAAGTCCGATTCATTAACTATTTACATACTATGAACATTTTCAATCTCTATCCAAATATGATGACAATGTATGGAAATCACTATCAACCTTAGCACATGAAAGGAGAGGAAGGATATGATTTTTTATCATGATTGATAAAGTATAACGTCCAAATTATGTGGGGGAAGGTACCCTCATTGTTCTCTCAAACATATAATGTACTTTTTTTTATTCTATTTATACACATTCCATTATTTCATCCATGCATTCAATGAATATATAATTAATCCCTAATATTCAAGAAGTATATTAAACACTAAATCCCCCTTTAGTGATTATCCAAGAATAAAAAATGCATATAAACTATTTTATTAACGTTGGAGACTAAAATCGTATTGAAAATATTGTAGTCATTCCCATGGTGTAATTCGTCAATATAATAGGGATTGAATGAATTTCAAATTATAATTCTATGTTCAATAATAGAAGAAAAGAAATCTCATAATTCTTGAGTGGAAAACCTACAATTAGTTTCATTGGGAGGATATTTTGGCCAGATCTTTTTCTAGGAAAGCCTCCTTTATCCTTCTTTATGGATATTATTATTGAAGTGGAAGAATAAAATGGATGTATAATAATAGAAAATTTCCTCATAATTCACGAATACAATAAATTATTTCCAATGGAGTTACATGGAACTCCATAATAAATAGTGGAAGATTTCTCCATTGAACTCATCTGTGGATACAAGTAGAATTCAAATACCCTGTATTGAATAGAAAATGTGAAGCTAATGGAATTAATGAAAAGATATCATGTTCATTTGGATGAGGGATTTCTCCGAAAAAGGGTTTCTCTATTGAGAGGACCAGTTCTAATTGTGAAGAAGACATATATATCAAATTGGATAAGAATTTATTATAGAGTACATGAAAGAATCATATTGAATAAAAAGCACCCTCTCCCAAGGATTTATGATTTACATTACTAACTTAGTGGGGATTAATAAATCTAGAAGATTAATCTTTGATCTAGTTATCATTAATTAATGGTAAAGAAATAAGTTATTCAAAATACTTCCTTCTAATCAATATATGTGAATTATATGTTTTTTGTTACGAAATTCAGTTTGACTTATACTCATTCTATTTTTATGGAATTGATTAATTTGGTGTTTAAGGACTACCTTCATAAAATTTTCAAATATTTTATTGTTGAAGTTATAATATATTCCAAAATTTGTGACAAGAATGTGGATAAGATAGGTTTTATAATGAAATCTATATGAAATGAGATGCTATTTGGAAGATCCATAAAATATAAATTTTTGTTAAAACATGTTTAATTCTTGGGTAACATTGAAACCAATTAAATAATCTTTATTTACCCTATAATGAAAATGGTTATGGAGGAGTTCCATAATCCATAAAGAATAAATAAGATTAATAGTTTCCTTGTTTTATCTAATTATTATTATATTTTTTTAAAAAGAATCATAACATTTTAATCCACTAACCATATTAACTCAAAACAAGGATAAGTTCATCTGGGCAAAAGACTATGAAGAATATTTGCTATTACTAATGAATATATTGATTAATGCACCTCTATTAACATTATCCTCTACTGAATAATGATTTTTTATATTTAGTGATGTATCTCTAAAATTGTTTGGGTGCATCATAATGAAAAAATTCCAAGGTGATTGCTTATTAATCTTGATAGTTAAAGAATTAAGATAAAATTAATCCCACACATGATCTGTAGATAGATGCAATTATATTTTCTCTACAAATATGGAGGAACTATCTTTATGGGGATAAATGAGATAAAAATATAGACCACCAATTTTTGAAGTATATATTCATGAAAATAGAATTTAACATGAGTGAAAGGATATGTCTGGAACATATAGAAGATAATGATTTTTCAATTAACTATCACCTCAGTATAGAAAATAGATTCATTGATTCGTTAACTTTGTAAAACCCTATTGTACTTAAAGTGATGAGGATTAAAGGAGATCCATTTATCAAGTACCTAGTGTGGTTATACATTGGAATAATTACGGAATTGATATAATAAATCATATCCCAAACGATTTACCAACCATCATTACTGTAGAAGATCAATAAAGTTTAAATAAAAGAACAATTTTTTCAAATGATGATAGAGGATACGAAGAATGAGGTGTTTCTTGAGATCAGTACTGATCAAAAAGCTATATTAAATTTCTTTACAAGTCTATGTGTTCCATCAATTTTGTAGATAAAGAAATAACTGATGGATGAAGCTCATATCACTATATTCTTTATACATCCTGGAATCACAAAAATTTACCGATCATCATGATCATTACTTGTATGATATTATAAAAAGAGAGATTTATGACAATAATAAAAAGTTTCTTTCTAAGTCAACATGTTATGGAAGAGAGAGAAATGTTTAAATGGGTATTACGACCACAACCGATATGAACATGGAAATGGGGAAATATCACTATGGAATTTTTCCCTGTTCTCTAAAGAACATCAAATGAAAAAAACATGATATGGTTTATAGTGGACGGACTCACCAAGAATGGACATTTCATTACTATTTTTGATGATTTATCTCTAGAACAACATTCTATTCTGAACATAAATAATGTGATGAGGTTACACTCAGCAACACATTATATCATTTCAGATCATGATGCAATATTAATATTAATTTTTTAGTGAACTCTTAAAAAATCACTGAATAAAAAATTGAATTTCAATACAAACTATCACCCCGTAAATGATGGAAAATAAAAAAGGATTATTCTGAAACTCAAGGAAATATTGAGAATATTCTCAATGGAATTTAATTTTGGATAGCATCGACACCTCCCATTAGTTGAATTATCATATTGTAACTTCTTCCACTCGAGTATTCAAATGTCACGCTATGATGATCTATATGGGGAGTGATATAGAACTCCATATTGTTGGGATAATGTTGGTAAGAAAAAGATAATTTGGAATGAAATTTTGTAAGAGATAATAGAAATTTTTTATTCCATCCAACAACATATAAAGGATGCACATAGTCAGTAGGGTAAATATGCAGACAACATGTAAAGGGACTAGGATTTTTATGTTGGTAATAATATATTTCTTAAAATATCACCATGTAAAAAAGTCATTAATTTAGAATGAAAATGATGTTTATCCCAACATAAATTTTCCCCTATGAAATTATTGATCTCATAGGAGTAATACAATATCTATGGTACATGTATTGTATCTGGAGATGGTTAAACCAGATCATGTCCTTTCTTATAAGGAGCATTCAGTGGAGATATTATACTTTAGACACAATTTTATAAGAAAACAGATTACCAAAATAATCAATGTGTTACAGAGTAACTATAAAGATGAAAAATAAATGTGGTAACTTGTGTAAATAATGATATTGTAGAACCCAGAGCACTTATGAACAAATAGAATGATTTGATGTTTTGGGGATGAAATATTTTAAGGGGTGAATAATGTAATGAACATGACTTTTTAAATGCTATATTATTCTTAAAAATATGTGTAATATTATATTATACACAACCAAATAATATATAATTAATAATGAAGTTTATTTTGTAGAGTATAATGGGAAATGTAAACATCATGTTTCTATCATTGTACGAACATTATTTAATATAACCATTTTGAACTATACTCCCAGTAATAATTTTAATCTTATAATTAGTGTTATAAGTAGAAATTAAAAAGGATAAGTAATGCATAAAGGTGATGTGATTACCTAAACTAGTCTATTCATTCAATATGAAATCCTGTTTTTCAAAACATGGTAGGGAGGTAGCATCAATAGTGTTTTCCCTAGCCCAATCCCAATTTGATATTAAATAATTGAAGCTACATTGAAATTATATATGGGAGAATTTCATATTATTAGATATTACAACTAGTTCATGGTTACCTGAGCCTCCCTAGGAATCTTTCACCATTACACACCTTACCCATAGGTTGTACGCTGGTGTTATAAGGGTTTGGATGTCAATGAATTAGTCACTAAATGCATTATTCATTGTATAAATTGATTTTTTATTCCATCATAATTTTTTCTTAATAACAATTTATGTTAAATTGAGATGGAATATGATTAACTTATTTTCGAAAACAAATTTTACTTTTCAATAATGACATAAATTATTATAATAATTGAAGTCATTATAAATAATATTTTTTCAGAAATAGTATGATAAAAACACTATAATATAATAATAAATGATAAAATATTAATATTCTATCAATTAAAATATTTATGTCTCAGAAATTTGACTATAAATTTCAACTTGATATTATTTTAATAAATATGGTTTTTAATACTTACAATTTTACCTTCCCATATTTAGAAAATTATCATGATAAAATACACATAAATTTTTTTTTTATCATGAAGAGAATCTATTTTGGTGAATCTATGTACTATTTATAAAATAATTAATTTTTCTTTGAATTTTAAATATACAGTTTGGGTTTTTTATCTTATTTATTGATTTCATAATGATGTTATAATGATTTAATAATTAATTAACCACAATAAATGAACTAAAATATTTTATTTTATTAATATAAAATAACTTAATATATTTTTATCAATTTCATTACATATAATTTACCTTCCAAAGTCAAAAAATGGAAAAATAGACATTAAAAACATTATTTAATAGAATTATTAAATTTCCATTCCAAAAGAAGTAATATAATATGATTCTATGTTATTTTGGTTTAAAATGTCATAAAATATATTTCATATTTCTAAAACCATGGGAATGACCTTGCGAAATAATATGGTATTGAATTTTCCACAACCTCAATTTCAAAGGCATATATTTTGAAATTAATAAAAAAGCCTCCATTTTGGCTACAAATACACTCCCATTTCACCTCAATTATTCACTCTGAATCCATAATATATAAATTAATGGATGTTTTTACTCAAATAAAGTCCCCCCAATGTGTTTTCAGGCCCCTGCAGTTCATTCCTCATGATATAGAAGTTACTCTTAATGGTAATGGAATTATACTTCATTTCTCTTAAAATCAAGAACCATTTTTTGAATTTTTCTTTAGAATGTAATGGTAACTCACTATTATAACCTTTTTTTACACCCTTACACCCAAATTATGTTTTACCAATGGGAGAATCATATCCCATATCGTTTTAAATTGAGATGGAATATGATTAATTTATTTTCGAAAACAAATTTTGCTTTTCAAAAATGACATAAATTATAATAATAAAGAAAGTAATTATGAAAAAATTTTATTTAAGAGATATTATGATAAAAACACTATTATTTAATAATAAATGGTAAAATAATAATATTCTATTAATTAAAATATTTATGTCTCAGAAATTTGACTATAAATTACAATATGCTATTTTTTTAATAAATATGGTTTTTAATAATTAAAATTTTATGTTCCCATATTTAAAGAATTATTATGATAAAATACACATATGTTTTTAATTTTCACGAAAAAATTATATTTGGGTGAATCTATGTATTGTTTCTAAAATAAATAATTTTTCTAGGAGTTGTAAATATACAGTTTGGGGTTTTTAGTTTGTTTATTGACTTAATAATTATGTTATAATGATTTATTAATTAATTAACCACAATAAATGAACAAAAATATTTTATTTTATTCATATCAAATTACTTAATATATTGTTCTCAATTTCATTACATATAATTCACTTTCCAATGTCATAATATTGAAACATAGACATTAAAAACATTATTTAATAGAATTTTTAAATTTTCATTCCAAAAGAATTAATATAATATGATTCTAGGTTATTTTGGTTTATAATAACATAAAATATATCTCAAATGTCAAAAACCATGGGAAAGATGGTGCAAAATAATATGGCACTGAATTTTCCATAGTTTGGGTGAATCTATGTAGTGTTTCTAAAATAATTAATTTTTCTATGAATTTTAAATCTATAGTTTGGGTTTTTTAGTTTATTTATTGATTTAATAATTATGTTATAATGATTTAATAATTAATTAACCACAGTAAATGAAATAAAATATGTTATTTTATTAATATCAAATATCTTAATATATTTTTTTCAATTTAATTACATAAAATTTACTTTCCAAAGTCTCAAATAGGAATCATAGATATTAAAAACATTATTTAATAGAATTATTAATTTTCGATTCCAAAAGAAGTAATATAATATTATTCTAGGTTATTTTGGTTTAAAATAACATATAATATATCTTAAATGTTAAAATCCATGGGAAATACCTTGCGAAATAATATGGTATTGAATTTTCCACAACCTCAATTTCAATGTCATATATTTTGAAATTATTAAAAAAAGACCCATTTGGCTACAAATACTCTCACATTTTACCTCATTTATTCACTCTCAATCAATAATATTTGAATTAATGGTAGTTTTTACTCAAATGGAGCCACCCCAATGTATTTTCAGGCCCCTTCAGTTCATTCCTCATGATATAGGAGTTACTCTTAATGGTAATGGAATTATACTTCATTTCTCTTAAATTCAAGAACCATTTTTTGTATTTTTATTCAAGATGATCTGGTAACTCACTATTATAACCCTTTTTTGACACCCTTACAACCAAATTATTTTTTATCAATGGGATACTGATGTCCCATGTCGTTTTACATTTTTTTAATACCCTGTTTTAGACCAACTATGAAATTGAATTTACTTCTCAAAATATAGCAATTCTCCTCAGGCCATTCTCTATTATTTTCATTCTGTGGATACCCAATACATTTTATCATCCATGATTATTAAAAAATATTTAATAATGATAAAATATTTTTGGTTTTTATTTATAATAATTCCACTTTCCCTTTTTATAGAATAAAAATGATGTAATGATCATGTATTTAATAACATTTGTATGACATGTTTTGATATGAAAAATTATATTTAATCTCCATGGGTTAGAAATGTAATTATTTATTATGATTAATATTTCTCATTTGAAATTAATAATTTTTAACGGGGTTCTTGATAGTGATCTAATGCATTGGTTAAAAAATATAATCTCTATAAATGACAAGTTTTATGATATCTTTTTGAATAAACATGGTAATTTTCATTTACGATGCCTTGGTGATTATCCTTAGCGATATGCTCATGAATGAACAAATTATATTTTTTGAGATATTTTCATTAAATGACTCACATTAGTTTTTTATATATATGCCTTATTTTCCTTTTCTCAATCTATAATGAGATTTCTCGTGTTCTTATTGATATTCCCCATGATAACATGTAAATTGTTTACCTTGTGTATAACCATACTAGGGATAATTCTCACCCCTTTCTATTGATGTTCATATATAAAAAACGATACATTTTTCTAAAAAGGATGGAAACATGACAAAAGGCATTCAAGTTGATTGGAATAATATTTTATGTTTTATTTTATTGTATTCTTTATTTCCAAAAAAACAACATATTAAAAGATGATATGTATGTTATTTATAGTGAAATTATTATGTAATAAAACTCTAGGATTACATAGTTGGTGTAAAGGGATGATATAGTTAATTACTTTTTTATTTTTTGTCTTTAATGAATAGATATATATTTAAAAATATTGAAAACATTCATGGGAAAAATTACATTTTCACCATGAAAATCACCATTTGAATAAAAATATTTCAAATATATTATTTTAAAATATTTTTTTAAAAATAATCATGAATTATTATAAAGGATGATTCAATTTTTTAATTGGTCATGATGGTGGGTAAATTTCATACACACTGTATAAGTTAAAAGAGACATCCATATCACATAGTTATAGAAATGTTAGAGATTCCTCATAAAAAGGAAATAATAATATTCTACTAAAATTGGTTTGTAAATATGTAAAAAATTTATAAAAAGTTATTTTTTTAATATTTCGGGTAAATTTAAAAATAATACATAATGTGTTTTATAAAAAATGGATATGTAAGAAAATTATTTTTAAATATAAATGGGAAATAACGTCAGTTTCACTTAAAGACATTATAAAAAAACTAGTAAAATTAGGATGAAAATTGTACAATAACATGAAAATTTCAGTAATAACCATTTTATAATAAAATCTTTTTGTTTTATTCAACAAAAAATATATATTTTATTATATTGGATATTAAATGATAAATAACACGAATTAAAATTATATTGAATCATAAACCCTTACCACATTGGTAAAATTTGAATCAAACCATGCTAGGAATGAAGTGTTGGAATTATAACTTAAAAACCATGAATTTTGAAGTATTAATAATATAATATTTAAATGGAAATTATAGACATCATTGAAATGAGATTAGGTTCATAATAGAACTTGTGTCTCAAAGAAGGATGTTTTGAGTTGAAACTCTTACCGTGAGTCGACGCATTTACGTATATGTATGATATCACCTATATGTTAAAATTATATTATTTTTTTCATAATATTCATATATTCTAGGTTTATTACATTGAAACTAAATTATAAAATCTATTTATTTTAATTATGTGTTTTATTCAAGAATCATTTATGTCCATGTTTGGTTTCTTTAGGACGGTCCAATAATAATTTCAAAATGACAATGATGTGTTGAACATGAAAAAATGGGTCATCATTCCATCATAAAAAACTATAATGAATTATTATCATTTTTATGTATCAATTATACTTCTTTAAACTAATTTTGAAATGTAGATATAAAAAATGAACTATTTAACAATCACGGAGACAATAGTCTATACATACACATAAGTAATGTATCCATATTTCAATGACCATGATGTAAATATGGTATGTGTATTTTATATACCCAGAAAAATTATTACATAAAATAAATAACACAATATTTATTTAAATACACTTATATATTCCATCCATGTGATTTGGTAATAAAAATGAATCAAAACACTTCTTGAGGTGGTAGTCTGTCGTACGCATGAATGACATAATCATATTATGATAGATGGTAGGTTATGAATTAATATGATATATTACTATAAAATAAATAATAATATGAAAATAATATCATAAATAAAAATGAGATCCATTATTATTAATATCCATAATATGATATTATGGAAAATGAATTAAATAATTTTGTGAGGTTGTAGTCTTCCGTAAACATGAATAATGGCTTTGTTTCTCATTTGATAGAATTGGATACATATTTAGGTTATTAAATTAATATATATATATAAATATATATATATATTTCTTTGAGAAAATTATTTTTGTATATTATCGTGATATATTATAATTTTATATGTCTGAATAAGAATTAAAATAATGTTTCTCGTCTAAGATCATTACCACTTCTTCTGACAATCCTTTTTGGATTATAACTAAATCCATGCTTGATTGGATTTATGATCAAACTATGTCATGTAGGATTAGTTTAGGGATGTGAGTAAGTAATTTGGAATGGATATTGATGTTTTTTAAGGATAGTAGTGGAGGTACCCTTTATAAGGAAGAAGTGGAATTCTTGTAAACACCCAATAATATTCAATAGTAGAAAATTAGTCCTAATATGAGTGCCTCAAAAATTTAAAAATATTGTATTTTTGAGGGTGGTAATTCTAGAAAAATTTGTTTCTTTCAAACTAATCATATTTTAAATATTTTATCCATTTTACCTCTAAGGATACTCACTTTTACCATTTTAATATTTTTAAAATGATAAGTATTTTTAAACTATTTTAATTTTTCATTATGCATAAAAATTAAATTGATATTATTATATCATATATATTTTATTGAATCCAAATATGGAATATATTTTATAAAATTTAATTCATCGAATTTTTATAATTTAACATAAAATAATACATTATGGTGAGTCGAGAAATCAATTATTCAAGGAATTCATTTCAATCGAATAATATGATCTTATAATAAATATATGATAAGTAATAATAAATAAATAAATTTAAAATAATATATATATATATATATTATATTATATTTAATTCCAATAATTCTTCATTATCAATTATTTTCATTTTTCTAAATGGAGAAGCACTCTGTATAGTAAATCATTTTTCTAAAAAAGTTATTTTAAATCATAAAAATAAACATATATTAAATAAAGTATAATGTTTATTGAAATGTAATTATTTGGATTATATTCATATTAATAAATACTTTTGTTTCATTTAAATAAAATTTAAATATTAATGGTAATTTAAAATTATTTCATTTATTAGTATATATATCGGTTTTACAACAAATCCATATTCTTCTAAATACACTAATAAATATTTTGGAAAAAATAAAAAAAAATTAAAATTATGTAAATAATAAAATGATTATTTCCAAAAAAATCCATTTTATAACATAAAAATTAATAAATTTCCAAAAAAAATATTTAAATAATTTTTCAACAAAAGGAAAATATAATTTGAATGAAAAAATATATTTTTGATGAATAAAAATATTTATCTAAAATTGAATACAAATTTCTTATGAATTTATAAATTGATTATAAAAATCATATATTATTCATAAATTAGTTAATCATTTTCATACCCTCTAATTTAATTGATATATTATAACAGTCATATTTAAATAATAACATTTCAAAAATGTGTGAGAGTTTGTTTAATCTTAGTGTTATTCGTGTAATATGCTTTAGAATAAAGTGTTATTTAAAATATCTAGGTGATACATTCAACCCCCTCATATAAATTACTTCATCATAATCCTTACTTTTTATCATTAATGAAGAGTTATGTTTTTTGAAAATTCACTTTGTCAAAAAAATCATTAAAAGGTTTAATTAAACATAATCGTAAAAGAGGAAAAGAGAAAAACAAAGTTCATGTTGAATAAAAAATGAACAGATTCCATATTAAGAGAAAAATGGTTATATGTGATGGTATGGACGTTGATGAAGAGAATTATTAATTATTAAGAGAGATAGAGATCATTGTTTAGAATTAAGTGAATGATCAAGTGAATTTTAACAAATACAAAACCATAAATCTATAATTAATTAAAATACCATTGAATCATAAAATACGAATGTAACCAAAAAATATTTTTTTCAGATACATTTCCATGAGTTAATGGATTTTTTTTTCTTTTATCTTATATAATACTAGACACTATTTCTATGAGATATATTTTTATTTCGCAATAAAATTTATTAACATTATCTTGTGCACAAATTAATTTACACATAAGAACAAACTCTAAGGAATTGATATCCAAAATGATTTTTTATTAAAGAATCACTAATATTGTCTTTTAATGGATCTTAAGACATATAAAAAGAAGAAAAATATTCGTCATATAATTATTAAAATAAAAATAGTTAATGCATAGTAAGACAATACTCAAAATGGATATGAATTTAATAATCCCTAAAAATTAACAATAAAAGATGAAATTTAACATATATCATTCCTTAAATAAATATACATGTATCCCAAATAAACTCAGTAATATAATAAAATAATGCATTAATATCAAATGGTACCTCAGACACCTCAATATTACATATGAATAAATACAAATACCAGTGTTCCCAAATAATTATTTTATGTTAAAGCTAATGTTATATATGTATCATAATCAAAAAAAACATTTCTAAAAATATAAATTATCAAATAAAAACCTAAATTTTCACTATCAATTATTCTTATAATATTTCTATAAAAAATTAAATTTTCCCTTAAAATAATTATAATAAAAAATCAGGCTAACCAATACATCATAAGTCTAGTTTTAGGACCTTCACCCTTATCAGGATAATGTTATGGCCTCAAGCTGTATGACCTTTTTGGATGGGATGGGTTATATCATAGCTTGTTGGAATCCTTTTTAATAAAAATAGATAAAAATATTGATAATAAAACTCATAAATCACCTATATTTTAAAATTTTGTCATGAATTTTACAAAAATCATAGAGAAAAGCCATAGTCATCATATCACCCTATTTATCCTCAATGGTTATCTATCCAGGACAATATTTTCCAAAAAAATCAGATAATTTTATATGACTATAATTATGTCTTCATCAATAAAATATCAAGTGTTATCTTTTCTTCAATCACATATTGTTACATATAATATCACCATACTATCGATTCAATATTTATTATCATTATTACCATTAATAATATTCATTAAAAACATTAAATAAAAACCACTATACAAAACTACTTTGATGGTTAATGATTCTTATAACTAGAATAGAAAAATTACTAAAATAAAATGATTCTAATGATTCAAAACTTAAAGAAACAAATAATTAGGATTCAATGGTTTACATAACATAGTTACGTAGGAATTATTCCTTAGATTATTTAATTTAGTTTGATAGTGGAAAACATCCTCCCTATTGTGATATCAAACTATTATTCGTACAACAGGTTGAACATTATTTCAAGAAATCATGGTAAGTAGACTCTTCATGTGTCTTTGTAAATTATCTTATCTTTTCCCACTTTTAAACATATGAATCTTATTCAATATACACAAGGAAGTTTCCATTATGCTTCTTCAAAAAAAATATGAAAATATATTCTTGTTTTATTTTTAACCATTGAAACATTATCATCAATGATATTACAGTATTATCATATTTGATGGGATTGGAGGTTCAATTTTGTTGTAGATGTTAATAATTATTTAATAGAGATAATTTTTCTATATTACACGGTGTATATCTTCTATTCCCATTTGTATAATCATCTCATTAGTGAAATTATTAAATTTCAGATCACCTTAGTTTTTTTATTCTTTCTCCAATTTCCAATTATAACCTAAAAATGAAGAAACAAACAAGTTAAGAATTTATAAATATATATATATATATATATATATTAACTTATAAATCATAAATGAATGAATTCAAAATTAAATGTATATCCTAACATTTGAATCTCTACAATTCAATATAGGTTATCCATGGTAACATTTCATGTTATGTTTTCTAACATAATAATAAATTCAACTCATTCATAATTGTTCCTATAGTGTATCATATTTTAAAAAGTATCTCCCTCATGAGTTTAGATCTAGGTGGGAAACGTTTTCTGTGTTTTCTACCAAATTTAAGATTCATTCCATCTAAATGTTACTGTTTATGGGATTATCACATCTATCTATAATAATTTAAGAGCCAAATGCACCTATCGAATCCATACTGTGACATATTTTTCTCAAAACACACTACATCTATTCTTCACCAAAACATCGTGATATGTTTCTTTACTATTTGTTATACATATACATATCCCAAGGGTTCTCACTAAATTAATATATTCCTAAACCTAAAAAATAACGTCAAATTTATAAGATTCAAACTATAGAAACCCGAGGCATTTTACACATCATATTACATTATTTTTAACAAAATCATTGATTAAATTTAACCCTAATGATCATGAGGTCTAGTTTATTTAGAATACTAGATTCATAATACATAAAAGTGTGGATAAAATACAACTTCTTTATTAAATTATTCATAATGTGTTATTAAATTATTTCTTTCTCAAAAAACAATATGGGGTACACAATGGAATTTATAGACCATAGACGTGAGCTAAAAATACAAGTAATTGAATTAACATGAAAAATAAACATAACTTGTGAGTTAATGGTATAACTATGTATCATAAAAGAGAAGGCACATGAGTAATCACATGGGATCATAATATAAATAAAATGGAATCATATGATCTGGAATTATAAGAAATACAAAATAAACATGAAATATGAATAAAACACATGTCAAGGATAATAGTAGAGATAATATAAGATGGTGGAAAGAGACACATAATGGACTAGGTTCATACCCCAATCCCATAAATAACAACTCAGGAGACTAAAACACTAACTAATTAATTTGTGGGATATATAATTATTGGCCACCCCTTAATTCATATCACGTACATGAATATGTGTTTCACGTAACTAAATCAATCAAAAATCATAAACCAAATAATTACCCATGGAAATAAAATGGTTTTCACAATCTTATATCATATCATTGTCAAAATATAATACATAAAGACATAATACGAGAAATCATCAGAAGGAATGTATTACCCTGTTAACGAATGGAGAGTGAGTTATTGTAACACCCCAAGTAAATAAAGAATATGTAATTTTTATATTTATCCCTATTTGTGAATAAAATGTTAATAATATTTTAAAGGGAACACTATGCTCGATGGCTTACCCAATACACAACAACGAGTTCCTTTGAAATCCTATGTTGCACTCTAATAATAAAATAATTTTATTTTAAATGGTAGTTGACACTTAGCCGTTGTAATGATGGGAATGAATAGAACTAACTACAAAATGATTATATATGCTTTTCAAATATTTTTACTTTTTACAATAAATGATAGAGGATTAAAAATGAAAATGAATCCAATTTTAAGCATAAACATTCTAATATTCTTTAAAAGGTCGAATAACCGCCTTTTGATGGTGAACAACTTTTAAATACACTTTTTGGAAATTTTATCTGTTATATTTGACAAAATAAAATTCTTCTTTAGAATCAGGACATCAAAATTTTCTTTGGGAAAAGTTTTGGTATTTTTTCGATAAAGTTCATTTTTTAATGAATACTGAAAAATGTTGTATTTTAATTCAAAACCTATTTTTAATATAATTTATTTATATGATTATATTATCTATTTAATTGGTCTTAAAGTGAAATTAAAATATATTTTTACCATTTAATCCAATAGTGGTCATTGTAATTAATATCACTTTGAAATTGGACTTAAACTACTGTCAATCTTTTAATAGATATTGTTTCTTAAAAACACGCTATTTGTCTTTACAACGGGAATGAATTATTAAATTAATTAATGAAAATTATATGTTTTTAATTTTGTAAAATAGACATCATTTTTTAATTCGGAATATCAAATATTGCTCAGGGTGAATTTTTGCTATTTTTCTGAAAAACATCAATTTTTGATGAATAGTGAAACCACCCAGTGGTAGTTTAAAACTGATTATTCATTTAAATGAAACATTACCACTTCAGTGATTTTAATTTCAAAAATCCGACATACATGCTTTTAATTATTATGTAAAATATGGTTCAATGGGATTAAAACAATTTTTTGGTGAATAGTAACTTTTACGTTTTTAATCGTCATTAGAGGTAATTAGTGTAATTTATGGTAAAAGTAATGTTTCAATAATATTAAATGACCTTAAAACTTGTCCTACCCTTATTGGATGTATCATGGCCGACCAATACAATACATGGGTTAACTTGGGGACCCCATTGAGCCACTTTTTTAGAAAAATGACATTAATATCTTTTTATTTAAAGTTAAAATTAAAATGTCAAAAACTTGTGTTGTTTTACTAAAACAATTTTTACATGGGGTAATACAAGTCATATTTTTTACTATAAATATTCATTAGAAATATAAAAAGATTTCCTACATCTTGATATTTGTTTCATAATTATTATACATTAAATAAATTAAATTATTTATGACACCATGATGATGCAGCGATTACCACATTATTTAACGATTTAAATAAAATGATAAGATAATGTAAAATCTAAGACCTAAACTTGTCAAAAACCTATTTTATGTGTGGGTTTAGAACTATTATAACCTTATACTCGAAATATATAATATTGGGGCCTTTAAAATCGGAAATTCATCTTATAATAAGGTTACTTTTGAAGACTTTCCTAGAGTGCCCATCCTCTCCTCTTATAAAAGGCCTCCACCTCTACCACCTTACCCACACCTCTAAACCCTTTGGCTCAGCCAACCCTGGTTAATTTTGTCTATCAAAATCCCTCTATTACTCCTAGATTCGTCACTTTGTGGAGAATTCTTTCCAAGGAAGCCTTTGATCTCAAATCAAAAAGAGTTACCCGATTTAAAGCTAAAGTCTTCCCTAGTGTTCTTTTGTTTTATTTTGCTTCTCCAACCCCCTAAACTTTTTTTATTCCTTTATTTTGTTACAACACCAGTATATTCAATATATGTGGATGTTTTTATTAGAATTATTTGAGCTACACTTACAAACACATCCGTCTAATTGTTAAAGAACATAATGTTTCTGTGGATGGCGAATTACAGCCTCACGAAACGATTATTGTTCAATATTCTCTTAACACATTTAAAGGTTGAAATTATGATGTCATTGTATTATATATATGATATATATGGTATTTATTTTTTCTATATTATTCTGTAATTTATATTTAAAACATAACTTTATTCTTTGCATGTTTTTGAAATGCGATAATTTCATATGAGGAAGAGTGGACTACTGCCCCCTCAAGTGATGTGACTCGTTCATTCAATACATGGATTGTATAATGAATGAAATTAATGAACATATGTGACCTATATAAAATATATATTATACTATAATTATAATATATATATATCTCTCATTTATTTTTAATTCCATTAATAAGACAAAAAAATGAAAGTTGTGTTCATGTGTACGTACGGTCTACCGTCTCCATGAACGGTGCTTTTCATTTTTTGTCTCCAAATGTTATGGAATAGTATAAAATGAATATGTACTGGATATATATGATATTTTAATCATTAATACTATTATTGAAATTATTTATTTATTACTACATGGGAAATCATTTTCGAACAAGTTCATTTTTAACTCATGTACCAAACATCGACAAAAACGTCTGATATGAACTAAAATTATTAAAAAATTATTATAACATTATAATATTTGATATGACCTGAATAATAATATTTAAATGAGGTCCTTAGGAAATTATAAATTGACCGAAGTTTATTATTCAGGAATATAAAGAAACGAACAAGACAAGTCGGACTTGAGGTAAGGGATCCAACCTCTCGCTTTCTTTTTAAGTACCCTCTTTTATGTAATTTCATTTATGCACCTTGTTCTTATGTTGGAGGATGATATTTTATATTAACAATAC
Organism: Viscum album; assembly: GCA_963277665.1. NCBI lineage: Eukaryota > Viridiplantae > Streptophyta > Magnoliopsida > Santalales > Viscaceae > Viscum > Viscum album. The sequence goes on from CAUJRU010000001.1 coordinate 3,741,245, forward strand.
TGTAATTTTTATTTTTATATGATTAGATACCCGCTCTTACTCTCATCAATTCATTTTTTAGAATTTTTAAGTGGCACTGTTAGGCTGCTAAATTTTCAAATGTGATCCTACTCCTCGCTTTATTTTTAAGTACTCTATTATGTCATTCATTTTAATCTCATCATTCTTATGATTGGTATGTTCTTTTATATTACTATTATTGTAAGTTTTTATGTTCTTATGATTAGAGACCCTATTTTCTCTCATCAATCCATTTTGGATGTTTTGAGTGGTGCCGTTAGGCTGTCGAATTTTTGTAAGAGATCCAACATCTCTCCTTCTTTTTAAGTACTCTCCTTTATGTCACTTCTTTTATGATCCTCTTTTTTATTTTGGGGGATGTTCTTTTATATTCCTCTTTCTGTACATTTTATTTTTATATGACGAGAGACCCTATTTTATCTCATCAATCCATTTTTGGATGTTTTATGTGGAATTGTTAGGCTGCTGAGTTTTCGTAAGGGATTTTTCATCTCACTTTTATTACCTTGAGATTAATGCTACATTTTCCACCATTTAATTTTATTGGTGTATGTACTTACCATTATTATACTCTTTGGGTAATATAATTTCATTTATGGGTATTTACATATTCATTGTATGACCCTTCTTCAATGGGGTGTACGTTTCGAAAGTTACCCAAATCGGTAAGGGGACCTTTCACCCTCCTCTTCTTTAAAAAGACTTCTTTTGTTATGTATTTTAAATTACATCTTATTATGTTGGGATATGTTCTTATATATCCTTATTTCTGTAAATTTATTGTACATGTGATGAGATACCCTTTTTATCCCTCATCAACTCATTTTCTGAATTTTGAAGTGACGTTGTTAGGCTGTCGAATTTTTGCAAGGGAACTTCCTAACCCCATTTTGATTATTTGGGATAAACTTATACTCCTTGAATATGTGTGAATATCCTCTAATTATTTTACACTTAATATCGACTTATATTTGTTGTATTTGTTTTTCACACATAATTATGATATTGATTTATGCTTAATCCAAGGATATCGTCTTTGTAAGGGACTTCGTCTCAATCTCCTTTCATTGAGGCATAATTTTTTCTAATACAAGACTTTATTTTATACGCTTTATAAAACACCTTTGACTTTTCATTTCATTAAAAGGGAATATTTTTCTATGAAGCGTTTTACTAAATGAAAAAAAGGAATGTTTATTTTAACGTACGCGATGACAACGACTTTTTCCGTTGCCGCGGGTATTTTTGGTCTTTGGATTCCACTACAAGCCATAATGTTTTTAAAATGAAATAAATACCATATACACTTTTATGTATTTTGGTTCAGAAAATGGTTTATATAATGGATTTGTTTTGTCAATATATTTAGGTTATATATTGTGATCGAAATGTGGAAATGTTTTCCTTCCATTATATTTGTTAAATGTCTTATGATTTTATAATTTTACATGGACATTTGACGGGTGGTTAAGTGATAAACCATATGATGGGTGGTGTCGTGAATACCAGGATGGGTGGTTACGTTATAACCTCCAAGGCATTGGGTATGTAAGTCTTCCGTATGGCCATTCAATTAAGTGATATGTTTGGAATTCGGCCGGATGGTTATTCCACTTAAGTATGTTTATGTCCCAAGTTACCTTTATATGTTATGTGTTCTTTATATGGGTTTTATGGTAATATTTTGGTTACAAAATGGTATGTAATTACCTTTTATTCAATGAAGAGTATTTTCTTCTTCATAAAGGTGAAAAGTATTACTTTGATAAATTACCCTTGTTTTGCTGGTTATTTTGAAAAACTACCAGTTTTCCTTCTTTGTGTATCCCTTTCTGAGATTTTTATGCTCACCCCAACTTTTTGAAATGTTATTCACAGGACATAATGTGGAATAGGGTCAAGGATGGGATCATGGAATAGTCATTCTATCTAAAACATGGAACTTGACATGTTTCTTTTTAAGAGTTTTTATTTTTTTGGAAACTTAGTAGAAGTGTCTACTTTGTAATCTTTTGAGATGTAATAGTTATGTCCTAATTCTATAAAACTCTAAACCTGAAAAGATCCTCAATGTGAATTATTCATTTAATTAAATATTAAGTACGGTTTAAGGTCGGGGCCTTATAGTTGGTATCAGAGGTCGGTTTAGACAACTATAGGGATTAAGAGTTTTTGTTAGACACATTGTAAGTCCCTATATCTATTATTTCAGTTAAATCCTTGTTTTATAACTTTTTTCAGGTCATGTAAAGTTAGTTATGAATTTAAGGAGAAGGATCTCAAACGACATTCCTATCTCTTCCTGATGACATTCTTGCAATAATTATTGCAAATTCATGTTCAGATGATTGTGAAACATTTTCTAGCATAAAACTCACTTGAAAGCAGTTGTTTGAGATATCAAACACCTCCACTATACCACGTTATCATCGTGGATCATGGGTTGTATTTAGAAAAATTCTATTTTCACAATATTCTCATATTTTCAAGAAAGGTAAATATGATTAAGGTATTTTCAAATATTTTACCTTCTCACAAGAATTTGAAGCATATTATGATTTTAAAAATGGTGCTGAGGAAGGAGACCCTTGCGCAACCTATTTATATTTTCTTTTAAAATATAGTCTCTCAGCACATACTTATGATATTTTAAAAGGAAAAATAATAGAAAGTTTCAACTCAAACTCTATCTGACTATTTTATAGAAATCATGTTTATCAGATGTTTTGGAATTATATGTCATACATGATTATTTTCCAAAACTTTTTTTCTATGAACACCCATATGACCTAGGTAGTACAAGGTGTATTTGGATAGAGGAAGCAAATGATTTTTTCAGAATCTATAAATCATTGTTGTAATGCATGGGACTTCTACCTACGTGAACCAGATGACGATGAAACCGAGTGGATTCCATGATCAAGGTATGTTGTTATTCATTTTGGGAATCGTTTTATTTTCTCTTATGGTGGTGAAATAAGATTTCAAGAATTAAGATGATGAGATCATAATGAATTTGGATGAAAATGAGAGGTATATATTAACTATTGAGGTTAAAAAATGTTAGGGTTATTTTTGGAGTTTTATAAAAAGGACAACATGCAGACCGTGTGAAAACCCGTCGGCTCGGACAAATCCGCAGAAATCGTACCCACAACCAAAGTGCGACTGGTATTTATCGACTACCACTAAACTACGTGAAGTCCCTGGTTAGTATGACTTATTCTTTTTAGTTAGATGATTTTATTAATTATGAGTAATTTGATTTTGGGTGATATATGGAAATTATTAACCTATCATGGAGGATATGTGATTAGTATAATTACTTTTCAATATATGACTTTAATAGAAATGAATGTTATTTGGAGATAAATGTTAATTTGTACCTTGGAAGACTATGTGATTAAATCCTTCAAATATTTGGGTTTCAATCTTAGTTGGGGTTACTATGAAGAATTTTATGGACAATTTGTTTATCGAATGGTCTTCGTTGAACTTTGGGTTTTTTTGGACTAATTTTTGAGATTAAGAATAGATATTCTTTTTTTAAAGGGTTATCCTTTTCTGGATTATCTGATCTTGTTCAAACAATTTTGGTTTTGGTAAGGTTCTAAAGACATGGGAAATATATAGTTCACTTTTATGGAATAGGTTATTATCTAGAAGATGATTTTAGTACTCTTAATGTGAACAAGTCTTCTGAAATACTCATCATTTGGGGAAAGTATGAGTTTGTGTAAGAAAAATAGTAAAAGTTGAAAGTCAACAAGACAAGTGTGTTTCCTTAATATCAAAAATAAATTCCTCAATGATAAGTAACTTAAATCAAAAATGTTTTCTATTAACTTTTCCTACTGGGGAATCGAATACCGTTTAACCCACCACTAGTTTGTGATTTTCTTGTGGTTATCTTTCTTCTAAACATGTTTTCAATCACTCTCCCTCAGAACATGACCCTTTGAATTTCATTCCATATCCATGTTTTCCTACATTGAATCCTAGTATGGGATAACTCGGGTGACCTCTGTACTTCTCTTTCTTTCTTTTAAAGAGATTGTTTTACTGACTCTTGTTCCAATGTGGGACTTTCAATGATGTTTCCGAGCCCAATTCTAAAATTGCGAGGACGAAATTCCCAAAAGATGGGAGGGATGTAACACCCAACTTAAATAAAGAATCTGACATTTTTATATTTAACCCTATTTTTTAATAAAATTTTAATATTAATTTAAAGTGAACGCTATGCTAGATGGCTTACCAAATACCCAACAACGAGTTCCTTTTAAATCTTACGTTGCACTCAAATAATAAAATAATTTAATTTTAAATGGTAGTTAACACCTAGACGTTATAATGACGGGAATGAACAGAACTATCTAGAAAATGATTATATATAGGTTTGTCAAATATTTTTACTTTTTACAAGAAATTTTAGAGGATTAAAAATGTGAATGAATCCAATTTTACGCGTGAACATTCTAATATTCTTTAAAAGTTCGATTAACCACCTTTTGATGGCGAACCACTTTTAAATCCACTTTTTGACAATTTTATGTGTTATATTTTGCAAAATAAAATTCTTCTTTATAATCGAGACATCACAATTTACTTTGTGTAAAATTTTAGTATTTTTCCGATAAAGTTCATTTTTTAAGAAATAGTGAAAAATGTTGTATTTTAATTCAAAACCTCTTTTTAATCTAATTTTTTATATGATTAGATTATATTTTGAATTGTATTTAAAGTGAAATTAGAATATATTTTTACCAATTAATCCAATTTTGGTTGTTGGAATTAATTTTACTTTTAAATTGGACTTAAACTAATGTCAATCTTCTAATAGATATTGTTTCTTAAAAACACGCTATTTATTTTGACAGCGGGAATTAATTATTATATTAATAAATTCAACTTATATGTTTTTAATTTTTTAAAATAGACATAATTTTTGAATTTAGAATATCAAATATAGCTTAGGGTATATTTTTGGTATTTTTCGGAAAAACATCAATTTTTTATGAATACTGAAACCACTATGTGGTAGTTTAAAACATGATTTTTCATTTAAATTAAACTTCACCAATTCTTTGATTTGAATTTAAAAAATCCCACATACATGGTTTTCATTAATATGTAAAATGTGGTTCAATGGGATTAAAATAATTTTTTGGTGAATAGTAACTTTTATGTTTTTAATCGCGATTAGAGGTAATTAGTGTAATTTTAGGTAAAAATAATGCTTTAATAACATGAATTGACCTTGACACATGTTATACCCTTATTGGATGTTTCATTTCCGACCATGAAAATCCATGGTTCAACATGGGGACCCCATGGAGCCACTTTGGTAGGAAAATGACATTAATACCTTTTTATTTAAAGTTAAAATTAAAATGTCACTAACATGTGTTGTTTTAATAAATCACTTTTTACATGGGGTTATACAAGTAATATTTTTGACTATAAATATTCATTAGAAATATAAAGAGATTTCCTACATCATTACATTTGTTTTATATTTTTATACATTAAATAAATTAAATTATTTATGATACCATGATGATGTAGCGATTACCTCAATATTTATCGATTTAAATAAAATGAAAAGATAATGTAAAATCTTAGACCTAAACTTCGAAAAAACCTATTGGTTGAGTGTAGTTAGAACTATTATAACCATATACTATAAATATATAATTTTGGGACATTTAAAATCCGAAAAGCATTTTATAATAATGTTACTTTTCAAGACTTTCCAAGAGTTCCCCATCTCTCCTCTTATAAAAGTCCCCCAACTCTACCACCATACCCACACCTATAAAGCCTTTTTATCTACCACCACCTGCCCATTGTGACTCTCCACAACCCTATATTACTCCTAGAAACCTCACATTGGTCAGAAGTCTTTCCAAGGAAGTCTTTGATCTCAAATCAATAAGAGTTACCCGATTTAAAGGTAAAGTCTTCCCTAGTGTTCTTTTGTTTTATTTTTCTTCTCCCACCCCCTAAAAATTTTTTATTACTTTATATTGTAACAACACCAGTATCTTAAATATACTTGGATGTTGTTATAATATGTATTCGAGCAACACTTACTCACACATCTGTCTAATGGTTAAAGAACATACTGTTTCTGTGGATGACGAATTTTTGCCTCACGAAACGATGATTGTTCGATATTCTTTTAACACCTTTAAAGGTGGACATTATGATGTCTCTGTATTTTATATATGATATTTATGATATTTATGTTTTCTATGTGCTTCTTTATTTTATATTTAAAACATACCTTTATTCTTTGCATGTTGTGCAAATGCGATAATTTCATATGAGGAAGTGTGGAGTACCGCCCCCCCAAATGATGTTACTCGTTCATGCAATACATGGAATATATAAAGAATGAAATTAATTAAAATATGTAACCTATATAACATATATATTATACTGTAATTATAATATTTATATCTCATTTATTTTTAATTCCATTAATATGACAAAAAAATTAAAGTAGCGTTCATGCGTACGTAAGGCCTACCGTCTCCATGAATGGTGCTTTTCATTTTTTATCTCCAAATGTTATGCAATAGTATAAAATGAATAGGTATTGGATATATATGGTATTTTAATCATTAATAATATTCAGGAAATTATTTAATTATAACTACATGGTAAATCATTTTCAAACAAGTTCATTTTTGACTCATGTACAAAACATCGACAAAAACGTCTGATATGAACTAACAATATTAAAAAATTATTATAACACTATAATATGTGATGTGAACTGAATAATAATATTTAAAGGAGATCCTTAGGCAATTATATATTGACAAAAGTTTATTATTCAGTAATATAAAGAAACGAACAAGACAAGTCAGACTTGAGGTAAGGGATCCAACCTCTCTCTTTCTTTTCAAGTACCCTCTTTTATGTCATATAATTTATGCACCATGTTCTTATGTTTTAGGATGTTATTTTATATTAAACATAATGTAATTTGTATTTTTATATGATGAGATACCCCCTCTTACTCTCCTCAATTCATTTTTTAGAATTTTTATGTGGCGCCGTTAGGCTGCCGAATTTTCGTAAGGGATCCTACCCCTCTATTTCTTTTTAAGTACACTCTTTTATGTCATTACTTTTAAGCTAATATATATTATGATTGCGATGTTCTTTTATATTACTCTTACTGTAATTTTTATGTTCATATAATGAGAGTCCATATTTTCTCTCATCAATCCATTTTGGATGTTTTGAGTGGTGCCGTTAGGCTGTCAAATTTTCGTAAGAGATCCAACTTCTCTCTTTCTTTTTAAGTACTCTCCTTTATGTCACTTCATTTAAGCTCCTCTTTGTTATGTTGTGGGATGTACTTTTATATTCCTCTTGCTGTAAATTTTATTTTCATATGATTAGATACCCTATTTGATCTCATCAATCCATTTTTGGTTGTTTTAAGTGGCGTCGTAGGGCTACCGAGTTTTCATAAGGGATTTTTCATCTCACTTTTATTCCCGTGAGATTTATGCAACATTTTCCACCATTTCCTTTTAGTGGCATATGTACTGCCCATTATTATACTCTTTGTGTAATATAATTTCATTTATGGGTATTTACATATTCATTGTATGACCCTTCTTCAATGGGGTGTACGTTTCGAAAGTTACCCAAATCGGTAAGGGGACCTTTCACCCTCCTCTTCTTTAAAAAGACTTCGTTTGTTATGTATTTTAAATTACATCTTATTATGTTGGGAAATGTTCTTATATATCATTATTGATGTAAATTTAATGTTCAAGTGATGAGATACCCTTTTTATCTCTCATCAACTCATTTTCTGAATTTTGAAGTGACGCCGTTAGGCTATCGAATTTTTTAAATGGAACTTCTTATCCAAATTTTGATTATTTGGGATAAACTTGTACTCCTTAAATATTTCGTTCAATGAATATGTGTGAGTAACCTTTGATTGTTTTACACTTAATATCCACTTATATTTGGTGAATTTGTTTGTCACACATAATTATGTAATTGATTTATCTTTAATCTAAAGATACCGTCTTTGTAAGGGACATCAACTCAATATCCTTTCATTGAGGAATATTTTGTTCTAATACAAGACATTCATTTATACGCTGTATAAAACACCTTTTACATTTCATTTTGTTCAAGGGGAATATTTTTCTATGAAGCGTTTTACTAAATGACAAAAAGTAATGTTTATTTTAACGTACGCGGTGACAACGACCTTTTCCGGTGCCGTGGGTATTATTTGTTCTTTGGCTTCCTCAACAAGCCATACTGTTTTTAAAATGAAATAAATACCATATAATATTTTATGTATTTTGGTATTGAAAATGGTTTTTATAATGGATTTGTTATGCCAATATAAGTAAGTGATATATTGTGATCGAAATGTGGAAATGTTTTCCTTCATTTATATTTGTTTTATGTCTTATGATTTTATAATGGTAATTGTACATTTGACGGGTGGTTACGTGATAAACCATATGACGGGTGGTGTCGTGAATACCAGGACGGGTGGTTACGTTATAACCTCCAATTCATTGGGTATGGAAGTCGGTTGTATTGCTATTCCATTAAGTGATATGTGTGGAAGTTGACCGGATGGTTATTCCACTTATGTATGTTTATGTCCCAAGTTACCTTTATATGTTATGTGTTCTTTATATGGGTTTTATGGTAATATTTTTTGGTTACAAAAGTGTAAGTAATGATCTTTTATTTAATGAAGAGTATTTTCTTCTTCATAAAGGTGAAAAGTATTACTTTGATAGAGTATTCATGGTTTACTAGTTGTTTTGAAAAACTAACAGTTTTCCTTCATTTTGTATCCCTTACTGAGCTTTTTATGATCACCCCATGTTTTTGAAATGTTTTTCACAGGACATAATGTGTAATAGGGTCATGGATGGTATCAAGGAATAGTCATGCTATCTAAAACATGGAACTAGACATGTTTCTTTCTAAGAGATTTTATTTTATTGAAACTTAGTAGAAGTGTCTACTTTGTAATCATTTGAGATGTAATAGTTATGTCCTAATTTTCTACAACTCTAAACCTGAAAATATCCTCAATGTAATATATTCATTTAATTTAATATTAAGTAAGGTTTAAGGATGGGGCCTTATAGTTTTCTAAACACATAATATATGAATATAAAATATTTCAAAGCATTCTATAATATTAAACACTATTCTCATTTATTAATAACAGTACTATTCAAAAGATTAAAAAATTTATTGAGTAAAATAAAAATTTAAAATTGAAAATATCTGTTGGGAAATTAATAATTTCAAAAATGGTATAGAAAAAAATTTATTCAAGAAGAATCACTGAAAATTATAAATTAATCATTGATGATGGATTATTCATGATGGTGGTGAAATCCATACAATTCATATATGTGAAAATAAACATTACATTCAAACTATTATAAAATGTTTAAAAAGTTCCATCTTCCAAAAAAATAGAAGACTAGCATCACAAAATTTTGTGAAAAAGTATTATATGGGAAATTTTTTTAATAAAATTATTTTTTAGAATGCTAAAAATATTATTATTTTTCTATAATATTTGGATAAAGAAGGGAAATGATGTTTCATTGATGAGAGAAATGATGATATATATTTTTAAAAACATTACCTCAAAAAATATAAGTAAGAAATAGAGGAAAATGGTGATACAACATGGAAATTTGAAGAATAAAGATACAAGAATGAAATTAATTTTTTTTATTAGACCATTATCAAATAATTTACATTTATTGAAATTCGTGTATAAAATATCCCGATTAAAATGTGATTGAAACCTAAACTATAACATCCCGGGTAAATAAAAATATTCTATTTTACATATTTATTAATATTCATGAATTAAATATAAATTTTACTTTAAAGGGAATGTTATATATGATAGCATACTCAACACGCAACAACGTATTTCTCAGAAATCTTACATTTCACAGAATGTAGAGTCATACCAAAAAAATATATATTATTATTATTATTTTAAATTGTAGTTAATGCATAGTCATTGTATTGGTGAGAATGAACATATATAACTAAAATACGATTATACGTGTCTGTTAAATGTCGTTACATTTATCCAATCACTTTTAGATGATTATAATAATAATGAATCCTTTTCTGAATGAAATACTCTAATATACATTAAAATCTAGTTTTACCTTCTTTTGATGGCGATCACTTTTTAAATCTTGTTTTTTCACATTTATATGTTATATTTGAAAAAATAATATTCTTATTTAGAATAGGGAAATCAAAATTAACATTGGATTAAATTTTGGTATTTTTTTGATAATGTTCATTTTTTTAATGAATAGTGAAAAAGACTACATTTTAATTCAAAACTGCCTTTTTATCTAATTTATTAATATATTTAGATTGTACATTTAATTTTTTTGAAATTGTAATTAGATTATATGTTTACCTCTTAATCCAATATTGGCCCTTAAAATTAATTTCACATTGAAATTGGACATAAACACATGTCAATCTTTTGATAGTTTTTACTTCTTAAAAACACATTTTTTGGTTTTTGAAAATGATATTTAATATTAAATTAATTTTTCTAAATTTTGTGTTTAGAATTTGTAACGACCCGAGACTGGAGCCCCTCCACTGGTGCCCCGTACCCGGCTTGCCACATGACCGCAAGCGCGTTTCCCAGAACGCCAGAGGCTGCCGACTAGCAGCGAGGGCCTTGGTGAGTCAGTGGGGAAAATATTCCCTCATTCAGTAAGGTATAAAAGTTAAGAAAACAACAATAAATTGTGGAAGCGGTAAACAACATGCATAACAATAGAAACCAAACAGCGGAAGTAATGTTGATATATAACTATGATGAAAATGATGCAGTAGGTACAAGTATCTAAGGAAAACAGCAAACACAACAACGTGCTGAAATACAACTGAAACCAAGTGCAAAAGAAAACAAAGTAAGCTATTCAGCATCGTGAGCCACGGCTCGGTCTCATGCTCCCCATCTCCTGGTGAAATCAACATCCTGAAGTAGAAGGGTGCTTGCCCTTGTCTATACCTGCATCAATATAGTCTGCTTGGGCATAAAGCATGGCCGAAACAGGGTGTGAGATACAATCTCAGCAGCCAATCACCGAATGATTTGTGCCTTACAGTCAAATGAATACATGGCAGTAAATAAACAAGAAGCAGTAAACAGGAAAGCACAAGCATCTACAATCCACAGTTCTAACAATTAAAGTACACAAGTAACCGGCCAGCAACAAAAGAAGAAACAGGTAACCATCTGGGTAGCTCTCACAGCCTAACCCCTATGGTTCAGCCTATAGCACTAGCAACCCTCTGGGAGGCACACACAGTCTCAACCCTCTGGTTCAACTACTTAATTAAGGAGACTCTCTGGGGAAGCACTCACCGTCAATTCCCCATATAGTCTCGTATCATGCTAACATCTCTCTGGGGAAGCATTCAACATCATTTCCCCCTGTGGCCCGCGTCATGGATCTACAGACTCTCTGGGGAAACACTCAATGTTAATTCCCCCTATAGTCTGACATCGTAATTAAAAGACACTCTGGAGAGGCCCTTCCGTCAATTATCCCTTTGGTCTACTACTCTAGGTTCTCATAGTCCTGAGTATAACTAAACATTCTCAGCATGTGTGTATCGTATAAGTAAACCTCAAGAACTACATGGATGTCAACTAAGGCTTAAAAACATATCAAAAGAGACAGTTCCACTATCCTACAACAAGTTATAGGAACTGGAAAAACGCCCAACAGGAAAAACAAGCATGGAAAAGCAACCTCAACAGAAAATAAATTACACTACTCACAAGCAATAACCTATACTAAAGAAATCATGCAATGCAGGAAAACGATGAGGGAAAAACAAGAAACACGCAATACCCCATTCAAGATTATTGGCGGAATTTGCACATAATATTCATCAACATTCTACGGAAAGGCAAAATCCACTTACCTCGATCCGAGGAGATCGATATATGTGAACCACGACGATAGATTCCACTTAGAACAACGTATATCTGAGAAAATGCACAAAACATTCATCGCACTATAACATCGAAATGAGGATGAATCAAGAAAAAAGGATAGAGCATAAGGAATAACTCACCGCTGCGATTCCAACGCAACCAACAATGCTCGAATCGGAGAACGGACGGCGGGGCAGGAGCTCGTCGAAGATCCGGTCGTACGGTCTCTCTCGGACGGACAAAAACTGGAGAAGAATATTAATTTGGGGGTCAGGCGCGACCCCAGTCCATTTAATATTAAAAATAAAGTACACGGCGTGTACTTCTAGAGTACACGACATGTAATTCAATTTTCTGTACTCCAAATTAATCGGCCTCCACCTCAGCCTTATACACCGTGTGTGTGTCTCGGCATGGTTAGCACACGGCTTCGAGCTGGGAAAAAGTACACGGCGTGTACTTCGAAAAATCCCAGAAAATTCATTTTTCTAAAAAACTCCAGAATAAGGAATAACGTACCTAAAAAGAGATCTAGGTTCTTACAAACTTCCACCCTTAAAGAAATTTGTCCCTGAATTTCCCTAACGAGCTAGAGAAGGAGAAACCCCGAACAGCTCCGGCCACTGTGATCGTACATCGGCCTCCCTCTCCCAGGTCTCGTCCGGTACACTCCTATGCTACCATAGCTCTCGTACCAGAGGAACATACCATATGCAGAGAACCTTCATACTACGATCGACAATCCGGATAGTATGCTCCTCGAACGACGCATCCGCTTCAAGATCGACTTCCTCGGGCTGAAGGATGTTAGACGGGTCTGAAAAGTAACGTCGGAGGTGAGAGACGTGGAAGACGTCGTGCATGGCCCGATACCTCTGAGGTAGCTGCAACCGATAGGCGACTGGCCCCACACTCTCCAAGACCTCAAACAGCCCGACGTACCGCGTTGAAAGCTTTCCCTATCTTCGAATCCTTTTGTGTCCCAACCTCGGTGCCACATGTAGGAAAACCTGATCACCGACCTCGAACTCCAGAGGTCGTCTCCGTTGTTCAGAATAAGACTTTTGTCGAGACTGTGTTGTAGCTATCCTATTCTGAATCACCTCTATCTGCTCTGAAGTCTCCTATACAGGACGAGGTCCCAACAAAGCTACTTCTCCTGCCTGCAGCCAGCAAAAGGGTGATCGGTATGGCCGACTGTAAAAAGCCTCGTATGGTGCCATCTGAATGGTCGCATGAAAATTGTTTTTGTATGCAAACTCCACCAGAGGAATATGCTTCTCACAAGAACTACCAAAGTATAGAATGCAATCTCGGAGCATATCCTCAAGTGCTTGGATCGTGTGTTCGGACTGGCCCTCAGTCTGGGGATGGTATGTTGTACTCAAAAGTAACTATATACCCAAGGGCTTCTGAAGTCCCTGCCAGAACCGAGAGGTAAAGCGCGCATCTCTGTCTAAAACAATATAGCGTGGAACTCCATGCAGACGAATGATCTCTCTGATGTAATTTCATCCGCGATCATCAACACTGAAGGTATCCTTGATCGGCAAGAAGTGATCTACCTTCGTGAGCCTATCGACGACAACCCAAACAACATCGATCCCCAGGGGCGATCTCAGCAACCCATTCACGAAGTCCATCGTAACATCATTCCATTTCCACTCTTGAATGGGTAGCTGCTGTAGAAGGCCTTCTAGTCATTGATGCACTGCTTTCACCTGCTGACATGTAGAACATCTCATGAAAAATCCTGCAACATCTTTTTTCATACCCGGCCACCAGTACTAGCGATGAAGGTCCTGATACAACTTGGGGACGCCAGGATGAACTGCCCAAATAGGTGAATGTAAATCATGAATCAGCTCCTTGTGTATGTCTGCTGGAACCCATATGTGTCACTGGAAATGCAATATCTCATCCTCACCCACTACCCATCCAGGAAGAGGGTCCTCTCCTAACACACTCTCCCGCCGGACTAAGCCTTCTGAGTCTAATAGCTTCCTCATTCGTACCCGGTCAAGTAGCATGGAGGTAATAGCTACAGAAGATAGAAAAGTCTGTACCCGTATATCGTGCACCTCACGATGCATCTCAAAGAAAAGAGCCATCAGGTGCCACTCACTTTTGGCCTCCTGAACTGCCTGAATCTGAGTTCTCCTGCTCAATGCATCTGCCATGGTGTTTCCCTTTCCCGGTGTATAGGAAAGCTCGATGTCAAATGACTGAAGATACTCAACCCACATGTGCTGCCTCAGATTCAGATCACGCTGAGTGAAGATATATTTGAGACTCTTGTGGTCAGTGAAGATCACAAAGTGCTCTCCCAGAAGATAGTGTCTCCAACAGCACAAGGCATAAACAACAGATGCCAACTCCAGATCGTGCGTTGGGTAGTTCCTCTCATGTGGCCTCAACTGCCAAGACCCGTATGCAACAACTCCATCTCCATGCATAAGCACAGCTCCTAGCCCGACACCTGAAGCATCACAATTTATAGTGTAGCTCATTCCTGGTTCTGGAAAGACTAGTATCGGTGCTGATGCAAACCTCACATTCAGCTCCTGAAACACTGACTCACAAGAATATGACCATAAGAACTTCGCCCCTTCTTGGTCAGACCTGTCAAGGGTTCTGCTAGATGAGAAAATTCCCCAATGAAGTGTATGTAGTATACAGCCAGCCCTAGGAAGCTCCGTACCTCAGTGACATTCTTTGACTACTCCCAGGAATCTACAGCTCTCACTTTCTCTGGGTCCACTGAAACTCCTGCCTCTGAGATGACGTGACCCAAGAAGTGAATCTGTTTCATCCAGAAGTGGCACTTTGAGAGTTTATCACAAAGTTGATGCTCTCTCAGTGTACACAGAACGATCTCAAGATGTGTGTCATGGTCGTGTCGAGTGTGAGAGTACACCAAGATATCGTCCATCAAGACCACGACGAAGGAATCTAAGTAAGAATGGAACACTCGGTTCATCAGTGCCATGAAAACTGCAGGTGCATTCGTGAGTCCAAAGGGGATGACTGTATACTCGTAAAGACCGTACCTTCTCCTGAAGGCTGTCAGAGGTATATCTGATGGTCTAACGCGCAACTGATGATAACCGAACCTCAAGTCAATCTTCGAGAACACCCGGGTTCCTCGAAGATGATCGAAAAATTCATCAATCCGCAGCAATGGATATCGGTTCTTGACCGTCAACTGGTTTAGCGTCCGAAAATCCACACAAAGGTGAAGGGTACCGTCTGCCTTCGTCGCAAACAGAACAGGCGAACCCCAAAGATATGTACTAGGTCGGATGAAACCCTTAGCCTATAGCTCCTATAACTGCTTCTTGAGCTCCTGCAACTCAGGTGTGGCCATCCTATAGGGAAGAATAGACACTGGTGCCGCTCCTAGCACGAGCTCAATAGAAAAGTCTACCTTATGCTCTGGAGGAAAACCCAAAAATTCTTTTGGAAAGACATCCCTAAAGCGATCCACCACTGGAGGAAAGTCCAACTGTGGAGTCCCCTGGTCATCCAGGTAAAGGCTAGAAATTTGGGTTGTCACCCCTCCTATCCCAAGATGCTCAAGTGCCGCCCAACTCACCCGAACTTCCCATTCGCCTCTATGAAGGAAATATTCACCTTATGGTGAAATGAAACTGACTCTACGGTGATAACAGTCAACGATTTCCTGGAAGGGAATCAACCAGTTCATGTTGAGGATGACATCATATCATGTCATCTCTAGGACACAGAGATCCCAGAAGAAGTGATACCCTGCCACCTCGAGAGGGCACTCTCTACACTGGCGTACACTAGATGTCCTCGTTCCCAAAGGTGTGTCTAGTATCAGCGAGTCAGCAGAAGAAAAGATGCAGAGTCCAAGGATCTCCACAATAGCAACAGAGATAAAGCTATGCCTAGCACTGGTATCGAAAAGGGCTGAAGATAAAACTGAGGCTACTAAAATTGTACCTCGAACAGTAGTAGGGTCGGGATCCTGCTCATGATAAGTCTTCACCACGGTGAAAGACTGGCCCGTGCCGTGGCCCTACGCCCCTGGCTGACCACTCTGAGATGAACCTCCCTGCTGGTGCTGAGGAACTTGTGGCTGACTTCCATGGCCTCGACCTCCCCCTCAGCCCGAATGACTGGAAGAACTTCAGTTTCCCAACTGGTGAGAAACTGGTTGGTCTGCTCCTGAACGAAGAGTCATGGAAGAACCCTGGTCACCAGCTGCTGGTGAGAAAACCTGGAAGAAACACTAAAGGGGACCCATCTAGCAGCAATACCGGCACACCATGGGGTCTCTCTGGCACTACGGCCTCGTGTGCCATGTCCGGCCACACTGGTTGCATGTCACCTGGCTCCATGATGATGTGTCTCGCTTCCTCGAATCACCATGTGTAGGCTCTCTACAGCGCTTCTTGCTGTCATCTGGAGGAAAGCTAACTCTGGAAGTAGAACCATCCTGACTCGCAGCTCCAGAGTCTCTCATATTGTGCTCGACAATCAGTGACTTGTTGACGATGGAAGTAATGGAAGTCAACTGGAAGATGTTCACCTGCAAGTGGATCTCCCGTCTGAGTCCATCCTCAAACTTCTTTTCCAAGAACACCCCACTCCTATCCTGAAGGGGTGTAAAATGTTGTAGCTCAGTGAAACGAGAGGAATACTCCATGACAGATAGAGTACCCTTATCTACGCTCATGAACTCCCGGGCTCGATCAGCCCTCAGGGTCTCCGGGTAGATGTAGTCGTAGAACACGCGCTGGAACTCCTCCCAAGTCATAACCTTCCAATGACTGACTTGTGAGACCACGTCCCACCACCTCTTGGAGGAGTCTTGGAGCATGTAGGTGGCGAGCTTGACCTACCTCTCTTGAGGTGTCTCCAGATGCTCGAAGATAGTCATCATGGCTTCTAGCCATGACTCTGTAGCCTGAGGTCCTCCCTCACCCGAGAACGTGGGAGGATGCTGCTGCTAAAACTTACCTGGCGTGCGCCGAGCAAACACGGCGTGTATAGGAAAAGGAGACACCATCCCATGTTGTTCATGAAATGGCTGGGTACCTGGGAAAGACTATACTGTGTGTTCCGAACAAACACGATGTGTGTAAAGGAAGGTAACATCGGCCCGTGTTGTACGTGACACGACCGGGTACCTGAACAAGACTACATGGCGTGTTCCGTATTGACATGACGTGTGGAAAAGAAGGTCACTCTGGCCTGTGTTGTTTTTTACACGACTGGGTACCTGGACAGGACTACACCGGGTTTTCCCTATGGACACAACGTGTTCTACCCGAGCTTCCCCGACCCGTGTTGTTAGTGACACGACCGGGTACACGGCTCCGAACTCACACGGCGTGTACCAATGGTACACGGCATGTTCACAAAGATACTCCCACGACACCATGTTCTTCCCACACGGTCAGTAACACGGCCTAAAAACTACACAGCCTGTATCCAAAAAGTACACGCCGTGTATTCTGGTTTTTTCTGTGCAGTAGCTCAGAAACTACGCAGAATTCCAGAAACACTAAAAATAAGGGAAAACATGCCAAATTCCGATCCGTGAGGGCCCTTAACACCTCAAGAACAAAAATTTGGCGTTAATTTTAACCAAGGCACAAAACAACAGTTTTCTAACGCAACAGAAGAGAATCTATCAAGCATCTATCACAACAACATGCATAATCAACACAGAGCCTATCACAACAGCATGCAATCGCTAATGCACCCTAGATGTCATGAAAAGAATGAATGACATGTGATTTCTACAAGTTCCTATCTGATGCATGATATGGAATACCTTCATATCATCGGGTTGTGACAGAAATAGAACCGAAATATCAAAACAATAACTGCACAAGTCATACGAATCACTCTAGGTGAAAACATACCAACCATAAAATCTCAAAACAAGAAAACTGCAATTAACAAGGTAGTATGGCTTTTCCCTGTACACGGGGTAGCTACTCCCGGGCACAACATAATACCAAGTACCAAATCCATCCTATCCCTGGATAAAGTCTCTAAACAGCAAGGCAAGAGAATAGAACTCATTTGATACCACTTTGTAACGACCCAAGTCCGGAGCCCCTCCACAGGTGCCCCGTACCCGGTTCGCCACATGACCTCAAGCGCGTTTCCCCGAATGCTAGAGGCTGCCAACTAGTAGCAAGGGCCTTGGTGAGTCGGTGGGGAAACTATGCCCTCATTCGGTAAGGTATACAATGTAAAAAATGACAATAAACAGTGGAAGCAGTAAACAACATGCATAACAACAGAAACCAAACAGCAGAAGAAATGAAGATATATAACTCTGATGACAATGATGCAGTAGGTACATGTATCTTAGGAAAATAACAAACATGACAACGTTCTGAAATACAACTGAAACCAAGTGAAAATGAAAACAATGTAATCTCCTTAGCATCATGAGCCACGACTCGGTCCCATGCTCCCTAGCTCTAGGTGCAATCAAGATCCTGAAGTAGAAGGGCACTTTCCCTTGTCTATACCTGCAGAAACATAGTATTCTTGGGCCTAATATCATGGCCCAAAAAGGGTGTGTGACATAATCCCAATAGGAAATCTCCCAAAAACTTGTGCCTTATAGTCAAATGAATACATAGCAGTAAATAAACAATAATAAGTAAACAGGAAAGCACATGCATCTACAATCCACAGTTCTAACAAGTAAAGTACACAAGTAACCAGCCAGCAACAAAAGAAGAAATAGGTAACCCTTTGGGTAGCTCTCACAGCTTAACCCTTATGGTTCAACCTATACCACTAGCAACCCTCTGGGAGGCACACACAGTCTCACCCCTCTAGTTCAGCTACATAATTAAGCAGACTCTTTGGGGAAGCACTCACCGTCCATTCCCCATATAGTCTCGTATCATGCTAAAGGCTCTCTGGGAAAGCACTCAACGTCAATTCCCCCTATGTCCCGCGTCGTGGATCTACAGACCCTATAGGGTAGCACTCAACATCAATTCCCCCTATAGTCTCGCATCGTAATTAAAAGACACTTTGGAGAATACCTTCCATCAATTCTCCCATTGGTCTACCACTCTAGGTTCTCACAGTCCTGAGTATAAATAAACATGCTCATCACATGTGTATCATCCAAGTAATCCTAAAAAACTACATGGCTATCAACTAGGGCTCCACAACATATCAATAGAGACAGTTACACTATCCTACAACAAGGTATGGCAACTAGCAAAATGCCCAAAAGGAAAAACAAGCATGGCAAATCAACCTGAGCACAAAATAAATTACACTACTCACAAGCAATAACCTCTACTAAATCAATCATGCAAATCGGGGAACACGCAATACCCCATTCAAGAGTATTAGTGGAATTTGCACAGAATATTCATCAACTTTCTACGGAAAGGAACAAACCACCTACCTCGATCTGAGGAGATCGATATATGTGAACCACGACGACAGATTCCTCTTAGAACAACGTAGATCTACGAAAACGCACAAAACGTTCATCCCACGATAACTTGGAAATGAGTAGAAATCAAGAAACAAGGCTAAAGCAGAAGGAAGACCTCACCGCTGCGATTCCAACACAACCAACTGTTCTTGAATCAGAGAACGGACGGCGAGGTGGGAGCTCGTCGACGATCCAGGCGTACGGTCTCTCTCGGATGGATTAAAACAGGGGAAGAATATTAATTTGGTGGTTAGGCATGACTCTGATCCATTTAATGAGAAAAAAAAGAAAGTACACAGTGTGTACTTCTTGAGTACATGGCGTGTACTTAAATTATCCGTACTCCGAATTAATTGGCCTCCACCTTAGCCTTACACACCGTGTGTGTGGCCTGGCATGGTCAGCACACGGCTTCCAGCCGGGAAAATGTACACGGCGTGTACTCAGAATGTACACGGCGTGTACTTCGAAAATTTCCAGAAAATTTTTTTTTCTGAAAAACTTCAGAAAATGGAAAAACGTACCTGAAAAGTTATCTGGGTTCTTACAGAATTCGAAAAATTGTATTCCATATTTGGAATCAAGATGTCTGAATTTCGAAAATAGGTAAATTTTATTTTTAATCATTATGAATAGTAACTTTAATAAATATTTTTTTTACCTTTGTGAAAGGTTAAATCCAGTAAATAAGGTTAAAAAAATAATATTATAATATTATTAAATTACCTTGAAACATGCCCTAACACTATTAGATGATAAATTTATAGCCATGGGAATCTTTGAATTTATTTGGGGACCCCATTTAGCCACATGTAGTTGAAAATGACATTTCATAAAAATTAATTTAATGTTAAGGAAAATGGAACAAAAACTTATATCTTCTAGTTAATCAATTTTTATATAGGTTTATATAAATAATCATTTTGAATATAAATATTCATTATAAAACTTAAAATAATTTCTACATCATGTTAATTTATTTATAATTTTTAGACATCAAATAAATATATTTATTTATGAAACAATGGTGATGTAGTGATTACCTAATTAATGAATCCTTGAAATAAATGAGATTATAAATGTTAAAATAAATTTATTTTGAATCTTTTTATGCCAGACACTAATTTTGGGGATAATTATGACTTTTTATCTTTTAATTAATGTATGCTGTCATAATGAATCAAGTTGTTATGGTTTTTTTTAAAAGTCTGGATATGAATAGTTTATAAATTGACAAAAAGGTGTTTTTAATATTATTAATATTTTATTAAATGATAAAATATTCCTAAAAATATAATTTTAATCCAACTGACATATAGAATGTCATTAATGACCCATTTTTGGTATCTTGGAATTTTATAATAATTATATTAACCCTATAGTATGAATATACAAGAGTTAGCTGTAAAAGTTAAATTTGTTATCTAAGGGTTAAAGCTAAGAGATAAAACTAATTTTATTATATAAACTCAACGAAAACCCATTTTATTAGAGTACATAGAACAAAACTCAACTTATATTCTAATTAAATGAGTTAGGTACCTTTTGAAAATATAAATTCAGTTTATAATTAAAGAATCTTTTAAGACATTCCCAAAGTTCCCCTCCCCCCTCTTATAAAATGACACCACCTATAACCCATTACTCACACCTCACAATCCCCTTTGATCATCCAAAATTTTATCAAATAAGCTCCCAAAATCCATATATTCCTCCTAGAAACCGTTCTGTAGGCATAATGAAATTCAAGGAAGGATATTGGCTCAAATCAAAAGAAGTTACACGATTTGAGGTAACGTCTTCTATCATGTTCTTTTAATTTATTTTCCTTCTCCACTCCCTAATCTCTTCTGATTATTTGTTTACATAACAACACTAGTATCCTCAACATACCAGGATGTTTTTATGATAAGGAATCTATCTTCACTTACACACACCTCCATCTAATGGGTATATAACAAACTATTTTTGTGGATGGTGAACTACTGCCTCACAAAACGATGATTGTTAAATATTGTCCTACCACCTCTCATGGTGGAAATTATGATAAAAATGTAATTATATAATGTATATATGATATTTATTTTATCTATATTCTTCTGTAATTATTATTTAAAACACAAATTTATGTTTTTTATTTTCTATAAATACGATAATTTCATTTGAGCAAGTGCAGACTACCGCCCCCTCAAAGTGATATGAATCTTTCCTGACATACATTGAAAAAATAAAGGATGGAATTAATGAAATTATATATGATATTATACTATTTTTATAATATACCTATTTATAATTTAGTTTACATTCCTTTAAATATGAAAAAATAAATGAAAGTAGGATTCATACATACGTAGAGCATACCGTCTCCATGAATGGTCCATTTCATTTATTATATCCAAATGATATGGACTATTCCAATTACATATATACTAGATATATGTAATATATACGATATCAATATCATTAATATCATTCTAGAGAGAATGGAATTTTGACCACATGGATAATTTTTAATTATAACAAGTTCATTTTTTACTCATGTTCCAAACATCAACAAAATGACTAATATGAACTCAAATAAATGAATAATTATTATTGAAAGGTAATAAGTGATATAAACGGAATTATAAAATTGAAAAAGTTACTAATGAAAGTAGAAATTAAATTTTTTTTATTATTCGGGAAGAACAAGGAACATACGAGAGAAGTCGAACTCAAGGTAAGGGAACCATTCACGATTCTCTTTTAGTCAAAGAACTATTTTATGTTATGTATTTTAATTTCGATATTATATTATTAAGATATGTTATTATATATCCTTATTTCTGTACATTTTATTTCCAAGTTACGATATACCATTTTCTCTGTCATCAACTCATTTTCTAAATTTTTAAGTGATGTCATAGGCTACTGAATTTTTTGTAAGTGAATTCATCTCTATATTCTATTATTGAGGCATATTTAGATTTATACAGGACTTTATTTTATAAAATTTATAAACCCATTGGAATTGTATTTTCATTCAAAGGGAATATTTTTCTATGAAGCATTATACTAAAGGACAAATATATTGTTCCTTTTTCAAGTAAGTCGTGACAATGACCTTTCCGCCGCCACGAGAATTATTTGATATTTGGATTCCTTAAAAAGTCATACTGTTTTTAAAAGAAAAATTAAGACCATATTATCTTTTTACATAAATTGGTATTGATTTTTTTTGATAATTGATTGATTAGGTCAATATATTGAAATGATATATTGTGATTGCATTGTGGAAATATTATCCTTCCTTTATGCTTGAGTTATGTGTAATGATTATGTTATAGTTCATGGGAATTGTTTACGTATACATGTGGTTCTATGATAGACCTAGGTTAGATGAGCCAGAGAGAGCTCTCCAATACATTGGGTAATGTGACAGAGGAAAACATAAATTTTTTCCCAAAGAGGTTTAGGGAATATACTGTGATGGGTATTCCAAATGTAACTTTGTATGTTGTTGTAAATTCTATAATGTAAGTATCATATGGATGACACAAGCCACCTTTATGATTTATGATTTCTATGTGCTATTCATAAATCTTATGATTTCATGAGGTATGTGAAAAGGCCTATGTTTTATGATTGAGAAGTATGATTTCATTTATTTTTACGTATTGATGGACTAATGTGTTCTTTCTTTATTTTATAACCCTTAATGAGATTTTTATGTCCATCCAATGTTTTTTAAATGTTTTTCATAGGGTATAAGGAATGATAAGAGAGGGGAAGTGTCCAAGAAGATTTATATCAATAAAAGAACTCTTATTTTATTTAACGAGTATTATTATTTTGAAAAAAAATTGATATAGTAAAAGTGTCTAAAATATAATATTCATGTAGTTATTTATATGTTATGACATAATTCTATAAAGATACAAACCTGAAAAGTTCTTCAATATGAATTATTTACTCAATTCAATATTATATAATGTTTAAGGTTGGGTCCTTATAGTTGGTATCAGAGGTCGATTTAGAAAATTTAGAGATTAGGGTATTATTTTAGAATAACTGACATAACCACAATGGTAAGAATATTAGAATGAGTCATAGATATTTTAGATAAATTGAATGAGTTTAAGATTACATGAATAAGTATATCTTAGTATTTAACCTCCTCATATTTTATTATATGATGATTTATCTGATATACCCACACTAAACTTTTTGGTTTTAGTAAATGGCTTGATCTATCCGGGATCAACATAACAATGTATAGGGAGAAAACAATTATGGTTTTCTGAATAAGCAACCAAATGAAATGGGTGCTTCAATGAGAACTCCTGGGGTTATTCTAAACCAACTATTTGGAGTCATGATTTACCACCTGGACGTTGATGATTTTTATATGGAATCATATATGTGAGAAAAAAACATCTATAGACGTTCAGGTAATAATCATAAAGGTATGTATATTCAAATAACTATGTGTCAAGGATGTGAAAAAAATACATAGGAAAATGATTCAAATGTAGATGGAGATGCAATATATGTGGAAATTAATATCATAAATAGAGAACCTTCCATGGAAAGAGGAAGCATCCAGATGACTCTAGGAAAGGGAAATAAGTTCTTTCTGAGGGGACAATTGAATGTTTTAAATTTGGTGTGCATGGGCATTATTCAAATAGATTTCATATGAAGAAATTTCGGGAATGGGATCAGTAAGATTGAAAAAATACTTGTTTTCCAGTATCTAATTCCATTCAAACTGAGTATGAGGTCAACTAAATATGACCAATGAAAGGTATTAATTATTTCATAGTTTTTTTTTGATATTATTGAAACATAGGATGTGATTCGTGGTTTTGATTGTGGGAAATAAGTATTATAGAATAAGTTAGAAAAAAAGTTTAATGTATCATTAAGAATGTCGAATGTGTATGAAGTCTACATAAAAGGGATTCATTAGTTATGGTATATTTTAGGATGATAAAATGCTAAAAAGTTTTAATTCTCTTTTGATGATGGGATTACCTTGGAAAACGTTTTCTAAAATGTGTAACCCTGAAGTTTGAGATGTGAAAATGTTTTCCAAAAAATAATTATCTTTTCTTGTGCAGACATAATGGATAACCTTAGTTGTTCATATGATCTTTTGTTTTGGAGGTGATAAATCGTTATTACATTTTGGGATGAAAAATAAAAGGTATTAGATAACCTTTGAGGATAAAATATATTATGGTTATTTTTAGGGAAAATATCTTATCATGGAATGTTATAATAATGATATGGTTTTAGAAAAAAGAAATCCCACATGGTGGGTGACAAACCACATGATGGGTGACAACCCATCTCGTCTGGAAAGGACATGGGAATTGAACCCACAACTGAAGGGAAACAAGGTAACATCACCTACCATTGTCTTATGTGAAGTCCCTGGTTAGTATTACATATTTCTTTAGTTAAATTATTATTTTTTGGATCAATAATATGTTGATTTTGGGAAATTATTATTTATCAAATGAATATCCTTAGTATAGGAAAATGATTTGGTGATTAATTGATAAATGTTATTTTGGAAGATGTTCTCTATTTTGGGGACACAAGGTGCCTAAGGAAAATAGAATACTATGAGATTTCATTTGAGGAGTAATGGAGGAATTTTATTTTGGAATAATCCATGTTTTTATTTTGGACATATAGCTATTTGGGTTATTTATGTAAATGATTAACCTATCATAGAGAATATGTTATTAGGCTAATTGCTTTTCAGTATACGACTTTAAGAGTATTCTATTTCTTTTGGAGGTAAACGTTATGATTTGTTAGGATGACTATGTGATCAAATACTTATGAATTTTAGGTTTTATACATAGTTTTGATTATTTTGAAGAATTTTAGGGAAAATTTTTCATTGACTTCTCTTTGCTGAACTTCGGGTTTTATTTATTCAATTTTGGAGATTAAGAGTAGTATTTATTTTTATAAAATATAAGGATTTTGTGGATTATATGATCTCATACTAACTATTTTGGTTTTGATAATTTATAAAGACAAGGGAAATAAATATTTCATCTTTTTTGGATTATGTGATTCTCTATAAGTTGAATATATCTATTCAGGTGTGACCAAGTCATCTAGAATTCACATCGTTTGGAGAAAAGATAAGTTTGTGGTAGAAATTTATTAGATGATGAAACTCTATTTGTCATTTAAGTATGTTTACTTGTGTTCTTTGACAAGATCATAAATAAATTCTTCAACTAAAAAGGAACATAAAAAAACTTTTTCTATTTAATTTTCTTACTAATGAATTAATAACCGTATAACCAATCGTAAGTTTATGGTTTTCAAATTTTTATGTCTCTCCTGATAATGTTTTATACCACTCTCCATGAGAACATGATGGTTAGTTTCTCTTCCATAACCATGTTTTCAAACATGGAATCCAATTATGTGTTATCTCAGGTGACTATTGTACTTCTCTTTCTTTCATTTAAATTTATTGAATTATTGACTCTTTTTCTGACATTGGACTTTCAATTATGTTTCCAAGGAAAATTTTAAAATTCCGAGGATGCAATTCTCAAAAGGGGGTAAGGATGTGACATCCCTGATAAATAAAGAATATGATATTTCTCATATTTATTAATATTCTTGAATTGAATATTAATTTTTAATTTAAATTGGATTCTATATTTTATATCATACGAAACACGCAACAACAGATTTCTCCAAAATCTTATGTTGCACACTACATCGAGTTATACCAAAATATTATTATTATATTATTATTTTAAATGGTGGATAACGGATAGATGTCGTATTGGCGAGAATGAACAAAACTAACAAAAATATGATTATACATGTCTACTAAATTTATTTACATTTATCCATTAAATTTTAGACGCATAATATAATAATGAATCCTATTTTAAGCATGAAATACTATAATATTCTTTGAAAGGTTGTTTTACCGCCGTTTGATGTTGAACCATTTTTAAATCTAGTTTTTATCACTTTTATATATTCTATTGGAGAAATAATATTCTTCTTTATATACGGGACATCAACATTTACATTGGATGAAATTTTGGTATTTTTCTAATAATGTACTTATTTTTAATGAATAGTGAAAATACTGCATTTTAATTCAAAACTTCCTTTTAATATAATATATTTATTTAGTTATATTGTACTTTTAATTGGTTTCAATGTGTGATTGGATAATATTTTTACATATTAATCTAATTTATTTCATTGGAAGTAATTTCACTTTGAATGGGACATAATCACATGTCAATAATTTTTTTTAGTTTTGGCATCATAAAAACACGTTTTTTTTGTTTTGACAACAATAATTAATTTAAAATTAATTTTTAAAACTTCTTTGTTTTAAATTTTGAAAATTGGATTCCATATTTGGAATCAGGAGGTACAATTTGTGTAAATAGGTAACTTTTATTTTCAGACATTGTGAATAGAAACATTAGAAAATATTTTATTTACCATAATTAAAGGGTATATCCGGTAAATAAGGGTAAAAAATAAAATTATAATAATATTAAATTACCCTAACACATGTCATAATTCTACTATATGATACATTTCCGACAATGTGAATTTCTAGGTCGATGTAGGGACCCCATGGATCCACATGTAAGTGAAAATGAAATTTATAAAAATTAATTTAAATTTAAGGAAAATGTATCATAAACATATATCTTTTAGTAAAATAATTTCATATGCGGCCATATTAGAGGTATCTTCGACTATAAATATTCATTAGAGAGATAAAAATATTTCCTACATCATGGAATTTTATTTTTAATTTTTATATATCATTTAAATAAATTTATTTATGACACAATGGTGATGTAGTGATTACTGTATTAATGACAGTTATAAATAAATGAAATTATAGATATTAAAAATATTATGTTTAACCGTTTTATGCCATACACGAATTTTAGGAATAATTATAAGTTGTTATATTTTAATTAATGTATTTTTTTAGAATGAATCATGTTGTTATATATTTTTTAAAAGTATTGATATGAATAGTTTATAAATTGACATAAATGAGTTTTTAAAACAATTAATATTTTATTAAATGATAAAATAATCCTAAAAATATAATATTTGGCCAAAAGATATATATGATATCATTAATGATAACTTTTGGGTCTCTAGGAAATTATAGTAAATATATTAACCATATAGTATGAATATACAAGAGGAAAAAGTAAAAGATAAATTAGTTAAATAAGGGTTAAAGCTAAAAGATAAGGTACATTTTTATGCCCTAAACTAATCTAAAACCCATTAAATGAGAGGATTTCGAATAATACTCACATTATAAAAGAATTAAATGAGCTTGGGGACCTTTTTAAAAATGAAATTCATTTTATAATAATATAATCCTTCAAAACATTCCTAAAGTGCCCCTCCTCTCTCTTATAAAAGGACATCACATCTAACCCATTTGTAACACCCTGACACCAATTACCCAGAGTTAGTGCGTTACTAAATAACATTTCCATGATCAAAAACGATCAAGTCTCAAAAGACCGATTAGTTTAGTTTCCTTGGAAACACTAGATACATTCATAAGTATTACATTACATCATAAAGTGAAGAACTACAACAACATAGTCTCCATAGTCCACACTCATAACCCCTTAGACTATTCCTGCAGGTCAGTCATAAAATACTACCTCACATCCTGGAAAAAATAAAACATAGAAAGGGGTGAGCTCAAATTCTTAGTAAGGATAATAATATTGTAGAAACTTTCATTAATAATAATAAACATTTAAACAAATGTTTAACTAAAATAAAATCCTTTTGAACATGAACTTCAGCATAATATGGACAAAATAATATGAAATGATTCCATTTACTTATTCACATGTATATTCTAATAGTTGAATAATCACACGCAATATCAATAACAACATTTATAATGATCAAATGCATAATTACAAACTATCATAACCACATAGTGAAGGCATTGTGCCAAGACTACAAGTAAGATTTGGTCAAGGCCTTATGTCAAGACACTAGTTTGTCTCATTAGACCTAACGATGCATCGAGGAGCTATAGCAGGCTCCACCCATCACTTACTAAGTCTAATGCATTCCTCATATGAACAGGTTTAAACATAACATAAACATTCATATTAAAACTAGCCTACGAAATGTCAATACATTCTTCATAAACCATGAATGGTATAAAAATAACACATCTACAGTCAAACATATCACAAAATAATCAATAATATATAGAAGCTTTGAATCATAAAAAATCAACTTCTAATAAGATTAAAATCTATCAAAGGATGTTGACATAGATGAAATAAAACTATTTGAGAGAAATATCCCTTTTTTTATATCATTTATAAGTCACAAAGTTATAAAATAAAACATTTACTTTGAAAATATTCTTATAATCTTGTTAGGGAAGCTTCAACAATTTTATAATTGTGGAAAATAGACGCACCCACCGTATAAAAAAGACATAGTTTGGAAAACGGCAGAAATAATCCTTTATAAACATCTTATAAAAAGTCAAAAAAGGGTATAAATGACTTTAAACCATTTTCTATAAAATATTAATAATGTTTTAAAATACAATTTTACGAAACATTTATTTGTATGGTAATGAGGTCCCAATAGATACTTAAGTAAAAACAACCTCGGATAATAAAGAGATTGTGAAATTAACCCTTACCTTGTACTTTTCCCTATTCAAGGGTAGGGTAAACTAATATATAATTCTTAAATAATTGTAATTAAATTATACCTGAATCATATACATTAATATGATATTGTATATGGTCTTTTAACATTGCTTTGTTAATAATATCTCTGTATTATCATTGTTTCTAGTGTTAACAGATTCATTTTCCTTTATATTATTTTTTGGTGAGTCATATTTGTTATGGATGGGATGTATCTTATTCGTATCCAGAATAATATCAAGTATTTAAACATTATTTATAATCATCTATTGAAAATTAATCTTGAATGGATACGATGGGGAATGAATCTAATCGCGTTCGTGGAGACGGTAATCCGTACGTACGAACGATGGACAATATCATTCTATTGATAATAAAATAACATATAATTGAATATAATATCATATATATAGAATCATTATCATGACATATTTATTATTTACATGAATTATACATCATTATTATACCCATCCAAATAATAATGTATTGAATAGTAATTATCCCACGACGTGGAGACGGTAATCCGTACATACGCACGTATGGTGACATGTCATTCAAAGGATGGATAGAATAATGAATATGGATGTACCATATTTATAATAACATCACAATATATTGATGATAATGGAGTTATTATTTTATAATGGAAATAACAAATAATGAAGAAGTGGAAGAAGAAAAGAACTTGAAAGAGGGTGGTGAAATTATTACCTCTTCTCCAGGTTCTTCCTTTTGACTTGATCAAAAGGGCTCCATAAGTTGGCTTTCTTACTAAAGTAAGGCCTCCAGGATGACTGTAGGAAAGTGTAAATGGTATTTGGGCAGAGGTTGGCCAAGCCAGATGGCTTTGAAGGTGTGAATTAGAGAGAAGGGGAGTTCCCTTTTATAAGAGGGGTGAGAGGCACCTTAGGAAAAGCTAGAAATATTATTTTATAATAAAATCATTTTCAGTTTCTAATGGCTCCAAAATGGATAATTTAAAGGAAAAGGTGGTTATGGGTTGAAACCCACTCAAATAATAGGTTATAGATGGGTTAGGGTCACTATATTAACTTTATCATTTACCTTTAACTCTTAGTTAAATAGTTTGACATTTAGCATATCGGTTTGTATTTTTATATTATATGTTTAATAAAATTACTACATACTTCCAAGAGAACCCCAAGTTGTTCATTAATGATACACATATAATTATATAATTCCTCTAGGCGAACCTTATATTTTTAGGAATATAATATCAATTAATAATATAATTTATTTTTTAAAAACTCTTTTTTGTAAATTTTGACACTATTTGGTATTTTGTTTTTTCTAAATTCATAACAGCATTATTTCTTCGAAAAAATTTAATCTAAAGAACCCTAATATGTCATATTATCCTAGAAAATATGTTTAATTCATAAAAATTGTCAAATTACATTAATTTGGATATTTATAATATCAATTATATTAATATTTCATTAATTAGGTAATTAATACATCATAATTGTGTCATAAATAAATTAAATTGTGTTTCTTCTTAAAAATTATAAATAAAATAAAATTAAGTATTAAATATTTTTATCTTTATAATTAATATTTATAATCAAATTTATCTTATGTGTAACCCTATATTATAAATGTATTAGTTATTAAGCATTGATTTTAACTCTTTTAACTCTTCTTGGAATTAAATAATAATTAATGTCCTAATCTAATCCAAGTGGACCAAATAGGTTCATATTTTATTCCTAAGGTTGATTTTTGTCAAATTATACTTATCCAATAGAATGAGGACATGTGTTAGGGAAATAATAATTTCATTTTTACCCTTAATTACCCTATTAAATTTTAACCGTGGTAAATAAAAGTAAAATGTTTCTAACACTAAAAAAACATTTTTATCTTATTGAATCACGTTTTACTACTTGATATTAACAGTGTCTCTCGGATTTTTAAAATTACACTCATAGAAGCAGTAAAACTATGTTTTATGTTAATTTAAAAATTCTTCTATGAGATGGGTAAAAGACGGTGAAAAGATCAACAAAATTTTTATATATCTAAAATTATTATAAACCGACTCCAATGAAATACATTGAACTTATATTGGTATTATGTATCTGTTTTGACCTAAAATAAATTTAAATAAAATAAATAATAATTTAAATAAAATTTTGGTTTAAAAATAATACTCAGTGGTTTTTCACTATTCATCAAAAATAGAACCTTTACAGAAAAATACCAAAAATTCACCATAGGATAATTTCGATATTCCGAGTCCAAAAATGATGTCCATTTTGAAATATAAAATTTATAAAATTTCAAAAAGTGGATATTAAAATTCATAATGTCTAGTTTGATTGGTTGTGGTGTCTGTTAGAACTCGAAGTTGCGTACAACACACGCTACTATATTAATCTAAGAGATGTGTATTGTTGAAGCTAAGGGTGTTAGACCATTACTCACACCTCCAAATTCTAGTGGCTCGTCCAAACTCTGATCTAATTATCCCTCAACATCCCACTCTTCCTCCTAGAACCTTTCCCCTAGGTATTAAGCAATTCAAGAAAGCACTTTGGCTCAAAACAAAAAGAAGTTACCCGATATGAGGTAATGTCTTCTCTCATTTTCTTTTTTTTTATTTTCTTTCTCCGCAACCAATGCTCTACTTATTCATTATTTACAGAACAAAAATATACTAAATATAATAGTATTTTTTTATGAGAAGTATTCTAACTAAACTTACACACATCTCTGTGTAATAGGTATAGAACATATTGTTTCTGTGGACGATGAACTATTGCCCCACAAAAGGATGATTGTTTAATCATCACCTACCACCACTCATGGTGCCCATTATGATTAACTGTAATCATATATGATATTTATGATATTTATATTATATCTATACTTCTTTAATTCTCATTTATGACATACCTTTATTCTTTTCTTGTTGTATAAATAATTCAATTTCATTTGAGGAAGTGTGGACTACCCCCCCCCCCCCCTCAAAGTGATATGATTAGTTTCCGAAATACCTGGAAGAATGAGCTTTATAAAATGACAATATTGAATTAATGTTAATAATTAATATGATATTTATCACCAAGCCAATGAAAAAAATATTTTCACTATATTAAAATTATTATGAAAATATTTTTAACACAATTTTTTATATAATTAATTCATTAGTGACTAGAAAATTTGAAATTAAACTTATATAGTATTGAGAAATAAATGAAATTATTTTTAAAAAAAATTATTTTAATGTAGGAATGTTTGTTTTACGAATAAAAAAAAATATTTCGGGATTATATTAATTAAATATATATATAATAGATTATAAATAATTTTTAAACATTATCAGAATTTATTTGTAGACAGTATATAAATGTAAATCCAATTTTATACATAAAACCTGTTTCATTCTAAAAACAATTTCATTCATTTTTATAACAAACTTATTTTAATAATTATTTTTTAAAATTTTAAAATTATTATTTGAAAAAAATAAATTTCATTTTTGTATGTTTAATATGAAAATTAACATTTGCTGAAATTTTTGGTTTTTTTATGGAAGATATAAATTGTTCATTAAATAGTGAAAAATAACAATTTTTTAATATAGTTTCATCATTTAATAACATTATAAATTTATAAATTCCAATATTATGTGAATATAATTTAATGTAACATGATTATTATATTTTTTTTATTCCACTCAATTTATTTTCAATCTAATTCATATTATATTTTAATATATGATTGTTTTTATTTTTAATACATGATTAATTATAATAACTATTTTAAAATGAATAATTAATCTCCATTTTAATTAATTAAAATATTCCTTAACGAGGAATTTTATCAAAAATATTAATAGATAATATATAATTAAAAATTTATTAAGTATTATACCATGATTAAAATTATTCCTATAGTTAATATACAATCATCATTTTATAAAAAGTACTCTTCCTAAAAATACATTGAATTGTTGAATCTGCGGGATTAATAATAAAGAATGTTTTTCCACTTTAGTGTATTAAATATTGAGAAACTGATTCCATATTTGCGATAGTAATTAATTATAATTTGTAATAAGTAAAAAATAATTCCTTACCAATGTGATTATTGAAAACATTTAAAATTAATTATATTGATTATGTTAAAAGATAGATTACTAAGTGACTTATATTTAAACATAAGGGGATAAATGAAAAATAAATATTTCTAACACTAATATTATGGACATACACCGACTATATACCTTATAGGATCTAGTTTAATTAATTTTTTTAGAGTTTTCTAATGTAATAAAGTGGGTTCAACTAACTATCTTTGGAAAAATACCATGCGTGTCAACTTCCCAAAGCAACGATCACATTCATCAATAGATGTATTTCTATTTCTTCCTCAATCACCATCATTTATTATTATAGAATCATTTTATAATTACCAAAAAAACGGGATATAATGGGATTATTTTATTTTATGGGTACATCTTATAATTAAACAAACTTATATCAAATGGTGTATGGAAACATTATTCGTTTATATGACATGTTGTCACCTGGCCAAATGATGTGGTTCGTGTTTCCGTTACAAACTCTCATGGATAAGAATAATTAAGAGTTAATTTTAAGGTATGATATTTTAATATAATTATATATCTTTTTTCATTATATTATATACAACATTATTTCATTTTATATCATAAGGGATATGATAATGTATCCCGCGTGTATGAAATATTAACACCTCATCAAGAAATGTGATGCGGTTTTCATAAATGTGTTATTTTTAAGATAATAAGGGTGAATAAATAGAATAAATATTATAAAAATTAAATAATTATGATTCACATGACATTTTACCTTTTTTGAAATATTTTATATCATTTTATTCTTACCATTTCACACATTGAGAATGTGATAACTTCATTCATGGACGTATGGACTACCACCTCCTCGAAGCGTTGTGAATCATCATTATCATCATCAAATGAAAAGAATAATATGTGTAATTAAATAATTTTATGTTATAGATATAATTAAAATTCTTGATGTATAAAATTTGTGCTCCTTATTTACATAATGATCATTGGAAAAATGAAAATTTTGTTCATGCTAACGTATGACCTACCGTCTTCCTGATCATAATGTTACATCCTTTTTCATAAAATCAATTCAATATTAGGTTTAAAAGAATTATTTATGTATAAATAGTATAATTATTTAGTGATTAGTATTCTTTATATTGATAAATATTGTCCCCATTTACCACAGTCGACCTACCAACATAATTTTTAACACATAAATAGAATACGGTCAAAACCTCTGACATAAACCTAATTGATAATGAGATACTGTATAACATGATTATAAGTAATAAAACTAATAATAAAAATTTAAAATTTTATCAAGAATTTAAATAATTAACATAATTTTATTATTCAGGAATATAAGTAACAATAATGATAATCTAGACTCATGGTATGGGTTTTTTCTTTTCTCACTTTCATTTCGGTGAGGTGTCGGGCTCTTTCACTATTTTATTATTTTTGTCAATATATAATTCCCATGAATTTATTATATGAATTTTATACAAAATTTTACACGTATTTTATTATCAATTTAATGATCTCAATTTTATGGAGTTCACAGATTTAGATATAATATAGTGGTATGTTATTTTTTCACAATTTTCATTCTTTTATATTTTTGTTATATTCAACAACTATCTCTATTTATGAGGTGTATATAATACTTTTTTGACATGTTATATCATGAATATTATTATTTTCACTATATTTAATTTCCCATTCAATTATGTTCTTCAATGGGGATTTTTATTTAAAGTTACCAATGTGGTCAGAGTCTTAGGTTAAAATTTCATTGTATATCTATTTTTTTTAACTCTATGCTTCCATTGATAAAATCATATGATCTACCACTCAAATATTCTTTATAATTTTATTCTCATCTTGTAATATTATGACAATACAGGTTTTCCAGTAAATTTCCTACCTTTTTGTTCACAAAATGTTCAATTAAATTTTATTTAGGATTAATCATATTTTCAGTTAAAAAATCATTTTTTCCCAATCAATGTTTTTTAAAAAATTATAATTTTATAAAAAGTACTTTTCAATTAAGATTCAATATTTTCAAAAAATTGTTCAAGTTATTTTAAAATTTATCCTTTTATATATATAAAATTAATTTTCCATGATTATTATTCTCAAGCTCTTTTACATTTTAAAAATTTAATTTCAAAAGGGAAATTAAATGTTACTAAAAATGTATTTGATTAAATTTTAATTTTATTTCCATTTATAAATTTCAAAAACCATTATTGTTACATATCATCATTTTGGAATAATTTTCATTTTTAAAATAATCATTCTTTCTTTGGAAAGTTTATTATTTTCATACAGAGTCTTTCATGGAACCCATTTCACTTCCACGATTAAATCATATTTCAAAGAGATTTTCATGGAATGAATTTCATTTCAATTCGTTGATCTCATTTCGAGGTGGTTGTTAAGGATCCCATTTAATTACAATGTTATAATAATGTTTCAAAGATGTTTTCATGGGACCCATATTTGTTTTACGGTATAATCATGTCTCAATGATATTTTCATGTAATCCATTTATTATCAAAATGTTACTCATGATTCAAATAGACTTTTATAGAACCAATTATTTTACACGATTTAATCATGTTTTGAGAAAAATAGTTTTTCAACGGTTTATAATGAAAATAATTACCAAATTTCGATAGTGATGTTGTGGTTCTATGACATTAAAAATTATTTCTACGCCCAAATAGCACTCAGTGATCCCGTTATAGCTTATACGATGGGTAAAACCATATTTTTCTCTTTATATTTATTACTGATAATGTTCCCCAAAATAATTATATTCGATTGTAACCATGTGGTTATACCAATTTATGGGTTTGGTAAGGGTTATGTAAGGGTTCTATGAGATAATTTTCCAACATACCAATGTGTTTTATCTATAAAAATTTTGGGGTTATGATGATTCATTGGATCAAGATTTGTATCCCATGGCATATGATTATAGTTTCGTATGAATTTTTCATTTTTTAGCACATTATTCCATGTCAAAAAATTTTATGGTCCCAATATTGATGGGTATGAATATTCAAATGTAAAATCGATGCACTTTTCTTATGTGATCAAAGCCTTATTATTTTCCTATACTCATTAATGAAATTACTTTTTAATTCTTATTATTACCCTTTATATGCAGTTTACTGACTCTTCTTATGTTTCCTTTTCCCATAGATTTACTGAATTACAATGAACAAGTTATGTCTCTAAATTTTTTATTAAGAATGATGTTGATTACTAGATATGGGATAATAAAATAAGGGTATAATGGGGGATGATGTTCATCATTATGAACAAGTTTGTTATGATTCAAATACATATGATTTGAACCAAATTCAATTAATATATAAACCTAATAGGTCTTATAGATTGTTATTAATAAAATGTTCCTTTTTTATGTTGTATTGTTACCGAGCAGAAAATGTGTAGACATTATCGACATAAATATCATAAAGGTATTGATTACAATTTCAGCACCATATCCAGGAGTGTAGGTTCTAGGATATTATAAATGTGTTCTAAAATTAAGAAATAAGTTGAAAAAATTATCAATATTACCCTTTTAAACCATGGAAACTACATACCTCTGTTACATTTGACTATTTATTCCATTCTTTTACATCCTCTATCATTATATGTTCAACTTATATTTCATTATTGGAGATAATTTTTCCATGAAAATAAACAATCATAATACATGATTTTATTTTTTTGAATATCCATGAATAACACTTTTTCTATAAATATCTCAAGAAATAGATGAATGTTTATGTTTTCGTCCTCATAACATTTAGATTACACCAAAACATCATCATGTAATACCCTTAAAATATTCATTATATTCAAATTAATTATCCATTAACAATATTCATAAAAAATATATGGTACATAAGTCAATACAATTTGAATTACTATAATTTCATCAATTTCATAACTCTTATGAAGTTATATCATTTTAATATCTTCCTTATTCACAAAAAAATTATGGTACCCAACAAGAATTATATTATTTTGAAAATATTGTACTCCATGAATTTGATCATATTGGTTATCAATGTAAGAAAAAATGTACTTGTTTTATTCTAATACAATATAATTTACTATAACCAATACGAAAACTCATAGGTCCATCAATCTTTGTAACAAAATGAACAAGGGATCACTATGGTTAAATGCTAGGGCATATAACTGCCATATCACAAAACCCTTGTATTTGTTTCTTGAGTGGAACTAATTATTCTATGTCCATTCAACATATAATATTTGATATGATCCTTTATTTAGGAATTAAATCAATGGAAAAATAAACTTCACACTCTACTTTTTGTCCACGTAATTCCTCATGAATCAAAACAATTTATTCTAAGGTTATACATACATAGTCAATTTAAAGATTAATTTTTTTTAAATACGCCCCAATGGAGGGATCTGTGATGCTGCCTTTCCATTAAAATGAAAAAAATTATTTTTTAAAAAATTATTTAATATTATTTTTATTTTTTTGATTTCCGTGTGTATATATATAAACAAAATAAATAAAAATAAAAATAAATATATAAATTTTAGTATAATATATCTGTTATTTAAAATCTTGTAGTATTGTCATTACAGCTGTATAGATTCTGACAGAAGCTCTAACCCACAAATCTCTTTTTTAAGATGGATTACCCAAGATATAATTCTACATTTCTGATGTGGGATTCTAGTTCTCCCTTTTCTACACAGAACATTCTTCCTTTCTAATTTGGGATTCTATTTCAGGTACGTGACATTGAAATACTATAGAATATAAATGATAAGACCAATATAAATGACACATAAAACAAGCATTAAACAAAAAATTAATAGTACAAAAAATATTTTCATAGAAAATGATGATAAAAAATAATTTATATGATTTCAAACCCACTTACTTGAAACATAGAAATGCTTCAAGTATGTGAATTTGAAATACTATAAAATATAAACTACAAGAACAACATAAATGAAACCTAATACATTGAGGATAATATAGTGAATATTGTGAAAATTGTTATCAAGTATTTTTTTCTCTAACATTTAGGACTTCTGGTCTTGGAGTCCTACTATTAATGGTTTCTTTTCATCTAAGTTATCATACAGGTTCTCATTGAAATGAAATGTGGACTTTCGGTGGATGAAGGGGTGGAATAAGAATTTTATTCAACCAGCCTGATCTATATTTCCGTGGTGAGTATCTCATCTGAATATCCAAACATATTTTTATCTACAAAACTATTGAATATATTTATATTCATCATGAGTTCTTTTCGATCATCATAGGGTGGATGCAGTTTATATTATTCTTTTCTGGGTTGTAGCGACTTTAATGTGGAAACACATTGGAGATATGTTTGAAATATCATTGCCACAGATGACTCTCAATCATGATTTCATTCAGATTTGGGAATCCCTCTCTATTTCTAGTTAACTATTTAATTTATTCCTAGTTATCGTATCAACGTTTCTATATTACATATGGTATATCCAAAATCAGGTACACCATTTTGGTGTGTCCATCTCAGGCCACAATGATATTTCTCGCATTCTTGCAGCTATTCGGGAGGCCATCATTCCAAGTAAACATTTATTATACAATTGAATTCATGAAATTATAGTTCTAAATCAGACTGGAGTAAACGGATATTTTAGCCCTCCATAAGGTACATTGGAAGATTTATGGAAGCAACCATTTTTTGGTTGGATTGAAGTCAATTGTGATAGGGATTCTTAAGGAAATCTGGGTCAATCCAGCTATGGTTATATCTTTAGAGATCGCCAAGGAGGTGTTCTTTTCTATTTTCATGGTTATTATTGTGTTGCCTCTTCAACTGAAGTTGAGATGATAGGTGTTATTATTGGAGTGGAACAAGCTAGTAGACATGGGTGGAATTATCTCTGGCTTGATAGTGATTCTACAACTATTGTTTCAGCTATCATGTCATGACCCGTCCCCCGTGGCCCATGCAGTGACTACCCCAAGCCCACCCTCCATAGGCCAGGGGATGGCGACTAGCACCAAAGGCGTAAATCCCTATATTGGGAAGGCATTTCCTTTAAAACTTGAAAATTCACACAACAGAGTACGAGATAGAAGCACAATACTATGTAAACTGTATACAAACAGAGCTAAAAGTAGAGGGGCCAGAATACAAGCCCAACAAGAAAATAAAAGTACAAATGAAAACAAGTACAACAGAAATGTAAAAAACAACTAAAAGGTGAAGAGTAGCTCCCGGTTCCTCCACCACGGATGATACATGAATGTTAGGGACAAATAGCCATCTCCGCACTCCACATCCATCGGTATCCTCTGCGTACCAACACGTCGTATGGTCCACCTCCGGGTAACATCCAGTCCTAGTACTCTCATCCTCAATCAGCGTTGTCCATCGTCTGCAACCAACACAACGAGGTTCGGGAAAATCCCGTGCATGGGTAAGTATAATGATACTCAGTAGGGACCCTAAGACCCTCAAGATCTCACTAAATCCAACAAGGATAAACCACAAAGTATGAAATCAATAGATAACCCCACATAGATATATGTCCATATATATACCTAAGTTATCAAATAATCCATCTCAATCATGAGGTAAACACAAAAAGTTATTGACTCATCTCATCCAGGATTTTATTCAAGGGATAGTATCAAATAACATCCCCAGTTACATTGTCGAATTCTCGGCTGCTGGAGAACTCCTCCTCAATCAAGTATGGTGGTCCTACTGTACAACCAAGGATCCCGCTCTGGTATTCACAGAGAAAAGTCACTCACAATCCACATAGAAAGGGCTGAGCCTGAAGAAGACATCAGGTAACCCACTGCCTTGCCCAGTAAGTGGGTAAACCCTAAGGGGTCGTCGGGTAACCCACTGCCCAGCCCAACTGGAGGGTAAACCCTAAGATCAATGGGTAACCCACTGCCTAGCCCAGCTAGAGGGTAAACCCTAAGATGGCTTTGGGTAACCCACTGCCCATCCCAGATAGAGGGTAAACCTTAATGTTCAATGGGTAACCCACTGCCCAGCCCAGCTAGAGGGAAAACCCTAAGCTCAACGGGTAACCAACTACCCCGCCCCCTGGAGGGTAAACCCGGAAATGGTCTAATATCTCTGCACTATGCTCGCTTGTCTCTAGGAGGATCCACTCCATGAGATACATGTCGATACTCCAACTGTAATGAAGTACCATGTATAAGTATCTCAAAGGTCTGCCTCATCATAGAATTCTCAACGCAACAAACGACGCGTCAATCAGATGCCCAGTATCTGAGTTATTAGACTTTTAGTCTCGCGGCCCGACTGGATTTGTGCGCAATCCAACATGAAGGTATTTCAATTTTACTCCGAACATCAGTGGGGTATACTCAATGGTACCAACACGCTCCATGAAAACCAGCACCACTGACGTTTCGTCAAACGGTCTTCCGGTTCCAATGATATGTCCAAAGAATGTAAAGGGGTCAGTAATATGTCTGGGTCCGGTCTGACCCGGTTGGACTGATTTGGTCCGACCCAGTCTGGGCCGACCCGGTCAGGGTCGACCCAGTCAGACCTGATGGGTATGGCCTGGCCCATTAGGTGGGCTAGCATGTTAGGTTTGGCATGGCCCGCAGGGCCCAGCACAGAGGCCCGCGTGGGCGGTTAAGCTCGGGCTTGTTGCTGTTTCTGCCTGTAGCTTCGCGAGTGTGTGGCTCGGCACAGAGGGCGCAGTGGGGCCTTTTTGGCTAGGGCTCCGCGATGGGGGTATGCAGGAAGGCTCAGGAGTCCAGTGAGGCCAGGGCTCTGGTTCGGTCGGGGTGGCGACCGGGCAGGCCAGCAGGCGGCTAGGACGGCCGGCAGGCCGACAAGTGGGCGGCCGGTTAGGGCGGCAGGTGGGCGACCGATCTGGGGCCCATGCGGGTGGGCGGGAGGCAGATAAGGGTGCCAGGCAGGTGGCCGAGCGGCCGGGCAAGGAGCCAGGCGAGTCGACAGGTGGCCAGGCAGGGCGAGGCCAAGCTGGGAGGCGGCTGAGAGGTCGTGCCAATGCAGGTCGGGCAGGCGCCGTTCGGCTCAACTCGGGCCAGCGCAGGCCGGTGGGGTTCTGTCGGGGCATGTGGGAGGCCGGGGTGGTTCGTTCCATGAAGCCGGCTCGGTCGGGGCACCAGAACGCCGTAGGGGTGGCGCGGTTCGCGGAGTTCGCGGGAAGTTCTTATTTTCCCTATGCGTTTGTTTCCTTCAACACCGCTTCGTCACAATGCTAAGGAACAACACAAACATGAACGGTAGACGAGTTGGGCCATGCTGGTTTGTCTCTCACCCTCCATGTTTAGGGTGGTAGTACTTGGCTAATAAAGGAGTAAGAAAGGTGAACAACAGTTGTTTTACAACCATGCTACAATTCTTTTCCAATCTTAAGAAGAGAAAAGGAAAAAGAATTTTACACAAAGTAAACCCCATACCACTGATTGTCGGTCGTCGACGTTGAAGTTGTGGGAAGAAGACGAAGGATTTCATCATTTTTCGCGTCCTCCATGCACTTCCAATACCTACCTACATCAGATCATTGAAAAAGATGTGGAATTCAGTCGTCGAAGACATCTCATGACAGTTGAAGCTTCGAGAAAGAAGTCAATGAATGTCAACATTCTTCGTTCTTCGTTCTTTGTTTTTAGTTCTTCGTTGGGAGGCGGGGTTCTTAGTAGGGATCTTTCTCCCAAGTCCTCCTCTCAAAGCGGCCACCAAAATAAATATGCCAAAAAAATTATAGATTGTAATATCCTATTAATTTGTTGGCACATTATTCGAATTGGTCTAATTAATTAGGTATGCTCCCAATAATTAATTTAAGTGGTTGGAACAAGGAATTATTTAGGGGAGGTGAAGAGGCTCTCCCTCACTAATGAGGTAGAGTTGAGAGGTTTTCCTCTTCTTTCATTTATAGGGGTGTTTAGCCCAGTGTGGTCCCCATGTCATAACCCCTTGCGGGAGGTTAGGTTCGAGTGGGCCCCACCACCATAACCTCTCATGGGAGGTTATGGTGTGGTGGTCCCATCTCAAACTTCCATAATGAGATTTTAACCGTCAAATTAAAATAAAGCAACACACTTTATTTTTGTTTAATTATAACTCTAAAAACCCCAAAACAATATTTTATTCTCAACTCACTATCGTCGAAGTGAAGGTATCCTTAAGTGAAGACTAGCACTGTGAGTTCAACAAAGCCCTCTGATTTCAATTCCGAGCACCGGTTCGAAAGATACAAAATTCCACTCACGGGTTTATAGAACGTACCCGAAAAAATGTTTGGAAAATTTTTATCAGTCAACCTCAACCTTCGTTGGTCGAGGTTAGGCTCTGCCTAGGTGAAACACATCCCAACGAACACAACGGTACTCTTGGATATTTAATTTGAGTTAATTGTTAGAAGTTATGAATTTTACAATAAAATAATTATCAGATAATTATTTTATTTGCAACCAAAAACTAACTTTTTCTAGAGGCCAGTGTCGACCAATGTTAGTATATTCATAAATAAAGATTTCCCTCACGATTTCAGCAGTGGTATCAGATTTTTAATTTATGATACCGTTTGTGAGTTATGTGCATTTGAAAAATAAAATAATTTATTTTATTATTTTATTTTTGATTATGCAATTTTTTGGTTTTCTCAGAGGAGGCCTGCACTGATTAATCTTAAGTCTCGCCTAGGGTAAAACTGCCATCATGAGCACAACGGTGCCCTCAGATTTCTTATATGAGTAACTATTTAAGTGTTATTCCACTTTTTGAGGAAAAATTCTTATGTGTGTTAACATAATCTTTAAAAAACACCGACAGATCATTCCGCGTACTCCAGGACTTGGAATCGTACACCGTCAGATTTCACGGACTCGTAAAATTCCCATATATTTAAAAATCAATTACATGGAAATTCCGGGTCTTTACATTCTCCCAATATCAGGGGTATACGTCCTCTTAAGCCAAAACTCAAACTAAGTAAACTAATGGGGATATTGTGCATGCTTCTGAGCCTCCCACTCCAATGTGCTCTCTTGGAGGTTCCAGTTCTATCAACGAACATACACCCGAGGTATCGACCATCCACGAAGGACCAGTCCTTGTCAATCCTCAATCTCTACAGGAAACTCTGCAAAAGTCTCCCCATCACCGACCTCCAGCTCTCCATGGTCGATTATGTGAGAAGGGTCATGCACGTATCTCCTCAACTGGGATACGTGGAAGACATCGTGCACCTGGTGCAACTGAGGTGGAAGAGCTAAGCGGTAAGCCACCTCACCAACTCTGGTGAGGAAATAGAATGTTATGAAAAACCTAAGAGATATCTTTCCACCTCGATCAAATCTCTACAAACCTCGTCAAGGTGAGACTCATAGAAAGATGTGGTCGCCATCCTAGAACACTAAAGTTCACCGTATTCTGTCAGCATACGACTTCTGCCAACTATGTGCAATCTTCATACACTCCTGGATGATCCGAACATTCTCTATGGTAGCCCATACAATCTGTGGTCCCATGAGTGATAACTCCCCTGGGTTAGTCCAGCACAAAGGTGATCTAAAAGGTCATCTGTATAATGCCTCAAAAAGTGTCATCCTAATGGTGTAGTGATAGTTGTTGTTGTATGCAATCTCCACTAATGGTAAGTGGTCCTCCTAGCTGTGACCAAAGTGGAGGATGCATGCACAGAGATTGTCCTCGAGAGTCTGAATGGTCCTCTCAGTCTGGTCATCCGTCTGGGGTTGGAAGGTAGTGCTCAGATGAAGCTGCATCCCGAAAGCCTCTTGAATCCCCTTCCATAGCCGATAAGTAAAACAAGAATCATGATTAGAGACAATAGAATATGGTACTCTATGTAGAATCACAATATCATACATGTAGAGACGGCCCAAGCTCTTATTTGAACACTTCTCTCTGATCAGTAGGAAGTGGGGCGTCTTCTTGAGTTGGTCAATGATCACCCAAATTGAGTCGTGACCCCTATATGTATGTGGAAGTCCTGTCAAAAAGTCTATGGATATCCCATCCCACATCAACTCTAGGACCTCTAATGGCTGAACCAATCCTGCTAGTACATGGTTCTCCGCTGTTAGATGCTGACAAGTGAGGCATCGAGTGACAAACTCTGCTACTACATTCTTCATTCCCGGCAACCAGTGCTGTCGTCGAAGTTCATGGTCCATTTTCACCACTCTTGGATATACCAC
The DNA here is from genome assembly GCA_963277665.1 of Viscum album. NCBI lineage: Eukaryota > Viridiplantae > Streptophyta > Magnoliopsida > Santalales > Viscaceae > Viscum > Viscum album. The sequence goes on from CAUJRU010000001.1 coordinate 3,785,819, forward strand.
TAAAGGGGATGTGTGGATATCCCTCAACACTTACTCCTGAAGTGACATTGGCACCATATTATGTCCTCTGAAGGGGATGACGTGCTCCCCAACTTCAGAAAATCAATCAGGTGTATGCCCTATGGATATGTGACCACGTCGTGTATCGCAGTCAGCCTCTCCATGTTGTGCCTCCTTGACTCACTGAAGAAGTGGCGGTGTGACTGTAAGAGGCTGAAGAATGTCTGATCCATCTCAATCCACAAATGACATTTGTAATGAAGCCAGCTGCTCTGTCGCCTCACTCAGTAGATTCATGCCAGACCGCCTGCTGAGTGCTTCTACAACCATGATCCCCTTCCCATGTGTATAGACTATCTCAAAGTCAACTTCTACTGCCACGAGGGTGTGGTTGGCAGAATCATGAGTGATTGGTTGCACCCTCCTATGCAGTATTTTATCTTATGCTTCCTCAGTTTCATTTTTCACCGAACAACGAAAACCCCATCCCAAAGCTATAGATAAACCACAACCTCTTGTCCTAATATAGTTAATCTTATTGTGAAATGTGGAAGTCTAGTCCAAAGACACACTAACATTGTAAGGCCTTGACCCTTCCACCAAGAGGTTCCAACTGAAACTCACGCCTCATGGGTCATATCAAACCGTCGGTGTAAGTGTGATTAACGAGTCTCCTCCCAAAGGTATCTCCAGAGGTGAGCGTCAAGTAAATGGTTTAACATGAAACTTCAGGTCCTCGAAAAGATTCATGGAAGGAAGTAATGATTGGTACCTATGTCTATTGAAACAGTTGCAAGTAGTAGGCATAGAACATTCCTTCAATCATTCCTAGAGCCCTTGGGTTGCATTATATGACTGTATGCAACAACTCTCTTCCCCTGTCCTCTAGCTCCCTGAGCTTGGTGGGGTCCTCAAAAATTTGGAGGTTATAACATGTCAGAAAGTACACCACCACATGCTGCTCTCCTAGATCTACTTCCACGTCTGCTACCCTACAGATTCATCTGTCCCTAACACATTTTACATGCCCATGTCTCTAAGACTAGTGTTGATTCTCTACTTTCCCACTGCTAACATTCACTGGTTTTATCCGTTCAGCCAAAAAACATTCAACCACAATGGTTCTCTCTAGCACCCTAGAATATGTAGGAATACATATAGGAAGAGTGTTGGCTTGGATTTACATTAAACACACCTCTCTCGGAAGTTTGAGCCTTGAAGAACTGATCGTATCATATTCATCGAGTACCAGGAAAGATCGGTAAGCCATGATGAATAATTAGCTACTGACCTATCATCCTGTCAATGCTGTAGAATTTCTAGAGAACTCTCAGCCACATCCTCAAGCCAGTCCTCAGCTGCCTGTGAGTCAGACACAACTCAGAACCTACGGGGTAACTTTTGTTGAAACACATGTAAGGCACTAATCCTACATGTGTCCACTACCAGTACTACTGGCTATAACAGCTGACCAACAGGTAGTGATATAGAAGGCACACATATTGAAGGTAATATGCCGGGAAACAATCCACATACAGAAGCCTCATCACTATGTGGACCATCCTCATGGTCACTCACTGAAAAAGACTAGTAGCTAAGATCACCGTCTGCTCCACTGGTGTCTCAACTAGACGGGAAACTCTAGCAACCACCTCCAGCCATCACTCAGCTGTGTGGGAATATGTCTCACCTTGAAACCTCCAAGGCCTCTGCTGTTGGAACTTGTGCAACATGCTCAGTCATCATGCACCATCCGCTAGTGTGGCCGGTGTTATCTTCTTCCCAACGGGTGGTGGTGTTTCTGGTACACCACCTGAAGGTGCCAACATAGTAAGAGGGCCCTACACCGTAGCCTCATTGCTCGGTGGTCAATCAGTGCGAAAAACTCTTGAAACTCTAACTTGCTATCTTTGTGGACACAGCCTAAAAGAAACAGATGTGACATAGTCAAAGATTACACCTGATGAGATGAACTGGATGAGAAGAATTAAAGAAAACTTTTTAAAATAAACATGCAATCATTGTTTTCGTGCACTATGTCGAAAATCAGTAGTCAGGGTCTTGGTGTATGGATACGTCGGCCACCGAACCAACACTGGACTCCCTAAACTGAAAACCACACTCGGTACCCTTAAAACTATTGCTTCACAGAAAATAATGATCTGAGTCTTATGTTCTACAGTAGAACCGACTCCTCTTATACCAATTTTTCATGACCCGTCCCTTGGGGCCCATGCCGTGACTAGCCCAAAACCCACCATCCACGGGAATGGGGCTGGCGACTAGCACCAAAGGCGTAAATCCATAAACTGGTAAGGAATTGACTTTAAAACATGAAAACACACACAATAGAGTAATAGGTCAATGAAAAACACTACGAAAACTGTATACAAAGAGTGATGAAAGTAGCGCGGCCAGAATACAATCCCAACAAGAAAATTCAATTACAACTGAAAAGGACAAAACAACTGAAAGGTGAAGAGCATCTCCTGGATGGTCTACCACGGATCCTACCTGAAAGGTAGGTACAGATGGCCTCCTCAGCACTCCACGTTATTTGATCTCCTCCGTATACCGACACGTCATATGGTCCACCTCTGGGTATCGTCCAGTCCTGGGACTCTCAGCCTCAGTCAGTGTTGTCCATCGTCTGCAACCAACACACTGAGGTGCGGGAAAAGCCCGTGTAGGGGTGAGTATAACGGTACTCAGTAGGGACCCTGAGATCCTGAAGGTCTCACTAAATACAACAAGGATAAACCACAAAGTATGAAATCATCACATATCCCCAATTAGATATATGCCCAAACATATACCTAAGTTATCTACTAATCCATCTCAATCATGAGGTAAACACAAAAAGTTACTAACTCAGCTCAATCAGGATTTTATTCTATGGATAATGTCGATTAACATCCCCAGTCACATTGCTGAATCCTCGGATACTGTAGAACTCCCCCTCTATCAAGTACAGTTGGCCTACCATTCAACCAAGGGTCCCTCTCCGACATTCACAGAGAAAATTCACTGACTAGCCACATACAAAAGGGTTGAGTCTGATGAAGTCATTGTGTAACCCACTGCCCAGCCAAGCTGGAAGGTAAACCCTAAGGGGTCGTCGGGTAACCCACTGCCCAACCCAGCTTGATGGTAAAACCTAAGTGGTCGTCTGGAAACCCACTGCCCAGCCTAGCTAGAGGGTAAACCCTATAGGTCAACGGGTAACCCACACCCCAGCCCAGCTGGAGGGTAAACCCTATGATCAACGGGTATCCCACTACCCATCCCCGCTGGAGGGTAAACATGGAACTGGTATGATATCTCCGCACTATGCTCGTTCGTCTCCAGGAGGATCTTCACTACGAGTTACAGTTCAATACTAAAACAGTAATGAAGTCTCATGTAGAAGTATCTCAATGATCTGCCTCATCATATGGGTCACAACGCAACAGACAGCGCGCCAATCAGACACACGGTCTGGGAGTTATACGACTTTTAGTCTCGGGGGCCCGGTTTGATTCATGCACGATCCAACCTGAACGTATTACAACTTTACCCTGAACTCCAATAGGGTATACTAAAAGGGACCATCACGGTCCAAAAAAACCAGTGCCACAGACGGTTCGTCAAACGGTCGTCCGGTGCCAAAGATATGGCCAATGAAAGTAAAGGGGTCAGTAATAGGTCAGGGTCCGGTCCAACCCGGTCGGACTGACCCAGTCTGACCCAGTCTGGACCGACCCAGTCTGCGACAACCCGGTCAAACCTGATGGGTCTAGCCTAGTCCATTGGGCGGGCCAGCCTGTGAAGTTCGGAGCGGTCCGCGGGTCCCAGCCCCATGGGCTGCATGGGCGGTTCGCCCAAAGCGTCGCGAGGGAGCGGCCCAGCGCGGCTCGGCCCGGAGGGCACGAATGGCCCGGTTTGGCCAGGTCACCGCGAGGGGGGCCGCAGGCCGGCCTGGGGGTTCGGCGCGTCTAGGGAACTTGTTTGGCCGAGTGGCGACTGGGCAGGACGGCAGGCCGCCGAGAGGGAGCCGAGCAGGCCGGTAGGCAGGCCAGCAGGCGGTCAAGTAGGCAGGCGGGCGGCGGGCAGTTCGCCAGGCGGGCTGGCGGGTGGCCGGGTAGGGCGCGACCAAGCCGGGAGGCGGCATGGAGGCCAGGAGGCCGGTCCGGAAAAGGTCGGGCCGCCGTGGTTCAGCGCGGCTCGGGCCCGCGGGGTTCTGTCAGGGTGAGTGGGAGACCGGCGACGGTTCGGCCCACGGAGCCGACTCGGTCGGGGAAACGGAACATCACGGGGGCGGTGCAGTTTTCGGAGGCCACGGGAAGCACGAACTATTCCTTTTCCTTCTTCGCCTTCAACACCGCATCATCGCAATGCCGAGGAACAACACAAAAAAGAACGGTGGAGGGGTCGGGCGATTTTGGTTTGGTCCACACCCTCTGCATTTGGGGTGGTAACACTTGGTTCATCCAAGAGTAAGAAAGATGAACAACAATTGTTTTACAACCACGCAAAAATTCCTTTCGAATCTTATGAAGAGAAAAAGAAAATTAATGTTTCAAAAAATAACCCCCCTACCATTGATAGTCGGTCGTCGACATTAAAGTCGATAGAAGAAGATGAAGGAGTTCATCGTTCGTCGCGTCCGCCACGCACATCCAATCTCGAGCTGCGTCGGCTCGTTGACGACGACGCGAATGTCGGTCATCGAAGAAATCTCACAATGGTTGAAGCTTCGTGGAAGAAGTTGAAGATGGTTCGCATTCCTTGTTCTTAGTTCTTCGTTCTTCTTTCTTCGTTGGAATACAGAGTTCTTCGTTAGGAGCTTTCCCCCAAATCCTCCTCTCAATGCTTCCACCAAAATCAATATGCCAACAAAATAATCGATTGTAATATCCTATTAATTTGTTGGAACATTATTAAAATTGGTCTAATTAGTTCGGTAGGCTCCCCTTATTTAATTCAATGGGTTGGAATAGGGAATTAATTAGGGGAGGTGAAGTGGCTCTCCCACATTAATGAGGGAGAGTGGATAGGTTTTCCTCTCCCCCATTAATAGGTGAGTTTATCCTCGTGTGGTCCCCATGTAATAACCCCTTGTGGAAGGTCAGGTTCAGGTGGGCCCCACCACCATAACCTCTCTTTGGAGGTTAAGGTGTGGTGGTCCCACCTCCAACTTCCATGAAGAGATTTTAACCATCAAATAAAAATAATGCCACACGCATTATTTTTATTTAATTCAAACTCTAAACACCATAAAGGCTATCTTTTATTCTCGACTCGCTGTCTTCGAAGTGAAGGACTTCTTATGCAAATACCAGCGTTGTGAGTTCAACGGTACCCTTGGATTTCAACTCTGAGAACTGGTTCAAAAGACACAAAACACCACTCGCGCGTTTACGGAACATACCCGAAAAAAAGTTTGGAAAATTATTATCTATCATCCTCGACCTACGCTGGTCGAGGTTAGGATCTGACTAGGTGAAACACACCCCAATGAATAGAACGGTACTCTTGGATGTTTAATCCGAGTTACCATTTAGAAGTTATTAATTTTTTAATAAAACAATTGTCACTTAATTATTTTATTTACGGACAAAAAATAACTTTTCCTAATGGCCCGCACCGGCCAAAGTTAGTATATGCTTAAATAAAGAATGCCCCCACGAGTTCAGTGCTGGTCTCTGATTTTTAATCTGAGATATGATTTTTGAGTTATAAACATTTGAAAAATAAAATAATTTATTTAATTATTTTATTTAAGATTATGCCATTTTTTGGTTTTCTCACAGGAGGCCCGTGCAGACTAATCTTAAGTCACACATAGGGTAAACCCGCCATCCAAAGTGCAACGGTGCCCACATATATATGATCTGAGTAACCATTTAGGCGTTATTCCACTTTTTATGTAAAACATCATATGCTTGTTAACATAAGATTAAAAAAACTTCGACGGATCATTCCGCGCACTCAGGGACTCATAATCACACGCCGTCAGATTTCGCGAACTCGAAAAATTCCAGTATATTTTAAAAAAATAATGGAAATTATGGGTCATTACATATCAGGTTTGGATCTATTTACATATCATGGAAGCTCACTAATCGTTGGATCAATTTCTTGGATTCTCTTCATTCAATGCATCACATCTTCACCAATACTTATCGAGAAGCAAATTCGACTATAGATGGCATTGCAAATAATGGTGTTGGCGGTATTGATTTTATTTGGTACGATCATATTCCTGAGGAGTTTTTACCTATTTTAAAGAGAGATTTTGATAAGACTCATGTTTTCAAACTGATGTAAGTGGTTTGTTTTTGTTCAATAAAAGTGACTTCATTTTCAGGGCAGGGTCTCATCTTTTTTTAAAAAAATAAATAAATTATGGTTCTTTACCAAAATTAATAATTTGTAATTATTAAAAATTATTATATAATATTTAATTAGTTAATTAGTAATATAATTATTAATTATATAATGGTTAATTAGTTAATTAGTAATATATTTAGAAATTATAATTATTCATTATAATTATTAATTTGTAATTATTAAAAATTAAAATATATTAATTAATTTGTTAATTAGTAATATAATTATTAATTATATATTTAGTAATTAGTTAATTAGTAATTATTAATGATTAATTATATAATAATTAATTAGTTACTAGTAAAATATTTATTAATTATATAATAGTTAATTTGTTAATTTTTTGAGATAGATAAAGTTGAGACCCTTTTAATAATTAGTTAATTAGAAATATAATTATAAATTTTAATTATTTATTATAATTATTAATTAGTATTTTTTAAAAATTACTATATAATAATTAATTTGTTAATTAGTAATATAATAATTCATTATAATTAGCAGTATTAATTAGTAATTTTAATTAATTGTTACTAATTAGTTTATTATTAATATAATTATCAATAATCAACTAGTTAATTAGTAATATAATTATTAAATATTTAATAATCATTATTATTATTAATGATATAATTAGTAATTATATAATTATTATTTATAAAATTATTAATTATACAATAATTAGTTATTTATTTAATATTTGTTAATAATTAATTATATAATAAATAATTAGTTAATTAGTAATATAATAAAAAACTGTATAATAATTAATTAGTTAATTAGTAATATAATTATTAATTATAATGAATAATTATATAATAATTAACTAATTAATTATTATTTAATAAATAAATAATAATTCTAATTAATAATTATATTACTATTAAAAAAAAATTATTATATAATTAATAATTAATAATTATAATTAATTATTATATTACTAATTAACTCATTAATTATTATAATATAAATTATAATACTAATTAAGTAAATAATTATTATATAATTAATAATTATATAATTAATATTTATATTACTAAATCATTATTATATAATTTATAATGATGTTAATAATTATATATTTAATTATATATTTAATAATTAAGAATTAATAGTTATATTACTGATTATTCAATTAATTATTATGTAATTAATAATTAGGTAATTAATAAATATATATTTAATAAATATATATTTAATTAATTATTATATAATTAATAATGGTATTACTAATTTACCAATTAATTATATAATTATTAATTAATAAATAATAATTATATTATCGATTCACTAATTAATTATTATATAATTATAATCATATAATTAATAATTATATTACTATTTAATTATTATAAAATTAATAATGATATTTTCTAATAAATAAATAAATTATATAACAAATAATTATGAAATAATAATTATTAGTTATATTACATATTAAATAACTAATTAGTATATAATTAATAATTATAATACAAATTATTTATCATATAATTAATAATGATATTACTAATTAACTTATTAATTATGTAATTAATAATTAATAATTATATTACTGATTAACTAATTAATTATTATAAAATTATTAATTATAAAATTAATTATTATATTACAAATTAATTATTATATAATTAAAAATTATATTACTAATTTACTAATTAGTTATATAAGTATTAATTAAAAATTAATAATTATATTACTGATTAACTAATTAATTAATACATAATTAGTAATTATATAATTAAAAATTATATAACAAATTAAATAGTTAATTGTCAACTATTTATTATTTGTTTAATCCATGTTTAAAATTTAAATTATTTCATTTTTATAGTTTAAATATTATAGTCTTTCAAAGCCACACACTTGAATAGTTTTTATGATTTTAATAGTTGGTTTTGAAAGATTACAAATTATTTTTCATGAACATTTTTTGCAAAATTATTTTTATTTTCAACTATTTTTTGTACGATTAATCCATGTTTTATGTATCATTTATATCGGTCATATAATTTTTATTTTATAGGCTTTCGAAGACATATGCTTGAATCATTTTTATGTTTCATGTAGGTGTCTTTGAAAACATATAAATTATTTTTCATCAACATTTTTTACAAAATTATTTTTATTTTCAACTATTTTTTATATGTTTAATCCATAAATTATGTTATATTTATGTTGGTCTTGTAGTTTATATTTTAGAGTCGTTCGAAGTCACGTACATGAAAAACATGTATGTTTCATGTAGTTGGTTTTGAAATCTTATAAATTAATTTTTTTAATAATTGTTTAGGATTTTTTTGTTTTCAGCTATTTATTATATGTTTAATCCGTGTTTTATGTTTCATTTACATTGGTCTTATAATAAATATTTTAGAGTCTTTCAAAGTCACGTACTTGAATCAGAATCCCACATCAGAAATAAATAATGACTTCCAGGGTAAGCACATTTATAAAATAGTGCCATGCGTAAGAGCTTCTTTCAGAATCCAGACTATTGTAATTGTAGTATTATTGTAATGGAAGTACTGTTGTAATGGTAGTTCTGTTGTATTTTAAATATGTCATATGTTTTGCTGAATTTTTTGGTTATATATATACATAAACAAAACAAAAAAATACAAATACACAATTTTAAATACAAAATATTGTAAATTTTTTGTTGGTTTTAGAAGAAAGGATACAATGGGGATGAAACCTTTCACCTGAAGCCTAAAGGCGGTACCTGCGCTTCCGCCTTTAGAGCGTATTTTTTAAAAAACCATTCCACCTATGCATTTTTTTAAAAACATTTTAAATGTTTTATATTTAAAAAAACTCACAGTTTCATATAATCTTCTTCTCCATTAATCTCATTGAGATGAGTTATTTGAGAGATATATATAAATTAATCATATAATTATCTATCCCATCAAGATATAATTATATATATATATATCATGAAATGTAATTTCATTCTCATTATAATAATATTTTAATATTAATATATTTTAAAATAGATACTAAATATAATATCAAATTAATCCATAGGTATAAAAAACATGTAAAAATTTGCATACGTTAATGCTTCATAATGGGAAGCAACTAGAACAACATTATTGCGATATGATTTCAGTTAAGAGTTTTGAGAAAAACACCATTCTTATGATGCGAGTGCAATGTATAATTTTCATGGAAAATATATATGGTATAAAATGGTTAAAATACATATAATAAAATAAATAATCATCTAAATTTGGTTCTCTAATTAATTAAGCTTCCCAAAATGTTTTATTTATGGGAACCTCAGTTATATTGATCATGTAATCTTGGTATTCTTCCTCGGTCCTCTTCTATGGTTGGTTACCCATTTCTTTAAAATTGATGCATTTTTTTATAATGGTTTCATTATATCCCTTGCATTAATTATTGAGATGACCCTTATCTCTTAACTTATAAAAATATCCCAATCCCATTATTCATCTTCCATAACATTTCTTCCATAACTATTTAAATGATGTAAATTGATTCATTCTGTTATTAATCTATACTGAATTTCATTTTTCTTGTTTCTCAGTCTACCACTTGTTAACTTGATATCTCTTGAATTTTTTGGATCTAGAAAATCATTTATCTGTTTTGATGAATGATAATACTATATCATAATAGGATGAATTTTGTATGGAAAATAGTTCCCATTGGGGGAATGTCGTAATCCAATATATGAAATTGAGAATATTGCTTTCTAGGTTATGTAAATTATTTAGATAATATCTATATAGGATTTTAAAAGTATCATCATACTCCATAACAGACACCGCTTTCCACTTGATTTAATATATGGAAAATTTTTTTATTTAATATCATTTCTGATGTTGGAAATATTTGTCAAAAAATGTGTCATCAAAATCCCAATGTTTCATATATTCTATTTCATCTTCTTACTAGATTTTTCATATAAATTAACCCATTGATCAATATAGCTATTAAATAAATACACTATCAGAAAAAAAAATTCTCTTTCATTTCATATCATGGATTCGAATATCTCCTCAAAGAAAATAATCCATTACACAAATAATAATGAAATTGTAAACATTAAAAAACGTGGCTTTAATCTCATGAAATGATCCAATATAGGTGAATATTTTCATGAAACATCATTTTTCTCTATTCTTCAAAGTTCTAGTCATAACCAAGGTTTACTCACATAATTCATCCACAATTTTTTCAAACCCAACACTTGTTGTATTGACTTCCTCAGTAGGGCGGTGTATATATTATCTATGAGAATTGATAGTGTTGTTTCTACCATGATCGATTTCAAAAAAGATAAATATATTTAAATAGTTACAAAAATTATGAATAACAAAGAATATATTTCTAAATATGGTGTATCATTATACATAAATTTAAAATTTATCATATCTAATCTCATATTAATAATCTAGTTTTTTGTAAATTTCAAAATATAAATATTTTAAAATCATTCATAATTTTTTTCACACAGGATATGGATCAACCAAAGCATATCACTATGGAATCTCTTTCTAGGTGGGAAATATTTGGCCCACTCATCATGAATAGGTGATTATTGAGATAATAACTAATCAAACCCATTCTAGGTAGTTACCCCTATGTGCATATATTCCAAAACCATATCTACTTTGTATTATCAAGACAATGATTCATTTTTTAATTAAACAAAAAAATATATAGTCTACAATACAAGTGATATTATCTTATATGCAAAAAATTTCCTAGATATTATAATAAAGTTTTTCTTAATAATATATGTTTTCCAAATTCTAGTTCCTAGGGATTCTTGTAAAAAATTATTCTTAGTTACTATATTATCCCTGCATTTTGTTTCATAAAGTATGCTTCTACACTATTATACTATCATAATTTTAAATGGATTTCCTCATAGAATACCAATAAGTTAATAAGTATGGATGAACTAGATAAATAGACGATTCCAATTTTACAATAGAAATTATATATTAAACATAAAAAAAATAAAACATTCTTCAACATTGAAAATTATTCAATTATGAGATATTTATATCCCAGGGAAATGAAAATGAAATATGAATGATCTCAAAAAAATAATATGAGTTGTTTATGATGGAATATATCATGATTAAATAAGGAAATATCAATATAGAGAGGTAAATAAATGAAAACACATTCCATTTAATCAATATCTTGAGTATGAAATGAATCCATAGAAAATATAAATGTAATAATATCATGGCCATTAATAATTAAAATCATAATGAATGGAATTCCTAATGTTGGATGTGTGGATAAATGTCTTCCCCAAATATATTTTCAAATATTGGTAGTTATAAAACAAAAAACCATTTTATATGGATAGTAAATTTATTTATCTCATGAGACTTAATGATTCCAGAATGGTATACTTTCACCAATCATCATGGGTACCCTATAACCTGATAACCAAGCTAGTCCAGAAATGGTTAATAGGGAGTTCCAAATCCACACGGGTCATCGAGTACGAACTGTAATCATACAAAATTGATGTAAGAATGGTTTTTCTACAAAAAAAATGTTGAAGAAATATAACCCATAAGTACGAAAATTAAAATAAACTACGTTGGGATTAATGTAACAGAAATCAATAAAGCATAAAAAATCCCATATACTATATCCATGTACAATAAATTTGGATAAAATATCTCAGTCACAACTCATATTCATCTGACCAAATCCACAACTCAACATCTAGAACCTCCTTCAAGTGATCACATTCCATTGCTTGAATATGGAAGGAGATAATATACAAACACCTGAAGGAACATGTATGTTTTGATCTAATCCCTAGTAGGGTATCTCCACGGATTCCATGATATATGAAAATATTAAATTAAACAAATAATGTGATTCTAATCATAGATAAGAATGTTTTTCATTTATAATCATTTCTAAACAGATCATTCTATAAATTCCAAATGATGGAAATAGATTAAAACAAATAGATTAACAATATGTTTATATAAAAAAATTAATAAAAAATTTCTATGTGTGTAAATAGTTTCCAAGCATTATCATATATTAATATATCGTATATAAAAAAGTTAGCAACATGGTCATATTCCAAATGGTATGATAATTCTTGGTTTTGAGACCCTCACAATCTTAAGCGATTAACTGAAATGTGTAAAAAATTACATTGTAAATAGAAAGAGAGAACTCATCTATATCACACTATGGAATAAGATGTTCTAATATATATATTTATTATTATTATTAAGCCTCAATATGTTGATAAGGAATTCCTTTCCCAGCATGTTTTCCCAAATAACCCACTAATTACCTAGTCATTCATATTCTATTGTTTAAATAAATGAGGGTAAATTTATTTTAATAAATATATAAATGAAAAAATCCCATTCCCCCATTTCAAAAGTGACTATTTTTCACTAAAAAACCAAAATCATTAAGTAATTAAAACATATATTTTTTTCAAGATAAAACCAATCTGTTTCTATTAGAACAAATTTTAATTCATTTTTACAATAGACACCCACATTCAATGGAATTTTGTTTCTTTACAATCTTTTCCCCCAAATCCATTTCACTATTTAAATTAAAAAATTAAAATTTTACTAATTTCCATAAACACACCCCAAAATAATAGAATTTGGTGATTTATAATTTCATGCCAAATACCCATTTCAAAAATCCATTCGTATGGAATTGGATTTTCTTTAACAAACCAATTGACATACATCTTAATCAACATAAAAACATAATTTAATTAAAAAAATTAAAATGAAATAAATAACTTTTTGGTTAACTAAAATTTGGAATCATGATGGAACCACCCACCTTTCTAAAAGAGACACCAAGTCGGAGATGTACCTACAATTAAGAAGGAAGGTTCATAATATCATTCATATCAACCTAGAAAGAAGATTTGAAATCATAGAGTTTTGATCCATTAATTCTAATATGATCTATAAAACCCTTCTGCTGAATATAGAAAGAGATAGGGAGATGCAAAGAACTCTTTCCTATTATGTTACTTTGCAACCACAACAGTGACTGAATTTTGATAAAAACTACCAGGATGGATTTTTGGGATCCATTGATTCATGGAAATTTATCTAGGGTTGAGAGTAAGAGATTATGTAGATGAAGAAATAATTTTTTAATCCAGGATTCATATTTTTTTAAAACTATCAGGGGTTTATAGAAAGTTTCACAAAATTACATGTCTTGTAATTGATATCTCTCATATCCTCTAAAAACATATTATCCTTTTATTATAAATGAATTATTATCATTCTTGTATTTATAGGGCGTGTAACCATATTGAACTTGATGTAAATAATTACAGGACCCCAAAAAGTACATGATAATGGTGATAATATAACCAATCTATGAAATGACCATTAAAGGTATCCTCCAAATTCTTTATCGGCCCTATACAGACAACGAAAATGGAAGATAACGATGATGCTTAAAAATTCATAACTGATCAGTAAGGGGATGTTACAAATATTTGTAATCTTGAACCACTATTAACATCATGTTCAATTCTTTCCTCATATGTAGAAATAACATTTTCATTCATAAATAATATTTCTTTTTAATAATTATATATAAAGAAAAAATAATATTGAATATCAATATAAACCATCTCAATCAAATAAATTTTATCTTAAAACACAATCTATATAAATGTAATACTATGTTGGTAAAAATAATATCCATTATATATAATGTATGGATATCGAATACACTTTTATTATCAAATTTAAAATGATAACAAAAAAGTGAATGATTCATGAAAATTTCAATGAAAAAAATTCCATCAAGAGATGAGAGAAGATATTGAATTTAACAATAAATAAGATTTTAATGTCAAACCAATTATTCATGATATTAAAAGAAAGTGTAAAATAAAAATTTAAAATAAATTTACTTTAAATTAATTTTATTTTTAAAACCATTTATTAAACATATATTATGAAAAACATCATAAAACTTTAATGGATGCATGAAATTCCATAACTACCATATATATTTAAAAGAAACATTCATTTCTTCATTTTTAAATTAATTTTAAAAATGGTCCATAAGGAAAATATAAATAATTTTAATTTAAGACATTTTAATAAAATAAGGATAATATAAAATTTCCGTTATAAATAATTTGACTAAATAATGTATTTTGAAAAATAATTTTGAAACTTATTTTCATGGATGAAAAATATATTCGATCAAAAAGTAAAATATGATCATATTTTATTTTAAACATTTAATTCATTGATTCAATATAAAAAGTGTTTAAAATTTAGAATATTACATGTATTCTCATTAAATTTCAATATAATAATATGAAATATGGAGTTTATGATTGATATTTTATAATATTAAATCAATTAATATATATGTACTCCTAGAAAAATATAATATAAAATAAATTCGAACCTATTTGGTAATATCTAAATTATAACCCTTTAATGATTAAACATGAATTTTATAATAAATTATTATAAATACATATCGATTAATTTTATATACTTAAAATATTATTTATGTACACCACTTAGTAGACAACAGGTTTATAATATCATATACGACTAAATGTTGTGGAAATTGAGATGAATTCATTTACATTACACATAAATATAGTTCAATTTGATTTAATCGATGGTATAATATATCTATATATATATATTATAAATATATAATAGAACGATATAAATATTAAAAACAACATACATTATAAACTTATAAGTTCTAATCGACCATTGGTTTTCAGTCATTGATCCCGGTGTTAACTGGTTTTTCATCTATGTTTCTATAAATAATTTATATACCTTTTTCCTTTTTCATTTTTTCATCATATCAAAAATTCAAATCATTATATTAAAAAATAAATATTCATTTTATAAAAATATTTTTTTTCCAATTAAAATCAGTCATGAATACTGAATTCAACACATTAATTAAGGTTGAAGTCTAAACATACACATGAGCGATGATATCATTTTTAATGGGTGAAAGGATATGAAATTGGAAGATATATTACATTTAATGAATAATATTTTTTTCATAAAAATATTATATATTGATTATTTCTATCATTATTACCATCCATGTGATGGAGTGGTGGAAAATAAATTTCAACGCTTTGTGACGAGGTTGTTCTCTATACAAATGAGTGACGATTTTTTCCTACTTGTTGTAGAAGAAGATGGATAAAAATTGTGAAATCAACATAATAATATCTCATTTTATGTTTGAGAATGGTGTAATAATATTATATCATTAGGATATATTTTATGATTGTATAAGAAGAATAAAAACCAATATGTTCATTTAAGATGATTACCTCCTCATTGAGAGATCACATTTAGATCTCGTATTAAGAAACACATAGATGGACATTTCATATGACCCGAGCCATTAAAATTTTATATGTATGTTTGGGAGTAATTTTGGTTGGATTTAATGAAGATAAATTCCAAATTATGTTTGAATAATTTAGGGGTGTAGGTTTTCTTTTCTATGAGAAGGTAAGCGAAACATTAAAATTTATTAAAATATTTAAATATAATATTTTTTTCCATGTGAATTTGGATAGTGGTGTCAAAACGTTCTATGATAATATAGGGTGTGTTTTATAGTTATTTATAAAACAAAAAATGTCCCATTTTATATGGAAATTTTATCCTTTTATTTTTGATTTACCCAGTCAGTAATCGATTATATCATCTACAACATTAATAAATTTTTCATTCATAGAGGGTTATAGATTTTAATATTTGGTAAAACTATTTAATAATGTCAATATATGTTATTTTAAACCATATCATATCCCTTGTGTCCAATTTAACTATTTTTTATTTTTTTCATGCATTTAATAAAATATTATTTATTATAAAACACAAATAATATCATTTTATGAGATATTGAAATATTATGACTTTACAGTCATCCGCATTAGAATGGATTTAGAATATAAATTTTTTAACGTTAATTATATTTTATGAAAATCTTTTAAAAAATTTACACCATAATTAATTAATTCTATATTACTTTTGATGTGTTTAAAATCATTTACATTGATGTTTCTACATCTTGGACAGGAATTGTGACAAGTTTTTTTTAGAATCAAATGCATTTATACAATCCCTAAATATTAATAAAATAACCCCATACAAATTAATTAATTAATAAAAATATAAAATTTTTGATTAATTCATAATGTCTTCCTAGACCTATGTTAAGATATAATATATATTAAAATCTAGACATTATAATAATAGTATTATCTATACAATAAAATAATAATTAAAACATTATTGATGAAAAATCTCCCCAAATTTTAATAGAACTGAATTTTGGATTTCAATGGCCGATATACACTCATCAAATTGAAATAATATTTACAATTACAATAATATATAGATTTACCATGACAAAGTTGAATAATATTTACCTTAACTACTATTCATAATGAACAATTTGAAAAAGGACCTAAATAAAAAAATTAACAATATTTGAAATATGGAATACATTTTTTCAAATTAAATTCAAATATCTGGCATAAATTAATTTTAATATAAATTCATAAAACCTACTGTAAAATATTTTTATGAAAAACATAATTTTTTTACTTCTAGATAATCATTAATTTTTTCAATATTAATGATAAATAATATATGATTATTTAATCATGTTATAAAACATTATTACAAAATGGATGTCTCGATAAATAATAAATTATCTCTTATTTATAAAATTGTATTTATAGTGAAATTTTATGTAATTCATTTGGTTAATAATTTGACAATATATGTACAAAATTGATATTCATCACATCTTTTTAGAAATTTTATTCCATTAAATATAACAATGTTAATTTTATTATAGTTTCATTAATATAAGACATTCAATTAATACAATTGTATAAAAAGTGATGCATAATTTACCACTTAGTAAAACATTATTACAAATACATACTTTATAATTACCTATATATATTTTCTTTGGTGTTAATTTCATTGTGACAAAAGTCCCACATAGATGAGGTAATTATTTTGATGTATGATCACCTCACAGTTCATCCAAAGTACTTCTCCATAGGAGGGATATTTCATAATCCATATCCAAATTAATTATGATATAATTTATCAAATCCCATAGTAATCATTTTTATCTCAAAATTATTATATCCATGAGAAACAAATTACAATTTAACAACCATCGAGAAACTCACTTTGCGTACTCATCCATGTTTCTCAAAGCTATATATGCCTCCTAATATTTCATGTAAGTTTATTTTTCATTCACAGTAATATGGTTTCTTTGAGTATTCCATTATTGGTTCTTGTTATACTTATAAGACCCCAGCCTTAAACCTTACTTAATCTTGAGTTATTACAAGATTACACATTGATGATCTTTTTGGGTTTAGAGTTTTAGAGAATTAGATCATAAAACTTGCATTACATTCCACATATAAACAAAGTGGTTACATAAAGATAGTATTCTTCTTTCCCATCAATGGAAACATATTTAAAATAAAACATGGATTCTTTCTTGACACTTCCTTGACACTATCATCATATCATTTACCTTTCCCTTGACCTGTGAAAAACATTTCAAAAAAACATGGGATGGGCATAAAAATCTCAGTAAGGGATTTAAAAATATGGAAAGGAAACATGGGTACATATATACATACGAATGAAATCATACATTACCCATAAAAAATAATCACTTTAACATACCTCATCAAATCATGAATAAATCATATAAATCATAAAACATTAAGGTAATTTGAGGCATTCGTAACATTCTTATGTAGGGAGTAACCCTCTTGGTTATGTTTGGAATACCCATCACAGTATATTCCCTAAATCTCTTCAGAGAAACCTTAACATTTCACTCCTTCGTGTTAGCCAATGCATTGGAGAGCTATATCGGGCTCACCCGCCCTTAGTCTATCACGAAACCACTCGTCTTCATAATAATGCCCAAGAACCTCAACATAATCGTATCACATAAAACATGCATAAAGGAAACAAAACATTTCCACCTTTCAATCACAAGATATCAATACAACACATTGATATAAAAAAATTATGAAAACAATTTTCAATACCAAAATAAAAGAAAAGTAAAACATGGTATTTATTTTTCTTTTTTAAAAAAAGTTATGGCTTGTAGAGGAAGCCAAAACTCAAATAATGGTCACGGTGGCGGAGAAGTCGTTGTCGCTGCATACGTATGAAAAAAACATTCCCTTTTGTAATTTATTAAATTCTTAGTATAAAAAAATATTCCTTTTGAATAAACTTAAAAGTCAAATGGGTTTATACACCGTATAAAAGAAGGTTGTGTATAAAACAAAATATGCCTCAATGAAAGGAGATTGAGACGAAGTCCCATACCTCAGGTCCGACTTGACTCGGTCGTTCTTTAATCTCCTGAATAATAAACTTGAGTTAATTTATACTTGATTAAGAACCTTTTTCAAGTTCATTATTCATTTTATATCACTTATTTCCATGTCATGAACACCATGTAATTATTTATGTTAATAACGTTTTTTTTAACGATCTTTGGTACTTGTGTAAAAAATAAGCCCTTTATAATTACAAGTTGTTCATGTATCCATTATATCCAGAATGTTATTCATGATTTAGATATCATATATGTCATATATATCCAGTAAATGCATGCATTTATAATATTACATAATCATTTAGAGTTAAGAAATGAAATGCACCGTTCATGGAGACGGTAAGCCGTACGTACGCATGAACGCTACTTTCATTTCTATTTCATATTTTATAGAATGGAATCATAATGATATAAAGTTATATTATATTTCCAATATAATATCATATATAATATCATAGTTCCATCCTTTATACGTCCAACATATGGTATTTAACGAATCAAATCACTTTGAGGGGGCGGTAGTCCGCACTTCCTTAAATGAAGATATCACTTTTACCCATAATTGAAACCATAAAGGTATGACCAGAATTAAAAATAAAGAAGCTTTAGGAAAACATAAACATATTATATATCATATATAAACATAGTGACATCTTAATGGCCACCTTTGAAGGTGTTAAAAGAATGTTGAACAATCATCGTTTCGGGGGGCATAAATTCACCATCCACGGAAACAGTATGTCCATTAACCATTAGATGTAGGTGTTTGTAAGTGTAGCTCGAATACTTCTTATAACAACATCCTAGTATATTGAAAATACTGTATTTGTTACAAAATAAATTAATAAAAAGAGTTTAGGGGGTTGGAGAAGCAAAATAAAACAAAAGGACTCAAGTGAAGACATTACCTTAAAATCGGGTAACTTCCTTTGGTTTGAGCTCAAAGGCTTCCTTGGGAAGACTGATGCCCAAAATGAGGCTTCAAGGAGTAAGAGAGGGATGTGGAGAGACAAAATGGGCAGGGGTTGGTCGAGACAAAGGATTTGGAAGTGTGGGTATGGAGGTAGAGGTGGGGGCCTTTTATAAGAGGAGAGGAGGGGCACTCTTGGAAAGTAAAGAAATGATACATTATTTTAAAATGAGTTTCGGATTCAAAATGTCCCAAATTTATATAATTATAGGGTATGGTGATAAGGGTTCGAAATCCACCCATACAATAGGTTTTGGACAAGTGTAGGTCGTAGATTTTACATTATCTTTTCATTTTATTTAAATCCTTTATTAATGAGGTAATCGGTGCATCATCATGATGTCATAAATAATTTAATATATGTAATGTCTACAAATTATAAAAAGAAATCATGATTTAGTAAATCTTTTTAGCTTTGAAATTAATATTTATAGTCAAAAATCTGACTTGTATAACCCAATTTAGAAATTGTTTTAGTAAAAAATCTCATGTTTGTGTCATTTTTACTTTAACATTAAATAAAAAGTTATTTATGTCATTTCCCAACCAAAGTGGCTCCATGGGGTCCCCAAGTTGACCCATGGATTTTATTGGTTGGAAATGACACATCCAATGATGGTAGGACATGTTTCAAGCTCATCTCATATTATTAAAAAATGATTTTCACCTTAAACTACACTAATTACCACAAATCGCGATAAAGAACTTAAAAGTTACTATTCACCAAAAAATTATTTTAATCTCATTGAACCACATTTTAGTTCTTAATGACAACCATGTATGTCGGATTTTTGAAAATCAAATCAGAGAAGTGGCAAAGTTTCATTTAAACGAAAAATCATTTTCTTTAACTACCACTTAGTGGTTTCACTATTCATCAAAAATTGAAGTTTTTCAGAAAGATACCAAAACTTCACCCTAAGATATATTTGATATTCCGAATTCAAAAATGATGTCTATTTTACAAAATTCAAAACATGTAAGTTTCATTAATTAATTTAATAACTAATTACCGCTGTCATGATAAATAGCGTGTTTTTATGAAACAATACGTATCAAAAGATTGACAGTAGTTTAAGTCCAATTTCAAAGTGAAATTGATTCCAATGACCACCATTGGATAAAATGTTAAAAATATATTCTAATTTAACTTCAAAACCAATTCAAAAGATAATCTAATCATATAAATAAATTAGATTAAAAAGAGGTTTTGAATTAAAATACATCATTTTTTCACTATTCATTAAAAAATGAACTTTATCGGAAAAATACCAAAAATTCACACAAAGTAAATTTTGATGTCCGAATCATAAATAATAAGTTTATTTTGACAAACATAGCTTATAAAATTTCCAAAAGATAGATTTAGAAAGGGTTTGCCATCAAAAGGCAGTAAAACAATCTTTTAAGAATATTAGTGTATTCCATGCATAAGATTGTATTTATTTTCATTTTAAGCCTCTAAAACACTATCTTAATCATTAATAGTCATAGATAAAAATATATATTATTCATTAATTACTTGGGATGTTACATCCTTCCCACCTTTAGAAAACTACGTCCCCTCAATTTATTTACTTATCGAATAAATGGGGGTACTTATCCCTCATTGCATTTTCAGATTCCCATGTTGCCTCTTCCATCAAGTGGTTTTTCCACAAAACCTTTACCTGATTAATCACCTTATTCCGTAACACTTGCTCCATGTGGTCAAGAATCTGGACCGGTTGTTCCTCATAAGATAGGTTCTCTTCCAACTGAACTACCTCTGGACTCAAAACATGAGATGGATCTGGCATGTACTTTCTCAGCATCGAAACAAGAAAAACATTGTGTACCTGAGATAAACTCGGAGGTAAAGCCACCCAGTATGAAACTGATCCAACTCTCTCCAGAATTTCACATGGTCCAATTAACCTTGGACTCAGCTTTCATTTCTTACCAAATCGCATCACACTTTTCCATGGTGATACTTTGAGAAAAACATGATCACCTATCTAAAAAGAGAGATCCTTCCTCCTGTTGTGCGTATAACTCTTCTGCCTACTCGGATCTGTTCTCATGTGTTTCTGTATCAGCTAAACTTTTTCTGCCAACTCTTCTACCAATTCTGGTCCCATCAACTTCCTTTCACCCACTTCATCCCAGAAAGCTAGAGTTCGACACCGCTTCCCATATAATTCCTGAAATGGTGCCATCTGTATACTAGAATGAAAACTGTTATTATATGAAAATTCAACGAAAGAAATATGTTGGTCCCAACTTCCCTGAAAATCCATCGAACAAGCTCATATCATATACTCCAAGGTCTGAATTGTTCGTCCTAACTGCCCATCTGATTGAGGATGAAAAGCTGTACTAAAATTTAATTTAGTACCCAACGACTTCTGAAGGCCTTCCCAAAAGATAGAAGTGAACCTGGGATCACGGTCAGATACAATGGAGAGAGGAACTCCATGTAACCTGACCATCTCTTTATGAAACAAACGGGAAATTTGATCTAGGGAAAAAGTATCTCGTATAGAAAGGAAATGAGAAGATTTAGTCAAGCGGTCAACAATAACCATGATTGCATTATTACCTCGAGATGTCTTCGGTAATCCCACAACAAAGTCCATGGATATATTCTCCCATTTCCACTCTGGCACTAGTAAAGGCTGAAGCATCCCTTTCGGTAACTGTCGCTCTGCTTTAACCTGTTGACATGTCAAACACTTCACAGTAAAATCAGCAATATCTCTTTTCATTCCATCCCACCAGTAATACTCCCACAGATCTCTGTACATCTCAGTACTGCCAGGATGAACTGAAAAGGGAGAACTATGAGCTTCACATAAAAACTCTCTCTTCAACTGTGAATCAAAAGGCACACACAATCTCTTCCCAAATCTCAAAACACAATCATTATCGATGTTGAATTCGGGCAACTTACCTTTCTGAACCAGCTCTACCTTTTTCTGCAACTCACTGTCTTGCTTCTGTGCTTGCTTGATTCTATATGATAGATATGATCTCACTGATACCTGAAACAATACAGAAGAACATCCTGTGCCAAAAACTTCTATGCCAAAGATCATCAAATCCTTAACCAAAGGATCACGTTCCAAACACAACATTGTTAATGAAGCATTACATTTTCGACTCAAAGCATCAGCCACTTTATTTGCTTTTCCTGGATGGTAATGAATTGTACAATCATAATCCATGATAAATTCCAGCCATCTCCTCAGTCTCATGTTTAACTCTTTCTGAGTGAATATATACTTTAAACTTTTGTGATCGGTATATATTTCACACTTTACTCCATAAAAATGATGCCTCCAAATTTTTAAAGTGAAAACAACAGCAGCTAATTCCAAATCATGTGTAGGGTAATTTACCTCATGAGTTTTCAACTGTCATGAAGCATAAGAAATTACCAGATCATTCTACATTAGGATGCAACCAAGTCCTTTCAATGAAGAATCAATGTATATAACAAACTCACCATTCCTGGAATGTAGTGCCAACACTGGAGCATTCACCAATCTTCTTTTCAATTCTTGAAAAAAATCATCACATTCTTTTGTCCAGATAAACCTAACACCCTTCCGTGTTAGCTTAGTCATTGGACTAGATAACCGTGAAAAATTTCTAACAAACCTTCGGTAATAGCCTGCCAAACCAAGGAAGCTACGAATCTCAGTTACATTTGTGGGTCTTGGCCAGTCTTCTACAACTTATGTTTTTGCAGGATCAACAGTTATCTAATTTTTAGAAACAATGTGACCAAGGAAATAAATTTGTTGCAACCAAAACTCACACTTGCTGAATTTTCCATACAGTTTCTTTTCTTTTAAGGTTTGCAAGATAACCCATAAATGTATTTCATTCTCCTCTTTACTTTAAGAAAACACCAAAATATCATCAATGAAAACCACCACAAACTTATCCAAGAACTCATGGAAAATTATATTCATTAAGTCCATTAATACAGCAGGTGCATTTGTTAGCCCAAAATGCATTACTACAAATTCATAATGGCCACATCTTGTATGAAACACAGTCATCGGAACGTCTGATTCCTTTACCTTCAGCTGATGGTACCCCAATCTCAAGTCAATCTTTGAAAAATACTGAGCTCCCTGGAGCTGATCAAACAAATCATCGATATGAGGCAAAGGATATTTGTTCTTAACATGGATGTTATTCAAGGCTCTATAATCTATTCAAAGTCTCATTGAACCATCTTTCATTTTAACAAATAAAATAGGAGCACCCCATGTTGATGTGCTAGGTCGAATGTAACCTTTCTCTAATAAATCTTGCAATTGCTCCATCAACTCTAAAAGTTCAATTTGAGCCATTCGATAAGGGGGTTTTGAAATTGGGTTAGCATCAGGAACTAAGTCAACAGTAAATTCAACTTCCCGATCTAGTAATATTCCAGGAAACTCATCCGGAAAAACAGCAGGATACTCATTTACCACTGGCACATCATTAATCTGAATAGTTCCTTTATTTTCAATGATGTGTGCAAGGTAACATTCATTTCCATCTTTTACAAGTTTCTCAACCTCTTGATAAGTTATCAACAGTAAGGTTTCATTCTTGTACACAAAATGAAAGTCTTTCTGAAAAGAAACTTCTTTATGTCTATAATCAATCTTAGCATGGTAAATAGAGAGCCAATCCATACCCAGGATAACATCAAACTCTACTAGAGGTAGAACAATAAGTTTTGCAAGTAGGTTCTTTCCACAGATAAGGATAGGAAGATTCTTATAAATTCTTTTTGCTTCAACATTTCCCCCAGGTGTTTTTACCAAAAGTTCAGGAGTCATTTCTTGAGATGATATTCCCATTTTACTAGAAAATTTTTCAGAGATGAAAAAATGTGTAGACCCCGAATCAAAAAACACAGTGGAATAATCTGAAAAAACAAACAAATTACCTGATACAACTTCATTTGATGGGCCGAAATCTGCTGAAGTAGTTGCAAAGGATTTCACCACCCCTTTCTACTTGTAGTCTAACTGCTTCCCATCACTCAAGCTCTTTGTCGGACACTCGTTTTCATAGTGACCCATCTCATTGCACTTATAACATTTCACTAACTGTAAATGAAATATGGTTTTACCTTCACCTTGATCCTTTTCAGTGCAATCACGAGCCTTATGTCCCATATTACCACATCAGTAGCACTTTCCAGAATTCAGATGACATTCCCCAGCATGCTTTTTTCCACATTTATCACAAACTGGAAACTTAGTTTTCTTACCATCAGACTTTTTTGAAGAATTCTTACCTTTCTCCTGCCACCTCGGTCTCTTTTGCTGCTGGTTGTTATAGAATAATTGATCATCGGCAAACTCTATTTCCACCTTCTCAGCACATCGAACAAGATTTTCAAAACTATTAAACTCACGAGATGCTAATTCCCTTTGATATTTTGGATTTAATCCTGAGTAAAAACGCTTGATTTTACTATCAAGGTCTCGGATAAAATTTGGAGCATACCTTTCCAACCGAGTGAACATTTCTTCATAGGTAGCCACTGCGTCTTCCTCTTGCCTCAATTCCAAGAATTGCTATTCCATCCTAAGTCGAACATCCTTAGGAAAATACTTCTCAATAAACATACCTTTTAATTCATCCCAGTCGAGAGCATCAATCTCATCAGCGTCCATGATATTTTTAACCATCGACCACCACTGATCTGCTTCACCCTCCAAACTGTAAATAGCAAGACATACATTTTTATTGTCTGAGCACCCCATGACATCGAAAATCTTCTCCAGTGCTTTAATCCACCCTTCAGCTAACACAGGGTCAGATGATCCTCTGAATGATGGGGGATGTTGCCTCATGAAATGTTCCACCACTGACATGTTCCTCTACGGTTGATCTGGCTGATCTCGTGCATGGATACCACCACCATTTATCGCTTGAGTCAACTGCACCATTACTGCAACAAACTATTCAGTTCCAATTCTGACCATCTCAGGATACTGATTCGTAAGGTTATTTCCTTCTGTATGCCTTCCTATCACTGCTTCCATGTTTCCTCTGCAGAAAACCATTCTGAACATACATGTCTTAGATTAAGCAAGATGGTAATCTTCAAATACTATATCACTTCAATTTGACCACAAAAAAAATATTTTTGGATAATCATTTAATAGAATTATAACTCCTAAAGTTATCTAAACCGACCTTTGATACAAACTATAAGGCCCCAGCCTTAAAACTTACTTAATCTTGAGTTATTACAAGATTACACATTGAGGATCTTTTCGGGTTTAGAGTTTTATAGAATTAGATCATAAAACATGCATTACATTCCACATATAAACAAAGTGGTTACATAAAATAGTATTCTTCTTTCCCATCAATGGAAATATATTTAAAATAAAACATGGATTCTTTCTTGACACTTCCTTAACACTATCATCATATCAAGTACCTTTCCCTTGACATATGAAAAACATTTCAAAAAAAATTGGGATGAGCATAAAAAGCTCAGTAAGGTATATAAAAATATGGAAAGGAAACATGGGTACATATATACATAAGAATGAAATCATAATTTACCCATAAAACATAAGCACTTTAACATACCTCATCAAATCATGAATAAATCATAGAAATCATAAAACATTAAGGTAACTTGAGGCTTTCATAACATTCTTACGTAGGGAGTAACCCTCTTGGTTACGTTTGGAATACCCATCACAGTATATTCCCTAAATCTTTTTGGAGAAACCTTAACGTTTCACTCCTTCGCGTTACCCAATGCATTGGAGAGATATATCGGGCTCACCCGCCCTTAGTCTATCACGGAACCACCCGTCTTCATAATAATGCCCAAGAACCTCAACATAATCGTATCACATAAAACATGAATAAAGGAAACATAACATTTACACCTTTCAATCACATAATATCAATACAACACATTGATATAAAAACATTATGAAAACAATTTTCGATACCAAAATAAAAGAAAATTAAAACATGGTATTTATTTTTCATTTTTAAAAAAAGGTATGGCTTGTAGAGGAATCCGAAACTCAAATAATGGTCACGGCGGCGGAGAAGTCCTTGTCACCGCATACGTACGACAAAAACATTCCCTTTTGTCGTTTAGTAAATGCTTCGTGTAAAAAAATATTCCTTCTGAATAAATGTAAAAGTCAAAGGGGTTTATACACCGTATAAAAGAAGGTTTTGTATAAAACAAAATATGTCTCAATGAAAGGAGATTGAGACGAAGTCTCATACCTCGGGTCTGACTTGACTCGGTCGTTCTTTAATCTCTTGAATAATAAACTTGAGTTAATTTATACTTGTTTAAGAACCTTTTTCAAGTTCATTATTCCTTATATATCACTTATTTCCTTGTCATGAACACCATGTAATTATTTATGTTAATAACGGTCGTTTTAACGATCATTGGTACATGAGTAAAAAAGAAGCCCTTTATAATTACAAGTTCTTCATGTATCCATTATATCCAGAATGGTATTCATGATTTAGATATCATATATGAGATATATATCCAGTACATTCATGCATTAATAATATTACATAATCATTTAGAGGTATGAAATGAAATGCACCGTTCAAGGAGACAGTAAGCCGTACGTACGCATGAACGCTACTTTCATTTCTATTTCGTATTTTATAGAATGGAATCATAATGATATAAAGGTATATTATAATTCCAGTATAATATCATATATAATATCATAGTTACATCCTTTATACGTCCCACATATGGTATTTAACTAATCAAATCACTTTGAGGGGGCGGTAGTCCGCACTTCCTTAAATGAAGATATCGCGTTTACCCATAATGGAAACCATAAAGGTATGACCAAAATGAAAAATAAAGAAGATTAAGGAAAACATAAGGATATTATATATCATATATAAATATAGTGACATCTTAATGGCCACCTTTGAAGGTGTTAAAATAATGTTTAGCAATCATCGTTTCGGGAGGCATAAATTCACCATCCACGGAAACAGTATGTCCTTTAACCATTAGATGTAGGTGTGTGTAAGTGTAGCTCGAATAATTATTATAACAACATCCTAGTGTATTTAATATACTAGAGTTGTTACAAAATAAATTAATAAAAAGAGTTTAGGGGGTTGGAGAAGAAAAATAAAACAAAAGGACTCAAGTGAAGACATTACCTTAAAATCGGGTATCTCCCTTTGGTTTGAGCTCAAAGGCTTCCTTGAGAAGACTTATGCCCAAAGTGAGGCTTCAAGTAGTAAGATAGGGATGTGGAGAGACAAAATGGTCAGGGGTTGGCAGAGACAAAGGCATTGGAAGTGTGGGTAAGGAGGTAGAGGTGGGGGCCTTTTATAAGAGGAGAGGAGGGGCACTCTTGGAAAGTAAAGAAATGTTACTTTATTTTAAAATGCGTTTCGGATTTCAAAGGTCCCACATTGAAATAATTCGAGGGTAAGGTGATAAGGATTCGAAATCCACCCATAAAATAGGTTTTTTACATGTGTAGGTCATAGATTTTACATTATCTTTTCATTTTATTTAAATCCTTTATTAATGAGGTAATCGCTGCATCATCATGATGTCATAAATAATTTAATTTATTTAATGTCTGAAAATTATAAAAAAATATATCATAATTTAGAAAATCTTTGTAGCTTTAAAATTAATATTTATAGTAAAAAATCTGACTTGTATAACCATATTTAGAAATAGTTTTAGTAAAACATTTCATGTTTCTGTCATTTTTACTTTAACATTAAATAAAAAGTTATTTTTATCATTTCCCAACCAAAGTGGCTCCATGGGGTCTCCAAGTTGACCCATGGATTTTCTTGGTCGGCCATGACACATCCAATGAGGGTAGGACATGTGTCAAGCTCATCTCATATTATGTAAACATTATTTTTACCTTAAACTACACTAATTACCACTAATCGCGATTAAGAACTTAAAAGTTACTATTCACCAAAAAAATATTTTAATCTCATTGAACCACATTTTACATCTTAATGACAACCATGTTTGTTGGATTTTTGAAAATCAAATCACAGAAGAGGAAAAGTTTCATTTAAACGAAAAATCAGTTTCTTTAACTACCACTTAGTGGTTTCACTATTCATCAAAAATTAAAGTTTTTCAGAAAGATACCAAAACATCACCCTAAGCTATATTTGATATTCCAAATTCAAAAATGATGTCTATTTTACAAAATTCAAAACATGTAAGTCGCATTAATTAATTTAATAACTAATTCCCGCATTCATGACAAATAGCGTGTTTTTATGAAACAATACGTGTCAAAAGATTGACACTAGTTTAAGTCCAATTTCAAAGTGAAATTGATTCCAATGACCACCATTGGATAAAATGGTAAAAATATATTCTAATTTCACTTCAAACCCAATTAAAAATATAATCTAATCATATAAATAAATTAGATTAAAAAGAGGTTTTGAATTAAAATACAACATTTTTTACTATTCATTAAACATTAACTTTATCAAAAAAATACCAAAAATTCACACAAAGTAAATTTTGATGCCCCAATCATAAATAATAAGTTCAATTTGACAAAAATAGCTTATAAAATTGTCAAAATATATATTTAAAAAGGGTTTTCCATCAAAAGGCAATAAACAATCTTTTAAGAATATTAGTGTTTTCCATGCATAAGATAGTATTTATTTTCATTTTAAGCATCTAAAACACTATCTTAATCATTAATAGACATAGATAAAAATATCTATTATTCATTACTTACTTGGGATGTTACAATACTGTTCATTGGTTTCTAATATTCTTTTCCTCTGATGTATTAAATCCATCTTCCATCATAATTAAATCTATTCTAGTGAAAAAATTATTAGTTTTTATGCTAGGAATAAAAGACTTTCTTATGAAAGAATAACATTATGATATGAATAATTTACATTTTTATTAAATCATGATAGCAAAAATTTACATCATATATTACTCATTTATTTTTTTATTTTATTTATAATGTTTAATGTCCTATTTTTTCAAATTTCACTATTTATAAAAAATTCTACTATTTTAGAAAAATATAAAAATATTACCCTTATAATTTTTTAATTAATTCATTAAAAAACGAATTCCATTTTAAGAAAAATAATTTAAAAATTAGAAATATAAATTTTAAATGAAATCCATATTTAGTTTATAAATACTATTTTTTATATTAATATCTTTTATATAATCATTTGAAACCCAATTGGGTGCATGTTATTATAGAAGTAGTATAGTATATTATATTAGTAGAGGACCTATTAACCAGAGACATTGTATCATTAGTGGGAACAATTGTAGGAACTGTATCAGCCACAATAAGTATTAGTCAATATAGCTTCATGGTTACTCTAGATCTACTATAAAAAGCCTTTTAGATAAACAAATGGGCCTTCATGGGAGTGTTATGAGATTTTATTTCCACCCGGACAACATGCTATTCAATGGGTATCCTCTCTAAAGAAAATATTTCCGTTGTTTCAACAAAGTAGAGACATCAAGAACAACATTTAAAAGAAAAAGGATTTTGGAAAAAAAATTAAGGAATCATAAAAGTATATTACAATTCTAATGCGACATAATATTAATATATATAACCAATTTATGAATATAAAAATTATTTGAAACATTTATATTTATTAAAGATAATTAAATACGGAATTTTTGGTTTAATAAAATCCAAATTCTTATATTATTTTTACAATATTTTATTTGAATCATGTTATAAATATTATATATATTAATTGTGTAAGAAAACAAAATATTATTTTACTATTCCATAAGTTAGTATACTATTCAAATGGGCTGTTTCCATTTCGTAATGACCATATTATTATTCCAATAATTAGATTGTAATTAACACAAACATTTCCAAACATATATAAATTCCCAAAATTTCATTCATTATTATTTCTCCTCTATTATCACTCAAGTTTATATATTTTAACATTAATAATGTATTCTTCATCAATAATATAATTATTCATTTTTATTGTATTGTTTTTTTGTGTTTTCATTTAAGGTCTAATGTGCTGAGATTTTATACCATTTAAATTAATTCTCCCTTCAATAGATTTTGTAAATAAAATGCATCTCCAATCTAATGCAACACCAGATTGAAACGAAGTAAAACAAATTAAAATATCAATAAAATATAATCATTAGTAAATAAGAACATATTAATAAATTAACATAGTTACAGATTATCATTTTTCATTACTATTTCAAAAGGATGACTTCCAAAGAAGCATTTTTTTAAAAAAATATTAATCGTATTTAACCCTAATCAATTAAATAGATCATAGTTAAATATTTATTATAGTATATAATTTTAATATTTAAAAAATAATATTTCCAAAATCAACTCTTTATAAATGTATATGTCATAATATTAATGTTATATGAATCATTAAAAAAAATTCAATATGAATTTTTTTCATTATATAATTATTTCTATTTTAATAAGGAAATATATATATATTTTACATTGATTTTATTAAAATATATTTTTCTTTTCTTTTTTAATGTATAAATTATCATTAGGATAATTTTGGAGATTTTTTTAAATAATTTATTTTCAGTGAATGGATAAAATTATAGTATTTATGGAAATTGTATCATTTATGACCTTATAAAGAGGCCAATGCACCATAAAAGCATATAAAGTTTTTTCTGGTTTAAAAATATATTTAAAGAGTAAACAAATAAATTAAATAATATTATTTTGAATTTATAGAAACTATGTTTAATGGCATGTTAATATTTCCTAATAAAAATGATTTCTTTTTTTTATTTCATTATTTATAATTTATGTAATATTTCGTTTTTTGTTTCTTCATAATCCTCATAAAATTCATTTATTTTATAACTAACCAATTTTTATTATCAAAATAAAATTCATTGTTAAATTTATACTACACGTAAATTTTATTCTTTAAGATAAACATCCACTAAATATGGCGTTTTAATAATTACATGCTCTAATATTAATATTAATAATTCTTTATGCATAATTATTTTATCTAATATAAATGATTTCATATTTGGGAAATTGTAGATCCAAATTAATTAATTTATGTTATTATTATTTTCATTAAATGTAAAATACAATGTTAAAAACTGGATATCATAGTAAAATATGATATAGTAAAATTTATAACCCAAGGGTAATAGTATTTAAACATGTTAAATACAATTTTATAATATACTATGTGATATTTATTTTTCCTTATATCATCCAACCCTCTATATGTTATAATATTTTAAGCCTGTTGTGATGTAAAACAT
The DNA here is from genome assembly GCA_963277665.1 of Viscum album. Classification (NCBI taxonomy): domain Eukaryota; kingdom Viridiplantae; phylum Streptophyta; class Magnoliopsida; order Santalales; family Viscaceae; genus Viscum; species Viscum album. Next base: position 3,817,909 of record CAUJRU010000001.1, read on the forward strand.
TTCCTATCTTTAAATAATGTTAAAAAAATTATAAAAACTTCATTATCCTGAATTATAAATGGTGGAACTCAACACCCAATTGAGAAATCTTCTAAAATACATTACATTACTCAATATCTCTTATTTATGATTAATTTTTAATCATATGTCTTCTCCATAACCCCTTAGTCCTAAGATATTGTCTTCAGAACTCCCCCTCCAATGATTTTTTCAAGGGAATGACGAATATCTAAATGTGATTACAAGTCATCCAAAGTTATATTACTTACTAAATTTCCTTTCTAAATATAACATTACCACATTTCCCATTTTTATTAAGAAAATAAAATCTAATTTTTTTGTGCAAACTGCCACCTCCACAAAAAAACAACTTATACTTTTCCACCACTAATTATCTTCAGAAATTATATATTTGAAATGTATTAATAAATTAAATTCATAAATTAAAATTAGTGTCATGAAAGAAAAAATTATTGTTTCCCTTCATTCTATATAATTATTTAGAAGAGGAAGACATTAATTTTCTGTTGGGTGGACTATCACATCCATGAAGTAACAAAACTCATTATTTCATTTAGTTTCATTATTTTTTTAAACTCTCTTACAATATGATACTCCTAATTAAATCCATAAAAATAATAATACAAATATTCTATAATAATGATATATTTCAAAAAACAAACAACTTACACAATCATTTTGTTCCATTTATTATAGTTAATTAATGTTTGGGTTGGTCTAACCACCTAAAAGAAAAACGTTTTAAAATTATATCATTGTTGATTATGGGATCAAAATTACTTATAATATATGATATTACCGAGTAAATAATTATTTTATTTTTTCATAATTGTGATAAATAATATTAATCTCACTAATAAATATACTATAATTTGTTTCTTAATGATCACTAAAAGAAGTTTGTATCCAATTTTTTATACAAGAACCATGACTAATACATATATTGAAAAATATATTATGGATAATTTATGAACCATGAATAATACATATAATGAACCATGACTATAATTTATACATGAATATAATGAAATTATATTTTTATTCTCTATAATGAAACATATATTATGGATCATTTTTGACAATTTAATGATAAAATAAGGGATAATAATGAATAAAAAATTCAATTATGAAACTAGACCAAAACATTCTACTTTTCTCACTCATGATATTGAAAATAAATAATTACCAACTAATACACATGTTTATAATAATTATAAAATAAATTAATGAAACAAAAATTAAATGAATAATTTATTGAAAAAAAAATTAATATGATATTTATTATTTATTGTAGTTTATAATGTGATCAATTAAATGGAAATTTAGGTAAATTGTTTCTCGTATCATGTTTTTACCCCTTGAGGCATATCTCATAATATGGAATTTGTTTCCATTACAATGTGGTATCCACTACACCATTAATACATTGTATCATTATTATATTATATTACTTAATATCTATTGATCTATTCCATGTTATTTTGCTCATTTTTTTGGACATAAATGTATCTATGGTTGAAATCGGTTCTTTGTCTAAAATTTCATATCATGAGACATATTAGATATTGTATTGTCTTATTTATTTTATGTAATGTATTCACTAAAGAAATGATTTAATTTTTTTAAATTTATTTTTATGATATTTTAATTTCATTTACATGATCCTCCTCTAATATTTCTTTATTTTATATGTTAACCATATTATGAGGGGTTCGTCACAAATATAATTCTCCAAAAGATACCTCTTTTGAATGATAGCCCCTGCGGGTAATTTTTGAACATTTAATTATAAATTACATATAAATTATTATCCCCTGAAATTCCGGGATTTTTAGTTTTCTTAGAAATATTATGTTTTCCACATTAGATCCTTAATTATATTTTTCAAGGAAAACAAAAAATACATTTTCAGTTTTTTTAGACGTATATTTATCAATGTGAATATTCAATTATTGTTTTTAAAGTACTTTTATATTTAAAAAAAATTAATATTCACATTTTTACTCTTAAGATATATTTAAAAATAATAATTTAATATTTAATGATTTATGTATAGGTAATTTTCGTTAAAATTTTGGGATTATAACTTTTGAATGTTCTTTTGTGTTTAAAAATATTTTTAGAACATTTTTATTTTTATAAGAAACATTTTTTCTAGGTTTTAATGGTTTTAAAAATAAATTATATCCCACCATGTTTTATAAAATAATTATCATTTTTTAAAAATATATCGAGGATATTCATAATTTCCCACTTTGGTTTTCCAAGTCTCCAAAAAAGGGTCTTTCATCTATTTTTTTGTCTTTTTTAATATCCTCATCTTGATCGAGGAAATTATTAATGGATTTCAATTGAGGCCCTCCTTATAGATGTATTATTTAATTTCATTATATTGGTGAGAAATGATTCATAATTATCTTTGTATTTCACAATCATCAACAAATAATGGGATGAATTTTCATCCAATTTTATTGATTTGTAAATACTATATTTTCTATTTCGTTAATTAATTGGATTTAAACTAGATTTTATATATCAATTGGTTGGAGAAATTATTTTCGTAACCATATATTCATTATCATTTTTGTGTTAATTAAATATGATATTTAGTCTTAGTTAAATTTTATTTATATATAATTTCAAATAATATGTATGGATAAATATTTATATCCCACAAGTATATCATAGTGTGATTCTTGTTGGATGTATTAATATATTCTTTATTTGATTCCATTAGAAATGTATTTAAAATCAAATTTAATTTTTTGTTTCTTTATGTTATAATATTGATTAATTTCATGTGGAACACATATTTATATATATGATAGTGGGAGTGGTATTATATTACACCCAAATTTATAGTTTTAATTATATGACACGTGAACTCAAAAGGGAATACAAGAGGATTTTTCCCAAGACACTGGTTACATGGAAGGATTTATCCCAATACAGAGGGAAACATTTAATTATTTATACCAAGAACAAGGGTATATGGGATGAATATCTCATTCAAAATAAGTTAACCCTATTGTAAGAAAGATCCAACTAAATTATGATTGTCTTAGTGGGCTATATCGACATATGGTTTATATTCTTATGTCTATTCTTCATTTTTATGATTGAACACAATTGTATGTTATTCCATCATGGATCATGATTATTTCATCATTTTCCAACACTCTATGTTTCATGTATTATGATATGGAATGCCTTAGTCCCTGACATACAATTTATTGATTTTTTCCTCATTCTATAATTATGTAGCATAATATTCCCATTTTCTCATATTAATATACCATAATGTCTTTAATTTTTTCTCTTATATTTATCATTTCAGAATATTGGAGCTCACCAATTTATTTTTTTAAAATTTAAAAACATTCTGAAAAAAAATTAATACTATGATATGTATTGAAATTACTCTTACGTGGATGATTTTTGGGAGATATTGATGGCAGGTAATAGATTGTGAAATTTCTTATAAGGTGGGAATACTTCCATTTTATTAAAAGAACATGGGTTTTATTATATATATATATATATATATTCATTTTTCCCTAAAAAACATAACCAAAAATTCTTCGTATAATATTAATATTACATTATGTGGGAATAATAATGTAATTGTGGATTCATATCAATTCATGTGTGAAAATTATATTATTTGTATACCAAGATCCATGAGTGAATGTATATGGAATTATATTTGTATAAAAATATGGCGAAGATAACATTATTGAATTTTATTTTATCTAATCAGGATAAATTAGGAGTTATAAATGTCATTAATGAAAGATTAGTTAAGAATGACTATAATTTTAAAGGAATAGAAAAACCTTTAAGTTATGAATACATAATATTTTACAATTTTTTGGATTAGGATAAAAAATCATTATAGGGAACCATTTTAATATCACTAACTTTAGGATGTAATCTTTAGGTATTGTTAAAGTACATATTGTGTGCTTCTCTAGGAAATAACATCACAACCTAGATACAAGAAGTGGATGCATCCTCTTGTATAAATTTAACTAGGGATAATAAATTGGTAAATGTATTTTTGGTATCATATCAATAGTCATCAAGTGTATAACAACGAATCATAACTAATAACTTAGTTTGAAACCCTCCATGAATAATCTTTGTTTAATTCAATATCGACTTATAATATATTATGAAGTATATGAATATATTTCATCATGATGAAATTATATAAAATTATAAATGAATACCTCTTATTGAACCATCAATATTTATATATTAATTTACATATAAATTTATATTTGAATTCATGAATAAAGTTTAATATAGATTTCGAAATAATATATTTCAATGAATACTGAGTCTAATTTTTTGTGAATTTTTTCATTATTTATGGTGAATTTTTTTGGATTAGGATAAGATGTAAAAGATATAAAAATGTAAGTAAAATTAAATTTAACTAAAGATATCAAAGAATTAAAAGTTTCATTCATTAGGTAAGTCATTTTATGATTGTTTTTTCTTAAGGATATGAACATTTACATTTATTTTAATGATAAACCTTATTTTTTAGTATTTAACTAAAAGAGGATCAAAAAAATGTATATGTGAAACACATTTATATATAAAATGTTGTGTTTTATAACTAAATTTTGGATCACATGTAAATTATTGAAAATTATTTTATAAGCATGTTAGGATGGAAATTTTAGTTCCCTAGTATACATAAAGTTGTGAGGTTGGAATAAAAATACTAATTAAATCATGATACTCTTAGCTATTTTTATTACTGAGTGATATTTATAGATGGTATTCTAGTATATTAAAAAAGTAACAAGGATTATAATAAACATATAATAATTATTAATTTTTTTTATGTTTTTGAAACATATATTAAATGTTATCAACATCCTTCCGATGTTATCTTAGATCATGTTTATATAATTGGGGATCAATACTGGGGAACAAATCATTGGGGTATGGATTTCTCTTAGGTTTCATATATACATGATCTTTATGTAATAAATGTTTGTTTCATTTTGAAAAGATATTGGTACAATGGTTTATAAAATTTTAATTTATTATTTATTAATTTATAATTTGATCAAAGAATTGTTTGGTGAAGTTTCTCTCATTTTTGGATTATGATATATATTGACTGGTTTTTTCCATTTAGAAATAATTCTTGATGACAAGTGTAATTTTTCAGAAAAGTGTATTATTTCATTGTTTGTTTATGTCTTCCTAATTAATATATATTTGGTAATATTATGTTATTGATGATGTATTTTTATAGAACATACAAATTGGGGGAAATTATTGTATTAATGATTAATGACATTTAAGGAAATATAAGTAACATTATATAGCTGGAAAGTTTGAGGTAGATTTAATATTATATGTTATATCATGAATTGATAATATCTATAAAATAAACCAACCAACTTTTTTCTCTGATTAATAATTTAAATTGTGAGGGAAATTGTAATTTAGGCAGGGTAAGATTTAATGAGATGTGAATTTTAACACATAAAATTAATACCAATATTAAAAGATTTTGTCTCACTCAACACCAATGTAATGCAACAATCAAACTAAAATGAACCAAAACATATTAAAATTACAAGGATAATATTATTTTTAGTGAATAAAATTATAAATATCAATGGAAATAGTTACATATTTTTTCCATCAATATTTCAAATAAGCTACATTTTTTAGAATGGTTTTTAAAAATAGAGGAGTTGTATTTTACCTCGAAAAAATAAATTTAATCAGAACTAAAATTTAATGATAATGGGTAATATTAGGATTTAAAAAATAATTTTTCAACATTAAATTATTTATAATTTTATGTGTAATATGATTAAATAGGTTTGATGTATGAAGAATAATTTTTTATAAAAATATTTCTCTATATATTTATTATTTTCATTTATATAACTATATGCATCCATTTTATAGTTTTAATTTGATAAAAAAACATAATTTTTGAATTTATTATGTCAAAATTATCCAATATATTTTATTTCTAAATTTTTGTATAGTAGATTATTTTGAGGTGAATATATTATAAAAAGGTTTTACTAAAATCATACATTTTTTTAATGAGACAAGAATTAAATATAGTATTAAAACAACCCAAAAAAATTTAAATATAGAATATATATTTAATATTAATAACTATACATTTCATAATAATATTATGAATATAGAGAGTTTTTGTTTAATAACAAATTTATCCCTTCAAAATTAAAACCCTTTTCAAAATTTTATTTAAATTGAATATATTATTCAATTTTTTAATCTTTAAAATAATCATTTAATATATATATTTTAAAATAAATCTATTTTTATCATGAAAAATAATTTATTTATAATTTTATAAATTAAGTAAATTTTATTTTATAGATAATTTTTTTAAAACATGTTTTTATGGGTTTCATGTGATAATATAAAAATTTATATTTATTATAAATAATTTTTTAATTAAAAAATATATTTTAAATTAATAATATGTAGTTATAAATAATTAAATAATATCAATTTTATTTTCAGTTATTTAAAGTAAATTACATGAGTAAAAACTATTCACCGCACTAATATCAGAAATAGTAAATGTTATGGACCAACGAATAAAGGGATTGATACATACTAAATATATGTTCATAATTGAGTAGTGATAGTATTATTTCCAATATATCATCTTAAAATAATTTATTTTTCATTTTTTGTTACACTATACTTGTGATATATGTGAACACTTCATATTAAATTAAAATATATAAAAATTTCAATTATCGCCACTTATAAAGGGTGCCCCTCACTGCACCTTCAAGGAAACTCCCAAAATACATTTTACCCCTAAAAATAATTTGAAACTTATTCCATTTTATTCTTATTACATCTAATGAAGTATTTTTCTATAAGATATAGTTTTCATATGTAACTCCCCTGTTTCAGATGCAACCTAGAGGTTCTCCATACCCGGTTGGTCACATGGCCTCAAGCACATTTCCCCGAATGCCAGAGGCTGCCGACTGGTAGAGAGGGCCTTGTGTGTGATGGGGGGAAACTATGCCCTCATTGGCAGAGTACACAGTGGAAGTAAACAACACACAATAACTGAAGTAGTAAATATACCATAACAGTAAACAACAAAAAACTGATAGAGAAACAACTGGGAAAAAATTATATATAAATGATGAATGATACATATATGTCTAGGAACGCACCCAAACAAGTCACAATACTGAATACAGTACTAACCCAATGTACAAAAGAAAAACATATGAGAAACTACTCGGCATCGCAAGCCTCGGTTGGGTCCCATGCTCTCCAGCTCCAACACAATGAAGTACCTGAAGTCGAAGGGTGCTTTCCCTTGGATAAAGCTGAAGCAATATAATAGGTTTGGGCCCAAAAGCATGGCCCAAACAGGTTTTGAGACTAAATCCTAGTAGGAAACCACCCAAAGATCTATGCCTAATAGTCACTGAGTAAATGGCAGGTAAAAGTACAGAAAGACGTAACAAGTAAGCACTATGCAGTAAACAATCCACAGTCTAAGTATTCAAAACACCACACAGCATGCAACAACATAACATATAGCACAACAGGTACCCTTCTGGGAAGTACCCACAACCTATACCCTTTGTTTCTACCTATCACATATAAGAAAACCTCTGGGCATCACACACAGTCTCACCCCTCTGGTTCAACTGAAGTATAGACTCTCTTGGAACGCACTCACCATCAATTCACCGTATAGTTTCGTATCATAATTATGGTGCTCTGGGGAAGCACATAATGTCAATTCCCCCTGTGGCCCATGTCAAGGAACTATAGACACTCTGGGTATTCACTCAATGTCTATTCCCAATGTGGTCTCGCATTATATAATAATAAAGACACTCTGAAAAGCCCTACATGTAAATTTTCCATATAGTCTATAAACTAGGTTCTCACGGCCCAGTGTATGTCAACAAGAATAACATCGCGTAACAGCCAAAGTAAACCTCAAGAAATACTTTTCTAGTAGTATATAACATAAAAATATGCCATATCATAAGTCACTCCATCATACAATACTAGGCATGGAAAAGGAAATAACATCCAAATAGGAAAACTATACCCAAGGGTCAAATACAAGAAAACATGCATGGGAAATACATCCAACGAACATAAAATTACCCTATTCACAAATAATAACCACTACTCAGGCATACAAGCAAATCAGGAAACAAATGGGAAAAACGGTAAACACACAATACCCCATTCAGGGGTATTAGTAGAATTTACACTATATAATCAAAAAAATTCTACAAAAAGGCACAAACCACCAACCTCGAGGACTGTAGATTAATATACTTGAACCTTGAATATTGAATCTCCATAGAACATCGTAGATCTACAAAAACTCATAAAACATTCAACCCGTGATAACTTGAAAAGGACGAGAAATCGGAAAATGATTCTTTAGAAGAAATAAGAGCTTACCATTGTGATTCTAATACAATCGAAGGCAGTCTATTCAGAGAATGGATGGGAGATTGGAGGATTAGGGAAGTCTCGGCACCGTATGGGTGCCCCATGACATTTTAGCCGAAGTAGAAGACACCCATGTCCATTAGACGCGACCCCAGTCCTTTTAATGAAAAAAAGTAAAAATACAAGCCATGTACTTATGATGTACATGGTGTGTACATGACCTTTCCATACTCCACTTTAGGCAGACTCCTCGTCACCCCACAGGAATGTGTGTGTGGCCTTGACACGGCCAGCACACGACCTCCTACGGCATCGAAGTACACGGCATGTACTTCAAAAATTTCCAAAAACACTTATTTTCCCTAAAACACCATAAATAGGAAAAACATACCTAAAAAATAAGATCTAGGTTCTTAAAAACATCCCCCTTAAAGAAATTCATCCTCAAATTTCCCTAGAGGGACGTTGAAGAAGAAAACACAAACATCTCAGTCCACTATGATCGTGCATCGGCCTCCCTCTCCCTTGTCTCATCATGTACTCACCCGTGCTGCCATAACAACCGTACCAGAGGAACAAACCAACCATGGAGAACCTTCATACTGCAAATGAAAATCTATATAGGATGCTTCTCGAATGATGCATCCACCTCCAATTCGACTTCTTCGGGTTGGAAAGCATGAGACGGGTCTGAAAAGTAACATTGGAGCTGAGCAATGTGGATGACGTCGTGCATATCCCAATACCTATTTGGTAACTCCAACCAATAGGCAACTGACCCAACTCCCTCCAACCACTCAAATATCCTGACGTACCTCGGAGAATGATTACCCTATCACCGAATCCCCTTGTGTCCCAACCTCGGTGTGACACGTAGAAAAACCTGATCCCCGACCTTGAACTCCAGAGGTCGTCTCCACTTATCAGCATAAGACTTCTGATGAGACTGTGCAGTAGCCATCCTCTTCTGAATCAAATCTATCTGCTCTGTGGTCTTTTGAACCAGATGAGGTCCCAGAAAATCTGCCGCTCCTACCTCCATCCAACATAAAGGTGATCGGCATGGCCGATCGTACAAAGCCTGAGAAGGTGCTATCTGAATAATTGCTTGAAAACAATTTTTTTAGGAAAACTCTACAAGAGGTATATGTTTCTACTGATAACCTCCAAAATCTAGGATGCATGCTCGGAGAATGTCTTCAAGAACCTGAATCATAAGCTCATACTCGCCATCTGTCTGCGGATGGTAAGTTGTACTCAAAAGCACCTGTGTACCCATAGCTTTCTGTAGCCCCTGCCAGACCCGAGATGTAAAATGATCCCCCCTATCTAAAACGATGGTGTATGGAACTCCATGAATACGTACAATATCTTGGATGTACAACTGTCCCAAATCATTGACATTAAATGTCTCCTTGATCGGCAAGAAGTGTGAACTCTTCGTGAGTCTGTCAATGATAACCCAAATCGCGTCATTCCCTCAAGAAGACCTCGATAAACTGGTCGCGAAGTCCGTCGCGAAATCATTCCACTTCCACTCGATAATGGGTAACTGCTGTAAAGGACTTTCTGGTCACTGATTCTCCTCCTTCACCTACTGACAAGTGGAACACCTCATGACGAAACCAGCAACGTCCATCTTCATACCTAGCAACCAATACTCACCGTGTAGATCACGATACATCTTGGTGTCACCAAGATGAACTTCCCAAATTGAGGAATGAAAGTCCCACATCATCTCCTCACGTATATCTGGTGGCACCGATACGTGCCCCTAGAAATTCATGATCTCATCCTCAACTATGGTCCATCCATGAATAGGGTCCTCTCCTGACACACTCTCCCTTAGGACTAGGCCTTTAGTATCTGATATCTGCTTCATTCGTACATGTTCAATATGTGTAGAGGTAATAGCTACAGATGATAGAAAAGTACTCCCCTCTCTATCATGCACCTCCAAATGCATCTCAGAGAATAGAACCATAAGCTGCCACTCAATGATGGCCTCCTGAACTTCATGTATCTAAGCCCTCCTACTCAACGCATCAGCCACTTTGTTGCCTTTCCCTGGCGTGTAGGCAAGCTCAAAGTCAAAAGACTTAAGGTACTCAACGCACCATTGCTATCTAAAATTCAGATAATGCTGAGTGAAGATATACTTGAGACTCTTGTGGTTGGTGAAAACCACAAAGTGTTCTCCCAGAAGATAATGTCTCCAGCAGCATAGGGCCTGTACAACAGCTTCCAACTCCAGATCATGCATCGAGTAATTCCTATCATGTGGCCTCAATTGCCGAGACCCATATGCAACGACTCCATCTCCCTTCATAAGCACAACAACCTGCCTGATACCGGATGCATCACAGTAAAGATTTTCTCTTGACCAACTCTAGAATGACTGGTATCGGCGTTGAAGTCAACCTCCCTTTCACCTCCTAAAAGGATGACTCACAAGAATCTAACAATAAGAACATCGTCACCATCATAGTCTGACTTTTCAGTGGTTCTACTAAGCATGAAAGGTCCTTTATGAAGCGTATGTAGTATCCATCCAGCCCTAGAAAACTCTGCAACTCAAAGACGTTCTTCAGATGCTCCCTGGAAACTACTACTCTCACTTTCTCTGGGTCTACTGATACTTCTACCTATGAGATAACATTACCCAAGAACTGAATTTGGTCCATCCAAAAGTGGCACTTTGAGTGCTTAGAATATAACGGACACTCCCCCAGTGTACTCAAAACTGTCTCAAGATGGGTAGCATGGTCGTGTTGAGTGTGAGAGAACACCAAGATGTAATCCATGAAAACAACCATCAAGGAATCCATGTATGGATGGAAAACTCGGTTCATTAGTGGCTTGAAAACTACAGGCATGTTCGTGAGACCGAACGACATAACCATATACTCGTATAGACCATACGTACTCCGGAATGCTGTGAAAGTTATATCAGATGGTCTAACGTGAAACTGATGATAACCGGACCTCAAGTCAATATTTGATAACACTTGGGCACCTTGAATATTATCAAAGAGGATATCAATCCAAGGCAAGGGATATCAGTTCTTGGCCTTCAACTGGTTTAACTTCTGATAATCCACACAAAGCCTAAGGTTATCGTCTTCCTTCTTCACAAACAGGACATGCGATCCCTAAGGAGAATTACTGGGTCGATTTATACCCTTGGAATGCAACTCCTCCAACTGTTTCTTGAGCTCCTGCAACTCTGGTGTATGAATCCTATAAGTAGGAATGTACACCGGTTCCCCCCGGTCACAAGATCAATAGAAAAGTCTACCTCACGCTTCGGCTTCAAACATGAAAAGTCATCTGAAAATACATCTCTGAAACGATCCACCATTGCTAGAAAGTATAACTGTGAAGTCCCCTGGTCATCTAGATAAAGACTAGAATCTAGGATGTAACTGCTCCCAACCCATGATGCACTAGACCCTCTCTGCTCACCTGGACATCCCACTCACCCTTATGAAGAAAGGATCCACCCTCGGGTGATATGAAACTCACCCTACGACGATAAAAGTCAATGATTTCGTTGTAGAGAACTAGCCAGTCCATTCTGAGAATGAAATCTTAGCTTGTCATCTCTAGAACATAAATATCACAAAGGAAGTGACACCCAACAACCTGAAGAGGGCACTCCTTGCACTAACATACACCATATGTTCATGTCCCCAATGGACTGTCTAGTTTAAAAACATCGGTGGAAGAAAAGATACAGAGCCCAAGGCTCTCCACAAAAGTGATAAATATAAAGATATGTGTAGAACCAATATTGAAAATAGATGAAGTTAAAATCGAGGCTACTAGGATCGTACCTCGAACTATAGAGGGGCCATGATGTTGCCCCTGATGGGTCTGCTACACTACAAAAGTCTAGCTAGCACTGCGGCCCTGTAACCCTGCCTGACAACTCTGAGCTGATCCACCATGTTGTCGCTGGTGACCTGGTGACTAACCAATACGGCCGCAACATCCACCTCGGCCTGAACAGCCGGAAGAACACCAGTTCACAGACTGGTTTGAAATTGGCGGAGCAGCTCCTCTACGAGGAGTCATAGATTAACCCATTTCACTAGCTACTGGTGAAAAGATATGACAAAAATTCTGAAGGTTTCCCAACATTCCGTAAGATCGGCACTCTACTGGGTCTCTCTAGCACTACGGCCTCATGCCCACTTCTCCCACACTGGTAGCACACCACCTGGATACCAGAAGATGCATCCTGCCTAATCATATCTCCCTGTGTAGTCTCCCTACAGTGCTTCCAGCTATCAGCTGGTAGAGAACTAACTCTAGATGTTGAGCCCCCCTGGATCAAAACTCCAGATTCCCTCAGATTATATTCCCTGATCAGTGCCTGGTTGATGATGGAAGCGATGGAAGTTAACCTAAATATATTCACCTGAGAGAGGATGTCATGTCTAAGGTTGTCCTCGAACTTCCTTTCCAGAATTAAGCCATCTTCTCCCAGGAAGGGTGTGAAACGCTAAATCTCGGTGAAACGAGAGTAATTATACATAACCAATAGGGTACCCTGCTGAAGGCTCAAAAACTCCTGGGCTCGATAGGCCCTTAAGATGTCTGGACAGATGTAGTCATAGAATATGCTCTGGAACTCCTCCCAAGCCATAACCTGCTGATGACCTGCCTGTGAGATCACATCACACCATCTCTTGGAGATATCCCATAGCATATAGGTAAAGTGATTGACTCTCCTCTCTAGAGGCGTCTCCAGATGCTCAATGATCATCATCAAGGCTTCGAGCCACGACTCTGTAGCCTTAGGTCCTCCTTCCTTAGAGAAGGTGGAAGGATGTTTCTGCTGGAAGGCCTGCGTCAAATCAGCCATCGATGGGGCATGAGGCAGCACTCCCTGAATAGTCTTCATCATCCTCATAAATCCTTCCCTGAACTGTGCATCGGCACTGATAATGGGAATAACTGTTGGTGCCATGACTGGCACAACAGAAGGATCTGCAGGTTATCACTAATCTCCCATGTCCGGTTTCTGATCACCGTCTGGAAACTGGCGTACAACTGGAGGACCTATCGGTGGCATGAATCTGCAAGGTCAAGCGAAAACATTCGATTAGAATTATCAAGGAATGAAAATAATGAGTGTAATAAGAGAACAAGGGGAAGAAAACATTCATGTTTTACAAAACATGACTACATGGTGTGTACACTACCTACACAGTGTGTTCCCTGAATTCATTCACATGGAAGTGTACTTTTTCCTAAACCGGTCATGTAAAACCCCAAACACATGACGTGTTCTAAAAACACACGACGTGTACTTGAGTCCTCTTTCCCTACCCGGGTCCTTCTACAGGGTTAAGCCACACGACTCTCCTAAGACAAAACTACACAGCGTTTTCAAGGTATACACGACGTGTACTGGGCAAGATTCACTTGGCCCGTGTTGGTAGTGACATGTTCAAACACATGGCTCAAAATACATGGCGTGTTCTTGATAGACACAGTGTGTACGTGAAGGATAACACTGACCCGTGTTGTTCGTGACACGGCCGGGTACCTGGGTCAGACTACATGACGTGTGCAAGGGGGACACAACGTGTTTTAAAAGAGACTCCACCGACCCTTTTTGTTAGCTACACGGTCGGGTTCCTAGGATTATACTACACGGCGTGTTTAATGCGGACACGGCGTGTTTCCACAAGACTTTTCCCATCCTGTGACTCTACCCACATGGCCTACGACACGGCCATAGACTACACGGCGTGTACATAAAGTACTCGGTGTGTACATAAGAAAACAAATCATCCCAAATAGAAGAACCCATGGTGTGTACTTAACATTACACAACATGTATTCTGTGTTTTCTAGATAGTAAGACTCATAAATTACCCTGAAACCCCAAAAACACTGAAACAAGCAATGAAAGTGCCAAATTCCGATTAGTGAGGGCCCACACTCCCCACGAATAAATGTTTGGAATCTCAATCAAATTATAAAAAAGTTAAACAAGTCAATGATCCACCAAATTCCGTTCCATGAGGGCACATAACACCTCAAGAAACAATGTTTGGAATTAATTCAAACACAACCATACACAAAAAAATCTCTAAAAAGAGGCAGATAATTTTATCAAGGCTCCTATCACAACAGCATCTGTATTCTACACAACATTGATCACAACGACATGCAATTGCTAATGCCCCCTAGATGGCATGGCAAGATTGAATGACATGAAATTTCTAGCAACTGTCTATATGATTCATGAGATGGTATACCCTCATATCATCAGGTTGTGATAGAAATAGAATGTTAATAACATCAACATTAATCGCACAAAATATGTGAATCACCCAATGGTGAAAATCAAATCAACCGTAAAATTGCAAACCAGAAAAATTGCAATAATGATGTAGGTTGGATTTTCCCCATAAACGGGTTAGCTAATCTCAAGCATAACTTATTACCATGTACCTATTTCATCCTAGCCCTAACTATAGGCTCCAAACAATCAATCAAGGGAATAGAATTCCTCTGATACAAATTTGTAATTCCCCAATTCTGGAAGCCACCCAGAGGTTCCCCATACCCAATCGGTCACATGGCCACATGCTTATTTCCCCCAATGCTAGAGGTTGCCGAATAGCTTCAAGGGAATTGTGTGTGATGGTGGGGATATTATTCCCTCATTGGAAGAGTACACAGTGGAAGTAAACAACACACAATAGTGGAAGCAGTAAATATCCAACAACAGAAAAATAGATAACACAACAGGTAACCCTCTGGAAAGTACCCCCATCCTATCCCCTCTGGTTCTACCTATCAAGTACAGGCAACCCTCGGGGAAGCACACATATTCTCACCCCTCTGGTTCAGTTAAAGTATAGACTCCCTGGAAAAGAAATCACCATTAATTCCCCTTATAGTCTCATATGGTACTAAAGGCACTCTAGGGACGAACTCAATGTCAATTCCCCATGTGGCCCATGTTGAGGAACTACAGACACTATGGGGAAGAACACAACATCAATTCCCCTTGTGGTCCCACATCACATAATTATAAAGACACTCGGGAGAAGCCCTCAACATCAATTTTCTCTATGGTCTGTACACCAGGTTCTCAAGGCCTTGTGTAAGTAAACATGCATAGCATCGCGTAACAGAAATAATAAACCTCAATAAATACTTGTCTAGTAGTCTATAGAATAAAAACATGCCTGAACAGAAGTCACTCCATCATACAATACTAGGCATGGAAAAGGAAATAGTATCCAAATAGGAAAACTAGTACCAAGGGTCAAATACAGGCTAAACATGCATGGTTAATACCTCCAAAGGACAAAAAATTACCCTATTCACTAACAAAAACCTATACTCAGGCATACAAGAAAATCATGAAACAACAGGGGAAAAACAGTAAACACACAACACCCCGTTCTAGGGTATTGGTAGAATTTTCACAATATACTCAAAAACATTAAATAGAAAGGAAAAAATCCCCTACCTCGGGGTTAAGAGATCAATATACTTGAACCACGAATCTTGAATCTACATAGAACATCGTAGATCTACAAAAACGCATAAAAATTTCAACCCACGATAACTTGGAAAAGAAGAGGAATTGGGAAACAATGCTATAAAATAAGGAAGAGCTTACCGCTATGATTATAATGCAATCGACAGTGGTTGATTTGGAGAATACATGTGCGGTTAGGGGCTCAGGGAAATCTCGGCGTCGTGCGAGTGCTCCGGGACGTTTCATCCATTGAAGAAGACACCCATGTCCATTAGAAGCGACCCCATTCCATTTAATGAAAAAATAATAAACAACGCGTAATTTTGATGTACATGGTGTGTACTTTCCCTTTTGGTACTCCGCATTAGGTGGCATCCATGTCAACCCACAAGACCATGTTCGTGTCAATGACAGGGCAGTACACGGCCTCCTGCGGCAATGAAGTTCACAGCATGTACTCATAAAGTACATGGCGTGTACTTCAAAAATTTCCAGAAACTCCACTTTTCTCAAAAATATCAGAAAAAGAAAAAACATACATAAGAAGAAGATCCGAGTTCATTCATCAGACAACCACTTCCATGGAGACTTCCAAGGGAATTACAATGTTCTCATTGTTAGTATATTTTTTCGATACCATTTTTTACATTATAGTTTAGCCTCCCAAATCTAAATTTCACATTTATATGTAATTGAATCATTT
Organism: Viscum album; assembly: GCA_963277665.1. Lineage (NCBI taxonomy): Eukaryota > Viridiplantae > Streptophyta > Magnoliopsida > Santalales > Viscaceae > Viscum > Viscum album. The sequence goes on from CAUJRU010000001.1 coordinate 3,834,618, forward strand.
TATTTGTTATAATCAATATAATTATTAGAATTTACTTATAATTGACCTCATTTTTCAATTTCTATTAAGATAATATGACCATTAATCACATTTTTTGTGGACTACCACCTCTATGAAATTACAAAATCTATATTTTCACCACCACATATACTCAATAATTATTTAAAGTGAAATTAAGGGATTATAGTGACATATATAAAATAATAATTATAATTTAGATAAAAATTATAATCCACATTCTTTCCCTCTCATTCGTTGAGAAATGAAAACGTGAAACTTTCATTTTACGAACTATCATCGCCACCATGTAATATATCTCACTTTCCATCAATGATATTTTCATATATTAAGATATATTTTTATATGATTCAGAAATATAAATGTATCTAAATAATTTTTATAAAATTCTATAATAATTATATTATTCATAATGAAAAAAAATTCATAATCATTGTCATTTCTTCATTATTCTATGTTGATGATTGGGTCAGTATAACAACTTATATGAAAATGATATAAAAAAATATCATTGATGAAAATTATAAATATATTAATTACGAAAGAATATACAAGTGTGAAAATAATTATATTTTTTAATATAATCAATACATTAGTATTAAACTTCATGATTAATATACCACCATTCATTTAACAATGATCATTGAAACATGATTTTCATCGATTCTCAATTCATGAACCCGGACAAAAACATTCACAAAATAAAATTATAAATATAAAAATGTAATAGAACATTACATATAATTCCACTATTAAATAATCACTAATAACATGAGGATATTAATGATGAACAACACTACTGTTAAAAATCTATTTCAATACAAAAAATATTTCTCAAACCTGGTATCGAAACGATATAATAACTAACAAATAAAAATTTTATGGAAAAATTAAAAATTATGTTTTTAAGATTTTATATATATTAATGTTGTTTTTATATAGGATATTATGAAATTTATGTTTTTAGACATGAATTCTAACTACGATCATCGTAACATGAATTCAAGGTAAGGGTTTCTTGCCTAAAATATTCACACATTTTGACATATTTATTACAATAGATCATATTTCCTTTTAAATGGTCATTCTTATTAACAATTAAAATATTATATAATTATTATAACTTATTTCCTGATATTTTATATTATATTCCATTATCAATTTCTCATTATATTTGGATTCAAATATTTATATGGTTGTAAGGGGTTCATTGTATCAAATTTAATTTCTTGTAATATGTTTGATATTATTTCAATTAGTCATTTTATATACCGAAATCTGTACTATATTTATTTCATGTGTGAAATAACATCCATTTTATGATCCTTTTTTTTCTATTTAATGATCTTCCATTTAAACTCCTTTGATTCTTACATTAACTACAGGGTAAGTGTATCTTCACAAATTTCATTTTCAAATAATAATTTCTTTTGAAGGAAAATCCATCATGGAATATTAAATTTTTCCCTCTAAAATTCATATTATTTTATTATCCAATGTTCTTTAATAGGGTTTAACATGTATTCATCATATTTTATTTTACCCATTGGATCGATATTTTTTTATGTAAACCGGGAAAACATTGCATTTTTCCTTTGGAACCTCCATTTTCCATGTCAATATTCATTGAATGATTTTGAGATATTCCTTTTGTATATCCAAATAATTTATTTAGTTCATTTTTTAATACATGACATTATTTAGATGTATTAATGAAATTTATTTACATTTTTTGAGTTAGTCATTTTCTTTGATGATTGAAAATCATATCTTCAAAACTACTTTATGTAACACATATTTTGACTTCATTATTCTTTTTATATTAAATATTCACTCTATATTTTCATAATTTATAAAATAAATTTTTTCCTACTTGTTTTATAAACTATTTGATTAACATTACTCTAAAATTTTCATGATTATTTCATATTCACAATTCCATTTTCCTGTGATTAAAAAAATTCATGTAAATTAATGAATATTAATATATCATATGCTTTATCAAGGACATTCATTAAATTTTAAATACAAACCTCTTTCTCTAGATGTATTATATGTTATACTACTCTTTTGGTGGAATAATCCCTCATTGTCTTTATGTTACCTAACCAACATCCACGAATTATCTTAAAATTTCTACTAGTACCATTGATTTATGATTATCCTATTTTACATTTGTTTTAAAGTAGTGTGTTAACCAAGTTTACATATGATAATAAGAAGTGTAAATTATTGAATTAATCCTATAACTTCTGTTTGTATAGGTATATTATGTTATGATTATTAATGTAATTATTATTATTTTTGTATATAAATTTAAAAATTACATGAATCCCATCTTATTTCCATAGGTTCACTATGATATTTTTATGTTTTGTTTTATATATAACACATAAATAGGGATAATGATGTGTAGGATCCAATATCACTATACAGTTCATTAGTTTACGATTATGTCACATTATCTAAAACTGGTACAAAAATGGATTTATCCAAATTCAATGGTTACATTATGGGATTTATATCAATCCAAAGGGTACATGGGAGGATTTTACCCAACCCAAAAGGGTATAAAATTTGTTTCATACAAATCCAATGTGTATACCAAAATATTATCCAAAGACCAAGAACATAAAAGGGTGGTTAGTCAATAAATCTTATGTGATGAATGTATTCACTTCATTCCATGATATATTCTTTTTATAAAAAAAATTTATACCACCTTTTTACGATTATTCTAATTCATATTTTATGATATCATGGTTCATGATTATTAAGAAATATCTAAATGGTCTAATATTTCGGAACTATGATATACCATGTCCTCATCCATGGTTTTTTATCCATGATTTTTTGTGTATAAGTATCTCATTTAACAAAATTATTATTATATTTTCATCTTATTCTCTATTATTATCATTTATTGTAATATCTTATGCATACCCTTACAAATACCTTGATCCCACTAATATCTTATGTTTCCAACTCCCATTCCTATGGGAAAAAGTAATACATGTGTTTTTTATAGATAATTATCTTGTGTGAGGGATTTATGGTATATGATAAATTCTTGTTATGGATCATGTTATCGATTTTATTGTGGGAAAATGATCATTTTATAATAAAAATATAGGTTTAACTGGTAAAATCCTATTCCAAATAAACCAAAACAATGAACCTAAAATGTTTAATGGGATGTGAATTTACCAATATATTTGTGGAAGATGTTATAATTAAGAATGAATATCAATGATGATATTTTATTTATGTTATATAGAACCGAATTTGGAATGTTGGTCAAGGTGCCTCACTAGGGGATTGAAAAGATAACATTTTTCGTATTATAGTTATCTTACTTTCTATTTTGTTCCCTATTATAACAAATTATGTTATTTTGGATATGTTTAATCTATAAATGTATGTTTTGAATTAATATAATTATTTTTTATTGATTGGAATTATGAAGTAAATTTATTTGTTGTTATTCAATATTTCAATGTGTGACATATGCATAAATTCAAAAGGAAAATTTCATTATCAAATGTCTAGGTCGTTATATTCAACCCCATATAATTAATTTTTACCCAAAAATTTAATTTTTCCCACTATGAATAAAATAAATTTTGGTACTTATGTTTCATTTCATTAGTTCCCATTTCACATCCTAGTATATATTGTTCCATTATAAAAAGTTCATTAGTTGAGTTTTCTTATTTTTTTTAAAATGGTCTCTATTGTCTTGGATCTTCATTAAGTAGTCCTCATAAGAGAGATCACTATCCAACTATACATTCTAAGGATTTCAAAATGGTGATCGATCTTCAATATACAGATTCACTATGGACATGTCTAATATATCATTTAGCAGAGATATGGCTGGTTAGAGTACTATTTTACAAACTATGGCTCTGATCTTATCATTAATACTAATGGGGATTATGTATCTCAGACATTGTTTACCCTTCTTCCCAAATCTCAAGACTCTCTGAAATGGAAATACACAAAGGAAAATATTATATATGAAAACATAATCTATTACCCTCTGGTGGTTATTATTATAACTATTTTATAGTATTAGGTCTTCCAAGTTGTGATGTTGAATAGCCTTGAAAATTTCATCCATTTAATTAACAATTTCAAGAAATAGAAGCTTGTGTTCACCATCTTCATCCAATGACTCTTGTGTCCTTCATGTCTCCCTATAAAGGGATTCTTATGAGCCATTTGGAATCATGAGTAGAGTTTAATATTTTATATGAACCAAAGAAAATGAATATTTTTTTATTAGAATACTATGATATCAATTTTTTAGTCTATAACCTATCGACAATTGTTAATATTATTCACTTGAGTTTGCAATCAGTGTAACAACCACTACACTAGTAAATATTACATGTGATTACATTATATATTGACATAATATAATTGTGATTCTATCATTAATGATCAATAAGATTATTGGTATTGGAAAACATGACACATACACGAATCGCATATTATATAGTAGATACAGAAACATGGAAGAACAAATATTCTAGAATCCATAAAATCATTAAAAGATTCCATATTTAAATATAGGGGAAGGAATATTAATTAATTGATTATCATAGAAAATCATTCAGTGTTACGTGCACCGAAACATATCATTGGTAAAAAGGTAATAATCAATATGGAAAACCAGATAATCAAAACACATTCCATTCAATCAAAAACATTAGATTAATGTATATTTATGTCAAATATTGTCATATCAATTACATGGATAATTGAAACTAAATTCAAAACAACTGAGATTCATATTTATATACATTCATGATTTTACAAAAAAGTCCTTATCCAATATACCATGAATCTTAATGAAAAATGATTTGCTACAACATTTTTATTAACATGGTATTTTTAGACTAGATACCCATATAATATGGAATTACGAATATTTTTCTCATGATACCCACCCAATCATAAAGGGGTATGTATAATCATTCTCCACTGACCACATTAATGTCTAACACATTATTTGTATATATAATTAATAATAAAATTAATTCACAAACTTCCATATAAATCAAAAATTATCTAAATTAAAAAAATATTGATTTTTTCACTATTAAATGAAATAAATTTTTTAATCAGTTTAAATATAATATAAAATTGATAAAATGTTATATCTTTAATGAAACTTGGTATTGGTTTAATTTATCCCTCATAAATCCATGATACTAATAATATTTTCACGAAGGAAAAAAAGATCATATAATGGATGAAGACTAATAAGAAATGTGATATTGTGAATGTTAATGAATGAAAAACTATAAAATTGTAAAGTGTTAAGGAAGACAATAAATTTATTATAAATCATGATTGTATAGAAAATTATAAACTTTTATAAATATAAAGTAAAATATATGAAAATAATTTAAAATTACATCATTGAAACATTGTACAAAAATGATGTTATAAATTTGTTTCAAAATATTATTCATTCTTCACGATAATAATACACTATTATTTTATATTGAAAATAAATAAAAAATTATATTAAAAAAATATTACATGGATATAAATTTTTAAAATATTTTATGGTTATGGGAATATTCGTTCACACCGTATACATAAAAAACATCCATTTAACAATTTTTAAAATAATGTAAAAAAATACATTTTACAAATATGTAAAAATATTCATAACTAAATCATTGTGAATAAATGAAATGTTATTTGAAAAATAATAAAAAATTTCCTTAGTGAAATTAATTACATTCTAGAAACAATATTAAGAACATGTATATGTATGATAAAGACTCATGACCGAAAAGAATAGATAATGTCAGTATCCCTTAAATTTAACTTACATTTTGAATAATATTCAACACAATAAGAAAAGAAAAATTTAAAACCCATAAATAAAATCAATAAAATAAAATATTTTATATTTTATATTTTATGCTCATATAAATTTTTCTATGTAACTTTTAACATAAACAAACCCAAAGTAAAATGTTATTAAAATAGAATTCCCTTACATTAGCTCTTTACAAATTAATTTATGTTAAATTATCCTATATAATGGTTTCATAATTGTTAGACACTAATTTTAGAAGAATATCAATACTTATCATACCATATAAAATATTATTATAACACCTCATCACCGGAAAATTAATAATTCTTCATTAAATTCTTTATTACGTATGTTTACAATTTGGTTTCCATGTGTATTTTTTGTTTGTATTCTCATCTACTAAATCATAGTCATGGTTTAATTATATATATATATATATTAGTTAATATTTATATATATCATATTAATTCATTACATACAGTTTTAAATTAGTCTATTAAGGGTGGTAATAAAAAAATAAACACATTATTCACCAAGATAGTAGTCCATATGTATATATGGAAAATGATTTAAATTTTTTATTAAATAATATAATAATGGTAATATATAAATTAAAATTCAAAATGAATTGCGATATACTAATTATAATATGTATTAATTAAATCCATAATTATATACATCCATGATAGGCGATTATGGAAAATGAACCACATCATTATATGGAAACCATTGTCTATACATGAACATGTGAGACACTTTCATTTTATATTATATAAAAATGTATGAAGGTTTATTAAATCTTGTAAATTGATAATTCTAATTATATAATCAATATCATAAATGAAATTTAGTCACATCTTAATAAAAATCAAGAAAAAGTGTTAATGAAGGATGAAATGAATCACTTTGTGGAAGCGATAGTTTACACATACGCAAGGTAATTGACTTTAGTTCCAATTTCATAGAAATGAGGTGGATAATAGTCGTTACATAATAAAAATAATAATAGTTTATTAAATTTATAATAATTAAATAATTATAATAATATATATATTATAGATTTTAATGAGTTATCATAATAAAAAAACTTTGAATGAGTAAGTGAATAAGATTTCATATTATCTGATAGAACTCCTTTAGTTAAAACCATAAGCACTCTTGGGATAGTCTTAAGGGAAGAAAAAAGTTCTATGTCTTTGAGAATTAATCTAGGAATGTAATTTATAGATATTTTATATTATAAGTGTCACAAATATTTTTAATAAGAGTGGAGACGAGTTAACTTTAATATGTGAGGTGGGTGGAATTAATTTAAATAATTCACTTATTATTAATAATTACATGTAATACTCTAGTAAAGAGTCAAAAAATTGTATGAATTTATAATATAATAGATATGAGGTTTAAATATGATCAACCTATACAATAAAGAAAACTTTTTTGGCCATTCTACACTTATATAAATATTTAATACCCTTATATTCAAATTTAACCTTTACCACAGTCCTTAGTGTTTACCTTGGATATTATTAATTAAGTCCAAAAATGTAATTGTTCTATTTATAAAATATTGAAATAATAATTTAAATTCATAAAAATAATTATCAAATTCAGTTCCTCTAAGTGGTAAAAATTAAATTTAAAAGAACCCATAAAAATTAAATAATTATTTGCGGAAATTGGTTGTTGCATGAATAAAATGATTTTATTATAGTTTATTACCAGGAAACTATCACCAAAAAAATAAAATACCATAGTGCTATGATACATTATCCTACATCGATATGACCCAAAGGGAACTCCCAATTACCCGGGTTTGGTGACTAGAAATTTGGAATCATCGAATGGTAGGAGAGAATGATTTCTCCCTAGGAATAAACAATAAAATGCAATAGTAGAAAAAAAAGATCCATAATAATGTCAAAAACACTTATAGGATAAATTAAAAAATGTATAAATGTAATGATCCATATTTATTACATAATACAAAAGATTAAATAACATCTATCAAAATAGGATCCCACAATCCTTTTATGATGTGTAGACCATGGCTCTGCGTGTCACCATAATCTCACAATGACCCATGAATCATGCACAGTAATCACCCCCAAGAGTAAGAATGCATTTTTTCACTCATGTATGGATCCTTTAAATTTTGGTCTAATTATTTATTATGGACCATTAATGGACACCTAATGAGTTTGTGAAGGTCGTTATGGTGTATGGGGCCTGTTCAGAGCATGGAACCCATATTTTGGGGAAAATTGGGCTTGCCCAACAGTTAGAGTAAACCATATTGGTAGTTCACATAGTTTTATTTAACAATGTATATGATTTTCATTTTTTGTTAGAGCCATCTCACATGGTTGGCACACGTTATCCCTAATCGTGCAGCCTAACCGTGAAGTGCCCCTATTTTCTAGGTAACTGTTCATGGTCAGTGTACAGTTTGGAAAACCATCCAAACAAACCTTCCACATGATAAATTTTGGGTATTTTAACTTTTTCCCCTAATTAAATAATTATACTCATCCTTCCTCCATAATATATTTTCAACGATGATTTGACTCCATTGCCCTCAATTTAGTGAATTTTGATGTCCTACAAAAGGGATCATGATATCTCTTTCATCCCAGATCTGATCAAGATCATGTTCATCGTGTTGGATGCGCAATGGTAAGTAATCGAGTACTATTGAGCCATTATTTGTCCCTCTTAATCTCAAACTAGTTATCAATTTTTGAGAATTTTCCTATTTTCATATATCTACTCTGATCCCAGTCAAATCAAGGGCTGATATCGGAGGAGGAGAGTCGTACAATCCTAAGGTGAGTGGCCTATAACTTATCCCTCATGTTAGATGATTTTGGAATTATTGTGTGGGACCCTCCAATTTCATCGTGTGTTGTTTATTTATTTTTTATGTCGTTCATATATTAATTAGAACTTTATTGATATGTTCTTTCCAAATATGTGATTAGTTGATAGGGATTTTCCCCACAAATCCATCCATCACATGTAGGATATAATTCCATATTTGGTTTTTCAGTTTTTCACATGTTTGAGACGCTATTCCGATGTACCCTGGCATGACCTTTATAAGGGTAAGATTCTCTATATTAAATTTCTTGGTTTATATATTGAATTTAAAAATGGAATGTACCTTGTATGCTCACCACATGACCCACCTATCATAAGTGATTCAATTGATAGTTAAATATGAAATGGAAATTGGAATGTATACTAAGTATATGACTTGGAATTAAATGTAAATGAATAATAGGTTTCATGTATGGAGCAACACATAAAACACTAATGGAAGCTAGAGGAATTAAACATTGTTCTATTATATGCCTTAAATGGATTAAATGAATGGCTGCATGATACAGGGCCTTATCACACTATTGCAGGGAAAATCCTGATCCGATTAGAATAATGATTAATTATGACTTGATTAAAGGGTTGCAAGCTACATTGCCTATTCACAGTAATGAAAGGAATTTCATGAACTAATTGAATTATTATATGACTTCATTATAAAATAGAAGTGTCCTCACTGAAGCTCTCATTGAATTCAATAGGGAATGTATTGGGCACTTGGGACCCCCATTCTGATTCAAGGATGCATCTTGCTTTGGTTGAGACCCTCTTTGAACCCGATCCTAGTATATTTAGTGATGAACTGTATGACATCATAGGATCCATCATGTATTATTATAGGATGTCTTGGATAAACTCCTTGGATCCAACATTGATAAATTTATAACATGGTTAAATCCCATTGGTCCAAGTCATTTCATATCCCCATTTTACAAAGGATGAACCACTTGGACTTATTAGGCATCTTACTGTATAATTCCTTTGAATATTGTCCCTGTATTACACTCTTAGCCAAAGATATACAAAGTTAATACTGATTTAGTGACCCCTAAGGTCTAGGTTACCTTAGTGAATACCAAGGAACCTCTTCTTATTAAGTATCAATTATGGTTTCCTTGTTACATTGTGGAACCTTCAATATTGTAAACATTTTATTTATTTATAAATTGCTAATAATTAAAAATGAATTAGATATATATTCAGAAACTAGCTAAGGGATGAAGTATGTACATGTTTAATTAGTTACATTGTACTGAATTACTATATATATGCATTCCATCACACTATTTTATTTTCATTACATGATCCATATGTTATAGGAACTGTTGGTGGTGGCCCAATGAGATTTATCTCACACCCTCTTCGGGCAACATTTGGTACCATGGGAAAATTACAAGATTGAAGGTGATGAAAAAGTGAAGGGTATAGTTTTTTAGCAATTGATATCTTGCATTTTAGGTTGTATCTTGATAGTATATGGTCAAGATAATGATCATGATTCCTTGGATAGTCATTTTATTTTCTTTATACTTTTTTGGACCATATTATTCCTATTGCCTTGTATAATTGTTTTTCAGTTTTCTGGTGACATGACATTTCATCCTCAGTTTTTCTAGTTGATTCAGTTATTATTTTCCTTGTCTATTTATTACATTATTATTATTAGGATTTTTACTTATATTTCATCCCCTATTTACCGATTTTTATATTTATCCTCTATGATACAATCTTCTAATTATGGCATAGTCTCCCCATGGACACACCCTAGTCCATCACTGCTAGTTAGCAGCCAATGGAATTTATAGAGATGCACTTGAGGACATCTTGCCTACTAAGATTGGGGAACCGACTAATTGGGATCTAGGACCAGGACATCCAAATGAATTATCGGAGGTGGTCCATTTCTTAATTTAATATTTCGTGACAATATAAAGTAGATCATGAATGCTTAGGACTTGTTCATAAGTTTTTTATGGGTGTCACTAACTAATGTTCGGAGTAAAAGCTGAGTTACCTAAATTATAATTTTTATTCTACTTTTTTCTAATATAGTTGATAAAAGTTCACCATTGGGTGATACACATGCTGTATAGAGTTTTGCATTATTAATCTGATTGATGATTTGATTCATCCTTGGCCCGATGACATGCTGGAAAGTAATAGTGTTACATGAATCATATTAGGCACCTAGAATTTGCATGTCATGCATATTTCCATTCCATATTGGTATATTTCCATTCTTTTCATTTCTTGATATGCCTGTAATTATTGAGTGATGACACGATAGTTAAATTTTTCCTATATTACTCTTGATTGTGATTGAGTGATTTCCTGTCTCAATTCATGATGTGTATAGGACCTCGTGGTTTGGGATAATCGCTTTACCGAGTAGGGCCATTAAAATACAAATAAATGGATGTCATTGTTAGTGATGTGGTCCGTGGTATCTGATTCATGGGTAATTTATATCCTCATTATTATGAAACATGAATTCTAAAATAGAATGGTAGAACATCAATGTTGCAACTTGTCATTTTTTTGAAAAGTAATGGAGTAGGCATGGAGATTAACGTTATAATAAAGAGAATTTTATTCTTGAAAACTTACTGATAACTGGTTGTCTAAGAGGGTTATTGGGGTAGTATACCATGGGTAGTGAGCCTTTTGATGTTTACCTTAAGTAAGTGTTTCTATCTATCTGCTAAAAATTTGTTATGGTGATTTTTCGAGGCATTTTTAGATGAATTCCCCTATGATGTTCTAGTATCATAAGCCAGGAAGGTGGCGAAGACCATACTCCATACGTGGTGGACCCTAATCCACCAGTATTACTTTTAGGAGTTCCACATGTGGCACATCCTAAAATACCTGATTTGGGAAACCCATTCCCATGATCATGATAGTTTCTTACGTCTATTGTAGTCTTTTCGTGGTGCTCCATGGGTTTCACCTATGATGGTTCATCTGACTCGTGAGTTCCAGCAGCAGAATCCTCCAAAATTCCAAGTGGATAGAGGACCACTGGCTACTATGTCTTGGTTAGGTTCCACCATATATATATTTGAGAATGTTGAGATTCATCAATAGAGGAGGGTTAATATTTCTACTTCCATGCTTCGAGATTCGGCCAATGATTGGTATGATGTGATTACCCATGCCAGTTTTCATTAGGGAATGTTATGGGTAGATTTCAAGACCGCATTATATTATCACATATCTCCTCATACAATGAGAGATGACAGAGCCAGAGAGTTCATAAATATTGAACATTGTTCTATGCTAGTTATGGAATATTCAAAACATTTAATGGAGTTACAATATTCTTCACTACTTCTAGGTGGTGTTGTGTTTCTGCGTGTTAGATGTTTTGGGGATGGGATCTAGTATTCCATATCTTCATAGGTGAATGTCTTTCACCTACCTAGATATCTTGCAATGGTAAATCATTTTATTATCACTAAGAGAAACCTAATGGATTGAAATAGTACCGAGTTTAGAGGATCAATGTCAGGGTAGGCCAGTAGTTCCACCTGTAGAAGGAAACATTCGCAAAAGGTTTCTCATCAGGGTAGTGACAACTAGGGTATCAATTTTCATAGATCCAAAGTGTGTTATCAGTGTGGATTTTGGGGGCATCTGAAGCCTCGATGTGATGGAGACCCAATATTGTGCTTATATTTGTAGCTATATGTGGCATAATAATCATTTTGTCAAGACCATTCCACCATCCTAGAGTGAAAAAAGATCAACATCAGCCCTACCTTTAGGAGCATGCTATTTTTTTCATATCAGTTGGGGAGTTGGAATAGCACTATAATTATTGGACAAGGAGGAGGCTATTTCCTTGGTAGCTAGACCCTTGGTAACCATCAGCACCAACAAAGCAGTGATGGTCATGGTTGTCCAGCTGTTTCACAGTGCTGTGGATTAAGCCAGTTGCATGAACTAAAACTCATACATGTGGATCAGGTTGTGGGAGCATCTACTGTGTGAGTTACTGATTTACCGGAATCTACTATAATATCTTATTTATTAGATACATGTGCTTTGAACCCTTTTATCTCTATATCTATCATGGAATTTCTCAGTCTGAAGATACAATGTTACTACGGTGTAATGACCCATGATACACCATTGGGAGTAAAGTTATAGGGCATATTCCAGTGTAGGGATTTTCTCATTGAGGTATGAAATTACACTTTCTTATAGAGACTATTTATTCTCAATATGAAATTATTTGATTTCTTCCTCAGGAGGTATCAGTTTGATCATTATCATTGTTTTTTAGATTTCTATCCCTGTAGGGTATCTTTATATCATTAGAGGGATGTAGTTATCTACAATAGGATGATTTGGATGTCCAGGCTGGTAAATATGGACTAAAGTGTCATGGTCTTGGAGGAGTGACTACCCCGATCTCAAATCTCTTCATGGAGGATCCGGATTTACATCAAACTTGTTTCCCCTAGTTGTGGATCATTTCAAGGTTTAATTTCCCAAAGACTTTTGTGGATTACCTCCTTAGAGAGAGGTAGTGTTTTTAATTGAGCATGTTCCTAGAGTATCTCTAGTGTCCATTAATCAATATATAATGGATCCTATAGATATTATGGATCTCAATTAGTAGTTAAAGTTTTTAAAGTCCAATGTTTTTATACATCCTAATACATCCTCATAGGGATCGACCATGTTTTTCTCCAAGAATAAGAACAAACCCGTATGTATATGCGTGGATTAATGAATGTTGAAACATATTATGGTAAATATAAGGTAACCAATAACTCTTATTGATGACCTATTTGAAAATCTTCAAGGATCTATGGACTTCTATATGATCGAACTAATACTGGGATATCATTAAGTGTGAATCATGTCATTAGACATACCTCATACATCTTTCTATAGAAATAATGGTCTCTGTAAGTACCTCATTATGTCATTCGGTCTTATAAACACTCCCTCTATTTTAATGGATCTAATAAATATGGGTTTACAATCCTATTTGGATTCTTGTCCATAGTATACTTGGATGACATCTTGGTGTATTCTTACACTTATAGAGACCATGATAAACATCTTGAGATCATTATAAGTACATTGATAGAGATTAAACTTTGCATCAAGTATTATACGTGCCACTTATGGGTCAAAAAAGTTCACTTAATGGGTCATATCATATCAGATTCAGGCGTATCTATTGACACAAAAACGAATATAATTGCAGTTCCTAAGAGCATCCAAAAAATCTGTCTGAGATATGATGTTTCTTGGGGTTGGATGGATATTGTAGGTGTTTCATACAAGACATATCCCAACATTCGTCACCTCTCAATGTAATTACAATGAATGATTTCATTTTACTGTGGTCAATAGAGTGTGAGAAATAATTTTTGGATTTTAAAGGGAGGCTCATTTTGGAACCTATTCTAACTCCTCTAGAGCCCGGCATAGATCATACTATCTTTTTTGATTCCTCATTCATTGAACTTGGAGAAGAGCAGATGCAGGAGGATAGATTCATTACATATGGGTCTAGGCTATTGAGGCCTCATGAGAGAAACTACCTAACACATGACCTTGATCTAGAAGTATTGGTCTGTGCCTTACATTACTGGAGACGCTATCTGTTAGGTGAGCACATTGTAGAATACACAGACCACATGAAATTCCAATATAACTTTTCACAGCTTGACTTGAACCTCAGTCAATGGAGATGGGTCTAATATCTAAAATCCATTGATTTTGAGCATGCCTATTTTTCCAGGAAGGGAAATGTTTTCTCTGATGCATTGAGTCAAAAACTGAATCATAGGGCATACAAGCCGCAAATGATAAATATAAGTTAATAGAAATATTATTTAATATGCATATGGAGTTTCATGATAGTCATGAGCAGCATTACCTCTCATCATTGACAGCTACCTCTTCCCTCCATGAGTGGGATAAGGGTAGTATATTTTCAAATTTAGAGGGACGGATTCCTAATGAGTGTATATCAGGAGATAACCCACCTCTGGATTGGTATGTGGACAAAAACGTTCATATTCATGGATGTGTTTGGGTACACACAAATATGAGAGGGGAGTTGATGAATGAGTCCCATGATTATCAGGGGTAATTTCATATAGGGATCTCTAAAATATATCTAGATATGTAGTGATAGTATTGGTGGCCTAGTATGAAACGTCAGATTGCAGGCATTATCTCTATGTGTTCTAACTGTACACAGGTGAAAGAGAAGTGTGGGAGACCTATAGAAGTTTTATATATGCTTCCAATCCCATAATGTGAATGAGAATATATTTCTATGGATTTACTATTTGTATTACATAGGACACCTAGTGTTAGTGAGGTTGTATGGGTAGTCAATTACCAAATAAAGAGAGAATCCCACTTCATATATATTTGGGAGAGCTTCTAAGTTGATGAAATTGGAAGAATGTATGTCTTTGTGATCATCTGACTATATGTATTCCCTTATAATATAGTTTCAGATAGAGACACCAATCTTATGTCACGGTTCTAGAAAGGTTTGTGGAATGCTATGGGATCATTGGAGATTCTATGGATATCTTTTCACCCTTACACATCTGGAAAATCAAAATGGATCATACAAGTTTTAGAGGATATGAATTGATAATATGTCCTTGATTTCAGAAGATCTAGGAAGAATCATATCCTTATTTTTGAGTTCTCCAATAATAATAGCTTCTAATAGATGATTGAGATTGATATTTTTTATGTCTTCTATGGTATGGAATGTTATTCACCTCTGTTATGGATAGACGCATTTTGAAAATCCATATGGGGTCCTCATCTCATTTAGATGACTTCATAATAGGTTCATCAGATCATAAAGATTATGAATACCTCTCAGTATATATAGAAATATTATAGGGATCATCATCGACAGCCTCTAGAGTTCAATTATGGGGATCATGTTTTCCTTTGGGTATCATATAGGCTAGGGATTAGACAATTACATAAATAAGGGAAGTTGTCGCCTCATTATATTGGGTGGATTATGATTCATGATAGAGTCGTGCCAGTATCATATCAGATTCTATTACCTAAAAGGTACCATTCCATGAAAGATGTCTTCCATGATTCATAGACTCGCCAATATAATGTAAAAACCTATCATACCTTTTATCCTGAGGATATTGAGTTAGATGACGATGTTACCTTTTAGAAGTATCAGGTATGCATCATTGATTGGAGCATGATGTCTCTCTGAAGCCAGTATTCCCCTCTAGTACAGAAGCTATGGTAGAACCACCACGTTCATGATGAGACTTGGGATACAGAAGAGACCATAAATTCCCAGTGTCCCATGTTGTTCTCATATAGTGATTCACCACCTTTGGAAGGTGAAAATGAGGATGAATTATTATGAGGGGTAATACATTAAGAACCTATTTCTTCACTCATGATTGGATCCATTAAATTTCAGTCTATTTCATTATTTTGGACCGTATATGGTCACCTAATTAAATAGTGAATATCCTGTTGGATTATATGGATTTTTCATAGAATAAAACCACATCTTTTGGTGAAAACCAAGCCTATCGCACGGCTACTATAAACCAAGTGTGTTGGTAACACGAATAGATCTAATTGTTTGGATGGTTTTCATTTTTGAGTAAGTCCATCTCTCCTAGTTGGATCATGGTTTCCCTAACCATATAGCCTAACCATGTAGTGCCCCCTCTATTCTTCATACCCATGCATGGTCTTTTCATGGATTATAAAATTGTGCAAACAAAAAGTGTGCATCCTAAATTTTGGTTGATTTTACCTTATTCCCTTAAAGATCTAATTAAGCTTCTACTTCCTCCCAAATATATTTTACATCGGTGTTTCCATACTTTTCAATAATTTTGTAGTATTTGGATGTCCAAAAATATGGATCAAGAGATATCTTACATCCAATATTTTTTCAAGAATCCATTCATCACGTTGGATGTGAAACAGTATGTACTCGAGTCCTTTTGAGCTATTATTCTTCTCTCTTAAAATCAGCCTTGTTATCAAGGTGTGAGTGTTTTTTTCTCTTTTCATAGATCTACTCCAATTGGAGACAAATCAAGGGTTGATACCAGAGGAGGAGATTCATGCAGACCTAAGGTAGATGTTCTATATCTCAACCCTGAAGTTCATTAATTTTAGAATTGTCATGTGTGGCCGGCCAATATCATCAGTTGGTATTTTTTGAATTTATATTCCATGGTTATAATCATTAGAAACATATTTTTATTCAAATTATAAATATGTTATTATATTTTAGCGATACTCCAACTACTCCATCCATCCCATGTAGGTAGTTATTCCATAATTGGTTTTTTATTTTTTGACATATTTGGGCCACTGTTCGGGTGTATCTTGGCTTGAAATTTCTATGGGTATGATTTTCTATATTAAATGGATCGGTTTATATTGTGAATTTCATAATGGAATGAACCATGTATGTTGACCACTATACCCACCTATGGTATGTGCTTAAATTGTTAATTAAATATGAAATGGAAATTGGAAATTATAATAATCAAATGACTTTTACTTAAATATAAATGAATAATAGGTTGCAGGTCTGTATCACCCCTTACCAAACTAATTTATTGTACCACAATGAACCTTGTTTTTTAAATATGACATAAACCGATTAAATTGAATATATAATTCTACATGGCCTTATCACACTAATGAAAGGAATGGTGTGAACCAAATCGAATAATTATTAATTATGACTTGATTAAAGTGTTGCATGCTATGCGGCCTATTCACAATAATGAATGGTAAGTCCTAAACCCAATGAATTATTATATAATATCATTATAAAATAGGTTCTTTCTATCTACATCTCACCTAGGATTCAATGTGGAATAATTTTAGCACACCAGAGCCCATTCCATCAAGAATTCGGCTTTATTTGGTTGAGACCCACTAAGAGAAAAATCCTTGTCAATTATTGGATTCCAAGTATGACAACATACTCTCCCTTATATAATATTATTGGTTTCATTGGATACACTCATTCCATCTAGCATTGAAAAAGGGAAGTATACAAATCCAAACAGTTGATTTCTCATTGTTTAGGTTGGATCTTGATAGTAGATTACCAAACTAGGTCTCGGGAATCTTGGGATAGTCCTCTGAATTCCTTTATTCTTTTATAGGCCATGTTATGTCTATTTTATTCTATCAATGTTTTCTAATTTTCCAGTGACATAAAATATAATCATCATTTTTCAGGACTATTCAGAAATTTTAATCCTTTTCTATTTGTTACTTTATTCTGTTTCCACTATTTAATGATACTGCTTCAGTTATTTTCCACTTTTGATATTTATCCACTAAGAAATAGTCTCGTAATGGGGTCATAATCCCCCAAGGACACACCATAGTCCCTCACTACTATTCAGCAGCCTCTGGTATTTAGGAATATTTTAATGAGGCCTTATTCCCAACTAGGCTCAAGGCCCTAACTAATTGGAATTCAGGTCCAGGAAGTCACACCAAGTGGTGTTTTCCATTTTCATAGACTCGTAATAACAAAATTTACAAGCACCTAAAGACAAGGGTAGTGTGTAAGAAAATAATATTTAGTAGTATATCTTAAAATAATTTATATGTAGTTCTATAAAAACCCCATTAATGAAACGTTTTTAATAAAAACAATGCATGTAAAGGCATTTTTTACAATCTAAATCAGAAATTCAATAAATTCAAGTAGATGTAAATAAGTTAATTTAATGTAATAAATGAAAATTTTAATAACATTGGAGGCCCATAAATTAAAAAAAATTATAAATCACTATCATAAAATAATGAAATCAAAACCATGAACCGTGCCCAGAATCCATAAGGTCAATTAGTTTTTGTCCATATGATCCTAGCACTAATAAGTTGACCATCAAATCATATGGTGTAAACCTGTCTCTATGGTTTAGGGAATAATTATAAAATCAGCCAACACCCTAATCTATAAACCAAACCTGACTAGGTTTAAATAGTGTTTTCAAATATAGTCCATTACTATGTATTCAATTTCCTAGATGGATTATCTAAATAAGAAACTTACTACTTAGGAAGGAATTAAGATTCAGTCAATAATTATGGAAATTTTATTATATTCAAATAAATAAATCATTCAAATTTCAAATGACTACATTCTAGATTCAATATTCCATTTAAATTTTTAAAAAAAAAAAATTTCATCAAATTCATGAATTTCATAATAATATTACATTTAATTCCTTTTTTCCCAAATATCAACATCAATTCATTTATCATATGAAACCATCTTTTGTAAATTACACAAAATTTATCAAATACATTAAAAGTGGGGTTTTTTTCACAAATTCATGTCATTTGAATAATATTAAATCCAATAATTTCGAAGAAATAAATTGAAATTAAATTTTAAATTAACCAAGAATATCGTGTTTTTAATTGTATGGAAAATCTTTATAGAACCACTCATCATTAATCCCATGATCAATCTATCACCCGAAATGGGATCCACTAATGAGATATTAAACTATATAGGATTAAGGTGGAATCCCTATAAAAAAATCCACCAATGTAATGTTTAGATCAAAAAACAATATGTTTATCCATAACTCATGAAGAAAAAAAATAGAAGAATGGATGATACTCAATCAATGATATTTCACGTACCAGAGTGGGATTGATGACATCCACCACAACACTGATCAAATTCAAAATTAGTTTGAGAAGCCAAATTTTTTCTACAGATCCTCTAAAAGTCAAATGGAAAAATTCTATTGTAATACATGTTTATTAGAACATAAAATGGGGGTGTCCCTAATTTTATGTATGCTTTTTAGGGCCTTAAAAAATGTTCTCACTGTTCACTAGGTTAACCATTAAGGATAGTACTAATGGTGTGGCTAACAATACAAGTTTAATGGTATATTGGATGATCTATATATTTTAGAATCATGTTTAGAGAAACTATGTGCCAATTGTTTTCAAAAATATGGGGTTCTAATAAGGGTTCATCGTTGGGCTGTATGGTCTGAAAATCGATGGGCCAACACTAAAAATCACCAATATACCATGTTCCACATTATTATGGGGTGGCCTCACAATTTCTGATAATCATGTTCCCCCCTCCACAACCTCAAAGCATGGAAAAATAAATCATGATCAAAACAACATGGATTTTAGAAGCAATGAACCAACCATCCACTATAGAAAATCATAAAATATTTTAAAAGGACCATCAAAACAACTTGAGAGATGTCATATACAAGGATTGGGAAAAAGGTTCTATATGTTCCAGAAAGATGGTAATGAGACGATATAGTAACTATAATTATAAAAATATAAATTTGTATCAAAAAATATTAAATCTACAAGTTTTAAAAATGATTCATCAATTGATATAATTAAAATTTTATAGTTCTCCATGAATTTAAGAAATATATTTTTGAAAAATTATAACACCATTAAAATTTTTAATGATAAAATATTTATTTATATCCAATTGATAATAAAAGAATGCATATTTATATATAATATTTAATATTATTATAAATTGATGAAAATTAATTAAATAATAATGTTTCAATTATTCATAAAAATTCAATTGTTAGGTAAATATATAAGAATTATTTCTAGGATTAATTAGGCATAGTAATTTCAAATATGATATTTTTCCTATATAATTAAAAATTATATTCCATTAAATATTAAATTTTCTGGACTATATTTTACTTATAATTAAATGTTTAATTAGTAAAATTGTTGATCTGTTGTTATATTATTCCCTCTAAAAATTTCAATCTTGAAATTATTATTAATACCACTACCTCAAAACAACATGGGTGATTCATGATCATTACATTAGTAGGATCCCACATTTCCTCCTCTATAAATAGTATTCAACAATGTACCATTAAAAATCATCAGTATTGATTTTAGCAAACAGTTTCTATGTGTCAAGAATTTGGATAGTCTTCTTAATAGAATATAAATTAGGTTTGAACTATATTTTATCATAGGTGATCACTTTAATTGTTTTTGGAATTTACATTCTCCCCAATAAAATGTTGAAAACATCCAAAAAAATAGATATGCTAGGTATAATTGTGAAATGAGAATCCATAGAACAAATTCTAACTCGGAATTCAGAATCATTGATGTTCTTAGGGCATAGATTCCCTTCCATGTCTCAAATTGTAAAACCCTTCAAAGGAGTCACCTTCAAAAACCTGTTAACACACTTAAAATTATGAATAATTCATTCGGTTATTGGTATAGATATATTTTATAATTTTAGAAACCATAATATGAATTCGAATATACCTCAAATTCAGAATATCATATTCAATGATATATGGGTTGAAATGATTCCTTTTAGAAATATCGTCCCAATATGATGGAGTATAATACATTTTTTGAGAAATGCTTCATGTAGTTATATTTCAATGATTGAATGAAATATATTATTTTTTATAATTATATAAAAGGTAAAAGTAGATCCAAAATACATTAAATATTGAGTGATATTGACCAAAAAAATATATTCTATTACCCAAATATTCATTTCAGATATTAAAAAAGTTCTAGGATAATAGAACCGCTCAAATGGTTCTTGGTGCAAAGAGTCTCAAATGAATTTATCATAATTTTGATGTAAATTATGCATAAAAAATGGTTGTAATAAAACATTTGTCACCCTGAACTATAAAAACATAATTAATGAAGATGCATTTGTATTAGTAAAGTGGTATATCTTCCCTTATAGTGATGAATGTAATGGGAATAGTAAGGTGAACAATAATAATCAATAAATATCCTATATTTATAGGAGT
The DNA here is from genome assembly GCA_963277665.1 of Viscum album. NCBI lineage: Eukaryota > Viridiplantae > Streptophyta > Magnoliopsida > Santalales > Viscaceae > Viscum > Viscum album. Next base: position 3,856,200 of record CAUJRU010000001.1, read on the forward strand.
ATTTGGTAATTAAGTGATAATGGTCATAGTAATATCATCATAATTTTGACACATGTATTTGTAGAGGATTCATGACTCCTTTAGGATGTTTTTTCATAAAAATTTAGATAATGAAAGTCCAAAAATCATGATACATAGTCTGAAATTTCCTATTTCATGTTATCAATGTAAAATTTTAATTCACATCCGGATACATTTTAGAGGGTCCAGGGTGTATAGAAGGATTTTAACAATTAGATGCATCTAATAATTCTTTTTTAGTCCCATATTTGATGGAATAAATAAATTATTTATATATTCAATTGTACCCTCTTCATGATTGATGTATTCCAATATCCCACCCTTCATGGATCTAATTTTATTTTAAATATTCTTCTTATCATACTGGGTGATTTTTCTTTTATCTAATAATAATGGATCAGTAATAATTTTAGTTAATGTGTTTATTATCCATCCTTAATGATTCCCATATCAAAATTTACTAAATCCAAGAATATTGGATGATTATAGATTCTATTTTTTTCATTCCTTCATGATCATTTCTAGTCAACTCATTAGCCACGTTATTTTCCTTCCCTAAGTGGTGATATATTGAGAAATAATAATACATGTGTAGATATATCCATCAAATTTTCCTAATGATTATCACTTTTTATAAAAATCATCATTTCACATTTTTTTCATACAAATATATTCCACATATTTCACCATAAAGTTAATGCATCCATATATTCAATGTAAGGGTTATAAGTACCAACTCAATAAGATGTGTAATATTAATATATTCATTGATTTTAACTACCATGATGTATAAGAACAACTCTATTAATTTGTAATCTCTTTTGGTGTTTAATCCTATGAGGGTTCTCACTTCCCCCTTAGAAGTGTTTTGGAAATAAAAAAGAATTGCTGGATGGATAGACACATTGAATTACCTTCTTTGATAAATAAATGTATATTACAAACCATCCCATCCAAATGAAGTATTATATATCAGTGAAATTATCGATTTCCACTTTAATTCTTCAATAATTAAATTCCATTTCCCATATGATATTATATTAACCCCCTTACATGTTAATTTGAGTAACAAAATACCTAATTGAGGGTTTTTTTGAATGAATCATTGATTTTAACCAGATAATCAATGGAAATTGCATACCTTGTTTATATTAATTTTTATTGAACATACCATCATTGAAATTATGTTGGATTGATCAATTGATAATCTATCCTTCGAGAAAATATAGCCATGAACGGATATTCCATAATCTATAATTAAAATTTACAAAATTTTCCATATAACCCAATTTTTATAACTGATAGAAGAATGATTTAAAAATTAATTCCAATAACAGATTTTAGAGTGTACCAAAATATCATGAAGTAATATATCAAACAATATATCACCAGGACTGTTTAATACAGTATTATTTTAATCTATAACATTTTAGGATTTATTAGTCAATCAAGGGGTCTTTTTAATAAATTCATAATGCCCATATCATTTTTGAACTTTCATATTTGGGATGTCATCCATATTTACTAACAAAAGTTATATTCCAATAAAAATATATAAAAATTAAAAATATCATCCATTATGAATATGATCAAACTAGTCTTAATGAAATGAAAATAATTTCCCTATTATCAATGAATAACCAGACATAACCATATAAATTCTTAAAAAATAACATGATCTCTTTATTATGATTAATCAAGGAATATAAATCCTTTATCAAAAGATTATTATAGTTGATTCCTAAGTTCTACAAAATCCACTGTCTCATTTCCGTATTGATTCATACATATTCATTTTTCATCAATGTTGGGAATAATGGAAGAAACAAATTCACACCTATGTGGATGAATAGGTATTTATCAAGGACATGAATGATTATATTTCAACATAATTAGTACAAACACTATTTTAATTATATCATTCCATTCATAATTTGAGGTCGGTCTTCTTCTCAATGAATTTAATTAAGGAGATTATTTATCCCAGTGAAGGATTTTTTATTAATAAATTAACAATATGTGTTTTGTGAGTGTATTATGATATACGATGAATAATGGAGAATTATTAAAGACTCGGTTTTTTACATTGGATTAAATTATCGAGTAATGAACCAATAAACTCTAATGATTGATTGTGCTGATCTTAAATAGTAATGACCTGTTTTTAGGAAATTTATTTTAAAAAATGTTTTGATGATTAAATAAGTACAGGAAATATGAATTTCATATTTCATGAAAGAATGAGGAGAATAAAATGTTTCTATGAAATATACACTTACATTTTTCCGGAATAAGGCATTTGATATGGGAATAAATAAAGGAGTCTAGTTGGCATTTTTTCAGAAGGATTTGTATTATTGTAAATAAATATAAATTTTTATGAATTTATTACAAAACTCATATAAAAATATATCTAAACAAGGGATAAACCAAGGCCATACTTCTACAATACATTTGTGGCCTAAGATTCAACCTCCATGGGAAGGTCTTCCATAGGGATCCATGTAGGTAGTAGAGGTGGGCGTATAGACACCCATGGGACCATGTATAGGGAATGTATAATAAAATATTAATGTAACACATAAATTGAGACAAAATCATTTTGGAGTTCATATGGACCATGATGGGTTTCACGATTCACATTTTCATGAGGTTTAGTGTATTTAGGAACTGAACGTTGTGAAGGCTTGAAGGTTTAGTGCTCATCGATTGATTGATAAACTGAAGCATAGTGTGTTTGTAACACCCCGAGATTTTATGAAAAATATTCGTTTAATTTCATTAATGTCTTTTGATACACCAATATTACCTTGCGCTATACGCAACACTGTATTAGCTTGTAGTATACGCAACACTATTCTTGGATTGTGTTATACACAATTTTGATAATAGTTATTCTACACAACATTGAGTATATATATATATATATATATATATATTCAATGTATAAATGAAATATGTTTGGATTCTGTTATACGAAACAACGAAGGATTCTTGCGCAACACGCAACCCTAACTTGGCTTTCATTACACGCAATCGCGACCTTTCTCGATAGTGTGTGTTGTACGCAATACTAGGTTTTACTAAACAACGATATATTATTATAATATTGTTATGAACTAGCCGTTATGAATAGTGTTTACTAAATTTTTTATTTTATAACATTATTATTCATCTTACACATTTCTAGAACATGGTATAAGAACAAAATAAATTTTTCGAGTAAAATAAGTATTTTTCAAAAAATGCAGTTTTGCCGCCTTTTAATTACGCACCCACTTTAAATCTAGTTTTTGACATGTTTATAAGTTCAATTTGACAAAATAAAATTCTTGTTTTTAATCAAGATATAAAAATTTACATTAGATAAAGTTCTGATATTTTTCAGATAACTTTCATATTTTAATGAATAGTAAAAACACACTATATTTTAATTAAAAGCAACTTTTTTCATCGTAATATCTTATGTGGTTAAATTATAATATTGAATGGTTTTAAAGTATTAATAGAATATATTTTTACCATTTAATATAATTTATGTCATTAGCATTGATTTTACCTTGAATTCGTAGGTTAAATCAATTCAATCTTTTGCAATGTTTTAATGAAAAACCCGTTTTCTTTCGACAACGGGATTAATTTTAATTTAATGTCTGCAACTTTTGTGTATTGAATTTGGAAAAATGGATTCCATATTTGGAATCAGTGGATCCAAATTATGTTAATAAGCTACTTTTTATTATTGGGAATTATGAATAGTAACTACGTAAATTTTATTTACCATAGTTAAAGGTAAATCGGGTAATTAAGGGTAAATATAATATTTTAAAATTACCCTAAAAAATGTCAAAATCCTATTGGATGACTAAAAGTCGACCCATATCACCTATGGGTCGGATTATATTCATTTAATTAAATTTTGTCAATGAAAATAATTTAATTATTATTAAAACCAAAGAATGTGACAACATATCACTTTCTTAAATATTATAAGTATAATAATTTTAATCTAGTGATAAACTTCATGAAACTTCGAACATGAATAGTCTCCAGAAATCTAATACAATTATCTACATCATAGGATTTTATTTAGAATTTTTAGGGATTAAATAATTATCATTTATCATGACACAAAGATGATGCAGTAATTGTCTTATTAATGAAATATTCACATAATTGATGTTATAAATGCCCAAATAAATGTAATTTCAGACTTTTTATGACTTAAACTAATTTTATAGGTTAATATGACATGTTATTGTTGATATAAGTATCTTGTTTCGAACTTATCATTCTGTTATGAATTTCATAAAAATCATGTACCAAATAGTGTCAAAATTGACATAAATTAGTTTTTAAAACAAATATTATATAATTAATTGTTATTTTATTACTAAAAATCTAAATTTCGGCCAAATGACTTAGATAAAATTATATATATTAATAATAAACATCCTGGGGTTCGTTTGGCTTTATATAGTAAGTTTATTAACCATATAGTGTAAGAAAACAAAAAGACACAGTAAAAGTTAAATTATTTAACTTAGAGTTAAATCTAATTGATAAGGTTAAAATAATAACCTAAACTTGTCTAAATCCTATTGGATGTGATGATTTCGACCCATACCCACTTTAGCTTCGAAATAAGACCCTTTGGAACCATTATAAACCGAATTTGACCTTAAATATAAAATAATATTTTGAGATTTTCCTAAGGTGCCCCTCTCCTCCCTTATAAAAGGGCACCTCCTCCCTCTCCTCCTCACACAAATTTGAGAATTCAAGCTCAGAAAACCCCTGCCAAAATCTCTTCTCCACTTCCCTAGTATCATCCTGTAGGTCCTGGTCTTCTTAAAAGACCATCCTTAGTTATTTAAGTGGAGGTTAAGTGAAGGCGCGTCAAAAAGAGGTAATATCCATTACCGATCTTTATCAATTTCTTTCTTCTTCAACTTCTTCTTATTTAGTTGTTTCATGATAAAGTAATAACATAAGTATTTCTTATATACTGATATGTTATTATAAATATTAAACAACTCTTATTAACCTTCTATCCATCCTACGGAAAAATGAAATCCCCACGCGTGCGTATGTACAGAATACTGTCTCCACGCCGTGGTGTAATCTATTTTCTGCCACCACCTCAATTGGATGGGTATAATGGTTTAATGAGTAACTATATATGATTATTAAAAATTGATATTAATACTAAAATAGTATACATACACTTCAACACAATTCCACGACCATGGGAACGATATCATCACTCGTGCGTATGTACGGACTACCGTCTCCACGACGCGATGAGATTCATTATCCATGTTAACCATTCCAGAATGATTATAAAGTATATATAATGAATAATAATGAAATATATGACATGTTAAATCAACTGGATTTATGTATATATATATATGTGTATTTCATCTACTTACTTCCATTCAAGAAAATAAGGAAAGGAAAACAATGTTCATTCGTACGTACGGACTACCGTCTCCATGAATGGTGTGTTTAATTTCATTTATCTATCTATTATATATATATATACTGAATATATATGATATATAAATCATGTTTTATATTCTAGAATTAAGTAAATCATGATATAAGTAATAATAATGTCAAGAACAACAAGTCCAAACACCTACGATAAATGAAACGATTTTACGCAAAACGCTTCTTTAACATGGAATTTACAAAAGAACGGGTAATAGAAAGTCATAAGTGAACCATATATGATATCATAACAATGAATATGATTCTGTAATAAGTTAATGACATTATTTAAATCATTATACAGGAGTTTCAGATACGTACAAAGCATATCGGACATAAGGTAAGAGAAATATCACAATCTCATTTTCATCCGAGATTGTTTATACATTGGAATTTACTGGCGTGCATTTTATCATCCACATCCATGTTTCCTCAATATGTAATATTTACATCATTATAAAATCTTTTATATCCAATTTTAACCTTTGGTGAGTTTTTAGTAAAAGATATGAAAGGAATCTTTTGTCGTTTTTCGTATGATGTACTTTTAGACTTTTCCGACAAAAGTACGAGAAGAATGTTTTTTTAACTTATACGGCATGAATGGATTTTTAAAACATTATTTCCAAGAATCTTACTTTACAATTTTTCATGTTTATTTTTAATCAACTTCTTTTAGTTTAGAATTGTATGACATGTTATGAAAGGAAAAGTGTTTTTGAAGAATAAAGGATATTTTCCTCAAGAATGGAGTTCAAGTGTTTTATCAAAATTATTTTCCATATAAAATAATAAAGGGTTCTATTTCTATCCCTATTATTACATTGATTTGACTATGTTGTGATGGAATTATTTTTATGAATTCCTTTATCTTATATGAATTGTTTTATGATGCATGATGTTTAAGATTCCCATTTTTATTACAAGGGTTATGCTATGATGAATGGTTTATGATTTTGTGGCACACATAAGAATGGTATCATTATGAGATGGGTGGGACCTATATCTCCCTCCAATGCATTGGGTAAAGATTTTATATCTCATGAGATAGAAATGGCTGGAACGGTAGGTTATACCGGTTCAGTGAAACAGGACTGAAATGAAAGTGACTCGGTTCAGAAATGGACTTTGTCCCCTAAGATAGTCTTGGCAATGAGTCTGGACTAATAAGATACGATTCTCTATGATTATGTGTGTATGACACAATGTTTCATGTTTTATGTTATGATTATTGGGATTTCATTTCACTACTATGATTTATCCCATGTTATGATATTATGATCTCTTTTGCAGGTTAAGATTTCCAAAATGTTATGTTCTTATGAATATGATGTGATTGATTTTTCTTTTGATTACCCTTACTGAGCATTTGAGCTCACCCTTTTATGTTTTCTTTTCCCCAGGATATAAAGAAAGGTTTTAGGTAAGAAAAAAAGGGAAGATCTTTATGGGAGATGTTGAAGATATTTCACCATGATTAGAAGATTACGTTTCGAGTTTCCAAAGACACTAAACTATTACGGTCCTTGTGTGTGTGTGTTTTTGTTATGTAATAAGTATTCCGCAAAAGTAATGTAATGTCCTTGTACGTTAAGCATCGGGTCTCTACAGTTGGTATCAGAGGAAAGGTTTAGTCAACCTTTGGAAACTAGGATGTGAGAACGTTAGTGAGATCCCTAGAGATATTTCTAAGGTATGTCTAGGGATGTCCCTAAGGATAAGTATACGTATAGGATATAGTCCTAGAACTACGGTAACGATCTTAGAATTTTACCTAAGATGTTAGATATTTAGGGTACTCCCCCTTTACTATGTTGTTTTCTATAGCATGATTTTTGCCTCTCACAAGATTCATTTTGTGTTTTAGTTAATGGAGGGAAACAGAAGGAATTCGGTTAACAATGAATCCAATGGACAAATTGGTGACTATGAGCAACAAAATTGTGCAATTCCTAGAGAGAAAGATATTGTGATTATGCCGAATCAGTCATCACGATATATGATTAACAAGGTGAAATTTAGTGGTATGCCTAATTCATCAAACAAGAGGAAGATAATCTATTATTCATGTTCTCATGTTGAGGAGCATAAGGAAAGGAAGATTTGAGATTTCTAAAGAAGGGAAGAAGAACCTTGAGGAATACCTCAAATGGAGGGACCGATGTTATCTGTGTGGAGAAAAGGTTCATAGAGTGACAGACTGTTATGGAGTTCAATGTCTTATATGCGGAGAACATGGGCATTACCCAACTCAATGCCCTAACCTAAAAAGATACTTCTAAATCAAGGAAGGACTTATTCCAGGACAATCATTGAAGTGGATGGACTGAAGTGTTTATGTATTGGTATTCAAGAATAATGTTGTTGAGGTACTTTTATGGTGTATTGAAATATTTATGTATTGGTCTATTGTGGTTTTCAATAATTTTAAGGTACCGGTAACCATGAAAAGTGATTCAAATATTTTGGAAAGTAGATGATATGCGCATAATGAAGGGATAAGGAGAAAATGAAATGTTTGAAAGTATTCATGAGCTCATGATTGATATAAAGACTAAGTGATATCATGGTTTGAGTATATAGAATTTTGAGGATTTTGGTATGTGGAATGTGTTAACTTTTAACTGCATTCATGTTTTCACTAAGGTTCAATGGGTATTCAAGAGAATACATGATTAAGGCCTTTGAATGTTTGGAATGTGACCAACAAGACATATCTTATGATATATGGGGACCAAAGATGGTATTAAATCTCTGGTAATCGTTTTCACTATATTATGAGAGTGGACTGCAGTATTATGGATAAGCCTAAAGATTGGAATGGATTATGTTGGACATAAGTTAGTATTGTTTAAGGATAGAAGTTTTTTCGATATTATTGATGGGATGTTATAGTAATATAGTTTTAGAAAAAGGACAACCTGCAGGAGGGGCGACAGCCCATCGTGTCGGACAAGGCCGTGGGAATAGAACCCACAAACGAAGTGCGACTGGCCTTTATCGCCTACCACTGGCCTACAGAAAGTCCTTGGTTAGTATAAACTAGTTTTATTTTATTAAGCGGTATGATATATGAAGTATAAGTTCTTTTTTTGAACCATATATGATTAGTCAAACCATAAGATGGACTTATAACTTTTGCTAACCTTTTGTTTGAAAGAGATGGAATGATCCATCATTCTATCACATGATCTTTTAACACATCCCGAATAACAAATACAACTTCATTTCTTTAAGGGATGAAGTGGAAATTGTTCAATTCACGAACAACAGTGAGATTGTACCAAAATCATGAAGTATTTCTTTTAATTCATCAACTTTAGGGAAATGATCCTGAAAACCAAAAATGTTGTCATTGTTCCCTTATATCCGATTAATCAGATGGTACCTTAGATCATCACAAATCAATAGCTTTGTGATTGTTGGATTTTTCATAGCCATGTTCTCTACCACTCTCCATCAGAACTTGATGGTTAGATTTTTCTTCCATATCCATATTTTCACCTATGTTCTCCTACGTGGAAACCCCATGATGAGTTAATTTGGGTAACCGTTACATTTCATACTTTCGTTTTTAAAATCCATGTTTTGGTATTCCTTTTTACGATGTGGGTTTCTATTAAACAAACTTTCGAGTAGTAAACCATTTATTACCTCGACGAATTTCGAGGGAGAAATTCATTTTAAGGGAGGTAGAATGTAACACCCCGAGATTTTATGAAAAATATTCTTTTAATTTCATTAATTTCTTGTGCTACACAAAGATTACCTTGCGCAATACGCAACACCGTATTAGCTTGCAGTATACGCAACACTATTCTTGGATCGTGTTACACACAATTTTTATAATAGTTATTCTACGCAACATTGAGTATATATATATATATATATATTCAATTTATAAATGAAATATGGTTGGATTCTGTTATAAGAAACAACAAAGGATTCCTGCGCAACACGCAACCCTGACTTGGCTTGCATTACACGCAATCGCGACCTTCCTCGATAGTGTGTGTTGTACGCAATACTGGGTTTTACTAAAAACTATATATTATTATAATATGGTTATGAACTAGACTTTATGAATAATGTTAACTAAATTTTGAATTTTATAACATTATTATTCATCTTACACATTTCTAAAACATGGTATAAGAACAAAATAAATTTTTCGGGTAAAATAAGTATTTTTCCAAAAATGCAGTTTTGCCGCCTTTTGATGGCGCACCCACTTTAAATCTAGTTTTGACATGTTTATAAGTTCAATTTTACAAAATAAAATTCTTATTTTGAATCAGTATATAAAAATTTACATTAGATAAAGTTTTGATATTTTTCCGATAACTTTCATATTTTAATGAATAGTAAAAACACGCTATATTTTAATTAAAAACAAATTTTTTCATCGTAATATCTTATGTGGTTAAATTATAATATTGAATGGTTTTAAAGTATAAATAGAATATATTTTTACCATTTAATATAATGTATGACATTAGCATTTATTTTACCTTGAATTTGTAGGTTAAATCAGTTCAATCTTTTGCAATGTTTTAAAGAAAAACCCATTTTCTTCTGACAACGGGATTAATTTTAATTTAATTTCTGAAACTTTTTTGTATTGAATTTGGAAAAATGGATTCCATATTTGGAATCAGTGGATCCAAATATGTTAATCAGCTACTTTTTATTTTTGAGAATTATGAATAGTAACTACGGTAAATTTTATTTACCATAGTTAAAGGTAAATCGGGTAATTAAGGGTAAATATAATATTTTAAAATTACCCTAAAAAATGTCAAAATCCTATTGGATGAATAAAAGTAGACCCATATCACCTAAGGGTCGGATTATATTCATTTAATTAAATTTTTTCAATGAAAATAATTTAATTATAATTAAAACCAAAGAATGTGACACCATGTCACTTTCTTAAATATTATAAGTATAATAATTTTAATCTAGTGATAAACTTCATGAAACATAGAACATGAATAGTCTCCAGAAATATAATACAAGTATCTACATCATAGGAATTTATTTAGAATTTTTAGGGATTAAATAATTATCATTTATTATGACACAAAGATGATGCAGTAATTGTCTTATTAATGAAATATTGACATAATTGATGTTATAAATGCCCAAATAAATGTAATTTGAGACTTTTTATGACTTAAACTAATTTTCTAGGTTAATATGACATGTGATTGTTGATTTAAGTAACTTGGTTCGAACTTATCATTCTTTTATAAATTTCATAAAAATCATGTACCAAATAGTGTCAAAATTGACATAAATTAGTTTTTAAAACAAATATTATATTATTAATTTTTATTTTATTCCTAAAAATCTATGGTTCGGCCAAATGACTTATATAAGAATATATATATTAATAATAAAAAACTTGGGGTTCGTTTGGCTTGATATGGTAATTTGATTAACCATATAGTGTAAGAAAACAAAAAGACACGGTAAAAGTTAAATTATTTAACTTAGAGTTAAATCTAATTGATAAGGTTAAAATAAGAACATAAACTTGTCTAAATCCTTTTTGATGGGAGGCTTTCGACCCATACCCACTTTAACTTAGAAATAAGTCCCTTTGGAACCATTATAAACCGAATTTTACCTTAAATATAAAATAATATTTTGAGATTTTCCTAAGGTGCCACTCTCCTCCCTTATAAAAGGGCACCTCCTCCCTCTACTCCTCACACCAATTTGAGCACTCAAGCGCGGCCAACCCCTTCCATAATCCCTTATCCACTTCCCTAGTATCATCCTAGAGGTCCTGGTCTTCTTCAAAGACCATCCTTATTTCTTTAAGTGGAGGTTAAGTGAAGGCGCGTCAAAAAGAGGTAATATCCATTACCGATCTTTTTCAATTTCTTTCTTCTTCAACTTCTTCTTATTTAGTTGTTTCATGATAAAGTAATAACATAAGTATTTATTATATACTTATATGTTATTATAAATATGAAACAACTCTAATTAACCTTCTATCCATCCTACGGAAAAAGGAAATCCTCGCACGTGCGTACGTACGGAATACCGCCTCCACGCCGTGGTGTAATCTATTTTCCGCCACCACCTTAATTGGATGGGTATAATGGTGTAATGAGTAACTATATATGATTATTATAAAGTGATATTAATACTGAAATAGTATACATACACTTCAACACAATTCCACGACCATGGGAACGATATCATCGCTCGTGCGTACGTACGGACTACCGTCTCCACGACGCGATGAGATTCATTATCCATGTTAACCATTCCAGAATGATTATAAAGTATATATAATGAATAATAATGAAATATATGACATGTTAAATCTACTGGGTTTATTTATATATATATATGTATTTCATCTACTTACTTCCATTCAAGACAATAAGGAAAGGAAGACAGCGTTCATGTGTACGTACGGACTACCGTCTCCATGAATGGTGTGTTTCATTTCATTTATCTATCTATTATATATATATATATATACACTGAATATATATGATATATAAATCATTTTTTATATTCTGGAAGTAAGTAAATCATGATATAAGTAATAATAATGTCAAGAACAACAAGTCCAAACACCTACGATAAATGAAACGATTTTACCCAAAACGCTTCTTTAACATGGAATATACAAAAGAACGCGTAATATAAAGTCATAAGTGAACCATATATGATATCATAACATTGAATATGATTCTTTAATAAGTTAATGAAATTATTTAAATCATTATACAGGAGGTTTGGATACGTACAAAGCATATCAGACATAAGGTACGGGAAATATCACAATCTCATTTTTATCCGAGATTGTTTATATTTTGAAATTTACTGGGGTGCATTTTATCATCCACATCCATTTTTCCTCAATAGGTAATATTTACATCATTATACAATAGTTTATATCCAATTTTACCCTTCGGTGAGTTTTTAGTAAAAGATATGAAAGGAATCTTTTGTCGTTTTTCATACGAGGTACTTTTTGACTTTTCCGACAAAAGTACGAGAAGAATGTTTTTTTAACTTATACGGAATGAATGGATTTTTTAAAAATTATTTCCAAGAAGCTTACTTTACAAGTTTTCATGTTTATTTTTAATCAAATTCTTTTAGTTTAGAATTGTATGACATGTTATGAAAGGAAAAGTGTTTTTGAAGAAAAAAGGATATTTTCCTCAAGAATGGAGTTCAAGGGTTTTATCAAAATTATTTTCCATCTAAGATAATAAAGGGTTATGTTTCTATCCCTATTATTAAATTGATTTCACTATGTTGTGATGGAATTATTTTTATGAATTACTTTATCTTATATGAATTGTTTTATGATGTCATTATGTTTAAGATTCCTATTTTTATTACATGGGTTATGCTATGATGAATGGTTTATGATTTTGTGGCACACATAAGAATTGTATCATTATGAGATTGGTGGGACCTATATCTCCCTAAAATTCCTTGGGTAAAGATTATATATCTCATGAGATAGACATGGCTGGAACGGTAGGTTATACCGGTTCAGTGAAACAGGACTGAAATGAGGGTGACTCGGTTCAGAAATGGACTTTGTCCACTAAGATAGTCTTGGCAATGAGTCTGGAATAATAAGATATGATTCTCTATGATTATGTGTGTATGCCACAAAGTTTCATGTTTTAATTTATGATTATTGGGATTTCATTTCACTACTATGATTTATCCCATGTTATGATATTATGATCTCTTTTGCAGGTTAAGATTTCCAAAATGATATGTTCTTATGAATATGATGTCATTGATTTTTCTTGTGTTTACCCTTACTGAGTATTTGAGCTCACCCTTTTATGTTTTCTTTTCCCCAGGATATAAAGAAAGGTTTTAGGTAAGAAAAAAAATGGAAGATCTTTATGGGAGATGTTGAAGATCTTTCACCATGATTAGAAGATTATGTTCCGAGTTTCCAATGACACTAAACTATTACGGTCCTTGTGTGTGTGTTTTTGTTATGTAATAAGTATTCTACAAAAGTAATGTAATGTCCTTGTACATTATGCTTCGGGTCTCTACAGTGTTTGAAAAATTGATGTTGGACAAGCTAGGGAAAGCTACTAATCCTACATCACTAAAAGTGTAGACCAAAAAATGTCTGCACGATGTTGCTAATCTCAGCTACAGATAGATCTCATTGATAATCTTCCTCAAATGACCTCCTTGATGCATTATTGTCTGCCTGAACTCATCTGATATTCCATCAATGAACCCGAGGATTCAAAGAATGACTGGTCATTGAGATAATTAAAGGATGTGTTATTTGGGTCTAAGTGGAATCATGTATTCAATATAACTTCTTGGTTGAAGGAGAATAATTCAATGAATCATCATTGATTGATATGAAAACATAGTTACATGAGTATAATAAGATAATATAGGTATTATCATTCGATCTTCAGGACATGTATTAAAGGATACCATCAAAAAGGATAAATGATAACCCACAAAAAATAAACACCATGATTTTTGTAGTATATTTGAGAATAACTCAATGACTTAGGTGTGATAAATTTTTTAGAGATATGATATTTTTCTCAGAGCATGAAGGTGAATAGGAAATGGAATAAAAAAATATCTAAGGTGATGTTCATAATATATAAAAAGAGATATACTATGGCTTATGACACTTATTTTTATTTTGATAAGCTCTTTTTTATCCTTCAAACAATGAATGTCAACCAAATATTAATAAGGAATGTTTTTCATCCATTATACCTAGAAAATAAATAGAAATACCCCCATACCTTTTGACATCTAAACCACACACTCCTGATTTAAATGAAAAATAATTTCCATGATCCATATTTGGATATTGTGAAAATGTATCCCAAGTTTACATGTTGTTCATAATGAATTGGTGTTTCAACAATGTCATGTGTAATGAATATTTCATTTCATGAAGAAATAATTATGACATAAATACTATATAATATATCACTAAAAATTTGTTCATGAATAAGAATAAAAATCATAATAAATAATCAAAACACTTATTTAGAATAGCGAATAAGTTGAATTAAGAAACAACAATTTTTGTGGACATTGTTTGCGTAATGAAATGGAGAAGGTGGTGAAGAATACGTGCACCAAAATTCATGCACGTTAAAAATAATTTAAATGAATAAATAATTGATAACTCCAAGTAAACACACTTTGGATGTCAGATTCTAGAATTATCTATACTAAGTATATACCGAAACCATTAGTCACTATAAGGGATCATGGAACATGTAATATAATATTAAATCAACAAGAAAAATAGCAAAATAAAAAATTCATGTCATTGATTCATATTCCATGCAACCCATGAACGGTGTATAATTGATTTTAGATTATGTAATTTCTATTTTTCATAAAGCATTATGTATCTTTTTCTTCACCTATTTCACACATTTAGTGAGGTCGGGACTTCATATGAAGTAATAACCAGATGGAAACATGTTTCATTGATGAAACTAGTCATTAAGGGTGATCATAAATTTGATAAAGTCCCACAGATAGTTGCATAGGCTGTTTAAGATACATGAAGAGTACACGATAAAGACATATCATTAAAAATATTTGAGGATGATCGAAGAGTCATCCTATAGTGGATCAAACTGTTGAAAAATTGGCATTCCTTCTAGTGGGTTTTGGTAGATTTTTTAGTTTATTGATTGGATCCGTTATAAACCATATTGACTTAGTTGAATATTGAGTTAGAATACTTTTTTTGGATTCAAAATTAAATATATTCTATTCGTTAGAGTCGGAGTATAAATATTTCAGTTGGTGATGAAATCCATTTTAATCACTTGTTTGAAAATGAATATTATAATGAATAAATCATTTTAGTGAGAGTAACCAACTTCGAAATGAGTTATTCAATATGATTAAACATTTATATATTATGTCCTTCTCTCTATGATATTATTATTTCACATGATATATGTTTTGGAGATAATATTTAGTGTATTTAGAACCTTAACATATTCAAGAGGTTGAATTGAAACGGAAATGAATTCATGAAATTAAAACACTAAATCATACATCCCCTCTAATTGGACAATATTTCATGGGGATCTATAATTATTATTTTTGCATAGGTGGCCTCTAATTATCCAAAAAAAGTTTTTATGAAGTGAAGATTTTAGGAAGTGATTGTGGAAACAAATATAGTGAATTTCTTCTAGATTCGTAAGAACAAAAAGAAAAAACACACAAGGATATTGACCAGTAAAGTCGGTGTAAATGAAGGGACACCTCAAATCAGATGTAATATTTAATATACAACATTAAATACTTGTTTCAATTATGATTTATTAATAAATACATATCATGTTTAATGATGATATATCACATTGTAATAATCATTATGAATTCAATGAACATTTGAAGAAATGCCCAAATGATGATATAAATTATAAAATAAAAGGATAAATGTCTATTCAGAATGAAAAAGTACAACTATAAGTAAATTTCATGCCATGGTAGTGGTATCAGTTAAAAAGGATTGCATATCCAACACCCTCACAACACAATTAAACTGAATGGAAGAAACAAATTTTATTTTCATTGAAATAAAATGTCGTTTTATTAAATAATGGAATGAAAGTGTTTTTGAGAAATAATTCTTCTATAATGTATTTTTATAATCTTTCCTACATTTGAAAAATTACACATAGTTTCCATGGTGGTCTAATATTCTCAACTTGAGTTTAAGGTTAATAGGATAAAATTGATAGATGATTCATTTCTTGAATCATGAGAAATGAATTAATAACCAATTATAAAGACAATGGTGGATTGAGAAACCATTATAACATTAATTAAGATTGATATGAACTCCCTAAACATGAATTTTTTAGTGTAATAAAAAATATTAATGAATCATGGAATCACACAATGTGGAATAATCTAGAATTTCTGATAATGAGATATTTATACACATGTGTGTTTTTGAAATCATGACTTCATGATTGGAATGGGATAATTATATAATCTTATAGAAACATAGTTCAAGACCATACCACAATACATACAAATGATATATGTACTAATGATGTTTCAATTGTCATTAAAGGTTTAAAACCAAACACTAGGAATGTATAGATGGTGAAAATTGAATTTAAATCCACAATAAAAATGGTCTATTATAAAAGAAATAATTATAGGTGTTTCCCATGACGTTTTAAAATGAGTTATGGGTCCACTCAGATGCATTGAGGTTCACAATATGTGATTTATTTATATTCTATATATCTAATTAAAAGATGAACTGTGATTTTTTATTGTTTGTGTTTCTAGTAGTTCTGTCACAAGTAAATTCAATGTTTTCAGAACATTTCAATTCATATAAATATAATATGTCCTAATTTTATGTGGGGAAGTTGATGAAAATCTAAGCCTTGTACTATACAATAGAAATCAATAAAAATTTAAAGGGTAAAATTCATCCTTAGATAGAATTTTAAAAAACTATGATGATAAAATTACTCCCAAAATTTTTAAAAGAATATATTAACTAGTTATACATCTACAATGAAATATTTAAATAAGGGAACTCATGTGAATACATGTGAAAAATTCAAAAAAAGTCACTCATCATTCCAAAATATATTCTTGCTATTTTTCAAACTAATTTTGAGAAAGTTAAAATATTAAGAACTAAAGAAAAACATAGTTCTGGATAATAAAATGTCAATTAAATATAAAGAACGTATTATTTATTAGATTTTTTAAAAAAATGGTAGTCATTGAATTAATGAATCTCTATGTGAGAGAGGCAATAAAGATGGACATAGTGCAACAGAATGTTTAACCACATTTCCAACATAATAATAATCCATGAATATAATGATGCATGCATCTGGGGTTTAATATGATTTGATTGATAAAGAGAACAGAAGTATCTATCATAATGATGTTGGATTAGTGACAATATTCTTGTTAAAAACTGAAAAATTGGATTTTTAAAATTTATTTTGAATCATGATAACTAGAGAAAGTAGAGAGACATGGATGTGAAAACCATCTCAACCTTATTATTCACATTGAGGAAACATAATATCCTCCTTCTTCCATATTTTTTACCGATTATTTGATAACATGACGTGAATTGAAGGATATTTTTGATGCTATCACTCCAAGAAAACATGATGTGATAGTACATCTTGAATTCTAATAACATTCATGAAATGAATGGATTGTGTGAATCCCTTTAAGGGTTGTAATACATAACAATGAATCTAAAAAACATGGAATAACATTAAATCTATATTTCAATGAATAAAAATCTCACCTTCATTATTCATTCTTATCTATGTGAACCATGTCAATTACTCGTGTATAATCTTTGTGGTATATGTTTATTAAATTACATATAATGCATGAGTAATTATCCCAAAAAATCTAATGATAGATTATGTTAATAATAAATGTATATGAAATGTGATTGTAAGGAAACATTGATTAAGAAAAATTATTATAATGTTAAATAAGGGCATGTGATATGAATTTGACATTTCATGAGGTCATGAAGATATTAGATGATGTCCATTAAAAATACACTTACATTTTACATTATGAACACATTTGAGAAGATAAGCGGAATTGAATTCAGTTGAATTTTTTTTTGAATCCAATGTATAATTATATATAAATCCTATTTTTCAATGTATTTACTACATTCCTCTTTTTGAAAAAAGGTAATCTATGGGGTCTACCAAGGATAGAAATACTCTACACAAAAGTGAACCCAAGAATTCTACCCCCATGGGAAGGCCTGCCATATGAAATCCTAAATGTGGAATAGGTGGGAACATAGCTGTGTGCATGACTGTGTATAAGGGATATAGATTTCATGCTCAAAGGTACGTATAGACTGGTCCGAAATCCCACATGAGTGCTTGTCGACAACACATTCTGTCACATCCCATATGGGTATGAGGTTCAGTGTGTCTGGGTGATATACATTGGGTGATATTGAAGGTACATTGCCCACTGATTGATTGTTAATCCAAATTGGAGAAATTTTTTTGAAATTGGTGTTGGAGATGTCTTAGCGAGTTTTTGTTCCTCTATCACTTAATTGACATACATAACAAGGGTTGTATGATGTAACTGATATATTCTATTCAATCAATCTCATCTTTCATCTTCCTCCACTGCCCTCTTATTTATTCCCATGTATTATTGAAAACAACTTATCACCCACGGAAGATCATGAGTATACATTGATAGTTCTAATTTAAATGTATATAGAGGGTAATTTGTTCGAATGAAACTAAAATCATGGATTCAATATGACCAATTTCATGCATGCAATGTAATTGAAGAATCTTCTTACGCCAAACTACATATGTAGTTTTATGAGTCTATTCATGGAATTTAGTGTGTAGTATGTAATCCTTATCATCTTCAAATGTGGATACCCCCAAAAAGAAAAAACATGAACTCAAATAAAATATACTCCATGCTATTAGGTGTATGTTTTATAATACCTCAGCGAAATTTGTGAGAAATGTTTTTCCAAGATACGAAATTGTTATCATATCTTGAAGGTGTCATAGATATGGAATAATGATTAGACTTAGTCAGTTATCATCATCTATAAAAGTATATATCCCTAGGATGAGAACATTTCTGGATATTTTTAGAAGCTCTTGTTTCCCCTTGAAATATAGAACTATGAAATATTATTTCACATGAAAGTGTTTAATAAGACTCTATATCTATGTTAATAATGAATGAAATCATAACCCTCTTAACATTTGAACTAGTCAATCAATATTCCTACAAATAATTAGTTCCTAAAAACATCATGGATTTGGGAGAAAAACAACTCCTGAGATTACATGAATTTCAAAATGAACCGTAGTTTCAGTGATGTACTGTAAAATGAATCATTCGTGTTTTCCATAATGAATTTTGGGTCAACCGTGAGACAATGTACATAAACACTATATTCACAAAAAATAATATATAGAATACAGAAATATATCATACAACTGTCTATTTTAGCATAAAAGACTCATTGAGAAATAGATATATGTTTAGAAAGTGTATGTGTGAAGAAAGGAAAAAGGTAGTAAAGAATAAATATCCATCATGCATTAGTCTATAAATTCATGCACATACAAAAATATATGAGAACTCATGAATTTTTTTTGGAATTTAAAATAATCAATGATTGATATTCACTAAATAGTTGATCCATTATTCACTATAAGGGAGGCAATAATATGGAATATAATAGTGAATACTAGAAAAAAATTCAGGAAATTCAAAATTCATGATAAGAATTTGGATTCCATGAAACCCATGAATTATGTATTATGGATTTATGACTTTGAATGTTTTTTCAATCATAAAATTTTGATGAAAATTTAATGAACCAATTTCACACATCTGTTGAATCTGGGGAAACAGTAGAAGGATGAATTATCCCAATCATTGTTTCTCTGAGGGAAATTTTCATTACAACTGATCAAATAATATATTAATGTTAACAATATTGACAAGAGGATATTTAAGATACCTGAATATTATTTGAGAAATTCAAATCATTAAGAATCATAGTGGAAGATCATAATATCTTCATGTAATTAATAAATCCTTTGAACAGAGGTGATGCCTTACAGTTGGTGTCTTGAGAAGGTATTGTCTTTTGGAAGGATCTCAGACCAAATAGAGTCTCTCTAATGAAGCCGAAGCACAGATAATTTTTTTAGATAAAAAATATAGAGTCTCTTGGTTGGATCTAGAGAAGAATTATTATATTTTGAGAAAAATCCATTATAATAACATTTTTCATAGTTAAAATTATAATTAAGAATCCATGTTGGGTGGGAATAACCAACATAGTATAGAGTATGTATCTATAATGAAACACATAAATATTATGTATTCATATCTTTGATATTATTACTCCATAATAGGTAATATTGAGATAAAATATTGGGTAGAAAAAGAATATTAAAAAGATGAAGTGGATAAATTCAAAACAAAAGTAATTCGTGAAAGGAAACCATTGATTAATCCCAACCCTATCAGTCAACAATTAGACATGGGCATCTAGTGAGAGTAGCTAGAAAATGATCTAGGAACGCCTTAGATGATGATATTTTACCTCTAGAGATTGCGTATTCCATATGTTCTTCATGAATCATAATCTCATTCTCTATGAAAAAATAATTTTATATTGTTTTTGAAAGGAAATCGATAATAAGTATTATAAGAATGTAAAAAATACGTATAAGAACCAATTATTCAACGAAGTTATTCTTATTCATCATTGTGGGAGTAAACATACATATCATTATTGCAATAATATTCCAACTTGTAATATTGATTGACAATTATATTACAAGAGATGTAGGGGATAATTTAATATTATATCTTAAAATGAAATATATATAAGATTGAAAATTTATAAAATAAAATAATGCATTAGATAATTTTCTTTGATCAATGTACCTATTACGACATCAATTTGAACATTTGCCCCAACATTTATAATCAAATAATCATGGACTTCTCCTTGGACACTTTTGGGGAGGTTCCATTGGAACATATTACATCTATTTTATAAATACCCAATCTCATTAAAACTAAATAACATTATAATATAAATTTATTTTCCCCCAAAATAATGATCATTGTGACCCTTTTCTATGATTTTAAAACAAACATTTGTTCCCATTAAATAAGTAATTCTGTTTTCTCAATAATTATAACATGCAATAAATATAAGTTTCTAATTATTCATAATGTATTTATTTCATTTCACAAAGTCTTTAAACACCATCATCTATTATTAATTTCCGAAGATTAAAAACAATTTATAATTATTTATCAATTTTGATGGAAGTAGATACAATATCATTATATTTTGAAACAAATTGGGAAGAAATTTCCCTTTAAATACACTTATTAAGCCTATTAATCAAATAGGAAATCATGCTTTTCACATTATATATGTTTCATAAAGAATGTATTGATAATTTTTTAAAGTTATTCTCATAAAATAAAAATCATTCTCATTCCTTATATCCTAAATTAAGGGAATGTACCTATTTTTTATCTCTTTTTTCACTCATGTAAAGAATTTATTTAAGAATATTACAATAAAATATATCCATAAAACCTGACTTCTTTCATCTTATTCTCTATAATTATATATCAATGATGAAAATTTATCGATATGTCCCATCAAACTATACAATTATAGAATATCATCTTCTATTTCATTACATCTCAATGACATAATATATTTTCGGGGGACCCATTAAACTTTTCAGCAACCAATTGATTAATAGTATCTTAAAATGTTGCTATATATATTCATATAAGGATATAAAACTTATGTGAATCATTATGTAGAATAAAAATTTTGCTATATTGAAATGTTTATTTTTCCTCATATGAGTTATCTACTAAAGAATTTTCATGATAATTTCATTGAAGAATTTAATTATATTGGAATTACCAATAGTGAAATACCTCAATAAAAACAGATATTTCTACCCTTCCTAAAACTATAATCCATTTGTAAATAATTTTAGTCACTGATTTAACTCATAGTCATCATAAATATTGAGTTATAAAAGAGATATCCATATGATATATAATGTTATCAAAATCCATAATAGATTATCTTACATCTAATATTATTTATATTCACATAAAATCATGTTACCATGGGTCCTAATAAACATCTTGTGATTCTAAATGTGAAAAACGTATCTCTATTAACATAGAGCAAGCGTTTAATTTATTATATATTTGTATGATATAAAATGAATTGAATAGTGGTAGATTGATGAGATCATTAGTATTAGAAAATAAGATAAATAAATGATTCTCAATCAATATTAGAAACATGCTCATATATCTTAATAAATATTTATGTTACCATGAAATCCTTCAAAGAATCCTTATTCACATTGTAGGGAAAATAAAATAAATAAAGGGTCAGATCATATTCTTATAAAGGGGTTCATATAAAAAAACTATATTAATTAATAATTCAACCTAAATTTGGAAGAGTTGAAAATTTAAACATATGACAATAAATCAATAACTAGAGTTTAAAAAAAATATATGGATGATTTAAACATAGTTATCACTTGAAAAATGGAATCAAAATTATGATTAATGAAAATTAACAATTTGGGTTATTAATAACATCACCATAAAGGCCTCATCAATGATATCCGGAATGTAACTATCAATGAATCAAATAATACATTCCATTTAAATGGGTCAGTGTAAACCAAATACACAACTAATATTTAATGCCTTCTATTTTGTCTCATGAAACCTGTTGATTCATTGTGATGCTATTAACATCTTACCCCACATATGAAATTCACATACAATTAATTCCTCATATATTTAACAATCAATACAATTTATTCTCAAAATGTTTATAAATCAATTATTATCAATATTTAAATAATAATATGAAATATTTTCCCATCCAATGAAATAAATTCCATAATAATATTCACATAAATAATGTATGACATAGAAATGGTATATAGCTAAGAAAATAACAATGTGTTAGAAAGGATACTATATAAACCCATGATACATAAAATCTGTTAGTCGGGGATAAAATAATGTATAATTAAATAAACAACAGTTACATGGAATATGATCATGAGAGATTTATCAAACACAAACTGAAAAACATTAATAGAAGAAAAAAAATAAAATAAATTCATCATAAATGATAGTTTTATAACAGAATAATGGTTTTTAGAAATAATTTATAAAATAGTGGAATAATAATAAAATTTTCATACTATTACCGTTTTTTAGGAATGAAATTATAACCCATCTTCAATGTTCATGTAAGAACCCAGATCTTCTTTTCAGGTACGCTTTACTTTTCTGGTCATTTTTTAGGAAATTTTAACTCATCTTAAAAGTTCAAGCTGATGGAGGCCATGTGTCGGCTGTGTCATGGCCTCACACACGGCCCTGTAGGGGTGACCTGGAGGTTGGCTTAAGCAGAGTATGAAACAGGCAAGTACAAGCCGTGTACTCCAAAAGTATACGCTGTGTACTTTATTTTTTTCATTAAATGCATCGAGGTCGCGTCTAATCACCAGAATTGACTACTTTTATGATATCTTCGTCTGAGAGCATTGACCAGCAGTGGGTATTTGACGAGTCCTCAAACCTCCTTCTATTCTCTGATTCGAACACTGGTGAGTGCGTTTGAATTGCAGCGGTGAGTTCTCTCTTCTCATAGAGCAGTGTTTCCCAATTCCTTCTCTTTTCCAAGTTATCATGGGTTGAACGTTTTATACATTTATGTAGATATTTGATGATCTATGGTGATTCAAGCCATGTGGTTCAAGTATATCGATCTCCTAACTTCAAGGTAGGTTGTTTGTGCCTTCAAGTTGAATGTATTTGGGAATTTTGTGCAAATTATTCCAATACCCTTGAACGGGGTATTGCGTGTTTACCATTTTAGCCCCATTGAATGCCTGATTTTCATGTATGCAAGGGTAGAGTATTTTGATTTTGTTTTGGGAAAATTTAAAGGGTTTGGAAGTATTTTCCATGAATGTTTTTGCATATCTGGACCGTTGGGTCTAGTTTACCTTTCTGACTACTGTTGTTTTTTCATTCCTATTATTGTAGGATGGTGTGACTGTTGTTCTTCCATGCTGAGATGTTTTTGAATGATATAAAATTAGTTCATGAGGTTACCTTGGCCGATACGTGCGCTATACTTATTTGAATTAAACAGGTACATGAGAACCTAGTGTAGAAGACCATAGGGAGAATAGACGTAAGGGCTTCTCAAGAGTGTCTTTATAATACGATGCGAGACCACAATGGGAATTGATGTTCAGTGCTTCCTCAGAGTGTCTGTAGATCCTCGACGTAGGCCACATGGGGAATGAGATGTTTAGTGCTTCCCCATAGTGCATTTAGTACGATATGAGACTATAGGGGGAATTGACGGTGAGTGTTTCACCAGAGATTCTATTATTTAGGTAAACCAGAGCGATGAGACTATGTGTGCCTCCCAGTGGGTTTCTAGTACTTGTTGATTGAACCATAGGGGATAGTCTATGAGAACTACCCGGAGGGTTACCTATTTGTTCTACTTGCTTATGTGGTTGCTAACTTTTTTGTATATTATATGCTAGAAACTGTGGATTGTTTGCTGCCGAGTAATTTCCTGTTTACTGCATTATTTTCTTTTACCTGCCATATATTCACTGACTGTTAGGCACAGATCATTGGGTGGTTTCCTACAAGGATCTTTTCTCACACCCTGTTTGGGACATGCTTTTGGTCCCAAACAGATTATATTGTTGTTGGTATAGATAAGGGAAAGCGTCTTACGACATCAGGTTCTTGATTGTTGTGGAGCTGGAGAGCATGAGACCAAGCTATGGTTTTCGATGCTGAGGAGTTTATCTGAATCATTTTTCACTTTGTTTTAGCACTATTTTATTCCTGCATTATGACTGGTTTGGCTGTTTTCTTAGAGATATATGTATCATGCATCATTTATATATATATATATATGCTTTAGTTGTTTTCTTTATCAGTCTTCTACTGTTACTGTTTTTTGGTATTTACTACTTTCGTTGTTGTATGTATTTGTGTACTTCCACTATGTACTCTTCCAATGAGGGCATAGTTTTCCCACTATCACATCCAAGGCCCTCGCTGCTAGTCGTCAGCCTCTGGAATTTGGAGAAATGTGATTGAGGCCATGTGACCAACCCGGTACAGGGCGCCACTGGGTGGCTTCCGGAACTGGGACCTTACAAAGTGTTATCATAGAATTATTTTATCTTGATTTACTATTTGGAGACTTTATCCAGGGATAGGATGGAATATGTACTGGGTAATAAGTTGTGCCTAGGAGTAGTTAACCCGTGTATAGGGAAAAGCCAATCTACCTTGTTTTATTGCAATTTTTATGGTTTTGTAATTATTATAGTTTATTTGATTTCACCTTGAGTGATTAACAGGTTATATGATGTTACCATTGATGTTATTGAGGTTCTATTTCAATCACAACCCGATGGGATGAGGATATTCCATCCTATGCATCATATAGGAACTTGCTAGAAATTACATTTCATGGATTCTTTCCATGTCATCTTGGATGCATTAGTGATTTCATGTTGTTGTGATAGATGTTGTGTAGAATATGAATGTTGTTGTGATATATTCCTCGATAAGAAATATCTTCTTCTTTCTAGAGCATAGATTGTGTAATTTTTTACCTAAATGAATGCCAAATTTTGGTTCTTGAGGTGTTATAGGCCCTCATGGACCAATATTTGGTGGACTTTTGACTTTTTTACCTTTCTTGTAACCTGTTAAAGATGACAATCTTTGATTTTCGTGGAGTATGGGACCTCACAGATCAGAATTTGGCATTTTCAGTGTTTTTTTCTGTGTTTTATGGGCTTCGGAGTTGTTTCTGAGGATTAATTTTTGGAAACACCCAGAATACTCACCTATAGTTTTGACTACACGCCATGTGTTCTTATATTTGGGAAGAAACAGTTTTTCTTAAGTACATGTCGTGTACATTATGTACACACCATGTATTCTCTAATCGTGTCACAGCCCGCGTGGGCAGAGACACAGGATAGGGAAAATCTCATGGGAACACGCTGTGTACCGGTTGTGCACGCCGTGTACTGTAATCTTTGTAGTCTAGCCGTTTGGTTAACAACATGGTCGATGGAGTCTCTTCTTATACATGTCGTGTCTACCATGAACATGCCGTGTAGTCTGACCCAGGTACGCGACCGTCTCACGCACAACATGGGTCGGTGTCATCCATTCTCATACACATCGTGTCCACCTGGAATATGTTGTGCGGTGTCAACCGTGTAGCTGGATGTGTAGCTAACCACACGGTCCTTTGGGACTTCATAGTACATGTCGTGTCTTTCTAGAACACACCGTAAAGTGTAACTTGGGTACACAGGATGTTTCACTAACAACACGGGCCAGGTGAAGCTTGTTGAGTACAGGTTGTGTCTACCTTGAACAAGCCATGTAGTTTTGTCTTAGGAGAGTCGTGTGGCTTAACCATGTAGAAGGACTCAGGAAGGGGAAGAAGATTCATGTACACACCGTGTGTTAGGATAACACACCTTGTGTTTGGGGTTCTACATGACTAGTTCTTACAGAATTGGATACCAATTTAAATGAAATAAGGTAACACACTGTGTAGTATTTATACTCGTCATGTAGTCATGTTTTGTAAAACTTGAATGCTTTATTTCTCACGTTCCCTTCTTATAATCCTAGTCTTCAGTCCTTGATAATGTTGATCTACGATGTGCATTTCACCTTGTAGAGTCATGGCACTGAGATGTCCTCTGGTTGTATGTTAGTTTCCAGGTGGTGATCAGACACCAGATATGGCTGATCAGGGACTTCCCGCAGATCCTCCAGTTTTTCCAGCCATGGAACCTGCAGTGATACTGGTTTCAGGTGCTAGAGGACATGCCCCGGTCAAGCATTCTGGATTTTGGAGGTTCTTGGGAGTAGCATATACCTCTTCGGAATTTTTCCTACAATAATAGTTTTTAAGGGACTATCCTAATGGCACCTTATGAGGGATTGTACGGTAGGCCATGATGATCACCATTATGTTAGCTGGAGGTATTAGAGGCATTTTTGTTGGGACTTTGTCTTGTTCAGGATACCTCAGAGCAGACAAAGTTGATTCGGAAGATGGTGCATAGTCTCGACATAAGTCGTATGCTGATCAGCAGAGATGACCTCTAGAGTTCGAGGTTGGGGATCAGGTTTTTCTGTATGTCACACTGAGGATGGGGAATAGGAAGATTACGAGATAGGGTAAGCATTCACCGAGGAATTTCGGACGATTTGAGGAGATGGAGAGAGTTGGAACGGTTTCCTATCGGTTGCAGTTTCCTCAGAGGTACCAAGTTATGCACGACTTTGTTCATGTTTCTCAGCTCCGACATTACTTTTTAGACCCATATCATGTCCTTCAACCCGAGGAGGTTGAGCTTGATGTGGATGCATCATTCGAGGAGCATCCGACCCAGATTTTTGATCATAGTACAAAGGTTCTTTGTGGCCGGTATGTTCTGCTAGTATGAGTGTTATGGCAGCACGGGTGGTTACATGAAGAAGCTTGGGAGAGGGAGGCTGATGTGTGAGCACATTGGCCGAAACTATTCAGGATTTCTTTGTCTACGCTGCACTAGGAAAATCCGTGGAAGAATTTCTTTAAGGGGGAAGTTTGTAAGAATCAGGATCTATTTTTCATGTAAGTTTTATTTTTCTGTTCTTTTTTGAGGAAAAGATAAAAATCTGAAAATTTCCGAAGTACACGCTCTGTAAATTATAAGTACACGTCCTATACTATGATGTCACTGGAAGCCGGGTGATGTCCATGTCATGGCCACACACATAGCCATGTAGGGGTGACATTGAGGCCTCCTAAAGCAGTGTATGACAAAGGCGAGTACACGCCCTATACTTCAAAAGTACATGCCGTGAACTTTCTTTTTTCGTTAAATGCACTGGGGTCACGTCTAATCGCCATGAATCGACTTCTTTTAGGTCGTCTTCTTCTGAGAGAACCATGTATCCATGGATCATTGACGGGCCCCCGAACCCCCATCCGTTCTCTGATTCAAATACCAGTGAGTGAGTTGGAATTGCAGTGGTGTGTTCTCTCTTCTCCTAGAGCATCGTTTCTCAATTCCTTCTCTTTTCCATGTTATCATGGGTTGAACATTTTAGACATTTCTGTAGATATTCGACATTCTATGGTGATTCAAGACCCATGGTTCAAGTATATCGATCTCCACCCTTAATGGTAAGTGGTTTGTGCCTTCCTATTGAAAGTGTTTGTATATTTTGTGCAAATTCCACCAATACCATTGAACGGGGTATTGTGTGTTTACCATTTTAGCCCCATTGATTGCCTTCTTTTCTTGTATTCTAGAGTAGAGGATTTTTATTGTTTTTTGGGATAATTTTTAGGCTTTGGAAGTTTTTACCATGCATGTTCTTTCATGTCTGGACCGTCGGGTCTAGTTTACCTTTTTGACTATTGTTTTTTACCATGCCTAGTATTGTAGGATTGTGTGATTGTTGTTCTTCCATGCTGAGATGTTGTAGAATGCTAACCAAGTAGTTCTTGTGGTTACATTGGATGATACGCATGATATTCTTATTTGACTTATACCGGGCTGTGAGAACCTAGTGTAGTAGACCATATGGAGATTGCATGTAAGGGCTTCTCCATAGTGTCTTTATAATACGATGTGAAACCACAGGGGGAATTGGCGTTGAGTGCTTCCTCAGAGTGTCTATTGTTCCTCGACGCAGGACACAGGGGGACTGAGATATTGAGTGCTTCCCTAGAGCTCCTTTAGTATGATACGAGACTATAGGGGGAATTTACGGTGAGTGCTTCCCTAGAGAGACTATTCTATTGTTTAACAATAGGGTTGAGAATGTGTGTTCTTCCTAGAGGGTTTCTAGTACTTGTTGGTTGAACCATAGGGTTTAGGCTGTGAGAACTACCTAGAGGGTTACCTGTTTTTTCTACTTTCATGAGTGGCTGTGTACTTTTTTTTAAATTATATTCAAGAAACTTTGGATTGTTTGATGCCGAGTACTTTCATGTTTACTTATTCTTGTACTATTACCTGCCATATATTCACTGACTGTTAGGCATAGATCTTGAGGTGGTTGCCTATTGGGATTTTTTCCCACACCCTGTTTGGGTCATTCTTTTGGGAAAAAACAAATTTTATTATTTTAGGTATAGATAATGGAAAGCTCCCTTCGACTTTAGGTTCTTGACTGTTGTGGAGCTAGAGAGCATGGGACAAAAATATGGCTTGTGATGCTGAGGAGTTATCTTCTTTCTTTTGAACATTGGTTTAGAACTGATGTATTCCAACATTGTGTCATTTTTGACTATTTTCCTAGACATATATGTATCATGCTTCATTTATATATGTATATATGCTCCAGTTGTATCCTTTTCAGTCTTTTACTATTACTGTTGTTTGGTATTTACTGCTTCTACTGTTGTATATATTTGTGTACTTCTACTATTTACTCTTCCAATAAGGAATAGTTTCCCCATTATCATACTCAAGGCCATTGCTACTAGTCAGCAGCCTCTAGCGTTGGGGGAAATGCTCTTGAGGCCATGTGACCAACCGGGTACGGGGCTCCTATGGGTGGCTTCCAGAACCGGGATGTTACAGTTTATTGCATTTCATTATGAAAAAATATAATGATACATTGATAATAAATTCATAGAAATAGACATTAATTAGAGAAGAATGGAATTTTTTTAGATAAATTTATTAGAGAATAATGTTCATTATGGTGGGAAAATCAATTCAAATTATATTAGATAAAATTATTTTCAAAAATTGTTAACCAATGTAAAAAACAAATTTTTGAAAAATATATTCATTATTTTTATTTAAATTTATAATTAAATTTTTTTATAGTAGTTGTAAGTTATTTCAAATAATTGTTATAGTGTAATTATGTTAATTCATTTAGTATAATAAATGACATTGATATGGAGGGAAAATGCTCTCAACTAAAAATTATAGATAACATTGATATAACCTACATGAAACATACATAATGAATATTGATAAAAAATATATTAAATGGAATATTTAAAACCAAAATACAAAACAATTAGTAGGAAATATATTGGGATTAATATATTTGGGTCATATAATTTTCTTTAAGTATATCTGAACATAAACCCGTGTTATGATCCAAGGTATAATTGATTTGTAATTCGAAATATTGTTGTTTATTGGATGGTATGTTCTTTGATCCAGTCCTCATAACATAATTTTGGTGAGTTAGAACAAATCAATTTTTTTAGACTTAGTTAAAGGCTTGAGGGGTCCCTGAGATTCCTTGTTGAGTTTCAAGAGCACCGGGTCCCGAAAATCGCAAGTGTGGGTGGTATGAACAAGGAACATGGTTTGTATGAAAACGTATAGACTATAGTAGTGAAACCTATGACTTTGAATGTTTAGGTGATGTGAAGGTCATGGAAATCCAATAGTTTCCCAAATTTCACACCTATCCCTCACATTAAGTTACACATAGGATGTATGCTCACACTATTCATTGCATGATTTCCACACAGTTAGGTAAAATGTACTGGAAAACCATGTGATGGGTATTCATAGGTATGGGTTATGAATGGATAGTACACAGTTTGGCCAAATTGTGAGTCCAATCTATGCAACCCAAATTTAATTTTGAAATGAAAATTTTACCCTTAATGATGTGAAATCATTATTTCATTATTTCATCAACTCCGTTCATCCATGTGAGCACCCTCTTGTGAGTCCTTGGTTTCTCCCATGCCTATCCTAGGTTTTAATGGATCCCCAATAACCATTATCAGTTACGAAAACCTTCAGTATCTATGGATATGAATTGGTATGATCTTTATTCTTATTGAATACTTCTTTGTTTAATCTCTGGTTGACCATGATATCATGTAGAAATATAATTTTTCCAATTTTTATGAGGATGTTTGTTTGTTCATTTTCTACCATAATTAATCAAATCAAAAAAAAATTATTGCATAAATATGGAATCATAAGAATAATGTAGGATGTATATGATAACTCCCTTAAATTTATTTTGAATAATAAATGTTTTCATTGAGTTGAACAGATACATTTTCCACACATTGACTTAAAAATTTATTTCTTATTTCTAAATTGGTCAATACACCATGTATCAATTCTGTTGATATTTATTATGTAAATAAATTGTGTTGAAATTGATCTAGAAAACCCATTAGGTGTTCCAGCATATATTTCCCTATTAAATTATATTACTGAAGGTATGGTTTTCCTTCTATGAATTCAGATTGGTTTAATAATGGATTTACCCCTTATATGGTATGACCAAAATGTAAATGGAACCTCCTAAGTTTCATGTTTCATCAATATAAATTGAACTTCCATGTGTGGTAGTTTATATAAATTCTAATTTGGAAGAAATAATTTAAGACTCATAAATTATATGATTATTTATGCTATGATAATTGTATGATAAAGAATGTCATGTTTATAATAAAACCCATCAGATGAGATTCAAAGTTATCAAAATTAAAAAAGTGATTTTTAGTGAATTGCATCATTTTTTGCCTTAGTTAATAAGTGAATTTCCTATGCATTTGTTTTATATGATTATTTCATGTTTAGTACATAGCCTTATCTGATACAGTGAATTTGGTTTATACCATTCTTTATAAATGTTCATACAACCATTACACATCCCAAGTGAACAACTTGGACCACTACTATATAAGTTACTAATGTACCATTGTCCTCTTAAAGGAATGGATTGCTTAATAAATGGGATTTCCTAAGTAATTAATTTTATAATTAGATGAAGATATATTCTATGTGAATCTTTGAGATCTGTATATTAATATACATTGTTGGATGGATTATATATCATGTTTTTATTTGAATAGAATGTACATAATGGATATCCATCAATGAATGTATTAAATGGTTTAATTGTAATGTAATTGAATTTGGTTGTATGACCATGCTACTTTCTAAATCTATATAAATATGGTTTTGGTGATTTTTATTAAATGGAATTACATGATTAAGATGGTTTTACTTACATTAATGAATTGAATGATTTAAATTATGGTAATTATAAAGGGAGGCAAGACCATACCGATCATTGATTTCATAAAATATGATATATTTTCAATGTGATTACATTAATGTTAATTTGTCATAATAACTTGAGAACATTAGAGTCAATGCCTCATGGAATCAATTATTTTTTTTGAATATGATTTCAACTTGTTGTGGGATGTGGAATGATGGTAAGGGATTTTTTGAGAATAGAAGTATCATGATCCCTTACATATGATGTTTAGAATGATGTCTCCCACCCTTGATATTAAGAGGATGGTGGGTATATAGTGCCATGACCACTATTGAATGTTATCATGAATACACACTCACAACATATAATTTTCAAATGATGGCACACAAACCATCTAGAGTGATGACCATGAAATATCCCAGTCATTATGGGATGTAGGGAATTTAAACAAACCTTGATCTTATAGGCTTGTTAGATAGGGCATGGATGTATAAGTTACGCCTCGATCCAGCCATCACCTAGTATTCTTGGTATATGTCCACATACATCCACATATACATGGTTCATATAAGTGTACTAATGATATATTGATACTATGTATAAATTATTACTATACACCAATGGTTACAGAATAAACGCTTATTCTGGCTAAGAGCTGAAATCGGTTGAGCCACCATGTGTCCTAAAGGAACCTGAGTGAGTTATAGTTTATTTATTTACCATTTTTCAGTATTCTATTTACCTTCACACTGCATTGCATATATTCAATGACCATATATTATTGTAGAAATGATGGGTGGTAACCTAAAGGGATTTATTTATAACTCTATACTTAGGACACCATTACACTTAGGTACCCAAGTAGATCTCATGTTCATAGGACCATGGATTATTGCTTGTGATGATTTTCTCATACCCATGTGTTAAGATCACATGAATGTGATGGAGATTAGTATTCACATGGATATCACCCACATGTATTTTTCATTTATTTAATTTCATTATTCATTTATTGTACTGTATCATGTTTCCTTTTCCATGTCTATTGTCTAGTTATGTCTTATCATCTGGGCATGAATGAATTTTTATGAGTTGGAATTGATCATCTTTATATTTAGTTTATTATTAATCCTTTATTTTTACGTCTTTATTTATTTACTATTTCTTTGGTTGTTTATTTATTTTTAATACCACTATTCTACAGTGATATGAGGGTACGGTCTATCTACTATTAACTCCTACCACCTTTACTGGTAATTATATGCCTCTTGTGTATGGGTAGTATTTCTTGACTCCATGTTACCCATCGGTCCAACTACCAGTTTAGTCGTAATTCAAGCCGAGACATCAAAATGTTTTATCAAAGTCATTCTTTTTTCCATGTCTTACTGTTTTGGGATGGTATACATTAGACTAAGAATGTGTTGACATTTGGTAAATAGTCAATCTTAGGAGTGATCAACACATATATGGGGAAATGTCTAAGAGGCCCAGGATGGGATTTTGTTTCTTTACTCTTCATTGCTAATGTTGATTATGAGTTCACCATGAGTTATTGGAGTACATTCCATGAATTATTGATTTATGAAATTTAAGGTATTTTTTCGCTATGTATAGTATGGATTCATTAATAATTACATGCATCATTATAGGTATGTTGATATTCAAATGCCATAAATATTCCATGCTATGTATTTGCAGTCATATGATGCATACTGATATGGTTTATGTTAGCTCAATGTTATTCCATTCTGTAATTTTCTTTAGCACTTTTATTTACAAAACTTGATTTGATGAAATATTTATCGTGTTTATGTGATACCATGATTAGTAAATATTATTCCATGCTTACTAATTATATTAGGTTTTCTTTCATGTGATTGAAACTTCTATTCTTATTGTCATGTTTTTCTATATTTATTACTTTTGATTACATGCCTATTTTTGTAATTGATATGAAATTATATGCAATGGGTAAATTTATTGGATTCTATTAAATAGGGACCTATTTTCTTTTTTACGGTGTATGGTCACCTAATAATTTGGAAATGGTTACCCAAGTACTTGAAACAACCTTGATCTTTATAATCACATCCAATGATTATTTCTAAAAAGGTGAATTAAGCTAAAGTTCAATTTTAAACTGAATTGGTTTCGATTAAATGTGACATATTCTATGATCAATAATGTGTATGGGATCTTTATAAATAGAATAAGGAAACCCATATAATCCAACTGTTTTTAAGACCATATTATATTTTTAAATTGTTATAAATGTAAAATCAATATAATTTTGATCTAAAATGGATTTTCTTCTTTATTAAGTCTTACAAACTTATTAATTGAAAACAATAACACATATGATTAAACTGTTAAATGCATAACTGGACCCATGTAGGCTAGTTGAGGATTTTTTTATGAGATTACTATCTATGGGAGTTTACAATATCTATAATTAAGAAACTATTATTGGATTTCATTTTGACGAACCTTGGAAGGCTTATTGGGCCACATGTAGGATTCCTTATCAGCTAAAAGGAATTTTTATGATAAATTTCCTAACTATGGTAAGACATCAATAAATGTTTAATGTATTAGAAGGGTGGTTTCTAAGACATTATAGTTTAACCTTGTAGCGTTCGTTAAATAAAGTACCATTTTTTTCATTATGAATTGGTACTTGATGGTCATTTATAAATATTTTAAATGTTTAAAGGTTTAATGGGAGTCATGGTAATATATTTTAAATGGAATGTAAAGATTCATCCTTCATTTAATAACTCATGTAGTTGCAGTTTGAATATCTATTTTTGGGTCTATAGAATGGAAACATTTTCATTTTCTATAGGACATTCTAGCATCTAGAAATGAAATTAACGATGGGTGTAAAACTGAGGGAAACCCATTACTGTGACCTAGTTGTATGGTCAGTGATTATGATTTTGTAAGGGGCTAGCGTGAGGTAGGGATCACCCTTATCCCTTAAATTCCTTACTAAATGATGTTTTTTATAATCTATGGTATAATTACACTTTCTTTGTCCCTACCATAGATCATAGAATCTAAAATACTTCTATTTTTAGATTAGTGGTCAGGGTATCCTAGACCCTTTCTATTGGCATGAGCATCAATTGAGGCTCAATTTTTGTAGGTCAGACATGCCTAGGGCATGGTCAGCTGCGTGGTTGGTCTCATGACCTTGTTCAAAATCCTTGGAAATATATAGAGTTTATCAGTTTATTTTAATATGTATATAGAATAGTATGACTTTTATTTAGTTTTATGTGTGCACCATCAGATACTTAAAAAATTGGAATGAAAAGCCTATGGGTAGAATCTCGGATATTAATTATTTCACATAATCCTTCGAGTTGTATGAATTCAAATATTTGGTACACATTGAGTTACAAATATTATAATGAAATAGTTGAGTTTAGTGGAATCATTGATCATTAAATCGTTGAGTACATTCAGGGGTCATCATCGGAGTAGAGTGACTTATCCGTTTAAGGTGAGTTTGATCTATCATGCTAAAAATAATCTAGTTGATCTTTCAATCCGGTGACTAGGACACACATATGGTTGTTTTAATCAAATTAGTTCTAGAGAATACATGTCTTCCCTGGTAGAAGAAACATATCAATGGGGGTCTATTTAGAAATGGTCGGTCTTGCTATAATTCCTCTAAGGTTGGAGAGTTTAAATCTTGTCAATGCATGATTTGAATCACAATATTTGTATATTTATATGTGTATGAAAACTTTTATAAACACCATTGGTCATTGATGTAATTTTATTGTCAAGCATGAATGATCATGGGATTCCTCAAGTGGAATAGGAATTTTGATCATCTAATGGAGATGTGTGTATAGGTGATGCCAAGGTTCACCAAAGGATTTTTCCAGTAGTGGTTCGACATCACTTTTTCTTTAGTTAGTGTATGGTCGGTATGGAAATATACCGAGAAATTCATCTTAAGGTATCATGATTGAATCTAATCACATGGAATTATGCAATTTCTTCTAAGAAAACTCTTTTAGTGATGAGAATGTCCCCTATCTTGACATATCCCTTGATGGAATAAGAGATCATTAGTTATACGACACAATAATTATTTTTATGACATTGAACCCAATGATTAATCTCCATTGGTGTTGTGTTTTTAATTTTTAGTGGTTTTAAGCATGCATGATATGACATGGGTGATAGTTGGGTTCCCATGTAGGAGATCCAATGATGAAATCTTATAAACCCTCCATTTCCCAGTGAATTCACCGCCATTCAGATTCCACATTGGGCTAAATAAAAAAATACAATACAGAATTCAATGATTTTTACCAATATCTAACTTGAAAATCTTGATCACATACTACCTTAAAATAACTCCTTTTACTATTGATTAATGAATTTAAGGTTATCCATGACTAGTTTTAGAACTCGGAGGTGATTATTAAACGGTGAAAATTTTAGTGGATTTGATCTTTGTTACACGTTCATTAATGCTGAGGAATGAAAATTTAAATGGGAATCTGAGGAGTTGATGAGGAAACATAATCAGAAGTCAGTTTTGGGTTTCTGTCAATGTGTTTGGGGTAATTGCAAGATTCCTTGAAGGAAGGAATTATAGTTCAGTTGCAAGGTGCCGACCCTCTAATCCATGCATCATCCAGATAGTTAGCTAGAGTGTATCAACATATTATACTTCTTATTAATTTTATATAGTATATGGAGAACCATTTTGAAATAAAATAATCGAGTTATGGGGGGAGTGTATTAATGGTCATATGTGTCTTTAGAAGTAATCTTTTACGACCAACATTAGTTAGTTAGATCAAGATTCAATAGATTCAATATGTTGTGGTCACTGATATGACTATTTAGGTAATGAGGTCCTCCCTATTTAAGAATAATTCAAAGTGAATCATTAGAAATCATAATTCCATTCATTGTAAAAAATTCTTGTTGTGGAGGTTCATTGTCTTTGAATTTTCCCCTTTGATGCTAAAACCTATGTTAGGAAGCCCTGATATCCTGATGTTTATAGTGGAGATGGAGTGATCATGTGTCTAGATAAATAGGATTATATAAGACCGATTTTAGTGCTTCAAGATACAAAAAAGAGTGTTGGGTCAATTTTTTCACATCTTAAGTGTTGTATGGTTAGTAATGCTTGAAGTTGTGCTGGTCATTTGGCAATTCAATGTGACCGTTTGAAAAATTCTTCATGACACAAGTATATCGAGTTCTTTTTTTCTATTTAACATTGGATTTTCAATGATTAGTTTTTCAAGGGTGTGGAGGTTATAATGAATTTTGTTATGAGAAATGGTAATATTATAAGTGATATTTAATTTTTTCCTTTATTGGACGATTCATTCATTGAACCATGAATTGGAATGTAATTATGAGAGGTGGAACACTTCAATATGTTTTTTAGACTGTGATAATGGCTCAAGGGATTTCTTGGGTGTCTCACTGAGTTTTGGGAGTGTTGAGTCTTAGAAATCACAACTGTAGGAGGTATGAACAGGGCACATGGTATGTCCAAAAACATGTTCCCCCCTTTAGAAAACCATGAGAGTTGTGGAGGTGAGGAAATTTTAAGATCATGGTTTATGCTTGTTTTCCCAAACCATGGGCCTAACATCCATAGTTAGTGCCACATAGGTAGTATGATCACACAATTCATAGCATGTTTGGTGCATGGTAAGGTAAACTATGAAGAAAAATCAATGAATTTTGGGGTTCTTAGGCATTGGAAGTTTCCTAGTTGATGAAAAGTTTGGCCAAACCCTGGGACCATATAGTGTGCTCTATTTTGAATGGTAAAATTACCCTTTTCACATAATGACTTTATATCTTCATTTCATTATTTATTAATCTCCCTCCATACACATGACCTCCCTACTGTGCATCGTTGGTTTCTCCCAAAGAAATACTAGGTATGCATGAATCTCCTTAGTACATTATCTGATTCAATTATTGTTTTCCTCTATATATCCACATCAGTATTTTCTTGATTACATTGGAATATTTTTTTAATATCTTTTTGACCATGTTATCTTGGTGTAAGCTCAATAGGCGCAATTTCAGGGTGGTTGATTATTTCTTCAACATCATCAAAACATGAAAAACTAAGACTTTTTTATTTGAAGAGGAAATAATCAAAATCATATGGTAGATGGTGTTCAACTTTTTCTATATATTTACGTTGACTAATAAATGTTTCTGTTGGGACACACACTGGCATTTACCAAATGTTGACTAAAAACCTGAATTGTCATTTTATATTGGAATATAAACCTTGTATTATGTATTTTGGGCCTCGTTATGCAAATAGATGATGTGAAACCTGACCTCTGACACACGTTGGGTGTTCTAGATTATATTTTCCTATTATAATTAATTGATGAAAGGGCTATTTTCATTATAATAGTTTTCCTTGTTATTATAATGGATTTGCTCCTTGTACTGAATTTACTATATTATAATTGATACTCCTAAGTTCCATGTTGAATCATAATAAATTGAATTTCCATGTGTGATATCTTATTTAGATGTATCTTTGGATGAAATATATTATGATTCTTAAATACGATTCATAATTGTAGTACCTGAATTTTTTGATAAAAAATGTCTATTTTATAATTAAACCCCTCAGATGAGGTGCAATTTTTTGAAAAAAAAACTTATTTTTAGTTAACATCATAATTCTTAGTCTTACGGAATTCTTGATTTTCCTATTCTATTGTATGGTAGTTTTCAATAATGATTAGGAAATGGACATATCAGATATTTTGAAATAGCTTTCTCCCATTATTTATAAATGTTCGTACAACCATTTCACTTCCTATGTGCATGTAGTTGACCACTCATATCTAAGTGGATAATGAACCATGATCCTCCAAAATGATTGTCTTTCTTAATAAATGGAATTTCCTCGATAGGTAATTTCCCAATTGGACCACGATACCATCTAAGTGAATCTATTAGATTTTTATTTCAATTTCCTTCATTAAATGTATAAAATGGATTTTTTTTAAAAAAAATTAAAGAATGTTCATGATGGATTATTTTCAATGAATGCATTAAATTGTGTAATTATAAAGAAATTGAATTTGGAGGCATTACCAAACCACATTCTAAATCTAAATAAACATAGTTTTATAAATTTTTATTTAACCGAATGGTATTTGCATGATATTTTCCTTTCACGAATGAATTGAATTCATTAAATGATTTTATTTTTAAATTTTTGAAGGTAAACTCCAATCATTGCAGGCTTAATACATTCTATAATTTAATTATGATGCCAATAATGATAATAAGGCCTAATAACTGTATATAATGAGAGGTATTTCCTCATGGAATCAATTATTTTTTATTAATATTACTACGAATTTGTTTGTCTATTGAACAATGGTAAGGGATCTGTTGAGCATGATGATATCCCATTTTCATACATCGAGTGTCAAGAATGATGTCCCACAACATTGATATTATATTGATGGTGGGAATGATATTCCATGTCACCTATTTATTGTTGGAATGATGGTGCACAGACAAATTCGAGTGTTGACATGATGGCACAATCACCATCTTGAATGATAAGAATGAATTCTCTCAGTCGTTATGAGATTTTGGTTATGTACTCAAATTATTGAACATATAGGCTTGTCAAACTGTTTATGGATTTATGAGTCATGCCATGGTCCAACTGTCACCTACTATTCCACATATGTTGCCTTATATTTTCACACATAATTGGTTCTTATTGGTGGATGTAATATATAAAAATACTATTTAAATACCATTACTATATAAATATTTTTATGTATCATACTCTAATTCCATTTATGATCCAAATTAGGTAGATGCAGCAGGTATACCTCAAGAACCTGAGAGGGATGTTGTTTATTTATATAGAATTATTCAGTATTCTATTCACCTGTACACTTGTTAACTTATATTCATTGAATGGATTTAGTTGTAGACATCATGTGTGGTAGCCTACTGGGATTTATATGTGACAACATTATCATGCCTGCATTGCACTAGGGTACCTAAGAATACTCAATTTTTGAAGGACCATGGATTATTACTTGTGATGATTTTCATATACATGTGAGTTTGGATCACTGGACAATGGTGGAGCTCAAGATGTTCATAGATATCACCCTTGGGGATTTTAATTTTAGATCATTTCACAAATCATGTATTGTAATGTATATTTATTTCCATTTTATGTCCACAGTCTTGTTACGTCTAGTAATGTGGTCATTCATTCACTTTTGTGTATTGGAATTGACATTCCTTATATATAGTTTATTATTATTCTTCTACAACTCTATCTTCTATTCATTACAGTTTTAGATCTTTTTTATTTATTTATTATACCATTTTGGTAGTCTGATATGAGGGTATTTTCACCACACTATAACCTCCTCAGTCCCTCACTCCTTTTCAATAGCCTCAAGAGTATGGGGAGGCATGCTTGACGTCATGTGGCTCACTAATCTAGTTTCCCATTTAGTTTTCATTTAGGACAAGATGTCACATTTTCTCACTTGTTGAGGAAATGTAATTTTATTACTTTTTTTACATCAATTTTCAAATTTTCTTCTATTTTTATTGTTAGAATAATTTATTTTGTTTAATAATTTACAATTTATGTATTTTTTAGATCGAATGGTTAAAAAAAATTATGCATTAAAAGTGTGTTTTTTGTGTTAATTTTTTAGTTTTTTAAAAGTAAAATCAATTAATTCTATTTTTCATTTAATCATTTATTTATGTAATTTAATTTAATTTATTTATTTTAATTATTTCATTTACAAATAAATAAAATATCACATTCGTTTTTCATTAATAAAATAATCATTTACGATTAAAAATTTAATTCAATTCATTAAATAATTAAATAATATTTTGTTAATTTTAATTTAATTATTTTTCATTGATAATTCATTACATAAATAATTTGTTGGATAATTTAACCTAACTGACTCGTTCATTATTATTTTTTTATTTTTAATTAATTTAATAATTTCAAATTTTTAATTGAATAAACTTCATTAATTTTTTTATTTAATAGTTAAAAATTATAATTGTATCTTTTAATGTTAATTTTTTTTATTATTTTTATAAATATTGTTATTTTATTTTTATTAATTTGTTTTCATTGATTTCTTTAAAGGTACCATTTCAACTCACCACCACTGTTCCACCTCAACGGTGACATAGAGTCTCCGTTCTAACCCTTGTCTCACAGTTCTTCCTCCCCCAGACTCACCTTCCACTTCACCACTAGTAGCATAGAAAATCAACAACCCATCAAAACCAAATAACATATTAAAATCAACCCAAACTAGAAGATTATAATTGAAACAGAGAAGATAAAAAATCATTAAACGAGAAGTAGATCAAAGGAACACTAGATCTATGCAAATTGAAATCCCCAAATTCAAACCAGACATGAAATACCTAACCGCACCACCACCTAAAATTTTAGTAGACCAATCCATTTAAACCCACAGCTCTCATGTCATAACCAAAGAGGAAGATCCATCAATACACCCTTCTTCCCTTCACCACACTGCCTCACCCACGAACCTTCTAGCATGGATTGAAATAGAATCATCCACTGATGATGTGTTGGACCGCCAAAAAACCTACCCCCTACACCACTACTCACCAGATATGACACATTCACCTTCCGAGGATAGGTAACCACCCGAACCTCCAGTGTCTAGCATCGTTACCCACTCTTCTATGTGTGTCATTGTCATGCCATTTTACGAAAGATGGACACTGAATCCCTCTGGTTATTGC
The DNA here is from genome assembly GCA_963277665.1 of Viscum album. NCBI lineage: Eukaryota > Viridiplantae > Streptophyta > Magnoliopsida > Santalales > Viscaceae > Viscum > Viscum album. Next base: position 3,898,260 of record CAUJRU010000001.1, read on the forward strand.
TCACCACTCTTACTCCTCCCCTTTCTCCTTCACACCCACTACAACCCAAATTCCCTTCCAATAACTCATATATTTTTCATATAATATTTAATTTAAAACAAAAATGTGTATTATAATATATATAATTAAAAAATAATTAAAAATTAATATAACTAATATAATAAAATGATTTACAAAATAAATATTTATTCTTTATTGATATATTAATACTCTTTTTTTGTTAATTAATATATGTAATGATTTTAATATATTGTTACACACACACACACAGATATATATATATATATATATATATATGTGTGTGTGTGTGTGTGTGTGTGTGTGTGTGTGTGTGTGTCTTTTTATTTAATAATAGTTTTGTTGTTTTACCTACCTCACATCATGTCTGTTATTTTATACATAGTGAATCCTACTCATGGAGATAGTATAAGGTGATCGTGGGAGTTGAAGGTGAGGGTGATTGTTGTAAGGTGCTAGGAATACATGGTTTATTGAATGAAGTTGTTTACATTCACACAGATATCACCAAAGGATGGAAACCCACATTTCACATCACGCCATGTGGGATGTTGTTGACTATTAGGATCCAATTTTTCACTAATTTTGTTTTCTAAATAAGAGGATCACTTCTCCTCCGTTGTTAGGGACAGGACGCTTCAATTCACCATTCACCACTCTATCCACACCTCACATACTCGGGTTCATATTCAACCTGTAGAAGAGACAATGCTCCTCCATCTCCTACTCCACCTTCATGCTCTGCCTATTTGTGCTCTATTTTTTAGTTATTTATATCGTTTCCTGTAAATACATGTGATGATTGTTTTTAAAATTGAATTTTTTAATTGTTTTGTTGATTTTTTTCTTCATTTCTTTTTGTTCCCCGGATCTCTTATCTCCAAAAATGGGTATCTAACATGTAGGGCCCTATTTAGGTTAAGGAACCCGACGTGACTTGGAGATTTCAAGCGTCATCTTGATCATAATTTTCTCCACAAAGTTTTTATGAGATCACGATGGTGATTTGGGTTGTGTGTGAGCGAAATTTTGCAACGAAACGGTTTCTTTATCGATTTCCCTTGATCATTTTTCCTCAATCTCTTGATTTGATTGATCGAGTAGTAAAATGAGGTTGTGTGTTTATGGATCCATTGATGATCACATCAGTCATGATGAAATTCAGGGTTGTAGTGGTTTGATCTGAGATGTGTTCACGATGGGAGAGAGCTTGTGAGTTATAAGTAATTATGCGCATATGTGATCTATGTTTTGGGTGAGATATGTGGGTGATCCAATCTATCAGATATGCATTAAGATAGTCAAGAATTTTTTATTTTATTCTTTGGTATATCTATTATAGGAAGTTGAGGGTGAATCAACCTATGTCCAGATCTGTTCATACGAACTTTTTTTCTATGTATATATAATTTTATCCTTCGTTTTATTTGTGTTCTTTATATTTTTTTTCTTTTTTCACAGTTTTTTCTTTTTTTGATTCCATTACATTCTTCAATTATATTCATCAATGTGTTTTGTTTCTTTATTTTTATGTTTTCAAAATATTAAAATAATAATAATTTTTGTAAAAACCAATGCGGCTCTCGACACTACTTCCTTGAGAGAGACCCTCTGATTATCCACTATTGTATATATTGGGTTTTATAAATGAAAACTTGAAAATCCTTATGATAATTAAGTCATTAATAGTATTCAATTTCAACCAAATAGAATAAATGAACTAATGATATCCATCACTATTAACTGGTATGAGAAACTATTCAATAACATATTTCAAAAAAGTATCCAAAAATATACAATTGATGATGATAATGTTCCACAAGAATGGGGCTTTTTACTAAACCCAAATGTAGCACCCCAACCACAAAATCTCAAAAAATTATATAAAAAATACACAATCATTAAATAACTTCTATAAAATGGTCCCAACAAACACACTTTTAACCCTTCATAATTATAAATTCAAAATAAAGAGTCGAATAAAGTTGAAGGTTCTTTTAGGTTTAGTGTTTTATTGAGATATAAAAAAATTTATCTAACAAATCATATTTATTTCACAACCATTAGACATTTCACCATAAATAATAAACTACTTAATAGAGGATTTGTGTTAAATATCAACCATAAATTTATCCACACGTGTTACTCTTCTAGACATAACTTGTGTTATACATTTCATTATAACACCTGGAGATGGAAAGATATGAAGGGTCAGATAAAGTAATTAGTAAGGGTAAACATAATATATTGTAAATAAATCATAACTGAGTATAATATAAGAAAAAATAATATATTTGGAGTATAAAATAATAAATAAATCCACAAAATAATGAAATTTAATATATATTACTCCCATTTATAACAATTGAAATGAAAATATCACATGAATAACAATTAATAGTTCCATTGAGTTGAAATGAAAAAAATCACTACTAATTAGATTCCCTATTATATGGCATAATAATATTAGGAATCATAATATTACCATCAATGCCCAATTTCTAGGAATTTTTTTCCCTATGATGGTATAAAAAAAATATAAATGCTAGTTTTTTGTCATGTTCCCTATTCATACATCAAGTGGATATTTCAAGCTCCACCAGTCACTAATTATGTGTAATGGATTAATAATTTGAATAAACAAGTAAACAATGCATTATATATTTATATACAATTTTTATTATTTATTAGTAAACATATAGATATCAATAAAAACAATATTGATTTCCAATATTTCCTAAATCAATAAATGGTATAGCTTTCAATAAAATCATATTCAAACAAAAAATGTATAAATAATGGGGTATATTGTTAAATGAATAATTTCCACAATCACACAACATATAAAATCTAATTGAATTATCATCGAAAATGTGGAAAGTCATTAGAAAAAAATTCCTTCATATAAAAGAGACTCATTTGGAATGAAAAAGGAAATGAAATATTTTTAAAACATTTATCTTCGTAATAAAATATCATTAATGTATTTGGAAATTTATTTAGTGAAATGATATACACAAGAATCAAACAATCATGTTTTTCAATAGAAATCATGTCTCAATAAAATAGAATTTTTATTCAAACACCCTTAGAGTTATGTTAACATAATAATTTAATGTATATAATAGGGAAACCCAAAAAGAAAAATGTAATTATAAGATAAATATTCTTTATTAATAAAGTAAATAGGTCTATAAATACACTATATAAAATAAAATATGTTTCAAATTATCAAATAAGTCTTATTGAGTTGAAAATATATGCAACTGAAACATAAATCTTTCGAAAAGTTTTAATAGAAACCCATAATGGATACAATTATTAATGAAAGTATAAATACTATGAATAATGTGAGAATCAATATTTAGAATATAAAAGGGTTTTTTAGTACACCATACAATAGAAACGGTTTTTTATAACATGTTCATGTATGATGGAATTGAAATTAAAGACACAAATCCATTACAGAAAATATAAACATTAATTTAATAATAATTTGAAAATGAGGTGACATTAAAGAATTGAGAAAACCAAAAAATATTAATTAAATTTAGTACCATTTATTCTTTAGGAGTAATAAATCATTCATGGGACAATAGTATTTCAATAATCATGTTTCTAACTCAATCCATGAAAATTAATATTTCACAAACCCTCAAAACTAACATAATCATTGTGGTTGGGACCATTTGATAATGAGGTTATATGGAAGAATTCTAGAAAATTATAAAATAATGAAAAAATATATTTCCAATTATTTTTTAGATAGATTAAATCATGATTGGAACAATAGTGTTTATACAATAATAATAATAACTCAATAGAAAAAATGAGTTTTCATAAAACCATACTAGTAACATAATCATTTTTATAAGAATCATTAGGTATTGAGGTTATAAAGAATAAGTAAAGATCATTATAAAAAAAACATGGAACTAAAACAGAATACATAAATTATTTATTAAAAATTAAGTATTTAATATTGTAGTTTCAATGAGAAATTATGAAACATTTTGGATAAAATTTATGTTATCATAACCCTTCATAGCTTCTGAAATTTTGGAGTTAACACAATATGAGAGAAAATCAATTTAATAGAAAATAAATATAATTAATTATAATGGAATTATGATAAGGAATATTATATGGGATGTAGATACTCATTTCAAAAGAAAACATGATGTATAATAATAAATTTTTCTCCAAGGTTAAAAATATGTGGCATGAAACCCGTAACTTGATTCTAGGACTCCATAATAGAACTTCAAACTCATATATAACATAAATAAGTATCTTAATAACTTTTTTCATAAAATATTTCATTTATGTAACTATCTAATATTATAATTTATAATTATTTATTATGTGTTATTGTAAGTTATTAACTATTATAAATACAAGGATGGGTTTATCTGGATTGTTTTGAACTATTTTAATAACATTGTATTTTTCATCAATCATCTCCAAAAATATAATCATTCCATGAAAATTTAGCTTCATTGAATATAAAATATAATTTAATTACAATTATATAATATCATTCCATTAGTGATTTATTTATATTTTAGAAAAATTTAATCGATTTCATCATATTTTGGTCATTATATTTATAAAACATTATATTTTAATATTTTAATAACCTGACACACTAGGGCTTGCATGGATAGTGGAAGCATGAGAATCAATGAAACCAAATACCTCCCCTAATATGTAATGGGGCTGGAAAAAATCTTTTTGAAAGAAGAATGTAAATGGGAAGAATTTTCCTAGTGTAGTTGTAGATATTTTTTCACCCATATATATAATTTTTTTTGGGGGATTAATAACAAGCATTTTAATATCTTCAGTAAAATCATGAACTTAATATCCTCTTGACAATAAATCAGATTATGATATATTAAAATAAGAGAGTGGAGTGGGGAAATACATGACCAACTATAAATGAAATCCCAAAATGAAAAAACTAAACTAAATGAAATCATAGTGATTATGGATCCTAATATCAAATTCAACAAATCTATGTTGTTAATACAAAAAGGATACCCTAATCTCTAGTTATGTCACTTGTGAATTTTATTTCAACTTTATTATAGTTTACACATGGGAGAAATGATCATCGAGGGTTCAGTATATAAATTCCCAATAGGTTCCCTGATAATTGACGAGGGGGGAAATATATAGATATAATAAATATAGTCATCTCCACCAAAATATTGAGAGACATTGAAGCCCAGTAGATACACATATTCTCCCAAAGAAACCCAGTAGAGAGAGTGGATACATATCTTGTATCTCCGTCTAGAGTAAATTTGTCTACCTACAATTCCAAAATCCCATTTTTGATGCCTAGGATCAGTCAAAACACCACCACATTCAGTGTTTAGGGTACCACATCAAGATAATTCACTCCATTGTGGAGGGAAAACTAACTATACTGAATGACCCACACAATGTTTTTTCTCATTGACAATGGAGTACCACTCTGTAGATTGAGTACATGCACCCAGTCTAGGTGAGTGAAATATCTTCCAGTTGAATGAGTATGGGGAACCTTCACCATGTTGCGCTAGGGTAGTACCAACCTTGAATACTCTATTATTACCCTACCTAATCACTACCAACACTAAGATTCAATTAATGAATCAACGCACTCTAAACACTTTACATTATATATTTTTTATGAAATAATGTGGACCACTATCATTTTTTAAATGAAATAACATATTGGATATGCTACTCACCGGCTAATATATGAATTCAAAATAAGGAAATGTGATAGGAACATATATTTGGAGGTAATACGCGATGTTTGTTGTGGTACAAGTGAAATTTCTACCTACCTCATTACTTAGTTTTTTCCCCTATATTCATTGATTTGTAATCCTTCTCATTTTATACTAGGTGTATAGGTGTTACAAGGTGCGTCTCATCCACTGAAGGCATGCATGTGTGATCCTAGTCATTCTTGAGATATTCAGGTCTTTGCCATTCACCTAGTCATGTATCTAGTATTTCCTAAACATTAACCCATTTTTAGTGTCTCTTTTTTTCCTATTTATGTATTTAAATTATTCTATGGAATAATTTTGGAGAGATTCATAGAGACTGCGTGAGATTCTAGGCCTCTTAGGCCAATTATTGATATTATAAATATATTAAATAAATTTATTCCATATGAATTATTTATTTTAATAAAGGAATATATCAAATAAAATGTCTCAGACATGAAATTTGATATCAAGAAAATTTCTCAGACATGGAATCTGATATCAACATTAAGTCTGGAAATTTGGGTTTACCCAACATGTGGCCACTGTGTAGTCTACACCGAGAATCTGATTGAGGAGTCCATGGGTGGGTGAATTTAATAAAAATAAATATGTACTTTATTTATTATTTGTATAAAATTTCCATATTAATATTTTATAAAAATAACCTAATATGTTTATTTTTCACCGGTTATTCATAGAACCCGAATGAGATATGAGAGAAGGTTCTGGGCAATACTCATTGGTGAATAAAAATTGGATGATGAATGCCGATCTAATAGAGTGGAAGCAGAAGTATCATGCCTTTTTTCATCATTATAAAATGTCGAATTGAACAATTATTTTAACCATAGGTTTTTAAGGGATCCCCAATAGTGGTTTTGACCCCTTTGATTCATTAATTAAGTGTGATTTTGTATCTTTTATTCATGATCTGTGTTTTCTCACCCTTAGAATGATCATGTCTAATTAATTAAATACATTATTTGAATTATTCTTTTCATTCAATGATTTGAAAATTATTATTAACATTAAAGCTATTTTTTCCATGAAATATTATCTAATGATGTATTTATACTCTTTCGTATGCCTTTCCCCAATTCTATATTGCACTCTTCTATGTTGACTGATGGGTCCATGGCTCAACATTGATGGGTTGAGTCTGATCAATATTCCACCCTTAGATTTGTGTTGGATACATTAATGATGACCTTATTTATTATTTGGTAATATATAGATATGCTTTTCAATTAGTTATTTCTGAATAGTTATCTAGTACAGTTGATGGGATGTGATGTGAGGTCATACGAGTGATATGAGGTGATTAAGACTTCAACTTGATCATGTGATACTAATTTCCATTCATCAGGTATTGGTAATTAATAGATTTATGTGTTTTTCATAGATTATGGGTGTTAATACGATGGAAGTAATTTTGGTGGTGGTTGATCTAGAGACCTATAAAATTAATGTATTTTGATCTATTGCAACGCACATCGTTCAGTCCCATAACTGTAGTGATAGTGTTTGGTGAGAAGTTAAACATCACACACTATGTATGTGAGCATACACTGTGTGACATTCCCATGTGGGAAGTTATTATTCTAGCTACAAATTCCCAAGGATATATGTGGATGGACACAACATTTACCTGAGTTAATGGGCACAGACAATAATATACAGGCACGATATAAGATGCACAGAAAGGTAATCTAGTGGTCATATATTCCATTTATCTCAAAGATAACATATTATAAATATACATTGATTCATGAGTCGTTTACTAGGATATAATGTAATGCAAATTGAGTAGTGCCACATGCCTTGTGGACCCCAAAAATATTTGGTAAACCAAAGTGAATCTTCTACCTATCGTGTCTCTTTGTTTAGAAAATCAATTTTGGATAGTGTGTTTCCAATCATGAGTGTTATAAAATGTTGAATTCTATTGTATACATTATTGATTCTATTGATATGTGGTTTGAGAAATTCCATGTGTGACTATTCTATAATAGATATTTTATTATGTACGTGACTAGGTGTGATCGTCTGAGAAATATTATGATAAATATTGTCATTATTAAACATTATTCATTATTTATTAAATAATAACACAAATATTGCAACCCATAATATATGTAAGTCCATTTTAATTTTATTATTAGTTATATTACATTATAAATTAAAAACATTCTTCACATCGTAATTATTTGGAACATTGAAACCATGCTCATAATATTCCATCATTATGAAAATAGCCTTGGATAAACTTGGGACATTCATAAAAAAAAGGGTGATCTAAAATCGTAGTAAGGGAATAAACATAGAATGACATGAATAAAGTATTAAATTTCATAAAATAGTCATTTTAATGTAAAATTAAATGGGCATGATTCATGAAAATGAACAAGAAGTTATTTTATAGAATGAAAACATAGAACTTACATGGGAATGTGGAAACCACATGAAAAATGACCTAAAAACATAGATGAAGGATAAAATTAAATGAATCATAAAATGAAAAAAAGTCACATTATATATTATATTCACTCCATAGTCCCATAAAAGGCACTGTAAGATACTAATACGGTACCCAATTTGTTGGAGAACAATATAACATTGGTTGCACCTGTCACATTCATATCATCTGAAATCATAAGTGTGCTTCATTGATCATAATAAATAATTTTATATATAATCAATATAAATCCCATAATAGGAGTAAGGGTTTCATATATTAATGTTTCCAAAAAATAATGTATTAGATCACCTAGGAAAATAAACTTTAGGGTAAATTGGAGGGGATATTCATAATATAATAGTTTGGAATGAAAAATCACAGTGAAATTTAGGTAACATAAAAGGTATTACATAGAGACCCATAAAATGTCTTAAAGAGAATAAAAGGGTTCGCTATTAATTTTTATATAAAAATTGATAAATGATGGATTTATATGAACTTATTCTAAATTTAAGAATAAGACATAAAGAGGCATAAAATAAGAATGTTTCTTGAATGAAGAGGTGAAAAAGAGAGTCCCTTACAAAATATAGTCATTGTAATGACATAGGTGAAGTATATAATCAGATAGGATAAATTATATCTACTTATTTGGAAATAATTTTGTGATTACTGGGATCATTATAATGTAATGAAAACATAAAATTTTGGGACTTCATGGAAAAATACAACGATTGATCTTGAATTAAAAATAAGAGAGAGAACCCCCTTACCTTGAATGGGTGATTCCAAAAGCTTGTAAGGGACTTTAGGAATTCTTGGGGTCACTTTGGGAGGACTATATAGATGGTATGGAATAGTAAATATGTGATTCAAGGTCTTTTTAATGAATGGGAAGTTGTTTTTTTATAATATAGGAACATAGAGGGAAGTTTTTATTATTTAACAAAATATGGTATTAGACTATATAAAAAAATGTTTTCAATACCACACACCATCCCATTATTTTTCACCATGTTTTAAAAAAATAGGTTTTTTTACATTATTATTAATTCCATATTCGTAACTCTATACAATATAGTCATTGGGGTGTGGAATTGAGTCATGATCATAAAGAAATGATTTTATAAACAACAAATTTAAGATAACTTTTGGTAGATTAATTAATGCATTATAAAACTAATAGAATATCCTCAAGATTACAAAATATTAAAGGGTTATCACATATTTAGTTTATTTTTCTTTTTATAAATTTTATTACACAACTTTTGTGTTATTATTTTATAATAGTTCACAACATATATTTAAAATTATTAATTTTTTCCTAGTAAAATCAACTTTCTCGGAAAATTATAAAAAAACACTATTGGATAATTTGGTAATTATGATTCTGAATTTAAAATTTATTTAATAAATATATTTATATATTTATGTGAATTTTCACTTTTGAAAAAATAGTTGACATCTTTTTAGAAATGTGGGGATATTTTTGTCCATAGTAGTTTTATGAACCCTTATAGAAACTAACATTATAAATTATTATCCTTTTAAAATTTTTATTTTTATTAAATTATTATTTATTTCAAAAATCCATTAATTCCTAAAGAAGGAAAATCATTATTGAAATTACATATTAAACAAAAATAAAATTTGGGTTTTATCTTTTCAAAATCCAAATGAATTTCAAGGTATTGTCAATATAAAGTAAATATAATCATAAATATATATAATATACATATTCATGTTATTATGTTTTTGAAAACTATCCCTTTATTACACTAGAAAACACCATAAGTTTAAGATTCATATTTATTATATTTTAATGGGGTGTTTTTGTGTTCATGTATTGTGTCATGATTTTAATGCGATTGAACTTATCCAGTAAATGGATTAGCTCATTATTTTTTTGTTGGATCTCAAATTGGGATTACTAAATAGAAAATCCAAGTGATGATATATCCTTTAGAAATATGATAAATGGTATTCATTGGGTCTAATCGTACAAGTGGAGGTTTTAACTTCCTTTTTATGTTTCAATTAGATTTAACAAAACCTTTTATTTATTCTATTCATGTGATCACTATTCGATGACTATATTATATGTGGATATAATTATTAAAGGTTTATAATATATGATTGTATATAAAAACCCCAATGATGTGAATGTGATTTATGTAATAATAATATATAATTAGGAATTTAATTCCATAATAATGGGGGTTTACTTTATAAATGTTTTGGTCGTTACAATCTTACCCCTTTGAAACTTTAACACTTGAAATTTTCATTACACACACTAAAACAGATGAGGTTAATTCTATTACATCACTAACATTAGTTCCCACATTAATTATTTAAACTTATTGATTATACATAACAGTATTTCCATGTAAATTGTGTTATTCCATAGAATGTTATCATTATTTCCTATGATCTTAAATGAATAGACCTTATAAGAATGGTTTTCATTTAATTGAACCACCACTTCATTAAGTGCATATAAGGTTACTAGTATGTAATTACTCAAGAGGTATACATGGACCACATGATATAATTATGTTTCATTAGGTTTGAGTTATAGTCAATAGTAATCCTCTCTGCTATGTTAAAGGATCTCAATGAGACTGATGTATATTGGAATACTCATTCCATTATTTTATACTCTCAAGACTTTCAACCCTAGAGATAAGAAATGTAATACATTTTCTCCAAAATCAATCTCATGGTATCATCAATGAACATAATCATATCTCTTATTCTGAGTTTGAGAATACCTAATATACAGATGAAACTTTTGACCATATCTACCACTTACATGACCAATTTAGGCACCAGAAGTTTGTGTTCAGAAACTTCATCCCAACTAGAATATTTTAACCACCTCTTATTATAATGGTATTTTTAGTGAGTCATTTCAATTATTGAGTGGAAAATATTAATGTATGATAAATTAAAAATGGGGATATTTTGATCCCATCCTCATTTGAAGTCAATTTATTATGCTCTCAGCATGTCCTAGATTGATGGACAATAATCTAAGATAGTAATATTTTTTAGGGTGTTGAGTTTTGTTGATATTCAACTCAGTATTTAGATAATAGTGGTGGTTTTCCATATCAAGGTGTTATATCTATGTTCTTGATCATATACAATCGATAGAGGTATTTCATATAGACTCAAAACAACTCTAATACATATCCTTTCATGTTGACCATGTAACGAGTCCTCCAAAATTATAATTATGTGATGAGGCTTTATAATACAATCCATCACAACCCATATAGAATTATTTCTTCTTAAATTAATAGGAAGACAAGTGTCAAATAACTTGTATTTATATTCTAATTTCCATTTAGGAATGGGTAACAGTTTCATAATCACATTGGATTCATTCCTTTTAATAATATCTAGCTAACATAAAGTAAACATTGATATATATTCCACGAACTCCTTCTTTATATTAACCCGCAAATAGTAATATCTAAGATCTCAAGAAATATTTTTTCTCCCTTTAAGGATGGATAAGTTTAAACTACATTTGTAATACAAAATATTCAACTTAAACTCAGGATTTTAGAGTATGTATAATTATGATATTTTTTTACAACTCATTATCATTTTATTTTAATCTCATAGGATTTCCCTTTTATTATATCCTCTAACTTAAATTAAATGTTCACATCATCATTTTCTGGATCCTTTTTCTTTTCCAGAATGTATTGTTGATAAATCATTTTGTAATGGATTTATGAGGTTCATTCCATTATGATTCCAGTTTTTAGCTTTTTAATGACTAAATATGTCATATAATTATGAATTTCATTCAATGATAAAACTTTTAGCACATTTCAATGTTGAGAATCTACCACATTATTTTCATTACCATAACAGTAGTGTATTATGAATTCAATTTCCTTTATCTTCTGAAACCATTTTGTCTAACACATATTCACCTCTTTCATTGTGAATAAATACTTGGGGATCTTTTAACATATATATATTTCACATCATTCCGTACAAGGATAATTCCAAATGAATTTCAAAGAGAAGAATTATATATAAAACTCCAAATCATGAGTTGGGTATCTATATTCATGAACATTTAATTCTGATGATAAATAGGTTATCAAATTATCATTATGCTTTAGTACACAACCCATGACCATTAATGAAGAATCATTGTTTAGAACCAAAATTCTATAGTTGTGGGTAGAGTACATACAGGTCCATGAAATAGACTTTATTTAAACTCCTTGAAGAAGGATTCAAAATAATTATATTTTAATTAACATGATAGCCTTCTTAGTTAGTTTGGATATAGGTTTTGAAAATCATGATAAATTTATCATAAATAAATTATAATACCTTTCATATCGAAGGAAACTATGGATATCACTCCTTAATGATTCCCTCAGCAATAATTTAATTTATTCTATAATAAAAGGGTCGATATATATCTCATTTATTTTGATAACATTCCTCACAAATGGGAATTCCTTCAATAAAACGACAAATTTTCAATAAATTTTATAAATCTTATACTTTTGTATGCTCTTTATCATTGTGATATGATGTTCATCATGTTCCTACATGATTGTGGATTTTATTTCATTATCATCTGTAAATACTGAAAAAAATGCATTATGTATTATCTAAAGACTCTATTCATAACATCTAAGATGATTTCTGGACTAATGATGTGTCTAAATGGAATTAATATGAACTCATAGCGAGAAAACCTTATACAGTAAGCGGTCTTTGGGATTTCCTTCTTCTCCATAATTACATTACAACACACGAAATAAAATCCTACAAGGGGAAGTGTTGGGATCCATAGAGATAATAAAAAATTTCATTATGTTGTGGTAGAGGTTAGTATTTATTTGTCATGATTTTTTTGATCTCAGGATAATCTATGAAAGGGTCCATTGTCCCATCCTATTCATGATGGAGAGGACCAGTGAACCCGGAGGTGCTTCACGTGGGTGTATGATCTCTTAATCTAGATTATCCTATAGTGGTCTCTTCATATCATCACGTTCCAAAGAAACTATTCAATATGGAGTCTTGGATATTTCAAAAGTCCCAGGTATAGGATTGATTGGAAATTAATCCTTTAAGGTTGGAGTAATACCTTATAATTCATTGTTAAACACATTAGTCTATTCAATCACCAAGGGAATGTTTTCATGGAATCAATATTCCCTACACATAATCATTTGAGCTGAACTCAATGCAGGGACCAGTATGATTCATCAATTAGAACACATTGAGAAGCCCAAAAAGTAATGAACCATAAATGATAATTATTTATTAGACTGATCAAATCTTTATTTCTGATGAGAACTAATAATTATTTAACTAAATTAATAGATTACACACACTCATTTTGTGCACCATATATTCAGTAAATTATCATGTTTCAAATAGTGTTTTCATACTCAATATGTGTAAAATTATATGTAAAAGATGAGTGTAAAACAAGTGAATGATTTGTCCACGCAACAATATTGAAAGAGGAAATTATTTTCACAAAGTAATGAGTGTTAAAGGATAATAAATTATATTCAATATATGTTTAACACTCATCTTTTCCATGAAAATAAACACTCATTAGTGTGTGATTGATCAAATCATTCACTCATTATAATGAATAATTATACTATAATTTCTTTAATGTGTGAATGATAAACACTGTTAACAAAAGTAAGTATATATATAACAGTAATTATACATTTAATCATAATGAGTGTGTGGATGATAAACACTGGTGAATGATAAACACTCATAAAAAAGTGTGTATATATATATAACACTCATTATACTTTCTTATAATTATGATAAAAACCTTCCAGAACTTATCATTCACATGTTATAATGAATATTTATAGTAAGTAGTTTCTCAAAAGGAATCATGTAAAATTATTGTCATCGAGTTTATGTGAGTTTTTATTTTCATGGATTTAACACTCATTATAATTCAATGATAAATATTTATTACACTGAATCAAAATTATGATGGATTCTCATGGATCAAACTGGTCCCCGCATTGATATTTAAAGAGGAAATTATTTTCATTATATATATACTTACTTTTGTTACGAGTGTTTCCAAATAGAAATTCTACAAGCTACCAAACATGGTTATATATTTTTTTTTGTGGTTTTTTGTGATGGATCCATTGAAACATAATGTTTAAATATTGGGGAAAATGATCATTAAATTATTCTCCCTTAAAAATAAATTCATCCACAAAATTCCATTACAAAAATCAAAACAAGTATGGGGATTTTTCTCTCATCACATCCCCTAGATCAATATTATCCTCCTCAGCCATACAATTTCACCATAGAACCCTAACTATATGAATGAAATTTTTCTATAATATCTCACCTCATTGATTCATAATTTTAACTGCTTGTTCCTCATTTTTGAAACGATGTTCTGGTTTCATGGCTTAGAATCATAGTAGATGGGAACATTATAGTAAGTAGTTTCTCAATATTGATATAAGAACACATCATATACATTGGAGAGTTGTGGTGGGAGTTTATAGTGATATGATATAACTATAACATGATCAAGGATATTATTATAACATGATCAAGAATATTACACTCTCCATATTCCACCGACCATGTTGGGGTCATACACCTCATCGCATATACATTCTCAAATGGTTCCATATAAATTCTGTAATATAAAATATTTTTTTTGCTAACATTACCAAGGTGAGGTGTGGATCCCAACATAAATTGAAATACATAATCCAATATATCATCTTATATGGTGGAGTTTTCATTTTCCACTCAAAATATCTATATGTTTGAGTGTGATGAAACATAACTATTTTCCATAATTTGTAAATGCATCCCTAAACCCATGAGGTAATGCTCAAATACTAACCAGATACAATGGATAGTGTTACACCATGAATCGTTAATTCTTCCCTAATTTATATCATTATGAGTTAGTCTAGGGATATATCTTTTTTTATGAAAATAAAATGTGAATAATCTGTAAGTTGATCGACTACAACCTAAATAAAAATAGGGAATTTATATATTTTGGGGAGTCAAATGATGAAGTACATAATGATGTTTTACCACTTCCAAACTAGTATAGGTAGTGGTTCTATCATATCCTTCTATTTCACCCATCTGTGATTATCATACTTAAATACCAAGCCTTGATATACTTATTCTACATTATCCCTGTTCATATTTTCCCAATAAAGGTTTTGGTTAATATTTTTGTACATATTCATGATTCATTAATTTATATAGGAATATAAGCTATGGTAAACAACCCAATGTTCATTATTTAGATATAGTATTATAGGTACATATATCTTGGTTTCCAACATTACAACTATATATTTCTAAAAATTTAACACCATAATATTCACCACCATTTTCAGTATGTTTAAATCATCTTTCACGGCTTCATTGAGAATTATGTGAATGGAAGGTTGAGTAGTTAGTTTGGAAGGATATGATTTGTATACTCCCAATATGACTTCAGGATTCATAAAATGAATATCCAATAATCGTGGATCATTTTTAATTCTCATCATGCATTGAGTAGCATAGTATTTACATTATTGAGAAACAACTACCATATTTCCCATCATCAGGTGGTATTTCATTGGGATGTAAAAATATTCTTTCAATTCCTACCATCTCAATTGGTTAAAATTAAATTAAATTGTTAGAATATATATTTCAATCACTTTTAATCAATAAATATATATAAAAGTTATATGTATTGATAATTTCATGAAATGATTTATATAATGTTCATTATCTCTAGCTCCAATTTCAGGGAATTTTTAAGAAGTGTTTTTAATTATCATGAGTCATAATAAATTACCTTTTAGTTTTTCATGAGTATTATTCTAATATACTTTTTCATGCATCCATATATATTACATACGCATCCAAACTATAGGGAATTATAAATATATGAGGAGTGACCGACCTCTTCTTGAGTTCTCTGAAATTCTCACCAGATTCATCTATCCAAAATAACATTAATCCCTTTAGTTTTATATTGGTTATTATAGATGATAAAAATGTTAAATTTCTAAAAAACATTGTTAATATCAATACAGTATAATTAAATTGTATCAAACAATCATTATTTAATTAATATTTCTAAAAAATATTTGGGATGTTATATACAATAAATTAAACAAACATGGTGAATCATGGAGGAACAAGGTGAATAAAGGATATATTGGGGGTCTAATATAATGAAAACGAAACACATTACCTCTAAAAATCATCACTAAATATGGATTAAATGTACCCAAACAAGAGAAGTAAGTGATCCTAACACCATGAGTTTACATGGAAGGATCAAAATCAACAATTGAATTCCCATCTAACTAGGTATGAATGAAACATATGGGGATATTTATGAAGCCCCATCAAAAAATAATGATGGAATATACGAACCATGGTATTGATCCAAATATAGTAAAAGAGTTATTTATAATGAGAGAGTATGTTTTAATAAAAAATAGGTTGATATTATCCTGAATACCAAGTTAGACACCAGTAAACAACACTCTATCATCATCCTGTATAGAATCAACATCATTAAAATAAGTAGTGGAAGCTAAGATAATGGAACCCCTTTGGCCAAAAACAATACATTTTCCCCTAATAAATAACTTGATGCAACATCCATCCATTTTAATCATGATATCATAATTATGATGATACTAGAATATCCAGTGGCCTAAGGTGGACTATGAGTACTATGGGGAGGGGATAAGGTGTTTGAGAATAATATAAAGGGGGGATTTCATCTCAGATGATGGTGATAAAATCAAATCAATATTAATTAACTTTTTAATGGAGGTGATGTATGTTATATAAAGGGGACCCATTATAGAGAGCTTCATTCCTCACATTCCAGATACACAAACAACCCGCAATGAGGATAAAAAATATATACTTATGTTCATGACCAAGAATTTCTAAATTCAATATCCCAATGTCAAAGAAATTTCTACCTAAATCTTTTAGATATGGAAGTCCATTAAAGGATCCAAAAGAGTTCCACACACTTCTCTCCCATTCATCCTAAAAAAACTAGTTAGTTGAGGTCTCGTCATAGGGATATCTTCAATAAGACCACCTCCAAATAAATGAATATCGATGCACATGATATTACAATCAATATTGACGCAATGATTCATGGTACAACGTGATAGGAAGTAAAATTTATCTGGGAAATACTTGACACATAGTACATACCTTAGTGATAAAAACCTCCATTGTCCTCTATCACTCTATGATAATATTTCCAAGTGAATTCTCCCAATGAATATCCTATAAAAATAAATTTGTCCACCTCAATGTTAAGAATAATGAGATAAAATATCTCATGATGGTATTATGTCTGTAAGTACTGAAGGAATCCTGGAAGCTTGCTTGATTGTATGAACTTTATGTCTCGTTTTGGGCATCTAGGGAAGTCATGCCAGGAACACACCGAGTTGTGATACCAAAAAATAATACAACCTCTTCCGAATATCAATTGAATGTGTCATTGGAGAAACATTTTTTGAGGATGAAGCATGAAGCAAAAACATCTATTAGTATTCCCTAAATAATATTTTAATTTAATCCATGATCATGGCATAGAGTTAATCAATATGAATAGAATCACTATAAAATCCTAGTTTTCATTACATTTTATGACTATATTCCTAGAAATATAATCCCATTTAACAATTCATTGTTTATAGAATGATCTAACATAATTCTTTGTAAATTATGGAGCTCTTATGATTTGATAAAAAAAGGAATCAAAATACAGTTAATATAGTTATTCATAATTTTTATCTTGTTAAGATTATGTTAGTCAATGAAAATTTGAATTGATCTATCTTTTACCATAAAAAAGAGGATGTGTGCTCCTCATTGTGAACTAAAAGGGTTGATAAAAACCTTATATTAATTCTATTTACATGTAAATTTAGTTCCTCTAATTTATAGGGATCAATCCTATATGGAATCTATTAGATTAACATGGAACCATATAGATGTTCCATTGAAAAATCAACCTCAAATTCAGTAGCTAGACCAGACATATCATCCTAAAAAACATCAATATTTTCCTATAAAATAGGAATGGAATCTATATTGAAAATTTCCCTACTAATTTATGAAAATTGTGTATCATTTTTTGGCATCACATCCCATTTTATAGAATTTTTATCCATGAAGATTTCATAAATGGCATGCATTTTTTAGCCTATGAATCTCTAAAATTGAATAAATGTTTTCCATGGTCAATTTTCTAATTTGACAAGTTATATTTATTAAAATCCTTCAAAAATATTTGTAATCATTATTTAAATATCCTAGGAATATCCCCTAGATGTGTCAAATAAGGTTTGTAGTTGGGACTATTTTTCATAGATCATGTCATAGTTTAGTTAATACACAAAAAACCCTCTTCTGTATTATAACCCAATATACAACTATTATAGATCCATCATCCACATACTAGTTTTCAAAAATTGAGTTATTTACTAGGAAAATAGAATTTCCTTTAATGTACCAATTTTTTATGATATCATCCTATGCATCGAATCATATCAAAAGTTTTCCAATAAGGTTATCTAATTCTTATTCTCAATATAATTTCTATTTTCTCCAACATAACTAAATCATTTATCTAATATCAATAATGTCAACCCATGAAAATATTAAATTATATTAAATCCTTAAAATGATTTTAAAAATAAAATTTACGTAAATAATAATATCTCCGGGACTGATTGGTCCAATGTATTTTCAAACTCCCTGTATGACCTTATTATTTTACAAAACATGAGGTAATATCACTTAAAGTCACCATACATGACTATCCTATACACATCTCATTTACCAATCTCATCTTCATAACATGTGGAATGAATATATAAGAAAGTGTGTGATCAAATTCTACGCATCAGATTAATAAACATTTTATAAAGGATAAGATCAGAATAATAATTTATAATGTTTGAATAATTGAAATATCAAAACATCATAAGTGATAACCCCTAAAAATAAGTGATCCTCAAAGTACGTGGAATTATGACATAAATAAA
Organism: Viscum album; assembly: GCA_963277665.1. Classification (NCBI taxonomy): domain Eukaryota; kingdom Viridiplantae; phylum Streptophyta; class Magnoliopsida; order Santalales; family Viscaceae; genus Viscum; species Viscum album. The sequence continues at coordinate 3,917,621 of CAUJRU010000001.1, forward strand.
ATATAGATAAATATAAAATTAAAATATCAACATAATGGATTTCAAGTAATTTCAATTTACCCTTGAATCATGGTAGAATAATATGATAAAGAATAATCTTGATTTAAATAGGGATCATAAATTAACCTAGGTAAACATTGTCACAAACCAACTAGAGTTGTCCTAGAACTGGTCACCTGAGATGGTCTACAGCATGGCCTGAAGGGCGTTCCTGATCTTCATAGGATAGAAACCAGTAAAAACATCAAAAGTAAACCAGATGAGAGGATTAAAACCACAAAAATAAGGGAGACCTCACCAGAGGGGACGGCACAATCAGACGATGAAGGAGAGGGAGAAGATCAATGAAGGAGTAACACCATCAGACTCAGGATGAAGCTAGTTGTATAGGATGGAGGGGCCACCTGAGGAGGGGTTTCCACCATATGAGTAGTGTGGAGGAGAAGAGGGAACCTACTAGTTGCATTTGAGAGAAGGTGGCACTAGAGATAGAGAACAATTAGAGGGGAGGAGATCTAGCGACATGGTGGTGCACATTACAGAGTGTAGGGGGATGATGGAATTTCATGGAGGGGAAATGGAGAGGGTATAGGGAGTCCTAGGTTTTAAAAAAACATAAATAAAATAAAAATATTAATAATACTAATAATATTAACCATAATAATGATAATAACTTTTTTAATAATAATAGTAATCATCATCATCCAAATAATATTATCATTATTATTATTATTATAAAACATTATTTTAATCTGATTTTATTTTAATTTATTTTTTATATTTAAAGTTATTATTTTTAAACAAAAGGCATGCTGCACGGTTTGGCTGCATGCTCTTCCAGACCATGCGCTGACTGTGTGCACCGCTCTAGAACGAGGGGCACACACACATGCGAGCCACATGGTTACCAAATCATACACCAACCATGATGGAAACCTCTTACTAGTTCCCATTACTGAACCACATGATTACTACACGATTTCCCAAATTGGGAGAAAACCATGAACATAACAAAAATTGGCCTGAAAATTCAAAAAAAAATTATATGCGACTCAACCCAAACCTTAACAAAAAAGATCCAAATCAAGAAGTGAATAAAAAAATAAGTCTGTTTGGTCGGGGTGTGAAAATTCTCCCCACCACAGACACTTTCTTACCAAATAAAGTCATCAAGACCAAGGGTAAAAAAAATTGTGTCCATACATATCCACATCCAAAAGAAACATGGAATTCCAGGTTGACTACTTATTCCCCACGTCTCACCAGAACAATCCTAACAAACCCACAACCCAAAAAAGGGGAGAACAATAGGGGTTTCTCCCCACTATAAGGATTCAACTAACACAAGAGCTTCAAATCCTAAACAATACCTCCACCTTAACTGAGAACTAGGGAACCTCCAAAATGAACTCCCACACTTTCCCCGAACAACCAAGACAGACTTCCAAGACTTAAACGAAAAGTACACTACAAGGTCACCAGGAATACCAAGGTACCCAAACAAGGAAAATAAAAATAAATAGACCTCTAGAACTAGGAATTTCCCATTCCTATATAAAAATCCTAACAGAAACACATCAAACATCCTAAGCATGGCCAAGACAACAGATTAGATGAATCCTTAAACTCTCAACCCAATACAAAATAAACTCAACACTAGGAACCCCCCAAAAAATAACATAAACCAAATAAAAAAATCAGAAACCCCAACCCTTAATTCCATAAACCAAAAAAATCACCTAATGATCATAGGTAAACTGAGATCAACCCACAACAGGGTAAAATACACACAACGAAAATGAAAGATTCAAAAATACACATTCATATGGTCACAACTACATAGATTATAACTGAACATGTCCTTGTTAAAATCAAAAAAACACGATTAACATAGAATCAAAAAAACATTAACATCAAAAAAATAAGAAAAAAAGACTTTAATGGTAAAAATATCAACAATAAACACAATATTTGACTATAATTTCACACCCCCGACAACTCCTAACTGTGCGCGAGGATCACACTGAGGCCTATGGATGGGGATCTGATGATCGAAGCATCAACTTCCTCATATTCAGGCACTATAATCCTCTGGTCACAATGTATTCTTAATGTTATGCTTCCTACAAAACATCTTTAGATGACACATATAACCGCAATGATGAAATATCTTCAGAGGGTTGTGCAGAGATGGTATTGAGTGCACGAACCATCAACACTGGTGGAACACAACTGAATAGTATAACAACACTAGAGGCCTGGACCAATGAAGAGTGCTAATTAGAAACATCTTTAACTGTTATGAATTTCTTTCTTGATGCATAACCTTCATGAGAGCCAACCACTACTAACTACACACTATGAACTAGATTAGAGAGGGATAATCATATTGGATGGAGAACGCCATAGGATTATGAACAGAGCTATTATCACATGAGGGAAGGGCCACACAAAAAGGGGGTTTCTCCTTCAATGTCGCATTCTAGAGGGGAGGGTTTGGGATGGTCGTACGCCAGAGTAGAGGGCACATGCGAGGAAGAGCGGCTGGTGGAGAGGACATCCGACTGGGGGGGTTGTGCACTCATGAGAGGGTAGGGGAGGGTGAAGCATTATATAGGGTGGAGAAGAGGGGTGAGGGAAACCTAGGGATTATTAGAAAACATAAATAAACTGTTAATATTTATAATAGTAATAGTAATAATAATATTAATAATGATATCAATAATTTAAATAATAATAATATTATTATTATTATTATCATTGTAAATATTATTTATACTATTATTAATATTATAGAAAAATATTTTAATATCATTTTATTTTTTTTATTTATTCTTCATTTAATTTTATCTTTTTATGCAAAGGGAATTCTATAATGATTGGCCAGACGGTCTACTAGACGGTGCGCCAACCGTGCACACCCTACTAAGACAAAGGGGCAGATGCACAGGGTGGCCACATGGTTACCAAACTGCGAACCAAACTTGTTGGATGCCTCTACTAGTTCCCAGAACTGAACTACAAGGTTTCTTCATGGTTTCCCAAACCATGATAAAATTGTGTGCATGCCAAAAAATCACCCAAAACTCCAAAATTAAAATTAAAATTTCATGGGACTCATCATGAACCTCAAAAACAGATTGAATATCAAGAATAGAATAAAATAAATAAATTTCCAAGGTTGGGGTGTGAAAAAAATTATATACAGGAGCCATATAATTATAGAAGAATATAAAAATAAATAATATCTTTAAAATATTATAAATAAATTATAATTGGAAAATTACCATCATGAGCCACATTATCCGGGCATGAGAATATGTTAAACAAAAACATACTAAAAATACATTTCCACATGAAATAAAATTTTTTAACTAATTAATTTGGTGTCTCTAAAATACCAAATTTTCCATTAATTATACCATAACTACACATCCATGGTTTATAAAGCAACTACATATCCATGGTTTATTACAGAACAACCCAGTATTCATTTATAATGGAACCACCTGTCACTCATCCGTAATATGTGTCTCAATTATAAATCATTTAATATTTATATATTAAATAACCAAAGAATATAAATGATGTTTCATAAAACCCCCAAACATAAATAACTCAATTTTTATATAAAACCCGTGGAAATAATATTTTATAATATGAAATAAATATAGGAATATCTTTTTTCATAATAAACCCACAAAAATAAAATATAATTCATAAAACATCCAAATGATCTAAAATATTCTCCTAAAAACCATTTGATAACGAAAATATAAACATGTAAAATAATCACATATTAAAAAATAATATATGGTGAAATATTAAAAATAACCCCATTTGAGGTAAATATTTTTGACGATAATAAAAAACATATCCGAAAAATATAATTTTTAAAGAAATTTTTATTATTCATTTTATAATTTATAGTCATGAGTATCTTTACAAAAGAACTACATTAAGAATAATAAAATATACAACATTGCTAAAAATAAAAATTGTTCAAAAAATTATTTTCCTCGAAATAAAATGATAACGTCTATTAAATTTGAAATTTTGGTAAAAAATAAGATGAATTTGAAGTTCTATAACTCAATGAAATTAATTTTAATTTCCACATCCCTTACAATTACAATTGATTTCCATGTATTTTCTCTAATCTCATCACATATGTGATTATCTCTTTTGTGAATGGGATTAAGCCACTGAGGAATTGTATTTTTAGAATAAAAAACATCTTCATGGTGGCTAGGAGTGTGTAGGATAATACTTGTTACATTTTGTTCAAAATCAGGTGGAGGGGGTAGGTGTGAGGGGAATTGAATAGTAGATTACACCTTTTATATGTAAAAACGAGTGGAATTATTTTGTAAATAACTAAATATTTTTAATATGGGAAAGTCAGTCCCAAATAATGAGGCTTTAAAAAGGAAAAATTGTATATTGGATAGATGATATTGTTGATCCAATTCTCCACTAGTATGTTGTAAACATATTATAAACCTCTTAGGCCCCATACCAATAGGGGTACTTGTGTTTTCCTATATGAGTTTTCCCTATTGTACGTTTTATTTATATAGCTAAATTTTCCTTTTCCCCTAAAAAATAGTCCAATTAATATGATTTAGGAATATAGATGTCATATTTGATAGGGATTTTTTCAATTTTTTTAAGTGATAAAAAATATTTCTAATATAATATTATTGTAATTTAGTAAAAATATTTTTTTAAATATATAAATTAATTAACGTAATTTCATATATTTATTTATAAATTTGAACCCATATTTTTAAGAATATAAAATCACATTAATATACATATTTATTATTTGTAAAAGGATACATACATTTATAAATCATAATTTTATATTAACAACATTGTAATTTAAAACTGATTATTCACTATTAACATAAAAACAAATCTTTTAGGAAAAATAAAAAATAATATTTACATAATATGGGTATGATAAATCCAAAAGAAGAATTAATTTTTCATCTTCAGATCCTAAAAATTTATAATATTTGTTAATATAAAAACATAAATTAAAGAAAAAATATATTATTTTATGGAAATTAACATTCATTATATTATATATTACTCTTATTTTTTCCAATTAATGAATATATAAACTAGAGAAAATCACTTATTTAGTTTAATATTTTTAAAAAGGGATTTTATTAGTTTCTTTTACAAACTAGTTGAGTCTATTTCTAAAAGAACTATATTATGTATATATATATATATATTCATAATTTTTTACCAATTATTTTACATTTAAATTGTACCACTACATTATAGTGGTAAATATTAGTTTGGTAATAATATTTTTCATTGAGGAATCCATAGAATATAATATTTATCTAAAGAGTAAAATATCATGTCTTTATAAATCTTAAGTACTAAATTTTTTCATAGCTTGAATAAATGAAAACAGAATAAATAATGAGATAAAATTATCATTAAGAGTAAACATAATCAGTAACAATGAATGATCATAACTAATAAATAGATTAGAAGATGTGTAAAATAATTATACATATTAATGTTATACAGAATAAATCATAGATCAAAAATCATGTAATGATGCATGTAATAACATATTTCATGAATCGAATTATAGTTAACACATGGATCAATAAACTTGTTAAATGATATAAAAAAATCATATGAAAAATAATAAAACTATTCCAAAAACATTGGTATTTTGAATGTTACATTCATGAGCCATGGAATGAGTTTGTAAGATAAGAATGCAGAATATATTTCAAGTATGGAACATACATTGTTATAGGTAGAATTTGTTTCATGAGATAAAAAATAAATTTACATTCTCATTAGTGACAAATATTTACACTCAAATACATATTCTCATAAGATATTTTATTTAATCCAATATATTAGATGGATATATATGAGCCGGATATTCATTCATTCAAACTTAAATCATTATAATATATCAACCATTATCCATGTCATAATGAACCCATATAAATGAAATGTTGTAAAATCAATATATAATAAATCACCCATTTAATGAAAATTGGTTTCACTCATCATATAATGAATAACCCATGGAATGAAAATGGGTTTAAAATTATTATTAGATGAATTAAAATAAATAAGTCATTAAAAATTCCAAAATAATAAAACCATGATATATAAAGGGAAAAATGATATCCCAATATATTTAAAACATTTTAGGTAAACAATATTTAATCATTTTAGTAAATCATGCGTTATTTACATTGTATGGATAAATGGTTTATGGTTAAGTCAATAATTTATCTAATAAATTTATTTATGAAATCTTGGAGAGCACCATTTCTATCAAAAGAAGGAAATATAGTGTTCCCTAAAAAACGGGACTAAAAGAAAATTCATATCAATGTTGATGGTAAAACATAAAAATATATTGATATGTCATATCATTTATAGAAACTAATATTACATAGGGATTTAGTATAAATTATCTGTATGGTAACATTTTTTGAAAAACTGTTATCTAGCATATGATATGATAAAGTATAATATCATGGATGAAAAACCAAATTTTTGAGTATAAGAAAAATTAACTTTGAAAAAATTAACATCCATGATAATTGAAAATAATCTTAATATAAAAATTTTATAAAAAAATCTGGAAAAAAATTCTATATGTATCATAGAGAAAATGTAGATAATGTTTCAAATAAAATGACAATGGTTGTGGAACTATGAGTTCCCACATAAAATGTGAAAAATAATCATTTCACACTTTTATGGAAACAAAACATAATGAAAGAGTTATATTGTCATTAAAACAATTCAAAAACTTCCAATAATCAAAAATGAAAAAGAATTTTTTATTGTCACATATAAAAAAGTAATCATAAAAAATAATGAAAATTAACATGGAAAACCCGATCCCTTGATCAACAAAAAAATATTTTCGAATTAATTAGAAGGGGAATGTAATTTTTTATGGGGTAAATAAAAAATAGTGATAACACTAGGAAAAACCAGTTAATAATTATAGGATAGAAAAATTATAATTTTTTTTATAGAAAGGTATAAAAATTATCAATATATTGTATATTTGAATTGAAATCAATATTTGAAAATGTGATCAGTGATGAAACCCTCACAGTGTTGATAATGTAAGAATATACTAACATTGAGTCGAAGATCATGAAATGGGAAAAAGTATCACAAAATGGATGGTTTATCACAATATATATATATATAGGGAATTGAATACACCACATAATTTAAATATCTATCACTAATATATAAAAAGTCTCATGAATCATTATTTTGACATATAAATATATAACAATATTAGAAATTTTGAAGTCAAAACCCATTATAGTTTTTGAATTTGATTGAAAATTAAATATCCTAAATAATGATATGATAATGAAAAAAATATTACAGGGGATGTAAATACCCAATTAAAATAAAACCATTATATAAAAAAAGAATTATATCTCATTGCTTAAAATATTGAGACCCAAAACCATTACATTAATTCCCTATATTTTCTAATGGGAAATAAAAATTATTTTAAAAAAATATATCTTAATATTTCATTTTTAGAAATTATCAATATAATTAACGTTTCATAAATTTTGTTAATATTTATTATCAACATGTATATTATATAGTAATTATCGATTCTCAATATCAATTGTGATTAATATAAAAAATTTGAAACTACTTCCATTGTATCCATATTTTATTCATTTAAATTAAATAGTTCAAACTTCCTAGATCATATAAGGTCTCTTAGTTTGTGTTTAAGAATTATTTATTATGTTAGTAATTCTTTCCATTGGGTTTTTTCAGTATAATCATAATTATTTTTAATAAGGATAATATATATATCATAATTAGTGTGTTTCATATTGATATTATGATTCTAGAACCAAAAAAATCATTATCTACTAAATCATATAATTTATTACAAGTTATTATATTCAAATTATAATCCATGATATAATTTTTCGAGATATTTATTATAGGAGGTTAGACGGATCCAAACATCAATATGCCATTTTGAATGGGGAACTATGATTATAAAGGTTTTATTGTTTTAGAATAATATAATTATTATAGAAGTATATTTTTATTTATTAAATAAACATGATTTAGTGAATAATATTTTAATTTATATTAATAAATAATAATGAAAATATATGAAAAAATAGTAATGTTATATCATTTTTTTTACCAAAGACAAATCCATTAAAGGCGGATATCAGCAAGAGTACAAGTACATAACCATGGTGGGAAGTGAGCAAGCCAGATCAGATCATCGTAAGGAGGGCCAACGGCTGCCAGCTGGTGAGCGGCCTCGTTCCCTTCCCTTTTGATGAATGTAAAAATGCAGGATGTGAATCTTTGCCTGAGAGATTGAATCATCCGAGTGATGGATCCAAAAGATTGTAGCCCACCATCATTGAGATTAATGGCATTGATGATGGTAAGACTATCTGATTCTATGTGAATTGATTCCCATCCACGTTCTTTTGCAAAATTTAGCCCAGCGAGGATGGCGGCCGCTTTCGAAACTGAGGGCTCCCAAATTGCATGGCGTTGTTTGTGTTTGGCTGCAATAATATGTCCATGGTTGTCCCAGGCCATCAAACCAAGTCCAACAGGTCCATCCTTAGGGAGAGAGGCATCCACATTAATCTTCATTGTCCCTTCCGGTGGGGGGAACCAATGTTGGATGTGAGCAGAGGGGGTAAAAGATCTTGGCTGATCAGTGTGGTGCTGCCAACCCGCAATCCAAGATGATGCCCGGTCAACCCAAAATCTGGGTGGCCTAAGAAAAAGATTGAAAATGGTTTCATTACGCCGATCCCAGATAATCCAGGACAAAATGAACAGGGATCCTACTTTAGCCGGTGAAAAGGAGGGACACCATCGCATCATAAGAGATGTAAGATCTGAGGCAGCGTCCAGGTAATGATCGATGGAAGATCACCAGCAATTCCAGACCTCCTGGGCCTCTGGGCATTGGATGAGGTCATGAAGATGGGATTCAAGGATAGATGGGCAGAAGGGGCATGAGTTGTCATTTTAAAAGTGTCAGAAGGCTAGGAGGCTCTTTATAGGGAGGATACCAGTGCACACCTGCCACCAGAAATAGAGGATTTTAGGGGGAACATTAAGCTTCCAAATTAATTTCCAGGGCCTCACATCTCCTTCATTTGTCCAAGCACCGAGAGCGATCCAGTAACCGAATTTCACCGTGTAAGCTTCTTAGTTGTCATTGGTCAAGTAGAGATGGCCTGGGCCTGCATCCGGAACACAGGGGATACTCAGTATAATCCTTTGGTCCCTCTCATTGAACCAAGAGTAGAGTTTTTCCAAGCACCACCCCATACCCTGATCAGCAAAAAGGCTTCGGACTGTGGCGTACTCAGATCCTGGATGGATAGGAGATGATGCCCTCACGCCTGCCAAATCAATCAGACAGGGATCAGTCCAAATGTTAATCGTTGAACCATTCCCAACCCTCCATCATAGTCCTTTATTCAGAAGATTGTGAGCACCCCAAAGGCTTCTCCAGGGAAAACTGGGTCGATATTCAAGATGGGAGTCCAGTAAATCTGTGTGTGGGAAATATTTTTCCCGGAGAACTCGCGCGTAGAGAGATGATGGACGATTGATAAGGCACCATCCTTGTTTAGCCAGCAGTGCATCGTTGAAAAGAGAAAGGTCCTAGAAGCCCATTCCGCCTTCGGATTTGGGTTGGAAAAGTGTAGTCTAAGCGATCCAGTGGACTTTATTCCTTCCATCATTACGACCCCACCAGAAATTGGTTGTTCTGGAGTTAATCTGGGAAATCACCGCGACAGGAAGCTTTAGTATAGACATAAAATTGCTGGGAAAAGATTGAAGAGCCGCCTTAATGAGAGTTTCCTTACCGTCTTAGGAGATTTTCTTGGGAGTCCATCTGTGGATTTTTTTCTCTATTCGATCCACAATAGTTGTACAAATTTCTATCTTGGATCGACCAATCACTTTCTAGAGCCCAAGATACTTCTAATGCTTTTTAACCATAGGGATGCCTGCTGTAGAACAGAGTTCCCCTCTTTTGGGCTGAGGGACTCCAGAGCTGAATGAAATATCTGATTTTCCCTGGTTGATTGTTTGTCTTGAAGCCCACTCGTACTGTTGAATCACCTAGAAGATGGAGGTACACTCATTGCGGGTAGCTCTGAAAAAGAGAAGGAAATCATCAGCGAAGAAGATGTGGGAGACCGGTGGACCAGTGCAGAACACTTTCACCCCATGAATTCTGTGAGAGGAGACTGCCCTGGAAAGGAGTTTAGAGAAAACGACAGCCACCAAAATAAAAAGGGAGGGTGAAAGAGGGTCTCCATGGTGAAGGCCCCGGGATGGGGAGAAGCCTCAGGTGAGCACCATGTTGACATTAATACGGAAAGACAGAGACGAGACGCATTGTATGATCATGTAAATCCATTTGGTGCATGAAACCCATCATAAGCATCACGAATCTGAGGAAGTTCCACTCCACTTTATGAGAGGCCTTAGCCATTGCCAATTTCCAAGCCATGATACCTCTCTTTGATTGTGAGCGTGTTTTCATGGAATGAAAAACTTTATGGGCAATAATGTTATTATCAGTGATTAATCCCTTTGCCACAAAATCACTTTGATTCTCCGAGATGATATCGGCTAACCACGGATGCAATCGATTAGCAAGGATCTTTGAGAAGATCTGGTACGAGACATTGCACATAATGGATAATCTCTCCCTATAGTATACTTATTCTCTACCCATGTAACACCCCAAAGATGAACCTCTAAAATGTCTGACTCTATATTTCCTTACATCCCCTATCTCAAACCCTCCTTCTTTTCAATATTATCCCTTATTTATTATGTTTTATGGATGATACTCCAAGGTTATACTACATATCCCCTCTTATTCATATTTTCACTAGATTTCAATCTCCACGTCCCTGATATTTTGTTTGGAAAAACCATAGGGTTGGTTTCATGACTGATTTTTTGGGTGTTTTGATTCTACGGGTTTTTATGGTTGTTTTTTCCTTTCATGAGTGTTTTTTTCAAAGGAAACATATCAATTACCAACCTATAATGATTTTTGGTATATTCTATACATGTTTTATAATTTAATTTTTTCAAATATGTTTTTCATAGAAATTAATTATGTTTTAAATTATTTTACAGCATTATATATTGTGTTTATTGATTTTTTTAAAATTATATTCAATGATGATTCTAAATTCAAATTGTTTTAGTGATATATCAATACACATTAAACATATAACAAATAAATTCTATACCTTGAGTGGTTTTTAGAATGCCCTTTTAGTATTTTTATTTGATTTCTAAATGGATTCATTTGTGTGAAACCCAATTGAGACCCATTAGTTTTGATTAATATTGATAGCGGATGGGTTATTGGGAAATTTCCATGGGGGATCTAGATGAAAGGGTGAGTAATTTGTTAGCTCCCACTAATTTTTAACTATAATTATTTTTCATTATTTTAATTCCTTATATTCTCAAATAGGAATTATGTTTGGTCATGGGAACCCAAGAATACAAGTTGAATTCCATACATATAATGTACTAGATAGTCACATGTTTAGTTAGTAATTAGGCTTTATGGATTTTTCTATACCAATGAGGCTAGGATCTAGCTAGTCGAGTGTTTTTTGAGAAGATGCAAAATAGTCTAGCTGGTTCAGCCATAGAGTAAAGTCTTTGACTTTATAATTTTAGGATCTTGGGTATAGAACATGACTTATACATTCATGAAATGAGGATTGAAATAAGGATATCCTCTCACTTCCTAGATTCCATAGTTTTAATGACTTCTTTTGCACATAAATCTAGATTATTTTATTCCCTTGTGTCATCTATGAAATTGTTCATAAATTTATTTCACATCGAATTACTTTTTACTATCTTGTTTATTTGAACATAATTGATGAATTTTTTTAAATGAACACTGAAAATGAAAAAAATTAATTTTATTTAGTTTTAGGGTATATAAGTAAATATTTTTAATCGAATGATTCAATTTTAAAAATAATTTTTAGAGATTATAAAACTATTTTTAGGAAGTAATATATTTATATATAATTTTTTATGAAAAAGTATTAATATATTTGAAAAATAGATATTTTAAATAAATTTATTAAATGTGGAAAAGAGAATGGTGTGACAATAATGGTTGTTATGTACATTATTATATTTTATTTTTATTTCAGGAACTTAGTAAATTTTGGTTCTCTCTTGGTAGCATATAAAATCATAGCCTATTAGATTGCAGTGGGTATTGATATTTGATTACATATTAATTGTTGTATTTTTTCATGTGCTCCTATTACATTATTTTAATAGGATTTCCATTATTTTAATAGAATATCCATCCAAATTCAAATTTTAAATGAGTTATATAGTTATTATAGTTTTCAACATTATTGGAAAATAATATTTCTTAGGGATATTTGGTGATTTAGGGAAATGGTTCATGTTGAGGGATCTTGACGTTGATTGGAGGCATGATTTCTAGGTGAGGGTGTTCATTGGAAAAACAAAGTGATTCATTTTTATGTTTGTATTTTTTTAATTATTATTTATTTATTTTTGGATGATTTCATTTGGCATGGATGTCCATCCAATGGATGGTTTATGAAAAAAAATTCATGCAAAATATACCAATTCATTTCCATTGATTATTTTTTTATCATTAGTTAAATCATCAACAATGATTTCAAACATTTCTGTTGACACTTTTCATTATCAAATGTGGGATAAAGATACCCCTTAGGTATATCACGGGCTAGTTTTGAGCTTCTATTAGAGGGTACACTCAAGATGGTTTATGAAAAAATGGTATCAAAACATAGGTTCATCTAACCTCCTAAGTCCCAATGTTCCCTTTTTTATTTTGGTAGTAAGGTTATTTTATAGTGACATTGTCTAATATCAAGATTTATTCCTAGGGAATAGTTTTAGAAGATCATTTCCATTGGGAAATAGAATTTTACATATTAAATCCAAGATTATTTTTTGAATTTTGATTTTTCATAGATTGGTTTAATTTATTTTTGTGTGAAAATTTATAATTTTAATTACAATGATATATGGTAGTGATTATAAATAATAGTATTATTGTGTTGATGGTGTAAATAGAATACAATATACATAGTTATCCCTCATGGTCTCTTAAAATAACTAGAGATTTATTGGATTGTTCTAGGTAACCAACTGAACTCACATGTAGTTTTTTCTTTCATTTTGTACAATTTCATTATATCATGAAATATATGATTCACTACTAAAAGAGTGTCCAAATGTTATGGGGGGATGTGAGATAATATTATCTACTTTTGATGTTGTTGAAATTATTTTCAAAATAACTTTTTAATTTTATAGTAATTTTAAAAGTCATTATTTTTGTGATAATTCATTTTTATAGTTTTTATTAAAAAATTATTGTTTCAAAAAAATAGTGGGCTATAAATAAATGTATTTCTAATTTTGTAAATCATATTAAAAAATAGTTTTTGATTTCATTTTGTGTTTCTAGAAAATAATAATAAAATGATGGTTTATTTTTATGGAAAGGGATTAAAATGGTCGTATATTATTAATGATGACCTTAAATATTAATAAAATTCTAAATGGTACTATTTTAATTTAAATAATGTGTTGTTTTTTATAAACTCTATATTTAATATTTTAAATTATTAATAAAATGGTCATTATAATTTAGAAATGTGGAATTTAATTTTTGGATGTTTTTTATTTGTTATTTGACTCTTCCTGATGATGTGAATATAGTAATATTTTGAGACATGAATTAAACATTGTCATGTCTTGTGTTATTTCAAATATATCTCGTAGAATGGAAAGTTAAAATTGTTGAAGGCATAACTCTTATAATGACCATCATTATGAATTTACTCTCATTTGAATTATTTTTCGTACATTCCATTCTCAACACATTCATCAAAATCAATGGTGGACCCATAACCCTTTTTTCTCTCAAACTATAAATTATAATACCTATTGAATGGATTTATAACTAGTTTAGCCTTTAGAATATAGTTGATTATTAAATTTTTTGCGGTGAAGGATTACGTTTTCCTATGTATTCTTCATTATTTTAGTATATCTATCATGAGTTTTTTATGTAGTCATTTAAGTTTCTTACATTAGGATGTTTTCACTCGTTGTTATCGAATTTTTGTAATTTCAATTCCATTGGATTGATTTGGATTCATCATGGGGTTTTTTTCTTCTAGAATCAATGTTATTTGGTACTCTTATGGTCTCTACGAATGGTGGTGATTCATAAATGTAACATAGGATTATAATGATTATTTTTTTAGTGAAATGATTATGGGATTCCCTTGAAAAGCTATTAATTAGTAGATAGAACAAGTATGGAATATAATGTTAACTTTATGGTTATGCGTGATAGGTGTGTTCTGTGGGATGGAGCCCATGTGGTTGAGGTCCTATAATGATAAGATAGAGATTAAAGACCGAATTATAATTCCCATAAGGATTATTTGTTAGGATTCTTATGGGGGAAGAACTATTCCTTTTCTATTCTCCAGTCATAGACTTTGTTTTCTCCATTGGCCGATGTAGTGTTTTGTTATGAATTGAGGATTATTTTTATTCTAATTGAATAGAAACTCATAGTGATGATCCATCTATATATAATTTCCATTTTTTGGATTTTCAAATTTTAGTATAATTTTAAAAAGGTGGGAGATGTATATTTAGTCTAAGTAATAATTAGTACTCACCCGATATGTTGTAGATTCCTTTTAGGTCTTTTTGTTCTTGGAGACATCTCTTGTGTTATAGATATCTGTTTTGTAGATCTAGAATTTAATATGTATATTTTAGCTGATGGATCAGGTTGAGGTGATATCTTTTTGTCTGATATTTGGTTCATTTTTTGTTTCCGACACACCTCAAGAATTGATGTAGATTAGAATCATGTGTTCCAATTCCTTTCACATTCAGTGATGAATTTTTGAGCTTATAAAGTGGCATGGTGGGTAGAATTATCACATCCACATATGACTATATCATTTATATATATAAATATCTTAATTTTTATTAATTTTATTAATCTATGTTTTTTATTTACTATAATTTTGGTATTTATATCTTTATGATTTTATATATATTTATTTGTTACTCAATAATATTTCACCATTTGTGAATCATGAACCAACTATTCATTCAGAAATGTCATCAGTAGTGTCATTTGTAATGGAAAGTACATTTTTAGTAAAAAAATATGAGGTCCTGGTGGGAACCATGTGAGACCATTTTATAATAGCATGTTATAGTCACATCGTTATGGTACAATTATAAAAACCCATGTGTGACACCCAATGTTTTATAATGTTTTTTATTTTTATTTTTCATTTTTTTTCTAGATATTCATTTCCCCTTCTTATCTACTAGCTCATCCATCATTAAAAAATATATAACCCCAAACAAAACACCTCGCATCGTCCCCCTACTCCATTCATCGAGCTCCCATAGTGTGCCTCGTATATCCATAGGATCTTATCCATCACTACCCCCAAAACACACCTTGTATGAATCCATGGAATGTGTTCAACGATCATGTCAACCTCTCTGATCACACATACTCATTTCATTGGTGATTCTAATAGAAACCACTTTATTTTATGGTTGAAACAATAAGGGGGTGTTACTCTACCATCTTCTTCTTCTTTCACCTTGAAAACAATTCTCCCCATCATCATGATATATATTGGTCAAACAGAATGTTTTCTATGTGTGACTGAAATTTTTATTTTTTATTATGATTCAGTTTTTGCGCAAGTTATTTCTTCTTTTATTGGGGATTACCCATAGCATATGAATCATATCGAACCACAATCTAATGATTCCAGGTAGTGTTTCCCATAGTTTTACTTTAAATTTTTAAGACTATTTTATTCTTGGTCTTCAAATTCAATATTAATTAATTAATAATAATATTCATTATGTTTATTGGTTTTATAGTGACATAATTTTATGTAACCATTGCTATCATTAAAGGGTGTTGGAGTCATAATTTCAATGAATTATTTAAATCAGTTTTTTTTAAAATGTAATTTTCTATTTTTATTTTAATTTCATGTTGCCTCTTTAAAATTTAAATTAGTTTTAAAAAAATTATTAATGATTTCATATAAATTTTAAAAAGATTTGTAATTTTATTTTCATGTAGAACATGGAATTCCATTTATTTTAACCTCATTAATATATTTTTTTAAATAAAATGTTAATGATCATAAATGGATTTCATTAAAAATGGAATTAATTTATCAAAAGAGTTTCATGTTAGATTTCAAATCCATTATTTAGAATTAATTTTTGAAATAAGATAAAATTACTATAAAATACATGAAACCCTTAGTGGTTTAGAAAAAACCATTTGGAACTTTTATGTTATATATAAATGGGTGAGTATGAATGTAAACCTCTTGATCCCCATTTTATTTAAATGATATTAATGACTGGAGGGTGATTGGGGATTTTCCTTGAGAGTGAGAAGGAGGCGGGGTGAGTTATTAGTTTGTACCAACTTTTTCATACCACTTAATATTATTCTATAAGCGTAGTTATTGCGTTATCACACATTAATTATTCTTGGTCATGAGATCTTGAGAATTTAATATAGTTTCTGAACTTTTGTTGCACTAGATAGTCTCACATTTCAAGGGTCCCATTTTTTAGTCATAGGTCTAGATGGGGCATTCAATTCTGATGAGACTGTGTACGGTATAGTTGGGTTGATATATATAGGAAGCAATATAAGATGGTATGTTAGCCTATTGATTAATTTCTAGGTTTTTCAATGTTTAGAACCTATGGAATATCCCATGAAACTGGGTTTCTTGATTAGATGATTAATATTGGGAAGCTCTAACTACTGAGATTACAATGTTTTCTCTACATTTCTAGCACATTATATTGGATTCTTTTGTTTCTCTGGTTTATCTATGAAATTTTTCCCTTAATTATTTCTATTCAAATTCCTTCATGATTTCTGATTTTCGGAAACTATTTCATGATAATATTATATGTAATGAAAAAAATTTCAATTTTACATGGTAGTTTTGACTTTTGGGAAATTTTTTATGTTACTGTATTCATTTATGAACAATAAATATTAATGTTTATAAAATTGATTTGTTGGGTTATTGTTTTTTTATATAACTATGAATGAATTAAAATAAATTATTAATGTATTTAAATCTATCTTGAAAGAGATATTTTAAATAAAAATTATGAATGTGTAAATGTGGGTGGTGACCAAATGTGGGTTTTATGCTTATGCTTATATTAAATTTCAATTTTAGGATCTTATAAATATTATTTATACTATTGGGTTGAATTAGAAAAAAAACTATTTCGTGATCAGTAGGAATTAAGGTTAGTTTCAATTGTATCTATTACATTCATCCAATTTTTAATCTGTAGATAATTTTTAGCACATGCCTCAATATTCATATAATTTCCATACATGATACAATTTTAATGAGTTATTTAATTTTAGTTTTATTTATTTGTGGAATGAATTTTATCATTTGACGAAAAGGTGGTTATGGGATAAATATCATGTTGAGGGATCATTGAGCTAGGTGATGGTATGTTGTCTAGGATATTATATTCAAATGGTGATATGGGGAGTATTATATTTCTATTTATATATATTGTTTTAATATTTTTTTATTGATTATATTTTTGTATAGATTTTTGAACTTTTATGGTTTATGAAAATTTTTTATTTAATTTTTTCATTACTATTACCCTAATATAGATTTAATCCTTGGATAAATCATCCAAATCTATTTCATGGGATACATTTGATGCTTTTTGTTGTCTCGGATGATCGGAGACTCCCCTCTAGTATGTCATGATCTAGTTTCGAGATCATGTTGGTCTATGAAATTTTGTTATATAGGAATTAGAAAATTATATATTTTAATGTAATAATGAGAATAAATCAAGTAAAGGAAGAATTACTCACATTGAGGACCTTAGATTCCCCATGTAAGACTCATTATTACATGAAGTGTTAGAAAAATATATTGGTCTTTAATTCTAATAGAAAAGGGAGAGGAATAATGGAGAAGTAATATTGTGGAATTATCCTGTTGAAACTAAATTTTTGTGGGGGTCTTGTAGGGGTGATGAGAGACCCCTTATATAAGTCTTCATAAAGGCTACTTTGTAAAAATATCAACTTAATATAAAAAGATCACATGTTTATCAGGACACACATATTAAAAACTAAGAATAATAGATTATTGGATTAGATAAATAATATTTTCCCTCATCCATTCATTACAAAACATGTTTTAATCATGTTTTTATGTCTATTATTCATATAATTTACACTTTTATCATTTTATATTTTATAGTGATAACTAATTTATTCCTATTTAATTTACATTTAGTTACTAGAAAAGTGTACTTTATTAAATAATATGGATACATCAATTCTAAATATAAAATTTGTTTTATCACACAGAACTTCTTTTTGCATAAAATATAATCTTTAATATTATGCCATGCAATACATAAATCCTTGTTTTTTGAAAAAAACGTTTATTTTTAAGCTTAAAAATAATTCATGGGAAAAATTATCCATGTATTTGATTTTAATTTATAAAATTTTGTTTTTAAAAATAAAAAATATATTTATTTAAAATAAATAAAAAACCTTATTTTATGAAAATATTATTTTACTAAATGGAATGACCAAAAAATTTTATATAGGAAAAAATAATTTCTGTTCCAAAATTGTAAATTATAGGTTTGTTTTAATTCAACATTTTATTCTTAAAACATTATATTTTTTATTTATAAATACATATATATTTTTCTATTAAAATGTTTTATAAAAATATATGTCATGATCATATAATAATAATGTTGCATAATTTACAATTTTTATTCAAAATTAATTTTAAATTATTCAAAAAAAATTAATTATATTAGAAAAATAAAAAAAATCAACTTATAGTAATATTTATATATTTCACATAAAAAATATATATATCTTATTAAATTTATATTTTCAATTTATATGTTTATCCTTTAAATTAATATTCCAAATATAATGGAAAACCAAATTTATAAAAAATTGTTTTTTGTAATAAATAATTGTACCTAATATTATTTAATATCTTTTTCAAATTTAAGAAATGGTATTATATTAGTTCATAGATTTGAATTTATTATATTGTCATTAAAATACATTAAAATATTTTTTATTTTATTTATTAATTCCATAAACAATTATTTGATAAAGTAAAATTAAATAATAATAATTATTAATCAAATTAATTCATGAAATTATAATTCATTACAACCATTTTATTTACCCATGATTTTAGTCATCTTGTAATATATTAATAATTTTGTCTAATATTTTGGTGCCCAATTAGGTTTGGTTTTGTGTGTGCATCAATTTATAGATGATTGTATTCATTTAATGAAATCTACATTCCAATATCATGTGTCAATACACCAACTACATACAATTATATAATATTCAAACTGATTTTGGGCTTTAGAAAAAAACATATACTTCCATTAAAAACCAATTTCAAGTACATCATATATGAGTAATGATCAATATGAAAATACACGTCACTTCTATACAAAACAAATCTGATCTTATTCCAATGTTAACACAGATATGAGGGTAGCTCTATAATATGATAATATAGACGTATCATAGGATTTAGTCTTTAAAAGATAGGGATATCATTTATTGTTCTTATAAATTCATACTATTCACCATGTAATATAATCCACAGAATTACGGTCAATCTACCCCTTTTCTTCTTCATTACAATGATGTGGGGATGATCTCCTTCCTAGTATCATTGTATGTATCTCTAGATCCAATGCAAACAATAATTAATATAATTCAATTGTATGTTCTCCACCTTTAATCATTTCTTATCAAATATATTAACCTCATTATATTATGAAAATCACCATAGGGTATTGTTTTCATATATTGATTTTGAATACCTATCAATCTCATCACATCAATCTTCCATCATTGTCATAATATAAACTCATTGAAACTGATAAAAATATTACTTTATTTAACCTTTGTATTTAATCTATAGAAAATATTTTGAATATATACAAATTTCTCATTTAATTAACCAAAAATCAGCATCTTCATAATTCATACCCAGATATATCATGCAGTATAACTATCTAATAAAATTGAATTTATAATGGAATAATGATCTCCCACAATACACCCTTCATCACACACTGCAACATGACCTTGTCATCATGAAATAGAAAAAATAATCTAACAAAAACAACTTCATATTTTTATTAATCAGAAAAATACCCCACAACATTATCCTTTTCATTATAGTGCATTGTCGATTTATCATCATATTTCCTCATCTCTAAAATTTAGATAATTACATAGAAAAGAATAATGATATCATTGTTTTGAAGACCAAAACCGAATTACCAAAATATAATCCTATTTAAAAATATATCATCCAAATATTATTTTTTAATAAAATAACATATACATATAGTTTTGTAAATACCAATGTATTATGTAAAACATATAAATAAACCTTATGTGTCTCAATGAAATTCAACAAATTAACATTTTATCTTTCTTACTTACTCTTATATATTTGATATTGATAGTTTTGTAACTGAGTGTGCATTATTACATTCCATATTTTGCAGAAAATTATAGATGAAATCTTATGTATTCATGAGTATGTCATTATTTTTTGAATGATTCAATATACATTATTTTTATAATATTTGAAAACATTGTATTGATGTTATATTACACTAGGATAATTCATACCATTCTAGTTTCCTAAATGGTTGGAATAATATTCATCACCTCGATTGATATTATATATCCTCATTTTGGTTTCCATCCATTTAAATTTTAATAGTTACTTTTTAAAATATATTTCATCAAGGAACATCCCCATAAATCATTCAATTTTTTGTATATAACATAGTGACACAATTACATTTATTATATAACTCTTAAAATCATAGTACTACTCAATACATTTCAAAATAATGAATTTGAATTATGAGTAATATAATATGAGTTGTTGTGTACTATGTTGTAATAGATATATAACCCTTATATATTGTATCATCTTTGTTTGAGATATGTTTGTTTTTTTAAGAATTGTTATTTTTTGTTCGGTTTCATATGTTTTCATTTAATCTCAGTGGCTTGAAATTGGTTTCTCGTAATTCATGGAGCTTAATAGGAGAAACCACTCCATGGTCAATGAATCTTTGAGGTTGTGTATTTTATGTGTTCCTTGGGTAGTACCAACATACATAGTTATAGGCATGGTCTCGGGGTGCAGCATGGGGAACCTCCCTATACACGATTGTTAGTTGGTATCCACAATGTATTCGTGCATTGAATGATGACTGAAAAATTTACAATGATTCTACACCATGATATATTCATTAAATGTGTATGGTTTCTGGGTGAGGCATAATCATGACCACCAGTGGATTAGTGGTCACCCAGTAATACATGTTGTCGATGGTTTCCAAATTTTTAATTATCAAATATTCTTCCTGGTGATCCATATTTTGGAATCATAATCCCATTAATGGGGGTGAGTTTCATTATTATGTTATGAAATTTATTTTATTTTTACTCTGTTTTATCAATAAAAACCCCCCTTATTCATTTACAATATAGGGTATCAATACATATGAATTCATGGGTGGGGTTTTAAGTCTTCTACTTTGTAAAGAGGAATCCATTGATAATCACATACATATTATTAGTTTTTGAAATCCTTACTACATGATTGTTATAGAGGGGTCTTTAATATTTCAACAGATCACCCCTTATTATATCATCTGGATCCTATGATATCATTTCATTTATATTATGTTTGTAGATTATTTTTCTCTCTGATATAGATAATGGAAATATGTATAATGGAGGGGGATGAAATCCATATTAGTGGGGTGTGGTATTTTAGAAGGAAATGGTTGGATTTTGACCCATGTATTATATTGACATGGGTTTCATTTAGTTATGAGTACAATGGTTTACCAACTTGTGGTTTGGAAATTATTCTTCCATCTGTTCATTTTTATTTTCTCCAGTTTGACATTGTATAGGAATGATATATTTATCTTATATATTCTATTATCAGTTTAAATTTTTATTATTCTATTGTAAATATCATTCTAGGGGTATTTTTTGAGGTTTGATACCTTGTCAATGGAATATAGGTATAAGGAATGAACATTCAACCATTCAATGTGTTGTCTCAGTTGACCTATCTAGGAATGGAAAAGATTGAATCATGATAGATTGGTAAAATAGGAATGATTTATTTTATGTTCAAAATAATCTATAATAGGATGATAAGGAAGATATGATGTATAATATTTAGGAATTAATGTGTAGTTTACAAGTGAATTTCTTTTCATCACTCATCATTATGAGTATTAAGATAAAAACTTACATTGGGAAGTGTTTCTATCAGGTTGTGTTTTTATCATATCGTTATTTTGTTAATGTGTTCTCATGACTCAATCAAGGATTTTGTATTTATGGTGCTATCATATTTACATTAATGTATTACCATGATACCCTAGAGGAATTCCTAGAGCTCCTTATGAGGGTTATGGTGATTATGTTCTATAAGAAAACCACACCAGATAATCAAAATATTATTGAAATAATAGTATAGTCATTTCATTCTAGGAACTGTAATATTGTCCAAATACCATCTAAATATAGAGATTCATTAAGAGGAACATGAGGAGATTAATATCCTGTATAAGAGATTCTCCACCAGAATCCACAATCCTTCTATTGTAAGAATAACCCTCAATATACCTAATTCTAACTAGTAAAAAATAAATGGATTTTTGACCTTTTAAAAAATCTATATTCTATAAATTTAATGTCTGATACACATAGGAATTAGTGTCTATCAATGATATGGTGGAACAAATTAGTTCAGTAAAATAATCATTATGCCTTTATGTGACAATACATCATGATAATCTTTCTCTAACGGTTCTATGATTAATCAATGATGATGAATAATTCCATATAATTTCTAACCTTTTAATGGTGATTGATATAGAAAGACTATACCAACCATTTTACTGATATGTATCATTTTCCCCTAAGGTGTTATAAAATTATATGTTAATGTCCCATTGGTTTGAAATGTTCTATTTAGATGATATTTTTTCCAAGTTTTCCATATTAATGATTATATAATATGTTTATGTAGTTAATATATTTTTGATGGTAGTGATTGCTGGGGAAGGGAATCCATGGTTTTTTGAAATTATTCGATGATTTATCTACTCCTCATTATGAATATAATAGTTTATCCACCAAAATATTATAGTGTAGATGGATATTTCAATGTCAATAGAGTTTTTGCAACATGCCTTTAGAAAGAAGTAGTTACACATTGTTGAAGAGTCTCTATTGATAGATAATTTAGTTAATTCAATAGTTAGAGGTACAATTTTCAATGCTTATTTATTCAAAGAAACATTATTTTATACATGTTCCCCTTAATCATTCATAAAAACCAAAATTGTGAGTATTTTTAAACCTCAATCTGTACTCAATCCTTACGTGGTCGAGTTGAAAATTCATATTGGGAAGAAGAGGGACCGTAGTCTCTAATGTACATCTTATTATATTTCCATATACCTTGTTAATTTAGTTTATGATTCCAAATTTCCCAACTAGTAACACATAAATATTGACATCATGATATATTTTTTGATTTATTATAGACAATATATTAATGTTTAACATCATCATGTGTCCTCTATTTCAATCAATGAAAACAATTAGGTATTTTGGGTAGAGTGGGATCGGAGGTCGAATCAAGCTAGACCTCTTTAATAGAAAATGGAATATTGAAATAACCATTTTTTGTTGAACTTGGATATCATGCCTCAATTTCTGATATTATTTTTAATGTTCGTGATTTTTATGTGGTGTTTCATGATGATTTTTTGGCCTCCCACTAGAAATTGAGAGGTAATTATCAATCAATTATGTTCTGATAAGTCATTGGATATCTATTTCATCTTAACACATAGAACTAGATCAATTTATAGTGTTGAGGATTAAATTTTATTATTTCAATGATAATGGTTCATTTATTATAGCATATCTACATTGGAAGATCCCTTGATTTTAAAAATAAATCATGATTTAAGTGTTTATTGTTCTAGATATTATCTAAATATTATTCTAGTCAATATTAATAATAATTATCCTTTTTCACATATCAATATATTATTAGGCAATTTAATCGGATAAATGTGTTTCTCAAAAATTAATATACAATTTGGATGTCATGATCTCAGTTTTAAGGAGTTATAAATTATAAAGATTTCTTTTATGAGTAGGTATATCCAATTTGAATATATTATAATCCTCTTTCATCTAAACAAATACCCATGTATTTTCTGAGGATTTGTTGATTTTTATTTTCCAGCTATACATTAATTCCTTTTTCGTTGTATTAGAGGATTATATTCTTGTTGTTTTGAGATATGACGAAGGGGATGATCTTCTAATGAAATATGTTTTGTGAATCATTACTGTTTACCGACTTTTTTTCTAAATTTTCATTATTTAATATCTTTAAATGGGTTGTTAGTTTCATATGATAGGTGGTTTCGTAAAAATGAATCCTACTTGATTTGGAGATAGTGAAAAATATTTTGTAATACGATGATCCAAAACATTGCTTTTTGAATCTATGATTCATTGGTTAGGAGGGAAATTATCATTGGTTTGTGAAGGATTTTTCAAGACATTAATCAAAATTGACTTGTTATACCCCAATAGTGAATACATTATTATGGTATTCTATGTGTGATACATACATTGATGAATTGACATGATATCTAACCTCACCTGATATAATGATATTTCTCGTAGAAAAACATGGTTGTGTATTCTATTTTGATGTTTCATGTTGAGATCTAAGATGTGGTTCGGGGATATGATGTATTGACCCAAACCCTGGTAGCCCGAATCATGTTTTTGGTTTACTATATTATTTTAATATAAAAGTAATTTTATCTTAATATATTGAATACTCTATTTTTATTGGTAAAATATATACATACTCGTGTCTTTTATTATATTTTTACCCAAAATTAAAAAAATTGTAAAATCATTATTGGCTCTAAAATTTCATTGAATATCATTCATAGTACACTTCCTGGAATAATTAGAACTGAAACAAAATAATTGTGATCATAGAACCCTAGTAAGTTTTATATAATGTCTATGATATAATGAATTAACAATCATATTCAACTTTTCAATGTAGGAGACTGAATAAACACCCCATTAAAGAATAATATAAGAATGACATGAATAAGATGATAATAACATTGAAAAAAAACTCATATATAAAATAACTAAAATTTAAATGATGGTAGTGCAGCATTATTGGATCTCATTATCTTAGGAAGCATGACATCTCCACCATAACGACCTTATATAGGATAGATTGAAATTATATATGGAAAACTATTTAATTCTGTCTTTTGGATTTACCACATGGGACTATAGATTCAGTGGGGGGATCTATAATTTTAGGCATCATCCACCACATCATGTCTGACCCACTAATAATATGTCCAATAACAAATTAAATTCCTTATGAATGTGTGTTTTCATAAAATATCTATATTTAGGGAATAATAATTTATTCAATATTTTAAAATATTAAAATATAACACATAATATTGGAAATTGTTTTTATAAAATATATATGGTATATGAAATGAAAATATATTTTATAATTAATATATATTTATTTATGGGAAATTAAATATCCCATAATCACATGAAAGTGAATTGTTCATGGGAATGTTATTGACTAAAATAATTACTCACTAAAGTGAATGTAAACACATTCTATAGTAAAAATAATAATATAATAGCCATATAATAAATATTTATGGTATCAATTAATTTTATCCCTAGTTTAGTGTAAAAAAATAAATGTGTTTTTGTTGATTAATAAATATAACATAAAAATTTCTTCAATAATAGTCTTATGTACTGTATTCTATTTTATATTGATTTTTTTAAACATTATTCACAAAAAATGATTTTATTTTTCGTTAAAAATAACCTATTAAAAGCATAATGTAAGCATTATTACATTGAGTTCTCATGACGATTGAATATTGCATACGTGATGTATATGTTAAAAAAAATTTGTTTCACATTTTTGGTATAATACAAACAAGGAATGATTGGAAATGAACCTGAAAATTACATGATATATTTTTTTAAAAAAAATAATGGGTAAAAATTAATTTAATAAAATATTGGTATATTTTTTAAATAAAAAATGAAAATGTTCTCAGAAAAAAAATTCATAGAATAAAAATGATTTTTGATTGAAGAGTAAAATGTAGTTGGATTTTTTTTAAATAATTTTCTCAATTATTTTAAATAATAAATAGTGTTAAATAGTTCTATTAATCTAAATATTAACAAATTAATATATGGAAATATAATTAGATATTTTTATTATAAAATGATTAAATAATTTCCATGAAAGGATATTAAAGCATAAATAATCCCGATTAAAATTTGATTTTAAAATAAACCATTACCAAGATAAAAACATTAGAGTTATAAATAACCAATAAATTCATTATGTGTATTAAATATAAATCCAATTAAAAAATTTCTATAGGAACTTATGTAGCCAAAATTTAATACACATGTAAGCATAGAATATCAAATACATAGAAGAAGTAATATAACCCAATGAAAACTATGAGTTTTTAAATTCATTATAATTTTGTGATTTTCAAGTATAATCCCATGGGATAAAATAAATCAAATTTAAACTTTGAAAAAAATGAATTATTATTTATTTAGGATATTATATTTTTATAGGGAAATTAATAAACCATATAAATAAAAAAATATTATATTATTACAATATTACTCAACGAAATTTAATTGTGACAAAATCCCCTTAAAGATATGGTAACATTTAAACCATAAACCCAATGAAAGAGAGATTATAAAATGATTTTGTAAATCCCAAAAAAAAATATAGATATTCATTATAAAATAAATTCATGTGATGTATATATGAAACATAAAATAAATAGGTGGTGAATGTGGAATATGTCTCACAAAAGTAATAAGTGAGATAAAAATCCCCTACCTCATGATTCATTTTAGTTAAAAGAGAATTAAAATACTGTATAGTGGTTTTAAGCATGATAATAAATTTTAAAAAACAATACTAATATATATATAATTATATATATTCATATTTTATCATTTTAAAATATCTTATCACCTAATCGTTTATAATCCTTCATTATTACTATTGTTTTGGGTGATAATTTACTTGTTTTCTAATATAGTTTTTAATATAAAAGAACCTATTATTAAGAATATTATATAGTTACATAATCTCTAAAACTAATTACTATTTTAAATATAATTTTTTTTATATATAATTTATAATAATTATTTTAATTTTAACTTCGATAATCAATCAAATCAGTTCATGTTTATGTTATGTCGTATATATGCATGGGAAATGTAATCAATTCCCTAGTGAGTGAACGGTTAAGGTTTTATGTGATATTATAATATTACAGAATATATTTCATGTCATATATATTACATATACTCATTAAGTACATTCTTTGTAATGTGTAAGTGAAGAAAATCTCATCGCTCAATGAGGCAGTAGTCCACCATACATATAGGAAATATTATCATATGATAAATGTGACAAAATGTAAGAAGGTATATGTTATACTCTTATTCAAGAAAAAAAATATCATAAATATAATTTACATGTATGAAATCCATTATTATATTTAATCATGAGATGTGTTGATGCAAAACGAGTTGCACAACTTTGTGAGGAGGTACTCTATCGTACATAATACTGAGGGTTTTGTTTCAAATTTTAAGGATGAGTAGGTTGATATTGGTCATAAATATAGTATAATAACATCTAATTATATGTTATATATTGAGGTAACTATATAATCATGGTTTAATAATATTTCAAATATGTGGATGAATAAAAAATATAAAAATGCTTGTTTGACAACATTGCATCTTCTTCAGACAATATATATATATATTTTTCACCAAAAGGATTCTAAATAAGTATATCTCATCAAACCATGGGATTTAGGTTATTATTAGTGGAGTACGGATGTGATTTGGGTGGGTCATTTAGAAAAATTTCATTGCAAATATTAATATCAAGATAAGGGATAACCTTTTATAATATATAGATTGGACCCAAATTAAATTTACGAAATGATTCAAGTACACCAATATTTTTTCATGAATCATTCCAAAAATAGAAAATTATCAACAGATATACAATTTAAGGCCCAAATATGGCCATATAATGTGTATTGGAAGTGTTGGTATGTCATTTTAACTCTTAACAATTTTGTTTAATCCCCTGGTAAATCAGTTTTTACCTCAACATAAATAATTTATTTTTACCAATTTTACTATTCATAATGGCTAACATCTAGGTTTACCACCTTATATTATATAAAATACGATTATTCCATGTTTTGGAATATATTTTTGAAAATATAACT
Source organism: Viscum album (assembly GCA_963277665.1). Classification (NCBI taxonomy): domain Eukaryota; kingdom Viridiplantae; phylum Streptophyta; class Magnoliopsida; order Santalales; family Viscaceae; genus Viscum; species Viscum album. The sequence goes on from CAUJRU010000001.1 coordinate 3,946,340, forward strand.
CAATTAAGTTAAAAATTGTAATTTAAAATTATACCCATAGATGTGATGAAAAAGAAGGTCTCCAATATGAAAAGATTCATATGTATAGAAGGAATTAATATAAAAATACAATAAGAAGTTTCTTTAAATTTCATAAATTAGTTAAATTTTATTATTATGGAACTAAATTTACCTCAAACCTAATTTAAATTATTACATAAAATAGTAAATAATTTAAATTAAAACACAGTATTCATTTAAAATAAGTATATTTCAGTATTCATAAAAAATTCATATTTTAAAAATATTGTAAAAAAATAAACCAGGGATAATTTTGAATTGTATATTATAAAATGATGTTTTTTGAAAAAAAAATCCTAAGAATTAGGAAAATAACATATTAATTTTTTCCACAAAGAATGACTAAGTCATCTTTTAGAAAAATAAAGGTTTTCTAGAAAATATTTCTTATTATTTCACATTATTATTATATTATTTATAATAAATTAATGACCATAATTTTCACAATGTAGTAATACTATTCATTAAATTTGACATAATGTCTAGTTTATAATAGTCATGTTATTTATAATAATATTTTAATAGACTATTAAATTTTCTTAAACCTAGTATTGCATGCATCACAAGCTATCAAAGAGATTGAATAATTTGAAAAAAGAATTATATTTTTATGTCCCATGGTGTAATACACTAATTTAATATAGATTTTTCTGTACATTCACTATATCAAACATGATGTTAAAATTTATATAACATTGGGTGTTAAACTCTACCCCTAAAATAAATTATTCCATAAAAAATAATCGATATATATATGAAATTTATGGTTTTACATTTAAGAATAACATTTTCATAAAACAAAATAATTAAAGAGGATTAATAAAAAATATATTAATAGGAGATAAAGGTATGTTCCAAGGATTTATGGAGTATCACTTAAACTGGTTTCTAAATAGGATAACTTTGTTGGAATGTGAGGATATTAAAATAGAATAATAGTGTAAATAATTATAGAGACTAATGGATATAATTGATCATAAAAAAGTTAATAATCAATGGAATGTTATGGACCTAAAAACATAAATATGATATATGTTAAATGACCATTATTCATCTAATAATTTTGGTGATGGGATACATTATTTTCATTAACATGATTTCCTTAATGTTGTGGAATTTTTTTATGATCTATGGGTATAAGGATATAAAATTAATTGATATAATTTATGTATACTCTAATATTTTTTATGAATTGATCAACTACCCATTCGTCTCTTACAATAGGAAATTAATTTAATATATGAACCTTCTAATGGCTGATGAACTAAAATTAAACTTTATCAGATCATAAGATTCATTAAATATTAATAATATTTTTCCATTTTAATCAAATATTAACCAAAAATGAAATGGTTACTATAAGGAAATATAATAGTAATAATATAAAAAATAATTTATTCAAATAAAACTAATGATATGACAATCTTACAATATTGGATTAACATAGATCATTCCAAAAATAAATAATATTATCTTTCAATTATCCTTAATATTCGCAAAATTATTGAATGATTTCACTACAAGGGTGATCTAATAAAATATTAACATACAAACCAAAGAAATGTAAATTAATTATTAATAAATAGAACACTATATTAATTATAATGGTTATATAAACCTCAACCCAATGAAACATATCCATAAGTATCATTAATTATCTGAAAATAAAAATGACTTGAACATATAATTTTTTCACCAAAATCAATAAAATATTTAATAACAATCTATTAATTTAAAATAACATCATACGAATTAGTACTTCATGTATTATCAAGGTAGGATCAACACCATTGTTTCACACCAGTTGTGTGTACAAGACCTAAGGCCTCTGTAGATTTGAGGGATTATCACCCATCATTTGGTTTTCCATTATCTAATACCATATACATGTAATTCCTATAACATTATTAAATTTTAATAAACACTTTTTGCCTCAATTTAATTCTCATTAATACACATAAAGGGTAATAATACCATCAATATCATGTCCTTAAAAATGTAATGGAATTATTCCTGAAATAACCTGTTCAGATACTAAACCAATAGGTTTTATTCGCATAAATGTTTTCACAAATTATCCTTAATGATGTCTTATTCAAAACACACAATCATTCAAAATGGGTGTTTTTTACATTGATGTTATTATAAACATTACCATCCTAAAAATATTATATTATAAAAAACAAATAATTTTATAAATACAAATATGATTCTAATATTTAAGTCAATTCATACATGTTTCCTGATTCTTTTAACTAAAATACAATTTCAAAAATTTATTCTTCAATTTATTTATTGATTCCAAATACATAAATAATTCATCTATTTTATATCAAAATATCATTGTCTTATTTTGGGGGTTAACCATTACTATATGGAATTGAATTATATAATACTGAGGTTCCCCAAATTAAAGACATCAAAGTAAAAAATAGATCCCAATGACGATTTTTTTTATCATCCACCACTCACTTAATTTTTTCTCAGTGATAAATTTATGTATTCCATTATTCTCCACAAATAAAAAATCTTGTTATTCCATCAATACAATTTACTGGGTTTCTCTCTCCACATTTATAATAAGATGAAAACTGATAATTATTTATTCCACGGTCTCCAACCCTCATTATCTTAAAAAACATCATACTTTATTTTATTGGTGAGTCAAAGTTATTTTAATGGTATAGGATTTTAATAATATTTTTGGATAACAATTTATGAATAAAAATGAAATATTTCTCTCTAGTAATAATCCCATTTGTATTCTCATATTCACCATAGAATCCTTAATATTCAATGTTATGATGATTCCATTAGGTTCTAAACATTGATGAAACCAAAAATCATATTGTGAAAAAAACAAATTGGGAAAACACATAATCATTTATAGGATGTCTAAATAAAGATTCATTTTTTCAATATAGACACTTTTGTTTAATCCTACATCATCATGGTACCCATATATTCAAATACATCATAATGGTTTGTAATAACAATGAAAATTATATGATGCTTATCTAGTAGGATTGTCATACCATTTTCATTGAAAGACATATTGTCATGTACCTTGTAAAACTCTAATCAAAAATAAAATTCCTTTTGGTAGTCAAAACCCATTTTATAACTTTTTAAAAATGAAAACAATTTTAGTAACATGGAATGGTTTCATTGAAAGGAAGACCACTTAATATCTACTTGAAAAAACATTTTGATATTATAATATACATATAATCAATTTAATTAACCATGTTTTGAGCCAAGGTATAATTCTTGGAGAATTTTAATTTTGTATTTTTTGGATGTCCTGTTCATTAAATCTTGAAAATGAATGGTTATATGAGTTTTGGAACTCTATATTGTGTCATTTTTTGGTGTGCTTTGAAGCTTTAAAGGTGTCTCGGGTGATTGAATGGGTTTCGGGTGTGTTGGATGCCCAATGACCCATTTTTAAGAAAACATAGACAATGGTGTACAATTAGATTTTAACATATAGCTTCCTAGTGTTAACCTTTTAACCCTCTAGTGGCTCTGGGAATGGTTTTTTAAAACATACAGAAGGGGGAACAAAATCATGTATGGTTATGAAATTGAGAACATGTATCGCATGAGGTGTGCACTAGTTTACCAAACCACATCCCCAGCACGCAAGCTTAGTACCCAATAGGTGGTGTGTGTGTGTGTACTGTTCAACGCATGGTTGTAGTATAGTTAGTGAAAACCTCACGAAATAGCCTTGCGGGGTAAGGGATCTTAAATATGGCATGTTTCAAGTTTTGGTGCATGTTTTGGCCAACCTTGAATCCAAACTGTGAAATTCCTTTTTGAGTGTGAATTTCCCTTTTTCACATAATTAGTTTTAATTCTACATTGTTTCTTTATTTTATTCTCATATATCCAAATGAGTCTATTTACTATTATATGGTTTCCTCATCCTCCCTCTTATAGGCACAACAAAAATCATTATATGTTGTCTAATCCAAATGGTGTTGGAAATGTTGGATTTGTATTAGTATGTTTTTGAATCCTCACACTTCAATTATCAGTTTCTATTTTGATATTTTGTTATATTTTGTTTCATGGTCATACACCCAATATTCAAGGATCATTCCCTCATTCTTCAATTTCTTTCAAACCCAACAGTATCAAATGTTGATATTGGATGACTAAAGCATCCAATGCATTAGGTCGGTGTTCTATAGAATATTCTGCATAATTCTATCAATTTATAAATAATTTATTTACTTTGAATGTCATCTTTTTTCATGAATCACCCTACAATTTTTCCCTTCTTTATAAATTGGAATAAACACCTTGATGAACCCCTATTGATTGATTTTGTTAAATAAGGGATTCTAACCTCTTTAAGGGACATCCCATTGGTGAAAAGGCATAAATTTTTTCTTTTTTAATTAAATGAATAAATTCATGAAATGTATCCAAAGAATTAATCTTGGGTTGTATTTTATATTTCCCACTTCTATATAACTTCTTGGTGAACCCAATCACATCCTAAGTTATTCATACGACTCATAAAATGAAGTTCCCACTGTATTTAATTGTCTAATTAATTATAGCACCTAAAAAGTGACTTTTTGAACAGTTTCATAGTCAACCGTTGTGTTGGTAGTTTTATAGAGAGATTATATTATATTAATTTTTTTATTCGTTTTATTTTGATAACTGGTTATGCTAATTTATGGTTTTGAAAAAAATGTCATGTTTTTATAATAAAACACATCATAGGATCAGTGTTGTCTTCTAAAATAAAAAGTGTTAATTAGTTTTTTGAATCCATATTGGCCATATTTAAATGTTTTTTATTGATTTATAGACCAACCACCTTCTTATTTGCGTCTTCATGCCTTGAAATATTAAGTAGCTTGGTTCTATTGAATGAAATCATCTATTATGCTATTAATTCCGTAAATGAAATGAATATATTAAAATAAATTAAATTTTTATGGGTGGTATGACCATTAGACATGCTATATTTATAAGATATCAGACAATGAGAAATTTATTAAATGGAATATGTGAATAAGCCACACCACTTTTTTTCTTTTAAAATAATATCAATAGGTGTTCCCTTTGTTATATTTGGGGTAGATGAATATAAATAATGAGAGGTAATTCCTCATGGATATTATTAAATATATGATTAAGCCATTAATATATGTTATGGAAAGACGGAAAGGGTTATGTTGTGTATAGAGTTTTATGAACCCTTATATAGGGAGTTGGTAATGTAATCTCCCATCATTGATATTACTTCATCAATGGACATTTTTCACCATGTACTATACATTGACTGTTGACATGATGGCGCACTCACCAATTCAAGTGAAAATATGATTGTACACTCACCATATCATGTGATGAGTATCATGACTCCCAGTCATTATGAGAATTAGGACTTGTACCCTATGATGTATTTTATAGGCTCATTTAGACAGTTATGGATTAATTTGTTATGCCTTTGTCCAGCCACCATCTTTTATTCCTGGTATATGGCCAGTTATGTCCACACATACATGGTCCATATATGTGGAAGAAATATAGAACTATAATATAAATATTATTACAATATATATGTTTTTACTGATCAAAAACTCACTCCATCTTTGAGGCTATATAGGTATAGTCATCTTGGTGTTCTATTTGAACGTGAGTAAATTAGTGTTTATTTATTCGAATTTTTTTATTATTATATATACTCGAACACTTATTTACTTTATGTTCATGGACCATAAATAACTGTTGAACCTATTGGTGTTGGCATGCTGTGAATGTTTCTCACATCATGCATGGGCAATAATTACACTGGGGTACCTGACTGTGTCTCATATTCAGAGTACCATGAATTGTTTCATTTGCTAACATGCATGTACTTATGAGTTAAAATCATATGATGAATTTCTATCTCAGGATCCTCATGGAGACCTCCCATAGGGCTGATTATTTCTTTTAATTATTCATGTGATTTATTGTATCATAATATATGTTGTTTATAATATATTATTTTATGAATCCTTGTATGGACATGCGTGAATATTTTTATATTATTGTTGGCCTTTTATATTCTGTTTAGATGATTTTTCCTCTACACATTCATTCATTTATTTCCACTTACTCTTTTGTATGTAATTTATTATCTGGAATATATTTATTTTACTCTGACTATGAGGGTATATTCTCTCCACTATCACCTCCTTAGTCCATCAATTTTAGTCGGAATCCTGTGGCATATGGGTAGGCATGATTGAGGCTATTTGGTGACCGAACCATATACAGTTTTTGTGTTTAGTCAAGATGGGATGGTAAAATTTGGTATCATATATTTATATTTTCACATGACAATCTATTTAGGTATAGTTTTCATAAGGCAAGGAATGTGTCGTCGCTTGGTAAATAGACATTACATTGATTGATCTCCCCATGTTTGAGGAAAAGTAAAAGTTTCTAGGGATGAGAATTTTTTCATGCTATTTTCTATTATGATTGGTTGTGGTTTTCCGAACTAATACTATTCATTTTTTTTTTGAATTTCAAGGATAATCCAATTTTAAGGGTAGGTAGTAACTCTAAATGTAAGCCCAATCTAAAGAGAGGAGGAATTCTAGTACATTGATAATTTTAGCATCATTAAAGACCTCTTAGGAATATTATAAATTAGTTCTTCATTAGAAACGAATTTATTTCGTTAGGATATTATAAACTTTTTCTTCCTCTTCTTGTGGAGTGGCATTGTATAGTGTTTTCCTCAAGCATTGCCTTTAAAATTTGTACAGATTCACTCTGAGAAATAGCTATATGATCATGAAAATTTAATCCAAAAAGGAGGATCTCATTATCTTTATTCTCATGGATCACCACCACTAAGGCTATAAAATTTCGAGTAGACCTCATATTGGATGTTCTGGGGATATTGGAGTAGTCCCTTCATTGTCGAGTATGATTATGATTTCACATTCATAAAACGGATTACCTTGCATTTCTTTTTTATTTATAAAATTTATGTAATTTTCCACTGGCCTAGTATGGAATCATTGTAACATTATTTTCATCATTTTAGGAACATAAATATTAACATTACATTCATATTTCATGCTGTTCAGTTTCATTTTTAGGGTTCCTTCAAATTGTTATGGTATGACTTGTGTGTTTATATTCCTTTCTATTGTTTACCATGTTAGGTATTTTAGTGACATGATTTTTATTGTACCAGTTTAAGAGTTTCATTAGCTTAAGTTTTCATATTACATGTTTTATAATTATTTAAAATGTTCCTCTATGTTTACTACTCGTGATAACATGATTAGTTCTACTTTTATATATTTAATGGGTTTTATCTTCTTAAAATATGTGTTGAAATAAAATGGGATTCCATATTCAGTTGTATGGTGTTTAGGAACCTTATATACTATGGAAGGGTAACACATGTATTTGAAACATACATTGAGATTTATATACATATGGAGACCATTATAAAAATGTAAAATCTGTAAAAGATCAAATCATATAGTTAATTTTTCCTGATTAATGGGATCCAAAATAAAACATTACATGTGTATTGGTGCATTATTATTGGGGAGAGGAAATCATATGTAATCAAAACAAAATGTATGAATATTGTATATTTTGGAATTGTTATAAATGTAATAGCAATTTAATTTTTATCAAAAATAAATTGGTTTCTTATAGACCAGTTTCATGACTAAACCCTTGTAGGTCTATTATGGTATTGAAGCATATCAAATAAAACACATTAACTATAATTTTTAAATGGTAATGGTCACTCCTATGTTGGATTTATCGTCTATCACACATGTATGATGATCTATATTATTAATATTAAAAAAATGAACTAATTTAACCAATTAGGTAAGATGGCGTGTTTTCTAATCGGATAACCTTTTACATGTGTTTTGAAACATTGATTATTAAAAAATTGTTATTGGGTTTCATTCGGATGAACCCATGCTGGATTAATGGGACCCTCAGAGGTCAACTTAACTATTATGAATTCAAAGGAATTTATGTGATAAATTTCCAAATTATGACTTGATTTGAACAAATGATTTCTATTTTGAATGGGAATCTTGATAGGGAAAACATGTTTTTTGATAATGTGTTTTTTAAATTGGGTACCATGTGATTTTATCTTCTAATTGGTACATTTTTCTCAGAGTTAAATCATTGAAATTTATAATGATTTAATGTGAATCAATATATTTACATATAATATATCCTTAGGAGGTATCAGTAATTTGAATCATTATTTAAGGGAATATTATTTTTTATTAGTTTCCTTATAATTGATAAACGATAATTTTTTTACCATGTTTTCATTTAAGAAATGGACAAAAATATAGAAATATAGCCTAGTGAAATCTATTTATCATTACCTGGTTATGGTGTTTAATCTTATGAATTCGTAAGGGGATGGCCTAAGGGAGGTGTAACACCCCAGGTAAATAAAGAATATGACATTTTTATATTTATCCCTTTTTTTGAATAAAATGTTAATATTAATTTAAAGGTAACGCTATGCTTTATGGCTTACCCAATACGCAACAACGAGTTCCTTTGAAATCTTACGTTGGACTCTAATAATAAAATAAAATTATTTCAAATGTAAGTTAACACGTAGCCGTTGTATTGGCGGGAATGAATATAAATAACTAAAATATGATTATATATATTTTTTAAATGTTTTTACATTTATCTAATAAAGGATAATGTCTTAAAATACGAAAAGAATTCAATTTTAGGCATATATACTCTAATTTTCACTAAAGGTCCACTTATCAACTTTTGATGGAGAACCGTCATTAATTATAGTTTTGGTCACTCTTATACATTCTATTGGACCAAATAAAACTCTTCTTTAGAATCGGGACATCAAAATTCACTTTGTGTAAATTTTTGGTATTTTTCCGATAAAGATCATTTTTAATGAATAGTGAAAATGTTGTATTTTCATTCAAAACCTCTTTTTAATATAATATTTTTAAATTATTAGATTATATTTTGAATTTGTTTAAAAGTTAAATTAGAATATATTTTTACCATTTAATCCAATAGTGGTCGTTGGAATTAATTTCATCTTGAAATTGGACTTAAACTAGTGTCAATCTTTTGATACTTATTTATTCATAAAAACACGCTATTTGCTCTGATAGCGGGAATTAATTATTAAATTAATTAAAGTAACTTATATGTTTTGAATTTTGTAAAATAGAAATCATTTTTGAATTCAGAATATCAAATATAGCCAAGGTTAAATTTTTAGTAATTTTCTGAAAAACATCAATTTTTGATGAATAGTAAAACCACTAAGTGGTAGTTAAAGAAACTGATTTATTCATTTAAATGAAACTTTACCACTTTTGTGATTTGAATTTCAAAAATCTGACATACATGGTTGTCATTAAGAAGTAATATGTGGTTCAATGGGATTAAAATAATTTTTTTGGTGAATAGTAACTTTTAAGTTTATTAATCGCGATTAGAGGTAATTAGTGTAATTTAAGGTAAAAATAATGTTTTAATAATATGAAATGACCTAGAAACATGTCCTACCCTCATTTGATGTGTCATGGACGACCAAGACAATCCATGGGTCAACTTGGGGACCCCATGGAGCCACTTTCGTAGGAAAATGACAATAATACCTTTTTATTTAATGTTAAAATTAAAATGTCACAAACATGTGTTGTTTTACTAAAACAATTTTTATATGGGGTTATACAAGTCAGATTTTTTACTATAAATATTCATTGGAAATCTAAAAATATTTCCTACATCATAGTAAATTTTTTATAATTTTTTTACATTAACTAAATTAAATTATTTATGACACCATGATGATGCAGCGATTACCTCATTATTTAACGATTTAAATAAAATGGAAAGATAATGTAAAATCTAAGACCTACACATGTCCAAACCCTATTGGATGAGTGGATTTAAAACACTTGTCACCTTATCCTCGAAAAAAATCAATGTGTAACCTTTAAAATCCGAAACTCATTCTAAAATAAAGTAACATTTCCTTACTTTCCAAGAGTGCCCCTCCTCTCATCTTATAAAAGGCCCCCACCTCTACCTCCTTACCCACACCTCTCAAGCCTTTGTCTCGGCCAAACCCTGCCCATTTTGCCTCTCCAAATCCCTCTCTTACTCCTAGATGCCACACTTTGGGCCGACGTCTTTCCAAGGAAGCTTTTGAGCTCAAATCAAAAAGAGTTACCCGATTTAAAGGTAGTGTCTTCTCTTGTGTTCTTTTGTTTTATTTTGCTTCTCCACCCCCCTAAACTCTTTTTATTAATTTCTTTTGTAACAACTCCAGTATCTTAAATATACTATGATGTAGATATAAGAATCATTTGAGATACACTTACACACACCTACATCTAATGGTTAAAGAACATACTGTTTCTGTGGATGGTGAATTTCTGCCTCACGAAACGATGATTGTTCAACACTCATATAACACCTTCAATGGTGGCAATTAAGATGTCACTATATTTATATATGATATATAATATGTTTATGTTTTACTTAAGCTTATTTACTTTTCTTTTGTGGAATAACTTTATGGTTTTCATTGTGGGTAAACACGATAATTTCATTTTAGGAAGCACGGAGTACCGCCCCCTCAAAGTGATTTGATTCGTTAATGCCATCTGTGGGATGTATAAAGGATGGATTTAAATTTATTATATATTATGTATGTTACTTATAAATGATGAATATAATTCTCGAATTAAAATATACATACCTCTCATTTGGTTTTAATTCCATTAATATGACATAGAAATGAAAGTAGCGTTCATGCGTATGTACGGCTTACCGTCTCCATGAACGGTGCATTTCATTTATTACCTCTAAATGATTATGTAATATTATAAATACTTGTATATTCTGGATATATTTTATAGATATTATATACAAATAATGAATATCATTTTGGATATAATGAACCATTGACCACACGAACAACATGTAATTGTAAGAAGTCGACTTTCGACTTAAGAACCAAATATCGAAAAAACAAACATTATTAACATAAATGATTACATAATTCTTATAACATGGAAATAAGTGATATAAAAGGAATAATGAACTTTAAAAAGGTTCTTAATCAAGTTTAAATTAACCCAAGTTTATTATTCATGATGTTAAAGAACGATCGAGTCAAGTCGGACCTGAGGTAAGGGATCCAACCCCTCTCTTTCTTTTTAAGTACACTCTTTTATGTCATTTCTTTTAAGCTCATATTTCTTATGTTTGGGGATGTTATTTTATATTCCTCATACTGTATTTTTTTTTCATATTATGAGAGACCCTATTTGATCTCATAAATCCATTTTTGGATGTTTTAAGTTGCACCGTTAGGCTACCGAGTTTCCGTAAGGGATTTTTCATCTCACTTTTATTCCCTTGACATTTATGATACGTTTGCCACTATTTCCTTTGATTGGTGTATGTACTACCCATTATTATACAATTTATGTAGTATAATTTCATTTTTGGGTATTTACATATTTATTTTATGACCCTTCTTCCATGGGGTGTACGTTTCGAAAGTTACCCGACTCGGTAAGGGGACCTTTCACCCTCCTTTTTTTAAAAGACTTGTTTTGTTATGTCTTTTAATTCACATAATATTATGTTGGGATATGTTCTTATATATCCTTATTTATTTATATTTTATTTCCAAGTGATTATATCCCCTTTAACTCTCTCATCAACCCTTTTTGTAAAATTTTATGTGACGACGTTAGGCTGTTGAATTTTACCAAGGGAACTTCTTAACCCAATTTCGATTTCTTTGGGTTCAACATGTAGTTATTGAATATGTCATCCTTTTAATATGTGTGAATTAACTTTTATTGTTTTACACTTAATAACCACTTATATTGGGTTTATTTATATTTTTCACACATAATTATGAGATTGATTTATCCTTAGTTTAAGGATACCTTCTTTATAATGGATTTCATTTCATTTTACATTTCTTTTGAGACTTCATTGTTGTTATGCACCAATTCACTCTTATATGGGTTGTATAATGTCCTTTGACATATTATATCATGAATTCCTTTATTCTCATGATATTATAATGTTCGGATTAAATTTTATTCCGCAATTATTTGTATTCAAGTGTCTCTCATTTTGTTAAAAACTCTTTAACAAAAATATCGTTTTAAATGTTTTAAATATTTATTATTCTAAATATTTATCTTTAATGTACATGTTTTCAAAATAGTTTTCAGTATTTATTTATATGGACATTAATGTTTTAAAATTATAATTCCAATAAAAGCTTCAAATTGTTATGGGGCACTTTGATTCAAAAATCACTTTTAAATGATTTTTTAAAATGGATTGATTAATTCAATATCTTAGAATTACTAATTTTGATTGAAAATGAAATGTTGTTATTGAAATGTTTATATTTTCAATATTTTATGTGTGATGATGGTACTCGGACATTTTACGGGTGGTTACGTGATAAACCATATGAAGGGTGGTGTCGTGAATATCAGGACGGGTGGTTACGTTATAACCTACAATGCATTGGGTATGGAAGTCGGTCGTATGGCTATTCCATTAAGTATGTGTGGAAGTCGACCGTATGGTTATTCCATTTAAGTATGTTCATGTCCCAAGTTACCTTTATATGTTATGTGTTCTTTATATGGGTTTTATGGTACTCTTTTGGTTACAAAAGGGTAATTAGTGGTCTTTTATTCAGTGAAGAGTTTTTACTACTTCATAAAGGTGAAAAGTATTACTTTGATAAAGTATTTATGGTTTACTGGTTGTTTTGAAAAAACTAACAGTTTTCCTTCTTTGTGTATCCTTTACTGAGCTTTTTATGCTCACCCCAAGTTTTTGAAATGTTTTTCACATGACATAAAGTGGAATAGGGTCAAGGATGGGATCAAGGAGGAGTCATGCTATCTGAAACATGGAAGTAGAAAAGTTTCTTTTTAAGAGTTTTTATTTTATTGAAATTTAGTTGAAGTGACTACTTTGTAATCTTTTGAGATGTAATAGTTATGTCCTAATTCTCTAAAACTCTAAACCTGAAAATATCCTCAATGTGAATTATTAATTTAATTCAATATTAAGTAAGGTTTAAGGTCGGGGAAATATAGTTGGTATCCGAGAACGGTTTAGATAACTTTGGAGGTTAGGGTATCCTCTATGAATAAGTGACATTACCATAATGGTTAAGATTTCAAAAAGAGTCCTAGTTTTAGATAAAGTGAATGAGTAAGTCTATCTTAGTGTTTATCATTCTCATTAGTACATGATGGTTTTGTTGATATACTCACACTGACCTTTTTGGTTTTAGTAAATGGATGGATCTAGCAGGCACCAAAGTGACAACAGGTTTTAAGGAAACTATGGTGGTTCTCTGATTAAGAGACTGGATGAAAGGGGGGATTCAATGAGGAAACTCGTGGTTGTTCAAGACAAACTACCAAGGAGTCTTGATCAACCACTTTAACCTTGGTATGTTCTGTAATGCATCATGTACGAGATGACCAATCGATGTGGAAGTTTAGGTAATAATTACAAAGGTAACCATTATAGTTTATATGATCCTTACTTTGGAGGTAATTATGGGTTATTACATGTTATGATGGAAAATGAAAGGCATGAGATAAACATGAGGTTAAAATATGTTATGATTATTTTTGAAGATTTTATCTCATTTTGGGGAATTTTTTCAGAATTATATAGTTTTGGAAAAAGAAAAACACACAGACCGTGTGACAACCCGTCACGTCGGACAAAGATGCAGGGATCGAACCCACAACCAATGTGTGACTGCTATTTATCGCCTACCCCTGGACTACGTGAAGTCCCTGGTTAGTTTGACTAATTATTTTTAGTTAGATGCTTTTATGAATCAAGAGTAAGTTTATTTTGGGTTATCTATGGAAATGATTAACCTATCATGGAGGATATGTGATTAGGTTAACTACTTTTCAATGTGAGAATTAAAGAGCAACTGATGTTATTTGGAGATAAAAGTTAATTTGTACCTTGGAAGACTATGTGATTAAATACTTCAAATATTTGGGTTTCAATCTTAGTTTTCTTGACTTTGAAGAATTTTATGGAAAATTGTTTATCGAATGGTCTTCGTTGAACATTGGGATTTTTTTGGACAAATTTTGGAGATTAAGAATAGATTTTCTTTTTATAAAGGATTATACTTTTATGGATTATCTTATCTCGTACTAACAATTTTGGATTTGGATTATTTCTAAAGACATGGGAAATATATAGTTCTATTTTTTGGATTAGGTGATTCTCATGAAGTTTATTATAGTACTCTTAATGCGAACAAACCTTCCTAAATACTCGTATTTTGGTGAAAATATGAGTTTGATTAAGGAATATAGTAAAAGTTGAAAGTCTATGTGAAAAGTAAGTATGTTTCATTGTTAAGCTCAAAAATAAATTTCTCAATGAATAATAACTTAAAATAAAAATGTTGTCTATTAAATTTTCCTACTGGGGAATTGAATACCGTTTAACCCATCACAAGTTTGTGATTTTCTTATGGTTAACTTTCTCCTAGACATGTTTACTATCCCTCTCCCTTAGAACATGACCCTTTGTTTTTCCCTCCATGTCCATGTTTTCATACATGGAATCCTAGTATGGGTTAGTTCATTTGACCTCTGTACTCCTCTTTCTTTATTTTAAAGTTATTGTTTTACTAACTCTTATTCCGATGTGGGACTTTCAATGAAGTTTCTGAGCCCAATTTTAAAATTGCGTGGACGCAATTCCCTAAACGGGGGAAGGATGTAACACCCCAGGTAAATAAAGAATATGAAATTTTTATATTTATCCCTTTTTTTGAATAAAATGTTCATATTAATTTAAAGGGAACGCTATGCTTGATGTCTTACCCAATACGCAACAACGAGTTCCTTTGAAATCTTACGTTGCACTCTAATAATAAAATAAAATTATTTTAAATGTTAGTTAACACGTAGCCGTTGTATTGGCTGGAATGAATAGAAATAACTAAAATATGATTACATATGTTTGTTAAATGTTTTTACATTTATCCAATAAAGGATAAAGGCTTAAAATACGAAAAGAATTCAATTTTTGGCATATATACTATAATTTCCACTAAAGGTCCACTTATCATCTTTTGATGGAGAACCGTCCTTAAATATAGTTTTGGTCACTCTTATACATTCTATTGTACCAAATGAAACTCTTATTTAGAATCGGGACATCAAAATTCACTTTGTGTAAATTTTTTGGTATTTTTCCGATAAAGATCATTTTTTAATGAATAGTGAAAAATGTTGTATTTTAATTCAAAAAATTTTTTAATATAATATTTTTATCTGATTATATTATCTTTTTAATTGGTTTCAAAGTGAAATTAGAATATATTTTTACCATTTAATCCAATAGTTGTCATTGGAATTAATTTCATCTTGAAATTGGACTTAAACTAGTGTCAATCTTTTGATACTTATTGTTTGATAAAAATGCGCTATTTTCTCTGACAGCGGGAATTAATTATTAAATTAATTAATGTAACTTATATGTTTTCAATTTTTTAAAATAGACATCATGTTTGATTTCGGAATATCAAATATATCCTAGGGTAAATTTTTGGTAATTTTCTGAAAAACTTCAATTTTTGATGAATAGTGAAACCACTAAGTGGTAGTTAAAGAAACTGATTTTTCCATTTAAATGAAACATTTCCACTTCTGTGATTTGAATTTCAAAAATCCTACATACATGGTTGTAATTAAGAAGTAAAATGTGGTTCAATGGGATTAAAATAATTTTTTGGTGAATAGTAATTTTTAAGTTTATTAATCGCGATTAGAGGTAATTAGTGTAATTTAAGGTAAAAGTAATGTTTTAATAATATGAAATGACCTATAAAGTTTTCCTACACTCATTGGATGTGTCATGTCAGACCAAGACAATCCATGGGTCAACTTGGGGACCCAATGGAGCCACTTTGGTAGGAAAATGACATTAATACCTTTTTATTTAATGTAAAAATTAAAATGTCATAAACATGTGTTGTTTTACTAAAACAATTTTTATATGGGGTTATACAAATCTGATTTTTGACTATAAATATTCATTTTAAGTCTAAAAAGATTACCTACATCATAGTATTTTTTATAATTTTTAGACATTAACTAAATTAAATTATTTATGACACCATGATGATGCAGCGATTACCTCATTATTTAACGATTTAAATAAAATGCAAAAATAATGTAAACTCTAAGACCTACACATGTCCAAAACCTATTGGATGAGTGTATTTCGAACCCTTATCACCTTATCCTCTAAACACATCAATGTGGGACCTTTAAAATCCGAAACCCATTCTAAAATAAAGTAACGTTTCCTTACTTTCCAAGAGTGTCCCTCCTCTCCTCTTATAAAAGGCCCCCACCTCTACCTCCTTACCAACACCTCTCAAGCCTTTGTCTCGGCCATCCCATTCCCATTTTGTCTCTCCACATCCCTATCTTACTCCTAGAAGCCTAAATTGGGCCAGAAGTCTTCCAAAGGAAGCCTTTGATCTGAAATCAAAAAGAGTTACCTGATTTAAAGGTAGTGTCTTCTCTTGTGTTCTTTTGTTTTATTTTGCTTCTCCACCCCCCTAAAATCTTTTTATTCTTTTTTTGTAACAACTAAAGTATCTTAAATATACTAGGATGTTGTTATAAGAAGCATTCGAGCTATACTTACACACACCTACATCTAATGGTTAAAAAAACATACTGTTTCTGTGGATGGTGAATTTCTGCCTCACGAAACGATGATTGTTCAACACTCATATAACACCTTCAAAGGTGGCCATTAAGATGTCACTATATTTATATATGATATATAATATGTTTATGTTTTACTTAAGCTTCTGTATATTTCTTTTGTGACATACCTTTATGGTTTCCATTGTGGGTAAACACGATAATTTCATTTTAGGAAGTGTGGACTACCGCCCCCACAAAGTGATTTGATTCGTTAATGCCATATGTGGGATGTATAAAGGATGGATTTAAAGTTATTATATATTATGTATGTTACATATAAATGATTAATATAATTCTGGAATTAAAATATACATACCTCTCATTTGGTTTTAATTCCATTAATATGACATAGAAATGAAAGTAGCGTTCATGCATACGTACAACTTACCGTCTCCATGAACGCTGCATTTCATTTCTTACCTCTAAATGATTATGTAATATTATAAATACATGTATATTCTGGATATATATGATATATATGATATCCAAATCATTAATATAATTCTGTATTTAATGAACCTTTGACCACACGAACAACATGTAATTGTAAGAAGTCCACTTTCGACATAAGAACCGAATATCGACAAAACTATCATTATTAACTTAAATGATTTCATAATACTTATAACATGGAAATAAGTTATATAAAAGGAATAATGAACTTAAAAATGTTCTTAAGCAAGTGGAAATTAACTCAAGCTTATAATTCATGATGTTAAAGAATGATCGAGTCAAGTCGGACCCCAGGTAAGGGATCCTACCCCTCTCTTTCTTTTTAAGTACACTCTTTTATGTCATTTATTTTAAGCTCATATTTATTATGTTTGGGGATGTTATTTTATATTAATAACACTATAATTTTTATGTTCATTTTATGAGAGACCCTATTTGATCTCATAAATCCATTTTTGGAAGTTTTAAGTGGCGCCGTTAGGCTGCCGAGTTTCCGTAAGGGATTTTTCATCTCACTTTTATTCCCATGACATTTATGTTACATTTTCCACTATTTACTTTTATTGGTTTATGTACTGTCCATTATTATACACTTTGTGTAGTATAATTTCATTTATGGGTATTTACATCTTCATTGTATGTCCCTTCCTCCATGGGGTGTACGTTTCGAAAGTTACCCAACTCGGTAAGGGGACCTTTCACCCTCCTTTTTTTAAAAGACTTCTTTGGTTATGCCTTTTAATTCACATACTATTATGTTGGGAAATGTTCTTATATATCCTTATTTATGTAAATTTTATGTCCAAGTTATGAGATCCCCTTTATCTCTCTCATCAACCCTTTTTGTAAAATTTTATGTGACGTCGTTAGGCTGTCGAATTTTAACAAGGGGACTTCTTAACCCAATTTAGATTACTTTGGGTTCAACATGTAGTTATAGAATATGTCATCCTTTGAATATGTGTGAATAAACTTTGATTGTTTTACACTTAATATCCACTTATATTGGGTGTATTTTATATTTTTCACACATAATTATGCGATTCATTTATCCTTAATTTAAGGATACCTTCATTATAATGGATTTCATCTCATTTTACATTTCTTTTGAGACTTCATTGTTGTTATGCACTAATTCACTCTTATATGGGGTGTATACTATCCTTTAATATATTATATCATGAATCACTTTATTCTAATGATATTATAAAGTTAGGATTAAATGTTATTCCACAATTATTTGTATTCAAGAGTCTCTCATTTTGGTAAAAACTCTTTAACAAAAATATCGTTTTAAATGTTTTCAAATTTATTATTCTAAATCATTATCTTTAATGTTCATGTTTTCAAAATGGTTTTCAGTATTTATTTATATGGACATTAATTTTTTAAAATTATAATTCCAATAAAAGCTTCAAAGTGTTATGGGACACTTTGATTCAAAAATCTCTTTTAAATGATTTTTGAAAATGGATTGATTAATTCAATATCATGGAATTACTTATTTTGATTGAAAATGAAATGTTGTTATTCAAATGTTTATATTTGCAATATTTTATGTGTAATGATGGTACATGGACATATTACGGGTGGATACGTGATAAACCATATGATGGGTGCTGCCGTGAATACCAGGACAGGTGGTTACGTTATAACCTCCAATGCATTGGGTATGGAAGTCGGCCATATGGATATTCCATTAAGTATGTGTGGAAGTCGACCGTATGGTTATTCCATTTAAGTATGTTTATGTCCCAAGTTACCTTTATATGTTATGTGTTCATTATATGGGTTTTATGGTAATCTTTTGGTTACAAAAGGGTAAGTAATGGTCTTTTATTCAGTGAAGAGTTTTTACTACTTCATGAAGGTGAAAAGTTTTACATTGAAAATTTATTCATGGTTTACTGGTTGTTTTGAAAAAACTAACAGTTCTCCTTCTTTGTGTATCCTTTACTGAGCTTTTTATGCTCACCCCATGTTTCTGAAATGTTTTTCACAGGACTTAAAGTGGAATAGGGTCAAGGATGGGATCAAGGAAAAGTCATGCTATCTAAAACATGGAACTAGACATGTTTCTTTTTAAGAGTTTTTATTTTATGGAAATTTAATAGAAGTGGCTACTTTTTAATCTTTTGAGATGTAGTTATGTCCTAATTCTCTAAAACTCTAAACCTGAAAAGATCCTCAATGTGAATTATTCCTTGCTAAAGGAAATGGGTTAGCTAACATATTGTACAGTTCTGGTATCATTGTCCCTAGATGGAATCTTATCTTCGAAATGAATCCCTTATTTGGATGGGTGGTCATGGTAACCTTAAACATGTTTATGGGCATGAGCATCGGGTAATTCTCTTCTTCAATCGGTTTGTCATTCTAAGGATGTTTGAAAACACTTAATAGGTCTTGTGACCCTCTATTCTTCTTTAGTGATTGATGAAATTGCCTCTCTTCATCCAGGTAAATGTTAATGAGGGTAATCATGAATATGTGATAAATCAATGGTACGGACCGCCAGATACACGGATGTAGAGGGAAGACTTCCTATAGATAGTATCAAGGTTGTAACATCCTAAATCTAATATTTTTGGGTACTGTACACTCATATACATGGTACTTGTTGATTTTCGTAATAACTTAACAAACTATTTGATTTCTGTTGAATTTTCTATCCTTGAGTTGTTATGTATATTATCAAGTCTTATCCAGTGAAGAGTGAAAGTAGAGTTAAAAAACAATGATCCTCATAATGATCATGATGATGATTGAAGAATATTGTGTGTTTTAACATTAACCTGAGATTAGTTATGGGTTTCATTTAAAAGCTATGGAATTTTGATTGTGACCTAGAGAAATATCACACATGTGTGTAAGGTGAATCTAATCACGAGTACTTTTGAACAAATTGTATATATAACCTTCTTATAAAAATTGAAATAAAATGTTTGGGAGTTCCATTTCAGTTCTAGTGTATGCATATCTTTCTTATAATATGAAACAAAACCATGGAGGACCATTTAAATTGGTCAGTATTATTTTCAAATTCCAATGAGGCTTGTGAGTCTTGTAATGTACAAGTTCATGGTATGAAATACGACATTGATATGGTTGGTTTTGTACATAACACTTGAGAAACACCATTTTACTGGATAGAAACAGGTGGTTAATCTTAAATAATCATGGAACTCCTCTGGTGGTAAATTCCTTGTGATCTGTTAATGATAATGCGTCGATAGGTGAAGCGATGAATATTCCATAGAGTTGACCATTAGTGGATTGACTACTCTTTTTCTAGTATTTGGTGTGTGACTGGTCCTGAATCATATGGACAAAATCATCTTCGATAATAGGTATTTATCTCGATAATTTGTTGAATTCATGATACCCTCTTATCTTATTCTTGAATTGTTTAGAGCATGTCGCGTATCTTGACGTTGTCTTGGTGCACTAAGGGAGGATTATTTGTATGTCATGTTAATGTATTAAATTTCATCAGATTTAATAAGTAATATTCCAAGGTGTTACATCTATATAATAGGTTTATTTAATACGCATGGATAGTCCTATGTGATACTTGATTTCCCTTATTGGAAGTCCTTCGATGGACACTTGGACACCATCCATTTACCTCTGGCTTGATCACCAGGAAAATTATACATTAGGTTCAATCAAGGATATATTGTGGACATATTTCCCTTATACTAAAGTCTAACATATAAATACAGAGTGCAGAATACAATTTTTTAGTTCCTTGGACTAAATTTTAGTGAATCCATGTTTTTCCTAGACTCTTTGTTGGGCACAGAGGTTATTCTTAAGGGGTGACGATTGTAGTGGGATGGATCTGGGATACACCCATTTTTGGGCTATGGAAGGAAAAATTAATTGGTCATGTAATGGTTTGATCAGGGAAATTCAAAAAATTTCAGGCCATAGATTCGATGAACATACTTGTGGTAAACACGAGATGTCTTGGAATAATATGATTCAGTTTTGTTTGTAATAAAATATCTATCTAAGTTTGTCATTATTAATATCAGTTAGATAGAGTGGCTATACATTTTTTCCTTTTTTTTTCTATGTATACAATCAAAGCGAACAATTTTAAGTACACTATATTGATATGGAAAGTGTTGTGTAAAAGTGGAATGTGGTATTCTAGTGTTTATTGCATGACCAATATTAGATTTTTCAATCAATATTTGACCGTCCCTTATAGAGAGGTCCCAAATATGACCTCATTATTAATTAGGTTTACACAGAAAATGAAATCACGCCAAGAGAATCGTTAGAACTCTTATGTTGTTTATTATAGGAAAATACAATGAAGGTGTGTATAACAGTTTGGAAGTTCATTTTGACTATTAATATCCAATGATGTCAAATTCATTCATCTACATGTTTAAAGAGATGATGATTTGATCATGTCTCTAGCTAAACAAGAGTAGGTAACCACCATTTGGGTGTTTCAACTAGGAATATACAATTGGATCAGGTTTTTATGGTCAATGTTCCATAATGATTACTAATTCTTGGAGGTGCATTAGGTGTTTGGAAACAAACCCAGCTGTTTAAAAAAAGACTTCATGAAACTTGTCTGTCAAATTCTATTTTGTTGATTCTCCAATTGTCCTCAGTAAAGAGAAGTTCTAAGGTCAGTATGTTATAAGGACTCGTTTTCTGTGCCTTATTATAATTCCATGAGAATATCAATTTTTTCTATTTGGTGGATTCTCTATTATTTAAATCTATCATTGGAATGAAAATCCATTTTTTTTAATTTCTATATTTTCTTTTTTTCATTTATTTTTTATCTTAGGATTTATCCTAATTGTTTTTTTGAATATCGGGATCATAGGAGGCCTGAATGCCCTGTTTTAGGAGAGTTCAGATTGAGGAACATTTTTTGATTTAATTATTTTTCCTCCAAGATGTAATTTTTTATCCTTATAGTAGAATTGGGCACAGTTTTTGAACACATACATGATGGGTCACACGTCTTTGTGGAGATCTACATCTATGAAGAAGTTATCACACATGTTGTGCACGGTTTTCTGAAACCATGCAACCTGCCAGCATGATTAGTTCCACATAGGTTGTGTGCATCCATTGTTAAACACACAATTTTCACACAATTATGGAAAACTGTGCAGGTTAATGGATCTTTAGTAGTGGGGGACACAATGTTTTCACATGCTTTGGACAACTGTGCATCCAAACCATGCATCCCATTCTTGTTGGTCAATTTAACCCTTTTCCCAAAAAGAGTTTTATTTTGACATTTACTTATTTCCTTTATTATCCTCCAACCATGTGAGCCTCTCCTATTCTCAATGGGTTCATCATCACTCTCTAAGTAATGGAATGAAATCCTCCATATGTTGTCTAATTTCAATGATGTGGATCATGTTGGATCTACAATAGTATTCTCACAAATCCTCTATATTCTTATCTCAGTTTCTCTTCAAGTATATCGCACAATGTTGGAGTTAGATAATTAACCATAAATTAATGTCATATTTCAAATTCATTGATTACTTCCCAATAAATCATTATAAAATATTGATATTGGATGAGTATACAATCTTATGCATGATGTAGGTAGTCTATAGTTCTTCCCCAATGTTTTCAGCAATTTATAAATTGTTTTTTTGTGCCAGAGTTATTCCTTTTCCATGTGTCATCCAAATATTTTTCATCATTCAAAAATGATATACGCACCATGATATAATAATGTTTATAATTCTTTAGTAAATTGAGGATGACAACCTCTATTAGGGAAACCCCTTGGGTGTTCCAACAAAAATTTCAACTTTATAATTGAATGAATAAATTCCTAGAATGCCTCATTATATTTTATTATGGGGTATAATTGAAATTTACGACTTTAATATAAATGATTCATGAAGCCAATCACCTCTTGAGTGCTTAGACGAACTCATAAATATAATTTAACCTTGTATGTAATTTCTTAATTAATTATTACACCACCTAAGTTCCATGATAAACAATTTATTTTTTCATCCATGTGTTTTCATTTTTCTAAAATAAAACTATTTGTTGTATTGAGTTAGGCCTTTTAATTTAATTATTTTTTATTATGAATGAAATGTATTATAAAAAATGTTATTTTTTATTTTTAAAAACTATATATGAGTTGTGATATAATATATATTTAAAATTTTTGACTAGTGTTTTGAATCAATAATTAACTTATATCTTTACGTCTAATTGTTTCAAGGACCAACCACCTTATACATGGGTTAGAAATTATTGACATATGATATATATTCTTTATATTGAGTGGAATCCTACATGATGTTTTACATTAATTTATTGAATTTAATGGATTAAAATAAATATAAATGATCTATACGGTATGACCATTCCACTTTATATATTTAAATGAGTTTGGCCTAAGTGAAATTTATTATAGGGAATTAGTTTTTTTTTCATGTCGTTTGTTTGTTTCAAATTTAATATCAATTTATGTTCCACATGTTATATGTGGGATTGATGCATATAAATCATGATTGGTAATTCTTCATGATAATAATTATAAATATTCATACACCTTTGATATAGAATATGGAATGATGGTGAGGTTTATGTTGTACAAGTAGGATCCCCATCCCGAACATCAGGTGTTCGTCTTGGAATTCCACACCATTAACAATACCTGGATGGTGGTAATGAAACACCACATCCCATTAATTGAGTCTTGGCATTATATCTCACTCACTAGTTTGTGTTCATACATAATAGTATGCTCACAGTCTTGAGTGACGAGCATGAATTCTCTTACTCATTATGGTATGTATGGATATTACCCTATGTTTTATCTTTTAGTCTTGTTTAGATTTGGTGTGGATGACTTAGTTGTGCCTCTGTGAAGAAGATCCCGATTATTCTAGATATATTTCCACTTATGTACGCATATACTTGTCTACATGGGCAGATAAAATATGAAACTCTAAAATATATATATATATTTATTATTATAATATATATAGTTACAAATAAAACATTCACTCTTGACATGAGTCAAAGTAGATAGTGTCGGCATGGTTTCTTATTGGATCCTTATCCAACTATTATTTATTTATTCAGATTTTTTCATTATTCTATATACCTTCACAATCTTTTTTTATATTCACTTTTTGGATTTTGTTATTGAAAACGTTGGAGGTGTTCTACTATGATTTTATCTCACACCTTATCAGCCATCTATTGCAATATGGTATCGGAGCAGATCAAATGTCTGTAAGACCTTAGATTATTGCTTATGCTGACATCCATATAAATGGGAGTTAAGAACAGGTAACTAAGCTAAAGATCAGGATGCTCGAGGAGATATCCCTTGGGGATATTTTTTTCTTTCTTCTATTAATGTAATATATCATAATGCATTTTTTTTATATTATAATCAATAATCCTGACATGAATGGATTGTTTTATATTTTTTTTGGACTTTTATATTCATTTTAGATTAATATTTTGTTGTGAAATATTTTATTTATTTCCAAATAATATGTTTCTATCATTTATTATCTTGTATACCATTGTACTATTCTGGCTTTGAGGGTATATTCTCTCCACTATCACCACCATAGAACAACACTACTAGTTGGAAACCTTTTGAGTATAGGGAGGTGTGATTGAGGACTTGTAGAGACTATTCTGGCTACCAATTTATTTGTCATTCTGCCTAGGATATTACAGTCAATGCATATCATAGAGCTGTATTCCCGAATATATGTTTCCTTAAATCTACTTCCAAAAGATTCTAGAGAATTTCCTCAAAATAAAATAATAACAGTGTCAAACCTAGTAGCCCCGAGCTGGTTTATGATTTTTTAAAATGGCATAATATACAAAGAGTTTCATCACAAATGACCAAATAGTTTTTTAGTCATAGTAAACTATTTAAATACTTGAACCTTCCATTAAATGTCAATATAAAATGCTCATTTTTTCAAGATTATCATATTTCCCTATAGTGTACCCTTTCATATCATTCATAGTACTCTAATTATATTCATAAGAATGGAATAAAAGTAACGGTGAGTTCATATTCTTATTAATAGTAATATAAAAGTGAATATATCATGAATCAATAACCAAAATCAATATTCAATGTTAAATAACTGAAAACACATTAAATTTAAAGAATAATCTGAGAATGAAACACATCTAGATATAATTTTTACATAAATATGTAATGAAAAACAATAACTAAATTCTTAACAATGGAAATTTTCAATTTTTGGACATCATGATCAAATCAGTCATGATACCTCTATAGTCAAGAACATTCAGAGTATGGATTAAAAGTTTAGATAGAATTTTTTTTAATGATATCTTATAAATTCCACTCATGAGACATTGTAGCATAGAGGGGATATATAATTTTTGGACCCACCTAAAACTATATGCCCAAAGCATTTCTCATATCAAATAATTGATTTAATCATATAACAATGTTTTTATCATAAAACATCAGTATTGATTAAAAATATAGATTTTTTTATACTTCCTCATATGAAAAAATGACATTCAATGTTGTAATTCATATGTATAAATTGTATATATTTATAATATAAACATATCTATCATAAATAATATAGATATTTATGGGATATTTAATTTAAAATGATTATAAAAAATAAATATTTTAGGGGAATGTTATTTTCTAGAAAAATGAATCAAGATAGATATTG
This sequence comes from Viscum album, assembly GCA_963277665.1. Taxonomy (NCBI): domain Eukaryota; kingdom Viridiplantae; phylum Streptophyta; class Magnoliopsida; order Santalales; family Viscaceae; genus Viscum; species Viscum album. The sequence goes on from CAUJRU010000001.1 coordinate 3,972,420, forward strand.
ACAATGCATTACATGGTCGATAAAGTAATAAAGATTCCTTGTAAAGAATACCAATGAAATAAAATCTATCCCTCTATTATTATATGTAAAATATTTTTTTGTTTTTTTTCATGTAGAAAAACCATAAAAATGTTATTATAACAGTCAAAAGTAATAAACATTTTTTACATTGAGAATTTTTTTTTAAAAAACAAGAGGTTCACATATTATATTCAACATAATTTCCATTGAAATCATAGATTTTAATTAATAAAACAGTATTTAAAAAATTTAGCCACCCAGTTCATGGGAGATTATTTACATGTCATACAGGTTAAAACAAATATTACATTCTAATTTTGGTAAATAAAAAACAATATTTTTTTTGAAAAATAAAATATCATTCATTTAAAAACAATTAGATAATATCAAATTATTATAATAGGATTTATTTACAATATTTGTAAAACCATGGAACTAGGTTACTTTCATATTTTTAGAGGTTATTGTGATAGTTTTAAAAAAAGGAAATTTCCATCTATTGTGGTGGTGATCTCTATATTTTTGTGTCGATATGTCTGACAATATAGGATAATTATAAGTTTTCTTACCTGATATATTCTAACAAATGTAATGAATTTGAATAGTACCACATGAAATTTGTTAAATATTGTCCTAAAATTTAGTTGGGGTTTATTATATGTTATTTTAGATTTATAAATTTTATGGTTGGTGAACACCATTTTAAAAATTCCATTGTATTGGTTCATTAAACGTTTTATCATGTATATGTATAAAACAAAAAACTATAATACTTTAAAATCATATTGATAGTCTTAGATGCTATCCAAAAAAGATTTATGAATATCTAAAATTGTTGATTCTTGAGATAAAATTAATTTTGGGCATAATGATTAATTAATTATATCTTTAATATTAATATGATATAATAACTATTTCAAAAATTATTATATTAAATAAATGATTTCTTTTGAATGTAATTCTTATATGGCATGGAAATGAAATTCAATTTTTTATTTTATTTTTAATGTTAAAAAACAAGTAATTATTGAATAAACAATGTAATACATAACTATATATTAGTATAAATTTTTTCAATCTCAACTAAAAAGGATTAACAGAGATAGTGATTATATTGATTATTCTATTGAATACATCCAAACACTGTAAATAATAGAAGGGAATAATATATTATCATAAATTTGTAAATTTAAAATTTTAAGGTTTATGATGTTAAAATTTATTGGATGATTAATTGTTTTATATTCTTTTTTGGAATAGATAAAAATAATAATATTTTAATGAATAATGTATTTAATTTAAATTACCATGTTGGAATGAAATATTGAAAATATAGTATATATTTCATGCACATTTACAATTTATTTTATAATATATATATATATTTGTGATTCCAATTATATTATTATGTTGAAATACATATATAATTTCAATTCATGCTTTTATTTGGAATAAATGGATTTGATATACCCCTTACAATTAGTGTTGATGAATATTAACATGGTATTCAGTACTATATAATGGTACATAATGATTAAGAAGGAGAAATAGACATTACATTAAATTTTAATTATTAAGAGATGCCTAATAATTAATGTTATAATATTTCCATGCTAAACAATTTCAAGAGAAACATATTAGATGCTTTAGGAATTTATTTGAAAAATATTATGATTTTTGGATATTATTTTAATCGAAACATGTTTTTTCTACTAAATAATGATGGGACATTTATTGAGTTATTTATAAATTTTTAATAAACCATTTCAGCAGATTAATACTTTTATAATGTCATTATTTTTTCATATAGGAATTATTTTGACATTATTCCATTAATTGAAACAATTTGTATTATATTTTCTTATTTTTTATGGTCTAAAATGCCAGACACATAACTAGTGAATTCATGATTGGTTGTATCATAAGTTTAATGGGGATATATCCAATTAATGATACATAAAATCATTTAACTAATATTTGTAAATTATAGATAAACTCATAAGATATATTTCTACCAATTATTTTATAGTGATGGATTCAATTTCAGGTGCTCTATATTTTTTTGAGTTGAAATTAAATTATATATGACATATAATATTTATGTTATAAAAATTGTAAATTCAATTCCATTTTATATCGACAATATTATGCAGGTCAATTCACCTTGCTATAAGTTTTAAATACATAAATTATTCTGATATTAAAACAATAAGTCTTATATAACCCACATGGTTGATATTCAATTTTTTTTAATTCTAATTTTTTTCATTAATGAAATTTAATTTATCATTAATGAATTTGATCAATGAGTTGAAATGTTACATGAACCTTGTAACTAGTTATTTCATTCTCTGTTCCCTTTTTTAAAATTAAATGACGGGTTTAGGGTTTGTGAATGTAGAAACAAATTTTCAAGATTATTAAAATATAATATATTTATATTTTTTGAGGATATAGTTCATTTGACGTAGATGAAATATATTCCCCTAAAAATGAATTATTTTATCAATTATAAATTGATCAATGAATTTATAATTTATTTAAATTACATTAACATATTTTTTATAATGAAAATGAATTTTCATCATCACATTAGAAAAATCGATGTCAAATGGGTAATAAAAAATAATTATGGGTTTTACCTCAATATTATTAATTATTATAACTAATTGAAAAAATTAATTCAATTTATGTATTATCATAGTTTAATGTTTAAATTTTTCCAATGTCACAAGGTTCAATTGAATTCATGGATTAAATTATAAGATATCCAATTTTTATTTATATTCATTTATTATAATATTATATGATCTTAATTAGAATGTTTAGGGTAAAATATACATTCATTTATTTATACTCATTATTTCATATAATGTATAATGATTTATTTTAATAAAAAACATCTCAACCAAAACATTATAGTTCAATTTGTGTATGATATTCAATGCTTTATGGATACCATTAAAATAGATAAAATCAATTTTTATAATCAAAGAATGCTTCCATGATATTAAATTTTTTATATGTATTTTTAAATTAATTATACATTATCATGTATTTTGGACTATATTAAAATATATTTCATTAAATAATTGTATTTTAAATGAATTAATGAATACCAGTCCCAATGCAATATGAAAAATTTGAAACCATTGGGAATGGTTTAAATTATATATCTATACAAGAGTGACAATATATAAGAATGAAATTAAATAGATCAATTTTATATAAATAAATTTATATATTTTTTTAAAAATTTCTATATTTATATCACTACATATGAAAAACTATCATTCATTTATAATAATTTAATATATGTTATATCATCATATTTATTAATTTATTCCTAATTATATATATTGGTATATCATATGCCTTATAGATTACTATAGAAAAATTTGTAATGTTCATATCATTCTTAATTTCCTAAAAATAAAATTTTAATATAGTTTTAATATTGAATAATTATATTTATTTAATTGATGTTTTTTGGTTTTATCTTTTTTTTATGCTCTTTGATTATCTAAATTTATCATAATTTGTTTTGTATAAAGTACCTTTTTTAGATTAGTAATATATATATATATATATATATATTAGTTTATTAATAAATATTTCATATGTAAATATATTTATATACAATTTAATTACTATAATCATATGTACAGTATGTTATTTGTTAATTCTAAAAATAGTTTGGGCCCTTGTAGTTAGATTTAATCAGTGATTTTCCGTTTCCCCCATAATGTATTATCAATAACACATATCACTCTGTTGGATCGGTATAGTGTTTAATTATATATATTAATTCTGAATGATGATATAATCCCCTAATAGATACCCCATTACTAAGAATTATTTTCCCTTCATAATTACCAAAATGGTATATAAAATCAAATGAATGTTTATGTAATATTATGATCTAAATTAAATTATTTTCATCAAAATTTAATGTAACTAATAAAATTTATATTACAAACAACATATAATTCTATATTGTGTCTTGATGAGTCTCATAATTTATTCATGTAAATTTTTTGTATGATGCAAATATATTTTATGCACAATGTCAATCGGGATTCTTAAGTACTAAATATTGTTTCCCTATATACTTTAGAGTGAGTCTCGAGTGGTGTTCCTCGAATATAGTTTAATGACATTGCATCTTACCATTCCAGGGAGGTAGTGATGTTGTGCATAATGACAATAATTTATGTATTTCAAAGTGTTTTATTATTTCATAAGCATAGTAATTTAATACAACGAAAATTAGTTGAGACATATCCTCATTCATGTATCCATTGGTATGTATATTCTTGGATAATATATATATTTATATACTATTTCTATTCCCCTTATATTTTCAAGATAATTTTTATTCTCCCTCCATATGAGTGTAATTGTGGATTATGCCTTACTATCATAATTATAATGGAATTATTATTCTTGTATAATGTAATATTACATTATAAAATTTTATAGTTATCTATTTGTATTATAATTCATAATATTTAGCATTTTTTATAAATTTTATAAAATCCAAGGTTGTGGTTTTCTAGATTTACATTATAAATAATTATTTAATAATTACTTATAATATTTATGTGATATATTAATGGTTTATAGGTTTAAATGGAAATTTGAATAGGTTGATGTCATGAATGGAGATTCCATGGTATAAAGATTCATTAGTGGAGTATTCATGTATTTATATAGTTATAAGGATAAATAAATTGTATGTTCTATATTTTAACGTTCATTATATCCTAAAAGATATTCCATAATTTGTGTTTCATATATAAATTCATGAAAAAAACATATACAATGTGAATATTGTAATTTATCATCCTAAAAATCCTCAGATAAATTACATAGGACCAAAAAAGGGCCTTATTATATAAAATAGTATTTTGAGTAGTCATGAGGGACTAATACACATAATAGTGGAGGTCACATCCAATATAAATGAACTATACACCACAAAAAAATATAAATAATATCCTAAAAAAATAAATATAAATCAACCTTATGAATCATTTAAAAATATGATAAATATATAAAACCATGTATTTTAATTTAATAAAAATATTATTCATATTAGAAACTATATAAAATTTTTTTTCCAACCACAATTATAAATGAAAATGAATAAACAAAAAAATGACATCTTTTGTGGTGACTTTCTCCCAGGAAATATAGGTCATGAGATTCATGCATCCCATCAACTTCCATTATCCCTTGACATTATCCCATTCCTTTAAAAGAACAATGAACCATAATGAAATTATATTCATTAGTTTTTATGTATAATATGTAACTTATAACATCATATTTCTCTATTTGAGGTTTTGACGTCTAAATATTAATTTTAATCATATTTTGGGAAGGTTTTCCAATTACTAAGAGATTTTTTTGTGGAAAATCAACTAAATAATGGGGATATACATTTGATTGAATTAATGGATTCTAGAATAAATTTTTTTATTTATTGGAGGGGTTCACCCTATGATTATAAGACATATGATGTGGTTTATAGTTTTCTACTAAAAATGTTCTTTTCATTGTCTCATATGAAATTAGATTCCATGAAATAGAATTAAAATATATGTACTATAATTTAGGTAGATTTCTTGAGTCTGGAACACAACATGAAATTTTTACATGATAAGTATTTCATTAACATCATGTATTGTTAAAAATATGTAATTTATAAATAATTCAATGGGTTTTTAATTTACTTGAGTGTCGTGGATTACTCAGTTCGTAATGGGATTACAAGCCATGTATGTCTCATGATTTGAAATTTTAGGGTGATGCATGGATGATTTAAATTTTATTAACCTAAAATATATTTTTCCCATGAGCTAATGAATCACTTAGGTGATTTTTGGGAACTCCAGTATATCAGAATCTATTTTTTCAGCAATAAATCTCCATTTGAAGTTGTTTTGAAACCCTCAGGGTGAGTAATCCTTTGGTTTCTTCATTTTCCTTCTTCCATGGTAGTCTAGTTTCACCGTGGATTCATTTATATATGGAGATGATTCTATTTATTCCTTTATAGAACATATGTGAAATCATTTCTAAGGGCCAAACCATTGTTTGATGTGACAAATTATATGTGTGTTGTTGATGTATTTTTTATATTATGTTCACCGAACCTTTTTTTAAATTGAATCAATTTCTAGAGGTTTGGATTGAGTCTAGGGCCACCATTTTGTCATTGTGTTATATATGTTGGTGTATTCCATTGTGGGAATATGACGCCCTATTTTTGAGGTAAGTGGTTCATTCTCTAGTAGATTATTGATGAAATCCATTACACCAGATTAGATAATTTTTATTTAAAAATTTAAATTATATGATTGATTGATGGATTTTTTGTGAGGAAATGATTATTTGATAAAATTTTGTATATTCCCTTTTTATGAAAAATATAATATTTTTATATTTGTTGTGAAATGAATCTCTAAACTGGATTTGAAATAATGTTTTTTATGAATTTGATTAGAAAATATAAAACTTTGTAATCCATAGGTACTTAGGTGGATGGTGTAATAATAGGGATTTCTTGTTGATTCAATCAAGGGGTTTACTCATGGGTTTTTCCTCTTCTCCATAGGAATTTTGTTCAATGGACCTATTAGAAACTATTTGAGGGTTCACTTTCTGCAGATTTCCACTACTTCTAAGATTTGATTCATATGTCTAGGTGATTTATTAATGAACAACTTTCTATGTATTGGGTACGAGTGTCCTAGATATCCTTGACCACTGTGATCCAGGTCATGATGTTTAGTATTATTTATAATTTAATGTTTTCTCATAAACATATTTGAATTTAATATGAGTTGTGATACAAGTTTTTCTTTGATTTGATATATATAAATTGATATATAAATTTTAAATAATTTATAACTATATTACAACCCATATTTTGGAAATGTTGAGATAGTGGAAATTAATTGTTTTTCCATTATTTTGGAATTAAAAACGTAATTTTTTATAATGCATTTTTTTTTCTTGAAGTATTATAGTGTTCAGTTTATTTTATATAGACATGTTGTGGAACACATTGGGGGGATCCTACTGATCCTGTTTGCTCACACCTAGTACACCACGTATACAATGTGTTAACATTTGTTTTTATTTTGATGAATGGAATGACATCATTCTATACTGAGGTGGTGGAGTTTTATATCTTCTAAGACTGGGTAGATGGTGGTGAGACGGTGGGAGTTATGCCATGCTATCACATGTCACTGTTTGTTTCCTGTCAAGTTTATATTTGATGATTGGTCTTGTAATTTGGGATATTATGACTACTTTGGGCTGTATCTTTTCTATTTTATTATTTTATTATATGGAACATGATAGTTTATTTCATTATTTCTTTCTTTTATATACATATGATAAGGTTTTGGTTAAGGTTAGATGAAATCATTACCATTTATTGTTGTTGTATTCCCTAGATCCATTTTCATTCCCGTGGGAACTAATAACACTCTTCGAGTATGTGATGTCTCGAGTCCAATACTATTGAGAGGGTATATGATCTAGGTTACTAAATTATTTCTATCAATGAATAAATAAGTATGTCGTCATGTGTCCTTGGCTTGGGATGTTGAGCGAAGTTGATATTTTATTGTTTTGAACATGAGAGTTATGTTTTAGTGTGTACATAGCCAGCTATTTCTGTGATGATAATAAAATTTCCATGGGATATTGGGATTTTTATCTCCTATTTTCCCTTATTGATCATAATCTATGATTTTTATAAGCATTTTATGGTTTGAAACGATATTTGTTTCTGATCATTTATCCGACTTCTGAGTTCATTGGTAAGCTTCCAAGTTGTCTTCTATGGGTTCCTCAAGATGGTGTAGCTAATTCTCATTAGTGGAAACCCACCATATAAAAAATTATTATATTATACATCCTATGGAAGTTCCCATTGTCAACCAAAATCTATCGTAATTTTAATGTATAGTTTTTGAGGCATAACTTGGAGTTACTAAAGAAAGAGACCGATTATGGGAGTTCATGAATGATAAGACACCCCCCAATAATTCTATTAATGCACCGCAAGAAGTTGAGTACATGTTAAAAAATTATATTATATATTTTACTTCCTAGATACACAAGAGAGAATCAAATCAAAATTCACAATGATCATAGCCGGGGTCCTTGTTGGCTATGGTTGGATTCTATGGTCTAAGAAGATTGATAGGTGTTCTTGGAATGGAAGGGTTTTAAGAATATATTATTCCATTATTCTATTATAAAGTCTCTAATGATGCATAAATATCTATAGTTCCACTACTTATAGAAGCGATAGAATCCAGTATTTCTGTAAATCAACTAGTTTTGTCACATGGTTCCTTTTTCACCATATGAAGTGAATAATGGAGATCCGAAAGCTTAGAAGTACATGAAGTAGTTTCATTAGGATATAATATTGTAGGTATTCATGCTAACAGTTTTGGCAAATGTGAATATGGTACATAAATTATCATCACCCTACCAAACTGAGTCTTGAGTCATGAGTACCCCAATCCTGACTCCAAAGCCCTTGAGGTGCAGACATGGGTCATAACTCATAACCTAAATTTGAGGCCTTTAACTAATATACATGTATGCACAAACCCAAAAAAATAAATGAAAAAGTTTCTAGGAAAATGAATAATAAGATTAAATATCTAGAGTATAATCATGCATATGATATCCTCTAGATTGTATAATATTACGATAGTGAAAACAAAAAGTATATGGGAAAATACAAACCCAACCAATTCCCAGCACCTTGTGTGTCCTTCGAGGTACATACCAGGAATTTGGGATTTCTCTTCAAATGCATATCCAAGATTACATATCTAGATCCATAAATTTCATATGTAAATCCATCTTTTGAAAACCTAAAATATTTTTTCCCATCTAGTTTCCAGAAATTGGTTATTCGTCATCCTACTCAAATCTCGACACATCTCACATAACACTAGTGTCCACCATTTCCCCATTGGAATCCAATCTATAAAATATATCTCCCAAAAAATAAAAATCATCCCAAACCATCCTTTGATCACTAATCTATTCATTTAACATGATTATTCCATAAATCTTAGGGACTTATCAGAATCAATCCTACTGTGAATCATTGAGATAAGATCCCACAACCCAGTGGTGAAGAACACAAAAAACTAATGAAAGAAAAGAACCAAAAAAAGATTAATATTCTTTTTCCATTCATTCATGGGAAAAAAACAAATAGAGATATCCATAGTGATAAATTTGAATAAAAAAATTTAAAATGGTGCATGGTTGCATGAAATGTTTCATTTAAAAATAAAATCAATGTGGTATTTGGATCTTCTCAAAAAAATTAGTCAACAGGAGAATAAACCATTAATTTAAGAGTTATACCAAATTTTTTATATTTCCCCACCATTGAACAGTCTGTCCAATAATTAAACAAATTATTTTCAATCATTGTGGATCGATCTAACTTGATACAGAGGATCATCATGATCAAAATCAGATTTTTCAATGAGAGTAGGAGGAAGTTGGTGCACAACGATCCATGGGTTATGAGGCTACACAAGAATATCTTTCCAAAATTATGTATCAATATAAGTAAATAGTATTAGTTCATATAATTAAAATAAATTATTTTAATTTTTTATTTAACTAAACACACATGCCCATGACCTCTTCTTTTCTAAAATCCCCATGAAAACCCATTTTAGGTTGCATCTAGGTCAAAAAAATACTTGCCGGACTAAATCATTATCATGTATTCTATTGAATATTAATTCCATTTTCTTTAAGAAACTATAATAACATAATAAAAAATATTTTTAATATTTTTATAAAATTAATTCTGTGAATAATAGGGCTTGGAATCGCATGAAGTCTTAGTTCTTATCTTTGAATATATAAATATATAAATGTAATAAAATGACTTATAAGTCAAAAAATGGTCTCGAAATCATTATCCCATTCAATCATTAAAACAGTGAAAATAAAAAGTAAAAAAATGGATCAGGATACTGTGACAACATGTTGCTCTCCAACTCGCATGATATCTCATGAATTCTCCCTTGCTAGCACAACACAGGAACAGAAGGGATGGTCCATCGAGACTTGTTCATATCTTATAAACCCTCAATAACCACTAGGTGCTCCTCAAAAGTATATCAATACTCAATATTTAACATATCAAATTAATAACATGTGAAGTATCATGCATGTATCTCAATAGATAGGACACATGGATGATGTCATGCTTCCAATCAAACCGTGGGGGTAGGGAATGTTGGTAAGAAACCTTACCAACACATTACCCATTTTAAAATTCTCTGATGAATCCAATGGATAGAATTCCTCCCAACTAAATCTATTTAATAATCTCCTTTGAGAGACTCTCATGAAAAAATTTTCTCTAGTATTTAAATATAATGGCTTATGATGTCGATCTATGTATAATTTTTGCATTCTTTTGGATATTCTAATCCATTCATTGCTGATTTGGACCTTCTCTATCATCAGCTTCACCATCTCTAGAACCACAAGAGACTCCTCACTTATATCATTCCAACATAAGGGTGATAAGAATTGTTTTCCATAAAAGTCCATGAATGGTGAAATTGCAATTGTAGAGTTTTATCTATTGGTTTGTGAAAACTATATCAAGGTCAAATGATATCCCATCTTTGAAGGAAGTTTAACATGCATTCCATCATCATATCTTCTACCACATAGATAGTGTACTAACTCTTCCTGTAATCCATGGGTGTGTAGGAGTTGGTGTCCTAGAACCAACTAGTTTTACTTTGATTACATGGATATTTAATGTGTTATTACATTTTGTTCATTGTTCCCTATGACTATGATGTAATAATATCCTAGAGTATTTGATACATTGAAAAGGTCATGTCAGTTCCCCGTTATGATAAAAACCATGAAATGCTATAACAATATTATTAAATATAGTTCTGCAGTTGGATGACATGCTATGATGGGACACATAGCATGCAGGCTATCATGTGCGAGTACTCGTAAGCAGAAGAGACATCCTCTCATGAAGTTCGCACATGGTAATCTTCAAGATAGAAGATTATGAAAACAAACCCGCTAGTAGGAATTCCACATGTTTTGGTGTCATTGGATATTTCTATCTGCGATTGTGTGTAATTATACTTAGACTTTAATATTATCATTAATATGTGTCAAGACTCACACACTTTGATTTACTGATGAAAACTGTCATGCAGCCAATTGGGGGGAGGAAGGGTACGTTGGCTGCGACACGGGTGACATGTTATTAATGGATAAATCGAGGAAGGATTTTTCCCTTCTATTTATGGAAGTTGATATCTCAGGCCATTGATTGAAATAGAACCGTTACATGGAATTCCATGGCCATGGTGTAATGACGAGTTTATTTCAGGTAGTCAAAGAATGAGTTATCAAGAAAACAATATGATGAAACAATCATGAAACCTGCTTGATGAGATATTGTGACAAAGGTATTATATTACATAGTGGGAATTTGTCTGTGGATGTCTTCATTGCGACTTTACATTCATTCTCTTAGGTTCCTTGACCCATTGCTAAATAGTACTCTTGGACATTAAGAAAGCCCACCTAATTCCAACGAGAAAGAATCCTAGAGGGTCATACACTAAGTGTTTTTGGTGGGCTTAGTTAAATTCTATTTGAATTTAATTACTGAAATAAATATTATTCTCAAGACCATGGAATAATTTTATTCAAGTTAGAATGATCAAAAAAATTAAATAAAATTTATTTATTTATTTTATTGAAAATTTAATAAATATTTATTTACTAGTTTTTAAATAAAATATTTATTTATTTATTCGGGTGTTCAATAAATGGATGTGGAGTTCAAGCAGACCAAGGTCAGTCTGGTAGTAAAATAATCATTTGCAAGACTGTAAATAATTGTTTAACTAGTTGGAACAAATTAAAATAACGTTGCGATTATTTTGTGATGCAGAATTTTATTTATTCCGTTTTGCGCAAGTTGGTGAACCATAAATAATGACGCGATATTATTATTAAATGCATGGGTTTCTCTAAGTTCATGAATATAATTAACTGTTTCTATGAAATTAAATATTTTAACTGAAATTCCATGTTTATAAATAGGCAAGTACCCCAATTGTGCCAAAAAACACACCACACGCCTGGTGAATTGAGAATTTTTTAGCCAAAAAAAATTATCTCAAATCATCTTCTCTCCCCTCTCAAGAATGAGTGCTGTTCTTCAAGAAATAAGAACAAGCGATCAAGAACGACCGACACATGACACTCGCTTTTCAGCACTAGCAACCGGAGAACGAGCGTTGTCGATTGGAGGCCATCAGAGCACGTGTGGATCACCGCTAGAGGGATTCTAGTTTGGATCCCTATAAGAGAAACGACATAATCTGGAAGGGACCTTCCAGATGATCAACATCATCAATAAAGATAAATACCAAATATCCATTTATTATTTTTCTATATAATATAAATTAAATTAATTATAAACATGATGTGCAAGATCCTCTCTAAAGGTGTCGGGCCTCTTTCATCATTATCTAAATCATTGATTATATTCCATGGAGACTAGCATTCATCATATTTTTGACCTTGGAATAATCATTGATTCTGGTAAAAATAAAATTTGGGTCTTATCCCAACCACGCTTTTGTTGCACCTGAAACCTTCAGGTGGTATCAGAGGGGTTACATCATAGTTTGTAATTATTTAAATATTTCTTTTATGACTTTCACATTTATTAATTTAGTTTCTTCAATTCAAGTTAATGGTTCTGGAAATCTGAATCTCGATATCTATTCCTCCTCTTTTATTTCTCGTTCTCCTTAGAAAAAAAAATTTTTCTTTTTATTTTTATTAAAATAAAATATAGGATCTCATCCGGAGGTTCCCAACGTTCAGGGTTGTACAACACCAAAATACACAGCGTGTATTCGGAAGGACACGACGTGTATTCTAGGTTCAATGCATTGGATCGGTCTGCAGAATCAGGTCATGTAAATGGTTCCTACCTAAGTCATAAATGACAATGTGTGTTGAATAATAACATGTGTCACACGGTTTCCGGATTACACGTGTGGTCTACGGAACACGGCATGTTTTCCCTTTGAGATGGGTTGGACCGTTTACCCCGTACACGACTTTCCAAGAAAGAAACTATGTAACGCAAATACTACATGGCGCGTGTCCCACTAAACATGTCATGTACTCCCAAAATTTCCAATGTACGTCTACAAGCCATGTCCTCGGGCGTGTACTTCGGATGGATGGTGAATAAAAGTACACGTCGTGTAGTCGGAACTACACGTCGTGTACTCATCCAAATTACAATGATTAATTAAAATTAATTATTATATTATACTAACCCTTGATAGGTTTACCATAGTCCATGCGTAAAGCCGAGTAATAACACGTGATAGGTGTTTTATAAATATGTGTTTAATTTAACATCTGTGTAGTTTTCATTTCTACTCATTGGGTAGTTATGAACTAGAATTCAGCAGGTTGCCTCCAAGGTACATGTTATTTATAATGATAATTTTAAATGAATTTATTTAAAATTATGATGGATGATAATCTCAAGGAAATTCAGAAAATGATTTAAGATAAAAGGATTGATTAATTAAATATGATAATTAATTTATTTGAGTGTGATTTATCTTAAACAAGAATGATTAAATAATTGAATGCTACTTTTATTTAAGCATAAATTTCATAGTAAGTATGGATGATCATGAGCTAGACCAAGACCTTTTTTTGTTAAGGGTTTATTTTAATTTATTTATTTAAATTAAAATTGATGGAATTTGAGCCTTCTCCTCATTAATATGTGGGGCATGCGTTCCCAAGGTTTCTTTTATGAATAAAATCCATTTTTACCCATAGTTTACATGTGATTTACAAATAGGGAATATGTAATGGATGGAACTCCCAAGATAGTGGAGGCGGTTAAATTTGGTTCCGATATGAAACCAATCCTAGGAGATACAGAGGTGGATAGGTGTAAGTTGTAAACATGAACCCAAAAGGTTCAAGGTGTTTCTCCCCTAGGACATGGTTAGTTTATCCACCGCTAGGTAAACTGATCATTAGAAAATCTCATGATCATGCCATTTATATTATTTTATTTATGTCGTTTTCATTGTTTATCATTATGGATGTGTTGTAACAATCACATAATTAATGAATAAATCAATGAATGCAAGATGGAATTAAAATAAACCAGGAATATGCGTGAATATTATCAAGACATGGTTAATCACATAAGTAAGATCCACTTAATATTTTCAAAGCATGTGATAATAAGAAATTCATGCAGAAGAGATATAAATCCATTAAATAATATATTAGTTCAGACCAATACTTCTGTTACTTGATTAAGGGAAAAACTCAATAAAACTTTGTGTTTGACCAGCCCTTGTTGGGATATTTACTTTTATACAGGAAGCCCTTATGAAAGGTTTCAGTTTGACTTAACCATATTACATCAAGAGGAGTATCCCTTGCTAGACTTGCTGTAATATTAGAGGCAAGATTTGAGGATGTCCGAAGTCATGATTTTAGGATTAGGGAGTCCACTCAACAGATCAAGCAACTGCAAGCCCGCAGTTGGCAAATACATGCATACCTAAATACCTTCTAATAGCTTAACCAACCCTTGTTGGGTTTAGGCGAAGGGGAATATGGATCCTTTCCACTAGAATGTCAAGGAAACTGAACATTAAGATTTCAATGGTGAGGGCCATTGTGACATGATTAAATAGTGGGATACATAATAAAATTTATTATTTCTAATAAAATGTAATCAAAAAAGTACTAATCAACTGCTCCTTTATTTCTAGAATATAAAAATGACAAACTCATCAACCACACTATCCCTGCAATCAATTATGAATAAAGACAACATCCCCACCAGCAGTAACTTCTAGGAATGGTTTAGATGCCTTCAGGATATCCAACGCCATGAACAGAAGTCTGACGTGCTGGAGTTAGCATTACCTGATTCGCCTACCAAGGAGGAAAGTGGTGAGGATTTCCCAGTCTATGAGAAACATATGAACACCGCGGTTGATGTTCAATGTTTTATGCTACCATAATTGTCTAGTAAGCTCATGATGTCTCAAGAAAATATGGGTGCTTATAGAATCATCGAGCACCTCTCTAGTATTTACCAGGAGAGATAAAGATAGGAAAGGTTTGAGATCTCTAAGGCACTCTTTTAGAGTAAGCTTGGATATGGTGCCCTAGATGGGCCTTATGTAGTAAATCTCATTGGCTACATTGCGTTCCTAGAGGTTCTAGGGTTTAAACCCCCCAAAGAACTGGGCACCGATCTCATTCTCGCAACACCCCCTCATAGATTCCCTAACATTGTTGTCAATTTCAATATGAACAACATAAAGAAGTCCCAATCTGATCTTTGTACCCTCATTCTCCAAGTGGACAAAGATATGAAGCGTGAAAAGCCTCTTTTCCTTATGGTGAATAAGAGGAAAGGGAAGGAGAAGAGATTGAAGCCCAATGCTTCTTCACAACCTTCCAAGAAAAGGAAGCTCAAAGGGGAGGCAAGGGAATAAGAGGCTGTTAGTTTCACATGTGGCAAGAAAGGACAATGGAAGAAGAACTTCACCCAGCCTAAAAATCAAGGGGAAGCTTTAGGTGGATTTGTTATCGAATGTAATCTATCTATTTTGAAAAATTGGCTATTAGATACAACTTGTGGTGCTAACATATGTATCCAAATATAGGAACCAAGTAGATTCAAGAAGATTGATATAGGGGAGGTATATCTATGAGTAGCCAATGGAGCCAGACTTCCTGTTGTAGCCGTCGGGTACTACCACCTCACTTTGTGAACTGGGATGATCTTGGTGTTAAAGAGTTGTTATTATGTTCCTTCAATTACTAAAAACATTATTTTTTATCTATATTAGATACAGATGGATTTGTTTTCAAGATTGGAAATGAATATTTCTTCTTTTAAAAAGATAGCATTTGTTATGGTAGGTCACATTTATATAACGTAATTTACATGTTGTATTACACAAACCATATAATGGAAATCAATAATGAAGATACTTCACATGACCCTTACCATACCCTACTTTGGCATCACCGGCTAGCTCATGTAAACGAGAAACATCTGACAAAGTTACATCAAGATGGATATTTAGATTCTTTCAAACTAAAACCACTTAGCGTATGTCATGTATGTTTACAAGGAAAAATGACCAAATCCCCATTTAGTGGGTAAGTTGAAAGGGATAAATAAATTCTTGAATTTGTTCATACTGATGTTTGTGGTCCATTTTCTGTTTAAGCAAGGGGAGGGTACTCATACAACATAACTTTTACTGATTATTTTAGAAGATATGGATATATCTACTTAATGAGGTATAAGTCGGATTCTTTTGATAAGTTCATAGAAATCAAGAATGAAGTTGAGAACCAGCTTGGTAAGAAGAATAAGAAACACCACTCAGACTGATGTGGAGAATATCTTAATAAAGACTTCATTGATTACTTACGGGAGTTTGGGATCTTATCCCAACTCACTCCTCTAAACATGCCCCAGTGTAATGGTGTGAGCGAAAGGAGTAACCGCACCCTGTTGGACATGGTGAGATCAATGATGAGTCATGCGAGTCTTCCATTATAATTTTGGGGATATATGTTAAAACAGAAGCACACATACTAAACCAAGTACAAACTAAATAGATAAATGGTATTCCATACGAGTTCTGGAGTGGAAGAAAATCCATGTTATAAAATATACATGTGTGGGGTAGCAAAGCATTTGTTAAGGCCTCTTCTGGTTAAAAACTCTCACCCCAAGGCCCAAAGTGTACCTTTATAGGATACCCCAAAGAAACAAGGAGATATTACATATACCACCCCTTATACAAAATGTTTATAGTGGTAATATATTCAATATTCCTTGATAGGGATCATATATCCAAAAGATATAGTGGGGGTGAGATAGACTTCAATGAAGTCGAGGCTCAAGCTACACACGATTTGGTACAAGAACAGATTCCACAATGCCCCGTGGAAGAAGAATCTGTTCTAGAGACACAAGTACTACATAGGAGTACATGAGAGGTTATAGAATAGGATTGGTATGTTTTTATTGTTACTATGGATGGTAACTCTTTATTAGTTGATAATAATGATCCTATAACCAACAATGAAGTAGAAAATGGCACAGACAATTCCAAGTGGCAAGAAGCCATGAATTCTAAAATGGATTCCATGTACCAAAACCAAATCTGGATTTTGGTAGATCCACTAGTTGATGTAAATCCTGTTGGTTGAAAATGGGTATTCAATAAGAGATTGGACATGGAAGGACAAGTCAGTACCTATAAAGCATGACTGGTTGCAAAATGGTATAAACAACGTCAAGGAATTGACTACGATGAAACCTTGTCACCAGCTACAATGTTGAAATCCATTAGAATTATACTTGCCATTTCCTCTTACCATGACTATAATATTTGGAAATTGGATGTCAAAACAACATTCCATAATGGGATCCTTCAGGAAGATGTCTACATGACGCAACCTGAAAGGTTTTTTGAGTCCAAAGGATGCCAATAAGGTATGCAAGTTGCAGAAATCCATTTATGGATTAATGAAAGAATACAGGTCATGGAGCATTCATTTTGATGATGCCATAGAAGAATTTGGTTTTATTGAAAATGAATGTGAGACTTGTGTCTACAAATGGTTTAGTGGGAGTGTATTCATTTTATTAATATTATATATTGATGACATATTACTTATTGGAAATAAGAGGCCAGTCTTACAGTCTGTTAAGGCATGGTTGAATCAATGCTTGTCCATCAAATAATTGGGCGAGGCAGTGTATAATCTTGGAATAAAGATCCATCGTGATAGATCCCAGAGATTTTTGTGGTTATGTCAAAGTACAAACATTTACAAGATACTGAAGAGATTCAGTATGGAACAATCCAAGAGGGGATTGTTGCTAGCGTCACATGGTAACCATCATTCCAAGAAAATGTGTCCTCAGCCACATGATTAATGAAAGATAATGACAAGGACTCCATACACATCAGTGATTGGGTTAGTCATGTACGACATGTTATTTACTAGGCTAGATGACGTCTACGAATTGAGTGTTGTAGGAAGATATCAAGCTGACCCAGGTGACCGCCATTTGAGGGTAGTCAAGACTATCCTAAAGTATTTGAGGCATACTAATGTTATATTCCATGTTTATGGAGGATATGAGGAACTAGTCATCAGAAGATATGAATATGCTAGTTTCCAGACTGATCAAGATGAAATGAAGTCACAAATGAGATACATCTTCACTTTAAAGGGAGGTGCAATGAGCTGGAAGAGCTCAAAGAAAATTGTGGTCACAGATTCTACAATAGAGTCTGAGTATATTGCGGCTTCTGAGGAAGATGAAGAATTATTTTGTATGTGAAGCTTTATCTCTAATTTATATGTGATACCTAGCAGTAAAGATCCCATCACATTGTACTGTGATAATACTACAGTGGTGGCTCTCGTAAAATAACCATGGTCACAACAGCGGATGAAACACATACATTGTAAGTATCATCTCTTGGTGGATTTTTCATAGAGTGGTGAAGTTACAGTGAGTAGTATTTTTATGGAAGACAACATGGCAGACCGCATGACGAAATCCTTAACTCAACAGAAACATGATCATCATGTGAGGTCTAGCAGACTGAATGTTGTAGGCAGTTTTCTCTAGTCCAAGTGGGAGTTTGTAAGAGTTGGTGTCCTAGAACAAACTATTTTTACTTTGATTACATGAATATTATATGTATTATTACATATTGTTCATTGTTCATCATGACTATGATGTAATAATGTCCTAGATTATTGGTTACATTGATAAGGTAATGGCAGTTTCCTAATATGATGAGAACCTTGAAATGCTATAACAATATTCTTAAATATAGTTCTGCGGTTGGATGACATGCAATGATGGGACACATAGCATGCAGACCATCTGGTGTGAGTACTCGAAATCATATGACACTTCCTCTCATGAAGTTCGCACTTGGTAATCTCCATGATAGGAGACTATGAGAACAGACCCACAAGTATTAATTCCTCATGATTTTGTGTCATTGGATATTTCTATCTACGAGCGCGTGTAATGATCCTAAGACTTTAATATTATCATTAATACATTTCATGACTTGCGCACTTTGGTTTACTAACGAAAACCATCACGCAGACAGTTGGTGGGAAGTAGGGTACGTTGGGTGCATCATAATTGACATGTTATTAATGGATAAGTTGAGGAACGATATGTCACTTCCATTTGTGGATGTTGATATCTCGGCCCTTTGATTGTAATATAACCATCACACGAAATTCCCTGGCCTTGGTGTAACAGCGATTTTATTATTTGTAGTCAAAGAATGACGTATCAACCAAAGATGGTGATGACACAGTCATGAAACCTACTTGATGAGATATTGCGACAAAGGGATTATATTACACAGTGAGTGTTCTTATGGGGATATCGTTGTTGCAAATTTACATTCTTTTTCATGGGTGCCTTGACGTGTTGCTCGACTGTACTCTTGGACTTTAGGTATGCCCACCTAATGCCAAGGAGAAAGAGTCCTAGAGGGTCACACATTAAGTATTTTTGGTGGTATCAGTTAAATAATATTTGAATTTAATTAATTAATTAATAATTATTCTCAAGACCATGGAAGAATTTTATTCATGTTAATATGATCGCATAAATTAAATAAAGTATATTTATTTATTTTATTGAACATTTAATAAATATTTATTTTATAGTTTTAAATGAAATATTTATTTAAGAGAATAAATTATTCATATATTTATTTAGGTTTTCAATAAAAGGAAGTGGAGTTCGAGCCTACCAAGGTCGGTCTGGTAGTAAAATAATTATTTTCATGATGGTAAATAGTTATTTATCTAGTTGGAACAAATTATAATAATGCTTCTATTATTTTAGAATGCATGACTTTATTTATTCCGTTTTGCGAAAGATGGCGCAACATAAATAATGAAGCGGAATTATTATTAAATTCATGGTTTTTATCTATGTTCATGAATTTATTTAATTGTTTCAATGAAATTAAATATTTTATTTGAAATTCCTTTCATATAAATAGGCAAGTACCCCTATTGTGCCACAAAACACACCACACATCTGGTGAATTGAGAATTGTTGAGCCAAACAATTTCTCTCTCGGATCTTCTTCTCTCCCCTCTCAAGAATGAGTGGCGTTCTTCAAGACTGAAGAACAAGTGATTAAGAACGACCGACACAAGACACTTGTTTCGCCATGCTGGCACTCTTAGAATGAGCATTGTCGACCAGAGTCCATTAGAGAATGTGTGGATCACCTCCAGAGGGATTCTAGTTTGGATCATTACAAGTGCAAAGAGATAATCCTCAAGGGTCATTACAGATGATCAACATCATCAATTAAGAAGAATACCAAAGCTCTAGCTATTTTTTTCTTTATGAAATCAATTAAATTAAATATAAACACGATGTCAAAGATCCGCTTTAATTTTTTAGTCCACTTTATTTTTATATAAATATTTAATTATATTCCATGGATAATATAGTTCATCATCATATTGATCCCGGAATAATCATTGATCATGGTAAAAATCAAATTTGGGTCCCGTCCCAACCACGCTTCCGATGTTCCCAGAACCTTCTGGGTGAATGACCATACTCATCTTCGTCTTTGTCCTGAATACCTCCTTCAAGCCTCTCCATATCTTTAACATGAACCTGGAATCATGATCATAGTCAATATTCTATGCCACCCCAAGAAGGATAACAATCTCCCATACGTTCAACTACCACAAACACTCCACAGAACTCTACTATATGATTATAAGGAATTGAAAAATCCTAGTTAGTCATTAACCTATGAAAATGATAGAGCCATGGACCTTCACTATCCATGAAATTAAAATCATGATGTACATGGATAGTTCATCCCATTTCATCTCCAGGATCTCAATGGGATGCAACAAGAAATACAGAACCATTTACCCTTCCTTCATCGGCTAATAGGTGAGCCATTGTGAGATGAAATCGGCCACAGATTATCTCATTTGTCTATAATGAAAAATTAGATTAGGTTCTGCATACATCATCCCTACACTAGGATGTACACTAAAAGGATAATTTTGAAACATAGTCATCGCCTCCCCCCACATCATGATCTGGACCACCATCTGTCCCTAAGAAAGGATGATGACATTCCCTTCATAGGAAAATTCATCAGTTTAATATCCAGGGGATATCTGGTCAATCAGGACCTCAAAATAAATTTCTACTTGTTGGGACCCTCTCAAAAACTAGAGGGGTTGAGTATTCAAAACCATTGACTAGATAAAAATTTCACCCTACAGCTCAAGCATGGTATGCTACAAGGCTTCTGAATGCTCAGATTCCTCATGCAGCAAACAGTCAGTGTAATTCCTTCTAAAAGAATATTCTACCAAATTTCCCTCCAACTAAGTATATAATATCTCTAATTAATAGTATTTCAAGAACTCCAATTATAACCTCTATCTCAATACAATGCAGATCCTAGCCCTTACAGAATCACAAAGAAATATATACTCCACAACCCCCTCTAGTAGTCTCTACATAGAAGAGCTCTTCTGCCTCAGCCCCAACTACTCAATGGCCCTCTAGAACTACTCAGTAAATTTAAAAGGCTTATCATTCCATGTCAGGGAGGTAAATAGTGCTTCAATCCTAATAAATAATGCTATAAACAATTGGTATTACCCTACCATGCAATGGAAACATTTCTCCTCATACATGATCACATGTGGCTCCAATGAAATAACTTCATCGATCTAAAATGGTTCCATGGATAAAAATTCGCAAAAAATACATGAAGAAGGATGTTAAACTTTTGAATTTTGAATTGACACTTCATGACCATAAAATAAATATGGTAATACATAAACATGTTTAGAATCATCCTCAAGTGCACTCCATGAACCTCCTATGATGTGGAGTTGATGAGTATATTATCACTGAAAATAACCTCATCCCGTGAAAGTAATACTAGAAAACTAGTTTCATCATATCTATAATAACAATGGGGGAATTCATCCGACTAAAGAGAATGACAAGGATATCATAGAATCTATTGTGAAATCATAACTCAATCTTGGTAATATCATCCTTACGAACTCTCGACTAGTTGTAGATAGACCAAAGATGAAGATTTGAGAACCATCTCATACCATTCAAATTTTTAATGAATATTTTCAATCTTTTCATGGGGTAATTTTTATTTATCATGACATGATTTAAGTGAGAATAATAATCACTAATTTGCAATCTATCATCCCACTTTTTCATCAACAACATTGGAGATGCCTAGGGGGAACAATGAGTCTAATAAAAACCATCTCTCCAATGTCATCTAACGACCACAACATCCCGTAGATCTTGATTTGGGAAGACTAATATAATGAAGATGATATTAGAGAATCCCTAGGATATAGTTAGATAGAAAACTCTATCCCCAACTTTGTCAGTAATCATGAATCATTCTTGGTGTTGGCTTCCATAAAATAATCCATGACATAATGGATTATGATGTGTGATGATCCTTTTGTGCCAATGTATACACTAACCAACTGATGGGTGATAGATTATAATATCCAACTCTATATACCCAATTTTCCAACCTTAATGCATATCTCTACCTCGTATGAGAATCACACCACTTCAGTGTGATATAGTCATACTCTTCAATAGTGATTTTCATTATGGTGTCGAACTATATAAAACCAACCCATACCCAATATTACTTGATAGTTTTCCAACATAAAGATCAAATGGTCCCACATAAACCTCTATCCATAAAGATATTTGTCACATGACTAGAATATAAATGATAGAGAATACATTTTACCCATATGATCCTAACCAGAAGGATTTTGGGAAAAATGAACTTGGAGCTCGAGTTATACCCCTAGGAGTAAAGATATTAAATAATGTCTTGTACATATGTCTACTAATAATAATGATGGACTAAAATTAACATATATCAGAACTCTTATCATCTCATGCACCACTGGGTCATAAGAATCCATCCCATGTAGTTGTATGTGGCCCCAACCACTAGCTCCCAGAGCTTGACGGGGGACACAAGATCTTTGTGGTGGAAGGATCTCATAGAATCATCCACATCACACTTCTCATAATCATGGAGATCTAGATGGTCCTCCTATAGAGCCTCCTTCATAGGGCCACCCTTCCCTCACATGGGATATCCCTGATCACATTGCTCCCTCTTCTATGGCGGTACTTCACCAATATGCAGGCTCTTCTCAGCAAATCATGTCGGGAAAACACGTTCCATGTGACGTCACCCGTTACATCCATAGAATCACCCCTATCTGGGATTTCATGTTCCTCAATGTTGTCCATGTGCTAAATGGTCATGTTCTTGTGTATAGCCATGGGGGAGGAATCCTATACTAAGAACCTATCTAATGGAGCCTGCTAGTTGAAGCACGTGAATCATCCCTATAATCCCCACTACCAGATATGTCTATACTTTGTCACTACGAATGATTTCTCTCCATCACCACCCCCTTCTCCAACACCCATACCTAGGTGTGGAAGCACAAGGGTATACAATAGTACAAATATATTTATACATACCATTATCAATCTTTTATTCATGTATGTTTCTATCTTGGATGATGTCTAGGGAGTACCGTGTATAGTCAGTGAGCATAACATCATACTCACCCACTATCATACCCCCTACGTCATCTCCGTATGTTAATGAATTTGAAATAATTTTTAGAATGAGGGACGATAGACTTCATAGAGAAGCTAGTGGGAGGTTTTCCATGAGAGTGTTCACTTTGAATGAATCTTCATAATAAGACTCCACCACCACCCAACTACTACAAGGAAGAGGCTAGCTGCCAGTCAAACACATAAACATTCGGTTTTGGGAAAACCTGAAAACAAGAACCAGAAACAGCTTCCAAACCTCTACCACGTGGGGATCTGGCTCGATGTGGAACCATAGATTCCCTTGGAACTATTACTGGCAGAGTGAACCAAGCCTACACATCTTCATAATTTTCTATTGGTATGACCTTATGCATGATAGGTTGATGTCATACTGCATGTCCACCTCGAGGAAGGTTTTCATGAGATGGAATCCAAAATGATGCCTCATTAATCATCAGAGCATCGTCATGATCAAAAAATTGCATCACGGATATATTTCATCATTGTTTCATTCAAAAAATTTAATCATGATAATACATTGTAAGATATTCATATATATATATATATATATATTGTGGAGACAACTTAATAATTAAAGTAAAATAAACAATCATGTATTATTCATGAACCATTGGACCTTGTAACTAATGTCTTTCTGTGTCGAGCTGATAAGTATAAAGTCAAGGTCCCAGGTGAATGGATATGTTGGTTTCCACACAACCACTAGATTCTTTGGTCCGAATGGAGAAATTAAAACATGTTTACAATTTTTACCCTAATCACAACCAAATAATCATAAGAGGACTACTAAAAACTCCACCCCAACAATGAACTAATCTAATATCAATTTGTCATGAATCGACCGAACCAGGGCCCAAGCTGCTACTAAAAAACATGATTATATCAGCCAAGGTGTGTCTACACATTTTGAAATGAACGAACTATATGTGTGGCCTTTTCCAAATGTACTTATACAGGGACACATGACCATCTCTATAGATATGTGTATAGAAATAATAATAAATTGATTAAATATATAGAATATAACCATGTATATGAAAACCTCTAGGGTGTACCAGGGTACGAGAGTACTGACCTGAAGGAAAAAAAGAACAAATAAAAACCATACCATAGATATGTCCTAAAATGAGAAAAAAATAATGTAAATGTGATGAAATATCCTAGATACCCATCTCCAAGATGTGAGCACCATATACATTCCAATGATCTAGGTATACATAATCTTTTTGTAATCATTGTAAACTAATCAATATTTTTCAAAAGACATGACATGAATGGGAAAAGCCCATGAAATGTGTGAGTAGATACATATCATATAGGACACCACAAAAGGTAAATGGGGGATAAGTAAGGGAAATGATAGAAATAGATAGTATATACCTAAATACAAATAAAGAAAGAAAAAATATAATGTTATAAAATAGAGAAAAAAATTTATATGATCAATTGGAAGAATAAAAAATCATAGGGAAGGGTCTTCATCTCACAACCCAGGCTATGTATGAGGGAAACATTTCAAGATCCATATATCTAATGACTAATATCTAAAATGTCTTTATATATAATTGACCTTGTGTATGTTCCACACCTCACTTCACGTCCACACAGTAGAGGGGACACAATCTCCAAGAAGTGGACTCATGCGCTAGTGCATCATGGGGTACCAGTCATTGTAAGAAGGACTCATTCTTTATCTTTTTGGGGTTACAAATCAGAAGATAAAATAACCACATCCTAATTCCATAGGGGGTACCTATCTATAGATATATGACCTACTCCCTAACTACAAAGTGGGTACAACTTAGTAGATAGAGGACCCTCCCTCTAATTCCATATGGGCATAAAGCACATTGGATAGATATATGACCCATGACCTAATGAAATAAGGGGTTACCGAAATGTGTAACGATAAATTGCACCTAATCCAAAATGTGGTAAACCTACACAGGTAAATAGAGACGTTTTTGATTTCATAACCTCTATGAAAATCCTTATTGGGCCAGTTATCTCTAAATCAACCAGAAGATCAACTTGTTTCATCATGATATTAGACTGTAGATATAAGAGCTACCAATTTTGGAAAAATATATTTGATTTAAAGCATGTTATGAGTTCTTAAATGCATATGGATTCAAAATTTGGTTTCACACATGATCATCAGGGATTCCTCATTTCACTACCTTCTCCTTTATCCTTCAAATCCATCTCCTATTATCAAAAATATACGCATACCCTTAGAAATTTCCTAGAACATATACCTCCCAAAAATAATTCCATAACACAAAATAAACCCCTGGTCACTATAAGTCATCATATGCCCCTCATTTATATGGGGCATTTCAGATAACTTTTAATGTCCCAAAGTGTGTTTTAAATAACCCTTATAAATTCTTTCTGAATCATTAACATCTAAAACATTCCCAAAATTAGTAATGTAATGACATAAGTATAAGTAATTAAATATTCATTATTAAAATAATATGATAATTTTTTTTTATTCTTTATCATATGAATTTAAAAAATAATTATGATCTCGAATTTATGTTGACTACCACCTCGATGAAAGGAGATATTCCAATTTTCATCACCAATTATACTCAATAGTTATATGGATTTAATAGAAGAATAAATTTAAAATATATAATATAATTATGAGAATTGAGATATATATTATTATTCCCCAATATTCCCTCTCATTCGTTGGAAAAAAAATGTTATTGGTGTGTTTTGAAGACAACCACATCGATGAAGTAACATATTTAATTTTTATTATATATTCTTTCTTAATTATTAAAAAAACTAAAATAATGATTAAAATCATAAAACACTATCAAAATAATATCTAATTACACCTTTAATAATGATAGTTTTCAAAAAATAAACAACATTCGTAACCATAATCATCTAATTAATTATTAGGTCTGGGTCAATCTAACAGCCTATGTGAACAATGTAATTAAACAACAGATCGATGAGTAAGGTAAATTAAATAAAACTACTATTATTTTTAAATATTATAATAGTTATTTTATAAGTATTTATTAAATTTTATATTTATTATTTAACATAATATAAAAATATCAATTTTGATCAAAAAAATTACTGAAATATGCAATGATAGATTCTAGTTTCATACAACATAACTACGAAAATATGGAGTCATAAAAATTAATTACATGTAAATTAATGTCATTATTAATGAACCACAAATTTATCTAGGAATTATTGATATTATATCAATTAATTGGTAATCACATCTACATTATATAAAACACATGAAATAATTATTATTTATTACACTCTATAGATTAAATATTTTATAACTAACTAATATATTCATAATAAATGATCAAAAGTGTTTTTTATAATTGTAATTACATAGGAAAATATATTTGAAATAAAATATTAAGAAAATTATACTTTTTCTAATTTTGATTCAAGCAACTTATTGGATGCCGTGAATTTGGGTAAGGGTTTATTTTCTCAATATTCAAACCTTGAGAAATATTTATCATTGTAGAATGTGTTTTCATGTATAAGGTATATCTAATTCCCCATTATATTATGTATCTCGATCCTCAAATTACTCATGTTATATAGTGTTTTATTATAAATTATATCATTATAGCGTTTTTTAATAATAAACTTCTTAAGTAGTATTTTTTAGTTTTATTTATTTTCTATTCCATGATATATTAATATTATTAAACATATTATATTATTTTATATAGTCCATTAAATTAATTATTACTTTCAAGTATAATGCATAAATTTTGTTATTTATATTGTAATTTCGTTTTATCCATCTCATGTTCTATTGATTTTTATAAAACATTAATCATCATTGTATTTTTTTTCTTATTTTTTCATCAGTGAGATATATTCCGTATTAAAAAATTATTTCATTTTTGGGGGTATATGTTGACTATATATCACATTTTAAATCATATTAAACCATTTTTTTAGGGGATTAAATTCCCATTAATTATTGATTTTTCCCCCAAATAATCTTTTATTATAATAATGAATTTTCTTTTAATTCCTTTCTTATATGAATGTAATATGTTTCATTAAACTGTTTGAAGTTAATTAACAAATATTGACATGAAAAAATTTATTTTCTGGAAATTATTGAAATAACCACATAACAATACTGTATATAGTTCTATTTTGAGGATTCATACATAGAAATATATTCTAATCATTTATTGGGGAAATATTATATTTGGTTACACTTGATATTCTATTGCAGGTAATTATGGACTACTTAGGATAATTGATTATGTGTTGTTTAACGATCCACCAAATTTCACCTGATGGATTATAATAATTTATTGAATAAAATTTTATTACATTAATTATGTTGGTATTTAAATAAAAATGTTTTCGGATTACTAAAGAAATTTGGCCATTCAATAAGTTATTAATCATATCATTCATACTGTGAATGCATTGGACATGAAAAAATAAAAGTTGGGGGTTGGTATTGTAAATCCCAATGATGAATCTCATTTTCTCATGAGAAAATATTTGTTGTTCTTTTATGTATTCAAATCCAATGAAATCATGAATTCTTGGTATCAACCATGATGACAATTAAGATGTATTGTTTGTGTCCTTGATTGCATGAATAATGTATTGGTTGAGGCCGATAAGGTGAATATAAATATTTTTTGAATTTTTCTATCCAAAATATTATAATATTTATTTTTTCCCATGAGTATATATATATATATTGTTAAATATATTTTTTTAACACCACCTTATTATTTATATTTATTTGTTTTATAATAATTTTTCATTCTATATTAGTCATTATAAGTTTTATCCTTAATTGGTTAAGATGTGTTTTTCCCTTTCTGAGCATTTGAGCTCTATCTTAATATATTTCAATTTAACCAGGACATGAAAAAATTTATTAAAAATCATATGTCAATATGAGTAGCATGTGTTGATAATTTATTCTGATGAAAACTTATCAAGGATTATGTAGTTTATAGTACAATGATAAAATTTTCCATATAAAAATAGTGACATAGTCTTTTTTATTAACTTATTCCAATGTATCTAAAACTATAAACATATAAAGTAAATCAAATTTATATGAATCATTGATTAATAAAAATATTGTAATTGATTAATGTTAAAATTGGTTCACGCTAGTTAATTTCAAAGATATAATTTAAAATAATTCATTTATGAGCACTATATTCAAGATGAGGGGATCCAAGGTATTTCAGTTGGAATCAAATGTGGTTTTAGATATAATTAAATAGTATGATGATAGCACTTGATGATAATTTATCATTTATAAATTTCCTCTATGGGTGATAAATTTAGGTATATTATATTTTCTTTAATATAGATAAAATTTTATGATTGGATGTGTTAATATTGAAAAATTATGTTCCTTAAGGATTATAATAAGTTAATATTATAATAATATACAATGGATAAATATAAATGATACTTCTATGTATAGGATAACATCTCATTTTTTGGTAACGTAGATATTGTGTTGTTTTTTAGAAATTTCATCCAGATCAAGATACAAGAAT
This sequence comes from Viscum album, assembly GCA_963277665.1. Taxonomy (NCBI): domain Eukaryota; kingdom Viridiplantae; phylum Streptophyta; class Magnoliopsida; order Santalales; family Viscaceae; genus Viscum; species Viscum album. The sequence continues at coordinate 4,001,874 of CAUJRU010000001.1, forward strand.
GTGGGTTTTGTTATTGAATAGATGTGCCATGGGTTAATGTACTTGAGAATGCTTCATTGAGGATTCTCTCACACATTACTTGGTGTAAGATGATGTATCCTTATACATCACACCAGGAAAGCCACACTAAAGAAATAACATTTCATAAATCACTTTCTCTTTAGAAGTCATGATAAATTATTTTTTATGGTAAGAAATTTGGTTCACTAATATAAGGGAACTCAATATAATTAAATCTAAATTGAATTGTAAGTAATTTATATTGAAATATAAAGTAGTGTAATAATTTCAATGAATAATAAATTTTGGGGCAGAATTTTTCATACAATTATTCTATTGTGGTGGTAATTTTCCATCACTCTAGATTAAATCTACTTTCTTTTAGTAAGGGAGTAATCCTGATAGAAATATGTTGAAAACAGATTTCTTGGTGATTATAGAAATTTTCCCAACAAGAATCCTAACAACATAAGTGATACAGTGAGAAAATATATGGTTAATCCATTCATCATGAATAATGACTTATAGTATCTTCTTTGACATGTTTCAAAAAAACCAAATTTTATGGAGTCTCATGTATGTTATGGTGATGAAGTTAACGATAGATAGAAAATTTATTTTCCCATATGTAGAAAATTTTGGAATAAACTCATAGGGGAATTCCATAATGAAAATATAAAATTCTTCATGTATGGAATATAAGGGTATAATGAAATATGATTCAGAAGAAAGATGATGAAATTGGTTGACATAATGGGGAGAAATTTGTGTTCCCTTCTTATACAAAAGATATTGATCTAGATTCTCATTAAATATTATATCTTTTATTATACTCATATTTTATATAACCAAAACTACCTTTATTTGAATGTGATACTTAAAATTTTTAGGATGAAATTTATTTAAGGTTACGAGAATATAAAACAAAATATATTAAATTATATTTTACGTTTAAAAATGAATGTCTTAATATTCATGTTATAAATAAAAAACTAAACTAAAACTATACATCCATACATTTTATTAAGATAAGAATGAAAATAAATTAATATAATGATTATGTCATTGTAAGATTCTAGTATTTTTATGAGGTATATATCATTTTTTTGTAGTTGAAAAAATTATTTTAAACTAAATAATAAATAATAGTGATGTTTTGGAGACTTCATGTATTTTTTAAAATTCTTTTTGTCCAATATATATTTTTTAGTAGGAATATAATGATTCTCTTTGTCAGCACGCATTTTGTACTAACCATGGGGTGGAATTTGTTTTCAAATGAGGCCGATTCATGGTAATTTTAAACATGTGGGAGGAGGTTTGTGGCAATGAAAAATATTTGATATATTTTAGATGCCAATCAAAAATTTTGTTCTTGGATTCTCTATACCTTTGAAAAAATATGAGAGCGGTGTCTTCTTGGATAGTAGGTACGCATGGTGTGCACAATGTATGTCTAACCATGTACCTAAACCTTGAGAGGAATGTGTATTTGGATAGTTCTCAATGCATGGTTTTAATATGGTGTGGTAAACTATCCATTAAAAACACATACCACCATAAAATGTGTAAAATTTCCATATTTCCCTCCTTATGTTTAACCATTATTCCTCCCTCTGCATCACTCATTTCACATGCACAACAACATATTGAGCTCACATTTTCCTCTCAACCTACACATTATAGTATCTCCATCATCCAGACTCAGAATCGAATTAAGTACACCACATTTTAGAAGACTCGTTATTTTTATGCATTATTTTTATTATTTATATATTTCTCTCACCAACTTAATTTTTATCATTGTGCATGATCAAATGACATATTTTTAGGGTATTTTTGAATTTTTTTTCTTTTTCTTATGTTATATCTCAAATATAAAGAAGATATTTAATGTGGACAAATCAATGATTATAAGGTAGGATTTATTGTTAATTTTCATCAAATACATTATTATATATGATGTTCCATTATTCCATAATAAAACTAATCATGCATCAAATATTAAAATTAAAATTAATGAAATATATTTTGATCACCTTGAGTTTACTACTTATCGTACCCTAAATTTTGATGTGGGGTTATCTACCATGAATAAAACCACATCATATGGTATATTTATATATATTATTATACCATTATTATTTATTTTGTAAGGCTCGAATTCCCCTAAGATATTTTATTAAATGAGATGAATAAATGGGTATGATTACAAAATTGAACACCATGAGGTGGGATTGGATGGTTTCCATTAAATAAAATATTAAAAATAAAAAAAATAGATGCTGGTAAAACCATGTCCCATGGGAAATTATTTATGTTTACATTTATTCAATTTATTATAAAAAATAAAATATTAAATTTTAATTATATTAATTGTTCAATGGAATGTAAAATATGATGGATTATGACCATTTTAATTTTTTTATGGTGATAAATGGAGTTCTCTTTGGAGTACCTTGGATTGGATCATTAGGCATATTGAATTGAATGAATTATATTTGATATTATGTTAATCCAATGGGGATACATGTTTTACACACATAGATTACCATTGAATGGCTCATAGGGGTGATGGGATTATTAGATTTCATGGATGATACATGGATTACATACCAAAAATAACATGGACGGGATCACATGGTAGAAGAGACACTGTCAGGAAATTGGTGATACATTTGGAAAATCATAGACAAGTACATATGGAAAAAAGTATAATAAAATTCCTAGAGATATACATGAATTAACTACATATAATGACTTGGATGGAGTTATGTTATTAACTAATTTAGTGAAACATATTATGTATCAAAGAACACATTGGATTGGGCCAATGTCAAAAATGTATAAGTGTCTTGGTTTTTCCCTGAATACTATGTCACAATTCCTTTGGAATTTTTGAGTCAATGAATTTTTGTAATTAAAAATGGATAAATTGTTTAAGAGAATTATGTTTCAATATTATATCATAAAATAATAAATTATCTGTAACACCCCAAGCTTCTACGGTACGTTTCCCTTCGAATAATGCGATAGGGTGTGTTGTACGCAACCTCGAGTTCTAACACACACCACAACTAATTAAACTAGCCGTTGTAAATAGTAATACCTACTTTTTGAAATCATATATATTTTATATTTCAAAATGGACTTCATTTTTGGATTCTGAATATCGAAATTATCCTAGGGTGAAATTTTGGTACTTTTCGGATAACTTTTATATTTTCATGAATAGTGAAAATTACTAAATTTTAATTAAAAACAACTTTTTTAATCAAAATAATTAATAGTGATAAATTATGAATTTGAGTGGTTTTAAAGTATATTTAGAATATATTTTTACCATTTAATATAATGTTGGTCATTGGACATAATTTTACAATTAAACCGAACATAAACAAGTGTCAATCTTTTGATAGTTATTATCTCTTAAAAACACGCTTTTTGTTTTGACAGCGGGAATTAATTTTAAATTAATTACTGCCACTTATGTGTTTTGAATTTAGGAAAATGGATTCCATATTTGGAATCAGGATGTTCAAATTGTGTAAATAGGTAACTTTTATTTTTAGACATTTTGAATAATTACTGCGGTAAATATTTTATTTACCATGGTTAAGGGTAAATCCGGTAAATAAGGGTTAAAACAAATAATATTATAATAATACTAAATTACCCTAAAACGTGTCTCAACCCTATTGGTTGATACATGGTCGACCATGGGCATCTTTGGGTCTATTTTGGGACCCCATGGATCCACTTGTAAGTGATAATGACACATTATATTAATAAAGTTAAAATAAAAATAAAAATGGCCTAAGCTTACATCTTTTAGAAGAACAATTTTTACATAGGGTTATACATGTTGGATTTTCGATTATAAATATTCATTAGAAATCTAAAAAGATTACCTACATAATGATATTTTATTTATAATTTTTAGACATTATATAATTTATTTTATTTATGACACAATGATGATGCAGTAATTACTAAAATAGTGAAAAATAAAAATAATTGATCTTATAAATACCCAAATAATTATAATATGAAACTTTTAATGAATTAAACTAATTTTATATGATAATATGATATATTAAGATTGATTTAATTGACTTTTTTCGAAGTAATAAATCTGTTAGGAGTTTCACAAAAATCAACTATTGAATAGTGTCAAAATTGACATAAAAGAGTTCTTAAAACAAATATTATATTATTAATTGATATTAAATTCTTAAAAATCTATGGTTCGGCCAAGAGACATATATTATGATAGGTTCCTCATTAATGGACCACTTGGGGGTCGCTTGGATGTATATAGTAAGTTTATTAACCATATTAGATAAAAATACAAAGAGACATTGTAAAAGTGAAACTAATTAACTTAGAGTTAATACTTAAAGATAAGGTTAATATAAGTACCCAAACCTGTCTAAATTCTATTGGATGAGTTGTTTTCGACCTATCCCCACCTCATCCTTTGAATAGTCAACTTTGGAGCCTTTAGAAACCGAATATGAATTTATTATAAATTAATATTTCAAGCTTTTCCAAAGGTGCCCCTCACCCCTCTTATAAAAGGGCACTCCTCCTTCTCATTTCTTCACACCTTCAAAGCCTTTTGGTTCGGCCAAACTCTGCCCAAATAATCTCCCAACATCCCTCACTACAACCTAGAGGCCTTAGTTTGATCAGAAAGCCAACCTAAGGAGCCCTTTTGATCAAATCAAAAGGAAGAACCCGAAGAAGAGGTAATGATTTCACCACCCTTTTCTAAGTTCATTTCTTCTTCCACTTCTTCTTCCTTTGTTCTTACCATTCTAAAATAATAACTCCAGTATCTCACATATACTGTGATGTTATTATAAGTATGGTACAACCATATTCAGTATTCTATCCACCCTTTGAATAACATGTCACCATACGTGCGTACGTACGGCTTACCGTCTCCACGTCGTGGTGTAATTGTTATTCAATATAATATTATTTGGATGGGTATAATAATGATGTGTAACTCATGTAAATAATAAATATAACATGTTAATGATTCTGTATATATGATATACCATTCATTTATATATTATTTTAATATCAAAAGAATGATATTGTCGCTCGTGCGTACGTACGGACTACCGTCTCCACGAACGCGATAAGATTCATTCTCCATCATATCCATTCAAGTCTTATTCTCATTTTGGGGTTAAAAATAATGTTAATATCATTCTGGATATGAATAATATACAACAAACATGTCTTACGTAACAAAACATATGAAAGAAAACAAGTAAGTTAACACCCGAAACAACGATAATACTAAGATATTATTATCAAATCAATATTAAAAGATCATATATGATATCATATTAATGTATATGATTCTTGTATAATTTAATAACAATTATTTCACCATTATACAGGAGGTTAACCTACCACAACCAAGGAAAAGTACAAGGTAAGGGTTATTTCACAATCTCTTCATTATCCGAGGTTGTATTATACGTAATAATCTACTGGGATCTCTTTATCATCCACATCCATGTTTCTTCGAAATGTATTTCAAAACATTTTTACTATTTACAAGAATATGGGTTAAAGTCATTTATACCCTTGTTTGACTTTTTATAAGAGGTTTATAAAGGAATCTTTTTGTCGTTTTCAAAACAAGGTCCTTTTTAACCTTTTCGACAGAATTGAGGTAAGAATGTTTTTTTTTAACTTATACGGCGGGTGCGGTTATTTTCCGCCGTTATAAAATCGTCGAAGCTTCCCATACAAGCTTATAAGAATATTTTCAAAGAAAATGTTTTATTTTATATGGATCTTAAATGATTTCAAAATAAAAGGAGATATTTCTTTAAAAAGAATTTTGATTTCATCTATGTCAACATCCTTTGATGGATTTTAAGATTATTTGAAGTTGATTTATTATGATACAAAACTTCTATATTGTATTGAAGGTTTTGTGATATGTTTGACTGTGGATGTGCTATTTTTATACCATTCATAGTTTATTGTGAAAGTATTGACATTTCGTATGCTAGTTTTAATACGAATGTTTATGTTATGTTTAAACCTTTTCATATGGGAATGCATTGGACTTAATAAGTGACGGGTGGAGCCCGCTATAGCTCCTCGATGCATCGGTAGGTCTCATGAGACAAACTAGTGTCTTGGCACAAGGCCTTGACAAAATCTTATTTGTAGTCTTGGCACGAGGCCTTGGCTATGTGGTTATGATAGTCTGGCATTATGCATTCCAACATTATGAAAGTGGTTATTGATTTTTGCATGTGATTATTCGATTAGTAGAATATCCATGTGAATAAGTAAATGGTATTATTTCATTTTACTTTTGCCATACCATGTTGAAGTTCAATTTTAAAAGGCTTTTGTTTTAGTAATGCATTGCCTTAAATGTTTATTCTTATTTATGAAAGTTTCCGCTATATTCTTATCCTTACTGGGCATTTGAGCTCACCCCTTTTCTATGTTTTATTTTTCCCCAGGATGTGAAGAAGTAAATTATGAATGACCTGCAGGGATATTATGAGGGGATAGTAGTGTGGATTATGGAGACATTATGTTGTTGTACTAGTTTTTCATTTTATGATGTAATGTAAAACTTATGAATATATCTAGTGTTTCCAAGGCTACTAAACCAATCGGTCTTTCGAGATTTGATCTTTCTTGTGATCATGCCAATGTTATGTAATAATGCACCGACTCTGGGTAACTGGGGTCGGGGCGTTACAGTTGGTATCAGAGGAAGTTTAGTACAAACCTTGGAAGCTAGATTTAGATAAACTCTGATTAGAGCACGTAGACTTAAGATGAACTTTGAGGATTAGTATAGAAGAACTTCCTAGAATTTTGGTATTGTAGAGACTTTGTGAGTTTTCCGAGCAATACATCCCTGTCTGGATACGAGCAGGTAGAGGCGGCTCTGGCACAGATGTACCTAGGGGTAAAATCCGAAAACACCGCTTTGAGCTAGACTCGAAAGGGAACTGGTGCACGACAACGGGCCTTGCTGCACTCTTGGTTACGACACTCCCGGGGGATATGCTTAGGATAACTCTCACTTTCTTTACAAATCATTATGAAGGGTTTATGAGTATATACTTCCTCAAAGAAAACATATTTATGATTATGGATTATATCCATAGATAGTTCAATTTATGTTTAGTGTTTTATAAGTATGGGATTATGTATTTTGATTCATAAACTGATCTAGTTTATGACATTGTTTAGAAATGGCGCCTAGTGGAAGAAATGGAAACCGTATCAATGCACGCACTCCATGTAGGGATTGCCCTCCTGCTCAAGATAATTATAGTGGGGCTGGTGATGCAACTGGTGCTGATCAGCTAATCACCGTACTGGGACAACTTACTCAGGTTATGAATAATAACCTTACCCGTATGGATCACCCTGATCCGCAGCGTGGAGGATCAATGTTAGATCGATTCATGAGGCAACAACCACCAACGTTCAATGGGAGTACAAATCCCTTAGTAGCTGAGCAATGGATATTTTCCCTAGAGAAAATATTTCAGGCTTTGGGGAGTAGTGAAAGGGAAAAAGTTATCATGGCTGTTTACCGCCTCACTGGAGATGATGATCAATGGTGGTCATTGATTCAAAATACGAAGGAAGATGATGAAGTATCAAATATGGAATGGAGGGAGTTCAAAGATTTGTTTTTAGAAAAATACTTTCCTCGCGACCATCGAGCGGATATGGAAAGGCAATTTCTGAGTCTGAGACAAAAGGAGGATGAGAATGTCACAAAGTATGAGGCTAACTTTACAAGGTTAGCGAGGTATGCTGGAGATTATATTCGCAACCCAAGATGTAAGATTGATCGTTTCTTTGATGGGTTAAAACCATTTCTCCGTCGAGCATTAGTCTCACAATCCTTTTCGTCGTACGAAGACATTGTCTCATGTGCTATCAAGACTGAAAAAGAATTCTCTAAGTCTTATGACTTTAAAGCGAAGCAAGAGAAGAAGAGACCTGCTGATCAATCTGGGAATGGAAATAAGGGGAAGAAGGGAAAGGTTGAATATCCATCTTGTGGTAAGTGCGGGAAGAAACACCCCGGTGCTTGCCTGAAGGGAATGGGAGTCTGTTACAAGTGTGGTGAAAAAGGCCACCAAGCTCATAATTGCAAGGGGAAGAAGGAAGCTACCAACGTTCAGTGCTACAATTTTAGGGAGATGGGGCATTATGCAAATGGATGTCCTAAGCGTCAGGAGAACTTACCTCAGAAAAGGCCAAGGGATCAAGGCCAGGCTTATGCTATCACTACTGCTGAGGTAGAAGCTCCGAAAGACGTGGTGGCAGGTAATTTAATGGTTTCCTCAAGTTTAGCAAATGCATTATTTGATTCTGGATCATCGCATTGTTTCATATCTTCCCAGTTTGCTAAGAAAATTAGATATTTCCAATTTGATTTAATAAGGGAGTTGTCAGTCAAAACTCCTAAGGGAAGTATCATTGCAACAAAGTTTTGTGAATCAGTCCCCATTAGAGCACATAAATTTTCTTTATCTGCTGATCTCATCGTCATACCTATGATTGAGTTTGATATAATCCTCGGTATGGACTGGCTTTCGGACTATGATGCGAAGATTTATTGTAAGAAGAAATAGGTTACGATTCATGATGATAATGATAAGGAGCACCTTATTTTTAGAGCAGAATCGTCACCACCTAATTCTTATTTAGATCCGCCCCCAGTAGCTCAACTTAATTCAATTATTGGGGAGGAAGAGAATGAAATAACTGTCGGTGAGGAAAGGAATGTTCAAATAGAGGATGTACCTGTTGTGAAAGAATTTGTAGATGTATTTCCGGAAGATTTACCTGGACATCCTCCAGAACGAGAAGTAGAGTTTTCCATTGATTTGATTCCTGGATCAAGGCCTATATCGAAGACCCCTTATAGAATGGCCACTGTAGAGCTAGTCGAACTAAAGAAACAACTAGAGGAATTGAGTAATAAGGGATTTATTCGCCCTAGTGTTTCTCCATGGGGAGCCCCTGTTCTTTTTGTTAAAAAGAAAGATGGATCTATGAGGTTATGTATCGATTACAGGGAGATCAATGCTATAACGATAAAGAACAAGTATCCCCTACCTCGTATTGATGATTTATTTGACCAACTGCATGGAGCTCAATACTTTTCAAAGATTGACCTTCGATCTGGATACCATCAGTTGTGTGTAAAGAAGGAAGACATTCCGAAGACAGCATTTCGAACCAGGTACGGGCATTACGAGTTTACTGTAATGCCATTTGGATTGACTAATGCACCCTCTGTATTCATGGATCTAATGAATAGAGTTTTCAAGGAGTATCTGGATGAATTTGTGGTGGTATTTATTGATGATATCTTGGTATACTCCAAAACCTACGAAGATCATGAAAATCACTTGCGCATTATCTTGAAGACTCTGAGGAGGCATGAATTATATGGGAAGTTTAGCAAGTGTGAATTCTGGCTTCAGGAGATTTCTTTTCTTGGCCATATTGTCTCTAAAGATGGAATCTCTGTTGATCCTTCTAAGACCAAGGCAATCCAAGAATGGCCAGCACCTACGAGTATAACTGAGGTACGTAGTTTTATTGGTTTGGCAGGTTATTATCGACGTTTCGTCCAGAATTTTGCCCGATTGGCAAACCCATTAACGAAGCTCACACGAAAAGGGGTTAAATTTGTTTGGACAAAAGAGTGTGAAGAATGTTTTGAAGAACTGAAAAGAAGATTAGTCAATGCTCCTATATTGACTCTACCATCGGGGAATGATGGGTTCGTTATTTATAGTGATGCATCGAAGAAAGGACTTGGTTGTGTCCTTATGCAGAATGATAGAGTTATTGCCTATGCATCACGACAGTTGAAAATTCATGAACAAAACTATCCTACTCATGATCTTGAGTTAGCAGCTGTGATCTTTGCTTTGAAGATATGGAGGCACTACCTCTATGGTGAAAAATGTGAGATTTATACTGATCACAAGAGTTTGAAGTATATTTTCTCACAAAAAGAACTCAACATGAGGCAAAGGAGATGGCTTGAATTACTCAAGGATTATGATTGCACGATACACTACCACCCGGGGAAAGCAAACAAGGTGGCAGATGCTTTGAGTAGAAAAGACCATGGAGTTTTGAACAATATGAGAATTGAAAGGGATCCAATTTTCATGGATCTAGTAAAGATGGACATGGGAATAACCAGGGAAGGTGAAACATCAATGCTTTTTCAAATGGTTGCCAAACCATCTTTACTAGAAAGGATTAAGAGTTCTCAGACCGATGATGAAGAATTTCAGAAGAAGATTAAAGCTGTGAATGATGGGAGATTGAGAGACTTTGTGTATGAAGATGGAATTTTGAAATTCGGGAAGAGACTTTGTGTTCCCGATTTACCTGATCTAAAAAGGGAATTTCTGGATGATGCTCATAGTTCCAATTTCTCTATACACCCTGGGAGCACCAAAATGTATAGAGATTTGAAGGAACATTTTTGGTGGGACAACATGAAGAGGGAGATTGCTGATTTTGTGTCAAGATGTATGGTTTGTCAACAAGTGAAAGCTGGAAGGCAACAGCCTGGAGGAGTCATGCAACCTCTTCCCATACCGGAGTGGAAATGGGACAATATTACGATGGACTTTGTCATGGGGCTACCAAAGACTCCTAGAAGGAACGATGCAATATGGGTTATTGTTGATCGTCTTACCAAGTCAGCACATTTTCTTGCTATAAGAGAAGATCTACCCCTGGAACGTCTAGCAAGACTATATATTAATGAAGTTGTGAGACTTCATGGAGTACCCCTATCAATTGTTTCGGATCGTGATCCCCATTTTACTTCAAGGTTTTGGAAAAGTCTTCAGAAATCCCTGGATACTGAACTTCATTTGAGCACTGCTTACCACCCTCAGACAGACGGACAATCAGAACGGACTATTCAGACCTTAGAAGACATGTTGAGATCTTGCTCACTTGATTTTCAGGGTATGTGGGATCAATATTTACCACTGGTAGAATTTTCCTATAACAATAGCTTCCATTCGAGTATTCAGATGGCACCATATGAAGCGTTATATGGAAAGAGATGTCGTACACCAACCTGTTGGGATGACGTTGGTGAAAGAAAACTTGTAGGCCCAGAACTGGTGGAGGAAACGGTGGAAAAGGTGAAGGTAATCCAAAATCACATCAAAGTAGCTCAAAGTAGGCAGAAGAGCTATGCCGATAATCGAAGGAAGGATTTGGAATTTCAAGTCGGTGATCATGTTTTCCTGAAGGTATCTCCGTGGAAGGGAGTCATACGTTTTGGTAAGAAAGGTAAATTGAGTCCCAGGTACATCGGACCTTTCGAAATTCTAGAACGAATTGGGGCTGTAGCTTACCGATTGGCAATGCCGCCAAGTCTCTCCAAAGTTCACGATGTGTTCCACGTATCTCTGTTGAGGAAATACATGCCTGACCCAACGCATGTACTCACCTATGAGGAATTAGAACTGGAACCCGATCTTTCCTATTGTGAAGAGCCCGTCAGGATTCTTGATACAAGAGAACAAGTACTGAGAAACCGGACGACGCGTCTGGTAAAAGTTTTGTGGAGAAATCATAAGATGGAAGAGGCAACGTGGGAACCCGAGGAACTTATGATGAAGAACCATCCGGGTCTTTTTATGCAGTAATACCCTAGAAATTGCGAGGACGCAATTATTTGAAGGAGGGGAGAATGTAACACCCCAAGCTTCTACGGTACGTTTCCCTTCGAATAATGCGATAGGGTGTGTTGTACGCAACCTCGAGTTCTAACACACACCACAACTAATTAAACTAGCCGTTGTAAATAGTAATACCTACTTTTTGAAATCATATATATTTTATATTTCAAAATGGACTTCATTTTTGGATTCGGAATATCGAAATTATCCTAGGGTGAAATTTTGGTACTTTTCGGATAACTTTTATATTTTCATGAATAGTGAAAATTACTAAATTTTAATTAAAAACAACTTTTTTAATCAAAATAATTAATAGTGATAAATTATGAATTTGAGTGGTTTTAAAGTATATTTAGAATATATTTTTACCATTTAATATAATGTTGGTCATTGGACATAATTTTACAATTAAACCGAACATAAACAAGTGTTAATCTTTTGATAGTTATTATCTCTTAAAAACACGCTTTTTGTTTTGACAGCGGGAATTAATTTTAAATTACTTTCTGCCACTTCTGTGTTTTAAATTTAGGAAAATGGATTCCATATTTGAATCAGGATGTTCAAATTGTGTAAATAGGTAACTTTTATTTTTAGACATTTTGAATAATTACTGCGGTAAATATTTTATTTACCATGGTTAAGGGTAAATCCGGTAAATAAGGGTTAAAAAAAATAATATTATAATAATACTAAATTACCCTAAAACGTGTCTCAACCCTATTGGTTGATACATGGTCGACCATGGGCATCTTTGGGTCTATTTTGGGACCCCATGGATCCACTTGTAAGTGATAATGACACATTATATTAATAAAGTTAAAATAAAAATAAAAATGGCATAAGCTTACATCTTTTAGAAGAACAATTTTTACATAGGGTTATACATGTTGGATTTTCGATTATAAATATTCATTAGAAAGCTAAAAAGATTACCTACATAATGATATTTTATTTATAATTTTTAGACATTATATAATTTATTTTATTTATGACACAATGATGATGCAGTAATTACTAAAATAGTGAAAAATAAAAATAATTGATCTTATAAATACCCAAATAATTATAATATGAAACTTTTAATGAATTAAACTAATTTTATATGATAATATGATATATTAGGATTGATTTAATTGACTTTTTTCGAAGTAATCAATCTGTTAGGAGTTTCACAAAAATCAACTATTGAATAGTGTCAAAATTGACATAAAAGAGTTCTTAAAACAAATATTATATTATTAATTGATATTAAATTCCTAAAAATCTATGGTTCGGCCAAGAGACTTATATTATGATAGGTTCCTCATTAATGGACCACTTGGGGGTCTCTTGGATGTATATAGTAAGTTTATTAACCATATTATATAAAAATATAAAGAGACATTGTAAAAGTGAAACTAATTAACTTAGAGTTAATACTTAAAGATAAGGTTAATATAAGTACCCAAACCTGTCTAAATTCTATTGGATGAGTTGTTTTCGACCTATCCCCACCTCATCCTTTGAATAGTCAACTTTGGAGCCTTTAGAAACCGAATATGAATTTATTATAAATTAATATTTCAAGCTTTTCCAAAGGTGCCCCTCACCCCTCTTATAAAAGGGCACTCCTCCTTCTCATTTCTTCACACCTTAAAAGCCTTTTGGTTCGGCCAAACTCTGCCAAATAATCTCCCAACATCCCTCACTACAACCTAGAGGCCTTAGTTTGATCATAAAGCCAACCTAAGGAGCCCTTTTGATCAAATCAAAAGGAAGAACCCGAAGAAGAGGTAATGATTTCACCACCCTTTTCTAAGTTCATTTCTTCTTCCACTTCTTCTTCCTTTGTTCTTACCATTCTAAAATAATAACTCCAGTATCTCACATATACTGTGATGTTATTATAAGTATGGTACAACCATATTCAGTATTCTATCCACCCTTTGAATAACATGTCACCATACGTGCGTACGTACGGCTTACCGTCTCCACGTCGTGGTGTAATTGTTATTCAATATAATATTATTTGGATGGGTATAATAATGATGTGTAACTCATGTAAATAATAAATACAACATGTTAATGATTCTGTATATATGATATACCATTCATTTATATATTATTTTAATATCAAAAGAATGATATTGTCGCTCGTGCGTACGTACGGACTACCGTCTCCACGAACGCGATAAGATTCATTCTCCATCATATCCATTCAAGTCTTATTCTCATTTTGGGGTTAAAAATAATGTTAATATCATTCTGGATATGAATAAGATACAACAAACATGTCTTACGTAACAAAACATATGAAAGAAAACAAGTAAGTTAACACCCGAAACAACGATAATACTAAGATATTATTATCAAATCAATATTAAAAGATCATATATGATATCATATTAATGTATATGATTCTTGTATAATTTAATAACAATTATTTCACCATTATACAGGAGGTTAACCTACCACAACCAAGGAAAAGTACAAGGTAAGGGTTATTTCACAATCTCTTCATTATCCGAGGTTGTATTATACGTAATAATCTACTGGGATCTCTTTATCATCCACATCCATGTTTCTTCGAAATGTATTTCAAAACATTTTTACTATTTACAAGAATATGGGTTAAAGTCATTTATACCCTTGTTTGACTTTTTATAAGAGGTTTATAAAGGAATCTTTTTGTCGTTTTCAAAACAAGGTCCTTTTTAACCTTTTTGACAGAATTGAGGTAAGAATGTTTTTTTTTAACTTATACGGCGGGTGCGGTTATTTTCCGCCGTTATAAAATCGTCGAAGCTTCCCATACAAGCTTATAAGAATATTTTCAAAGAAAATGTTTTATTTTATATGGATCTTAAATGATTTCAAAATAAAAGGAGATATTTCTTTAAAAAGAATTTTGATTTCATCTATGTCAACATCCTTTGATGGATTTTAAGATTATTTGAAGTTGATTTATTATGATACAAAACTTCTATATTGTATTGAAGGTTTTGTGATATGTTTGACTGTGGATGTGCTATTTTTATACCATTCATAGTTTATTGTGAAAGTATTGACATTTCGTATGCTAGTTTTAATACGAATGTTTATGTTATGTTTAAACCTTTTCATATGGGAATGCATTGGACTTAATAAGTGACGGGTGGAGCCCGCTATAGCTCCTCGATGCATCGGTAGGTCTCATGAGACAAACTAGTGTCTTGGCACAAGGCCTTGACAAAATCTTATTTGTAGTCTTGGCACGAGGCCTTGGCTATGTGGTTATGATAGTCTGGCATTATGCATTCCAACATTATGAAAGTGGTTATTGATTTTTGCATGTGATTATTCGATTAGTAGAATATCCATGTGAATAAGTAAATGGCATTATTTCATTTTACTTTTGCCATACCATGTTGAAGTTCAATTTTAAAAGGATTTTGTTTTAGTAATGCATTGCCTTAAATGTTTATTCTTATTTATGAAAGTTTCCGCTATATTGTTATCCTTACTGGGCATTTGAGCTCACCCCTTTTCTATGTTTTATTTTTCCCCAGGATGTGAAGAAGTAAATTATGAATGACCTGCAGGGATATTATGAGGGGATAGTAGTGTGGATTATGGAGACATTATGTTGTTGTAGTAGTTTTTCATTTTATGATGTAATGTAAAACTTATGAATATATCTAGTGTTTCCAAGGCTACTAAACCAATCGGTCTTTCGAGATTTGATCTTTCATGTGATCATGCCAATGTTATGTAATAATGCACCGACTCTGGGTAACTGGGGTCGGGGCGTTACATTATCAAAGACATTATAGAATAGTGTGATGTATGTTGTATATGATGTTGTTCTATAAGGAACCTTAGTCGATATGTGTATGATTTATTTTTTTACTATTTTTCATTATTATATACAAATTGATTTATGATATTTTGATAGACTAGAAATTTTTTGACACCATTAAGTATGTCATTCTTGATTTTACTCACAAATTGTTCAATTATTCAATTGGTACCTGGATAGACTTTAAAGATTTAGGCAGGGACAATGCTAACTGGCCTGCTATTGAGACATGATTTTCTATACCATAATTGTTTATGGTATATGGGATGAATTATAGTTCCAAATATACCTTCAATAATCATCATATGGTGGATTATTACATCATGATTCAGAATTTAATAGACCATATCTAGTTACATGAATTTAAAATTATAACTTATAATGTTTATTGCTTTATGACATATGAATATGAACTCATCTAACTAAACCATCATATAATTATAAAAATTTTAAAACCTAATTCATAAATGAAATGGTTTCCCTTAAATAGGGATTTCAATTACAAAATCAAAGTTTTATTCTCTATTACATACAATTGAAACTCCGTATAATAGACCCCATTAATTGAAAATGTCGAATCATACCAATAACATGGACATAGTAGTGGGTAGTGGGTTATTGTTTCATAGGTAGTGATATCTTATTCCTATCTTGATTTCATTAGTAAACTACTTTACATCTTTTTTCCATGTAGATATTCTATGGGTCATCATTACTCCTTGGATTCATTTTCACTTGTTGAGTCTTGTTTGTTGTTTGTTCTTATTCTAGTATATATATTCGTCTATGGTGGTCATGGGTTGATCACCTGTAATGTGAGGAAAACTTGGATCCAAAAGAAGTGCTAGTAAACAGTCCATTATTTCCATCTTGGTTCCCTCCTTTTATACATTACATAGTTATTGACACAATGTTCCTAGAGGGTGTTATATGGCTAGTGTAGTTTATATAGAGAGTTTCATGGCCTGAGCCAACAATGTTAGAGATAATTATAGAATTTTAGTAGCACCATCCACCAAATTTATCAGGATATTGAGGATGCAATGATTGAAAGTAATATCTATAGGAAATATTTTATAGATTTATCTTATGTAGATTCCTCTAGAAAGGAGGGTGGATCCCACAACACATATGCTTCATTGATCAACCAAGAGTTTCTGGGATATACTAATTCAGACTAATTAGAATTATGGTATGATCTAGAGGGACCTCAAGAAATGTTTTTATGATTATATAAATATGGATATGTTGAGCTATGAGAAATATAGGGAATATATGCATACTAAGTCGGGTAATTGTTTATTATAGACTATGGATCTCATTTGATAGAGCTCTAGTGTTTCATTCCAAATCTTGTAAAATATGAATTAACTAAAATAATATAATTTGATGATTTTCTGGGGAAGGACTTCATTTCATAGGTGAACGTTTTTTATAAATTCATTTTAGAAATAGTGAGCCATGCCCTCATCTCTAAGCATATCTTATGGGATATAGAGTGTTTGGGGAATTGTGATTTTGTTCCTAGATATATTGGTAGTTCATCTAGTGTTATGAAGTGTAACATTAAGATTTCTCATGGGTAAATAATACTTATATTGTTCTCCCATGTATCCATGTTGTACACTATAATGTGTTATGATGGGAATAATAAATTTTCTCTATAGAAATAACATAGTAAAGTTTGGGGATTGCAGGATGATGGGTAATATTTGACTTTTTTGCAAGTCCTTTACTATGGTATTTAGTGAGAGTGGGTTTACATGTGATCATGTGTATGGAGTGGTGTGGTATTAATATCTTCATCATAAGAATGGTGGTGGGTTACTACAAGATATTTGGGTTGTGGGGTTAGTCATAGTTTAGGACACCAGACATCAAATATGAATTTTAGTACAGTGTACATACTCCATGTTGTTATGTTTTATGTTAGGTATGTGGATTAGATTTGATATATTTATTAAAACTAAAAAAAGGATTACAGTATCATTTAATATACATTTAGATGTTTTATCATAGTATATTCAACAATAGTGTCTACTATATATGACACATGTTCCTCAAAAAAATGTTTATCAATAGATATCATGGAAATACATATGCTCAAAATTTTGTACATTCAGGGCTTGATATCTCTTAACACAAAGTATGAAATGTGGATGGAGATTAATTAAAAATTAAAGTACTACAAATTTTATATATATAGTTGTAATTTAATAAATAACCATATCACCCATGGATCTACAGTCTATGCTATCATTATTAGGATAGACTAGTAAGTTCCATATCAAGATTATAATGATTATTATATCTATAACGTGTTGTTTCCATCAAATGTAGGTTGTGACTATATTTATAAGGTTGAATGAAACATCACATGAAGTCAGAAAAGACATGAATAATGTGTCATGGGTGATGTGTTATCCTAGTCTGTGGGTATTTTTCTAGATGACTAGGTAGCACACAAGATATATTTTTACTTTATAGGTGGATTGTTTCATGGGTGTTTTCAATACTGAATCTAGTTGACTAACTCACAAGAGAGTGGTTGTGTTCACTATTGGTAATCCTCCTTGGGTGTCAGCAACATCAATTCCTACATATAGTATAGATCTTATTGATCAGTAGGAGCTTAATTGATCTTTAGAGGACATGGATGCCAAAAGGGATTATACAACATAGAACATATTATTGGGGTTCACCAATGTTTTTCTCTATGAAAGGGTTACTGATAGTCAGACTATGTTCTGATTACTAGTGGTTGATCTAGGTTACATTAAATAATTTGTATCCACTACCTCAGATTTATTTCCATTCGGACCATATCTGAGTAATAAAAGATATATATAAGATTAATTTGATTTTAGGATATCATCATGTAATGTTTAAAATCTAAGATATACGTTTAAAAACATTTTGATATAGACATGGACATTGAGAGTATTTGATAATTTCATTCGGTCAAAAAAATATGGAAAAGTACTTATAGTCTTGATGAATCTGTTTTCCCCCATACTATGTTTCATCTGTGATAGTTCACATAGATGATAATTTTTTGATTTCTCCAATCTGAAATGATCACGAAAAATAACTTGGCATTGTACCAAGTTCAATTAGAGAGAATATGGAATATGAATAGATCATGAAATTCAACTTATAAATTGATAATGTTCCCTTTCAAGCTCACATAATATCATAATCAGATATATCTGTGCAACCAAATATTTATAGTTCTATAGTTTCTTTACAGTTGACCAAGGAAATTTTTGATATTTGATGATTTTTGTGGACACATGGTTTTTATAGGTATTTTATTCCGAATTTATTATGTCTATTAGTACCTACTAATGGATTTTAAAATGTTTTTATGATTATAGAGTTGGATGCATGTGAGAAATGATTTTAGGAGCATAAAGAATGGTTCAAAATAATGATGATATAGATCCATCTAAAATTCATTTACAAGATTTTGAGTTTCATTGACAACCTATTACTATTTTTCTATATGATACCTCATTACTGGTGGATTGATTTAAGATTAGAACAATATCTATTCAACAAGGCTTAGTCCTAATGTATATTATTTTAGGTGATGAACCACAACGTTGTTAGGTTTTTAACAAGTAAAGGATCTTTCATATTAATCGACATTTATAGGACCATAATAAAATTCTATATGAGTTGATGAAAGAATATCATTCATTAAAATATGTATAAATTATATAACAAATAATAATTTAACATGATTTACAATAAACGTATTAGATGCTGAGGATGTAGAGGAAGATTGAAGGATTTGTTACGTGGTGTTCCACCTATCAGAAGGAGAAGGTAGAATTCCATCTGATGACTATTCTTTTACATATATTACCCTATATAGATGAAATTGGAAGTTGTTAGTACATATTTTTTAATGGGATTACCAAAATCAACTAGTGGAAGTGATTCTTTATGACTAATTTTGGATAGGCTCATGAAGTATACTCATTTTGTGGCTATTAGGGAGACATTCTCTATAGATAGAGTTGGTTGGATTTGTGTTAGATATGTTACACATCATCATGGGGTCCAAAATACAATCATCTCTTACAACGTTACTAGTTTTACATACTTATTTGGGAAAGGGTTATAGAGGGCATTGGATTCATGTGTAATTTTTAGTACGACATGACACCCTCAGATCAATTGTGAGTACATTTATACCATAAATGTTTTAGAGGAAATTATCTGCGAATTTTCACATAAATATTTTGGTTATTTGGAGAAAAAAATTCTACTGGTCGAGTTCACTTATAATTATATCTTCCAAGATATTATCAAGATGCTTCTTTATGAGGACCTCTATGATAGGTCATAATGATCACCCATGTGATGGTTATAGGTTGGGAGGTTTTGGTATTTGTATAATTTCTCTTTTATGAGAAATCATATTTGGTACAACATTTCCTGATTTGTAAGGATATATCTTAGTCAAGGTAGATATAATATTTTTATCACCTCTATTGTAATATATAATTTGATATTGAGGATTATATATTTTTTTCATATTTCACCTAGGATGGATCATTGAAAAATTCATCTATATGGAAAAATATCATGGAAATTCAATATAACTTATGTGATTTTTGAGAGGTATATATCTGTTTCTTATCAAATAGATCTCCCTCAAGGGTACACATCTATGAATTATATATTTTAGGTTTTGTAGTTTTTTTATAACAATTTTGACTCATATCATATATTTTGATCATATATGGTGGATTTGGATGTTGATTCTTATTTACAGTACTATTAAGTTCCTATTATTTATCATATCATGATGGATCATTAGGGAATGCCAATTCCTCTAGTTATGTTTCTCTGGAAGTTTGACTATGTACATGACAATATATGGGAGATAAACTTAAACATAATTCTTAGTTGCTTGAATTATTCTCAGATGATGTTCGTCTACCCACATAATGGAAACTAAAGAATGGTTCATTTTATGTAGGGGATATATTATAATCATAGTCTTTTAAAAATTTAAAACCCCTTTTATTTTTGTTCTAAACTATTATTTTAATGAAAATAAAAATAAAAAATAGAGTACATTATGGATTCATGAGTGAATAGGCTATGATCAGGGACCGATTTCTTGGTTTTTTGTGGAATATACTGAGGAAAATGGTTATCACATAGGGAGTATTAATAGATTGTAAAACCATGTGGCCTAGTGAGGTAAGTGCAATAATATTTTTATTGTGTGAATGGTGGCACATTGACATGAAAACCATAAAATAAATTAAATTTTAGAATCAATTTTTTTCTAACAATGATTATAAACCATTTGTGTAATGTATTATTGATTAATAGATATTCACAATGGGTGAATGTATTGACTAATCAAGAGCCTAAACAGAAAAAGGAATTGGTGTTTGGATAGTGCCCAATGCACGTTTGGGGAATGATTTATTTATCCATATAGGATAACCATGTGCCCATTTTAAATGTCTTAAATTTACATTTTCCCTCATTCATTTAGACATTATTACTCTCTCTTCTCCATAATTTTTCATGAATAACAACTTCTCAAGATCCCCATTTCATCCCAACTGAGGCTATGTGCAAACTCTTTCATCTGGACTCAGAATCAAATTTTTATGATCTGGATTGATAAACATTGTAAGTATACATGTAAAATTGAGTGTTTACATATTTTCTACATTCATATTTATTGTTATATTCATGATAGGTCATATTCCCTATTTGTGGAATTTTTTAGTTTTTTCAATTTTTTATGAATCATCTGAATTTCAAATCTAATAACGTATGAGGAGTACTATGTCGATGTATGGTAGGTGGCCTAATTTCATTATATATATGTATATATATGAATAAAATGTATCATTTTACCACAACTTCAACCATACTTTTTCATAATAAAATTAAAATTATTTAAATAAATTATGTTTCCCTTAAATTACTTAGTCCTCAAAACAAATATTGTGTTGGGGGAGGTTTTCTCCCTCAACATGAAATAACCCTTAGGTTTATGGATTTATAATACATGATAATCAAACCATGTTTATAAGTATTGGATTATAATTGGGTGAGTTTATTAAATATCATGATTGAATAAAAATGGTTGTGAAATTGAAACACTTAAGGTGGGATTGGATAGTTTTATATAAATGAAATTTTTAAAGGAATAAATGATCGGAGAATGGTAAAGAAATGTCACAAGTTCACATATTTATTTTTTACTTTGTGGTTTATTTTTTATTTATTAATGAAATTCCCAAATTATAATCGAATATATTGATGAATAAAATGGAAAATAACATTTCTTTTGACAATTTTTGTTATGTCGTTGGTGATATATGGGTTCTAATTTGGAATTCAATGGATGAGATCATCTAGAATGTTGAATTAATTAAATTATAGCTTTGATTGTGTAATTTTAAGAGAAATTCCATTGTTCCATACATGTAATACCTTGAATAGGATCATAGAGTATATAGGATTATAATATATAATCGGTGATTCCTGGATTTCATTCATTGAATAATTTGGTTGGGTTTGCAGGGTAGATGATATCATATCATGCTATGAGAGATACCTAGATTACTATATAGAATGTATTGGATGAGATAATAGTGAAAATTATATTCTAAAATGTATAGAGGGAAATATTTATTATCTTCATGGAATTATTTGTATGCGATTAGATGACAAACATATTTACTGATGTGTATTTGGAGTTAGACAATATACGTCGATTTAGTCAATGACTAAAATTCATAACAATATTTGTTCAGACTTGAATACTAATTCATAATGATATGTATCTTTTGATATAGTTTATGTATATATTTAACTATGGACTTAATTTTTATGATCTTCAATCTCAATACTATAATATAGTGTAATATATGATTAAAGGAATTAAAGATTAGTAAGAAGAAGTACATCACAAATAGGGGTCCCATAAAGAACCCAAGAAGATATGGTTATTATTTATTTACATACTCCTTTGTTATTATAAACTGAAAAATGATTCCTTATTTATTCAAAATCTTGGTATTTACAGAAACCATTTCGGGGGTCCTACTGAGTTTTACTCACAACCTGTTCAGGAAACCAATTTTTATCCAAAAAGACTCCATTGATGCATGAATGTATACATTGAATCTCCAAGCCATAGATGACCGATTTACTATAAAATCATGGAGGATAATATTAAATTACTCATATAGTTCATTTTATTATTTTTATTATTACATTTATTACTTTTTTTATGTTTTTTTAAATTATGTAGTGTATATGTAAGCTACATGTTCCACGTTAGGTTACTATTTTTTATATAATCATGGACTCAATTTTTTTATTAGATAATGATTATTATTTCTATCATATATATATATATATATCAGACTAATTTACATCTACTAAATTTATTATATACTTTGTATTCCGATTTATATATCCTTTATGTACCATTGTGCTCCACTACATAAAAGACTATATAATATCCCTACTATACTACCTTAGTCCCTCACTGATAGTCGACAACCTCTTGAGTATGGGGAGTCATTCTTGAGGATATTTGGTATAACAAAATCAGATACATATGAGTGAACAAGGCCTATAAATTCACAAACATATTCATTGGGTATGACTTTATAAATATAAGATATATATTATAAAATCAAATATATGAATTGGAAGAAGGAAGTGTGAGCCTTACATATGAAGATCATTTATCCATACTCAGAATGTGAGAAGATTCACTAGGGCTTCCAATAACCAATCACAATCTGAACATAAAAAATATCAAAATGATATAAATTGAATACATGATATGTTCATGCTCAGAGAAATTTCCATGATATCAATGTTAGTAGATTGTCTACCCCGAACTTCCACTATTGCTTACCTTATGTTTGGATATTATGTGACGATATTTAGAATTTATTTAATCAATTTCATTGAATTATAAAAAAAGTTATCATTAATTTAATTTGTTCCGTGCCACATATATTTGAATGATTTTTCATTTTTATAATTACAAAAAATGAAGGATTATTTAATATTGGATTTTTTAATTAACAAAATCATTTAATTTTCGAAAATGAAATATTAATTCTAAAATTCGGTTTTTATATACTTAATTTAATGATAATAAATAAATAATTCATAACAAATATTTTTTTATATTAATTATATATTAACATGAATCAAGTTAGTAAATCATATGACATAATAAAAAATAATATTTTTTGTTTTTTTCCAATGACATTATTTTTTCATCATATTTTTATTTACTAGATAAAATTTTGAATTTAAATTTTATTTAATTGATATAAATTTTGGTTAAATATTAATAATATTTTCTTAATATGAATATTTGATAATTTTAATAAACAATTTTATTTTATTTAAATAGTGGGAAATGGTTATTAAAATTGTAGTGTCTACCACAATATCACGAAATCTATGTAACATACAGTAATTTATAAATAATTCACGGTCTAATATGTACTATTTAGTTAAACTATAAATTTTTAAAAAACTAATATTATTCGAAAAAACCTAATTTTAACAAAAAAAATTACATTTTCCAATAAATAAATGTCTTTTCCTTTAAATATTGATTAATCTTGTTTTTGTAAAATTAAATTATTCCATACATTGAAAGACACCAAGATTTTATTTTTTTTAATAAATATTTTTATATCAATTAAATAAAAATTATTGATAATGTTATCTTGAAAAATAAATTAATCATGAACATAAAATTTTATAAAAATAAGATTTTTCGCGTAATTACTATTCTACTAAAATTATTTTTTATTAAAATGGAGATATTATTTTAAAACATGCATTTTTAACCAAGATAAATTGTAGTAATGTTTTATAAAAATTGATAATTCATTTTTAGGAATTAAAAAATATTAAAATGATTAATATTAATTACTGTAATACATATTCAATATTTTTAAAAAACTCAATAATATTAATAATAATAATATTGAAAACAACTTCTTTTACAAAAGAGTTTTTTTACATAATATTATTTTTATTTTAAAGTTAATTTATCATTATTTGCAAATAAAATAAATTATATTAATTTTAAATTAATTTTCATAACATCCATATTTATTCAAAGTGTTTGTTTAATATTTTAACTAAAACTAAAATTGCTTATTTAAAAACTAGTCGCCGAGGTAAAAATAAAAAATGAAATATTGAAAAATAATAATAATAAATGACGTGAAATATTTTAAAAACACATTTTAAATGGAATGTAGTTGTCATATAAAACTTATTTTGTTTGAATTTTAATTATTTATAAATTTTGTAACAATTGAAAATTAATTATTTCATTAAATTTCTGAAAAATAATAGGTGTTCTCAAAAGATCTGTTTTTATCACTTATAAAATGGGACAACTCCCGGTATCTAAAAATGAAACATACCCTTAAAAAATTTAATAAATAACTAACCAATTATCCTATCAATGAATTTCTATACCTGACATAAATCCCCTTTCCACCATATTTTATACTAATACTTTCATTTCATATGAATCTAGGTAGATAAGGTCTATAGTCCCAATGCCAGTATAACATAACCCAATTTATTTTAATAGTAATAATTATCTTAAAGAAAAATTTTGTCTAATTTAATAAATTTGAAATAAGAATAATTATTATAAAAAAATATAATTATATAAATGTAAAACCCTTTATTTATTCCTTCTTACCAACTATGACCAAAAAAAGAATGGTCAACAAGAAATTTTGTAGGAAACTGTCTCGATGAAGAAACATTATCCATTTTTCAACACCCCCTATATTCAAGGGTAACAAGGATATAATTGATAAATAAATATGTCATATATAAGCTAATTATTATTATTCCAAATAATATTTTAACTGACAATTGTGCATTATCATTCAATTCTAAATGAATGAGTTAACTGGGAATTGTGAAAACTAATTCCTCCATAATGTAATGAATGTCATTTTTAATTTAGTTTAATTTTTACAAGATAATTTATACTATAATATGATTCCCATATTGAAAAATATATAAAAATAATACTATTACTCTCTAATAATGATATAATTCCAAAATAATCTATTATCATAACCATAATCATCAAATAAGGATTGGATGTTCATGTTTGGGTGGGTGTAGCTGAATTCTTTGTAAATTTTATAATATTATATCATGGATGAATATGGAAACATAATTAAAAATATTACTATATTCCAATAATAAAATAAATATTTTTTTATGTATTTTGAAATGCGATTTTTTTATTCAACATATTATTGAAATATAATATTTGAAGACTATAATTAGTGATATAAGCCAACAACAACCCAATTTTTACATAACATAACTAAAACAAATATGGAAATATTATATTTTATTAAATATATAATTTATATCTATTAAAATATCTAAATTCTTCTAATAATGATGAATTTATTTTTCAATTAATTGGTACTAATAGTGGCATAATAAAACATCTAGGAATAAATAATAGTTATTAATACTATATGGTGGAAAAAGCTATAAATCACTAATATATTTAAATTAAATGATCATAAGTTAATAATATAAAGGTTAATATATATTATTAACGTTATCTAAACCAATATAAAGGTACTTATGTATTTTTTACTATAGATTCATGTGATTTAGTGGAATTCATGAATTAAGGTCTCGACTTCTAGTCTAAATTTTCATGTATTGAGGAATGTTTCTTATTATACACCATGTTTAATTTTTTATGGTGTATCTATTTCCCATTTAATATTTCTTATGAGGATCCCCTCAATTTGAAATATTATAGATTACTAAGTCATGTTGATCTTGTATTGTGTTTTCATTCATATAATTCATATACTAAATGAAATGTCCATAATATGTAATGGGGTGGTCCCTATATTATATATCCCCTTGATGCATTGATTTTACTCATTATAAATAATGTATGGTTATTTGGCTATTTCCAACCCAATTTAGGCATGATTTTATGGTTGCAATCTTCACAGAAAGTACTATATCATTGTTTCTTCCTGGATTGAATGAATGATATATTGGTTGAGACCACACCAGTATGGATAAGGATTCTTATCAATATATATTCAATCATGATTAATTTAGTGATTGGTTTCTATGCATTTATTTATATAAAAAACCATGTATTTTTTTAATATCTCGATAGTTTCTATATGGTATTATCTCATTCACATTTTTTCAATTCATATTATCATTACCATGTTCATTAATTACTTTCTTTTGATATATGTTTTCCATTATAGAGAATTTTAACTCATCGTTCTTATGTTTCAATTTTCATAGGTAATGAAAAAACATTGAATATAATATTTATAAAAGAGTAGTATATGTGGAGAATTTTATGTTCGATGTTTAAGAGTTATCATGGATTATATATGTTAATATATACTTTTAGAAATTTACATTTTATTAGATGGACATGGCCATTGTTGGTAAATGTTTTTACCAAATAACTAAAATTCCAAACCTAAATGGTCCTTGAAATATAGGTGAATCAATATTTTTTAAGGATATTTTAATTATATTGGGTAAATATTGGTTTTCCTAGGTTAATTTAAAATGAAGATTATAAAAAATTATATATGAGAACCATATTATAGGATCTCCATTCTATTATGATACCAAATAGTTCCATCAAAATAATTACCATATTATATGTCATAGAGCCTATAACATAGGGTATACAAATCTATATATTGGAGTTAATTCCATAAAAAATACATGAAAATTAGAGAATTCCCCCAATATACTTCGTAATAATAATCCATAAATAACATATAATTATAAATTTTATTTACATTTCATACAGGAAAAAAGGTATATATAATAGAATATAATATGATACTCTTACAACAATGACTCCATGAATGAAAAGACCCATAAAATTCAAGGGAAATTTTTTCTTAATTTTCTTTGGAATTTTACAAGAGCGCGGTTTCTGACGGCACCTGATTCCGAGGCCCGGTGTGCCCGGAATCAATTTCCGAAGATTGGCTCGGGTACGTTCAGTGAACGAACAAGCGGGAATTTCTAACTTTTGAACCGGTTCCCGGAATCGAATTCCGAGGGCACCGATGGAACCGCAGCGCCGGTAATTTCTTAGTAACTCCTGTTCTGGATTTAAGTTTACACGAGTGTTGATAATAAAAATTGTGGAAGTTTATTTTATAATTACACTACAATTTTTATTTTATTACTCTAAGTGTTAGTTCTTGATGGAAGTTGGGTAACCACCCAACCTCCCTTGGGAGGTTATGAGGGTGGTGGGGCCCACACGAACCCCACCCCTTCATATCCTCTAACCCCCCTAAACTCTCACTTTAATTTTTGTCAACTTAAATTATAACTTATGACTTAAATGTAATAAGTTTAATGAGGTGAGTTGTGTGTGGTTATTGAATTTCAAACTTTTGAAATTCAAATGGTAGGTTGTGTTAATAAAATAAGAATTAGTCTTATTTTATTATGTTAGAGTTTTGCAACCATGAGAGGATTGGGGAAGCATCTTCTTCTTCTTCAACCTCGACGAAGAACGCGAAGAACACCATTCTTCAACGAAGAACTTCTCTGCCGAAGAACACGGTTCTTCCGCGACGCGACGTTCTTCTTCCGCGTCGTCTCTTCCGCGACGGATTTTCGCGATGGAATCACCGTCAACGACTTCGAATCCTCGCTTCGCGACGTCGACGTTCTCCCGCGACGCTCGTCTTCCGCGGCTCATTGATGAACATTGTTCCGGAACCGAGGTAGGGGATTATTTTATTTAATTATTTCCGTTAATGATTCTAGTTTATCGATTATCGTGGATTTTTTCGACTAGTTGACATCGTTTAACGAGAGGGGGGCCGAACCACACAAACACGGCCGAACCCCCCTCCTATGTTAATGTTTGATTCTTTTTGGATGGAACGGAATGGTGTGGTGTCGTCGCACCACGCGGGAATCACACGGCAAGTATTACGCGACGCTGTCGCGCCGCGCCGTGGAAAGAAGTCTAAGAACGCGACGCTGTCGCGCTGCGTCGAAGGAAATCGAAGGCGCCGCAGCCGGAGTGGGGCCGCGGCGAAGGGGCGCGGTGCCGTCGCACCACGCAGGACGACAAGGGCCACAGCTGGTTTCGGGCCGCGGTGGAGCAAGGTGACCAGCAGCCGGACCGGGCCGCCGGTGATGGAGGTGGAAGGGGACCGGCCACCGCCGGTCCCGTTGAGAAGGAGCCGGCAAGCCAGGTCGGGCCAGCTGGAAAGGGGAGGGGCCGGGAGAATTAAATTCCCCCGGCCGGTTCAAACGGCCCCCCATAATTTGGGGGGGGGGGGCGCGATTACACAAGGGGGGCAGGCGCCCCCCCTTTTTCCAACAGCTCGGCCGAAGGCCGAGCTGGCAGCGCGCTGGGCGCGCTGCCCCCAGCCGGACCGGTGCCTGGCCGGTCTGCCAGGCCGAGTCGAGCCCAGCCGGGCTGGGCCTCGCCGGGCCGGGCCGACCCTGTCCGGGGCGGGTCGACCTGGTTCGGGCCAACCGGGGGGTCTCGGGCCGGGTCTATCCGGGCCCGAAACCCCCGTTATCGGACTGTTTGGGTTCAAATGCCCATAACTCGGGTTACGGACCTCCAATCGACGCACCGTCAGTGGTGACACGATCCTTAGAACGAGACGGTCGTTTCGGTATATCGCACTCAAGGTTTCGGAATACATTCAGTTCGGTCGGGTTGGTTCGTACCCGAAACCAACCGGGCCCTCGGAGCGGAAACGCCCATATCTTGAGCTACGGACGTCCGAATGACGTTCCGTCGACTTTGTTGAGTTCCTATTATTGAGACGGATCTTTTGGAATACTCCGCCCGAGGTTTGGACGCAGGTGGAGTACGATCGGGTTGGTTTTTCCTTAAAAACGAACCGGGCCCCTAGGACAAAAAAGCCAACATCTCTCAGACCGGGCGTCCGATCGACGCGCCGTCTGCGACGTTGAGTTCCTATTGATGATACGGAACTTTTGGATACATCAAATTTGGGCTATGTGATAGTTGATGTATTAGCCTCTCGGCTCGTGGAGCGGACCCTCCCAAACGAGCTTGTTGTGTGCGGGAACCCTAGTGCTGGCTGCGACTGCTACTGTGACTGCGACGACGACTGTGCAGAGATCCTCAGTGGATTCGACGACGACGACTACAGCACTCAGCGATCCTATGTGGATCAGTGCTACCGATCATGTGTGGGTCTGATCCTGTTTGGGTCTTTGCGGGGGTTAGTTTCCTACCGATCCGGTGTGGGTATTTGCGGGGGTTAGTTTTCTATCGATCTTTTGTGGGTCCGACGACTTAGATGGATCAGTGATCATCTCTATCATCTTTCGAAGAAGTATACCTGTGTGAGATGAAACCTGTTTTCTTTCCTGTGTGGATTGTGTTGTGCTACCTGTGTGGATTACGTTTTCCTTTCCTGTGTGGAATACGTATACTTTCCTGTGTGGACTGGGTTGTATTTGGGCTCGGAGGTTGGAGCGTTTTGGAATTGATGACTTAGGTATATATATGGGCATATACCTAAGCAGTGTCGGTTTTTACTTCGTGATTGTATCTTTCCTTTGTGGTTTATCCTTTGTGGATTTTGGGAGACCTTCGGGGGTCTTGGGGTCCCTACTGAGTAACTTATACACACCCCTGCACGGGCTATGCCCACACTACGTTGTGTTGGTTGCAGACGATGGACAACGTTGATCGTGGTGGAGGCTCGCGGAGCAGGACGGTACCTGGAGGTGGACCACTGGGCGGAACATATTCGGAGCAGATGGCGGGACCCGAGGAGCAGTGGAGCTATCTGTACCTACCCTTTAGGTGGTATTTCCAGCGGACATCTCGGCGTAGCGGCTTTTACTTTTCAGTTGTTGTTTTCCCTTTCGAGTTGTACATTACTTTCAGTTTTGGTTTGTATACTGGACCACTTGCTTTTCCGAACTTACAGTTGTACCCTGTTTTTACTTAGTGTTTACTTTTCCGCTTTCTTACCCTGTGGTGCTTCTTTACTTTACAAAGGCAATGCCTTCCCTTTTTACCGGGATTTATTCCTTGGTGCTAGTCGCCAGCCCCTGGCCTATGGAAGGCGGGCTTGGGGTAGTCACAACACGGGCCCCGAGGACGGGTCGTGACAAATTGGTATCAGAGGAGTTCGGTTCTACCGCGAACTCTGATCTTTTCTATGTGAAGCAATAGTGTTCAGTGTATTGAGTGTGGTTATCAGTCCAGCAAGTCCAATGTTGGTGTGGCGGCCAACGTATCCGTACACCAGGACCCTGACTTCTGATTTCCGACTTAATACACGAAAACATTGATTGCGTGTGTGTTTCAAGTTTTCTTTGTGATTACTTTGTATTATCTCACCAGGTATACTGTTCTGACCATGGCGCACCTGTTTCCTTTTCAGGATGGCCCCACGACAGCCGCAAGTTAGGGTTCCGAGAGTCGAGCGTGACGACAGCCCACCGAGCGACGAGGCCTCAGTGTAGGGCCCTTTGTCAGCAGTGGCACCGGCGGTAGCACTACCCGCCGAGCCGCCGATGCTTCCAGCACCAGCTGCTGACGATGCACGTCGCCTCAACGCACTGCATGAGTTTCAGCGCCAGTGACTGCCTAGGTATCATGGGGAGACAAACCCCCAGGCAGCTGAGGACTGGTTGGAGGCAGTCGTACGAGTTTTCAGGCTAGTGAGGACACCAGCAGACCTCATGGTGATCCTCGCTGCGAGCCTACTGCACGCAGCAGTGGGCTGATGGTGCAGCTTGATGCTCCAGGTGCACGATGAGGCATCTCTACTTTGGACGGACTTTGAGAGCCTCTTCCACTCAGAGTTCGTCCCAGCCACCCTCTGTGCGGTGTGTATTCAGGAGCTTCTTCAGCTGCGGCAGGGCAGCATGACGGTCGCTCAGTACTCGGCGAGATTTACCGATCTCTCGCGCTACTCGACCGACATGGTACGAGACCCGTTCTTCCGGGCCCAGACCATTGAGCAGGGATTGAGACACGAGATCAGGGCATTGCTGATCTCCTTCAACATTCCGACTCAGACAGGAGTACTGGAGCGGGCCCTTTTGATGGAGAGTTTTCTTACTGTGTCTACACCAGCACCGAGACCCACTGTAGGGAAGCACGTAGCAGAGTCTTCTGCAGCAGGCAGTCGACGGATGACTCTTGGGTCCAGGCAGACCAGACCCTCAGGCAGACGACCTCAGGACACTGGCTCAGCAGTGCGGGGCACACCGCGCGGAGCCAGTCTTTCGAGAGGCAGACAGTGTTACTCGTGCGGCGGGCATGTCCACATGGCTCGTGACTGCCCGACCCGCCGTGCCGAGGAGCAGCAGACGGTTGAGGGACCACTGAGGCAGAGGCAGAGGGTCAATCGTGGCATTCCGCAGGGAGGAGGTGGACGAGGCAGGGGAGCTGGCCGAGCAGCAGGTGGTGGGAGACGCTTTGAGGATTTACCACCACCACCACCAGGAGGTCCACCCCGACCATAGGGAGCTGGCGGGCAGAGATAGGCATAGCTCCAGGCAGCAAAGGCCTACGACCATGGCGCGCCTGAGATGATTCGAGGTACTATCTGTGTCTATTCCACCCTTTCTGCAGTACTTATAGACACAGGAGCGAGTCACTCTTTCATAGCCGCTACCCTTGTTCGGAGCTCGGAGATTCCGACAGAGTCGTTGGCTCGATCCTTACAGATAGAGACTCCTACAGGAGCAGACTCGACGATTACGCACTGGTGCCGGTAGTGTGAGCTTACTCTAGGAGGTGAGAGCTTCAGCTGGGATCTTCATGTAGCGGCGTCGAGGCCTTACGACGTCATCTTGGGCATGGATTGGTTATCTACAGTCCATGCACAGATTGACTGTTTTAGGCGCAAGGTGCGATGTGTACGCACCGACGGGAGTAGGTTCACCTTCATCAGCGAGAAGGGAGCCTTTGCAGCACAGGATGGACTTCCGTGGAGGAGAGGACAGCCCATCACTCATTAATTGGCTAGCCTCATCCTAAGAGCAGTTGACGTGCAGAGTCCTAGTTTTCCTGCAGTGGTGGAACAGTTTGCGAACGTTTTTCCCGATGACGTTCCATGGTTACCTCCTCGTAGAGAGGTAGAATTTTATATTGACCTGTACCCCGGGACAGCCCCGATATCAACTCCAGCATATCGGATGGCCCCCGCCGAGCTTCAAGAGCTACGGGTACAGTTGGAGGACTTGAAGGGCAAGGGTTTTATCCAACCCAGTGTTTCACCCTAGGCTTCCCCGATATTGTTCGCCAAGAAGTCGGATGGGAGATTGCGACTTTGTGTCGACTATCGTCGCATGAACCAGGTGACAGTGAGGAACAAGTATCCGCTATCGAGGATTGATGAACTCTTTGATTAGCTCAAGGGAGCATGGTGGTTCTCGAAGATAGACCTCAGGTCAGGCTATCATCAGCTCAGAGTTCGAGACGAGGACGTGCAGAAGACGGCCTTCAGATGTCGGTATGGCCACTATGACTTCTTGGTTATGCCATTCGGTGTAACCAATGCTCCAGCAGTGTTCATAGCCCTCATGAACATGATCTTTCAGCCATACCTCGATCGATTTGTCGTGGTCTTCATCGACGACATTTTGATTTACTCGACGACTGAGGAGGTGCACACCTACCACTTACGGGTTGTACTAGACACACTCCGAGAGCACCATCTTTATGGTAAGCTCTCAAAGTGCTAGTTCTGGATACGTGAGGTCCACTTCTTGGGACACGTCATATCTGAGGCGGGAGTTGCAGTGGATCCTACGAAGATCGAGGTAGTGTTAGCTTGGGAGCCACCCAAGAGCGTGACGGAGGTGCGGAGTTTCTTGGGACTAGCTGGATACTGCCTGAGATTTGTGCCAGACTTCTCCAGAGTTGCGTCACCACTATCAGCTTTGACGAAGAAGGGGAAACCCTTCGTGTGGTCAGACAGATGTCAACAGAGCTTCCAGGAGCTGAGATAGAGATTGACCAGCGCACCTATCTTGAGGTTTCCTGAGGAGGGAGTATGGTACGTAGTCTACTGCGATGCATCAGGGACCGGACTCGGGTGTGTTCTGATGCAGGAGCGGGAAGTGATCGCCTATGGATCATGACAGTTGAGGCTGCATGAGCAGAACTACGCTACCCATGACCTAGAGTTAGCAGCAGTGGTCTTCGCTCTGAATACATGGCGACACTACCTGATGGGCGAGCGCTTTACAGTCTTTTCTGACCATCAGAGTCTCAGGTACATCTTCTCTCAGAAGGACCTGAACCTGAGACAGCGGCGATGGCTCGATTTCATCCAAGACTATGACTTTGAGATAGTCTATACTCCTGGGAAGGGGAACGTAGTAGCCGATGCCCTCAGCAGGAGGACGGGAATTCAACTACTTGAGGAGGCGACAGAGCATCTAGATGCTTTGTAGATATCCTTCATGGATAGAGATGGAGCATCCTTCCTTCAATCTCTCACAGTCACTCCTCCACTTCTACAGCGAGTCAGAGAGGCACAGCGTGCGGACGCTGACTATGAGGCACGGCGTGCACAGATATCTTCAGGACAGGCACCTGATGGTTTCTCCCTTGGAGCAGAGCATGACATCCTTTTCAGAGGACGTACCTTGGCACCAGTTTCTTTATGGGAGGAGGTTCTGAGAGGGTTTCACACTTCTCCTTTGGCGGTACATCCTGGAGTGGCGAAGATGTACTAGGATCTCAGACGATAGCACTGGTGGCTGGGCATGAAGAAGGCTTTGGTAGAGTTCGTTTCTCGATGCCTCACCTTCCAGCAGGTGAAGGCAGAGCATCAGGTACTAGCAGGCTTGGTATAGCCCTTGGAGGTTCCGGAGTGGAAGTGGGACGGCATATCTATGTACTCCATGACTGGACTTCCACACACTTCCAGAGGTCATGACTCCATCTGGGTGATTGTCGACTGACTCACCAAGTCGTCTCACTTCTTACCCATCAGAGAGCAGGTCTCAGTGGAGATCTTGGGACAACTTTACGTTCAGGAGATTGTTCGGCTTCACGGTGTGCCATCATCTATCGTCTCCGATCGAGATGCTCGCTTTACTTCCCGACTTTGGAAGGGGTTGCAGGAGCCGTTCAGGACGCAGCTACGTCTGAGCACAACCTTTCACGCTCAGACGGATGGTCAGACGGAAAGGGCCATTCAGACTCTCGAGGACATGCTCCGCGCATGTGTCCTCAACTTTGGTCGTAGCTGGGAGGACCACCTACCCTTGGTGGAGGTCGCGTACAACAACAGCTACCACTCCACCATCGGGATGGAACCATACGAGGCATTGTACGGCCGACCTTGTAGATCTCCTTTGTGCTGGACAGACCCTGGGGAGTCATCACTTGTGGGACCAGAGACGGTCCAGGCCACGACAGAGATGGTCCAGGTCATCCAAGAGCGGATGAGGACAGCTTAGATCCGGCAGAAGTCATACGCTGAGAGGAGGCGGAGGCCACTAGAGTTCGAGGATGGCGACCACGTCTTCTTGGGTGTCTCACCTCGACGTGGTTTACGGAGATTTGACCGAGGCGGAAAGTTATCTCCGCGCTTCATCGGACCATTCCAGGTCCTCCGCAGGATTGAAGTCAAAGAAATAAGTATACAAAAGAGTGATACAAAATGAAATTATATAAAGGATCCAACAACCACACTACACATACTCTGACAATCTAATCATTTGTTTATATATACATTCCTAAATTAAAAGGGATATGAAAACATTTCCATACTACCACTCTGGTCTAGTAAAATTAATGTTATACTAATTTCATCCAATCACCCTATTTTTATTTTCTATCATTGGACCGAGTCCAATATATTCCTATAATAATAATGTGTGAAATTCTTAGGTTCTAATGTGTAATGGTATCTTGTGAAATGTGTCAGTAAAATATACAGTTGGGAACCCCCAAAATATTCATGTAGTAATTGTTAAATAAATTGAGATGTGTATGTGATATACCCAATCAAAATTAAAATTTTAACCGTATGTAAAATAAACCAACAAAAAATGCTATAGATGGATGTGATAATGTATTATTGTATGTTGTATGGATCGTGGCAATGTAGAGACCCCAAAACTAACATACTTAGACATTACATTACTTTTGCGGAATACCTAATACATAACAAAAACTAACACTCAAGGATCGTAATAGTTTAGTGTCTTTGGAAACTCGGAACACAATCTTCTAATCATGGTGAAAGATCTTCAACATCTCCCATAATGATCTTATCCTTTTCATTTCTTACCTCAAACCTTTCTTCATATGCTGGGGAAAAGAAAAAATAAAAAGGGTAGGCTTAAATTCTCGGTAAGGGTAAACATAGAGAACATAAAATAATCCTTAAACATTTGAATGCAAAAACATAAACATAAAATCTAAACATCAAAATCATGAGCAAAGACATAAAACTTGGAAGTACGTAAGGAATATATCATAAAGGAACATCAATCATGATAAAATAGAATGTGAATAAAACATGTAATGGTGGAAAACCATTAATCACTTGATATGATTTCCAAAGTAGCCAAGGCATTGCTGCGAAGACCATCTTAGTGGACAAAGTCCCTTTCTGAATCGAGTTCACTCCTCGTTCAAGTCCTGTATCACTGAACCAGTATAACATACCGTTCCCACCACGACTATATCATGAGATATAAATCATTACCCAATGCATTAGAGGGAGATATAGGTCCCACCCATCTCATAATGGAATCATTCTTACATGTGCCACAACATAAACATAAAGCATTCATCATAACCCAAAGAATAAAATGGTTTTCATAAACATCATCCCATCATAACATAATCCATATGAAACAAATGAATATAATTTCATCATAATAAAAGTGAAACCATATAAATCATAGAGACATTATACTTGAAACATACACATATGAAATAATGTCATCTTAGATGGAAAATAGCTTTGATAAAACACTTGAAATGAATACTTGATGAAAATATCCTTTCTTCTTCCAAATCATTTTCTTTTCACAAAATGACAAGAAATTATAAAAGAAAACGATTTTTTTGAAAATAGTCATGAAATATTGTAGAGGAATCTTCATTAAAATAAGTTGTAGTGAAACCGTAAAGATCCATTCATGACGTATAAGTTAAAAAAACATTCTTCTCGTACTTTGTCTGGAAAATTCAAAATGTACCTTTTATGGTAAACAAAAGAATGATTCCTCACATACCATATAGTAAAAGTAAAAATGGGTAAATGGAAATTATAAATACATAAAACCATTTTTAGAAAATAGGGACATGGTTGACAAATATAACACCAGTAAATACTTACTAATAAACAATCTCCGATAAAAATGAGATTGGAAAAGTTATCCCTTACCTTATGTCTGATATGCTTTGTATGTATCCGAACCTCCTTTATAATGATTTAAATAATGTCCTTGACTTATTAGATAATCATATTAATTGTTATGATATCATATATGGTTCAATTATAACTTTATATTACCCGTTCTTTTGTAAATTCCATGTTAAAGCAGAGTTTTAGGTAAAATCGTTTCATTTATCATACGTGTTTTGACATGTTGTTCTTTATATTATTACTTATATCCTGATTTACCTAATTACAGAATGTAAAAAGTGATATAATATATATTCAGCATATAAATATATATGATAGATCGAAAAATGGAATGAAATACACCGTTCATGGAGACGGTAGGCCGTACGTATACAGGAACGCTATTTTCGTTTCCTTGTTGAATTAAATGGAATTAAGTAAATGAAACATATATGTACATTAATATAGTATAATTATTATTTAATATCTTTCATGATTATTTATTATATATATATTATAATCATTCTTTAATGGTTAATCATGGAAAATGAATCTCATCGCGTCCGTGGAGACTGTAGTCCATACGTGCGCACGAGCGATGATATCATTCCCATGATTGTGAAATTGTATTGAAGTGTATGTATGATATTTCTTAATCAATATCACTTTATGATAATATATATATAGTTATTTAT
The DNA here is from genome assembly GCA_963277665.1 of Viscum album. NCBI lineage: Eukaryota > Viridiplantae > Streptophyta > Magnoliopsida > Santalales > Viscaceae > Viscum > Viscum album. Next base: position 4,039,579 of record CAUJRU010000001.1, read on the forward strand.
TTACACCATTATACCCATCCTAGTAAGGTGGTGGTGGAAAACAGATTACACCACGACGTGGGGACGGTATTCTGTACGTACGCACGCGTGGTGATTTTGTTTTCCGTAGGATGGATAGAAGATGAAACGGGGTTGATTCATATAATTATATTAGTGATACTGATGTTATTAATTTATAATTAATCAAATAAAGAAGAATAATTTGAAGAAAAAATAAACTTGAAAGACTCGGTAGAAGAGATTACCCCTTCCTCGACGCACATCCTTTAAACTTCTTCTTAGGGCACTAGAGTTGGTATTTTGAGAAGACCAGAACCTCTATGATATAACTAGAGAGGTTTATAAGAGGCATTTTTTGGGGTTGGACGAGATTCAAGGCTCAAAATGGTGTGAAGAGAAGAGGGAATGGGTGCCCTTTTTATAAGGGAGGAGAGGGGCACCTTTGGTAACATAAGAAATATTAATTTATAATAAATTCGACCTCAATTAAAAACTCCCAAAAATGACTCAAATACGAATATTAGATGACATAGGGTTGTAATCGCATCATTAAATAAAATTTAGACATGTTGGGAATTTATTTCAAACATTATCAATTTGAGTTATCCTTATTTAACCTATTTAATTTTATTTTTGGTAATAAGATTCTATTTATTAAATTGTAATAAATAATTACTTATCTGTTTTTAATTGTCCATAATTGGATATGTTTTAAAATTCTAGAAAATATAAATATAAAATTATAATTTTTAAATATTTTTTGGGTTTTCAATCAATTTTATATAATGTTATTTTTATAAAATAACAATTGTGTCAATTTCAACACTATTCATTTATTTGAATTTAAATAAAATCCACAAAGAAGTTATGTTCGAAATAAAAGAATTAATAGATTCATAACATTTCATATTTTTCTATAAAATTAGTGGAGCACATTAAATAGTTCATATAATATTTATTTTAATATCTTTAAAACCATTTATTTGATATTTCAATCAATAAAATAATTTCAACATCACTATTGTGTCACCTTTAATCATAATTATTTAATCCCTAAAAATTATAAATAAATTTACATGATGTAGATGATTTTATTATATTTCTGGAGACTATTCATGTTCAAATTTTTATGAATTTTATCGCAAAATTAAAATTATTAAAATTATAAGATTTAAGAGAGTTACATGTTGTCACTTTCTTTGGTTTTAATAATAATTAAATTATTTTCAAGGTAAAAAGTACATAAAATGAATATATTCCGACCCATAGGTGATATGGGTCAAAATTTAGTCATGAAATAGAATTGTGGCTATTTTTTATGTAATTTTATATTATTATTTTTACCCTTAAGTACATGATTTACCTCTAACTGCAGTCAATAAAAATTAACGTAGTTACTATTCATAATATAAAAAAAAATAAAAGTTACCTATTAACATAATTTGGACCCACTGAATTACAATATGGAGTCCATTTTTTAAAATTCAAAACACATAATTTTCAGTAATTAATTTAAAATTAATCTTGTTGTTAAGTAAACAGGTTTTAAAAGTTAAAACATTGCCAAAGATTGAAATGTTTTTACCAATGAATTCAATGTAAAATTAATGGTAATGACATACATGTATTAAATAGGAAAAAAATATTCTATATATAATTTAAAACCATTCAATATTATAATTTGTCCATATAAATTATTGCGATGAAAAAAGTGGTTTTTAATTAAAATATAGCGTGTTTTTACTATTCATTAAAATATGAAATTTATCAGAATAATATGAAATTTTTATCCACAGTAAACTTTTATATCCGGATTCCAAATAAGAACATTATTTTTTCAAATTGAACCTATAAACAAGTATAAAACTGGATTTATAGTGGGTGCGCCACAAATGGCGGCAAAACTGCATTTTTTTAGAAATACAAATTTTACCCAAAAATAATATTTTGTTCTCATACCATGTTCTAGAAAATGTGTAAGATGAAAAATAATGTTATAAAATTAAAAATGTATTTAATTTTATTCATAATGTATAGTTCATAATAATATTATAACAATATATCGTCGTTTAGTGAAACACAGTATTGCGTACAACACACGCTATCGAGGAAGGTCGTGATTGCGTGTAATGCAAGCCAAGTTAGGGTTGTGTGTAGTGGAAGACTCCTTTGTTTTTGTATAAAACAAAATCCAACCATTTTTCATTTACACATTGAATATATATATTATCAATGTTGCGTAGAATAACTATTATCAAACAAACTTGAAATTGTGTGTAACACGGCCCAAGAATAGTGTTGCTTATAATGAAAGCTAATATGGTGATGAATATAGTACAAGCTAATCTTGGTGTAGCGTACAACACAAGACATAAATGAAATTAAAAGATTATTTTTCATAAAATCTCGGGTTGTTACAGCCAACACATATACAAACCATACCAATTTCAATATTTTGGATCATGAACTCAATCATCCATACATTTTAGGTATTGATTAGATGTATCTCTAGGCACATATCTATATCATTACAATAATATACATACTAGATCCAATTTATTTTCAAAGTAACCTCATATTCCGGATAACCCCTATATCTACTCATCTTGAATAGGTCAATGTCCATATGTCATTCATCATATGAACATTTCCTAACTATAGGTATAAATAATGGATTCTGGATGATTTATGTGTATCCTATGAAATCACTAAATAAATATTAAATCCAAGGTAACTATTACAAACAGCCTAATCCCAAGTATCATAGGCATCCCAATAACGAAAAATATAATCAGTAGGCTCGACCAGTTACATCATATATATGACTTATGAATCTAAAATATATTATTAATAAAAATAAAGTATTCCCCAAATACTATACAGCTGTAACTGAGAATGGATTGGAGTCCTCAGGACATGTGGAATATGAGGGATTCCATAAAGAACTGAGGTCCAGTACTGACATCTCTATATTTCTTCATGAGGATCCAAAATCAGTCCTAGGATACACACCATGAATCCATAAAAACTTTTTCATCCATTTCATACATCATATTATAATAAAATGAATAAATATAGATATCAATATGAAAATGTGGATATCCACACCATATTCCCAACATATAGGGAACTTAGGTCAGGTTATAGGAATTAAGTATATTCATTAATCACTAAATCCAAAATAACACATGAAGCATATATAAATTTTATGTATTTGAAAAATTCCTCACATAATATTACAATTGTATCCCCATTAGGATTACAAGTATGTTATGGGTTATATGGTGACACTTTTTACTATTAAAACCCAAACCATTCACACTTTCTCAGTGCGGTCCAGTCATCCAAACACCCATTAGGGTCCTATAGGTAATAGTACTATTGAGAAAACCTCACATGGGTCCTTAGACTTATACATGTATCAAGTGGACTACTGATTATAAAAGGATGTAATTTCCTACAATATAATTAACTAGGTAGCATAGCTTTTCCAGCTATGGGGTATTCCATTAGATAAATAATGAAAGGGAAGGATGATGTACAATATCAATTCTAAAGTTTTCACTCATTTTGTAACACCCCAGGTAAATAAATAATATTACATTTCAAATTTATCCATATTTGTGAATAAATTATTAATATTACTTTAAAGGGAACACTATGCTGGATGGCGTACCCAATACGCAACAACAAGTTTCTTTGAAAGCTTACGTTGCACTCAAATAATAAAATATTGTTATTTTAAATTTTAGTTAAAGCCTATCCATTGTAATGGTGGGAATTAAAGGAACTAACTACAAAATTATTATATATGTTTTTCAAATATATTTACTTTTATCCAATAAAAGTTAGAGGCATAAAATTCAAATGAATCCAATTTTATGCATTAATCTTCTAATATTCTTTAAAAGGTAGATTCACCGCCTTTTGACGGAGAACCATATTTAAATATAGTATTGACAACTTTATATTTTTTATTTGACAAAATAAAATCCTTCTCTAGAATCTGGACATCAAAATTTACTTTGTGTAATTTTTTGTTATTTTTCCGATAAAGATCATTTTTATTGAAAATGTTGCATTTTAATTCAAAACCTCCTTTTAATTTGATTTATTTATATGGATAGATTATCTTTTTAATTGATATTTAAGTTTATTAAGAATATATTTTTTCCATTTAATCTAATGGTGGTCATTAAAATTAATTTCACTTTGAAATTGAACTTAAACTAGTGTCAATCTTTTAATAGATATTGTTTCTTAAAAACACCATATTTGGTTTGACAGCAAGAATTAATTATTAAATTAAATATTGAAACTTATATTTTTTGAATTTTGTAAAATATACATCATTTTTGAATTCAGAATATCAAATATTGTTTAGGGTGAATTTTTGGTATTTTTTTGAAAAACATCAATTTTTGATGAATAGTGAAACCACTAAGTGGTAGTTAAAAAACTGATTTTTCGTTTAAATGAAACTTTACCACATCTGTGATTTGAATTTCAAAAATCCAACATACATGGTTGTCATTAAGATGTAAAATGTGGTTCAATGGGATTAAAATAATTTTTTGGTGAATAGTAACTTTTATGTTTTATTAATCGTCATTACAGTCAATTTGTGTGATTTAAGGTAAAAATAATGTTATAATAATATGAAATGACCATGAAACATGTCCTTCCCCTATTGGATTAGTCATGGAGGACCAAAATAATCCATGGGTCAACATGGGGACCCATGGAGCCACTTGGGTATGAAAATGACATTAATAACTTTTTATTTAAAGTTAAAATAAAAATGTCGCAAACATGAATTATTTTACTAAAACAATTTTTACATGGGGTTATACAAGTCATGTTTTCCACTATAAATAGTCATTGGAAAGATAAAAAGTCTTTCTTACTTCTTAGTATTTGTTTTATAATTTTTAGACATTAAATAAATTAATTTATTTCTGACACCATGATGATGCATCGATTACCTCATTAGTGAACGATTTAAATAAAATTAAAAGATAATGTAAAATAGAAAATATATACTTGTAAAAAACCTATTGGATGGGTTTATTTCGATACCTTATCACCATATCATTGAAATATAAAATTTTTTGACCTTTGATATCCTAAAATCATTTTATAATAATGTATCTTTTTATAACTTTCCAAGATTTCCCCTCCTACCTCTTATAAAAGGCCCCCACCTCTACCACCATACTCACAACTCTCAATCCATTGGCTCGGCCAATCTATGCTCATTTTGTCTCCCCACATCCCTCTCTTACTCCTATAATCCTTACTTTGGGCATAATTCTTTCCAAGGATGCCTTTGAGCTCAAATCTAAAAGAGTTATCTGATTTAAAGGTAATGTCTTCTCTTATGTTATTTTGTTTTATTTTTCTTCTCCAACCCCATAAAATCTTTTTATTCCATTAGTTTGTAACAAAAACAGTATCTTCAATATACTAGGATGTTTTTATGAGATGTATTATAGCTAAAATTACACACACCTCCATCTAATGGTTAAAGAACATACTGTTTCTGTGGATGGTGAATTTCTGCCTCACGAAACAATGATTGTTCAATAATCTTCTAACACCTTTCATGGTGGCCATTAATATGTCACTATATTTATATATGATATATATTATTTTTATTCTTTCTATATGCTTCTTTATTTTTCATTTATGGAAAACCCTTATGGTTTCCATTATGGGTAAACGCGATATCTTCATTTTAGGAAATGCGGACTACCGCCCCCTCAAAGTGATTTAATTCATTAATTCCATATGTGGGACGTATAAAGGATGGGGTTAATGATATTAAATATATGATATTATACTGTAATTATAATATACCATTATATCATTATTATTTCATTCCATTAAATATGAAATAGAAAAGAATGTAGCGTGCATGCGTACGTACGGCTTACTGTCTCCATGAACGGTGCATTTCATTTCATACCTCTATATGGTATATAATATTATAAATGAATTTATATACTGGATATATATGATATATATGACATCTAAATCATGAAAATATTTCTTGATATAATGGATATTTTACCACATGAAAAACTTGTAATTATAAGAAGTTTATTTTTGACTCAAATACCAATGATCGACAAAACGACCGTTATTAACATAAATAACTACTTGATGTTCATAAAATGTTAATAAATTATATAAAAGGAATAATGAGCATAAAATTTTTTTTAATCAAGTATAAATTTACTCTAGTTTATTATTCATGAGATTAATGAATGATCGAGTCATGTCGGACACGAGGTAAGGGATCCTACCTCTCTCTTTCTTTTTAAGTACTCTTTTTTATGTCATTTCTTTTAAGCTCAACATTCTTATTTATGGGGATTTTCTTTTATATTTATCATTTTTTTCATTTTTTTCATATTATGATAGACCCTATTTGATCTCATAAATAAATTTTTTAGAGTTATAAGTGGCGATGTTAGGCTTTCGAGTTTTAATAAGGGATTTTTCATCTCACTTTTATTCTCGGGATATTTATGCTACATTTGCCACCATTTCCTTTGAGTGGTGTATGTACTACCCATTATTATACACTTTGTGTAATATAATTTCATTTATGTGTATTTACATCAATTTTTTATGGTCCTTCATTTATGGGGTGTACGTTTCCAATGTTTCCCAAATCGGTAAGAGAACTTTTCACCCTCCTCTTTTTAAAAGACTTCTTTTTGTTAGGCCTTTTAATTTAAATCTAATTATGTGGGGATATACTGTTCTATATCCTTATTGATGTAAATTTTATGTCCAAGTGATAAGATACCATTTTCTCTCTCGTCGACTAATTTTATGAATTTTAAAGTGACGCTGTTAGGCTGTCGAAATTTGGAAAAGGAACTTCTTAAATCAATTTCAATCCATTGGGTTAAACTTGTACTCCTTGAACATGTCATGATATAAATATGTGTGAATGAATCTGATTGTTTTACACTTAATATCCACTTATATTGGGTGTATCTATATTTTTCACACATAAATTATGTAATTGATGTATCTGTAACCTAAGGATACAATATTTGTATGGGACTTCATCTCAATCTCCTTTCATTGAGGAATATTTTGTTTTATACACAAATTTCTTTTATACGGTGTATAATCCCCTTTGAATTTTACTTTTATTCAAAATGATTCTTTTCTGTACGAAGAATTTTACTAAACGAAAAAAAGTATGTTTCTTTTTAACGTACGCGGTGACGACGACCTTTCTGCCGCTGTGAGTGTTATTTGATCCTTGGCTTCCTCAACAAGCCGCAATGTTTTTAAAAGTAAATAAATACCATATAATATTTTATGTATTTTGGTATTGAAAATGGTTTTGATAATGGATTTGTTATGTCAATATATTTAAGTGATATATTGTGATTGAAATGTGGAAATATCTTCCTTCCTTTACAATTTTTTTATGTGTTATGATTTTATAATGGTACATGGACATTTGATGGGTGGTTACATGATAAACCATATGACAGGTGGTGCCGTGAATACCAGGATGGGTGGTTACATTATAACCTTCAATTCATTGGGTATGTAAGTTGGCCATATGGCTATTCCATTTTGTGATATGTGTGGAAGTCGACCGTATGGTTATTCCATTTATGGATGTTTGTGTCCCATGTTACCATTATATGTTATGTGATCTTTATATGGGTTTATGGTAATATTTTGGTTACAAAGGATAAGTAGTGGTATTTTATTCGGTGAAGAGTATTTACTACTTCATAAAGGTGAAAAGTATAACTTTGATAAATTATTCTTGTTTTTCTTTTTTTTTTAAAAACTAACAGTTTCCCTTCATTGTGTATCCTTTAATGGGATTTTTATGCTCATTCCATGTTTTTGACATTTTTTCCACAGGACATAAAGATGAATAGGGTCAATAATGGGATCAAGGAAAGACATACTATCTAAAACATGGAACTAGACATGTTTCTTTTTAAGTTTTTTTATTTTATGGAAACATAGTAGTAGTGTCTACTTTGTAATCTTTTGAGATGTAATAGTTATGTTCTAAATCTCTAAAAATATTAACTTGAAAGGATCCGCATTGTGAATTATTCATTTAATTCATGGTTATGTATGGTTTTAAGGATGACTCCTTATAGTTTGTATCAAAGGTCAGTTTAGATAACTTTAGAGGTTAGGGTATTCTTTAATCATAAGTGACATTACCATAATGGCTAGGATTTCATAAAGAGTCATAGTTTTTAGATAAAGTGAATGAGTAAGTATATCTTAGTGTTCATATTCCTCATTAGTACATGATGATTTTGTTGATATACTCACACTGAAATTTTTGGTTTTAGTAAGTGGATGGATCTAGCATGAACCAAAGTGAAAATGGGTTTGAAGGAAACTATGGTGGTTCTCTGATTAAGAGACTGGATGAAATATGGGATTCAGTGAGAAATCTCGTGGTTATTATAAACAAACTATCAGGAGTTATGATCAACCACTTTAACCTTGGTGAGTCCTCTAATTCACCATGTACGAGAGAACCAACTCGACGTGGAAGTTCAGGTAATAATTATAAAGGTAACCATTAGGGTTTATATGATCCTTACATTTGTGGTAATTATGGGTTCCTATATGTTATGATGGAATTTGACAGACATGAGATAAACTTGAGGTTAAATTATTTTATTGTTATTTTTGATGATTTTATCGCTTTTTGGGGAATGTTTTTAGAATTATGTAGTTTTGGAAAAAGGATAACACGTAGACCTTGTGACAACCTGTCACGTCGGACGAAGCTGTGGGAATCGAACCCACAACCAAAGTGCACCTGGTATTTATCACCCACCACTGGACTACGTGAAGTCCCTGGTTAGTTTTACTAATTCTTTCTAGTTATATGATCTTATGAATCTATAATATGTTGATTTTGTGTTATCTATGGAAGTTAATAACCCATCATGGAGGATATGTGATTAGGTTAATTACTTTTTAGAATGAGACATTAAGAGTACCTAACGTTATTTGTAGATAAAAGTTAAGGATTATCATGGAAGACTGTGTGATTAAATCCTTCATAGATTTGGGTTTCAGTGTTAGTTTTGATTACGTTAATGAATTTTATGGATAAATGTTTATTGAATGGTCTTTTTTGAACTTTGGGTATTGTTTGAAAAATTTTGGAGATTTAGAATAGATTTTTTTATATAAAAGATTATCCTTTTTGGGTATTATGTGATCTCATACTATCCTTTTTGGTTTTGGTTTTGGTTAAGGTCTAAAGAAATGGGAAGTATATAGTTCTCTTTTTTGGATGAGGTGATTATCTTGAATTTGATTATAGCTCTCTTGATGTGAACAAGCCATCCTAAATACTCGTATTTTAGAGAAAATATGAGTTTCTGTAAAAAATCTAGTAAAATTTGAAAGTCAACATGACAATTAAGTATGTTTCCTTATGTTTTAGTTAATCTCATAAATAAATTCCTCAATGAAAAGTAACTTAAAAAAATGTTGTCTGTTAATTTTTCCTATTGGGGAATCAAATACCTTTTAACCCATCACAAGTTTGTGATTTTGTTATTTTTAACTTTCTCCTAAAAATGTTTTCTATCACTCTCTATAGGAACATGACCCTTTGTTTTCTCCTCCATTTCCATGTTTTCCTACATGGAATCCTAGTATGGGTGGACTCGGGTGACCTTTGTACTTCTCTTTCTTTATTTTAAAGTAATAGTTTTACTGACTCTTATTCCGATGTGGGATTTTCAATGAAGTTTCCAAGCCCAATTTTAAAATTGTGAGGATGCAATTCCAGAAAGGGGGGAAGGATGTAACACCCAAGGTATATAGAGGATATAAAATTTTCATATTTATCCACATTTGTAAATAAAATATTAATATTGCGTTAAAGGGAACGCTATGCTCGATGGCGTACCCAATATGCAACAATAAGTTTCTTTGAAATCTTACATTGCACTCTAATAATAAAATAATATTATTTTAAATGGTAGTTAACGCCTAGCCATTGTAATGGCGGGAATGAATGGAAAATACTACAAAACTAGTATATATTTTTGTCAAATATTTTTACTTTTCTCCAATAAATGTTAGAGGCTTAAAATGCAAATGTATCCAATTTTATGCATAAATCATCTAATATTCTATAAAAGGTCTATTAACCGCCTTTTGATAGAGACCCCTTATTAAATATACTTTTGACAATTTTAGAGGTTGTATTTTACAAAATTAAATTTTTTTTAGAATCTGGACAACAAAATTTACTTTGTGTAAATTTTTGTTATTTTTCCGATAAAGATAATTTTTAGTGAAAATGTTTCATTTTAATTCAAAACCTCATTTTAATCTGATTTATTTATATGGATAGATTATCTTTTTAATTGATATTAAATTTTATTTAGAATATATTTTTACCATTTAATCCAAGGGTGGTCATTGGAATTAATTTCACATTAAAATTGGATTTAAACAAGTGTCAATTTTTTAATATATATTGTTTCTTGAAAACACGCTATTTGTTTTGATATCCGGAATTAATTATTAAATTAATTAATGCAACTAATATGTTTTAAATTTTTTAAAATAGAAATCATTTTTGAATTCGGAATATCAAATATAATTTAGGGTGAATTTTTGGTATTTTTTTTGAAAAACATAAATTTTTGATGAATAGTTAAACTACAAAGTGGTAGATAAAAAACTGAATTTTCGTTTAAATTAAACTTTAAAACTTTTGTTATTTTAATTTAAAAATTCCAACATACATGGTTTTCATTAGGATGTAAAATGTTGTTCAATGGGATTAAAATAATTTTTTGGTGAATAGTAACTTTTATGTTTTATTATTCGCGATTAAAGTTAATTAGTGTAATTTAAGGTAAAAATAATGTTATAATAATATTAAATGACCTTGACACATGTCCAACCCTTATTGGATGAGTCATGGACGACCAATACAATCCATGGGTCAACATGGGGACCCCATGGAGCCACTTTTGTAAGAAAATTTCGTTAATAACTTTTTATTTAATGTTAAAATAAAAATGTCTCAAACATGAATTGTTTTACTGAACAAATTTTTACATGGGGTTATAAAATTCATATTTTTTACTATAAATATTCATTTGAAATATAAAAATATTTCCTACATCATAGTATTTTTTTTCTAATTTTTATACATTATATAAATTAATTTATTTATGACAGGATGATGATGCAGTGATTACCTCATTAATGAACGATTTAAATAAAATGAAAAGATAATCTAAAATATAAGAAATTCACTTGTCAGAAACCTATTGGATGGGTGCATTTTGATCCCTTATCACCTTAACATAGTAATATATAATTGTGGGACCTCTTATATCCGAAAATATTTTTATAATAAAGTATCATTTTATAACTTTTCAAGAGTGCCCATCCTCCCTCTTATAAAAGGCCCCCACCTCTACCACCTTACCCACACTTCTCAAGCCATTGGCTCGGACAAGATATGATCATTTTGTCTCTCCACATCCCTCTATTACTCCTAGAAGCCTCACTTTTGGCAGAAACCTTTCCATGGAAGCCATTGATCTCAAATCAAAAAGAGTTATCCGATTTAGCGGTAATGTCTTCTCTTATGTTATTTTGTTTTATTTTGCTTCTCCAACCCCCTGAAATCTTTTTATTCCTTTCTTTTGTAACAAAAACAGTAGATTCAATATACTAGGATTTTTTTTGAGAAGTATTGAAGCTACAATTACACACAACTCCGTCTAATGGTTAAAGAACATATTGTTTCTGTGGATGGTGAATTTCTGCCTCAAGAAACGATGATTGTTCAATTATCTTCTAACACCTTTCATGGTGGCCATTAAGATGTCAGTATATTTATATATGATATATATTATGTTTATTTTTACTATATGATTCTTTATTTTTCATTTATGGCACACCCTTAGGGTTTCCATTATGGGTAAACGCGATATCTTCAATTTAGGAAGTTTGGACTACCGCCCCCACAAAGTGATTTGATTTGTTAACGCCATATGTGGGACGTATAAAGGATTGGGTTAATGATATTAAATATATGATATAATACTGGAATTATAATATAACTTTATATCATTATTATTTCATTCCATTAAATATGAAATAGAAATGAAAGTAGTGTTCATGCGTATGCACGGCTTACCGTCTCCATGAACGTTGCATTTCATTTCTTACCTCTAAATGATATGTAACATTATAAATGAATTTATATACTGGATATATATGAAATATATGATATCTAAATCATGAATATATTTATGGATATAATGGATATTTTACCACATGAAAAACTTGTAATTATAAAAAGTTTATTTTTTACTCAAGTTCCAATGATCGACAAAATGACCATTCATAACTTAAATAATTACATGATGTTCATAAAATGGTAATAAATGATATAAAAGAAATAATGAACATAAAAGGTTTTTAAGCAAGTAGAAATTAACTCTAGTTTATTATTCAGGATATTAATGAATGATCGTGTCATTTTGGACATGAGGTAAGGTATCCTACCTCTATCTTTCTTTTTAAGTACTCTCTTTTATGTCATTTATTTCAAGCTCAACTTTATTATTTTTGGGGATGTCATTTTATATTCCTCATTATGTAAATTTTATGTTCATATTATGAGAGACCCTATTTGATCTCAAAAATCCATTTTTGAGAGTTTTAAGTGGAGCTGTTAGGCTGCCGAGTTTTCATAAGGGATTTTTCATCTCACTCTTATTCCCATGAGATTTATGCTACATTTTTTCCCATTTCCTTTGACTGGTGTATGTAATGCACATTATTATACTATTTATGTAATATAACTTCATTAATGGGTATTTACATCAATTTTTTATGGTCCTTCTTTCATGGGGTGTACGTTTCGAAAGTTATCCAAATCGGTAAGAGAACCTTTCACCCTCCTCTTTTTAAAAGACTTATTTTTGTTAGGTCTTTTAATTTACATATTATTTTGTTGGGATATGTTATTATATATCCTTATTGATGTAAATTTTATGTCCAACTGATGAGATACCATTTTCTCTCTCATTAACCAATTTTATGAATTTTAATGTGATGTTGTTAGGCTGTTAAATTTTTTCTAAGGAACATCATAACTCAATTTCAATCCATTGGGTTAAACTTGTACTTCGTGAACATGCCATGATATAAATATGTGTGAATGACTCTGATTGTTATACACTTAATATCCACTTATATTGGGTGTATTTATATTTTTCAGACATAAATTATGTAATTGATTTATCTTTAACCTAAGGATATCATCTTTGTATGGGACTTCATCTCAATCTCCTTTAATTGAGGAATATTTTGTTTTATAGACAACATTAATTTATACGGAGTATAAACCCCTTTGAATTTTACTTTTATTCCTATGGAATCTTTTCTGTACGAAGCATTTTACTAAACGTCAAAAAGTAAGTTTCTTTTTAACTTACACGGTGACGACGACCTTTCCACTGTCACGAGTATTATATGATCCATGGCTTCCTCAATAAGCCGTAATGTTTTTTAAAGTAAATAAATACCATATACTATTTTATGTATTTTGGTATTGAAATTTTTTTTGATATTGGATTTGTTATGTCAATATATTCAAGTGATATATTTTAATTGAAATGTGGAAATATTTTATTTCCTCTATAATTGTTTTATGTGTTATGATTATATAATGGTACTTGGACATTTCATGGGTGGTTAAGTGATAAACCATATGACGGGTGGTGCCGTGAATACCAGGACGGGGGGTAATGTAATAACCTCCAATTCATTGGGTATGGAATTTGGCCATATGGTTATTACATTTAGTGATATATGTGGAAGTCGACTGTATGGTTATTCCATTTAAGTATGTTTATGTCCCAAGTTACCTTTATATGTTACGTGTTCTTTATATGGGTTTATGGTAATATTTTGGTTACAAAGTATAAGTAGTTATATTTTATTTGGTGCAGAGTATTTACTACTTCATAAAGGTGAAAATTATTACTTTGATAAAGTATTCATGGTTTACTTGTTTTTTTAAAAACTAACATTTTCCTTCTTTGTGTATCCTTTACTATGCTTTTTATGCTCATCCCATGTTTATGAAATGTCTTCCACAGGACATAAAGATAAATAGGGTCAAGGATGGGATCATGGAAAGACATTCTATCTAAAACACGGAAGTAGACATGTTTCTTTTTAAGAGTTTTTATTTTATGGAAACATAGTAGTAGTGTCTACTTTGTAATCTTTTGAGATGTAATAATTATGTCCTAAATCTCTAAAACTATAAACCTGAAAAGATCCTCAATATGAATTATTCATTTAATTCATGGTTATTTAAAGTTTTAAGGATGGGTCCCTATACATTTTTTTCACCCACCCAACCCATTTCCACTACACATTAATACTATAAATCATGCCATGAGGATATATTACCAATGATCATCTAATTAATGGTTATAACCAAATAAATTTTTTGACTTAGGCATCCAGATATAGTGTAATGTCCCGTCACATCCCTTCATCCTCTATATGTTCCATGTTATATCATCAAATTAAAAGATATAAATAATTATAAGTTCCCATTTAAATTTTCTTATTTACAAATTATTATAATTAAATTTTATATCTCCCTATGATTGAGAGAAATAATGCTAATATTCTTATAATTAAAAGGATAAACCATACAGAGTGTATGTTGGACCACAAACCTTAACTTGGAGGTTTTTTAATTAATTATAATTGATGGATGTAGAATCTAAGGACCATCAATGTTCTAACAAATATCATCTAAAATCACATATAATTGAATGAAACTAATATAGGCTAATCCACTTCAATCAATAAATTATAACATTTATAACTAATTTAATAATTGTATTCTTAAACGGAATGGCCACCTAAAACATCACAAGTGACTTCTTCACATTAAAAAAACAACCAGTGTTCTTAAAATACACCATAATATTTCCCGAACACATTCTTTGTAAAATACGAAAAAAAAATACATCAATTACCTTATAAATATAATTAATGTGAGGAAAAAACCATGAAAAATCAATATTGAGATAACATGTTTAAATCCTCTAGAAACCGATTGCAAATAGAATACTAAGATACCCTCATCCTAGGTTGTATGAAATCCCCAAGATAAGAAACTAATTCCTCCATGAATTGGTGTAATATCCATAAAACCCCATACCATTGTAAGAAATTATTTGATAAGAAGGAAGTAGGAGAACCATATAACATACCGGAGTTGAATAAAAACCTCAAGTAACCTAATAATGGACTAAAAATAATCCATTGATCAATTGAGGAGAGGAATATAAAGGTTATAAAGGATGAATGACCATGTGATATAAAACCCAAGATGATGGGGGAAACCCTTTAAGAAATATGGTGTACATAGTAATTTTATACTTTTTAAAGGGAATAACGTTTATCCGCGTGGTTGGAAAATATATATGTCAATCATGGTTCAATAAATTTCAATGAAAATTCACCCCACATTATTTTTCCACACATTTGATATTCCATGAAATGACCATGAATAAACTTCTTCAATATTTCACATAGTTTTTCGGGATCCATACATAACCTATTTTTGAAGTCCCCATATCCAAACTAATACACATGGTTTTGAATGAGGTCTACATGGATTCTATCGTAATTTTAATTAACTATTATATACAATAATTGTCTATATAAAACAAACACTAAAATGAAATGAGGATCAAGGTGTTTCATGGTTTCCATTAAATCATCCACCCCAAACTATGTTACCTGTGTAAAATTATCCAAAACATATGAAAAAAGTCTTGAAGATAATTAAACCCACTTATGCTCACAAGCTATGTTTGAAGCCTAATTCTATGTTTAATAACATCCCATTATTTCTTTCAGACTCTAATAATTTTCATTCAAATATATAATAAAAATTTGGCATGTCAAGTTTTGAAACATTCAAATTCCTACTAGAATTCATAACTTATGGAGACATGGGATCATATAATAGGTTGACATGAAATGTGATTTCCTTATTTTAATAGTAAATTTTATCCTCCATGTATATTGATAGATTCCTTTCTAAAGTCATGTTAAATTTATATAAAAATAATAGTACTTTCATGAATCATATTTCCACAAACCATGATGAATGATTTTATATATTGGATAAACTAAGAACCCCCCCATGGGTATTAATTATAATTTTATAACTAATAGTTGGTGAATAAATTAATGAAATAATACATTTATAAAACGTTGATGGAAAATTTTTTTACCTAACACACCTTATATATCAATATATTCCACAATAATTTCATTACATCATATTCTACTTTTTCCAATTGTATTGGAGGTTTTTATTTTAAATTGTTATATTAGACCTTTGGATTACTGATTTTTTCTATATAGTTATTAAAATATTGATATCTAAAACATTGATTTTATAGTGAATCCCAAGGAAGAACATTATCTTTAAAAATATTTTTAGTTAAATGGTTCTTATTTACAGGGTAGTTTCTCTCTCTATTTCCTCCTTTTCCATAGATAAAACATATTATAGTTCCATTGAGTCATTCTAATAGGTTCTTCTTTTATAATTTTGGAAATGAAGGAAATTAAATCCTATTTCATTCATCATATTAGTAAAATAATATTATATGATATTCCAAAATTCTATTCATTTTATTGTTTGAAAACTCCACTATATCCATGTTTTTTATCATAGTTATTAATATATGATTTTTAATAGTTACATCATTCCATACTCCAGATCTAATCCCATTATAAAACTCATTGGGACAATAATTTTATTATTCATTGAATACATTGTTGAATTATTTCCTCCAACCATCTTCCACTACCAAAAATGGGGGGGTTAAAATTTGTGATGAATAATTAACCTTATAATAGAATAATCACCATTGATCATATATAAAATTAAAACATGAAATATCTTTCTCTTTAAAACCATCACATTTTTTTTCATAACCTAAATTAATTTTGATTCAATTTAGGTTTGTAGTTTTATTTGTTTCATACTATGTAACAAAATTCATTAATATAGTAACTTCTTTATAATGGATTGTAAAAAATATTATTAGAAAAGGCATGTCAAATGGGATTGTTAAAACTAGGGCTATATAATGCTTATTTTTCATGAACCCAGTGTTGATGAATTTAATAATAAATCCATTCTTTATAGGTTTATTACTCATAGGTTCATATATTACATTGCAAGTTTCCAAATACAGTGTCTAGAAATAGATTATATTTCTAGAAAACCCATATACTCGAAATATTTTTGGAAAAATATTGGCTCTTATACAATACTAAATGTATCCGTTTATATTGAAATATAGTTCACTATTATTAATCTCAAACCCACTAAATTAACACTCAAATTTAGCTAAATAATACTCTATTACCAACTAATAAAACATGTGATAAAAATGTTTTAATTTCACATCATTACCAAATGTAAAACAATACTTCGGAGAGAAATATGTCATCAGTTCGAGACCCACATGGTTTAGTTTCACTGAGGATCAGTTAAATAGATAACTTAATTTAATAAACATGTTAATACTTCCACAAAAACAGACTATTCTAGAATACCATCATTACTTATTATTTGATATAATAATCATCATAATTTATGGAAGTGAACCATAAGACAGGGGAGAGAAAAAGATACCAATAAGGGAAAACATATGATTTTTTCAGTTAGGGTTTAATCTAAATAATATGATAAAACATGAATAGAGATTAATTTATTATTAAAAAAACATGAAAAAATACGTTTTTTTTCATTAATCATGATGGATGATAATTTAATCTCAAAAAAATTACAATGACATAATAGTGTGGGATAAGAATGTAAACATGTTATAAGGAAATGGTTTCACATAGTTAATGAATAATAATTTTTTTGACACAACATAAAATAAGAAATAATAATCATAAGAAAAATCACACTTAAATGAATATGATACTTTATAGAGACCAATATTTGATTGGATTCAATACCAATAGCAAAAAATATTGTGGATAACGACTCGTAGTGTATTAGGTTCACTCATGATTCCCTTTAATATTATCTCATGTTATGTAAAGTGTTACCTGATTAATTAGATGTCTATATAATTACATGTCCACCGTTCACATAACATAGTATACATAGGGTATCCTCATGTGAATCAAAAATGGTATCTCATGAGATGAAAACATTACACAATGTGTTATAGGGATATAGGAAATTATCCCCACCCATCAAATATTGAAAATCATAATATGAAAATGCATATGTGTACAAATATGTGGGCAATAAACCATACATAATTATTAATAATGAAAAAAACCCATGAAAGATGTTTTGGTTTCATAATTTTATATGTAAGAATAACTGGCGGAAATATCACAAATATTCCCAACTAAATATGGAATTATATCATTTTCAATTATATATTTTAATAAATAAACTCAGATCTTAATAATTGAGTTCTGATGTTATGAAATTCATGAGAAGGATCGTAGTGAGGTACGAATAAATTATGAACCTCATAAGTGATACTTCTCAAAAGGAGAATAATGACATTAAAATAATAAAATAGATTATTATTTATCTTTTGAAAATAATTTCTCTAGGATGGTTTTCCTTCAAACAATTATGGTTTTTAAAATTAATGAATTGTGAAATATGTTTTATGATGGTGAAATGTTTGAGGAAATAATAAAATTGAATGTCATGTTAAATTGTGTTTTCTTATAATTTGAAATACCGACGAGAACATAAAACATGTACTAACCCAAAAACATGGAAAAAAAAATTTGATACATATGTAAAGAACCTACATACAGAATATTACATAATAAAATGAGATTAATTTTGAAAAAATGGATGAAACATAGTGAATTTGAAACCAAAAATATAATATAGTTATTTATAAGATCCCACATAATGTTTTAAAAATCCATTCAGTTTAATTCCCAAATAATAAAATTAGGGAATGAAAAATTTAGATAATTAGGGAATTAAAATACAAACATCACATGTGATAACACATAATTTGGTTTCCATGTATACATGAGAAACATGGTGGGAATAGAATTAATGGACAAGGATAAAAATACATCATTAAATATATGATAATTATTCTGAACAAATATACAATTTTTGAAGATGAATTTAAAAAAAATCAATATTTTAATTTATAGATAGTGTTTCCCCCAAGAGTGCGATAATTCTCCATGAAATAAAATCATATGGTCGTGTCATCCAATAAATGTTGTATAAAGTTTAGTATAAAACATAATAACTCCATTAATGAGGATCAAAATCCATCATTAAATATATGATAATTGTTCTCAACAAAGATACAAGTTTTTAAGATAAATTTAACAAAAATGTAATATTTTAATTTATAAATATTTTTCCCCCAAGAGTTTTGTAATTATCTATGAAATAAAATCATATGGTGGAGTCAACCAATCAATGTTGCATAAAGTTCATCATGAAACATAATAACTCCATGAATGGTTTTTTGAGTTAAAAAAATCATTATGCCATCATATATATTCAAAATCAAAATTGAATGGATGTTTTAACATGATAAGTGTATGGAAATAAAGATAATTACAAGTCTATTTTCAAATAAATAAATCCATTTCCAATACATAAATCACAAAATGGTACTATTGTTGAATATTATTCACATCTCAATGAAACAATATGATGCTCCAAAAACCTCAAAATTTTATATATATTTCAATGAATATGATCTAAAATCCTCTATAATAAATTTAAATATACTAATTACTTATTTTAGAACCATTTCCATAACTATTATAAATCAAAATAATTCTTTATATTAATTCATTATGAGAATATTAATTATATTTTATCAATTTTTCAATAATGGGTGTGAGTAATCTTTTTAGTTTTGTACAAGTTTTGAGATACCATTGTAGGTATTAATTCTCATAAAAATGAAATTAATTATGAGATAATTCAACCTACTAATATTTATTTGTTTATAATTATTTATAATTATGAAATTTCACTTTATTAGAGTTTTAGCTAGGATCCTTAAAGATGAACTCAGTAACGAGAATGTTTTATTGATTTTTAATAAAAAAGTTGTTGTATTACTGTGAAAGACATTAATTTTCGTATATAAATTATTGAAAAAAAATTATTTTAATTATATATAAAATATTAGAAGTAATTAAATTATCATTTTTATATATGCTATTGTTTTATTTCATTTCGTAGTGGATGGTTAGACCAACCCAATCAATAACATACCATAATTAATAAGACTGAAAAATAATGATTATTGCAGAAATATAATTAAATTTTACAAATAATATATATATGGTTATTCCTATAAGAAGATAAAATAATTAATAATAATGAAAATTAATGAAAAATAATATATTATACATCATGGAGGTGGTTTCCTACACAATGCCTGATTAACATATTTATTTCTCAAAGAAAATTCATGAAATTAAATATATTATCATATATTTTTTCACAATAATATTTATAGTATATATTTCATATAAAAATTTAATTTTCCCCTTATAATCCATGATAGAAGGGTGTGGATGAAAATGGATGTTGTCGCTTTCGGGAGGCAGTGGTCTTCACAATGCATGAATGGAGATTTAATTTAACTTATTAGAAAATCATAAAGGTGGATAATAGTTATTCCAATATAATATGAAAATTTATTATACATAAGTATTTTTACTATTTTTATTGGAATTAGAATATCATAAATTTCACGGTATGATAGATAGGTGCATATGTTAGGAAAAATTAATAGTAAAATTTAAATAATTTGTTTTAAATTGTAGATCCCTTGAAAATTGAAATTTTAAACCCTGTTAATGTAAAAAGTGGATTAATTAAATGTATTTTTATTGTTGGGAATTTAAAAGTGTAATTCTTAATGTTTAATCATTATTTTTTTGTGTGTCTTTTAATATGTTTTAAGAGCCCCATTTCATAAGTATTTTGAATGTTATTTTTGAAAATATTTCAATGAAACATAATGATAGGGAATGATTAATTTTTCAAGAAGGCAATACAATTGATAATAATTGTATTATAGAGGGGCAAGGAATATATTCCTTCAAAAACTCATTTTCAAATATGTTTTAATACTTTATTAAAGTCTTTTGTTATCATAATTTTGACATTTAACCTTTTATTTTACTATTTTTACAAGTTTTTTACCTAAATATTTTAATTTTCAAACCTAAATATAAAATAATTTCCATTAAATTTTTTTGAATATATAATTAGAAATTTAAAACAATTTTATCTGTTAAAAATTCAATCGATATGAAAATTTATTTTAAATATTAGCATATGTAACAAGTAAAACATTATTTTTTTTTAAAATGTATTTTAATGATTAAAAATTCTACATTGGTTAAAATTATAAATATAGTTTATTTTAATGGTAAATATTTGTCTTATTATAAAAAAATAAATTTATGTGTCTTTTAATGGACTCCAAAATAAAAATTTACCATGATATTATTTAATTCAAAGGAAATACACAAGATAGTTTTTATTAGAAAAATAGTATTTAATTTCAATAAATGATAACCCTAGGTTTCCAAACATTGGAATATAATTATCAAAAATATATTTTTCTCCTTAAACACATATTTTATCTAATAAAATTATTAAAAACACATTGGTGTTTCTCATATAATTATAAATTAATACATTTTGGTGAAAACTATATTTTCACTATTCACCTAAAAATCTATTATTTGGAAATAATGGATTAAATTTAACACATGAAAATATTTTTATTTTAAGTAAAAAATATTAATTTAATTTGACAAAATTAAAATTATATAAATTTAAAACTCTAAAATAATAATATATAATGAGAATCGTATTTTATAGGAAAATTACTTTTAAATATATCAACTAATATTTCAAAATTTCTATAAATAAAAAATAAAATTGATTTTAATAGATTATTCATAAATTTTATAATAGACATATAAAAAATACTTTATCAATAATATTTTTAGTTTTTTGAAATAATCAAGAAGAAAACATAATTTTATAAATTGTTCATTTTAAATAATAACTTGATCTTATAAGGTACCAAATTATAGTAATTAAATTTTATCCATGGTTTATTATTTAAAATGACTTTTTATTATATATATATTTTATAAAGTTTCCACATCTATTTATACATAAAATATTAATGGAAACATTATAGTAGTTATATTATATTCCAAGATTCATTTTTTCTTAGTGTTGAGTGTGAATGATGTCACTGAATGTATTTTGTTTCTAATGAAAATATATATTTTAAAAAATTGGGGTGTTATATTATACCACAAATAAAATCTATCCATAAAATGTTAATTATCATATTATACTGAAAATATCTGATGGAATCTAAGAGGTAGTAAGGACCCAATGTATTATTTCTATAGAAATTTCATCCAATAATACATATGAAACATATCATTTCCCTTATAATAGTGTTATACCAAGTATTAATTGTTTCACCTACCATTTGATAATTTTTTAGTCTTTAATTATCCTTTTAATTATAACATATCACAGTTTTATATCACATATGATATTCATGTTTCAAAGAAAAAATTTCATCCATGTTGAGATTAAAATTTTGCTCCAAAATTAATCTTATATTTATCCCATGAAAGGATAATAATAATTGATAGAATAAAATTAAAAAAAATGTAGAAGACGTTTTATACACCATGGATGAGATAACAGTAACACTATATATTTATAATTATATTTTAGTAGCTAATAATTTGTGAGAATATACATGACAGAAGATATATGAAAATATAGAGTAATAAATAGGTATAACTAGGACCATTTTGTTGTCACTATCCAGTTTTATACTTCTCATTTCGTTGGAGTATCCTTGTTTACTAGGTCTAGGAGGCTGTTGGTGTAGATTTTAATCATAATTCTTGATAGTGGTTCAATGGTTTTCATATATCCCTATTTAATCACATCTAAACCATTGATTTTTTAATGGATCATGAGATAGAAAATTATTCCTCCTCATTGTGATAATTGGCCTCTTCATATTTCATTGAATCATTGTCGCTTGACTCCCATATTTACCATAAATAAATTCAATTCATGATAATTTTAAACATTCACTTGTGTGACCATTATGAAATTTTAGAATTGAATCTTCACACCATCATTAACATCATTATTTGGTCTCCCATGATACCTCATACTTCTATTTTTTTAAATTTTTTTGGAAACATGGTGAAGACAGTTTTATTAATCATAATTCATAATAGTTTGTTAAGAATAATCCAAATGTTTTTAATATAAAAATATATCTCATAATATTACTATTTTATATAGTCTCAATATTATCCATCACATGCACGGTTAACATATTTTTTCAATAATTCGTCCATTACTAAAACTAATATAGGTTGATATGACTAATTAATAATTTAAAGTATAATAGACTCATAAAAAATTGTCTTCTAAAAAATAAACTTCAAAATTTCATTCAAATTGAAATCAACACAAGATAATATATTAACAAAAAACACTATTTATTCCATCCATGATTCTTTAGGTTGTGTTATCTCATTATCTTTAACCAAATTCTGTAACAGAATTAATCCTTCATAATATATTCTAAAGAAAAAGTGATCAACCTAAGAATATCCTCCAAGTCTGTAAAACTAGGAGTACAGGTAGGATTCTATGTCATTCACCATGTTATGAGTTAATTTATAACCAATCCTCAATTTTTTGATTTATTATCCCATTGTACATTAATACTAGATCATGTATCAACTTTTAGTGTCATCAATGATATTTAATTTTTGGGAAAACCACATACTCAAAAACATTCAATTATATAAGGATGTTATCTAATATTAAATCATATCCTCTAGGATTCCAATATATTTATCTATTTCTAATAAACAAAATTAATTAATTATTCCTAAAAAATAAATAAGCAATCCTATGATATATACTATGAAAACCAAAGAGAAACATATTTTTATTTCGAATCATTATCAAATGGTAAGAATTACATCTAAATATTTGCACATCACATAGAGATTTTTTTATCATCATTGAATCTTACTTACATAGATATTCTTATTTAAAAACATATTAACACTTCTCCATATAAAAACTCAACAAGACACACTTTATGAAATCTCATAACTTTTACATAAATTTATAACAAGTGGAATGGAAACATAACAAATTGGTGTGATCAATAACTCTATGGGGGAAAACATATCATCATTTAGATAATGGGTAAATCATAGAAATATGATAAATAATTAGTAGGGGTGGATTTATTATATAAAAGAACAAGAAACAATATGATTTTTCAACAAATTATGAAGTAATTTGTTGTAATATCTTCAAAAACATACCATATAAAATAGTGTGAGAAATTATTTAAATTTTTAATAAATTCATTATTTCATTTTTTCAAAGTATCATAGATACCTTTAAACAATATAAAATATGACATCAAAAGAATATGTCACGGATCACATCCCGGAATATCATAGTGGATAGCTTCCTATGGGTAATTTTTTTTAATCCACATCCCCATTAATATAGTGGACAATTTCCGATGTCATATTTTGTTCACTCCCCATTCATTTTCGTAAAATCTTATAGGATGTAATGATTTTGAAGTTTAATTTGAGGACTATTTTATTTCTAGCTCAACTATGACATGATATTGTGTTCTTAGAGATACTTTCAATGTTCCATACATTGTGTTTAATACGATATAAATATTTCCCAATGCATTAGAGGGTTATATAATATTTCTCCCACCAATAAAGTAATTAAAATAATAATATTGTAGTTAATAAATGTGATAAATTAGGAAAATAAAATATAAATAAAATATATGTATGAAAAAACCTTATATAAAGTTGTGAGTTTCATAATAATTCCTAAAAGAATAACTAGGGGATATATTAGAAGGATTCCCAAGAGAATAAGTAATTTTAGATTTTCAATTTAATATTCACATTTAGATCTAGAAAAATGAGTTTGAATGTTTAAAAATTTATGAGAAGGTTATAAATGAAGTAAAAAATAAAAAATGAATAGAAAAGGTTATGATTTTTGAAATGATTATAGGCTCTTTTAAGGCATGAAATATCTTATTATTTTTCCCTAAACATTAACTGAAATATGATGGTTTTATAGAAAATAATGAGTGTTTCAAACTATATTCATGGTGAAAAAAGTTATAAAGGTGAAACATTTCACCAAATATGAAATATTATTTTTCACATATATGAGATTTACATAATGTTGGGAATTTTGAAGGGACATAAAAACTGTATTGTCCTAAAAGAAAATGTAACACCATAATATTTTGAAAGTTGAACATAATATTAATTACATATATAAAACAAAACACTTATAATATAAGTTTGTATTAAATATAATATTTATAAAATATTTATATTTAAATACATTCAATCTATTTGATAGTATGTGATGCATGCATCACCATGCTTAAAGGAAACATGATATTCTACTATAATATTATTATTTAAATATTGACATTATAACATAGTAATTAATTTGTTATGTATAAATATTACTAACTAAATTATATAATTTTATAGATTTCACATATATAAAATAAATTCAATTGTTATCAATTGATTATAAAAAAAATAAGAATCCTTTTAAAGGATAAATATATTTTCTAAAAAACTGTAATATTCTTAAAGGATGTTTAGTCTCTCTTTGAACACATAATTCAAAATAGTTTTTTTCACCACATTTAAAAATGTTTTATTAAAATATAAAACTTATTCTTGATATCAACATTTAAATATTATCATTCAGTAAATATTAATACTTTTAGAACGAAAAATTTTTGGATGAATATTGAAAACTACAGAATTTTATTTAAAATATATTTCTCATTTAGAATATTTAAAAATTTATCTTCTGTTAAAATAGTATAAAAAGTAAAATAATTTACTATTTATCTAATTTATTTCATTTTATTCAGTTTCATATTAAACATTAAAATTTAATCATTAAACATGTATAAGAATATTCGCCTTCAAAATCACTATTTAGTCGTGCCCACAGATGAAATTTTAATTAAATTCTACCAATTATATGAATTGAAAATTTAAAAATAGATTACATAATGTGAAAAATAATTTTTTATATTATATAATCATTTCAACATAAATTTTGACAATAATTAATAGTGATAATTGTATAAATTAATTACCAAGGTTAAGGTGAAAATGAGTTTACTATGGGTTATACTGAGAATTTAAGGGTAAAAATATTCCAAAAAACAATTACAACACCCAATGTATGGCCATATTTAGAAATTATCACCAATAATATTCGTTAATTAACCATTTTGGATGCTTGTTTTCAGAGATACAAATTGGTACGTAGTTATCTTAAAATCATTTCCATGGCCGTCATATCCCCTACTTATAGATGGCTAATGATCTTCCTCCCCTTTTCACACGTCTAAAAACATTCAGTCCATCCAATCCATTCATTAACTCACAAAAAATAATTTATATGTGTTATTTTTATTAATTAGGCATCCTAAAAGGGATTTAGGTATAAACCTAAATAGAATATCTAAAGAATAGGGAAAAACATAAACCTCAGAATCTATTTTGTTTCTTCTTTACCAACCATAAACAATTATTAAAATATGATTTTTTTTTAAAAATCTAAATATATTATATACAAAGTTGTTATTATGTTAATTTAATAACAAATAACCATCCCCACTTCAATCAAATGGGAAACGAAATCATCTATCATGTGTACAGAATACTATAGCCTCGTGAATCAATTTAATTTATTATTAATCACCATATTTCAATTCTTGATGTGGAGATGGATTTAACGAATTTATATTATATTTTTGAAATTTAAAAAAAAAATATTATATCAAATATATACATTCTTAATTTAAATCATATGGGGGGTGCAATAATGCCGTTAATGTGTATGACGAATGACCGCATCACAATGTGATATGA
Source organism: Viscum album (assembly GCA_963277665.1). NCBI lineage: Eukaryota > Viridiplantae > Streptophyta > Magnoliopsida > Santalales > Viscaceae > Viscum > Viscum album. Next base: position 4,066,726 of record CAUJRU010000001.1, read on the forward strand.
TTCCTTTTTCACTCCCTATTTGTATTAACAGTCTTATGGTGAAATTTATTTAATATATATGATATTCACTATTGAACCATAATAATTTAAATTAAATGTCACATCTCACTTCATACTTTCTAATACATTAGAAAACAATAATGTCACTTGTGTGCACATATAAACTACCTTCTCTATATATTGATGTGAAATGTTTTTCATTTTATATTTATATAGATGGAAATAAGGATTAATTTCTTTATTATAATTGATAAATATTAAATAATAATGATTATTTAAAGATTAATTAATGTTTATTTTAAATATTTTCCATCCATTGAGTGAAATGGAATCATTTTTCATGCATATGTACATCCCACAATCTCTTTGAATGGTGTAATAAATTTTAAATATCTAAATTTCATAGATTACTATAAATAAATATATAATTAATTATTATGATATTTATATAACGGAGAAAATTATGGAGATGATTCTTACATAATGAAATTAAACAAACCAATATTATTGTAATATAGAATACCCGAAAAATGAAGAATTATCTCATTAAATAGTGGTTTGAATAATTTTTTGTTAACAAAAAGTTGATAATAGACTATAATTAAATTAATTTTATATTAATATAAGCATATGTTTCAACCATATGTGTTTTATAAGCATATATTTTATAAAAATGAGTTTCAGATTCTTATAAATGTTGGCGAACTTGGTGTATAGGTTACCTGTATCACTTTTACATCTACGATAAATACACCATATTAACAAATTATTCCTTTTGTGGTGCATATACTACCCCTTATGACTTTTTATATCATGAAATTTTTTATATTCATTGTATTTAATGTTAGGTTCGATGTTATTTCATTCATGGTTCTTATTATCAATATGTTATGAAAGTGGTAAATATTTATTTCAAAATATCACCATTATTCGGGATTGTTTTTTTATGTCTCCAATGGGTTAATTATTTAATTATTAAATATTAAAATCAATATATTTTCATCCCCTATGGTCATTAATGAAAATTTCCTTGTAATACTATAATTATTCAAATCCTTTTCTATATAAAATGATGGATAAATTTTTTTAGGAAATTTCAACATTATTTCTCTCTTTGGTCGAAAATCCATTTTCACCAAATCCGTGTTATCTAAATTTATTTAAAATATAATTTTACCCTTTTAAAAATGATCTATTAAATATAATTTAACCAATTTATTATTTTATAATATTCTTCTGAAATGAATGTTCATGTAATTCTAAAAAAATTGCATGATTGACATTTACTGAAAATGTGAAATGATTCATTTGTTTAACATGAATGACATGAGTTTAATTTTCCACCATCACGACCACTCACTATTTTAAATATTATTATTAGTAGTTTAAAAAGATATTTAAGAAAAAATATATTCAATTTTTTATATATATTTTTTAAATATATATTCAATTTGAAGTTATTATATTCCTCAATGTTCACTTTAATTTAAAATTTTAATGTAGTAAAATCTATAATTACCATAAAACTATTATTATAAATATGATAAATTGGGAATATGGTTTATTAATATCATTCTTATTCATTCACTGTATGGTATGTAATCAGTATGATTGAGGATGTAATATTTTATTACCACTCACCATATTTTTCAGTGTGGTTTATGATTATGATTATTTGATTTGAATTAAGTATTAACATTTTATATTTTACTATTTCACAAAAACAGATTAGGTTAATTATGTTTCAAAAATTTCACAAAAGGAATGAATTTATCATTATATCTGATTGGTGGGGCCCAAATGTAGATATCCTCTCTATGCATACAAAGATATCATGAGACTAATAAGCATGAAAAATTAAATGAGTTTCTACACACCTCTTTAAATAGAATTATGAATAGTATTGAAAATGTGATTCCGATGATAAAAATTTATCCATTACATTAATATGATATTAGTTTCTGATGTCTATGTGGTTATTCAATTACATAGAATACCCATCTGTATGTTCCAATCTTGTGTATATATATATTTATTTATTTGATTGTCAATTACTTCATCCAAATGATGATTAATTAATGATTAAATTGTATGTGTTTTTGCTATTTAATATGACATGTTGACTAAAATTATTTACTCATTATAGCTTTTATTGTACACATACCCTTATTTAGCATTAGAGTAGACCACATTCTTCTGTCTTATTTTCCCCACTATACTATGAAGTGTTTTATGATTGAAATAAAGAGATATGATTAGGGTAATAGATTTTTTTTTAAGGAAACACTTTTTTATTTTATTATTTAAATGGAAATATGAATTTTAATGATGTATCTAGTTTAACAATACGACTAAAATATTTTTCCCTCAAGAATATATTCCCTGTATCTAGTGAAATTTTAATAATATAAGCACTGACTCTGAGCTACTGGTGTTGGAGTCATTGTAGATGGTATTATATTTGGTTTATTAAAAACATTTAGAACTTTATTTAGGACAAAATAGACTAGGGAATATAACATTATGAATTATTTTAAGTATAATTTTATATAGGGTAAAGAATACTAATGTTTTGGTAAGATAGCGATTTTCTGGTTATCCTAGAAATAAATCCTTATATAGAAACAATAAGTAAAAGCATTTTTATGATATATTTACCTTGGGATAATAACTCCAAAACATCATGTCAATATTGGGTTGAGTTTTTTATGGTACTTTAAAATGTGACTCACAACACATCTTGTTTTACACTCCAAGAGGATATTCTTGGGTTAATTCCCATTTTCAATTAAAACCATCCAAAATGATATAATTAGGTTATAACCATGAATAACATAGGATAAACCTAATATAACATATATTTAAATTATGATTTCATGATTTATACATTTCATGAATGATTCTTAATTAATATGTTATTTCTCAATATGAATATTGTTGCTCGCACTATCTTATTTTGTTTTGATATTTGGATGGAACCATAAGGAACTGGTTTAACATTAAATGTAGCATATAATGGTTTGATGAGAAAAACATGGGATGATGAATTCATTTAATGGTATTCTTATTATGTCTAATATGATATCAGGATATATAATCGATAACTTTCACCTTAACTAATACTAAAAATAACAAATGAATAGAAGTGTGGTGTTCATTATGATAATGAATAGTGGATAGCATCAGGGAATGAAGTATCATTTTCATTTATCTGTGAAATGAGTAAAGTGAAAAATAGTAAAATTTCTCAATGGAATCAGAAAATGTATTCTGTGAAAAAAATGTGTTCACAAAGAAAGTAATCTCATTGAAAAAATGAAATTTTTATTTAAAATAATTGATTATTATAATGGTTTCCTTAAAGTATTATTGAAGGATAAATGTTTCAAATGTGAAACTTATGGATATTATAAAAATTGAATACCTTGGGGGGAATATCAGTCAATTAATCAGCAAGGTTTTATATGTAACTGTTATACTGCTGATGATATAGAGACAAAAAAATAACATATGAATGAAATAATGAATTAAGGAATAACATGATGAATACTTGTGGATAGTTTTAAGAATAAATTTGAATTATTAATATTTATGTGTTTGGATTCATGAACTATTTTATCATAGTATTTTATCAATTGAATTATTGTAAAATTAACAATTAAATATCTATGGATCATAGTTAAAAAAAATTCAATAATGATTCGAGGGAATATATAGAATAATATCGATGAATAAGAAAAATGTTTCAATGGAACATTGATCTTTTTGGAAAACACATTATTGAGGGATGATAACCCATAACATGTAAATAATTATCAGATAATAATTACAATGTAATGTTTTTGTAATTGTATTGGTTTCGGTGGAATTAATTAGTGATTTGATGATTCATATTATAATTGATAGATTTTACTAAATGATTATATTTAGGTAATATATTTATCAACATGAGATTTAATTTTTGGAAACATTAAAGTTTTCAAAAATAATATATGGTGATCAAGGTATTCATATATTCAGTATGTGACATTTATGTAGTTTTGAAAATTGAATCAGAAGTTCATTTTGAATATCCAGTGACTTTAAATTTAAATTTTTGGACATTAAATTGTGTGCGACATATTTTGGCTAGATACTACAGGTAAATAATAGTGAAATTGATTACATTTTACTTTGGGTTAAACGTTGAGGTATTGTAAATTAATTTATTATTTTATATTTTTATATATATATATTTTTCAAATATGATATCTGGATATCGAAGAAAAGATCTATAATTATTTTATGGATCATGTGATCATATTAATGTTAATTTTTTAACATCAGACATAAAAATTCATTTTTTGATATTCAATTAATTGATTAACATATAGTGTGGAAATCATTAATGGCCCAAAAAGTGGTTGAAATATTTCATTGGAAATAGTAATATATTAAGTAGGTGTATCGTTGTATAATCATAGTGAGTAAAAGAATTCATTATCTTTGGGAAAATTATATCGAAATAATAATACTATAATATAACCTTCATATATGATTAATAAAATTGTCTATTTATCATCATTGAATTATTTCATTGAGGTCCTTAACATTCCCATAATCACTCTATTTCTTATGATCAATGATCTATATAACTCTGTAATAATGATTAAACATTATTAATATATTCTGTATCCATGTGTTACACCTTGATATGGACACCCAGTACCTATGGGAGGATCACTTCAAGGGAGTATTATAGTCATTTATGTGACACCAATGCGACATCTTCCTTGTAGTTCCATAATTTTAAAAAACCTTTCATTCTCCCATCCAATTACCTAATTCTATGGAGGATTTGGAAAGGTATGATACCTGTGTAATAACTCATGCAGCCAATGTGAATACATTTGTCCGGTTGTTGCTATCTGTTCACCCAGGATGAAGAAACAATTCATCATCTTTTCTTTTCCTGCAACATCACTGGCAGATTTGGGGAACATATTCAAGAGATAATTGGGACTCCTTTCACAATGAACAGTCTTGATTATTTCATGAACCCGGTCACTATAACTGGTCAAATTGAACAGGTCTTAGCACCTATTCTAACTGCTGTTGTAGCGGCCTTTGCTCAGATTTGGAGGACGTGAAATCAGGTTCTTTTTGACAACTGAAAGCCCTCTTTAAAGGCTGGTCTGACTGTTGTTTATATGGAAGTGCAAGATACTTCCATGATACAAAAAGGTACAATGAATAATAATATTTTTGATCTTATAACGCTGAAAACGCTTGGTGTGTCTGGCGGGGTCATGAAACCTTTGATGTTGAAATCAATTAGATGGAGTCCTCCCATATCATCATGGTTGAAAGTTAATGTTGATGGTGTGACATCTGGTACACTATGACCTTCTTGGTGTGGTGGGGTGTTCCATAACCATTGGGGCTTGATTAAGGGATTATTCTATCATTATATCTGAATTGGTTTTGTGCTTGATGCTGAATTAAGGGCTATGATTAAATGTGTCAATTATACTACCCACCATGGTTGGAGGCACTTATGGGTGGAATATGACACAAGTACAGTGGTGCACATTCTGCAGGCAAGGTCTGGGGATGTTCCGTGGAGGATTCTTCCATCATGGATGGAATGTCTGCATCTCCTTGAGTATCTTTAACTGGAATTCCGTCATGTTTATAGATTAGAAAACTAGGTTGTTGATGCTCTGTCCAAGAGTGCGGTTATGGAGGTCTCCTCAAGATGGTCCTTTGTCATCCCGAAATTTTGCTCACATCATATTGACCTGGATGCTTGTTGTATGCTCTATTCTTGCCTTGGTAAACCCCCTTGCAATACCACTTTTTCATTTTTTAATCTTTTGATAAGGTGCGGGCATTGTCCGGATCCTGGACCTGTTTTTATATATCCACGTGTTCATTTCCCACCAATGTTCTCCTACATGGAAAACATGTAATATGTTAATCTAAAAATACATAATAAATAAAATTTTCATTTTACAAGACAATGTTTTCTTCAAAATAGTTATTCGGATCTGGGTTTTCAAAAATAAATTTCCTTTTGAAATATTAAACTGTCGATTTCCGATATCAAGGTTAAATTACGAGAAGACGATTTATTAAAATTGGTAGAATGTAACACCTTGAGATTTCAAAACATGAACACAATGTTTCTAAGTGTATATTACATGAATCCACAATATTTGATGATAATGTAATGGAAATAATATATGATATATATTTTTTTTAAAACAAATCATTCTTTGTGATAGCTTACGATGCAAGCGTCGCTGGGTTTAAATAAACCATGATGCCCTATTAAAATATTATTATTTAAAAATGACCATTATAACCTAACCATTATGTATACATGTATGAATAAGACTGAACAATTTATGAAAATAATTATTTTTAAACATCTATAAAATGAATTCAATGGTTATATATTTTTTTAGAAAAATGATAAGTACCATTTTATAGAAAAATAACAGTTTTGTGAAAACAATTTCATCTAATTTTTAGTTTAGTGACACATTGAACACATAATTTATATTAATTTTTACCAAATTTAGAATATTTTTTTGAAAAATAAAATTTATTTTTTAAATGAAATATTGATAATTTTCATTCAGTTATTTTTTTATAGTATTCTAAAATGATTGATATTTTGATTAATATTAAAAATTATTACATTTATTAAACACTATATTTTTTAAAATTATATACAAAGGAAAAATATTTTTAAAAACTTTGAAGTAAAGTGAGTCAAATAATAATACAATTTAATGTATTATGTGATCATAATTAATTTAATATTAAAATTTTATATTAATGATTTCTATACTTATGAGAATTATCACTTTGGAAAATCACTTATTGATCACATATGTGGTTTAATATTAAATTGAATTTATCAAATTTTATGAAAATAATTTTTACATTTTTTTTCAATATTTATAATTAGAATAATTTATATAATATAGTTATTTCAACTTAATTTTCTTACAATAATTAACAGTGAAAACAACAAAAATTAATTAATCCTGTTATGGTAAATGGGATAATCATGGGATAACTAACACAATGTGAAAAAATGACCTAGAATATGTTCAAAATAAATTTAAAGTATATATAATGAAATTATCTCCTATAATTATCTTTATTGAAAAATTTATTAGTATTTTGTAATTATAATAATGTGGGTATGACTTTATCATTAAAAAATATCATTTGTGTCTTCTAAGAAACATATAAAGGGTCATCCCTTTTCCAAACGTATTCAAACTGCCAAAACCATTGTATTGGTAATTAAATGAACAAATATTATTATAAATCCCCTCCCTAAATCATAGATTTATACTTTTGATTTTGAATCCCACTAAATAAGTCTTTTCGTTTAAGCTAAAAATGTCACACCGAAGAAGAGGTAAAATTGTTAAATGCGTCTCTTTGATTTATTTCTTCTTTCAAATCCTTTATAATATATTAAAATATGATAGTATAATAACACCAATAGATCCTCTATTCATATATTTTATTATTTTAATTAAATAACCTAGATCAATCTTCACTTCCATCAAATGAGAAACAAAACAGTCGATCATAAGTATGGTGGATTATCGCCTCACGAACCGATGTAATTTTTTTCCATGACCACCTTTCATATCGGTATATAATGATAGAATTAAAATATTTCTATAATATTTGTTTAATTTTTATACTTCTGGAAATATTATATCATATATACCTTCTTACATTCCATTCTATTGGGGATATGATAACATTACTCATGTGTACGATAGACTACCACCTCGTGAAGCATTCTGATTCTTTTTTCACTAATTGTCTATATAAAAGTTTTTAATGTCGATATTAATAAATATAAGTGATTTTTATATTCTATCCATAAATATGTAAATATAATGTCACATATAAATTCTTACCTTCCAATCCGTTAGAAAACATTAATTTTTCTCTTGTGTGCGTGTGGAGTACTGCCCCCAGGCAGTAATATGAACTTATATTAATTTTATTTTTACATGAATAATAATAATGGTGTATTTAGTTAATATAAATGTTATTTACAATATAAAAAATATTTTTTAACTTTTAATTCATATTACTATTCTATTCATTCCATCCGTTGAGAAAAAAAGAAATAATGATCAAGCGTACGTACGGTCTAATGTCCCTATGAAGAGTGTAATCAATTTTCATTCTATGAAATTAATATTAGACTATAAATACATAATTATTGAATATAGGTTAATTTTATATCATTAATAATAATATTGATGTTATTTAATAATGATAAAATTAAAATGACCAAAAATACCGAACTAAATACATGGAAACGAAAGCAATTATCTCCATAAATAGTGATTTTAACTACAGGTTATTAATAAACTTGTGGTAAAATACTCTAATTAAATCATATATGGAATTATATATATGATTTTTTAATTGATTTATAATAATTATATATTTATTAAACATTATTTTTAGACACATATGAGGAAAGCTGAACCATATTTAAGGGTTTTTGGACTCACTTTTTGTATCGTGAGGAAAATCCAATATTTACCGCATATTCCTTTATTTTTTATATGTACTATCTATTTGGATATTTTATATCATGAATATATATTTCTCAAAGATAATTAATTTGTCATTTAATGTTATTTCTTTCAAAGAGCTTATAATTTAATAGTTTCAATAGTGGTAAGGGTTCATTCCAAAAACCTCATCATTATAAAGATTGTTCTTTTAAATCACTCATAGGGGAACTATTTGACATTTCTATCATAATATAATTTTAATTTTATTTTAATATAATTTTTCATGAAATTTTTTAACTAATAGTACCGTTTTACTAATTGTTACATAAAATGAGTGATACAGTATTTTTAAGAAAATCTGGTTTTATTTCACTCCAATATAAAAAATTATTTTTCCCTCAGAATCCATGTTTTATAAAAAGTATTTCAAATTATTTTTTTAACATTTCAAAACAAATAATTAAATACATTTTAATAAATTTTTTCTTTATAATTTTTTTAAAGGGATCATAATTTCTTTTTCAAAAGAATTTCCATATTTCATTTAACAAAAATGTGAAAATAATCACGATTTTATAGTGTATGTCAAGAACATAATTTCCAGCTGCCATGAACCATCATTATTTTAAATATTATTTTACATGTTTTCAATTATTATTTTCAAATAAAATTATATTCAACATGTTTTTTTAAAATGTCTTTCAAAGGGAAAAGGTTCTTTTTCTAAAAAAATTAATAATATTTTTATGGAAATTCATTTCATTAATGACCAATAACCATTATTTTAATTATGTTACACTATATATATTTTTTATTTATATCAACCATATTATTTCATTATATTTTTTTGGTTTAGTTTGATTAAGTATGTAAAATTTTATGAAAATTCATAATATTATACTATATGATTTATGATTTTGTTTATTTGATTGCTATATATTTTTAGAATTTCTAAGTTAGTTTTCCAATAAAATTATTTATGTTAGTTATTATTCAACGCATTTAAATGGGTTATTCATTGTAATTATTATGTGACGGTTGATTTTTCGTTATAGATATACCAACTATGATTCAACATGCCTTATGAGAAAAATCAATTAGAAAAATTAGATTCAGTTGTAACCATATATTTAAATTGTATTATGAAAGGTGTTGATATTTGGATTCAAATGTCTAAAATTATGAATTCCCTCCTTACAAACTCAGTTATTCACTTTAATTATATTATTCGATTATTTCAAATATGCATTGATATGTTTCAAACATAGTTTATTATTTACAGGGATTTATTTGATCATTAGTTATTTCATCCATGTTATAATCATTTTTTGATAAAACGGCTTGTGATTTTGTAACATCCTAAGTAAGTAATGAATAATAGATATTTTTATCTATGTCTATTAATGATTAAGATAGTTTTTTAGAGGCTTAAAATGAAAATAAATACAATCTTATGCATGGAATACAATAATATTCTTAAAAGATTGTTTTACTGCCTTTTGATGGCAAACCCTTTTTAAATCTATCTTTTGACAATTTTATAAGCTATGTTTGTCAAAATAAACTTATTATTTATGATTGGGACATCAAAATATACTTTGTGTGAATTTTTGGTATTTTCCCGATAAATTTCATTTTTTTAATGAATAGTGAAAAATGTTGTATTTTAATTCAAAACCTCTTTTTAATCTAATTTATTTATATGATTAGATTATCTTTTGAATTGGTTTTGAAGTGAAATTAGATTATATGTTTACCATTTTATCCAATGGTGGTCATCGGAATCATTTTTACTTTGAAATTGGACATAAACTAGTGTCAATCTTTTGATACTTATTGTTTCATAAAAACAGGCTATTTGTCATGAAAACGGTAATTAGTTATTAAATTAATTAATGAAACATAAATTTTTTGAATTTTGTAAAATAGACATCATTTATGATTTCGGAATATCAAATATAGCTTAGGGTGATGTTTTGGTATCTTTCTGAAAAACTTCAATTTTTGATGAATAGTGAAACCACTTAGTGGTAGTTAAAGAAACTGATTTTTCGTTTAAATGAAACTTTTCCACTTCTGTGATTTGATTTTCAAAAATCCAACACACATGGTTGTCATTAAGAAGTAAAATTTGGTTCAATGAGATTAAAATAATTTTTTGGTGAATAGTAACTTTTAAGTTCTTAAGCGCGATTAGTGGTAATTAGTGTAGTTTAAGGTAAAAATAATGTTTTAATAATATGATATGAGCTTGACAGATGTCCTACCCTCATTGGATGTGTCATGGCCGACCAAGACAATCCATGGGTCAACTTGGGGATCCCATGGTGCCACTTTGGTTGGGAAATGACATAAATAACTTTTTATTTAATGTTAAAGTAAAAATGACACACACATGAGATGTTTTACTAAAACAATTTTTACATGGGGTTATACAAGTCAGATTATTGACTATAAATATTCATTAGAATTATAAAAAGATTTCCTACATCATAGTATTTGTTTTATAATTTTTAAACATTAAATAAATTAAATTATTTATGACATCATGATGATGCAATGATGACCTCATTATTTAACGATTTAAATAAAATGGAAAGATAATGTAAAATCTAAAACCTAAACATGGAAAAAAACCTATTGTATGGGTGGATTTAGAACCCTTATCACCTTATCCTAGAAACAAATCAATGTGTGACCTCTTAAATTCGAATACCATTTTAAAATAAAGTGACTTTTCTTTACTTTCCAAGAGTGCCCCTCCTCTCCTCTTATAAAAGGCCCCCACCTCTACCTCCTTACCCACACTTCCAAAGCCTTTTTATCGGCCAACCCCTTCCCATTTTGTCTCTCCACATCCCTCTCTTACTCCTTGAAGCCTCACTTTGGGCAGAAGTCTTCCCAAGTAAGCCTTTGATCTCAAACCAAAGGGAGTTACCCGATTTTAAGGTAATGTCTTCACTTGAGTCCTTTTGTTTAATTTTTCTTCTCCAACCACCTAAACTATTTTTATTCATTTCTTTTGTAACAAATATAGTATCTTCAATATACTAGGATGTTTTTATAATAAGGATTCTAGCTACACTTACACACACCTACATCTAATTGTTAAAGGACATACTGTTTCCGTGGATGGTGAATTTATGCCTCCCGAAACGATGATTGGTCAACATTCTTTTAACATATTCAAAGGTGGACATTAATATGTCACTATATTTATATATGATATATAATTTGTTTATTTTTTCTTTATGCTTATTTATTTTTCATTTTGGGCATACCTTTATGGTTTCCATTATGGGTAAATGCGATATCTTCATTTAAGAAAGTGCGGACTACCGCCCCCTCAAAGTGATTTGATTCGTTAAATACCATATATGGGACATATAAAGGATGGAAATATGATATTATATATGATATTATACAGGAATTATAATATACCTTTATATCATTATGATTCCATTCTATAAAATATGAAATAGAAATGAAAGTAGCGTTCATGCGTACGTACGGCTTACAGTCTCCATGAACGGTGCATTTCATTTCTTACCTCTAAATGATTATGTAATATTATAAATGCATCCATGTACTGGATATATATGACATATATGATATCTACATCATGAATACCATTCTGTATATAATGGATACATGAAAAACTTGTAATTATAAAGGGCTTATTTTTGACTCAAGTACCAATGATCGTTAAAACGAACGTTATTAACTTAAATAATTAAATAGTGTTCATGACATGGAAATAAGTGATATAAAAGGAATAATTATCTTTAAAAAGGTTCTTAAACAAGTAGAAACTAACTCAAGTTTATTATTCAGGAGATTAATGAATGATTGAGTCAAGTCAGACCCGAGGTATGGGACTTCGTCTCAATCTCCTTTCATTGAGGCATATTTTGTTTTATACACAACCTTCTTTTATATGGTGTATAAACCCCTTTTAATTTTATGTTTATTCAAAAGGAATATTTTTATACGAAGCATTTACTAAATGAAAAAAGGGAATGTTTTTGTCGTACGTATGCGGCAACAACTACTTCTCCGCCACCGTGACCATTATTTGAGTTTCGGCTTCCTCTACAAGCCATACCATTTTTTTAAAAGAAAAATAAATACCATGTTTTACTTTTCTTTTTTTGGTATTGAAAATTGTTTTCATAATGTTTTTATATAAATGTGTGTATTGATATCTTGTGATTGAAAGGTGGAAATGTTATGTTTCCTTTATGCATGTTTTATGTGATACGATTATGTTGAGGTTCTTGGGCATTATTATGAAGACTGGTGGTTCTATGATAGACTAAGGGCGGGTGAGCCCGATATAGCTCTCCAATGCATTGGGTAACGCGAAGGAGTGAGACGTTAAGTTTTCTCCAAAGAGATTTATGGGAATATACTGTGATGGGTATTCCAAACGTAACCAAGAGGGTTACTCCCTACGTAAGAATGTTATGAATGCCTCAAGTTACCTTTATGTCTTATGATTTCTATGATTTATTCATGATTTGATGAGGTATGTTAAAGTGCTTATGTTTTATGGGTAAAGTATGATTTCATTATTTTGTATATATGTACCCATGTTTCCTTTCCATATTTTTATATCCCTTACTGATCTTTTTATGCTCATCCCAAGTTTTTTGAAATGTTTTTCATGGGTCAAGGGAAAGGTACATGATATGATGATAGTTTCAAGGAAGTGTCAAGAAAGAATCCATGTTTTATTTTAAATATGTTTACTTTGATGGGAAATAAGAATACTATCTTTATGTAACCACTTTGTTTATATGTGGAATTTAATTCAAGTTTTATGATCTAATTCTCTAAAACTCTAAACCCGAAAAGATCCTCAAGGTGTAATCTTGTAATAACTCAAGATTAAGTAAGGTTTAAGGCTGGGGCCTTATAGTTGGTATCAGAGGTCGGTTTAGATTACTTTAGGAGTTAGAATTCTATTAAATGATTATCCAAACATATTTTTTTATGGTCAAATTGAAGTGATATAGTATTTTAAGATTACCATGTTGCTTCATTAAGACATGTTTGTTCAGAATGGTTTTCCACAGAGGAAACAGGGAAGCAGTGCTAGGAAGGCATACAGAAGGAAATAGCCTTCCGAATCAGCATCCTAAGATGGTCGGAATTGGAACTGAACAGTTTGTTGTAGTAATGGCGCAGTTGACTCAAGCGATAAATGGTGGTGGTATCCATGCACGAGATCAGCCAGATCAACCGCAGAGGAACATGTTAGTGGTGGAACATTTCATGAGGCAACATCCCCCATCATTCAGAGGATCATCTGACCCTGTGTTAGCTGAAGGGTGGATTAAAGAATTGGAGAAGATTTTCGATGTCATGGGGTGTTCAGACAATCAAAAGGTTAGTCTTGCTATTTACCGTTTGGAGGGTGAGGCAGATTAGTGGTGTTCTATGGTTAAAAATATCAGGGACGCCGATGAGATTGATGCTCTTGACTGGGATGAATTAAAAGGTATGTTTCTTGAGAAATATTTTCCTAAGGTTGTTCGACTTAGGATGGAAAATCAATTCTTGGAATTGAGGTAAGAGGAAGACTCAGTGGCTACCTATGAAGAAAGGTTCACTCGATTGGAAAGGTATGCTCCAAATTTTATCTGAGACCTTGATAGTAAAATCAATCATTTTTACTCAGGATTAAATCCAAAATATCGAAGGTCATTAGATTCTCATGAGTTTAAAAGTTTTGAAAAATCTTGTTTGATGTGCTGAGAAGGTGGAAATGGAGTTTGCTGATGATCATGTGTTCTATAACAACCAGTAGAACAACAGACCGAGGTGGCAGGAGAAAGGTAAGAATTCTTCAAAAAAGTCTGATGGTAAGAAAACTAAGTTTCCAATTTATGATAAATGTGGCAAAAGTCATGCTGGGGAATGTCTTCTGAATTCTAGAAAGTGCTACCAATGTGGTAAGATGGGACATAAGGCTCGTGATTACACTGAAAAGAATCATGGTGAAGGTAAGACCAAATTTTATTTACAGTTAGTGAAATGTTATAAGTGCAATGAGATGGGTCACTATGCAAACGAGTGTCTGAAAAAGAGCTTGAGTGATGGGAAGCAGTTAGACTACAAGCAGAAAGGGGTGGTGAAATCCTTTGCAACTACTTCAGTAGATTTCGGGCCATCAAATGAAGTTGTATCAGGTACTTTGTTTGTTTTTTCAGATTATGCCAGTGTGTTGTTTGATTCGGGGTCTACACATTCTTTCATCTCTGATAACTTTTCTAGTAAAATTGGAATACCATCTCAAGAAATGACTCCTGAACTTTTGGTAAAAACACCTGTGGGAAATTTTGAGGAAAAAAGAATTTATATGAATCTTCCTATCCTTATCTGTGGAAAGAACCTACTTGCAAACCTTATTGTTCTACCTCTAGTAGAGTTTGATGTTATCCTGGGTATGGATTGGCTCTCTATTTACCATGATAAGATTGATTGTAGAGCTAAAGAAGTTTCTTTTCAGAAAGACTTTATGTTTGTGTACAAGAAGGAAACCTTACTGTTGATAACTTATCAAGAGTCCGAGAAACTTGTAAAAGATGGAAATGAATTTTACCTTGCACACATCGTTGAAAATAAAGGAACTGTCCAGATTAATGATGCGCCAGTGGTAAATCAGTATCCTGATGTTTTTCCTGATGAGTTGCCTGGAATAATACCATATCGGGAAGTTGAATTTACTGTTGACTTAGTTCCTGATGCTAAGCCAATTTCAAAACCCCCTTATCAAATGGCTCAAATTGACTCTTTTAGAGTTGAAGGAGAAATTATAAGATTTATTAGAGAAAGGTTTCATTCGACCTAGCACATCACCATGGGGTGCTCCTATTTTATTTGTTAAAAAGAAAGATGGTTCAATGAGACTTTGCATTGATTATAGATCCTTGAATAACATCACTGTTAAGAACAAATATCCTTGGCCTCATATCGATGATTTGTTTGATCAGCTCCAGGGAGCTCAGTATTTTTCAAAGATTGACTTGAGATCGGGGTACCATCAGCTGAAGGTAAAGGAAGCAGACGTTCCGAACACTGCGTTTTGTAAAAGATATGGCCATTATGAATTTGTAGTAATGCCTTTTGGGCTAACCAATTCACCTGTAGTATTCATGGACTTAATGAATAGAATTTTCCATGAGTTCATGGATAAGTTTGTGGTGGTTTTTATTGATGATATTTTGGTGTTTTCTAAAAGTAAAGAGGAGCATGAAAGGCATTTAAGGGTTATCTTGCTAACCTTAAAAGAAAAGAAACTGTATGGAAAATTCAGCAAGTATGAGTTTTAGTTGCAACAAATTTCTTTCCTTGGTCACATTGTTTCTAAAGATGGGATAACTGTTGATCCTGCAAAAACAAAAGTTGTGGAAGACTAGCCAAGACCCAAAAATGTAACTGATATTCGTAGCTTCCTTGGTTTGGTAGGCTATTACCGAATGTTTGTTAGAAATTTCTCATGGTTATCTAGTCCAATGACTAAGCTAACTTGGAAGGGTGTTAAGTTTATTTGGACAAAAGAATGTGATGATTGTTTTCAGGAATTGAAAAGAAGATTAGTGAAAGCTCCAGTTTTGGCACTACCTTCCAGGAATAGTGAGTTTGTTATCTACAGTGATGCTTCATTGAAAGGACTTGGTTGCGTCCTAATGCAGAATGATCAGGTAATTGCTTATGCTTCCTGACAGTTGAAAACTCATGAGGTAAATTACCCTACACATGATTTGGAATTAGCTGCTGTTCTTTTTGCTTTTAAAATTTGGAGGCATCATTTGTATGGAGTAAAGTGTGAAATATATACTGATCACAAAAGTTTAAAATATATATTCTCTCAGAAAGAATTTAACATGAGACAGAGGATATGGCTGGAATTAATCAAGGATTATGATTGTACAATTCACTACCATCCGTGAAAAGAAAATAAAGTGGCAGATGCTTTGAGTCGAAAAAGTAATGCTTCATTAACCATGCTACTTTTGGAACGAGATCCTTTGGTTTTCGATTTTATGGACTTTGGCATAGAAGTTGTTGGTGTAGGAAGTTCTTCTGTTTTGTTTTAGGTATCAGTGAAATCTTCTCTATCAGACAGAATCAAGCAAGCACAGAAGCAAGACAGTGAGTTGCAGAAAAAGGTAGAGTTGGTTCAGAAGGGTAAGTTGCCTGAATTCAACATTGATAGTGATTGTGTTTTGAGATTTGGGAAGAGATTGTGTGTGCCTTTTGATTCACAGTTGAAGAGGGAATTGTTATGTAAAGCTCATAGTTATCCGTTTTCAGTTCATCCTGGCAGTACTAAGATATATAGAGATCTGCGGGAGTATTACTGGTGGGATGGAATGAAAAGAGATACTGCTGATTTTTCTATGAAGTGTATGACTTGTCAGCATGTTAAAGCAGAGAGGCAGTTACCGAAAGGGATGCTTCAGCCTTTACCAGTGCCAGAGTGGAAATGGGAAAACATATCAATGGACTTTGTTGTGGGATTATTGAGGACATCTCGAGGTAATAATGCAATCTGGGTTATTATTGATCGGTTGACTAAATCTGCTCATTTCCTTGCTATACGAGATACGTTTTCCCTATATCAACTTTCATGTTTGTATCTTAAAGAGATAGTCAGGTTACATGGAGTTCCTCTCTCCATTGTATATTCTCGTGATCCCAGGTTCACTTCTAACTTTTGGAAAGGCCTTCAGAAGTCGTTGGGTATTGAATTAAATTTTAGTACATCTTTTCATCCTCAATCAGATGGGCAATTAGAACGAACAATTCAGACCTTGGAGGATATGCTATGAGCTCTTTTGATGGATTATTAGGGAAGTTGGGATCAACATCTTTCTTTGGTTGAATTTTCATATAATAACAGTTTTCATTCCTGTATACAGATGACACCATTTCAGGCATTATATGGGAAGTTGGGTCGAACTCCAGCTTTCTGGGATGAAGTGGGTGAAAGGAAGTTGATGGGACCAGAATTGGTAGAAGAGTTGGCAGAAAAAGTACAGCTGATATAGAAACACATGAGAACAGCTCAGAGTAGGCAAAAGAGTTATGCGGACAACAGGAGGAAGGATCTCCCTTTTGAGGTAGGTGATAATGTTTTTCTCAAAGTATCACCATCGAAAAGTGTGATGCGATTTGGTAAGAAAGGAAAGCTGAGTCCAAGGTTCATTAGACCATATGAAATTCTGGAGAGAGTTGGATCAGTTTCATACTGGGTGGCTTTACCTCCGAGTTTATCTCAGGTACACAATGTTTTTCATGTTTCAATGCTGAGAAAGTACATGCCAGATCCATCTCATGTTTTGAGTCTAGAGGTACTTCAGCTGGAAGAGAACTTATCTTATGAGGAACAACCGGTCTAGATTTTTGACCACAGGGAGCAAGTGTTATGGAATAAGGTGATTAATCAGGTAAAGGTTTTGTGGAAAAACCACATGATGGAAGAGGCAACATGGGAATCTGAAAATGCAATGAGGGATAAGTACCCTCATTTATTCGATAAGTAAATAAATTGCAGGGACGCACTTTTCTAAAGGGGGGAAGGATGTAACATCCCAAGTAATTAATGAATAATATATATTTTTATCTATGTCTATTAATGATTAAGATAGTGTTTTAGAGGCTTAAAATGAAAATAAATACAATCTTATGCGTGGAATACACTAATATTCTTAAAAGATTGTTTTACTGCCTTTTGATGGAAAACCCTTTTTAAATCTATCTTTTGAAAATTTTATAATCTATTTTTTTCAAAATAAACTTATTATTTATTATTGGGACATCAAAATATACTTTGTGTGAATTTTTGGTATTTTTCCGATAAAGTTCATTTTTTAATGAATAGTGAAAAATGTTGTATTTTAATTCAAAACGTCTTTTTAATATAATTTATTTATATTATTAGATTATCTTTTGAATTGGTTTTGAAGTGAAATTTGAATATATTTTTACCATTTTATCCAATGGTGGTCATTGGAATCAATTTCACTTTGAAATTGGACTTAAACTAGTGTCAATCTTTTGATACTTATTGTTTCATAAAAACATGCTATTTGTCATGACAGCGGGAATTAGTTATTAAATTAATTAATGCAACATACATGTTTTGAATTTTTTAAAATAGACATCATTTTTGAATTTGGAATATCAAATATAGCTTAGGGTGAATTTTTGGTATCTTTCTGAAAAACTTCAATTTTTGATGAATAGTGAAACCACTAAGTGGTAGTTAAAGAAACTGATTTTTCATTTAAATGAAACTTTGCCACTTATATGATTTGATTTTCAAAAATCTGATACACATGGTTTTCATTAATAAGTAAAATGTGGTTCAATGAGATTAAAATAATTTTTTGGTGAATAGTAACTTTTAAGTTATTAATTGCGATTAGTGGTAATTAGTGTAGTTTAAGGTAAAAATAATGTTTTAATAATATGAGATGAGCTTCAGACATGTCCTACCCTCATTGGATGTGTCATGGCCGACCAAGACAATCCATGGGTCAACGTGGGGACCCCATGGAGCCACTATGTTTTGGAAATGACATAAATAACTTTTTATTTAATGTTAATGTAAAAATGACACACACATGAGATGTTTTACTAAAACAATTTTTACATGGGGTTATAAAAGTTGGATTTTTGACTATAAATATTCATTATAAAGATAAAAATATTTCCTACATAATAGTATTTTTTTTATAATTTTTAGACATTAAATAAATTAAATTATTTATGACATCATGATGATGCAGCGATGAACTCATTATTTAACGATTTAAATAAAATGGAAAGATAATCTAAAATCTAAGACCTACACATAGGAAAAACCTATTGTATGGGAGGATTTCTAACCCTTATCACCTTATCCTTGAAACAAATCAATGTGGGACCTCTTAAATCTGAATACCATTTTACAATAAAGTGACTTTTCTTTACTTTCCAAGAGTGCCCCTCCTCTCCTCTTATAAAAGGCCCCCACCTATACCTCCTTACCCACACTTCCAAAGCATTTGTATCATAAAACCCCTACCCATTTTGTCTCTACACATCCCTCTCTTACTCCTTGAAGCCTCACTTTGGGCATAAGTCTTCCAAAGGAAGCCATTGAGCTCAAACCAAAGGGAGTTACCCGATTTTATGGTAATGTCTTCACTTGAGTCCTTTTGTTTTATTTTGATTCTACAACCCCCTAAACTCTTTTTATTCATTTCTTTTGTAACAAATCCAGTATATTTAATATAATAGGATGTTGTTATAAGAAGGATTCTAGCTACACTTACACACACCTACATCTAATGGTTAAAGGACATACTGTTTCTGTGGATAGTGAATTTATGCATCCCGAAACGATGATTGTTCAACATTCTGTTAACACCTTCAAAGGTGGCCATTAAGATGTCACTATATTTATATATGATATATAATATGTTTATTTTTTCCTTAAGCTTCTGTATTTTTCATTTTGGTCATACCTTTATGGTTTCCATTATGGGTAAACGCGATATCTTCATTTAAGGAAGTGCGGACTACCGCCCCCTCAAAGTGATTTGATTCGTTAAATACCATATGTGGGACGTATAAAGGATGGAACTATGATATTATATATGATAGTATACTAGAATTATAATATACATTTATATAATTATGATTCCATTCTACAAAATACGAAATAGAAATGAAAGTAGCGTTCATGCGTACGTACGGCTTACCGTCTCCATGGACGGTGCATTTCATTTCTTACCTCTAAATGATTATGTAATATTATAAATGCATGCATGTAATGGATATATATTACATAAAAGATATCTACATCATGAATACCATTCTGGATATAATGGATACATGAACAAATTGTAATTATAAAGGGCTTATTTTTGACTCAAGTACCAATGATCGTTAAAACGACCATTATTAACTTAAATAATTACATAGTGTTCATGAAATGGAAATAAGTGATATAAAAGGAATAATGAACTTGAAAAAGGTTATTAAACAATTATAAATTAACTCAAGTTTATTATTCAGGAGATTAAAGAATGATCGAGTCAAGTCGGACCCAAGGTATGGGACTTCGTCTCAATCTCCTTTCATTGAGGCATATTTTGTTTTATACACAACCTTCTTTTATACGGTGTATAAACCCCTTTGACTTTTATGTTTATTCAAAAGAAATATTTTTATACGAAGCGTTTACTAAATGACAAAAGGAAATGTTTTTGTCGTACGTATGCGGTAACAACTTCTCTGCCGCCGTGACCATTATTTGAGTTTCGGCTTCCTCTACAAGCCATACCTTTTTTTAAAAGAAAAATAAATACCATGTTTTACTTTTCTTTTATTTTGGTATTGAAAATTTTTTTCATAATGTTTTTATATCAATGTGTGTATTGATATCTTGTGATTTAAATGTGGAAATTTTATGTTTTCTTTATGCATGTTTTATGTGATACGATTATGTTGAGGTTCTTGGGCATTATTATGAAGATGGGTGGTTCCATGATAGACTAAGGGCGGGTGAGCCCGATATAGCTCTCCAATGCATTGGGTAACGTGAAGGAGTGAGACGTTAAGGTTTCTCCGAAGATATTTAGGGAATATACTGTGATGGGTATTCCAAACGTAACCAAGAGGGTTACTCCCTACGTAAGAATGTTATGAATGCCTCAAGTTACCTTTATGTCTTATGATTTCTATGATTTATTCATGATTTGATGAGGTATGTTAAAGTGCTTATGTTTTATGGGTAAAGTATGATTTCATTATTATGTATATATGTACCCATGTTTCCTTTCCATATTTTTATATCCCTTACTGAGCTTTTTATGCTCATCCCAAGTTTTTTGAAATGTATTTCACAGGTCAAGGGAAAGGTACATGATATGATGATAGTGTCAAGGAAGTGTCAAGAAAGAATCCATGTTTTATTTTAAATATGTTTCCTTTGATGGGAAAGAAGAATACTATCTTTATGTAACCACTTTGATTATATGTGGAATGTAATGAAAGTATTATGATCTAATTCTCTAAAACTCTAAACCCAAAAAGATCCTCAAGGTGTAATCTTGTAATAACTCAAGATTAAGTAAGGTGTAAGGCTGGGGCCTTATAGATTTAGTCATTTAACAAGCCCCATTGGCTATCTATTATTATTCCTCATAGAATCTACTATATATATACCCTTAATAAACATCTTATCTAATTCCATTCATATGGTTTATTTTCCCCAGCATACCCATAAGTGTTTTATAGTTGAAATGTAAGGATATTCAAAGTGGAAAAAATGCATTTTCAATGGACCTTCAAATTTTTTTAATATGTAATGTGAATATTAATTATATATATAGATTTCTAAAACTAAAAAACTATTTGGTTATTCAGGATGGTATTCATTGTATCTAGTGACAATTTAATAATGTAAAATGTTATTGGAGTTGGGGTTATTAAAAAAATAGTAATGTAAGAATGCTTTTTATGTAAGGAATATATATGCATGATAGAGAAAAAATGCATGATATGAATGTGGAGGAAAATGGAAATAATAAAATATAATGTGTAACCCAAAATATAACGAGGATAATTTATAAGACTTGAAATTATGAAAAAACCCATTTCACTACTATAGGACATCATAAGTGATGAAAGTAAGAAAATTAAATTGGGGAGACGTTAATTAGGAAAATAAAATAACATAAAACATAAATAGGTTTACAAGTATAAATGGAAACATTGTATAGAAGAGATATTATGAAAAATGAGGGAAAATCATCATTAAATAGGATGGGAATTATTAGAAACAATGATGTTATTTTTGAGGAAGAGTTAAATAAAGGTAAAATATTTGACTTTAAAAATTTATTTTTCCTTGAGATGAAGGCGAATTAATGTGAAATAAAATATTTTTTTGGATAAAACCAGTGAATAGGAATGATGTTCAATATGATTCATGATAAAATAGTGAAATGAAATTTTATTTAACCAAAATAATTACAATATTGTAGAGTTTTGAATTGAAAAAAGTCACGTAAAACATGTGATGGATTTCCAAATCCCCTAAATTTCATAAATGTTGTGAGAATAAAAACATTTTCTATTACATTAATCATAAAAAGATACATGTGAATAATATGATTCTTATCTCAAAGAAACAATATTGAGATACGAAAACAGATCCTTGGTCTATAATATGATTCTACATTGACGTTAATATTATTTATAGATGTTTTAGAAAAACAATTTGTGGAATTATTTTTCATATACATTGAATGGTATTTTGAAAAATACTCTACCCCATACATTTTCTTTTTTTACCTCATCCCTTTTCAATGAAATATTATATTGTATTAGAGTTCTAATCAAATCATAAAAACTCATATTTTTTATATGCTTTGTATCAACTATTATTTTCCTTACATATCCCCATTCTACTATTATGAAATCATTAATAATCATTAGATGTTGTTCATATGTAAACTCCTTCTTTGGAATAGATTGAAAACAATTAATAGTATTAATAAAATACTAATTCATCTATGTAACAGATTATGCATATAAAAATATAAATCATGATAGTTATCAATAACCATAACTATTCTCATCTCCAAAATATTTGACCATCCAAAATGAGTGCCTTATATATCTCCATAAATATTTTTTTCCATCTCATTATATGATATATGACTATAGTTCCTTATCATAGAATAATAACAACATATTTTGGAAAAATATTTCATATGATATTCCATTGTATCCTCTTTAGAGAAATAGTTCAATTCCCTGATAATATTTTTATAAATCTTATTAATCATGTCAAAATTATCATCACCAATAAATATCACAATTTTCATTATTAGATATCTCCAATATTCATATTCATTCCAATAAAAATACTTCTGTCCTATGTGATTACGATTTTCTAAAGTCCCATCATACAAACATTTCATTATACACAAAAATACACTAATCTAAACAAACATAATGTGTATACATGCATATGAGGTAGATACAACCTTAGGTAAAAACATTATGATATGTAGAGAATTTAAAATACTATAATTGGGGGTAGAATTATAGTTTATAGAAATTTAAAAAAAAATTCCTAACACCTTAATATAAAAAATTTATTAGAAAATATTTATTCCAACATACATTATAAAAATCAATTTAACAAAGTAAAAACTATAAAGTGTGAACAATATATAAAATGAATAGTTGAAATATAAAACACATAGAAATTAGAATATAAAAATAAAATTAACTATTTTAAAATAAAAACACTAAAAATAATGAACCCTTCCTAAGAAAGGAATTAAATTTCACCTAAATATAAAAGGATGATTGTGAACCAGTTTTAAGGTATGAAGAACATTAGCTAATATTTATGTATGCGTTCAAAATATAAGAACCTCATGATCCACCTGATTGGATAATTTTCTTTCTTATTATCCCAAGGATACCTCTACCACATGATAATACAAACCTCAGGTCATACTATCTATAAGACCCCTGGATCTAATCGACCAAACAAAAACTATTTCAATAAACTATCCTTAAAATATTTACAATTAAATACTCAAAAAAAAATATTTTTTGGAAATATTTGAAATTATAAAATTTACATTATGTCAATAATAACATGTTGAAAAAAGATTAAAAAAGTATTTTTTCATATATTTTCAATCACCACTTCTCCTTGACACTTGATACAAATGTATATAATGGATTTCGAATCATGATTTTGTTCATCATGGGATTAGAGTCGATGGTACCGAAGAAACGATTTTATTATATTCATTCTACGCCACTCTATTTATGGAATACTGATTTTAAATCATTAAAATGAGATATATGATTTCATCATGTTGAAAAAAGATATCCTCATCGAGAATATAATGTAAATCTTCATTCAGCAGTATTAGTAAAACATATTCTAGTGGACATTTCATGTTCAATATAATGCTATATGTCTAATTGATATTGTATAAAATTATCTAGTGGACATTGTAAGCCTATTTTCTTATAGAATTTGTATACATATTTCATTTTCACTATGTATATTTCCACCTAATATAATTTTTACACATTCATCTTATATACTTTTAAAAATAATTTCTAATATATTTTGAAAATATTCATCTGATAAAATAGGATTTCTCTATTCAATAAAATTTTATTCCTTACCGCATAAACATTGTACATTATAAAATAAAGGACTTGTAATATAGAAATATTTAAATATTGAATTTTTTAATTTATATGTACAAAAAAAGAATTTTGATTCAACAAATATTTTACTCATGTTCATGATATCATACTATTATGGTCAGTAGTATAAAGGCCGCATTTTCAGAAGTGTTCATTGATATGGATGGGGATATGTGTCATTTGAAAGATTCAATAATGGAATATTGGTCCCCACATGTGGTAGGGGTCGGTTTAGTTTTTATCCAACTAATATTAGATTTATTTATAAAAGGGATAAAGATGAAGAGATTTGATATTATGGAATAATAGTGACAAATCAATATGGATTTATTTTTTGGGAATTATTTATTATAAAACTATATGCTGGTTTATTATACTGGATATGATATTTTTTGAGTGTAACATGAGTTGGTGGGGAGGTAGTTGAAATTTTAGGTTCTTTTTGGTTATGTATAAGAATTAATGATTCATTAGTAATTACGTATAATATTTACATGATAGTTGTTGATTATGATTATAATGAGAAAACATTTATGATATCTTCAATGTGTAAAAGCTATTTTTTAGGTCTCTATGGTGATTTTGGTAACTAGGAAATACATTACATACTTTGAAGTAAGTATTGGTCATGTAGTATCTTCGTTATACTTTTATTTTCTATTTTTATTTTGAGATTAATATTTTCCTAACATCGTTCTGCATTGTGGGAATATTGTGCATCTTTTTTAAATTATGGTGTTAATGATTTTTTTATTCTTGTATTACTGAAATATATGAGGATAATTAATTTTCATTTTATTTTGTATACCTTCCTTGAAAAACATTATGTATATTCTTATTAGAGATGATCATAAATATTCACTATCATCATCACAATAGGTCTTAGAGGTATTCTTGTAAGGAATGGGAAATGAAATCACAATTATTAACCATAAATTTATTTATTTATTCAGAACCATTTATTCATCCTATCCATAACTCATCATATATTCAACTTGTACAAAATTATTTAATATTATCAATATATAATGAAATAACCATAAAAAATACCCCATTCAACATCAATGACCTCCATATCTAATCCAAATAACCACATTTTCAATCCCATTTTATCATAATTCCAACCACTTCATACAAATATTAACCATGCCAATCCAGTAATAAAAATAGTACATCAAACCATAAGTCACTATATAATAAACATCGAACCATCACCCTAATTGTATTGAAAATAATTAAATACCCATACAACTATATCCATTATATGAGTAAACCCATCAAGATAAAGGAAACAAAAAATTAAACAAACAATCGCATCAAACAAACTCCCTCAAAAATACATCTATATTATTTTAACACTATAAGAAAATATGAATTTCAATATTTCTTTTCATCAAATTTATTTCCAACTTTAAAATATTATCCAAAAATGAATCTGAATGGAATAAAATAGTGGAGAACAATAAATATCAGAATAGTTCATTTCCACCCAATCCATGTAATGACACTACTGATAACCTATATGTGATTTAAAGAACATTCACCAACTCTTGAATATTAATTTAATATACCTATTTCAACATTGAAATTTTTAATTATATATAGCAATCCTAGCCTTTTACACATAACATTATAATATTTTATGCATAAAAAACAACATATTAGAAACCAAGGATCGTAAATTCTAGTCTATTGGAATATTCACATAATACTCAAAACTTGGGACTAGATATAACATTTCATTATTTATTCTTCATAAAGAGATCGAAACATCCATCATTCTCAAACATCTTCAGAGGATAAACTGGGGTTAAAATTACAAATGGATGAGCTAAAAATCCAAACACGGGATTAAAAATGAGGAATAACGCTTTAGCATATGGGTTAGAAGGTATAACCTAATGATATAAAAAGGCATGGATCATATAGAATCATCAAATATAAACATGGTGTAAAATAAACATAAACTAATAGTAATGTTTCAGAATCATAAAGCATTAATTTAGCATGAGTCAAGGCTATTTTCACTTAGAGGAGCATTATTCTAGGTTAACTACCAAGACCGTTGCACATGGTAGCACGAGTCGAGGCTAACGGCCAAGACTGTTGGACATAAAATATAATGATACTCATCTTTACCTCGTTAATTGGTGTTATATCATGGTGAACCCATCTTATCATTTTTATGAATATGCTTTCCAGATATATAATTATACATAATCAATCAAAAACATAAGGGTGACCATGGAAAGAAATGGGTATCATAATCATGTCATAAACCATAATGAATCAGCATATCACACATGAGTCTATGAATAAAAGGAATTAAAACATACATGGACACTAATATGGGAAAATATCATATATCATGGTAGGTGATTTCAAGCCTAATTGATAACATGTAAAAATATTTTTTAATAATTATTAGCAATAATCCTTTTTAGTGTGGTTTTAAAGAGAAATCTAATGATGAATTAAAATAGAAAAGGTAATGATGTTTTATATAAACCAGAAGTGGTCCAAGAATGTTTTATTAATAAAAATACATGTTTTTTAAAAACAACGGTGGCCTATAACATATGTTAGAGTGAACATGAAATTGCGTATGAATCTGGGATGTTCCTTTAAAGGGGGTTTCTTTTCAGGAATTATTGAGGAGGTAACCACATAAAAAAATGTATATCCCTGAACATGAATTATTAATGTACCTTAATACATGAGTTTGGTGAATTTAAACATCAATTAGAACATGTAAATTAAAATAATAGTAAAATTCATGTGGGTAAAAATAATGATATAGAAACCTGAAGGAATAATGGAGGTTCAGGTAGATACTCTAACCTTAATTCTGAAGGTGTTCTCCACTTGATATCAATGATATGAATAACAAAATTAAATTAATTAATTAATATTTACATAATCTATTCATTATGTAATTTTTTTATAATAATAATATTATGTTCATTTATGACCTTTTTGATGGGTTAATAGGTTCAATTTCATTGTTTGTTTCATTAGTTTTCATGATAGGTTTACTTATGTACAAGTAAGGATTAACATGTAATAATATAATGGTTTTCAAGAACTAGAGTTTTATTTTATTAATGAAAATCAGAAATATTACAAGGCTGTTAATTTAATTTGTTTACATGGAGTGATGTTGAATAATTATATAAAACATTAGTGATTAATTTTTGGTAAGTTGGTGATTTTTTTACCACAATGAAAACATTTTTTTTATGAATTAGAAACATGTGTCAAAAAAAGATTTGGGAACCATAGGTGACACATAATACATATACAATAGTCTGGTTAAACCATAAAAATGGTTTCATGACTATAATTGAAGATGGTAAAAGATATTGAAAACCTGTTATCCTTGAATTTTATTAATTAACAAATCTCATATGGAGTTTTCATTTATAGTATAAAAGAAGGGTAATGCAGAGAGGACAATAAAATATTCCATTAACATAACAAAATTATAGTACATGTAAGGTAACATAATTTTCATAACATTTTTATGAGTAGAGGTAATTATATAATGCAATACAATGGATCTTGAAAATAATGTAAAAGAATTGAAAAGAGGAATTTACCTCTGGAATTAATCATCCTTGAGAGCCTCTCATGGGGAGAGGACCTAGTAATTTTATGATACCAAGGGATACTGTACATGGAGGAGGATCATGGAAAAGTTATTTGAGTAGAGTTTAGGCATGGAACCTGGCATGAGGGGTGTGAATAGAATAGGGGACTGTGGATGGGTTTTATAGTGGTGGGGAAGAGGGTTTTCTCAATATTTTAATCATTAGTTTGTTATTTTTTCATAAGACATGCAATAATGATGAATACATGGACAAAATTTGTTATATGTGCATGTGTTTTGGAAATAAGGGTCATTACCTCTGTGAAAATTTTAGGAATAGTGTGTTTAACCTGTAATGTATATATACGGTAAATTGCGATATTTTACTATTCATAAAAATTCCAGTATTTTTGAAAAATACCAAAATTTCACCGTAACTATTTTTATATGTGTTGATTCAAAAAATGAAATACATTTTTGAAATATAATTTTCTAAATATTATAAATTTTATTTGTAATTAATATCATAATTCACATGAAAAATACAGAATTTAAAACTATAACTAATTTTATAATGTTTTCAAAAATTACATATGGTCTTCAAAAATTATCCAATAACCCGAAGACATAAAATTTTTAATTTATAAACACATTTTAGGAAAATATATTTTATTTTAAATTGATTAACTAATTATGATTAATTATTTTTGATTTTTAAAAATACCAATACATTTAATATGGTCAAATTATCACTTATAAGATGCCTAAATTTTATTTATACATTCAAGGATGAGAATACTATTATTTTAGATCATTTAATATTTATAAGGGTTGTATTA
Organism: Viscum album; assembly: GCA_963277665.1. Classification (NCBI taxonomy): domain Eukaryota; kingdom Viridiplantae; phylum Streptophyta; class Magnoliopsida; order Santalales; family Viscaceae; genus Viscum; species Viscum album. Next base: position 4,095,957 of record CAUJRU010000001.1, read on the forward strand.
CTATTCATAAAGGTAGGTTATTATTCAAATGGGAAGGTTACTAAATACTAAAAATTATATTCGTTGCATCATACCCCAAAAACACCCTGAACGCAACCGTGTATCTCAGATTTTTGAAACTCAAGACCCAGAAGTGGAAAAATTATGTTTATTTTAATGTAGTAATTGTTATCACAATATTCTATTGTCTTTTATAAAGTGATTATACTAGAAGGTATAATTATAAAAATGGTATTCCAATTATAAAACATTAATTCATTACATCCATCCCTATTATGACATTTCGCCCTTGAAATTTCTTGTTATATTAAGACATAAACAGGTGTAGGTACTTTTATTCCATTTCCTCCTAAAATTCCAATGTTCTCTCTTCGTACTTATGGTTTTTCCATAATACATTGACCTAGTGATTATTTATATTATGTAGAACATTATCTCTAAAATCCATGATCATCAGTAGCTACTTGTATGAAAGATCATTATCCAACTATACCACCTCTTAATAGAGTACATGTTACGGATTTGGTATGTACATTAATAAGAGGGATACATGGTAGAAATAATGTACTTTAAACATAGTAGGTGGAGGTTTGGGTCTATAGGCCACAACTCCAACAAAATCAGGAATATCGAATGGGAAGATGTAACTCGGCCATAGATTTCATTTCTTCTCAAACCTCATAACCTTCTTTATTGGAGATATGTGGAGGAATACAATGTATCCAATTTTTAACTCAGGGTCCCATCAATTATTGTCTGGATAACTCTTTTTTCAACATTGGTATTCCATGATGTGATGCTGAATAGATTTCCCCTTATCAATAATTTAATTGACCATTTCAGGTCCTAGCAGCTTATTCTCACTGACATCATCATTACATGCTGGTGTTCTACACCTTTTCCCATTATTGGCTTCATATTTTTCCATTTAGATGGTGTTGTGGAAACTATTGTTACATGAATGTTTTACCAATGGAAGATGTTGGTCCCACCATCCTTTGGATTCCATAGAACATGCTCTCGACATGTCTTCTTGTGCCCAAATAGTTTGCTCATATTGACCATAATTTTGAGGATGATAGGTCATATTGAAGTCCAGTTAAGTTCTTAAATCATGTTGGAGACTATTCTAGATCATCGAGGTGAATCTTGGATCCCTATCGGATACAAAAGATAGTGGTACTCCATGAAACCTTTCTACCTCTTTGATATATATAGTTGAAAATTGATATGATGTGATGTTCTCTCATATTACGATAAAGTGAGATGACTTTTTAAGAAGATCCCCAATGACCCATATAGCATTGTTTCCTCTTTATTTCCTTGGATGTCTTGTGAAAATTTCCATGACAATCTTTTACAACTTCTATAATGGTATGGGTAGTGATTTCATCACCCCCTTAGACTTTTTTCTCTAAACCTTCACTTACTGACATACCAAGAACATTGATGTATATTCAGTGATCTCCTTCTTGTTATTGTCCGACAAAAAGTTCCCTCATATATTTCAATACCTATTTATGCTCCCATGGTCAAAAAATAATTTTTATCTATGTGAATAATTTAGAAGATCCATCTTTATCTCTGTATTGGATGGTACACATAACCGTGACCCAAATCATACGTCTCCTTCCTCAAAAGTCTTTATCTCAGAGGGTTTCCCATTACTAATAGATTCCACCCTTCTAAGAATTTCCACATCTTTTCTTTGAGAATTTTTTATTTTCTCAATTAAGAATGGTTGATAATCCATTTAAGAAAGGATTGATGATGTTCCTCCCTTAATTATTACCACATTCATCCTCTTAAAATCTAACAATATCGGATCCATCTCAACTCTCATCACCGAAAAAGTTGAATGATCATTTCTTCTTAGAGCATCTACCACCTTATTTTCATTACCAAGATGGTTGTCAATTGATAAGTCATAATCCATGATGAGATATAACCATATTAACTTGTGTATATTAATCTTATTATCTATGAATAAATATTTGAGACTCTGGTGATCAGTATATATATCACACTTCTCTCCATAGAGATAATTCCACTAGTTTTATTACACAAAGATCATAGCTTCCAACTCAAAATCCTGCATGGGATAGTTCTTCTCATGGATTTGAAATTATATTGTGGTTTAGGATATCACATTATCATTTTTCATTAGTAAAAATCTTAATTGTTTCTTTGATGCATCACTGTATACCAAAAATAGTTATCCACTTGTTGGGAGTGTGAGTACTGGCGTAGTGATAAACCACTTTTTGTGGTTGTTAAAGCATTATTGACATTCGTTTTTCCAAATAATCTTCACCCCTTTCCTTTTCAGCTTGGTCACCGGGGTTGAAAATATTGAAATGTTCATCACAAATCACTGGTAATACCCATCTTGACCAAGGAAGATATGGATCTCCATTACAGATGTTGGCCTAAGCCACTCCTCAATTGCATTTGCCTTAGAAGGTCCACATATATTCCTTTTCTAGTGATAACGTTTCTCAATAATGATACTTCATCCATTCAGAACTGAAATTTATTGTACTTTAAAAAAAATCTCCCTTCTGAATTTCATTAGCATAGTGCTCAATTACTCCTTATGTTCCTCCTTTTTCTTGGAGTATTTCAGAATATCTTTAATAAAGACTACCATAAATTTTTTGAGGTAATATCTAAAGACTCTATTAATTAGATACATGAAAATTGTTATAGAATTAATTGGTCTGAAGGGAATAACTATGAATTCATATCATACATACCTCATTTGAAAGTCAGTCTTGGTAATATCTTCCATCCCCACCTTTATTTGGTGATATCCTAACTGAAGGTCCACCTTACAGAATTAATTGTCCCCAAAAAGCTGGTAAAACTAGTTATATATCTAAGTTATGGGATACATTATTGATATTGTGATTTTATTGATCTCAAAACAATCAATGATGTGGCAAATTGATCAATCCTTATTCATGTATTAGAGGACTGGCACACCCGATGGTGAATCACCCTTGTATATAAAACCCTTCTCCAGATTCTGTTGTAACTGCTTCTATAGCTCTTCCAGTTATGTGGTGTTCATTATATAAGGTGACTTTGATAAAAATAAATATCCAGGAATAAGTTCAATTGAGAACTCATTATCTCGATCACGGGGAAGACCAAAAAATCATCAGGGAATAAATTATGTAATCCACCATTAAGGCCATGTATTCAAGCATGATTCCCTCTATTGTCTCAATCATTTTAACTAGACATGATTTCTCATTAGAAATTAATAAACAGACATGAGACAATGATTCTAAATTAGATTCATCTTCCTCCATACACATGTAAATAATTGGAGTATTCTTCAGTATGTGAGGAGTGATCCTCTATTCTCGATAGCTGATGTTGGCTTTGTATAAAGACATCCAATCCATGCCCAAGATAACTTCAAACTCCAATAAATGATGTTGTAAGAGATCTTCTGGGAGTTTTAGTCCACAAACACTAACTGGGGATGAGTTATATAATTTTTTTTGAAATAATTCCCCATTTCATGTTCTCACATATAACTCAGTCTCCAAATATTGATATGGTGTTTGAATAGTTCTACTAAACATGAAAGATATGAATATATGCATAGAACCAGAATCAAATTGTACATTCTCAATTATTGAATGAATAACTAGCCTACCTATCACCACATCATTATCTAGATCCACCTGAGAAGTAGTGATAGCATAAGACCTTCCTTATTTCTGTGGTATTTTTATTTATTTCCTCCGACAACCCTAGGATTAGGGACGTTTTTCACATAATGACCATGCTCCCTGTATTTTTCACACTGCACAACATATAGAGTGTTTATATGAAGCTTCCTTTCTTCATAAACATTAGTGGGATTATACATATCCATTCAGAGGTTCTTACCAAGATGTCCCATTCTTCCATATTTGAAGAAATTTTGGGATCCCTTTAGATAGTTTTCATGATGATTATTCCCACAATTTTGACATATGGGATGTTCAATATTCTTTCAATCATGGGATTTAATTAAAGAACCTTCCATATTAGACTCCATATAACACTTTTTTCACCATTACCACAAGTCCATTGAGATTCTATGATCTCTATTTTAACCTTGAGGTCACATCAAACAATATCCTCATATTTTTCAATGTCAATAATTGAAAACACATTTTGTAGAATAGGATTTAGTTTGATAAATAATTTATCCACCATTCCTTTATTGTTCATGGAAATTCCAAAAGAATATCTTGAAATCCATGGGATGTTTTCCTCATATGCCCTAATGGACCCATATTACATCCTCTTGAGTTCGAGGAACTCTCTTTCCATCTTGAGACGAAGGGATTGGTGAAATTATTTATTGAATTTTTTTTTCTTGAATTCCTCCCAATCCATGGAATCAATTTCTTCATGGGACATCATATTCTAGATCTGTTTCCACCACTAATCAGCTTTCCCATCAAAACGATTGACCACCACCATTTCAATATCTTCTTCAGAGAACTGGATGACATAAAATATCTTTTCAATTGTGTTAATACACTATTCTTTAAGGAGAGGAGCAAGGGATCCTCTGAAAATTGGAGTCCTTTGCATCTTGAAGTATTCAATGGAAACATTCTCTTTATAAGGAGAAGGATGGAATTAAATATGATTCATGTTATTATGCATAACTTAATCCAGATGAAAGAGTATTTTCATCGTGTTTTGATCACATGTTCCCATCATATCAGGCACATAATTAGGGAAATCATCACATTTCCTATCACATTGATTGTTGGCACATTCCCTTCTATTTTCTAATAAGATCTATGATAATGAAACTAAAATTAGCGGGATTGAATATATATATATATATTAAGAATAAAAAGTTAAAATAAAACATAAAAGGATAAACCATTAAGGAAAAAGTATAAACTAACTTGTGATTCCCAAGGATTCAATATAGGTTATCCATGATCTGTTTCCAAACATATATTCTTATGGTGTCTCTTCCTTTTATCATGGTTCGTACTAAGTTCATGAATTTACCAAATCATGGCCCCTGGGAGATGTCAATAAAAGTGTGCAGAAGGTCTCATTTTCATGAACCAGCTTCCATTTGAGTCTAACTAAAATTGGTCCTTTCAGGTTTTACCCCACGAAACTTGTATTACAGAGCTACCTCTACCTATTTGTATCCAGACAGGGATTCATTTTCTTGATGAACTACTTACTCTATACTTTCCACAATTTATCAGTGTTTTCTTATACTTAGTCTCATCCCTATGGTTCTTAGTAAAGTGATTCATAACTAAACTCCAAGAATAACTAGACCATATTCTAATTCCAACTACAGTTACACAAGACATTTACACATAACATTACATGATTTTATACATAGTAAAACAGCATATTACAAGCAATGGATTGTAAAGTATAGTGTCCTAGAAGAATAGATAAGTAAAACATAAAAAATGGGACTAAATATAACATTTAGTTATTTAATATTAATAAATAGATACTATCATCCATAGCAGTCATACATCTTCATAGGATAACATGGAGATAAAATGAAAAAATGAATGAGATAAAATACCAACCAAGGGAATGAACAATAGAAATAAATAATTTTCACATCGGTTAGAAGGAATTGAATATATGGAATTATACCATATGAAAATGGGGTTATATAAACATGAATTCATATTAATGTGGAAGAAATATAAAACATTAAATTTTCTTGATTCATTGCTCGTTTCACATAGAGGAGCATAAGTCATAGTTAACCACCAGGATTGTGGCACATGGTAGCCCAAATCAAGGCTAACCACCAAGAGTGTTGCACATAACATCTCATGAGACTCACCTTTACCCAATTCATTGGAGTGATATCATGGAAAACCCATCATAACATGTTCATGAATATGCATTCGACATATAGAATCATACAGAATATATCAAAACCATAAGGTTACCCATGAAAAGGAATGGGTATCATAATCATGTCGTTGAGGAAATCGAATGGGCGTATCTTACAAGTGTCCATGAATGAAAGACACTAGAACATAAATTGACAATCATAAGGGAAAATATGCATATATCATGGTGGGTGATGTAAAGAAGAAGTGATAACATGTAAAAAATGTATTGAATAATTTTTAGCCTTAAAACATTCCAGTGCAGTTTTAATCAAATTATTAATGAGCATTTAAAATTAAAAAGGGAAGAATCATTTATATAAAGCAGAAGTGATCCAAGAATTTTTTCATAATAGAAACACTGGTTTTATTAAAAATATGGTTGCCTAAAACATATGTTATTGTGCACTTGAAATTGGGTACAAATTCAGGAACTTTCATTAAAGGGTTTTGCCTTTTGGGAAATATTGAGGAGGAAACCACTTAAAACCTATATATAACCAAAATATAAATACGAATGGACCTTATTAAAAGATTTTGGAGAATTTAAACATCATTTATAGTATGTACAAAAATATAATTGATAAATTCTTGTGGGTAAAAATACAGTTATAAAAATCCTAAGGAATAATGGAGGTTCAGGAGAATCCCTTACCTTTAGTTTGAATGTGTACTCCACATGATATTAAGGACCTAATTAACCAAATTAAATCCATTAATTAAATTTTCCAGAACCTATTAATTATGTAATTTATTTATTATCACAATATTTTGTTCATTCATGACCTTTTTTATGTGTTAATCGGCTCAATTTCATTGATTGTTTCATTGGTTTTTGATGAATGATTTACTTATATACATGTAATGGTAAACATGTAAGATGATAATGGTTGTAAAAAATAAGAGTTGTATGTTATTAATGAACATACGTAATATGACATGGTTATGAATTTAAATTGGTTACATTTAATAAATTTGAATCATTATATGAAATTTCATTGATAACCATTTGGGTTAATTGGTGATTCATTTATCACAACAGACACATTTTGATTTATAAATTAACCAATGTGTTAAAAAGAATTCAAGAACCATATATGAGACACAATACAAATATTATAGTTTTTTTCAACCCAAAAAATGGTTTCATGTCAAGAATTGAAGATGTTAAAATAAATTTTAAACATGTCCTCCTTGAATGTGATGAATTAACCCATATGAGATGATGTTTTCATTTCTAGAATAAAAGAACTGTAAAGGATAGATGATAATAAATTATTCCATTATCATAAAAAAATTCTTTTACATATACAGTAATGTATTTTTCATAATATTTTGATTATGAGAGGTAAGGAGAGAAAATAAAATAAAGGAACATGGAAACAATGTTAAATAATTAAAAAATGGAATTTACTAATTGAATTAATCTTCGTTGAGGGCCTCTTAAGGGGAGAGGACTTGGTATTTTGAAGAGATCTAGGGATGTTGGACATAGGGGAGGATCACGGGGAGAAATTTTATCTGAATTTAAGAAAGATGCAAGTCTTGATGGGAGTGAAGTGAAGAAGGGAGTGTGTGTTGTTTTTATAGTGGATGAGAGGAGGGTTTTCTAAATATTTTAATCATTAGATTATTATATTTACATAAAGAAAGAAATAGTAATTATTCCATGAAAAAATATGGAAGTATGTTCATGTGAGTTTTAACCAAGGGTGATTACCACAATAATGATTCTAGGAATATTTCATTTAACTTATAATATATATATATATATAATAACTTACATTATTTTACTATTCATTAAAAATACTAGTAGTTTAGAAAAATCCAAAAATGTCACCCTATACATTTTTCAATTTGTAGAATACAAAAATAAAATAAATTTTTCTAAAATCATTTTCTAAATATGATTAATTTAATTTTTAATTGCAATCATAATTTAATTTGAAAATAAAAATTTTAAAACCATAAGTTATTTTATAATGTCTTCAAAAATTAAATATGATCTTATAAAATCATCATAAAACAAAAATACATAAAAAATTTAATTTATGAAAAAAATTTAGGAAAATAAATTTTCTTTTAAATTAATTATTTAATTGTAATTATTTATTTATAACATACAAAAATTACAATACTTTTACTACGGCCATATTATCACTTATAAGATTCCTAAATTTTATTTATACAATCAAGGGTGTGGATAATATTTTTTTGGATGATTTACTATTTATTAGGGTTATATTACTATTAATAAGGGTTGGTTTCTATTCATAATGGTATGTTACTATTCACAAGTAATTTAGTTTGGTTCATCAGACCCCAAAACACAACCTGAACGAAATCGAGATTGTTAGATTTTCAAAATTCCAGATACATAAGTGGTAATAATTTGATTAATGGTCACATAATATTTATTATCATGATATTCCATTTTGTTTCCAAATGTGATTATACTATAAATCATAACTATTAGATGGTAATTCCATTGATAAAACATTAGGAAATTACATTAACCCCATTCCCCAATGGAATCAAATTTATGAGAACTTCACATCCATATATAAATAAAATTATATTGAACTTGAATCCCTTACCTCAATTGGTGTATCAACTAGTGGATCCTGAGAATAATGATTAAATTAATATTAAGTACACAAAAACTAAAACTAATCCACTAAACATTCTATTAATGACAAAACCCTAACCTTAAAATGACTTTCCAACAAAAATAATAAAAACTACTATCACACCCCCCCCCCCAATAGAAGAGAATGAAATGAATTGACAACAAGGGGGAGAAATGCGCTCAAAAACTGTATATATCAATCACATGAATCCAAGTATAATGTGACATAAAAAGGATTGATAAAAGGCCCCAAATATTATTAGTGAGATTTATATGCTTTAATAGGATAATGTATTTGATGGTAAAGTAAATGGACAAAATTATTTATAAAAACAATATAATAATAACATTACAGTGTAATGGATAATGTCTTCTAACAATTTTTTCATGAAAAAAATCATGGAACAAACCACCCAATATTTTTATATACCAATTACTTTTAAAATAAATACACCCAAGGATTTAATATAAATAACTAGTCCATTAAATAAGCACTTCATGAACACTTGTGATTCCTGGTGTTATGAGTGGCATTCTCCTTAAAAAACCATTCCATCCCAAATAGTCATAAAAAATGGCATATCCATCCCAAAAAAGGAGGTATATGAAATATCTCATAATGAAATCCATTGAAAAATAAAAAATTCCACAGTGTTATGAGCCTCATGTATTGTTTACCGAATGATATTCAATCCACTAATGAAATAAATCATGGTATAACCTGATTAACCTGGCTAGAAATTATGACACAGAAATATTATTTACATTTCCCCCAATGGAAAATAAGACTCTTTATACACCCTAATTATTCATGTTGTGACACTCTAAATTGAAATGTCCCCAATTCTTCATCCATCCAATTATAATAACATCTAAATGGAAACAATCTGATGAATTTTTCTTAATTAAACATCATATAAGAAACCACCATTCATCTAGAAACAATTCCTTTGATAAATCACCCCATGACTTTTATATGTTTTTCCCATTAAATAAAAAATAAGGTGAATAGATTGTTTCACATGAAAAAGAAAACAAACAAAATTGGGATACGTTTTATTGGGATAAAATATTACAAATATATGATAAGTGTCAGTATATTAATATAATGGGAAATGAAACATCATTAATGTGAGTATAAGTTAAATAAATCATCGATTAAATAAAAATAACACAAACAAAAAAACTATATAATCATGGTTCCTTACGAAGATAAACAATTAGATTTAAACAATATAATAAATAAAGATAATTAAAAATATAACAGACATGTTGATAAATACATAAATAACATGGAATTAGTGATTCTTTAAATTTATTTAATAATATATGTATGAATGAACTATTATGATTAAATATATTGTATTTTTAAATATAGATATTTCAAATTTAGCCAAATGAAAAATTGTAATATGATATATTTTCATTTGGTATATATGTATCCAATAGATATACACAAATCTTTAAACTTTATAAAAAATATATAAAATAATATTACACATAATATTTGAAAGATATAAAAAGTAAAATATTTAATTAAAAATATTTCTTCTAAATATACAATATTTTAATTATAATTGTTATTATTATTATTATTATTTTTAATAAATATGTTATTTCTCTTGGAAATCCAAAAATTATTTTCATATTAATGGATTAATAAAATTATATAGTTAGACAACTAATAATTAATTTTAAAATATTGTATTTAATATTATTTAATTTAGAAAATGACCATTTTGATTCAATTTATTTTATGTTTTATTTTTATCATAATAATTGAATGAGATGACTTTTAATGAAGAGAATGTAAATATTTAATTTACATAAACATATATAAACACTTAATTAATTATAAATTAATATTAAATATGGATAAGAATACGTAATATTTTAAAAGAAATTCTCTATATAAACACATAATCTATTATTATAATGTTATCAATTAAAAGATAAATCGGACATATATTAAAAATTAAATTTATTTAATAGACTCCAAATTTTTTATGAACATGTAACTATTTCAATTATATATTTTGGAAAATAATATGTTACCAATATAAAAATTAATTTTCATTGATATTTTTAAAATAAGGTAAAAAGAGTAGAAAAAATATTTAAAGAAAAAAAAATATCATGAAACCATATATTTTACTTTTGAGAATGAGTATATTCCAATCAAATATCTTTCTTTTTCAACTTTATAGAAAATTTACTTTAAAAATAATGACATTATATAATATGGAATTAATATTTTTTAAAATCCCAATCAAACCTCGCATATAGAAGGAAATGTAACACCTTGACTTTAGGAACATGTTGTCGGTGATTATCATACTAAATTGGCTGAAGATATAAGAGATTTCCTCCTGAAGTTTCGAATATTATATTATTCTATGGAAATAAGAATCATATATGATTCTAACATTACATTTGAAAACATGATATAAATCTTATAATTCTATTGAAAAATTTATTATTGCATCTAAAATATTACTATAATCAATCATAGTTCCCTTCATGATATCTAGTTTAATATATAATGTGACAAAGGTAAATATTTGTAACTCATTCAGGGAATGTATATGATAGAATCTTTTATATAATGAATTAATAATGCATAATATGAAAATTATAAAAGGTATAAAATTTGAAAAATAACTAACATTATAATAATGTGATATATACATGGATAACATAACAACATAAATGAATATGTTATTAATATTAACTATTTTTATAATGATAGAATTCAACATAATGACAGAATAATATCACAGTCATTTCTTTGTTACAATACATCTAACATAAATATGTAATATGTATACAAAATAACCAAACATGTTTTTATCATGATACCTACCAATACAGAAAGGGGCTATAATGGGGCCTACACATCACATTATCATTCAAATAAATTTATCTTATGAAATAAAATTTTAATAATTCAATAGATAATCATCATTATTGTATTTATTGTGAAACAATAATATAAAATAAAATTTTTTCCCACTGTCAATAACTAAGGCTACTCTAAAACCATTACTCTAGTAACCCGAAGTTGGTGGTTATCATACTATACTGACACATGAGACAACATGTATATCATGATAGATCAAATAGTATAGTTCTCTTGAGAGTCTTGATATATACATGATTCTCACACTATATTTTAAAACATGAAATTAATATTATAATAATAACCTTATTATTTGTTATAGTTGAACCTAAAAAACATTCATAGATCCCTTCCAAGTATCTCAGTAATGAAAAAAAATTATTTTTCACATCATATGCCTAGTAAGAAAAATAAAACAACATAATATATTATAGAATAATTAAATTATAAATAATATAATAGAGATGAACAATAATCAAATATGTTGGTTAACTATTATCATAATTAGGAATACATTCATGGATTATATAAAAACCTAATTAATTCATTAATAACAATATCTAATTTCATATTAATAGAATAATAATTGTTGGAAAGAATAATCATACTATTTGGGCCTTATTACAAAGTAAATATGAATAAATGTGTATTAATATATGAAATTTATAAAAATTAATATTTTATGAGACCACTAGATACATTAACAGGATATAAAAGGTCCGTTACATTATTAAATTTAATTAATTGATCATATTAATGAAATGAAGAAAAAAATAATACATTAAAAACGTAAACATTTTTATTTAAAAACTAGCGTAAGAAATGTTAATATTTACAGAAGTTAACAAATATAACCACTTGTTCATAATACATCAAGAGAAATAAGGTAGCTGGTATCATTATATTATATCCCAATTAATGCTTTATATTCATTCGTGGGGGTTTAAATATATGAATATAATTTTAAAATATCATATTTTCATATCTTGAGGAAAATAACATTTTCATATTGAAGTCAAAATTTAATACTAAAAAATTCAACATTTTTTGGAATTTTTTTAATGAACCATAGGTATTTTTTAATTGAAGAATCAATGTATAGAATATTAAAATTTATTTTAATAGTCATTTTTGAGGTAAATATTAAAACAAGTATTTCATTTGTACCATTGGTAGAAAGATCCTTTCTCAAAAATTGAAAAGAATACTCATTTTAATCCATCTTAAAAAGAGATAAACATGTTTAAAAAATAGTTTAATATAACGTCAGTTAATATAAAATTAATTTTTAGTATATTCTAAATAACATATAAACATGAATGAAAAATATTTCCAATCAAATGGAAAGAGTTATTTTCCCATTAAAATACTATTTAAAAATAACAAGTACTCCGATAGTGGAAAATTAATGGAAAACCTATAATTTATATAAATAACTCTTGACGAATGAAAAAAAATAATATTTGTGGGAAATATATCATATAATTTCATCATCAAATATTTGAGATTAAACAATATAATAATAAAAGAGATTTAAACATAAAACTCATACCGCTTTGGTAATTTTTTTATCACAAACCCTGTGAAAGATATAAATTAAATTTAAACATTAGATCAATTAATATAAATAGATTATTTACATAACATAATATTGAAGTATTATAAACACCAAAATGAAATTACACTTTTTTAATCAGGCGTATGACTCTATTAAACAAAAGTGATATGAGAAACTTTTATATAAAAAGTATCATTGATGTGAGAATTAATAATTTTAGTAATTATATGTAAAAATTGAAATAAAAATTAAATATGTGGATATAAAATGTAAATGAATTTTTTTTATCACACAATTAATCATTATATATCACAGACATTAAAATCGTAATATAACCCAATGTTATGAAATTGATTTAAGTGATCCCTTACAAATATTGTAACAATAAAGTGAACATTAACTAATGGATTGGTTATATGTAAATAAATTAAATAAACATAAAAAGTGTAAATTTGTCCTAAAATAATCATATGTCATCAAACACGTAATCTTGGAAAACCGTTGACTATAAAGAATTAATATAATCCAATGATATGAAATTGAGTTATGAAACCGCTTTCATTGAATATAACTCACCACATAAAAACATTATCCCCTAAAAACAACATATATTAATAATATACATGATTAAAAATCCATCTCCATTGAATTCCATTAATATTATCCATTTTATTAAATTATTAACATTCAATGTGTAGTTAATAAATTAGTTAAGTTCATGTCAGAAGTTTTGAGGATGTTTTTTTTTATATTGTAAATACAATATTTGTAGGTTTACCATGGTAAAATAAGTAATGGTATTATAGTATCTAGAATATAAATACTAAATAAATTATCATTTTTATAAATTAAATACAATTTAGGAATCATCCATGAATGAGGGATATGAAAAATGACTCACATAGGATTTGGTAGGTGGTAGTCCTGACATAAGCACGACTGGTGTTATCGTTATTTAATAAGTTGAGGTGTAAGAAATAATTCAATACACTATCTTTAAATAATAATAGTTATTCCATTATTATTATATATAAATATTCATTAAATTTATCATAATAACTATCCCTGCCAAGTGGTGATGGAAACCTAAACACATCACCTCACAGAGGTGGTAGTCCAAATATATAAGACAGTGTTGTTTTCATTTCCCCTATGAAGGATATGGATATGAATAAGTCTTATAGTATAAAAATAATAATATATTATTATATTTTAAAAACTTATTTAATTATATCAACATGTATAAAAATATTTAATGATATATAATGAGATATAAAATCACAGAACATCGATAATAGTTATATTAATTCTTTGGAAAACCACCTTTTGTTTACACATTATGCCTTAAAGTATGGTATCTCATTGATAGAAAAGAATCTTGGTCATTTGTAGGATGGTTATAAAGGTATTATGGTCGATATGTTTCTATCTATATGGAATAAAATTTTTGGGTAGGAGAGGATAATGGGTTCCCTTTATAAAAGAGTTGAGTGAAATAATTTTAAATATTACGAAATGTAAATTATAATAAATATCATAACCATGTCAGGTTGAACGTAACGGAAATAATTTAGAATATATGACAAGATTTTTTCTAAAAAATTAAAATAATTAAAAATATACAAGTTTATGCTCTGTTTTAAACATTATCTTTTTGTTTAACAACTCGTATATCCTTTTTACCTTAATTCTAATTACAATTTTTTCACTAATTAAGGGTGATAAATTTGAATCTATGGTGGAAAATTTCTCAAAAATGGTTAATGGATGAAATTTTATATAATTTCAAATCTCAATTGTATTCTTTAAATAATTTTTCTTTTTTATTTATGTAATAATTTTTTTCATAATATATTATTTATGTTATTGTTTTTAATATTCAGTTAATTTATCATCGAAGACGTCAATAAATAAATAAAAATATAATATAATCACATTTAACACTAATTATAATTTTTTTTACCTATTATATTCAAATGATAAATAATAATGTTGAAAATATAATATACATATTTAAATCGAATCATTTTTCAATATTGATTTGTTTAATCTATTATTGTCAATTTATGTTGTAGAAATAAAATTGTTCTATGAAAAAAAAATATTAACATAAAGATAATTTATAATCATTATATCAAAATGATAATAAATGTAGTATATCTTATACATTAAATTATGGAAAATTAATTTAAATATATTACACAGCATGGTTATTCCTTTTCAAAACCACCAAATGAATGGATATTTTATATTGATCACATGTAAATAATCATTTTTCTATATTATATTATGATTCATTTAAGAATGGTTTTGATTATGCCACTTGTTATCAAATATATTACACAAAGAGAATATATTCAGAAATATTTAGGTGTTACTGCATCATTATAATATTACTTGTTATTTATTGGTTTTGATTTTATCATTACAGTATATTATAGGTAAATAATAAGACTCATCATAAGATTTTGACAAATATGGAAATACTTTAAAAACATCATTAGAACAATTTTTTTGGGAAAATACCATTTTCTTTTTGTAATCATAAATTTATAACATATAAAACATTGCAAATAAGAAGAATTTTTTTTTTTGAAAAAATCCACTGAAACATGTAATCGAAGAATGAAAAAAATAATATCCATGATGTTCGAAAAAGATCATTGTGGTGGTAGATGTTAAAACAATGGTTTTCTTCGAACTTATAGTAAAATTTACATTTTTTGGAAATAAAATACTGTGTTCATTTTATACCATTTTAAGAAATTTATACATAGGTAAAATGATATTAATCACTTATTTGAGAGTATTTCAAAATTCCTAAATCAAATTTAGAAATATAGGGAAAATATTTGCAACAGAATAGATAAAAAAAGTTAGTTTTCCTTAAAAAAACTCAGACTTTTTATTATAGATACAGTGGATAATGAAATGAATCATGGTAAAAATAACTATATGATAATAAAATATATAATATTTTTGATATATAGATATTATAAATAAATAATATGGTTTTTTATAATAAATTTTCTTGAAGAAAATAGAGATTATGGTATATAACCCTTACCTCAGGTAGAAAAGTCATCATAAGTTATTTAAAATTCATCTATAATTAATTTAAATTATTTAGAATTATATAAAATAATCTGATTCATATATAAATATATTATCATATATGGTCCAATTTTAACATCTTATATCTTCTTCATTAATAACCATTGATTATCTTCTTAATTTTAGTTGTTAACTTCTTCCATGGTCATGTATCTTTTATTTTTATAGTTATGGCCCCTACACCTTGATCATGGTTCAATAATCACCAAAATTGTAATCATGACATAAATATCATGTATTTTGATGTGACCTATAGACATGACCATCTAATTCACATGAATTATTGTTATTATTTCATTACAATAAATTCTTATGACCGTTTGGGTTTATAGTTTTATAGAATTGGGAAATCAATTATAATAAAAAAAATAAGCCTTTTTATCTAATGGAATTTATTTCACTATATAATTAACTACATAATCCAAAAACATATTAAAAATATCACACATACCATCAATTACATTAACTTATCTAGAGGTCTCATATGTTAATTATATTTATAAACTGGCTAAGAGGAAACAATTAATTGGGTATTATATGATTAAATTGTATGGTAAACATACGTGATAATAACCAATGATCATGAATTATATTAAGATAAGCATGTGGTTATAATAATGAAACATAAAATGTCATACTCAACAAAGAATAACTATTTAATTAGTGAATAACATAATAATAAATAATGAAAATTCTATATCTCATAGAACCATGGAATACTTAGGAATTTTGATAAATATATAAACAAGAAAATTATAACACTAGTTATCAGAAATCACAACATGTTTTACATTGATGATTTGGATTTACTCACTAATATCCCCTATTATTTCCAAATTCTGTGAAAAAATTCCCAGAGATGATTATGTAAAACAAGTTCATTTGTATTTGTTATCATGAATCTGTAGTCACATAAAATTTATCTCATCATATGTGAAGCATTAAAATAATTCATCAGATGTCTATATAAGACCCACAAATCAAATACAGATTAACCGTACACATGTTTTACACATAGAATCATAACACCTTGATCTCATATAAATAATATGGTTCTCATATCCTTTTCAGATGGTATCACATAAGGAAATCCTTCAAAAATACATCAATACTAAAACCAGATAATCAATGGGATTATGAATGAGAAATAAATTATATCATGTAAATTTTCAGTGAAATAACATTCATCCAAGATAAAAAATAATATGGTATTCAAATAAAATTGATAAATGTTGCACAATAATGATAATAATTTCACTAATCAGTTGATGTGTATAATCGAGGTCAACACCCTTTAACAGAGGTAATAAATACAGTGAATTCCCTGAGGAAATATATTGGATGAAAAATTAATCTTTTATATAAAAAAATATCTAGAAAAACAAAGGCAATGATGGATCATTTAAAATAAATAGAGGTATATTACATAATCCATACACAGAATGAAGTCTTCTAGTTACATTTTAAAAAATCATCAATCGGGTATCAAACATCTCAATGTACTATGTATTAGAGGAAAAATAATTTATGTGTTTTTGAATATCACATTCAAAATAAGAAATATTATAAATATTTGAAATCAATTAGAAATGATATCTTACAAATCTCATTGAAAAATAATTTCATTTAGAAACCAAAAAAAATTTCAGAGATAATTTTGAATAAAAAATTAATAGAGTAAGAAATATTATTTTCACAAGGTAAAAGATAAAAGAAATCATTTTCTACATATTCAATGAATGAATAAGTTACTGGTCATGTTAAAAATCATTTAAAAAAAGTTGAAGTGGGAATTTTCTAAAATAATTAGATTTAAAATTTATTCATCAAATAAATAATCATGGAAATGTAATAAATAATAACAAATTAAATTTTTGTTGGATTATAAAACATATTATTCTTAATGGATGAAAAATATTTAGAAATTAATTTAATTGGATACTCACATAAAAAAATTATTATATTATCATTTTCCTATGTGTTATGGCTATGTATTATAATAATATAAAAAATCAGTTTTTTCAATCATTGAAATTGTGAATAACATTGTCATTTTGGAAAATGTTGACTTTAAATAAAGATCAAAATACAATATGGAGGTTCATTCAGGATGAAATTTATCTTTTTTTATGGAACAACAAAGATGTATGATTTAAATCAAAATATAAATTATAAAAAAAATACTATAGAACATCAGATCAATGGTAAATCAATAAATAAAGAGAATATTGTAGGTTAATTTTCTAAAGAATCCATATAAATAAAAAAATATGACTCATATACTAATTCCCCCTAATAGAGAACATAGCTAATGATGTAATAATCTTTTGAAAATCAATTTCTTTCGTAAAAATATAAATTCCAGGATTTAATAGATAAGATACCTCATAAGAAATTCCTAGGGTCTAAATTACCAAAATAATATGAAAAGTGATCGATTAGATAAACTATAACACAATGAATGGTAGTTGGGTTAGCAAAAACTCATAAAAATGTAGGATAATTTTAATAACAACATCTTAAAAAGAGATATATTTTAATAAAACAATAAATAACATGAAAAAAAGTAAATTATGAAATAATATCTCAATAGGAATCAAATAAACCAAATAAAATAAAGTAGGTATATAATTTAAATTGTGTCTATATGGTTTAATTGGAGAGTAAAACACGTACCTTGACACTACTACATTCTCCACATTCACCTAACATATAGAATAAGTAAATAATTTTAATTAATTAAATTCCTATATAACTTATTCACAACTCAAACCATTTCCCACGCTCGATCATATTAATTATATGTATATATATATATGATATGTTTTTACCGATTTTCAATATCCATGGTAATAAAGCTTGATCAATTCAAGCTAGTTTTTTTAAAAGTTTTATCAATATTATATGTTCTTTTGAAATACATAGTTCTAATTTAATTTAAATAAAAATAAAGGGTGAATTATAATTATTTAATATGTTTTTACCTCTTTCCATGTGTTTTTCATTCTTTATCCTAGAATATGAAAGCGAAAATAAGCATATTTCAGGGATTCTTAAACAACTACGGGTGTAATCATAAATAATAGGCCATATATTGATATAAAAGTTACATAACTAAAAAATAAATAATTATTCACTTTTTTATATAATATTAAATTAATTTTTATGTTCCTATTTTCTTCCATGATATAAATTTTAGACTCTGGTTTTTTCATGTAAGACATTTGAATATTCCAAGAAATATTTTCAAAGCCAGCCGCTAAGACGGTGAGTGATTTCGAGGCCTGGCGAGCCTATAAATAATTTTATAATAACAATAAATATATTTTTAATACTCGAGCACTTTGTTCCGAAAAAAATGAAATATCTAATAAAAGGAAGGTAAGATTAGAAATATGATGGCATGGTTGTGTCTGGAACATGGCATTTTCACGAACCACAACATAACTTTTTGTTGGACCAGTTCATATGTAGAAAAGTTACCAAGGACAAAACATTAAATATAATAATTAAATATAATAAATTTATTTTCAATTTCAATCTAAATAACTCATGAATGGGGACAGAAATTGGAAATTTGAGACCACTATTGACTTTGCAATATGGTTTTTATCCTAGGTGCAATAAAAATGAGTCAGCGCAAGATGTTCGGATCCCTCGCTCGTTGGCGGTGAATTTAATTGGATCAATTAATTATTAATTTAATTAACTATTTCAACCCTTGAAGTAAGGAATATATATATATATATATATATAAACATATGTCCAACTAAAACATATCTAGCCCATTAAAAGTAAAATTCAAGGATCGTTCTTTAATATTTTCTATCATGCTACTCTCCCACCATTATTCATCCAATCCTCGTTGTTAGTAATTTTGGACAGATGTTTGATAAATAACCAAAATATAACTCATTGTGCAATCAATCATTGGTAGAATGATTTGTTTTCCCTCAAATATGGGTTGAGGATTGAGGTCAAATGATTTTTTGAAGTCGATGGCTTCAATGAAATAATGATATACTTTGAGAACATTATGAATTGCGGTGCTTATATGATTTTATGGGGAAATAGAAATGGATCTTGTACCAGATTAAGGGTTTCCGCATACAGTTTAGCGAGGCGTAGGACGCTCGGATAGTGTCACCCGAGCAGATCTGGTGGTCGGGATCTGACTACCAGTGACAGATCGAGCAGCAGGGTCCGGGGTTTAAACGGCTGGGGTGCCTCCCAACAAAAAGCGCCAGTCAGGGTTCGTTGGCACGACACTTGGGGCGGCCATGAATATGAGTGTGACAGATCATCGGTGGCCCATGCAGATAACTGATACGGGCTAGTTGTTCATGCGTGATCAGCTCGAGAAACTAGGGTTGCCAGGCATGAAACAAACAAGAAAAGTAAGTTCATTGGATATGTGAGATACAGTAGAAAGAAATTAATAAAATAAAATATAGAAATAGATGGGAGCGAGTGGCGAGCAATCCGCCTAGAATAAGAGGGTCGGGGCATGGGCCTCTCTTTTGAATGAGGATTTGGATTTAATTTTATTTAAATAAAGAAATTTTGAATAAATGAAATTGAGGTTTTAGACGGGAGTCCCGCACACCTACAAAATTGGGGGAATTAATTGGTGAATGGACCTCCCCTTTATAATTCATGGTTTAAATAAAATTAAATTATAATAATATGATAATAATATTATTATTATTTTGGTTATCAATCCTTAATTAATTTGTAGTATTTTCATATGGAATCATATTGACACGTCCTTAGCCGCAACATGGCCCTAACCCTGATAAGATCATTTCAAGATCAATGTTGGATTGTTAATTCATGTTTATGGATTGGATGAACATAATTCCATTAATAATAATAATAATAAATAAAAATTATTGATATTATTATAGTGAAATATTTTTTCTAACAAAGAATCTTCGAACAACATTCGTTCGATTAACCGTATGTGGCTTCATGACCCTGAAATTATGGGAATCATTTCCAAATTAATTTTAGGTATGTCATTTGCACTCATGGCTCAATCCCACGAGATGATGTTGAAGTGTAATGTGGTGAAATACGACTTTTTCATCGGGTGTTCGATTAGGTAAAATGAATATTCGATACTGTGTGTATTTCAATGAGGATCACAATAGTGTGAACTATATATATTATTTCAGGATCAATAAGTGGCTCCCATGAGGTTCTATTCATGTGCAATGCTGTGAAATAAAGCTCCTTCACCGAGTGCCTGATTCGAGCAATTGAATAGTCGATCCTAACCTCTTTTCTGAAATGATCACAATGGTTTGATATGTTCGGTTATCCTGGTCTTTTTAAGAAGGCATGTATGTGAAATTATTATTATTTACCTTCTGACAAATGATGAGAATCATGTGCTAATCATTATTTTTGGTCAGATATTCCATATACTCTAGGAGTACATTGACAAGTGTATTGGTGTGTGTACACTGCTTAGTACCCCAGTATGGAAAGGTAATTGGACAAGCAACAAGGTGGGTCCAGACATCGTGTGCTCACCATACACATTGTGTACCTCATTATGAATCTCCTACCTATGGTATCTCTTTCCGCTTGACACAGGTTTTCACCTATGAGTACCCTATCTAGAGTGTTTTTATATAGAATGTGATGGTTCCCTCTATAGTGGATTTTGAGATACAATGTTATATGTTCATGTCGTGATACTTATCCTGGTGAAATCTGACGATGACAGTGATTACGAACTGGTATATCAAAGTATGTTGGCCTTACGATCTAATAGGGATGAGCAGTGTAGTTCCTCATTTTAATTCCAATTGCTACACTCTAGCCGAGCTGGTCATGGATGCTCGACGATCATTAGAGTAAAACCCTCCTATTAAGCAGGGGAATGGGTTCTCATCCTATTTTGAGTGGAACCCTCCGACCAATCTATTAATGGGTCTATGAAGATATTCAGATTGGAACCCTCCTGTTGGGCATGGCATGGGTCCTCATCCTATTCCTAGTGGAACCCTCCAACTGAGCTGGCCATGCGTACTCTATGATATACAATATGGAACCCTATTACAAGGTAGGGAAAGGTTCCTCATCCTATTCCGAGTGGCACCCTCTAACCGGGCTATGAATTGTTCATCGATAATCATCAAAGTTTAACCGTTCTGTGGAGTAAGAAATGGTTCTTCATCCTATTCTATGTTGTACCCTCAAGCTAGGTAAAGCAACAGTCCTCGATGAAACATAGAGTGGAACGTTTGATCTGGGCCAGTCATAGGTCATCAACCATGAGATATGTCCCCTCGAAAGTTAGGCATAGAGATGAAACATTGTTTGGAAGATATCTGGACTCACAAAGAAGAGGGGTGAATTATCCACCAAGAAGCATTTTTGTGATGTGACATAAGACTGTGCACATTATTCTGTGTCTCCCAACGTGGATAGTATCAAGGTGTGGTGATTGAGTCCTATATACTTAGGTGTTCATGTAAAATGCATGAGATGTTGGGCATTGAATATTGACACCTTTTGTAAGTGTTGGCAACTCTTTTCCTCGGGTGAGTTATTAGATGGAGAACCCCTTAATCTCTCGTTTCAGATTCTTTTAGTGAGAATATATATATATATATATATATCATATATTAGTACCCACGCCATGGGTAAAGTTACATTGCTTTTTGGATAGTCTAAGACGTGTGGGTTATTCCACATGCTTTATGTGTTTAGCTTCATTTGGATGTATAAGTCTGCTATCCTACTATAGGTAGCAAAGACTCTATGAGAAGTTCATCATCTCACTGTGTCAATATCCTTGTGTTTGGATAATATTACTTTCAACATATTTTTGGTTTTATCTACACTCTATTATTGTTCATTGTTCTATCTTATGCTTTCATATTTATCTATACCTCTTTCTACTCCTTGTTAATCAATTTTGGGGCTTTATACTAGGTATTTATATACTCACCCCTACAAGGGATTCTCCCAACCTGTGTCATGTCTTTTTCAGATGTCAGAAAGATCGACTATGTCTTCAGAGGATCGTAGGGTTATGGGGTGTTTGGACCACATACAGTGGTCGTAGCTTGGGATACAGGAGATGAGCTATCTAGTCTATGTACTCTTTTCCAATTTTTTCATGTTAGGACATATTTCAGGTTTTAGATTGTATTTTTTCTCTTATTATATTTAGTATACACTGTCGTACATTGTTCTGTTTAGTGGTTCACTATATTTAGTACATTTATACCATTTTTTCATTCTTTATTTTCTTTCAACGTCACATTTTCATTGAATTGGATATGTGCATATGTACATTTTTTAGGAATCAGGCTACCCGAGTGTAGTGTGCCTATTTTGATTCTTTCTAACTGATGAGAACAATGTTAAAGACACCAAGTCAATTGTGCGGGAGGAAGATTTGGATTTTCAAGGCCCGATGAAGCGTGGGAGATTACAGAGGTTGAATTCCATAATGGGTGCCCATATCACTTCATTAAAGGCCCAATGGATCTTGCCTTGAATGTATGGAGAAAATGGGCCTATTATCTCACATATTCAAGCCCAAACATGATGTTTAATGCATGGCCCCATGGTTACAGGAATTTGGATGTCATTCCCACATAGAGGATTCTAGAAATGGCATCTTTGTAAGCCAAAGTAAAATGCGGTGGGCTATAGTTGGAATGTTGTCTGCTACTTTTCCAAAAGTCTTTGTTAGACTTTATCATTTTTTGACTTTTAAGGGGACATGGTAGGTTTATCCTTTATGACATTAGGGTTTTAGAACCTTGACTATTGTATCAACCCTTGTCTATAAATAGCCACCCCATGACATTATATTTTCATCCAAGACTTGAGATCTTATACTTGTTTCTCCCCGTTGTGTGAGAATTGTACTGAATTTTCCCATTGCTGTTGTGCATTCTTTCCTTGTCAATATACACGTTATATTGGTGATCCAATATCACAAAGCCCCCAATTTCATGCCTCAACCCATGTTCATTGTTGTGTGTATTGGCTATCATGTCCCTCACTTGAGTGTGTTTCTTAGTAGTAGGCCACACTCCTTATAGTGTTGATTGACTACTTGCATCCACTATACATACCCATCATCCCCCACTTAGCCCTGAACCACATCCCTCATCCACCGACCTATGCCGTGAAGGTCGGGCCGCCCCGTGCATCTCACATCAATTGGTATCAGTGCTCTGGTTGACATGGTATGCATCTATTCATTCATTTACATTACTTGTATGCCTTACCCTCTTTATCCTTCCATATCATTCACCCTTTCAACAAAAAAACTCCTTTCATGAAGACTTCCATGTTGGCCTATTTTGTGCAATTTAGATTATTATATTTGATCCATATTTACTTTCGTCTTCTTTGTTCATTTGATTCGCTATATGTGATCTTTATCCGGAAAAAAATAAAAAATTTTATCTCAACTCATCATTTTGTGCATTTCAAAATTAAGCACTGCCTTTATTCGAGAGATTTAAAAAAATGTCTTACTCTCCATTCAATCATATTGTGCTTTAAAATTCAAAGCAAAACACTTTTTCGGATGATTTGATGAAAAAAAGCGGATACAATTACATCATCATCGTGCTTTTCAATATTACCACTTTCCAATTCTGTACATCACTTTTTCCAATATTTTTCTTCATCGGCATATTATATTTGGCTAATATTGTTATTAATTTTTCTCATCTTGCACAATTAGGAAAACCCCAAATACCTCCTTTCTACCCCTTTTCCACCCACCATTTATCCATTTTCTACCCTCTCTTCACCTATTACCCTTTACCACTCAAGCGGGTTGTGTTAAACCAGCGCCCGACACAATATTGATTGGGGAAGGATTATTGGAATGGGATCATCCCAAACAAGGTATTATATTTCACCAGAGCATGGAATTTGAATTTAGTGTTGAGGGAGGAGAGAAATAAGAAAAAACAATCGTGTGTGAGTGAGTGTGTGCATCTTGTTGTGTGTGTGTGGGTGCGTACGTCTTCTGTGTGTGAGTGTGTGTACTTGTGTGTGTGAATGTGTATCCATGTGTGTGTGAGTGTGTAAATCATGTGTGTGTGTGTGTGTACATATCAAGTGTGTGATTGAGTGTGTATCATTGTGTGTGTTTCCCCCCAGTGTGTGTTTGCGTTTGTGTAACATATCATTGTAGAAGATCGTGGGAAGAAAATTGCTCATGTTAGCGATGAAGGAAGTTGAAGTAGATCACCCGCACCTGAAGCTACACAATTCCAAATACAAGCTTTGGTGAGCCACATCAAGAAGCTTCTTGATCGGAAGTTGGAGGTGCTACATGAGAGGATTGATAACCTGGAGAATCAATCAAGCCCAATGATGGTCTATGATAACCCGCAGTGAGCTCTGGCACCCCGTTGCCCCCACATCATGTAAGAGGAGATGGAAAATCAGGATGGTGATTTTGAGGATGTTCCACAAAGGAGGAGGTTGTTCCAATAACCTAGAGGAGGACAAAGGATACACCATGATGATGACCTACTTGGTGGGATCAAGGTGAAGGTCCCTTCTTTTCAAGGGAAATGCGATCTCGAAGCATACTTGGAGTGGGAGATGCAGATCGAGCAGGTCTTTTCATGACATGAAAATTCCAAGGTGAAAAAGGTAAAACTTTCTTCCCTTGAATTTTTTGATTTTGCTATAATTTGGTGGGATCATGTTCAAAAGGAGAGGGCTAGATATGGTGGACGTCCCATCAACACTTGGGAAGACGTGAGGATCTCCATGCAGAAGCGGTTTCTTCCCACACATTACCATAGAGATCTCCACAACAAACTTCAATGCCTCACCCAAGGGAGAAAGAGTGTAGAAGACTACTACAAGAAGATGCAAATTTCTATGATTCAGGCAAATTTTTAGGATGATCCAGAGGCAACCATTTCAAGGTTTTTACATGGGCTCAATCGGGAGATTGGCGATCTATTAGCGATATACCACCATGTAGAAATACATGATATGATCCATCAAGCAACCATGATCGAGGAACAAATAAAAAGGAGGAGCAACATGAGGAATCCTGCTACGCCTTTCACTCCATGGAGAAATCCAAGGAAGGAGATTGGATAACCATCAATGGAAAAAGAGGTGGTTGATCGCAAAAGTGAAAAGTTAATTGTTCAACCTATGAAACCTACTTTTGAGGACAACCAAACCAAGAATAGGGATATTCAATGTTTCAAATGTCAAGGAAGGGGTCTAATTACTAGTGAGTGCCCAAACTGGCTCACCATGACCATTAACAGGTATGGAGAATGGGAGACTGACGGAAAGTGTTCGGAAGAGGAGGATGATGAATCTACAGAAATTGATATTGGAGAGTTTGCAGAATATGGTGAGATTCTTGTCACTAGGAGAGTTCTAAGCGCACAAATGACCATGGGATAGAATGAGCATTGGGATAACCTTTTCCATACACGGTTCAAGATCCATGGGAAGGTATGTAGTGTTATTATTGATGGAGGAAGCTCTAGTAATGTTGCAAGCAACGAGTTAGTAGAGAAGTTTGGACTTCCTACTTTGAAGCATCAACAGCCATATCGGCTTCAGTAGTAGAATGATTTTGGGGAGCTAAAGGCCACCAAACAAGTGAAGGTACATTTCACCATTGGGAAGTAAAAATATGAGGTCTTGTGTGATGTTGTTCCTATGAAGGCTTGCTATTTGTTTTTGGGACGACCGTGGAAGTATGATCAGCGTGTTACCCATTACGGTTTCTTGAATTGTCATTCATTTTTACTCTGAGTGGAACCTATAACCCTCAACCCCATGTCACCCAAACAAATTCTAGAAGATCACATTTTGAGAGAAATGAAAAAAAATGAGTGATGTGGGAAAAAGAGTGAAATTTAAAGAGGAGAGAATGAGGGAAAGAGAGAAAATGAGAGACGAAAAGAAATGGAGATCAATGAAAAATCAAGTGGGAAAAAGAATTTTAGGGAAGAGAAAAGTGTGATGTTGGAAAACAATAGTGAGGTTAAGGAAGCTTTGTTTTCACAACAAACCCTCCTAGTACTTATGTACAATGTGGTGTTTCTAAATACTAACGACTTACCCTATTTTCCAAATGCTGTTGAGTCGTTGATGAAGGAGTATGATGGCATCTTTCCTGAAGAGGTGCCACCTATTTTTCCACCCAATAGAGGCATTGAGCATCATATTGACCTCATACCTAGAGTGTCACAACCGAACCGCCCTGCATATCGCACCAATCTGGAAGAGACAAAAGAAATTCAAAGGAAAGTTCAAGAGCTGTAGGATGTGGGATATGTTAGAGAGAGCCTTAGTTCTTGTATAGTGCCGGTGACTCTAGTACCAAAGAAGGATGGAACATGGAGAATGTTAACTGACTGTAGAGCCATCAACAACATCACGGTCAAGTAACGTCATCCTATCCCTAGCTTTGATGATATTCTAGACGAATTAAATGGTTTAACTATTTTCTCAAAATTTGATTTAAGAAGTGGCTACCATCAAATTAGGATGAAATAAGGATATGAGTGGAGAACTGCATTTACGATAAAACTTGGAATTTATGAATGGTTAGTCATGCCCTTCAGTCTCACCAATGCACCTATCACATTTATGAGGTTAATGAATCAGGTCTTACATGCTTATATTAGAAAATTTGTGGTAGTTTACTTTGATGACTTTTTTTATCGTAGAACTTTTCATGAACATGAATATCACTTAAGAAAATCCTTGAAGGTGTTAAGGAAGGAAAACCTATTTGGAAACATACCTAAGTGTGAATTTTGTCTCGATAAGGTTGTGTTCCTTGGATTTGTTGTTACCAGAAAAGGAGTTAAAGTGGACACCAAGAAGATCAAAGAAATACAAGATTGGCCAACTCCAACCTCCATTGGACATGTAAGAAGTTTTCATGAAATTTCTAGTTTTTACAGGAGATTTGTGAAGGAATTTAGCACACTAGCAGTTACATTGAATGAATTGACAAAGAAGAATGTTCCTTTCAAATTGGGGACAACTCAAGAGAAATCCTTCAATGCGCTTAAGGAGAGACTCACCCATGCCCCTCTACTGCACTTCCAAACTTCAGTAAGACATTTTAAATTGAATTTTATGAAAGAGGAATTGGCATAGGAGGAGTACTCATGCAAGAAGGTAAGCTTATTTCATTATTTAGTGAGAAGTTAAGTGGCCCAACCGTAAACTATTCTACATATTATAATGAGTTGTATGAATTGTTTAGAGTTCTAGAAACATGGAAACATTATCTTTGGACTAATGAATTTGTGATCCATTCTGATCACGACGGTCTTACATACCTTATGAGCCAAAATAAACTAAATAAGAGACATGATAGATGGTTGGATTTCATTGAATCATTTTCTTATGTCATCAAGCATAAAAAGGGTAATGAAAATATTCTGGCCGATGCACTTTCACATAGATATTCTCTTTTATCCTGGATGGATTAAAAAATCCTTGGTTTTGAATGAATTAAGGATTTATATGCCACTGATAGTGATTTTTGAGATCCTTATGATCATTGTAAAACTATAGTTAGTTGGGAAAATTTCTATTTACAAGATGGATTGTTATTACATATTGATAAGAATTTCATTCCCAATAGCTATATTTGTTTAATTTTACTAAATAAATCACTTTAGGATGGGTTAATGGGGGAATTTTGGTGTTGAAAAATCTCCCAGTGTTGTTTGTGAACATTTTTATTGGCCTTGGATATCTAGAGATGTTGAGAAATTTATGGGAAAGTTCATTGTTTTCCATAAAGCCAAATCAAAACTGAACCCACATGGACTATATCTTCCTCTCCCAATCCCCAACACCACTTGGGAGGACATATCAATAGACTTTATTGTGGGGTTAACATGGACCAAGAGGGGGAGAGATTCCATTTTTGTTGTGGTGGATCAGTTTTCAAAAATTGAACATTTTATTACTTGTCACAAAACTGATGATGCCACTAACATTGCAACACTTTTCTTTTAAGAAGTAGTTAAACTCCATGAAATCCCAAGGACCATTGTGTCAGACCAATACATAAAATTTCTTAGTTACTTTTGGAAGGCCTTGTAGAGAAAACTAGGTACAAAGATACTAATTTCCACTACTTTTCATCCGCAAACTGATGAGAAAATGAAGGTGGTGAAATGAACACTATCATCCCTTCTGTGAACAATTGTCAAGAAGAATATCATGAATTGGGAGGAGTGTCTTCCACATGTGGAATTATCATATAATAGGGCCAATCACTCAACTACTCAATATTATCCATTCGAAATTGTTTATGGTTTTAACTCTCTTTCCCCTATTGATCTAGTTCTTTTTCCTTTTAACGGAGAAACTAATATGGATGCAAAAGGGAACACAGAATTCATGAAACAACTCCATGAGAAGGAAAGGAAAAATATCGAGCGGATGACCCAAAAATATGTTGATCATGCAAACAATGTTCAAAAACAAGTATTGTTCAATCTTGGAGACTTAGTCTAGATTTATATGCAAAAGGAGAGATTTCCCGACAAATGGAAATCAAAACTCATGCCACGAGAAGATGGACCATTTAGAGTACTTGAGAAGATTAACAAAAATTCTTACAAGATAGATTTTCTAGGTGAGTATGGGGTTAGTGCCACATTCGATGTTTCTGATATTTCTCCTTTTTTGGGTGTAAAGGATGAAGAGTCAAGGACAACTCCTTTTCAAGAGGGTAGGATGATAAGAACCATGTTAAAGACACCAAGTCGATTGCATGGGAGGATGAGATGGATTTTCAAGGCCTGATGATGCGTGGGGGATTAAATAGGCTGAATACCAAAATGGGTGCCCATCTCACTTCATTGAAGGCTCAATTAATCTTTCCTTGCATGGATGGATCATATGGGCCTATTATCTCACTTATTAAATCCCAAACATAATGTTTAATGCTTGGACCACATGGTTGCATGAATTTGGATGTCTTTCCCACATGGAGCAAAGGGGCCTATTATCTCACTCCAGAAGTCTTTGTTAGACATTATCTTTTTGACTATAATGGGGTCAAGGTAGGTTTAGCCTTTATGACATTATGGGATTAGAACCATGACTATTGTATCACCCCATGGCTATAAATATCCACCCCATGGCATTGTATTTTCCTCCAAGACATAATTGAGAGCTTATA
Organism: Viscum album; assembly: GCA_963277665.1. NCBI lineage: Eukaryota > Viridiplantae > Streptophyta > Magnoliopsida > Santalales > Viscaceae > Viscum > Viscum album. The sequence continues at coordinate 4,126,257 of CAUJRU010000001.1, forward strand.
CTTGTTTCTCTCTGTTGTGTGATTATTGTTCCGAATTTTCCCCTTTCTCTTGTGCATTATTTTCTTGTCAATCTACAAGTTATATTGGTGATCCAAGATCACAAAGCCCCAATTCCATGCCTCATCCCATGTGCGTTGTTGTGGGTATTGGCTATCACGTCCCTCCCTTGAGTGTGTTTCTTAGTATTAGGCCGCACTCCTTATAGTTTTGATTGACTACTTACATCCTCTATCCATACCCATCATCCACCACTTAGCCCCGAACCGCATCCTTCATCAACCTACCTATGACATGAAGATCGGCCACCCCGTGCATCTCACATCAGTTGGAATCAGAGCTCTAGTTAACACGGTAGACATCTATTCCTTCATTTACATTACTTGTATGCCTTACCCTCTTTATCCTTCCATATTATTCACCCTTTCAACAAAAAATTATATTTTCTTGAATTCTTCCAAGTTGGCCTAATTTTTTCAAGTTAGATTATTATAAATTGAACCAAATTTTTTTTCACCTTCTTTGTGCATTTTATTTTCTATATGTGATTTTTATCCGAAGAAAAATAAATATAAAAATTCTCTCAAATCATCATCTTTTTCTTTTCAAAATTATGCACAGCCTTTATTCGAGAGATTTTAAAAAAAAAATTATAACTCTCCATTCAATCATCTTGTGCTTTAAAATTCCAAGCACCACACTTTTGGGGGAGATTTGATGAAAAAAAGCGGATACAATTACTTCATCATCGTGCTATTCAATATTAGCACTTCCCACATCCGTACATCATTTTATCCATCATTTTTCTTCATCCCCATATTATATTTGGCTCATATTGTTATTAATTTTTCACATCTTGCACAATTGGGAAAAACCCATATATCACCTTTTGACCCCCTTTTCCACCCACCATTTATCCATTTACTACCCTCTTTTCACCCTTTACCCTTTACAACTCAAGTGGATTGTGTTAAAACAACCCCCGAAACAATCTTGATTGGGGAAGGATTGGTGGCACGTGATCATCCCAAACAAGGTATTATATTTCCCAAGAGCATGGAATTTGAATTGAGTGCTGAGAGTGGAGAGAAATAAGAAAAAAAATCTTCTGTGTGTGAGTGTGTACATATTTTTGTGTGTCTGTGTACATCTTCTGTGAGTGAGTGTGTATCCTTGTGTGTGTGAGTGTGTATCCTTGTGTGTGTGAGTTTGTAAATCTTGTGTGTGTGGGTGTGTACTTCTCACAAGTGTGAGTGAGTGTGTATCATTGTGTGTTTTCCCCCTGGTGTGTGTTTGCGTTTGTGTAACATATCAAGGTAGATGATCATGGGAAGAAAATTTCTCATGTTAGTGATGAAGGAAGTCGAAGTAAATCTCCCACACCCGAAGTAACGCAATTAAAAATTCAAGATTTGGTGTTCCACTTAGAGAATCTTCTTGATCGGAAGATGGATGTGCTATATGAGAGGATTGATAACCTGGAGAATCAATCATGCCCAAGGATGGTCCATGATAACCCGCGGAGATCTCCGGCACCCCGTCGCCCCCACATCATGAAGGAGGATATGGAAAACCTAGATGGTGATTTTGATTATGTCCCACAAATGAGGAGGTTGTACCAACACCCTAGAGGAGGACAAAGGAGGCATCATGATGATGACCTACTTGGCAGGATCAAGGTGAAGGTCCCTTCATTTCAAGGGAAAAGCGACCCGAAAGCATACTTGGAGTGGGAGATGGGGATCGAGGAGGTCTTTTAATACCATGAATATTACATGGGGAAAAAGGCCAAACATTCTTCCCTTGAATTTTTTGATTATGCTTTAATTTGGTAGGATCAAGTTCAAATGGATAGGGCTAGATATGGTGGACGTCCCATAAACACATGGGAAGACATGAAGTTCGCCATGCAGAAGTGGTTTGATCCCACAAATTTCCATAGAGATCTCCAAAACATACTTCAATGCCTCACCCAAGGGAGTAAGAGTGTAGAAGACTACTGCAATGAGATGCAAATTGCCATGATTCGGGCAAACATTGAGGAGGATCTGGTGGCAACCATGGAATGTTTTTTACATGGGCTCAATCGGGAGATTGCCGATCAAGTGGAGATGTACCACCATGTAGAGATACAAGATATGATCCATCAAGACACCAAGATCGAGCAACAAATCAAAAGGAGGTGCAGCATGAGGAAACCTGCTACCCCTTTCACACCATATAGAAACCCAAGGAAGGATATTTGAGAACCATTAAAGGAAAAAGAGGTGGTTGATCACAAAAGTGACAAGGTAATTCTCCCACCTAAGAAATATACTTTTGTGGCTAACCAAACCATGAATAGGGATAATCGGTGTTTCAAATGTCAAGGAAGGGGTAAAATTACTAGTGAGTGCCCAAACTAGGGCACCCTGACCAACAAAAAGTACAGAGAACGGGAGACCGACGGAGAGAGTTTTGAAGAGGAGGATGCAGAATCTCCTGATATTTATAGTGGAGAGTTTGCAAAAGATGGACAGATTCTTGTCACTAGGATAGTTCTAAGCGCACAAATGATCGTGGGAGAGAATGAGCAGCTGGAGAACCTTTTCCCTAACCGGTGCAAGATCCATTGGAAGGTATTTAGTGTTGCTATTGATGGAGGAAGCTGTAGTAATGTTGCAAGCACCGAGTTAGTAGAGAAGTTGGGACTTCCTACTTTGAATCATCAAAATCTATATCAGCTTCAGTAGTGGAATGATTGCAGGGAGATAAAGGTCACCCAGCAAGTGAAGGTACTGTTCACCATCGGGAAGTAGAAATATGAGTTCTTGTGAGATGTTGTTCCTTTGAATGCTTTCCATTTGTTATTGGGATAACCGTGGTAGTATGATCGGTGTGTTACCCATAACGGTTTCTTGAATCATCATTCATTTGTACTCCGAGGGGCACCTATAACCCTCAACCCCAGGTCCCCCAAACAAATTCTAGAATATCACATTTTGAGAGAAAAGAAAAAAAAGAGTGATGAGGGAAAAAAGAGTGAAAATGAACGAGGAGATAATGAGGGAAATAAAGAAAATGAGAGAAGAAAAGAAATGGAGAGGAATGAAAAATCAAGTGGGAAAAAGAATTTGAGAGCAGAGAAAAGATTGATGTTGGAAAAAATATTGGGGTTAAGGAAGCATTGTTTTCATAGAAAACCCTCCTAGTCAATATGTACAAAGAGGTGTTGCTAAATACTAATGAATTAACCTGTTTTCCAAATGTTGTTGAGTCATTATTGCAAGAGTATGATGACGTATTTCCTGAAGAGGTGCGACCTGGTTTGCCACCCAGTAGAGGCATTGATCATCAAATTGACATCATACCTGGAATGTCACTACCGAACCGCCCTCCATATCGCCCCAATCCAGAAGAGAGAAAATAAATTCAAAGGCAAGTTCAAGAGCTGTTGGATGTGGGATATGTTAGAGAGAGCCTTAGTCCTTGTGGCGTATCAGGGATTCTAGTACCAAAGAAGGATAGAACATAGAGAATGTGAATTGACGATAGAGCCATAAACAACATCACGGTCATGTATCTTCATCCTATCCGTAGGTTAGATGATATGGTAGAAGAATTAAATGGTTCAACTATTTTCTCAAAAATTGATTTAAGACATGGATACCATCCAATTAGGAAGATATAAGGAGATGAGTGGAAAACTGCATTTAAGACAAAACATGGACTTTATGAATAGTTAGTCATGCCCTTTGGTCTCACCAATGCACCTAGAACATTTATGAGGTTAATGAATCATGTCATACATGCTTATATTAGAAAATTTGTGGTAGTTTACTTTGATGAAATTTTTGTTTATAGTAGGACCTTTCTTGAACATGTAGATCACTTAAGAAAACTCTTAGAGGTGTTAAGAAAGGAACCTATTTGGAAACATACATAAGTGTGAATTTTGACTCAATAAGATTGTTTTCCCTGGATTTGTTGTGAGCAGCAATGGAGTTAAATTGGACACTGAGAAGATCAGTGCAATACAAGATTGGCCAACTCCAACCTCCGTTGGATAGGTAAGAAGTTTTCATGGACTTGCAAGTTTTTATAGGAGATTTGTGAGGGACTTTAGCACACTAGCAACACCATTTAATAAATTGACAATGAATAATGTTCCTTTCAAATGGTGGAAAACTCAAGAGAATTCCGTTCATGCGCTTAAGGAGAGACTCACCCACGCCCCACTACTTGCACTTCCAGACTTCAGTAAGACCGTTGAAATTGAATGTGATGCAAGAAGAATTGGCATAGGAGGAGTACTCAACCAAGAAGGTAAGCCTGTTGATTTATTTATTGAGAATTTAAATGGCCCAACCATAAACTATGCTACATATCTTAAAGAGTTGTATGTATTGGTTAGAGTTATAGAAACATGGAAACATTATCATTGGCTTAAATAATTTGTGATCCATTCTGATCACGAGGCTCTTATGTACCTTATGAGCCAAAATAAACTAAATAGGAGACATGCTAGATGGATGGAATTCATTGAATCATTTTCATATGTCATCAAGTATAAAAAGGGTAAAGAAAATACTGTGGATGATGCACTTTCATGTAGATATTATCTTTTATCCTTATTGGATTCAAAACTCCTAGTTTTTGAATGCATTAAGGATTTATATGCCACTGATAGTGATTTTAGACAACCTTATGAACATTGAAAACCTGGAGTTAGTTTGGAAATGTTCTATTTACATTACATATTCTTATTCCGGATTGATAAGCTATGCATTCCCAATTTCTCTATTCATTTACTTTTACTGAAGGAATCACATTCGGGTGGGTTAATGGGGAATTCGGTGCTGCAAAAACTCTATGTGTTCTTAGTGAGCATTTTTATTAGCCTACGATATCTAGAGATGTTGAAAAATTTGTGGGAAAGTGCATTGTCTGCCATAAAGACAATTCAAAACTGAACCCACATGGACTATATCTTCCTCTGCCAATTCCCAACACCCTTTTGGAGGACATATCAATGGAATTTATTGTGGGGTCACCACAGACCAAGAGGGGGAGAGATTCCATTTTTGTTGTGGTTGATCAGTTTCCAAAAATGGCACATTTTATTCCTTGTCACAAAACTAATGATGCCACTAACAATGCAACAATTTTTTTTCAGGAAGTAGTCAAACTCTATGGAATTCCAAGGACCATTGTTTTCGACCAAGACACAAAATTTCGAAGTTACTTTTGGAATACCTTGTGGAGAAAACTGGGAACAAATTTACTATTTTCCACTCCTTTCCATCCACAAACAGATGGGAAAATGAAGGTGGGGAATCAATGATTATCAAATCTTCTACGAACAATTGTCAAGAAGAATATCAAGAATTGGTAGTAGTGTCTACCAAATGTGGAATTCGCATATAACAGGGCCAAGAACTCAACTACTCAAAATTCTCCATTCGAAATTGTTTATGGTTTTAACCCTCTTGCCCCTATTGATCTAGTTCTTTTGCCTTTGCAGGAAGAAACTAATATGGATGCAAATGGCACACAAAATTCATGAAACAACTCCATGAGAAGGCAAGGAAAAATATCGAGTGGATGACCCAAAAATATGGTGATAGTGAAAAATAGGGTTGCAAACAAGTGTTTTTCGAGCCCAGATACTTTGTCTGGATTCATATGCAGAAGAACAGATTTCCCGATAAGAAGAAATAAAAACTCATGCCATGATGAGATGGACATTTTCGAGTTCATGAGCGATTAACAACAATACTTACAAGATAGTTTTTCCAGTTGAGTATGGTGTAAGTGATACTTTCAATGTTTCTGATCTTTCTCTTTTTTTGGGTACAAAGGATGAAGTGTCGAGGACGACTCCTTTTCAAGAGGGGGAGGATGATGAGAACCATATTAAAGACACCAAGTCGATTGCACGGGAGGAAGAGTTGCATTTTCAAGGCCTGATGACACATGGGAGATTAAAGAGGTTGAATTCCACAATGGGTGCCCATCTCACTTCATTAAAGGCACAATGGATCTTTCCTTGCATGGATGTAGAAAATGGGCCTATTATATCACTAATTCAATACCAAACACGATGTTTAAATCTTGGCCCACAAGGTCACACGAATTTGTTTGACTTTCCCATATGGAGGATTCTATAAATGGCATCTTTGGACACCAAAGTCAAATCCGATGGGCAATAGTTGGAAAGTTGTGTGCTACATTTCAAAACGTCTTTGTTAGACATTATCCTTTTGACTTTTAAGGGGACAAGGTTGGTTTAGCCTTTATGACTTTAGGGTATTAGAACCTTGAATATTGTATCACCACTTGGATATAAATAGCCACACCATGGCATTGTATTTTCATCCAAGACTTAATTGATAGCTTATGCTTGTTTCTCCCAATTCTGTGGGAATTATTCCGAATTTTCCCCTTTGCTCTTGTTCATTCTTGCCTTGTAAATCTACAAGTAATATTGGTGATCCAAGATCACAAAGCCCCCAATTCCATGCCTCAACCCATGTGCATTGTTGTGTGGATTGGCTATCGCGTCACTCCCTTGAGTGTGTTTCTAAGTAGCAGACCACACTCCTTATAGTGTTGATTGACTACTTGCATCCGCTTTCCATACCCACCATCCACCACTTAGCCCTGAACTGTATCCTTCATCCCCCGACCTACGCCGTGAAGATCAGCCCACACCATGCATCTCACATCACTAACACTAGACTATGGAGGTGGGATTTGGTGTAGTTTCTTCTTGAGTCCCGACATGGGATGGGCCATGATAGAATGGTATCAGAACATTGTGGTAAATTCCATTGGAAAGTGTCCAGACATTTCCTCTTAATAGGGTTGATTGGGTTTAGATGAACTGTTTCAATGTTTCTTGAGAGAAACTCTTGGGCCATGGATTCTACTAATGGTGATGTGGACGACATATCGATTTCCCATGACCCTGAAAACCAACTAGTTGACTCGACATGCCGAGACATTTATTGTATGGATTAATTGTACATGCATTATATAGTATTGAGTCATTTACATTCCTTATTGATTCATCCCCCCATTGTTGTTGATATATATATATATATATATATATATATATATATATTCTCATCTGATCACGGTACTCCTTGATACCTTTCATGATGCCTCTACAATGACAGCCAACTATGATACCAGCTTCGATTTGTGATGAAGACCGTATGAGTGATGAGGACTATGTTCATGATCCATCATATGACCCCCATACTCCGTGTGGGAGGGTAGAAGAACCTACACATATTGAGAAGCAGATCATCCTAGAAAATCTAGTTAAGGATGTTCACATTAAATGTTCATTGTTCGAGGTCCACCATCAGAGACCGTTGAGGTTTGACGATATGCAAGATCCCCAGGAATCATAGAATTTTCTAGATCCATTGTTCTGCATTTTTAGGCTTGTTTGGACATTTATCGATTAGATGATGGCTTTAGAGGCTATTGTTTTACATGTTGTAGTCCGGAATTGATGGATCCTAGCTTTTAAGATGTATGCTGAGTTGATACATTCATGGGGGACTTCTAAAAAATATTTTAAGAGGAGTAATTCTCAAACTTCTTATTCTCTATTCATATTTTGGAGCATCTGGGGCTTCAATAATGACGGATGATAGTGGAAGTGTACAAAACTAGGTTCAGAAAACATAAATGCTACACTCTCTTCATGATCATAGTTGGATACTTCTGAATATAGAAGATTGAGAAGGGACTCTAAATATAGATTTGATCTAGTATAGTTTCCTTATGAATCCCCACCTATGATGAGGTGATGGAGTAGGCACATTTTACAGAGATATTTCTGTCAGAGGTTCTTCAGATAACTAGATCTAACAGTGGGCACAACATAGCTGAGTCATTTACACCAGTAGGATGGCACCAAAGACTATCCAACCAGACAAGCTGAGCATCCCAGGAATATAGTTGATGGATCACCACAACAGAGGCTGCACTGTGATCAAGGATCTCCTAGGCACTGAAATTTTTTGTCCCTAGAAAGGTGGAGATTGTAGAGGAGAAGGTGAAGATAAGGGGAGTGGACATCCCTATATGAACTGTATCACCCCAAGCTTCCACGATACACTTCTCTTTGAATAATACAATAGCATGTGTTGTACGCAACTTCGAGTTCTAACACACCACATAAAATCAAACTAGCCGTTAAGAATAGTAATAAAAACATTTTGAAATTTTATACATTTTATCTTTCAAAATGGACTTGATTTTTGGATTTGGAATGTCAAAATTATCTTAGTATGATTTTTTCATTTTTATCTAAAAGCATTCAATTCTTGATGAATATTGGAAAACACTGAGTTATAGTTTAAAACAAAATTTTTAATTAAATAATTATTTATTTTATTTAAATTTATTTTAGTTCAATATAGATACATAATACCTATATAAGTACAATGTGATTCATTGGAGTCAGTTTATAATAATTTTAGATATATACAAATTTTATTGAACTTTTTACCGTCTTTTACCCACCACTTAGGAGAATTTGAAAATTTACATGAACTTAATTTTACAGCTTCTGTGAGTTGAATTACAAAAATCTGAGAGACACAGTTGATATTAGTATGTAGAATGTTGTTCAATAAGAAGAAAATATTTTTTATTGAATAGTAACTTTTTACATTTATTTACAATGGTTAAATGTAAATATGATAATTAAGGGTAAAAATGATATTATTATTACCCTAACACATATCCTAACTCTATTGGATAAGTATAATTCGACCAAAAAAACCTTAGTAATAATGTATGAACCTCTTTCGTCTACTTGGTTTAGATTAGTACATTTATTATTATTTAATTCAAAGAAGATTTAAAAGAGATAAAATCAAAGTTTAATAACTAAAACATTTTTAATATAGAGTTACACATAAGATAAATTGGATTATAAATATTCATTAGAACGATAAATATATTTCATACATAATGTTATTTTATTTATATTTTTTAGACATTAAATAATTTAATTTATTTATGACACAATTATGATGCAGTAATTACCTAATTAATGAATGATTAAATTAATTGACATTATAAATATCCAAAAAATTGTAATTTGAGGATTTTTATGAATTACACTAATTTTCTATGTTTATATGACATATTATGGTTGGTTAGATGAGTTTAATTCGAATTAATAATAATTTTATGAATTTAGAAAAAACAAAATACCAAACAGTCTCAAAATTGACAGAAAAGAGTTTTTAAAACAAATATTATATTATTAATTTATATTCTATTTCTAGAAATATAAGGCTTGGCCAAAAGACTTATATAATGATATTTTTATCATTAATGAAGCTCTTGGGGTTCTCTTAGAAGTATATATTATTTTTATTAACCATATAATATAAAAATACTAAGATACATGATAAATGTCAAATTATTTAACTAAGAGTTAAATGTAAACGATAAAGTTAATATAGTGACCCAAACCTGTCTAGAACCTATTGGTTGAGTGGTTTTATACCCATCCCCACATTAGTCATTAAATAATCATTTTTAGAGCCATTATAAACTAAAAATGATTTTATTATAAAATAATATTTCTAGAATTTCCTAAGGTGCCCCTCACCCCTCTTATAAAAGGGCACCCCCCCTTCTCTCTAATTCATATATTCAATGCCATTTGGCTCCGCCAAACCCTGCCCAAATACCCTAAAAACTGTTCTCCCTTCATCTTAGATGCCTTTATTTAGTTATAAAGTCATCTTAAGGATCTATTTTTATCAAATCAAAATGAAGCACCCGAAGAAGAGGTAATTATTTCATCACCTATTTTAAGTTCGTCTCATCTTCCACTTCCTCTTTCTTTGTAGTTTCCATTAAAAAATAATTAATCCAGTATCTTCTATATAATTTGATTTTATTATAAATATGATACAAACATATTCATTATTCTATCCATCCTTTGATTTACATGTCACCATACGTGCATATGTACGGCTTACCGTCCCCACGTCGTGGTGTAATTATTATTCAATACATTATTATTTGGATATTTATAATAATGATGTGTAATTTATGGAAATAATAAATATAACATGATAATGATTCTTTATATATGATATAACACCTAATTATATGTTATTTTAATATCAAAAGAATGATATTGTCGCTCGTGCGTAGGTACAGATTATCCTCCCCACGAACGTGATGAGATTCTTTCTCCATCGTATCCATTCAAGACTAGTTTTCATTAGATGATTAAAAATAATGTCAACAGATATAATATCCTTATCAATATGAATAAGTGACATCCTATCCATAAAAAAACATTACTTACATAACGAATCATATAAAGGAAAACGAATCAGTTAATACTCGAAATGACGATAATACTATGATATTATTAACAACGAATTATTAAATGATCATATATGATATCATATTAATGTATAAGATTCTTGTATAATTTAATAAAAATTATTTCACCATTATATAGGAGGTTAACCTAAACTCAACCAAGGAAAATTACAAGGTAAGGGTTAATTTCACAATCTTTTTTTATCCGATGTTGTTTATAAGTAATTATCTACCGTGACCTCTTTATCATCCACATGCATGTTTCTAAAAAATGTGTTTCAAAACATTTTTACTATTTACTAGAAAATGGGGTAAAGTCACGTATACCCTTATTTGACCTTATATGTTTTGGAAGGAATCTTTCCGTCATTTTAAAAACAAGGTACATTATGACCTTTTGGACAAAGTTAAGGTAAGAATGTTTTTTAACTTCACTAGTGGAAAAACACAAATTAACATGGGTTATTTTTTGACGTCGGTTTTGAACCGACATCTATAAATGTGACGTTAAAAATATGGTTTTGGGCGTCGGTTTTTGAAAAACTGACGCCGAAAAGAATTTTTTTATGAGTTTCGACATCAGTTTTATCTAAAATTGACGCCGAAATTGAATTTAGACAGTCCTTTAGGTGTCGGTTTTATCTAAAAGCGATGCCAAAAACAGGTTCGGCCGGCTTTTTGGTGTTGATTTTATCAAAAATCGATTCCGAAAACCAGGTCTTCATCATTAGTTTTAGATAAAACTGATGTCGAAAACCCTGTTGAACTTGTTTCCGATGTATATTTTAGATAAAACCAATGACAAAATTCAATTTTTTAAACAAAATTTGTCATCGGTTTTTCAAATAACCGTTTCCATAATTAATTTTTTTTATAAAATAATTAAAATTACACTTCCTAAAAAATCTAAACCCCTGTAAAAATACCACAATATACAACAACAATCAAACAATATTTAACATCCAATGCCACTTATAACATAAATGATTATATTCAGTTAATCAAAAAAAATTATCTATTCCATGTTATTATAAAGTAAAATTAAAATACACGTACATGCAATCAATGGATTCAAGAAATTTTAGGACATTTGCAAGTCCCACGACTCCAGCATTTACAGTTCTCACACCACCCAACTATTCATTAATTCCAAAGACAATACATTTGAGTTATTGAATAATTTACATGTATTCCAGTTAAAGATCAATGCATCAATAAATCTAATAAAAAATAAGATAAAGACATTACAGTGGCACTTGATAGAACTCAATGATTGTGATGTACTTATTATAGTCATGTGGCTACACCTAAAATTCAATTCATTATGGATACTAAGTACCATGCAAGAAATTGATGCCATGTAGATATCAAGTACATGTTCACTCGTCGTCATTATGGTCTGACTCAATACTCAATGCCATAAAGATAACATGTAATATGATTAATGCAGTTTTTGATTGTTCTTGGTCACTTCTAATGTCTTTTGTATCATTTTTTCATAGAGTTGATTCTTGTAGGACATGGGTTCATGTTAGCATGAATAGTACATATCCTCTCATCACATGGTTTATTGATTATTTATTCTTTTATATACCGAGAATAAACATGAAAAAACCGACGCTGAAAGTTAATTTTTTTTAGAAAATTCAGAATATTACACTTTCAAAATAATGTAGAATTAAAATAGTCGTAACTGAAATTTACGGAATTCTCATTTTTGGTTAATGTTGAAGGATTAATTTGATTATTAGTAGGTTCAAACACCTAATATATCAAAAGAGATAGTTTTTTGAACCCATATGTATTATTATTTATAAATATTAGAATATACATACCACAAATATTAATCAAACATAACTAATAGTTCACAAATGTTGATTGAATATGGGCCATATCAGATTGAGAATAAGACTGTGAATCATTTAATGCCAACAATAATATTCAGTGATATGAAATTAAAAAATAAAATAATATGGTAGAAAATATATAAAAAAATTAATACAACTATCCTTATGAAAATTAGTAGTTTGCCCAGTTGTGATTATCTCATACATGAATCATAGAATATAATAACCACAATCAACATGTCCGTTTTGACGATTACACTGTAGTTATAAAACATTTATCTTATAATAAAAACAAATATATAACAAAAATATAAAAACAAATTACATGTACTTCCACATATTTGATTTTCGTTTGTTTCTTTACTTACATGTATTCCTTGTTAAAATGTTTCCATGAACTGCATTTTTTTATATATGAACTTATAAAAATTGCCTAAATAATGAAAATTAAACAGAATGAGATTATAAAAAATAAAAAAACTTAACTATTTATTATGGTGGAAAATGGTTTACGCACTTTTCCTAATAAAGAGAAAAACCAATATAAGGAGCATTCCCTTGGAAAAAATATGCCTAACATCTAATGCCCCCAATAATACAAAAATTTCACAATTAATGATATTATAATGATCATTAGTTCCTAATTATTTTCATTTTATTACATATCAAGAAATGGAAAAAACCATCACTGAATCTTTGTCTGTGATAATCTCTTGGATATATATTGAACTCTCTCACCATTCTTCACATGTTTGACTTCCAAGGAAATGTACTATGGATCTACAAATCTGTAAATTCCTGTAGTTTCATTTTTTAAAATAATGTTGTGTAGATACCTAATTAAAAAATAAAATATAGTTAGTCAAATACATAACAGTATTTTATTAAATAAATAGCAATTCAAACGTCAATTTACATACATGGAAAACAACTGCACCACGCTCAGCTCGATATTTTCAAAATTAACTAAATGCTTGATATCTTATTTCATTAATGTAAATCGATAATTTCTTCCACAAATATGAAGCGTCATCAAAAACTCATAGATAAAATTCACTGAATAAGAGGACTCAGATAATCTTTTCAACCCATAAGAAATATTAGATGTATCCACAACCGACTGTTCCTGAACATTTTGTTGCATTTGTGCAGTTTATTTTGATTTCAGATATTCCTATATAAGTTAAATGTCAAAAAACAATATAAGTATTTTTGAATAATTTGTAATTAATATTTAAAAAAATGTATTCCTCATGTGAAATATAACGATGAAGGGCAGTTCACCAAAGTAAAAAATGGCCCATACATTTCCCAATACTTGTGATCTCCACAGTAGGAAATGGTACTAGAGTAGTAGGATCTATAATAACAAGTACTGATACACTATCCTAACCCATCATCATAGGCTGATTATTTACCGAGTACCACAAAAAATACTCCTATCCTAATGCAACAATATGTATATGAGGATCTCCCACAAACAACTCACAATATAAGGCTTGACCCGAGGGAGGAGGTGGAGGCTCAAAGTAAGTAGGTGGAGCAGGGTAGTCCAGGTGAGCAGGCTGAGAGTGAAGAAAATTGAAAAAGGTATATTAGTGTTTAAAATTTATAAAATAGAAAAATTGATTAAAATAAAATAATATACCTCGAAAGGTAACTTTGACGGGGCATGGCAAGCAGATGGGGCAGGGTACTCTGGGTGAGTATGCTGAGAATGCTAAAAAATGAAAAAGTTATAATATTGTTTATAATTTATAAAATAGAAAAATTGATTACAAATAAACAATATACATCGGAAGGATGCACAGATGGGGCATGGTAAGTAGATGGGGTAGGGTGGTCGGGTTGAGAAAACAGGGAAGGCTGAAAAATGAAATAATTATATTAATAATTATAATTTATAACATAAATAAATTTATGGAAAATAAATAATATACTTGGGAAGGTTGGGCTGACTATGACTATCTTTCCAAGTGTTCTAATGATGCTTTCTGCACTACTGCATGAATTTTATCACCCAGAGACTATTTCATATCTTTCAGCTCTTCCTTTAAGGATTCTATTTGTGGGTATCCTGATTGCTTACTCTTACCAAACACCTTATGAATACTAGCACCCGCATTATATCCTCTAACATGGCCGGGGTGTTCTGCCTTTCCCAAAGTAGTGGCTAGGATGTCCATCCAACCCTCGGGGATAAAAGAGCCGTGTGTCTCTTTCTCCTGATCTTCATTATGAAATTAAAATTAAAAAAGTTATATTTGTGTTTATAAATTATAAAATAGAAAAATTGTTAACAAATAAATAATATTTACTTACAATTCTATCAGCTACTTGATGAGATTTATTTGTAATATACAGTTCATTTTTTCTTTTTCTTTCATGTTTCCATTTATCATGGCGAGTGGGAGGAGATGGAGGACCAAAGTGGACTTATTCTGAACCACTACTTGATCGAGCTCTTAATGCTTCAAATTTTTCTCCAATAATTTTATGCTTAAAATATGAATACCCACCACGTGATAACGTATGAGGGTATATGTTTCTCAACTAGATATCCTGATGAGATCTCCGGGAGGCCTGTTATATAAAAACAAACTACAAATTAATAAGAAAAATATAGCATAAATTTCATAATATAAAATAATTACAATACCTGAAATTTCTCATCAAGAAGACTATCAACAAATCACTTCTTTGTTTCTTCCTTTATATAAGAATACTTAAGACATGGGCTTTCAAACCATCACTTTCCCAAAACATAATTTATTGTCAGTATGGTTTTAAAATCTCTCCATTGAACCACCGCTAAAGAGAGATGTCATTTCTTAATTTTTTTGGTTTCCTCAAAAGTGAATGTCATTTGTAATTGAATAAACTAAATATGTAATTTAAAATATATAATATTCAAGAAATAAAATAAATGAAATAAATTAAGATATTTTACCGTCACATCCTCCCAAAGCTGCTGCTTCGTCGTCTTTTCCACTAACTTCCAATCAGGATATGAAATACTAATCCTGCAATGGCTTTGCATAACTATATAACTGACAAATTGTACTGCATTTGGGCCAACTGCATTATTATTATCATCAAAACACATGTGTAATTTTTCATAATCAAGAGAAAGTGATAGTTTTGGTAAATGTGTAATACCACGTTTACCAACATGAGAACTTGATTTTTGAGTAGTGACAGGAGAAGTATCCTTCGTCGAGGATGCATCAGTAGTCCTACAATTTTTTTTTGTAAGTTAACAGTTTTATTTCATTAAATTAGTATATTACTGAATATTTAATAATATATCAAAATAGATATACCTCGGTAACTGGTCCTCTCTGTCTGTATCTGAAATTGATACTATAATGTCTAATGATGTTTTGTGTACCTGTATATCAATAGAAAATTGAATAATTAGAAACAAGGAAGACAAAAATAAGTAAGTAAAAAAGTGGCATGAATTTGTAAGTTTCAAAAATGGAAACAAAATATAAATATTTACTAGAAAAATTAGGAAACTAATTTATTGTTTTCCCACATTCCATCATCATGGTCAGTATGTACTGCATGCACTATGTATGTCTTATAAACATTGTAATTATCTGAAAATTTCATAATAGATTAATAAGGCTCATGTAAATCCCTAACATTATAAGAATCATCCACATCAACCAAATGGTATATTTTTCCTTGCAAAGCAACTGACCACCGATCATTTGATGGATCAATGACATAAAATAGTTGTTTTTCATGTGTCTCCATGATTAAATGATTCCTCGTTGTAATTAAATCTTTTTGAATCAACCAGTTTAAACACATATTCATCATTTTTCACACCACTATTACTATCATCCCAATTACACTTAAAAATAGTGACATTAAATTTAATATAATCAATTTCCCATATGTCTTCAATAACTCCAAAATATGATGTTGATGTAGAAATTTGGTTTCTATCTTTGGAACTTGAAAAATGCATTGCTTTAGTGAAAACCATCACACCACTATTCTGAACGCTACTCTTGTAATCTACATTTTTTGTGTAAAATGTGTATCCATTGATATCAAAACTGGACCCTGTGATCACATTAAGAGATGGTCCCCCTACTAACCACTTCAATTTTTTTGATGAAGATATATTTGGGGTGCCTTTCTCTTTAAACCATGAAACTAATGTCTTATTATGCTCAATCATCAACCACTTTTCGTTTCTTTTCTGATATCATAACTTTAATTCTGCAATATCTGAGGATATATATGATTTAATTTCATCTGTGTTGTTCCAAATCTATAAATGTGTCTGCATCACTTCATCATGAGGAATGAATATTATATTTAATCCTTGAACCCCTCTACCTTCACTATCAACTGTCATATGTCGAGATACAGGGAGACCGATATGCTCCAACTGATTCAATTAATCAGTATAGAACTCAATCACCTCTTCTGATACATATTTTTGAACAATATAGGCCTCTGGTTGATAATGATTTTTAACATATCCTTTCAAAATTTTCATATGTCTTCCAAAAGGATACATCGATATTAAATAAACATTCCCACATATTCTTATCTCACCCACCAAATGAATTATCAGATGAACCATTATGTCAAAAAATGTGGGTGGGAAATACATTTCTTGTTCACAATGAATAAGAATTTCTTCATTCTCCAACACATCTAACAAATTTGGATCAAAAAAATTACTAAAAATTGATTTGAAGAAATTACATAACATGATGATAGTCTTTCTGACAGCTGTTGGCAATATACCATGAACTACTACTAGTAGAAGTTGTTACATCAACACATGAAAATAATGAGATTTCAAACCTATTAATTTAAAATCCTTCAATGAAACTAAATTTTTCACCTATGAAGAAAAACCACTGGGTACTTTAATACCATGAAGACACTGACAAAAATTCATCTTTTCAATCTTGCATAATGTGTGACAAGTCGGAGGTAAATATGTTCTGTTTCATTTCACAGTGGGTCCTAACTCCAAATGTATTATCATTAATATTAAGTCCAAACTAGCATGAAATCCATGTTTTTTCTTTCCTATTATGTCTAACAATGTTCCAATCAAACTGTCACATATGTTTTTGTCAACATTCATAACATCAATTTTATGTTTTATCTCTAAAAATTTCCAATAAGGTAGTTTGAAAAAATACACTGCTTCTTCCAGATATGTTTTTGAAAACCAGAACTTATTCTCTTTTCAAATGTCAAATCAATATCTTTCACTCTGTCATAATATTATTCAACTGACAATGATCAAGTGGGAAGGCTGTATTCTTATAAACCGTTAAATTATTTTTTCAATCTACGATAAGGATGATTAATTCGCAAAAATCTTCCATGTCCCATGTAAACTGTCATTCTTCCATTCTGCAATTGATAATATGAAGTCTGTTCTTCACAAATTGGTCATACTTTATGTCCCTTAACACTATATCCATATAAGTTTCTATATGCAAGAAATTCATTTATTGTGAACATTATCATAGAATGCAAAAGAAAATACTCTTTCTTGTATGCATCGAAAACTTTAACACCTTCCTCACATAGAAGTTTCAAAACATCAATCAATGGTGTAATATACACATTAATATCATTTCCCAGTTGTTTTGGTCCAGAACTCATCAAGCTCATCATAAGATATTTTTTCTTCATACATTGATGTAGGAAAAAGTTGTAAACTACCAACAAAACAGTCAATGAACTATGTTGGATACTGAGGCTCCAATATGGATTCATTCCATTAGTACACAATCCCATTCTAAGATTTCTAAAATCACTTCCAAAATAATGATTTTTTTTTCAAAACTCTTCCACTGTGGTGAATCGTTAGGGTGACATATGTTACCATCAGAGTTGCACTAATCTGAATGCCATCTTAAATTTTTTGATTCAATTGAATTTTCAAATAGACGCTTCAAATGAGGAATTATTGGAAGGTACCGAATTGATTTAGTAGGAGTTTTGATTCTGGTACCTAAAAATGAATCAGAATTGAATTATCCGAATTGTTTGCAAAAAATGTTGGATGATTTCATTTGAATGTACAAAATTGATTTTTCATGACATTAGATGACATCACCTAAGATTGAATATGAGTTAACTTTCCCATCTATCTTATAGCGTGATGTCCCACATGTAGGACAACATGATAAATATTCATTTTCATTTTTATATAGTACACAATCATTGGGGAAATCATGTATCTTTTTATACCCTAATCCCATTTGGTATAATATTTTCATTGCCTCATAATTGGAATCTAGAAGCCCATTACCTTCTGGAAGTAACTCTTTTAAAAGAACAAGTAAAATGGAGAAACAATTATCACACCACCCATTTTTTTATTTTAAGTTAACTAATGTCAATACCGCTGATAACACTGAATATTTACTACAATTTGGGAATAATGGTTTCTCAGAATCTCCATACAATTGTTCAACAGTTGGTGTTTTTTGATGGTTTCAACACCTAAATCATGAATAAATTTTACAATACGATCCTCTGCCTCATTATGAATATCTTCATCAACATTGGATGTTGAATTTTTAGTTCATTCACCATGAAGATCGAATATGTATAATTAAGGCTAAAACCATAAAAAATAAGATGATACTTGATTTATATAAATATTAACATTCTCATATTTACACACTTCACACATGGATCGAAAATCAAATCAATATTTTCAAGATTTCTTTTAGAAAATTCCAAAAAATTATCAACTCCTTTTTCATATTCACTAGTGGTTCATCGTAAAAGAATAATATTACTATCCATTAAATACCTGATATCACAATATAATTGGTGAATATATTAAAAAATATAAACATTTAAATATCTATCATATAAATTGTAAACAAAAACATATTTAATAGAAACTATTGACAATCAGATAGAAGACATCAAATATGAAACACATTTACAAATATAGTAAACATTTTATTTTCATATTATATACACGTGTGTTATATTGATATTAAAATTTAATTATAATATCATTATTTTAAAATTTATTAGTTCATTTTACATTTTTGTTGCATTATTTTGATGTTTCATGTGTCAAAAGTATTTAAGAGTTCATTCAATTAAAGGATGCAGTAATTCTATAGGGTGAAATATGATTGGAGTCAATGTAAAAATATACAATTTGATGACAGGATAATTAAGAATGTTTTTTGAATATAAATTAAACCGTGTCTAAACAAATTTAAAATAAAATATAAACTAATAAATAAAGAAAATCAATAATAAAATTGAATGAAAAATGATTTATCTACAAAATAAAAAAAACATACAAAATTTGAAGTTCAACCCGAATGAAGATCCTCAATCCAAAATTCCTTTGTATAATGAATTCGAAAAAATACACTACCAAATATACACCAACAATGATAATACAAACAAAAAATATTGATAAACAAAATCTAAAACCGAACCAACATTGAAATTCGCGTAAAATATGGTTATGAAAGAAGAAATAAACAATGGAAGATAAAACAAGAGATAAACACGAAGAACACAAACCAAAATTCATGAAAATGGAACAAAACCGTCAACAATGTCCTCCAAAGATCACAAATAGTGCTTCAATGGTCGTCGGAAGTCCATGAAACCATAGCAGATTTAAATTTCGACGATCCAACAAAATGAGGGTTTCGTGACCCCAATTAATTTTAAAAGATTTTCTGCGTCAGTTTTGTTAAAAACTAATGCTGAAAATTAAAAAAAAAACATTTGGCGTCAGTTTTGAGAATAACCGACACCAATAATCCGTTTTTTTAATTTTCGGTGTAGGTTTTTACCAAAACCGACTACAAAAATAAACGGGTTTCTATGTTTCGGCATCGGTTTTGGAGAAAACCGATGCCGAAGAATCAACTTATGGCGTCATTTTTCGTTAAAACCGACGCCAAATTTATTATTATTATTATTGGCATTGGTTTTCTTAAAAACCAACGCCAAGAATTTTTTTTGATATTCCACATTGGATTTCACAAAAACGACGTGAAATATCATCGAATAATTTTTTTTGGCGTCGGTTTTACTAAAATCTGATGCCATAAATTTCCCTCACATACTATTGGCGTCGGTTTATAAAAAACCAACGTTATTACATCGATGTTAAATCCTGTATTTCCACTAGTTCTTATACAGTGGGTGTGGCTATTCTCTGTCAATATAACATTGTCGAATCTTTCTTTACAAGCTTATAAGAATATTTTCCAAATAAATGTTTTGTTTATAATCATTGGAATCTTAAATGTGTTCAAAATAGAAAGAGATATTTCTCTAAAAAAAGGTTTTGATTTCATCTATGTCCACATAATTTGATGGATTTCAAGTCTATTCAAAGTTGATTTTTTTATGATACAAAAATTCCATAATGTATTGAATGTTTTGTGATATGTTTGATTGTGGATGTGAAATTTTTATACCATTAATGGTTTTTGGTTAATGTTTTGACTTTTTGTATGCTAGTTTTAATACGAATGTTTACGTTATATTTCAACAATTTCATATGAGGAATGTATTGGACTTATTAAGTGACGGGTGGAGCCTATTATACCTCCTAGATGCATTGGTAGGTATCAAGAGACAACTAGACGTGGAATTGGTCGAGGGCTTTCCCAATTTGATATATGGTTTTGGATGAGGCCTTAATCATTTTTAGACGTCTTGGCCAAGGCTATGACAAAATGTTTCAGAATGTCCGACATTATACATGCCCTCATTATGAAAATAATATTTATGGTTTATATGGTCATTAGACTAGTAGAATACCCATGATTATGTTTTATTATGGCATTATTTATTCATCTCATATTCCTGCCATAAAAGCATTCATGTTTATTATTGGTAAAGGAATGTTGTTTCAATTATTCACCATGCTTAATATTTATATTATCTTCCACTGTATTGCTTACCCTTACTGAGAATTTGATCTCACCACTTTCTTATGTTTCATTTTCCCATGATATGCAGAATATAGTTATGAGTGGCTTGCAGCCATAATCTAGGAGGCTTGGATGTTTCTAATGGAATAAATTCGTGTTGTATTTCATTTCAAGTTAGAAAATTGAACTTATGTATGAATCTTGTTTCCAGTAAAACTAAAATGACCTGTTTTTCGAGACATGATTTCCTTGTGATCATGCCAATGTTATTTAATAATGCACCGACTCTGGATAACTAGGGTCAGGGCTTTACAGATTTTATGGGAGAAAGTTTAGTACAAACCATGGAAACTAGATTTAGATAAACTCTGATTAGAGCACATTACCCTAATATAGGATTTGAGGATTAGTATAGAAGAACTTCCTATAATTTTGATAAGGTAATGATTTTGTGAGTTTTCCAAGAAATACATCCCTGTCTGGATACGAGCAGGTAGAGGCGGCTCTGGAACATATGAACCTAGTGGTAAAACCCAAAACACCGCTTTGAGCTAGACACAAATGTGAACTGGTGCACGACAATGGCCCTTGCTGCACTCTTGGTTACGACACTCCCAGATGATATGCTTAGGAAAATTATCATTTTCTTTAAAAACCATTATAAAGGGCTTATGAGTATATAATTTCTCAAAAAAACATTTTTCCGATTAAGGATTATATCCATAAACTATTCAATTTAGGTTATGTGTTTTATAAGTTTGGATTTATGTATTGCGATTCATAAACTAATATAGATTATTCCATTGATTAGAAATGGTACCTAGTGGAAGGCATGAAAACTCTATCAATGCACACACTCCATGTATGGATTTCCCTCCGGGTCAAGATAATTATAGTGGAGATGGTTATACAACTGGTGCTGATCAGCTTATCACAATATTGGGACAACTCACTCAGGTTGTGAATAATAACCTTAACCGTATGGATCACCCTAATCCATACCATGGAGGATCATTGTCAGATCACATCATGAGGCAACAACCACCAACATTCAATAGGGGTTCAAATCCACTAGTAGCTGACAAATGGATAAATTCCATATAGAAAATATTACATGCATTGGGGAGTAGTGAAAGGGAAAAACTTGACATGGATGTTTACTACCTCACTGGAGATGCTGATCAACGGTTGTCATTGATTCAAAACACAAAAGAATAAGATGAAGTATCAAATATGGAATGGAGGGAGTTTAAAGAAATTTTCATAGAAAAATACTTTCCTCAAGACCATCGAGCAGATATGGAAAGACAATTTTGGAGTCTGAGTCAAAAGGAGGATGAGAATGTCACAAAGCATGAAGCTAACATTACAAGGTTAGCGAGGCATGCTGCAGATTATATACATAACCCAAGAAGTTATATTGTTTGTTTATTTGATGGGTTAAAACCAATTCTCTCTCAAGAATTAATATCACAATCGTTCTCATCATATGAAGATATTGTCTCGTGTGCTATCAAGACAGAAAAGAAATTATCTATGTCATATGACATTAAAGGAAAGAAAGAGAAGAAGAGATCTATTGAACACACTGGGAAAGGAAATAAGGAAACATGGATGAAGGAAAGAATTGAATTTCCACCCATTGATAATTGTGTAAGGAAGAACCGTGGTTCCTATCTACAAGGAAAGGAGTATGCTACAAATGTGGACACAAAGGCCATCATTCTGGTGATTGTAAGGGAAAGAAATATTCCACCAATGTTCAATGCTACAATTACAGGGAGATGGGATATTATGCAAAGCATTTCCTAAGTGTCAGGGAAACATACCTCAGAAAAGGACAATGGATCAAGGCCAAGCTTATGCGATCACTACTGCTGAGGTTGAAGCCCCGAAAGACATGGTGGCAGGCAATTTAATGGTTTCCTCATGTTTATCCAATTCTTTATTTGATTCTGGATCATCGCATAGTTTCATATCTTCCTAGTTTTCAAAGAAAATTGTATATTTCCAATATGATTTAACAAGGGAGTTATCAGTCAAAAATCCTAAGGGAAGTATCGTTGCTACAACGTTTTGTGAATCAGTTCCCATTAGGTCATATAAATGTTCATTATCTACTAATCTCATCGTCATACCCATGATTGAATTTGATATAATCGTCGGTATGGATTGGATTGCAGACCATGATGCAAAGATATATTTTAAGGAGAAGGAGGCTACTATTTTTGATGACTATGATAAAGAACACTTTATCTTTAGAGCAGAATTGTCACCACATAATTGTTATTTAGATCCACTGTTAGTAGCTAAAGTAAATTAAATTATTGATGAGGAAGAGAATGATATAACATTGAGTGAGGAAAATAATGTTTCTAATAGAGGATATACCTCTTTTTCAAGAGTTTGTTGATGTATTTCCAGTGGATTTACCTGGACATCCTCCAGAATGAGAAAATTGAGCTTTCCATTGATTTAATTCCTGGTTCAAGGCCCATATCAAAGACCCCTAATAGAATGGCCACTGTGGAATTTGTGGAACTAAAGAAACCACTAGAATAATTGAGTAAAAAGGGATTTATTCACCCTAGTGTTTCTCCATGGGGAGCCCCTATCCTATTTTTTAAGAAGAAAGATGGATCTATGAGGTTGTGCATTGACTACAAAGAGATGAATTCAATAAACATAAAGAACAATAATCCCCTACCTCGCATTGAAGATCTATTCAACTAAATTCATAGAGCTCAATAATTTTCAATGATTGACCTTTGATCTAGATATCATCAGTTGTGTGTGAAGAAGGAAGACATTTCGAAAAGAACATTTCGAACCAGGTATGCGCATTATGAGTTTACAGTAATTCCTTTTGGATTGACTAATGCACCCTTCATATTCATGGATCTAATGGATAGTGTATTCACGGAATATCATGATGACTTTGTACTGGTATTTATTGATTATATCTTGTTATAATTCAAATTCTACAAAGATCATGAAAATAAATTATGCATTATCCGGGTGTCTCTGAGAAGACATGAATCCTTTGGGATGTTTAGCAAGTCTGAATTCTGGAATCATGATATTTCCTTTCTTGTCCATATTGTCTCCTAGGATGGAATCTCTGTTGATTCTTCTAAGACCAGTGAAATCCAAGAATGGCCAACAACGATGAGTATAACTAAGGTACACTGTTTTATTGGTTTAGGACATTTCGTCCAGAATTTTTCCCGGTTGGATAACCCATTAACAAAGCTCACATGAAAAGGGGTTAAATTTTGTTTGGACAAAAGAGTGTGAAGAATGTTTTGATGAATTGAATATAATATTAGTCAATTATCCTATCATGACACTACCATCAGGGAATTATGGGTTTTTTCTTTATTGTGATGCATTGAAGAAAGGACTTGGTAGTGTTCTTATGCAAAATGATAGAGTTATTGCCTATGCATCACGACAACTAAAAATTCATTAGCAAAACTATCCTAATCATGATATTGAGTTAGCAGTTGTAATCTATGCTTTGATGATTTGGAGACACTATCTCTATGGTGAAAATGTGAGATTTATACTGATCAAAAGAGTTTCATGTATATTTTCTCACTTAAATAACTCAACATGAGGAAAAGGAGATGCCTTAAACTACTCAAGGATTGTGATTTCACAATACACTACCACCTGAGGAAGGAAAATAAGGTGGCAGATGCCTTGAGCAGAAAGGATCATGATGTTTTTAACAATATGAGTGTGGAAAAGGATCCTATATACATGGATATAGTATAGATGGATATGGGAATCACCATGGAAGGTGAAACATCAATACTTTTTCTAATGGTTGTCAAAACATCATTAATAGAAAGGATACGAGTTCTCAGACTAATGATGAAGAGTTCAAAAAAAAAGATTAAAGCTGTAAATGATGGGATATTGAGTGACTTGGTGTATAAAGATGGAATTTTGAAATATGGGAAGAGACTTTGTGTTCCCGATATACCTGATCTAAAAAAAGAATTGTTGGATGATACTCATAGCTCAAATTTCCTTATACAACATGGGAGCACCAATATGTATAGAGACTTGAAAGAAAATTTTTGGTTGGACAACATGAAGAGGGAGATTACTGATTTTGTGTCAAGATGTATGGTTCGTCAACAAGTAAAAGCTGTAAGGCAACAACCTAGAGGAGTATTCCAACCTCTTCCCATAACTGAGTGGAAATGTGATAATATTAATAAGGAATTTTTCATGGGACTACCAAAGACTCCTAGTAGGAACGATGCAATATGGGTCATTGTTGATCGTCTTACCATGTCAGCAAATTTTCTTGGTATAAGAGAAGATTTACCACTTGAATGATTAGTAAGACTATATATTAATGAAGTTGTAAGACTTCATGGAGTACCAAAATCGATTATTTCTGATTGTGATCCCCGTTTTACATCAATATTATTGAAAATTCTTTCAAAAGCCCCGGATACTGATCTTGGTATGAGCACTGTCTACTAACCCCAAACTGATGGACAATCAGAACAGACTATTCACACCTTATAAGACATGTTGAGATCTTGCTCACTTGACTTTCAAGGTATGTGGGATCAATATTTACCTCAATTAGAATTTTCCAATAACAATAACTTCAATTGATGTATTTATATATCACCAAATGAAACGTTATATGGAAAGATATGTCGCACACCAACCTGTTGGGATGATGTTGGTGAAAGAAAACTCATAGGCCCAAAACCTGTGGAGGAAATGATGAAAAAGATAAAGGTAATCCAAACCCATATCAAAGTAGCTCATAGTATACAGAAGAGCTATGCCGATAACTGAAGGAAGGATTTGAAATTTCAGGTAGGAGACCATGTTTTCTTGAGGGTATCTCCATGGAAGGCTGTTATATGTTTCGGTAAAATGGGAAAATTAAGTCCCAGGTACATCAGACCTTTCGAAATTCTAGAACAAATTGGGGTTGTAGCTTACCCGTTGGTAATGTCGCCAAGTCCCTCTAAAGTTCTCAATGTGTTCCATGTATCAATATTGAGAAAATTCATGCCTGACCCAATGCATGTACTCACATATGAGGAATTAGAGATGGAACCCGATCAGTCTTATTGAGAAGAGACTATCATGGTTCTTGATACAAGAGAACAAGTGCTGAGAAACTGGACGACTTGTATAGTAAACGATTTATGGAGAAAACATAAGATGGAAGAGGGAACGTGGGAACCCGATGAACTTATGATAAAGAACCACCGAAGTCTTTTTACGCATTAATACTCTTGAAATTTCAAGGGTTAAATAATTTTAAGGTGGGGAGAATGTAACACCCCAAGCTTCCACAATAAACTTTTCTTTGAAAAATACAATAACGTGTGTTGTATGCAACATCAAGTTCTAACACACCACAACTCATCAAACTAGCCGATATGAATAGTACTACCCAATTTTTGAAATTTTAAAATTTTATATTTCAAAATGGACTTCATTTTTGGATTCGGAATGTTGAAATTAGCTTAGGGTGATTTTTTGGTATTTTTCTGAAAACTTTCAATTCTTGATGGAATGTGAAAAATACTGAGTTATAGTTTAAAACCAATTTTTTTTAAATAATGTTTTATTTTATTTAAATTTATTTTAGGAAAAAACATAGATACATAATATATATATATATACGTTCAATGTGATTCATTGGAGTCGTTTTATAATAATTTTAGATATATAAAAAATTTATTGAACTTTTTACCATCTTTTACCCACCTACTAGGAGTATTTGCAAATTTACATATAACTAAATTTTACCGCTTATGTGAGTTGAATTTTAAAAATCAGAGAGACATGGCTGATATCAGTAAGTTAAATGTGGTTCAATAAGAAGAAAATAATTTTTTGGTGAATAGTAACTTTTTACTTTTATTAACCACGGTTAAAAGTAAATAGGATAATTAAGGGGAAAATGATATTATTATTACCCTAACACATGTTTTAATTCTATTGGATAAGTATAATTCGACAAAAAACAAAAAATGGAATAAAATATGAACCTCATTGGTCCCCTTGGTTTATATTAAGACATTTATTATTATTTAATTCAAAGAAGTGTTAAAAGAGTTAAAATCAATGTTTAATGACTAAAAAAATTTAATATAGGGTTACACATAAGATAAATTCAACTATAAATATTCATTATAAATCTAGAAATATTTCCTACATAATTATATTTTATTTACATTTTTTAGACATTAAATCTTTTAATTTATTTATGACACAATGATGATGCAGTAATTACCTAATTAATGAAAGATTAAAATAATTGACATTATAAATATCCAAATAAATTTAATTTGACACTTTTTATTAATTCCACTCATTTTCTAGGTTAATATGACATTTTAGGGTTGGTTGGAAGAATTTTTTTCTATGTAATAATGCTATTATGAATTTAGAAGAAACAAATTACCAAATTGTGTCAAAATTGACATAAAAAGTTTTTATAACAATTATTATATTATTAATTGATATTCTATTCATAAAAATCTAAGGATTGGCCAAAAGACATATATAATGATTGGTGTATCATTAATGAACAACATGGGGTTCTATGGGAAGTATATACTATGTTTATTAACCATATAATATAAAAATAAAAAGAGACATGGTAAATGCCAAACTATTTAACTAAGAGTTAAATCTAAACGATAATTTTAATATTGTGACTCAAACCTATATAAAACCTATTCCTTGATTGTTTTTTGACCCATCCCCACTTTATCCTTTAAATAATCCATTTTGGATCCATTAGAATTCAATAATTATATTATAAAAAAATAATATTTCTAGCTTTTCCTAAGGTGACCCTCACACCTCTTCTAAAAGGGAAATCCCCCTTCTTTCTGATTCACACATTCAAAGCCATTTTTCTGGG
This sequence comes from Viscum album, assembly GCA_963277665.1. Taxonomy (NCBI): domain Eukaryota; kingdom Viridiplantae; phylum Streptophyta; class Magnoliopsida; order Santalales; family Viscaceae; genus Viscum; species Viscum album. Next base: position 4,154,307 of record CAUJRU010000001.1, read on the forward strand.
CCAAACCATACCCAAATACCCTCTCAACTATCTTACCTTCATCCTAAAGTCCCTCCTTTAGTCAGAAAGCCTACATAATGAGCCATTTTGATCAAATCAAAAGCAAGAACCCGAAGAAGAGGTAAATATTTCATCACCTCTGTCAAGTTCCTTTCTTCTTCCACCTCCTCTTTCTATGTTGTTTCCATTATAAGATAATAAATCCAAAAACATCTATATACTGTGATGTTATTATAAATATGGTTCAACCATAATCATTATTATTTCCATCCTTTGAATGACATGTCACCATACGTTCGTACGTACGGCTTACCGTCTCCACGTTGTGGTATAATTGTTATTCAATACATTATTATTTGGATGAGTATAATAATGAAATGTAATTGATTAAAATAATAAGTATAACATGATAATTATTCTTTAAATATGATATACAATCCAATTAAATATTATTTTAATATCAAAAGAATGATATTGTCGCTCCTGCATACTTACAGATTATCGTCTCCACGAATGCGATGAGATTCATTCCCCATCGTATCCATTCAAGAATAATTTTCATTAGATTGTTAAAAATAATATTTAATGACTTAATATAATTTTGAATATGAAGAAGATATATCCTATCCATAATAAAAATTACTTACAAAACAAATCATATAAAGGACAAAGAATCAGTTAACACCCGAAATGATGATAACACTAAGATATTATTAACAAAGAAATATTAAATGATCATATATGATATCATATTATTGTATATGATTCTTTTATAATTTAATAACAATTATTTCACCATTATACTGGATGTTAACCTACCCTTGACCAAGGAAATGTACAAGTTAAGGGTTAATTTCAAAATCTCTTTATTAGCAGAGGTTGTTTATACTAATTATCTACTAGGACTTCTTTATCATCCAAATCCATGTTTCTTAAAAATGTATTTCAAAACAATTTTCTCTTTACTAGACAATGGGGTAAAGTCATTTATAACCTTATTTTGCCTTATATGTTTTTAAAGTAATCTTTTCGTTGTTTTCCAAACAGGGTACTTTATGACCTTTTCAACAAAGTTAAGGTAAGAATTTTTTTAACTTATACAGCAGGTGTGGCTATTTTCTATCATTATACCATCGTCGATGCATCCCTTACAAGATTATAAGAATATTTTCAAAATACATGTTTTCATTATAATTATGTGGCTCTTAAATGATTTCAAAATAGAAATACATATTTCTCTACAAAATATTTTGATTTCATATATGTCAACATCCTTTGATGAATTTAAAGTTTATTTGAAGTTGATTTATTATGATACAAAACATTCAGAATGTATTGAAGGTTTTGTGATATGTTTTACTGTGGATGTTCTATTTTTATACTATTCATGGTTGATGGTTAATGTATTTACTTTTCTTATGCTAGTTTTAATACAAATGTTTATGTTATATTTCAATCTTTTCATATGAGGAATGTATTGGACTTAGTAAGCAACGGGTGGATCCCGCTATAGCTCCTCGATGCATTGGTAGGTCTAATGATACAAGTAGACATGGAATTGGCCGATACCATTCACAATTTGATATATGGTTTTGGCCGAGGCCTTAATAATTTTTAGAAGACTTGGCTATGGCCTTGACAAAATGTTTCAGAATGTCCATCATTATACATTCCCTCATTATGAAAATAATATTGATGGTTCATGTGATCATTCAACTTGTAGAATACCCATGATTATGTTTTGTTATGGAATTATTTACTCATCTCATATTCCTTCCATAATGGTATTCATGTTTATTATTGCCAATGGAATGTTGTTTCAATTTTTTACCATGCTTAATATTTATGTTATCTTCAGCTGTATTTCTTATCCTTACTGAGAGTTTGAGCTCACCCCTTTCTTATGATTCATTTTACCAGGATATGAAGAATTTAGTTATGAGTGACATTCATGAATAATGTAGGAGGATTGGATGTTTCTAATGGAATAAAGTCGTGTTGTTTTTATATTCATGTTGTAATGTTGAACTTATGTATGAATATTGTTTCCAATAATACTAAATTGATCTCTCTTTCAAGACATGATTTGCTTGTGTTCATGCCAATGTTATGTAATAATGCACCGACTCTGGGTAACTAGGTTTGGGGCGATACAGTTTTTATCAGAGGAAGTTTAGTAAAAACCATGGAAACTAGATTTAGATAAACTCTAATTAGATCAGATTACCCTAAGATAGATTTTGAATATTAGTATAGAATAATTTCCTAAAATTTGGTAATGAAGAGATTTTGTGGGTTCTCCAAGTAATACATCCCTTTCTTGATACAAGCAGGTAGAGGCGGATCTGTCACAGATGTACCTAGGGGTAAAACCCGAAAACACCGCTTTGAGCTTGAATCGAACGGGAACTAGTGGACCAAAATGGGCCTTGCTACACTCTTGGTTACGAAACTCCCAGCTGATATGATTAGGATAACTCTCATTTTCATTACAAACCATTATGAAGGGATTATGAGTATACACAACCTCAAAGAAAACATTTTTATGATTATGGATTATATCCATAATCCATTGAATTTATGTTAAGTGTTTTATAAGTTTGGATTTATGTATTGGGATTCAAAAACTAATCTAGTGCCTTCCATTGTTTAAAAATTAAGCCTAGTGGGAGGAATGGAAATAGTATCAATGCACGCACTCCATGTAGCGATTTCCCTCCTTCTCAAGAAAATTATTGTGGAGTTGGAGATACAACTGGTGCTGATCACCTTATCACTATATTGGGACTAGTCACTCAGGATATGAATAATAACCTTACCCTTATGGAGCACCCTAATTTGCAATGTGGAGGATCCATGTTATATCGCTTCATGAGACAAAAACCACCAACATTCAATTGTCTTACAAATCCACTAGTAGCTGAGCAATTGATAAATTCCTTAGAAAAAATATTCCAAGATTTGGGGAGTAGCGAAAGGGATAGAGTTGTCATGGTAGTTTACCACCTCACTGGAGATGCTGATCAATGTTGGCCATTGATTCGAAACATAAAGGAATATTATGAAGAATAAAATATGGAATGGAGGGAGTTTAAAGATATTTTATTAGAAAAATACTTTCCTCATGATCATCAAGGAGATATGGAAAGACAATTCCTGAGTCTAAGGAAAAAGGTGGATGAGAATGCCGCAAATTATGAAGCTAACTCTACAAGGTTTGCGAGTCATGCTGCATATTATATATGTAACCCACGAAGCATGATTGACCATTTCATTGATAGGTTAAAACCAATTCTCCGTCAAGAATTAGGATCATAATCCTTCTCATCATATGAAGATATTGTCTCATGTGCGGTCAAGACATAAAAGTAATTCTCTAAGTCTTATGACATTAAAGAAAAGTAAGAGACGAAGACATATGTTGAATACTCTAGGAAATTAAATAAGGAAACAGGGAAGAAGGGAAGAATTGAATTTCCACACTTTGATAATTGTGGAAGGAAGAACCCCAGTGCCTGTCTAAAAGGAAAAAAAGTATGCTACAAATGTGGACAGAAATACCATCTTACTGGTGATTTTAAGGGAAAGAAAGACTCTACCAATGTACAATGCTACAATTGTAGGGATATAGGACATTATGCAAATTAATGTTCTAAGTGTCAGAGAAACATAACTCATAAAATGCCAATGGATCAAGGCCAAGATTTTGCAATGACTACTGCGGAGATTGAAGCCCCAAAAGATGTGGTGGTAGGTAATTTAATGGTTTCCTCAAGTTTAGCCAATGCTTTATTTGATTCTGGATCATCTCATTGTTTCATATCTTCCTAGTTTGCTAAGAAAAGTAGATATTTACAATTTGATTTAACAAGGGAGTTGTCAGTCAAAAATCCTAAGGGAAGTATTATTGTAACAATGTTTTTTGAATCAGTTCCCAATAGGGAATATAAATGCTCTTTATCTGCTGATCTCATAATCATACCAATGATTTAATATGATATAATCCTCAGTATGGATTGGATTTCAAACCATAATGCAAATATTGAATGTATGAAGAAGGATGTTACTATTTTTTAATGATGATGATAAATAACACCTTATCTTTAGATAAGAATCTTCACCACTTAATTCTTATTTAGATTCACCCCCAGTAGCTCAACTAAATTCAATTATTGGGGATGAAGAGAATGAAATAACTATGGGTGAGAAAAAGAATGTTCAAATAGAGGATGTACCAATTGTCCAAGAGTATGATGATGTATTTTTATAGGATTCACCTGGACATCCTCCATAATGAGAAATTGAGTTATACATTGATTTAATTATTGGTTCAAGGCCCATATCGATGAACCCTTATAGAATGGCCACTATGGAATTAATGGAACTAAAATAATAACTAACGGAATTTAGTAATAAGGGATTTATTCGCCCTACTGTTTCTCCATGGGGAGACCCTTTCCTTTTTGTTATGAAGAAAGATGGATCTATGAGGTAGTGCATTGACTACAAGGAGATAAATGCTATATTAATAAAGAACAAGTATCCCCTACCACACATTGATGATTTATTCAACCAACTTCAGGGATCTCAATACTTTTCAAAGATTGAACTTCGGTTTGGATATCATCAGTTGTGTGTGAAGAAGACATTCTAAAAACAGTATTTCGAACCAGGTACGGGCATTACGAGTTTACAGTAATGCCTTTTGGATTGAATAATGCACCCTCTGTCTTCATGGATTTAATGAATAGAGTTTTCATGGATAATCTTGATGAATTTTTAGTGATATTTATTGATGATATCTTGGTATACTCTAAAAGCTACAAAGATCTGGAAAATCACATGTTCATTATCCTGAAGACTCTAAGGAGTCATGAATTATATGGGATGTTTAGAAAATGTGAATTTTGGATTTATGATATTTCTTTTCGTGGCCATATTGTCTCCAAGGATGGAATCTATGTTGATCCATCTATGACCAAGGAAATCCCAAAATGGCCAACACCGATGAGTATAACTAAGGTACATTGTTTTATTGGTTTAGCAGGTAATTTTCGACGTTTCATCAAGAATTTTGCCCAGTTGGCTAACCCATTAACAAAGATCATAAGAAAAGGGGTTAAATTTGTTTGGACAGAAGAGTGTGAAGAATGTTTTGAATAATTGAAGAGAAGATTAGTCCATTCTCCCATCTTGACTCTACCATCGGGGAATGATGGGTTTGTTATTTATAGTGATGCATCGAAGAAAGTACATGGTTGTTTCCATATGTAGAATGATAGAGTTATTTCATATGAATCACGACCGCCGAAAATTCATGAAAAAAACTATCATAATCATGATATTGAGTTAGCAGTTTTAATCATTTCTTTGATGATTTGGAGACACTATATCTATTGTCAAGAATGGGAGATTTATACTGATCACAAGAGTTTGATGTATATTTTCTCACAAAAAGAACTCAACATGATGAAAAGGAGATGGATTGAGCAACATAAGGATTATGATTGCACGATACACCACCATCCGGGGAAGGAAAATTTGGTTGCAGATGCTTTTAGCATAAAGGATCATGGAGTTTTGAACAAGATGGTTGTTGAAAAGGATCCAATATTCATGGATCAATAAGTATGGATATTGGAATCACCATGGAAGGTGAAACATCAATACTTTTTTCAAATGGTTGTCAAACCATATTTACTAGAAAGGATAAAGAGTTCTCAGACCAATGATGAAGAGTTTCAAAAGAAGATTGAAGCTGTGAATGATGGGATATTGAGTGACATTATGTATGAAGATGAAATTTTGAAATTCAGGAAGAGAATTTCGGTTCCCGATATACCTGATCTAAAAAGAGAATTGTTGGATGATGCTCATATCTCCAATTTCTCTATACAACCTGGGAGCACCAAGATGTATAGAGATTTGAAGGAACATTTTTGGTGGGACAACATAAAGAGGGAGATTGCTGATTTTGTGTCAAGATGTATGGTTTGTGAACAAGTGAAAACTGGAAGGCAACAACCTAAAAGATTCTTGAAACCTCATCCCGTACCTGAGTGGAAATGGGATAATATTATAATGGATTTTTCCATGGGACTACAAAAGACGCCTAGAATAAATGATGCAATATGGGTCATTATTGATTGTCTTTCCAAGTCAGCACATTTTCATGCTATAAGAGAAAAATTACCACTTGAATGATTAGAAAGACTATATATTAATGAAGTTGTAAGACTTCATGGAGTACCACTATCTATTGTTTCTGATCATGATCCCCAATTTACATCATGATTCTGGAAAATTCTTCAGAAAACACTGGATACTGAACTTCGTTTAAGCACTGCCTACCACCCCTAAACTGATGGACAACCAGAACAGACTATTCAAACCTTAGAAGACATGTTGAGATAATTCGCACATGAATTTCAAGGTATGTGGTATCAATATTTACCTAAGGTTGAATTTTATTATAACAATATATTCCATTCTAGTATTCAGATGGCACTATACGAAGCGTTATATGAAAAGAGATGTCGCACACCAACCTGTTGGGATGATGTTGGTGAAAGAAAACACATAAGCCTAGAACTTGTGGAGGTAATGATGGAAAATGTAAATGTAACACAAACCCACATCAAGGAGCTCAAAGTAGACATAATATCTATGCCAATAACTAAAGGATGGATTTGGAATTTCAGATAGGATACCATGTTTTCTTGAAGGTATCTCCTTGGAAGGGTGTTATACGTTTCGGTAAAAAGGGAAAATTGTGTCCCATGTACATCAGACCTTTCGAAATTCTAGTAAGAATTGAGGCTGTAGTTTACCGGTTGGCATTGTCACCAATTCTCTCCAAAGTTCACGATGTGTTCCACATATCTTTGTTGAGAAAATACATGTCTGACCCAATGCATGTACTCACCTATGAGGAATTAGAGATGGAACTCAATCTACCTTATTGCGAAGATCCTATCAAGGTTCTTGATACAAGAGAACAAGTGATGAGAAACCAGATGACTCGTCTGGTAAAAGTTCTATGGAGAAACCATAAGATAGAAGAGGCAATGTGGGAACCTGAGGAACATATGATGAAGAACCACCCGAGTCTTTTTATGCAGTAACCCTCTAGAAATTTCAAGGACAAAATTATTTTTAAGAGGGGAGAATGTAATACCCCAAGCTTCCATGATATGTTTCTCTTTGAATAATACAATAACATGTGTTGTACGCAACTTCGAGTTCTAACACACCACAACCAATCAAACTAGCCATTATGATTTTTTATACTCACTTTTCGGAATTTTTTAAATTTTATCTTTCAAAACAGACTTCTTTTTTGGATTTGGAATGTTGTAATTAGCTTAGGGTGAATTTTTGGTATTTTTCTGAATACATTAATTTTTTTATAAATAGTGAAAAACATTGAGTTATAGTATAAAACCGAATTATTATTTAAATAATTATTTATTTCATTTAAATTTATTTTAGGTAAAAATATATTCATAATATCTATATAAGTTCAATGTGATTCATTGGAGTCAGTTTAAAATAATTTTAAATAATTAAAAATTTTATTGAACTTTTTATTATCTTTTACCCACCTCCAAGGGGCATTTGAAAATTTACATAAAACATAATTTTACCTCTTCTTTAAGTCAAATTTAAAAAATCCGAGAGACACGGTTGATATCAGTAAGTAAAATGTGGTTCAATAGGTTGAAAATAATTTCTTATGAATAGTAACTTTTATTTACCATGGTTAAAAGTTAACAGGGTATTTAATGGTAAAAATGATATTATTATTACCCATCCACGTGTACTAAATCTATTGGATAAGTATAATTTGACAAAAAAAACCTTAGGAATAAAATATGGACCACTTTGGTCTCCTTGGTTTAGATTAGGACATTTATTATTGTTTAATTGAAAGAAGAGTTAAAAGAGTTAAAATCAATGTTTAATAACTAAACAATTTTTAATATAGGGTTAAACATAAGATAAATTTGACTATAAATATTAATTATAAATATAAAAATATTTCATACATAATGGTATTTTATTTATATTTTTTAGAAATTAAATAATTTAATTTATTTATGACACAATGATAATGCAGTAATTACCTAATTAATGAACGATTAAAAAATTGACATTATAAATATCCAAATTAATTTAATTTGATACTTTCTATGAATTACACTACTTTTCAAGGTTAATAAAACATATTAGGGTTATTTAGATGAATTTTTTAGAAATACTAATGCTGTTATGAATTTACCCAAAAAAAATCAAATAGTGTCAAAATTGACTTAAAAGAGTTTTTAAAACAAATATTATATTATTAATTGATATTCTATTTCTTAAAATCTGAGGTTTGGACAAAAGATTATATAATTATAGTTGTATCATTAATTAACCACTTGGGGTTCACTTGGAATTATATAATATGTTTATTAACCATATAATATAAAAATACAAAGAGACATGGTAAATGTCAAACTATTTAACTAAGAGATAAATCTAAAAGATAAAGTTATTATAGTGACCCTACCCTGTCTAAAAACTATTTGTTGAGTGGTTTTAGACCCATCCCCACCTTATCTTTAAAATAATTATTTTTGAGCAATTAAAAACCGAAAATTATTTTATTATAAAATAATATTTCATGCTTTTCCTAAGGTACCACTCACCCCTCCTATAAAAGGGCACTCCCCCTTCTCTCAAATTCACACATTAAAAGCCATTTTCCCATCCAAAACCTGATCAAATACCATATCAAATGTCCTAACATCATCCTAGGGGCCATATTTTAGTCATAAAGAAAACATAAAGAGCCCTTTTGATCAAATTAAAAGGAAGAACCCGAAGAAGAGGTAAATATTTGATCACCTCTTACAAGTTCTTTTCTTATTCAACTTCATATTGCTTTGTTGTTTCCATTCTAAAATAATAAATTGAGTATATTCTAGATAAATTGATGTTATTATAAATATGGTACATCCATATTCATTAATCTATCAATCCTTTGAATGGCATGTAACCATACATGCGTACGTACGACTTACCATCTCAATGTCGTGGTGTAATTGTTATTCAATACATTATAATTAGGATGGGTATAATAATGATGTGTAATTGATGTAAATATTAAATATAAAATGATAATTATTCTGTATGTATGATATACCATCCAATTATATATTATTTTAATATAAAAAGAATGATATTGTCGCTTGTGCGTACGTACAGATTACCATCTCCACGAACACTATGAGATTCATTCCCCATCGTATCCATTCAAGAATAATTTTCATTAGATGATTAAAATTAATGCTTAAGGACTTAATATCAATCTGAATATAAATAAGATACATCCTATCCATAACAAACATTACTTACATAAAAAATAATATAAAATAAAACGAATCAGTAAACACCCGAAATGACGATAATAATAAGATATTATTAACAAATAAATATTAAAAGATCATATATGATATCATATTAATGTATATGATTATTGTATAATTTAACAATAATTATTTCACCATTATAAAGGATTTTAACCTACCCCCGAAAAAGTAAAAGTACAAGGTGAGGGTTAATTTCACAATATATTTATTATCCGCGGTTGTTTATACGTAATTATCTATTGTGGCCTCTTTATCACCCACATCCATGTTTCATAAAAAAAATTTCAATTTATTTTTACTATTTACTAGAAAATGTGGTAAAGTCATTTATACCCTTATTTTACATTATATGTTTTGAAAGGAATCTTTCCGTCGTTTTCCAAACAAGTTACATTATGACCATTTCGAAAAAATTAAGGTAAGAATGTTTGTTTAAATTATATGACGGGTGTGGCTATTTTCCACCATTATAACATCATCGAATCTTCCCTTACAAGATTATAAGAATATTTTCAAAATAATTTTTTTAATTATAATTATATGACTCTTAAATGATTTCAAAATAGAAAGAGTTATTTCTCTAAAAAGGTTTTTGATTTCATCTATGTCAAAATCATTTTATGGATTTCAAGTTTATTTGAAGTTGATTTATTATGATAAAAAACCTACATAATGCATTGAAGGTTTTGTGATATGTTTACTGTGGATGTTCTATTTTTATACCATTCATGGTTTATGGTTAAATTATTGACTTTTCATTTTCTAGATTTAACATGAATGTTTATGTTACACTTCAAACTTTTTATATGAGGAATGTATTGGATTTAGTATGTGACGGGTGGAGCCTGATATAGGTCCTTGATACATTAGTAGGCCTCATGAGACAACTAGGCGTGGAATTGTTTGAGGCCTTCCTGAATTTGATATATGGTTTTGGCCGAGGCCTTAATCATTTTTAGACGTCTTGGCCAAGGCCTTGACAAAATGTTTCAGAATGTCCAGAATTATACATTCCCTCATTGTGAATATAATATTGATTGTTCATGTGGTCATTTGACTACTAGAATACCCCTGATTGTGTTTTATTATGGAATTATTTACTCATCTCATATTCCTACCATAAGAGTATAAATGTTTATTATTATTAAATGCTTGTGGTTTCAATTATTCACCATGTGTAATATTTATGTTATCTTCCACTGTGTTGCATACCCTTACTAAGCATTTGAGCTCACCCCTTTCTTATGTTTCATTTTCCAAAGATATGAAGAAGATAGTTATGAGTGACTTGCAAGCATAATCAATGAGGCTTGGATGTTTCTAATGGAATAAATTCATGTTATAATTTTTTTCATGTTGTAAAGATGAACTTATGTATGAAACTTGTTTCCAATAATACTAAACAGATCCGTCTTTTGAGACATGATTTCCTTCTGATCATGCCAATGTTATGTATAAATGCACTAACTTTGGGAAATTAGGGTCAGGGCTTTATAGTTTGTATCATAGAAATTTAGTACAAACCATAGAATAAACTAGACATTGATAAACTCTGATTAAAGCATGTTACCCGAAGATAGACGTTGAAGATTAGTATAGAAGAACTTCCTATAATTTTGTTAATGTAGAGATTTTGTGAGTTTTCTAAGAAATACATCCCTATCTAGATATTAGTAGGTAGAGGCAGCTCTGGCATAGATGAACCTAGGGTTAAAACCCGAAAACACCACTTTGAGCTAGACTCGAACGAGAACTGGTGCACAACAACGGGCCTTGCTGCACTCTTGATTACGACACTCCCAGGGGATATTCTTAGAATAATATTCTTTTTCATTACAAACCATTTTGATGGATTTATGAGTATATAATTTCTCAAAGATTTTTTTTATGAATATGGATTATATCTATAAATTGTTCAATTTATGTTAAGTGTTTTATAAGTTTGGATTTATGTATTGTGATTCATAAACTAATCTAGTATATGCCATTGTTTTGAAATGGCACATAGTGGAAGGAATGGAAACCGTATCAATGAAAGCACTCCATGTAGGGATTTCCCTCCTAATCAAGATAATTATAGTGGAGCTGGTGATACAACTGGTGTTGATCAGCTTATCACTATATTGGGACAACTCACTCTAGTTACGAATAATAACCTTACCCGTATGGAGTACTCTGGTCGGTAGGATGGAGGATCAATGTTAGATCGCTTCATGAGGAAACAAAAACCAACATTTAATGGGGGTAAACATATACTAGTAGCTATGCAATGGATAAATTCCTTAGATATAATATCCCACGCCTTTTTGAGTTGCGAAAGTGAAAAAGTTGTCATGGCAGTTTACCGCCACACTAGAGATGCTAGTCAATGGTGTTCACTGATTCAAAACATAAAGGAAGATGATGAAGTATAAAATATGGAATAGAGGGAGTTTAAACAAATTTCTTAGAAAAATACTTTCCTCATGACAGTCGAGTGGATATGGAAAGACAATTTTTGAGTCTGAGATAAAAGGAGGATGAGAATGTCGCAAAGTATGAAGTTAACATTACAAGGTTAGTGAGGCATGCTGCAGATTATATACGTAACACAAGAAGTAATATTGAACATTTCCGTGATGGGTTAAAAAAAATCTCTAGCGACCATTAGTATGACAATCCCACTCATCATACGAATATATGATCCCGTGTGCTATCAAGATAGAAAAGGAATTTTCTAATTCTTATGACTTTAATGAAAAGAATGAGAAGAAGAGATCTGTTGAATACTCTAGGAAAGGAAATAAGGAATCCTGGAAGAAGGGAAGAATTAAATTTCTACCCAGTGATAATTGTGGAAGGAAGCACCATGGTGCCTATCTAAAATGAAAAGGAGTATGCTATAAATGTGGACAGAAAGGACTTCTTGCTGGTGAGTTTAAGGGAAAGAAAGACGCTACCAATGTTCAATGATAATATTTCAAGGAGATGGAACATTATTCCAATGAATGTCCTATGTGTTAGGGAAACTTAACTCTAAAAAGGCCAAGGGATCAAGTCCAAGCTTATACGATCACTATTGGTGAGGTTGAATCCCCAAAAGACGTGGTGGCAGGTAATTAATGGTTTCCTCAAGTTTAGCCAGGTCTTTATTTGATTATGTATCATCACATTGTTTTATATCTTCCTAGTTTTCTATGAAAATTAGATATTTCCAATTTGATTTAACAATTGAGTTTTTAGTCAAAACTCCTAAGTGAGGTATCATTGCTACAATGTTTTGTGAATCAGTTCCCATTAGGGCATATAAATGTTCTTTATGAGCTGATCTCATCGTCATACCCATGATTGAATTTGATATATTCCCCGGTATGGATTTTATTTCAGACCATGATTCAATGATTTATTATAAGAAGAAGGAGGTTACTATTTTTTGATGATGATGATAAAGAACACCTTATCTTTAGAGCATAATCATCACCACCTAATTCTTATTTTGATACACACCCAGTAGCTGAAGTAAATTCAATTATTAGAGAGGAAGAGAATGGAATTATTTTGGGTTAGGAATGGAATGTTTCTAATAGAGTATGTACCTATTGTTCAAGAGTTTGTTGATGTATTACTAGAGGATTTACCCGGACATCATCCAAAATGATAAATTGAGTTTTTCATTGATTTAATTCATGGTTCAAGGCCTATATCGAAGACCCCATATAGAATGGCCACTATGGAATTAGTGGAACTTAAGAAAAAACTAGAGTAACTGAATAATAAGGTATTTATTCGCCCAAATGTTTCTCCATGGGGAGCCCCTGTCCTTTTTGGTAAGAAGAAATATGGATCTATGAGGTTGTGAATTGACTATAAGGAGATCAATGCTATAATAATAAAGACCAAGTATCTCCTACCTCGCATTGATGAATTATTTGACCAACTTCATGGAGATCAATACTTTTCATAGATTGACCATCGATCTAGATATCATCATTTGTGTGTGAAGAAGGAAGACATTCCGAAAACAACATTTCGAACCAGGTATGGGCATTACGAGTTTACAGTAATGCCTTTTGGATTTACTAATTCACCCTCTATCTTCATGTATCTAATGAATAGAGTTTTCAATGAATTTCATGATGACTTTGTAGTGGTAATTATTGAGGATATCTTGGTATACTCCAAAATCTATGTGCATTATCCTGAAGACTCTGAGAAGACATGAATTATATGGGAAGTTTAGAAAGTGTGAATTTTGGCTTCATGAGATTTTTTCTCATGTCTATATTGTCTCCAAGGATGGAATCTATTTTTATGCTTCTAAGACCAAGGCAATAAAATAATGGACAACACTGACGAGTATAACTGGGGAACGCTATTTTATTGTTTTTGCATGTTATTATCGACGTTTCGTCCATAATTTTTCCCGGTTGGCTAACCCATTAACAAAGCTCACATGAAATGGGGTTAAATGTTTTTGGACAAATGAGTGGGAAGAATGTTTTGAAGAATTGAAGAGAAGATTAGTTAATGCTCATATCTGACTCGACTATCGGGGAATGATGGGTTTGTTATTTATAGTGATGCATCTATTAAATGACGTGGTTGTGTCCTTATGAAAAATGATAGAGTTATTGCCTATGCATCAGGACAACTAATAATTCATGGGAAAAACTTTCCTACTCATGATATTGAGTTAGAAGCAGTAATCATTGCTTTGAATATTTGGAGACACTATCTCTATGGTGAAAAGTGTGAGATTTATACTGATCACAATAGTTTGAAGTATATTTTCTCATAAAAAGAACTCAAATTGAGGCAAAGGAGATGGTTTAAACTACTCAAGGATTATGATTTCATGATACACTACCAACCAGGGAAGGAAATTATTGTGGAAGATGCTTTGACCAGAATGGATCATGGAGTTTTGAACAATATGAGAGTCAAAAAGGATCCTATATACATGGATCTAGTGAAGATGGATATAGGAATCACCATTGGGGTGAAAAATCAATACTTTTTCAAATGGTTTTCAAAACATATTTAATAGAGAGGCTAAATAGTTCTCAGACCAATGTTGAAGAGTTTCACAAGAATATTAAAGTTGTGAATGATGGAAGATTGAGTGACTTTGTGTATGAAGATGGAATCATGAAATTTGGGAAGAGACATTGTGTTCCCAATATACCAGATCTAAAAAGATAATTGTTGGATGATTCTTATAGCTCTAATTTCTCTATACACCCTGTGAGCACCAAAATGTATAGAGATTTTGAGGAGCATTTTTGGTTGGACAACATGAAGAGGGAAATTGCTGATTTTTTGTCATGATATATGGTTTGTCAACAAGTGAAAAATGGAAGGCAACAGCCTGGAGGAGTCTTAAAAACTCTTCCCATACCTGATTGGAAATGGGATAATATTATGATGGAATTTTTCATGGGACTACCAAAGACTCCTTGAAGGAACGATGCAATATGGGTCATTATTGATCATCTTACCAAGTCAGCACATTTTATTATTATAAGAGAAGATTTAACACTTGAACGACTAGCAAGACTATATATTAATGATGTTTTAAGACTTCATGGAGTAAAAATATCGATTGTTTCTGATCACGATCCACATTTTACATCAAGATTCTGGAAAAGTATTTAGAAAGTCATAGATATTGAACTTCGTTTGAGCACTTCCTACCACCCCCAAACTAATGGACAATCAGAATGGACTATTCAAACCTTATAATACTTGTTCATATAATGATCACTTGACTTTCAAGGTATGTGGGATCAATATTTACCTCTAGAAGAATTTTCTTTAACAATAGCCTCCATTCAATTATTCAGATGGAACAATATGAGGCATTATACGAGAAGAGATGTCACACACCAACCTGTTGGGATGATGTTGATGAAAGAAAACTCGTAGGCCCAGAACTTGTGGAAGAATTGATGGAAAAGGTAAAGGTAATCCAAACCCACATCAATGCAGCTCAAAATAGACAAAAGAGATATGTTGATAACCAAAGGAAGGATTTGGAATTTAATGTAGGAGAACATGTTTTCTTAAAGGTATATCCTTGGAAGGGTGTTATACGTTTTAGTAAAAAGGGAATATTAAGTCCCAGGTACATCGGACCTTTTGAAATTCAAGAACGAATTAGGGCTGTAGCTTACCGGTTGGTAATGCCGCCAATTCTCTCCAAAGTTCACGATGTGTTCCACATATCACTGTTGAGAAAATACATGCCTGAACCAATGCATGTAATCACCTATGAGGAATTAGAACTGGAACCCGATAGGTCTTATTTATAAGATCATATCATAGTTCTATATAAAGAGAACAAGTGCTGAGAAACAGAACGACTCGTCTGGTAAGTGTTCTATGGAGAAACCATAATATGGAATAGGAAACGTTGGAACCTGAGGAACATATGATGATGAACTATCTGGGTCTTTCTAAGAATTAATACTCTTGAAATTTCGAGGGAGAATTTATTTTAAGTATGGGATAATGTAACAACCCAAGCTTCCACGGTATGCTTCTCTTTGAATAATACAATAGCGTCTGTTGTAGGCAAATTCGATTTCTAACACCCCACAACCAATCAAACTAGCCGTTATGAATAGTAATACCAAATTTTTGAAATATTATAAATTTTATCATTCAAAATGGAATTCATTTTTGGATTCATAATTTCAAAATTAGCTCTGGGTGATTTTTTGGTATGTTTCTGAAAACATTCAATTCTTGATGAATAGTGAAAAACACTAAATTATAATTTAAAACATAATTTTTATTTAAATAATTATTTATTTTATTTAAATTTATTTTAGGTAAAAATAGATACATAATACCTATAATAGTTCAATGTGATTTTTTGGATTCAGTTTATAATAATTTTAGATATATAGAATATTTATTGAACTTTTTACCTCCTTTTACCCACCTCCTAGGTGCATTTTCAAAATTACATAATACATAATTTTACCACTCCTATGAGTTGAATTTCAAAAATCAGAGAGGAATGGTTGATATCAATATGTAAAATGTGGTTCAATAAGATTAAAATAAGTTTTGGTGAATAATAACTTTTTACTTTTATTTAACACGGTTAAAAGTAAATACTGTAATTAAGGGTAAAATGATATTATTATTACCATAACACTTTTCCTAATTCTATTGGATAAGTATAATTAGACAAAAAAAAACCTTAGGAATAAAATATTAACCTTTTTGGTATACATGGTTTAGATTAGGACATTTATTATTATTTAATTCAAAGAAGATTTAAAAGAGTTAAAATCAAAGTTTAATAACTAAAACATTTTTAATGTCGGGATAAAATAAGACAAATTTGACTATAAATATTCATTAGAAAGATAAAAACATTTCCCTACATAATGGTATTTTAATTATATTTTTTAGACATTAAATAATTTAATTTATTTACGACACAATGATTATGCAGTAATTACCAAATTAATGAAGGATTAAAATAATTGACATTATAAATAACTAAATTAATGTAATTTGAAACTTTATAAGAATTACAATAATTTTTTAGGTTAATATGACATATTAGGGTTGGTTAGAATAATTTTTTTCGAATTCATAATGCTGTTATAAATTTAGTAAAAACAAAATACCCAATAGTGTCAAATTTGACATTAAAGAGTTTTTAAAACAAATATTATTTTATTAATTGATATTATATTCATAAAAATATAAGGATCATACAAAATACTTATATATTGATAGGTGTATCATTAATAAACCACTTGGGGTTCTCTTGGATGTATTAATATGTTTATTAACCATATAATATAAAAATACAATGAGACATGGTTAATGACAAACTATTTAAGTAAGAGATAAATGTAAAAGATAATGTTAATATAGTGACCCAACCCTGTCTAAAAACTATTTTTTGAGTGGTTTTAGGCCCATACCCACCTTATCCTTTAAATAATTTTTTTGGATCCATTAATAATCCGAAATTATTTTATTATAAAATAATATTTCTTGAATTTCCTTAGGTTCCCCTCACCCCTCTTATAAAAGGGCACTCCTCCTTCTCTCTAATTATCACATTCAATTCCATTTGAATCGGCAAAAACCTTCACAAATACCATACCAATTTTCATCCCTTCATCATAGATGCCTTATTTTATTCATAAATCCAACTTAAGGATCCCTTTTGATCAAATCAAAATGAAGAACCTGAAGAAGAGGTAAATATTTCATCACCTCATTCAAGTTCCTTTCTTCCTCAGCTTTCTCTTCTTTGTTGATTCCATTCAAAAATAATAAATCCATTATCTTCTATATACTGGGATGTTATTATAAATATGTTACAATCATATTCATTATTCTATCCATTTTTTGAATGACATGTCACCATACGTGCGTACGTATAGCTTACCGTCTCCACGTTGTTGTGTAATTTTTATTCAATACATTAATATTTGGATGGGTATAATAATGATGTTAAATTGATGTAAATAACAAATATATCATGATAAAGATTCTGTATATATGATATACCATCCAATTATATATTATTTTAACATGAAAATAATGTAATTGGCGCTCGTGCGTACATACGGGTTACCGTATCCACGAACGCAATGAGATTCGTTCCCCATCATATCCATTCAAGACTAATTTTCTTTAGATGATTAAAAATAATGTTAAAAGAGTTAATATGATTCTTAATATAAATATGATACATCCTATCCATGAAAAACATTACTTACATAACCAATCATATAAAGTAAAATGAATCTGTTAACACCCAAAATGACGATAATACTAAGATATTATTAACAAAGAAATAATAAAAGATCATTTATGATATCTTTTTAATGTGTATGATTGTTTTATAGTTTAATAACAATTATTTCTCCATTATAAAGAATTTTATCCTACCCTCAACCAAGGAAAAGTACATGGTAAGGGTTAATTTAACAATCTTATTATTATCCGAGGTTGTTTATACGTAATTATCTACTGCGACCTCTTTATCATACACATCCATGTTTCTTAAAAATTTATTTCAAAACATTTTAATTATACACTATACAATGTGGTAATTTAATTTATACCACTATTTGAAATTATATGTTTTGAAAGTAATCTTTCCGTCTCTTTCCAAACAAGGTACTTTATGACCTTTTCGACAAAATTAAGGTAAGAATGTTTTTTTAACATATACGGTTGGTGCGACTATTTTACATTGTTATAACAACGTCGATGCGTCCCTTATAATTTTATATGAATATTTTCTAAATAAAAGTTTTGTTTATAATTATGTGACTTGTAGATTATTTCAAAATAGAAATCGATATTTCTCTAAAAAAGGTATGATTTCATCTATGTCAACATCCTTTGATGGATGTAATGTTTATTTGAAGTTTATTTATTATGAAACAAAACTTCCATAATGTATTAAAGGTTTCGTGATATGTTTGACTATGGATGTGCTATTTTTATACCCTTCTTGGTTTATGGTTAATGTATTGACTTTTCGTATGCTAGTTTTAATACGAATGATTATGTTATATTTCAACATTTTCATATGAGAAATGTATGGGACTTAGTAAGTGATGGGTTGAGCCTGATATAGTTCCTCAATGCATCGGTAGGTCTCATGAGACAACTAGACGTGGAATTGGTCGAGACCTTTCCCAATTTATATATATGGTTTTGGCCGAGGCCTTAATCATTTTTAGATGTCTTTGCCGAGGCCTTGAAAAAATGTTTCAGAATGTTCGACATTATACCTTCCCTCATAATGAAAATTATATTGTTGGTTCATGTGGTCATTAGACTAGCAGAATACCCATTATTATGTTTTATTATGACATTATTTACTCATCTCATATTCCTACCATAAAAGTATTCATGTTTATTATTGTTAAAGGAATGTGGTTTCAATTATTCACCATGATTAATATTTATGTTATCTTCAACTATATTTCTTACACTTACTGAACATTTGAGATCACCCCTTTCTTATATTTCATTTTCCTAGGATATGAAGAAGTTAGTTATGAGTGACTTGTAGGCATAATATTTGATTCTTGGATGTTTCTAATGGAATAAATTCAATTTGTATTTCTTTTCAAGTTGTAAAGATGAACTTATGTATGAATATTGTTTCCAATAATACCAAACTGATCGGTCTTTCGAGACATGATTTCCTTGTGATCATGATAATGTTATGTAATAATGCACCGACATTGGGTAACTAGGGTCGGGGCGTTACATGAACCTTCCACCACAAAAAGGTGGCCCACGTTAGTCTTAGATAGATGGCATAAAAGGAAACAAAATACTACAGGATTTGGAAATCTATCATCCCATAGATCATGATATGATAAGAGGTATGCTCTGTGTCTCTTATACTTTTTGAAGTAGTAATTTCAACACATTGTTATAGGTACTCTTTTCATTATGCGTCTTTGTTGAGATTTAAACTAGGGTTATATGGGGCGTCAGTGTATGGTTGTGTTTGTGTTTTTCGACATATCTTCAAATGAATGAGTAAGAGGAGTTCCTCCCCCTTTGAGATGCATTTTTTTGATGCGAAAACCTGTGAGGGTGAGTCGGTGCCACCCGAATAGGATAGTATAGAGGTGTGGTGGATGAGTCCCTCTAACATGTGAAATCAAGGCGAGGATGTTTGAGAGATTGTCAGAGCAGAAATTTCATTTCCGGTGGAGTCTTCCACTTGACCCATTTTTCATGGGATGCCACTAGTGGTTGTGCAAGTGTTTTTGGTTTGAGATTACTCACCTTCCCAGAGAGGCGAAGAGGTGTGGTGTATTCCATGTTCATTATGTTTCTAGATTCTCATGTTCGGATGAGTTTACTCACCTACATTGTTTGTGGGTACCCTTGAATGATCAACATCAATAATGATATAGTTATAGATATTTATTAAATACAGGTCAAGGCATTTGAGACCATCGGAACAAAACTACGTGACTCCTTACCTAGAGCTGGTAGTCTTGGTCTTCACCTTGATAATGTGGAGGAACTACCTTCTAGGGGACATCGACTATGTGATATTGGGTGACTATATATCTTTTGGAGATCTACTAGATGGATTTTCTTATGATGGGAATCATGTAATACTTTTTTTTGGTTGAACGGTGATTTGGGTCATGATTTGAGAGTAGGTTATTATGGGGTTTGACACCTCTACTTTGGATATACACCCAGATGTATGGAAGAGATTAGTGTATACTCATGACCCCAACTATTTTATTAGATTTTGGTTTTGGGGATGTAAATATTTAAATAATGGAAAAATATAGAGACTCTCATTTTTCTGTTGAGGACTTTAGAATATTCATAGGAATATTTTCGGAGCAAGGAACTGAAACAATGTGAGATTCTGAAGACATACGTGCACATAATTAGTATATTTAAAATATTAAATATATTTTTTATTATACCCAAATTAATTTCATAAAAAAGTGAAATATCTCACAAATGGAAGATCTTATTAGAAATCCAAGGTCATGGTTGAGCCGAGATCATGGCGTTCACCATAGGCATGACATAACATTTGTCATCATGATTCATCTGTATAAAAAGACATAGAGGATGTATCCATAAACAAAATTATTAATTATTACTATTTTATTTTTAAAACTAATCCAAATAACTCATGAAAATGGACTCGTATTGGAAATATGAGATCACCATTGTGTTTTTAAAGGGGTGTTTACCGTAGGCATAACATAAAAAGAGTTGGAACGATACATTCAAACCCCTCACTCGTTGGCAGTGCAATTAAGTAGATCTATTAATTATTAATTTAATTAATTAATCCAAATATCGACCTAATGATATATCTATAAATATATCTCCATTGAGGTATCTATAGGGACACATAATTATTCTAGTTTTTTCTTGTGATCTCTCTTATTTGTTTTGGTTTTCTCCAATAGGCTCTCTCCTCCCTCTTCTATTGAGGAACTATTTGGTGGAAAATGATGAATCTATGTATCAATACAAATCCTAGTGCGATAAAAAAAAGATCTCCTTCTTTGTTGGAAAGTGAAGTCTTCATCATAGATCGATCCAATCGTCATGTATGACATATATTTTATTGGCTACTGTCCTCTTTTTTATTAATCGAACATGAATCATGAATCTCTATTGATTTCAATGAAATTGGAAACCTTCTCATGACCCCCACAATTTATTCATTGTTTATTAATGATCATAATTTATCATTCTGACAAAAATATAATGAGCCCAATCCAAATATTAGATGAGGTTCATTGATCAATTTTGGTTTTCATACTTATTCCACACCATTCATTTTCCATTATTCATAGTTAATTATTTTGGAAGGATATATGATAAATATCCGAAAAATAACTCAGTGCACAATCAATATTTCATGTAATTATTTATTTTCCCAAAAATAGGGGTTTATGATGGAGATGAGATGATTTGGTGAAGTCTAATGGTAGGAATGACAGATTGATATACTTAGAGTGAATTTTTATGTGTAGTGATGTTATTGTTTTATGGGAAAACATAAACAAATATAAGACTACATTGAGGGTTCCACACAATGTTTGGTGAAGTACAGGTTCAACACTTGAAAGGAGTCTCGTGAGTAGATCGAGTGGTCAATATCCGACTACTAGTGAATGATCGAGCATGGGAAAAAGGGGTTCAAACAATGGGGTCCCTCCTTGTGTAAAAATAGTGGACATAGTTTATTGGAAAGGAAGTGGGAGAGGCATGTGAAAATGATGGCGGTAGATCAATGGAGGCCCATGTAGATGGATGAAGCGGGAACTACTACAAAAATGGGCAAGGGAAGCACCGCCTTATATCAGCGCTAAGCAAAAACCGCTGATAAAGAAACCTTGTATCAGCACTTTTTTAGCACTGATAGAGGGACTCTTTTATCAGCGATTGAATAGATCTGATATAGAAACCCTATATGAGCGCTAAAATTTTAGCGCTGATAAAGAATCCCTTTATCAGTGCTTAAATTTTAGCGCCGATAAAGGTTAACCTTTATCATCGCTAAACACGCACTGATAAAAACACCATTTATCTTCTCTAGAAAAGAGCTGATAAAGAATCCATGTATCAGCACTAAAATTTTTATGCTGATACAGGATGGATTTATCAATGGTTTTTTATCACGGATAAGGAGGACCATTATCAGTGCTAAAATTTTAGCACTAATAAAGGTAGTCTTTATCAGCTCTTTGTAAGCGCTTATAAAACAATAGTCCATTTTTTTATAAAGTTGGTCACACAATGCCCTCATTTTATTGCGACCTAATGCTCCCATAGTACTGGAACCCTACGGCTCCCCTCCGCCGCCCGCTGATTTTGCATTGTCAGACCTCCGCCACACTGGAGCTTCTCATTGCCGGACCTCCACTACGTATTGAGCTTCATGTTTCCGGACCTCCTCCTCCCTCGAGCTTCGCTTTGCCGGTCCTCCGCCGCCCGCTGAGCTGCGCCCTGTCAGACCTCCCTTAAAGGAATTTTTTCCAAATTATTTTATAATATTGTTCTCCTCTCCCATCACACATAACCATAAGTTGATTTGTCAGGATAGATGTAATGGATATTAGAGATTGTGTGGGTTATAGGCTACATGATTCCTCCTTTTCTTCTTCATGGCTGTCTCTAGGGTAATGCCCCCTGTCGAAGCTCGAGTTTGGTCCATCATCTTCTAATGGTTCTAGAATTATTATTCTATAAATCATATCACACTATTAAGACACTGTCAATTAGAGTTTTGGGATGTGAGGATTGACCATAAATGGTGTTCTAGTGGATTTTGTGTTGAATTATTTCATCCCTAGGTTTCATTTCCTCTGGTGGTGATGATTCTGCTTCATCGTAGATTCATGAGTGTTCTTCCAACATATTGTGATGGGGTTCTTGGGTGTGATCAACCAATATATTTATATTACTCCTACGATATCAACTTTTTTATAATGACTACGGGGGTTTTTCGGTGATTTGGAATTTGTTTATTCTAGATCCTAGAAACAATTCAATTTTATGGTGGTATGGATGGATATGTTATATAACTTCTTCCAAAAACCACCTTTATGAGAAGGTGTGGTTTTAATTATTGAATATATATGCTTTGATTTAATTATATTATTAGTTTATGTTTGGTTGCAAATGGGTGATGAGGTCCCTAAGGTGATGAACTCTAGTTTTTCATCTTGATAGTGAAGTAGTTGATGATGACGTTGATCAGGCGCATCACGGTGCAGGTATCATGGCACGAGTATCATCATGATATGAGGCATGATTCAATATCATATTTTTGTTTGAAATTTGAATTTATTGGTGTTTTATGGGGTAATTTAATTAATTTCACATTCTATTTGAACATATGTGTCTATGTCATATTTATTTGTTCTTTTATCATTACTCCGTTATTCTAGGATTTTCTATTAGTGTAATTTTTTACTGTAAATCAAAATGTGGAATCTTTGGGGAATGTTTGACATGGGTTGAATTTATTTAAAAGGGATGGTTTATTCATGTACAATATCTCTTGAGAAACCTAGTATTGGTGGAAAGATTGATATGCTCATCATCAATGGCGATCAATGAGTTTACACTATCAGAGTGAAGTTTATGAAAAATTTAAGGTCCATCACACTTGGATTCCATTTTCAATGGATTCCACCTAGGAATCATCGATTCCCTTAGATCCTACACCATGTAACCATAAATCATGGAATGAAGGATAAATTTTTTCTTTAAGGACATCACCACCTGGTTCTGAGGCATTTCTAGGTCATCCAATGCTTGAACCCTATTTTCTTCGAGGGGTACCCCTTCTTTCCTTCATGATATCTAAGTGAATTTGTCTAGAAATGCACATGTATGGCATGATGGCCAGACCACCAGGCTTTCTAGACTTACCACCCCAACCTCCATATCTGTCCTTCTCCCTCGCTGAGGTTACTAACTGGTTCTCTGTAGTGGCCAGGCCCCTTCCAAGCAGTGTTTGTTCTGTCTCCCTTGGCTCTTAGCCTATCATCCAGCTCCATATACTTATTGATCCAGAGAGAAATACCTCACCATCCCCCAAGTTTCATTACCCATCCTTCCCCAACCCCCTTGGATCCTCATCTCCCACTCATATGAAGCCTACCAACTAGAAGGGATTATGAACATGTTCAAAATCCAGGGACCTTAATGAGAGATCATCCTGCCACTTTAATAAGGCTACAAATTCTATATCCAATGCCAGAGCCCTGTCCTACCCATCATTATTATCTTCATATGTAATGCTCATGGTCATAGTTCCCATGTTAAATCAGAATTCCTCACTATAGAAATCAAAAAGAATAATGTCATTGTTGTTGTTGTCAAATAACACAAAAAACCCTATAATAATTATATAATACTATTCAAAGATTAAGTTGCGTGGATTTCTACACTCTAACCCCTCAAATAGACACAAATGGGTATTTTGGCACCATTAATATTTTGTTGAGACTGTTCAAAATTGCAATCAATTCATCACTACCAAGGTGTCCAATGGTGACACCTCCTTCTTTATGACTTTTGTGTTTGGAAGCTATGAACTTCTTCAATGGGAATCTCTATGGAGTGAACAAAATACATTCTATCCCAGCCACCATCCATTGTTTGTTAGGGGTGACTTTAATGTCATTTCCAACCCAAAGTAAAGGAAATGTAGAAGCCCATTCCATAGGAAGGCCATCATGGAGATTGTTTAGTTCATTGCAGGGAAGGGCCTCATTGATCTCAGGGTCTTAGGTGACAGTTTCACCAGGTGAAAAAACTGCAGGGGCCATCATCGCATGTGGAGTATATTGGATAGGTTTCTAGACAACATGAAACCCACTAAACTATTCTCCAATACCATATTTTTCTATCTTGATTGAGGTATTTTGATTCACTCCCCCTCTTGGTTTCCATTTCTTCTTGGTATGATCATCAGGAATGGTTTCACTTCCACCAACAGTGGGTTAACATCCTAGGGTACCATGACATGTTTTGTGAAATATGTAATGAACCCTTGTAGGAGTATTGATCCACCTTCAACCTCAGTTACCTGACCTCGAACCCTAATAGGTGCGTGTTCTCCCCTTCCTCCTAAGAAACATTCACCACCTGGGACTACTATCACATATGGGCTCCTTCAGAGTATTCTGAAAGATGGAATGATACCTTTGAAATCCATATTGGTAATTTGGTTTTGATGTGGATATGGTTTTTTATGTGTTTTTGACATGTGTATGTGTGTATATATGGGTATTTAGGCATGATGATATTGAATGTAGAGCAGAGACCTAGGAGTGGTAGATGTATCATTCTTGATTATTCTTGTGTTTGTTCTGTGGTGATTTGAGGAAACAATAATGAATCTAATAAACCAAAGTTATGTGTGACTTGTGTATGATACCTTTGAAATCCATATTGGTACTTTGGTTCTGATGTAGATATGGGTTTTTATGTGTTTTTGACATGTGTATGTGTGGATATATGGGTATTTAGCATGCTGATATTGAATGTAGGGTAGAGACCTAGGAGTGGTAGATGTATCATTCTTGATTATTCTTGTGTTTGGTCTGGGGTGATTTGAGGAAACAATAATGAATCTAATGTAATTATATTTAATGATGATGAATAAATACTAATGGTTATGATCTATTGATCACTATTTTTATAAGTAATTGGTTCTCTTCTATAGCATTTAGAAGTCATGTTTTGTGTATTTGAACCATAAATACTAATATTTTCTATTAAAATAGGATGAAGATGAATAAAGATTGGATGGATGCTAATCATTTGAAAATAGAGTACGAGAATGGAGTGAAAGAGTTCATCAAGTTTCCAATGGATCACACAAAGTATCCTTCTCAAATCATTTGTCCATGTTTACGTTGTTGTTATTCTATACTACTTACTCCATAGGAGTTGGATGAACATTTGATATGTCACAGAATAGATCAGAGTTATAAAGGTTGGAATAAACACGGAAAAAGGTGAATGTAGCTATTGGCTAGGATAAAACTGCATTTTATGGATCATCAGATATGAATACATATATGGATATTGAAGAAGACTGTATTGAGGATGTGATTACATATATCAATGATGATGAAGATCTTATTGAGGAAATTACAATGAGATTTTAGGATGAACTCCGTGATTGCAAAAAATTGTTTTAGAAGTTATAGAGTTGTGCAAAGACGCCATTGTATGCTGGATCCACTATGTATACAACATTTTCAGTTTTATTGAAGTTGTATAAATTGAAAGCAGGAAATGGATGGAGTGATGTCAGCTTTACGGAACTACATGCTCTCTTGAATTACATGCTCCCGGAAGATAATAAGCTCCCAATCCGGATATATGAAGCTAGAGGAATGCTACGCTCAATGGGAATGATTTCTAAAAGAATACATGCCTACCCAAAAGACTGTATATTTTTTATCAAGGAGAAAAAATCACTTACAGAATGCCCAAAGTGTGGTGAATCTCGATACAAGAAAGATAAATACAATCCTAAGAATGTTGTATGGTGCTTTCCAATCATTCTATGGTTAGGCGTCTATATGGAAGTGAAGAAACTGCAAGACAATTGTCGTGGCATGCAGATAAAAGAAATAATGATGGGAAATTACCTCATCTGGCCGACTCTCCTCAATGGAAGAAAATTGATCATGAGTATCCTAAATTTGGAAAAGAGCCTAGAAACCTTTGTCTTGCGTTATCTACAAATGGAGTGAATCCTTTTGGTTTTCAAACCAGCACTCATCGTACATGCCCTGTTATGTTGGTTAATTATAACTTGCCACCCTGGTTTTGCATGAAGCGAAAATTCATCATTTTATCTATGCTTATATCAGGACCAAAACAACCAGGTAACAATATTGATGTTTTTCTGGCTGCTTGGATCGAGGATTTGATGTTATTGTGGGATTCAGGTGTTATGTTGTATGATGCTAATAAAGTGAATACTTCACATTGAGAGAGATGTTGTATGGGACAATAAATGATTTCCCAACTTATGGAAATTTTTCAGGCTATAGCATTAAATGAACACAAGGGCGTCCCTTGTGTGAAGAAGATACAAAATCAATTATGATGAAACATACATCGAAATATGTGTTTCGAGGACATCGTAGATTTATGCCTCGTCGGCATAAGTACCGATCTTGGACAAAATCATTCAATTGAAGTTCAGAACAATGCTTATCACCGTCTCCACTAATAGTTGATCAGCTATTTGAGAAAGGAAAAAATCTGAATACTATTTTTTCTAAACCATTTTCGAAAAACCTTATGAAAATCGGTTGGAAAAAGAGATCTATTTTTTTGAATTACCATAAAAGAATTGTTTGTACGTCAGAAATTTTCTTGATGTGATGCTTGTGGAAAAAAATGTATGTGACAGTGTTATCGAAACATTTCTAAATGCCCCTGGAAAAAAATATGGAATTAAGGCAAGGTTGGACATGTTTGACATGGGAATACTAGAAGAGTTGGCTCCCGTGAATGGTGAAAATTGAATGTTTCTTCCTCTAGCTACTTATTGTCATTCTAGGGAGGAGAAATATAAGTTTTGCAACATCTTCAATGATGTAAAGGTTCCAAAGGGGTATACATCAAATATCAAGAACATTGTGTCAATAAATGATTTGAAGTTAAAATGTTTGAAATCACATGATTTCCATGTTTTTATGCAAGATCTAATTCCAATATATTTACGTTGCATTTTTTCCAAGAATGTTCGCCATATGTTAACCAAACATTATTTCTTTTTCAAAGCTATATGTAGAAAAGTTTTAGACCAGGTGAAATTTCCTGTTATGGAAAAAGAAATTTTCATCATATTATGTAAATTATAAATGTTCTTCCCACCAACTTTCTTTGATATGATGGTTCATTTGACGATTCACTTGGTGAGAGAGATTTGACTTTTTGGTCCTATGCACTATAAATCGATGTATCCAATTGAGTGGTATATGAAGATTTTGAAAGGGTATATCAAAAATCGAATTCGACCAGAGGGTTGTATAGTGGAGCGATATATTGTTGATGAAGCCATTGAATTTTTTACCGAATACCTATCTGATGTGGAAATCATTGGTCTCCCGAAATATCGTCACACTGGACGCATTGAGGTTGAGGTAATTTCTGTAAGAGAAGTTGTGAAAATCAGTATTACAGATAGGGAGCATGTCCATCTTTATGTTTTTCATAACATTTGGGAGATTTCTCTATATATTGAAACTTAGAAATAAATTCATAGGTAGTTGAATCCATCAAGATCTAAAAAATGGTTATCAAATACACATAATATCCAGTTTATAGGATGGTTTCAGGACCATATTTTTAAGCAGTGGGATGAAAATATGAATTCAATTTCAGAACGACATCGATGAATATCCACTGGACCAAGTGTGTATGTATTATCTTATAGTGTTTATGTAATTAATTATTATATATTCTATACAGATGCAAATGATGAAGATAGTACCATGCAAAATAGTGGAGTTACACTAGTGGCTGAAGCGATGCCGGTGTTTGGTAGTAAGGAAAAAAATCCAATTAATACAAATATGTCATACTTTGGCTTTATCAAACTAATATGGGAGTTGGATTATACGACATTCCAATTGATATTTTTCAATGCAAATGGATTGATAACAATAGTGGTGTTAAAATAGATGAATGGGTATTTGTGAAATTTTATTCTAGTAAATAAGGGTACAAAGACAAACAGTTTATAATGGCATCACAAGCGGTACAAGTTTTTTATGTTCTAGATCCGGAAAACCGAAATTGGTCGATTGTTCTGTTATCATCCAAAACTACTCATGGTTCCTATTAAAATTTAGTTGAGGAAGATCCATTCAGTGGTACGTCGCAATAATTTCAGAGCGGTCCCAATGTAGATGATTTTTGTATGTTAGAGGAGACCACAATAAAGTGATTTGGATAATTGATAGAGGTGTAAAATACCTCCATCCTTTGAAAAAAATAATGAGTGTTCAATAAACATGTTATATTTTCTTTGTAATATAGATCTTGTTATCTCAAGTTATTATATTATCATTACTGAATTTTTGTAATCTAAATTAATTTTTCAACAACTTTTGCTGAAAATGAGTTTTGCACATTCTGGTGCTCCTAACTTTGAGGTTGAACAAGTCTTTCAAGCAGCAACAGCAGCAGCTGCTACTGCTGCTCCTGCTGCGGCTCCTGTTGCTCATACTGCTCCTCCTACTGCGGCTCCTGCAGCTCATGCTGTGGCTGCTACTGCTCCTGCTGGTGTGGCTCCTACTGCTCCTAGTGTTGAGGTCCAACAACCATCAGCACATTCCATTGATACCATTTCATATGAACATACAGATGATGTTGATATCAATTAAATGGTCGGGAATGAAGGACCAATGTCGTAGAAAACACAGGTGCGTCGTAGTTTGACGATGTTAGCCATTGTTATTAAGGCTAAAAGAAAAGGCATAAAATTTGATGTCGGATGGAATGCAAGAGGCCAACATGTGAATCCCAACTAGTCTATGATTAGCAGCTACATTGGAGTTCTCACTCGGCAACACGTTCCAATTAACATAGATTCGTGGCAACATGTTGTGTTTGGGCTGAAGGTTGTGATCTGGGAAGAAATTATGATAACATTATGAATTTATTTCATTAATTTACTAGAAAATAAAATAATGAAACAATGTCTTACTCTTCTCAATCTCTTACAGAGTACATTAAATATAGATTATTCACACAAGGATTTTGTACTAAGGCTTTCAGGAAAGATTGATCGAGGTTTTCACACTATTTTAACAAGATTTCACCTGAATGATTCCAAAGCTAAAATAAACCCGCACCCACCCATTGTATATGCTCACCTGATATCCCAAGAAGTATGGGATGCATTTATTGGCCACTGTGGGGATGAGAAGTTTTAGGTACATTGCGGGTGATAATACGTTGTTTGAGGATACATGTATTCATCACATTTATTGTAAATATTTCATTTATGAAAGAGAAACTCTGTACTGAAAATAAGGAACATGCATCAAAACCAGCATACCCCGATCGTAATGAATGGATGGGGTACACTACATTAGAAAGGAGTGTGGTACACATTTTAAATTTATAGTAATATTGTTAGGTTCCAATAAACAACATCATTATTATCTATCTATG
The DNA here is from genome assembly GCA_963277665.1 of Viscum album. Taxonomy (NCBI): domain Eukaryota; kingdom Viridiplantae; phylum Streptophyta; class Magnoliopsida; order Santalales; family Viscaceae; genus Viscum; species Viscum album. The sequence goes on from CAUJRU010000001.1 coordinate 4,184,927, forward strand.
TTTATAAGTATATTGATGAGTCTAAAACCAAATACACTTCCATCCCATGTCATTTTCTATGGAAGGAGGCACGTGTGAATAAGGAAGGGAAGTTAGTAGATGAGAACACACAATAGGTGTGGGAAATATTTTTATGTATGACACGATGGTAAAATGATTTGTTTCAAATATCTATTACATAAATATATTTTGTTATTTTCTGATATCAAACAGTCACAAGAATTAGCTACTCCTGTAGCGGATACAGACCTATTTTCGATGACATTGAAGTAGCCAAAAAAATATGGTCGTGTCAGAGGTGCAGGGTTTGGGGTGACTCCCCGAGTACATTTTGAGAAGAAGAATAAATGGATGATACAGATGAAAAATTGGAACAAATGAGTGAAAAAATAGCAACCCTTGAAGAACTATTGCAATGGCAGGGAGAGTTTCTAACAACTATTATGGGTGGGAAGAAAAGGGAATACACAAGTCAAGAACAACCAGTGCGTAAACATCCCACCCCACCCCCACCAGTTTTGAGACGAGCCATTCCTATCAATGAATTGTCTTAGTCATGGTAATCCATATTCTAATAAATGTCCTCTTGAAATGTGAATCAGACAAACACTGATAATTTTTCTATATTTATTTTCTTTAGGGTGATAATTATTGTGATTTATATCTATCATCACCCACCTATCACATTGTAGAAAGGGCTATAGTGTTCAATATCCCAGATGCCACGCTTTATAATAGAACAGTTTTGAAATATCATCTAAAAGTGATGATTACTGTAGCTCATGATCCAAATGTAGAGCTACCTATTCCACTTATTGATGATGATATTCATATAGTAGAAAAGGATATCGGGACATTCATTTCATGGTCGTCACAACTTCTCACAGTACATGCAGACAAAGAGGTATTTATTTCCTTTTTAAGCTAAAACTTTTACAATTAATGAAAAAAGGGTCTGAACAAATGATTGATTTAATAGAATGAAAAAGGGAAGGGGGTGACAAATGTTAGCTCAAAACCATATAAAGGATCGACCAACCGATCCCAAGGAGATACTGAATTCACAATAACTCCACATGTTCTCTATCCACATTTATTAGCATTGGAGACTCATGTGGATATGAAGCTAAAATATTGTAATAGTCATATAGTGGTTTTTGAAGGGAATATATACGGAGAGGAAAATCAAGATTTAGTTGCTGCTGAAAATGTAAATGAGATCCTTGAAAATGGTTGGTTGGGAATCATAGTTGTAAATGTATATATGAGGTATGTTTACATGAATTGATTTTCTAAAAGCAGATCTAATGTGAAAATTATGACTAAATACATTTTATATTGTTGACAAATTTATTTATGAAAAACAGTTGAAGGAATTTCCCCATGAGTCATGATTTGGACTCGTTACTCCTCATACCACATCAACACACTTAGAAAAATTAGATCCATTAAAAAGGGATACAATAGTGAATGGATTCCTGAAATTTTGTTAAAGAAATATTATAGATGACAGACTCTTCCTAATACCAACCATGCATGGGTATGACACTACGATTAAAGCATATCAATGATATTTTCACTTCTTTTATTACTTATTCCTTTTTGTGTTTTTAGGCAACATTGGTTGCTAATTTAAGTGAACTTGGATACTCCAAAGATTTATTTTCTGGATTCAAAACAAGGATATCCATCAAACCGACCACACATGATGGATTTTTTGAATCAGTAAGACACTACAACATACAATTTATGTCTAAAAAACAAGTAATATAATTTATATTATCTTTTACTGAGGATTCTGTTATGATAGGGTTGTGTATCATTATCATTTAAAAAAGGAATGAGGATAGGGGTTAAGCATAATGAGGTGAGAAAGTACTATGTATGGACAAATATCAGGTTATATATAATAAAATTTCACTATCCAAACACATCTCAACACAAGTTACTTATTCTCCTAATGATCAGTTTTTTTGCAGTGTCCAAAACAAAAAAAAAACGATAATTATTGCAGTTATTATGTCTGTAAATTTATGAAAGAGATCATTTTTCATCAAGAAACTAGCATCCCTAAAGAGGTATTTTCAAAAACAACTACTAGTTCGTTTAATTTATTTATTAATTATTTCTTTTTATATTTTGAAGTACTACTCTGACTGCCAAAAACCTCATACTCAAGAGATTATATAAATGTCTTCAGAAACGAGTGGGCCGCATACCTGATGCCAGATTGTATGCAAATACAATGATGATCTGACTTGGGGACATGTACAATTGGTGGTCATTATTGAGAGGGGTTAAGGGGATCAAAAGATGAAACATTGTTGTATGTAAATGTTCATAGGAAAATTTTAATTATTATTAAATAAAACATCATATCTCCAATGGGTAATTTTCCAATTTTAATGAATGATAAGCACTAGCAAAATGCAAGAATGCTGAACCACTCAAAGGGTCTCTATTTTGTTTAAAATGGACACCATTTTAAGTGAAAACCACAACTGAACTATGAAAATCCGACCAAATGCATTCGTATTGTCTTGATATTTTATAATAACGATCCATGGGTCCTTTTTGATGAGTAAGAGTTATCCCCACCACAATCTGAGGAACGGTGTGGCCGGTACCACTCAAAGGGTCTCTCTTTTGTTTAAAATGGACACAATTTTAAGTGAAAACAACAACTGACCTATGGAAATCTGACCAAACACATTCGGATTGTGTTGATATTTTAGGAGAATGATTCACGGGTCCTTTGTGACGTTTATGAGTTATCCCTACCTAAATATGAGGCATGGTGTGGCTGGTAGCACTCAAAGGGTCTCTCTTTGGATTAAAATGGACACAATTTTAAGTGAAAACTACAACTGACCTATGAAAATCAGACCAGATGCATTTGGATTGTGTTTATCATTAATAAGAACTATCCATGGGTACTTGGTTCATGTAAGATTCATAACTGCCTCAATCTAGGGCACGATGTGGCCAGTAGCACTCAAAGAGTTTCTCTTTGGTTTAAAATGGACACAATTTTAAGTGAAAACAACATCTGACCTATGGAAATCCAACCAAACCCATTCAGATTGTGTTTATCCTTTAGGGGAATGATCCACGGGTCCATTGTGATGAGTATGAGTCATATACGCCTCAATCTGAGGCACAGTGTGGCTGGTATCACTCAAAGGGTCTCTATTTTGTTTAAAATTTACACAATTTTAAGTGAAAACAACAACTGAACTATGGAAATCTGGCCAAACGCATTCAGATTGGTATGATACTATAGGAGAACAATACAAGGGTCCTTTATGACGTGTACGAGTCAACCTCGCCTCAATATGAGGCATGGTGTAACACCCCATGCTTCTATAGTAAGTTTCCCTTTGAATAATGCAATGACGTGCATTGTACGCAACTTCGAGATTCTAACACACCACAACCAATCAAACTAGCCGTTATGAACAATAATACCTATTTTTTGAAATTTTATAAATTTTATCTTTAGAAATGGACTTAATTTTTGGATTTGTAATATCGAAATTATATTAGGGTGAAATTTTGGTACTTTTCAGATAACTTTCATATTTTGATGAATAGTGAAAATTACTAAATTTTAATTAAAAACAACTTTTTTAATCAAAATAATTAATAATGATAAATTATAAATTTGAGTGGTTTTAAAGTATATTTAGAATATATTTTTACCATTGAATAAAATGTTTGTCATTGGACATAATTTCACATTTAAACTGAACATAAACAAGTACCAATCTTTTGATAGTTATTATATCTTAAAAACACGCTTTTTGTTTTGACAGCGGGAATTAATTTTAAATAAATTTCGGCCACTTCTGTGTTTTTAATTTGGAAAATTGGATTCCATATTTGGAATCAGGATGTCCAAATTGGGTAAATAGGTAACTTTTATTTTTAGACATTTTGAATAATTACTTCGGTAAATATTTTATTTACCACAGTTAAAGGGTAAATCCGGTAAATAAGGGTTAACAAATAATATTATAATAATATTAATTACCCTGAAACGTGTCTTAAACTTATTGGTGGATACATGTACGACCATGGGCATCGTGGGGTCGATTTTGGGACCCCATGGAGCCACTTGTAGGTGATATGGATACTTTATTTTAATTAAGTTAAAATAAATACAAAAATGACAAAAGCATATATCTTTTAGCAAAACTATTTTTACAAAAGGGTTAAATATGTTGGATTTTTGACTATAAATATTAATTAGAAATCTAAAATGATTTCCTACATAATTATAGTTTATTTATAATTTTTAGACATTAAATAATTTAATTTATTTATGACACAATGATGATACAGTAATTACCATAATAGTGAAAAATTAAAATAATTGATATTATAAATACCCAAATAAATATAATTTGAGACTTTTAATGAAATAAACTAATTTTATAGGATAATATGACATCTTAGGATTTAATTAAGTGACTTTTTTCGAAGTAATAATTCTTTTATGAATTTTAAAAAAATCAACTATTGAATAGTGTCAAAATTGACACAAAAGAGTTTTTAAAACAAATATTATATTATTAATTGATATTAAATTTCTAAAAATCCAAGGATCGACCGAGAGACTTATAGCATGATATTGGGATCATTAATGGACCACTTGGGGGTCGTTTGTAGGTATATAGTATGTTTATTAACCATATAATATAAAAATACAAAGGGACATTATAAAAGTGAAACTAATTAACTAAGAGTTAATACTTAATGATAAGGTTAATATAGTAACCCAAACCTATCTAAATACTATTGGTGGAGTGGGTTTCGACCTATACCCACCTTAAACATCAAATAATCTACTTTGGAGCCATTATAAAATGAATATGAATTTATTATAAAATAATATTTCTAGCTTTTCCAAAGGTGCCCCTCACCCATCTTATAAAAGGGCACTCCTCCTTCTCATTACTTCACACCTTCAAAGCCTTTTGGTTCTGCCAAACTCTGCACAAATACTCTCTAAACTTCCCTCACTTCATCCTAGAGTCCTTTTTTAGTCATAAATCCAACTTATGGAGCCCTTTGGATCAAATCAAAAGGAAGAACCTGAAGAAGAGGTAATAATTTCACCACCCTTTTTCATGTTCCTTTCTTATTCCGCTTCTTCTTTCTTTGTTATTACCATTATAAAATAATAACTCAAGTATCTTATATATACCGTGATGTTATTATAAATATGGTACAATAATATTCAGTATTCTATCCATCCTTTGAATAACATGCCACCATACGTGCGTACGTACGGCTTACCGTCTCCACGTCATGGTGAAATTGTTATTCAATAAATTATTATTTTGACGGGTATAATAATGATGTGTAATTCATGTAAATAATAAATATAACATGATAATTATTATGTATATATGATATATCATCCAATTATATATTATTTTAATATCAAAAGAATGATATTGTCGCTCGTGTGTACGTACAGACTACCGTCTCCACGAACGCGATGAGATTCATTCTCCATCGTATCCATTGAAGTATAATTCTCATTTGATGATTAAAAATAATGTGTAAGGACATGATATAATTCAGGATATGAATAAGATACAACCTATCCATAACAAACACGACTTACGTAACAAAGAATATAAAGGAAAACGAGTAAGTTAACACCCGAAATGACGATAATACTAAGATATTATTAACAAATCAATGTTAAAAGATCATATATGATATCATATTAATGTAAATGATTCTTGTATAATTAAATAAAAAATATTTCACCATTATAAAGGAGTTTAACCTACCGTTTACGAAGGAAAAAAGTACAAAGTAATGGGTTTCTTATCTCACTATTAATTTCGTGAGAATTCCGTTATTCACCACTTATTTATTGCATGTGGTGTATGTGTACTGCCCATAATTGTATTCATTTTGTAATATACTTTAATTTATTGGTATTTACATCGTCATTGTATTATCCTTCTATCATGGGTGTATGTTTCGTAAGTTACCTAATCAATAAGGGAATTTGAAATTTCAATTTCCACTCATTTGGATTTACCCATATTTCATTGATTATTTTACTCCAAGATTGTGTGTGGAATCACTATTCATTTGATTATGTCAAAATTATAAACTCCCCTATCTGTGTATATACTTTGGGTACACATAATCACTCCAATGATAAATTCTCAAGTCTTCGATTTGAACTTGATAAGTGTAATTTTAACTCAATCTCGTTTTGTTGAGTTAAATATCGAATTAATTGGTGTTGTTTGTACAATAATATGTCTGAATTTCCTCTGATTGATTTACACTGAATATCCAATCATATTGAGTGTATTTAAATATTTCACACATAATTATGTCGTTGATTTATCCTTAACCAGAGGATATGGTCTTTATAATAGAATTCACCTCAATTTACATTCCATTGAGGCTTCTTTGTTGTTATACACCAAATCAATTTTATATAGTGCATATAATGTACTTTGACATAGTATATCATGAATTCATTTATTCTCATGATATTAAAAAGTTTGATTACCTCAATTATTTGTATTCAAGTGTCTCTCTTTTGGTTAGTAACTCTAACTAAAATATCATTTTAAAATGTTTTAAAGATTTAGCATTCTAATTATTTCTCATTAATGTACATGTTTTAAAAATGGTTTAAGGATTTATCTATATGGACATTAATGTTTTCAAATCAAAATTCCTTTTAAAATATTAAAAGTGGTATGAGACACTTTGATTCAAAAATCTATTTTTAAATGGCTTCTTGACAAATAGTGTGAATTATAAATGTTTTCAAAAAAAGAGGGATATTTCTCTCAATTAGTTTTGATGGTTATTTTCATCTATATCAATATGATTCATTATTATTGATTGAGGTTAATTTGATACAATAAAATCTTCCATATTGTATCGAATGAGTTTTTTTCGACTATGGATGTTCTATTTTTATACCATTCATGGTTAGTGGTTAAAGTATTGACATTTCGTATGCTAGTTTTAATACAAATGTTTATGTTATGTCTAAACCTGTTCATATGAGGAATGCATTGGACTTAGTAAGTGACGAGTGGAGCCCGCTATAGATCCTCGATGCATTGGTAGGTCTCTTGAGACAAACTAGTCTCTTGGCACACGGCCTTGGAAAAATCTTATTTGTAGTATTGGAATGAGGCCTTGGCTATGTGGTTATGATAGTCTGGCATTATGCATTAAATCGTTATGAAAGTGGTTATTGATATTGAATGTGATTGTTCGACTAGTAGAATATCCATGTGAATATGTAAACGGCATTATTTCATTTTATCTTTTCCATATTATGCGGATGTTCAAGTTTAAAAGTCTTTTGTTTTAGTTATAAATTGCTTTAAGTGTTTATGATTATTTATGAAAGCTTCTGCTATATTGTTATCCTTACAGAGCATCTGAGCTCACCCCTTTCATTGTTTTATTTTTTCCAGGATGTGAAGAAGTAATTTATGAATGACCTGTAGGGATAGTATGAGGGGATATGAAGACAAGATGTTGTTTTAGTTTTTTTACCTTATGATGTAATTTAAGATTTATGAATATATCTAGTGTTTCCAAGGCTACTAAACTAATTGGTCTTTCGAGACTTGATCTTTTTTGTGATCATGCCAATGTTATGTAATAATGCACCGACTCTGGGTATCTAGGTTCGGGGCGTTACAGTTGGTATCAGAGGGAGGTTTAGTACAAACCATGGAAGCTAGATTTAGATAAACTCTGATTAGAGCACGTAGATCTACGATGAACTTTGAGGATTAGTATAAAAGAACTTCCTAGAATTTTGGTATTATAGAGATTTTGTGAGTTTTTCGAACAATACAACCCTGTTTGGATATGATCAGGTAGAGGTTTCTTTGGCACAGATGTACCTAGGGGTAAAACCTGAAAACACCGCTTTGAGCTAGGCTCGAATGGGAACTGGTGCACGACAATGGGCGTTGCTGCACTCTTGGTTATGACACTCCTGGGGGATATGCTTAGGAAAATTTAAATTTTCTTTACAAACCAATTTGAAGTATTATATATATAATATGAGAGTAAATTACCTTGGTTAATCCTAATGTGTTTCAAATTGAGAATATGGTGACATTTTAATCTCAAAATGATTTTATGACTACTGTTACTCACACAATGCATTCTGGTTTTAGTCAATTGCTGGATTCAAAGGAAGTCATAGTGACTTGAGAATGATGTACAAGGTGGGAAAGGTGGTGGAAATGAGCAAAAAAAATGGAATATTGATAGGCGTAAAAGATATCATATTTATTCCAAATCAATTTTCCAAAAATATGATCAACAATATATATATTAACCAATTCTCGGACTCAACAAAGAAGAGAAAGGTGATGAATGATAAGAGCTCCAGCAATGGAGACCATGGAGAAATGAATCCTCAATTTCCATCATGCAGTAAATGTGGAAGGAGACACCTAGGAAAGAGTCTCAATGGGACAAAGAAATTCATTACATGTGGGAAGGAAGGACATAAAGTAAATAATTGCCGAAGAAAAATGAAGAGTACTATGGAACAAGATAAAAATGGTCCCAAGAATCCATTTACAGTCATTTTTCGTAAATGTAGGGGACCTGGCCATTACCCGAGTGAATACCCTATTCTATAGGATATTTTTGTGGTCAAAGAAGAAGCTATATGAAAATAAATGGTTGGAGAAATGTTTAAAAAGTATTAGTTCTTCTTGTTGATGGGTTTACTTTGGAATAATTTTCTCTTGTATTTGTAACCCTGGTATTTTCCATGTGAGAATGATATTTGAGGAATAATTATATTTTCTCTTGTGGATATAGTTATGAATAACCATTTGGTTTTATATGATCATTGGGTTTGAGGAAATTATAAGTTATTATAATTTGGGATGAAAATTCAAGGTATGAGATAACATTTGTGGTTAAATTATGTTATAGTTATTTTAAGGAATTTATCTCATTTTGGTAATGTTATAAAATATCGTTTTTGAAAAAGGACAACACGCAGACTATGTGACAACCCGTCGCATTGGACAAAGATGTGGGAATCGAACCCCCAACAAAAGTGCGATTAGGATTTATCGCCTACCACTGGACTACATGAAGTCCCCGGTTAGTGTGACTATTATTTTTAGTAAATTGATTTTATTGGTCAATAATAATTTGATTTTGGATCTTATGTCTTATCAAATGAATACCCTTAGTATAGGAAAATTATTTGGTGATTAAGTGATAAATGTTATTTTGGAAGTTGTTCGCTTTGTTTCGAACACTATATGCCCAAGGAAAATAGAATAGTATGGGATTTCATTTGAGGAATAATGGTGGATTTTTATCTATGTTTTTATTGTGGATTTATAGTGATTTGGGTTATTTATGGAAATGATTAGGTTAATTACTTTTAAGTATGCGACCATAAGAGTAATTAATGTCATTTTGAGATACAATTTAACCTAGAAGACTACATTCTTATATGTTTTGGGTTTAAATATTAGTTTGGATTATATTGAAGGATTTTAAGGAAAATTGATAATTGAATGGTATTTATTTAAATTTGGGGTATTGATGGTTTAATTTTAGAAATTAAGATTAGTGTTTTCTTCTCTAATGGAATATCCATTTGGGGGATCATCAGATATTATACTACCCATTTTGGTTTTGATTAATCTCTAAAGACAAGGTAAATATATAGTTTATCCTACGTGGATCATGTATTTCTATAGAAGTTCATTCTAGCTCTTTTATTGTGACCAAGTCTTCTTGAATACTCATTGTTAAAAAAAATGAGTTAGTGGTAAACATTTATTAAAGAATGAAAATATAAATAAAAAGTAAGTATATCTCTTTATGTTTTTAGTCAATATCATAAATGAATTCCTCGTCCTTATATAATGTAACTTAAAACAAAAAATGTTGTCTGTTTAATTTTCCTACTGGGAGACTAATGAGTGTTTGTCCGAACACAAGTTTGTGATTTTTTTATTGTTAACATTCTCCTGATCATGTTTTCTATCCCTCCCCATCAGAACATAACACTTAGTTTATCGTCCATATCCATGTTTTCCTACATGGAATCCTAATATGGGTTATCTTGGGTGACCTTTATACCTCTCTTCCTTTCTTTTAAAGTGATAGTTTTATTGACTCTTTTTTCGATGTGGGACTTTCCATTATATTCTCTATCCCAATTTTAAAAAAATTTCGAGGATGTAATTTATTGAAGTAGGGGAGAATGTAACACCCCAAGCTTCCACAGTACGTTTCCCTTTGAATAATGCAATGGGGTGCATTGTACGCAACTTCGAGATTCTCACACACCACAACCAATCAAACTAGCCGTTATGAACTTACCTAATGTTTTAAATTTTTTAAATTTTATCTTTCGAAATGGACTTAATTTTTGGATTCTTAATATCGAAATTATATTAGGGTGAAATTTTGGTACTTTTCGGATAACTTTCATATTTTGATGAATAGTGAAAATTACTAAATTTTAATTAAAATTTTTTTTAATCAAAATAATTAATAATGATAAATTATGAATTTGAGTGGTTTTAAAGTATATTTAGAATATATTTTTACCATTTAATACAATGTTGGTCATTGGACATAATTTAACAATTAAACAAGACATAAACAAGTACCAATATTTTGATAATTATTATATCTTAAAAACACGCTTTTTGTTTTGACAGCGGGAATTCATTTTAAATTAATTTCTGCCACTTCTATGTTTGGAATTTTGAAAAATGTATTCCATATTTGTAATCAGGATGTCCAAATTAGGTAAATATGTAACTTTTATTTTCAGAAATTTTGAATAATTACTTCGGTAAATATTTTATTTACCACGGTTAAAGGGTAAATCTGGTAAATAAGGGTTGACAAATAATATTATAATAAAACTAAATTACCGTAAAACGTGTATTAACATTATTGGTGGATACATGTACGACCATGTGCATCTTTGGGTCGATTTAGGGACTGCATGGAGCCACTTGTAGGTGATAGGGACATTTTATTTTAATTAAGTTAAAATAAATACAAAAATTACAAAAGCATATATCTTTCAGAAAAACAATTTTTACAAAGGGTAAAATATGTTGGATTTTCGACTATAAATATTAAATAGAAAGCTAAAACGATTTACTAAATAATTATAGTTTATTTATTATTTTTTGAAATTAAATAATTTAATTTATTTATGACACAATGATGATGCAGTAATTACCATAATATTGAAAAATTAAAATAATTGATATTATAAAAAACCAAATAAATATAATTTGAGACTTTTAATTAATTACACTAATTTTCTTGGATAATATGACATATTATGATTGAATTAATGGACTTTTTTCGAAGTAATCATTCTATTATGATTTTTACAAATATCAACTATTGAATAGTGTCAAAATTGACATAAAAGAGTTTTTACAACAAATATTATATTATTAATTGATATTAAATTTTTAAAAATCTAAGGTTCGGCCAAGAGACATATATAATTATATTTGTATCATTAATGGACCACTTGGGGGTCGTTTTGAGGTATATAGTAAGTTTATTAACAATATAATATAAAAATACAAAGAGACATTGTAAAAGTCAAACTAATTAACTAAGAGTTAATAATTAAAGATAAGTTTAATATAGTAACCCAAACCTGTCTAAATCCTATTGGTTGAGAGGTTTTAGACCTATAACCACCTTATCCTTTAAATAATATACTTTGGAGCCATTAGAAACTGAATACGAATTTATTATAAAATAATATTTCTAGCTTTTCCAAAGGTTCCCCTCACCCCTCTTATAAAAGGGCACTCCTCCTTCTCATTACTGCACACCTTCAAATCCTTTTGGTTCGGCCATCCTCAGCCCAAATACTCTCTCAAATTACCTCACTTTATCATAGAGTCATTCCTTTAGTCAGAAATACAACTTAAATAGCCCTTTTGATCAAATCCAAAGGATGAACCCGAAGAAGAGGTAATAATTTCACCACCCTTTTTCAAATTCTTTCCTTCTTCCACTACGTCTTTATTTGTTATTACCATTATAAAATAATAACTCAAGTATCTTATATATAATGTGATGTTATTATAAATATGGTACAATCATATTCAGTATTCTATCCATCCTTTGAATAATATGTCACCATACGTGCGTACGTACGGCTTACCGTCTCCATGTCGTGGTGTAATTGTTATTCAACAAATTATTATTTGGATGGGTATAAAAATGATGTGTAATTCATGTAAATAATAAATATAACATGATAATTATTCTGTATATATGATATACCATCCAATTATATATTAATTTAATATCAAAAGAATGATATTGTCGCTCGTGTGTACGTACGGACTACCGTCTCCACGAACGCGATGAGATTCATTCTCCATCATATCCATTGAAGTATAATTATTATTTGATGATTACAAATAATGTTTATGGACTTGATATAATTTAGGATATGAATATGATACAACCTATCCATAACAAACACGGCTTACGTAACAATGAATATAAAGGAAAACGAGTAAGTTATCACCCGAAATGACGATAATACTAAGATATTATTAACAAATAAATGTTAAAAGATCATATATGATATCATATTAATGTAAATGATTCTTGTAAAATTCAATAAAAATTATTTCACCATTATACAGGAGGTTAACCTACCGTCTACCAAGGAAAAAGTACAATGTAAGGGGTTTCTTATCTCACTCTTAATTTCATGAGAATTCCATTGTTCACAACTTATTTATTGCATGTGGTGTATGTGTAATGCAAATAATTGTATTCATTTTGTAATATACATTAATTTATGGGTATTTACAATATCATTGTATGATCCTTCATTCACGGGTGTACATTTCGTAAGTTACCTAATCGATAAGGGAATTTGAAATTTCAATTTCCACTCATTTGGCTTTAAGAACATTTCATTGATTATTTTACTCCAAGATTATGTGTGGAATCACTATTCATTGGATTATGTCATAATTTACAATCCCCTTTCTGTGGATATACTTTGGGTACACATAATCAATCCATTGATAAATTCTCAAGTCTCCGATTTGAACTTGATAAGTGTAATTTTAACTCAATCTCCGTTTGTTGAGTAAAATATCCAATTCATTGGAGTTGTTTTTACAAGAATATGTGTGAATTTCTTCTAATTTATTTACACTGAATATCCAATAATATTGAGTGTATTTAAATTTTTCACACATATTTATGTCGTTGATTTATCCTTAACCGGAGGATATGTTCTTTATAAGAGAATTCATCTCAATTTACATTCCATTGAGACTTCTTTGTTGTTATACACCAAATAACTTTTATATGGTGTATATAATGTACTTTGACATAGTATATCATGAATCCATTTATTATCATGATATTAAAAAGTTTGATTACCTCAATTATTTGTATTCAAGTGTCTCTTTTTTTGGTTAGTAACTCTAACTAAAATATCATTTTAAAATGTTTTAAAGATTTATCATTCTAAATATTTATCATTAATGTCCATGTTTTAAAAATGGTTTAAGGATTTATCTATATGGACATTAATGTTTTCAAATAAAAATTCCTTTTAAAAGTTTAAAAGTGGTATGGGACACTTTGATTCAAAAATATATTTTTAAATGGCTTCTTGACAAATAGTGTGACTTATAAATGTTTTCAAAAAAGGGGGATATTTCTCTTAAATAGTTTTGATGGTTATTTTAATCTATGTCAATATCATTCATTGTTATCGACTGAGGTTAATCTGATACAATACAATCTTCCATATTGCATCGAATGAGTTATGTTCGACTATGGATGTGATATTTTTATACCATTCATGGTTTGTGGTTAAAGTCTTGACATTTCGTATGCTAGTTTTAATATGAATGTTTATGTTATGTCTAAACATGTTCATATGAGGAATGCAGTGGACTTAGTAGGTGATGGGTGGAGCCCGCTATAGCTGCTCAATGCATCAGTAGGTCTCATGAGACAAACTAGTGTCTTGGCACAAGGCCTTGGAAAAATCTTATTTGTAGTCTTGGCACGAGGCCTTGGCTATGTGGTTATGATAGTCTTGCATTATGACTTCCATCATTATGAAAGTGTTTATTGATATTGCATGTGATTGTTCGACTAGTAGATTATCCATGTGAATTAGTAAATGGCATTATTTTATTTTATCTTTTCCATATTATGTGGAAGTTCAAGTTTAAAAGGCTTTTGTTTTAGTTATAAATTGCTTTAAGTGTTTATGATTATCTATGAAAGATTCTGCTATATTGTTATCCTTACTGAGCATCTAAGCTCACCCCTTTCAATGTTTTATTTTTCCCAGGATGTGGAGAAGTAATTTATGAATGACCTGCAGGGATAGTATGAGGGGATATGAAGACAAGATGTTGTTGTAGTTTTTTTTAACTTATGATGTAATGTAAGACTTATAAATATATCTAGTGTTTCCAAGGCTACTAAACTAATCGGTCTTTGATACTTGATCTTTCTTGGGATCATGCCAATTTTATTTAATAATGCATCGACTCTGGGTATCTAGGGTCGGGGCATTACACACGGTGTGACTGCTATCACTCCAAGGGTCTCTCTTTTGTTTAAAATGAACACAATTTTAAGTGAAAACAACAACTAACCTATGGAAATCAGACCAAACGCATTCGGATTGTCTTGATATTTTATAATAAAGATCCATGGGTCCTTTGAGACATGTAAAAGTCATCCCCGCCTCAATCCGAGGCAGGGTGTGGCCGGTACCACTCAAAGGGTCTCTATTTTGTTTAAAATGTACACAATTTTACGTGAAAACAACAAATAACCTATGGAAATCAGACCAAACACATTCAGATTGTATTGATCCTTTAGTAGAACTATCCACGAGTCCTTATTAATGTGTACGAGTCATCCCCACCTCAATTTGAGGCACGGTGTGGCCGGTATCACTCAAAGAGTCTCTCTTTGTTTTAAAATGGACACAATTATAAGTGAGAAAAAAAACTGACCAACGGAAATCTGACCAGAAGCATTTGGATTGTGTTGATATTTTATAATAATGATACATGGGTCCTTTTTTATGATTAAGAGTCAACCTCGCCTCAATACGAGGCACGGTGAGGCCGGTATCACTAAAAGAGTCTCTATTTTGTTTAAAATGGACACAATTTTAAGTGAAAACAACCACTGACCTACGGAAATCTTACCAAACCCATTCCGATTGTGTTGATCCTTTAGGAGAACGATCCATGGGTCCTTTGTAATGTGTACGAGTCATCTCTGCCTCAATCCGAGGAATGGTGTGGCCGGTATCACTCAAAGGGTCTCTATTTTGATTAAAATGTACACAATTTTGAGTGAAAACAACAACTGACCTACGAAAATACAACCAAACAAATTCGGATTGTGTTGACCCATTATGAGAACGATCCATGGGTCCTTAGTAAAGTGTATGAGTCAACCCCACCTCAATCAGAGGCATGGAGTGACCACTATCACTCAAAGGGTCTCTCTTTTGTTTAAAATGGACACAATTTTAATTGAAAACAACAACTAACCATTGAAAATCCTACCAAACAAATTCATGTTGCCTTTATCTTTTATAATAACGATACAATGGTCCTTGGTGATGTGTATGAGTCAGCCTCACCTCAATCTGAGACACGATGTGGCTGGTACCACTCAAAGGGTCTCTATTTTGTTTAAAATGTACACAATTTGAAGTGAAAACAACAACTGACATACGAAAATCTGACCAAACACATTCGTATTGAATTTATCCCTCATGAGAATGATCCACGGGTCTTTTGTGACATGTACGAGTCATCCCCGCTTCAATCCGAGGCACGGGGTGTCCGGTAGCACTCAAAGAGTCTCTCTTTGGTTTAAAATGGACTCAATTTTATGTTAAAATAACAACTAACCTTCGGAAATACGACCAAACACATTCAGATAGTGTTGATATTTTATAATAATTATCCATGGTTACTTTGTGACGTGTAAAAGTCAACCCCACATCAATATGAGGCACGGTGTGGGCGATATCACTCAGAGGGTCTCTATTTTGTTTAAAATGGACACAATTTTAAGTGAAAACAACAACTGACATATGTAAATCCAACCTAACCCTTTCAGATTGTGTTTATACTTTAGGAGAATGATACACGAGTCCTTTGTGACCTATAAGAGTCATCCCCATCTCAATATGAGGCTCGGTGTGGCTGGTACCACTCAAAGGGGCTCTATTTTGATTAAAATGGACAAAATTTTAAGTGAAAACAACAACTGACCTACAGAAATCTGACCAAACACATTCGGATTGTTTTGATACATTCAGAGGACAATACAATTGTACGTTTTGACAAGTATGAATCAACCCCACCTCAATATCGAGGCACAAGGTGACTGGTATCACTCAAAGGGTCCTTATTTTGTTTAAAATGGACACAATTTTAAGTGAAAACAACAACTATCCTAACGTAATATGACAAAAACCATTAGTATTGTGTTTATCCTTTAGTAAAATGATCCACAAGTCCTTTGTGACGTGTATGAGTCTTCACCGCTGCAATCCGATGCACCGTGTGGCCAGTATCACTCAAAGGGTCTCTATTTTGTTTAAAATGGACACAATTTTAACTAAAAACAACAACAGACCTACGGAAATCCGACCAAATGCATTCATATTGTGTTTATCCTTTATGATAACGATACAATGTTTTTTTTGATATGTAAGAGTCAACCCCTACTTAATCTGAGGCACGGTGTACCCGCTATTACTCAAAGGCTCTCTTTTTTGTTTAAAATGGACACCTTTTTAATTGAAAACTACAACTGACCTATGAAAATCCGACCAAATGCATTCGGATTTCCTTGATAATTTATAAGAACGACCCAAGGGTCCTTAGTGATGTGTAAGAGTCAATCCTGCCTAAATCCGAGGGGCAGTGGGGCTAGAACAACTCCAAGGGTATCTATTTTGTTTAAATGCACACAATTTTAAGTGAAAAAAACAACTGATTTATGGAAATTCGACCAAACACATTCGGATTGAGTTGATTATTAAGGATAATGATCGATAGGTCCTTTGTGATGTGTACGATTCAACCCCGCCTCAATATGAGGAACTATGTGACCGCTATCACTCAAAGGGTCTCTCTTTTGTTTAAAATGGACACAATTTTAAATGAAAACAACAACTGCCCTATGAAAATCCAACCAAATGCATTAGTATTTACTTGATCTATTATAAGAATGATTCAAGGTTCCATTATAAAGTGTATGAGTCAACCCCACCTAAATCCGAGGCACGGTGTGACCACTATCACTCAAATAGACTCTCTTTTGTTTAAAATGGACAAAATTTTAATTGAAAACAAATACTAACCTATAATAATCAGAAAAAATGCCTTCGGATTTCCATGACCTATTATAAGAGCGATCCAAGGGTCCTTGGTGATGTGTACGAGTCAACCCCGCCTCAACTGAGGCATGGTGTGGCCGGTACAACTCAAAGGGTCTCTATTTTGTTTAAAATGTACACAATTCTAAGTGAAAACAACAAATGACCTACGGAAATACAACCAAACACATTTGTAT
Source organism: Viscum album (assembly GCA_963277665.1). Lineage (NCBI taxonomy): Eukaryota > Viridiplantae > Streptophyta > Magnoliopsida > Santalales > Viscaceae > Viscum > Viscum album. The sequence continues at coordinate 4,202,582 of CAUJRU010000001.1, forward strand.
TGTGTTGATCTTTTAGAATAATTCACCATGGGTCCTTTAAAACGTGTATGAGTTATCCCTGCTTCAATCTGAGGCACGGTGTGGCCGGTAGCACTCAAAGAGTCTCTCTTTGGTTTAAAATGGACACAATTTTAAGTGAAAACAACAACTGATCTTTTGATGTCCAACCAAACACATTCAGATTATCCTAATCATTTATAAGAACTATTCATGAGTTCTTTGTGATGTGTACGATTCATCTCCACCTCAATACAAGGCACGATGTGGCCGGTACCACTCAAAGGGTCTCTCTTTTGTTTAAAATGAACATAATTTTATGTGAAAACAACAACTGACATACGGAAATCTGACCAAACACATTCACATTTTGTTTATCCTTTAGGAAAATGATCCACAAGTCGTTTTTTATGTGTACGAGTCATCCCCGCCTCAATATGATGCATGGTGTGGCCGATAGAACTCAAAAGGGTCTCTCTTTAGTTTGAAATGGACACAATTTTAAGTGAAAACAACTACTAACCTACGGAAATCCGACCAAATGCATTCAGACTATGTTGATATTTTATAAGATCGATCCATGGGTCCTTTTTGACCTGTAAGAGTCAACCCCACAAACCCCCTGGACGGCCCCCACCCCCCGGACACCAACCCACCCCCTGGACACCCCCTGGACACCCCCACCCCTCTGGACACCCCCACCCCCTGTAAAGCCCCCCCTGACACCCTGGACACCAGCCCACCCCCCTTGAAATCCCCCCCCGGACACCCCCATCCCCCCCCGGACACCCCCTACCCCCCCTTGGACAGCCACCCCAAACCCTTGAACATCCCCCCAACCCCCTGATTTCTAAATTGAATTCTTTATGTAATTAATTAACTTCTGAATTATGTGATAATGGTGCACATGTATACTTTTTTTATGGGTATACATGGCCTACTTATCTTATTATTTATGTGTTAATTTTGTATGGGTATAATTTCTCTAATTAGATTATTGAGATGCGGAAATTTTTTACAGGTGTTCGAGTGGGCTGCTGCATATTTTTTCAAAGCAGCAGACATGGCATTTATCAGCGCATTTTTAGCATTGATAAATGGAGATTTTATCAGCGCTAAAAAAGAACTGATAAAATCCACCTTTATTAGCGCTAAAGAAGCGCTGATAAAGGATCAGTTTATCAGTGCTAAAGGTGTGCAGATAAAGTCCACCTTTATCAGCGCCTTTATAGTGGTGATAATAGTTTCATTTATCAGAGTTTTTTTAGCGTTGATAAATGATCCATTTATCAGTGCTACAAAAGCGCTGATAAAGGGTTAACCCCTTTATCAGCGCTGAGCCTTACATCGCTTTTTTAGCACAGATAATGCCCGTTTTGAGCGCTGATAAAGACCGTTTTTGGAGTAGTGGGGTTGGCGGTTCTTGGGTGACTGAATTATAAATTTGGGTTATAGGTAACGAAACTCACGTCAAGAGGAATGATATTGGATAGGTGAGAAAGAGTAGAATGAAATTAATAAAATAAAATTGAGAAATAGATGGGATTTAGTGGCGCACGACCCAATTAGAATAAGGTGGTGGGGGTGGCCCTCTACTTTAAATGTGGATTTGGATTTAATTGTATTTAAATAAAAAATTATTGAATAAATGAAATGGTGGTTTTGGATGGGATTCCAGTGTACTTATAGAAAAGGGGGAAGAAATAGATGCATGGACCTCCCCTTTAAAATTCATGGTTTAATGGAAATATAATAATAGTATTATAATAGTAATAATACTATTATTTTGGTAGTCAACTCTTAATTGGTCCATAATTTTTTCATTTGACATCAGATTGATGCGTCACCAGTGAAAACATGACCCTCACCAAGAAACGACCTTTTTAGGACCAATTTTGAATACTTAATTTAGCCTCGTGACTCGGCTGTAAAAAATTCATATCAATAATAATAATAATATTATTATTATTAGTGTGAATTATTGAATCTAACATAGTTTCTCTATAAATTGTTTATTTGATGAACAACATTCAATTCCTGATCCTAAATTTAAGTGAATGCTTCCATCATAATTTTTGGTATTTAATTCAAGCTCATGTCTCAGACCAGCTAGACAACATTCAAGTGTTATGCATAAAATTACATATTTTTCAACGGGTGATTGATCGATGATAATGAATAGTTAATTCCATGGGTTTTTTCATGAGGATCAAAATGGTGTGATCAATATATTTTATTTTGGGATTGAGATGTGGGCACCATGAGGCATTATTCGTGTGCAATGATACAAAAAGAAACTCAGTCAAGGGAAATCTGATTCGGGCGAATGAATAATCTAACTTGTGCGCTTTTCCGAAAGGATCAAAAAAATGTGATTTTTTTGTTATATGGGGTTGTTTGAGGAGTCATATCAATGATATTACATCTTTTTACCTATGGACCAGTGACGAGAATCATGCACTCTTTAGCCTTTTTGGCCAAAAACGCCATGTACTCTAGAAGTACACTGGAACACCTAGAGGTAAATGTACACAATTTAGTACTCGAGTATGCCGTGGTACATGACCAAGCGACCAGGTGGGGTTACACATTTTGTGGGCCCCATAGGTGCCAGGTATTCATTATGAATTTTCTACATCTTTTATCTCCATATTTTGGATTTTAATTTTGGAAAGTGAGTAGCCTATCCAGAGTGTTTCTTCATGTAGATTATGATGGTTCCTTCCGTAGTGGATTTTGAGATATGATGTGCAATTTACTCAGTGCGACACTTATTCAGGAGACATTTTATGACGGCAATGACCAGGCACTAACAGATCAGAGTATCATGGGATTACCATCCAACAGGTATGATCAGAGTACATGTGGTGTATGTGTACTGCCCATGATTGTATTCATTGTGTAATATACTTTAATTTATGGGTATTTACATAGTCATGGTATGTTCCTTATTTCATGGTTGTTTGTTTCATAAGTTACCAAATCAATAAGGGAATTTGAGATTTCAATTTCCACTCATTCGGCTTTACGCACATTTCATTGATTATGTTACTCCAAGATTATGTGTGGAATCACTATTCATTTGATTATGTCATAATTTCCACTCCCATTCCTGTGGATATACTTTTGATACACATAATCACTCCATTGATAATTCTCAAGTCATTAATATGAATTTGATAAGAGTAATTTTAACTCTTTCACCATTTGTTGAGTTAAACATCCAATTCGTTGGTGTTGTTTCTACAAGAATATGTGTGAATATCCTTTGATTGTTTTACACTGAATATACAATCATATTTAGTGTATTTATATTTTTCACACATAATTATGTCGTTGATTTATCCTTAACCTAAGGATACGACCTTTATGAGAGATTTCATCTCAATTTACATTCAACTAAGACTTCTTTATTGATATACACCAAATCACTTTTATGTGGTGTATATAATGTACTTTGATATAGTATATCATGAATCCCTTTATTCTCATGATATTACAAATTTTTGATTACCTCAAATATTTGTATTCAAGTGTCTCTCTTTTGGTTAGAATCTCTAACCAAAATACCATTTTAAAATGTTTTAAAGACTTATTCTTCTATATCTTGCTCATTAATGTCCATGTTTTAAAAATAGTTTTAAGGATTTATTTATATGGACATTAAAGTTTTAAAATTAAAACTCCTTTTAAAAGTTTAAAAGTGGTATGGGACACTTTGATTCAAAAAAATCTATTTTTAAATGGCTTCTTGACAAATAGTGTGGCTTTAAAATGTTTTCAAGAAAAGGGGGATATTTCCCTCAAATAGTTTTGATGATTATTTTCATCTATGTCAACATCCTTCATTATTCATGATTGAGGTTAATGTGATACAATACAATCTTCCATATTGTATCAAATGAGTTATGTTTGACTGTGGATGTTCTATTTTTATACCATTCATGGTTTGTGGTTAAAGTATTGACATTTCGTGTGCTAGTTTTAATACGAATGTTTATTTTAGGTTTAAACCTATTCATATGAGGAATGCATTGGACTTAATAAGTGACGGGTGGAGCCCGCTATAGCTCCTCGATGCATCGGTAGGTCTAATGAGACAAACTAGTGTCTTGGCACAAGGCCTTGGAAAAATCTTATTTGTAGTCTTGGCACAAGGCCTTGGCTATGTGGTTATGATAGTCTGGCATTATGCATTCCATCATTATGAAAGTGGTTATTGATATTGCATGTGATCATTCGACTAGTAGAATATCCATGTGAGTAAGTAAATGGCATTATTTCATTTTACCTTTGCCATTTTATGCTGAAGTTCAAGTTTAAAAGGCTTTTGTTTTAGTTATAAATTGCCTTAAGTGTTTATGCTTATTTATGAAAGCTTCTGCTATAATGTTATCCTTACTGAGCATCTGAGCTCACCCCTTTCAATGTTTTATTTTTTCCCAGGATTATGAAGAAGTAATTTATGAATGACCTGCAGGGATAGTATGAGGGGATATGAAGACCAGATGTTTTTTTATGATGTAATGTAAAATTTATGGATGTAAGTAGTTATTCCAAGGCTACTAAACTAATCGGTCTTTCGAGACTTGATCTTTCTCGTGATCATGCCAATGTTATGTAATAATGCACCGAATCTAGGTAATTAGGGTCGGGGCGTTACAGTTGGTATCAGAGGAATTTTAGTACAAACCTTGGTAGCTAGATTTAGATAAACTCCGATTAGAGCACGTAGACCTAAGATGAACTTTGAGGATTAGTATAAAAGAACATCCTAGAATTTTGGTATTGTGGAGATTTTGTGAGTTTTCCGAGAAATACATCCCTGTCCGGATACGAGCAGGTAGAGGCGGCTCTGGCACAGATGTACCTAGGGGTAAAACCCGAAAACACCGCTTTGAGCTAGACTCGAACGGGAACTGGTGCACGACAACGGGCCTTGCTGCACTCTTGGTTACGACACTCCCGGGGGATATGCTTAGGATAATTTACATTTTCTTTACAAACCGATTTAAGTAATATATACATAAGATGAGAGTAAATGACCTTGGTTAATCCTAATATGTTTCAAATTGAGAATATGGTGACATTTTAATCTCTAAATGATTTTACGACTACTATTACTCACACAATGCTTTCTGGTTTTAGTCAGTGGCTGGATTCCAAGGAAGTCATAGTGACTTTGAGAATGATGTACAAGGTGGGAACGGTGGTGGCAATGAGCAACAAAATGGAATGTTGATAGGTGTAAAAGATATCGTCTTTATGCCAAATCAGTTTTCCAAAAATATGATCAACAACATATATATTAACCAACTCCCAGACTCAACAAGGAAGAGAAAGGTGATAAATGATAAAATCTCCAGCAATGGAGACCATGGAGAAAAGAAAACTCAATTTTCATCATGCAGGAAATGTGGAAAGAGACACCCAGGAAAGTGTCTCAATGGGACAACAAAATGTTTTACGTGCGGGAAGGAAGGACCTAAAGTGAAGAATTGCCGAAGAAAAATGAAGAGTACTATGTAAGAAGATAAAAATGGTCCCAAGAGTCCATTAACAGTCATTTGCCGTAAATGTAGGGGACCTAGCCATTACCCGAATGAATGTCCTATTCTATAGAATATTTTCTTGGTCAAAGAAGAAGCTATGTGGAAATAAATGGTTGGATAAAAATTTAAAAAAGTATTAGCACTCATTGTTGATGGGTTTACTTTGGAATAATTTTCTCTTGTATTTGTAACCCCACTGTTTTCCATGTGAGAATGATATTTGAGGAAGAATTGTCTCTTCTCTTGTGGATATAGGTATAAATAACCATTTGGTTTTATATGATCATTGGGGTTTGAGAAAATGATAAGTTATTATAATTTGGGATGAAAATGAAATGTATGATATAACATTTGTGGTTAAATTATGTTATTTTGAGGAATTTATCTCATTTTGGTAATATTATAAAATATAGTTTTTGAAAAAGGACAACACGTAGACCGTGTGACAACCCGTCGCGTCGGACAAAGCTGTGGGAATCGAACCCACAACCAAAGTGTGATTGGGATTTATCGCCTACCACTGGACTACGTGAAGTCCCTGGTTAGTGTGACTATTTTTTTTAAATGATTTTATTGATCAATAATAAGATGATTTGGGTTCTTATGTATTATCAAATGAATACCCTTGGTATAGGAAAATGATTTGGTGATTAAGTGATAAATGTTATTTTGGAAGATGTTCGTTTTGTTAGGAACACTATATGCCCAAGGAAAATAGAATACAATGAGGTTTCATTTGTAGAGTAATGGTGGATTTTTATCTACGTTTTTATTGTTGATTTATAGTGATTTGGGTTATTTATGGAAATGATTAACCTATAACAGAGGATATGTGATGATGTTAATTACTTTTAAGTATGTGACTTTAAGAGTATTTGATGTCATTTGGAGATACAATGTAACATGGGAGACTACATAATCAAATTATTCTATGTTTTGGGTTTCAATATTAGTTTGGATTATATTAAAGGATTTTAAGGACAATTGGTTATTGAATGGTATCTATTTAACTTTGGGGTATTGTTGGTTTAATTATAGAAATTAAGATTAGTACATATTTATCTCAATGAATATCCTTTTGGGGGATAATTAGATCATTCACTAACCATTTTGGTTTTGATTAATCTTCAAAGACAATGTAAATATATGGTTTATCCTGCATGGATCATGTGATTCTATATAAGTTTATTCTAGCTCTTCCAGTTTGACCAAGTCTTCTTGAATACTTATCGTTTAAAAAAAAATTGAGTTAGTGGTGGAAATTTATTAAAGAATGAAAATATACTTAAAATGTAAGTATATTTCATAATGTTCTTAGTCAATATCATAAATGAATTCCTCTTCCTTATGTAATGTAACTTTAAAAAAAAATGTTGTCCTAGATGGTACCTTAAATCATCACTAATTTATGGCTTTGGGATTGTTGGCCTTTTCATAGCCATGTTCTCTACCACTCTCCATCAGATAATTGATGGTTAGATTTCTCTTCCATATCCATATTTTCCTACATAGAACCCTAGTATGTGTTATTTTCGGTAATCTTCATACTTTCCACTCATTATTTTAAATAGAGGCCTCATTAATTCATTTTTCGATGTGGGATTTCAACTAAGATATTTTGAAACGTCAAAAATGTGTTATCCCAATACCCTATGTTTTGTTGGACCGATGGTATTTCAAATCAGCATAGATTGATGAGTTTAAGGACCTCAATTTTATACTTGTTTGTGATTGATGACCTCAATCACTACCTATAAATATTTACGTTTTTCCTCCAATTATATGTCTCTAATTACCACCAATGTTCTCCTAATCGAGATCATAATTCTATGGTGACCCTTTCTGTAGAGACCCGGAGCCTGACGTACATGGACATTACATTACTTTTGCGGAATACTTAGTACATAACAAAAACACACACACAAGGATCGTAATAGTTTAGTGTCTTTGGAAACTCGGAACATAATCTTCTAATCGTGGTGAATGATCTTCAATATCTCCCATAAAGATCTCCCTTTTTTTACCTAAAACCTTTCTTTATATCCTGGGGAAAAGAAAACATAAAAGGGTGAGCTCAAATGCTCAGTAAGGGTAAATAAAAGAAAAATCAATCACATCATATTCATAAGAACATAAATTTTGGAAATCTTAACCTGCAAAAGAGAGCATAATTTCATAACATGGGATAAATCATAGTAGTGAAATGAAATCCCAATAAGCATAACTTAAAACATGAAACTTTGTGGCATACACACATAATCATATAGAATCATTTCTTGTTAGTCATGACTCATTGCCAAGACTATCTTAGTGGACAAAGTCCCTTTCTGAATCGAGTCACCCTCGTTTCAGTCCTGTTTCACTGAACCGGTATAACCTACCATTCCAGCCATGTCTATCTCATGAGATATGAAATCTTTACCCAATGAATTGGAGGGAGATATATGTCCCACCCATCTTATAATGAATCCTTTCTTATGTGTGCCACATAATCATAAATCATACATCAACGCATAACACATGTAACAAAAATGGGATTCTTGAAACATCATGACATCATAAAACAAATCATATAAGGTAAATGACTTCATAAAAATAATTCCCTCACAACATAATCAATTCAATGTAATAATAGGGATAAAAACAGAACCCTATATTATCTTAGATGGAAAATAATTTTGATAAAACATTTGAACTCCATTCTTGAGGAAAATATCCTTTCTACTTCAAAAACACTTTTCTTTTCTTGACATGTCATACAATTATAAACTAAACGAAGTTGATTAAAAATAAACCTGAAAACTTATAAAGGAAGCTTCTTGGAAATAATGTTTTAAAAATCCATTCATGCCGTATAAGTAAAAAAAACATTCTTCTCGTACTTTTGTCGAAAAAGTCAAAAAGTACCTCGTACGAAAAATGACAAAAGATTCCTTTCATACATATTACTAAAAGCTCACTGAAGGGTAAAAATCGATTTAAACAATTGTAGGTGGATGGAAATAATATTACATATTGATGAAACATGGATGTGGAAGATAAAATACACCCCAGTAAATACTTACGAATAAACAATCTCAGATAAAAATGAGATTGTGATATTTCCCTTACCTTAGGTCCGACTTGCTTTGTAAGTATCCGAACCTTCTGTATAATGATTTAAATCATGTTATTGACTTATTAAAGAATCATATTCATTGTTATTATATCATATATGGTCCACTTATGACTTTATATTACCCGTTCTTTTGTAAATTCATGTTAAAGTAGCGTTTTGGGTAAAATCGTCTCATTTGTTGTTCGTGTTTTTAACTTGTAATTATTAATATGATTACTTGGATCATGATTACTTATATCCAGAATGTAAAACATGATTTATATATAATATATATTCATAATATATATATATATATATATAATATCGATAAATGGAATGAAATACACCGTTCATGGAGACGGTAGTCCGTACGTACGCATGAACGCTGTTTTCGTTTCCTTATTGAAGTGAATGAAATTAAGTAGATGAAATACATATAAATTTAAATAAATCCAGTATAATTATTATGTCATATATTTTATTAGTACTTTATATATATACTTTATAATCATTCTTGAATGGTTAATCATTGAGAATGAATCTCATCGCGTCGTGGAGACGGTAGTCCGTACGTACGCACGAGCGATGATATCGTTCCCATGGTCGTGGAATTGTGTTGAAGTGTATGTAGACTATTCCAGTATCAATATATATTTATAATAATCATATATAGTTACTCATTACACCATTATACCCATCCTATTAAGGTGGCGGTGGAAAATAGATTACACCACGGCGTGGAGACGGTATTCCGTATGTACGCACGCGCGATGATTTCATTTTTCCGTAGGATGGATAAAAGGTGAATTAGTGTTGTTTCATATTTATAATAACATATCAGTATGTAATTAATACTTATTTTATCACTTTGTCATGAAAAAACTAAAGAAGAAGAAGTTGAAGAAGAAAGAAATTGAAAAGATCGGTAATGGATATTACCTCTTCTTTGAAACGCCTCTTTGAATCCTCCACTTAGGGAACTATGATTGGTCTTTTAAGAAGACCAGGACCTCTAGGATTATTCTAGGGAAGTGGAGAAGGGATTTTGGCAGGGGTTGGCCGAGCTTGAGTGCTCAAATTGGTGTGAGGAGGTGGGGGAGGAGGTACCCTTTTATAAGGGAGGAGAGGGGCACCTTAGGAATATCTCAAAATATTATTTTATATTAAATTCAAAATCGGTTTATAATGGTTCCAAAGGGTCTTATTTCTAAGCTAAAGTGGGGATGGGTCGAAATCCTATCATCCAATATGATTTAGACAAGTTTAGGGTATTATTTTAACCTTATCAATTAGATTTAACTCTAAGTTAAATAATTTAACTTTTACCGTGTCTTTTTGTTTTCTTTCACTATATGGTTAATATACTTACTATAACATGCCAAAAGAACCCCAAATTGTTTATTATTAATATATATATCCTTATCTAAGTCATTTGACCGAACCTTAGATTTTTAGGTATAAAATAACAATTAATAATATAATATTTTATTTAAAAACTATTTTGTGTCAATTTTGACACTATTTGATATATGATTTTTGTGAAAGTCATAACAGAATTATATGTTCGAGCAAAGTTGATTAAATCAACACTAATATATCATAGTAACCTAGAAAATTAGTGGAATTCAAAAAAAGTCTCAAATTACATTTATTTTGGGGTTTATAACATCAATTATGTCAATATTTCATTAATAAGATAATTACTCCATCATCATTGTGTCATAAATAAATTAAATTATTTAATGTCTAAAAATTACAAATAAAATACCATTATGTAGGAAATCTTTTTATCTTTCTAATGAATATTTATATTCGAATTTATCTTATGTATAACCCCATATTAAAAATGATTTACTTATTAAACTTTGATTTTAACTATTTTAACTATTCATTAAATAAAATAATATTAAATGTCATAATCTAATCCAAGTGGACCTAAATGGTCATATTATATTCATAAGGTTGTTTTGGGTCGAATTACACTTATCCAATAGAATTAGGACATGTGTTAGGGTAATAGTAATATCATATTTACCCTTAGTTACCCTATTTACTATTAACCGTGGTAAAAAAAGTAAAAAGTTACTATTCACCAAAAATTATTTTCATCTCATTAAACCACATTTTAGTCCTTGATATTAACCATGTCTGTCGGATTTTAGAAATTCCATTCACAGAAGCAGTAAAATTAAGTTTTATGCAAAAATTCAGTTTTTAACCTACCACTTAGTGGTTTCACTATTCATCAAAAATTGAAAGTTTTCAGAAAAATACCAAAAATTAGGCCTAAGCTATATTTGATATCATTAACTCAAAAATGATTTCTATTTTACCAAATTCAAAACATATCAGTTGAATTAATTAATTTAAAAATTAATTCCCATCGTCAAAACAAAAGGCGTGTTTTTAAGAGATAATAACTATCAAAATATTGACACTTGTTTATAACTAGTTTAAATGTGAAATTACATCCAATGACCAACATTGCATTAAATTGTAAAAATATATTCTAAATATACTTTAAAACCACTCAAATTAATAATTTAGCACTATTAATTATTTCGATTGAAAAAGTTGTTTTTAATTAAAATTTAGTAATTTTCACTATTCTTCAAAATATGAAATTTATCCGAAAATCACCAAAATTTCACCCTAAGCTAATTTCGATATTCCGAATCCAAAACTGAAGTCCATTTTGAAAAATAAAATTTACAAAATTTCAAAAAGTGGTTATTACTATTCATAACTGCTAGTTTTAATAATATTTTAATAGCATATCGTTGTTTAGTGAAACTTAGTGTTGCGTACAACACACGCTATCAAGAAAGGTCGTGATTGCGTGTAATGAAAGGCAAGTCAAGGATGCGTGTTGTTCAAGCTCCATTTGGTGTAGCGTACAACACAAGACATTAATGAAATTAAAAAGAATATTTTTCATAAAATCTCGGGGTGTTACATTCTACCCCCCTTAAAATGAATTTCGCCCTCGAAATTTGTCGGGGTTATAAATGGTTTACTATTTGAAAGTTTATTTAATCGAAACCCACATCGTAAAAAGGAATACCAAAACCAATCTTTAAAAACAAAAGTATGAAACGTAACGGTTACCCAAATAAACTAATCACTGGGTTTCCACATAGGTGAAAATGTGGATATGGAAGAGAAATCTAACCATCATGTTCTGATGGAGAGTGGTAGAGAACATGGCTATGGAAAAGCCAGAAATCACAAAGCCATAAATTTGTGACGATCTAAGGTACCATCCGATTAATCAGATATAAGAGCACTAGGACAACATTTTTGGTTTTCAATATCGTTTCCCTAAAGTTGAAGAATTTGAATTAGAATAAATACTTATTTATTTTGGTATAATCTCACTGTTGTTTGTGCCTTGAACAATTTCCACTTCATTTCTTAAATAAATGAAGTTGAATTTGTTATTCGTGAAGTGTTAGCAGATCTTGTGATAGAATGTCGGGTCATTCCATCTGTCTCAAACAAAAGGTTAGCAAAAGTTATTAAATATACATAAGTCATTCTATAATGAGATTAATCATATATGGTTCCTAAAATGGACTTATACTTCATATATCATACTGCTTAATATATAATAAAACTAGTTTCTACTAAACAGGGACTTCCTGTAGGCCAGTGGTAGGCGATAAAGGCCAGTCGCACTTCGGTTGTGGGTTCGATTCCCACAGCCTTGTCCGACGCGATGGGCTGTCGCCCGTCCTGCAAGTTGTCTTTTTTTCTAAAGCTATATTACTATAACATCCCATCAATAATATCGAAAAACGTTTTATCCTAACTTATGTCTAAGATAATCCATTCCAAGCTTATCTAAAATACTTCGGTCCAAGCTCATAGTATAAAGAAAATGGTTACTTGAAATGTCACAGAACAATTACGTGAATGCCATCATTTATCCCACATATATCATAAGATACATCTTGCTGGTCAAATTACAAACATGTGAATACCTTAATCATGTATTCTCTTGAATACCCATTGAACCATAGTGAAAACTTGAATGCAGTTAAAAGTTAACACTTTTCACATACCAAAATCCTCAAAATTCTATATACTCAAACCATGATATCACTTAGTCCTTATATCAATCATCAGCTCACGAATACAATCAAACATCTCATTATCTTCTTATCCCATCATTATGATCATATCATCTTTTACCAAAAATGTCTCAATCACTTTTCATGGTTACCGGTACCATAAAATTATTGAAAACCACAGTAGACCAAAACATAAATATTCCAATATTCCACGATACTATATACTACATTATTTTGGAATCCCATTACATAAACACTTAATCATTCCACCACATCGTTGTCATATTCAACATCGCCAATAGTGATCGCATGTGAATTCCCTTTGTCCTTTGCCTTAAGTGGTTGCTCATGTTGATCATCACTAACCCTTGGATTATGACATTTATTAGCATAATGCCCCATTTCCTTGCACTTGAAGCATTGAAGTGTTTGTGGTGCGTTCTCTGCAGTGTTTTCTTTATTCACATCATTAGAATCCCTTTTTCCATTACTTCGACACTCAGCCGCTCGATGACCTTCTTTTCCACACTTAAAACATTTTCTAGTCCCTTTAAGACAATCTCCTCCATGCTTCTATCCACACTTTGTGCATAAGGAAACATTCATCTTCTTTTCACCATTATTCTGAGATTTCAACTTGAACTCCATCTTTCGTTTCTTGTCAAAACCATGAGATGGATATGTAACACCAAATTCCATTTCTACCTTGATAGCACAACGCACAATTTCTTCATAGCTACTGAAGTCTCTTATAGCTAATGCCCTTCGAAGACTTGGTTTTAAGCCACTGAAAAATCGATCAACTTTACTTTCAGGTTGGATGATAATGCCAGATGCATACCTTGCAAGTCTTGTAAAATTCTCTTTGTATATACCAACAGATTCATCATCCTTTTCCTTTAGTTCAAGAAACTCTTTATCCATATTTGTTTGGAGAATACGAGGGAAGTACTTACTGAAAAACAAGTTCTTGAACTCGTCCCATTCCAGGGACTCAATTTCATCTCTTGGCCTCGTATTCTTGATAAGATTCCACCATTGATCAGCTTCACCTTCCAAACGATATACTGCTAAGATGACTTTATCATGTTCAGAACATTGAAGAACTGAAAATATCTTTTCAGTGGAACTAATCCATTGTTCAGCAACAAGTGGATCGGAAGTCCCACTGAAAGAAGGTGGACGTTTCCTCATGAAGGACTCAATAGAATACTGTTCCTTTCTCTACTCATTTGGAAGTCCAGATTGATTCATAGCTTGGGTAAGGATAACAATAAGACTTTTCACTCCATCTCCCATAACATTTGTTTGTTCATGAGGACAATCATTGCATTGTCCATTGCATTGATCAACACGGTTCCTTCGGGTTCCAGCCATCGTCTAAAACCCAAAAAGAATAGTGTGAGAGGCAAAAATCATGCTAGGGAAAACAACATAATAAAGGGGGAGTACCTTCAATATCTAACATCTTAGGTTTAATTCTATGATCGTTAGCGTAGTTCTAGTACTATAACCTATACGTATACTTAACCTTAGGGACATCCCTAGACATACCGTAGAAATATCTCTAGGGATCTCACTAACGTTTTCGCATCCTAGTTTCCAAAGGTTGACTAAACCTTTCCTCTGATACCAACTGTAGAGACCCGGAGCCTGACGTACGTGGACATTAAATTACTTTTGTGAAATACTTAGTACATAACAAAAACACACACACAAGGATCGTAATAGTTTAGTGTCTTTGGAAACTCGGAACATAATCTTCTAATCGTGGTGAATGATCTTCAATATCTCCCATAAAGATCTCCCTTTTTTTTACCTAAAACCTTTCTTTATATCCTGGGGAAAAGAAAACATAAAAGGGTGAGCTCAAATGCTCAGAAAGGGTAAATAAAAGAAAAATCAATCACATCATATTCATAAGAACATAACTTTTCGAAATCTTAACCTGCAAAAGAGAGCATAATTTCATAACATGGAATAAATCATAGTAGTGAAATGAAATCCCAATAAGCATAAATTAAAACATGAAACTTTGTGGCATACACACATAAACATAGAGAATCATTTCTTGTTAGTCATGACTCCTTGCCAAGACAATCTAAGTGGACAAAGTCCCTTTCTGAATCGAGTCACCCTCGTTTCAGTCCTGTTTCACTGAACCGGTATAACCTACCATTCCAGCCATGTCTATCTCATGAGATATGAAATCTTTACCCAATGCATTGGAGGGAGATATAGGTCCCACCCATCTTATAATGAATCCTTTCTTATGTGTGCCACATAATCATAAATCATACATCAACGCATAACACATGTAAAAAAATGGGATTCTTGAAACATCATGACATCATAAAACAAATCATATAAGGTAAATGACTTCATAAAAATAATTCCCTCACAACATAATCAATTCAATGTAATAATAGGGACAAAAACATAACCCTATATTATCTTAGATGGAAAATAATTTTGATAAAACATTTGAACTCCATTCTTGAGGAAAATATCCTTTCTACTTCAAAAACACTTTTCTTTTCTTGACATGTCATACAATTATAAACTAAACGAAGTTGATTAAAAATAAACTTGAAAACTTATAAAGGATGCTTCTTGGAAATAATGTTTTAAAAATCCATTCATGCCGTATAAGTAAAAAAACATTCTTCCCGTACTTTTGTCGAAAAAGTCAAAAAGTACCTCGTACGAAAAACGACAAAAGATTCCTTTCATACATATTACTAAAAACTCACTGAAGGGTAAAAATGGATTTAAAAAATTGTAGGTGGATGGAAATAATATTACATATTGATGAAACATGGATGTGGAAGAAAAAATACACCCCAGTAAATACTTACGAATAAACAATCTGAGATAAAAATGAGATTGTGATATTTCCCTTACCTTAGGTCCGACTTGCTTTGTAAGTGTCCGAACCTCCTGTATAACGATTTAAATCATGTTATTGACTTATTAAAGAATCATATTCATTGTTATTATATCATATATGGTCCACTTATGACTTTATATTACCCGTTCTTTTGTAAATTCATGTTAAAGTAGCGTTTTGGGTAAAATCGTCTCATTTGTTGTTCGTGTTTTTAACTTGTAATTATTAATATGATTACTTGGATCATGATTACATATATCCAGAATGTAAAACATGATTTATATATAATATATATTCAGAATATATATATATATATATAATATATCAATAAATGGAATGAAATACACCGTTCATGGAGACGGTAGTCCGTACGTACGCATGAACGCTGTTTTCGTTTCCTTATTGAAGTGTATGGAATTAAGTAGATGACATACATATAAATTTACATAAATCCAGTATCATTATTATGTCATATATTTCATTAGTACTTTATATATATACTTTATAATCATTCATGAATGGTTAATCATTGAGAATGAATCTCATCGCGTCGTGGAGACGGTAGTCCGTACGTACGCACGAGCGATGATATCGTTCCCATGGTCGTGGAATTGTGTTGATGTGTATGTAGACTATTCCAGTATCAATATATATTTATAATAATCATATATAGTTACTCATTACACCATTATACCCATCCTATTAAGGTGGTGGTGGAAAATAGATTACACCACGGCGTGGAGACGGTATTCCGTATGTACGCACGCGCGGTGATTTCATTTTTCCGTAGGATGGATAAAAGGTGAATTAGTGTTGTTTCATATTTATAATAACATATCAGTATGTAAGTAATACTGATTTTATCACTTTGTCATGAAAAACATAAAGAAGAAGAAGTTGAAGAAGAAAGAAATTGAAAAGATCGGTAATGGATATTACCTCTTCTTTGAAACGCCTCTTTGAATCCTCCACTTAGGGAACTATGATTGGTCTTTGAAGAAGACCAGGACCTCTATGATTATTCTAGGGAAGTGGAGAAGGGATTTGGGCAGGGGTTGGCCGGGATTGAGTGCTCAAATTGGTGTGAGGAGGTGGGGGAGGAGGTACCCTTTTATAAGGGAGGAGAGGGGCACCTTAGGAATATCTCAAAATATTATTTTATATTAAAGTCAAAATCGGTTTATAATGGTTCCAAAGGGTCTTATTTCGAAGCTAAAGTGGGGATGGGTCGAAATCCTATCATCCAATATGATTTAGACAAGTTTAGGGTATTATTTTAACCTTATCAATTAGATTTAACTCTAAGTTAAATAATTTAACTTTTACCGTGTCTTTTTGTTTTCTTTCACTATATGGTTAATATACTTACTATAACATGTCAAACGAACCCCAAATTGTTTATTATTAATATATATATCCTTATCTAAGTCATTTGGCCGATCCTTAGATTTTTAGGAATAAAATAACAATTAATAATATAATATTTGATTTAAAAACTATTTTGTGTCAATTTTAACACTATTTGATATATGATTTTTTTGAAAGTCATAACAGAATTATATGTTCGAGAAAAGTTGATTAAATAAACACTAAGATATCATAGTAACCTAGAAAATTAGTGGAATTCATAAAAAGTCTCAAATTACATTTATTTTGTGGTTTATAACATCAATTATGTCAATATTTCATTAATAAGATAATTACTGCATCATCATGGTGTCATAAATAAATTAAATTATTTAATGTCTAAAAATTACAAATAAAATACCATTATGTAGGAAATCTTTTTATCTTTATAATGAATATTTATATTCTAATTTATCTTATGTATAACCCCATATTAAAAATTATTTACTTATTAAACTTTGATTTTAACTATTTTAACTATTCATTAAATAAAATAATATTAAATGTCATAATCTAATCCAAGTGGACCTAAATGGTCATATTATATTCATAAGGTTGTTTTGGGTCGAATTACACTTATCCAATAGAATTAGGACATGTGTTAGGGTAATAGTAATATCATATTTACCCTTAGTTACCCTATTTACTATTAACCGTGGTAAAAAAAGTAAAAAGTTACTATTCACCAAAAATTATTTTCATCTCATTAAACCACATTTTAGTCCTTGATATTAACCATGTCTGTCCGATTTTCGAAATTCCATTCACAGAAGCAGTAAAATTAAGTTTTATGCAAAAATTTAGTTTTTAACCTACCACTTAGTGGTTTCACTATTCATCAAAAATTGAAAGTTTTCAGAAAAATTCCAAAAATTAGGCCTAAGCTATATTTGATATCATGAACTCAAAAATGATTTCTATTTTACCAAATTCAAAACATATCAGTTGAATTAATTAATTTAAAAATTAATTCCCATCGTCAAAACAAAAGGCGTGTTTTTAAGAGATAATAACTATCAAAAGATTGACACTTGTTTATAACTAGTTTAAATGTGAAATTACATCCAATTACCAACATTGCATTAAATTGTAAAAATATATTCTAAATATACTTTAAAACCACTCAAATTAATAATTTAGCACTATTAATTATTTCGATTGAAAAAGTTTTTTTTAATTAAAATTTAGTAATTTTCACTATTCTTCAAAATATGAAAGTTATCCGAAAATCACCAAAATTTCACCCTAAGCTAATTTCGATATTCCGAATCCAAAACTGAAGTACATTTTGAAATATAAAATTTTCAAAATTTCAAAAAGTGGTTATTACTATTCATAACTGCTAGTTTTAATAATATTTTAATAGCATATCGTTGTTTAGTGAAACTTAGTGTTGCGTACAACACACGCTATCAAGGAAGGTCGTGATTGCGTGTAATGAAAGGCAAGTCAAGGATGCGTGTTGTGCAAGCTCCATTTGGTGTAGCGTACAACACAAGACATTAATGAAATTAAAAAGAATATTTTTCATAAAATCTCGGGGTGTTACATTCTACCCCCCTTAAAATGAATTTCGCCCTCGAAATTCGTCGGGGTTATAAATGGTTTACTATTAGAAAGTTTATTTAATCGAAACCCACATCGTAAAAAGGAATACCAAACCCAATCTTTAAAAACGAAAGTATGAAATGTAACGGTTACCCAAATAAACTAATCACTCGGTTTCCACATAGGTGAAAATGTGGATATGGAAGAGAAATCTAACCATCATGTTCTGATGGAGAGTGGTAGAGAACATGGCTATGGAAAAGCCAGAAATCACAAAGCCATAAATTTGTGACGATCTAAGGTACCATCCGATTAATCAGATATAAGAGCACTAGGACAACATTTTTGGTTTTCAATATCATTTCCCTAAAGTTGAAGAATTTGAATTAGAATAAATACTTATTTATTTTGGTATAATCTCACTGTTGTTCGTGCCTTGAACAATTTCCACTTCATTTCTTAAATAAATGAAGTTGAATTTGTTATTCGTGAAGTGTTAGCAGATCTTGTGATAGAATGTCGGGTCATTCCATCTGTCTCAAAAAAAAGGTTAGCAAAAGTTATTAAATATACATAAGTCATTCTATAATGAGATTAATCATATATGGTTCCTAAAATGGACTTATACTTCATATATCATACTGCTTAATATATAATAAAACTAGTTTCTACTAAACAGGGACTTCCTTTAGGCCAGTGGTAGGCGATAAAGGCCAGTCACACTTCGGTTGTGGGTTCGATTCCCACAGCCTTGTCCGACGCGATGGGCTGTCGCCCGTCCTGCAGGTTTTCTTTTTTTCTAAAGCTATATTACTATAACATCCCATCAATAATATCGAAAAACGTTTTATCCTAACTTATGTATAACATAATCCATTCCAAGCTTATCTAAAATACTTCGGTCGAAGCTCATAGTATAAAGAAAATGGTTACTTGAAATGTCATAGAACAGTTACGTGAATGCCATAATTTATCCCACATATATCATAAGATACATCTTGCTGGTCAAATTACAAACATGTGAATACCTTAATCATGTATTCTCTTGAATACCCATTGAACCATACTGAAAACTTGAATGGAGTTAAAAGTTAACACTTTTCACATACCAAAATCCTCAAAATTCTATATACTCAAACCATGATATCACTTAGTCCTTATATCAATCATCAGCTCATGAATACAATCAGACATCTCATTATCTTCTTATCCCTTCATTATGATCATATCATCTTTTACCAAAAATGTCTCAATCACTTTTCATGGTTACCGGTACCATAAAATTATTGAAAACCACAGTAGACTAAAACATAAATATTCCAATATTCCACGATACTATATTCTACATTATTTTGGAATCCCATTACATAAACACTTAATCATTCCACCACATCGTTGTCATATTCAACATCGCCAATAGTGATCTCATGTGACTTCCCTTTGTCCTTTGCCTTAAGTGGTTGCTCATGTTGATCATCACTAACCCTTGGATTATGACATTTATTAGCATAATGCCCCATTTCCTTGCACTTGAAGCATTGAAGTGTTTGTGGTGCGTTCTCTGCAGTGTTTGCTTTATTCACATCATTAGAAACCCTTTTCCATTACTTCGACACTCAGCCGCTCGATGAACTTCTTTTCCACACTTAAAACATTTTCTAGTCCCTTTAAGACAATCTCCTCCATGCTTCTATCCACACTTTGTGCATAAGGAAACATTCATCTTCTTTTCACCATTATTCTGAGATTTCTCCTTGAACTCCATCTTTCGTTTCTTGTCAAAACCATGAGATGGATATGTAACACCAACTTCCATTTCTACCTTGATAGCACAACGCACAATTTCTTCATAGATACTGAAGTCTCTTATAGCTAATGCCCTTCGAAGACTTGGTTTTAAGCCACTGAAAAATCGATCAACTTTACTTTCAGGTTGGATGATAATGCCAGATGCATACCATGCAAGTCTTGTAAAATTCGCTTTGTATATACCAACAGATTCATCATCCTTTTGCTTTATTTCAAGAAACTCCTTATCCATCTTTGTTTGGAGAATACGAGGGAAGTACTTACTGAAAAACAAGTTCTTGAACTCGTCCCATTCCAGGGACTCAATTTCATCTCTTGGCCTCGTATTCTTGATAAGATTCCACCATTGATCAGCTTCACCTTCCAAACGATATACTGCTAAGATGACTTTATCATGTTCAGAACATTGAAGAACTGAAAATATATTTTCAGTGGAACTAATCCATTGTTCAGCAACAAGTGGATCGGAAGTCCCACTGAAAGAAGGTGGACGTTTCCTCATGAAGGACTCAATAGAATACTGTTCCTTTCTCTACTCATTTGGAAGTCTAGATTGATTCATAGCTTGGGTAAGGATAGCAATAAGATTTTTCACTCCATCTCCCATAACATTTGTTTGTTCATGAGGACAATCATTGCATTTTCCATTTCATTGATCAACATGGTTCCTTCGGGTTCCAGCCATCGTCTAAAACCCAAAAAGAATAGTGTGAGAGGCAAAAATCATGCTAGGGAAAACAACATAATAAAGGGGGAGTACCTTCAATATCTAACATCTTAGGTTTAATTCTATGATCGTTAGCGTAGTTCTAGTACTATAACCTATACGTATACTTAACCTTAGGGACATCCCTAGACATACCGTAGAAATATCTCTAGGGATCTCACTAACGTTTTCGCATCCTAGTTTCCAAAGGTTGACTAGACCTTTCCTCTGATACCAACTGTAGAGAACCGGAGCCTGACGTACGTGGACATTACATTACTTTTGTGAAATACTTAGTACATAACAAAAACACACACACAAGGATCATAATAGTTTAGTGTCTTTGGAAACTCGGAACATAATCTTCTAATCGTGGTGAATGATCTTCAATATCTCCCATAAAGATCTCCCTTTTTTTTACCTAAAACCTTTCTTTATATCCTGGGGAAAAGAAAACATAAAAGGGTGAGCTCAAATGCTCAGT
This sequence comes from Viscum album, assembly GCA_963277665.1. Lineage (NCBI taxonomy): Eukaryota > Viridiplantae > Streptophyta > Magnoliopsida > Santalales > Viscaceae > Viscum > Viscum album. Next base: position 4,224,145 of record CAUJRU010000001.1, read on the forward strand.
AAGGGTAAATAAATGAAAAATCAATCACATCATATTCATAAGAACATAACTTTTGGAAATCTTAACCTGCAAAAGAGAGCATAATTTCATAACATGGGATAAATCATAGTAGTGAAATGAAATCCCAATAAGCATAACTTAAAACATGAAACTTTGTGGAATACACACATAATCATAAAGAATCATTTCTTGTTAGTCATGACTCATTTCCAAGACTATCTTAGTGGACAAAGTCCCTTTCTGAATCGAGTCACCCTCGTTTCAGTCCTGTTTCACTGAACCGGTATAACCTACCATTCCAGCCATGTCTATCTCATGAGATATGAAATCTTTACCCAATGCATTGGAGGGAGATATAGGTCCCACCCATCTTATAATGAATCCTTTCGTATGTGTGCCACATAATCATAAATCATACATCAACGCATAACACATGTAACAAAAATGGGATTCTTGAAACATCATGACATCATAAAACAAATCATATAAGGTAAATGACTTCATAAAAATAATTCCCTCACAACATAATCAATTCAATGTAATAATAGGGATAAAAACATAACCCTATATTATCTTAGATGGAAAATAATTTTGATAAAACATTTGAACTCCATTCTTGAGGAAAATATCCTTTCTACTTCAAAAACACTTTTCTTTTCTTGACATGTCATACAATTATAAACTAAACGAAGTTGATTAAAAATAAACTTGAAAACTTATAAAGGAAGATTCTTGGAAATAATGTTTTAAAAATCCATTCATGCCGTATAAGTAAAAAAAACATTCTTCCCGTACTTTTGTCGAAAAAGTCAAAAAGTACCTCGTTCGAAAAATGACAAAAGATTCCTTTCATACATATGACTAAAAACTCACTGAAGGGTAAAAATGGATTTAAAAAATTGTAGGTGGATGTAAATAATATTACATATTGATGAAACATGGATGTGGAAGATAAAATACACCCCAGTAAATACTTACGAATAAACCATCTCAGATAAAAATGAGATTGTGATATTTCCCTTACCTTAGGTCCGACTTGCTTTGTAAGTGTCCGAACCTCCTGTATAATGATTTAAATCATGTTATTGACTTATTACAGAATCATATTCATTGTTATTATATCATATATGGTCCACGTATGACTTTATATTACCCGTTCTTTTGTAAATTCATGTTAAAGTAGCGTTTTGGGTAAAATCGTCTCATTTGTTGTTCGTGTTTTTAACTTGTAATTATTAATATGATTACTTGGATCATGATTACTTATATCCAGAATGTAAAACATGATTTATATATAATATATATTCAGAATATATATATATATATATAATATATCGATAAATGGAATGAAATACACCGTTCATGGAGACGGTAGTCCGTACGTACGCATGAACGCTGTTTTCGTTTCCTTATTGAAGTGAATGGAATTAAGTAGATGACATACATATAAATTTACATAAATCCAGTATCATTATTATGTCATATATTTCATTAGTAATTTATATATATACTTTATAATCATTCATGAATGGTTAATCATTGAGAATGAATCTCATCGCGTCATGGAGACTGTAGTCCGTACGTACGCACGAGCGATGATATCGTTCCCATGGTCATGGAATTGTGTTGAAGTGTATGTAGACTATTCCAGTATCAATATATATTTATAATAATCATATATAGTTACTCATTACACCATTATACCCATCCTATTAAGGTGGTGGTGGAAAATAGATTACACCACGGCGTGGAGACGGTATTCCGTACGTACGCACGCGCGGTGATTTCATTTTTCCGTAGGATGGATAGAAGGTGAATTAGTGTTGTTTCATATTTATAATAACATATCAGTATGTAAGTAATACTGATTTTATCACTTTGTCATGAAAAAACTAAAGAAGAAGAAGTTGAAGAAGAAAGAAATTGAAAAGATCGGTAATGGATATTACCTCTTCTTTGAAACGCCTCTTTGAATCCTCCACTTAGGGAACTATGATTGGTCTTTGAAGAAGACCAGGACCTCTAGGATTATTCTAGGGAAGTGGAGAAGGGATTTTGGCAGGGTTTGGCCGAGCTTGAGTGCTCAAATTGGTGTGAGGAGGTGGGGGAGGAGGTACCCTTTTATAAGGGAGGAGAGGGGCACCTTAGGAATATCTCAAAATATTATTTTATATTAAAGTCAAAATCGGTTTATAATGGTTCCAAAGGGTCTTATTTCGAAGCTAAAGTGGGGATGGGTCGAAATCCTATCATCCAATAGGATTTAGACAAGTTTAGGGTATTATTTTAACCTTATCAATTACATTTAACTCTAAGTTAAATAATTTAACTTTTACCATGTCTTTTTGTTTTCTTTCCCTATATGGTTAATATACTTACTATAACATGCCAAACGAACCCCAAATTGTTTATTATTAATATATATATCCTTATCTAAGTCATTTGGCTGAACCTTAGATTTTTAGGAATAAAATAACAATTAATAATATAATATTTGATTTAAAAACTATTTTGTGTCAATTTTGACACTATTTGATATATGATTTTTGTAAAAGTCATAACAGAATTTTATGTTCGAACAAAGTAGATTAAATCAACACTAATATATCATAGTAACCTAGAAAATTATTGGAATTCATAAAAAGTCTCAAATTACATTTATTTTGGGGTTTATAACATCAATTATGTCAATATTTCATTAATAAGATAATTACTGCATCATCATTGTGTCATAAATAAATTAAATTATTTATTGTCTAAAAATTACAAATAAAATACCATTATGTTAGAAATCTTTTTAGCTTTCTAATGAATATTTATATTCGAATTTATCTTATGTATAACCCCATATTAAAAATGATTTACTTATTATACTTTGATTTTAACTATTTTAACTATTCATTAAATAAAATAATATTAAATGTCATAATCTAATCCAAGTGGACCTAAATGGTCATATTATATTCATAAGGTTGTTTTTGGTCGAATTACACTTATCCAATAGAATTAGGACATGTGTTAGGGTAATAGTAGTATCATATTTACCCTTTGTTACCATATTTACTATTAACCGTGGTAAAAAAAAGTAAAAAGTTACTATTCACCAAAAATTATTTTTATCTCATTAAACCACATTTTAGTCCTTGATATTAACCGTGTCTGTCGGATTTTCGAAATTCCATTTACAGAAGCAGTAAAATTAAGTTTTATGCAAAAATTCAGTTTTTAACCTACCACTTAGTGGTTTCACTATTCATCAAAAATTTAAAGTTTTCAGAAAAATACCAAAAATTAGGCCTAAGCTATATTTGATATTATGAACTCAAAAATGATTTCTATTTTACCAAATTCAAAACATATCAGTTGAATTAATTAATTTAAAAATTAATTCCCGTCGTCAAAACAAAAGGCGTGTTTTTAAGAGATAATAACTATCAAAAGATTGACACTTGTTTATAACTAGTTTAAATGTGAAATTATATCCAATGACCAACATTGCATTAAATTGTAAAAATATATTCTAAATATGCTTTAAAACCACTCAAATTAATAATTTAGCACTATTAATTATTTCGATTGAAAAAGTTGTTTTTAATTAAAATTTAGTAATTTTCACTATTCTTCAAAATATGAAAGTTATCCGAAAATCACCAAAATTTCACCCTATGCTAATTTCGATATTCTGAATCCAAAAATGAAGTCCATTTTGAAAAATAAAATTTACAAAATTTCAAAAAGTGGTTATTACTATTTATAACTGCTAGTTTTAATAATATTTTAATAACATATCGTTGTTTAGTGAAACTTAGTGTTGCGTACAACACACGCTATCAAGGAAGGTCGTGATTGCGTGTAATGAAAGGAAAGTCAAGGATGCGTGTTGTGCAAGCTCCATTTGGTGTAGCGTACAACACATGACATTAATTAAATTAAAAAGAATATTTTTCATAAAATCTCGGGGTGTTACATTCTACCCCCCTTAAAATGAATTTCGCCCTCGAAATTCGTCGGGGTTATAAATGGTTTACTATTCAAAAGTTTATTTAATCGAAACCCACATCGTAAAAAGGAATACCAAAACCAATCATTAAAAACGAAAGTATGAAACGTAACGGTTACCCAAATAAACTAATCACTGGGTTTCCATATAGGTGAAAATGTGGATATGGAAGAGAAATCTAACCATCATGTTCTGATGGAGAGTGGTAGAGAACATGGCTATGGAAAAGCCAGCAATCACAAAGCCATAAATTTGTGACGATCTAAGGTACCATCTGATTAATTAGATATAAGAGCACTAGGACAACATTTTTGGTTTTCAATATCGTTTCCCTAAAGTTGAAGAATTTGAATTAGAATAAATACTTATTTATTTTGGTACAATCTCACTGTTGTTCGTGCCTTGAACAATTTCCAATTCATTTCTTAAATAAATGAAGTTGAATTTGTTATTCGTGAAGTGTTAGCAGATCTTGTGATAGAATGTCGGGTCATTCCATCTGTCTCAAACAAAAGGTTAGCAAAAGTTATTAAATATACATAAGTCATTCTATAATGAGATTAATCATATATGGTTCCTAAAATGGACTTATACTTCATATATCATACTGCTTAATATATAATAAAACTATTTTCTACTAAATAGGGACTTCCTGTAGGCCAGTGGTAGGCGATAAAGGCCAGTCGCACTTCGGTTGTGGGTTCGATTCCCACAGCCTTGTCCGACGCGATGGGCTGTCGCCCGTCCTGCAAGTTGTCTTTTTCTCTAAAGCTATATTACTATAACATCCCATCAATAATATCAAAAAACGTTTTATCCTAACTTATGTCTAACATAATCCATTCCAAGCTTATCTAAAATACTTCGGTCGAAGCTCATAGTATAAAAAAAATGGTTACTTGAAATGTCACAGAAAAATTACGTGAATGCCATCATTTATCCCACATATATCATAAGATACATCTTACTGGTCAAATTACAAACATGTGAATACCTTAATCATGTATTCTCTTGAATACCCATTGAACCATAGTGAAAACTTGAATGCAGTTAAAAGTTAACACTTTTCACATACCAAAATCCTCAAAATTCTATATACTCAAACCATGATATCACTTAGTCCTTATATCAATCATCAGCTCATGAATACAATCAAACATCTCATTATCTTCTTATCCCTTCATTATGATCATATCATCTTTTACCAAAAATGTCTCAATCACTTTTCATGGTTACCGGTACCATAAAATTATTGAAAACCACAGTAGACCAAAACATAAATATTCCAATATTCCACGATACTATATACTACATTATTTTGGAATCCCATTACATAAATACTTAATCATTCCACCACATCGTTGTCATATTCAACATCGCCAATAGTGATCACATGTGACTTCCCTTTTTTCCTTTGCCTTAAGTGGTTTCTCATGTTGATCATCACTAACCCTTGGATTATGACATTTATTAGCATAATGCCGCATTTCCTTGCACTTGAAGCATTGAAGTGTTTGTGGTGCGTTCTCTGCAGTGTTTGCTTTATTCACATCATTAGAAACCCTTTTTCCATTACTTCGACACTCAGCCGCTCGATGACCTTCTTTTCCAAACTTAAAACATTTTCTAGTCCCTTTAAGACAATCTCCTCCATGCTTCTATCCACACTTTGTGCATAAGGAAACATTCATCTTCTTTTCACCATTATTCTGAGATTTCTCCTTGAACTCCATTTTTCGTTTCTTGTCAAAACCATGAGATGTATATGTAACACCAACTTCCATTTCTACCTTGATAGCACAACGCACAATTTCTTCATAGCTACTGAAGTCTCTTATAGCTAATGCCCTTCGAAGACTTGGTTTTAAGCCACTGAAAAATCGATCAACTTTACTTTCAAGTTGGATGATAATGCCAGATGCATACCTTGCAAGTCTTGTAAAATTCGCTTTTTATATACCAACAGATTCATCATACTTTTGCTTTAGTTCAAGAAACTCCTTATCCATCTTTGTTTGACGAATACGAGGGAAGTACTTACTGAAAAACAAGTTCTTGAACTCGTCCCATTCGAGGGACTCAATTTCATCTCTTGGCCTCGTATTCTTGATAAGATTCCACCATTGATCAGCTTCACCTTCCAAACGATATACTGCTAAGATGACTTTATCATGTTCAGAACATTGAAGAACTGAAAATATCTTTTCAGTGGAACTAATCCATTGTTCAGGAACAAGTGGATCGGAAGTCCCACTGAAAGAAGGTGGACGTTTCCTCATGAAGGACTCAATAGAATACTGTTCCTTTCTCTACTCATTTGGAAGTCCAGATTGATTCATAGCTTGGGTAAGGATAGCAATAAGATTTTTCACTCCATCTCCCATAACATTTGTTTGTTCATGAGGACAATCATTGCATTGTCCATTGCATTGATCAACACGGTTCCTTCGGGTTCCAGCCATCGTCTAAAACCCAAAAAGAATACTGTGAGAGGCAAAAATCATGCTAGGGAAAACAACATAATAAAGGGGGAGTACCTTCAATATCTAACATCTTAGGTTTAATTATATGATCGTTAGCGTAGTTCTAGTACTATAACCTATACGTATACTTAACCTTAGGGACATCCCTAGACATACCGTAGAAATATCTCTAGGGATCTCACTAACGTTTTCGCATCCTAGTTTCCAAAGGTTGACTAAACCTTTCCTCTAATACCAACTGTAGAGACCCGGAGCCTGACGTACCTGGACATTACATTACTTTTGTGAAATACTTAGTACAAAACAAAAACACACACACAAGGATCGTAATAGTTTAGTGTCCTTGGAAACTCGGAACATAATCTTCTAATCGTGGTGAAAGATCTTCAATATCTCCCATAAAGATCTCCCTTTTTTTTACCTAAACCCTTTCTTTATATCCTGGGGAAAAGAAAACATAAAAGGGTGAGCTCAAATGCTCAGTAAGGGCAAATAAAAGAAAAATCAATCACATCATATTCATAAGAACATAACTTTTGGAAATCTTAACCTTCAAAAGAGAGCATAATTTCATAACATGGGATAAATCATAGTAGTGAAATGAAATCCCAATAAGCATAACTTAAAACATGATACTTTGTGGCATACACACATAATCATAGAGAATCATTTCTTGTTAGTCATGACTCATTGCCAAGACTATCTTAGTGGACAAAGTCCCATTCTGAATCGAGTCACCCTCGTTTCAGTCCAGTTTCACTGAACCGGTATAACCTACCATTCCAGCCATGTCTATCTCATGAGATATGAAATCATTACCCAATGCATTGGAGGGAGATATAGGTCCCACCCATCTTATAATGAATCCTTTCTTATGTGTGCCACATAATCATAAATCATACATCAACGCATAACACATGTAACAAAAATGGGATTCTTGAAACATCATGACATCATAAAACAAATCATATAAGGTAAATGACTTCATAAAAATAATTCCCTCACAACATAATCAATTCAATGTAATAATAGGGATAAAAACAGAACCCTATATTATCTTAGATGGAAAATAATTTTGATAAAACATTTGAACTCCATTCTTGAGGAAAATATCCTTTCTACTTCAAAAACACTTTTCTTTTCTTGACATGTCATACAATTATAAACTAAACGAAGTTGATTAAAAATAAACTTGAAAACTTATAAAGGAAGCTTCTTGGAAATAATGTTTTAAAAATCCATTCATGCCGTATAAGTAAAAAAAACATTCTTCTCGTACTTTTGTCGAAAAAGTCAAAAAGTACCTCGTACGAAAAACGACAAAAGATTCCTTTCATACATATTACTAAAAACTCACTGAAGGGTAAAAATGGATTTAAACAACTGTAGGTGGATGGAAATAATATTACATATTGATGAAACATGGATGTGGAAGATAAAATACACCCCAGTAAATACTTACGAATAAAAAATCTCAGATAAAAATGAGATTGTGATATTTCCCTTACCTTAGGTCCGACTTGCTTAGTAAGTGTCCGAACCTCCTGTATAATGATTTAAATCATGTTATTGACTTATTACAGAATCATATTCATTGTTATTATATCATATATGGTCCACTTATGACTTTATATTACCCGTTCTTTTGTAAATTCATGTTAAAGTAGCGTTTTGGGTAAAATCGTCTCATTTGTTGTTCGTGTTTTTAACTTGTAATTATTAATATGATTACTTGGATCATGATTAATTATATCCAGAATGTAAAACATGATTTAAATATAATATATATTCAGAATATATATATATATATATATAATATATCGATAAATGGAATGAAATACACCGTTCATGGAGACGGTAGTCCGTACGTACGCATGAACGCTGTTTTCGTTTCCTTATTGAAGTGAATGGAATTAAGTAGATGACATACATATAAATTTACATAAATATAGTATCATTATTATGTCATATATTTCATTAGTACTTTATATATATACTTTATAATCATTCATGAATGGTTAATCATTGAGAATGAATCTCATCGCGTCGTGGAGACGGTAGTCCGTACGTACGCACGAGCGATGATATCGTTCCCATGGTCGTGGAATTGTGTTCAAGTGTATGTAGACTATTCCAGTATCAATATATATTTATAATAATCATATATAGTAACTCATTACACCATTATACCCATCCTATTAAGGTGGTGGTGGAAAATAGATTACACCACGGCGTGGAGACGGTATTCCGTACGTACGCACGCGCTGTGATTTCATTTTTCCGTAGGATGGATAGAAGGTGAATTAGTGTTGTTTCATATTTATAATAACATATCAGTATTTAAGTAATACTGATTTTATCACTTTGTCATGAAGAAACTAAAGAAGAAGAAGTTGAAGAAGAAAGAAATTGAAAAGATCGGTAATGGATATTACCTCTTCTTTGAAACGCCTCTTTGAATCCTCCACTTAGGGAACTATGATTGGTCTTTGAAGAAGACCAGGACCTCTAGGATTATTCTAGGGAAGTGGAGAAGGGATTTTGGCAGGGGTTGGCCGAGCTTGAGTGCTCAAATTGGTGTGAGGAGGTGGGGGAGGAGGTACCCTTTTATAAGGGAGGAGAGGGGCACCTTATGAATATCTCAAAATATTATATTATATTAAAGTCAAAATCGGTTTATAATGGTTCCAAAGGGTCTTATTTCGAAGCTAAAGTGGGGATGGGTCGAAATCCTAACATCCAATAGGATTTAGACAAGTTTAGGGTATTATTTTAACCTTATAAATTAGATTTAACTCTAAGTTAAATAATTTAACTTTTACCGTGTCTTTTTGTTTTCTTTCACTATATGGTTAATATACTTACTATAACATGCCAAACGAACCCCAAATTGCTTATTATTAATATATATATCCTTATCTAAGTCATTTTTCCGATCCTTAGATTTTTAGGAATAAAATAACAATTTATAATATAATATTTGATTTAAAAACTATTTTGTGTCAATTTTGACACTATTTGATATATGATTTTTGTGAATGTCATAACAGAATTATATGTTCGATAAAAGTGGATTAAATCAACACTAATATATCATAGTAACCTAGAAAATTAGTGGAATTCATAAAAAGTCTCAAATTACATTTATTTTGGGGTTTATAACATCAATTATGTCAATATTTCATTAATAAGATAATTACTGCATCATCATTGTGTCATAAATAAATTAAATTATTTAATGTCTAAAAATTAAAAATAAAATACCATTATGTAGGAAATCTTTTTAGATTTCTAATGAATATTTATATTCAAATTTATCTTATGTATAACCCCATATTAAAAATGATTTACTTATTAAACTTTGATTTTAACTATTTTAACTATTCATTAAATAAAATAATATTAAATGTCATAATCTAATCCAAGTGGACCTAAATGGTCATATTATATTCATAAGGTTGTTTTTGGTCGAATTACACTTATCCAATAGAATTAGGACATGTGTTAGGGTAATAGTAATATCATATTTACCCTTAGTTACCCTATTTACTATTAACCGTGGTAAAAATGAGTAAAAAGTTACTATTCACCAAAAATTATTTTCATCTCATTAAACCACATTTTAGTCCTTGATATTAACCGCGTCTGTCGGATTTTCGAAATTTCATTCACAGAAGCAGTAAAATTAAGGTTTATGAACTCAAAAATGATTTCTATTTTACCAAATTCAAAACATATCAGTTGAATTAATTAATTTAAAAATTAATTCCCGTCGTCAAAACAAAAGGCGTGTTTTTAAGAGATAATAACTATCAAAAGATTGACACTTGTTTATAACTAGTTTAAATGTGAAATTACATCCAATGACCAACATTGCATTAAATTGTAAAAATATATTCTAAATATACTTTAAAACCACTCAAATTAATAATTTAGCACAATTAATTATTTCGATTGAAAAAGTTGTTTTTAATTAAAATTTAGTAATTTTCACTATTCTTCAAAATATGAAAGTTATCCGAAAATCACCAAAATTTCACCCTAAGCTAATTTCGATATTCCGAATCCAAAAATGAAGTCCATTTTGAAAAATAAAATTTACAAAATTTCAAAAAGTGGTTATTACTATTCATAACTGCTAGTTTTAATAATATTTTAATAGCATATCGTTGTTTAGTGAAACTTAGTGTTGCGTACAACACACGCTATCAAGGAAGGTCGTGATTGCGTGTAATGAAAGGCAAGTCAAGGATGCGTGTTGTGCAAGCTCCATTTGGTGTAGTGTACAACACAAGACATTAATGAAATTAAAAAGAATATTTTTCATAAAATCTCGGGGTGTTACACTTTCATTTCACTTTTCCTCATATTAAGACTAAATTTTATTAACCCAATTTCCGATGTGGGTTTTCCCACAAATATATTTTCTATTTTAAACCTTTTATTTTCAAAGAACAATTTCAAATTGCGAGGACACAATTTATTGAAGGAGGGGAGAATGTAACACCCTAAGATTTCATAGTGTGTTATTTCTTCAAAATAATTCAATAACTTCCACTACACGCAACACCGAGTTCAATCACACCTTGACTTAAAAAAAAGCCATTAAAAGAGGTCATGAATAGTATTAACTAAATTTTAAACTTTATATAATCCTTATAATTTTAGAATCCATATTATGAGTTTCTTAGTCATAATGCAAGAACAGATTAATTTTCAGTATTGCACTTTTATCAACTTTTAATAGTGAAAACTTTTTAAATACAATATTTTAAACTTTTTGACTAAATGGAGACATCAAAAAAAATTAAAATGAAACATCCCAAGCTTCCACGGTATGATTTCCTTTGAATAAAACAGTAGCGTGTGTTGTACGCAACTTCGAGTTTTAACACACACCACAACCGATCAAAATAGCCGTTATGAATAGTAATACCTACTTTTTAAAATTATATATATTTTATATTTCAAAATGGACTTCATTTTTGGATTCGGAATATCTAATTTAGCCTAAGGTGAAATTTTGGTACTTTTCGGATAACTTTCATATTTTGATGAATAGTGAAAATTACTAAATTTTAATTAAAAACAACTTTTTTAATCAAAATAATTAATAGTGATAAATTATGAATTTTAGTAGTTTTAAAGTATATTTAGAATATATTTTTACCATTTAATATAATGTTGGTCATTGGACATAATTTTACAATTAAACCGAACATAAACAAGTGTCAATCTTTTGATAGTTATTATCTCTTAAAAACACACTTTTTGTTTTGACAGCGGGAATTAATTTTAAATTAATTTCTGCCACTTCTGTGTTTTGAATTTAGGAAAATGGATTCCATATTTGGAATCAGGATGTTCAAATTGTGTAAATAGGTAACTTTTATTTTTAGACATTTTGAATAATTACTGCGGTAAATATTTTATTTACCATGGTTAAGGGTAAATCCGGTAAATAAGGGTTAAACAAATAATATTATAATAATACTAAATTATCCTAAAACGTGTATTAACCCTATTGGTTGATACATGGTCGACCATGGGTATCTTTGGGTCGATTTTGGGACCCCATGGATCCACTTGTAAGTGATAATGACACTTTATTTTAATTAAGTTAAAATGAATACAAAAATGACACAAGCATATATCTTTTAGAAAAACAATTTTTACATAGGATTATATATGTTGGATTTTAGATTATAAATATTCATTAGAAAGATAAAAAGAGTTCCTACATAATTATATTTTATTTATAATTTTTAGACATTAAATAATTTATTTTATTTATGACACAATGATGATGCAGTAATTACTATAATAGTGAAAAATTAAAATAATTGATATTATAAATACCCAAATAAATATAATATGAAACTTTTAATGAATTAAACTAATTTTCTAGGATAATATGATATATTAGGATTGATTTAATTGACTTTGTTCTAAGTAATCAATCTGTTATGAGTTTCAAAAAAATCAACTATTGAATAGTGTCAAAATTGACATAAAAGAGTTCTTAAAACAAATATTATATTATTAATTGATATTAAATTCCTAAAAATATAATGTTCTTCCAAGATACTTATATCATGATAGGTTAATCATTAATGGACCACGTGGGGGTCGCTTGGATGTATATAGTATGTTTATTAACCATATTATATAAAAATAAAAAGAGACATTGTAAAAGTGAAACTAATTAACTTAGAGTTAATACTTAAAGATAAGGTTAATATAAGTACCCAAACCTGTCTAAATTCTATTGGTTGAGTGGTTTTCGACCTATCCCCACCTTAACCTTTGAATAGTAAACTTTGGAGCCATTATAAACTGAATATGAATTTATTATAAATTAATATTTCTAGCTTTTCCAAAGGTGCCCCTCACCCCTCTTATAAAAAGGCACTCGTCCTTCTCATTTCTTCACACCATCAAAGCCTTTTGGTTCGGACAAACTCTGACCAAATACTCTCCCAACTTCCCTCACTACAACCTAGATGCCTTAGTTTGATCAGAAATCCAACCTAAGGAGCCCTTTTGATCAAATCAAAAGGAAGAACCCGAAGAAGAGGTAATGTTTTCACCACCCCTTTTTAAGTTCCTTTCTTCTTCCACTTCATCTTTCTTTGTTATTACCATTATAAAATAATAAATCCAGTATCATATATATACTGTGATGTTATTATAAATATGGTACAACCATATTCAGTATTTTATCCATCCTTTGAATAACATGTCACCATACGTGCGTACGTACGGCTTACCGTCTCCACGTCGTGGTGTAATTGTTATTCAATATATTATTATTTGGATGGGTATAATAATGATGTGTAACTCATGTAAATAATAAATATAACATGATAATGATTATTTATATATGATATAAAATCCAATTATATATTATTTTAATATCAAAAGAATGATATTGTCGCTCGTGCGTATGTACGGACTACCGTCTCCACGAACGCGATGAGATTCATTGTCCATCATATCCATTCAAGTATAATTATAATTTGATGATTTAGAAAAAGTATCTAAGGACTTGATATCATTCTGGATATGAATAATATACATCCCATTAATAACGAATATGGCTCACATAACAAATAATATGAAGTAAAATGAACCCGTTAACACCCGAAATAACGATAATTCTAAGATATTATTAACAAATCAATGTTAAAAGATCATATATGATATCATATTAAAGTAAATTATTCTTGTATTATTCAATAACAATTATTTCACCATTATACAGGAGGTAAACCAACCATCGACCAAGGAAAAAGTACAAGTAAGGGATTTTCTTATCTCACTTTCAATTCCGTGAGATTTCCATTGTTCGCCACTAAATTATTGAAAGTGGTGTATTGTGTACTGCCATTTGATATATATTATCATGATTATCATTATATTCATGTTATTCTGTAAATAATTTGGTGGTTATTAACTTTTGGCCATACGATTCAGTTGATTAACGTGGTAAGGAGTTTCTTATCTCGCTCTTAATTTCGTGAGAATTCCATTGTTCACCACTTAATTATTACATGTGGTGTATGTGTACTGCCCATGATTGTATTCATTGTGTAATATACTTTAATTTATGGGTATTTACATAGTCATGGTATGTTCCTTATTTCATGGTTGTTTGTTTCGTAAGTTACCAAATCAATAAGGGAATTTGAGATTTCAATTTCCACTCATTCGGCATTACGCACATTTCATTGATTATGTTACTCCAAGATTATGTGTGGAATCACTATTCATTTGATTATGTCATAATTTCCACTCCCCTTCCTGTGGATATACTTTTGATACACATAATCACTCCATTGATAATTCTCAAGTCATTAATATGAATTTGATAAGAGTAATTTTAACTCTTTCACCATTTGTTGAGTTAAACATCCAATTCGTTGGTGTTGTTTCTACAAGAATATGTGTGAATATCCTTTGATTGTTTTACACTGAATATTCAATCATATTTAGTGTATTTATATTTTTCACAAATAATTATGTCGTTGATTTATCTTTAACCTAACGATACGGCCTTTATGAGAGATTTCATCTCAATTTACATTCAACTGAGACTTCTTTGTTGATATACACCAAATCACTTTTATGTGGTGTATATAATGTTCTTTGACATAGTATATCATGAATCCCTTTATTCTCATGATATTACAAATTTTTTATTACCTCAAATATTTGTATTCAAGTGTCGCTCTTTTGGTTAGAATCCTTAACCAAAATACCATTTTAAAATGTTTGAAAGACTTATTCTTCTATATCTTGCTCATTAATGTCCATGTTTTAAAAATAGTTTTAAGGATTTATTTATATGGACATTAAAGTTTTAAAATTAAAACTCCTTTTAAAAGTTTCAAAGTGGTATGGGACACTTTGATTCAAAAAAATCTATTTTTAAATGGCTTCTTGACAAATAGTGTGACTTTTAAATGTTTTCAAGAAAAGGGGGATATTTCCCTCAAATAGTTTTGATGATTATTTTCATCTATGTCAACATCCTTCATTATTCATGATTGAGGTTAATGTGATACAATACAATCTTCCATATTGTATCAAATGAGTTATGTTTGACTGTGGATGTTCTATTTTTATACCATTCATGGTTTGTGGTTAAAGTATTGACATTTCGTGTGCTAGTTTTAATACGAATGTTTATTTTATGTTTAAACCAATTCAAATGAGGAATGCATTGGACTTAATAAGTGACGGGTGGAGCCCGCTATAGCTCCTCGATGCATCGGTAGGTCTCATGAGACAAACTAGTGTCTTGGCACAAGGCCTTGGAAAAATCTTATTTGTAGTCTTGGCACAAGGCCTTGGCTATGTGGTTATGATAGTCTGGAATTATGCATTCCATCATTATGAAAGTGGTTATTGATATTTCATGTGATCATTCGACTAGTAGAATATCTATGTGAGTAAGTAAATGGCATTATTTCATTTTACCTTTGCCATTTTATGATGAAGTTCAAGTTTAAAAGGATTTTGTTTTAGTTATAAATTGCCTTAAGTGTTTATGCTTATTTATGAAAGCTTCTACTATAATGTTATCCTTACTGAGCATCTGAGCTCACCCCTTTCAATGTTTTATTTTTTCTCAGGATTATGAAGAAGTAATTTATGAATGACCTGCAGGGATAGTATGAGGGGATATGAAGACCAGATGTTTTTTTTATGATGTAATGTAAAATTTATGTATATATCTAGTTATTCCAAGGCTACTAAACTAATCGGTCTTTCGAGACTTGATCTTTTTCGTGATCATGCCAATGTTATGTAATAATGCACCGACTCTAGGTAATTAGGGTCGGGGCGTTACAGATATGTGAGATGGATATCCCCATACTCTCTCATTTAGGATTCTTTGAAATAGAATATATATATATATATATATATCCTACTTCAGTAACCACTCCTTCGGTATTGTTACTCTCAATCTAGTAGAGGTGATGATGCGTATGGGATGCCATGTACTCCCCGGGATTAGCTTATCTGGATTTTATGAGTCCACAATGATTATATAGGTAGTGAACGCTCGATGAAAATTTCATCTTCCCACCATATTGAGCTCCTAGTGTTTGGATGACTTTACTTTCACTCCCTTGTTGGGTTTAGATGCAATAACATACTGGACCTTGTTCTATATTATGAATTCCTCTTCAATTGTATAACTTTATGCTCCCACAAACATCCCTTTTAGGGAATTCCACTTGGTGTGTATATACTCAACCCTGCTTGGGCTTCTCCCAACACGTGTCATGTCTTCAATAGATCACAGACACGTCGATTGTGAAATCAAAGGATCTTAGGGATATGGGGTGCTTCGACGACGTACATTGGTCATAGATTGGGTTACAGGTGCTGGGCTCTCTCAACTGTTCACACTTTTCCAGTTTTGTCATTTTGGGACATATTTCCTATTTGGTCAGGTCTTTACCACATTTTATTTTTAGTATTCGTGACCATAAATAATTTTTTAAGTGGGTTATTCATATTTTGTATATTTATAGTAGTGTGGAATTATTTGTTTTCATTCCCTCTACACTTTTTCATTGATTTGGTTATGTGTGTGTGTGTATTTGTTTTTGGATATGGCATCCCCAAGATTAGTGTGCCTTCGAGTCTTTTAACCAGTCCTTGTCCTATTGAGTTGGGAATGGTTTAGTTGTGGATCAAGACCCATCTTGGGTTGGTCATGACATAAATTCATATGGTTGGTGCAAGTAGGTGGTTAAACCAACCCAAACAAGAACATACTATGATGAATGAGTGATTTTGATATGGGGTAGCTGAATTATAATTATAACATTAGCATAATGATCAGATGTATTATATATTATTGTGATATATCAAATACTGATAAAAATAAGTGTTTATTTTTTTTATTGAAAATGATTATATAGTATAAATAAATTGTTTTCCCTTCACAGTTTTCTTTTTTACGATAGTTAATTTGTTATTGATTATTTCTCAATAATATCATTAATATGTTGTTCAGTTCTTAATAAAATAACCTTATTCATATCATATAAATAATATTAATCCAAAAAACCATTATTATAACTATCCCTTAATGGATGTAATGAAAAATAGAACACATTATTCCCTAGAGGCTGTAGTCCATACATACGTATGAATGATGGTTTAGTTTTCATTAGAATTGGAAAGAGGAGTATTATAGTTAATAATTTTAAAACAATTAATGTAGTTTAGATATATTAAAATTTTTTAAATTTCTTTTCTAATCCATTGATTATTTTTGGTGAATTTATACATACATGTTACATCATATATGTCATAGCATACAAGTACACACGATTCATGTTTATTTTTTCTAATGGAAAAAAGAAAGGTGGTTAATAATTGTAAAATAATTATTATGAAATATCCTTATAAAAATGAAATTATATTAAAACAATTAGATGTTTTATAGAAATATTTTGAATAAGGATGAGATATAAAGGAATCAAAATTAGAAATAGTTGTTATGAAATTATACCCCACTACATGGATTATCTCTTTTTTAATGGGGGATAAGAATTTGAGTGATTGTCTTCTGAGAATATTTTTACCACTATAAGGTAGATATAACTATTTATAGTAGTTTAAAGATGATTTAGGGTTAAACTAATGACTTCATGGTGTGAGGATACATTACTATAGAACATCCCCTTTTATAAGTGAAAAGTGATTAAATTTTGGTAATTACCCTAAACATTTCAATAATTTCAAGTCACTCACAAGGAATGCAGAACCAAAATAGAAAATTAATTTATTGTGGAAGATAAAATTTGAAACCAATCATTAATTACTAAATTTAAAATATGTTTTTAACATGTTATTACATCTACCTCTTAGGTTACCCATTTTAAACATTTTGATCATACATATTAAGTCTCCCCTCTAAAATAGAGTGAATCTACAATCACCAAAAACAATATACTCTTCAGATAGGAACATGGGATAAAAATGATTCTTGAAATCATCCTAAAAAGACTCTATCTCCTCATGGAAACATATAAATAAAAAAAAACACTTAAAAAATATCATCTTAAATGACTAAATGTTAATGAAATTTGATTAATTTTATATAAATATATTAAGATAAAAACTCCATGATGTCATAAAATCATTGAACTGTTTTCTGATTGATGTAGACTCTTTATACTTCCACAATATCAGATTTTATAATATAGACATTATCTTATTCCATTAATACTATTACCATTTTCATTCAAAACATGAACAATTATCCAAAGAATATCTTTTCACATTCATATTCATAACTACATGATAGTGATTCAAATCATCAGTCTCGAAAACATCGAAAATATAATCATTTATGACTTAGATCATTACATTAATTTATGATAATATAACTAAATTTATTTTATCATACTATGAAATATAATTAAATAAATAATAGGTACAAACAAGTATTCTTCATATATAACACTTATTTATCTACCCTACAATCTATATAATTTTTATTTGGTCATTTATTAAGAAAATATTACATACATTGTTAACAGGAATCTCAAAAGACCTATTTACTATCCAGTTTACCTTACAACATCACATGATATTTTATAGTGATATTGTTTCCCCACTAAATACATGAAGTCCTCCCCATTTCCTAACTCAAATAATATGTACATATCTATAATATCAATCTATTAAGACCCATACCAACTAGAACCCCTCATGGAATATATGTGAGGACGAGAGTAACTCTATATTCGTTCTTCCAATCAAACATTGGTTTTAAACTACAACCAGGATAATTAAGATTCATATATGGGAGATAATACCCTCATAAATTCTAGGAACATGAGAAAATTCTACCTGAAAACTCTATAATATAATTTATAAATAAAAAATAATCCCAAAATATATGCGATCCTCCCATATTGAAAAATTATATTCAAAATATATTATAAAAATCAAGTCAAACAATAGTGTCTTCATAAATACTACTGAGCACAAATAATCACCACGAGTTTGTTCGGTCTCTCCTGATCCCTAACTTTATCTTAGAAGCCTATATATATAAATATTTGCATTTTTGTGTCTTCACATGCACAAAAATATATGGGTGTCTATATAATACAACGTAGGATCCTACCAAAAAACTATAATGAAAATGAGAATGATACCTATAAATGATTTTGTATATAAAGAAACAAATAAAATCCTCAACTTGGATATTTCAAATACCACATATCCTCACTAAATCCCACTAACCCAATATTGTATCGATGATAGTTATATAGTATGGGTCAAAATTACAACCTAGAAAGAATTCCACAAACACTAACATACTAATATAGTCACATTCATTTTGCAATGATAAATGTCCTCATTCTCACATCGCTTCTATATAAACGTAGAAAAATAATTATATATCATTTCATAGAGACATTTATAACATAATCATTACATACTACAACCAATTCATCACAACATTTCTATACATACATCTAGATACCAAATAACCACATCCCAACCATATATCACATCCTCTACATTATAGTACAGTATGGTAATCATAAAGAATATCAAGATCATTCTATTATCCTACAATGTAAATCCCCCACAAGGAATAACATCAAAACCACATTGTATGCACTCTAACCTAAATCCATTAATTCCATTACATAATTTCCATTACATAAGACCTTGTATTTGTGTGATTATGGTTACCCATCTCATGTGGTGGT
Organism: Viscum album; assembly: GCA_963277665.1. Taxonomy (NCBI): domain Eukaryota; kingdom Viridiplantae; phylum Streptophyta; class Magnoliopsida; order Santalales; family Viscaceae; genus Viscum; species Viscum album. The sequence goes on from CAUJRU010000001.1 coordinate 4,243,884, forward strand.
GTGTATGAAATACTGGGGAAAATAAACACAAAAACCCAACCAAAGGGTCGACTACCAATTCATTTTATTTATTAGGATAACATACATAAAATAATTTACATACAATGATGCACCCCAACCATCATTAAACCTATAATCCCTAACCTTACCAAAGAATACCACCAATACATTGAAACCCCACATAGATAATATCTTCACATTTTGTCACACCATTATCAAATTATAGAAGAAAACTTTTCAAATTAAAATATATTTAATATGAAAAAACTTTTTTAAAACATTAAATGAAACCTATTCTCCAACTATTCTGTCATACTCATTTACCACATAACCATTAAACATAGATTTATTAATTTATTATAGTCCCCTTATTCATCACCTTCAATGAAAATTTCCTATTTCATTTGTTGAAAAACATTCAATGTTAAGAGGAAAGTATGGCACAACCCACAACTACCACATTATATACCATATAATCAACAACCACACTTAATGAAAAAACTATAACCTCAATAAAATATCTTTCAAACTATCAAAAACTAATTTTCCATATCAACCATGCCATTACATCCACAACAACACCGCATCCAAGAGACCTCCCAGATAATAGAAAAACCAAATCATCACAATAAAAAAGTCAATAATAAATCACTACCAAGACCACAATAAAAAATATGGGTAAAATAAAAACATAAATATTAATAAATATAATAAGAAATAACACTAAATAATATCACTCTATCATACCTTTTTCTGCACTGAGACACATTTGAAAACCTTATGAAGTTGGTTCAATAATGGAGACTTTAATAAGACTTCTTTTCATTTAACTAAAAATATATTTTCTTCATATTATAAAAGTCACCTTCAATCCATATATTTAATATAAAAAAATAAAAAATTATAAATAGTATGGACACATTATTTTTATTTGGTATAAAAATAAAATTATACCTCTAAGGAAAATATATTATAACTATGATATTTGCGTTAATAAATAACTACTTTAATCATATTGGATTAAAACATTTATAACATATCTCTACTCAACCATGGTCTAACCCCTCAATATAAATTCCACACAAAATTTTCAAGTTGGATAATTATATATGGCTTACAACTAAAAAATATAATATTGTTAATAATGTTTCTACACCATAAAACATGGTTATTATCCTTGTTTCACATATATTAAATGTTTAGGTCTTCAATGACATGAGCTCTAAAATATAATTTCATTCTTGATAATCCTAATAATTCATCCATAGAGAATTTAAAATAAAAAAAATAATCAATATTAATCAACAACATTTACATTATTACCCTAGATTTTATCATTTTCATCATAATTAAATTTTGGTTATCATATTTTTTTCTACATTATTTTTTATTTCTCATATTGAAATTTTATTTAAAATTATAATTCTAAATATAAAATAAAATTCAAATTCAAGTATATTTTTCTAGAATTATATTTAAATAATCAATTATATCATATTTTGAATGTGTAGTTACACAGTGTTGAAAGAACTTCCAATCTGTCAAATAAAAGACTCATAAATACAATAGTTTCATTCAATCAAATAACATCATTGATGGTGAAACATTATTCAATGTTAAATTACATAAAAAATTTATTATATGTTATCTCACCAACTAGATGGATCATAGTGGGAATTATTTCATTCTGTTTTTTATTCTTTTAGAATTAGAACCTCATATACATTATTTATTTTCTTATATTGATTTAACAATATATAGATGTCACTAGTAAGAGAATGAAATGAACTCCAAAACACGAGTATATTACCTCTATAAACTCTAAAATATACAAATTATTCCTTCAAAGTGTGACATAATATGACTCTTTATTACTTAATCGATTCTAGATTTGTTTAAAATTAATACAATTCCATTTTTGTTCATCATTTTCTTTTCACAATGACACAGAAAAAATAGTTTTGATAATGTCTAATCAAACTCCTTTCATGGTGTGATGTCTATAGTAAAATCATATACCATTCAGATTATTTTTTCAAATAATTATCTCCCCTTTTTTAAATACAATTCAACGCAGTATTAATCAACAATTCAAACAATTTTTTAATTCCTTGTTTCTTAAAATTGTATATATGTTTTGAAAGGTAATTAAATTAATCTCAAATCATATATGAGTTAGATATCCATTTAATAAACAAGATTAATCACATAATTCCTCCATTTCATATATTATTTCCACTGATAAATTCAAATATTCTCCAACACCCCATGGAGGTTACCTCCCCTTTTGTTCTTACTTCCAATAAATGAGATACACAATAATACACAATGAATAACCAAATATATCATTTTATTCAATTTTTATTATGCATAATCGAAGACTACATAATTTTAGAAAAATAATTAAACTATATCTTTCAAACTATTTATTTTTAACAATTAAGATACTAATTGTTTTAATGTAGTTTCAGCTACTTCTTGTTGTACACTAATAAATTGTAGGTTTACAGTATATCTCATAATAATATACAAAATTTAAGGAAAAAAATATCTATATGATTCATGAGATAGTGATAAAATTTATTCCTTTTTAATTATATGTAAATTTTCAACACACAAAATCATAATAGGTTGTTACACCACTACACAGATCTATTCTATCTATTTCATCACCTATAAATGTTTATTAAATGTTTTGGTGACAGATATATAATTTATCTATTATATTTTTAATGAAACATTGTAATATTTCTTGATTTCCAATCCAACACAATTAATTCCAAAATAAATTTCTCAAATTCATATGAATTTTTTGATCCACAATGTCTCCAGAACAATCAGTATCTAAATAATCCAATAAATCCATTTTATTTATTTCCTTAATATAAAAAAAATATTTTGGTAATCCCTAAAAATAACTCATTAGTTTCATGACAAAATCAAGATTTTAATTATTTAGAATCCAATGGAATTTATTTTTCAAAACATGTAGAATTGAGAACACTGTTCATGGATGTAATAATATAATGTAAACTATGATAATATTTTTTAAATCTCTAACAATTATTATTTAAGAATAAAAAATAACTAATTTAGTAAATTTATCAAGATTATAATACTTACTAACCCAAAATATCATATCATATACATACATCAACAACATGAATTGGTCCTCTTATAAAACATTCACTTTGATATTGTGATCAAATCTTGTTTTATTGATTTCCATCTACCTTAAGAAATAATAACATAATTCATACAAAGAACGATGGTATTGGTTTTTTCTACAAAATTCCATCATAAACTAAAAAATTTGTTTGATCAATCTGAAGAAAAATTCTAATTTGATTCTACATTTACACATATTTAATCAAGAATTCATTTAAGAATGTGTCTTCATATCTATTCAAAAAACAATAAACTTCCAATACAAATAAAAAAATATGAATAGATTATTACATTACATTCTTTCCAATTATGTTAATCCCACATCCTATTCTATAAAATTAACAAAATAATTCCCCTTACATACCATCATTACCTTGTACAAAATAAAGAATCTAATTTTATAATTATTGTTATTGAAGACCATATTTTTAGTAATAAATTTATGATATTCATGTATGTCATGAGGATCGGAAGTCTATTTTTTTTCTATTTATCATTCAATATATATCACCCATGATTCCTCTTTTTTAACTTCATATAACTATATATGGTTAATATTATATAAAATACCATTTTTATTACTTCTTTTCTTATTTAGAGTCTTGGTTGGATGGGATTTTAAAAAAAAATTCACGTGTCAACATGAGACCATTTCTCTATTGACTGATTAATAGGCTGAAATTATTTTAAATTTTTCTTAAAATGATTTAATATAATAATCATAATCAATCATAATAGTTTTAGTATCTAAAAAATTGGTATTTATATTTTTACAATTGTAGAAAACATATTTAGAAGAAGAAATTATGTAATCTTTATTTATTTCTTTATTAGCTACCTTAATTTCACTAAACTAAAAAATATCATTGATCATATTACTGAAAAATATATAGCTCTTATTATTGGTTTAGTATCCTATGAGTGTTCCATTATCCAAAATATCATCATATTTACAAGAATTCCCTTCTTTATATCAGATGAAAAATATCTTTTAATTACCATAATCTGGTTCCAAGTGTTTTTATTTCTATGTAATATTTTATATCATTTCATTTCAACTCCCAAATTTTTTACAAATCCATCCTCAATTTTAAATTATATATGAAAAAAATATTTCATGTATAATTTTTTTATTACAATCTTTTTTAATAATGTCTTTCCAATATTTTTTACAATTTAATTTATTCATTCCACAACAACATTATATTGAGTTTTGTTTCTTGAGAAATTTCAAGCTTTATAAAATGTTTTCAAGGTTATTTTTATCCTCCAATGTTTTATATTCTATTACATTGATATATATAAGAATTTAAATGATGTCTTAGTATCATTTTTTTCACTTCTTGAAATACTTCTTATGTAATATTACACTTATTTATTGATTTATTATATAATTCCATCCCTATACTTCTATAATAGGATAAAAATATGATTAATTATATATCACAATAAGTTAAAAGATCTAAAATTGGACCACACACATCAGTTTGAATCAAATTCCAAAAAATGAATGATCTCTTATTCTTATGAGGATATAGATTTTAAACAATTATTCCTCTTATACATGTGTCAGAAAAGATTTTTTCGATCTAACTTAAATATGAAATATCTCTTATAGCTATAAATTTGGAAATGTTATCTTTATATTTATAGTTTTCATACCCTGTCCTTTTTTATAATATCAATTTTATTCTCTAATTAAAAATAGTAAATTATTTCCCTTAACATCAATTGTATAATGATTTTTAGTATTTCTCAAAATATTAATTTAAATGTTTCTAGAAATATATTTGATTTTGAATCCATTTCAACTGGCTATACATTTCATACATGAGTCACAATGATTAATTATGCTCAAAATATTATAATGAGGTATTTTAAAATATAGAATATAATAATTCTTAAATTCATCACTACTTATATGGGCCTTCTACTTCCATTTATCTTCTCAAATACATCACTTCCAAAGCACAATATTACATCAACACATCCCCTCAAAATCATCAATAAAATCAAAATTAGTGTATTTTGAAACTAATTCCCACTATATAAGAACTAAATTAACATATTATATAATCATTATAAGGAAATTTAAACAAAATCTCTGATCTCAATTTTCTCTCAATATTTTAGTGACATTTCGATGTGAGTAGATACTTTTGATGCAATATTTTCCTTATTTATTGTAAATAAAAGATTATAAAATGAATATATATCAAAGGAAAAAACATAAACATCAAAATAAGGTAATTAAATTATTTACAATCCAAATTATTATATTTTCCTATATAAAATCATCCAATAATTTATAAATAATATAAATAAGTTTTTTTATAAATTTTAAAACTAAAATAGTAACCAAAAAATAAATTTTTTAATTATATAAAGAACATACTCCCACCCATCAATGATTACTTACTCTAGCTTCACCACTTAAGTGTCATCTATATTCTTCAATATAATACATTTTTGAAAATATGAAGATACAAAATTGAAACATCATGTGTGAAAAAATCATGTTATATTTGTATCTCCACATATCTCATCCTTTTTATAATGAATTTTTACTGATAATTTTTCAATAGCTGATAAATCTATCATTTTGTATATTATCATATAATTATTTTATTTCATGATAATTTTATTGATTTTTCGCTATTAAAATAAATATAATTTTTATCCATTCTATTTATTCTCGTTAGGAAAGGTATTTATTCAAATTTTCTTGTACCTTCTTATGCCCCTTATTTGAAAAATTAATATGAAAATTTTCCACAATTATTATTATTATTTAAGCCATATGTTCTAATTTCTAGTTTAATACACATTCTAATGGAAGTTAATCCATCTTCACGGTCTTAAATATTCATAAAATTATAAGGGATATATTACTTATGAACATTAATAATTGTAGTACATTCATCAAGCATCAGCCTAATATTCATAGCTTCCTTATATTTTACATAATTCTTATTGAAATAATAAAATTTTTTCTTAAGAGAATATTCTTCCTATTCATGTTCATCAACATATCTCGTTGTATAATTCCAAAAAAATTTAATTTTTATATTCTTATTTATTTTATAATCAAGATCCTCAAGTGCTCCTTCCAATTCAACCAAGATATCAAAAAATCCATATTTAGGATATTTTTATTCTATAGCTTCTAAAATTTATTTCATCATTGGTACCATCATAAATTCATCCTCTTCAATGAAAATATAATTTTCCATTAATTTCAATGAAGCTTGTACTCTATCCACATATACATTGCAAACTACTATTTTAATATGATTCATATTAAATATTGAGTTCATATAATTGATTTTCCATTTCATGGAAAATACTATTTCTATATTGTTGAGATTTCATAATCACCATCAATTTAACTATATCCCTCTGGATTAATAAAAATTATATTCTCAATCATCATATATAAGAAACAAGATTGAGGTATCAGTCTCTCAAATTTGTTTTTTCTTATTTTAAAATATTTTTCCATATGTGATAAGAAGTTTTCACTTAAATAATATTAATTTGCAACATCATAAAATACATGATATTAAATAGAATTAAATGAAATATATTTTTATAGTTATTTTAAATATATCAATTATTTCATCCATATTTCATATACAACCATCTTTTTGTGTGAGTCATTAAGAGGAAAATCAGTAAGATTCATCCCCTAAAAAGTAGATACATTGAAATTATATAGTGAATGATATATTTGATAATATTATTTATATTGATATAATATTTGATTTCCTTTCAAATTCACTTAATGGGGAATAATTATATGGTAATATGATTAATGAATCTATCCAAATTTTTATTATCAATCCTTTTCAGATCATCAAATATGTTATATAAAATATTAAACATCACTTCCTATATTTTTTTTTTCATTTTCAGAAATATTTACTTTTTTTAACATAAATACCTTTTTAGATTGAACATTCCTTCACCGCCATGTAAATTTCACCAGATAGCATGGATAAGATATTATTTTTATCCTTAAAATCATCAGTCAAAAACCTTTTTTCAAATTATATTATTTATTTTAATGTGTGTTGTCTTACATATATACCATGAATTACTATGGAATATAAATAAAAACCTAGAAAGAGTTGATTATATTTATTATTTTTCTTTCATATATTATAATTGTATCTAGTGAACAAGGCTATACCCTTTCTATTCATAATATTCTCTATAGATGAAGTTTAATTAAAAGAATGTATGAAATAACAAATTCATTCTATACCACTAAATGTATATTGAGGTCTAGCTAATCTCCATAAGAATGGGTGTTAATTTGGGTTACATGAAAATTAGTTCTTCTTTTTTGTCTTTGTATTCTAAAGGATGATGTAAATCCTTATTCTATACATAAACTAAATTAACTTTCTAAATATCATATAAAAATGATTTTTAATAGGCTATCAAATAAATGGATTCATCCAAGTGGAAAATATCATCGTTTTTTTGATATTCCAAGAAATCGATACATTACTATTATGTGGATACACCTTTATAAAGATTTCACTAGTAAAACAAGGATCACTACATCTTCCTCTCTTTAAAACTATGATTTTAAGAGGGATAAATATAGAATCAACACATATGTAGATATTATATTATTTAATAATAATATTAAATAATATATAGAATATATTTTTTATGGGATTTACTAATACCGAAATATAATTTTTAATGATATGAATTTATCACTCGAATTTTAGTCCTTATCATCAATATTATTCAGGAACACATAAATCAAACAAAGAAACTAGATATTAAATTTTATTTAAGATATAATCCATTATTACTATATATATTCTTGTTTTGTTTGTATTTAATTGTGTCCTACACAATCTTTTTATGTTCCCCCTATTTTAAATATATTATATAATTAAAATTTAAAATTTAAAATTTAAAATTTAAATCAACTACATCTTCAAATACATCATTTTTATCCTTTTACAAAATATCTATACAATTTAATATTTGATGGTACTTACTCGTTATTGAAATAATTACCAAACCATTTCATATATATAAAATAAAAATTTTGATTTCATCATATTTATACAAACATTCATATACCAAAAATATACTCATGGAATCACATAATAGTTTCTCTATAACTTCTCTCAATTACCTAGTAAGTCACAATGTGACATATGTCTTTGCGATGTGTAATATTAAAGATTAAAAAAATCCTTAGATATAATGTATTTACATTATTGTTTTTTCATGAAACTTAACCATTACCTGGATTAGTGTGACAAAAATTTTTTTTTTTAATTAATTCAACAATGAAAAACACTCATATCTTCCCATATTCTCTTATAGTGTGCCTTTTTAACATACAATGTGGCTAAATTCCTTTTGAATTCAATATAAACCATCTTGTTTTAATTATATACCATACCTAACATAAAAAAACGACACTTCAGTAGATATATTTTCAATTAGCTGGTAAAAAATATTTCATGTATGGATGTTCATAGTCACAGTGAAAACCATTATAAAAAATGTTTCAAGAAATATTACAAATATTTGCCTATCCAAAATCTTGATACACTCCAGTTTTTGGCGACATTCTATTTTAGTAATGTTTGGTTGTTTTGGGCATGTAGTAACAGATGACAATTAAATAATTTTTAAAAATATACACAATTGATCATTTACATCATATAATGCACGATATTATTCCAAACATCATTAATACTTCATCTTTAGAATAATCATGATAACAAATCGAACCAATACAACCTTTTATTGTAACACAACACTATGTTCATTTAAAATGTAAATAATAAAAAAAATAATTTGTATTTATAGATTTATATTCATCTAATTCATTTACATATTTATGTGAATATCAAATTTTGATGTATGATTTCATCACAATTATAGAAAAATGAAATTTTAACTCTTGATCACTTCCACTAGAAAAAAATAATAACACCATTAATAACATTAAGAACATATAAAATAATTACAATAATATAATATAATACAATATAATTTATTTTATATTATTCTTTATATATATTAGGATAATACAACACATGAATTAATTAGATTCATATGCATAATAATAACATATTAACACATAAAAAGAAGAAGGATGTTTTAGATTCTCTTTCCTTAACTGAAGATTCAACAAGAATTGTACAAACATGTTAAAAACCAAATCATGAACTACCTAACATATAAGGATACACCAAAATCCTATTAATAAAAAACCCCATCAGGACTATGATAAAAGAGTAATAAAAATGATCCTAAACCACTATCATATCCTTCCCATGGAGGAAGAACAAGAATGTTATACATGAAAATAGGTCGATACTCTACCTCATATATGTTGATCATAATCACATGTATCCAAGGATAAATAATCAATAATGTATGAAAAAACACTTCATTAATATTCCAAAATAGGTTATATTTTGAATGTAGTTGATGGAATTAGAAAAAATTATAACATCTATATGAATAAAGAATAAATCCCAAATGATATGAAATCAAACCATGATAGAGTTGTACATAGTGAAATGTTAGCCCGATAATAGAATGATAATGTGGTCCTCCAAAAATATTATGTAGTCAAATCAATTAAATTTATTAATATTAGTAAATTTCTTCTAAAAATGGTTGTTTTATGATGAAACTATTTAACTCTTGAGAGTTAAAAAAATAATCTAACCAATATCCTTCAAAAAAGATTCATCATAAAGATTCATTATAGAGAAAATTTATCAATGATATCATAATAAACCCAAAAGGTGTTCAATCATGAAATCCCTATCCATAATCCTTTAGAAAAATTGATATATCAATAGATTGATGGATATCATTTTATATTTATAAAAATTTTATTATATTTCAAAAGAGTCCATGTTCCATCCAACATGCCCTTCTTAGGTGGAACTACAATATAATATTCTTGATTATTCCCCCGACCACATTATTAGACTCACACTATATTCTAATTATCCATAGGGTAACATGATATATTATTATGAAAATTATCTATACAACACATTATTGTGAAACACACATGTTAATGATGTGATCAATGCTATAAAAAACATTTAGAAATTGAACATCCATTATTCTACCAAATGATTCCCCTACACATCCATAACCTAGTAAATTAAGACTATTAGTCCAATAATTTTATGACCATTATAATTTTTTCTTAAATTAAAATTTATATTAAATTTAAAACATTCATAAATAAAAAAAATGGATCTAATAGAATATTTGTTTCATGAAAATTTAGTACATCCACAAGAAATTTGTGACCTATATGTATGAAATGTGAAATAATTAGACATTTTTGCCTCTTTGAATTATCAAAAAAGGGATATTAAGAAGTAAAATTAAATTTTATTGATTATAATAGGTTTAAAAATATAAAAATTTAAAAATAACATTCATTATTTTGGAAACATAAAGAAATTATTAATGATCCCTTTATAAACTATAGAAAAACACTACAATAAAATAAAATGATTGAGTTTCCCAAATTTAATAATTTGTATTAATTGATTATTTATATTATTTTTAACATTAAAACATAAAATAATAATATTTTGGAATACAAGATTATTTTTTCTTGAAAAAATATCAATCTTTTGAATTCAATTATAATTTTTATTAAAAGAATCCACCTATGATTTTATGCACATAGATCATAGAATAATTTGGAGAAGGATGTAATAATTAAATTTCATTTTAAATATTATAAAATGTGTATGATGTTAAAAAAATATTAATAAAAAATAACTTTTAATAGTTTCTACGACTTATATATCCCCCGCTCTCTCTCTCTCTCTCTACATTAGGGCTTTTCTTAGTAATGACCTTGTCATTATGACTTAATCATATCAAATATATCTTCACCCTCCGGCTATTTTGGGCTGATATTTATAGATTATGGATATTTTCTCTTTCTATTCTATTAATATTTATAAGTTGGATCTTGATTTTCTAATATTGGTATATTATTATAGTTTCACAAAATATCACAATTGGTGTCTTCCCATCAGTGTGTTGATTCATGGTACCTCTCATTACAGATAAATTTGAACCCATTGTGCCCTAATAAGACAAATAATCCATGAAATGTGAGTGGGTGAACATAATTTTTCATCCAAAAGGGTATAGGGGTCATCAATAAATCAATACCTATTTTTTATGATTGTTGATATAGAGGTTTTAAATTATTTTTTCAATGGTGTGAAAAGAAACAATGGATAAGGGTCCGGATTAGCGGTTTGATGAGCGTGCCCTTTTTTTGTTTTCATTAATAAGGATTTTAGCCTGTATATAGGATCTATTTATTTTGGGTTATTATTTCATCATGTATGGTTTAGTTTATATTTTCATCTGTTCTCAATATGTATCATCTTGTGGTTTTGTGAGATTCATACCCAATGAAATGATTCACATTGGCGATGCTCTAGTTTTTGGGACTCTTCAACATCCTCTTTATGGAGTGTAATAATTGAATAGGGAATATGTGGTGGTTGATTCATGTTTCATGGGAATATATTTTCTATTTTTAGAGGATTCATGTTTTATGGGATTTAAAGGTATGGTATATTTTACTAGTTCACATGTATTTTAGTTTTGAAGGTGTGGAAATATAAACAAATTTTTTTAATCGTTTTTTTTATTTTTGTGGTGTCATAAATAATGTTATATTGTTATTGGTTTAATGTTTTTTCAAGGATACAAAAATTTTCCTCTCTCCCAATATACTTTTTCCTGTATTAGATAATAAGAGTGGTTATATCACTAATTTTTAATACATTATTTTACCATACTAGTCATTCTGATCAACTATAATGGAAGCTATTAGTTAGAGGTCTTGGTGTGGTTATTACCCATTAGATAAATCATGTTGAGAAATAGCCTATATTTCGGTGACAAAGATAATGGGATGTGAATAATTGACAAGATATGATGGTCAGTGCTCATTATTCATAGGGTCTAACTTCATTAAATGGGAATTATGGGTTTCATTGGTTCTCTATTGGTGATAGGTAGAATTACCAAGAGATATAATAGGGTTTTTATTATTGTTGGGAATTAAAGTTTCATTTGTTAGATCATTTTTTGTTTGTGATTATAGGTTTTCATTATTAAATTATATTGGGGGTTTGATGTATATTTAGTGATTGTGTAACATGATCTAAAAGGCATCATCAATTAGGAACATAATGTCTTGTCAATCAAGGTTGTATCCATTATGAATGATTCTCCATATGTACTATTTCTAAATTTTAATAATTTAATTAGGATCTCTCATTCAATACATCATTGGGTCATTTAACTTTATCATATTCTACTTATCTTGGTTTGGGTTCGGTGAAAAAATCATGATTATATTTCATGGCTCTATGTGACCCATAATACAATTGTGGGTTTTGTTGATTCATCTTATGTGTGAAATGTTGTCTTAAGATGTTTTTTCCAAAAAAACACTCTTTAATGATCACCACTCAAACCTAATGTATTTATTTATTCTGAAATAAAAAAATGACTATTATAGATAGTGGTAGATAGATTATTATGCGAAAAATAAAAAACATACTCTCATTTAATATCATGATTAAAATTTATTCATGAAAAGGTTATTCATAATAGTGATAAGTCATACTAGAATTAAAAACGTGATCCATGGGAACTTTTCCATTGAATTTTAGTATTATGTCTGTAGTGTGAAATCAGATATTTATAAATCAACCCCATGATAAAATGACTTATGGTATGATTGGAATGATCAAATAGTTATTTTATGTATTACTATTATTCTATAAATATCATTAAATAATCAAAATCACAAAAATAGGAAAACAAGAATGGTTTATCCTGAAAATTTATTTAAATTAAATTTATGTGATTCAGAATGAATAAGAAATCATTATGTATTAATTATTTTATTGATGTGATAAAAATGACCAAACCATCCTTTCATGAAATAAAGTCATTATTACATATGGAACAAATGATGAAATATTTTTTTTCATTACAATTTTAAAAAATAAATATTAAATTAATAGTATCATATGAAAATGAATTATTAAAAAAGCGTATGTCTCATCATATTTTAATGACTATTATATCTTTGTAAAAACTAAATTCTATGTTTTAATTATAATTATTTTTGAAAATATATTAGAGAAAAGTAAAAAATGTTAATTTTATTTGAAACCTTTTAATGTAATATATTATTCATATTTTACTTGTATGTGTAGAATACCTTTGATACAAATGTTCAAGTTTCTAAAAAATTAATATGATTCTTTTTATATATTAAAATTAATTCTATATTATGGGAAAAATAATCAAAAATAAAAAAAACTAAAATGAACATATTTTTTGGAACATTTATTGGAACGATTCTATAAAAATCTTATAACTGTAGAAAAAAAAATTCAATGTGTATTTAATGTCTTAGATTATCTAAATTATCAAATTTTTCATTTACATATTAATATTTTCTTATGTTCTATAGTAGTGTGAAATTAAAAATAAATTTAACAAACAACATCGGGTATGCTTTTATATTTATGATAGTAATGGATTTGATATTTTTTATATATAAATAAAAAATTAGTAATTACAATAGTTTTGTCGATCAAAATATCCCAAAATTGTTCGTAAACAACAATAATATATTTTTAAAATTAATTTTACTCTAAAACATTTCGAAATATACAAAAGTGGTAAATTTTAACTAAAAATTAGGACACAAGTTACTATAGGAATGACTATCTTATAAATATTCTATTTTTCTATTATGAATTATCAATTATTCTATAATATATAAATTTTTTTAGCTTTTTTAAAATGATTATTATATATGTAGTAAAAATAATTCAGAGAGTATCTAATTATATGATTTATATTTATAATATTTTATTTATTTTAATTTATTAAACATTACATCTATAGATAATTTATGTGTACATTACATGATTTCTATGGTATATTTATCAACAATTTTTTTAACTGAGCTATTTTTATATCTACATATTTATTATTTAATATTTTATATTTTTGAAAAATATATTATAATATTGTACTATTTTAAAATAATCAAATTATTGTTTTTGAAAAAGGATTATGTTTTATATAAATATTTTATAAATAATATAATAGTTCCCATGTTTGATGTTTTTTTAAAGAAAATTATTTTTTTATTTTAATTTAAAATTAGGAATGCCATATGTCCAAACTATGTCTATATAAATATAACTCTATCTCTGTATATATATGTTTATACAATTAGTGACAGAAAATGATTTTCAAAATACATTTTAATAGAAGAGTTTTCATGGTCACTATTTGGTAAAAAATAAATTATTTTTGTGAATGATCTTGATTTCCAATAAAATTTATATTATTAGTTGCACTACATTAAATGCATGTAAATTTATTATGAACCTTTTTATTATTTAAATAAAACTAAGGAAGAAATTGGACCAATATGGATCTCTTTATTATGAATTTATATTCATATATTAAAAATTAATTGATTATTTTAGTGATATGGGATTTATTACAAGTCAATGGAATCAAATGATGTGCTTTCATGTCTTTGATTGATCACCATGTTCAGTTTGGTGCAAATCTATTTTTTCCAAAATTCCTCAAATCCATATTTTAAAATAATTGATATGCATCATTGACGTTAGTGGTAATAATAAACAAAATTTTCACTGTAGTATTGGGTTACACAGACCCTCCCAAAAAATAATATGAATCACATATTCCAAATTTAAGAAAAAATCAAATTAACCAATCACCCCATGCCACGAAACCGATTGAAATTAAAAAAAGAGTCCATCATCACACCTTAAGCCTACTACTTCACGATGCACACCCTGACCTGCATTAGTCGGAGTCACAACATTTCTATCTTCCATCAATAGAGGAAAACTACCACTATCATCAGCATTGTCCATCACCGCTAGAGAAAACCAGAGAATTCAAAACCTGCAACACCCATCATCCTCACAACCACTTCGTTTACCATTCACCATGCCCCGATCATCTCCCTAAAAACAACAGAGTCGATAATTGGAAAAGGATCTGGAAGAGGCAGAACATAGAAAATGTTTCAACCCACAATCTATAAAGACACCATGACCCTCACTGTTGTCAAAACACCAATGATGTCACCAAGAGACAACACCATTTGAGATGACCTACATACAAGAAAAAAACCTCTCATAATGATAAAAAAAATTGAAACAAACAATGGCCATTGGGTCGATGAAAATGAAGGATGCACCACCTACAATAACAATGATGAATTCAACATCACCTCTCTAAGCCTTCATGAAAACATTTTTACAGATAGTATGGGAGAGAAATTATGTAGAAAAAACTAGAAAAATGTTAAAATAGAAGGGCCTCTAGAAAAAGCATCATCACCACCATGACCACCAACCCTAACCGAAGAAGCCACCTCCATGAGAGGAGCACATCAGAAACCCACCAAATAAGTAAAAAACTCCAATGAAGGATAGAACCATTAAAGTACGAGACCGATCACAGTAAACCCTCCTAGTACACCGACACAACACATCCTACACCTATCAAACATCCCTGGGATGACCATCAAACTAGACAAGAGCAAGGTTTGAAACATGATATCTAGGATGAAATACTAGGGTAAGAACTGGGTTATGTTTTTCAGGGATCCAATACCTTAATAGGAAACATACAATGGAACCGAAGTTGGGAAATATAGTAGAAAATTAAGGTAAATGAATGAAAGAGAGAAGGAAGATGGGCCATCAACGATGAATGATAGTTTCATGGTAATTGTTTTGATGTAAATTGTGAGATAATGTTTTCATTAAAGATGTCATCATCACATTAAATAAATTATTTCTAAATGTTTTAAGAAAACATAAAACTAAATTAGAAGTTAATAGATAAATTAATATATACCAATTCGATTAGATGATATAAATTTGTTCCTTTATATCATCTAATGTAAATATTTGTAACTAATAAAAATAAATAATGATATTTTCTAATAAATTTTGTTTGTGGTAATTATTAATGTATATCATTAAGATAAATGAAAAGATGATGTATTAGTAATGAATGAATTATTTAATTACTGATGGATCAAATTCATATAATATATTTCATGTTACCAATGACTATTATGGTTAGTTAGAATAGGGTGACCTTTAGTTGAATTTAAATTTATTTATAATGTAGTCGAATAGTTATTAAAATGAATTAGGAGTCTTCACATTGGCTAGGGAATATAATGAATGTACATTGAGTTAGTTACATTAACATTTTCATGACTTATAATAATGATATTTATATGGATGGTTTTATGTTATGATTAGATGTAAAATTAATTAAAAAATTTATATCTTATTGAATTATCACTGAAATCCTATGATAATGGAATATGTTAATTACTTGAGGTCATTGAAGTGGTCTAGATAGATTTTTATGAATTCTTGTTTATATGAAATGGGGATTGTTAATAGTTATTTTACTAATCTATATTGTGTTTTCATTGTTATCGAGATGTTGTTAAACCTAAAAATGTATTAGGATGTAAATGATATATGATTTTGGGTGTCCTTTACAATGACAATATTTTTTTGGAAAGAGTGAGATGATTTTTATCTTCCATTTCTCATGAAAAAAACATGGTATAATAGAATAGATAATTATGAATATATCTACTATCTACTCAAAAAATATTCATGGATTAGTTGATAAAATAGTTATAAATGATAAATGGAGATGGTTAATTCCTCTATTTTCACTAATGGTGGATTAGTGGATATGATAAGGTCACATAGTGTCATAGTTATAATTTAAAATAGATGGAAATTCACATGGGTAGTGACACCTCTTCTCTTTAATGGATATTGGATTGAGGTAACAGATCATGTACCTAATATTATCTATTTTCCTAATGATATATATATGATATATGAATTTTAGATACATGTATACAACCTTTGAGATTTATATTTTCTTTAATATCCTAGTTTATTGTTTTAGTCCTATAAATTGGTATTAACTATGGTATCTAATCAGGTGTACCACTACTTTCGTTTGAGATAGTTATTTACGTAAGTTTTATTAGATCGATATAGACTGATATTTCCACTACCATATCATGATATATTCTTATAGTATAAATTATCAAATATGTTTATATGAAAGAAATGTGATATAACATTTCTATTTTTGATAATGTGGCATTGTTATTTAGGAAATGCGATGAAATTGATCAGTGATTTGATTAATTCTAATTGATCATGATTTATTTATTGATGTTGATGATTTTTGGGTTTTTTGACATTCTAAACATTGATTTCTATTGATTTACAAATCTATTAGATGTTTATTTGATAGTTCACTTCTTTGAATGATCGTACTATATGTAATTATTCTCACCCCTTTATGTTAAGTTGTGCATCATTCACCTTGAATCCAAAAATATAGATTCTATAAATGATTGATGACCACTGAGGCTAGAGGTAGAATATTGGTGTGCATATATTTGGAATTATATATATCATGATGAAAATATTCATCATTTCATTAGTTTTCAAGATATATTTTTTAGAAATTGTCAAACTATATTTTATGATTACATTAAACAATTTCACATTATACACTAGATAAGTTTTTATATTTTTTCATATTTTAAATCCTTCAGTTTATGTTTCATGCCAATAAAATTTTATTTGCATTTATGATAGTATTTTTAAATTAGTTAAAGAGGTATTTCCACTGATTATTCCATGGATTCCACATCATTGGTTGCTAGCCCCTTGACTAATGGAGGAGGACATGGGTAGTTCAAATACAATTATATGAGATGTGATAGATTTCTATTTGAGAGTTAATATGGACTTTGGAGTTTTTAAAAAGCCATGATTTATTATTATTGTTTATATTTAGTCTTACTAAGGAAATCCAATAAATGTAGTCATAATAAAGGACTTTGAAAATTATGAGCAACTGAAAGATTTTGGATATTCAGTTCTGTTTATAACATTATATTGTGTCCAATATACATACAATAAAATTTAAAATTGGGTTAATTCATCATATGGAAGCATTTAATGATTGATTTAATTTCATACATTATTTTATTGGATCAATGGATATTTTTTGTGGGGCGGATTTGTGGGTGTCTTATTGTTGTCTTTATTATTTATTTTTTAGTTCATGATTGAGAAATTATCATGATCACAATGGTTAGAGATTGATTAGATTCATATGTTCTGTTATTTAGAGGTGGATATGATGAAGATCTAATAATTTAATGAATATATATTAAATGATTTATATAATTTAATTATTACTGTATTAAAATAAACTCGTAATCTAATGACTAAAAGCTTTATTATTTTGGATTTTTTCTATAAAATTACCATATTAAAATATTTTTCTTATAGACATCCAATAGGAAATTAAACAAATTAATTCAATATAATTTTTTTTTCTTTTATATCCTTGTATAATTAGGAAGCATAATGTCAGAGCTCAAACACTTCCTAAGGCAAAAAACTGATCAATGTGTGATAAATGGTTAGATAATATGATTGTTAGAAAACATGATCATAGGAGAAATGTAATATTAAAAACCACAAGGAATAATTTAGTTTTCAATATGTAATTATATATATGTATATAACATAAAATTGTTATACATGTTCTATGGAATAATAATTCAGAAACCTGAGAAAATAATCATGATTCATGGGCCATAACATTGTGATGTGACATGATATTGAAATTTCTAACAATCATGAGCCTAGAAAATGATGATATTATGGAAACATATAATCAAAATGATTTCATTTCATAATGTTGCGAACATGAAAGTTGGTTTTCAAATATAATTTTGAACATATCTAAATGAAAACTAATTTATGTGTAGGGTTCTTATGATTTAATCAGGTTTAAGAATAGAAATGTGGACATGAATAAATGAAAATAGATTCATTAATAGAATAATTTTTTCATGATTTATTATGTTTTATCTAATTTAATAGAGGGATATATCAAAAAATCCCATCACATAATTATAAAACACAGATATATTTTCCAAAAAATAATAAATCATAAATGATATGAATAAAAAAACATCATATATTTATTGGTTATATAACACCTTCAAACACCATCACATAAGATGAAATTATGAATTGATTAGGGTGATACAAATAATTAAATCATCTAGAAGAAGTATATAATAAGGTTTATTAATTAATAATTCACTAAAAATAATCCAATAATACAGATATCTTTTTTTGGATAGAAATAAAAATTGATCTGAAATCATATAAATTGTTTACATAAAATATTTATAATATCTTCTTAAAAATATGATATTATAATTTACTTTGAAAAATAATTTCCATGATGATGAATATAGGTCATTTTTAATAAATTATTCAAATGTAATACCCAATAAAAAAATTCATGAAATGGAAATTTTTTTAGCTAAGATTAAAATATATGAATTTTAAAAGAAATATATTTTTAATATTTTTAGGTATTCTAGAGAAAATGAACATTGATGAAATAGAACTGATCATTTAATTTATAAAGTTATATAGTTAAATATTGTGATTAAGTTTCCTAAATCATAATTTCAATTCATAATTAGGATAAGAAATTATTTGCGGTATGAAAAAATAATAATGTTGTGGAGAATGTTTTAATAGAGAGGAAGAAAATAATTCTTATTAACATCATATTTTAGTGAAATATTAAATCCATAAATGATGTAGATTTTTAAATGAAAATTAAATTTCCTCAACCAAAAATAGAATATAAATATTAATATAAAGATAATTAATAATAAAAATCATAGAGGAAAATATTTTCATAAGGGATAAACTGACCCAAGGAAAATGATTGTCTCAAGATAAAATATCCCCATAGATTCCTTATTTGTTGTATATAATCCGACCACATGCATAATTATTTTGGTTTTATTATACATCAATATATAAACAATATTTCAATTTATTTTACTTAATTTTTTTTATAATTTATTTATACCAATTTAGTTAACATCATTTTTTTAATAATAATATTTGGGTGTTAAATATCTCATTAATTCTATGGTATCTTTGGTATAGTGGTTCATCACAATGATCACATCTCATTTGTTAATTACCAATAAAATTTCCATGGAGATAAAGAAATTTTGATTGATATATCTTGATGTATAATAATTATTTTGTTATTCTTTTTGGGACAATTTGAAATGGGTGGGGAAATTTATCTTTTTATAAATTTAGGTTCAATGATAAGATTTTATTTTATAATGTAATATGAATATAATTATTTTAATTAAAAATTTATGGAAATATCATAAATTAATAACTATTGAATCATATTACATATATTTATGTTTTTTATATATTTATGATATAAGCATTATATCACAGTATATAGTACTTACGTTGATGATGAGAGAATTTTTTTAAAAGGAGTATTAAAATAGAATGAGTCATGACTCCTTATGAATAAATGTTACCAAAAACTAGATATTCCTTTTGAGAGTGAATTGGATTAATGATTGAAAAGTAAATTAATAGAAATGGGAAAAATTATTTTGTTATAGTAGGTATCCATTTATAGGTGAAATTGAGTGCAATTTTCAAATATTCTCATTCGATAATGAATAATGAATGTAATTTCGCACGGAAATTGGATCCAATGATGAAAAAAATTAATATATCATATGGGGATTTTGATCGTAAAGTTATCTAATCATTCTGGGATACATTTTTTAATATTTATAAGAACATTCCTCTTAATAAAACAAATATTAATTTCATTATTGTTACTATGTTAATTCAATGTTTACATTGATAACATATTTATATGCCTTAAATAAGCACTAATTAATTATTTTTTACATTATTATTCCATGATAATAAAAATTATACGCATTTTATGTCACTTTATTGTTTATATTATAAATAGTTTTCATGAAAATAATTCTTTAATATTGATTAGTTTAATTTTTTAAGATTAATATATATTAAAAATGTAGAAATATTTCATTAAAAATATAACTCTTAATAATAAAATATATTATTCCAAATTTAACGAAATTGAAAAACTATTTATTTAATATTAATTACATGTTTTAAATACATTTTTATCAAAAATAAATTTTTTTTTAATTTAAATCATTATTTATATGGTAATTTTATATAAATTTAAAGTGTATAAAATACATGTAATAATTAATGAATATATATATATTTATATATTGGGGTTTTATATATTTTTATGTCATCATTTTTCCTTCCTAAAGAAACCTTCAATAAAAATTCATAACATAATAGTATTGATGAGAAATGGTGGTGGTCAGGTGTTCATTCAGAGTGCATGTACCATAAAGTGCCTCCAAAATCTTGAACTTCTTTCACAAATGATTACACTAAAGACATAATTTTTGATGATCATATTGGGATTATAATAGTGAAAATGTCAGTGATGTTACCTCTTTTATGAGTTTAATAAACTTATTCTCATAAGGAAAACTTCTACTATATAAAGTCATTTCATATATAATCTACAAACATTTCATAAAATGGTTACTTCTATTTATACCTACCAATTCAATTGCATTGTCATAATGGTTAAATTATAGTGAAATACCACTAATTTTTTTATTATTATATCCAATTATGTAAATAAAATTCATATATTACCAATAAAAAAGAAATACCAATATCCACGTTGGTGTTTGTTTATTAGAGGCACTCCAGGTTGGTGTCTGGTTATTAGAGGCACCCCGGGTTGGTGTCCGGCTATTAGTGGCACTCCGGGTTGGAGTCCGGTTATAGAGGCTCTCCGGGTTGGGATCCGGTTACAGTTATCCCTTAAGTCTTGGCACGAGGCCTTGACACAGAAATTAATTATCGGTACTATGTATTCCATCATTATGAAATTGGTTAGTGATATTTCATGTGATTGTTCGACTAGTAGAATGTCCATGTGAATATGTAAATGGCATTATTTCATTTTATTTCTTCCATATTATGCTGAAGTTCCAGTTTAAAAGGATTTTGTTTATGTTATACATTGCCTTAAATTTTTATGCTTATTTATGAAAGTTTCTTCTGTATTGTTATCCTTACTGAGCATCTGAGCTCACCCTTTTCTATGTATTATTTTTCCCAGGATTCCAAGAAGTGTATTGTGATTGATATGCAGGGTTAAGCTCTAATGACCCGAAATTTTGAATAAATACTGTTTCATAATTTTGTGTGTTATTGTATTTTTATACTCAACAAAACTATTTCATATGATAACATGAGTATAATTAAAATGAGACCGTTGGGTTTTGACCGTTATATGACCATTGGTCAATATGGACTCTGGAAACTAAACGTTTCGATTATTGTCTCTAAATACAAGTGATCTTGGTTAATTAATATAGAAAGAAGATTTGATGGCGTCATCCAGTAGTCTCGGGCCAATCGAAGCCCATCCAACGGAACATGTGATGGAGGTAGCACCACTAGGCTTTGTTCTGGACCAAACCCAAGCCGAACTTCATCGTGTGAAGATAGAACGGAATCGCCTTCGCGAGAAGTTCAAACTGATAGAAATTACTACTCGTGCAATGTTGGCCAAGCCGCCCTCAGATTCTCTCACCTTAGCACACCTTACACTTAGGTCCTATGCTGGGGTTATAAGGGGCTATGTAAGGAGACCGTAACTGCCTTGTGTAATCCATTGATTTAAATAAAAATATTTATTTCTTATTATGATGAAGTTTGTGAATTTTCAAATGTCCGGAGAAATATAATATGCATATTTTTGATTAATTCTAGAAAAAGTGATATTTGAAAATATTTATGTAAATCTTAAATAATTAAATATGTGTAATGACTTTCAAAAAATGGTCTTCTACAATTATGTTCAGAACGAAATTTAGAGTCTAATGAGATCAATGTAATTTTTGATGAATAGTAAATTATGAATAGTGATTTTATGATTATTATTAGTAATGTAACCAAATGGATTAGTAATCTCATTTAACGAAAGTTTTAATATACTCTAAGAACCTTGATTAAGTAATGTGAGTCAATAAATTAGGCAAATAAGTTTCTAAAAAATTATTAGTCAAGTATTAGTTTTTTCGAGTGAATAATGTTTTATAATATAAAATTAAATTAAAATTATTTATAAAATTATTTTTAAAAAATGGATTTCATTTTTGAACTCAGAACATCGATATTATTTTATGGTAATTTTTGTGGATTTTTTTGAAAAAAATGTATTTTCAGTGAATAGTGTATTTATTTATAATTTAAAATAAATTTTTTTTGAATTTTTTTTTATAAAATGGAGTTCATTTTTGAAATCAGAGAATCGATATTTGGTTAAGGTGAAATTTTGGGATTTTTATGAGAAAGTTGAATATTCTATGAATAATGAAAATACAGTTTTTAAGTTACGGGTGTTTAATGACATTATTAAATGATGTATTAAGTATGTAATCAATATT
Organism: Viscum album; assembly: GCA_963277665.1. Classification (NCBI taxonomy): domain Eukaryota; kingdom Viridiplantae; phylum Streptophyta; class Magnoliopsida; order Santalales; family Viscaceae; genus Viscum; species Viscum album. The sequence continues at coordinate 4,267,630 of CAUJRU010000001.1, forward strand.
GTCGACTTATGAAAAATAATATAAGGTATGAGGTGTCCCATGTGGCCAATACCATTGGAAAATACCATGGTCAAGCCCATGGTTTTGACAATACCACCAATGAGGTGTCCCTTGGCCATTAATGCCTTGTCCCCTCACTTTCACTATAAATACCCACCCTTTACTTCTTTATTTTTCACTCCCAACTCTCCCTCAACGATGATATAGTCTCATTACCTCCAAATAAGTCCTCCCAAAGTTCCCCCAAGTCCTCATGGTCCCAACCATTGAGTCTTAAGAGTTACATTTTAAGGTATGGGATCCAACCTCTCTCTTTATTTTGAAATACACTGTTTTAAGTAATTTCTTTTATGCTCCATGTTCTTATGTTGGAGGGAGTTATTTTATATTCCTTTTACTGATCTTTTCATTTTCATATGACGAGAGATCCCCTCTTATATTCATCATTTCATTTTATGAATGTTTATGTGGCGCCGTTAGGCAGCCAAATTTTTTGTAACAGATTCTTTCACCCTTCTCATTTTCTTGTTCCATTTTCTTGTCAAGTCTTTCAGGTTTTTTTTATTATGTTGCGGATGATATTTATATCTATAATACTTATATTTTATGTTCATATGATGAGAGAGCCTATTTGATCTCGTCAATTCTTTTTTTTGAAGTTTAAGTGACACCGTTAGACTGCCGAATTTTTAAGGGATTCTTTCACCCTTCTCATTTTCATGTTCTATTTTCTTGTCAAGTATTTCATGTTCCTTTTTATTATGTTGGTGTATTATTTCTATATCTATCATACTGATATTTTATTTTCATATTATGAGAGACCTTATTTGATCTCTTCAATTCATTTTTTTGAAGTTTTTAGTGACGTTGTTAGGCTGCCGAATTTTCATAAGAGAAATATTATTTTTGTCATCCATCAATGTTTTTCATTTCATATGGTATGTCATTAAAATTTCATTACCATGTTCTTATATCCATTATATTCTTTCCCTATACTATTTAATGGATCATTTATCAGTGGGTGACCCATGTCCCCTCTCTTTTCAATACTTTCTAAAACCCTGCAACATAGCCGTTATGCTGCCGCATTTTCGTCTCAAAATGTCTCTCTCTTTTTCTTAAATTCTTTTATTTTATTAAGTGAATACTAAAAACTCTTTATTCTATAGGTTTATTCACATATATATAAAAATGATCTATTTTAATTCTGGTAATTACATACATAAAACCATTTCCCTTTTTTCGTGTGTTTAACGTGACATAAAGATCATGTCTTTAAAGCAGTTTTTAAAATATAATGACTATGAAATGAAACCCATTTCCTTTATTCTATATTGGTTGTTTATGAAATTATTTATGATGATATATGTGGCTCACATGACAATAAAGTAAAATTTAAGGGTGCACCCCGATAGCTCTCCAATGTATTGGGTAATGATGTAACCACTAGAGATTACAAATTTATGGGGGCCCCCTGATAGTGCTCCAATGCATTGGGTAATGATGTAACCACTAGAGATTACAATTTTTAATGATACCTTGGGGTTTTACTTGGTAATTTTTAATGATACCTTGGGGTTTACCTTGGTAATTTTTAATGACACCTTTGGGTTTACCTAGGTGACATGTTCATGATTGTCTAAGTTAAATGTTGTAGCCACATCTTCAAGTTATGAAACACGTTATTTTTATTATGATATGCCTCATGATCTCTTTCTCATGCCATAAAGTTATTTTAAATGTATTTTGATGTATCTCAAGTTCTCATGTATAATGTTTCGCTTGTTCCCCTTACTGGGCCTTTTTCTTACCCTTTCCTTTGATGTATGCTCCCAGGTTATGAGATGTTGTAATGAACTTAGGATGAACAAATGAAGAAGCCTTTCAAGTGTTTAAGAAGTATGTTTTTTTCTCTTGTAATATGTTCATGGATTCTAAGAAACTAAACCTTAATGATCCTCGGTTTTGTATAATGTAATGAAATTTTATGTGATAAAAATGCGGGATTTTATAGTTGGTATCAATGGATGGTTTAGTTATTTGTGGAAATTTGGATATGAAAACTTTAGGAAGAACCCTCTAGAAATGTTTAAATATAGGAAATCATTCTGGTATTTTGGTTAGTATTGAGTAAGGGGTTTCCAAAAAAATACATCCCTGTCTTAATACGAGCAGGTAGAGGTGGCTCTGGCACAGATGTACATAGGGGTAAAACCTGAAAACACCGCTTTGAGCTAGACTCAAACGGGAACAGGTACATGACAACGGGCCATACTGCACTCTCGGTTACAACACTCCAAGGGGATATGATTTGGTAAATTCATAAGCTTATTATGAACCATTATTAAAGGGACATAGATAAAATAAAATAAAGATTCACATAAGAATATATGATCATGGATAACCTAGATTAAAACCTAGGAGATCACAAGTTAGTGTATACTTTCCTTTTACAAGTTTATCATTCTCTGCTTACATATTCCTTTTAATAATTATTGGCTAAGTATTTAAGCCCCTAATTATACTTTATTTTCTTAGTTAATGGAAGGAAATGGAAGAACATGTCCCAACAACCAATGTGAAAGGAAATGTGATGATTGGCCTATTAATATGACATAGATGATGAGAGATCAAGTTGAACATATTGTTATTATGCCAAACCAGCTATCAAAAATCACAATTAATAATTTATACCTAGTTGAATGACCAAATTCATCAAGGATGTAGAAGAGGAAGTCTAAAGGATGTTCATCTGATAAAGATTATTAGGGGATTTAAAGATGATTATTATTTAGGAAGACGTTCACTATTTTGGGAACCCTATTTGATTGAGGTAAATAGATTACTACGGTATTTTCATTGAGGAGTAAACGTTGACTTATATTTTTAAGAATTGATGAATTAAAGGGGAAATTATATTAATTTAGTTTACTTATGTAAATGATTAACCTATCTGGGGGAAAATATATTTAGGTTAGTTAATTTTGTTATAAGTCGATAAGAGTGGTTGATGTTATTGGAGATGAACGATAAAGTCTATCTTGGAAGACTATGTTATGAGATCGTTCATATAATTGGGTTTCAATCTTAGTTTGGTTTATTTTTAGTAATTTTAAGTACAATTATATATGAGGTGGTCTATGATGAAATTTCGGTAGTACCGTGGAATCTTGAAGATTTAAAGAAGTTTCCCTTCCTATAAGATTCTTTATTTTTGAAGAGTTGTTTTATCTTACCCCTTATATTTTTGGGATAATGTTTAATGATAGAAGAAATATATAGTTAATATTTTGTAAATTATGTGATTATATGGAAGCTGATTCTTGTGCTCTGATGAGACCAAGTAGTTTTGAATGCTCATCGTTTGGAGAAAAGATTAGTTTTGGTAGAAACATATTAAAGGATGAAACTCTACTTGAATGTAGGTAAATTTCCTAATGCTTGTATTCTAAGTAGTAAATGAATTCATCAAAATTATGAAAAGGAACATTAAACAAAAATGGTTTTGGTTTAATTTTCCTACTGGGTAATCAAAGACTATTATACACATCATAAATTTGTGATTTTATTGTCGTTAACTTTCTCCTAATCATGTTTTCTATCACCCTCCCTCAGAACATGACTGTTTTTTTCTCTTCCATGTCCATATTTTCCTACATGGAATCTTAGTATGGGTTAACTCGGGTGACCTTTGTACTTCCTTATCTTTCTTTTTAAATAATAGTGTTACTGACTCTTTTTCCGATGTGGGAGTATCAATGTAATTTCCAAACCCAGTTTTAATAATTTCATGGATGAAATTTCTTAAGGGGGAAGATTGTAACCACCCGAAATTTTGAATAAATCTTGTTTCCTAATTTTGTGTGTTATTTTATTTTTATACTCAACAAAACTATTTCAGTTGATAACATGAGTATAATTAAAATGAGACGATTGGGTTTTGACTGTTATATGACCATTGGTCAATATGACCACTGGAAACTAAACGTTTTGATTATTGTCTCTCAATACAAGTGATCTTTGTTAATTAATATATAATGAAGATTCGATGGCTTCATCCAGTAGTCTGGGGCCAATCGAAGCCCATCTAACAGAACATGGGAAGGAGGTAGCACCACTGGGCATTGCTCTGAACCAAACCCAAGCTGAACTTCATCATGTGAAGCTAGAACGAAATATCCTTCGAGAGAAGTTCAAACTGATTGAAATTACTACTCGTGCAATGTTGGTCGAGCCGCCCTCAGAGTCTCTCACCTTAGCACACCGTACACTAAGGTCTTATGCTTGGGTTATATGGGGCTATATAAGGAGACCATAACAGCCTTGTGTAATCCTTTGATTTAAATAAAAATTGTGATTTCTTCTTATGATGAAGTTTGTGAATTTTCAAATGTCCGGAAAAATATAGTATGCATATTTTTGATGAATTTTAGAAAAAATGATATTTGAAAATATTTATGTAAACCTCAAATAATTAATTATGTGTAATGATTTTAAAAAAATGGACTTCTACAATTATGTTCAGTATGAAATTTAGAGTCTAATAAGATCAACTTAATTTCTGATGAATAGTAAATTATGAATAGTGATTTTATGTTTAGGATTAGTAATGTGACCAAATGGATTATTAATCTCACTTAATTAAAGTGTTAATATAATCTAGGCAACTTGATTAAGTAATGTGATTCAATAAAATAGGTAAATAACTATTTTAGAAATTTTTACTCAAGTGTTAGTTTTTCCGGGTGAATCGTGTTTTTTAATTAAAAATTAAATTAAAAATATTTATGAAATTATTTTTATAAAATGGATTTCATTTTTTAACTCAGAACATCGATATTATGTTAAGGTATTTTGTTGTGATTTTTCTGAAAAAAATGAGTTCTCAGTGAATAGTGTATTTATTTAAAAATTTAATTAAAAATATTTTGACAGGTATTTTTATAAAATTGAGTTCATTTTTGAAATCAGAGCATCAATATTTGGTTAAGGTGAGAATTTTGGATTTTTCTGAGGAAGATGAATTTTCGATGAATAGTGAAAATACAGTATTTACGTTATGGGTGTTTAATGACATCATTAAATTATGTATTAAGTATGTAATAAATATGGTCGACTTATGAATAGTAATATAAGGTATTATGTGTCCCAAGTGGCCAATACCATTGGAAAATACCATGGAAAAGAGCATGGTTTTGACAATACCACCAATGAGGTGTCCCTTGGCCATTAATTCCTTGTCCCCTCATTTCCCTATAAATACCCACCCTTTCCCCCATTATATTTCACTCCCAACTCTACCCCAACGAATATCTGGTCTCATTATCTCACAAGGTGTCCTCCAATGGTGCCCCCAAGTCCTCAAAGTCCCAACCATTTAGTTTTAAGAGTTACGTTTTAAGGTAAGGGATCCAACTCTCTCTTTCTTTTCAAATACTCTCTTTTAAGTCATTTATTTTTTTCTCCATGTTCTTATGTTAGAGGATGCCCTTTTATATTACTGTTACTTCCCTTCTCATGTTAATATTATTAGATATTCCCTATAACTTTCATCATTTAATTTTATGAATGTTTAAGTGGCGCCGTTAGGCTGCCGAAAGTTTTGTAACAGATTCTTTCACCCTTCTCATTTTCAAGTTCTATTTTCTTGTCAAGTATTTCAAGTTCCTTTACATCATGTTGGGGTATGATATCTATATCTATCATACTGATATTTTATGTTCATATTATGAGAGACCCTATTTTATCCAATAATTCTTTTTTTGACATTTAAGTGACGCCGTTAGGCTGCCGAATTTTTAAGGGATTCTTTCACCCTTCTCATTTTCAAGTTATATTTTCTTGTCAAGTCTTTCAAGTTCCTTTTTATTATTTTGGGTATGATATATATATCTAACATAATGATATTTTATGTTCATATGATGAGAGACCCTATTTTATGTCATCAATTCATTTTTTTGATGTAATAAGTGATGTCGTTAGGCTGCAGAATTTTCATAAGAGAAATCTTATTTTTGTCTTCCTTCAATGTTTTTCATTTCATATGCTATGTCTTTAAAATTTTATTACCATGTTCTTATATACATTATATTCTGTCCCCCTACTGTTATATGTATCATTTATGAGTGGGTGACCCATATCCCCTCTCTTTTCAAGGTTTTCTAAAACCCTGCAACATAGCTGTTATGCTGCTGAATTTTCATCTCAAAATGTCTCTCGCTTTTTCTCAAATTACTTTATTTTATTAAGTGAATACTGAAATCTATTTATTCTAGAGGGGTATTCCAATATATATAAATATCATCTATTTTAATTCTGGGACTTACATACATAAAACCCTCTTCCATTTTTTTGTGGGTTTAAAGTGACATAAAGATCACATCTTTAAAGAAGTTTTTAAAATGTGATGACTATGAAATGAAACCCATTTCATTTATGCTATATGGGTTGTTTATGAAATTATTTATGATGATATATGTGTCTCACAAGATAATAATGGAAAATTTAAGGGTGTGCGCTGATAGCACTCCAATACATTGGGTAATGATGTAACCACTACAGATTACAAATTGAAGGGTGCGCCCTGATAGCGCTCCAATGCATTGGGTAATGATGTAACCACTAGAGATTACAATTTTTAACAATACCTCGGTGTTTACCTTGGTAATGTTTAATGATACCTTGGGTTTTACCTTGGTATTTTTTAATGACACCTTTGGTTTTACCTAGGTTATATGTTCATGATTGTCTAAGTTAAATGTTGTAGCCACATCTTCAAGTTACGAAACACGTTATTTTTATTATGATATGACTCATGATCTCTTTCTCATGACATAAAGTTATTTTTCATGACTTTTTATGTATCTCAAGTTCTCATGTAAAATGTTTCCCTTGTTCCCCTTACTGGGCCTTTTTCTCACCCTTTCCTTTGATGTATGCTCCCTGGTTATGAGATGTTGTAATGTACATAGGATGAACAAATGAAGAAGCCTTTCAAGTGTTTAAGAAGAATTTTTTTTCTCATGTAACACGTTCCTGGTTTCCAAGACACTAAACCTTAAGGATCCTCAGTTTTGTATAATGTAATGAATGTTTATGTGATAAAAAGTGGGGATGTTATATAAGCCAAGGGAATAATGGCGTTCATAAAAGATTATTTGTGTTATTTTGTATGTTATAAAGTGTAATGTATCTTTCATGTATGTAATCTATTTTCCAAGACTGCTAAACTGATCAGTCCTTCGCGACTTGATTCCTTATAATCATGCCAATGTATTAAAATAATGCACCAACTATAGGTAACTGGGTTCTGGTCGTTACAGTTGGTATCAGAGAAAGTTTAGCAACAACATTGGAAACTAGATTTAGATAAACTCTGATTAGAGAACATTACCCTAAGATAGACATTGAATATTATTATAGAATATCATCCTAGATTATTGGTATTTTAGTGATTTTGTAAGTTTTCCAAGCAATACATCCATGTCTGGATACGAGCAGGTAGAGGCGGCTTTGGCACAGATGTACCTTGGGGTAAAAAAAGAAAACACCACTTTGAGATAGACTCTAATGGGAACTGGTGCATGGCAACGGGCTTTTCTGCACTCTTGGTTACGACACTTCCGGTGGATATGCATAGGATAATTGTCATTTTATTTACACACCATTTTTAAGGGTTTATGAGTATATACTTCCTCAAAGAAAACATTTTTATGATTATGGATTATATCCATAAACTGTTTAATGTATGTTAAGTGTTTTAAAAGTTTGCGATTAGGTATTGATATTCATAAACTAATCTAGTGTATTCCATTGTATAGAAATGGCACCCAGTAGAAGGAATGATAAATCCAACAATACGTATGATCCAAAGGGTAAGAAGGATCATATATTTCACGGTATTAAGCCAACATTTAGAAGGGAAATAGTCTCTCATGTATTATCATCATATGAAGAAATAATATCATGTGTTGATAAGATAAGTAAAGATTTCTCAGAGTCCTATGGATTTGAAGGGAAGCCAGAGAAGAAAAGGATGGTAGAGATAAAGACAGATAAAGGGAATAATGTAAAGAAGGATTTTCCCGTATGTGATAACTGTGTAAAGAACCACCTTGGAAAATTCTTGAAGGTAATGGGAGTGTGTTATAAGTCTGGAGAAAAATGACACCACGTTCATGATTGTGAGGGTAAGAAAAAGGTTTCACATTTACAATGCTTCATCTGCATGGAGTTGGGAGACTACGCAAACCAATGTCCAAATCATCAGAGTCTGCACCAAATGATGTTACTGGATAATAATCAAATTATGATACAACCTCAGATGAAGAGGAATGACTAGTGTTCTTATGTTTTTATTATATAATTATTTTATTTGAGTGTTGTATCAATAGTATACTGGTTACATGAATTATAGAGAAAAATAAGGATTTTACTGCAGTACTATTTCATTGAGGATTTGAGATTATATGGTTCTACGAAATGTGACTTAATAGTAAGTTAAAATTTTTTGAAAATACATGGTTGAAGGAAAGGTAATCCTTAATAAGGTCCCGATAATGAGGTAGTGATTTTGGAATAAGAGATTGTTGATTTGAATAAATTATATTGTATATTCTTGACTACCTTAAAAGAGATTAATGATTTTTCATTGTTGGAGTTTACTTTATTTTTTGATAGAAGGAGTATATACAGTATTCTATAAATAATAAGGTAGAATGAATGTAATCAATAAGCTTTTATAGTAATTAAAAATGTTACCATGTTTTAAAATAATATGTGATGTAGGTGTTCACATGTTATTACATGGGAAAAAGGATCTTTATTGTGTTTAAATTCCTCATAAATTTTGGACTGTGAGTTTGGATATTAGTATTTTGGTTATGTATAAAGGTTGGAATGGATTACGTTTGAAAGGTTATTTTTGAATTTTTATAAAAGGACAACATGCAGACCGTGTGACAAACCGTCGCGTCAGACAAAGCTGCTGGAATCGAACCCACAACCATAATGCGATTGGGATTTATCGCCTACCACTAGACTACATGAAGCCCCTGGATTTTATAATGTAGATTCATTTTTTAAAGTGTCCGATATGTGAATTATAAATTCATTATATTTTTAAACCTATATGATTAGGATAAATAGAATATTTTTGAGTTGTATTATGTTTTGGAGTGAAAGACGAGTTTGTGGTAGAAATTTATTAATGGATAAAACTCAAATTATAAAGTATGTATATATCCTTATGATTTTATCTAATCTCATAAATAAATTCCCCAATATTAAGAAAAGGAACTTAGAACAAAAATGTTGTCCTAGATAGTACCTTAGATCATCACAAATTTATGGCTTTGTGATTGTTGGATTTTTCATAGCCATGTTCTCTTCCACTCTCCATTAGATATTGATGGTTGGATTTCTCTTCCATATCCATGTTTTTCTACATGGAACCCTACTATGTGTTATTTTCGGTAACCTTCATACTTACCACTCTTTATTTCAAATAAAGGCCTCATTAATCCATTTTTCGATTTGGATTTCAACTATGATATTTTCAAATGTCAACCCCTAGTTTCCAATACTGAGCATAAAGTGCGAGGATGAAATTTAATGAAGGTGCGTAGAATGTAACACCCCAAGCTTTCACTATACGCTTTTCTTTGAATAATACAATAGCGTTTGTTATACGCAACTTCGAGTTATAACACACCGCGACCAATCAAAGTAGCCATTATGAATAGTAATACCCTCTTTTTGAAATTTTATAAATTTTATCCTTCAAAATTGACTTCATATTTTGATTCGTAATATCGGAATTATCCTAGGGTGAAGTTTTGGTATTTTTCTGATAACTTTCAGTTTTTGATGAATCGTGAAAAAACACAAAGTTATGGTTTAATAAAGAATTTATGTTTAAATAATTATTTATATTATTTATAATTAATTATGGTCAAAATAGATACATAATAACTATATATGTTCAATTTAATTCATTTATGTTAGATTAGAATAATTTTAGACATATAAAAATTTTATTAAACTTTTCACCATCTTTTACCCACCTCCTAGGAGAATTTGGAAATTCATGTAAAACATAATTCTACCGCTTCTGTGAGTGGAATTTCGAAACTCCGAGAGACAAGGATAACATCAAGAATTAAAATGTGGTTCAATGAGATGAAAATAATATTTGGTGAATAATAACTTTTTACTTTTATTTACCACGGTAAAAAGTAAATTGGGCAATTAAGGGTAAAAATGATATTAATAGTACAATAACACATGTCCTAATTCTATTGGAAAAGTGTATATAGACCAAAAACAACCTTAGGAATAATGTAATATCATATAGGTCAACATGGATTAGATTAGGACATTTATTATTATTTAATTCAAAGGAGAGTTAAAAGAGTTAAAATCAAAGTTTAATTACTAAAACATTTTTAATATAGGGTTATACATAAGATAAATCTGATTGTAAATATTAATTAGAAAGATAAAAATATTTCAAACATAATGGTATTATATTTATAATTTTTAAACATTAAATACTTTAATTTATTTATGACACAATGGTGATGCAGTAACTACCTAATTAAAGAAATATTAAAATAATTGATATTATTAATATCCAAATAAATGTAATTTCAGACTTTTTATGAATTAAAATAATTTTATAGGTTACTATGACATATTAGGATTGTTTATATAAATTATTTTCTAAGTAATAATGTTGTTATGAATTTATCAAAAACAAAATACCCAATAGTATCAAAATTGACATAAAAGAGTTTTTAAAAAAAATATTGTATTATTAATTGATATTATATTCATAAAAATCTAAGGGTCGGCCAAAGTACTTATATCATGATAGGTGTATCATTAATGGACCACTTGGGGGTCTCTTGTATGTATATAATAAGTTTATTAACTATATAATATAAAAATACAAAGAGACATGGTAAATATCAAACTCATTAACTAAGAGTTAAAACTAAAACCTAAGGTTAATAAAATGACCCAAACCTATCTACAACCTATTAGTTTAGTGTATTTAGACCCATACCCAAATTATCCTCCAAATAAATCAATTTGGAGCCATTATAAAACGAATATTAATTTATTATAAAATAATATTTTTTGTTTTATCAAAGGTGCCCCTCACACCTCTTATAAAAGGGCACTCACCCTTCACTCTAATACACACCTTCTAAGCCATTTGGCTAATACAAACCCTGAAACAATACTCTCTCAACTTTCCTCCCTTCAACCTAGAGGCCTTATTTTGATCATAAAGGCAACCTAAGGAGCTCTTTTGATCAAATCAAAACGACGAACCCGAAGAAGAGGTAATGATTTCACCACCCTCTTTCAAGTTCCTTTCTTCTTCCACTTCCTTTTCATTGTTTTTACATTCTAAAATAATAACTCCAGTATATTATATAAACTGTGATGTTATTAAAATCATGGTACAACAAAAATTCATTATTTTATCCACCGTTTGAATGACATGTCACCATATGTGCGTACGTACGGCTTACCGTCTCCACGTCGTGGTTTAATTGTTATTCAATACATTATTATTTGGTTGGGTATAATAATGATTTGTATTTGATGTAAATAATAAATATAACATGATAAAGATTCTGTATATATAATATAACATCCAATTATATATTATTATTATATCCAAAGAATGAAATTTTTTCTCGTGTGTACGTACAGATTACTGTCTCCACAACGCGATGAGATTCATTTCCAAGTTCACCATTCATCAATGATTATAAAAATATATACATATTACCAATAAGTATGTAGTATATGACATAATAATGCTAATAAAGATATCTATATTTATATATATAAGTACTTATGTACTTACAGATATCTGATTCACTTACTTCTGTTCAATAATATATGAAAACGGAAACAACGTTTATGCGTACGTACAGACTACCGTCTCCATAAACGGTGTGTTCCATTTCATATATATGTCTATTATACATATTTATATTCAAAATATATATGATATATAAATCATATTTTATATTTGGGAACTATTTAAATCATGATCTATGTGATACAATCAAGAGTAACAAGTTAAAACACGCATGATAAAGAAAGCGATTAATACCCGAAATATTAATATAACATTGAAATTGTTTTTAATTGGGTAGTATAAAGTCATAAATGAATAATTTATGAAACCATAAATATTAATATGGTTCTGGTATAATTTAAAAACATACTATAGTCTTCATACAGGAGGTTAAACATACCCTCGACTAAAGGAAAGTGCAAGGTAAGGGGTTTTTCATCTCACTCCTTATTCTTGTGAGATTCTTGCCATATTTCCAATATTACCTTTTGTGTGGTCAATGTACAGACCATAATTGTATTCTTTGTGTAATACACTTTAATTTATGTGTATTTTCATATTCATTGTATGATACCTCTTTCATGGGTTGTATGTTCCGTAAGTTACCAAATTGGTAAGGGTTAATTTCAAAATCTCTATATTATCTGAGGTTGTTTTTACATAAGTATCTAATAGGAAATACTTATTATCCATGTCCGTGTTTTATGAAATAGTTTTAAAAGGGATTTTTAAGGTACTTTTTACTAAAACATCCTTTCAAATGTTTTAAATATTTATTCTTCTAAATCTTTCTCATTAATGTCTATGTCTTCAAAATGTTCTTTAAGGATTTATTTATATGGACATGAATGTGTTTAAAATGTTAATTCCATTAAAAAGTTTCAAATTTATATGAGACACTTTGATTCAAAAATTCCTTTAAATGACTTCATTTCTAAATTTTGCGACTTTTAAATGTTTTCATGAAAAGGGGTATTTCTCTCAAAGAGTTTTACAAATCATTTTCATCTATGTCAACATCCTTTGATAAATTTTACACTTGTTTGAAGTTGATTTATTATCATACAAATCAACCATATTGTATTTAAGGTTGTGTGATATGGTTGACTATGGATGAGTTATTTTTATGCCATTAATGGTTTATGATTAATGTTTTGGCATTCTGTATGCTAGTTTTAATACGAATTTTTATGTTATACATCATCATCTCTTTATGAGTAATGTGTTGGACTAGTATGTTCTGGTTTGGGGTCCGGTTACAGAAGACACTGCGGGTTGGTGTCCGGTTATTAGAGGCACTCTGGGTTGGTTTTCGGTTATTAGAGGCACTCCGGGATGGTTTCCGGTTATTAGAGACACTCTGGGTTGGTATCCAATTATTAGAGGTACTCCGGGTTTGTGTTCGGTTATTAAAGGCACTCCGTGTTGGAGTCCGGTTATAGAGGCTCTCCGGGTTGGGATCTGGTTACAGTTATCCCTTAAGTCTTGGCACGAGGCCTTGACATATAAATTAATGTTCGGAATTATGCATTCCATCATTATGAAAGTGGTTAGTGATATTTCATATGATTATTCGACTAGTAGAATGTTAATTTGAATAATTAAATGGCATTACTTCATTTTATTTCTGCCATATTATGCTGATGTTCAAGAATAAATGGATTTTGTTTTAGTTATACATTGCCTTAAATATTTATTCTTATTTATGAAAGTTTCCGCTGAATTTTTAACCTTAATGAGCATCTGAGCTCACCCCTTTCTATGTTTTATTTTTCCCAGTATTCTAAGAAGTGTATTGTAATTGATATGTAGGGTTAAGCCAAGGGATTAATGGCATTCATAAAGGATTATTTATGTTGTTTTGATTGTTATAAAGTGTAATGTAACATTCATGTATGTAATCTATTTTCCAAGACTGGGAAACCGATCGGTCCTTCGGGACATGAATCCTTGTAATCATGCCAATGTATTAAAATAATGCACTATCTCTAGGTAACTGGGGTCAGGTCATTACAAAACCCATATAACTATGATGGTCATGGAAGAAATGACATGGCTACTTTGGAAATAATATTATATTATTGTGTGTTTTCCACAATTCCATGATTTTTTCCTATGTTATGATTTCTTGGCTTATTTTATTTATGTATTTATTATTCATGACTTACAAACTTCAAATATTTATTCAATGATTATTAATTATGATCATTGACATTGTGGTTATGATCTTTTTTTCAGATCACATTCTCATACCCACATGCTCATGTTTTTTCTTACATGTCTCCCTTGTTTACCCATAATGAGAATCTGAGCTCACCCCTTTTTATGTTTAATTCTCCATCTTATAACAATATGTAGTATGTGTTATGTTTCTAAGAAGAATTCTAGTCATGAAAGAACCTATTTGGAGATAATGTATCTCACTTATGAGTCAATGTTCTAGTTTCCTTTTTTAAAAAGGCACTAGGCTAGAATGGTCTTGTGGCATCTGTTTGTTAATGTTTTAAGTATTAAAAAAGTGATTTATTTTTAATGTATTTCAATAGAGGGACCTATATTTATCATAAAAAATTCACCGATATTTTATCATGGGCTTATTTTCGATATGATATAATATTTCCATATCCCAACAATTGATGTGATATATATGAATGAATATCAAACTATAACCAAAATAACATATATTTATACCAAGGTAAGAATAACTATACATTTGGGACGTATGTTCCCACAATATGTGGTTATTTAATGGTTATATACCTTAGATGAAATTGTCACACCACATGACATTGTTATTGGTAATTCAATATTCAATATTAGAGGAAGTTATTAAAAATTGATAACATACATTCATGAATTGTAATAATACAAATAACCAAAAGCAATTAATAAATTTGTTGCTCTTGAGTGTTGAATAATTTTACCTTTTTCTAATTTATTACCATGAATCACTTCATTGTCAGTGATTGCATTGTATCTTCCTTATTCCATTGGTCTTAGAGGTTGTTTATATTTATAATCCTTATTAACCCTTAGATTTGGGAATTTATTTGAATTATAAACTTCCAACATGTAATGAAAAGAAATTTGGGTGGATAATTATATTATTTCTTTTTATAACCCATTATATTTGGTTAAAAAATTTATATCTCATCAGCAATATTTAAAACGATTACAAATCATTCTAAAGTGAAGCATCCTCTCTTTTATTTTGAGAAAAATATTTAGTTCTTCTTCTTAAATATTATTATATATTATCAGATTATTTTTCTTTCATCCATGAAATTTTTAATTATGTTTTATATGAAACATTTTATTACTTTGTATATCAAAAAACCCATGATCATGGTGAGATTAAATAATTTCTCCTTCCACCATATGTTATCATTGAAAAATTTATCTGTATATACCAATGTACCATATAGGTAATTTTTTTTTTGAAAAATTGGTTTTAGGCAACTAAAGTAAAAAATCTATCTTACTATAAAGATCATTAATAAAAAAAGAGGCATACAATGTGATTCTCCTAAAATATTCTTCATATGAATGACACAATTTTTCAAAATTTTAATTAAACTAATAAATGTTCAATTTGTTTTAATATAAAGTGTATAGGGAAAATATTTGGTGATGAATATTTTTATAAACACCTTCCATTCCACATAAATAACATAGTCCTTTTTCAATATATTATTTATCAATGAATACTAAGGGTATAATTCACCTTCCAAAAGATAAAAAACAGAGATTATTATTTGTTTTCATAATCATTAATGAACAAAAAAATAACATTTATACTATGTTACCTGTAACACCCTGGTTCCGGGTTCTTCCCAAAGGTGTTGCATACCTGGTTGGTCACATGTCCTGAAACACATTTTCCCCAATGCCAAAGGCTTCCGATTAGCAGCGAGGTCCTTGGGTGTGATAATAGGGAAACTATTCCCTCATTGGCAGAGTAACACAACATAAATAAATAGATAACAGTACCAGTAGAATTATTAATACCATGAAATAAGAAAGAGAAAAAACTGAAAGTAGTTAAAAAACTGGAGAACATATATAAATGATTCATGTCACTTATGTCTAGGAGAACAGCCAAACAAGTCACAATTCTGAAATATAGTACCAAAACAATGTACAAAGAAAATCAATTAAATTACTCCAGTAGCATCACAAGCATTAGATTGGTCCCATGCTCCCTATATTCACATCAATCAAGTACCTAAAGTAGAAGGGTGATTTCCCTTATCTATACCTGTAGGAATATAATCTGTTTGGGCCCTAAAACATGAACCAAACAGTGTGTGAGATGAATCTGAGTAGGAAACCACCCAAAGATTTGTGCATAATAGTTAGTGAATATATATAGTAGGCAATATAAAAAATGACGTCATAAATAAGGAAGTACTCAATAGTAAACATTCCTACAGTTTATGCTACATTCATTTCCATTTATCAAACTAAACAGCCAAAAAATCACAAGAAACTCTCTAAGAAGTTCTCACAGTCTAACCCCTCTAGTTTATCTTAATAAAGACTCTCAGAGGACAAAATCACCATAAATTCCCCATGTGGTCTCATTAAAGTAAAATACAGACACTCTGGGGAAGCACTCAATGTAAAATTCCCCCCTGTGGTCTCGCAACATTGAACTATAGACACTCTAGGGGATCACTCACGTCCACCCCCCCTATGATCACACAACGTGAAAGTATAACAGATACTCTGGGAAATCTCTCAGCATCCATTTCCCCTCTCATCTATCTGCACTATGTTCCCACAACAATTTGTAAGTCAATTGTGCACAAATGATATCTGGTATCCAATGTAAACCACAATATACTACTAAGATAAATATCTAAAAAGAATGGAACAACTATGTCAAATATTGTCACTCCATCGTAAAAACACTAGGCATGGAAAACAGAGCAGCCTAACAGAAAAAAATAGTCCCAATGGCCAATATCAGGTTAAATATCAGAAACACATCCATAATATGTTAATTAAATCATATTATCAAACAAGAGCCCCAACTCAACCAATCAAGGCATAACATGCATCAAAGGGTTAAATTCCCTAACCACGCAATACCCAAAACTACGGTAATGGGAACTTTTGCACATATAATTCAATGTCAAACTACAGAAAGGAACAAACCACCTACATCAATGTTGTATGATCGATATAGTTGAACCTCAACCATTTAATCGACCTAGAAAGCCACATATCAACAATAATGTATAAAACATTCAACCAAGGATATCTCACGAAAGGGGAGGAATCATTTGGTGAGGCTCTAGAAGAAGGAATAAATAACTGTTGTGATTCCAACACAATCGACAATGTTTGATTCTGAGCACAGATGATCAATCAGGGGATCAGAGAAGAATCACGATATTCGCTCTCTACTGGGCAAGACGACGTTGGAAGAAGTGTTTTCTGTGAATGAGACGTGACTATAGTCCTATTTATCAAATAAAAATAAAAATACATGGTGTTTACTTTAAAATTACATGATGTGTATATGGATTTATTAGGACCCTCTTTAGGCAGTCTCCAGGTTACCCCACATGGTCATGTACTCAGCCTTAACGTAACATGTACATGACTACCCGCAGCAACTAGGTACACGAAGTGTAATCCTACGTACACGACGTGTACTCCTTAAATTTCTAGATATTTATCTTTTTTAAAAAAATATCAGAAATCATGATCCTTACCTGAATAGTTGATCTGGTGTCATGACCCGTCCCCCGGGGCCTGTGACGTGACTTCCCCAAGCCTACCTTCTATAGGCCAGGGGCTGGAAACTAGCACCAAAGGCGTATTGCCTAAAACCGGGGAGGCATTGCCTTTAAAACCTATTATCTCACACAACCAAGCACACAAGAAGATACGAACACAAGTAAACTATATTAAAAATAGAGTGTGTAAAGTAAGAAAAAGGGGCCAGAATACAAGCCCAACTGGAAAGTACATGAAACTGAAAGTAAAAGTAAACTAGAACAACTCCTGTTATCACCTGCCAAGGATCCTACATGAAGGGTAGGTGCTGCTCTTAAACAGTAATCTCTTCGGTACGCCTCATCTAAGGTTCACCTCCGAGCTACCTCTAGTCCTGGTACTCTCGTCCTCAGTTAGCGTTGTCCATCATCTACACCAAACACAACAAGGTGTGGGAATATCCCGTGTAGGGGTGAGTATAACGATACTCAATGGAGACCCTGAGACCCTCAAGGTCTCACAAAATCCACAAAGGATAAACAAAAAATCATGAAAATTAACTGACAACCCTACTTAGGTATATGCCCATACATATACCTATGTTATCATGTAAACACATCTCAAACATGAGGAAACACAAGGCCCAACTCATTAGCCCAAATCTCACCTATTTCACAATGGAAGGAATACTACAAAGGTAAGAACCACACAGGTACGCCACACTGATGAATACCACCAAGGTATTACCATGAAGGAAAGTACCACACAGGTACAGACTCAGCTCACACTAGTTATATCTTAGGTACAATAGTATAGATGATTAGATGTGACTATTGAATCATCTTACTCTATTAAGAGGAAGACCCACAAAGGATCCTAAATCACAGACCCACATAGGATCCTAATATCATCAGACCCAAAAAGGATCCTAGTACATTATCAGACCCACACAGGATCCTAGTACATCGTCAGACCCACACAGGATCCTAGTACATAATTAGACCCACACAGGGTCCTAGTACATCGTCAGGATCCTAGTATGACAGACCCACGAAGGATCCCTTTTTCAAGTTACAGCCAGCTACAGGGTTCCCGCACTATACTTGCTCATCTTCGGAAGGGTCCGCTCCTCAAGCCACTAGTCAATACTCCATCTTCCATGAAGTCCCATGAATAAGTATCCCAAAAAGACAGCCACGTCATAGGGGTCTCAACGCCAAAGATGGTTCGTCAATCGGATGCTCGGTCTGTGTGTTATTAGACTTTTAGTCCCGAGGGCCTAGTTGGATTCCTGCTCAATCCAACCTGAACGTACACCAAATTTATTCAAATCTCATGTGGGGTATACCAAAGGGACCGTCTCAATCCAAGGTTTCTGGCGCCATAGACGGTTCGTCAAATATATGATCAGTACCAATGTTATGGCCGCTAGAGAGAATATGGGTCGAAGCTGGAATGGGTCTGGTCCGACCCGGTTAGACTGACCCAGCATGGGCCAACCCGACCTGGTAAAAGACGAACTGGCCCACTGGGTCTGGCCAGGCCTGAGCGGCCCGACCCAGGCGGCGGCCCGGCCTAGGCGGCGGCACACCGGGCGGCATTGGGGCCCTGGGGCGGAGCGGTGGCCGTGGGGAAGTGAGGGGGGCCACGGGGCGGAGCGGGTTCCGCGAAACAGCGTGGGGGTCACGAGGCAGCACGACACGGCAAGGGGGCCATGGGTGGTTCGAGGGACATGGTGCGGCGTGGGGGCCGCGAGGCTGCGAGGGGGTCGTGGTGCGGCGCGGCGGTGGGGTGGCTACAGTTGCACCATTTCCTTCATCATGTTCGGTGGTGTGCTGGCTGCCGTGTCTGGGTCCCAATGATGTCATTCGCCGGCATCGGTCACCACCTTCATTCATTGCAAGGAACACAACAAAAACCTCAAGAAATTTGCAGAGAGGTTTGGCCATTATTGTTTTTCCCGTACCCTCCACGTTTGGACTTTAGAGAGAAGCTTAATAAATCTTGTATGAATAACATCATGAATGATAAGGGGGTACTCAAAACATCCAACCCCACAACCTCCAGCAATGATTATTCCCAAACCCTCAAAAAGAAATCATTTGCGGATCAACTAGTTAGTAAGTTGATCCACAATCATTGTTTAGATGGGAAGAACAAGGAAATCCATAATCACACATAATTAAACCCCTACCTTAGAGGTTTGTTGACAGAGGTTGTGAGGAAGGAGATGAATTCATTAGGGATAGTGGCATCGATGTTCATCGCTTCTGAAAGAAACTTCCGAAGTCGGCTCAAACGACATCCTCGTTCTTCAATTCCAGAGGGCGTTCTACGTTGGAGGATGTGTTTCTCCCCGATTCTCCAAAACATCTCCCTTTTTCCAAAAATCTCCCAAAGAACCCCCAAGAGATGAAATTCCAACGTAAATTAAATTTTTTTTAATTTATGTTGACACAACAATTAAATGACACTATTGATTAAATGCGGAGTTGGAATAATTAATTTTCTCAATTAAAAGAGAGATGAAATTAATGGGGAGTTGAGAGGTTTTCTCCATTAATGTGTGGGTTGGGTGGTCCCCACCACAATGGATTCTAATTGGGGGTTTCTTTTTTCAGGTGGTCCCCACCTCCATAACATTCACATGGGAGTTTCAAATAAAAAATGATAAACAATTTTTTTTTATTTTTCCATGAAAAAGTGAAAAACTATCATTCACCCTTGACCTAATAGGGTCAGGTAAATGTATCCTTATGTGAATATCAGTGCTACGAGTTCAATGGAGTTCTTGTATTTCCAATCCAAGCACCGTTTCAAAACATACAAAAATCCGCTCGCACGTTTACTGAACATACCCCAAAAAAAGTTCAATAATTCATTCTGGGAACTCCGGGACTCAGAATCATGTCCCGTCAATTTTTGTTGTCTCGTAAAATTCCAAATATTTTTTTTAAAATTACATTGAATTTATGGGTCTTTACATTCTCCCCAATTCAGAAAATTATGTCTTCAAAAGCCACATCACAAAAACTAGGAAAACAAGTGAGGGTACTAAGCAGGAATCTGAGCCTCTCGCTCCTTTGTGCTCTCCTGGAGGTTCCCATGCTGCTAGCGAATGCGCACTAGAGGTATCAACCGCCCATGAAGGATCCACTTCTATCGATCCTCAATCTCCACTAGAACCTCTGTAAACGTCTCCCCATCACCAACATCCAGCTTGCGGTGGTCGATGATGTCAGAAGGGTAGTGCACGTATCTCCTCAGCTGAGATACGTGGAAGACGTCATGCACCCAGTAAAACTGAGGGGGAAGTACTAGGCAGTAAGCCACCTCACCAACTCTGTTGTGGACCTAGAAGGGACCAATGAACAACATAGATAACTTGCCGCCCTGGCCAAATCTCTGCAAACCTAATCGAGGTGAGACCCCTAAAAAGACATGGTTTCCATCCTCGAACTCCAGAGGTCTCTGTATCCTATCAGCATAAGCCTTTGGCCTGCTCGGTTCAGTATCATCCTCTCCTGGATGATCTACACATTCTCTGTGGTATCCCATTCCATCTCTGGTCCCATGAGTGTTGACTCCCCTGGGTCAGTCCAACACAAAGGTGATCTGAAAGGTCGCCCATACAATGCCTCAAAAGGTGCCATCCCAATGGCAGAGTGATAACTGTTGTCATATGAAAACTCCAAAAAAGGTAAGTGATCCTCTTAACTACGACCAATGTTGAGGATTCAAGAACGTAGCATGTCCTCAAGGGTCTGAATGGTCTGCTTAGTCTGGCCATCCGTCTGAGGATGGAAGGTGGTGCCCAAACGAAGCTTTATCCTGAAAGCCTCATGTAACCCCTACTATATCTTGGAAGTAAAATGTACATCACAATCAGAGACAATCGTCGAGGGTACTCCATGTAACCGCACAATTTCATGCATATAGAGGCATCCCAGTCTCTCTATTGAACCATACTCTCGGATCGGTAGGAAGTGGGATGACTTGGTGATTTGGTCAATGATCACCCAAATAGAATCATGAACCTTGGATGTTCGTGGATTTCCTATCACATAGTCCATAGATATCCCATCCCACATCCATTTTGGGACCTCAAAAGGTTGATCCAAGACTTCTGGTACCTAATGCTCCACCTACACTTGCTAAAAAGTGAGGCACCGAGAGATAAACTATGATACTACTTTCATCATTCTGGGCCACCAGTGCTATCGTCGGAGGACCTGGTACATCATCGCCACTCATGGATGTACCGCTAGAGGGGATGTGTGGAACTCCCTCAATACTTCCCCCCAAAGAGACACGGGTACCATGGTATGCCCTCTAAAGAGGATGACGTGCTCTCCACCTTCAAAAAATCCACCACGTGCATGTCCTGGGGATATCTGAGCACATCTAGTCTCACAGTCAGTATCCCCATGATGCGCCTCCCTAACTCGCTGAATAAGTGGGGAAATGTCTGTTAGAGACTGTAGACAAGCGAATCTATCTCGATCCACAAGGATATCTGCAAAGTAGCCAGTTGCTATGTCGACTCGCCTAGTAGCTGTATACCAGACCTCCTGTTCAGTGCATTTTCGAAAATGTTCCCCCACCAAGTAGTATAGACTATCTCCAGGTCATAATCCGGGAGGAACTCAATCCAACGTCGTTGTCTCAGGTTCAGGTCCTTCTAAGAGAAGATATACATGAGACTCTTGTGATCCGAGTAGACTGTAAAACGTTCTCCCATCAAGAAATGTTGCCACATATTCAAGGCAAAGGCTACTACAGCTAACTCTAGGTCAGGGGTAATGTAGTTCTTCTCATTTGTCTCAACTATCGAGAACCATATGTGATAACTGATTTCTCTGGAATTTGGACATATCTGAGCCTGGTCCTTGATGTGTCTTAGTAGACTATGTACCCAATGCCCTCCTCGAGACGCCTCAAGATGGGGCCACTAGTAAGCCTCTGGCTTAGCTCTTGAAAACATCACTGGCATCTCTCTGACCACACAAAGGGTTGACCCTTATTCATAAATTCTAATAAAGGTGTTGCAAATCTAGAGTAATCTAGCACAAATCTCTAGTAGTTTCCAGCCAAACCCAGGAAACTTCGTACCCCTATCACACTCCTCAGTGGCTCCCAATCAAGTACCACCTCAATCTTCACTGGATCCAATGCAACTCCAGCCTCCAAGATGACATGTCCCTAAAAGTGAACCTCTCGAATCTGGAACTA
Source organism: Viscum album (assembly GCA_963277665.1). Taxonomy (NCBI): domain Eukaryota; kingdom Viridiplantae; phylum Streptophyta; class Magnoliopsida; order Santalales; family Viscaceae; genus Viscum; species Viscum album. Next base: position 4,290,470 of record CAUJRU010000001.1, read on the forward strand.
GCACTTCGAGAGCTTACGAAAATGATAGTTCTCTCGGAGTGTTTCCAGTACTAGTTGCAAATGATAGGCATGCTCCTCCTCAGTAGTCGAGTAGATCATAATGTTATCGATGAAGACTACTACAAATTGACCAAGGTATAACTGAAATATCTTGTTCATGAGTCCCATGAACACTATAGGGGCGTTGGTCACACCGAATGGAATAACCAAGAACTCATAAGGGTTGTACCGAAATCTGAAAGTCATCTTCTGCACATCCTTGTCTCGCACTCTGAGTTGGTGATAACCTGATCTGAGGTCTACTTCGAGAACCACTGTGCTCCCATCCACATATCAAAGAGGTCGTCAACCCTTGGATGTGGGTACATGTTCTTCACGGTCACCTGGTTCAGGTGCCGATAGTCAACACGAAGCCTTAAGCTCCCATCTGTCTTCTTGGTGAACAAAATCGGGGCTACCCAAGAAGAAACACTGGGCCGAATGAACCCTTTCTCCTGTAATTCATCCAGCTGTACCTGCTGCTCATGAAGCTCCATGGGAGCTATCTGATATGCTAGTGTAGATATCGGTGCCATCCCGAGGTACAATTCAATGTAACAGTCCACCTCTCTATGAGGAGTTAGACCCAGAACATCATCGGGGAAGACATCCCTATACCGGTCTTCCACTACAAGATAACTCAGACTCTCCACATCTACAACTCTGAGGGTAAGGCTATCCAACAGATTAGTGATCCACTGCACACTCTGTCAGGTAAGTCCATCCTGTGCTGCAAAGGCTCCCTTCTCACCAGTGAAGGTAAACCTACTCCCATCTGTGTGCCACACCGCACTTTGCGCCTAATATAGTCAATCTGAGCATGGAATGTAGATAAAAAGTCCCTACCAAAAATGAAATCTTTAGGCCTCGACGCTGGTACTTGGAGATCTTAGCCAAAGATTTTGCCTACTAAAGTAATCTCACACTACCATCACCAGTGTGTAATGGTTGAATCCACTTCTATAGGAGTCTCTAGACATAAATATTGAGCCAACAGCTCCGTCGGAATCTTCGAACTCCGAATGAGGGTAGTGGCAATAATATAATGACTGGAACCTATTCCTATAAGTACTGCAGCTAAGGTGTAGTGGACACATATCATACCTCGTATCATCTCCGGAGCACCATGGTTGGTCTCACTATCGGTGACTGCTCATCAAGGAAACTCTCTACTATGAGGGATCACTCTAACACTCTCGCCAGCATCGGGATGCTGAGAGAAATCATCAAAGTCCTGATCTCTCACCTGAGTCCCTACTCAAAGGTCTAAGCCCTGAATAATGGGTCCCGCACCATATTAGTGGAGTATCATGAGAGGTCAGTGAACCTCACTGAGTATGGAGCCACAATCATTCTTTCATGTTGAAGATGAAGAAGATCCTGCTTTTGCACTACACAAAGAGTCGTTGCGAAAAACCCTACCTAAAGCAGGCTCTCAAAGTCTGTCTAGAGAAGCGTCACCTCATTGTGAACCTAGATCATCAAGATCCACCATCTGACTGCTACTTCCTATTGAAGACTATCAGCATGGATCACCATGAGATCGGCTGGTGTCCCTACTAATCAGAAGACTCTCACAATGGCCTCCAGCCAATCCTCAGTCGTCTGTGGGTCCGTCTCTCCCCTGAACCATGGTGCCTCTGGCGCTGGAAATCATGCAACGTTCTCAAAGAAATGTGCACCCTCTACTTCTGGGGCTGGTGGCATCGGTGGACCAATGGTTAATGGTACCGTTGGTGCCTCCGCTAGTGCCTCTACTGGAAGAGGGCCATACACTGAGGCCTTGTTGCTCAATGGGCTATAAGTGCGTACTATAACCAAAATCCTAGCTGGCTGTCTACGTGGAGGCATCCTGAAAAGAAATCTCTGCACCAATGTCAATAAATTATACATAGTGCGCTCACTCAACGTGATCAAAAAGAAAACTTTCAAAACACACATGCAATGAGTATTTTCATGCACTAAGTCAGAAATCAGAAATCATGGTCCTGGTGTATGGATACGTCGGCCACCACACCAACACTGTATTCGCTAAACTGATAACCACACTCACCACACATAACACTATTGCTATTAAAATGATCAGAGTCATATGTTCTACGGTAGAACCGACTCCTCTGATACCAATTTGTCATGAACCATCCCCCGGGGCCCATGCCATGACTACCCCAAGCTCACCTTCCAATGGCTAGCGGCTGATGACTAGCACCGAAGGCATATTCCGTAAAACCGGGAAGGAATTTCCTTTAAAATGTGTTAACCCAAGCAACCAAGTACACAAAAAGATACAAACACAAGTAAATAGTATAGGAAACATAGAGTGTATAGTTAGAAAAAGGGGTCATAATTGAATCCCAACTGGAATGTATAAGAAAATGAAAGTACAAGTAAACTAGAATAGATCATGTGATCACCCGCCAAGGATCCTACCTGATGTGTAGGTACACCTCTCGAATGGTCGTCTCTACGGTATGCCTCGTCTAAGGTACACCTATGAGCTACCTCTATTCCTGGTACTCTCATCTTCAGTCAGCATTGTCCAGTGTCTCCACCAAACACAACAAGGTGCTGGCATAGCCCATGTGGGGGTGAGTATAACGATACTCAGTAGGGGCCTCGAGACCCTCAAAGGTCTCTCAAAATTCACAAAGGATAAACCACAAAGCATGAAAATCAACTGAAAACCCTAATTAGTTATATGCCCAGACATATACCTATGTTACCAAGTTAACCCATCTCAAACATGAGGAAAAAGAAGGCCCAACTCATTAGCCAAATGATAAAATGTTCCACAAAGGAAGGAATACCATGAAGGCAAGTACCACACAGTTATGCCACTCTGAAGAATACAACCAAGGTATTACCATGAAGGAAAGTACCACACAGGTACAGACTCAGCTCACACTAGGTATAACTTAGGTACAGTAGTAGAGATGATGAGATGTGACTAATGAATCATCTTACTCTGTTAACAAGTAGACCCGTGAAGGATCCTAAATCACAGACCTACAGAGGATCCTTGTACATCATCAGACCCACACAAGATCCTATTACAGTATAAGACCCACACAGGATCCTATTACATCGTTAGACCCACACATGATCCTAGTACAGCTTCAGACCCACACAAGATCCTAGTAAATCATCAGACCCACACGATATCCTCAAATACAGACCCACAATGGATCCCTTTCTCATGTTATAGCCCGGTACAGGGGTCCCACACTAATATTGATCATCTCTGAGAGGGTCTGCTCCTCAGGCCATTGGTCAATACTCCAACTACTACTATGTCCCACGAAGAAGTATCCTAAATAACAACCTTGTCATATGGGTCTCAACATAGTAGACGGTGCGTCAATCAGACGCTCGGTCTGTGAGTTATGAGCCTTTTAGTACCGAGGACCCGGTTGGATTCGTGATCGATCCAACCTGACTATACAACAACGTTATCCAAATATCACATGGGGTATACCTAAGGGGCTGTCTCGCTCCAAGGTTTCCAGCACAGCAGAATGTTCATCAAAGGGACACCTTGTGCCAAAGTTATAGCCGATAGAGCGAAAATGGGTCAAAGATGGCTCGGATCTGGTTCAACCTGGCCCAGTTCGGGTTTACCAAGCCCATGCTGGGTGTCCCGACCTGATAGTCCCAACTTGGGGGGGAGTCCAGCAGTGTGGCAGGGTGGCCGTGGGGCGACGCGATGGCTACGTTGCGGCCCGGGGGCCACTGGGCGGTGGGGCTACTGTAGTGGTACGGGGCGGCTGTGGTTGCACTGTTTCCTTCATTTCATCCAACGGTGTGCTGACCGCCATATCCGAGTCCCACCGGTTCCATTCACCGGAACTGGTCGCTTCCTTATTCCATTATGAGGAACATAACAAAAACCTCAAATAATTTTTGGAGTGGTCGGGCCATGTTTGTTTGGCCCATACTCTCCACGTTATGGTGGTATCAAGCGGCTTAATAAATCTTGTATGAAGAACGTCAAGAACGGTAAGGGGGTACTCAAAACATCCAACCCCACAACCTCCGGTAATGATTATTCCCAAACCCGCAAAAAAAATCATCAGCGGATCAACTAGTTAGTGAGTTGATCCACCTTCTTTGATTAGAAGGGAAGAACAAGGAAATACATAATCACACATAATTAAACCCCTACCTCTGAGGATTGTTGAAGAAGGCCGTGATGAAGGAGATGAAGTCGTTGGGGATAGTGGCGTCAGCGTTCCTTGCTTCCGCAAGACGCTTCCGATGTTGGCTTGAATGTCATCCTCATTCTTCAATTCCGGAGTGCATTATTCATTGGAGGATGAGTTTCTCCCTGATTCTCCAAAGCTCCTCCCTTTTTCAAACACTCTCCCAAAAACCCCCAAGAGATGAAATTCCAACATAAATTAACATAGGTTTAATTTATGTTGACACAACAATTAAATGACACTATTTATTGAATGGATAGTTGGCATAATTAATTTACTCAATTAAATGAGAGGAGTAATTAATGGGGAGTTGAGAGGTTTTCTCTATTAAAGTGGGGTTTGGGTGGTCCCCACCACCATAGATTCGAATAGGGGGTTTCCTTCTTTGGGTGGTCACCACCTCTATAACATTGACATTGGAGTTTCGAATAAAAATCAAAATGTTAAACAATTTTTATTTTTATTTTTCCACGAAAAAGTGAAAAACTATCATTCACCCTCAACCTACTGCGGTCGAGCTAAAGGTATCCTTAAGAAAATACTAGTGCTGTGAGTTCAATGGTGTCCTTAGATTTCAATTCCATGCACCGGTTCAAATGTTAAAAAACCTACTTGAACATTTACTAATCATACCTGAATTTTATTTTTCATAAATTCAATCTGAGCACTCTAGGCCACAGAATCATGCGCCTTCAATTTTTTTGGTTTCTTAAAATTCCATATAATTTAAAAAAATGACATGGAATTTCTGGGTCTTTACATATGTGTTCTTTCAAACATCCCCCCTTAATGAAATTCATCCCCGAATTTCACTAAGAACATGGCAAAGAAGAATCCTCAAAGAGCTCTGGCCACTATAATCACACAACGACCTTCCTCTCCCAATTCTCATATTGTACTCGCCCATGCTGCCAGAGCACCCATACCATAGGAATAGACCAACCATGGAGGACCTTCACACTACGATCAACGATCCGGATAGGATGCTCTTCGAACATGGCATCCACCTCCAACTCAACCTCCTTGGGTGGAAAAACATGAGACATGTTTGAGAAGTAACGTTGTAGCTGAGAAACGTGGAAGAATTCATGTATAGCTCGGTACCTCTGAGGTAACTCCGTTCGATAGGATACCTCCCTGACTCTCTCCAAACCCTCAAAAGGCCCGATGTATCCCTGTGAATTCTTACCATGTTTCCTAATCCTCTTGTGTCCCATCCTCGGAGAGACACGTAAGAAAACATGCTCCCCAACCTCAAACATCAGAGGTCGTCTCTGTCGATCGATATTAGACTTCTATCGTGACTGTGTAATAGCCATCATCTTCTAAATCAACTCCACCAGGTCTTTGGTCTCCTGAACATGATAAGGTACCAGCATAACTACATCTCCTTCTTCTATCCAACATAGGGGTGATCGACTTGTCCTATCGTATAAATTCTCATAAGGTTCCTTCTAAATAGTTCCTTGAAATTTATTATTGTAAGAAAACTCCACCAGGGGTATGTGATTCTCCCAAGAACCTCCAAAATCTAAGATGCATGCTCTAAGAATGTATTCTATCACCTAAATCGTGCGCTCTAACTGGACATCTATCTGAGGATGGTAAGTTGTACTCAGAAGTACCTATGTACCCAGAAACCTCTATAGCCATTTCCTAAAATGTTACATACAACGAGTGTCTCTGTCTAAAATGATAGAGCGCGAAACCCCATGAAATCGTATAATTTCTCAGATGTACAAACATCAAAGCTCATAAACACTGAAGGCCTCCTAGATCAGTAAGAAGTGTGAAACCTTCATGAATCTATCAATTAAAATCTAAACTACTTCATTCCCACAAGGAGACCTTAGTAAACTTGTCACGAACTTCATCACCACTTCATTCCACTTCCACTCAGGAATGGGTAACTGTTGCAAAATCCATGCTTGTCTCTGATTCTTTGCCTTCACCTGATGACAGGTGGAATACCTCATCCAAAAACCAGCAACATCTCTCTTTATACAAGAATGCCAATAATAAAAGTGTATCTCTCGATACATATTGGTGACACTATGATGAACTACCCAAACCGAGGAATGAAAATCTCACAAAAGCTCCTGAATTATGTCTGCTGACACCCGCATGCACCCATGAAAATGGAAGATATCATTCTCTCCTACGATCCATCCAGGAATAGGGTTCTTTCCTAACACAATATTCTATAGAAATAAGCCTTAAGTATCTAATAGCTTCCTCATTTTCAATCTATATAGTGATTAGAGGTAACATCTATAGAAGAATAAAACTTATTCCACTGTCTTGAGTGCACCTCAAAATTTATCTCATTGAATAGATACATAAGCTTCCACTCACTGTTGGCCTCCTAAATTGCCTGCATCTGAGTATTTCTTCTCAACAAATTAGCCACTGCATTGCCTTTCCTTGGCGTGTAGAAAATATCAAAGTCAGAGTAATTAAGGTAATCAACCCACCTTCTTTGCCTCAAATTCAGATCACGATGAGTGAAGATATACTTGAGACTTTTGTGGTCAGTGAAAACTACATAATGCTCTATAAGAAGGTAATGTATCCAAAAGCGTAAGGCATGAACAATTGCTGCCAACTCAAGATCAAGTTTCAGGGAATTCATCTCATGTTCCTTCAACTACCGAGACCTGTATGCAATGACACCTTACCCCTGCATAAGCACTACTTCCAGCCCAACACCTAAAGCATCACAGTAAACAATATATCTCTTTCCCGGGTGTGAAAAAACTAGTATCTTTGCGGAAGTCAATCTCCCTTTTAGATCTTAAAAGGCTAATTTTCATGAATCTATCCACAGGTACTTCACACCCTTCTCTGTTAGGATAGTTAGTGGCACTACTAAGAAAGTAAATTCATCTATGAAGCATATGTTTTAACCAACCATCACGATAATACTTCGTACCTCAAAGGAGTTCATCGAATGCTCCCAGAAAACTATTGCTCTTACATTCTCTAGGACTACTAATGCTCCTGTCACGGAGATAACATGACCCAATAATTGAATCTGGTCCATCCAAACTTGGAATTTTGAGACCCTATCATATTACTGATTCTCTATTAGTGTACTTAAAATGATCTCAAGATGGGTAGCATGGTCATGTCGAGAGTGGGATTACACCAAGATATCATCCACTAAAACCACTAAAAAGATTCCATGTATGGATGGAACACTTAGTTTATAAGTTCCTTAAAAACATAAGGTGTTTTCGTTAGACGGAACGAAATAACCACATAATCGTATAGATAATACATGATCTGAAAGGCTATAAGAGGTATATCTGAGGTTCCAACATGCAACTGATGATAACATGATCTCAATTCAATCTTTGACAACACCCGAGCTCCTCAAAGTTGATCAAAGAGATCATCAATCCACAGAAAGGGATATCGGTTCCTGACCATCAACTGGTTCGGCCTCCGATAATCCATACAATGTCTCAGGGTACCGTTAGCCTTCGTCACAAATAGGTCAAGATTACCCCAAAAATAAGTATTGGGTCAGATGGAACCCTTTTCCTATAACTCCTCTAACTATTTCTTGAGATCCTGTAACTCTGGGGTAGCCATCCTATAAGGATGAATGGAAATAAGTGCCACTCCTGGTACGAGTTCAATAGAAAAGTCTACCTCTCGCTCCGAAGAAAAACATGAATATTCCTCTAGAAAGATATCCCTGAAATGATCCACCAAGGGAAGAAAGTCCTTATATGAAGTCCCCTAGTCTTATAAATACAAACTAGAAATTTGGGTTGTAACTCCTCCTAACACATGATTGTTGGGCCCCACTCTTCTCTTTTGGACATATCATTCACCCTTATGTAGAAACAAACCACCCTCTGATGACATGAACCTCACCCAGCAGTGATAGCAGTCTATAATAGCTTGCAAGGGAATGAACTGGTGCATTCTGAGAATGACGTCATAATCCACCATCTCTAAGACATAAAGGTCCAATAAGAAGTGAAATCCACTAACCTTAAGAGGGTATCTCTTTCGATGATGTACACTATCCGTTCTAGTCCCCAACACAGTGTCTAGTGTCAAGATATCAACATAGGTAAAGATACAGAGCCCAAGGCTCTACATAATAGAAATAAATATGAAACTATGGGAATCCCTTGTATCAAAAATTACAGAAGCTAAAACAGAAGAAACTAGAATCGTACCTTTAACCGTAGAGGGTCATAGATCCTTGTAATATTGGGTCTACTCCTACAATAAATCATGGCATGCGCTGTGACCCTGTGAAGATGTCTGGGGTCCCTGAGCTGATTCACAATGCGGTTGTCAAAACCCTGTGTCTTACCACTATGGCCGTGACCAACACCAAGTCCTAAATCACATGAAGAAGTCCAGCCCCTAGACTGATGTGGAACTGGTGGTCCTGCACCAATTTAAGGAGTCATAACTGATCCCCTATCGCAAGATGCTAGTGAGAAAATATGAAAAAAGCTTTGAAGATGACCCATCTTGATGCAAGATCAAAACTCCATTGTAACAACCCAAGATTTTATGAGATATATTCTTTTTAATTTCGTTCATATCACATGTTGTACGCTACACCAATATTATCTTGCGCTATACACAACACCGTATTAGATTGCAGTATACGCAATACTATTCTTGGATCGTGTTACACAAAATTTTAAGTTCGTTTGATAGTAGTTATTCTACGCAACATTGAGTGTGTGTATATATATATATATTCAATGTATAAATGATATATGGTCGGATTATATTATATGCAACAACAAAGGCATCTTGTACTACATGCAACCCTGACTTGGCGTACAATACACGCAATCACTACCTTCCTCGATAACATGTGTTGTACGGAACACTAGGTTTCACTAAACAAGGATATATGGTTATAATATTATTATGATAAATACATTATGAAGAGTATTAACTACATGTTGGATTATCTAACATTATTAATCATCTTACACATTTTCTAGAACATGTTTTGAGAACAAAATAAATTTTTTCGGGTAAAATAATTATTTTTATAAAAATGCAGTTTTGTCGCCTTTTGATGGCGCACCCATTTTAAATATAATGTTTGAAAATTTTATTAGTTAAATTTTACAAAATAAACTTCTTCTTTTTAATCATTATATAACAAATTTACATTGGATAATGTTTTGATATTTTTATGACGGCGTTCTTATTTTGAGAAATAGTAAAAACACGCTAATTTTTAAATAAAAAATACATTTTTCATCACAATAATATATATGGTTAAATTATAATATTTAATGGTTTTAAAGTATAAATAGAATATATTTTAACTATTTAATATAATTTATTTCATTACCATTAATCTTACATTGAATTCATAGGTAAAAACATTTCAATCTTTGGCAATGTTTTAACTTTTAAAACCCGTTTTCTTAACAATGGGATTAATTTTAAATTAATTAGTACAACTTATATGTATTGAATTTTGAAAAAATGATATCATATTTGAATTCAGTGGGTCCAAATTATGTTAATAGGTTACTTTTATTTTTTTGATATTATGAATAGTAACTACGATAAGTTTTATTTACTGTAGTTAAAGGTAAATCGGGTAATTAAGGGTAAAAATAAGAATATAAATTTACCCTAACACATTAAAAAATTCTACTGGATGGCTAAATGCCGCCCTTATCACCTAAGGGTCAGAATAAATTCATTTTATGGTCTTTTGACCATTAAATAATTTAATTATTATTAAAACAAAAGAAAGTGACAACATGTCACTCTCTTAAATCATATAAGTATAATAATTTTAATTTAATGATAATCTTCATGAAACATCGAACATGAATAGTCTCAAGAAATATAATAGAATTATCTATATCATATTAATTTATTTTGAATTTTTAGTGATTAAATAATTATCATTAATGATGCCACAATAGTGATGTTGAAATATTTTATTAATTGAAATATAATATAAATGGTTTTAAAAATATTAAAATTAGTATTATATGAACTAATTAATGTTCTCCAAGAATTTTATAGATACATATGACATTTTATGAATCTATTAAATCTTTTAGTTTGAACATATCTTCTGTGTATATTTTATTTAAATTCAAATAAATGAATAGTGTCAAAATTGATACTATTGTTATTTTATAAAAATAACATATTATAAAATTGATTAAAAATCAAAAAAATATATAAAAATTATAAATTGAAATTTATATGATCTAAAAGTTCATAAGTATCCAATTATGGACAATTAACAACACGTAATTAAGTATGTGTAACCATTTAACATTTAGAATGTTTTTACCACAAATAAAATTAAATAGATTAAATAAGGATAAATCAAGTTGATAACATTTAAAATATATTCCCAACATGTCTAAATTTTATTGGGTGATGTGATTTAAACCCTATATCATCTAATATTCAGATTTCAGTCATATTTGGAAGTTTTTATGTAGGATTTTAATTTATTATAAATTAATATTTTTGAGGTTTCCAAAGGTGCCCCTCTCTTCCCTTATAAAAGGGTACCTCCTCCCTATCCTCTTCACAGCACATTGAGTTTTCCAGATCGGCCAAACCTGGACCATTTCTCTTCTCCACTTCCCTAAAAAATATTACAGTGGTTATGGTCTCCTCAAAATACCAACTCTAGTGCCTTAAGAGGAAGCTTAAAAGAGGCGCGTCGAAGAAGCGGTAATCTCTTCTCCCGATTTTTTCATGTTTTCTTTCTTCTTCAACATCTTCTTCTTTAGTTATTTCATTATAAAGTCATAACATAAGTGTCAATAATATAATGATATGTTAATATAAATATTTAACAACCCCATTTCACCTTCAATCCATCCTATAGAAAACGAAATCACCACGCGTGAGTACGTACGAAATACCATCTCCACACCATGGTGTAATCTGTTTTTCCACCAAAACCCTAATTAGATGGGTATAATGGTGTAAAGAATAAATATATATAATTATTATAACATCATACTTATTCTGATATATTATATCATCCACTCCAATTCAATTCAATAATTATGGGAATGATATCATCACTCGTGCATATGTACGGATTACCGTCTCCACGACACGATGAGATTCATTCTCCATGTTAACCATACAAGAATGATAATAAATTATATATAATGAATAATAATGAAATATATGAAATTATAATGATACTAGATTTATGTATATATATATTTCATCTACATAATTCCATTCAAGTCAATAAGGAAAAGAAAATAGCGTTCAGGCGTACGTACGACCTACCGTCTCCATGAACGGTGTATTTCATTTCATTTATCTATGAATTATGTATATATATATACTGAATATGTATGATATATAAATAATGATTTACATTCTGGAAATAAGTAAATCATGATATAATTAATAATAATATCAAGAACAATATGTCTAAACACGTACGATAAATAAAACGATTTTACCCAAACACTACTTTAACATGGAATTTACAAAAGAACGGGTAATATAAAGTCATAAGTGAACCATATACGATATCATAACAATAAATATGATTCTTTAATAAGTAATTGACATTATTTAAATCATTATACATGTGTTTCGAATACAAACGAAGCATATCAGACATAAGGTAAGCGATAACCTTTCCAATCTAGTTTTTATCCGAGATTGTTTATTCGTAAGTATTTACTGGGGTTATATTTTTCATCCATGTCCAAATTTTTTTTCTGTAAAGTGTTTAATGTTCTTCAATTTATGTTTAAAGTCATTTTTATTCATCTTTGAATTTTACTTTGTGTTATGGAGTGAAAATTTCTTTTGTTTACCATATGGGGTAGTTTTAACTTTTCTGATAAAAGTAGCAGGAGAATGTTTTTTTAAACTTATATGTCATGAATTGATTTTTAGGGTTTAATAACGCCTTATTTTCATGATGTTTACTCTACAATATTTCAGGTTTATTTTCAATAAAAATCATTTTCTTCTAAAATTGTGTTGCATTTTGTGAAAAGAGAATGTTTTTTATGAAAAAAGGTTATTTTCCTCAAGAATTCATTTGAAGTGTTTTTTCAAAACTATTTTCCATCTAAGACGAAAATTTTTAGTATGATAATGTTTCAGGTATAATATCTCTATGATTTACATGGTTTCAATTTTCTTATGATGAAATGATATCCATTTTCTTATATATATTATGTTATGATGGGATGATGTTTATGAAACCCATTTTATTCATTGGGTAATGATGAATGATTTATGTTCATGTTGTGGAACATGTAAGAATGATTTCAATATAAGATGGATGGGACCTATATCACCCTCCAATGCATTGGGTAAAGATTTATATCTCATGAGATAAACATGGCTAGAATGGTAAGTTAATCCTTTTTAGTGATACAGGACTGGAACGAGGAGTGAAGTCGATTCAGAAAGAGACTCTGTCCACTTAGATGGTCTTGGCAGCAATGCCTTGGCTATAATGGAAATCATAACATGTGATTAATGGTTGCCATAATTACATGTTTTATTCCCATGCTATTTTGTCATGATTAATGTTTCTTATGATCTATTCCTTACGTATTTCCATGTTTTATTTCATTGCTCAAGATTTTGATGTTTAAACATTGTTTTCATGTTTTTATGTCCAAATGTATATGGTTTGTTTTATTTTATCCATGCATACCCTTACTGAGCATTTGAGCTCACCCTTTATATGTTTTCTTTTCCCCAGGATATAAATAATGGTTTTAGGTATGAAAACAAAAGGGGAATATCTTTATGGGAGATGTTAAAGATCTTTCCACCTGATTAGAAGATTATTTTTCCGAGTTTCCAAAGACAATAACTATTACAGTCCTTGTGTGTTTGTTTTTGTTATGTATTAAGTATTCCTAAAAAGTAATGTAATGTCCATGTGCGTCATGTTTGGGGTATCTAAAGTTGGTATCAGAGGAAAAGGAGGTAGTAATGAATACGATCCTTGGGAACTCTCACATGTGAGAATTAGACGAAGCATGGCTCTCCGCCCAAGGGATTCATGAGGAAATGGCTCCCACTGGTGATGGTGGTGTATCCCTCTCAAGGGGTGTATCCTCCCATGGAGTGCACTGATAGTTATCAATTATAGTCCACTGGAAGTAATTCCAGATCACTACAGTTGGTATCAGAGGAAAGGTTTTGTTAACCTTTGGAAACTAGGTTGCGAAAACATTAGTGAGATCCCTATAGATATTTCTAAGGTATGTCTAGGGATGTCCCTAAGTATAAGTATAAGTATAGGTTATAGTCATAATTATGGAAACGATATTATAATTAAACCTAAGATGTTAGATATTGAATGTACTCCCCCTTGATTATGATATTGGCCTCTCACACTATTCATTTTGGGTTTTAGAAAATGACTGGAAATAGGAAGATTCACGATAATGGAGGATATGATGGACAATGGAATGATATTCATCATGAGCCACCAAATGAAATTGGATCTGGAAGTCCCCATATCGTTAATATGCCTAATCATCAATCTCATAATATGATCAATAATCTCAACATTGCTAAGTTTCCGGACATAGCAAATAAGAGAAAGATGGAGTTTCATGATGATCATAGAGGAAAGAAAGTTTAATTTCCCTCATTTAATAATGTGGGACGAGGCATCAGGGTGAATGTTTCAAAGGAACATGAAGATTATTTTGGTGTGGAAATGAAGGACACAAAGCCAGTATTGGTAATGGAAATGGTTCAGTTAACACCATGGACAAGGATAATGATATTGCTAAGACATCAAAAACGGTTAAATGTTTTAAATGTGGAATGTGAGGGCATTATGAAAACCAATTACCTAAGGGAAAACCTCATAAAGAGAATCATCATGGTCCTATGTGTAGTATTTATGTGGATGATGATGAAGATACTACAAATGATATATGAGATAAAATAAATGATGAAGCTCAGTCAGTGGTTAAAAAGGTAGTGTAATGATTGTATGATTATCAAGAATAATGTATGGGACTATGGAAGAACGAAAAATATAAGGATTGTTACATTGTTTTCTTTCCTCGAGTTTTTGAAAGTATATGATGAATGGTACCGATATCCATGAAAGGTTAATCAAATATTTTTGCAAGGTAGATGATATGAGCATAATGAAAGGATAAGGAGATAATGAGATGTTTGATAGTATTAATGTTCTCATGACTGGTATTAGTAAAAAGTGATATCATGGTTTGAGTACATAGAAGTTTTGGGATTTTGGTATGTGGAAAGAGTTAATTTTTGACAGAATTTATATTTCTAATAAGGTTCTATAGTAATTCATGATGCAAGAGAATACAAGATTCTGGTAGTCACATGTTTGGAATGTGACCAACAAGATAAATTGTATGATATATGGGGGATAAATGATTGTATTTACATGCTTGGTTTATGAAATTTCTAGTAATCGTTTTCTGTATACTATGATCTTGGATATAAGTATTTTGGATAGGCCTAAAGTTTTGAAATGATTTATATTGGACATAATATAATATTTTTTAAGGATAAAACATTTTTTCAATATTATTTCAGGAATGTTATAATAGTTTATATTTAGAAAAGGGACTACCTACAGGACGGGAGACAAACCTACGTGTCGGAAAAGGTTGCGGAAATCGAACCCACAACCGATGTGCAAAAGGCCTTTATCACCTTCCATTGGCCTACAAGAAGTCCCTCGTTATTAAAAACTAGTTTTATTTTATTAAGCAGGATGATAGATGATGTATAAGTCCATTCTGGAACCATATACGATTAATCTCACCATAGATGGACTTATGTATATAACTTTTTCTAACCTTATGTTTGAGATAGATGGAATGACTTATAATTCTATCACATGATCTGCTAAAACATCGTGAAATACAAATTCAACTACATTTCTTTAAGAGATGAAGTGGCAATTGTTCGAGGCACGAGCAATGGTGAGATTGTACCAAAATATAGTAAGAAATTCTTCTAATTCACATTCTTCAACATTAGGGAAATGATCTTGAAAAGAAAAAATGTTTTCCAAGTGTCCTTATATCTGATGAATTAGATGGTACCTTAAATCATCAGAAATTTATGGCTTTGTGATTGTTGTATTTTTCATAGCCATGTTATCTACAACTCTCCATCAGAACATGATGGTTAGATTTCTCCACCATATCCATATTTTCACCTATGATATCCTATGTGGAAACCTAGTTATGAGTTAATTTGGGTAACCATTTTGTTTCATACTTCACTTTTTAAAAATATGTTTTAATATTTCTTTTTTACAATGTGGGTTTCTATGAAAGAAACTCTGAAATAATAAACCATTTATAACCCTGGCGAATTTTGAGAGAAAAATTCATTTTAAGGGGGGTAGAATGTAACACCCCGAGATTTTATGGGATATAATATTTTTAATTTCTTTTAAATATTTTTATGTACACTACACCAATATTATCTTGCACTATACGCAACACCGTATTAGCTTGCAGTATACACAATACTATTCATGGATCGTGTTACACACAATTTCAAGTTCATTTGATAGTAGTTATTCTATGCAACATTGAGTGTATATATATATTAAATTTATAAAATAAATATGGTTGTATTCTATTATACACAACAACAAAGGAGTCTTGCACTACACATAACCCTAACATGGCTTACATTACACGCAATCGCGACCTTCCTCGTTAGCATGTGTTGTACGCAATACCTAGTTTCACTAATCAAGCATATATGGTTATAATATTATTATGAACAAGTTTTTATTAATATTATTAACTAAATTTTTGATTTTATAACATTATTACTCATCTTTCACATTTTTTAGAACCCTGTATGAGAACAAAATAAATTTTTTCGGGTAAAATAATTATTTTTAAAAAATTACAGTTTTGCTGCCTTTTGATGGAGATCCCATTTTAAATATAAATTTTGACAAGTTTATAAGTTCAATTTTACAAAATAAACTTATTCTTTTGAATCAAGATATAAAAATTTACATCGGAAAAAGTTTTGATATTTTGCTGACGACGTTTATATTTTGATGAATAGTAAAAACACCCTAATTTTTAATTAAAAACAAATTCTATCATCGTAATAATTTATATGGTTAAATTATAATATATAATGGTTTTAAATTATAAATAGGATATATTTTTACCATTTAATATAATTTATTTAATTACCATTAATCTTAAATTGAATTCATAGGTAAAAACATTTCAATCTTTGGCAATTTTTTAACTTTTAAAACCCGTTTTCTTAACAAGGAGAATAATTTTAAATTAATTACTACAACTTCTATGCTTTTAATTTTGAAAAATGGATTCCATATTTGAATTAATTGGGCCCAAATTATGTTAATAGGTTACTTTTTTTTTGATTTTTTGAATAGTAACCATGGTAATTTTTATTTACTACACTTAAAGGTAAATCAGGTAATTATGGGTAAAAATATGATTATAAATTTACCGATTCTCCACTTCCATAGAAATATTATAGAGGTTCTGGTCTCCTCTAAAGACTAACTCTAGTTCCTTAAGAGGAATCTTAAAAGAGGTGCGTCAAAGAAGAGGTAATCTTTTCTACCGATTCATTCACGTTTTAGTTCCTCTTCAACTTCTTCTTCTTTAGTTGTTTCGTTATAAAGTATTAACATCAGAATTGCTAATATACTGATATATTATTATAAATATTAAACAACCCCATTTCACCTTCTATCAATCCTACGTAAAATAAAATCACCGCGTGTGAGAACGTACGGAATACCGTCTCCACGCCGTGGTGTAATCTGTTTTTCCACCACCACCCTACTTGGATGGGTATAATGGTGTAATGAATAACTATATATAGTTATTATAACATCATACATATTATGAGATATTAAATCATCCACTCTAATTCAATTCAATAATTAAGGGAATGATATCATCACTCGTGCGTATGTATGGATTATCGTCTCCACGACCCGATGAGATTCATTCTCCAGGTTAACCATTCAAGAATGATAATAAAGTATATATTATGAATAATAATGAAATATATGACATGATAATGCTACTAGATTTATGTATATATATATTTCATCTACTTACTTCCATTCATCTCAATAAGGAATGGAAAACAACGTTCATACGTACGTACGGCCTACCGTCTCCATGAACGGTGTATTTCATTTCATTTATCTATGAATTATGAATATATATATATACTGAATATTTATGATATATAAATAATTATTTACATTCTGGAAATATATAATCATGATATAAGTAATAATAATATCAATAACAATAAGACTAAACACGTACGATAAATAAAACGATTTTACCCAAAACGCTACTTTAACATGGAATTTACAAAAAAACGGGTAATATAAATTTATAAGTGAACCATATATGATATCATAACAATAAATATGATTATTTAATAAGTAAATGAAATTATTTAAATCATTATATAGGAGGTTCGAATACAAACGGAATATATCAGACATAAGGTCAGTGATGACTTTTCCAATCTAGTTTTTATCCGAGATTATTTATTCGTAAGTATTTACTAGGGTTATATTTTTTATCCATTCCAAAAATATGTTTTTTTGTAAAGGGTTTAATGTTCTTCATTGTATGTTTAAAGTAATGTTTACCCATATTTGACTTTTACTTTGTGTTATGGAATGAATATTTCATTTTTTACCATATGTGGTACTTTTTTACTTTTCTATTAAAAGTACGAGGAGAATGTTTTTTAAAACTTATACGGCATGAACAGATTTTTAGGGTTTCATAACACCATATTTTCCTGAATTTTACTCTACAAGATTTCATGGTTATTTTCAATAAAAAACCTTTTCTTTTAAAATTGCGTGGAATTTTGTGAAACGTGAATGATTTTTAAGAAGAAAGGTTATTTTCCTCAAGAATTCATTTCAAGTATTTTGTCAAAATTATTTTCCATCTAAGAAGACATTTTTTAATATGATTAAGTTTTAGGTATAATGACTCTATGATTTACATGGTTTCAATTTTCTAATTATGAAATGATATCCATTTTTTATATGGATTATGTTATGATGGGTTGATGTTTTTGAAAACCATTTTATTCTTTGGGTAATGATGAATGATTTATGTTCATGTTGTGGAACACGTAAGAATGATTTCAATATAAGATGTATATGGCCTATATCACCCTCCAATGAATTGGGTAAACATTTATATCTCATGAGATAGACATGGCTAGAATGGTAATTTAATCCTTTTCAGTGATACAAGACTGGAACGAGGAGTGAACTTGATTCAGAAAGGGACTGTGTCCACTAAGATGGTCATGGAAACAATGACTTGGATACTATGGAAATCATAACATGTGATTAATGGTTTCCACAATTACATGTTTTATTCCCATGCTATTTTTTCATGATTAATGTTTCTTATGATCTATGCCTTACGTACTTCCATGTTTTTTGTCATTGCTCACGATTTTGATGTTTAAACATTATGTTCATGTTTTTATGTTCAAATGTATATGGTTTGTTTTATTTTCTCCATGCTTACCCTTACTGAGCATTTGAGCTCACTATTTATTTGTTTTATTTTCCCCATGATATAAGGAATGGTTTTAGGTAAAAAAACAAATGGGAAAGATCTTTATGGGAGATGTAGATGATCATTCCACATGATTAGAAGATTATTTTTCAGAGTTTCCAAAGACACAAAACTATTACGGTCCTTGTGTGTTTGTTTTTTATGTATTAAGTATTCCTAAAATGTAATGTAATGTCCATGAACATCATTTTTGTGGTATCTAAAGTTGGTATCAGAGTCAAAGGAGGTAGGAATGAATCTGATCCTTGCGAACTCTCACATGTGAGCATTGGACGAAGAATGGCTCTCCGCCCAAGGGATTCATGTGGTAATGGCTGCCATGGGGATGGTGGTGTGTCCCTCCCAAGGGGTGTAGCCTCCCATGGAGTGCCCTGATAGTTATCAATTATAGTCCAATGGAAGTAATTCCAGACTGCTACAGTTGGTATCAGAGGAAAGGTTTAGTTAACCTTTGGAAACTAGGATGCAAAAACATTAGTGAGATCCCTAGATATATTTCTAAGGTATGTCTAGGGATGTCCCTAAGGTTAAGTATAAGTATAGGTTATACTAATATAATTATGGAATAAATATTAGAATTAAACCTAAGATGTTAGATATTGATGGTACTCCCCCTTGATTATGATTTTGGCCTCTCACACTATTCTTTTTGGGTTTCAGAAAATGGTTATAAATAGGAAGAATCATGATAATGGAGGATATGATGGACAGTGGAATGATATTTTTCATGATCCACCTAATGAAATTGGATCTGGAAGTCCACATATCTTTATTATTCCTAATCAGCAATCTCATAATATGATCAATAATCTCAAAATTTCTAAGTTTCCTGACATAGCTAATAAGAGAAAGATGGAGTTTCATGATGATCATTGAGTAAATAATGTTCAATTTCTCTCATTTAAATCATGTGGGAAGAGGCATCAAGGAGAATATTTCAAAGGAACTTGAAGATGATTTGGGTGTGGAAACGAAGGACACAAAGCCAGTAATGGTAAAGGAAAAAGATCTGTTAACACCATGGACAAGGATAATGATATTACTAAGACATCAATAATGGTTAAATGTTTTAAATGTGGAATGTGCGGGCATTATGAAAACCAATTCTCTAAGGAAAAATCTCAAAAAGAGAATCATCATGATCATATGGGTAGTATTTATGTGGATGATGATTAAGAGACTACAAATTATATATGAGATGAAATAAATGATGAAGCTTGGTCAGTGGTTTAAGAAGGTAGTGTAATGATTGTATTTTTATCAAGAATAATGTATGTGACTATGGAATAAAGAAAAATATAAGGAATGATAAATTTTTTTCATTCCTTGAGTTTTTTAATGTATATGATGAATGGTACCGATAACCATGAAAGGTTAATCTAATATTTTTGGAAGGTAGATGATATGCGCATAATGAAAGGATAAGGAGATAATGAATTGTTTGATAGTATTAATGATCTCATGACTGGTATTAGGACAAAGTGATATCATGGTTTGAATATATTGAAATTTTGGGATTTTGGTATGTGGAAAGCGTTAATTTTTTTACTGAATTTATGTTTTCAATAAGGTTCTTTAGTAATTCATGTTGCAAGAGAATACAATATTCAGGTGTTCACATGTTTGGAATGTGATCAACAAGATTAATTTTATGATAAATGGGGGATAAATGATAGTATTTACATGCTTGGTTGATGACATTTCTAGTAATCTTCTTCTGTATACTATGATCTTGGATTGAAGTATTTTGGATAAGCCTAATTTTTTGAAATGATTTATGTTGGACATAATATAATATTGTTTAAGGATAAAACCTTTTTTCTATATTATTTCAGGAATGTTATAAGAGTTTAGTTTTAGAAAAAGGTCTACCTGCAGGATGGGAGACAACCCTACGTGTCGTACAAGGTTGTGGAAGTCGAACCCACAACAGATGTGCGAAAGGCCTTTATCACCTACTATTGGCCTACAAGAAGTCACAGGTTAGTAGAAACTAGTTTTATTTTATTAAGCAGGATAATAGATGATGTATAAGTCCATTCTGGAACAATATACAATTTATCTCACCATAGATGGACTTATGAATATAACTGTTTCTAACCTTATGTTTGAGATAGATGGAATGACCTATCATTCTATCACATCATCTGATAAAACATGGAGAAAGACAAATTCAACTACATTTCTTTAAGAGATGAAGTGGAAATTGTTCGAGGAACGACCAACGGAGAGATTGTACCAAAATAAAGTAAGTAATTTTTCTAATTCAAATTCTTCAACTTTAGGGAAATGATCTTGAAAACAATTTTTTTCCAAGTGTCCTTATATCCAATGAATCAGATGGTACCTTCAATCGTCACAAATTTATGGCTTTGTGATTGTTGGCTTTTTCATAGCCATGTTATCTACAACTCTCCATCAGAACATGATGGTTAGATTTCTCCTCCATATCCATATTTCCACCTATTATATCCTATGTGGAAGCCCAGTGATGAGTTAATTTGGGTAACCACTATGTTTCATACTTCAATTTTTAAAATTATGTTTTAATATTTCTTTTTACGATGTAGGTTTCTATGAAAGAAACTCTGAAATAATAAACCATTTATAACTCCGACGAATTTTGAGAGAAAAATTCATTTTAAGCGGTGTAGAATGTAACACCCCAAGATTCTATAGGATATATTCTTTTTAATTTTTTTCAAATATTCTATTGTACACTACACCAATATTATCTTGCGCTATACACAACACCGTATTAGCTTGCAGTATACGTAGTAATATTCTTGGATCGTGTTACACACAATTTCAAGTTCGTTTGATAGTAGTTATTCTACAAAATACTGAGTGTATATATATATATATATATATTCAATGTATAAATGAAGTATGTTTGTATTATATTATATGAAACAAAAAAGGAGTCTTTCACTACAAATAACCCTAACTTGGCTTACATTACACGCAATCGCGACCTTCCTCGTTAGCATGTGTTGTACGCAATACCTGGTTTCACTAAACAACGATATATGGTTATAATATTATTAAGAACAAGATTTTATGAATAGTATTAACCACATTTTGGATTTCATAACATTATTACTCATCTTACACATTATTTAGAACACTGTATGAGAACAAAATACATTTTTTCGGGTAAAATAATTATTTTTAAAAAATTACAGTTTTGCTGCCTTATGATGGTGCACCCATTTTAAATATAAATTTTGACAAGTTTATTAGTTCAATTATAGAAAATAAACTTCTTCTTTTGAATCAGGATATAGAAATTTACATTGGAAAATGTTTTGATATTTTTCTGACGACGTTCTTATTTTGATGAATAGTAAAAACACGCCAATTTTTAATTAAAAACAACTTCTATCATCTCAATAATTTATATGGATAAATTATAATATATAATGGTTTTAAAGTATAAATAGGATATATTTTTATCATTTAATATAATTTATTTAATTACCATTAATCTTAAATTGAATTCATATGTAAAAAAATTTCAATCTTTGGCAATATTTTAACTTTTAAAACTCGTTTTCTTTACAACGAGATTAATTTTAAATTAATTACTCCAACTTATATTCCTTGAAATTTTAAAAATGGATTCCATATTTGAATTAAGTGGGGCCAAATTATGTTAATAGGTTACTTTTATTTTTTTGATTTTTTGAATAGTAACTACGGTAATTTTTATTTACTGCACTTAAAGATAAATTGGGTAATTATGGGTAAAAATAAGATTATAAATTTACCCTATAACCTACAAAGATTCTATTTGATGACTAAATGTAGACCCGTATCATATAATGGTTGGAATAAATTCATTTTATGGACCTTTTACCATGAAAATAATTTAATTATTATTAAAACCAAAGAAAGTGACAACGTGTCACTCTCTTAAATCTTATAAGTATAATAATTTTAATTTAGTGATAAACATCATGAAACATCTAACATGAATTGTCTCCAGAACACTAATAAAATTATCTACACCATGTGAATTTATTTATAATTTTTAGGGATTAAATAATTATCATTAATGATGACACAATAGTGAAGTTGAAATTATTTTATTAATTGAAATATCAAATAAACAGTTTTAAAAATATTAAAATAAGTATTATATGATCTAGTTAATGTTCTCTAAGAGTTTTCTAGATATATATGACATGTCATGAATCTATTAAAGATTTTAGTTCGAACATACCATTTGTGTATATTTTATTTAAATTCAAATAAATGAATAGTGTCAAAATTGACACTATTGTTATTTTATAAAAATAACATATTATAAAATTGTTTAAAAATAACAAAAAATATTTAAAAATTATAAATGGAAATTTATATGGTCTAAAATGTCCTAAAGTATCCAATTATGGAAAAATCACAAAACATAAGTAAGTGTTTGTAACCATTTAAAATTTAGAATATTATTACCACAAATAAAGATAAATAGATTAAATAAGGATAAATCAAGTTGATAATGTTTAAAATAAATTCCCAAAAAGTTTAAATTTTATTGGATGATGATATTTAAACCCTATCACATCTAATATTCGTATTTGAGTAATATTTTAATGTTTTTATATAGGTTTTGAATTTATTATAAATTAAAACGTTTTGAGGTTTCCAAAGGCGCCCCTCTCCTCCCTTATAAAAGGGCACCTCCTCCCTATCCTCTTCACAATACATTGATCTTTCAATCTCGGAAAAACCTGACCATTTAGCTTCTCCACTTCCCTAGAAATATTATAGAGGTTCTGGTCTCCTCAAAAGACCAACTCTAGTGCCTTAAGAGGAAGCTTAAAAGAGGTTTGTCAAAGAAGAGGTAATCTCTTCTACCGATTCATCCACGTTTTAGTTCCTCTTCAACTTCTTCTTCTTTAGTTGTTTCATTATAATATGTTAACATCAGAATAACTAATATAATGATATTTTATTATAAATATTAAACAAACCCATTTCACCTTCTATCCATCCTATGAAAAATGAAATCACCGAGTGTGCGAACGTACGGAATACCATCTCCACGCTGTGGTGTAATCTATTTTTCCACCACCACCCTACATGGATGGGTATAATGGTGTAAAGAATAACTATATATATTTATTATAAAATCATACTTATTCTGAGATATTATATCATCCACTCTAATTCAATTCAATAATCAAGGGAACGATATCATCGCTCGTGCATATGTACGGATTACTGTCTCCAGGACGCGATGAGATTCATTCTTAATGTTAACTATTCAAGTATGATAATAAAGTATATATAATGAATAATAATGAAATATATGACATGATAATGCTACTGGATTTATGTATATATATATATTTCATCTACTTACTTCCCATCAAGTCAGTAAGAAATGGAAAACTGTGTTCATGCGTATGTACGGCCTACCGTCTCCTTGAACGGTGTATTTCATTTCATTTATCTATCTATTATGTATATAAATATAATGAATATATATGATATATAAATCATTATTTACATTCAATAATTATGTAAATCATGATATAAGTAATAATAATATCACTAACATCAAGTCTAATCCCGTACGATAAATAAAACGATTTTACCCAAAACGATGCAATAACATGGAATTTACAAAAGAACCGGTAATATAAAGTCATAAGTGAAACAAATATGATATCATAATAATAAATATGATTCTATAATATGTAAATGAAATTTTTTAAATCATTATACAGGAGGTTCGAATACAAACGAAACATATCAGACATAAGGTAAGGGATAACTTTTCAAATCTCGTTTTTATCCGAGATTTTTTATTCGTATGTATTTATTGGGGTTATATTTTTCATCCATGTCCATAAAAATGATTTTCTTAAAGTGTTTAATATTCTTCATTGTATGTTTCAAGTCATGTTCACCGATCATTAACTTTTACTATGTGTTATGGAAGGAATCCTTCTTTTGTTTACCATATGTGGTACTTTTTGACATCTGAGTTAAAATTATGAGGAGAATGTTTTTTTAACTTATACGGCATGAATGGATTTTTACGGTTTCATAACGTCTAATTTTCATGATGTTTAATCTACAGGATTTCATGGTTATTTTCAATAAAAATCAGTTTATTTTAAAATTCCGTGGCTTTCTGTGAAAAGAAAATTATTTTTTAGAGGAAAGGATATTTTCCTCACGAATTCATTTCAACTATTTTGTCAATACTATTTTCCATCTAAGACGACATTATTTTGTATTCTTATGATTCAAGTATAATGTCTCTATGATTTTTGTGGTTTCACTTTTCTTATGATGGAATGATATCCATTTTTTATATGGATTATGATATGATGGGTTGATGTTTATGAAACCCATTTTTTTATTTGGGTAATTATGAAGGATTTATGTTCAAGTCATGGCACACGTGAGAATGATTTAATTATAAGATGGGTGGGACCTATATATCCCTCCAATTCATTAGTTAAATATTTATAACTCATGAGATAGACATGGTTAGAATGGTATGTTAATCCGGTTCAGTGATATAGGACTGGAATGAGGAGTGAACTCGATTCCGAAAGGGACCTTGTCCACTAAGATGGTCTTGGAAGCAATGCTTTGGCTACTACGGAAATCATCACATGTGCTAAATGGTTTCCAAAATTACATGTTTTATTCCCATAATTTTTGATCATGATTAATGTTTCGTTATGGTCTATTCCTTATGTACTGCCATGTTTTATGTCATTTCTCAAGATTTTGATGTTTAAACATTTTGTTCATGTTTTTAAGTTCAAATGTATATGGTTTGTTTTATTTTCTCCATGATTACCCGTATTGAGAATTCGAGCTCACCCTTTTTATGTTTTCTTTTCCCCAGGATATAAATAAAGGTTTTAGGGAAGAAAAAAATGGAATGATCTTTATGGGAGATGTTGAAGATATTTCAACATGATTAGACAATTATTTTTCATAGTTTCCAAACACACTAAACTATTACGGTCCTTGTGTGTTTGTTTTTGTTTTGTATTATGTATTCCAAAAAAGTAATGTAATGTCCATGTATGTCATGTTTCGGGTCTCTACATCCACTTGGTCTCTCAGGCAATGTGGCCTCGTATTCCCACTCTTCCCACACTGGTAGCACACCACCTAGATACCAAATAAAGTATCCCGCCTCCTCATATTTCTGCATATAGACTCCCTGAGGAGATTCCTGATGTCAATCGGATAGGTACCAACTCAAGATGTCGTGCCGCCTGGACTCACAGCTCCAGAATCCCATAGGCCGCGCTCTATGATTAGTTCCTTTTTGACTATGGATGTTTTAGAAGTCAACATAAAGGTGTTTACCTAAGATTAGATGTCATGACTGTTCCTATCCTCAGACATCATTCCCAGTAATAACTCATCATCTCCTAGAATAGGTGTGAAGTAGTGTAGCACTTCGAAGAGAGAAGAATAATCCATGACTGAGAGAGTACCCTGCTCCAAAATCGGGAAAACTCGTGCTCAATCGGTCCACAAATTATCCAGGTAGAAGTAGTCATAGAAGGTATGTTATAAATCATCCCATGAAATAACTTGCTGGCGTTCTGTCAGTGAAATCACATCCTACCATCTCTGGGTGGAATCTCGAAGCATGTAAGTAGTGAGCTTCAAACTCTTATCTAGAGGAATATATTGATTCTTGCAGATAGATAGTGTGGATTCTAAACATGACTTAATAGGTTGAGGTCCTACATCCTTTGGGAAAATGGGAGGATTCTACTGCTGGAAAACATGTGTCCACTCTGCCATAGACAGGACATGATGCAGCGCTCACCTGATGGTCAACATAAACCACATGAACCCTCTCGGAACTGAGCATCAGTACCTGTATTTGAGATAACATCTGTTGAGAATATGGGCACGATGATAGAATATAATGGTAGTCCCTAATCTACCAATGTCGGTTTCTGATCGTTTCCATGTATCTGTCATACAATCGGAGGTTGTCTCGGTGGCATGACTCGGTATGGTCAAGCGCACACCTAAGTTTTTATGATTATCAAGGACTGAAATGTAGACGTTCATGAAAGGAATAGGAGAAAAAAAACAATAAAACATATCAAAACATGGATACACCACGTGTATGACCCCTACATGGAATTTTCTCTTAATCCTTTACATGGGTGTGTTCTTCTGGAAACACTGGTCATGTAACACCCCAAACACATGGCGTTTTATCCTTGGAAACGACATGTAATTGAACCATTCCACCTTACTGAGTTCCTCTACATGGATAAACCACATGTTTCTCATAGAACAAAACTACACAACACATTTATGACATACATGGAATGTACTAGAAGGATTTCGCTGATCTGTGTAGTTAGTCACAGGACCTGATACACGGTTCTTACAACACGGTGTGTAGGCCTGGTACATGGCGTTTTCCACTGAAGATTTATCTACCCCATGTTTCTGGCTACATAGATAGTCACAGGGTTAAATACTACAAGGCATGTACTCAAATTACACGGCGTGTAATTAATAAAATTTGTTCAGTCAAGAACAGAAGGATACATGGCCTTTATTCACCAATACACACAGTGTATTTTGGGTTTTTCTGGAAAGTAGGCCTCAAAAACTACTCTGGAACCCCATAAAAACACTAAAACAGGCATTAAAGTTCCATATTTCGATCTGTGGGGCCCTATACACCCGGATAATCGATCATTTGCATCTTATACATGCATATTACATGGAATTACAGTGAAATCTATCACACGAGCTACCAAATTCCAATACATGAGGCCCCATAACACCTCAGGGTCCAAAGTTTGGCGTTAATCCAAAAGCAAAATTACATATTACAAATACCCTAGAAAATAGAAGTTATTCTATCAAGGAATCTATCACAACAATATGCATATCTTGAACAACATCTATCACAACAACATGAAATCGATAATGCACCCTAAATGGCATGACAAGAATACATGACATGTGATCTCTATCAAGTACCAATATGATTCATGAGATGGAATACCCTCATCTCGTCAGGTTTCAATAGATATAAAACCTCAAAAATATCAAGGATAAAAACAAAAATCATGTGAATCACCCAACTGTGAAATAAAATCAACTATAAAAATTGAAATACCAATAAAATTTCAATAAACAATGTAAATTATCTTTTCCTTGTACACTGGTCAGCTACTCTCGGGAACATCTTATTACAATGTACCTATTTTTTCTGATACCTGTCTATAGCCTCCAAATAGTATTTTAT
Source organism: Viscum album (assembly GCA_963277665.1). Taxonomy (NCBI): domain Eukaryota; kingdom Viridiplantae; phylum Streptophyta; class Magnoliopsida; order Santalales; family Viscaceae; genus Viscum; species Viscum album. The sequence goes on from CAUJRU010000001.1 coordinate 4,318,603, forward strand.
GATGAAAAGAACCTCCTCTGATACCACTTTTTAAAATCCTAGTTTTGGGTGCCACCCAAAGGTTCCCCATAACCGGTTGGTCACATGGCCTAAAGAGCATTTCACTAAACTCCAGAGGCTATCGACTAACAGTGTGGGCCTTTGGTGTGATAGTGGATAAACTAGAACCTCATTTGTAGAGTAACACGATGCAAATAAATAGATAATAGTAATGGACGCACTGATGATTCCATGAAATAATAAACAGTAGAAAAATGCAAGTAGATAAACAACTAGAGAACATATATAAATGATGCATGTAACATATATCCAGTAAAGTAGCCCAAAAAAGTCACAATGCTGAAATACAATACCAAACCAATGTACAAAGGAAAAAATGTAAATAACACCAGTAGCATATCAAGACTCATCTTGGTCCCATACTCCCAAGCTCCAGAAATATAAAGTACCTGATGTAGAAGGTCACATTACCTTATCTATACCAGCAGTAATATAATCTGTTTGGGCCCAAAAGCATAAACCAACAGGGTGTGAGATGAATCCTAGTAGGTAATCACCAAAATATTTTTTCCTAATAGTCAGTGAATATATATTCTAGGAAGTATGCATAATGATGTAATAAACAAGGAAGTAGTCAAAAGTAAATAATCTAACAGTTCAAGCTACATTCATTTACATTTATCAAACTAAATAGCCAAACTATAACAAGTAACCTATGTGAAATTCTCATAGTCTATCACCACTAGTTAATATTAACAAAGGCTCTATGAGGAAGCACTCACTGTCAATTCCCCATGTGGTCTCATAATGGTAAACTACAGACACTCTAGGGAAGCACCAAACATCCAATTCCCCATGTGGTCTCACAACGTTGAACTACATACACTCTGAGGGAGAACTCATGTCCATCCCCACTATGGTCATGAAACGTGAATGTATAACAGACACTTTGGGAAATCCCTCACCATCAATTTCCCATATGGTCTAACTACACCAGGTTCCCACAACCCTATGTAAGTCAATCGTGAAAAAATAATATCTAGCATCCAATGTAAGTCAAATTATACTACTTGGCTAAAGAGCTAAAAAGCATGGCATAAGTATGTCTGATAATATCACTCCATCCTAACAACACTAGGAATCGAAAAAAGAGAACCATAACAGGAAAAACAAGACAGACATCCAATATCAGTTAAAACATCGGAAAACACATCCATAAAAAGGTAATTAAACCCTATTCTCAAACAAGATCCCAAACTCAACTAATAAATGCGTAACATGAATTAAAGGATTAAATTCCCTAAACATGGAATACCCCAAAATAGGGTATTGTGCACTTTGGAACATATAATTCAAAGACAAACTATGGAAAGGCACAAACCACCTACCTCGACATTGTACGATCAATATAGTTGAACCTAATGATTTGAATCGGCCAATAATGTGATAGATATAAAAAAATTCTAAAACGTTCAACCAGGGATATCTCACGAAAGTGTAGGAATCATGAGATGAGGATCAAGAAGCAGGAATAACTCACTGTGGTGATTCAAATGCAATCAGCGATGTTTTATTCAGAGCATAGATGGTCGATCAAGGGCTTAGAGATGGATCATGATCTTCAGTCACTCCTGGGAGAGATGATGTTAGAAGAAGAGTTTTATGTGAACGAGACGTGACCACGGTCCGATTTATCAAATAAAAAAAAATACAGAGCATGTTCTTTAGAAGTATATGACATGTATATTCCCTTACAAGTCCCCAATTTAGGCGGTCTCAAGGTCACCCCACACATCCATGTACTCATCCGTTACACAGCCAGTACACAACTACCCGCGACAACCAGGTACATGGCATGTACTCCTAAGTACATGGTGTGTACTCCATAAATTTCCAGAAACTCCACCCTTTCTAAAAAACATCATAATTTGAGATTCATACATGAAAATAAGATCTGTGTTCTTACATTACCACATTTCTCAATAATTACTATATCATTGTATACATTAAAGTATCATGGTAATTGACGTTTGAAATAATAATTTGCATGATTCAATATCATTACTTCAATTCGGTTATCAATTATGTGGCTCAAAATGTTTTTCACTTAAAATATAATCGCATGAGGTTTCTTTTTAGGACAATCACATATTTCTCTAACACACTCACTATTAATGTTGCACCTCATACTTCTATAATTTTATTAAATCAAAAAGTGGTTAAAATGAGCAATAATAAACAATATAATAAATTAATCAATGTAAATAACCATATGAAAATTCAACCTCTTGATGTCTTTCTATAGGATTACATTATTTTAGGCTATGATACATTTCTTTCTACAATGGTTACTTTATGTTTGGTTTTATTATAAATATTATCATAATCCTAAAGAAAAACTAAACCACACTCTGATACTAACTATTTGGAGCTACGTATTTCATTCACATATATTACATCATGTACATAATTTAAATATTACATACAAAAATAAACCCATAATATTATATCCTAATGGTTTAGTGTCTTGAGAGACATGATATATAAATTAATTATAAATAAATTTTTATTAAACATACTCCATAATATATGATTTTATCCCAAACACAACATTCATATTCTTTAAATAAAATACATAATTTAAAATATTGCATGTCACAAATAATCTGACATTTATAGGACATATGAGTGTATTGTATTTAGTTATTATCTAAATATATATCTTATAATATATTTTTTTATAGAAAATGACATAAAAATATCTCCACATATGAGGGCCCATGAACTATAATAATATTTTATTATATTAGATGATTGATAATTCAATTGAAACAAAATATAATAAACTAGAAAACTGACCGATTATTGTCTTGGAATAATAGATATATTTAAAAATTATTTACATAACATGATAATATTTCATGATAATTGAAACATACCAGAATCCGTTTTATATTGGTTATAAACAACTTCATATCCTATGGAATGGAAAAACTATGAAATGGGTGATCTCGAATTCTCAGTAAGGGGAAAACCAATACATAGGTCATTAAGCAATAGTTAATATTATAATGAAAAGGCACTATAAGAGATAAATATGTAATTAAATATTATATAGAACAATAAGAGTTTTAAAAAATCCTTGATTACAAGATATGTAATATCAAAAGAGAAAATATATACCATTGAATTATTATGTTGAATGTTGATTTGTTAAAAGTTATTCATTGAGCATTATCATATCCATGAAAATATGAAATTTCTTGCAAATGAAACATCAATTTAAACTATTGACCTAACATAGGCATAAATATCATGTAATAGTAGATAATGAATTAGTACGGGTTTCCCATATCATGGATGAGTTGGATTCAATATCTAATTCACATAATATTACAGATATATTATTACATCATGATTCTTATAGTGAAGCATGAATCAATTCTAGATTCCTATGACTATCTCAGGACATATAATGATATACACAATACATTAGATGAAAATATATTACTTTTTCCACATTTATACATATATATGAGATCCAAATGAAAAAAGCATAAATTTCTTCACAAATAACACATGGGAGGAAGCAGAAGTTTAAAAATTTCATTATAGAATCACCAAAATAAACACAGTAATGTAAATGGTTGATTCCAATAACTTAATTAACCAAAAATAGTATATAATATGATCATTTAGAATATTTTTCCTGAAAAATAATTTAAATGAGAATACATTCTTATGAGATAAACTTGATTTGGTGTTCAAATAATGAAATAGTTTTTAGAAATCATTTATTTATTTTCTGTAAATAATGAAGTTATACTCACTTTAAGCCTCAATTTTTTAAATGATCAGTTTTGTGAAATTGGAATGAAAGAAATTTTCATGTAAATAATTATAAATAAATATCAATAATAAATAGACAAAAATATAGAAATGATTCATAATGTTGAATTGATTGTTTTAAAAAAAAATTAATTTTATAATGAATCTTTAATAATGGATCCTTGATAAAGGAATTCATGATTAAAGAATGTAAGGTTATTTTAAAAAAATTGACTTTAAAAAATGAATATTCAATAACGAATAATCTTATTAGAATTAAAGGATTCAAAATATGATGTTGAAGCATTGTAAAATAAATTATTTTAAAAAACATCAATAAATGAACTTTCAAATTAAAAATGTTTATCAAAACAAATCTGCAATAGAAGAAAAAATATTTCATTTTTAAAGAACAAAAAATTACTTTTTCATACCTATGATGAAACAACATATTGCAAAAGAAGAATAAAAAACAAAATTTTTAAATGAGGTAATGTAAATATTAATTCAACCTAAGGTAACTCATAATTTTGTTTCTATATATAAAGTTTCACATTTGAGGGAAAGAAAAACATTGAAAAGGAGTGGAAAATAGTGTTTAAGAATATTTTAATTATACTCAATAACTATATATTTTTTATGAGAGAGAAATTAATTAAGGATGAATATTTGAATAAAAATGATTAAATTTTCTCATAGATAAAAAGAACGTACATCGAAATAAAAATTTAGGTTTTATGATATCAACATTGTAATAATGAATTTCAATATAGAATATTTTAACTCAATGAATGGATTTGAGTTTATAAAAAACCCTTAAAACTTTGGTATCTTATGAATAGAAGGAAATTTAATGATTTATCCTTGTATTCCTATTTGAAAAAGATGAATTACAATAATTTGGTATAAAAAATCATTATGTTTCAATCACACCATATCATGGATATCATGGTGAACAGTAATGATTAAGTCTTAAGAAATTAAATTTGAATGATTGAACACCCTTAATTTTATTCCTAAATTCCAATTAGGCACATAAATATACATTAAAACAAAAATACATATTTTAATAAACTATTATTGAAAAATATCAATAATATAAACCTTTATTAATTTTGTTTCTATCTATTCTCAACATGTATATTTGTAATTTATTATCAATTTTCAATATATGGTATGTGTTATCATGATTGTTTTAAACAATTAGCATAATAACGATGTTATTGAATGTGATTGTCTAAAATTTTGTCATTTTAAGATTATATAAATAATTTTAATTGATTTTTAATTATATTTCATGAATTTATAATTTCATCCAATGATATTTTTATTAATGTTTATTATAGATGAAATTATCGAGGAGCATGTTTTATTGATCGTTAACAAACAAGTAATGGTATCTTAATAAATGATATTGATATTAATATAAAAGATCCAAAACCAAAATAAAATAATTATATACTTATTTATATTATATTTAATCATTAATTATGTTCTTAGGATCATTCATGATATTATTTTTTAGTATTTCTTAATATGTTGTTAGTTCACCTAAACCAGAACATAACAAAATTAATGTTTGATAACTATAATGAACATGCCTTGTTTTTGAATAATATCAATATTAATGAATCAATTTGTTATTATCTGAATAATATTTTGGTTTTTATAATTATTTTTATGTACATGAATAAATTTTTACAATGTTTTATTATAACCATGAGACGTTACATTGTGGAGTCAGTTGTATACACAACACACAGTTAATGTTTTTCTTTTCACTGGACGAGAAGGAAAAGAGGAGGACTGTAATTATTCCAATACATAATAATATATATATTATATATATATTATTTATTATTCAATTTAATACCCTTAATTAGTGATGATATGTGGTGGTGGGAAGATGATGTAGTTTGTTCATAAAGGCAGTAGTTTTCAAAATGCATGAATGAATGTTTCTATTATAATAATGGAAAAGTGGAAATGTGTTTAATATTTACTCAATTAGAATAAAAACAATAAGTAAAAATTAATACTTATTACATAATATAGAATTTATTTAATCATATCAGAAAATAAATTCTTGAATGTATCAAAATTAGGATAAATAAATACCGACATTGAGGATATGAGTTTCACATTAGAAAACACTATTAAAATTGAGTATATATGATAATTTAATATTAATATATGTTAAAGGATATTAAATTTAATTATCGGGGAATGAAATATTATAATAATATAATGGCAAAACAACATTCATTGAGTGGTATTGAGAGTTGTTGATACGTCACTTTTTGTCAAAAGTGAGCCCATAGGCTCTAATATAAACGAAATGAAATGTTACAACAGTCCGGAAGAGGGTATTTTTCAATTTTACAATTAAAAGATGAAGATAACATTACTATGGACATATTTAGATTAACATCACACCTCAGAAGTCCCTCCCAGGTTCACAAGACCACCATAAAAGTAGTTTTCTTCATGAAATATGTGTGTGATGATTAAATTCATGGAAGAGAGCACACCGAGGTAATTTTTTCATTCCGTTATCAGCTTCCATGAAAGGTGGATTACCCCCATCCAAATAGTTCGATTAATGGTAATACAGTCACACTCAAACCAGATGTTGTTCTACTTTTATTGTTTTTTAGTGCATACATCTCTGATGAAAACATCCTTTCAGCTTAGAGAGTAGTGGCATGGGCCCATTTTATTAGTGGTGATAATGGCATTTTTAAAATATTTTATCTTAATATAATGAGGTCACATGTTTCACATTTTCTGTGGATATAAAATTTTCAGTAATGAAGTATTTGATTAGATAAAGGGTAAATTCCCCTATTAATTCATTTTTTAAAAAAAATTACGCATCAATATACTTCTTTTATTCATATAATCTTTTATTTTTTATTTTTTGGTTTTATCATAGTAATTAATTATTTTGAATGTAATTTATTTTAAATTAATAAAAATAATCTGTACAATATTAATTTAGTTTTTCATAATTATTTAAAATATAAAATTCATTTTATCATTAAAATTTTCATTGTATAATAAAAATTAATTTTAAAAGTATCTCATTTCTTGTGTAAAAACCTGTTTTTAGAAAATTTGAATTTTTAAGATTACTATATATGAGTTGGATAAGATTATAAATTTTTTATTATCATGATTTATATTCATTTACAATAAAAACTAAATTTAATTATTATTTCACATCAATCCAAAATAAATATTTTAAAATATAATATTTAATTAAAATAACAAAAATTTTCTTTTATTTAAATATTTTACATATGTTGTTAAAAATTGATTTTATAAATTTATAATATTACTTATAAATTCATATTATTACTCTAAATTTCTTCTCGAATCATTAATTTTTTTATAATTTTTTAAGTTACACTTATACCATTATATTTTAAAAAATTATACTATTTTAGTAAAAAATATATTTTTCTATTTTATCTTAAAAGAAAAATATTATAAAAAATTCTACAGAAATACTTATAATTTTAATTATGAAATTTAAAATTGAAAACATATATTTTATTTATCTATATTAAAGTATAAATATTGTTAATTTTTTTTATAAAAATATAAAGTAAAAATAAAATTGTATTTAATGAAAAATATCAATTATGGCCATAAAGTGTTCTTGATATTACCCCATAGAAATTTATAATTGAATAAATTATAATATATTGTAACATTTATTTGTATCTCATATAGTATCCTAATAATCATTTTATGGAGGAAGTTTTATTTTATTAAAATATAAAACAATGAGAATGAATAATCCATATTTTGTAATATTAAAATACATTAATTACATATCATCTAAATGATTTAAATTTTAATACAATACTATATTTTTAATTACAACTGGCTTTATTCATCATATATTTTTTAATAAATTTTCTTATGGTATGTCATGGCTCATTTTTTTTTCATGACATGTTAGAAAGATAATAAAAAATCAATTTATTTACAAAAAAATATATTCCAGAATCTAATGATGTTACATTCTCTCTCCCCCACATAAAAAATTATATCCTCACAATTTTGAAAATCATCCAATAATTCCAATATTTAATTATATATGAAATACTTATGTGAATCAAGATAAATTTTTAGAGTCATATCAAACCAATAGGAATTTGAAACATTTATTTTTCCTTATAATAGGATTATAAATTCCATTTAGTTTTTCACTATCAATTTTATAAAATATTCTATCATTATTCAGTATAGAGACTATAATTATTTAATCTTGTTATAAGGTATATCATAATAATCCATTAATTGATAGAAGATGATTAATATGGAAGATGATCTCATTATTTCATTGAATATTTCCCCTCTAAGTGTAGATAACCTATAGAGGCCCAGGTTAGAAATGAATTAAATAATACAATAATCACATGATTAAAATAATATACCTCAAAAAATCACATATCCCAATGACCAAATAGTTTTGTAAATGTTAATATCAATATAAAATGATTATATTATTATCCTTTCTGATCATTTCTCAATAATCACACTTATATATACCATTTTCTATATATCTCCCATGATATAATCTTAATTATAAATTGGTGAATTGAATTAATAAGGAATGAACGATATCAGAATCTCTGTAAGGGAAAACATATTATTACAAGAACAAGAAACATGTTCAGGAATAAAATTTCATTATACATTATCAAAAGACCACAATTGTTAATTTTATAACATGTTAGAGTAAGAGATGATCTTAAAAAATTACTATATTGAAGCAAAAAAATATTTATTTTTTAATGAAAATTTTAATAGTCATTTAAGAAGTGACCATGAAAAAAAATAGTCCAATACATTTAAAATAATTCATAATCCTAAATACAAACATTTTCATTAAAATTAGATGCTTGTTGAAATTTTATCATAATTTTATGAATAACATATAAATATTTAATATCTCAATAAGAAACATTGAAATTCGGAACAACAATTAAAATATGGAATCTAATGTGATAAAACTGATTAATCCCATTATTATGTGAAAAAATTCATTATTTCCCTTTATAAAAATTTCAGAAACCCACCATTCCCACGCCTATGTGAATAAACACGTAATCTCAAATCAGTACTATCCCATTAGATATAAAAATAATCCAATGAATTGGAGGGTGATATAAGACCCCACCGATCGTCATCCAAACATATGTGTTCTACATAATTTAAATAATCACCTTACCTTAAAGAACATAAGGAAAATAATGCGATTTATAATTATATAATTGAAAATCGTTAATTTTTTATAAAGTATCCATGTAAGTTATATGGGATTTGTGAAACAACAAAATGGAATAAAATAACATCCTAAATTGAATCATTTGATACCAAAAACTAAATCTCCCAATATAATCCAATAAGAATTCCAAAATATATTCTAAAAGAACAAATATAAATCATGTCAAGATATATAATTTGAAATATAGTGTGTAAAGAGAAACATATATAAAAAAGGAGAATCCATTGAATCATTTTTGAAAAAACCTATGTAAAATTCATAGTTATATCTATATTTTCCGAAACTCAACTTTGTTTTCATTAATCGAAGTGAATATAAATTATTTCATAAAAAATGTGTCAATTAAAAAATTGTTTCCCACAAATAAAAAAAGTTGAACTAGTTCAAAAATTATTGACTTAGAAATAATTTTTAAAGAAGAAACTTTCGAACTCAATGAAATTATATTTAGTTAGGAAGTCCCTTAACATTACCCTTGACATACACTAATGTTATTTATCAACCCATATCATACATATAAACATATTATTTAACAATTTTAGATCATTAATATATGTATATATTTATTTATTTATTTATCTATACCATAAAATAATAACAAATTCATTTCTTGATTAATTTTTTTTGTAATAATTTTAAAAAATATATATTTCTTATATCAAAATCAATTTGTTCACACATAATAATATTAATACTATTACCATTATTTTAGAAAAATTTCACAATAAATATATATTTAATAATAATTTAATATATAACTAACTTTATTTTTATGTCCTTCAAACCATTCAATAATATCATTAGTTAAGATTCATAAAAAAATTAATCAATTACATCTTATTTCAAGGATTTTACAAAATGAAAAAGGTACATAAATAATAAGTTCAATACTTAATATAATTTTCAAATAACCACATAACACTAATATGGGTAGTAGCACTAATAAAAAAATTACTATAATGATTATATTTAATTCACCATATAATTATTGTGTAATGATATTTGGGAGTGTGATATTATGAAGAAAACATTAGATTGAGATAATAATTAGGTTGGAGACGTGATCATTCCTTAGAAATCCCCTTAAAATTAATGGGAATTTTGTAACTATAATTTACTAAGAGATTATTTCCATGGGGTAGGGTTCAAGGGAGATTAATATAATATAGTTTAAAATAGTAGATATAAGTTTATGATTTTCATTGAATGGTGGAAGTGGAACGCTTTTATAAGAGTAGAAAATGTGAAATTTTTGAATCATTTGTCATTTTACGACAATTTCAAGAGACTATTCCAGGATAAATGGGTTATTTGTGGACATAAATGGATTGGAGGGTATATTTGTGTCATTATATGTTCGAAAAATTCTACAAATATTTTTATTTAATTTAAAGGGGTTTTACCATTAAGGATTTATACATTATCCTTCCACTTTAAAAGATTGTATCTTGTTTTTTGAAATGAAATTTTATGATTTATTAAGACTATTGAACAACCCATATAAATAAAATTTTCATTTAGGAAACTAGACTTATTATTTTTTTAATCCAGTTTTATTTATATAAATTATAAAATTGTATTTGATATTAAAATAGATAAGGAGTAGAAAAACAGTTTCATTTGAAAAATACCATTTTGACAATTATCGATTTTTAATCTTATTTATTATATATTACTAATTAAATAAGTGTTAAAATATTTATTTATGTTTTTATAAATAATATTATATTCTATTTTTAATTAAATCCAATTCAATTTACTTTTTCTAAATTTATTGATTTTAATGAATCATTAATTTTCAATTAATCACTTCACTATTATCATGGTATTTAGTATTAATACTAACGGCATAAATTTTATAAAAATTAAAATTAATACTTTTATATACATGGAAATTTTTAATCTAAATTATAATTTTGATTATATCAATTATATTTATTTGTAGGGAAATAAATCATAATTTTTTAGGTTGTAACACATAAAAATGTGTATTTTTGAAAACTGTATTTTTTATGAATAATACTTATGTAATGGAAAAAATAATAAAATTTATATATTACTATGATATTATGAATATTTCTATAATACAAGTATAAATTAGTTTACTTCAATAGAAATCCATGCATAATAAATTCTGATTAAAATTATATTGTATTATAATCCATCAAAATGGTCATATAATTAAAGATAAAATTAATGAACAAATCGATTATGTGTATAAAATGTAAGTCCACATAAGTCTGGTGGAAAGAAAATACAAAACAATATAATTAAACGCATAATCATAGAATATAAATTATAATTCTAGAGTAATCTAACACAATGAAAAGAAATTGAGTTATGAAAGTTATTACCATTTTATAATTTTGTTTTCAAATCATATAGGATGAAATAAAAAAAATTGAGACATCAGATACCATGGATTATTATGTAATCATGATATTATATGTAAATGGGTAAGTATATTAAAAATTAAAATTAAAATATGTGAATAAAGTTATAGTATTCCTCAATAATGATAAAAGATATTTTTTCCCTTACATAGTGTATTATTTTATGACGTCTTAGCACCCTTTCATGAGAAATACTTCTTTATTACTATTTTTTCTTCAGATTAATTCAGTATTTTCTCATGCATGTTTTAACATGAAAGTTCTAGTATGATTGAATAATGTATATTTCTGGTATATAACAAATTATATTAATTTAATAAACATATTTTCGTTCATTGTATACAATTTAAGAATCATTATTGAAATTTGAACATAGATAGTGGGTCACATTACATAGTAGAGACAGTAGGTTGTATGTACGAATGAGTGGCGTTATAATTTCCTTAAAGGGTGAATGAGTGAGGAAGTTTGTGATAAATTTATTTTAAAAAATCAGTATCATGGAATATATGTCACATATATTCATTAATATTATCCATAATACATTCCATTTAAACCATATGTGAAATATGAATAACATTGCTTCATGAGACGACAATCTGCCGTTCACTCGAGCAATGTTATCATAATTTCAATGGAATCAAAATTGATAATTTATATGTGATATTAAAATTATATAAATATAATACTATCATAGATATCATATAATTGTGTGAAATATATCATTACATATATACTTTAGTGGTGGTCTTGGAAAATGAATTACAACACTTTGCTAGGCGGTAGTCCGACAAACACATAATAAAAAATTTAATTTCCCATTTGATGGAAGAATTTTTAGATATAGGTTATTAAATTAACATAATAACATCTCAGTATATTTAGGATAATTATGATATTTTGTAATTATGTTCACAAAAATTTTGAGGAGGTGGAAGAGGAATCAAAAATAAAATTGTCAATCAATAAAATTACTTTTTTTTCAAAGATCATTTTTAGGATTGAACCAATTGCATACATAGTTTGTATTTATGGTCCAACTAATGGATATTTGTTGTTATGATAGGGTTAACGAAATTATATGGGAATGTATTTCACATACCAGATGTGTTTGGAAGTGTGAATACGGGAGTAGAAGGGGTGGAATTTTATAATTTGTGGAGTGAAATGATATGGATCAGATTCGGCCCAAGGAGAATAATTTTGGACTTGATAAAAGTTTCAAGCCCAGTTGTTATTCGAATTAGACCAGCCCGCACTTCTTGATGTGCAACACTATGGTGGGCCTCAACGCAATTATTTGGGGCCCAAAATCATTTATCCACATGGAAATGGGTGGAAATTCGTAGCAGCACATTAATGAGGAGAGAGAAGGTAGGGAAAAGTATCATTAAGAGAGAATCCCTCCACCTTAGCTAGTGGGTTCATTAAATGGAATGGGAAAGTGCTGTTTTATGCTTTTTATCTACCTTTTGGGTTCCCCATTCCTTGTAACTCGAATTGGGTCATTTTTCTTTCTTCATTTTGTCGTTATAATGTATTTTTATCCCTTTGTATTGAGAGTTTTTTAATTGGATGAATTTGTGAAGTTTTCCATGCATTCTTCTAATTTTAGCCTCTTCCCTTTTCCCAGAATTGGTGGTGCAACTCCATTGCTGGTGACGTGGTCTTTAAACATAGAGAAACCTTGGTGGGTGGCTTTTCCTTTAATCCTTGGTTGATTCGGCTACATTACGCAGGTCATCCTCACTTACTTGTTTTGAGATTTCCGGCGACGCTTCAGTTGGTATCAGATCCGCAGTTTCAACGAGTAAGTTCTATTGAATCCTTCTTGTTACTCTCCATGATGTCTCTCAAGAGTGTCTCTTCTACTCCTCCTGCTCCATGGGAAATAGATAACACACAACTACAATCGAAAATTACTAAAATCAGTGGGAAACTTGCTCAACTATTGAGAGCGTGGTGACCAGACTTCCCTCCACCACAGCGGCATCCCCGATGTCCATCACCCCATAATAGGCAGAATCCAGCAGCATTTTATGAAGATCGTGAAAATAGTGATGATTCCAGTGATTCAGAGGTAGATATGTAAATAAGAAGAGATTATGAAGATATTGAAAGAGGGTTGAAGATTGACATTCCATATTTTTTTGGGAGTATGAATCTGGATGAATTTCTAGATTGGATATGAGAAATAGAACGGTTCTTTGAATTTAAGAATTGTTCTGACGAGAATCAGTGCAATGTAGGCTTTCTGAAATTTAATGATTATGCATCTCTTTGGTGGGAAAATCTGAAGAAATAGCGGGAACATGATGCCAAATGAAAAATACTCTCATGGGTGAAGTTGAAAAAGATTTTGAGAAGATGATTTGTGCCTGAGAATTATAAGCAAGATCTTTATTTCTGAATGCATAGCCTGCTGCAGAGAGACAAATCTGTTGAAGAGTATATTCAGGATTTAGATCATTTATGGATGCGAAGTGATGTTCCAAAATATAAAGAGCAAACAATTTCAATATTTTTGGGTAGATTAAATGAATAAATTTCACAATCAGTTGAGTTGCAACCATTCTGCTCACATGATGATGTTTAAAAACATGTGATCAAGGTGGAAAAGCAAAAGCGGACCTCAAATGCACCGATGCTCAAAAATTACAATAGAGGTACAACTTTTTATAAAGTTATTTCTTCTAATAAATTTGGTTTGGTAAGAAAGAATTTGGAAGGAACAGGATGTTGGATAATGGGAAAGAGAAGGCTATGGAATAACAAAAAGGGAAGTCCATCTCCTTTGAGTGTGGGAATCGAAAGTGTTTCAAATGCCATGGGTATGGTCATTTTCAGGACAATTTCCCTAACAATCGAATTATTACTATTAAGGAGATTAAAGAGATTGAAGAGGAAATCAAAGAGGATGAACATGATGGAGAAGAATCCGAAAATGTGATACATGTTGTGGAAGAAGCTGATGTGGGAAACATACTGGTGCTACAAAGAGTTTTGCAAGCTCAAATTTTCCCGCAAGAATATCAAAGCGAAAACATGTTCCAAACTAACTTCACCATTAATCAGTAGGTATGAATGGTGATTATTGATAGTGGAAGCTATACAATTGAGGCTTCAATAGCACTAGTGGATAAATTGAAGCTTCCAACTCAGAATCATCCTCACTCATATAAATTGGAATGGTTAAACAATGGGAGAACACTCCAAGTCAACAAACAAGTTCTGATTTCATTCTCCATTGGTACAAACTATGTTGATGAAGTATTTTTTGATGTTATTCCTATGTATTCTTGTCACTTGTTGTTGGGAAAGCCTTGGTAGTTTGACAGGGTAGTGAAATATGATTGGAGGAAGAACACATATACTTTTCTATCTGGGGAAAAGAATATCACACTTTCTCCATTGAAGTCATCCCAAAATCATCCAGGAAAATCTGTTCCGGAAGTGCCCAACGGTAGTCTCTTTATCGACAAAGCTCATGTGGAGAAATACATAGTTAAGAAAAATCCAGTTTTTGCTTTATAGATTATGGAAAAGTCATTCCATGAGGAGAAGGTTCATCAACATCCATTAGATCATTTGTTAATTGGGGAATATAATGATGTTTTTTCAAATGATCTTCCAACTAGATTACCACCATTTAGAGGCATTGAACAATAGATTGATCTTGTACTGGGTGCACAATTGCCAAATAAACCAGCATATCGGTGTGATCCTAGAGAATCACGGGAATTTCAGAATCAAGTAGATGAGTTGATGGATCGAGGATTTATAAGGCCAAGCATGAGCCCGTGTTTTGTTCCATCGTTATTGGTGCTGAAGAAAGTTGGTACATATCACATGTGAATTGATAGTAGAGCTATCATTAATATTACCATAAAATACAGGTATCCCATTCCATGACTCGATGATATTATTTATGATCTAAATGGTTCATCAATCTTTTCAAAGGATGATCTTTGTAGTGGATACCACTAGATTCTAATGAAGGAAGGGGATGAGTGGAAAACGACCTTCAAAACTAATGGCGGGTTGTTTGAGTGGCTGGTCAGGCCATTCGGCCTCTCAAATTCTCCTATCACATTCATGCGACTCATGAATGATGTTCTGAAACCATTCATTGGAAAATTTGTGGTTGTTTATTTGGATGATATTTTGATTTATAGTAAGGATGTAGAGAGCCATGGGGATCATCTTCGGTGGGTATTTGAGGTTCTATGGAAACAAAACCTGTATAGAATGCTGAAAAAATTTAAGTTGTTTTAAAAAAAAGTGGTGTTTCTGGGATATGCTCTAACCATAGAATGCATCATGGTGGATGAGTCTAAAGTGTAATCAATAAAGTCATGGCCACAACTAGAATCCATCACTAATGTTAAAAGTTTCCATGGTTTGGCATCAATTTATCGTTTCTTTGTTCCCTATTTCAGCACTATCATGGCACCTATCACTGAATGCTTGAATAGGGGGAAATTTGAGTTGTCAATGGTTGCAAATGAATCATTTGAAATCATTAAGAAAAAGTTGCGTGAAGCACCGATTTTGG
This sequence comes from Viscum album, assembly GCA_963277665.1. Lineage (NCBI taxonomy): Eukaryota > Viridiplantae > Streptophyta > Magnoliopsida > Santalales > Viscaceae > Viscum > Viscum album. The sequence continues at coordinate 4,334,681 of CAUJRU010000001.1, forward strand.
CCTTTCATGATTTTGATCATGTTTTTGAAGTGTAATGTGATGCTAGTAGAGTTTGGATAAGCGATGTTCTCATCCAAAGAATGTCTCCTATTTCATATTTTAGTGAGAAACATAATGATTCATGAAGGAATTATAGAACCTATGATAAGGAATTTTATGCAGTTATACGAGCCCTCGATCATTGGTCTCATTATTTGAGACCGAATTAGTTTGTTCTTCATTATGACCATCATCCATTGAGGTTTATCAATGGTCAAAACAAGCTGAGTTCGAGGCATGAAATGTGGGTGGCATTATTACAATCATTCCCATTTGTGTACAAATACAATAAGGGCAAAGATAACCTGGTGGTAGATGCTTTATCTCAAAGTTATGCATTACATACCATTATAGATGCACGAATTCTTAGATTTCAGCTTATGAGAGAAGATTATCATAATGATATGGAGTTTTATTCTATTTTAATCCAATGTCAAGATGGATTTGTGGGGGATTATTCTGTACATGATGGGTTTCTCTTAAAGAGAAACAAGTTGTGTGTTCCAAAGGGTAATTACCAGGACATTCACATTCGGGAAGCACATGAAAGGGGACTTTATTGTCATTTTGGAGTGCTTAAAACCTTAGATATACTAAAGGATCATTTCTACTGGATGAAGATCCAATCAGACTTCCAAGAAATTCTTTTGAGATGTGGAACATGTCAAAGAGAAAAGATTCCTTTCAAGCCTGGTTTATACACTCCGTTACCTATTCCGGAGCAACCATGGGAAGATCTCAGCAAGGATCTCATTATGGATTTACCAAAGAATCCGCAAGGTAAAGATTCAATAATGGTTGTAGTTGATCGATTTTCTAAGATGGATCATTTCATACCTTTTAATAAAGCTTAAGTTGTGGTGAATGTGGCAGAATTTTTTTTCAAAGAGATTGTTCGCCTTTATGAAATTCCTCGGTGCATCTTTTCAGATAGAGACACAAAATTTCCCAGCCATTTTTTAGAGGAAATTATGTGGGAAATTCGGTACGAAAATTCTTTTCATCACATCACATCACCCTCAAACAGATGTTCAAACATACGTTACCAATAACACATTGGTCACTATTCTGAGAAAATTGGTGAACAAGAGCATGAGAGATTGGAATTTGAAACTTGAAAAAGCATAATTTGTATACAATAGATCCCCCAGCTCTACCACTTGGCATTCTCCATTCGAAGTGGGTTATGGAATCAATCCAATCTCTACTATAGAATTGTGCTCTTTGCCTCTTTATTTTCAAGTGAATATAGATGCGGAGGAGAAGACAGAGCAGAATAAGAAACTCCATGAATCTATTCATGCTCAAATAGACAGTTCTAATGAAGCATACAAGAGGTGAGAAAAAAGCATCAAAACCAGGACAATTTCCAACCAGGATACAAAGTGTGGATTCACCTTCACAATGAGATATTTCCATCCAAAAGGAAGAGAAAGCTGGCACCACGAGCTGAAGGTCCATTCAATGTGCTTGAATGAGTGGGAAACAACGCCTCCAAAATTGATTTACCAGATGATTTTAGCGGTGTTTATGCAATGTTCAACATTGGGGACTTATCTCAATGCATTGAAGATGTTGATGTCATGGATTTGAGGGAAAAACCTCTTTAACCAAGGGTATATGATATAGATCAGATTCGGCCTAAGGATAATAATTTTTCACTTGAAAAAAATTCAAAACCAATTCTTGTTCGAATTGGACTAGACCACACTTCTTGATGTCCAACACTATGATGGGCCACAAAACACTTATTTGGGGCCCAAAATCAATTATCCACATGGAAATCGCTTGAAATTCATAGCAGCACATTAACGAGGAGAGAGAAGGTGGAGAAAAGTATTATTAAGAGAGAATCCCACTACTTTAGCTACTGGGTTCATTAAATGGCTTGGGAAAGTGTTGTTTTATTCTTTTTATTTGTAGTTTGGGTTCCCCATGCCTTGTAACATGAATTGAGTGATTTTTTATTCTTAATTTTGTATTTATTATGTATTTTCATCCATTTGTATTGGGAGTTTTTGAATTGGACGAATTTGTGAAGCATGCTTTTCATTCTTCTAGCTTTAGCCTCTTCCCTTTGCCTGAAATTGGTGGTGCAACTCCATTGCTGGTGACATGATCATTAAACGTGGAGAAAACTTAGCGGGTGGATTTGCCTTTAAGCCTTGGTTGATTTAGCTACATTACGCTGGTCCTCTTCTCTTACTCGATTTGAGCTTTCCGGTGACACATCAAGAAAACACATGAAATTTAGAAAAGATTACATTACCAATTATTTTTTATCATGGAAAATCATATTAAATGGACCAAAATCAAGCCATAGAGGTTATAGTTTCTTCATAATTCCATAAAATGTGTCTTTTACTTGTTGGCAGGTCATTTTAATACCTTAAATTTCAATTTAACCCGCACTAAATCAAATTTTACCTAAACTTGGAGAATTATGTTTTACAATATTTACTAATAATATTGGAATAAATGTATATTGACAAAATAATATAGTATATATGATGCTGATTAAAAATATGAAATCCATTTTTCCATATTTAATTCAATGATGTGGATGAATTCAATTTACATTTGTAACATCATACGCGACAATAATGTGAGTTTCCAGAGTGAGAATTCCAAAATGAATAGACTATCTAAATGTCAAATTTCAATTTTGAACTAATTCCAATGACCTAAATGAGTTAAATTTAAATAATTTTGAACTAATTTTACTTTAATAAAAATTTAAAATATAGTCTGACTTTTAAAATTATTTTAAAACAAGTGAAAAAATTCATCATTTTCACCATTCATCAAAAAATAATACATTTCAGAAAAACAAATCACCCTAATATTAATTTTATTTGATAACATAAAAAATGATGTATCTTTTATCTAATAAATTATATATATTTTTTAAAAATTATTTTTAATTTAACTAGGAAAATTTTGATATTATTTACATTAATTAGAATATAAAATTTTTAGAAAAAAAAATAATTTTGTTTCAAAAAAATTTCTTTTTATTAGAAATTTTTATTTTTATTAATAATATATTTATAACCAATGAATTTTTCATTTATGTGTAATCTATATACTATTAGTATATTTTATAGTACAATTCATTCTCTCCATCTTAATGACTACCTTATGACAGTAACATTTTAAAAAGTAATATTTTAGTAGAGTATTGTGTTTCATTAATACAAAATGTTGCGGGAAACACAAACTATGGAAGACATTGAATTTATTTAAAAATAATAATGTAATAAATTTTTAGTGTGTAATATTTTCTACTATTCTAGGTCTTATGTGTCACACATTCTATATATCATTATATTCATCTTTTAAAATCTCAGGGCATTAAATTAATCCCCCATAAATAAATTGTGTCCTCACAATTGAATCTTGATCTCAGAAATCAAGTGTTGTACATTAGAAAATATAATTATTATATACCAAATCATAAAAATGTACAATAAAAAATCCTATTTATAAGGGAGAAATGGAATCAAAAAATAAATATTGAATAAAACATAAGTAAGTTTCCAACTAGGAGAATAATGGTGGAATGTGAATATATCGACATGGAATAAAAGTGTAAATAATTATAGAGGCAGAAAGAAACCATTGATCGTAATAAATTGAATGATGAAAAGAATGTTATGGATCCCAAACCTATAAAACATTAATTAGTTACATGTCCATTTATTGACCCATTATTAAGGTAATAGTATAAATTTTTTATTTCAATATCCTTTTCTGAAAGGTGAGGAATTATTTTACAATCTACGAATATATGGAAAAATTATTAATAGATATCATATATATATAATTTCATCCTTATGTTATACTTTCAAAAAATTTAATATTCATTTATTATTCATGGTAATGAATATCCAATGTGAAATTTTCCATCTAGAAGAACTACATTAACTCATTATAGATAGAATAATCTTTTAAAAAATAATAATATGTTAACACTCTCTTTAAAAATTAAACAAAACTGAAATGATTACTACATGCTATGATAATAAAAAAATGTACCAGTGTGAAAATGAATAAATAATATTTTTTATTTATAAATTTTGGTCGAAGGATAAATATAGGTTACTCTCCAAATAAATAAACCTACATTCTAATTATAATCAATATTTTCAAAATTAGAGACTTGTTTCACTACCACCATGATCTCATAACCTTTTAACATACATACACAAAATTATAATATAATTATTCAGAAATAATACTTTAAATTAATGATAATGGTTTTATATACCACATCCTAATAGAAAATATCTTGAAATATCATTAATTATGTCAAAAAAATGAATTTATACTCTAATATGTTTTACTAAATCAAATTAAAATTTTACAATCAAACAATTTAGGTAAAAAAAGACATACTGACCAGTTAATCACATTTTCCAGTGGTTGGAATAACACCCTTGTCTCCCTTCGATTATTAGTTCAATCCCTATATCTTTTCTAGATGTAATTGGTTGTCCTGTAGCTTGTTGGTTGGAAATTTTATAAAACCATATTAATATAAATCCAATAACATTCCAAAATTATAAAAACATATAATTAGCTCTTAGAAAAAATAAGATAAACCCTAAAAATGACATATACATTTAATATTACATCAATATAAGTTATGGAATTCATTATTACATAAATGTTTCATATACAAATCAAATATGTTGTGTTCCAAATTTTTTTTTCCAAAAATATAACTATTCTTGTTATTTTCCAAGCAGAATAATTTTCAAATTAGAAATTTATGTCTTTGAACTTATGATCAATATTTATCTAAAAAATCCATTGATGGTATCTGTAACACTTATCTTTATAAAAAAATATTCCTATAAAAATTAACATATTCCATAGAGTTTTTATGAATCATATATCCAGAATTCCAATTGTAAAATTACATATAAAATTTAACTCCTGATTCTTAATACAAAAATATTTATATTGACTTATTTCAATATATTTACATCCTTCGTATTGGGGTTAATATCTAGAAGATTTCTTTGACTCAGATAATACTCTTGTTCCCAAAACATAATAAAAACCCATAAATAGATCCCCATGCAGAAATGTATATAAATCCATAGCACAATTCATTTTTTTTTTGAAATTAATTACTTTATTCCCTTCTATTCTATTCAAAAAACATTCTCCAACTCATTTGAGATAGTTTTCTTGCTATCCAATTCTACATTTCTAATATGATAGAAATTAATACTTATTTCACATATCTTCTTCACCACATGAACTCTTAGAGAACTCCATATTTCTCTTCTCCAGTGATTCTATGAGTATATTAAGGTATAGGTTTTTAATCTTATTTACTGATAAATGATTATCAATAATTTTGATAAATTTTACTCATGTAGTCATACCATTTTATTTATAATAGTCCAAACATTTTCCATTATATTCAAGGTATATACGATTCCTTTGGGTACCAACCACTAAATAAAATAGAAATGAAATGTATGAGAAACAAAAATCATATTCAAGAAACCACATATTAATTTATAAGATATGTAAATAATGACACCACATTTTCAGTATTAGGAACCATATTTATAACTTATTTCATTCATTATCATAATCTATTCTAATCCTTCATCATATTTTGAAAAATAATGTGTATTATTAATAGAATATCCACGATGAGTGTTAAATTAGGCGAGTGAAAGGAATTTGTTCATAAACGAGGTAATTATAATTTCAATTTCAACATAAAATTTTCAAAGATACTTCCCCTAGGTACATCTTTACAAGAACCACATCGAATTTTAGAATCAAGATAGGGATTTATTTGATGTAACTACCACATTATCTACACCTTAATTAAAAATTATAATGATATTATATATTTATCCTCAAAATCTAATCTAGGGTTATGTTAATTATTCAATGTTTTATTAAAACTAATTCACATGGTTTCTAAAAAATATTCTCTGATATAAACAATGATGACCTCGAACCTAGTATCCTATAGCTTGTGTCTACTGAATTATATTGGCATAAGATATAAATAATGGAATCTTTATGTACAGAAAAAATTATTAGTCATTGTAAAAAAGTTACATAATTTAGTCGATTATTAAATTAAAATATAAATAGACAACATAGTTTCTTTAGAATATTATTATTCCTTCTATAATATCCTTTCATATTATTCATAGTATATATCCAAGATACTAGGTTAAGGAAATAAAATTATGACGAGCTTAAAGGATTAGTAAGAGTTATGTAAATTTAAAGCTATAATGAGTCTATTAGCATAATACAAATTGAATGTTAAATAATTGAACACACATGGAATATAATAAACTATAATATCAAGAATATAAATGTATTAATCCATATGAAATGTTAAATAAGTTAAAAAATTTCAATTTAATCCATAAATGAAAATAAAATGCATCTTTTAGATAATACCATTAAAAAACTCTTTGATAATGCTAACAATATTCTTAATAAAATAATGATTTATTATTGAAAATCACCATCTTAAAAATCTTGATACAACTTATTCTATGAAAATTAAAAATACAATTTAAGACTACTTGTATAATCTATATAACATTAGCATTGTGATTATGTAAATGAAAATATTTACGCATCGAGGGGCTATATAATTTTACACCCTACCCATCACTATATGTCCAAATAATTATTCACATATTCATTGATCATTTTAATTCAAGATAAATAGTCCTTATCATCAAACATTTGTATTGAGTAATGAATATAGATATGTGAATATTAATAAAGATACAAAAATATGTTTCCATATAGAACATTGTATGTTGAAATGATTTACCATTTATGAAATAAATATATCCTTGATATGTAATATGGATATTTAGGGTAAATTTAATGCCCAAATAAATTGAATATTAGAATGAAATGTTATTGTCCTCAAATATGAATCATGAAAGTGAATGTTAATATTTTCCATTATTAAGAAAATCTTAGAAGATCAATAGAATGTATAATTATATTGTTAATAAATCATATCCAAAGTGATTTATAATTAAAATAATTGTTTTTTTCATTAACAAATATAAATATAATAATAATTTACGTATAAACATTCTTGAGAAAAATATACTTTTTATATTAAAAATAATTTTTTAAAACTAAAGGTTCATAATAATATTTTTATTTTTTTATTTGAGAAGGAAAAATAAGACTTATAATTGAAACATTTAAAAATTGTCTGTTCATGTCCGTAGGGAATATTTTTCATGTCATACATATTAAAACAAATATTCCTTTATCATTTTTAGTAAAATAATATTTTCCATTGTTTGGAAAATGTATATTTATTTCTTTGATTTTTTTTTGAAATGAATACTTTTATAAATATTTATATAAAAAATAATTTTAAGATTTTTTAATAAAAAATGATATTTTTATATAAAACATGATTTTTAATGAATACTTATTTTGAACCAAATATATAAATAAAGATGGATTTCATTAAAAAAATTTACTCAATAATGTTATGTTCCAAAGAGTGAAAAATGTACAAATTATTTTAAAAATAATTAAAAAATATAAGATAATAAAATTAATCAGTTATGTGAATCAAATGTAAATAATCATAAAAAAGATGAATTAAAACATATAAAAATAAAAATTTATTACACTCATAATCATTGAATATCAAAGAAAATAAAGAAGTAGTATAACCAAATGAATGTAAACTGTGTTTTGAAATTCATCAATAATTGGTTATTTTCAAGAAAAATATTTTAGAAAGAAATAATTCAAATTGACACATAAAATAAGATGAATTTTTAATGAAATATGATATTTCATATTCATGTTTTATTATATGCTAAATATAAAAGAAATTATGTGTATAAAATCATAATATTCCCCAATAAAGGGAAATTGAAATGGAGTCCCTTACCCCATGTTTCCCTTACCATGAACATGCTTTATCATCTTATATAATGGTTTAAATCTTGATTATAATTTATATTGGAAATATATTATTATTTATAATATCAAATATGATACTTTTCTATCATCGTAGCACCAATTTGTTAATAGTAGTTTATTATAACTCTTTTTTGAGCGACGACTGCTGTGTTTTCTAATGCATGTCTTAAATGGAATTGTATGATAACTGATAATATTATATAGGTCAAATATAGACAGAATTATATTTATTTTAAAATATCTTTTTATTTAATTACATATAAATTTATAATCATTATTCAAATTTTATCATCAGAGTGGATCATATCGCTTTGGGGAGATGGTATGAGAATCATAGGCACGAGATATATTATCATTTCCCTAAAGAGTTAATCAGTTAGTAAATAAGCCATATATTAGTTTCAAATAATAAATATCATTTCATATATATCAAATATATTCTTAAATTTATCATTATTACATTCCATTTAAATTGTATTTGAATAACAAATGTCATTACTTAGGGAATTGTTAGTTCAATGTATACCCAAGCAATGTTGTCTTATATTAAATGGAATTGAATGTATGCATGTATATTTCATATTATAAATACAAAGTTCTAATAATTTCATAATAATAATATATAATCTTTAAATTCCTTTCTATATTAATCCCTGAATGGTGTTTAAGGAAATCAAATTTCATCATTCCACGAGGAGGTATTTCTCCATATAATCAATGGAAGTTTTTGTTTCCAATTTTAGGGAAAATTATATGGATGTAGTTAATTATGTTCATATAATAATATATACGTATATTTAATATAGTGAGGTTATTATAAAATAATGAAGAATTTTAATTTTATGGAGTAGGAAAAAAAATAAAATACAAATTCTTGTTTAATAACGATTCCTCTTCTTTAGAAAACTTCACTAGTCTAACACCAATCGACTTCATTGTATGACATTATGATCAATGAAACAAATATAGTTTTTAGGGAAGATATTAAGTAATACGAGTAGTTCTTTTCAAAACCAAATAGCATTGGTATTGTGATGAGGGGAGGAGAACGAGTGGCCATTCATAAGTGGGGGAGAGGAAACACGTGGAATTTTTGAAAATATTCCTTTACACACACATTTTAAGAATTTCACAATCCTCATAAATTATTCATTATTTAAAATTAGATGTTTTATGGAGAAATATGGTCATAATGAGGTTCAGAACAGTTTGTATCTCATTTTAACACTTCTCATTTTAGTTCAACCCCCTATAAAGTCAGTATTTACCTTAATTGGGTAATTAATTTTTACGGATTTTTCTATTTATAATGGTAAATTATTAATTTGAATTTATTATATAATATAAATTAATATTATTATATATATTTAACCTATTTTCCCAAATTTTAATCATATTTTTTTTCAGAATAAAATATAATATAATACCAATTGATGTGAAGAGAAATAGGGTTTCATAAGAGAATCCTCTTACTATAATAAAATGTTTTAATATCACAATTCAATATAAAATTGGTTAAAATGTAATAAATTAGTAAAATTTTAATAGATTTTGGAAAAAATTTTCTTCAAAACAAATATAAAAATAAAATTTATCCATGAAGACTATTTAAACAAAAATTAAATATTCAATAAAAATCATTATTTTCATTATTGATCAAAAATTGAAACATTTTAGAAAAGACTCACAAATCCCCCCAAAAAAAATCCGTAATATATTTTACAAAAAATTATTTTATTTTTGAAAATATATTTTAAATATGTTATATAATTAATGTTATATTATTTACATAAACCTCAAATAAATCACCATTAAGAAAAAAATTCATTTTTTCAAGAAAATTTTCATTTTCATTTAAATGAGTTTTTTATTTATAGTCAATTGATAACCAATGAATTATTTTATTATTTTCTGAACCATAAATGTTACATATTTTAGTTATTATAATTCATACCCTCTAACATAACAACTAGATTATAATGATTATTTTATAAATAAAAATATTTTTACAGATTATTCTGTTCTATTTATACTACACGTTTCATGCATTCCAATCTATCAAAGAGATTGAATTTATAAAAAAATAATTATATTAGAATTTTTTATGGTGTTATATTATCTGTTAAGACATATCTTGTTTTTTATACACGCTATCAAACATGATGCTCAAAATTTAAAATCTAGGGGTGTTACAATATATCTGTATATCAAGAATACATCATAAAATTAATTATTATATAATGAAATATTTGATAAAAAACTTATTCCAAATTAATATATTTAGTTTGATAGATATTTGACTAATAATACTTTTATTTTTAGGAAAAATACATGTTGTTTACCTCATGACTCTCATGATGTTTTCTTCAAAATTTCCAAGGGATTAATCCAATTTCAATTTCAACTCTTAAAACATTCACTCTATTATAATTTAAAGAGTTTAGAGGAAAAATTTATGGAATAATATTTCAATTAAATCCTTAAATTCTATATATTTTACTACCTACTTGTTCGTTTTTCTCTATACGAGAGTTGACCATTGGTCAGCCTCTCCTTCCAAATGATAAATCCCAAGAACAACCTTCCCACGTTTTCAAAAATTGAGAATAAAAAATATATTTTCCATTCCATTAATCCATGGTTCCTAAATAACTGCATTTGACATGACATAGAATAATTGAGGGTGTTTTCTCATGAATGTCTCTCTATTAAGATGATCCTTCCTTGGTTTATTTTGGAAATAAACATTTTCATTATTATAATCCATATCATTATGTAGTTTAATTAGAATATCCATAATATTTTTTTACTACTCGTATATCATTTTGTTTCTCATTGGGGAAAACACCACATATCACATGAAACCCTTTATTTGCTCAATTTATTCTTACTAAATAAATTATTAAAATCAAAATAATTTAATTACGAGATGAAAAATTAACATCAAAATAGAAGAATCATAAAAATATCTTCTGAAATATAATATCATAGTGCATTACTCTTTAAAATCATAAAATTAATTTTTTACACCTAAATCAATATCAATTCAACTATAGTTTCATTAATTCAGGTTCTCAAATATTCCATAACCTTGAATGATAGTGTCATAAATCATTTATTATAAATTTTATTGTTAATGTGATCAACCAATGGATATACCTATGTAGTTCCAAAATGGGTTTTATGTTAGGTATCATTGTCATCTACTATGTGAAAATTACTTGAAAATCCTATAGACCCTTTTCTATTTTATTACCCTTTGGTACATATGTGTTGAAGCCTACATCTACTGGTACAATCCATGCATGGATTTTATTTACATGAAAACCAAAACATATCTAATATTCTATAATTTCATGATGCTTTCCAATACATATATATATCCATTCGACTAATCCTTAAGAGTTTCTAAAATTTTCTCGAAACTAATCACTAAAATAAATAAATTCTCATTTGCTACCAACTATGATGACCCAATATATATAAACAAATTTATTTCATTATTTTACATGAATAATAATTCAATTGATAAATATTCATACAAACTATAGAAATGAAAATATTATTGTCTCGAAATATTAGATATATATATAACTTATTTTAAAAAACATACAAAGAATTTTCCATAATAGAACCATTAATTATCCCTTTATATACCTATTCATAGTTATAAACTTTTTTTCAACCTATGGAATGTAGGAAATTTTAATTTGGTGATCATGAATTCTCAATAAGGGAATATTTCATCAATATATCATCAATTGATGGAACATAAGATTATGAGAACACATGATAGAGGGGAATATATTATTTAAATTAACATGGAACAATATTTTTGTCCATAATAATAGATAATAAGGAACATAATATAAAAACATATAACATATTCCATGAAATGACGGTGTGGAAAAATGAGGTAATAAACATGGAACATGGATTATAATCATATGCAAAATGACATTTTATGTGTTGGATAGAAACCAAAAAAAAAAAGAAAACTATAGAACTAATAAAGGATTTCAAATAAATAAATAGTGTACGAGGAATTATTACCCATCACCCATAACATGGTCGAGGAGTCATCACTACTAGATGCACAAAATAGTGCATGCATATCGACATGATTCCCACAAACATTTTGTATCAGGCATCACTACCTGATTTCCAAATGGGAATTAAATCATATATCACATCTAGATTTCCATAGTAGAGATATCATTATTACTCAATTGAAATTATTTTCTCAAGAGTTCTAAATCATTAACCAAAAAATTGGATTGAAATTTTAGACCCCACACATCATTATCTATATATATACATGCTACATTAAAATAATTAGTAATCACATCATAAATTTGTTTTAAAAAAAGGTCACATTTGAGAAATTGAAAATAATTCATCTTAAATTATATATTTTCATGTAAACCTCTATAATGTATCCTCGAATGTAAATTATAATTATAAAATATATAATTTCATTTTTAAAAAAAATTACAATTAAAAGGAATCTTAAAAAATGGATCCGTGTGAACGATATAATGTTTTCAAAAACTATAAGTTATAATTATTCATAATTAACGAGAAATAATGGTTCCAAAATTTGATTTATTATGATTGGATAAAAAATATTAAAAAATTAAAATTGAATAATAGGTCCATGAAATGATATACTTTTTATCAAATGAAATGTGGCATGGATGATTCAACATCTGATTTTGGAATGATTGAAAAATATTTTCAAATATCTAGGTTTAAAATCCAAATTGTTAAAAATGATTAAAAAATTATTTTTGAATATGGATAATTAATATTTTATTCTACATAAGGGTATCATATATTTTGGTCTATAAATATATTAGAAAAAATTACGATAAATGTATAATATGGGTAACGATGATAAACCGTTTTGAATGGTGATTGGAATTATTCTAAAAAACAATGTATATTTATGGGGAATAATCTGATTTAGGAGGAAGTTTTTAATCTGATGATTCATTTCCCATAGATAAAGTTACATTACAATGATATTAAATAATATGGTGTAAGAAACCAATATTGGAAAAGAGTTGTTCAGGAATATAGATTATAACTCGATAAAGGGAGTAGAGTTATCAAAAACCATTACAACATTAGTAACATTATAATCGAATTCTATTTATGAAAATAACACATTATATCTCTACAAACCACATGAATTAAAATAATATAGTAAAATTAATTAATTATAGAATAACCACAACATATTGATGATGTCATGGTTCATATTAAGAATCATATCTCAATGAACAAAATTTGTGTCGAAGAACACCCTTTCCATAATTATTGACTTTTATAATAGTTATTCGCTTTTATGTATAACATTAAAAAATATCATAATTAAATAAATTAGAACCATATTAATATGTATAAAATTTTACAAAAAATATACAAATATCTATATTATCTATATATATATATTAGACTGTTATTATCTACATTAAATATCAGTTTTCTTTAATCAAAAGATTCTTGAACTAGTTTCAAAGTAGTGATGTTGTTACTCATTATTATCACAAATTTTATCAATAAAAAACATAAAAATTATCTCTAATTCAGGATAATTAATATTTTAACAATCAATAATTTTTTTAATGTGGATTATTTAACTGTTCCTGTAGAAAAAGTTGGTTATAAATATGTTTTGCTGATTTTTAATAAATAAATGTTGGTATCTTAATTAATGAGTTTAATAAAAAAGATTATCATTATTGAAAAAAATAATATAATTATTTAGTTATTGATTCACATATGATCCATTATTTAATTCTTATAGTCATCATGATAATATATTATTTCATTGTTCATTTAGGTTGTTAGACTGGGTTAAACAAAAATCTTTCCTAATTAATGGTTGATTATTATTAGAAAAGTTGTAAATTATTTCCTAATATTATTAATTCTTAAATATATTGATAATAGATATTTTATTTTATGGTGTTAAGTCATGTTTTAAGATATTTTAAAAAATAATTAATATATTTGATACAAAATGAGATATGTTATTCGTGGACGAAGTAGGTCGGGCAACACATTGTTGATGATTTTATTTCCTACGGAAATGGAGGGAATGATGGTGAATTTTAATTTTTTTCATTCATAAAGTTAATTATATTATATTTTTATTTTTATTGATAAATTTCACTATAATAATTAGTGAATAAATGAATTTATGATATATAGAAATCACCACTTTGTGGAGGTGTTAGTCTATACAATGTATGAATGAAAGTTTTATAATTTTTAATGGAAAATAGAAATTATGGTTAATAGTTATCAATTAGTACAATAAAATTAATTATAAAAATAATACTCAATTAATTATGAATGAATTAGTAAATTATAATTGGAAATATGAGATATAATTTCAAATATGTTAGAAAAATTATTACTCATATTGAGGACATGATTCATCCCCAGAGGTCTATAGGGAAAATGAGATCTTATGAGGAAATTTCTTGAAAAAAATCCAATGTCAGTTCATTTTTATTCTAGGGTATTGAAATAAATAACATATTATATGGGATTATAATTCATTTAGTGTTCTTTAAGTGTTGTTGAGATCCCTCATTTTTTATTGGGGAGAATGAAATTTTTGTATGTTTGTAAAAATAATATTAAGAGAGAACATGATAAGCATGAAATGTGTAAAAATTATACAATAATGGTTTGGGGTAATACAAATGGTTGATCATCTTCATCCAATAATTTTCACACATGATTTTTACATGATTTAATTCTATTAACATTCTAATATTCACTTTTAGCATTTTTGGTTTTATTGTGGTATGTGATTTTTACCAATGTAATTTACTTTTTGGATAAAAAATATAATTTTTATCATAACATGGAAAAAATAATTTCAAATATGAAATTCAGGTTTTATAAAAAAATTAAATTGGAATGAAAGTTAATTTTAAGGTTAACACATGAAAAAAAACAAAAACATCTTTTTATGAAATAGTTTTATTTTATGTTTAATAATTTTTTACTGGATAAATTATCATAAAATATTATTTTCATTGAGTAAATAAATTTATTTTTAAATAAAAAATGTGTCCTTTAGAGTAATAAAAATCAGGTTTTTGTAAATTAATATCCAATAAAATAGAATATAGAATTAGATTCATTTATTGAAAAATAATACATAATTAATTATACATTTTATTTCTAAATTAAAAATAGTAATTAAAAAAGTATATTCTTTCAAAATAATATATATTTTAACAAAAAAATGTTTCTTATGTTTTTGAATTACAATTAATTATACAGTTAGAATGTGATGATTTTAGTAAAAATTCAATTTTTATCTATTCACATAATGATATTTTTTCATTAAATATAATTAAATAAATAATAAGCTAATTTTTAAATTTAATAATTATAATCCGGTAATATATTTTATATCCTAAAAAATATAAAAAATATTTATATTGGAAAAAAAACAAATAAATAAAACAACTTTAACTGAAAATTTTCATTTTTTAGAATTATGAGTTGTTGATATTATTATATAATATTTCTGAATGAAATGAATGTTATTGTATTATTAAATATATTTTAAAATAATTATTATCATAATATTCATTTAAAGTGTTATATTTATTTAATTAATAATATAATCATTTATTTGAGAAATAATAATCACTTATTTATTTATTTATGTATCATATAAACATAAGAAATTTTAGATGATTATTATAATTGTTTCACCTAGGGTTTTATTAATCAATTTAATTTCTAATAATTTTTATATAATATTCCTCAACTCATTTTTATTAAATTTTCCTTTAAACATGTTTTTGAACAATGTATTTTTTAAATGAAAATATATTTCAAAATATTTTGTTTTTAAAACACATCAATTTCTTATAATCATAAGCATATATAAAATTTCATAGGAATAGATTGTAAATTATTGAGTGATCGCAAATTATTTTTAAGGGAAATAACTTCACAATTTCATAATGATATAGGTCATAAACACATAAATAAACATGTCCATGGATGAAAATTATTACTGAAAGAATCTTAGAACTATAAGAATTATCAGCATTTCATGATTGATGGAAACATAATGCAAAATTATCAAACATATACCAAGAAGTGAGTTTGAAAAAATATATTATGAAAATAATAATGAACCATGGGGTATAATATAGGAATATAATATAAAAAAGTGGAATAAAGAATGTTCCACAAGGAAAGAATATGAATTCATATCATATTTAAATGATATATTCCAATAAAATCATACATATTATATTAAGAATAAATGTCTATTTTTGATAGTGTATTTATCATCCCTACTTTTCTTCTATGGTGGTATAGGCATGGAAGCATGTTTCATATTGTCGATTGAGTACCACAACATATTTATTATAGTGGTCCAAGAAACACAACAGTCTTCCCCTAGTAACTCATAATATATAAAGGCATATCCAATTCATTGGAGGGATATATAGGGTAATCCCATCCAATAATGAAAACAAATAAAAATGTTTGAAAAATTGTATAAGTGATACATCTCATCAAGGACACCCATGTAATGAAAATGGGTCTCAAACCATTTTAAAATTATGCACCGTTATATGTTATCAAGAATTAGATCATTTGATACCAAAAAATTGATCTTCTAAAACAAGTAATATCATCATGAACATAAACAATTGATTAATATTTCAATGGTAATGATGAAAATTTAATTTATTTCATAAAAAATGAATTCATTAAACATTTATACATTATTATATATATTATAATGAGATATTTAAATGTTAATAATACATTTCAAGTAATTTATAATACTACAATATTAATAGCTATTCTTTACAAATAACTCGTAATGTATCCTTGAATAAAAAGTAATTTATGGAATTTTTAGAGGGTGATAGATCCCCACATAGATTTCGCATGATGTGACAGTTTTCTATTTCATAATTGTTTCCAACAAGTTGGTTCATTGAACTAGAGTCAACCAATGAATATGTATCCTTATGTATCTCTAAGTATTTTATAAAGGATTCCATTGTTGGAGAACCTCATATACATATAGATATATTCATTTATGAATAACCTATTATACATACAGGTTATTCCAAATTCGATACAAGAAAATTGTTTCTTACTAATGTCTAAGGATTACAAATAAATAAATAGTGTAGGAGGAAATATTACCCATCACACATAACATGGTCTAGGAGTCATCACTACTTGATGCACAAAATAGGGCATGCATATCTACATGATTCCCATAAACATTGTTTATTGGGCATCACTACCAGATTTCAAATGGGTATTAAATCTTATATCACATCCTTATTCCCATAGTTGAGAGTTCATTATTACTCAATTCAAATTATTTTCTCATGAGTTATAAATCCATAACCAATAAATTGGATTTAAATTTTAGACCCCACACATAATTATCTATATATATACATGCTACATTAATATAATTAGTAATCATATCATAAAAACCCCATGGAAATAAAAATTCTCTCTGAACAATCTGTAGATGTTATCAACAATATTAACATAAGGATGGTAAACAGTTGATGGGAGTTATGTTGATGTTGGATCGAACCGATAAAAGGGCATCCAATTTATCCTCATGAAACAAATCAGATCCCTTGTAGTTCGGTTCCATATAATGGGGAAAATCATACATTATATGTTAATTTGATATGGAACGCATTTTACAGTTTTAACATAATGTGGTAAGGTTGTCTCAGTGGATAATTCCAAGTAAATCTTTGGTGTGGGACTTATGTTGAATCATCCCAAGGAACCTAGAAAGTGAATGAGTTTCTATATTGAATAAGATCTTTCGTGGGGTTATGCAATTGGGAGAAAAGGATTGATTTGGAGTGTTTGGTTTAAACCATGGGATGGATTCCTATGTATCCCATTTGGATGGGAATCAATGTCCATGAAATTCAGTAAGTCTAACAAAGATTTATAGCCTATTGGGAGAAATAAGTTTGGGATTTCTCTTGATGGTGATTCCTTATAAAAGGGTACATTAGGGATATATTGTATAATTGTGATTTGGGGTTTTTATGGAGATTATACCTATGGAGGGGGAACCTGTAATAGATTATAGGGTTTAATCCTAAAGAGGATTCCCTGGTGAATTTGGTGTTATAATTGGGGCTAACCTCTAAGGAGGATGCCCCATGAGCTCATGACATACATAGGTGTCCTATGTATCCTTCTTAGAGAATGAATGGGAGTTATTTTAATATAATATAATGTTTTTTGTGGATGTTATGATTACAATTAACTTATAATACCATGTGGGTCATGCTCTATGTGATAAACAAGAGGAATAAAAGATTTGGAAAACCACAGACTTTACCATCTCTACTAGTGGAAGAGGCTGGGGTTATGAGTCCTTTCTCTAATCACATAATAATTGATGTGGGTCCAATGTGAGGAAGGAATTAGGTTAAGGACCTTGAGTTAGAGAAAAAGACTACTATAACCTCCCACTTGAAAGGATATGTTCTTACATTGTAAGGGATGCCCAGAAATTGGTTCCACTATGGGAGGAGGATTTCAATCCATATTGAATGGAAATGAAACCATGATCCTTATCAATGCCACTCATAACTTGAGGCTAAAGGTATTAGAGATAAAAAGGGGCAATAATAGTCATAACCATTATATCTAAGATCAGTGACTCCAAGATACTATCCCTAGGGTATGTATTCTCATTACCATGGGGATACACACTCACATGCAACTTGACAACACTTACCATCCAATCATGAAAGTGCGGGTAACCTATGACCATAAGAATACATATCCAAATTTAGGAAACACTATTGTGTCACATTATATGGTTGATTAAGTCTATAGGTATCTATGGAGGCTTCAACGTGGACTATTTCAATCCAAGGAGCCAATAGGATAGGAACCCATCATTGGGGGTTTGGAAGCTTTTATAAAAGGTGGCATGCATAAGTCCTTGGAAAAAGTTCCTCATGTAGGTATGTTATGTAGGTGTTGCGTGTAGGGAATAAGAGGAACTGAAAATGTTTTTCATTGGGGAAAAACCATGTGGGAGCTTGATATACCTCAGAAAATAGGCCATAGGGGTGACATCAGTTGGGTGATCCTTTATCCAAGGAACCATGGGTCTCCTCGGGTGTCCCTG
The DNA here is from genome assembly GCA_963277665.1 of Viscum album. Classification (NCBI taxonomy): domain Eukaryota; kingdom Viridiplantae; phylum Streptophyta; class Magnoliopsida; order Santalales; family Viscaceae; genus Viscum; species Viscum album. The sequence goes on from CAUJRU010000001.1 coordinate 4,353,882, forward strand.
AAAGGGTCTTCTTCATGCCCCTAATGAGGGAGAGGGACATCACACATGTGGTTTATCTAAATTCAAGAATGGTCCCCATGTACGTGTCTTATGTTTTTAGATCCTGAATAGACTTTGGTCTTACTTATCCACTTCAATTCCCTCTTATATTATGTTTTGGATAGGTACTTAGAAATGTTGGGGTACATGGGAGAGAGTTCTTCATAATTAGATATCATGGGGTTCTTCAAATTTCTCTATCTCTAAAATGAGGATCCCAAGGGTCCTATTTAATAGCATATATGTTACCCTAGTAGAAGGGGCATGTTGGCCCATGTCTGTAGTGTAGGTGATGGGAATAGGTATCTCGTGTGGGGGTGGAAAACATCTAGTTTTCATTATTCCAATATATATGTGCTCTACATAGGTATGTCGTGTTGGTATAGTTTCACCTTCTGGGTTTCACTTGAAGGGAATTTTCTCGCCGATTGGTGCACTGGGGTGGCCTGCGTAGGTCCATTTGGATCGGTCCCTTGGTTCATATTATGGATCATTAGGACATCACCATGCTCACATTTCTCTTTGTAATCATTTAAGATTCCTTTATCAAAAGAAGTGTCAATAAAATCCGCCCCAAGTATTGTTTCCAAACGAAAGAGTTGGGTCTAGTCCGGCGGTAAATATAATTGTGAAATAATTATATAGGGGTGAAATGTTGGATCAAAATGGTTGTCAGTGTAGGATTTATGTATAGTTTTTATTTTTAGGGTTTCTATTAGAGGACCAATACCTAGATGTTTGGAAAAATATTTTGGTTTTGGAATACAGCATTAACCGATGGTGTGTATAAATACCCATCGTTCCTTAATCGTTTTCTTCATATTCCTTGTTTGAAATTTTTTCTCTCGCCGTGCAGGTCATCCATCCATCTACATCATGATGTGCTTCTATGAAGGTGTCCCGATGTTTCTCTGAAGGTACAACAACAAAAGTGATTCGGCTATGCGGAGTCACCTTGGCCATAAATATAGTCAATGCGTCTCATCAAAGAAACTACATGTAGGACTTGGTCGAAAAGATTTGCATAGAAATACCTCATCGAGGGATTTGTACGAGGAAACTTTTTGAGGTACATAAGCAGGGCCTTTCCTTTTCCAAATTATTTGATTCTTCTAAGATAAAATATGATAGTTATTAAGTCCATATTTCAGCATAATGACAGAGTATGAGGTCTTCATGTTGGTTTTAAATTGATGATTCAATGACTACAAATAAGATTGCTATTGTGCGTCACACTGAAATGATTAGAGTTGCGATACCAGATTAATATTTGATTACCGTCCAATCTACACTGTCATTAAGGAGACCTTTATCTAGTGAGAGAAGGAGAATAAGCTTCCATATGACCTTATAGTGGCCAAATACTCTCCAACATTGATTTATTTCTATATTTATTATCCAAAGTAGAGACCAAACATAATAAAAAATTGGCAGAATTTTAAGTGGAAATATTGGAGAAGACCATTCAAGTGTTACTACTTCATCAATAATTGGATGTTCCTTTGGAGGAACTCAAAAAACACAACCATTAATTAGGAGAATCACAATCATTATAGTTAACATTATTTGAAGCTACAACAGAATCCCTTTTCCATGATTGGAGACTGAAGTTGCTCGACTATCTATGCTTCAATGTGAAGTTGATGGGGCTTAGATGGTTGATTGAAAAATGAAGAGTTATGTTTTATGCCTCTAGTAATATATTATAGAGAGACTACATATTATTGATTCTCATTTATTCTTTGTAAATGAGTAGAATTTTGTTTCCAATCATATATTTCTTTATCCCTACCCTCTTCTTATTATTCTAACATCAAAGTTGATTTTCATATAATGACATCTCCATACCAACTAATAATAATCACAATGATTGTCATTGGGGAGCACTAATTATTAACTTAGATAAAGGGCCTAGGGAGTGATTTTTTACTATAGAAATGATTTTAGGGAAAATCATACAATCTTTATGTATTTCTATGTCATCACCCTTATTTTCCCTAATGTCAAAATGAAAAAGACATAGCAAGCTAGACTTGGATTTTTCTTTGAATTCCCTTATTGAGGATTTTAGGCCTATAATGTTTTGTGAATTTTTATTTTCATTGCATTATTTTGCTTAATCTATATGGTGTGTTAGTCTATAGAGCTAAGAATTGAGTTTTGTATAGAGTTACCTTTTCGGGTTTTCAACCTAGTGAGTGATGTGTCTTTTTATGTCGGTATTTTAAAATCATACATGCCAAACTAATGTCGATGGTGTTTTAGGATGAACATCATTGACCATAATGTTTGAAAGAATGATCCAAATAGGTTTTAATGGTCCAGAATGTTGTGATAATATTTATATATCCAATGGGGAATCTTGATGCAATATTTAGTGGTTTCCGAATCGAAAACATGGTATTCAAGAATAGAGGAGGTCTCTATATGGGAAAAAATTAATATTATTTGACGAACCTATTAGTATGGTAGTTTTATGAAAGGAAACCCAAAGCACATACTGCATAGACAAGTAGAGGCATCCTTACTCTGGTCAACTAGTTATTTGGGAAACTTTTTCATGGCTAGTGGGGACGCATACATTATAATTTGTAAAAGGAGATCACATGACTTCCACCATTATATTGTTGATAACTGGCTGATGTTTATGGATATTTGAATTTATCAGGACCAACAGTGTTGTTTTGTAAAGGGAAAATGTCTCATAATGATGGGAATATCTATACCGGCATTATCTATGAATGGGAAATCACTCCAACATGAATAGATCAGATGTAGAATGATACATTTTGTGGGATGGACACTGTCAGAGGGATGCCACTTTATGAAAATGGATAATGTATCAAGATGTTTAATTAATATAACCAATACATTGACCATGTATTTTTAACTTCATAAAATGTGGATTTCATTCTATGTAGTTTAATGTCTTACAGCAAGGACATTATGTTACATAGTATAATCTGTGTAGCCAGTAAATTATTTTATGTAGTTTTAAGTCATCAAAAAATAACATTATTCTATATAATTTAATGAAATATAGAATGGAAATTATGGGGGCTATAATTTATGGTCATTATCTTTGAACAAAAAGGGATATGGTTCTACCATTCATGTTGATTTAACTGGAAATGTGCAAATAGATTGATGTGTAAGTGGAAGAAAATGTAAGCTACGATTTGGGGATTCCATGATCTGCAAAATGATATAGGAAAAAGGATTAGGAAGTAGAGGAGTTTTCTACTATGGATTATGTTACCAGTGGTTGACAAACCTGTTATGTGGTTGTTTTATGAATGTCCATCTACGTTACGTAATAAATTGTAAAAAAATTGTATACATTAGATGATTGATCCGTTATTTGGGCGACTTATGAATGTCCAATGAGGGAACATACTGTATAGTTTTGAAAAGGTTTTCATAATCATTATGACATTCAATCTCTAAAAGATGATCGATATTTATGGAGATTTATATTTCTGTAGGAACAATGTTTTGTTTGTGGGAGGAATATACCAGAATGTTGAAGGGATATTTCAAGTCAATGATTTTGAATGAATTGGGGGAATTGGTTCTCTATGTAGGTCTGATCACAGAATATAAGGTATCATTTCAGTAGTTTTAGATCATATGAAAATGACTGTAATACCTTGGAAACAACATATGAAATGTGGAATTATCATAATATGGTCATTCTTGTCTCCATTTTCCTTGAGGTTGAAAATTATAAACCACGGTCTTAGAGGTTTTAAAATCAAGAGAGAGGACATGGGAATATATGAAAGGGATGACCGCATAATTTGAATCCGGGATTCAAACTTATTATTGATGAATTTGAAGGCAAAAAAATTTTCTCCCAAGGTTGAAGTTACTACTGATTTAAAAACCTGCTATGTCGGTTGTTATATTAAAGGCCAACTCAGCTGCATACAGCATAGTCAAACAGTCGAACCCGTTGGATGAAAGAACTGTTATGCAGGTGAATAATGTAAGCACAATTGGAGATCGTACGATATTGTTAGGAAATTGAGCTTTCATTTATTATACATTCTACCACTAGAAGATGAGGAATGATTTGGAACATCGGAAAGTATTATGAGTATGAAATAGAATGGGGAATTTTCTAACACAAAAAGTAAGCATTTGGATCAATATTGGAAATGAGATTGGATACCATTTAATAGATATCATTCATATTTATTATGTTTAAATCAATATTTAATTGGTGACCCCCTTAATGAGGGGCCCCAGAAGGGGTCATGTATGGATATTCTATTTCTATGAATGAGGGGGGGGGGATTTTTCTTTACCCCATTCATGGGGCTAGGATATAAGCAATATTCCTCACTAAAATTTCAATGGGATGGGAATGAAGCCATACATAGTTCTCTAAGTACATTAGATATCAAATTAATGTGGCTAGGACATTATCCATGCATTTAATTTCATGCGATATAGAAAAAGGTGTCTCGACAAGAAGGGTAATGGAATATTGCAGCTAGACTAGGGAAAAGGGCCCGTTTGTAACTAAATATCTTATTTGATCACAAATCAAGCCACAAATTATTCTTAAATAATGGTCTCACACACTGATTGAATTCATCAGTTGAGGAAAATGGTGGTTTTGTTTTCATACAAGTTCATGCTCCGGGTGAGACACATAGTGGGTCTCCACATGTTGATCTCAATCCCTCATGGGAGAGTGGGAGTATATCTTCTATTTAATTGTGGTTGGGCCCTAGATTTGATGATCCTGATGTATCTATGTATCTCATAGGGGTGATAATCATGAAACACATAGTTTTTATTGGAATATTGGTGTTTACTGTCATGTGATAGAGACACCTAGTGTATATTTTAAGGTATTATAGCCATCACCATTGATATCCCAATGGGATTTTATATACCATATATATATAGGGAAACTCATTTACCAAATATCTTAAGCACAAGTGATATATTCACATTGTGTGAAAAAACAGATGGAAAATGTTTCTTCCATGGAACAATTGTAAGAAATGTAAAGGATAGGGGAATTTAGATTCTATGGTGGATGGTCTAGGAGAAAGAATCCAGATGTCACTATGTATGTCATTGCGATGTGATTCAAGCCGTATGTAGTTCATGAACTCTAATACATTTTAACGCCATGTAGTATGTATGAAGATGAAGTGACATTAAAGAACAATAATATTTCGGCTGTACCAAGGTATAGGAATTGGTGTTCATTACAAATCATAATTTGATGAGATCCATTCCATATATAGTTATTGAGAAATGTTCCCTATGCCAAAATGATTCGTACACATAGGGATTAAAGTGGTTCCTTTTGTTGTTTTGGTCATAGCTAGACCTATGATTAGAGACATTGGTAGTACTGCATATTTCATTAGATTGCGAATCAATCAAATATAGTTGTTTAAAATGGTTTACCGTACTATCTAGGATTTCTTTTCATGAAAGGGGCATTAATTTTATCAAGAATAATTGTTGCTTTCAAGACCCCTGATGGTTTGAGAATCAATCCAGAAGATCTAGAAGAGTGGCATGTATATATTTTGTTCAAACATATGGTACGAGGAAAATTTTTCTTTATGGTCATAGCTAGGCCTGAAATTGGATATCTAGGAGTCATTATGTCTCTCATTGGAATGATAATCCTTCCATATGTAGTTTTTTGACATCGGTCCCTTTGTATGTCTGATTCAGACACATAGAAAAATGGGGCTCATGTTCCAATTTGTTGTTTCAATGGTTTGAGTGATGATTAAACATCGAAGATTCCCATCTTTTAAGGGAACACATTGAGTGTCTACTCTTGTTATTTTTGGAGATTTTTAATGTCGATAGAGAATAGGAATTAATAGTTCAGTTTAATGTCATTTGGTGAGGACTGTTGGGATTTTACAGTTTCAAGTCATGCGAATAAGAACTTATGTCATTTAGATTCTCATCATGCAATAATGATAATGATGTTATGATGTTTAACATAATGAAGTGTAAACGTATATGGTGTTATTCAATTTAATGTTATGTAGCTAAAGAAAAATCTGTGTGAAGACATAATGTATTTTTTAGGGACCTTGCATTGGATAGAGTCATAATGAGCTCTCCACCCATTGAGATCAAGTAATAATCTCTCCTATAGTTGAGTTAATTTATGGAGGATGGTCCATAAAACATTATATCATGATTTGGAGGCTTCAATCCTTGTATCGTTAGATTCAAAATGACCAAAACCAATTTTTCATGGATAAATGAATAGAGGAAGACATTATTATTTAAATCTCATGCTATCCAAAAATGATAATCATCCATGTGATGAAAGCTATTCAATCTCTTTTCATCTAGTCTCTCCAACATATCTTGTTATTTCTGCGATTTATGATATGTTGATAGCTGATCCCATATTGCCACTAAAATTTTTAGAAATTAAAAATCAATGGGAGGAATACTTCTATCCTGTATACTAGTTAACATTGGGTTTCCAATGTAGAAATATAGTTTATTGACCTGTAATCACCTAATGAATGCATGATATTTCCAAGAAAAGAATTATTATCTTTATCCACAATCTTATGTAGTATATTTTATAGGGTCTTGTTGAAAACTTTTATATGTACATAGGATACTGTATGATAGTTGGGTGAATGGTTGGATTTGATATTGTATTCCCGATATTTTTTATCAACCTCTATAGAATTGAAATTGGTGTCATTTTCCATCAATATTGTTTGAGGGACACAAAATCAGGTAATGATAATTGTTTAGAGAAAGATGAAAATTATTTTCACCCCAATTTATTTAATAGGTATTTCCTCAACCCATTTTGTGAAGAAATCAATAATAGTATGGTTTCACCTAAACATCTTATATGTAGATGGAGGATAAGGCCCCACGATATCCATTACTCATGTGGAAAACATATAAGATTACATGGTTGTATGTATAAACTATGGGGTTGATGGATGAAATTGGAATGCCCATGGTAGCCATGACACATCGTAGTGAACTGTGTGAAATCCTACATCATTGAATTCTAGAATCATCCTATCCTTTGGAATTGATCAGAATGCCAATACCTAGATAGTTGGGCACTATGAGATCATACATTTACTTCATCCATGATAGCCATAATCGCTTCCCCATCGGTGCATCTGTGGAGGATTCTTTCAATGCCTCATTTTAGAGGATATTATGGTGATTTGAGCCATCATAAAGAGTGAAATTTAAAACTCATCATCATATTTTCCCATTCCTCACTCTATCTAATGGAAGTAATCCATATTCGATGTATTCCATGATGGGAGTCATACATCCCATGGTAAGACCGTATAGCTCGGGAATGGGGAGGATTTAGTTAATTTCCTATGTTCTAAATTGAAAAAAAAATTGATACCATGTGATGACGGGCAATGAGGATTATTGTTTCATCCCTATTTAGATATTCTATGGTGGTGGATGCATTTCGCAATGCATCAGATTTGTAGTTTTTTGATCATGGGATGTAATATAATGGTGGATCTGAGGTAGAATATTCCATTAACCCTCAGACATAATCACACAGGGGGATTACCTCCATGTTTTAATGATGTCATATTTGTTGATCTACTCAATTACCAACTATGAGTCACCCTTCAACTCCAGGTGGTTACATGGTACATGGGGTTCCAACTCCAGGCCTGAAATGACAGCCTGATATTCCCACTCATAATATGTACCTCCTTCTAATAATATATTGGAGTATAGAAACAATATCTTCTCTGGGAATATAATAACAAATCCTTAACCATCACTATTGATCTTTGGGTATTTCATTATCTTCCCTTTGGGAATCATAGAAGCCCTGTAAAAGTACATCTTTCATGTTTGGGGGATTTCAAAAATATGGATAATCTCTTCATTTAGAAGATAAGTATTTAATAATATCTCTTCTATTGATGGGGTTTCAGTGAAGAAATCTACAAGGACTATCCTTTCAATGACTTCAGAGTAAATATAATGAAATACATAAGAATAACTACCCATTGTTCCAAAAGTCCTATCACCATAGGACAACTGAGGATGAATTTTAGCTTGTTATTGAGAGAAACCAAGTAGACATCATGATGCTGAAAAAAGTGATGCATCTTATGAACATAAATGATTAATTCTACATAGTTTTTCTCAATATCTGAGTAACTATTCTCAACATCTGGAATTAATTGACTGAGATAATAAATGTTTTCTATTCCTAGCATCATTTTGTCGCTAAATGAAAGATCCTAGTGATTTTTATAATGTTTTAACTTAAAAAATTAGTGGATTTACCACTATACATGGAACTAACACCAATGAGAGCAATTGGTATTTATTTAGGGTTTCAAATTCATCTTGACAGTCACTAGCCCACTGATATTTGAGCCCCTTCTTCATCAATTTGGTGAAGGGAAAAAACTTTCATGTTAGATTGGTGATGAAGTTCCATATATAGGCCAAGTGTCCTTGAAGTCCCCCCATGCCATTAAGGTTTTCAGTAAGAAAATTTAAAAGGATTGGGTTTTTTCTAGGGATCAACATCAATTTCATGATGGCATACAATGAAGCCAAGAAATTTCCTTAATTTTCCCTGAAAGAAGATTTCATGGGGTTCATCTTTATGTTATATCGTTGTATCTTGTTGAAGATGTTCTCTAGGTCATCAAGGTCGTTAGAATGATTCCACGATTTGATATATATATCATCAATTTATCATTCAACAAACATTCCCAAAAAATGTTTTAAGATGTTGTGAATTGTTTGTTGGTATGTGGCCCCATTATTATTTTATCCAAATGGCATTTATCGATGGAAAAAATACCCCATGGGGGCTCTATAGGCTATGTATTCTTCATCTTATTGGGTGGTCTATCTTTTTTTATACCTAGAGTATCCATCATAGATGTATAGGGATTTGTAACCAGCCATTGAATCAATCAAGAGTTATATTATTGGAACCAGGAAGTCATCATTTTGACAGTTTTAGTTGAGATCTCTGAAACCAATGAAAACGATTAGTTTTCTAACCTTATTTTTCACTAGGTCAATACTATCTACCCATTTTTGATAATTCACATCTGGTATGATGTAGTACATAATGAGAATGTCTACATCAGCCTAAATTTTTGGAGTCATGAGTCAGATGTGATCTTCTTGAATCCCTCTTGTATCTCTGATGCCCATTAAGGAATCAAAAATAGTGGGTGGAAACCTTGGGGTCATGGCCTGGAATCTATATGTAATACTAAGAAAACACCTCATTTTATTACATTAGAAAGGATGTATATAATCTATCTCTTTAAGACTCATGTCCGCACTAATCATAGTGGATAGTGGATCATCCTATGCACATAGATTTATCTATTTGTGTTTATCCACAGTTGTGGATACGTATTGATACATGTATTTCATGAATATATTTTAGAGTGTTTTATCTATTGATTTTTGTATATTAATGATTATTATCTCCAATTATAGAATGATTTTACTTGTTTTATGACATATAGAAGGAAATGATGATTTTTTAGAATGGAGTGAAAAGGGCGGAAAATATGAGCCAAAAGATCCTTGGCGCCACGAGTGAAGTGAAGCGGCACAAAACCTAATGTTTTAGAAAATTATAAGCAGGAAAGAGGGAGAAAAAACGATTACATGACATGTAATCTCATTATAGGTCGGGAATTCCTCAAGGGAGGTCATCACTTCCAGGATAAGTCATGATGATATTACACACTGTAAAATCCTGGTAAACATTGTGAATCCCAATTTCAAGTCATGAATGTAGTCATAGTGTGAAATAAATTTATGATATTTTCATGAGATTATCACAGACATAGAGGAAAAAGAGATCAATATTACTCAATGTGTAACCCAATTACACCTTGTGAAATCATCAACGTAAAGAGAGAAACTAAAGATGAAACAACCATAGGTTTTGATGAAAGTTATAATAAAAAGGATCCCTCGGTTGAACCATTTTGAAAATTTTAGATAGAGGACCACCACCGAAAACCTTCCTAATGACAGCGCAATTTATTCGCCTCATTTTTAGGATTTTTTTATTATTATTCTGCACCCTCTCATGGTGATCATGGGAAAGTGATTTCATTGTGTCAGGGAGTGCATGATGAAGGGGAATTTATTGTATGAGGTATTTTATATTTTAATACAATTCATTTTGGGATTCCATTTTTGTTATTCAATTCAATCCACTCCATGATTTCTTCTTGCATGACCATTTTGATCGGGGTGATGGAATGAGTTTACTTAAATTCCTTCATTGAGCATGGCCATTTGTTGAGTGGATTGAATAAATACATTTAATATGCAATCAAGTGTATAGAATTACAACATGAAGATTGGGTTTGTCCTTTCCCTATGTTTAAATGAGATTTTGAGTTACCCATTCATTGTAATATGAAGTACCTAACATTCAGAAAATTAGACCTTAGGATGGAGAGTGTTTTTCATGACCGTTGTACTCTCTAGTACATTATTATAATGACTACATAATTTCTATTGGATTATATAATACCATTTAATCCCAAAAACCTAGAATCATTGTTTCACGACAGCCATTTTATATTTTTCTTCTCCCACCTTCTTCTCCAAATAAAATTATTGATAGCATAGATTTAATTTATTGAAATAAAAATTAGTTTTGGTTTTTCTTATTTAAATAAAATTTTCTCCAACCATATCTGTGTGGTTTTAAACATGAACATTCATATCCTATACTACCGTATAGTTTAGTGCTTTGATTGTTTTCTGTTTTAAATTTCTAAATTCGGTAACCTACTGGGAATTAATGATGCTTGGGTGACTATCAAATTTTTTGGATATATTTCTGGTATGGGAGTATAGAATTTATTAGTTGAACAACTTAGATAATGTATTTTCTTATATTTTTTGTTTACTAATTTTATTGTATAATTTTTATTTAAATTTTATATTACCACAATGGTTATTGTTAGTTGGGATGGTAGGACTATAAAGAGGAATGACTACTAAGGTGTCAGTTTATTTCATAATTGATGATACAATGTAACATCTCATTGAAGTCCAAAAGAGGATAACTAAACCCAAGGAGTAATGAAAACTGTAACCATGATATGAACACACGACACCCCATAGCATGGTGCCAAAATTCTTTGAGGAGAATCAGGAGCACAGTAGCGAGGACAAAGAATCTGATGTATGTACCAGTTAAAATGCTTATATTTATTCTAATCATGAAGCCATTAAATTTTATGGATGTCAAAATGATATTGTGGGTAGCCTTAGTGAATAAAATTAATAGGTTTAAGCACACTTCATCAACCAAAAACATGGTGAAGAATAAAAGAGTTAACAAGAAGAAGAAAATGAAGAATGAGGTACCACACTTACTGAGATGATACAATGCTTCCTAAAAGAACCGAGACAGAAGCTGAATGAAAAATAAGATTATTGAAAAGAAGAATAAGCGGAGGTCATGTCACCAACATTTATTATGAAATTTCGAAAATATTTTAAGTTCTCTACATGTTTAAGAGTACGAAGAATAAGCTGCATCTTGTACTGACTCTGTAGAGGACCAAAAGGAAGTAGAAGGAAAAGAAGATGTTGAAGAGATGAAATCTCAATATGAAGAAATCATTGAAGAGAATAAATAAAAACCTCCAAAATTTAATGACGAATAATTTTACCGAGTCTGGAACAATGATAATATCTTATTCACAATAATCACACTGTTTAGACTCTAGTCCCCACCTTCAAGTCCCACATAAATTTAATTGAGTATAATTTAATCTGAGATGGAAGGTTTTCAATGTCAAGATGGGTTAACCAAGATACAGTTATCATTATACCACACTCCAATATGCTAACCCAATTATGGTTGAGTTAAATGACCATTAAAAAGAGCTTCTTCTAGGAGGCAACCTGATTTATTTATTGACGTATAGAAATTTATATTTATTACTTTAATTTTATTTAATTTTATATTAGTATATAATTTCGATCCCCCTATTATTTCTAATAATTATTGAAAGGTAATTTACATATAATTGGTTATATTAATTTTTCTTGTCCATCAAAGGCACAAGATGTAGCATCATGCATAAGCAAGAGATGTTTTTGGACCAATTACCTGTAATGAATCTGGTGCAGGCAGTACCAATAATTCTTGTAATTTCCCAATTTATTATCAATGTAAATTCCCTTCTTATAATTATGTTATATTAAATTAAATTAGGAAAAAAAATTCCACATAATTCATAAATTACCTACTAAATACTATGTGACCCTTATAGTATAGTCATTACACTTATTTTTTCCACTTCTATGTTTTGAATCTCAAAACCCTAATTTACATGGTTGTGATCAGTAAGATATTTGGATTCTGATATTATAAACATATTTTTTGGTGAATAATAACTTACCCTTACAAATAGTAATGTAACCCTAATGAAAAGTAATTTGACCATTATGAATAGTAAATCATACAAGTGAATATTTATCATACCAATGAAAGTATAAATAAAATTTATCCATCATATATGTGGAAATATTATTTTATTATATAATTTTATAAGTAAAAAATATTTTAAATTTTATTAATCAGGTCTTGGTATTTTTATAAGTCATAAATATTTTATTATTAATTAATTTTCAATTTTTTTTTTGTAATTTAATATTTTGATGTCTTATGCTTTTATGAGACCGTAATTAATTTTTAAATGTGTTATAAAATGAGATATAATTTATAAATTTGCATTTTCTGAGTAAAATACAATGCCAGTTAAAAATAATATTACTAATATTTAGAAAAAAAAATCATAAAATGGAGTTCATTTTATATTTATACACAAAAAAATGGTTATGTTGATTTTATGGTATTTTTATGAAAAACATGAATTTTTTGTGATTAGTAAAATATGGTAGTTTACGATAAATGCTAGAAACCTTAATTTTTTAGTCATTATTGAGTCATTGATGATGTATGTTACCATTTTTTTGAACTCACATGCATACATTAATGTATTTAGTCCCATAAATCCTCACTATTTCCTGACTTGAGAAAAACAAAAAATTAATGATTAAAATAATAAGAAAAAACCCCTCTCCTGCACTATAATACCACCCTCACACCCTGTTCTTCTCACACATCTCAGGCTTTTATACTTTCCCATAGTCATCCCAATAATCATTTGCAATCCATTTCCCATGTCTAAGATCTCTTGGTCTGATCAAAAGACCAATTCTAGGTTCCTTGAGGAGGATGTCATGAGGTGAATTCCAGAGGTAAATCTCATCCCTTTTTTTTAATATCCATTCAATCTCAATTTCTTTTCCCATTATATCCTCACACCCCTTTATGTAAATTGAATAATAACTCTAATAACATACATATATTATGATTATATCATGTCAATGGATTATATAACAAATAAATCCTCCCTCTATCTCTTTTATCATAAAAATGAAATTATCTCTCGTGAAGTGTCAATTTACAGACATCGTGGGTGGTGGACATTTATTTTCCATAAATTATTTCATGGTTGTTAATAAACACATTAAAATTTTAAAATGAGATTGTAAATTTCATGTTATAACAATTTTTATGCTATGGAAATAACTTATACTTCTAATACTAAATGATAAAACAAAATGAGTTCATAGCATTTGAAAAACTGCCAAATTTAAACTGAAACAATGCTCATTTGATTTTATCCAATGAATCATCCTCATGGTATATAAAAAATCATTCATAAAATCATTTAAAATTTGGAATATCATTAACAATATATAATAACAATTCTTTATTTTTTTTTCCGCATCTTACACGATCATACATTCATGTATACAAGTTAACCGATCATGAAAACTAAGAAAACGAACACCCGAAAACAAAGAATTTAAACTATATAACTATAAGAAATTGGGTATTTAGAATGGGTCAAAATCCTGGCCCTGTTTGAATTTTTGACTTTTTTCTAAGAAAATAAGAAAAATTTGGGATGTTTTGGGAATTTCAAGACCGCACGTCGTGTACTCTAAAAGTACACGCCTTGTGTGGGTTTGGCGCCTACTGGCCATGTGCTCGCCGAGTATATACCGTGTGATGACTGTATAAGAATTTCCTACTACAAGGCATGTAGTGTTGCTCGACACATTGTGTATCCTCCTTTATACTTACTGGCTGAGTTCAAGTTGTGTGTTGACCAGTGTGGTGCGTCCAAGCTGTGTTGATACCTCCGGTTATGTCGGAGTACGGACAAGGAAACTACACAACATGTAGTCATTTATACATGACATGTACTTTTATTTTTATTCTCTGAAATTAATGTGAGTCGCGTATTATTCTGGAAACACCTCATTCATCCCCAACATCAAAATAGGTCCATTCTGAAAAAATAAAGGACATACTATGACCTATATTCTTCATATGGGGTCCATTCTTTGATCCGTTGGTGGCTCCGAGATCGAAAAAACGAGGCTAAAACCACACACCCTGTTTAGTTATTCATTATCTATCTCACACACCGAAAATTCCATCAGAGAAAAGTTTCTCAGATTTGATGGAAATGTAGACCCACTACTAGAATTATATATATTTGCAATGGCCTATTTGCGACACGATCCTGTCACTAATAGGCTTTAGTGATGGGGGCCCATCAAAAAGAGCATGTTGCAGAAAACAACGCCGCAAATACATTTATTTGCGACGGACCCGTCAAAAAACATGGTATTTGTATTGAGATTGTTTTCTATCGCAAATAAGCCTCTGATTATATACATTATATATCAATCAACCATTTTTGATGGGAAATTTTCCCATCTCAAATAACCGTCTTATTGTATAAATTCAATATATATAAACTTTTTGCGATGGGTCTGTCGCAAATAATATTTGGGATGGACCCGGGGCCCCATAGAAAATTCTATTTATAAAAAATTATATTTAGATTATTTATGATGGGATCCCATCACAAAAGTTCTCATCGCAAATAATAATCATAATTAAAGAACTTATGATTAATGAAAAAATTATATTATTTTTATTAAATTAATAAAATAATAAAAAAATATTCATATTAGTAAAATAAACAATCATTAAAAAATATAATACTAAAAAAATATATTTATTAAAATTATGATTAATAATAAATTAATATTAATATTATTTAAATAATAAAAAGTTAATTTTTATAAAAAAATTCAATATTTACAAAAAAATATAAAAAATTCCTAAAATATTATTATTATTAGTAAAATAAACAAATAAAAAAATATAATACTAATAATAAATAATGAAGTATTAAAAATAAAAATAATTATGCAATATTTAAACCAATATAAAAGGTAGAAACTGTAAATAGTTCATATTACTACAAATCTTGAATTCAAATGTTTTTAACATAAAAAACAAATCACTGGGGGGTTGTTTGCTGGAGGAGGTAGAGGACGTGGGGGAGATGGTGGAGGAAACTCAATCCCTAATCTACGAGTCATAGGATACATGTACTCCATCTGCTCATGAGTTTGATGCTACCGTTACTGCTCCCATCAACGCATCTCCTTCTCGTGCTGCTACTGCTGCTACTGGTTCCACCGACACATCTCTTCATACTGATTCTGCGAACTCTCCATAAGCTCATCCTGAGTTGGAAACTACTCCAAATACTGTGAGTCAGAATATGATGCCTCTCCACGAGCTCCTCTCGATCTGGATGTCGACATCACAACATTACCATAATAAGATCCAGGAGTCAAATGAGAGGTGATACCAACTACTTAGCCCTTGTCAAAGACATGCTAGGTCGCCTGCATCCATTCCACCTCATTGAAATGGTGTGCACTGGTCTGCTCAGTCATCTCGTCCTGACTCTCAGCATGTGTCTGAGAGGTCTTACCCTCATATGACTCCTTCAATTCCAATGTGAAATTAAAATAGAGAAAATATTATATGCACTTAATTAAAAATAGAAAAAAATAATACTAACCACAATATGATGCTGGAGATCACCTCTAATCTCTCTAGTGACTGCATCACTGTACATCCCCCGATAAACGTCAAACTCTGTAATATCAGGATGCTCGACTTCCTACAGAAATATAAAATGAACTCTATATATTTATTGTTATATAAAATATTTAAAAAATAATCTTACCAGATGCCCTCTATGCATACTGAATGTACGTCTACCAGCTCGATGTGTCACCTCCTGTCTCCCCCGATTCTGTCCTCCCACTGAAGATCGTCTCTGAAATCCACCACCCAACCAGTGTAAACATAATCCATAACAAATTTGAGATGAAATGTACTCTAGTTGTTGGGATCTATAGGAATCATCAAATTCTGTCACTCCTTCTTTCTTAATGGTTTTTCTTCTCAAATTGTGAAAAAACTGACAGAAATAGTCACACATAGACACCTGCCATGCCGCGTGGATAGCGTCCCACATGCTATCATCGATGGGATACCATAAAATCTACAAATAATTTATAATATAATGTTATTAATAAAATAAATTTTAAAATAAGTATTCTTTATTTACTTACTATCTAATGATCAAACTTGTCATGCCGCACATCAACGGGAATCTATTCCCATGTGATCGATGGCTAAGAAAAATAATTGCACAAGATAGCACTCCCACGTCCAATAGTTACATGAAAAAGACTATGAAAAAGAAATAAATGATCAAACAATTAGTATATATATAAATAAATTAATGAAAGCTAACTAAAATATACAGGTTACTATACCTCTGTGTGCGTGGATCAATGCGAAAATGTGGACGTCGCTCGAGGATAGGGCCAGGAATCATCAGTCGCACAAGACCGCACCCCCTCCGCGTACCCCCTGAACTGCCTGTAGGCTATGGGTCAGATGGTCCAAAATCCGCCTCATCTAAAGGTATATCAGCCTCCTGCAACTCGCAAAATATATCAGGATCCATCTGAAACACAAAATGATTGTAGTTAGAAGATGGTTGAAATAAATATTAAATATATATATATATATTAGTTATTATTATAAACAACATTTAAATGTGTCAATTTATTTCTTCATCCTCATATTCATAGTTGTCCATGTCAATGTCTTCATCTTCCTCCTCAGCATCATCAATATCCATATGAGATTCATTTTCTTCATCTCTTTTAATTTAAAATTAATTTGTAACATCATTAACATCTTTATCATCAATGATCCTTAATTTATGGGTGTCATCATTGATATTCACATCTCTTTGTGAAGAAATGGATTTTGAGTAGTATCTTGAAAATTTTCAATTGCATCCACTTCAGTGGAACCACATTCAGTCTGAGTAAACTGATTTTCCCGATATTTAATTTTTTTTAAGCTCCACCAATCACTCAAGTCTCTTTAAGTAGCACCGTACATTGCGTAATAAATCTAATGTTCATATGGATCAAGTAAAAATGGTTCATTTACTACAAGAATACTTTTATATTTAATATCGACGATTCCAAGAGTCTTATGAACACGTAATCCTCTCTCAGTATCCAACCACCGACATTAAACATCGTTAATTAATACTTTCCTACATAACAGAGCTTGATAATTTCATCTAGAATTATATAAAAGTCAACTTCAGCTTCTCTGTGATGTGATACTCTTATGCAAACTACACTATTCAATGTTTTTTGATTCCCCATATGCACATGAATGAAATCAAAAACCATTAACCACGTATTCCATATAAGATTTAACAATTTCTGATGGCGGGTTACTCAATATAAAAAGTTTCTTACCAATTTTATCAGCATATTGAGATACATGAAAATTTGTAAAACAATTAAAAATATGATAAATAATAAACGTAATTGATAATAAACCGTCAATAATTTACATTATCAGTTTCTGAACCCATTGAGAATTATTTTTGTCTGTTTTTTTCAAGAGTAGCTGCTGTAATTTGTGGAATTTATTTCTTGATATTATTATCATATAACCTAAAAATAAAATAATTTTACATACTATAACATAAATTATATAATAAGTGATATAAGCACTCACTGTGGAATTGATTTCATTTCTTCATAGTTGAGTAGAACATATGTATGAGATCTGTGATGTTCATCATCTGAAAGCCACCGTTCATGAACAATACCGAAACCAAGATGTGGATGATTAAAAATGATAATTGATTGTCCAGTTCTTCATTAACATTCCCCTTATTTTTCCCCATGTGATGTGTTATGAGGGATATTGAGAATATAAATAATGAGAGCATAAAAAAGAAATTTCCTCTTTTAAATAAGCTTCAACAATTGAGCCTTCAACTGATTCTTTGTTATATACTTTTTTCTTCAATTTTTTCATGCATCTCTCGAATGGGTACATCCATCGAAACTGTACGGGACCTCCACATTTAGATTCATGTTGAAAATTTAATATCAGATGTTCCATTGAGTCAAAGAAAGCCGGCGGAAAGATTTTTTCTTGTTTACATATAATTACAGCAACATCTTCATCTAGTTTTCATAGGAAATTGTAGTCTGTTATTTCTACACAAATGTCTCAAAAAAATGATATGGCAGTTATCAAATCCCAAATCATATATTTCAAAAAACCTCTAAATCCGATCGGCATAAGTTTTTTCCATTATAACATGTCAATCACGACTTTTTAATTTGGTAATATAACCATTCTTAACACATCTGCCCAAATAGGAAGCACAACCATCTGGAAGTCTCAAACCTGCAATCCACTGAAAAAAATAATAAGTGACTCTCTTTGGACAATGTATCGGCTGATTTGGGCTTTATTAACCTATATGATCTGAAATTTTCGAATAGTTCCTATTCTAGTCACCAAAATATTTGGGCAAGATCTAATCGTGCCTTTACAGTATCTTTGGTCTTACCTTGTGTATCCAAAACTGAATGAAATAAATTATCAAAATATTTTTCTCAATATTCATGACATCCCACATGTGGGGGACCAACAAATCAGACCAATATGGAATATCCCAAAAAATGCTTCATTTTATCGAATTATGTTCTTTCCCAAAGCCATCATTTTTCTATTGGTTTACTATTGGTCCAAATTTGATGGGAGGTAATGAAAATAAATCTAATTTTAACTCTAAACCTGAGATCATCTTTGGACGCTGTTCACTTTCAATTGTACCTTTTCTGAAATGAGATTCATTTCTTCAAAAAAGATGATCGGTTGGAAGAAATCTGCGATGACATTCATAATAGAATGATTTTTTCCATTGACGAGAATAAAGGTTATGTTGCCTTTCATATAGTAAGGACATGCTTTTGGACCATGTGTACTCCATCTAGATAACATGACATATGTCAGAAAGTCACTAATCATCCACATCAATGTTGCTTTTAATATAAAATATTATTGTGCAGAAACATCATATGTACTAACACCATCACTCCACAATGCATTTAACTCATCAATCAATTGATTAAAATAAAAATCAATATTCTTTTTCGGATGACCAAGGATTAATAGAGTCAAAAAGATATAGGGCTCCTTCATCAACATCCATGGAGGTAAATTGTACGGAGTTATAAAGACATGATAACATGAATACTGACTAACATAAGAACCAAACAGATAGAAACATTCAGTAGAAATAACCAATTGCACGTTTTGACCTTCTAAAGAAAAATACGGATGCAGACAATCAAAATATTTCCACGAATCCCCATCAGATGGATGATTCATGCTTTTATTAGTTGAAATGTTGGTTTTTTGCCATGACAACATTGACTTCGTGTTCTGAGACATAAATAAACGTTGTAACCTGGGTGTAAGGGGGAAATATCTCAACTGTTTTACTAGAATCGATCCAAACTTCCCTGGTTGAGCTTCTTTATACCTCGATTGTCCACATTTGGGACAACTATCCAATGACACATTTTCACCAGAATATAAGATGCCACCCTTTGGACATGCAGGAATATTCTGATAAAAAAGGGCCAGATTATGAACCCGCCTCTTTCTCTCAAAATAATTTACAGTTAACACATTTCATTCAGGTAATAGTGTTTTAACCAAAGAATATATCTGATCAAAACAGTTGTTTGACATTGCATTATCTGATTTAATAGCCATAAATTTTTCACCCGCTTCTCATTTTCTCATCTTGCAACCTGGATATAAGGCATCCTCATTAGACTTCAAAAACATATAAAACTATGATGGTCCCAACACAGGAGTTAAATCATAATCATCATGAGTTTTAGTTTTTAGAGAAGATGGACCTGCAACATCATGTACTAAATTTTGAAACCGTGATGGATCCGGAATCAAGTTATTAGCATCTTCTCTGGATTTGCGCTCACCGTGTTGATACCAAAAAACATAATCTAGTTAAAAACCAAACCACAAGAGAGGTCCCACAACCATGGAAAATGTGTCAAACGTTCTCAGAGTACATTTTTTACAAGAACACTTCATTGTGCCTTCTAAAATATATTCTGGTTTTGATGATGCAAATGGTAAGAAAGCGTCAACACCCTCAATATATACACGATTTAAACCAGAACCCATTGGATTTCTGCACTGATTTATCAATGCGTGGTCATCTAATAATGACTGATGTCGATTTATTTGTTCTATATTTTTGTACAAAATATAAATCATCACTATTTTTGAATAATTTGAAATTATAAAAACACCATCTAAAAAAGAAGATAAATAATTACAAGTACTTCTTCATAATTACCATTACATTTAGGCGACACAATTTCCAGTGGATTGACAACTACTCTTTTGTCCGATGAATCATTTACATGTATCTTTCTTACACTGAAATCACAATGAATAATCTACTCGGAGGTAATCTTATTCATTATCGTGCATTCGAGAATGTATAAGAGTACCTCCGAGGAGTTTCATCATTGTGATTTCAGTGTGAGAAAGATGCAAGAAAATGATCCTTCAGACAAAAGAGACCCCTTTTCATCGATGAATCATCTTCTGGCTATTGTCACATCTTGAACACATTATAAAAAATGAGGTCTTACGAATGAATATTCAAACTCATGCATACGAGATTGGATATGCATACGTAGAAGCATACATTTCATAATGTTTTGAGTTGGTGAATATTGAAAGCAGAAGAGTCATCTAGAAAAAGGATTGATGTCAATCCACCAGAAATTGTGCCAAGTTATTACAAGTCATTAGAATTTATTCATATTTTTTTATTCCTATTTATTCCTATTTATTACCATTTATTACTATTTATTTCAAATTTTTCCTATTTTCTACGAATTATTCATATTTTTTAGTAATTATTCCTATTTATCACTAATTATTACCATTTTCTAATTTTTACTATTTATTCCTAATTATAAATATTTATTGCTAATTATAAATTTTTTTACTAATTATTCCTAATTATTTCTAATTATTACTAATTATTACAAATAATTTCTATTTATCATAATTTATTTCTAAATATTACTATTTATATCTAATTATAAATATTTATTGCTAATTATAAATATTTATTCATAATTATTCCTAATTATTCTTAATTATTTCTAATTATCCCAAATTATTCCAAATTATTCCTAATTATTCATAATTATTAATAATTATTTTAGGATCGAAATAATGTTGTAGATGCTCAATATACAAGAGGGGGGGGGGGTGAATTGTACACTTTAAAAATTTCCTTTGGAACCTTTAAAGTTAGTTATGATTAAAAATGTTTTCCTTAAGCAAAGGAAATGGCTATGTTTAACAAAGTTAAACTAAGAAAATTCACAACACCTCTAACACCAAATGAAAACTTGGAAAGAGGAATGATGTTATAAACTTCAAGTCTGATGTACTTGCTTAAAACTGGAAAGAGATTCCGAAAGTAGGTTCCAGAAATATGGTTCCGGAAATTGAAACATAACTAAAGATTACAATATGATATTCTACCTTAAAGCATATAGAATCTAAATGAAACAAAGTACAAGTAAGGAAGTATAAGAAAGTTATACTTTCCTTACAATATAAAATGATGCGGAAACAAACAAGTAGTAAAACTACAAGCAACAAGATATAAGTCTTTTAACCCAAAGAGAAGGGTATCCAACAACCTTGGATAAATGTCCCTTGATTTATACTTTCAAGAAAGTCTGTCTTACCCACACTAGGGTAAGCCCTCGATACGAAGATCGGAATCTCTGTCTTGCTATCCCTGCAAGCCCTCAACTTCAAGGTAGTTGGCCACCTCTGTCTTCCTCAGCAAGGAAGCCCTCAACTTCAAGGTAGTCGACACCTCTGTCTTCCTATCCCCAGATGTCCTCGAATATAATCACCAACATTCGGAGTCACATAAAGAAAAAACTGAACGAGCAGTTCAGTACGCACAAGGAATGAAAATCTTTCTCTCTCTAGATATCACCTTAGCAGCGTGTGGTCTCTAGATCGATCAAATTCTCTATGTTTTTTCTGAGCTCTTTCAAATGAGCTCCTATTTATAAGCAAGGTTGGCCTCCTTACCAACGATCATATTTTCCTTAAAAATCGGAGGGACCTGTACATGTGTAACTGAACCAACGGTTAGTTTATAATAGAATAGACGACATCATTTTATAACAAAACAAGTGTAACAAAATGTACGACATCGTTTTAAGTCTAACTAAAATGTTCGGAGTGAAGGTTCAGAGTGTAAACAAAAAGTCAAACAGTAGAAAAATTATAAAATTGTAAGCAAAAATAATGTTCAGAGTCTAACCAAAAATAATTTTCAGAGTCCAAATAAATTCGGAGTGTATAAAACAAAGATGATCAGATTATATTTAATAGGTAAATTCAGAATGAGAATTCGGAATGAGAATTCGTCATCAGAATTTGTAATGAGAATTCGTCATCAGAATTCATAATGAGAATTCATCATCAGAATTAGTAATGAGAATTCGTCATCAGAATTCGTAATGAGAATTCGTCATCAGAATTCGTAATGAGAATTCATATCCAGAATTCAGAGTAGAACTTTATTATAGTTCGCATCCAGAATTCGGAACCTAAAACATAATGCTTCATATCAAAGTTTCAAATGATTCCGAGAATATAGAAATGAATCCGAATCTTATACTTAAGAAATATATGGATGAAAATATGATAAGGACAATTTTTTTTACAGAATAGATTTTCCTTATAAATGAAATTTTCCTTATAAAAGCAATTTTCCTTAATTATAAGGTGTTTTTTATTTTCAAAACAAGAAGGAATGGAAAATTCATAAGGAGAACCTTATTGACTCAATAATCTCCCCCTTTTTGGAAAGCACAAACATCCTTATGAAAAAGAAATTCTAAGAAGAAAGACAACAATAAGGCTTATCTCACTTTGATTATGGATGTTGATTAATACGACTAACTCCCCCTTAGGATTTGAAAAGGATCATATTCTAGATTTCCAGAATGATATTTCATTAAGAATAAAAAAGTCTTCTTTAATAAAAAACTCCCCCTTAGACAAACTCTATTAGAGTTTGTTTTCTTTATCACCCTTTGTTAAGATTCTTTTCCCCCCTTTATTTGGGTTCTTTTCCTTCTCCCCCTTTTTGATTTTCAAAAAGAATTCGAGGGAATGAAAAATATAAAAAAGTACCCGAAAAATTAATAGCAACAACAAAAGAAACGAGCAAGCACAATTTTCATTAAGTTTGAAAGCTCAGCAACAAAGAAATTTAGATACAAAAAAAGATCTGATCTGTCTATTTTGGATCTTTTTCCATCACCATGAGACCCTTAAGAATAGTCTTTATCTTCTTCAAGTCTTTATGGACTTCCTTGGCTTTCTTCTCTAACACAAGAATTCTTGCATTTTGAGCTTCAATCTTTTCTTCCAGGGCATGAAGCTTTTCTTCCTGAGCCTTCAAGATTTGTTCTTGCTTTAACAACTTCTCTTCAAACTCAATCCGATGATCCCTTTCATAATTCCAGTTTTGAGAAACAGAATTCAGCTTCCCATTCAGATCTCTGACTTCTTGAATCCGGAAATTCTTTTCATCTATCAACTTTTCTTCAAAGGATGAAGTAAGTTCATTTATCTTCATGTCTTCCGTCTCAAAGGCATCCTTCACATTATCTTGGAATTCATCAAAGAGTCTCATCTCTTCTACAGTCTTCCTCGACCAACTACTCATCCTCTTGCAAGATATTCTGTGGGATTCATAGCCGACAAAGAAAGTTTTGAAATGAGCCTCTATCTCAACACATTTGCCCATAACCATGGATACAGAGTCTGTTTTCTGATTCAAAGCATGTTGGAGCATCTGGCATCTTGAATCAATACTTGAGAAAGTTAGAATAGTACCTACCAACTTCTTTAATGACTGAACAACAAAATCATTCCCCAATAAAGATGACTCTGAATCCGAGACTTTTCTTGGAGAAATTCCTTCTTCAAAATGCTCAACCTTTCATCATCAGCAACTTTTTGAGCGCCATCTTCTAGGTTCTCCATTTGGGAAACATCATGTAGAAGTTTTTCCTCTTCTGCATGATAGGCTACTTCTTGTTCTCCATCCTCCCCATCCTTCCCTGGAGTGACTAACTTAGAAGACTCAGCTTCTGAGGTTCGGAGTGACAAATGATCCGAAGGTGTCCCCTTATAATCATCTACTGGCTTCAAAATATCTCCGGTCTCACCACTACCTTCAGCAACTGCTTCTAGCTCTTCTACTAGCTCAATCTGCTCAACTTCCTCAACATGCTTAGCAACTGCCTCTTCCCTGGTGACAAAGTTTCTTCCGGGAGTCTCAGGTAGATATTCCAAAGAAAAAGATCTCAGAATGTGAATGTTCGCTAAAACCATCTCATTAAACTTCAACAAAGTCTGAGCTACCTCAGCTTCAGACATCTTCTTCTTAAGCTTCTTTTCTTTCACTTGTTTTTCTAGCTCATCCGCAGTTCTTTCCTTCATGGCCTTAGCCTCCATAAGATCCAAGCCAAACTGAGGCTCCCCTTGCACTCTCTTCTCTTTTATTTCCCTCCACTTAGCAACTACCTCATCAGGGTAAGCTTTCTTCTTCTTTGGTTTAGGAGGTGCGGAATAAACTTCCTTAGATTTGGGATTCTCTGCTTCACCATCAACTTTTTTCATCTTTCCCTTCCCCACTGGCTTAGAGGATTCAGGTTCAACAACTTTTGGAACCGTTTCTTCTTGAGCATGTAAATCAACAAACTGACCAGTCTTGTCAAAGGCTACATCCATCCTTTTTAGATTACCATCACTCACCAACATAATCTTGCAAACTCTTGGCTTAGACTTTCAAGCCTCCTTGAAAGACTCAAGGCACCGAACTATCAACTTTGAGAGGATTGCTGGATACATTATGATCTGAGCTCTAAGATTCCCTTTCTTAACATTATCAAAGGTAATAAGAATGTGTTTTATCAAGTTAAACTTCCTCAGATTTATCAGAAAATCTAGGATATAGATCTCTCTCTTCTTCAAACTGTCTTTGTCACCCTTTCTCAGTACGATAAGGCCTTGTACCCATAATTTTAGAATCCGGAAATTCGTAGACCGAGAAGCAATATTCGGAGCCTTATCATCTGACAGTTCGAGAGTTTCCAAATCCTTTTCCTTGTCGAAGCTTCCCTTTGAATCCGGCAAAACATGAGAAATGAACTCGGCTTCTCCATCATTGTTCAGCCCTACCAAGCTGGCTGCCTTGGCATAAGAAAATTTATAAGTCTTTCTATAAGACATAAATGACAACTTCTCCCTAAAATATTCCTTATAGAAGGAAACTGTCTCATAGAACTCTACAAGCAAATACGAAAAAACTTCATCTTGATTCCCAGGCTTAGACACAGCAACATCTTCCCATCTGTTATGCTTTATGTTCTTGGATATAATAGAATCATACTTGTTGAATAAATTAGGATGAACAAACCTTTCCTTATATACCAACCACTTTGAAATCGGCTTAGAGGAATACATGTCTTGAGAAGCTACTTCCACAGACATTCGGATTTTAAGACCTCTGAGAAGTTCGGAACGGAGAAAGCTGAAGTTCGGAATAGCTTTAAAATGGAGAGGTAGAGCTTCAGGATGCTGGAGCTTGAAAACCGATGTGGGAAAAACATTTGGGGTCCCCTTTATATAGGCAATGAGAATACGGTTCAACTTCTTCAGTTGATCGAACGGTTGTGACAAGTTGAGGTCATATCTGACGGTTGAAAACCAATTCTCAAGAAAACTTGAATCTGATCTTTTGAGGTTTTTATTAAAACAACAATTTAAGAAAACTATAATCCAAAAACAAAATATAAGAAATTGCCAGCTAGTAATGTATGACTACGAAAACTTGAGTAGGGAAATCATACCTTTCAGATTGGCTTAGGTGGATTATTCGTAATGGGTAATATTAAAAAAAATAAACTACGAAAGAGAAAAAAAATCACAAAACACACTATGAAAAACAATCTCACTACGGAAAACTCAGTATGGAAAACATTATAAGGATTTTAGTATGACAAATTCACTACAATATTTTTAAAACGAAAAGCTCATTATGAAAGACTCGGTACAAAAATCTCATTAGGGAAATACCAGTACGAAATTTTCCATTCCAAAAGTTCTCAATACAAAAATTTCCACTCCAGAAGTTTTCTAAATGAAAATATTGAATCTGAAAAATTTACATTCTAGAAATTCTCATACCGGAAAAGTAGTTCCGAAATGTTTGAAAAACTATCTTTGAAAAAAAATTAGTTACTCTAACAATTAAATGTACTCCCCCTATGAAAAAGAGTATATTAATGTAAGGAGACTTGTTCAACAGAAAGTTAATTAAGAAAGATTACCTTACGATTATCATTCCTAACTTCTGTTTAATGTATTCAAATATATCAGAAGGCAAATATTTTGTAAAAATATTAGCAAGTTGATCTTGCGTTCCGATAAACTGAAGAATGATATCTCCTTTTTGTGTGTGATCCCTAAGAAAGTGATGCCTAATATCTATGTGCTTTGCACGAGAGTGATGAGCAGGTTTCTTACTAAGGGAAATGGAACTTGTATTATCACACAAAATTTGAGTTTTATTAAAACTCAAGCCATAGTCTGTGAGTGTGTATTGCATCCACAACACTTGAGCACAACAACTTCCAGCTGCTACATATTCGGCTTCAGCAGTGGAGAGTGCTACAGAATATAGCTTCTTGTAGGACCAAGAAACTAATGAATATCGTAATAAATGACATGTTCCGGATGTACTCTTTATATCTATTCTACATCCAACAATGTCAGCATCCGAAAATGTTTTTAGAACAAAATCATTTCCAGAAGTATAAAATAATCCTTGAACAATGGTTCCCTTAAGATAGCGAAAAATTCTTTTTTCTGCCATTAAGTGAGATTCCTTAGGATTGGATTGAAATCCTGCACATAAGCATACTGAGAACATTAAGTCTGGTCGACTAGCTGTTAAGTAAAGTAAACTTCCTATCATACCTCTAAAAGATGTTTGATCTACTGGTTTCCCAGCTTCATCAAGATCTAAAGAGTACGAGGTACCAATAGGAGTACTTATACTCTTAGTGTTGTCATAACCATACTTTTTAAGAAGATATTTAATATACTTATGTTGAGATATTTAGGTTCCTTCTGGTTTTTGAGAAATTTGAAAACCAAGGAAAAAAGTTAACTCACCCATCATACTCATTTCAAACTCAGATTTCATTATACTTGCAAAAGAGTCAGTTAAAGATTGCGGAGTTGAACCAAATATGATGTCATCAACATAAATTTGAACAATCAAAACATTTTTCTTATATTTCTTTATAAAAAGGGTTGGATCTGCATTTCCCTTAACATAGTTATTTTGAAGAAGAAATCCAGTGAGTCTATCATACCATGCTCGTGGGGCTTGTTTAAGAACATATAGAGCTTTGGTAAGTTTAAAAACATGACCAGGAAGTTTTGTATCTTCAAAGCCTGGAGGTTGTTCAAAAAAAACTTCCTCGTGGGCATAACCATTAAGAAAATCACATTTAACATCCATCTTAAAAAGTTTAAAATTAAAGAATGATGCAAAGTCAACTAGAATACGGATAGATTCAAGTCTAGCTACTGGAGCATAGGTTTCATCATAGTCTATTCCCTCTTGCTGATTATAGCCTTTAGCAAAAAGTCTAGATTTATTTCATACTATGACTCCATTTTCATCACATTTGTTTCTGAAGACCCATTTTACTCCAATAACAGATGTTTCCTTAGGTCTTTCAACCAAGGTCCAAACTTTATTCCTTTCGAATTCATTTAGTTCATCTTGCATGGCTTTGATCCAATCATCATCACCTAAAGCTTCATCAGTGATTTTAGGTTCTAATTGGGAAAGAAATGCTAGATGTTCTACTTCATTACTTAAGGAGCTTCTAGTCCTTACACGTTGATTTACATCACTGATTATACTATCACTGGGATGATTCTTAAGAAACCCCTGATTTGGGTTTTGAAAAGCCTATTCATCAACATAGGGTAAAAAGTCTTCCGGGGTAAATGTTTCTGAAGTATCTTATTGATAATTATCGTTATTAGAAGGATATTCTATCAAAGGTTGATAATCAGTTCTTGAAAACACATTCAAGGATGTAGGCTGGGATGGTTTAAAAACAAAAGGATCAGACGCATCAAATTTTACATGCACTATTTCTTCAATAGTACAAGTATTTTTATTAAAAACACTATAAGCCTTAGAAGTTATGGAATATCCTAAGAAAATTCATTCAACATATTTTGGTGCGAATTTATGTAAGTTATATTTAGTATTCAAAATGAATAATTTGCAACCAAAAACCTTGATGTAGGATAGTCTTGGTTTTCTACCATTCCATAACTCATTAAGAGTTTTATTAAGAAAAGGTCTAATCAAAACTCGATTTATAGTATAGAAAGCAGTACTTATAACTTCAGCCCATAAATGTCTAGCTATAAAATATTCACTCAACATGGTTCTAGTTATCTCTTGAATAATTCTATTTCTTCTCTCAACTACACCATTTTGTTGAGGAGTTCTAGGTGCTGAAAAATTGTGAGTAATACCTTTTCTACTACAAAAGTATCAAAATCAGAATTTTTAAATTATCCTCCATGATCACTATGAATAGTTTTCAATGGATGGTTTTTCTCATTTTTTTACTTGAGATCTAAAAATTTTGAAATAAGAAAAGGATTCAGACTTCTTTGCTATAATATAAACCCAAGTAAATCTAGTGTAATCATAAACTAGAACAAACACATAGTATTTTCCTCTAATACATCCAGTTTCTGTTGGACCAAAAAGATCCATGTGCACTAACTGTAATGCATCAGTTGTTAAGACTTCACCGATTTATTTAAAACTATATTTATGTTGCTTTCCATATTGACAAGGATCACAAACTTTAGAAGAATCAAATCTAAGCTCCGTTAGATCGTTAACTAGTTTCTTCTTAGAGAGTTTACAAAAGTTTCTAAGATTACAGTGACCTAGTCTTATATGCCAAAGCCAGGAATGATCTTCCATTGCACTTAGGCAAGGTAAATCATGGTTCCTAAGGTCTTCTAAATTTAATGTGTAAACATTCTCTTGCCTATTTAATGAGAGAATAAATTCTTCTTTGGAATTGTGAACTAAGCACTAATCATACCTAAACTTCACAAGATATCCTTCATCACATAACTGACTTATTCTAATGAGGTTGTTCTTAAGACCCTTAACAAAAAGAACATTTTAAATCAATGTTTTTCCTAAAAGAACAATATTACCAATACCAACAATCTATCCCTTAGCATTGTCTCCGAACGTTTTCTTTCCTCCTTTCGTTTTGATAATCTTTTAAAAGTAGCCTTTGTACTAGTCATGTGTCGAGAACATCCACTATCCATGTACCATGTATTGTTGCTTGTACTCTCTTTATTTTCCTGAAATCAAGAAGAGAATTAGACTTTCGGAATCCAAGATTGTTTGGATCCGAGATTTCCAGATAACATAATTTTAGGTACCCACATCTTCTTAGAGAAATAAGCTTTGTGAAATCCTAGAGATTGGGTTTTGTTTAAGGAACAATTCTTATCCCATTTACCACCACATTGACACTTAGTACAAAATGGGGCACTTTGAGGAATAAAATAATTGTTACTAAAAATTGGTTTTTCATGGGTATAACCAAATCCAGATTAATTTCTTAAAGGTAGTATTTGGGAATACATTTTATCAAAATTTTCCTTACCATGGGTAAAGTTTGATAAACACTTCTTTAAGGAAACAATTTCAGACTTTAGTTTTATAACCATGTTTTTAGCCTCAAAATCATTAGTTTTAGAACTAGATCTAGGCTCAAAAACATTTTTCTTAGAAGTTACTTTTTCTAACTCTTTAGAATGTTTGTTCTTCTCAGAACATACTTCCTCAAGATTTTTTGAAATACTTTCAAAATTAGCATTTTTCCTATCAAGATATTTAGAAATATCTGATATCTCTTTTGTAAGAATATTATTCCTATAGTTTGCCTTATCATGTTTCTAATTGAGTTTAGAATTCTCAATCTCAAGAAGTTCAGCAAACCTAGAGACTTATTCAAAATTAGGTAAAGTATTTTCATCATCAGAAGAGGATTCTTCATTAGAAGAGTTATAATACTTACTATCATTATAATATAAATAAACATTGGTCAATGATTCAGAATTTCGTACCTTAGCCATAAAAAAATGATTATCAATAGGTAATCTGGCTATAAGACCAAGATTCTTCTGTCCTGAAGATTTGTAATCAGAAGATTCATCTGAAGAATCACCACTACTGGCACTCCAGGTATCACTAGCTTTCAAAACATTCTTAGCTTTGGCTTTATAATAATTATTTCTGTTCCTATCTGAATGCCTTTCTTTCCTTTCTTTCTTTTTTAGAAAAGGGCAATCTGGTCTAATATATCCAGCTCTCTTGCATTCATAACATGTAACTTCTCCATATTTCTTATCTTTCCTTTCCTTTTTCTTATACTTGGATTGGAAATTTCTTTGACCAGCTATCTTGTTCATCCTTCGAGCAATATTTGCTAATTCATTTTCAGATACTTCACTCTCACTAGATTCGGATTGAATAACCATCTTCTTAGACATGGATCCGGTTACTCTCTTAGGAGTCTTAGCTTTCATATGATTTGATGTTGTTGTAAAATAAAAAGTACCATTCCCCTTCTTCTTTTTGATGTTGTCAACATCTCTCTTCATTATAGTTTCATGTTGGAGAAGAGTTCCAAAAAACTCATCAAGAGAAATTTGAGTGACCTTCCTGTTCTCATCTATAGCAGTTCTTTTGGATTCCCACTCATTGGGCATAATATAAATTATCTTATCCACAAGTGCTTCATCATCTAACCCTTTTCTCCCATAGACTGTAAGCTGTTGACTATTTTCATAAATCTCTATTGAACTTTACATATTGGTTCACTATAAGGAAAATTGAAGCCATGATATTCAGCTCTATGCATAGCTCTCCTAGTCTCAATCACTTTAGAAGTTCCAAAGTGTGTAACCTCTAACTTCTTCCAGATACAATTAGCTGCTTCACAAGAAGAAATTTGGCTATATATATTTCTAGTCATTGAACAAAGTAAGGTATTGCGTATCTTATAATTGAGTTGATACTCTTGCTTTACCTGGTTAGTAAAAGTTCTAACTTCCATGTCCGGAATTTTATAATCTCCAGTAAGCATAATGGAGTTTTCCACTCCAGTATTGATAAAAAAAGTCTTCATTCGATCTCTCCAGTACTCATAATCATTACCATCAAAGATTGGTGGTCCTGTAGGATTTAGATTATCAATGGAACCAACATTGACTCCTTCAATACTAAAACAACCATTGGCACACAAACTTTTTAGTAGAAAAAGTTCGTAATACCAAAGTTCGGAATGAAAAAATTCGGAAAGAGAAAGTTCGGAATGAGAGAGTGAGAAAGAAAAACTTATTCGTGAGTATAAGTATTTCAGAGACCTCCTCTGATACCAATTGTAGGATCCAAATAATGTTGTAGATTATCAATATACAAGAGGGGGGGGGGGTGAATTGTACACTTTAAAAATTTCCTTTGGAACCTTTAAAGTTAGTTACGATTAACTAGGTTTTCCTTAATAAAAGGAAAGGGCTATGTTTAACAAAGTTAAACTAAGAAAATTCACAACACCTCTAACACCAAATGAAAACTTGGAAAGAGGAATGAAGTTATAAAATTCAATTCCTATGTACTTTCATAAAATTGGAAAGAGATTCCGATAGTAGGATCTGGAAATATGGTTCCGGAAATTGAAACATAACTAAAGATTACAATATGAGATTCTACCTTAAAGCGTATAGAATCTAAATGAAACAGAGTACATGTAAGGACGTATAAGAAAGTTATACTTTCCTTACATTATAAATGCAGTGGAAACAAACAAGTAGTAAAACTACATGTAATAAGATATAAGTCTTTTAACACAAAGAGAAGGGTATCCAACAACCTTGGATAAAGGTCCCTTGATTTATACTTTCAAGAAAGTCTGTCTTACCCACAATAGGGTAAGCCCTCGATACGAAGATCAGAATCTCTTTCTTGCTATCCCTGCAAGCCCTCAACTTCATGGTAGTTGTTCACCTCTGTCTTCCTCAGTAAGGAAGCCCTCAACTTCAAGGTAGCTGGAACCTCTGTCTTCCTATCCCCGGAAGTCCTCTAATGTAATCACTAACATTCCGAGTCACACGAAGCAAAAACTGAACGAGCGGTTCAGTACGCACAAGGCATGAAAAGCTTTCTCTCTCTAGAAATCACCTCAGCAGCATGTGGTCTCTACATCGATCAACTTCTCTACGTTTTTTCTGAGCTCTTTCAAATGAGCTCCTATTTATAGGCAAGGTTGGCCTCCTTTCAAACAGGTCATATTTTCCTTAAAAATCAGAGAGACCTTTACACGTGTAACTAAACCAACGGTTAGTTTATAATAGAATAGACGACATTGTTTTATAATAAAACAAGTGTAACAGAATGTACGACATCATTTTAAGTCTAACTAAAAAGTTTGGAGTGAAGGTTCGGAGTGTAAACAAAAAGTCAAAGAGTAGACAAATTATAAAAGTGTAAGCAAAAAAGAAAGTTCGGAGCCTAACCAAAAATTTTTTTTGGAGTCTAAATAAATTTGGAGTGTATAAAACAAAGATGATCAGATTCTATTTATTAGGTGAATTCGGAATGAGAATTCGGAATGAGAATTCGTCATCAGAATTTGTAATGAGAATTCGTCATCATAATTCGTAATGAGAATTCATCATCAGAATTCTTAATGAGAATTCATCATCAAAATTTGTAATGAGAATTCGTATCCAAAATTTGGAGTAGAACTTTATTACAGTTCTTATCCAGAATTCGGAACCTAAAACAGAATTCTTCTTATCAAAGTTTCAAATGATTCTGAGAATATAGAAATGAATCCGAATCTTATACTTAAGAAATATATGGATGAAAATATGATAAGGATAATTTTTCTTACAAAAGCGCTCTTCCTTATAAAAGCAATGTTCCTTATAAAAGCAATTTTCCTTAAAGATAAGGTGTTTGTGATTTTCAAAACAAGAAGGAATGGAAAATTCATAAGGACAACCTTATTGACTCAACAATTATTTCTTATTTATTACTATTTATTTCTATTTATTCGTAATTATTACTATTTATTAGTATTTATTGCTAATTATTCCTATTTATTTCAATTTATTCTTATTTACTTCCAATTATTCCTATTTATTACTAATTATTCCTATTTATTAGTACTTATTATTATTTATTCCGATTTATTATTAATTATATCTATATATTATTAATTATTCCTATTTATTAATACTTATTCCAATTAATTACTAATTATTCCAATTTATTACTAATTATACCTATTTATTACTAATTATTCCTATTTATTACTAATTATTCTTATTTATTCCTATTTATTACTAATTATTCCTATTTCTAATTATTCCTATTTATTACTATTTATTTATAATTATTTCAAATTATTAAAAATTATTCATATTTATTCCTTTTTATTCTTATTTATTACTAATTATTCTTAATTATTCCTATTTATTATTATTTCTGATTATATATTCCTATTTCTTATTATTTATTCCTATTTATTACTAATTATTTCTAATTGTTACTATTTATTGCAAATTATAAATATTTATTCCTATTTATTCTTAATTATTACTAATTATTACTAATTATTCCTAATTATTCCATATTATTTCTTATTATTCTTAATTATTCATAATTATTCCTAATTATTCGTAATTATTTCTTATTATTTATTATTATTCTTAATTATTCATAATTATTACTAATAATTCCTAATTATTAGTAATTATTTATATTTATTACTTATTACTTATTAATTATTATTAATTATTTCTATTTATTACTATTTATTGATAATTCTTCCAATTTATTGCTAATTATTCCTACTTATTTCTAATTATTGCTATTTATTTCTAATTATTCCTATTTATTAGTATTTATTCCTATTTATTAGTATTTATTCCTATTTATTAGTAATTATTCCTATTTATTACTAATTATTAATATTGATTAGAATTTATTCTTATTTATTACTAATAATTCCTATTTATTAGTATTTATTATTATTAATTCCTATTTATTAGTATTTATTACTATTTATTAGCAATTATTCTTATTTATTAGTAATTATTCCTATTTATTAGTAATTATTCATATTTATTAGTAATTATTCATATTTATTAGTAATTATTCCGATTTATTATTTATTATTACTTTATATTACTAATTACACCAATGTATTACTAATTATTATTGTTTATTACTAATTATTCCTATTTATATCTATTTATTCCTATTTATTATTACTAATCCCTATTTATTACTATTTATTACTAATTATTCATAATGATTAGTATTTATTCCTATTTATTACTAATTATTCATATTTATTACTAATTACTCCTATTTATTACTAATTATTCATATCGATTCCTAATTATTCTTAATTATTCCTATTTTTTCATATTTATTACTAATTATTCCTTTTTATTACTAATTATTCTTATTTATTTCTATTTATTCTTATTTATTACTATTTATTTCAAATTCTTACAAATTATTCTATTTATTTCTAATTATACCTATTTATTTATAATTATTCATATTTATTTCTAATTATAAATATTTTTTCATAATTATTCCAAATTACACTTAATAATTACTAATTATTCCTATTTATTGCTAATATTAAATATTTATTCCAAATTGTTTCTAATTATTTCTAATTATTTCTAATAATTACTAATTATTCTTATTTATTACTAATTATTCAAATTTATTATTAATTATTCATATTTATTAAAATTTTGTACTAATACTTTAAATTTATTATTACAAATAACTACTATTAACAAAACAATTTAAATCTAATTAAATTAAAACATATAAAAAATAATTAAAAATAACATAAAAAAATAAAATAAATATTAAATTTAATAAAATATAAATACCATTAAACTTGATCTTCTATTGATGTAGACGGCTTCAAAACTTTTTCTTAAAAAAACTAACTCAAACAAATTCTCACTCTGAAAATAGGGTTGAGAGAGAGAGAAAATAAGAATTTAGAGGAGGATGTGAAAAAACGGATGGGGGTATATATATGTAAGATTAGTTGTGACGAGACCTTTTGCGATGGGACAACCGTCGCAACAGATTCCTTTTGAGACGGGACCCGTTGGAAATACCTTTGCCGATATTTATTGTTGTTGGTGGTTAAAGTGGTATTTGCGACGGGCCCCATTACAAAAAGGTTTCTGCCAACACAGGTTTTTCGACAGGGCATCATCCCATCGCAAAAACCCATTTACCACCGCCGGGTATTTGCGTCGGGAAACGTCACAAATAACTTCCGAGCGACGAACAATTTGCGACATGGAAATTCTCTCATCGCAAATAACCTTCCCGTCCCAAAAAAACCATTTACCACTGTCGGGTATTTTCTATGGGACCTGTCGCAAATACCTCCGAGAGACGAATTATTTGGGACGGGAATATTTCACCCGTTGCAAATAAGCTTCCCACGGTTTGGCGGGCAATCCGCGCCAAACCACACATTACTTTTTGCGACGGGCCACCAAAACTCATCGCAAATAACAAGGTATTTGCTATGGGATGACTCCCCCATCGCAAATAAGCTCTGTACTGGATTATTATCCACGTGATATTATCCCGTCACAAATAACCTGTCACAAGAGGTTGTTTTCCCTTAGTAATCTACGAAGATCGTCTTCGAATTGGAACTCGATATCGGACGTGCCTACGTCTACAAGTTTCTGGTAGGTGGTGCATACATTCTTTTGTGTTTTTGCAGACCTTTGGGTGAAGTGTCTTAAAGCGTTTATTCATGTATTTTGGGATAGACCATGTTTATTCTTCTACTGTATATTCTATTGCTTATTTGACCTATGGGATGCCTTTGGGTATGCCCTGTTTCATGTTTGCTTGAGTAGGTCCGAGCTAGTGGTCGTTTCCCATTGCGGGCATTTTGGCCGGGGAATGCCAAATTGGTTATAATTGAATTATATTGTTCTAAACTGTTGAGTTTAGTTTATTAAGTAATGATATGATTTGTTAGAGGCTTCCAAGACCGTGGTGCTGGTTTGGGACAATACATAGTTAGTGCAATTCAACTGTTAGTTTGGTTTTCTTATTTATTGTATTTCTTTTGATTATATATTTTATTGCTGAATTGCATGTTCTGGAACCCCTTTGGTTGTGCTGGGTGTGGCACATATATTCTTGAGTGATGATTAATCATAGGTTGGGCTTCACCTGGGTTACATTGGGTGGTTTTGACCACAGGATTGGGCCTTGTGGGTGTCGGCTGGAGGCAGGGTGACTATAATGTTTGCCATTGCCCAGGTTACTAGGAAGGTGAGGCCAGCAGACTTCAGTGGCATGGTCGCAGGGACACTAGGTGTCAGGGGTGTTGTGACTTGGGTACTATTTTGGTGATTACCGTTCACCCGGATCTTTGAGTTGTGTGCACATATAGAGACTTTGTGATGAGGTGGTGTTGACCACTCGTGTCGGTAGATGACCTCATTAGTTGTAGTTTAGGTACATTGGGTATGGATGTGATTGTCATTGGAAGCCACGTTGAAGGTGAGGAGCCTTCAGGGGATAACATTGAGGCTATCGGGTTAGGGGAAAAGGATCACTGTTATATGGGGGCAAACATAACTGTCCCTCTGGTTAATTCATTTGGGGGCAGACATTGTGTCCCTCCGGTTACTTTATTTGAGGGAAGACATTGCTGTCCCCACTGTTACATTATTTTGGGGGTAGACATCGTTGTCCCTTTAGTATGTTATTTTAGAACATGCATAGTTGTTCTCCAAGTTACTATTTTTTGGGCATGCATTCGGGACATCGGTACTTGAGACAAATGGTGTAAGGGGGCACATGGTGCCGGGTTGCATGACAGAGATTCCAGCATTGGCTGAAGTATGTGACACTCCATGGTGGCTGCTGAGCACTAGTGGAGTTTGTGTTTGGTTGTGCGCATCGTACTTTTAACTATTTCCTTATAACCAGATGCTTTTTTAAACACTTAAACTAGGTACGCACCGTTTGGTGGTATCTTAATGAGATTCATCTCACACCCTGCATGGGCCCTTTAGTGTGCTTACTTGTTATGTAGCTACAGATGGTTATCCATTAGCGCTCTTTATATATATTGATATGTATGACTTGATTTGGATGCATGTTCTGTGGTTCTATAGAAGTTATAAGTGATCATCATGCTATTCTGTGTACTTTCCACTACAGTGTTTTATATTTGTTGCTTCCACTATTTATCGATATTGAATGTGCTTCCACTCTGCGGGTTTGGTTCGATTCTTCTGAGTCATTTTTCCCATAGCATATTTATTACTACACTAGGACCTGTTCCATTATTATCCTCCAAAACGGTATACCCTCCCACTATACCTATAAGACCATATCTGATAGTCGACAACCTTTATAATTCGGGGAGGTGAGCCTAAGGTAGTAACACCCGACCTGTTTAGCACTATTCGGGTAGTTGTTTGGGTCCGAGTCATTACAATGTGGCATCAGAGGGTTCTTGATAGGGATTTAGTTGCATTATTTTTCTGGATACAAATGATATTGAGAATTCTCTTCTATTTCCGCTCGTTTTACTATATGGTATATGGTAAACTGGAGATAGGTTGTTACTGGAACTATTTTTCAAGCATGTGCTTGGGTGCCTGCAGCCCCATGTACGAGGGATGGACCAAGTTTCCTTGGGTGGGAATTGCTGTTTGTCTTTTTCTCAGATTACATTTTATAGGATTTCCACCTCAGTGGATCACTTGTTGTGTGATTTTATTTATTTTGATATGTAACCCTTTCCTTGGTGCAGTAGGGGAGAATTTGACCATGGCCTAGTATTGAAAGGCGTGATTCTTTGGCTTTTGATAGGCACATTTTTAGGATATTTCAATTTCATAACTACATGTATGCTTTGTGAAGTGATAATAACATGTGAATAATATCAATTGACATGCAATGTATTCTTTTGAAATGTGAATAGATGAAATTCCTGATATAATTGCTTGTTTTTTTCAATGTGTAATGTCGTGGTTTATATTTTTGTGAAATTGCATGTGGTAGGATATTTGGGTCTGGCTCTTGTACGTGAAGGCAAGTACTATGGTTGAGGTTGTTTTGATCACTAGGATTGGGCAACTTGATCATCAGTTTGAGGTAACATTAGTTGTCAGGACGAGCATGGACTAAGGTACTTTTGATACATGGATCTGTTGAGGGCGGCTAAGGAGGCCATGAGGTCAGGATACCGTGGTCATGGGTTACGATATGTGAGAGTAAGGGTAGTTGTTTTATGCTTCCTCTTTACAACATTCGTTGTCTGCATTGAATATATATTGATACATATATATATATATATATGGGTTGTCTTACCATTTATGGTATTCATCAGGTTCCCTTTAGTCAACTTAGATGGAGCGTCAGGCGGGAGATGGTACTGTGCCACAGGAGCAGGATCAGGTTCAGGATCTGGTGCAGGTAGAGCATGAGCCGCAGGTACAGGCTTAGTGAAAGGATAAAGATCAGGATCCAGTGTAGGCAGGACAGAATCTGGGTTTGGCAGCGTTCGGACCATGGCTCGACGAGCAGCTCTAAGCTAGCCTGGTACGTGTCTTGAAGGGGATCAATAGAGGTGTGCATGGTATAAATCCATCTATGGAATATCTGATAAGGGTGATCAAGTCATAGGACCTGCCGCTTTCTCAGGGTGAGGGTTGTCCACAGGCGGCTGAGAACTGGATAGAGAGCATGCAGATGATCTTCGAGTAGCTCGAGATGCCTATAGGGAGGATGGTAAAGCTGGCGACGTACATGCTGAGAGGACCGACGAAGTGTTGGTGGGATGTGCTAGTTCAGGATTGTAGGCATGAGGGACTTGCATGAAAATATTTCGAGGATTGTTTTTTCGAGCACTTTTACCTAGAGACATTGAGGGCAGAGAGAGCGTAGGAGTTCTTGTGCCTTTAGTAGGGAGGCATGTCCGTCATGGACTATGCAACTACTTTCACAGAGCGGTCTTGCATTGCACTAGGTATGTTAAGCGATGTGTGGCAAGGGTGAGGCGCTTCAAGGATGGATTGTGACATACCATTCAGATCTAGGAAAATATCTTCAGGATGGGTTCATTCTTAGAGGTAGTGAATCAGGAACTCATAGTGGAGGGTAACTAGAGGGATATGCCCCAGGTTGGTCGGGGGATGACATCAGATGATTGTTCAAATATAAGTAAATGAGGACAGGATGAGTTCCAGCAGGGCAGTCAGGCCAAAGACTCATCTAGACCACCTCGTGGAAGGCCATAAGTGGGTTTCTTTCAATTTCAGAAGCCAAGACATGTTTGGACTCAGTGTGATAGGCCTCCAAGAGTGACAGACATGTGGACAGGTCAGGCATCTGGAGAGGTTTTGCAGGCAGCCTTCTTAGACAGCTAACATGTAGGGACCAGGATATACTGTGACATCTGGAGATGGTTCTGGTTTGGTACAAGGAGAGGGTAGCCGAGTTTCAGCTGCACGTGGAGGACCTGATAGAGATAACGAGAAACAACATAGGGGTTAGTTCCTGGTGACCGGAGTAGCACCACAAGGAGGTCTGGAATTAAGAATCCATCCTTCCGGCCAGGTGCACACCGTGGAGCTTCCAGGGGCCGAGCAGGCTGGTGAGCCGACGGCGGTTAGAGCTACATCTCAAGTGTGGTTGTAAATTTCTAGTTCTATATTTGGAATGAATTTTTGAGGAATGTTTGTTTGTAGTGCATGAGGTGCACAAGATTCTTGTGGATTGACTAGATTTTGGTCAGTGGGATTAGCACCATATCAAGTGCATGATATATATATATATATATATATATATATATATGAGATGTGTAGAATCAGGAGCATCTAGGATGCAAGTTACTTGTGGTGCCTTGGGAATCGGGGCATCAATGATGATGGTTATATGAGGTGCCTTGGGAATATTGGAATTGGGAATGCGGGTTACTTGAGGTGCATGGCATCAGGTTTTATTTTGAGCATCCATGGGATGCAGGACCTTACAGAGGCAGACACCAATGTGGTGCAGGATATATTTGGATGTCGGAAATGACATGCGAGCACCAATAAGGCATACGAGAGACGATGCTTCACGATAGGGCCTTGAGTCCAAAAACAGGTTAGTAAACATTTAATTTGTTGAGTTTTATAGGTTTGAGACCGAGTTATGAAATTCCAAAGGAGGGGATCCCCTTGGGGAATTTTGATAGAATCATTGAGTCCAGGGGAGTCTGGGTTATTTTGATTGGGGTGGAATGTTCGGTTCCTTCTCCGGGATTCATTTGATAGCTCTGGTATGATATATGTTAAGGTGGGGAGATAGTAAGAACCTGGGATTTAGGAATTGGTCAAAATACCAACCCTGTTAGAGTTTTTGACTTGTTTCTGAGAAAACTGGTAAAATCTAAGAAGTTCTAGAAATTTACAGACTACACACCGTTTACTCTAAAAGTATATGTTGTGTATGAGTAAGGCGCTTACCGACCCTTTGCTCTCCGAGTACGTGTTGTGTGATGAACATGTAGGAATTTACTACTATAGTGCATGTAGTGTTGCTCGACACTCCATGTATCCTACTTTTTGCATATCGGATGAGTTCAATCAATGTTTCGACTCGAGTGTCACGTCCAAGCCATGTTGCAATCTCCGCTTAAGTCGGAGTACGAATAATGCAAATACATGGTGTGTAGTCCTTTATACACAACGTGTAATTTTATTTTTATTCACTTAAATGAAAGAACATTGTGTCTTATTTTGTGAAACACCTCCTTCTTCCCCAACTACATAACAACCCCATTACGAAAAATAACAGAACATACCTTGCCTCAGATTCTTCATCCGGTTTCTGTTCTTCGATCTGTTGGTGGATGCGGGATCACAACAGTGAGGCTAAACCCATGAACCATGTTCTATTCTTGATTATCTTTCTCACACACCACAAATTCCATCCATGAAAAGTTTTTAGGTTTTGACATAAACATATATCTACGAAGATAGGCTTTGAATTGGAGCTCTATATCGGACGTGCCTACATCTGCAAGTTTCAGGTAGGTGGTTCATACCTTCTTTTGTGTTTTCACATACCATTGGGGGCGCGGCATAAAGCGCATATTCAGTTATTTTGGGAGAGACCTTGTTTATTATACTATTGTATATTTAATTTCTTATTAGACCTTTGGGATGCCTTTGGGTATGCCCTATTTCCTGTTTTCTTGTGCGGGGTTGGGCGAGTGCTCGTTGCTCATCAGGGAATTTTTGTTGGGGAATGCCAAAATGGTTATAATTGAATTGTTTTGTTCTAAACTGTTCATTTTAGTTTATTGAGTCATGATATTATTTGTTAGACGCTTCTACGACCTTTGTGATGGTTTGGGACAATACATTGTTAGTGAAATTAATGTGTATGTTTTTCCTGTTTAATGTATTTAATTTGATTATATATGTAATTGCTGAATTTCATGTGCTGAAACACCTTGGGTTGTGTTGGGAGTGACCCGGATATTCATGAGTGATGATTAATCACATGTTGGGATTGAACTGGGTTACATTGGGTGGTTTTGACCATGGGATTGGGTGTCATGGGCATCGGCTGGAGGAAGGGTGACTTTCAGGTTGGGCATGGCCCAAGTTACATGGATGGAGAGGCAACCATACATGAGCGTCCTGGTCTAAGGGACATGAGGTTTCAGAGGTGTTGTGGATTGGGTACTATTTTTATGATTACCGCTCACCCAGAACTTTGAGTAGTGTGCACACAGAGAGACTCTGTGTTGAGGTGGTTTTGACCACTCTTGTGGGTAGCGGCCCCGTTAGTTGCAGTTTAGGTACTTTTGGTTTGGGGGTGCATTCCATAGGAAGCGATGTGGAAGTTGATGAGCCTTTAGGGGATATAATTGAGACTATTAGGTTGGGGGAAGAGACATTCCATTATTTGGGGGTAGACATCGCTGTCCCTCAAGTCACTTTATTTGAGGGTAGACAATGATATCCCTCCGATTACATTTTTTGAGGGAAGACATTGCTATCCCTCCAGTAACTTATTTGAGGACATGTATCATTGATCCTCTGAGTTAGTATTTCATGGACATGCCTTTAGGACATTGGTACTTGAGACACGTGGTGTTAGGGGGCACATAGTGTCGGGTTGCATGACAGGGATTCCGACGTTGGCTGAAGCAGGTGACACTCCATGGTGGCTGCTGGGCACCAATGGTGTTTGTGTTTGGTTGTGTGCATGGAACTTTTTACTATTTTCTTATAACTATATTGTTGCTTAAACACTTATATTAGGTACACACCATTGGGTGGTATCCTACTGAGATTTGTCTGACATAGTGCACGGGCCCTTTGGGACACGTGTAGACATTATAGATTCACGTGCAGGAAAGAGGTCAGCTTTAGGAGCTGGACTACATTATTTGATGCTTGGAGATGGTATGGAACTTGAAGTCTTTCCTAGATAGAGTTTACATAGTTTTTCTTTCTTTCCTATATCAGCATGCTTACTTGTAATGTAGCTATAGTTGGTTAGCCATTGGTGCCCTTTATATATATGGATATGTATGACCTGCTTTAGATGCATGTTTTGTGGTTCAATAGTAGTTAAAAGTGATCGGCATGCTGATCTGTTTAGTTTCTGCTGCATTTGTTTATATTTATTGCTTCTGTTGTTTATCGATATTGAATGTGCTTCCGCTCTGCGGGTCTGGTGAGAGTCTGATGATTCGTTTGTCCCACAACATATTTATTACTATACTCGGAACTATACCATTATTATACCCCAAGAGGGTATAGCCTCCCCACTATACCTAAAAGACCATCACTGCTAGTCGGCAGCCTTTGGCGTTCAGGGAGGTGCTATTATGGTAGTAACACCCGACCCGTTTAGCCCTGTTTAGGTAGCTGTTCGGGTCTCAATCATTACAATAACTCATTCAAAGGACTATAAAAGATCATAATAAATCCATAATGAAAAATAATAATGTATAAAAGGTTCATTAATAGTTAATTAATGAATCTAATGTGATTATAAAGGACATTAACAAGAAGGAACCTTTTAGAAAAAATGTAATGGGATTTCTCAATCCTAACTCTCTTTCTTTAGGTATTCCATCTTTCAAAGCATATTTAGTGTATTTATTCCTTATAAATCATTTATTAAACATTTTCTTATCTTTTCTAATATATAAATGTTTTCTTCTAGATTTAATGACAAATACTAAGTTTTCCAAAA
Source organism: Viscum album (assembly GCA_963277665.1). Taxonomy (NCBI): domain Eukaryota; kingdom Viridiplantae; phylum Streptophyta; class Magnoliopsida; order Santalales; family Viscaceae; genus Viscum; species Viscum album. The sequence goes on from CAUJRU010000001.1 coordinate 4,397,849, forward strand.
GTACTATTCTTTCAAAACACACATTTTACTTCTAACTCAATGTTAATGATTCTTATATGTAGTATGTTATTCCCCTTTCATTTGGTAACCCAAGGTTGATGAATGTTTTCTTACAGGATGAAAACCATTCCATTACATGGGCTATTTAAGTACAAAATTGATATATTTTCTAAGTGGTATGCATGATAATGTAAATGTTATGATGTGATGGGTGTACCCAAGAATATATAGTTCTATGTAAATGTTATATCGTGAAAGGTGAACCCATAATTATAAAGATATCCAAAGCATTGGGTAATGTGAAGAACCACATGAGTAATGTGAAATATGTTGTAACATGATGTTATCATTGTTCAGAACTATGTTTTTTATTTTATCACTGAGACCTGATTTTTAATTTTAATGAATTTCTGTATTTCAAGTCTTTTTTTAATGCTTCCTCCCATGATTATGATCCAATTCTTATTTTATGATTATAATGATTTTTCTCACACAATGTTCTATTGTTTTAGGTACATATACATCCTCTCACTAGGATTTTATCTCACCCTTTTTTGATGTATATCCTCAGGAGATTACATGTACTAAAGAGTACACATGGGATAAGAAGAAGAAAGATTAGAAAGAATTAAATAAATCTATATGATTTATGTTGTAAAATGTATGTATTGTCCTAGTTTTTTCATGAAACTAAATATTTGAATCCTAATTGTGTAATGTTTTTATTTATGAAAATTTAGTGCATCTATATTTGGTATTAGAGTAAATGTTTATTTAATTTTGGAAATAAGATTATAGAACCTAATTGAAACCCATAGTATGAGACTAACATTATGTAAGAACATAAGAATATTTTCTAAACATAGGGATCCCATAAGTAATTCATTTAGACTTAATTTCACAAAGAAATAAATTATATACTCATGACACTTGGAGTTAATTTTTTCAAACCTTTTATATTTTAGAAAATAGTGGGAACCCAGAGAGACCAAACCAATCACCCATTCATGGGACAATGCGGTGATTTACCAAATGATATCCCTAATGCTTATGGAGGTAGAGTTTTATATTTCCTGGCGATTCTTACCCAACTATAATAGGTTATGAACAATAACCTTAATAATTTTGAATGAACTCCTTCGCCAATGATGGAGAAACTAGCTATAGAGTGTTTTATGCAGCAACGAACACCAATGTTTAGTTGATCTTCCAATCAACTGGTTGTCGAAGAGTGGGTCAACTCAATGGAGAATATATTTTCTATTATTCACTATTTTGATATTGGGAAGTTGAATATTTATATTTATCATCTAGATGGGGAGGTCGATCAATGGTGTACTTTGATTAAGAACACCAAGACGGGGGAAGAAATTGATGAGATGGAGTGGGAAGACATTAAGATAATGTTTCTTAATAAGTATTTCCCATAAATTCATAAAATGGATATTCATAGATAATTCATAGAGTTGAATAAAAAGAATAATTTATATTTCATGACCTACAAATAAAATTTCACACGGAATTCAAGGTAAGCTTCATGTTTTGTTTGCAACAATGATAGCAATATGGATATTTCCGTTAGTGTTTTATAACCAAAGCTTTGAAAGGATCTTGAAATTAGAAATTTTTTGAGTTATGAAGATTTTTTTTTCTATTCATCCAAATTAGAGATGGAGTTTGGGGAATGTTCCCATGGATATGGTAATAAGAAATGAAATATAGAGTTTCAATCTTGAGTATATAATGACAAAGGTGAAAGGAAAACTCAAACACCCACATGTCAGAAATGTGGAATGAAGAATCATGGTAAAATCTTCAATGTTATGGGGAAATGATTTAAATGAGGTAGATAAGGCCACCAATCTCATGATTGTTGAAAAGACATGAAATGTATGAAAACTATAGTGGATGAGATGAGAGGACCACAAATGATACAATGGTAAAACAATTGATAGAAATGGAAATATACATTCCATGGAATAAAACCATGAGTTCTCAAGGGTAATTAGAATCATCAACCACCAAATAAAATGGAGCAAGGGAAGGGTTATTCCATCCCTACTATAGAATTGGAGCAAGAAAATGAAGTTTTAAAAGGAAATATTCTTATTAACTCAAGAATAGAATAGGTCTTATTTCTTTTAGGTTCAATGCATTCCTTTATATCATGCATGTTTTTTAGAACTACTCAATCTTTGTTCTAAAAAATTGTTTTAATGATACCTATAAAAACACTAAGTTGGGAAATCATTGCAACCCAAGTGTTGGATAATTAACTTGTTACCATATGTGGGATGTTTCTTCCTTAAATATCGTGGTACATCCTTCGGTGTAATTCAACTCTATACTGTGGATGGATTGGCTCTCTCTATTCAGAGAACATATAAACTATCGAGAAAAGGAAATATTTTTTCATATTCTGAATAATCCCCTAATCCTCAACAAATTCAATGATGATAAAAAATTTCCTTTGAAATATCCTTCAATAGTGTGGGTGTTGGTTCCCTATGAAGAAGAATACCTTTATCAAATGGTTGAGTCAAAGAAATTTATCCACATAGGGGAAATACTCATCATTAGGGAATACATTAATGTATTTACTAATGTGTTTTCCAGACACCCCCTGATCATTTGGCAGAGTTATCCAAATAAATCATTATCATAGATAATCATATCTTAATGGGTCCCTATAGTATGGATCTCCAGCTCTCCTTCCAAGAAGAAGGATGAATCATTGTAGCTTTCTATTGATTATCGAGAGCATAAAAAGATAACCATAAAGAAAATGTATCCTTTTCCATGTACTGATGACTCATTTGATTAGTTGCAAGAAGATCAGTACTTCTCAAATGCAGATCTCCATTATAGATTCCATCAACTAAAGGTAAAGAAGGAAGATATTCATGAGATATCCTTATGTACAAGGAATGAGAACTATGTATTTTTGGTGATTCCCTTCAGACAGACTCATTTCCTTGAAATATTCTTGTATTTTAGGAATATAGTCTTTAGAAATTACCTAGAAAAATATGTGTCAAGACCCCCTCCCAAAAACATGTACCCCTCCTGGGCTGACAATGTTAGAAGGGAGATAATGGCCCCTGAGTCCCGCCTCCAGTAGGCCCTGAGTTGGCCATTACCACCGGAGGTATAGTAAACACAAAAATGGGAGGCATTACCCTCTAAGAGAACACATGCAGAAGAGAGAGATAAGATAGAAACCGAATACTCCATCTTAGAATGAAATATAAAAATAAAACCCAATTACACATGTGTAATGTCATGCAAAAACTACTATAACTGAAAAGGGGAAACTGAGAGTACCCAAACGAAAGTTAAACAGCAGAAACCATGAATCCAAAACAACTCATACAACCCCAAGCTCATAGAAACCATCCTCATCCTCAACCAGCTTTAAGTGACCAGAAAATAATTTTATATATACATAGGGTGAGTATAACAGTATACTCAGTAGGATCCTCCCCGATGCCTCTTGTTCAAATGTAAATAAATCATGCTAAGGCATAGCGAATAACAAGTGAAACTAACTCTTCACCTAAACTAGTATACTAAGTTCCCATCCTCACCATGGCCACTCTCACCAAGTAATGCATACAAGAGTATATAATATGATAAATAATATCAAGGGTACCCCCCCCCCTCACTACTACTTCCCCAGTAGTTTGCTGCTTTGCCCCAATATCGCACGTACTAAGCATCTCTCTCCAAAAATGCTTGCCCTCAGACACCTGGGAGAAGCACCACAACATGCACCTCATGCAACCAAACCACCAAATCCACACAATAAAGTATCCAGGTAGTTTCTGGGAGCCACCACAACTCGCATAAAGTGTATCATACATCTGGTATTAAACCTCAAGTCATTATAGCCCATACACTGAGTAAGGATCCTCAAGCCATCACAGCCAATACATGTTACACCTGTTGTAGTCCATAGGAAACTATACCTAGAATATATTTATGTGAATAACCACAGTCCATTACAGCCATATACACACATATATGGGGAAAAATAACCAATGTGCCTACCAACACAAGTAACTTCCTAGAGAATAGAGAAGGGCCAAAGGGGGTAGTTATCCATCCATCCTCCCACCAGAATGTTCAGGAAAAAACCCCCCAGGGATCTGAATCCCAGTGGTGTCAGTTTCCCTAACTGACAAGGTGGAGTAGCAATAAAAAACACAAATAGTACAGAATACACAATAGCTCACAACCACACTATGGGAGTAGCCTAGTCTTAGAAACAACTGTAGCTATCGTCTCTCGGACTCTAGACTTCCACATCGAATACTAGGTATCCTATAAGCACACAACCATTTAAAGAGCTTCCAAACATTACTTCATTCCATCTTTATAATTTTCACTTTACGTCAATTAATTCTATAAACATTAATTAACCAGTAAAAATTCCATATTAAATTTCATTAACATCACACCCAAAGTCCACAGTCCCCTTAAATTGTAACCTCGACATTGGGTCCCAACAATCTCCAACCCCTTGGGTTAACATAATTTATTCAATCATTTATTAACAACATTATTACTTTCTCATATTACGAGGCATTCTAGAAAAAAAATTCTAAGCTACTAAACACAAGGGGGCTCAACTCGGTGAGTAGATGAACTATCCGTCATGTCTTTTCCACCCAAAAAAATAGAATATACCCATCCTCCATTGAGAAGCTAAACACCGAAAGCACGTGGCATACCCCACGTTTCTTCGCCACTTTTGGAAGGAGGGTAAGCTAAACCAGCCACCTTGAGTAGTGGGGAAAGTAAAGTAGATAATCAACCAACAAGATCAGCAAGCATAAGAACACTCACATCCAACTCCTTCCATCATCCCTAGTGTTCTCCCTGACACTCACATGCATAAACCGATGCATCTCACCACTCTAGGCATCAACTGCGGCCACAACCAATAGGCCTCCCTGCCCGCCACATATCATAACAGCCATCCAGGCTCACATCACAACACAAGTATCATGAAAAAAAAATCATAACAATTGGGCTCTTGTGCCTTCAACAAACAAGAGGGTAACTCAGAACCCTACAAGAAATTATCATTTATTACACCACTAGTTCATTAATCCATCTTGGGTTAACCAATTTATTATTTTTAGGTTCCAAATTTTGGAAACCTAATCAGTATGCTATCCCAAATAATTAAACATTCTTACTGCATCCATTTGATTAACATAAAATTACAACCACATCAATCAGATTCAATAAGATGCCTCCTTATCTTTAGCCAAGGTATTATCAATTAATTCCGGCTTTACATTCTTTAACAATTTCCATCAATAATGAAACTCTAAACACAGTAAGCATTGATATCACACATTCTAGAAAAACAATAGGCAATAACATATGATCAATATCAATTTATTTATCCGGTTCAAATATTTATTAGGTCAGTTCCATTGTAATCTAGTGGGATAAAACATGGTAAAGATACTGTTTCATGTAAAATAAGAGAGAATCAAAGAATAACCTACCTCAAACAGTAATTGACATTATTTATATGATAATGAGCCACACAACAGGTTATGATCTCCTCTCTTTATGACAATTGTATCCACCTGAGGAAGTTGAGACACCACCACACCATTCAACACACTTGAAAATCCTATTATGAACATAGGGGGTGAAATTCCATAAAATGGTTAGGAGAGACAGAAGGACAAGAACTCAAAAGAATGAGAATAGATAATACCTTATATCAAAGATCGATATAGCTTGGTTGGATCAAAATAGAGCAAAACCAATCCTAGGAGGAAGGTTTGATTGTGAAACTCCTACGGGAATGAATTAAAAGGTTCATGAATCTCACAGCCAAGAACAAGGAGGATGAACTAGGGAGGAAGATATCTCATCCCTTTAGATCATTTAACATATCGACAGTTTAAGACATACTTGATTTCCCATTAAAATCTAATCACATTAAACCACATGGTTTGACCAAATAAAAACATCCTGAGCCTTAGGAATAATTAATATATTGGTTATGGCATTTGAATTGTCCTTAGAGTCCTCAAAACAAGGCTTTAAATGCATTTTACATCAGAGTAAACGTCAAAGGGGAAAAACTGTAGGAAGTTGGAAACACTGTTCACAATCTTCAAATTTGGCAATGGTAAGAGGTCACAGTCGGAACCTCACCGATGGAAATGTTCACCAATTGATCAATTCATAGAATTAGAAATTTGCCAAAGGAAAGAGGTTATAGTTGGAATGTCACCGATGTAACTGTTCACCAATGGAACTGTTAATAAAATTTGAAATTTTGAAAAGTAAAGAGGTCCCCGTTGGAACCACACCAATGTAACTGTTCACAACTGTGTGCCGTTGGAACTTTTCACCGATGGTCACCGATGACACTGTTCACATAAGGTCACCATTGCACTGTTCAAAACTGTCTACCATTGGAACTGTTCACCGATGGTCACCGATGACACTGTTCACAAAAGGTCACCATTGAACAGATGAAAACTATCTACTGTAGGAACTGTTCACCGATGGTCACAGATGACACTGTTCACATTAATGGAAAAATGGAAAGTTGTTGGGGGTAAGTCACATTGACCTCCCATAACACCATAAACACTATATTTTCATAATGTAATGGACTAGAGTGGTTTGGACTAGTACATCAGATATCTCTCAAAACATTATCGTCCATGAGAATTCAAACCAAACCTAAAAGGAAACATAAATAAGTCTAAAAACCAACCCTCAAGATACCTCTCTAATGAGAGTAACCCACAATAAGAAACAAAAAAATCCATATTATACACATGAATGGTCTACAACGACAAAGGATGCATCAATACATGAAAAGAGATAAACATCAAACAAAACTGGGTATTGAGCACATATCTGTGACTCACGTTCCCAGGTACTCTCCTCTATGCCACCATGTCTCCAAAAGACATGAACCAAGGGAAAATAATGCCCATGCAATACCTACTCTTTGTAGTCATGGATCTATACAGGTCACTCCCCAAAGGTCTCATCATCATCAACATCGATTTCTCCCCAATTGATGATTTTTGAGACATCATGAAGATAAAGACAGAGCTGTGATACATGGAAAACATCATGTATCCGACTCATCTATGAGGGAAATTCTACTCGATACGCCTTTGATCCAACATGAGATAACACCTCCAAAGGCCCAAGAAACCGGGGAGAAAGCTTACTCACATGACCAAACCTTCGCTACCCATGATGGGGAGTCAAATTCAAAAACACGTGATCCCAAAAATCCAACTCTAAGGGTCTTTTCCTTTGATCGACATAGGATTTTTGACAACCTTGTGCTGTCTTCATCCTCTCATGAATCACCTGAACCTTCTTTGTAGTATTCTACACTAGTTATGGTCCAATAATTGCTAACTCTCCGACCCCAGTATAGTACAACGGAGAATGGAATGGTCGTCCATACAATGCATTAAATGGCTCCATACCAATGGTTGAGTGAAATCTTTTATTGTAAGTAAACTCCACAAGGGGTAAGTGCCTCATCCACGAAACTCCAAAATCAAGAACAGAAGAGCGTAACATGTCTTCCAATGTCTGGATGGTTTTCTCTATCTGACCATCCATTTGAGGATGAAAAGAAGTGCTAAGGCATAGTTGAGAACCGAAAGAGTGTTGGAGACCTCTCCACACCCTATAAGTAAAGAGAGGATCTCGATAAAAAATGATCTTCCTTGGGACTCCATGAATTCTCACCACCTATTCCAGATACCTCCTCGACAAAATTTCCACTGAGCTCGACTCCTTGATTGCTATAAAGTGTTATGATTTCGTTAAATGGTCCACTACCACCCAAATAGCATCATGTCCTCCCTGAGCTCAAGGTAAACCAGTAACAATATCCATTGAGATGTCCACCCACTTCTACTAAGGAACATATAATTGCTGGAGAAAACCACTAGGAACACGGTGTTCGACCATTACATTCTAGAAGACTAAACATCAAGACACAAACTCCACAACTGCACACTTCAGCCCAGGCCACCAAAATTGTATCCTAAAGGCATGATACATCTTTGTCACGCCAGGATGAACCTCTAACGGAGAACTATGGAACTCTCTGAGAACTATCTCACGCATTTCCAAAGGAATAAATATCCTTCCATGATACAACACACTATATTGTTAATCCTCAGACTAACCATCATGGGACTCACCACAATCAACTCGTTCTCTCCAAACCACCACCTCAAGATCCGACAAATATGACTCTTCCAACTTCTACACTAGAGATCACCACATATTCATCTGAAAAAGGATAACTTCTACCCCCAACTTCTCCCATATTAGGATGTATTGCTGATAGTTCTACCATTACTCTCCAAGAATCACCAGATTCACGCACTGCATCACCACGTGACATCTTCCTCAGTGCATCAGATACAAGATTCCCCATTCCGGGTGTTTACGATATATAAAAGTTGTATTATTGTAATAACTCCATTCACCGATTCTCTATAAAGTTCAAGTCACACTGAGATAAAACATACCTCAAACACTTATGATCAGTGAAAACCAAAAAGCGCTCACCAAAGAGGTGATGTCTCCAAAACATCATAGGAAACACCACGGATGCCAAATAAAGATCATTAGTGGCATAGTAATGTTCATGGGGATGTAAATGTAGAGACCCATAAGAAACAAATGATCTTTTCTACATCAGAACTCAGCCCAACCCCAGATGTGAATCATAGCAGAAAACATCAAACTGAACTCCCTTAGCTGGAATAAAAAGAACTAGAACACTTACAAACATCTCCTTTAGATACTCGAAAGTTTCTTGACACTGATCAGTCCATATGAACGCCTGATCCTTCCTATTCAAATCTTTCAGAGAGGTCGCAACTGAAGAGAAATCAGCTTCGAACCTCATTTACTAGCTTTCAAGACCAAGGAAACATCACACCATTGACACTGTCTTGGGGGATACCCAAGACACAACTGCTTCTATCTTCGATGGATCCACAGCTACTCCCTACTGGGACAAAACATTCCCTAATGAACGGATTTCTCAAGCCCAAAACTCACACTTCGACAACTTCCCAAACAACTTAGATTGATGAAGAACTCCAAAAACAGTGTGTAGATGCTCTGCATTCTCTTCTTCATATATAGAGTACACAAGTATTTCATTATTGAAAACTAAAAAGAACTTGACCAGAAACTCATGGAACACATCATTTATCAAATCGATGAACACAACTGAAGCATCTGTCATGCCTAACGACATTACAATGAGCTCATAATGCTAATGATGACAACAGAAAGAAGTCTTCAGGATATTCTCATCCTTCACATGCATCTGATGATATCTTGACCGCTAGTCAATCTTTAAGAACCAACTTTCACCCTTCAGTTGATCGAATAAATCCTCAGTATGTGGAAGAGGATAGTGATTTATCACATTCACTTTGTTAAAGCGACGATAATTGACACATAACCACAAACTACCGTCAGCCTTCTTCACAAGAAAAATTGCTGCACCCCATGGTGACACACTTGGATGACCAAAACTGCACTATAACAGACCATCAAGATGTATAGGTAGCTCTCGTAACACAGAAGGGGCCATCCTATATGGTGACATAGAGATAATAGATTCTCCTTGTTATATCAAGATCCCAAACATGATCTCTCATCGAGGGGGTAATGCTCCAACCTCTTCTAGAATGTCATTAGGGTACTCTTCTATGACCCTAGGAAATGTCAACTAATGAACCTCAGATGAAATCAACATCATCTCATCCATAATGGATGATAAGGAAGAGACATTCCTCTAACCAATACGAGGGTCTCCCTAACCAATGAACATCACTGGATCTCCATCTTCATCAATGAACATAACCTACCTCCTGAAGCAATCCATGATAGCCTACACCAAATTCCACTAATCCATTCCAAGGATGAAATCATATAGTTTTATTCAGAAACATAGGAAATCTCCCCAAGAGTGGTATTTTCCTAGCACTATCTCACAATCTCTAAATACTTCAAAGAAGTCAACTCAGTCTCCAACTGGCATAGTCAACACCAAGTGAACTGGAAGCCTCTTTACCTTAAGTCCCAATGTATGAAAACGGGTAGGTGATATGAAGGACTGTGTTGCTCCTGAATCAAAAATGGAATACACCAAGGTAGAAAATAAGAAAAAGGTACCTCGAACGACATATGGATCGCGTGGAGCTGGCAACGCTAAAGCATGAAGTTGACCACGACCACCTTCATGACCTCTCCGAACCTAATGAAGAAAACCACCATGGCCCAATATACTCTATGAATACGGGAAGCGTTTCAAGGATTTCCTATTCCAACTCCATCTATCCTCTACTGATCTATTATTGGAGCAACCTGCTATTTCTGTCCTGACTGGAACTGTCTCAATGGAGGAACCTGGATCAGAACACTTGGTGCACGATGATTGTTCTGAAATGTAGAGAACTCTCGCTACTGATAACTTTGACCACCATGCAAAAAAAGCACATGATCCCCTGGAATAGGTATGGGAGCTACTTCCCCCAGAGAAATGAGATGCTGAGGGTTGGGACCTACCCCCGGCCTAACAGAAACTCTTCTGCCCTGAAACCCGGGAACCCCGTGCCACATCTCGGCTCCGTAAGGAATCATGATGACTCCCCTCTCGTAATGATCTGGTTCTGTACAATGTCCTCTCAATGAACATTTCTATTTCCATTACCTCAAGATATGTCGTCAACATAAATGGGGTGACCAGGCACTGGATATATTGATGCAAACCCTCCTCTAAATGCCTCTCCCTATCCTCCTCATCTGGAAAAAGGTTCTAAGCATATCATAAAAGGTTCCTAAAACGGATTCCAAGATCTCACACACTAGATCTCCCCTGTTGAAGGGTATGAAGCTCCTAGAAATAAGACTCCTTTTCAATCGAAGAAATAAAATTGACTCTAAACTTGTCTCAGAACTCATCCCTTGAAATTTCTGACCCGTCATGATCCATGAGGAACAAGAACCACCATTGCCTCATGGAACCACAAAGAATTGTCACAACCATGGACACCCAATGGTCTTTCTGAGCACGGATCGAAATGAATCATATCTCGACCTACTCCAACCGGTATTTTATGAATATTTCTGAAACAAAGCCCTCATTCTTCTACAAACTCTGGCACTGACACTCTCAAAGTGTCCTCCTCCAAGTGTCGCTGTCGTCAACCTCTACACTACTAAAATCTACTGGCATAACCTGCTGAATATCTTCTATGCGATCTTGACGAGGACGTCGACTTGGAGCCATTACTATAAAATAAAAAATAGTTAGAGCTCCTTAACCTGGAATATGGAAGGCGAAACATTAATTAATTACTTTTTTTCTTTCAATCATTTAGGTTACCCTATCCCAAGGTCTACCCATTCAAACACAAGAACAAAGAAGAATAATGTATGATACTTTCCTAGGTCTCTACCCTGCAAGTAGTATCATCTCATTTAGTAGCCATTATAATCTTAAAGGTCTGTACATCAGAACATAGGGGGCCCTAAATGCCTATGTCTCGATCGGTATCTAGTTTTTACATCACTTTCTAAACATGACTGACACTATTTCCCTACCAACTAATGCATCCTCACTTGTCCCTAACTCCAAACACCATCCTGACCTTCAAATAGACCTATGATACCACTCTATCAAGGCCCCCTCCCCATAAAGTGTACCCCTCCTGGGACGGTAATGTTAGAAGGGAGATAATGACCCCCCGATTCCCGCCTCCAGTAGGACCTGTGATGGCGACTAGCACCGAGGGTATAATAAACACCCAAATGGGAGGCATTACCATCTAAGAGAACACATGCGTAAGAGAGAGATAAGATAGACACCAAAAACACTAACTTACACTGAAATATAAAATGAAAACTGAATTACACATGTGTAATGTCATACAAAAACTACTAAAACTAAAAGGGGGAAATTTCAAGTACCCAAACGAAAGTAAAACAACAGAAACCATGAAGCCCAAACATCTCTTGCAACCCGAAGATAGTAGAAACCAGCCTGGTCGCCAAACTTCTCCATGTGACCTGAAAAACAGTTTATATATGCATAGGGTGAATATAACAGTATACACATTAGGATCATCTCTGAAGCCTCTCATCCAAAAGTAAAGAAAGAATACTAAAGCACAATGAACAACAAGTGAAACTAACTCGTACCCTAAACAGGTATGCTAAGTTACCAGCCTCACAATGGACACTATCATCAAGTAACACATACAAGAGTGTGTAATATAATAAAGAATATCAAGGGTAGCCTACTACTACTTCTCCACTGGCTTTCTGCTTTGCTACAATGTCGCATGTCCTAAGAATCTCTCTCAAAAAATACTTGCCCGCAGACACCTACGCAAAGCACCACAACATGCAACTCGTGAAACCAAACCACCACGTCCAGACAAGTAAGTAACCATGTAGTTTCTGGGAGCCAACATAGCTCTCATAATGTTTATCATACATCGGGTATTGAACCTCAAACCATTATAGCTCATACACCGAGTATGGATCCTCAAGACATCACAACCTATACACGTTACACATATAGTAGTTCATAAAAATTTATATCCTGAATATATGTGTGTGAATAACCACAATCCATTACATCCCTCTACAAAATATATGGGGATAACTAACCACTATTCATACTAGCACAAGTAACTACCAAGAGAACAGAGTGGGTCCAAAGGGGGTAGTCAACCATCCTTCATCCCACCAGAATGTTGTGGAATCCACCCCCAGGGCTCAGAATCCCCAGGGTGTCAGTTTCCCTAACTGATAGGGTGGTGTTGCGTATAGAAACACAAAAAGTATAGAATATACTATATCTCACAACCACACTATGGGCATAACCTAGTCTTAGACACAACTATAGCTAACGTCTCTTGGACTCTCGACTGCCACTTCTAAGACTAGGTATCCTATAAGCACACAAACATTTAAAGAGATTTTATACATTACTTCATTCCATTTTTATTAGTTTCACATTACATTAATTAATTCTATAAAAATTAAGTATCAATTAATAATTCCACATTAAATTTCATTAACATCACACCCAAATTCCACAATCCCCTTAAATTGTAACCTTAGGATTGCGTCCCAGCAAGCTCCAACCCCTTATGTTTACATCATTTATTAAATCATTTATTCACAACAATATTACTTTCCCATATTCCTAGGCATTCTTGAAAAACATTCTAAGCTACTAAACACAAGGGGGATCAATATGGTGAGTTGATGAACAACCCGTCAAGTCTTTTCCACCCATAGAAAGAGAATAGACCCTTCCTCCCTTGAGAAGCTAAATGGAATGCACGTGGCATACCCCGCGTGTCTTCGCCACTATTGGAAGGAGGGTAAGCTAAAAAAGATACCTTGATCAGTGGGGAATGTGAAGTAGATAAACAACCAACATAATGGGAAAACATCCATACATTCACATCCAACCCATTTCATCATCCCTAGGGTCCTCCCTGGCACCCACAAGAATAAACTAATGTATGTCGCCAATCAAGGCGTCAAATGCTGCCACAAAAAAATTGGCCTACATGCCCCCCACAAATCACAACAGCCATCTAGGCTCATATCACAACACAAGCAGTAGGAAATAAAAATATGATAATAATTGGGATCTTGGCCCTAAAACAAACAAGAGGGTAAATCAGAACCATACAAGAAATTATCTTTAATCAAACCACCAGTTCTTTAATCCATCTTGGTTTAACTGATTTATTATTCATAGGTTCCAAATTCGGGAAACCTATTCCATAAGCTATCAGAAATAATTAAAAATGACTACTGCATCAATTTGATTAACATAAAATTACAACAACAACAATCAGATTCATTCACATGCCTCTTTATCTTTATCTAAGCAATTCTCAATTAATTTCGGCGTTACATTCTTTACCAATATCCATCATGAATTAAATGATAAACACAGTAATCATTGATATCACACTTTCTTGCAAAACAAGAGGCAATAACATACGATTGATATAAATTTATTTATCTAGTTCAAATATTTATTAGGTCAATTTCATTGTGATCTAGTGGGATAAAACACGCTAACAATACTGTTGCACGTAAAATAAGAGAGAAGCAACAAATCCCCTACCACAAATAGTACTTGACATTATTTATATGAGAATGAGACTCACAATAGGTTTTTATCTCCTCTCCCCATGACAACTATATCTACCCAAAGATGTAGAGACACTACCACATCGACCAACACAAAAGAAAATCCGATTAGGAAAAGGGGGTAAAGTTCCATAAAAGGGCACTGAGATATAGAAGGAGATGAACCCAAAATAATGTTGATAGATCATACCTTATATTAGAGATGGATAATGCTTGGTTGCATCAAAACAGATCAACACAAATCCTTGGAGGAAGTTTTATTGTGAAACTTATATGTGAAGGAATAAAAAGGTTCAAGCATCTCACACTTGAGAACAAGGAGGAAGAACTAGGTAAGAAGATATATCGGCACATTAGAAGATTCAACCGAGCAATGGTTTAAGATACACTTGATTTGCCACGAAAATAGGATGGCATTAAACCATGTAGTTTGACCAAGTAAAAACATCCTGAGCCTTAGGAATAATTAATATAGGGGTTATGGCCTTGGAATCAGCCTTAGAGTCCTTAAAAAGACTTTAAATGCATTTTACATCAACAAAAACATCAAAGGGGCGAAACTATAGGAAGCTGGAAACACTGTTCACAAAATCAAAATTTGGAAAAGGAAAAACACTATTCATGAACCTCACCAATAGAACCGAACTGTTCTGGAAACACTGTTCCTGAACTCAAAATTTAGAAAAGGAAAACACTATTCATGGACCTCACCATTAGAACCTCACCGTTCTGAAACCAATGTTCATGAACTCAAAATTTGTAAAAGGAAAGACGTTGTTCATGAACCTCACCGTTAAAACCTATACGATAGAACCCCATCGTTCTGAAAACATTGTTCTTAAAATCAGAATTTGGAAATGTAAAGAGGTCACTGATATAACCTCACCATTCTGGGAACACTGTTCATGAACTCAAAATTTGGCAAACGAAAGATGTCACCGATGGAACTGTTCACTAAGGGAACTATAAAAAGAATTGGAAACTTGGAAAAGGAAAGAGGTCACCGTTGGAACCACACCCATGGAACTGTTCACCAATGGAACTGCTCATCAAATTGGAAATTTTGAAAAGGAATGAGGTCACCATTGGAACCTCACCAATGGATCTGTCCACCGATGCAACTGTTCATAGAATTAGAAATTTGGAAAAGGAAAGAGGGCACCATTGGAACCTCATCGATGGAATGATTCACCGATGGAACTACTCATAGAATTGAAAATTTGGCAATGGAAAGCGGTTACCGTTGGAACATCACTGATGGAACTGCCCACAACTGTATACCATTGGAACTGTTCAACGGTGGTCACCGATTACACTGTTCACATAAGGTCACTATTGCACTGTTCACAAATGTCTACCGTTGGACTTGTTTGCCGATGGTCACTGATGACACTGTTCAATTAAGGTCACCGTTACACTGTTCACAACTATCTACCATTGGAACTGTTCACTAATGGCCACTAATGACACTGTTCACATTAATGGAAAAATGGAAAAGTGTTAGGGATAAGTCACGTTGACCTCTTGAAACACCTTAAATACCAGATTTTCACAAAGGATTGGACCAGAGAGGTCTTGGACATTATAATATGTGGTAGTGTTTTTTGATGAGAATATCATCAACTTCAATAGAAAATAGGAACATGAAGAACATCTAAGACTTGTGTTGGAGACATTGAGGAAGTATGTGTTTTATACCATGTTCATAAAGTGTGACTTTTGGATGCAGAAAGTCAGGTTCTTTGGACATGCGATCATAACTGAGGGAATTTCAATAGTACCTTTAAAAATTGAGGCAATTGAGGAATTTCTTAGACCCACCAGTGTAAAATAAATCCATATTTTTCTTAGCATATTTGTGTACTGTCGATATTTTGTGTTAAATTTTTCATCATTGTCAAACCTACTACCTAATTTAACAAGGAAAGGGGAATTGTATGTCTGGATAAGAGAATGTGAGGAAAGCTTCATGGAGATAAAGAGAAGGTCTATCGCAGCACCTGTACTCACATTCCATAAAGTGGAGAATGTTTTTTGATATATAGTGATGAATCCAAGAAACTATTGGGTTGTGTACTCTAGATAATTGATAATGTTAGAGTGTATTCCACACAACATTTAAATATCCATGAGATGAATTACCCAATGCATGATCTAGAGCCAGTAGTTGTGATTTTTCATTGAAAATATGTTTCCATTACCTCAATGGTTAGAAGTTTGATATATATACATATCAAAAGTTCCTTAATTATATATTCTCACAAAAAGAGATCAACATGAGTCAAAGGAGATGGTTATATCTAATCAAAGAATACGATTTCCCTATTATTTATCATCCAAGAAAGGAAAACAAGGTAGATGATGCTCTTAGTAGAAAAGATCCTACTACTTTATCCATATTGAAGATTAAGAAAGCCCCTATCTTCATGGATTTTCAAATTATGGATATTCAAATAATAATGGTAGGGAAAAAATCAAACCTTTCCAAAATTATTTCCCAACCATTTATCTATGATAATATTGAGGATCCACAAAGGGTTGATAAAGAGTTGCAAAAGAAGGTGATTGGAGAAAAGGAATGGAGGCTATAAGAGTTTCATATCGATGATAATTGTTTAATTTTTTTGGAACATAGCTCTGTATGCCTTCATCACCCAAGATAAAGAATGATATATTGGAAAATCCACATAGTTCATCATTATCTATAAAATTGGTAGCACCTATAGTTACATGAACTCTCAGTACAATTTGCGTGGGATAACATGATCAAAGAGACTGAGAAATATATAACAAGGTGCGTGATATGTTAGTAAGTTAATGTAGACTGAAAAAAGTCCAATGGGATGATGTATCCATTGCCTATCCCCATATGTAAATGGGAGAATGTCACCATGGACTTTGTCATTGGACTACCGAAGAAATACAAAGGAAATAATGAGATATGGGTGGTGGTGGTCTGGATCACCAAGACTACACACTTAATCGCTATTCATGATGATCTAATGATTGAAAAAATTGTTATGATATATGTGAAAGACGTGGTTCGGCTACATGGGGTTCCACTCTCTATTGTCTCTGATCATTATCTTAGGTTTACAACTAAATTTTGGATGAGTCTTCTACATTTCATGAGTACTGAATTGAATTTTAGCATGGCCTATCACCCCCAAACTGATGGACAATCTAAAATGACTATTCAAACACTCAATGATATGTTAAGAGCATTCTATTTAGAATTCAAAGGTGTATGGGATCAACATATTCCATTGGTTGAGTTCTCATACAAACATAGCTTCCACTCGATTATTCAGATGGATCCATATGTAGCTCTATATGGAATGAAATTTAGAACTCCAACCTATTGGGAAGAATATGGAAAAATAAATATATTTAGACATGATATTTTAAAAGATATTGTAGAAAAGGATAAATCCATCTAGTAACATATCAATGATGCTTATAGTCGGAAAGAGAGCTATGCTAACAACCATCGAATGGACACGCATTTCAACACTAGAGATAAAGTATTCCATTGAATGTCAACATGGAAGAGAGTCATGCGGTTTGGAATGAAAGGGAACTAATCCCAAGGTACATTGGCCCCTTTGAGATCCATGGCGCATAGGAGTCATGGACTATCGCCTTTAACTTCAACCAAATATAGATCATGTCCTTGACTTGTTCCATGTATCACTCCTAAGGAAGTACACATCATATTGCTAATATGTACTGAACTCATAGGTGGTACAACTAGAAGATGATATCACTTATTAGGAACATCCTGTAAATATTTTAGGCTGGAGAGATAAGGTTCTACGCAACTAGAAAACACACCTTGTTAAAGCGTTATAGAGGAACCAAAAGCTTGAAGACTCAACTTTGGAACTAGAAAAGGTAATGAAAAAGAAATACCCTAGCCTTTTTTTTAAAATGAAATTTTGTGGGATAAATTTAAAAAGGGTGGAAGAATGTAACGACCCAATGTTTTACCAATGGAAAATCCCTTACAATAATTAAGTCACATAAAATCACATTAGCTAATACAATGACACATCAAGGTTAAAAGAATTTATAAATACTCATATTAATGAAATTATTATCATAAAATGGAGTTAATTTTTGAATTATACACTTGGATAAATTGTTAATGTGAATTATTGGGAATTTTCTGTAAAAATGAATTTTTGGTGAATAGTAAAATACGATAATTTACGATAAATGCCGAAAACCTGAATTTTTTAGTCATTATTTACTCATGGATGATTTAAGTGAGTATTCGGTAAAACTCAAATGCACTAATTTCTGTATTTAGTCACAAAAATAATCTCTATTTATTTTCGTCAGCAATATAAAAACCTAATGATTAAAATAATAATAATAAAACACCCCTCTCCCCCTCTATATATTCAACCCCTCACACCCTCTTCTCCTTACACATATCAACCGTCAATCCAGGACTATATAATATAATATACTCTTCCCTAGTCCCTCCCCAGGTCCAGGATCTCTTGGCCTTGTCAAAAGATGAAACATAGGTGCCTTGAGGAGGATCTCAAGAGGAGAATTCAAGATGTAATTCCTCAATCTTTTCATTAAATTTATATTCAATTTCAATTTCTTTTGTCATTCTCTCATCCCATCCCTTAACCCAAATGACATGATAACTCTAATAACAGACACATAATATAATTATATCCTATTAAGGGAAGATCTATCATTATAATCCTCACTATTTATCTTTTTAATATTAAAAATGAAATCGTCGCCCATGAAGTGTAAATTTACTAACATCATGGGAAATGAACATACATTTTACATAAATTCCATAGAGGATATTAATAAAACTAGTTCATGGTTCAAAAAATATTTTAATTTGTGTGTTATAACACATTTAATTTTCATTAAAAAACATATATTCATAAATCTAAATGATAAAACAAAAATAGTTCGTAGCGTTTGAAAAAACAGCAAAATTAAACTAAAACGATCCTCATTATCTTTTATCTAATGAATCATCCACATGGTAAATAACAAAATACTTCATAAGAAAATTAAATCCTCTATAATATCAATAACCGCATATAATAAAAACACATGTTGTGTTTCCACATCTTACACGAACTTCTATTCATGTATACAAGTGAACCGATCCTGAAAACAATGAAAAAGAACACACCTGAACAATGAATTTAAACATTATAACTCATAGAAAGTACTATTAAAGAACATAATAAAATCATAATTGATCATAATAATGTAGAAAATATTCTATAATTGTTAAATTATGAATTTAATTTCATTATGTAGGATATTAACATCAAGGAAGAAATTAGTCAAATGTTAAGGGTATTTCTCAAACCATATCTCTTTATTTGGGTTTTCGCTCTTTAACACAATTTGTAGTATGGTTATTGAAAAAAATAATTTATTAATAATTATCTTATCTATTTTGGGATATATATGTTTCTACTAGGGTTTATTATAAACTCATTGTTTTCCAAAAGAAGACTTCTTTCAAAACACACATTTTACTTCTAACTCAAGGTTGATTACTATTATATAAAGTATGTTATTACCCATTTAATTTGGAAAACCAATCTTTATAAATTTATTATTATGAGATTAAAACCATTATATTCAATTTTTTATTTATATTCATGGTTGTTATAAGTAATATGTGTCACAAATGATAATTAAAATGCTATGATATTATGGGTGCGCCCATAATTATATAGTGAAATGTAAATGTTATGATGTGATGGATGTGCCGAGAATTTTATAGATCTCCAATAAATTTTTTAATGTAAATAAACTAATGAGAAAAGTGAAATATGCATGAACATGATGATATCTTTGTTAAAAAACTTATGTGGTATTTGAACAGTAAGACTAGAAGTTAAATTTTTATGCATTTCCACGTTCGATGTCCTTTCTTAATGCTTCTTACCATGATTATGAACCTATGATTTTGTTATGGGGATAATGATTATTCTCACCCCATGTTATATTTTTTTACTATTCTTATCTATCGTATTACTCAGCTTTTATCTCAACCATTTTTGATGTATATCCTCAGGAGACTACATGTACAAGGGAGAACACAACAGGCAATAAAAAGATTGAGAAGAAGTAATTATATAAATTATTATGTTTAATTTTGTAAAATTTAGTTATTGTCCTAGTTTTCCAAAGAAACCAACCTTTTGAATCCTCATTGTATAATTTTATTATGTTTTTATCATTAAAATGATTTAATATTAATTTAAGAAAAATCACAGTCTCTAAACATCCTTTTTTGAAGTATCAATTTGAATTGAGAGTAAGAGTTTTAATTTTTAATTTTTCAGGTGTACCCCCCACATTGAAATTTTAATTGAGCTTTTAACTAAAAGTTTCATGCCATGTATTTGATTCATTATTGAATAAAATGAACATGGATACATGAAATTTCTTGGAAAATTACAATTCCATGAATTTAATATATCATTGTTAGTAAATTTTAATGTGAAAAATGGGAAAATAAAATTAGTATAGATAAGAATAGATATCAGGATTCTACAAATCATGATTTAGTGTAAAATTTGATAATTTTAAATAAAATATTTCTTATATTTGTCCATGTTTTTAATTTATTCTATTTTAATTAATTCATTTAAATATTCGTATTCATTTCCATGAGTGATTTTACCAACCATTCGTCTCATTCAAGAGACAACCACTAGGACCAATATTTTACATTTTTCTATTGTATATTTCATGAGAAACATGTGAATTTATTCATCCAGAACATTATTTCCATATTATCAAATCTAAGACTATATACATTCACTTTTAAAATGAGTGATACAATGTTTATATTAGCCCTTAACCTGACACCCACCATGTATTAATCCATTTTGGTCCTGTAGAATCCATGAAATTCTTTATTTGGAACTATGACATGCTATAACCTGATATTACCAATTATTAACTTATTCTAAATGTTTTTCAAGATATATAATGAATATTTGTCGGGGTGGAACATTATTGGCTGTAAAAAGATGTAATTTATTATTGATATTTTTATAGGGGAGTTTTTCATTATGATATGGGGAGATCCCATGTATCGTTCATTGAATAATATTATGCACTTATCATGCTAAAAACATTTGAAAAAATACATATTGAAAAAAATTGGGTTCTAACATGGGATGATAAATAATCCACATTTTCCAGAATGATAATTTTTTTCATGTGAGGTTATGTTATGGCTGTAAGATGTTTCCTAAGATTAACATTTGAAAAAAAAACATATGAGTAGTCGATTTTTTTTATTATACGTACATATATCATTGGCCCACATTTATATTATTTGGGTTAAAGAGGAGGATTGTATTTGTAGGTAAATACATTAATTGAGCATATATATTAACATCATGCAATGTACTTTAGATTCAATCCTGTTTTCTGAGCCGTAATTTTTAAATCATTTACCTACCTACATTGAAACCTCAAGTTCATTTGGTTGGAAATGGTGAATAAAAAATGATTAATTACGATTTATATCTTTACACAGTAGATATGTTAGAATCATTTCAATCCTATGGTATTTCACATGTTTTTTAGGTATGTGCTGAATTCCATATACATTAGTACCCGGATAATGAGTGGAAATAGTCATGTGATATAAATTGAGAATTGCTTTCATATGGATAACAGATTGAAAAATGAAAATGGATTAATGAAATTTCTTGGATTTATCAATGGATAAAAGTGAAATACAAGATATATTTGTATTCATTTAAAAGTGAGGTGTTGAGTAATTGTCCCATGTGATGCGCAAAAAATTTAATTTTCTATTTGATCAACTTCTTTTGAGGAAATTGAATTTAAAGAATCATTTGGAAATAATCCTTTGTAGCATTTTGAGATTATATCCTTTTGGAAAATATAGATTTCAAGTGTGGGTGGATTTGATATGTATAATTAATACATATATTTTAGAGTGTTTAATGTATTTAATTTTTTATTTTAATGAGTAATCTTGTTAATTTTGGAATGATTTGAAATCATTTTTTTATTGATGTTAGGAAATGGTTAATGTGTGAAAAAAGAATGAAAAGGGATGAAAATATGAGACAAATGAACCTTTGTTCCATGAGAAAAGGGAAGCATTGTGCCACCTGAATTTTGAGAACATTTGATGATGAAAAATAGTGGATAAAATTATTACATGACCTTTAATATAATTTCATGCCTGACGTCACCAACAGAGTCCATGATCACCCAGGAAAGTCGTGAAGCCGATATATGATATGAAAGGATGGTACATGTCATGAATACCAATTTCATATCATGAACATAGTCAAAGTTAAAAATCAACGTATGAGATTTCAGTAAGATTATTATAGATGTGGAGGAAACAAGGATTATGATTACACAAATTATAACCCAATAACATGTCATTCAATCATCAACATGGTCAATAAAATTAAATATGGTGTTATTGTGGATTTTAATAGAAACACCAATAAATAGGCACCCTTGGCTGCACCATTGAAAATATACTGGACGAAGGACAACCACCAATTGCCTGACGAATGACGGTGCACCTTCTTCGCCACATACTTTTATATTTTGATTTATTATTTTACTACACCAACTCATAGTTAGCATGTTATTATTTTTTATTCATACCGGTTCATGTGTGATGACTTTGAATTGGTTGTATGAATTATTTTATATTTTAAGGAAATTAATGTTTGTATTACGTATATTTTCTACAAATATATCGCCTCCCTAATTTCATCTTTCATGTTGACTATGAGTGGGGTCAGGGAATTAGTTTACATTATTTATTTATTCTTGAATAACTATTTTTGAGTGGATTGAATGAACCTATATAATATTCAATATAGGGTATAGTCTTCCGCCAGTAACATTGGGATCGTCTTTTACCTATGTTTAAATAAGGTTTCGGGTTACCAATTCACTGTAATCTAAAGTACATAACCATGAGAAAAGGAGAAGCTAGGATGGATAATGTTTTTCATGACCATTGTACTCGCTAAGAACTGATTCCAACGACAACATAATTTCAATCTGATTATATCATACTCTATCATCCCACGAACCTAGAATCATTCCTGCTCGACACACATTTTTTATTTTTTCTCCACCTTCTTCATCAAATCAAATTTTTGATAACATAGATATAATTTCATCAAATCAAAATATGTTTAGGAATTTATTATTTAATTAATATTTTCGACAACCCTGTCTCCATGGGTACATCCTCGAACATTAACAGCCTATACTACCCTATATTTTAGTAGTTTTTTTGTTTTGTGTTTTAAATTTATAAATTCATTAACCCAGTGGGAATTAATGATGCCAGTGGGGATATCATGTATTCCTCAAATGATGTAGGGGAATCCTTGAGGTCTTCCACATGTTCATATTTCTCAGGATTACTTCTTCAGATTCTTCTTGGAGGGTGGGTTATGAAGCATAAATCTTAGAGCTAGGATAAGAGATTGTTTTTCGACATCTAGAAATGGATGAAACCATTTCTGACCATTCTAATAATGAAGGTTCTTCACGAAGATATGAAGGGAGAATAAATGGTTGAGAATCTGCATCTCAATTATTTCAATTAGTGTGACAACTTCTTATATCCTAGATGATGTATCATAGATTTTGTGTGTCATGGTGGATTCTATGACGAAATTTTCATCTAGGATTTAATTGAATCATATAAAATTAACAACCTATCCCATGTCGTCGTGTTCAGTTTCCATGAATAAAATTTTGGAATCCACTAAATGGGTGCTTGGATTTGGGCTCACCCTCCCTTTCAATTTGAATAACTAGAAGAATGTAATCTATATTGAGCTACTTGAAAGGGTTAGTTGAGATCTAATGTAAACCATTCAAGGAATTTATTTGAGTAACATCATCGTCCGTGGACTATTTTCCTCCCTTATGATAGAACCATGCATCTACAAACATAGACTCAAAAGATTTTAATGGGGTCAGGTCATTATGAAATGTCCCAATTTGACTTTCGATGAAATATTTGAGATATTGGTTGTATGAAGAAGGAATGGAATCATGGTGATGTAGACAAGGACATCCAAGAATAACATTGAATTCAATATCCTATAGGAAAACCATGAACTCAGAATTGAACAATAGATCCCCAAACTGAGTTACGAGTTTAATCTCCCTTATTTTTTCTTTCTTGTTCTTGTAAAAATACTATAACATCATAGTGGAGGGAGAATTGATAAATTTATTGAGACCAAATTGGTTAATGTTCCAGATCATAATGAGGTTGAACCTTGAGTCATTATCAATAAAGGCTCATTCTCCATCAATTTCATTTATTCTAATGGATATTTACAGTGGAATGATGTGTCCTTGTACAAGAGAATCCTCATCTTGATCTGTGAAAGATATGACCACATTTCAGTATACCAAATCATTCTCTATATAGATAACATCAATATTATAAACCTCAACATAAAACTCTTGGGGACTTGATAAGGCATCTATGAGTGCATCTCAAAGATCTTCTGATGGAATTAGGGTATCCTAGATTGATAGCATGACTGATATTTGGTCCAATTGCTACAAAACATAATACATCTGATCCAAAGGACTCTACTTCCCAACAAGGGGATGTTCATTTTCAGGTTCCCAAGTAGTTTATATTCTTTATGTGGATAGACCATCCCATTTTGTAGGAGCTTGAAGTGCTTCATCTCTTGGTGGATTAGGAAAACTCGGTTTTCCAACCCACAAAGTGGTGGAGTATGCTTTATCTTGTCTCTCATAATGATCATATCAGAGAAGACTCTATTATATGTGGGGGAGTTCCATTGTTCATTATAAACTCACTATAGGTATATCCCATGAGTTTCAGCAACATAAATAGTTCAAGTAGGGGTGTTGTTGATGTAGTGACTCCTAGAACGACCATGTATTCAGAGGAATCCTCGACCTCGATGTCCCAATCCTTCGGTTAACTAACCATGTATAGGGAAGACATGTTCAGAATCATACTCATCAATTTAGAAAGGATCCATTACATCAATAACATTATCATAACCAAAGATAAACTCCTAGTTTTATAAATATTCTACATGATGGTTCGACTCTTGTTGTTCCATTTGTTAGGGAAGTGCCTAGGATTTGGAGATGGTCGCCATGATTTATTCAAAGGTCAAGGAAAAATATGGACATGAAAAAATTTAATATTCTCCTATTTTATCATTAACTTTCCAGTTATGCTACTTTTTTAGAATTTCCCTTCACAGGACTTGGATTTTGAGGAAGCTATATTTCCTATAGCGGAAGTGGTAGGTGGAACAGTCGGGTCTCACAATTGTGTTCATTGAATGGAATGTGTCCATTTTAGTTTTTTCCTAACCATCCAGTCACCAAAATTATATAAACCCTTGCTTTTATCATCATTACCGTCACCATTATCTTCCTGATTTCTAGAAGAAACACTTGATACCTGGGCTGGAAATTTTTTCTATTTGACCTTCCTAGACTCCCCCATCATTTGTTGGAGGGCTTCGATAAAAAAATCATCGATAAGATACCCCAACATTTGATTGAATGGTAAATAGTTTGAGAGATCTTTTTCACAAAATTTTTTAGGCTACCTGGGTTTTAGAAACTGAACTAAGTTGTTTTCCAAAGTTGATATGATGTAGTTGGGGACAGTGTTATTTAGAAAATAATATATCTTTTTTCGTCTCCTCAAACTATTTCTAACTCAGCTCTCATTGATCATCTTGACATAGTAGATATTGCTGCTGACACTCATGGTGTAGATCCCTAACGTATGATTTGGGATTTTATGTATGAGTTTTAAGGGGATATTTAAATATAACTATAGTTTTACCTCTTTTCTCCTTCTCCTTCTATGAGTAGTTGGAATAGCATTGTACATGGATTTGGTCAATATGATGGAGTTTTCAACCTATTGAGAAATTGATTCATGTTCCCAAAACCCTCCTCTTTATTTCATAGGCATCAATGGTGTTCTCTACAAATCTCTATGACAATGAAGAATGATGGGAAAAAACTTCTTGAGAGAGAGGTAGGATTAAGGGGTATGCCAATACTTTCCAGAGAGAAATGAATTCTAAGACACTGTCATACTCTATTTTAATTCAGTTCATGAGATTGAAGAATGTTGTATTCAACAATGATTAGATTATCTAGAAGAGGAACATATAATGTAGATCGTCCCATTCAGTGATTGATCGAGACTAGAAACGCATGTACCATATAAAGGATGGACCCTATAGTGACTGCATGAAGCATCTGAGTTTCTATAGCTCATATTTTTTAGGAGTTCCTGTCATGGTAACATAGTGAGAGATGAAATTAATCATGTTATACTCCAGGTCTCTTGATCCATTAAATATTGGACAATTTGTATTTCTAAATATCTTTGGGGATAATTTGAGTATACCTATTTATGTAAGACTACTTTTTTGGTTTTACTAGTTCACACCATTCTTCCAAAGCATATCATCGAGTGATTAATGACTCAATAGTGTTCATAAAAATTCAGGAATCATCTAGATGAGTTGGGACCTGAATACGTGCATCGACTGTAGCTTGAATGGATATCGTAGTTGGTAGGTCCATTGGTTGTCGTACTACATGTACACTTTTGGATAACCAATAGGTGAATGACAATGATGATTTTAATGATCATGTTTTGGTTGTGTATCCAATGGAGGGAATTCTCAATCAACTACTGTATGATATATATATATTGGTTGATATCCCACATTCATTGAACATATTGGATCTTCTCATGTTGATGTGGAAAAACATCTTCGTTGAGTTACACTAGTTGGAAGAGAATGTTGAGGATTTTTTTATAGGACATATCTAGTAGGATAGTTACCCTAAAATAGTTCAATATTTATTCTCATAAATTCATTCATATAATCCTATTTTTAAGTGAAATATTCCTCCATATAAATGGACATACATTCTCTAGATGGTAGATGAGGTACAATTTGACTCTTACCACATTCCCTTCGGGTTACTTTCGATAAGGTAGAGGTGGATTTCTCGAGCGAGATCCCGAATTTTAGGGAAGCCTCTAGTT
This sequence comes from Viscum album, assembly GCA_963277665.1. NCBI lineage: Eukaryota > Viridiplantae > Streptophyta > Magnoliopsida > Santalales > Viscaceae > Viscum > Viscum album. Next base: position 4,425,204 of record CAUJRU010000001.1, read on the forward strand.
AGTGGTGCACACAAATCCTTAATTCATTTTGTTCTAGAATACAACAAGAATAGGAACATCCTCTCAAGAATCCTCTGAAATAGACTCATGTTCCATAGGATTTTCAGTGACAACATTGATGATGTTTACCAATGCATAATGCATTGTCAGAATTCTAACAGTATCTATATGAGATAAACATCCTCTATTCCTTCCATGAGGCCTTGTCCTCTCCCTTATTGATTAACTAAGAGTTTTGTGGATAAATAACTATAAAGGAATCATCAAATAGTTTAGTCGTACATATTCCAAGATAATGAACTAGATCTTGTGATGGGACGAACTGAGAGGATCCACTATTCAAATTATTCCCCAATAAGGAGAAGACTGATTGTCACTAAGTAGGAGATTGTTGAGATTAAAAATCTACAAGCCCTAAGGGATCAGTATCTTATTGCCCTGCTTTTACATCCCATCAGGCCTGGTTTTTTTACTCTGAGGTTTGGGGTAAAAATCCCATAGCTCTACGGGCTGGGGATGATCCCAAACAATCATGATTGATTTTAATGAGTTCCTTATTACAATTTTATGAATTTTCATTCGGAGATGGGCTAGGTGAATATTTCATCATGCACTTACATGACATGTTTCTAGAGACTATTATGCTATTTCAAACATCTTCACAATCTTATGTCTATCATAATCTAAAAAGTAGGCATGCATGATGTTCTAAGAAGCATGATGAAAAAATATATCTAAATCCATTTTTCTTTGTTCTTGATGTTAGTTAGATATATTTGATGCATCTTCTTTTTGAGCATGTCATCAATCGTGAATATATTCCATTTGTTAGAGTTGGTTCGAGGATATGAAATTTCAGGATACACCTCTCGTTGGGGTTTTCTATTTAGGGAGTTGTGTGAAATTCAGTGCTCTATGTACACCACATCCTTTGATAAGTACATCCGATTGGATTTCCATGATCAACTATTCAAACCCCTTCAATGCGTCGAGGATTGTGCATTGAAGGGATCCTTACTATTTCCCGATATTTGGACATCATAAAACTAGGAGATATGCCAAGTCAATTTGGAACTGAAACCCTTCTATTACAATTACATGACTTTGATACTCATAATAAGGAAACACATTTTCTTTTATGTAATGAAGTGTTTTCCATATTTTTAGGTGAATTTCAAAAAAAAAACATTTCAACCACTACTCTCCAATATTATATTGAGGGGTGGCCAAAGTCCCAAACATGACTAGTATTTCAACTGTAGCAAGTTTTTCCCCTTGTTTATCTTATATTCTTAATCAATTTTCATAGGCATGTCTACCAGATTGGGCCATTGTTGGCATTTTCCTACCAATTATCTAAATTATAATGTTCATTAGTGAGTTCCTCTATTTAACTAGAAGGTATGTGGCCCATGGGTGGGTCTGAGAATGATTATCACCTTGAGATATATTCCATTTAATAAAGGATTTTACATACTAGTGATAAGGCCTCATATATGACTAGACTTGTTTTCATTGGTGCCTTTCAATAGGTCGTCATTCACCTCAAAACACTTCTAGTTGGAGAAATCACTTGATAATGTGAAACTATAATATGTATAGAACATTCACAGTGAACTCCATAATTGGGAGGATCATTATGGTGGATTACAATCAAGAAAAAACTTGTTTCCCCTTGGACTTCTGGCCACATGGAAATTTTTTGTGGATCTAATCAACATGTAATCTCTTGAGATTGACCGGATTGTTTTCATGAAGCTTGAAATCAAGATAAAGTGTTCTGTGAGGGCCTCTATAATTACTAATAATTCTCCAATCACATGGAAATGGGAGGGTAAAATCATTAGCTTCCATAGATAAATGTGTGAGGGCTTCAAGAACTTCTGTATTAATCAATTCTAGATCATAGATCCACTCATTATTCTCTGAAAATGTTTTATGAGAGTTCATCAAGGATTATTTATCATAAAAAGTTGGTTCCACTTGCTGGGAGAAGTGACTTTCCTTAGAAGTGGTATGTTACTACTTTATTTTGGTCATTAGGAGTGGCCAATTATCCCTAGTTGGAGTGGGTGTATATTCATGATCTGGCTGTCTATATGATATGGTGGAGTTTTCCCCATAACCCACTAGGATGGGATAACTGGAATGTATTTAATCTATGGTCACAATACGATGATAATCCCCACCTACAGGGATAGATTTCTGTTCCTCTCCCTTGGGTTTTTCTTTCTCCATCATTATGATGTTTTTTCATTATTCTCGGATATGGGAAATAATTTTTGTTTTCCCATTCACCATTTCTTGGATTTTATTGGTGGTATCAGTGACTGTAAGAGGGATATACGACTATTCCATATATGGAGTAGGTGTATCTGTCTTCATTTTCCCCCTCTTTCATTCTGGTGGATACTGATAGTACTGATTTGTGGGGGCAGAGAGTTGAGTCTACCCACTGTTTCTCATTGGGGATTTCTGACCGACTTCTCAAGATGCTGCCAGATGAGTCTATAAAAAGGATTCATGAGTATTGGTAGGTGTATGGCCCTGTGATGTTTTTGTCTTTCCAAACGGTTTAAAATGGGTTTATTCATGGAACCAGAAATACCCAAATGCTTTGTATCCATATAGACATACTTTCCAAATTCATTCTCTAATTCAGGATTTTGACATATGATGCTTATGAACTCACATTGTTCGGGAAGATTGGAGGTTAGGCTCATTACACTCTTTCGAGGGGAATTAATCCAACTCAGGGAATATTATATATTAATTATACGTTCATGAATGATTCATTAAGTCCCATGTATGATGTGGGATTCACATGAAATTAAAAATCAATTATCAGTATGTATAAAATTCATAATAATATGTATGTATATAAGATTCATCATAAATTGATATATCTGTATGTTTCTAATGCTCTCCATCAATGATATCCTCCTATACACTGCATAGAAATTCATTGGTCTTAATTATGATGTTGTTGTTTTATAGCCTCATAGTGGGGTACAATGTATTTTTTTTGTCATCTAGGGAGATGAAGTCCAACCTTTAATTTATTAGCATCTAGAGAGACATGAGTTCTTTCGATGTTGGGATTGAATTCATAGATGGGATTTGTACATATCCCTATGAATGGAATAAGAACACACATTGTTTGGTGCATCTTAATGGGGGAAATCATAACTTTTAATTTTATATGATAAGGTCCTGAACACATAGTAATATCATTATGTGGTAAGGATGTGTAGGTAGAAGATTCCTAGTAAATGTTTGGTGTGGGACATATGTTGATGCAACCCATGGAACCAAGACGGTATATTTTTATCCAAGTTGAAATAGATGTTTCTTGGTGTTATGGACCAATGATAAAAGGGTTTATTTTGGTGATGGGATTGAACCACATGGGGGCGTCCTATGTATCCCATTTGTATTGAAATCAAATCCCACAAAGTTCTGTGTGTCTCATAGGAGAGTATGTCCCTTTTATAGAAATAATTTTCGTCTTACTACTGAAACAGATGCCTTATAAAAGGGACCATGAAGGATATCTCAACTCAGGGTGATTTTGGGGTAATTTTTGTTCATATACCTATGGAGGAGACCCATCTGATGTATTGTTGTGTTTAATACATAGAATAATTCCATGGTGAATTTGGGGTTATAATTGGGGCTAACCTCTAATGAAGACTCCCCTTTAGCTCAATCCTTATATAAGAATAATATGTATCCTAGTTAGAGCTATAACTTGAGTTCTCATAGTTAAATAGATAGGGATCATGTGGATGTCATGATTAACAATAAAAAATAGGAAAATGTGAGTCATGTTCTATGTGATAAATAATAAGAAACAAAAGATATTGGAAACCACAAACATTTCCTTCTCCACTGGTGGAAGAGGTTAGGGATACAACACATCCATCTCTTCAATTAACAATGGAAATGAGTCCAAGGTGAGGAACAAATGAATGTGAAGGACATAGTGGTAGAGAAGATGAAGATTAAAACCTTCGTGATGAAATTATAGGGACTTAGTCGAGGGGGATTTCTGGAAATTGGTTCTATAGTGGGAGGAGGATTTCATTCCATGATGAATGGAAAATAAAGCGTGATCCTTACAATTAAAACTTTGTATCGAAGGCTCCGGGTCTCAGAGAAAAAAATTGGAAGACTAGGTCCTTACCCTTTAATATGAGACATGGAACTCCTAGAAATTTTCCCTATGGTAAAGATTCTCATGACCATGGGAATACATACTGACATGCACCCTGAAAACCACCACCTCCCAAATAGATAAGCGTGGGGAACCTATTACTATAGGAATACACACATAAATGGATTACACTATGGTGTGGAACATTGTATGGTTTTGTTGGTCCGAATGACTTGCTAGAGGCTTAAACAAGGTCTCATTCAGAAAATGTTATCCAAGAGAAGATGATCACATTTATAGTTGGCTTGGAATTAGGATTAACAGGTGCCTTGCATAGGTCATGGGATCAAGTGATCATCTTACGTATTCCACTCAATTAGTTCTCATAGAGCATATTAGGAACTGAAAATTCATCATATATGGGAAATGGATTGTGAGAGTTGGATATGACATAGTAAATAGGACACAATGGCCGAAACACATGGGTGAGGCTTTAGAAAGGGCACTATAGGTCTCCTCTGGTCTCCATAAAAGGTTCTCACGTAGGACCCTGATGATGGAGAGGGACCTCAAGAATGTGGTTTCTTATCAAGGGAGAATGGTGCCCATAAAGGTTCCTTATTTGTTTTACAAATTGAAGGTATTTTTGATGTTTCTTATCACCCTTAATAATATATTATCAATTGTGGGGCCCAAGGGTCATATTTGTTGGAAAATATGTTTCCCTAGTGGAAGGTGGTTTTCAGTATAGGTCCATTGTGTAGGTGATATATATAGATATTCCACATGAGTTTGGAAAAACTTCTAGGATGAAAAGGTCCATTGCATAGCTTCTAGGCGTAGGAATGTCATGAAGAAATGGTTGTACCTTCTAGGCTCTATGAATAGGGCATGTTCTATCCTCTTGGATATCAGGGGTGGTGTGTGTAAATCTATTTGGACTACTCCTTTGCATCCTCTTATGGATCATTAGTAGATTATCATTATCAAGGTTCTCTTCATAATAATTTCAACCTCCTAGTTAAAAAAAGAGTGTTAACTATGATAAAAAATAGATGAAAATGAAATGAAATTTCCTTTTAGGATTTTTGGTATTTTTAGAGAAAACAATCCATTTCTGAAAAAGTTATAAATATTTCATTTGAAAAGAGATGATGATGAATATATGGTGTATATAAGATAATAAATATTTATATTAAAAAATAATTATTTTATTTTATTTTTGGAATGAGATAATATTGATATAGAACATAGATACCCGTAGGAAATAATGGGAATTATTTTTCATAATTTCATATATATAGTGAATGTAACCATCAAATTAGAATAATTCGACATGAAATTTTAAATTTTACCAAAAAAATATGGATGAAATATAATATAATAATATATTAGTGTTTAAGGAACAAAACATTGGAAAATTAAATTCATTAATTGTGATTAAAAATCAAAGATATCATTTTGAGTGATCAAAAACCATTACATGGATCTTATTTAATGAATTAATAATGAATTTTAAAACAAGTATTATGTAAGAAATGTAAACAAATATAAATTAAGAAGTAAATATAATATTATACCTTCATTGTAAAAATTAATATAATCATGTAAGACCATAGTAAAAGTGGAATGATTATTACTTAAAGAAATGAGTTGAGTTAAAAGAACACTTTCTATAGATTCCTTCAAGGATGGACATGCTATAATATCCAATATAATAAATATAACCACATTAATTAATCATTTTATAACTTTATTAATATATTTTACCTTTTCTATTATTCATTTACAATAATATAAAAGACATATATTTTGTAGTTATTGTTTATATTCTTCACTGAATGTTATTTATTTTTATTGCCTTATAAAATTCTTTTAATGTAGATTTATTTTAAATGATATTAATATATCATTCATCCATTTTATATTATCAATTACATTAGAGTAATGTTTTTTCAATGTTTCATGTAGTACCATATTAAATTTATTGAAGTAACTTTATGATTTTTTATAGAATAATTCTTGATGCACATGTTACGAATAATTTTGTGCAAAGTAGTTACATTATATAGATTTTTGATTTTTGATTCACCCATCAAGAACCATATTTATGCAATAAAATATCATATAATATCAGATATTAACTATAATAATGTTTTCATAATAATCAATGATAGAAATTTATCGGTTCATTTACAAAGGCCATTAAATCAATCCAAACAATAATGTGTTATAATTGATGGGTGACTGTAACTACGAAATTGTTTATTTTATAATATTTTGAATTACTAAGTTAATTTTTCATATTTGAGAATAGGTGAATGAAATTGATTGAGAATAAATATTTAGGGAATGATAAATAATCAAATTGTGGGCATGATTCATTACTTTGAAGGCCTAATGGAATTGGTGGGCGTGGGACACCATCTTGAGAGTAGGGGTTACAAAAAATGGAATTGAGAATAGGGACTGTAAAAAATTATATGTTTTCATGAGTAATATGTACGAAATGATTTATTTTGAGTGGGTGGGGGAGAGATCCATTTATTGTTAAAAACATAGACATATCCTTTGAACGATATGTTTGGTGACTGATAAATATGGAATCATATTGCAATTGGAAAATTTATGTAAATAAAATTTTATGACTTGTGGGTATGAATTCCATGAATAAATATGGTTTTATGGAATGTATGTTTACAATTTTATTTATCCGAAATCAGAGCCAATTCATCCTACCTATAGTTTATTTGTATAAATATTAACCATGTAAATTATTTCTTTACTAAAACCATATGATAATCACATATAAATAATATCCATTTCCTGATTCAAAATTTTGAAACTATTTGATCCAATTCAATTTCCAAATATAATAAAGTAAAATTGTAAAATAAAATACCACATTTTATAAAATAAGAAGGGCATAATTTGTTTATTTAATTATGATGTTTTATAATTAATAATTCATATACATTTCTAATTAAATGGGTGATAATATGTATTTGAATTAAATTAGATAAATTATATGAAAATATACCTTTAACCTTAACCATGATAAATTTTACAATCCTAAATAACTCTTCTCTCTAAAAATATAATTGGACTTATTAGTTACGTTGAACATACTAATTCATACTATGAAATCCATTTAAAAGTATATCATTTCTATGTATAACAAAAATTAATATAAATTTAAAACTAATAACACAATAAAAATTATTTCGATTGAAAATGTATTTTCAAACAAAAAATGAATTTATTCTTGTTACATTCCTAGTCGCAACAATTTTATAAATGTTAATTTAATATATATATTATCAAAATGGATCATTAATATCATTATTTATTGGGGATGCATTTAAAATACAAAACTCATTAGACATATAAAATTAATTCTTTGAGAAGATTCCCTTTTAACATTATCTAATTTAATTATTAATTAATAATTTATGCATGAAATTTTATTCATTTTCTTCTTTATATAAACAATTTATTATATTAAAATGAATTATTCATATATCTGAAAATATAAAAAATATTTTTTGAAAATAATTCATTAACAATTTATTATTAAAATATTATTCATTATTTTTCATTTAATATTTCATTGATATTATTTATTCATTTTATTAATAATCTCCCATATTTTATGAATAAATTATAACGATATAATTGAATAAATTGAATAAATTGAATAAATTTAATTACCAAATATAATTTTTTTTATAATCAATTATATCTTTAAAAATTAATTACTATCATTTAATTATTTTAAAAAATCAAGTAATTAATTTCATGCAAATTATTTTAAATGAAAATTTATGTTTAGACTTCTAAATAATGATTGTATTTTTTTACTATATACCAACAATTAAAATTTAGTAACATGTAAAACAGTATTATACCCATTAGAAATCTATCTTATTATAATTTATATATTAGTCACATTACCTCCATAATATTCATTCATTTAATACCTCTTAAAAAAACATGTCATTATCATAATATTTATGTGGGATTTAACAAAATTCTATTGCATTTTATGATGGGTTTTTTCATTATATGCCTATTTTTACTAATGATGATTATCAATGGTGAAGATGATATAACATATATCCTATTTGTAAATATCTTATTCTTTTCAAACTACTATACTATTTAAATTCATTCCCATTTTCTTAATATACTCATCCATGGTATATAATATCCTATAATATGTAATAAATTCTTTCAATTACCCTTATTTTAAGGTTCCCATACAAATTAATAAAGCGATAGTTAGACTCATATCTTATATGAATCATTTCATAATCAACATTTTTCATCAAAATGAATAGAAAACATTATTTTAGAATTATATAAATATAATTTATGTAAGGTAATTATGTCCCAAATAAAGGGTTTTACAAAATTCGCATCACATTACTTCCTTATAAATATTTTCTTGTATTTATTTCCCTAGGGAGAAAGGAAAAAAGGGGGTGAGCTAAAACTCAATGTAAGGGAAAATAAGGAAATGTTTTAAAAATGGTTTGATCAAATTTATATGAGAGAAAATGGATATGAGAGAAATATTTTACTAAAAATAACATGAAATATTATATAAGGAATGAGGGATGTAAAATTAATCACAATGGATCACACATATACCATGGCATAAGAAAACACAGTTTTAAGATTATAATCAAGAGCTATTGATAATAAAATTTACATTTTTCTATAATATAAAAATGTTTATCAATCATTATAATAGGAAATCTTAAAAATAAGGAACGTTTTTAATTGAAATAATTTCCATGAATAATATTGTGAACTTGAAATTAGGTCAACATTTAGAATTTAGAACAATTCTAATCACAAATAGGTCTACCCACAGAGTTGTTGAAATGAAATTAGGTTTATGCATAAAATTTTCAAAATGACTAAATGCAATCCTATTCATAAAAAAAATATGATCTCATAATATGTAAATCATTACACTATTAATAATATTAATATGTCAGATCCATCCATAAGATAATGATAAATTATAATTATATTTTCTATATAATATCATACATCATATCATGAAAATACATTGGAACAATTATGTGTTACTGTAAAGACCCGTAAATTTCAATGAAATTTTTTTCTTAAATACTTTTGAATTTTATGAGTCCACAGTTTCTGATGGCGCCTGATTCCTAGGCCCGGTGGTCACGGAATCAATTTTTGAAGTTTTGTTCGGATACGTTCTGTAAAGGTACATGTGAGTTTATCTATATTTTTAAGAGATGCTCATAATTGAAATCTGAGGACACCATTGAACTCACATCGTTGGTATTCTTCTAAGGGAACCTTTACCGCAATTTTGTTTGGTTGGGAGGAGAAGCTATTTTTTTTGGATTTCTTCCTAAAATAAATAAAAAATTATGTGTTACATAATTTTTGTTAAGGGGGTGGTTATCTTCTCCATTTAGGAGTTGTAGGTGGGGCCCACACACCACATAACCTCCCATGATAGAATAATTTGTGGTGGGGCCCACATGAACACCAAACCCCTCAACTCCCCCGTTTACTCCCATGAACCCCCTTTAACTCTTAAACCATTCACCTCCTTCCATTAAAGATGCCAACACTCACTTAATTATTTGGAAATTAATTAAATGGATCACAAAAATTTGAATTATTTTGAAATTCATATCAAGAATAAAATTAATAGCCATGATATTATTTTTGCGATGGAAAATATTGTGTTGGTGGAGCATTGGAGAATAGAGAGGGTCTTCTTCCAACGAAGAACAATTTCCTCTCTCAATGAAGAACGACGATGCCCACGAAGAGCACCCATCTTCTTTATTAATGCTTCGCGCCAAGGGAGATGATGCCACTCACGTAGAACATCACCAATGTATTTCCCTCCAACGTTGACGTAACGACGTCCATCTTCTACGACACCCGACATCTGTGACGCCATCTTCCGCAAATTTGAAAATGTACCTTGAATAGAGGGAAGGGGTTATGATTAATTTTAATTGAATAAAATTGTAACTCGTTCTTCGTTGAATACCTTGGTTCGTTATTTTCCAAATGATATCATCTGATACGGAGGGTGGGGGACAAACCAACATTGTATGGCGTTCCTCCGTTACTTGTTGGTTTATTTGGCGATGGAGGCAGAGCAGGAAGGGTGCGGTGCCATCACAACACACCGTAGGAAGAGACCACAACCCTGAGGTGGCAGCAATCGAAGAAGGCGGCAACCGAAGGCCATGACAGTGGTGGACCGGCACTATCGTTCTGGCAGCATGGAGGAAACTGCGGCCCGCATCCGCGGGCCTCTGGGATGAATTGAACCAGCCGGCCATAGCCGGCTTGGATGGAGGACCATGTCACCCACTTGGCACTGTGCTACAGAAAAGACAGCGGCCCGCTGCGCGGGCCGCTAGGCGGGCGAACAGGATGGCCGCCAGCCGTCTAGGCTGAAGGAAACCGCGACGCCTATTAGTGCCCCGTGTGGGGGAATCGTGTCCTGTAACTGCAGTCCGCTCGTGACATAAAAAACCAGGTGGCTTCGGTCAGCCGGGTAGCAAGGATGGGCGGCGCTGCTCAGCACCGCCGGGCGAGCCGAACTGGACCGCGACCTGGGTAGGGTCTATGAGTGGGCCGCGCCCCACCAGGCAGGGATGACCCCTTATCCTGGCCGAACCCTCCGGGCTGGGTCCCTAGGTGGGCCGTGCTCCACTGGGCCGGGCCGACCACCAGCCGGGTCGGAGCCACCGAACAGGGTCGGGCCAACTCACCAGCCCACTTGGCTTGACGACCCAGGCCTGTTTCACTTAAACCTAAATGAATTTTAGACCGTGTGTATGATCAATGCGCCTTCTATGACACTGGGACCCTTGTGGCGAGGCGGTCTGTTTTCGATACTATATGTGCGTTTTGGATGACTTTGGAAAACGGGCGGGTTTGGCTCGAGCTTAATCCAACAGGGCCCCTGGAACGAAAAAGCCAATAACTCTTAGACTGGGCGTCTGATTGATGCGACTTCTGTCACGTTGGGTTTATATTGACGAGATGGAAATTTGGGATACATCAACTCAGGACTTCGTTATAGTTGATGTATCGACCCCTTTGCCCGAGGAGCAGATCATTCCGGAATTGAGCATGCTGTGTGCGGGAAGTCTAGAGTTGGCTGCGACTACATCAACTTCTATACTAGAATCTTATGTGGGTTCGACAGTGATGAATACCATACTAAAATCATTCATGGGATTGATTATGACAACAACTGTACCAGAATCCTGTGTGGGTTCGACAGTTCAGACAGAGTAGCTGGTCATGTATCTTTTGTGGGTCCGACAGCTTAGATAAATCAGTTACTACATCTGAAAATCTATATTAATCTAGAATATCTGGACTATATCCTATGAGGGTCTGACAGCTTAGACGAGGTAGATGGACTGTATCCTGTGTGGGTCCAACAACTTAGACGAGAAAGATGGACTGTATCCTCTGTGGGTCCGACAGCTTAAATGATGTAGTGGCTACATCTGATCTTCTATATCTCTCTACAATTATGGAATACTAGTGTGAGATGTTTCATGTATTTCAACCATTATCATCTTGGTGATTGACATTACTTCATGTGTGGACTTATTTTTTCTCAGGCTCGTGAGTTGGATCCAGACTGTGACTGGTAACATAGTTATATGTATGGGAATATACCTAAGTAGGGTTGGTTGATACTTTGTGGTTGTATATTTCTTCTTTTTCTTATCCTTAGTGGATATTTTGATACCTCACTGGTCTTGGGGTCCCTACTGAGTATCGTTATAGTCACCCCTTCACGGGCTATGCTCGCACCTCTTTTTGTTGGATGCAGACGACGAACAACGTTGATTGAGGCTGAGAGCACCACAACTGGACGGTACCCAGATTTGGAACTTGCGACTAGTCGACACACAGTGGAGACTGAAGTAGGTGGGTGCTGAGGTGGCCAGTTGTACCTACCCTTCAGGTAGGAATCCCTGGAGGATGATCGGGTAGCTTCACTTTACTTTCAGCAGTTTGTCCCTTTACTTGTAATTGTTGTTCGGTTGGGTTTGTATACTGACCCATTTAGTTTCTAACACACTCTTTTGTATTTTGTTGTACATAGTGTATACTTCATGTTGCATACTATGTTGTGTTTGTTTGCTTTCATATAGGAAATTATTTCCCTACTTAGGGATTTAATCCTTTAGTGCTAGTCGCCAGTCCTTGGCCTATGGAAGGCGGGCTTGGGGTAGTCACGGCATGGGCCCCGAGGATGGGTTGTGACAAATTGGTATCAGAGGAGTGAGTTCTACCATAGAACTCAGGACTCTGATCATTTTTTTCAGTGAGGAAATAGTGTTAAGAGTATTGACTGTGGTTTTCAGTCCAGGGAGTCCAATTTTGGTGCAGCGGCTGATGTATCCATACAATAAGACCCTGAACTCTGATTTTCCTTCTCATTGCACGATAAAACTGATTGCGTGTGTTTTTTCTTTGAAAAGATTTCTTTGTGATTACATTGAGTCAGCTCACCAGGTATTCTATTTTGATTGCGGTGCACCTGTTTATTTTTAGGATGGCCCCATGAAGGAATCCAACTAGGGTTCCGAGTTAAGTACGAGATGGTAGCCCACCGAGCGACGAGGCCTCGGTGTAGGGCCCCATCACAGCGGAGGCACCAGCGGTACCACTACCCGCTGGACCATCGAAACCACCGGCCCCAGCAGCAGAAAGTGCATGCCTCCTGGGTGTAGTGCATGAGTTCTAGTGACAGAGGCCGCCCCAGTTCTGGGGAGAGATGGACCCACAGGTAGCTGAGGATTGGCTAGAGGCAATCATCAAATTTTTCAGATTGGTAGGGACACCGGCCGACCTTATGGTGATCCTTGATGCGAGTCTCCTACACGCAGCAGCAGGTAGATGGTAGAGTCTGATGCTCCAGGTGTATGACGAGGCATCATTACTCTGAACAGACTTTGAGAGTCTCTCCCTCCTAGAGTTTGTTCCAGCCACCCTTCGTGCGGTGCAGATTCATGAGTTAGTTCATCTGCTGCAGGACAGCATCACAGTAGCTCAGTACTCAGCGAGGTTCACTAAACACTTGCGCTACTCCACAGATATGGTATGAGACCCATTCTACAGGGCCCGGACCTTCGAGAAGGGACTCAGTCTTGAAATCATTTCTTCGATGATTCCCCTCAGCATTCCGACGCAGGCAGGAGTACTTGAGTGAGCCCTTCTAGTGTAGTGTTTTCTCACTGAGTAGTCTCCAACGGCGAGACCCACCACAGGGCGACATGTAGCAGAGTCTTCTGCAGACAGCATTAGATAGATTATACAGAGGTCCAAGAAAACTAGGCCATCAGGTGGGTGATCCTGGGATACAGGTTCGGGTGTGCGTGGAATACGAGACATAGTCAGCTATACGAGGAGAAAACAGTGCTATGCATGAGGCAGACAGGGCCACATGGCTCGTGACTGCATGAGATGCCTTGCAGATGCACAACTGATAGTAGAGGCACCTCCCAGGAAGAAGTAGAGGTTCAACCATGGTGGTCCACAGGGACCAGGCAGATGTGGCAGAGGAGATGTCCGAGCAGTGTGTGGTGGATGATGTTTTGAGGTTCTACCACCACCACCACCAGGATGTCCACCCCGAACACAGGGAGCTGGCGGATAGAGGCGGGCTCCGCTCCAGGTAGTCAAGGCCTACGAAAATAGAACTCCTGAGATGATTTGATATACTATCTGTGACTACTCCCCCATTGCTGTAGTACTCATAGACATAGGTGCAAGTAATTCTTTTATTGCTGCTGCCCTTGTTCAGATCTCATAGATTCCGACGGAGCCATCGGCTAGATCCTTATGGCTAGAGACTCCTACGAGAGAAAAGTCGGTGATTACACACTAGTTACGGCAGTGTGAGCTTACTATAGGAGGCGTGATCTTCAGCTAGGATCTTCTTGTAGCGGTGTTGATGCCTTCTGACGCCATCTTGGGTATGGACTAGATAACTACATTATATGCTCAAATCGACTGTATTAGGTGCAAGGTGTAGTGAATCTGCACGGAAGGGACAAAGTTCACCTTCAATGGTAGGAAGGGATCCTTTGAAGGGAAGGATGGACTTACACAGAGGAGGGGTAATCCGATCACACATCAGTTGTCTACTCTCATACCTGGAGCAGTTGATGTGCGTAGTCTGAGTTTTCCTATTGTGGTGGTTCAGTACGCGGATGTTTTCCCTAACGACATTCTAGGAATATTTCCTCACAGAGTGGTAGACTTCTATATTGATCTGTACCCCAGGACATCGCCGATATCAACTCCGACATATCAGATTACTCCCTCCGAGCTTCGTGAGCTGCGGGTACAACTAGAGGACTTGCTGGGAAAGGGATTTATCCGACCCAGTGTTTCACCCTGGGCATCTCCGATTTTGTTCGCCAAAAGGTGGATGGGATCTTTCGACTGTGTTTCGACTACCATCACCTAAATTAGGTGACCTTGAAGAACATGTACCCACTCCTGAGGATAGACGACCTATTTGATTAGCTCAAGGGAGAACGATGGTTTTTGAAGATACACCTCAGATCAGGTTATCACCAGCTCAGAGTTCAAGATGATGATGTTCAGAAGATGACCTTTAGGTGTCGTTATGGCCTCTATGAGTTCTTAGTTATGACCATAAGCGTATCCAACACACCAGTAGTGTGCTTGAGTCTCATGAACATGATCTTCTATCCTCACCTCGATCATTTTTTCGTAGTCTTCATCGACGACATACTGATTTAAACGACTACTGAGTAGGGGAACGCCTACCATTTAGGGGTGGAACTTGATACACTCTGAGAGAACCATCATTATGGTAATCTCTCGAAGTTCCAGTTCTTGATTTGAGAGGTTCCCTTCCTGGGACACTTCATCTCGGAGGTTGGAGTTGCGGTGGATCCAGCGAAGATCGAGGCAGTACTTGCTTGGGTGCCACCCAAGAGTGTGACTGAGGTACGAAGTTTCCTGGGTCTGGCTGGATACTATCAAATATTTGTGCCAGACATATTTAGAGTTTCCGCACCGCATTCATCTTTGACGAAGAAGGGAAAACTCTTCTTGTGGTCAGAGATATTCCATCAAAGATTTTAGGAGCAGAGGTATAGATTAACTAGTGCGCCCATCTTGAGGCTACCAGAGAAGGGCGTAGGGTACGTAGTTTACGGTGATGCATAAGGGACCAGACATGGGGGTGTCCTGATGCAGGAGCAAGTAGTGATCATGTATGGTTCATTGCAGTTGAGACAGCATGAGTAGAACTATTCTACCCACAACCTGGTGTTAGCAGTAGTGGTCTTTTCCTTGATGATGTGGCAACACAATCTGATGGGAAAGCATTTTATAGTCTATTATAACCACCAGAGTCTTAGGTACATCTTCTTGCAGAAGGACCTGAACCTAAGACAATGGTTATGGCTCAAGTTCCTTCAAGACTATGACTTCGAGATAGTCTATACTCTTGGGAAGGTGAACGTTGTAGCAGATGCTCTCAGCAGGAGACCGGGAAATCAGTTTTAAGAGAGGCGACAGAGCAGCTAGCTGCATTACAGATATCATGTGTGGATAGAGATGGAGCATCCTTTCTTCAGTCTCTCACAGTCACTCCTCCACTTCATCCGTGATTCAATGAGGATCATTGTGGGGACATTGACTATGAGACGCGACGTGCTCAGATATCCTCAGGGCAGGCACCTGATGGGTTTTCAAATGGTAGGTAGCATGTCATACTCTTCAGAAGACGTACCATGGTACCAATTTCACTACAAGAAGAGGTGTTGAGGGAGTTTCACACTTCCCCTCTAGTGGTACATCCAGTAGTTGCGAAGATGTATCAGGACCTCAGATGATAACACTGGTGGCCAGGTATGAAGAAAGCAGTAGCAGAGTTTGTCTCGTGATGCCTCACCTGTTAGCAAGTGAAGGAAGAGCACCAGGTACCAGCAGGATTGGTACATCCCTCAGAGGTCACCGAGTTGATGTGGGATGAGATATCCATGGTTTTTGTGATGGGACTTCCACGTACATCCAGAGGACACGACTCTATCTGGGTGATTGTAGACAGACTCACCAAGTCGGCCCACTTCCTACCGACCAGAGAGTAGGGCTCAGTAGAGAGCATGGGATGCCTCTACATTCAGGATATCGTACGAACTCATGTTATACCATCAACTATCATCTCTGATCGAGATGCTCGTTTCACTTCCCTGCTATGGAAGGGGTTACAAGAGGCTTTTGGGACGCAGCTTTGCTTGAGTACTGCCTTCCATCCTTAGACGGATGGTCAGACTAAGAGGACCATTCAGAATCTCAAGGAAATGCTCCCTGCATGTGTCCTCGACTTTGGTCGCAGCTGAGAGGATCACTTACCATTGGTGGAGTTTGCATACAACAATAGCTACAACTCCACCATCGGGATGGCACCTTACGAGGCACTGTACGACTGACCTTGCAGATCACTTCTGGGCTGGACTGACCCTGGGGAGTCAGCACTTGTAGGACAAGAGATGGTGCATGCTACGATGAAGAAGGTGCAGATCATCTAGGTATGCATGAAGACTGTGTAGAGCAGACATATGTCCTATAATGATAGGAGACTGAGACCATTTGAGTTCTAGGATTGCGACCATTTCTTCCTACGGGTCTCACCTCAAAGAGGTCTACGGAGATTTGGCTGAGGTGGTAAGTTGTCTCCATGATGCATCAGACCATTCCATTTCCTCAGCAGAGTCGCTGTGGTGGCATACCGCATGTCCCTTCCACCTCATTTGGATTGGGTGCACAACGTCTTCCACGTATCTCAGTTGAGGAGATACGTGCATGAACTGTCCCACATCATCAACCATGGGGAGCTGGACATCGATGACGAGGTGACATTCATGTAGGACCTAGTGGAGATTGAGGATCGACATGAGTGGGTTCTGCCTGGATGGTCTATTCCTCTAGTGCACGTTCGTTGGCATCACGTGAACCTCCAAGAGTGCACAATGGAGAGGGAAGCTCAGATGCGTGCTCAGTAACCACTTTTGTTTCCCTATTGTGTGTTATAGCTTTATAGGGACATGAAGCCCTGAGGTGGGGGTAATTTATAGACCTGTAAATTTTATGGAAATATATTTCTTAAATACATTAGAATTTTACGAGTCCATAGTTTCTGACGGTGACTGATTTCGAGGCTCGGTGTGCCCAAAATCAATTTCTTATGTTTTTTTCATGTACGTTCAGTAAACGTACGTGCGAATTTTCTATCTTTTGAACTGATGCTCAGAATTAAAATCTGACGACACTGATGAACTCACATTGTCGGTATTCACCTAATGGAACATTTTCTGCTATTTTGTTTGGTCAGGAGGAGAAGTTATTTTATTTGGGATTTCATCTTAAAATAAAAAAAATTATGTGTTACATAATGTTTGTTAAGGGGGTGGTTATCATCTCCAAAGAAGAGTTGGAGGTGGGGCCCACACCCCTCATAACCTCCCATGATAGGGTAATGTGTGGTGTGGCCCACATGAGCACCTAACCCCTCAACTGATCCTTTAACTACCATGAACCCCATTTAACTCTTAAAAATTTCACCTCTTTCCATTAAAGATGCCAACACTCACTTAACTAATTAGCAATTAATTAAATTGCTCGTCAAATTTGAATTATTTTTAAATTCATATCAAGAATAAAAATAATAGCCAAGCTATTATTTTTGGGTTGGCACATGTTGTTTTGGTGGAGCATTGGAGAATAGAATGGGCCTTCTTACAACGAAGAACAATTTCGTCTCTTGAAGAAGAACGGTGACACCCATGAAGAACGCCCATCTTCATTCTTCTTCCTCTGCACCAAGGGAGAAGACGCCGCCTATGTAGAACATCGCCAACATATTTCCGTCCAACGTTTACAGAATGACATCCGTCTTCTGCGAAACGTGACGTCCATGACGATGTCTTCCCTGAATTCGACAAGTACCTTGAATTGAGGTAGGCGGTTATGATTAATTTAAATTGAACAAAATTGTACCTCATTCTTCGTTGGAAACCTTAGTTCATCATTGGCCAAATGATATCATCTAATACGGAGGGTGTAGGACGATCCAACATGGCCCCACATTCCTCCGTTTCTTGTTGGTTTATTTGGAGATGGAGGCGGAACCGAAACGGTGTGGTCCTATTGTACCGCACCGGAGGAAGAGGCAACGACCATGAGGCGGCAGCGATCGAAGGAGGCGGAAACCGAAGGCTGCAACCAAGCCGGTCCGCAATGGTGGTGGAACGACGTCGTCGCGCCGGCCGAGTAGAGGAATGTGCGGTCCGAATTAGCAGGCCGGTCGGACGAACCAAACCATCCAACCATAGCTATTCGGGCTGGAGGACCGCGGCGCCCACTTGGCACAACACTGTGGAGAAGACTGGGGACCGCTACACGGGCCGCTCGGCGGGCGAACTGGCCGGCCGCCTGCCGACCACGCTGAAGAAAACCACGGTGGATATGGGCACCGCATGCAGAGGAACAACATCCTGCAACCATAGACCACTCATGCACGACAATACAGGTCGGCTGGGTAGCAAGGAGGGGCGGCGCCAGTCGGCACCGCCGTGCGAGCCGAACCGGCCCACGACCCGGGCTGGGTCCGTGGGTGGGTCGCGCCCCACAGGGCCAGGCCATCCTCCTATCCGGGTCAGACCCATCAGGCTGGGTCCCTAGGTGTGGTGTGCTCCACTGGGCTGGGCCGACCCCCATCAGGGTCGGACCCGCCAAACCGAGTCGAGGCGACCTGCCATCCCACTGGGCTTGACGGGCCGAGCCCGTTTCACTTAAACGTGAATAACTTTTAGACAGCATGTCCGATCAACACACCGTCTGCAGAATTGGGACCCTTTCAATGAGGCGGTACTTTTGGGATAATATATATGAGTTTTGGAAGACATTGAAAGATAGATGGGTTTGGATCGTGCGTAAATCCAATCATGCCCCTCGAATGGAAAAGCCAATAACTCTCAGACCGGGCGTCTGATTGACACGTTGTCTGTCACGTTGGGTTTATTTTGACGAGACAGAACTTCAGGATAATTCAACTAAGGACTTAGTTATAGTTTATGTATCGACCCCTTTGATCTAGGAGTGGATCCTTCTAGAATCGAGCGTGCAGTGTGCGGGAACCATAGATCTGGCCGTGACTGCGTTGACTTCTGTACCGGAATCCTGTGGGGGTTCGACAGTGACAACTACCATACTGGAATCATTCGTGTGTTCGGTGATGACGACACCTATACTAGAATCCTGTGTGGGTTTGATAGTTATGACAGAGTAGCTGGTCCTATATCCTGTGTGGGTTCGACAGTTTAGATCAATCAGTAACTATATCTGATCATCTATATTAATCTAGAATAGCAGGACAGTAACCTGTGTGGGTCCAACAGCTTAGACGAGATAGCTGGACTGCATCCTGTGTGGGTCCGACTGCTTAGACGAGATTGCTGGACTGTGTCCTCTGTGGGTCTGACAGTTTAGCTGGACTGTATCCTGTGTGGGTCCGACAGCTTAGATGATCCAGTGGCTAAATATGATCATTTATATCTCTCTACAATTGTGGCATACCTGTGTGAGCTAAGTCATAAATTTCAACCATTATCATCATGGTGTTTGACATTACTTCCTATGTGGACTGAGTTGTGCTTGGGATCATGAGTTAGAGCCGATATATGACTGGTAACATAGGAATATGTTTGGGCATATAGTTAAGTAGGGTTGGTTGATACTTTATGGTTGTATCTTTCTTCTTTTTCTTATCCATAGTGGATATTGTGAGACCTCGGGGGTATCATGGTCCCTACTGAGTATCATTTTACTCACCCCTACACGGGCTATGCCCGCACCATGTTGTATTGGATGCAGATGACGGACATCGCTAACGAAGGCTGAGAGCACCACGACTGGATGGTACCTGGAGGTGGAACTTGCGACGAGTCGACACACAGTTGAGACTGACTGTTGTGGGTGCTGAGGTGGCCATCTGCACCTACCCTTCATGTAGGAATCCCGGAGGATGATCCGGGATCTGCCCTTTACTTTCAGTTGTTTATCCCTTTACTTGTACTTGCTGTTCAGTTGGGTTTGTATACTGGCCCATTTACTTTCCAGCACACTCTTTTGTATTCTGTTTTTCTTAGTGTTTACTTCATGTTGCGTACTCTGTTGTGTTTGTTTACTTTCATAAATGAAATTCCGTCCCAGCTTAGTGATTTATGCATTTTGTTCCAGTCGCCAGCCCGAGGCCTAGGGAAGGCGGGCTTGGGGTAGTCACGGCACGGTGCCCGAGGACGGGTCGTGATAGTTACACAATAATTTCCAATGATATTTTATAAGAATAAAATATGAATTGGATCGATTGAATCCAAAAAATCAATCTCCAATATGAAATATATTATATGTGATATTAGATGGTTATTTATGTAACATATCCCTTTAGTAAATATATATTTTTATCAAAAAGGATAATATAATTGAATTCAGAAAAGGATATAGAATATTATTTTATATTATCATAAAGAGATGATGTTACAATTCAATTTTGAATTTTTTTAGAGAAGGTGACAAGACTAATTTTTAGAAACATTACATTGAAAGAATCAATAATAATGGAATCATGATAAGAAATAATGTTCTTGTAATAAAATATAGACTGGATGATAAAATTTATATAAACATGAATATAGATTCGTTTATAATATTTTTATATATTATTATAAAAATCCAACATCTGTAAATGAGTTATAAAAGTTCATTTTTAATGAGATAAATATACTTAAGAATTTTCAGGATGATATAAAAAATTTATTTCAGAATAAGAAATTAAAACATATGTGGTATGAAAATATGTTGGCATGGAGTAGAATGTTCTAATAGAGAAGATGTAATTTATTCTTGTCAATATCACATTTAATGAAGACTAAAATCAATAAAACCAAAATATTATAACATAAAATGTAATATATCCATATATAAAGATATAAAAATATATAAAATAGAAACTTTGGACAATATAAGAAGCGTAGAAGAATATAATCTCATAAATGTTTTTATATCTCATGTAACTAACACTAGGATAGGAAAACACATTACCAATGCTTCTGAGTTTTCAATACATGATCTAAGATATTGTATAATAAAATATTTATTATTACTCACCTATATAAGAACAATAATTATATTTAAATGATAATATTTAATTAATTTTTAATTTCAAATTTCAAATTTGTTAATAATTTCTTATTTGAAATTAAAATTCATATAGTAATTGTCTTGTTTCTGGTTTACTACCTCCGCTATAGAGGTTCGAGTACTAGATCCTTATTCATGTGTTTGTTTCCAATATGATGTACATGGAGTTCACACAGGTTTTTATAATAAAAATCTGAATTCAATTATATATTTACTAGATTTTATTGAAAGGTTTTATAAAGTGTTTCTAAAATCTCTTATTTTTTGAATTTACATTCAATAAAAGGGTTTATTTTATTAATGAATACACTTACACACACACACACACACACACACACATATATATATATATAAACATTATTGAATTATGAACTCATTTAAAATGTAACATCATAATATCTTGTTCCCATTATTTTTTCACTAATAATTCAAGATATAACCATTTTAACATAATTAATTTCGGTGGTATAACCAATCCAAACAAAAATAAATTATTATAACTCAAAGAGTAATAATATAATACTCAATAGAAATAATATCACTTTTATAGAATATTAAATATATCAAAAAAATATGAATGTTAAATCTATATTGAACAATATGTTGGTGAAAAACATAAAGAAAAAATGATTTTGGAGTGGATAATACTTACATTAAATAAATGAGACTTCTCTCAAACAACCTATTGGAAATGAATGATTTGGGACTAATTATTATAACCAATGGTTATAAATCTAGGAGATATTTTTCATGTGTAAAAATGGGGCTTTATTCAAGATGAAACTGTTGTAATGGGATTTATGGTAGTGTGATGATGATGAGTTCTTTTATATGTATTTTTGAGTGTAATTTTTATAAATACACATTCATTAATGAAAAAGGATTATAATTTATGAATTAAAGATGATCCAAAGTGGAATATTAATTGGGATATGATCAAATAATGTTGGGAATTACATAATTTATCTATGTAGAAATAATTTTTTTAAATACTTTTAGGTATTCTCCCTTAATTTATCATTTTTAACATATTATATCTTTACCATGGTAACTCATTTTTTACCATAACAAATTATTTTTATCACTAAAACTCAATTTTAATGTTAGTAATTAAAATATAAATTATTATTCTAGATATAAAATTAGTCTTATTGGAGTAAATTTATAATGATGATGAAAATAAATTTTAATATAAAAAATAATATTATATAAAAAACAATTGAGGGAAAAAAATATTGTTATGCATAAGATTTACTTATTTTTATTCATTTCCATTTAATAAACATTCAAGGACTAATATAATATATTATTATATATATAAGTAATTTATTTTATTGAAGTAATTATATACTTATGATTAATATAATTTATTATGATAAGAATACAATATTTATAAAAAAAAATATTAATATTTTAAAAATAAATTTTTATAATACTTAATAATTAAAAAATATTATTTATTTACTAAAAATGTATTCTGATCTATTAGTAGATTTCTATAAAAAATGTAATCTTGTATTTTATGATATTAATTCATTAAAAGTAATTTTAATAAAAATAATACAATTTTAAAAATACATGTAATAATATATATATTTATATCATTTATTTTTTATTTTTTTGTATCATCTTATCTTTTAATTAAAAAAATATTATTACAACTATATATTTCCATTGAATAATATTTGAAATACTGGAAATCATAGTTGTTGAATGAGCTACCATGAATCTATTAGTTATTTCCATAAACTTGGTCTTCTCTTGCAAGATAATTTTCTCAATCCATACTTATTGATGTTATGATTTTGAAACATCTACGAAAAATACTAGTTATGATACCTTTATTCTTAACATGAAAAATGATCTTTATAAAGAATAATTCTACCATTTGATTCCATGACTTCTACATTCTACAATGAATTATTATTGATGTTAAATCTTTTTATATGTTTCAATCAAATTAAATTGTTATAACATAACAATTTTATTCCAATACCACTGATTATTTAATCTTATGTCAAATAATGATGTTAAAGATTAAATAAACCCATAATCTAAAGATATTTTATTTTTATCTTATCACAATAACCATACATATATATATATAATTCTCATATTACATTACTACATAAAACACTGTTTGATTTATCAAAATCACACTTCTCATTTTCCCAATTTATTTTTATGTATTTTTATCATATACCAAACATGATTCATTCAATATATAGTCATTATAATCATTATTACCCTTAAGGATAATCTAGATGAAATATATTTCAATCTAGTTCTATTTTTATGTACTTGTTATTTTTATCTTATGAAATCATTCAGTTTATAATTATTTTTGATATAATTTATTGTAATACTTTTTTAATTTAAATTTCCTCCTTAAAAAAAATATTTTTTTGGATTTTGTGGATTATATTTATTTAAGACTAGTTATTGTATATTTTTTGGGAACTAGGAACTATATGATTTTTGTGTTACAAATTAGAAGTAAAAAAATAGATGGTATGTTGTATAAAAAATATGACTACTAAATTTATTAAGGAATAAAAATATACTTATAGTATATATGATATGTGGTGGTTCTGATTATTTATGAATTATAGACAAATTATTCCATGGTTTTAAAATTTTATATGGTTATATTATATAATGATTATATTTTGAATTCTATCATATGAGATATTGGATACTATGTGGATTTTATTGAGAGTTAGAGAGTTATTCCTATGATTTTTCATTTATTAGAGTTCCAATTGTTGGTATTTTAATGTAATAATATATCTGTGATCAGGTTATCACAATAAAAGAATGAAGTGATGTGGGGGCTCTCTAGTAGTGTCAAGTGCTCTTTTTAGGAAACTATTTCATAATATAGTTTTTCAGGGTTATTTATGATTTGAAATATCTATTCAGAAGTAAGAAATAAATTTATTCCTTGTTTAATTTTTAGGGGACTCCACATGGGGATGTACTAAGATGATTCTCATTCAGGATGGGTTTATATAGATGTTTGGGCTCTATATATTGATTGATGATGATCGATGGAAACAATTTTTAGGGATATAAAAAGATGTATATTGAATCCAATTAATGTAATTATTTGATTCATTATTATCTAGTTTAGAATTATGTGAAATCCTACGATAAAGAACATGGGGTCATTTGAATGTAGGAAAGAAACATAATATGTGATGACATGGGTTCCAATAATCCCTCAACCAATATATTCAATGGTTTTAAGAAGAATAATGTAATGAGGAGACCTCGTTGAAATTATATTCTTGTACATATAGTATTTATGTTTAGTAGAATGTTTTATGTATTGATGAGTAATTTATAATAAATTTCATTGGTGAATGAATTTAATAGGGCATCATAATGTGAGATGTAATAGTTATTACATTGTGAGATAGTGTTGGGTGGTAATAGTGAAATATCAAGGAAAGTTATTTTTTTAAACTATAATGGGAGTACTAAGGTGTGATTACCCTACAAACGAGAGGGGATTTTGGTAGTTATTATTAAAAAAGAAAACATTCTTATTTTGATTAATGATCATGCATTATGATCATCCATGTTTATTAGATGATTGTCGTTATTTATGGAGGTATGAAATGATTCTATGATGTTTTTATTATTTGTAATGGTTTGTTAGTATCCAATAGATATGAGCTACAACGTAGAGGGTGTTTTCGTTAGAATTAATGATAACTATATCTATAAAAATATTTTAATTTAATATAAAGATGTTACATTGAAATATATAAAACAAATGTATATTTTTTTGTTCTATATCATAACTATCCTGAATTGAATTAATTTCTGGTTATGTTCTAGAATTTTATAATTACTTTTGTAAAATGGTGTGTTTTATCTTTGGATTCTTACTAGGTCAACCCCAAATTGAACCATATTGTCTATATTCCATACCCTTGGAGTTAGGTATTTAAATGTGATGAATTATAAAGGATATTATTTAAAAGTTGATCTGATGTAGTGTTACCCTATTTATTAGATCATATAGAATTTTAATTGGTGATTGGTTTTATCTTTGGAGGAAGGATTAAACAGTTATTTTTTCATTTGATTGAAGTGGAATTGGGTTATTTAGATTATATTATTGTATCTAGTTATTCTCATAAACTATTTACAGTCCTTAAGAACTATATTTAACTCTAGAAATGTGGTATTCAATGATTTAATCATGATAAAATATGAATATGTTGAAGAATTATAATCTAAATAAAATATGGGGATATTAGTACAAATTCGATGGATGAACTGTATAAGATGGTAAGTTATTAAAGAATATGTTTAGTGAGTTAAATAAGTCTCATACTGGTGTTTGAAAGAAGAAATTATTCCCCAGGATAAATTTAGTTATAAATATTACCCTAATGTTATTTCAATAGAGGAGAGAAAAAAGTTAAATGTTGGTTTTGTTAGAAAATGGGGGTATTTTTTAAATTTATTATTTTGAAAAAAATAAAGACATGAAACGAATAGATTTTACAAATTAATGATGAAAGGGTGAATGTTTCAAATTTTTTTTATCAAATATATTGTAATCCTAGTAACGAAATTAATTTATGTTCTTCTTAATAATTGTTGAATGAGAGGAACCACAATTATGTCACCTCTATCCCTTACAAAAAATTGTTAAATATGAGAATTAATGATTCAAAAATATTTTTCTCAGTAAACCTTCATTCATATTTCTGTATGTTATAAATTAAATCACTCCCAAATTAATTGATAAATACCTATTTGGGTAATGGATCTTCAAACAAACATATAACTACTACCCCATCCAAATAATTCAACAACCACCAAGACCTTAACTACTCAAGGTTTATACAATTCCACCATGTATAGCCCTAAACTATTGTAATAGAGATTATTTCTCTTTGAAAAGAAAATATAATAAATTACATTTAATCAAAAAATCCATATTCGAATTTAACATATTCTAAAATATCATGTGTTCATCTTATCCTAAGTGAATGTTTTATTTATTAATGTGTGACGACTCAAGAATTAAAAATTTTAAACCTACCTTAATATAATAAATATTCATTTTCTCCTCCATTAGTAGTATATTTTAAGAGAAGGAGGCATATGAATACATTTCATAATTAAAGAAAACTAAAAATAAAATGATGAATAACAATACAAGTAACAGTAACTAATACTCTAGTCAGTCTTCATGTATAATTCTATCATATATTTTATATTATTCTATTATTTGATTTAAATATAATTTGTTTCTATATTATCCATAAATGATAAAACATTTTATGATTCATTAATTTTATTTTTTGTAATGTTTCATTTCCCCTTGAATATTAAAATATTCATGGGCTCTTATATCCATTGAAAATAGATAGTATTCTTTCAATATTTGTTTCATATTTTTTTACAAATTATTTTCCATGAGGAATATTATGATTGGTTTCATAAATAATGATGACTCTCACCAAATCTGGTACATGAATCACATAACACGATATGGAATTTAATACATGATGTTCATAGTAGTGGTAAGTTTTAATTTGATCTCCTTAAAAATTTCATAATTTCACAATGTAAAATGTTATTTTTCCCATAGTTCTTATTCATATCATATTTTCCAATTAATTATTTAAAATTCAAATGAATGGCCAAATATCTTACGCATAAATGAATTTTCCTATGAATAGAATAATTCACTTACAACCATATGTACTTTTATACTGCATATAACATTCCATTTTAAAAATATTCTCAAAAAAATATCATATGGAATATCAAAATATCATACCACCACTCAAATTTATTAAAAAAAATATAATTCTATTTTTAATTAGAGATATTTATTATGAATAGATTATATTTCTTATTCTCCTTTAAACATCCGTTATGGATTAAAAAATGTCTTCATGATGTTCCCTAAATTTTTTTATTTTTCATTTTTTTGTTTTTAAAATCATTCAAAATAATTGAAATAAATGTCGGATTTTCAAGAATATAATTGTTTCATGTTTAAATAATAATGATCAATATGAGTGTCATGTTAAAAATTATATTTTTTAAATCAAAATTATTGAATGGTTTTTCCAATAAATTCAGTAATTTATGAAAATATTAATAATCACCTTTTAATACATTTAACGATTATATTATAGACTATTCCTATAACCAATAAATGAAATATTGATGAAAGAATTGATAAAAATGGTGGAATGAAAATATTGATTATCGATGTAAATCATATAAAAATATTTTCCCTAAAAATTACACAAGACATTATCCTTATACTCCCAAACATGTCACATTCAAATATATTACCAATATAATGTTTAAAAACAGGCTAATATATGTTCTCATTTTACAATATTCCCCTTACGTTTTTAGTCCACATAAATTTTGTGTATATTTTTTCCTCATTATGTACAAATAGTTAATTTCCAATTCATTTATCCTCGTAGTGTCACATACAAATACCTTTTAGAATATTTCACTCATCACTCAATTAATAATTAATATAATTTTTTTCTCATCTAATGTACACAAATGTCTCACCATGAAATTTATTAATTTTTTAATCTCCACAAATTGAGTCATGTATTTTTTGCATTTCAGGAGTTATTAATTAATGTAGTTTTATTTAATTATGTATTGTGGATGTAATGATAATATCCAATGGAATATTAACATTTTTTCATATATGTTTGAAGAGCAATGCATTGTTTTTAGTTTCAATTAATATTGTCTGCATCCATTACCATACTCATACAATGTAATATCTCTACCCAATGGTCTTGAATATGTACATTACAATATTTTTTCTTTAAATCAATAAAAATATTTTCCTCTGCATGTTTACAAGGATGGGTTTCCTTTTTTCCATTCATCTCTTAAATGGAATGTTTGTATTCTAATTTCAAGAAGTATTTTTGTGAAAAATCATCAACCAATGTAAATTATGTGTCAATTTATATTTAAAGACATATATATCTCTCCTTCTGAACGTGAACGACTTGTTTCAAATATCTACATCAAATAGCCATGAATGAATATTTAATATCAAGTTTTCCTCCAATTTCATCATCTAATTGTTAGGCAGTCCATGAAAAATAAATATTAAAAAATGACATATTTCTTATATATTTACCAATTTTTTTATATTTTTTCTCAAAAATAGTTCTGATTCGATAATTTATGTTCTCATATTTTTTTTATACATTGATGTATTCATAGGATAATATATGTATTTTTTTACATAAATTAATTACTTAATTACATTCCCACAATTTAATTTTATATAGGACTTATTATCTTTTTTTCAACATGGATTTACATAAAAAATAGTAGTATAAAATATTTATCACTTCATACATCAACTTAGTTGCATTTTTTAAAACATATTCTTCTAACTCATATACATCATTCACCAGTAAATCAATTCAACCTAAATCAGGAATAAAACTCTAAAGAATGGTTTGAATCAAATTTTGAATTTTTATTTTTCTATCTAAAAAGGTAATTCCTTGATATTAATGGATACTACTGATAGATTCCAATGTAGTCTAGAAATTAATGTTATTTAAAAAATGGGGTTTAAATACGAAAATAATGCATTAATGATTAATTGAACATTCTGTAAAATGATTCTTTGGTTTGAAAAGATTACTTAATATGTTATATTTATTAAAATATTTCTTGGTTATCTTGATAAAAATTGAATTATAATGAAAAAGAAAAATGTTTCTCTGAATCCTTTTGTGTAGGTAATTTCTATTATAGAACATTATTTCAAGGAATTAAATTTAATTGTAAAAGTATTTTTCATTAAATTATTCCACATTTAATTTTAAATCATGTTTATTTATTTAATTATTTAATGTTTACACATGCTTCAATTCTATTTCAGCGAATTGTAATAACATCAAATGTGATTTTCATATTAAAATTAGTCAATAAAAACTTGAAAAAAATGTATAAATGATGAATACATAAACAAAATAAATTAAATTGGACAAAAATTTAGAAAATAAAAACAATTGAATGATAATAACATGAAAAGTATCCATACCCCAAACATAAGGGATTCATTGTACACATTCCATACTAATAAATTTATAATGTAAGGAATATTTTAAATTGAAGCACAACAATCAAGTAAATAACAACCAGAAGTACAAATTGATGGATTTCATTAATAAAAATGTTGGATGAGTGTGATTTATATAACTGGTTATTATGGAATATTTGCTCATAATCTCTTCAAATGATTAATATCTGATCTATTTCCTTTTTATTTTTCACCACACCAAAATTATTGAAATGAATTGCTATAAACAGAAATTCCCAAATAGAATAAAATATATATGGAATAATCTTGAATCTTTATTTTTAATTGAAAACATTGACTACTAGAAGTAATTAATTTTATGGAATAATATTATCATGGGAAATTTTATAAATTGATTACAAATCCAAGAGATTTAAAATGCTTCTTTCATAATTTCATCTAAATTCTATAGATGATGTTTTCATACATTTCTATATCTATCCATGTATAGATTCATCCCCTCCATTTCCAAGTATTCCTTGTTATCTTACTCCACGATAATTGAAAAATATTTTGAAAAATAATCCATTATGGACTCCTTCCGGTGATGTATTTTTTAATTCTTCCTATAAGTCCATAATACTAATTTGAACCACTAACACCAACCATCAACATTTTTATAAATATTGTATCCAAATCCCATTTTATCTCACAATTTGAAAAAGTGGATTATAGATATTTCTATGGATGGTAGTGTATAACTGTATCTGGATGCACATTGTACATCCGAATGAAAGCATCGATGATCTTGTTATGGAAGTTGGTCTCTTGACCACTGATGATGTCTCTTTGAACTCAATACCACTAGAAGATGTCCATATTGGAAAAATCCCACTCAAAAATAGAATCACTGGTTTTTAAAGCATTGGATTCATCTTATATTAAAAAATAATCTTCCACTAAAAATTTATTAAATTTTGAAAATATATGCGAAAAGTTCCTATAAAATAGATTCCCCATAACTTGATAATTTCAAATAATATGATGTTTTTTATGTAATTTATTATCTCGTTGATATTTTTCTTATAATTTTACTTTTTTAGAAAAAATAATGATTATCTTTTAACAAACGGATAATAAATTACTGATTATAAAAAATTCATTCTATTCGTCTGACGTCCATAGTTTCAACCAAGATATAAAGTATGAAACTTTTTAGAAATGAATACAAATTTACTCAATGTTAGGATATTTTTTATTATATTATAATTTAAAATTTTCCATTGATATAGATATTCCCACTTATAATTTTTTATTTTTTATTAGTCATTGAAATTATTTTTGATTCAACTGGGATTAGAATAGATAGGTCCCCAAATAATTTACCATGTCAGTTTACTGATGCATATCTTCTTTCAACAAAATATAACTACTCTCTTTGAAAGTGATCATTTAGTGGTTCTTATCATATAATATTGAATATGAATGTGTGGGGTATTATTATATATTCCTTACCCGCCTTATTCTCACATCCCTTCTTATCAATCATAAATATATTTAACTATTCAACTAGAAGAATCTATCAAACCATCTATGGATTTTCTACAACCTTCATCATTATTTTTATTATGAATTAATGATCAGAAAATATTGTCACTTTTTTTCCCATAATATATGGTCCCTATATTTTTAAAAGATAGTAAAACTAAAAAATATTATATTATGTGGATTTTAGTATTATATGGGAAGAATATATTATTCTTGATAAATATTTAATGTAATGATATTTTCATCCAGTTTTTTAGGGCAAAACTACCCCTATAGAATGGTTAGAATAATCTCAATTTATTTCAATGTGTTACTCATAATTGCTAGTTACATTATTGGTTGAGTGGTCAATCTCAAAATTAAATAATAAAAATTCATGTCTTATCTAATTTTAAAATAAATTTCAGTATATTTAAAAATTAATATGGAAGGAGGGAGTGAAAACATATTGAAATCCCTGATAATCCCCCTATAAAATCCAAATTTCCTAGATATGATCTAACATGTATTACACAAGTTTGATAACTAAAATAATTTACAAATTAAATTTCCCCTTTCTCTTCTTTATTGTTTTTCATGAAATAACATGGGAATGTTTTTTCTTAATTTTAAAACTAAATGAAAATTTTGAATGATCGAAAAAAATAATTTCATAGAAATAATTCAAATTGTATTCTATGTTTTTGAATGAATCTTAAAAACTTTTAATTAATCCAAAACTATCTAGTAGATATTCCATGTAATCAGATAGGACTCTTAACATATACATTTGAAATGTTTGGGGATTATTACATAATACAAATTGTAGCCTCCTATATGAAATATGTATAAAAGTGATAAGTAAATGTTTTTATCTCGTGGTCCTTTAGAATAGGGGGTACCATAAAATAAGCTCATAATTCATCTAAGAGATAGCATATAGTTCTTCAATAAAACATATATATTATTTATTCAATAATTAAAATAGGAAAATGACTCTTTCTAGTTACCTTTTGCATTCTCCTTTAGTCTATACAAACTATCATACTATTCTGTATTCTAAAAGGGACTAAATATTTTTTCACTTTCCTCACAATTTTCATGTAGTATTTTACAAGTAATGTGAATGAACCATTATGATTTTTAAATAGGGTAAATAATTTATTCGTATAAAACAACTATTTATTATTGTTAACGAAAAATAATATTATTATTTATCCTCATTTATTCATGCCTAAGATGTGTGGAATTTTGTTTATGTTAAATTTTATTCATGAAATTTTTGGAAGGAATACCCAAATTCCAAATCAAACACCATCATATTTCATTAACATTTTTTCAATTGGGATAAATCAACTAGTTCTCTTACTTTATGGAAATATTATTAACAATAATCACTTGTTGTTTATCCCCATTCATGAGGCACCCAAATTTTAAATCAAATGGATAAGGTTTTAAGTATAGATTTAGTTGTATATTTTTGATAAAATAAAATTGGGATTTCATACCTCTATGGTATGGATTTAATTCTAAAAATATTTAATATCATCTTCTTCTTCATGGAAAAAAATTCCAATGCACTAAAAATAGTGAAATTTACTACATCCTTCAATATAATAATATGAATTCTATAATTTTTTTATGCTTCACTATCAATATAATGTTCAATAATCAAATATTTACATACAGGTAAAAATTATTATTATATAATTACATTTTTTATTGGATCAGTCTCTTGATAATTTATATAATGATAATTGAATAATCCTCTAAATTCCACCTCATACAGTCCAAAATATATAAAAGTGGATAGTGTTGTTGCTTAAATCCATGATGAGTGTTTCTTCATGTACATTGATGAATGTTTTATATATCTTTTATAATTTCCTCTTAAATATGATGGATGGATACATGTATGGTTTATCCTCCTATATGTAGAGTATAATACATTACTGTAGGCAATATCATAATTCTTATGCTAACTAAGACATAATTTAAAACAACTATTTGAAAATTAAATAATCTACTTTCCAATTGTATGAAAACTATAGTGGTATTAAATTCTCCAATATATAAAGAGTTAAAAACTGACTGATAAATGATATTTATTATAGATACAAAATCATATATTCATTTGGAAATGTTATGTATTTAATGGTGAAAACAGTAAATAATGTCCATGGATATTGAAAATTTTTGTGCAACTAGAGGAAGATCAAAGATACAATAATTCTTCCTAACACTATCCATTAATTCAATTAAATTCACCTATATTTTGTAAGAGGGACGTTAAATAATATAAAATATTTTGTTGTTTCATTATGATATTCCAAAAGTGTAATATTAACCTCGTCTTTCTAAATGGTTTGCAGATTATATTTTCGATGTTATTCCTCATGATTTTTCTAAAATGGAATCATGCATTATGGGATTGAATGGGTAATATATATATTAACCATTTTTCCTTTATAATGGGTTCTGTTGATTATTTATCCTATGTTTTTCCTTGACATTATCTTTTTTCCAAATTCATTTGGAATGATTTTATGAATTTTCTATAATTTCAAGAATTTATAACATTATTCTTATCATGTTCTAGTTTCATAGGTTCTAGTTCATGTGTTGAGGGTGTGGAAGTTATTTCAACTTCTATTCGTCATCATGTTTACATTTATTTTGATATTAGGGAATTATTGGGTTGGTAGTTTCCATAGGGTTTTAGAAAAAAATCATATAAAAACACTGAGTTTTTTCCTATTTCTTATTCATTATTCATAAAAAAAACCACTTTAGGTACTTGTTTCTATAGTATACGTTGTTATGCATTGGTGGAGGATTCCTCAAATGGTTTCTTTTTCATGAAATGAGGGTGTTGTTGGAAAGCAGGTTTTGTTTAAGGATATTTATATTATTTTTCAAAAGGTGGTATGGGATGTTAATATTTTTTTGGATATTAGAATGATGGTTATTGTAATTATTAAATTTGGTGAGGTGGTCTAGCATAACCTTTGTGCATTCCAAACCTATATTTTATGTTTTAAGGCTTTATAAATCCTCTTTTAGTTGTTAAATTTTACAAAGTTGGAAGGAAGATAAAAACAATCTCTTCCATGTATATCTGTACACAAGATAATAAAATGTTTAAGAAATGATCATAAACCACATTCCTTAGATTATAATTATTTTTTATCCATTTGTTTTAAGACTATTTATCTAACCAGGATGGTGTTATCATTCTATGTGGAATAAAACAATAGATATGAATTAAATTTTCATACCTCGTGAGTACCATTGGTACAAGTACCACATATTCCAATATGTTATGGTTTTTCTATTATCTTTTAAATAATTACACTAGCCATACGTGGTTATTTTTATATCAAGGCTTCAGTTGACGATAATTATACATGGTTTCTATCATTTTCCGAGAGTCATTTATAAAATAAAACTAAATATTCATATTCCATTATATCATGATTTATGAGGTTATTATTTATATTCTCAAATAAATTATTTTATGAATATATTGTCTCTAGAATCGTTACTAATGGAATATTACTTTTTCCTAATGGATATACATCTAGATGTATGTAATAATATCTAGATAATGTATCTTTGCAGTTAATCCGACTCATGGACTTTAACTAGTTATAGGTTGTATTATTATTACTTAGTATCACTTTCTTGTTATATGTGGATCACCCTCTACATGAATTAGTCACCTTTCACATCACTTGACCTGAAGGTAGAGTATTTTGATGTTAATTCATTTGTGTTCTTGTTTGGATCATCAAGTGAAAATCCATGAAATTTAAGAAGTAATTGAATCATGTACTTTTTTACCAAAATATCAATTTTACCAATATCTTGACAACAAATTTATTTAATAATGATTAATGTTGCACATGGGTCAATTAATATTTGATTTGTATTATATTTTTTTGCGGTAGTCCAAATATGATAACTAGAAGTTTCAATTTAGTTTTCATATGAATCTTCAATAATGTTATCCAGGAATAATATTTATTTTTTCTGGTTATAAGTATTCTTACAATTTCAATATCTAAATGGTAATGAATAATACTTGAGGTCATAGTCACGCGAATTAAAAATTAAATTATGGAGATTCCTCCATATAAAAGGTGCTATATTCTATCAATGGGATTTTTGTGTGTGAATATTCAATATTTAATATATATATAGTGATAGTCCTATGTTTGGGTCCCTACAAGAGTGCACAAAATCAATTATAACTATGGTTAGAAATGGGTTTGTTTTTGAAATAGTTTGGTACTGCAAAAAATAATAATTTAATGTATAAAAAAGGTTCAAAATAGAAATAATGAACTATTTATCGGGTTAGTCTTGGTTTTATATTTTAAATGTTGTCCTATTCCAAAAATTATTTTTTATTCTTCTTATTAGATGATGTATAAGGGGATCCATTAAATTTTCCACCTATCACCCAAGGATGAAAAATAATATTCAGAATTATCATATCAAAATCCCTTCTCTTTATACCATCCATCCTATATGTGTATGTGATAGATTATATCACCACCATATTACTCGAAAAAACATTCATATCTTTCTTTTTCCATCCATGAATACTATGAGTAACTCCTACAATTTACATAGCATCAATAAAATACAAATAATACAACAACAAAAATTAGATTATTCCAATATATATACCGAAATTGAGTAGAGGGATATTATGTTTTATTGAGTAATTAATGAAAACAAATAAAATAATTTAAACACATCCAAATTGGAAATTATGACCTATTACTGAATAGTGAAACAATTCTATTAGAAGAGAGAATTTTATTTATTAATTTGTGAAGACTAATAAAATTATAAATTATGAATTTCCTCACCATTTATATATATATTAATTACACCATTTATAGATTATCATATGTAATTGTAGTAGAATAAAACAATATTCATCAAAATAAAATAGAAAATAAAATGATGAATGAAAACTACTACAATAATAGAATGGTTCTACATGTATATTTTCATATATACTGAATCATACATATTGTCATTTGACTCCATATCTACATATAGTTCTACATATTATATCCTCTTCGGATGTGTTCAAACCCCTAATTTTGTTTCATTTTAATTTCTAAAATGATAACATTTTTCGCACAGATTCAATTCTCTATGGGATCAAATATCTTTATAAATATCGTTTCATTGTTTCCATGTTCTTGATTGAAATGATTTTAAAATTATTATCAATGTGGACTCTTCTTATTTTTTATACATTCTATAGTGAAACACCATATCCATGGTTTTATTCATATAATTGATCCGGATATTTAATCCATGATATTTTCAATACTAAAAATATCATGTGTGTCCTCCATTAAAAATTTCTCAAAATTTCTCAATGTAAAATATCTTACATCAGCAATATTATTAAAAGTATCATATTACATTTTCCTATAGTAAATATCATTGGTTACTCAAATTATCTTACTCATTATTGAGGTTTCATATTTGTAAAATTATTCTATTATACCGTGATTAAATTTGATATTCTATATAAAGTTTTCGTAGACACTTTTTTGCTCACAAAAAAATTATAAAAAATATCTAAATATCATACATCCTCCATATTTTTTTTGAATAATATAATTTTCCAAGACATAAGGTAATTATCCAACTTATAGATAAAATTTATTAAATGGCTTAAAACATTTTATATTCCTAGAAACATTTCCTAATAATTATCCATAAGATGTTTCTCTTTGATATTTTTTTCCTTCTGACAAATAATTCATTAAAACAAAATTTAGAGCAGTCTTATCTAGATAATTAAATTTTGGATTTGAATAATAATTATAAATATTTGGATATAATTAACAATATTTATCTATAATTAAAAATTAATTCTTGAATTTTCAAATTAATTATATAATGAAAACATATAATAATAATAAATTAATCCTTCTAAAAATTAAATTCCTTTTTATTCCAAAAACCAACAAATGGTATATTTTGATAAGAATTGGTTGGAATGTTGTCAATAAAATCATTATTGATATAATAGAATAATATGAAAATATTGACCTTCTCACGATGTGATGCAATGGGTCCCAAGCTATAACTCTCTATAGTAGCATCTAATAGAGAAATGGTTGGCATCTAGGGCCAGGTAGAAATATCACATAGATGTAAGGAATTTTCCAAATAGACTTATACACATGCACCGACAATCACCACAATGAATCATTTAAGAGATATTAAAGTGCGAAGATAAAAATGCATGCATACATCAACCAAAATAAATAGTACAACAAAAGTACATATAGTGTTAAAGGGAAAAACTACATCAACCAATGAAAAATGTAAAGGCATACAACATACTCAGAAGGATGGGATCACTATCAACTAAAGCTATAGGAAAACTCCTTAGCCTAGCTCTAGTAATCTCCTCGATCAATCTAGCTCATAATGATCCACTTTCCACTTGTCATATTTTGACTCTGTCGAATGTCATGTAGTCAGCACAAGACACACTGCATGTGTGGGAAAATACTGTGTAGGGATGTGTATAAAATAATAGGTAGGGGCCCTAAAACCCCCCCAAAAGGGAGGCATTAAAAGGAAACAATCAGCATGACCTATCAAGAGGGAACCCCTATAGAGAGATAAACTCTATATCGAACCATCATCGTTTGTACATGACATGTCATCTTGTTCAACTAGGGGTTTAACCCCGACACATGGAATCACCCAATGACTCCCATAAAACCCAAAGGTAAACCTATATTAGACTCCTTTCCACTTGAGTATCCAAATTTATATCCAATAATAGGATCTATACTCGGGGCTCTAAATGTATCACATAAATCCAAGAGAACACACTCTATAAGCTAATCCATCCAAGATGGAACCCATTCGATAGATAAAGTCCATCAAGAACACCCTTAACATTCATATTGGTATGTATGAGATAACATACTCAATCAAGAACAATATACTATGTCAGTCTCTTGTTCCATATACCTGAGGTGCATCATCCATAATTTGCATGCCCAACAAAATCTAGGGAATCCCAAGTGAAGAGCCCCTCCCCTCAACACTACACACAATTGAGGGAGTACTACTCCAGACTATGAATCTAGTGTATCATCTATAACTTGTGAAAATAGAGGTACTTGTATCCCTCCACCTCCCCACAATCGAGGGAGTACTAATAAAAAAACCCGCAAATATCTGTTCCCCTCATAATGGAGTGGACCACACCTTATTCCAATGGGGGAGCACTTACTCTCATCTAGGTATCATTCATATCAAATTTAGGGGACTAATCCTCATAAAAGTAACCAAATCATGAGTGGAATACAACTCAAATACAAGACCAACTCCTTAATGCAACTCGACGATGAGGGAGTACTTCTTCATGATTGAGGACTGGTACCATAGAACGACATGGGAGTACAAATTAGATAAGGGACAAGCTTCACCATAATACGTTAGGGGAGTAAAACACCATATATCTACAAACCGCACCCTAAAACCATAGGGGAGTTCCACTCTGTTTCTAGAGGACCCAAACCCTAGTATTATAGGGGAGTACCGACTCTCCTAGTTTGTTCACTATGGGGGACCCACAACCGAACCCAACTAGGGAGTACAGAACCAAGCCTATAGGACCCACTCCCTGAAATGATAGGGGAGTACCGACTCTAGAATAACAACATTTATGGAGGACCCTCACCCTAGAATGACCAGGGAGTGCCAACTCATATAAATGAGGATCAATACCTTACAATTATATGCTTGTACCCAGTTTTTGAAAGTCTTATTTATGTATTGTTCATAGGCCTGTGTAATGTCATAGGAATAACAAATGTACACTATGTAAATATTAGGGTCATACTGCTAATCAGTGCAAGAAGAAAAAAGTTGGGCAAACTAGTAATAAGTTTGTTTCTAGGGGAAATGATCCTCCAAATGTCGGTCCTGCCTCTTTTTCTGAGGCTTTCCAGTATTTTCTATCTAACCCTACTTAAATTCAGTTGGCTGCTACTGCTACTTTACCAGTGGATATAGCCTTGGAGCCAGCTGATATTGGAATTACCAGGGATGTTGCTAATAGTTCATGGGATGATATATCTGAAGAGGGGTAAGGGTTCCATCTAGAGCATGAGGCTGCTGTTTCAAAGTCTGATGAAGTTTAGCAAGATGTGGCTGTTTCTGTCCATCATGGTGGCACTATGCTTTTTGAGGAGGAGGAAGGGTATCAATTGGAGAATGAGGCTACTGTATAGAATGATGTAAATGTATAATTTGATCATGCTGCAATGGAATCAGTTTGTATGAAGGGTAAGATGAAGGTCGTTGATGAAGATGGTTTCCAATTGGTGACGCCGAAGAAGTCGCGGTCATTCCCAATTCAGGTGCCTAATGTGGGAGCTCGGATGGAAGATATTGTGCTGGTGGACAGTGCTACTATAGGAGAGGTTGCGGCCCAGTAGGTGAGTCACGACGATTTACAGATGAATGGATATGCTTCTATTGGTAAGAATGATGTGTTGTAGGGCTTACATGTGTAGGTTTCTAGTTTGGAGGAAAGACCCTATCTAATGGATTTGGATCAGAGGGGAACTAAATTGGAGGTTGCTCTAATGGTTGATTTGAGTGATGAGGCATTGAAAAAATCTCCAAAGCCATTAGTCAGTTTATTTTCCATGTTGGAGTCTATTAATACACCAGAGTTTGATTTTGTTAACCATGAAGGCCACAAGGTTTCAGGATGCTGCAATCGAAGAGATGCTTCATTGATACCTTCTTTTGTGGACGGTTTGGAGACCTCAATTTTGATGGAGTGTCTGGTCCATAATGCTGATATTTCTATTAATGATGTGTAGGTTTCTAACATTGTACAGGAGGCTCATCAGAACATGCATGATGAATTTTCTGCTGATTTGGACCACCAGGATGTCACTGCCTGCATGGAAGCCGGGCTGCATGGGGAAGCTTCTCCTGTTGAGATTATTTAGGTTCTACAGGTGGAGACAGACGTTGGAATGCAAAGTGGGCAAGGTCGTCATCCTTCCAATCGGGGATTTTCTAGGGGCCGACGTTGGCCTTGAAAAAGGTAATGTTTGGCTGTTTTTAGTTTGATTTCTTGATGTGGTATGCTGCATGGTAGCATTTCCTCCTATACCATGAAACTTATAACTTTTTAAATATATTTTGGAGTCATGGGTCTCTGAGCCCATGAGTGAGCCTCTTCTAGTATATGGGGGTACCCACTATATCCATAAGTCATATATGGAGGGCCCATGACTTGGTCCGGTAGGGTAGTACCAACTCTACTAACAGAGGACATGCACCCTGGTCAAACATGTCAGTACTTACTCTACCTTCCAACAAGTATGGAGGGCTCGCACCCTAATATGGTAGGGGAGCTCTATATGACATTGTGAACATCACGGGGAACCCTCACCCTTTCCCAATAGGGGGAAACAACCATGATGTAAACTATCCAAAGGTAATGAACCCACACCCATGATGTTGGGAGTCTCATATCTACCGATGAAGATATTTAAGGGATAAATTCTCCCTGACAATTTAGGGGAGTACAAATCCTAGCATATCTATTCTCAAAGTACACGGATATCCATCATCAACTCAAAATAGTTTTACAATAATCATGCTCTATTTACACCAAATCATATCATGTATGTTGTAAAAGAGGCCAATACAATGTTATATTTGGAAACCACTTCGAATGATCTACTCCAAAATCTGAAACCAATTCCCGGAGAAGACGATACATAAGATGGAATATTCTAGGATAATCTCCTAGGAATAAATGGTGTGCACTAGGGAACACACACTATGTGTACCCACCTGAGCTCCTGGCCATGTATAATTTATACATGGTTTAACAACCCATGTATGGGGTATATAGAATGTAGATAATATAAGCACCATTTCAATATTTATTTGGCCATTGGATGTGTTCCACTTCAACTTGGACCGACTAGCCGTGTACCTTACAAGCCATGTATCCCATACTACATGGAGTGTTCAGGAAAAACAACCACCTATTGGTGTAGTTTTTTCATGCCAATGTATCAAACACCATGTCCATGTACATTTTCCTTGTTTAATTACACGACCATCTTTTTTCACATGGTTATCCCAAGACATCATCCATATTAACACCATTTTGGGAAAATACATGACATGTAACCATGGTACATAGCGTGTAGTACCCAAAGTTCATCTTCCCTGAATAGGATGAGCTACATGACACGTTTCATAGAACTACAGTCCATGAGGATGGTAATTATAGTTGGTAATTACCTGAAAAATTCTATGATTTCTCAGATTCTTCCCCAAAACCCACATATCTATTTTACAGGAATCAAAAACAACTGTCTGGGGATATAGAACCACGAAAAAAATATATAATGAAGAGGATCAGGGATAAAAATAAAATACTCCTACCTATTTGTTTAAACACTAAATATTTGGATGACATAAGAAACAAGGATCATGCTTCTCTTTGATCTTTTGATATTCAGTTTCAAACAAGGATATCAACTACACTTTATCAATTTTATTTGGAATTGATTTTCCTCATCGCCAAGTGGACGAGAGGAGGGAGATAGGTGAGGAAATCCTCCTTGTATTCATGAGTTATAATTTGAGGGAGGGGATTTGTATTTATGTTATGGTTTTATTTAATTATTTAATTATCTATTTAATTAATTATTTCACCATAAACCAACCCTCCAACCTGCCTCTGACTAAACCTCAAAGTGCAGACAACTTTATGTCATGGCTAGTGTAAAAATTATATTAAGGACTCAACCATGGTACCGTAAATCCAATATGAGCCACTACACAAAATTTATTAACATTTCAAGGGAAAAAGAATGCTCATGAAAAAAAATATTCAATATTTTTAATATTACAGCACCGAGGATCCTTGGGGCCCCAGATTCCTGCATAGACTCCGCACTCATCTCAGTAAATATTCGATTGAATATTATAATGAATTACAAGTCAAAACCAGAATCATTACATTCTATGCATTCTAGTTTTTTATTCACGAAAAAGATAAATCGTAATCACAATGGAAGAAAATGAGCTCTCCACTAGACTCCCACACAATCGAGCTCACCAAGGGTTCTTGTGCTGCTTACATGAATGTATCCAGGGGATCCACCATGATCAGACCACTATTATGTCTGGATTCTACCAGTCCAACATCATGAAACAAATGATACATGTATCCTTTGTTGTGACAGGTGAGAATACACCAAGCACTATAGTCTATCTACAGTCATAGTGTCTATCGGTACACCACCTCGCTAACATGAATAAATTACTAACAGAATGCCTCATTTTTCAACCACACCTGGATGTACTATAAAATACCACCCTCAATGTTTTTTATTAATGTTTGACACTCATCATGTTAGGAAAATAATAAAGGAAATAGGGTTTCCCATGTGTAACCATTAGTTCATACTGATCCCTTCATCTACAAACATACAAATGTAACAAATATCACCCAAATAGAAACTCTAACACACCCACT
Organism: Viscum album; assembly: GCA_963277665.1. Classification (NCBI taxonomy): domain Eukaryota; kingdom Viridiplantae; phylum Streptophyta; class Magnoliopsida; order Santalales; family Viscaceae; genus Viscum; species Viscum album. Next base: position 4,467,816 of record CAUJRU010000001.1, read on the forward strand.
AGTGGAATCAAAACTAAGTATTGATGTTTAGAAACCAATACTATTCGTGGATACATATAATTGTATGACTCTTCCATGATGGAACGATTCTAACCATGTCTCTCTCTCTCCCATGGCTGCCAAGAAAAAGGGGTTTAGTATAGATACTCCATAGTAAAGGCCCAGACGTTTCCCAAAAATTAATCACATAATCTCTCCATAAACATGAAAACATTATGAACTCGTACACCACACCTTGATACTATCGTATTTGGAAGGAATAAACATGACATAATATTTTTGGACATGTCGAAAAAATGCATCTCAATGATGATAGTGTCTCTCTTCCTTGTGAGTTCAATGGTACATTAAACAGCACGAAATCATTCTTGAGCATGTCGTGTACAAGAATAATTCTAAACACACAAGGGTACTAATTAAACCAATGGAAGTTACGAATGAACATCAGGTATTACTAGGCCCTCAGTCACAAATACCAACACAGGGTTCTACGGACACCCCATTTCAATCTAGATTATCCTTGAGTAAGAACCATGATGAAAAAGTGTACCTCACTATAATGTCAAAAAATTTCCATTATAAAACTTAGAAAGGATAGCTAGCATACCTATATTTATCCTTGGAGAATCCAAGTTAAAGGCACATGTGGCCACCAGCTATCCTCACCAACGTCCTCCAACTCCCTAAGCCTGACATGGACCACCTAGGGGGGTGGAAACAACATGAACTGTCTACCAACTCCTTCCACTCTACCAAATAATCATTATTTCCTCTTCCTTTTGGAATAACATTCTCTATGTGATGTCTCTAACATGGTGGATCGACAGTCGGTTCCCTCTTAGATGCTCGTCGGGTCAGAAAAACTCTTGCAAGGTGTCCCCATCCATCACGAGTTTAATACCACCTCACATTCAGTTGACCTAATCTTCAATACTAATACAATTATATATGATCACATGAATGATTTTTTGAATGTGTATGCCTCCTCCACATAGATCCTGTCACCTACCATCTATCATATTTGACAGATAACTCGGCCTTGTGACCACTACTACGGGTCACATCTGTCTGTCCCATAGCTAGGAAACTCTACACCATAAGTTCTCACTCCAGCACTCCAAAATAGGTGGGAATTCATAGAAGAATCACAAACGACTTGATTTATCTATGAAAACCCTTCTCGATGGTTCTTTTAATAAAAAATGGATCTTGAACCATATGTAGGGAGGATCGTGACATGCCAGTGAGCCTTGCTAAAAAACCAGTCTATATCATCATACCCTTCCAAAGTTTTAGAATCTATTGGAAAAGCACTTATTAGAAAATGGTTGGGTAAAAATATTAATTGAAGAGTCACTCGACCTCCACTAAATTGAGAATTTACTCATCATGGGAATGTATCACCATATTACACCATCTCCTGGAAGAACCCTAAAGAAGGCTCTCAATTGGGACAACCAACTAATAAAGAGGTGTCCCTGCAAAGAGTAAAATACACATGACTACCTAAAGCCATTCATCTTCTGCATGTGGGTCTAGAACACCCCATAAACATAGAGTTTAGTAGCTCTAGAACTCATGGAACACACTCATCCTACATGCATCCCTTCCCTGAACTGCTTGTAAAACCTGCTTGTTATTTGGTGGTGATATTATCAGTGGAACACCCAAAGGTAACACCTCAGAATTTGTGCCCCACACTAAAGCCTCATAACAAGGTAGATTTTCATCATAATCACGCAAAAAAAATCATGTATTTCTATTATTTTAATGGTATTCATAAATAGATCATGTCAAACCATGGTAAAAGAGTATACTAAGGGAGATGACTCAAAATGGATAGTAAAACAGAAACCCGGTCCTATAGAATGCATATTTCTTTTTTTAACAACCAATTTCCTAATGAACCATATTGAAATTCAGGTTATCAGAGTGCTGGTGAATGGATACATCTGCTAAAAAACTAATACTATAACCTTTAGCCTAATATCCGAACTCAAAACATCATAACACATTCACTATTCATCCCAAACCAATCTCACTACACTATGGTTCCAAAGAGGAACCATCTCTGATACCACCATGTCATGACCCAACCCCACATGGCCCATTCCATAAATACTCAAAAATACCTCCAATATGAGAGGGTCTATAAAATAGATATGAGTAGTTTCATCACACATATTGGAGGAATTTTACTAATGTACCTCTACACATGTACCCATAAACACCTCAATGCAATACTGATGAGATATTAAAACTATAATCTAAAAATGCATGCATACATGTATCCAAATATAATGTACAACATAAGTACTCAAAGTGTGAATGGTATAAAAAACACCTGCCAAAGAAATATTTAAAATAATCTAACCTTCTTAGAAGGAGGGGGTCATAATCAACAACCATATTCACAATGATCCTTCTCCAAGCTTCAGTAAAAACCATGGTCAGTCTAGATCACTAAGCTCTACCTTCCTTGGGTCTAATGTAGACTCCGTCAAATGGTTGTGGTCTGAACAAGACACAAAAAATATTTTGGCAATGTTTTTTCATGAGTGAGTAAAAAAATAACCTGTATGATCCAAAAATCCTAAAAAAATACAATAATAGAAATACAATAGTATGCTTGACATAGCTAGTGGGAACCCCAATCGAGATAGAAACTCCATCTCAAACCATCCTCAGTTTTACATGACATGTCAGCTCCATCTATATGGGTTTCAACCCCAACATGTGACAAAACTATAAGGACTCCCAAAAATCACCAAGATATACTCGTCTTAGACTCCATGTCTCATGAGGTTTTGACCTCATAGATTGCAATAAGATCTCTACTTGAGGCTCTAAATTTAATATATAAAACCAAGAGAAAACACTCTACGAGCTTAGCCATCCTATATGGAACCCGTCCAAGAGATACACTCAATTAGAAGAGACCCTACTATTACTAATGGTACGTCGAAGATAACATACACCATTGGGAAAAACATTCTTGGTCTAGCTCTAGTGACCATCACCAGAGGTTCTATCCTTGTTACCATATTCACCTATCACATGCTAAAAAACTCAAGTTAAGAGGCCCGCCCATCATCACTTCACACATTCAAGGGATAATTGCCCCTTACTTTGCACCGCATGAATCCTCTATAATATGAGATAATGGGGGGAACCACACATCACCACTTCCCTACAGTTGAGGGAGTATGACTTATAACTAAATAGCAAAACCATTGTCTCTCCTGCATGAATTGACCATCACATGAGTCCGTCGATTGAGCACTAACTCCTTACTAGTTATCATTCATATCAAGGGGAGTGTCCCACTCCTCATAACTATATCCAATTGACAAGGGAGTTAAACCTCCAATGGAGGACCCTCTTCCAACTTAAACTCAGAGATATAGGAGTAGTACTTCGTATTTGAGGACCCATACCCCAGAATGACAAGGGAGTACTTATCCAATAAGGGAGGAACAAAACTCAAATACGATAGGGGAGTACAACTATATAGATCAAAGACATATTCTCTTACCCAGTAGTGGAGTACCACTCTATTGCTGGATGACCCACAACCTCGTACGATAGGGGAGTACCAAATTTTCAAGACTGTTCACTATGGGGGACCCATGGCTTGATACAAAAAGGGAGTACCAACCGCATTCAAGAAGACCCCCTCCCTAAAATGAAAAGGGAGTACCCACTTTACTAGAACAACATGGATGGAGCATCCATGCATTGTACCGAAAAGGGAGTACTCTATTTCATGATAGAGGACCTGCAACCTACAATGATAGTGGGGTACCCACTATATTAATATGTCATATTGGTAAGACCCACAACCTTGTCCAATAGGGGAGTACCTCCTCCATAGTTGGAGGAACCACACCCTAGTATAACTGGGGAGTACATACTCTATCTTCCAATAAGTATGGAGGGCACGAACCCTAATACGGTAGGGGAACACAGTCCAACTTTATGAACATCATAGGGAAACCGAACCCTAGACAAACACAAGAGTAATGACCTTTGACTAAACTACCAAAATCTAATGAACTGTTTCCCATGACATGGGAATTCCTATATATATCTATATAGGGAGGTAGGGGAAACCAATCCCTAAAGATATGGGGGAGTACTACTCCAAACTTCTCTATTCACAAACTACACCGTTCCCCCACAACAGCTCCACATATATTCACAAACATCATGATCTATTTATTCCATATCATAATTATTAGGATTTAATAAAATCCACCATCAAATTATAAAAGGAAAACCACTCTAGATAGAACACTCAGAATTCTGAAATTGAATCCCATATAATGGGATATGGAATATGGAATTTCCCTGGATAATCTCCTTGGAGAAGATGACGTGCACCCAGAAACACACAACATGTGAGCCCGGCAAAGAACCTTGTCATGTATCATTTCTACGTAGTTTACCCACACACCTTTGTGTACACATTGTGTATAGGTGGTCCACAACATATCCATTTTCACTCGGCCCCTAACCGTGTTCCACATCTACATGGACAGGCCGACATTGTCTCTTACACACCGTGTATCCCATACTATATATTGTGTTTAGTCTAAAAAACCACACTCCCTTGTAATTTTATGTTTTTAGGGTACCAGATCCATTTTCCAAGTACTTTGGCCATGTGTTAGTACATTGCATGTGTTTTCACATAACTAACCCAAGATATGTCCCATTGTCACATGGTTTGGGGAACTACACAGTGTATTACCCTTGTACACATCATGTTCTCCCCAAAGTTCTTCTTCCCTAATTAAGAAGAGATACACAGTGTGTTTCACTGAACTATACACTATTTACATGTTAATTCCAATCAGAAATTACCTGCAAAATGCCCCGATTTGTCAATTTCTTAGGATCAGCAAAAACAATTATTTTGGGATGTATAATATTAAAAAATGAATAAAGGAAGTAATCAGGACTGCAACTCTTATCTACCTACCTCATTGAAAAAATCAAGAATCATCGGCTGAAAAAAGTAACTCGGATCATGCTTCTCTTTTATCTAATGAAGATCTTCATAAAAAAATGGGTATTAGTGACACTTTTTCACTTCGATTTGGTGAATGTTATTTTCAGTACTAAAAGTAGGAGAGGAGGGTAAGAGGAGATTCACTCCTCTTTGGTTTAGTGTGCTACAACTTGTTCGAGGGGAGGTGAATTTATTTTTTGGTTTTAATTAATGAGTTAAATATATATTTAATTAATTATTTCAGCATAACCCTACCCTCAAACTCACCTTTAACTAAACCTCCCAGCACATGAAATTTTATGTCGCGCCAAAGGTAAACCCAATGTTCAGAACAAACTATGGTATAATAAATTGGATCTGTTACTCCAAACAAGAGTTATTCATGTTTCATGAAAAACGGCATGCACCAGACAAAATATATTTAATATTTTTAATATCACTGCACTGAGGCTCCCTGATCCCCAGCATCCTATGTCGACCCTCCTCCCAGATCTGAAAATATTCTCTAGAATATTCAAACTTCTTTCGGTTCAAAACTAGAGTCATTAAAGACTTATTTAGTGATACTCACATTTTTTAATGTTTCTGTCATTAATATCCTAAATTCAGTTTTTTTGGGATGTTATGTAATGGGTTCATTTAGTATGTTGTTTACTGTTACCAATGTTATTTTTCCTTGTGAGGTATATTATTTATTGTCTAAATGTTTCATATTAATGTGACTATTGTCATGAAATGATTAAGATAATGAGTAATTTATTTAAAAATGTTCTATGGAATATAGTTGGAATTATTTGGGGGTAAAATATTATCATGGTTTTATTTTCATGATTTATCTTGATTATTGTAATTGATGATGAGTATATTTTGTAATATTATCTTTTATACACTTTTTTATGCTTGTAGATACTAGAGGTTTGGTGGTCAGATCACCACTAGGGATAACCATTCTGAGTATTGTCATGCTCACCCCTATATGTGTACTTTCACATTATTTTGCAATTGTTCTTAAAGATTAACTTTTATCGATGAATGATAAACATGGTGTCTAAATTTGAGTGGAATAAGGATTTATAGTGGAGTAGAGATCCCATTATGACATTAACCATTGTTTCCACAATTTTGAAGAAGTAATTTTTTCAATACATTTGACATTGTCTCAAATGGTTCCATTAAACAATTTCACTTAGTATCCCAAATATTTTATTTTATTTATTTATCTTTTACTCTTTTCATTTTATATTTCATACATTATATAGTAAATTTTTATTAATGATAGAACATGGTAGGTTTCTTAGATGTAATTCCTCCAATGATTTTGTAGGACATTTGTGTATGGTGGTAGTCCTGGACATAGTTATTGTGGACTTGGGGAGTTAATTTATCTGTATGCTAAGATGTGAAAAAGATCCTTATCTCAGTAAAAAAAATAACATAAAAATTGTCACGCTTCCCAACACCATCTTAATTATGGTAAATGGAGAATACACCACTGTTTTTCTGAACCAATTTGTTTTACGTGTGTGATAAATTGTATACAAGTGTAAATATAGATAAAATATATAAGATATAATTTATATTTTAAATATTATTAAAATATAGTTTTTGGTGCATATTCAATAAAAATTACAATTTTAATAAAAAACTGTGGATAAAAATAGATAATATTAAAATCAAAATCGAATATAATAAATAAAATAACAAATGAAATTCGAAATTTAAATTTTAATAGTATACCTATATATATATAAATTATTATTAATGTATTAAATCTATATATATGATTATTTTTATTTTTAATTAATAACACAAGCATAAAATAACAAAGATATATTCATAATAATATGTAGATGAATATACTGAATATATATTTGTGTTGATTTTATTTTTTATATATAACTGAATATATAATTTCTTTGTAAATATTAAGTTATTAGTAAATTATATTAATTGTTATTATAAATATAATTGTATAATAATATAATTTTATATAGATACATATATTGTTAATTAATACACAATCATATTATTACATATTTCCATTAATGTATTAATACATTAATATAAATATAAATATTTTTAAATATATATATATATATATATAAATTTTTAAATTAATATTTAATGGAATAATATATATATGTCTATATATGTTTTCAAAAGTGTGTGTATGAGTGGGTGATTGCATGTTTGTGAGTTTTGATATAACTAACTCTAATCCTGAAACTTACTTTAGTACGAATAATAGTTTTCTATGTGTTTTAAATATATATAACTTCAAAAAAAATGTTTAAATTAAATTTTATATTTTTAAATTATGTTAATATAATGATAAATTTATAGGAGTTATTATTTATTTAATTTCTAATACATTTATTGTGATATAAATTGTAATATTATATATATAAATATATAAAAATATTATTTTATTCATAAATAAAATTATATATTTATATATATATATATTTATTTAAATTTATATCAATGTGTGTGTCTGTTTGTGTATGCATATAAATATATAATTTCTTAAATTATATGTACATTTATAACTTGAATTTTAATTTGAAATTTAATATATATATATATATATATATATTTATTTATATTTTAAATTTTATTTGAATATTAGAATATAGAAAATATTTATTATTTAGGTAATAATATATATATATATATATGTATTTATATAGTCAATAACTTGGTCATTGAATGATTGGTGGACATGTCAGTCCCCATTCACCAGATCATTTACTGAAATCTCATTAGCCCCAAAAAAATATTAAACAATTATTTTATTTTTTTATGTGAAAAATATTTCCAAGATATTTTACCCCATTTAAAATTACTAAAAAACCCATTTAAAGGAATGATTCTTTATATATGAAATTTTTAGAATTGAGAATGGGTAATTTTGTCATTGATTTTTCAAATATATCTCAAACATTTTGTCTTACTTTAAAAAATCATAGCACACCTCAATATTCTTCTTCTGATATCATTGAGAAGAACCCCCAGATTCAATCTCCAACTTACCTGATACAATTTATTGGCAATAATTTGACAACTAAAATTATTAAATGTTAATTGAAAAAACATAGCATTCTTTTTCCATGTATTAGATGTGTTTCTATTTGTGTTAATGACATAAAAATAGAAAATGTACTGAAATAAAGAACATGATACAAAAAAATAAGAAATTGTTATAAATGAAATAAATAAATAATGTGTAAAATGAGTACCTCATATATTTTTCATATTCGACCCATTAATTTTATGATGATAACTGTTAAAAAACAGGTGGTTATTTCCTTCAAATGTACAACACATGGTGTGGAATCCATATTCACTTTTTAAGGGAATTCTTTTCTATCATGGAATGATAGTACATACTCATGATTAAGGAATGAAGAAAAAATAATGGTTTTTAAATCATAACATTTCATATTAAATATACTTTTATATAATGAAAAAGAACTCTATCAATTTTTTAAAATATATTCAATAAATTTGGATCCTCATTTACGTAAAAAATTTAAACAATTCAATTGCATAACATTTATGTATTAAATTAATGTCTTAAATTACCCTAATATCATTGAACACTACAAAAATTTAAAATTATAGGTTTTCATTAATATGAGATTTAGACTATATTAAATTTTAATCTCCCATATAAACTACTACCTCACAATCTTTTTGAACATATCACAACAACTTGGGAAATATTACAAAAACCATTTTTAAAAAAAACTATCATAAAAAATCATCATTTGAATCAAAATTGTTCCAAAATATATCAGTAATCTAAATCATATACTATGATACTATGGACTATCATAGTGTTAATTATAATTATTAATTATTAATTCATAACAATATGAAATAGATAATCTTAAATAAAATAGAACTTCCACATAATTAACAAATATATCGATAATTATCTCCATCAAATACGAGAATATATTTAGATAATCTCAACCATATATATCATAAATAATAATATATACATGTATATATATAATCTATTAATCTAGGATAGTGAGTAAATATATGTTACATGTAACCTTACTATATAATATAGGTAAACTTATACATAATCAATTCCTTAAAACAAAAAACAAATTATTGATTAATATGTCATGTTTCATTCATCTAAGGTGATGTGCACATCAAATTCCACTTAGTAATGCGTGACTAAGAATTTTATTAGTCTAGTTCAAATGGAGGAATATTTATAATATAGATTATATTGAAGGAAAATTTCAATCATTGTTAAAAATATCATATTATGTGACCGAAAACATACCCAAGAACCTCTCAAATAGGTCATCCATAGTTATATTATACGAACCGTATCAATAAATGATATTTCTGATTGGGGTATTTACAAAAACCATGGAAATATTATTAAAATAACTAATATGTTCCTCAATATATAATGATAACATGTATAAAATTAAATGAAATATTCTATTGTATTGTACTCTAGGAAATTATTTAATTTTTGTCTCATGATACTACTATATATCTCTATGTGAGGTGTTAATATCAAAATATTAATATTTATTAATATCCTTTTAAAATCAATGAGACAAGATGATTTGGTGGTTCTAAAAGATCTCAAATGAGTGTTTACATATTATCATAATCTTTTGTAAAATAATAGCACTCTTAAATTAATGTTGATGAACGCTATTATAGGAATATGTATCTTGTGACTATCTTCCGAAATCATAGAAGGAATATGTGGATAGTATACATACCATACAATATAATATTCATCAAGTTGAATTTATATATCTCAATATATCATTCAAGGATCGAGTTTCATGTGACCATCATATTTTATCTCACATGTATCGATTTTCTACTAGCATTCCTATAAGGGGTCATATTATTCTTATGTTTTGTAAGTATACTACATACAAATATATAACATGTGGTCTCCTCTTCCCAAACCCTATTAGTAATTTTTGTCTAATTTACCACTCCTAGTATACAGTTAGTTATATAGAATCAAACATCAATTATCACTGAACAATTATTAATTCTCTTCATGTAATGATGATTGTAGGCCAATATCAATTTAACACATGAGTTTTTTTCTTCATTATTGAACTGATTTATTTAAGGGTATTGGATTTTCTTTTAGGAAAAGGGTTTGATGGGGATAAAACATTGAGGAAATATTTTTTCAACCCAATATTTATTCCCCAGGATTTCTTTTAGTATCTTGTGAAAAATGATAAATTTGGCTTTGGAAGGGTTGGTGTACAATTTGTGTACGGTTAGGGGAAGCCATGCACATTTTAAAAGAAACCATGTGCCAAGGTGAAATTGTTTAGAAATATATGAATCACAAGGTTAAAACAAGGTTTTTTAAACTATGTGGTATGTCCCTTGTGGATAGTGGTAACTCCACGAGTGCCACACAGTTTGAAAAACCATGTGGGATAACCGTGTGACTTATTCATCTCATTAAAATTTATGTTTTTACAATTTTTCACTTTTCATATTTAACCCTAATTCCACCCCTATCTACCCCACTCATGATTTTATACCATGGTATACTCCTACATGATCATCTAGGCTCCTTAGTCTCTTGTCCTTTGGGTGTTTTTGAATGGAAACTCCATCAAATCTCCATGTAAGTGTCTACTCCCTCGATTTCATCATATTTTTTGGGCATTATCCTCTTCTTCATTGGGTAATTTTTCTAGAGCTGTTTAAGTGACATATCATTGGTTAAATCCTTGTATTTCGGTTTTACTCTTGATGTTTTGGCTGGATATTTATTTTATAGGGCCTTATAGTGGTTCATTTATAGCTTCCCATCATTTTATGGAAATTTCATCATAAGAGGTAGGTGATTCCATGAACTATCATTTTTATATTATTTCATATTCTTTCATGGTTAATTTTATGTGATCTGTGATTTTTTTTGGGAAATGTGTTTTTGAATGGTTTTACATTGTTTTATTAATGAAATAAATTTCCAAAAGGAAAATGGTTATGATTTTGTGTGTACCTAATTATATATTGTTGTAAAAATGTATTATTATTTATTTGAAAGGTGAAAAATTTGTTTTCAAGGTCATATGAGGTGTGAATGTATTTGGATATGTTCTTTTAAAAATAAATGGTTTTTATGGAATGGTGGATTCTCTTTTTTTAATTTTAATTTGATTCTTGAATTGTATAACATTGGTGAGAATGTTTGACATTGAAATTTGTTTATATGTAGATTTAGAACGGTTCTTGGCCCATGTAAATGGTTAAATAAATTATGTGATTCCCTTGGGATGTGACATATGGGAATTATGAGTTATTTAAGTGGTGGGAAATGTGTCATCACATTGTTTTGATGTTTGTAAAACAGAAAGTGATTTGTTTATGGAAAATTGTATTCGGAGTGTGTTGGTTTGTGAAGATATTTATTTCATCTTGTTTTTGTAATTCATGGAATTTGTATGTGAAATTGATGAATTATGTGGCATGTGTAATGTGGAATTGTGTGTAACACCATTAAATTCTAATGTAGGAACCATATATTCGATAACGTGTATGACATGCGACACCAAGATCATTAGGGGGAGATAAAACTTATATACATTCAAATATATTTAATATTTTAATTTATATATATATTCTATATTTTTTAATACACTCAAAACCATTTTTACATGCATTATATGCAAGAGAAACTTTCTTCGAAAGCATAAATTACACGTAAGAACAAGTTTTAACCATCCAAAAATATAATATTAAAAAAAATTATTTCATATACTAGGAGTTAACCTTGAAATTAAATTAGTTATTAGGAATATAATTAACTATATTTTGAAAATATAAGGTTTATCAAAATATAAAATGTATTTATAGGTTACAAATTAATTATAAATGAATACATGAATCGATCGAATATAATGTAAAATATTATTGTTCTTATGATCACCAAGATGTTTTAACTTTTAATGAAGAATTAATTAAAATTTATGAATTATAATAATGAAATAAAATTTTAATATATTAAATCCAATATTTATTATATTCATTCAATATATTTTTTGGGTATAAGATAATAATAAACTCAATATTACACAAAAAAACATATATTTTTAAGGCAATTTTTACTCCATTTAACGGAGAACCAATTTTAAATTCAATTTTTGATCCTTTAATAAATTTAATATTTCAATAAAAAAATAATATTTGTAATATAAACATAAATATTATCTTATATTTATGTTTTTTTATTTTTTGATAACGTTTTAATTTTATTGAATAAGGAAAAATACTGAATTTTTTTCCAATCTTGTTTGTTCATCTACATTGTTTATAAAGTTAAATTTTAATTTTAATTTGGTTTACATATTATTTAGATTATATATTTATCAATTAATCCAATTTATTTCATTGGAATAAACATAACAGTGAAATTTATTATAAAAACATAACAAACTTTAGTACGTTTTTACATTAGAAACCCGCTTTGGCGTCCCATCTGTGGGATATATGTTAATTTAATTTAAACAAATTCTAGGAATGGAATTTTCCAAAATGGATTCAAAATTTTGAATCATCATGATTAGTTTTTTATAATATGGTCAAAATTGGTTTTTACAAAAAATATTATTGAATGATATTAAAATTAATTTAAATGATTAAGGTCAAATCATGATTAATAAGAGACTAAACCATAACATTAAGGAATAGATCGGTCTATACACATTCCCAAAAGATATTTTATGGTCATATTTACACCATATCCTCCCTTTTATATAATTTTAATCATTATTTATTAACTTTAAAAGAAACATGGATGGGGTTCCATTCTTTTAAAATATTACAAGGGTGTCACCCCTCCTCAATTATAAAATCCCTCCTTCACTTCTACTTTCTTACACCAATCAAGAAACATTTTTAGGAAAAAATAGTCCATAAATATACTGAAAACATCCCAAAATTCCCCTTTTAGAACTAAATTAGCGGAAATATACTTTCATGGAATCTGTTTGGTATAAACCAAATTGAGGTACTTGATTAAGAGGTAACAACATTCCTAAAGCTCTTTAATTTTATTTACATTTTGCACTACCTCAATTATCCTCATTCCATTAAAATATAACTAAAAAATGTATAATATATATACTAAAATGTATTTATTTTAATTTTTATACCCGAATTTACACAATAAACCATCTAATGAGTAACAAATATTTTTTTTGTGTACGACAGACTACCACCACACTAAACAATGTATGTTCGTTTTTCATTTACCGCCACTCATGGTGGTAATTGTGAAATATAAACTATTTATATATGATATAAAAAATATCTATTATAATATTAACATTCATTAATTATTTTATAACACATATCGATATACATTCAATAATTTGTATAAGTGATAAATTCATTTGAGGAAGTGTTCACTACCACCCCCTCAAAGCGATATGAATCATTAATTCAATAAATGGAACATATAAATGATGGTTTTAGTAAACATGTTTAACATGTATAACATAGATATAATACTAGAATAATAATATTCATATGTATGATTTATCTTTTATTCTTCTAATAAAACAAGTAAATGAAAGTATCATTCATGCATATTAACAACCTACTATCTCCATCAATGACACACTTCATTTATAATGTCAATATATAAAGGAAGTATATAAATAAATATATAATATATATATATGATATTAATATATATATTTCAATTATGGTGATGATAAAACCCTGATATATTTAGTTATAACACCAAATAACAATTTAAAACATACTCAACAAACTAGGAAATTAACAACCCAAATAGTTTAAATTAATATAGTTTATTAACAAACAGGTAATGAAATATTTTATGAAGTTAATGTATGATATTCGTAACAATTTTATTTTTCTGGTATAAGTTTGTAACATATTTTAAACCACTATAGAGTAAGATAAATACGACACAACAAAGGATGGTTATGGTTAGAGATTTTCGTCTAAACATACATTACATTGAGACTTAATTGTTGTTATAAACCAAGTTGATTATATATGGTGCATATAATTCATTTTAAATTTTATATCATGAATGAATATTTTATCATGCTATTATAAGTTTCAAAAAATATTATTACTATAGTAGTCTTATGATTTGAAATGTTTCAAAGTGGTATGGGACACATTGGGACGTTTACAGATAATTTTTGTCATGACTAATCCTAAAAATCATTTAATGTAATTTATATTTGAGGAAATTATATAATAATTTTTCAATAAACTATTTCATTATTATCTTGTAATTCAGGACCATTTTCAATTAATAGTACTATTTTCCACTCATTGGAACTCATGGTTTTTAATAATATATTTTTAAGAAAACCTGACTTCATTTCTCTCTTTAGTCAGAGAAACGATTTTCATAAAAACCCATGTTTTAATAAATTGTTTTAAAAAATGTTTTATACATTTCAAAATTATATAGTAAATACATTTTTACCTTATTTATTTTTACCCATGTTTATAAATGAATCTTCTTGTTTCCTTACAAAAATAGTCATTCTGAAAACCATTTTATCATTTAAGAGAAATATTCTTTTTAACTCATATGACTTGTACAGATTTACCTACCATCATTTCGTTGAATCCTCCTTGTAAATTGTTAAACTGTTCATTATTAACAATTTTTTTAAATGTTATTTTAAATTGAAAAAAAATTCTAAATATTTTTAATAGAAAATTATATTTTCCTCACGAATATTTTTAAAAGATATTATTTTCTTTAATCGATGACAAAAAACATAATTTCTACTCCACCTGGGATTTTTTGTATTGATATCATCCATATTCTTCCATAAGATTATTTAAGATTTATTTGACAAAGGAGGGTATTATCATTCACATCCATGATACGTTATTGAAGTAACTAGGAAATATTAATCTTCATATGATCATTGGGCATTGAGTTTCTCCTAATTATCCATTTCATTTATCCAAGTTATTATAATTGAATATACCATATATAAAATTACATATTGTGCTTAATTAGTCAGTTCTTTGATTATAAGGGGAATTGTTTATTTATTCAAATTTCATATTCAATATGGTTATTTGATAAGTAATATAATTTGTTTCGATTATTCGATATAAGGAAATCATTGGACTGATAATAAAGGGAGGATGTCAGACATTATATAGCTCTCCAATGCATAGAGAGGTTCTAATGAGAGAAATATATAGGCAAAATTAAATAGGGTTTTATCCGTAGTTTTAAACCATCTTGTGATAGGATTTGACGGTAATAGGTTTACATATGTCAAATAAATTACATCAATTAAGAAATAATTTCTCTCATTTACTTTATGTTATTATTTATCAATGAGATTTTGTGTCTAAAAAACTATGGATATAATTCATTATCAATTATTGATTAGAATATTTTGTTTCAATTTCTTACTTTACATATTGTTTATCCCTTATCTATGAATGTAAGTGGAAATTGTACTCAGTTTTTTATCTTTCCTTGTATATTTATTCAATATTTCTCCAGTTGTATTTAACTTTAGTAATTATTTTATCTCAACCTTATTATGTTCATTTCCCCAGGTTATGAAGAATAAAACATTGAATAAGCTTTCAAGGATGTAGTTTATTTTAGTTTTCTATGAAGCATGAGTTATTTTTTCAAAATTTATTATGGTTATCATGTTTGTAATATCATTTTCCAAGAATACTAAACTGAATGATCCTTATGTATTTATTTTCTTTTAATAATCCCATTATAATAAATTAATTAACTATCACTGAGCTTCTAGGATTTCGTAATTATAGTTGGTATCAAATAAATTTTAGTAGAAACCTTGAAAACAATATTTAGAAAACATACATTAGTGAGAAAAACACTAAGATAGATATTAATGAAATGTATAGAAGAAAATTGTAGAATCTTGGTTAGGTAGAGATTATGTGGGAATTCCTTGGAATACACGAATGTATGGATACTACAAGTAGACGTGGTTGTGTGACAGTTGTTCCTAGGAGTAATCAGTCCAATAAGGTGCTTTATACCTGACTCGGGGAAACTTGGTAACCAACAATGGGCCATACTACAAACCTGGGTTGATTCTCTCAAGGGATATTCATAGGACGGTACTCATTACCTTTACATACCATTATGAAGGATTTTAATGTAATGATTTCCCCAAAGTAACCAATTTTTATGATAATACGATTTACGATGAATACAATTATTTCTTATGCTATACCATATTTAGAATTATAGAAACTTCATAATTTTATGAGAAAAAAAGTATATGGAACTATTTAGAAATGGATATTGGTATAATAAATGATAACTCTATCAAAGTACATGATCCAAAGAGTATGAAGGATCATATCTGTCATGGTCTTAAGCCATCATATAGAAATGAAGTAGTCACCCATGAATTCTCATCATATAAGGAAATAAAATCATTTGTTAAAAATATAATTAAATAATTATTATAGTCCTATGGATTTGAAGGGAACCAAGATAAGAAGAGGATGGAAGAGGACAAGATAAATAAAGGGAAGAAAGGAAAGACGAAGTTTCCCACATGTGTTGACTGTGGAAAGAATAACCCTTATAAATGTTTGAATGTAATGGGAGTATGTTATATGTGTGGATAAAAAGGACAACATGTTCATAACTGTAAGGGTATGAAAAAGGATTACAATGTACATTTTCTAAACTATAAGGATATTGGATTCTATGTCAAACAATGTCCCATGCATCAGTAGAATATAACCCATTTGATTCTATTTGATTATAATCAAGTAATAATACTACCATAGATGAAAAATAATGATTAACATTACAATTTAAGAATAATTTCATTTGAATATTTTACAAGTAATATACTTGTCATAAGAATTTAGAATATATGGGGATTGTACTATGTTATATTTTTGTAAAGGATTTCAGATCATATGTTGAATGGTTCAAAGAAAAGTTATTTTTAGAATGTTAATATGTTATGAAACCGCATGATTAGTGAAAGGTAACCCTTCATATTTTCATGATGTTGAGATAATGATGTTGAAATTATTGATTTAGATATGTGTTGACAACCTTAATGACTTGACGAAAATTTCTCTATTCTATCATTGATTGAGTTTACAAAACTTTTGGACATACGGAATATATACAATAACATGTTTTTTACATAAGGTATAAGGAAGAATTCATGTTCGAATAAGGTTTTTTTAATTCGAGTTATTACCCTATTTCAAGAGGTTATACGATGAAGTTATTCACCTGTTTGGAATGTGAAAATTTAGAGATACACCATGTTGATTAAAAGATAATGATAAGTTCATTTACATTATTTCTAATGTGATGGATCATAATCCTCTATAAAAGTTTACCATTTAATAAATGGTTTAAGGTGAACATTGGATTTTTCTTTAGAAATTGATATATTATAACATTATATGATAAACCATGTTATAAGAGAAGAATTATAGGGACAATAAAGGATATGATTTTTCTCATTGAAATATACCAAGTATATTTTCCTATATTCATAAAGAGTAAATTAATTCATCAACTCAATGAAACGTGATATTGAAACCAAGACTATTTTCCTAATAAATTTGTTTCTAATGAATTAAATGGCCTCTTAGATCATCATGTATTGATGAAATTGTGATGATTAAATTTATCCTAATCATGTTTTCTTGAACTCTACATAAAAACTTAATTATTGGATTTTTATTATGTATCCATGTCTCCATTTTCCACATCTGTTCTTATACAATGGAATATTGTAAGATGATAATTGTACATTCCATTGTCTCTTATTAAGAATATGTGATATTAACTATTTTCACAATGTGAATATATCAAAAATATATTATTTTAAATTCCTATATCACTGATATCAAGTTTAAAATACAAGTATATATTATATTTTCTGTGGGGAGAATGTAACACCTCGAAATTCTAAAGTAATAATATTATATTTTATTGCATGCGTGTCAGGAGACACCAGACATGTAATGGTAATATAATACCATGATACATCAAAATATATTTAATTTTTTATATAGATTTTATATTTTTGAAATTTTTGTAATTCACTCGACACCGAGTTACCTTGTGTTACGTGCATCAGAGACTTTCTTCGATAACATACATTACATGAAATACAAAGTTTTAACAAAACAAAAATATAATGTTAAAATATAATTCTGTAACATAATAAGTCATAACCTCTAAATTAATTATTTTTTATTAATATAATTCACTATCCTTTGATAGTCCTTGGTTTACAAAAATAAAAAATGAATTTATATGTTAAAAATTAAATAGAAATGAATATATGAACCGATCTAATATAAAGTAAATTATTATTATTATAATGAATTTTTTTCCCAAATAAGTTAAATTTATTATACTTGGTGAATTATTTTAATGAAATATATATGTTATATAATCATTAATATATTTTTTATAATCATCCAATATATTTTATGTTAAAATGATATGTATATACTTAATTTTACACATAAAATCCTATATTCTTATTAAGGCCATTTTACCACATTTTAATAGAGAATAAATTTTATATCCTATTTTTTATAATTTCATTAATTAAATATTTCAATAGAAACATCATCATAGTAAGTGATTCATAAATTGTTTCTTAGGGTGATGTTTCAGTATTATTTTGTAACATTTTATTTTATGGAATATTGAAAAATATTAAAAATTAATCCCAAAATGTTTTTTAATATAATTTATATATAGTGATAAATTAAGATTATAATTTTTATTAATGATTAAATATATTATATTTTTATCAAATAATATAATTTAGGTCAATGTAATCAATTTCACTTTTGAATTTACTATAATAAAATAGGAAACATTAGAATGTTTTTTCATTATATTTCTGCATTGTCGTCCCATCTCTGGGAATAAGTTTAATTAATTTATGTCACTTATATTATTTTAATTTGTTAAAATGTATTTCATATGTGTAATAATAATTACTTATACTGTCTAATAATGTAAAATTAGTTTTTTACCAAAAATATTTGTGACAATAATTAAAATAAATTACAACGATTAAGGTTAAATTGAGCTTAATAAGAGACTAAATCAAAACCATAAGTCCCATAGACCTATAAACTTGTAAAAAATCCATTTTAAGGAATTATATACACCATATACTACCTTTTATGGAATTCGGATCACAATTGATCCACCTTAAATAAAAAACGTTGGGGGGGTTCCAGTCTATTAAATTATTACAAGGGTCTCAGCCCTTATCATTTATAAATGGCCTCCTTCACTTCCACATCCTCAAACCAATCAAACCATTTAGGTTAGGAAAAAATATATATCCAAATATCACCCAAAAATCCATAAATTTTACTCTTACACCTCCGCTTGGGAATAAATCCATCCAAGGAAGACTTTTGGTATAAACCAAAATGAGTTACACGATTAAGAGGAAACATGTTTCCTAAATCTCTTTAATATTATTTCCATTCTCCACTCTATAAATTATCCTTATTTAATGATAATATAAAAAACCACTATTATAAATATTCAGTAATTTTTTATGTTTTAAACATAAAATTACACATATATCCATCTAATGGTTATTTAACATAATGTTTATGTGTATGGAGGACTACCTCCTCACTGAATGATGATGGCTCAATATTCCTTTACCAGATCTCATGGAAGTCATTACGATGGAAAATATGTTTATATTAGTTATATAAAATATTTAATATGTATTTAATATTAGTTAATTATTTTACATAACATATGCTTATTCTTTAATTTTTTATAAAAAAAATTTCGTTTGACAAAGTGTGGACTACCGCTCCCTCAAAGCGATATGACATGTTCATTCCATACATGGAACATAAAAAGGATGTTTTTAATAAAAATATATAACAAATATATGTTTATGTATTTATAATATACTTATGTATCATTTATTTTTCATTCTTCTATTACACCAATGTATTGAAAGTAGTGTTAATGCCTACGTACGGCCTACTGTCTCCATGAACAGTGATCATCATTTCTAATATCCAAATAAAAAGGATACCTATAAATACACATATAAATGATATATATTAAATTAAAATTTATTTTTAAATTATGGATATTATTATACCAAGATATATTTAATAATAGAAACAACTAACAAGTTCAAACATACTAGACAAACTAGGCAATTAATAGCCGAAATTGATAAAGTAATGAATGGTTATTCACTAATGGGTTATAAAATTTTATAAGAATATAATATATGATATTATTAACATTATTATTGGTCTATTTTGTTTCAGTATCATATTTTAAACAACTATAAGTTATTATAAAGACCAATAAAGAAAAAAAATGTTAAGGTGTGTTATTTTTGACTCAATTTACATTCAATCGAGACTTAATTATTGTAATGCAACAAGATAATTTTATATGGTGTATATATTACCTTTGAAATGTAACATAATGAATATTTTATTATCATTACATTATAATTTTTGTTTAATACTATTCCTTGATGAGTCTTATGGCATAAAATGTTTCAAAGTGGTATAGAACTGTTTGGGATGTTTAATGATTATTTTCCTCTAGACTAATCCTAATGATCATTCAATGGATTTTTCATTCATAGAAATTATATAACCATTTTTCAATAAAAACAGCCCTTATTATTTGGTTATTAATGACCATTTATAGTTATTAGTTCTATATTCCCAATCATTTGTAATCAAATTATTTTAGAAATGTTTTTTAAGAAAACCCAACATCATTTCTCTCTTTAGTCGGATAACCATTTTCCTGTAAAAATAATATTTTATAAAAATGTTTCCAAAAGTGTTTAAACCATTTTAAATTTATTTTTGAATACCTTTTTACCCTTTTTTCTTTTTTACCCATGTTTTCAAAGGAATATTTGGGTATCTTTTCAAATGTGGAATTTTTAAATCCTTTTTACCGTACAAAAGAATTATTTTTTTGCCTCATAAAACATCTACAGATTTTTATTCATTCATTTATTTGTAGGATATTTTTAATTTTTAAATGTTTTATTTGTAAATAAAATATTTTTAAAGGTTATTTTAAATTAAAAATACTTTCAAACGTTTTTTCAAAATAAAAATATATTTTACTCAGGAATATTTTAAAAAGTTATTCACTTTTTCATCAATGAAAAATCCCCCAATTTTTAATCCACGATGGGGTTTTTATAATGATATCATCCTTATTCTTCATATGTATGATATAATATTGATTTTGAAAAGGATATTACTTACATTCTCCTTGAAATATTGAACATCACATGATCATTGAGAATTTAATTTCATTTAATTATCAATTTCATTTATCCTGGATATTACTATTGCCTAATCCATATACAATTTTACATATGGTGTTAACACTGATAGTTATATGATTAAATGTGTTATTATAGATAAATATGTAATTATCAGTCAATATGATTATTTTTGTATGTTATATTATTTATTTCCACTATTAGATATGAGGAATTATTTGGATAGTAAATGACGTGAGGATTTCATACATTATATATCTCCTTGATGCATTGATAGAATATTGTTAGAAAAATATTTTTTCCAAAATTAAATTGGATTTATCCTTAGTTTTAATCTATCTTGTGAAAGGTCATGAAGTTAATAGGATTTCATGTGCCCTAGACATTACATTCATCTAGAAAAAATTTATCTAATTTGGTACATCCATGTTATTTTGCATCAACATATCTATAGTTGTAATCTTTTCTTAGTTTCTTATTTATTTCATGTGGTTTAGTTTCATTCTTTCTGTATTATTTATCCCTTATCTGGTTATGTTAATGGAATGTGTTATTAGTTATTTACCTTTCTATGTAGATTGATTCATTTTTGTTCCATGGTATTTACCCATACTTTGTAATGGAGATCACCTTATTATGATTAATTCCCCATGTTGTGAATAAGTGAACATTTAATAAGGTTTCAAAGATGATGTTTATATCATTTTATTCTATAACATGTTTTCTTTAGTCCCCAATGTATTATGGGTATCATGTATATAATCTTGTTTACCAAAAATGATAAACTAAATGGTCCTTCAAGATTTGTTTCCTTGAAATAATTCCCAGGTTAAAAAATTATGCTTCAATACAATGATTCTAGGGTCGAGGAATTACATTAAGAACTAAGAGAATACTGTGAATCTTAGTAAGATGAATGGATCTAGTACGATAGTGATTTATAATTGTAAATGCCACGTTTGACATATAATGATTGATAGTTACAAAAAATAAATAATATTTGATGGTGATTGGAGGCCACTTGGACCCTGGAGTGTCCCCTCCTATTGGTTTGTGAATGAGAATGATGATTGTTGTCAATTTATACCATGTTTCACAGAGGTATGAGGTTCTGGTGTCTCACTCATTCTAGATTACCCATAGGTATTTACCCATGGTGATGTCTTAAGACATGATAATTACGTGATGCAATGTCATCCATTAACATACTGTAACACTTGAGTAAATTTCGTTTTAAAAAATTTTTATTTTATAAAAGGTTTCCTTATGGAATGTTACCTTTAAATTTTTTTTTTCCTAAAAATGGTTTTTAGAAAAATTCCTTAACAATTTATCAAAGGATTTTAATTGAATGCTCAGGTTAAATTGTATTATATTGTTGTAGAATGAAATATTTTTTTTTGGGTGGAATCCTATTCAGATTTGGATCACAACATATATAAACCATTGGGTGTTTTATACCTTTTTATATGTGACCCATGTAAAGGAAAGAGGAGTCGTGGATGTGTCAGTGGCTCTATTTTATAGTTTTCCTTATTTTTTATGTATTGTCGGTGGTGGCATGAGATTGATTGCTCTCATGTTTCATGGAGTATTTTTGAACATTTTATATTTTCATTTCATCTATAGTATATTATATTTTGGATAAAATTCTAAAATGATGAATCTAGAAATTGTTGTTCCCTATTTGGTTATGTTTATTCAGTTATATATTATTTTTTATTTGTGTTGGTTATTTATGATTATCTATGATGGTGAAATAATTCCTAGAGCATAATTTTGATACCCATGAACTAGTTTCCATCTTATGGGGACTAGGAACACCGTTCAATCTATACCACGAACCGGGTCCAGTGTCGGGTTGGATGACACCCCGTCTTGGTTCGTGAAAAAAATGGTATCAGAGAAGGTCACTCCATTTTTGGGTTATGCTAATTAGGGAAGAAATTAAGTAGACCGAATCTAGGATTTTTGGGGCTTGATATTATAATTATTAGTAGGGTTCCTATCCAACACACCTCATGACAAGACTCATGTTCCCAATGGAATTAAGGTTTCTTTTGGTTTCATTAGTTCAATAAGGTTGTGTTTTATTTTCAAATGGTAAGTGGGTTGGTCTAAACATCATAGTGATCTCATAGGACATTGGAATCCATGTGGTTTTAGGGATATGGTCTTATAATACTCTCATTGACAGTGGTTTTGTTGGCATATTTCCACATTCCATACAACCAAGTCACCCATCAACACCAGTTTCCTCATATGCATTATTTTTCATCCTCTTGGGTTCTGAAAATTGATTTGAAAAATCTTGTTTAAGATTTTTGGAAAATGTATTTCAAAACTATATTGGTTAGTTTTTGGGAAGTTGGAAATTTAATTTTCATAATAATTTTCAATTAATTTTTATGAAAGAGTATTTTTATGAAATAAATTATGAATAAATGTGGATGATTTCATTAATATTTGATTTTTAGAATCAAAACTTGTGTTTTGTTAAAATTCATTGATCGGAAAACATGAAAAATTTTATGTTGGGTTTTGGAAATATATTTTAAATGGTATTATTTGATCTATCAAACATATTTTAAATATATTGACTTGGAATTTTTGGATGGAATCCATGGGATTTTATTTCAAGAAATACGAAAAGGTATTAACATGTTGAGTTTTAAAATGGGTTTCAAATAAGTGGTTAGTTAATATGTGAATATTTTTTAAAATTTTTGAGATGGTAATTTACTTGAGATGATGAAAGTGTGGGTTTAATGTTTTGTTTTGGAAAGTGGAAATGTTTTTTCTTTACCATTAGTATTTCAATGAGTGACCACTAGAATGGACATATGTCGAAATATGGATTCTTGATTACATGAGGTGATTGGTTCCAGGTGTTGCATGAGAATATTCATGTGATGAGGCCCCATGGAATACCATTGGTCATTGTGAAACCCACTAGACATGTTTTCAATAAAAATTGATTTTAAAAGAGGATGGGATGTTTCGTTAATTAGTGGTCGTGTTGTGTGTCTCCTTGGGAATTTGATAAAGATTCTTATGATATTTTTTTAGATTGATTACTCCTTATTCATTAATTTTGTTTCATGTTTTATTCCTTGTCAATGAGTTGTTTTTAAAATAATGGATAGTGGTTTATTTTGAAACATGTTTTGAGAAGATATTTACTTTGTTTCCTTTTTGTGTTCAGTGCTCGTTTTTTATGATTTTTGGTTGATGGATACATTTGATTGGGTCATTGGATTCAAGTCTAGCTAGTGTATTCCCCCCAAAAAAATCAATGTATGTTCTATATTCAGCCACATGTTGTTAACCATTGGCATCCCTTCCATTTGATCAAACCATAGAATTTATTCTTGAGTTTTGGGAGTTTAATCCTCCTATTATTCATAATCATGTGAATCCTCTTGACGAAGAAGAGTGGATATGGGAAGTTGAAAGAAACTCTAGTTCCTTGAGTTTTTTAGTTGTTATGGGTGAGGTTTTTCACCTCCACATTTGAAAGTCCATTCTGGAAGTGGGGATAGGAATTATAATGGAGATAACAGAAATTGTCCGGAGACTATTGGTGCTAGACGTGGTGTTATAATGTTCCTACGAACATTAATCATATTCCATTTTTATAATGGGCATGTCTGGTGATGTTTTTTGGTGTTTCCATTTGGATCTAAATGTAAGAGTTTTTTACCCTTTTGATAACATATGTTTTAATATAAGTGTGTTCTTCTTTTGGGGATTCTAAATTTCTCATTCTTAAATGGAGGTGTCTCCCATATGTTACTTTTTTGTTTCTAATTCGATGTTAAAAGGGATGACATGTGTCTTTATTCTAATTCCCTATAACATTGAGAGTTTTATGCTAAGGAAGATTGATTTCCATAGTGTGTTGGTTTTTTGGTTTTAACCTAGATGTGGTGTGGATGGTCATGAAATCAAAATAAAGTGTTATAATCATGAACTTTCAAATTATGTCTAGAGGGTAAGAGATTGTTAAAACCTCAAGGCTCCATCCATAGGTCTCGGAGTTATGCTTGGACACAGTTTGGAAAACTAGTGGTGTGATGTACCTTAGTCTAGATCTTGTCTTCATTATGGGGAATGGAAGTTGTTTATACTTATTTGGTAGTTATTTTGTATTGAATCTCCTTGTTCTAAAGAAAGTGCCATAGGCGCCTCGTTTTCTCATTTGGGACCATGTTGTTGGAAAGATTCTCTTCGATGGTGAGGAAATTGGGTTACCACATATCACTGATAATCCAGTGATTCTGCTCTCTACATGTGGTCATGTCTAGTTATCCTTACCCAATTGGAGTTCAGGAATTGGTTTCAGTTATGGCCCATCTCATGTGTGGGTTTCTTTCCCTCATGATGTTTTCTATCCATCGTTGAAGGGTTTTTTTCATATGATTGTTGGCCTATTCTAATATGTTATGTTGTTTGATTCTTATTATGGTGGGAACCACCTCAGGTATTGGTGGGAGTTCTTCTGGAGTATGTCTGTAGTAGTTCATTTTAAATTGTAGGGATTTCATTCATTCCTCTCCATGGTGATAATTTTGTTTAGAATTTTTTTTATCTTTCCAGTGGGTAGTATCATTTGGAGAAACTTAATTCTATGTTCTTCCCTTGAGTAAACATTGGGGTTGGAGTGGACCCATAATATTTTTGAGGAAAGGTTGTGGAATTGTTTCTTGAGAAGTGGTTTGGGTCATTTTGTCATTTCATGCTAGAGGTATTAGTTTTTTGGGGATGTATAATGCATTCTTGTCTTGAGAGATTGGATCATGCATTGTAATATTTCATTATATTATGAAGAATAAACTATATTTTTCGTGGATTTTTAGGGCATAAGAAGTGTAGTGTAAATTACACTCATTCCTCCCTTGTTGAATCTTGTGAACCTATTTTTCTGGGTCTAGTTTTCATATTTCCTTCTCATCTGATATTGTTGGTAATATCCTTTAATTACAGAGGAGTATTGGTTTTTTGTTTTTAGATCTTTCCTGAATAGGGATTTCCAAGAAAGGAAAGTGTTTTGGTTGGGAGAATCTCCCAACCTTGTTTTTTCCTTCATTTATGGATATCAATCATAAAAGGGCCTCAGTTTTTCTCTCTGGAAATAGGTGTTACGGGTCTAAAACATTTATGTGGTTATTTATTTATTTTTTATCATATGATTATTCATCATGATTCCTTTGAGTTTCATGAGAAAAAAGTAATTTTTTCTATTTTCAACTTGTGGTTCATGGCTTGCGATCGGCTATGGGGAACCAAGCATCCTTGTAGGATCGAAATAATGATGTAGATGCTCAATATACAAGAGGGGGGGGGGGGGTGAATTGTACACTTTAAAAATTCCTTTGGAACCTTTAAAGTTAGTTATGAATAACTGTGTTTTCCTTAAGCAAAGGAAAGGACTAAGTTTAACAATGTTAAACTAAGCAAATTCACAACACCTCTAACACCGAATGCAAACTTGGAAAGAAATTCCGAAAGTAGGTTCCGGAAATATGGTTCCAGAAATAGAAACTTAACAAAAGATTACAATATGAGACTCTACTTTAAATCGTATAGAATCTAAATGAAACAGAGTACAAGTATGGAAGTATAAGAAAGTTATACTTTCCTTGTAATACAAAGTGCAGCGGAATATAAACATGTAGTAGAACTACTAGTGACATGATATAAGCCTTTTAACCCAAAGAGAAGGGTATCCAAAAACCTCGGATAAAGGTCCCTTGATTTATACTTTCAAGCACGTCTATCTTACCCACACCAGGGTAAGCCCTCAATACGAAGATCGAAGTCTCTGTCTTGCTATCCCCGCAAGCCCTCAAATTCAAGGTAGTTGGCAACCTTTGTCTTCCTCAGCAAGGAAGCCCTCGAACTTCAAGGTAGTCGGCACCTCTGTCTTCCTATCCCCGGAAGTCCTCGAATGTAATCACCAACATTCGGAGTCGCACGAAGCATTGAGAGTTAGTAAGAGTCTCTCTCTCTAGAAATCACTTCAAGCATGTAATCAAATGAGTCGAAGATTAGTTAGCCTTTCAGCACCGTGCTCTTTCAAATGAGCTCCTATTTATAGGTAAGTCGGCTCCTTCTCCAACGGTCATATTTTCCTTAAAGATCGGAGGGACCTGTACACGTGTCACATAGACAACGGTTTGTTTATAACAAAATAGACGACATCATTTTATAACAAAACAAGTGTAATAGAATGTACGACATCGTTTTAATTCTAACTCAAATGTCCGGAATGAAAGCTTCAGAGTTAAGGTTCGGAGTGTAAGGAAAAATAATTTTCGGAGTCTGAAAAAATTCAGAGTGTATAAAACAAAGATAATCTGATTCTGTTTAATAAGAGAATTCAGAATGAGAGTTCGGAATGGGAGTTGGTCATTAGAATTCGTAGTGAGAATTACTCATCAGAATTCGTAATGGGAATTACTCATCAGAATTTGTAGTGAGAATTCCTCATCAGAATTCGTAATGGGAATTACTCATCAGAATTCGTAATGAGAATTCATCATCGAACTTCATAAGAATTCGTATCCTAAATCTGGATTAAAACTGTATCCGAAATTCGGAATGAAACTTTATCACAGTTCTCATTCTAGATTTCGGAGTGAAACTTTATCACAGTTCTTATCCAGAATCTAGATCCTAAAACAGAATACTTCATATCAAAGTTTCATGCAATTCCGAGAAAATAGAAATGAATCCGAATCTCATAATTAAGAAACATCTAGATGAAAATATGATAAGGATAATTTTTCATATAAAAGCGATTTTCCTTATAAAATAAATTTTCCTTATAAAAGCAATTTCCCTTATAAAAGCAATTTTCCTTATAAAAGCAATTTTCCTTATAAAAGCAATTTTCCTTAAGAAAGAAATTTTCCTTAAGAATAAGGTGTTTGTGATTTTCAAAACAAGAAGGAATGAAAAAGTCATAAGGAAAACCTTATTGACTCAACAATCTCCCCCTTTTTGGAAAGCACAAACATCCTTTCGAAAAAGAAATTCTAAGAAGAAAGAAAAACATTAAGACTTATCTCCCTTTGCTTTAAGGAAATTGATGAATATGACTAACTCCCCCTTAGGCTTTGAAACTCTAAGGATCGTATTCTAGTTGTCCAGAGTGACATTTTATTACGAATAAGAATGTATTCTTTAATAAAGAACTCTCCCATAGATAGACTCTTATTAGAGTTCTTTTTCCTTAAGGATCTTTTCCTTCTCCCCCTTAGATAAACTCTTATTAGAGTTCTTCTTTTTCTTAAGGATATTTTCCATCTCCCCCTTTGTGATTTTCAAAAAGAAATCGAGGGAATGAAAAAAAAACAAAGTACCTGAAAAAAATTTGTAATAACAACAAAAGAAACGAGAAGCAAAATTTTCATTATATTTGAAATGTCGGCAACAAAGAAATCTAGATACAACAAAAAGATTAGATTTAGTTATTTCGGATCTTTTTCCTTCGAAATAAGCCCCTTAAGAATAGTCTTGATCTTCTTCAGGTCTTTATGATCTTCTTCAGCTTGCTTCTCTAAGACCACTATTCTTGCAAATTGAGCCTCAATCTTTTCTTCCTGGGCTTTCAGCTTTTCTTCCTGAGCCTTGAACTTTTCTTCCCGAGCCTTCAACTTCTGCTCAAAATTGTTCTGATGATCCCTTTCAAACTTCCAGTTTTGAGAAAAGGAATTCAGTTTCCCATTTATATCTCTGACTTCTTGGATCCGGATGTTCTTTTCATCTGTCAGCTTCTCTTCAAAGGAGTAAGTCAGCTCATTTATCTTCCTATCCTCAATCTCAAAGGCATCTTTAAAATTGTCTTGAAACTCATCAAATAACCTCATCTCTTCAACAATCTTCTTCGAGCAGTTTGTCATTATCTTGCAAGATTTTATATGAGCTTCGTAGCCAACAAATAAGGTTTTGAATTGAGCCTCAATCTCAATGCACTTGTCCATAACCATATATACAGAGTCAGTTTTCTGATTCAAAGCATGTTGGAGCATCTGACATCGTGAATCAATACTTGAGAAGGTCGGAATGGTTCCCACCAACGTTTTCAAAGACTGAACAACAAAGTCATTCCCCAACGAGGATGACTCCGAATCTGAAACTTTGCTTGGAGAATTTTCTTCCTCAATAAGCTCCAACTTCCTTTTAGACGAATCACCACATTCTCTTTTCTTACTAGCCTCTGATTTCGGAGTCTCAACAAGGATTTGCTTTCCCTTGTCTTTTTTCGGAATCGATTCTTGATCAGGAGTTTTCTGCTCGCCAGTAGACACTTGAATAATATCATCAACAACTTTTTGAATAACATCTTCCTCATTCTTATCCTTCTTTGGCGTTACTAACTTAGAGGATTCATCCTCTGAAGTTCGGAGTGATAGGTGTTCCGAAGGCGACCCCTTATAATCATCAACTTCTTTCAATAAGTCTCTTGATTCACCACTTCATTCAGCAACTACTCCTTCCTCTTCCACTTGTTGAATCTACTCAAGTTTCTCAACATGTTCAGTTGTAATCTCTTCCGGAAAATCAAGGTTTCTACCTGGAGTCTCAGGTAGAGATTCTAAGGAGAAAGATCTCGGAACTGGAATGCTTTCGGATACTATTTCATTAAATTGTAACAAAGCTTGGACTGCCTCAGCTTCTGACATCTTCTTCTTGAGCTTCTTTTCCTTTACTTGTTTTTCAATCTCATCAGTAGTTCTCTCCTTTAATGCCTTAGCCTACGCAGGGTCCAATCCGAACTACGAATCCCCTTCTTTCCTTTTCTCTTTATCTGCTCTCCACTTCGCAACAACCTCATCTGGAATGGCCTTCTTCTTCTTTGGTTTGGGAGGTGCGGTTTGAACTTCCTTAGATTTAGGATCCTGTACCTCAACTGCAACTTCTTTCAACTTTCTTTTCTTTACTGGATTAGATGATTCCAATTCAGCAGCCTTTGGAGCCACTTCTTCTTGATTAGGTAAATCGAAGAACTCACTAGTCTCCTTGTTGAATGCCACATCCATCCTCTTAAGAGTATCATCACTGACCAACAAAATTTTGAAAACCCTTGGCTTAGATCTTCAAGCTTCCTAGAAAGACTCAAGGCACCGAACTATCAACCTCGATAAAATTGCTGGGTACATTACGATCTGGGCTCTGAGGTTTCCTTTCTTAAGATTCTCAATGGTTATAAGAATGTGCCTCATGAAGTTAAACTTCCTTAGAGTTATCAGGAAATCTAAGATATAGATCTCACTCTTCTTCAAGCTGTCTTTTTCACCATTCCTCGGTACGATAAGATCTTGTACCCACAAATCTAGAATACAAAAATTTGTAGGCAAACTAGAAATATTCAGAGCTTTGTCATCTGAGAGTCTGAGAGTTTTCAAGGCTTTTTCCTTGTTGAAGCTACCCTTAGTATCTGGAAACACATGAGATATGAACTCTACTTCTCCTTCATAGGTCAGCCCTACCAAGCATGCTACCTTGGTATAAGAAATCTTATAAGTCTTTCCATAAGACTTAAAAGAAAATTTCTCCCAATTATCTTCCTGAAAGAAGGAAACTGTTTCATAGAACTCAATAAGTAACTCCGAATAAATATCGTCTTGATTCCCCGGTTTGGACACAACAATATCTTCCCAGCCATTCAACTTAATGTTCTTCGAAATAAGGGAATCATAGTTGTTGAAGAAATCCGGATAGACTAACCTTTCTCTGTAAACTAACCATTGTGAAATAGGCTTAGAGGATGACATTTCTTGAGAAGCTAACTCCACAGAAATTCAGATCTGATGACCTCTAAGAAGTTCGGAATGGAGAAACCTGAAGTTCGAAACGACCTTAAATCAGAGAGGCAGAGATTCGGGACGCGAGAGCTTGAAAACCAATGTGGGACAAGTATTTGGGTCCACTTTATATAGGCGATGAAACGACGGTTCAACTTCCTCGGTTGATCGAACGGTTGTGATAGGCTGAGATCATATCTGACGGTTGAAAACGAATTCTCAATAAAACTTGAATCCGATCTTTTTGAGGTTTTAATTAAAAAAAAGAATTAAGAGAACTATAATCTGAAAACAAAATACAAGAAAATGCCAGCAAGTAAAATATGACTATGAAAACTTGAGTAAGATAATAATACCTTTCGGATTGGCACTAGGAGGATTATTCGTAATGGGTAATATAAAAATGACTATGAAAAACAAACTCATTAAAGAAAACAAACTCAGTACAGAAAAACACATTATGGAAAACTGAGTAAAAAAAAACAAACTTAGAAAGAAAAAAAAACTTAGTACGAAAATTTCATTACAAAATTTCGAAAACGAAAAACTTATTAAGGAAGATTCGGTACTAAAGTTCCGTTATGAAAATACCAGTACAAAATTTTCTATTCCGGATGTTTTCAATACGAATACTTCCATTCCAGAAGTATTCTGTACAAAAATTTCCATTCTGGAAAATTGTAGTTCCAGAAATTCCATTCCGGAAATCTTCGTTCCGAAAAGTTTGAAAAAAAAACTTTGAAAAACTTTGTTATTCTATCAAACAAATGTACTCCCCCTATGAAAAGGAGTTTATTGCTGTAAGGAGACTTTTTTAACAGAAAGTTAATTAAGAAAGATTACCTTACGGTTATCATTCCTAACTTCTGTTTAATATATTCAAATCTATCAGAAGGCAAATATTTTTTGAAAATATCAGCAAGTTGATCTTGCGTTATGATAAACTGAAGAATAATATCTCCTTTAAGTGTGTGATCCCCATGAAAGTGATGCCAAATATCTATGTGTTTTTCACGGGAGTGATGTGTAGGGTTCTTACTAAGGGCAATGGTACTTGTGTTATCACACAAAATTTGAGTTTTAGTAAAACTGAAGACAAAGTCTGTGAGTGTGTGTTGCATCCACAACACTTGAGCACAACAACTTCCAGCTGCTACATATTCAGCTTCAGCAGTGGAGAGTGCTACAGAATGTTGCTTCTTTCAGGACCAAGAAACTAGTGAATATCCTAAGAAATGACAAGATCCGGATGTACTTTTTCTATCCATTCTACATCCACCAAAGTCAGCATCGGAAAAGCTTTTGAGAACAAAATCATTTCCAGAAGTATAAAATAATCCTAGATCCATGGTTCCCTTAAGGTAGCGAAAAAATCTTTTTACCGCCTTTAAGTGAGATTCCTTAGGATTGGATTGATATCTTGCACATAAGAATACTGAGAACATTATGTCTGGTCAACTAGCTGTTAAGTAAAGTAAACTTCCTATCATACCTCTAAAAGAGGTTTGATCTACTGGTTTCCCAGCTTCATCAAGATCTAAAGAATTTGATGTACCAATAGGAGTACTTAAACTCTTAATGTTGTCATAACCATACTTTTTAAGAAGATCATTAATATACTTCTGTTGAGATATGTAGGTTCCTTCTGGTTTTTGAGAAATTTGAAAACCAAGAAAAAAAGTTAACTCACCCATCATACTCATTTCAAACTCGGATTTCATTAGACTTGAAAAAGAGTCGGTCAAAGATTGCTGAGTTGAACCAAATATGATTTCATCAACAAAAATTTGAACAATCAAAACATTTTTCTTATCTTTCTTTATAAAAAGAGTTGGATCTGAATTTCCCTTGACATAGTTATTTTGAAGCAAAAATCCAGTGAGTCTATCATACCATGCTCGTGGGGCTTGTTTAAGGCCATACAAAGCTTTGGTAAGTCTAAAAACATGATCAGGATGTTTTGTATCTTCAAATCCAGGAGGTTGTTCAAAAAAACTTCCTCTTGAAAATAACCGTTTCGAAAAGAACATTTCACATCCATTTGAAAAAGATTGATATTAAAGAATGCTGCAAAGGGATGTAGAATACAGATAGATTCAAGTCTAGCTACTGGAGCATAGGTTTCTTCATAATCTATTCCCTCTTGTTGATTATAGACTTTAGCAACAAGTCTAGCTTTATTTCTTACTATGACTCCACTTTCATCACATTTATTTTTGAAAACCCATTTTACTCCAATAACAGAAGTTTTCTTAGGTCTTTCAACCAAGGTCCAAACTTTATTCCTTTCGAATTCATTTAGGTCATCTTGCATGGCTTTAATCCAATCATCATCACCTAAAGCTTCATCAGTGGTTTTAGGTTCTAATTGGGAAAGAAATGCTAGATGTTCTACTTCATTTCATAAGGAACTTCTAGTCCTTACAGGTTGATTTACATCACTAATGATACTATCACTAGGATGATTCTTAAGAAACACCTGATTTGGATTTTGTAAAACCTGTTCATCAACATAGGGTAGAAAGTCTTCTGGGGTAAATGTTTCAGAAGTATCTTCTAGAACATTATCCTTATCAGAAGGTTCTTCTATCAAAGGTTGATAATCAGTTTTTGAAAACACATCCGAGGATGTAGGTAGGTATGGTTTAAAAACAAAAGGATCTGACTCATCAAATTTTACATGTACTGTTTCTTCAACAGTGCAAGTATTTTTATTAAAAACTCTATAAGCCGTAGAGGTTGTGGAATATCCTAAGAAAATCCCTTCATCAGATTTTGGTGCGAATTTATGTATGTTATCATTAGTATTCAAAATGAATACTTTGCAACCAAAAACCTTGAAGTAGGATAGTCTTGGTTTTCTACTATTCCATAACTCATAAGGAGTTTTATTAAGAAAAGGTCTAATCAAAACTCGATTTATAGTATAACAAGCAGTACTTACAGCTTCAGCCCAGAAATGTCTAGCTATAGAATATTCACTCAACATGGTTCTAGTTATTACTTGAAAAATTCTATTTCTTCTTTCAACTACACCATACTGTTGAGGAGTTATAGGTGCTGAAAAATTGTGAGTAATACCTTTTTTACTATAAAAAGTATCAAAATCAGAATTTTGAAATTCTCCTTCATGATCACTATGGATAGTTTTCAATGGAAGGTTTTTCTCATTTTTAACTTGAGCTCTAATACTTTTGAAATATGAAAAAGCTTCAGACTTCTTTGCTAGAAAATAAACCCATGTAAACCTAGTGTGATCATCAACTAGAACACACATAGTATTTGCCTCCAATACTTCCAGTTTGTGTTGGACCAAAAAGATCCATGTGCACTAACTGTAATGCATCGGTTGTTAAGACTTCACCAATTTATTTAAAAATAGATTTATGTTGCTTGCCATATTGACAAGGATCACAAACTTTAGAAGAATCAAATCTATGCTCCGGTAGATCGTTAACTAGTTTCTTCTTAGAGAGTTTACATAGGTTCCTAAGGTTACAGTGACCTAGTCTTCTATGCCATAACCAAGAATGATCTTCCATTGCACTAAGGCAAGGTAAAACTTGGCTTCTAAGTTCTTCTAAGTTTAAGGTGTAAACATTCTCTTGCCTATTGAATGAGAGAATAAATTCTTCCTTGGAATTGTGAACTAAGCACATATCATTCCTAAAATTCACAAGGTAACCTTCATCGCATAACTGACTTATGCTAATGAGGTTGTGCTTAAGACCCTTAACAAAAAGAACATTTGAAATCAAAGTTTTACCAAGAAGAACAATATTACCAATACCAACAATCTCACCCTTAGCATTATCTCCGAATGTTACCTTTCCTCCTTTCGTTTTGATAATATTTTCAAAAATGCTTTTGTTACCAGTCATGTGTCGGGATCATCCACTATCTATGAACAATGTATTTTTGCTGGAACCCCTTTTATTTTCCTGAAAACAAGAAGAAAATTAGTCTTTTGGAATCCAAACTTGTTTGGATCCGAAATTTCTAGACAATAAAATTTTAGGTACCCACATCTTCTTAGAAAAGTAAGCTTTGTGAAATCCTAGAGATTGGGTTTTGTTTAAGGAACAATTCGTTGCCCAGTGACCACAACATTGACACTTGGTACAAAATGGGGCACTTTGAGGAACAAAATAATTGTTACTAAAAATTGGTTTTGCATGGGTATAACCAAATCCAGATTTATTTCTTAAAGGTCGTATTTGGGAATACATTTTATCAAAATTTTCCTTACCATGGGTAAAGTTTGATAAACACTTCTTTAAGGAAAAAATTTCAGACTTGAGTTTTATAACCAAGTTTTTATCCTCAAAATCAATAGTTTTAGAACTAGAGTTAGGCTCGAAAACATTTTTATTAGAAATCACTTTTTCTAATTTTATAGAAAGGTTGTTCTTCTCAAAACATACTTCCTCAAGAAATTTTGAAATACTTTCAAAATCAGCATTTTTCTTATCAAGATCTTTAGAAAGATCTGATATCTCTTTTGTAAGATAGAATTCCTAGAGTTTTCCTTATCAAGTTTTTTAATGTGTTTGGAATTCTCAATTTCAAGAAGTTCAGCAAACCTAGAGACTTCTTCATAAGTAGGTAATGTATTTTCTTCATTAGTAGAATATTCTTGATCAGAAGAGTTATAATACTTACTATCATTAGAATTTAAAGAACCATTGGTCAATGATTCAGCATTTCGTACCTTAGCCATAAAACAATGATTATCAATAGGTAATCTGGCTAAAAGACCAAGATTATTCTGTCCTGAAGATTCACGATCAGAAGATTCATCTAAAGAGTCACCACCACTAGCACTCCAGGTGTCATTAGCTTTCAGAACTTTCTTAGCATTGGCTTTATAATATTTCTTTCTGTTCTTGCCTTAATGCCTTTCTTTCCTTTCTTTCTTTTTAAGCAAAGGGCAATATGGTCTAATATTTCCAGCTTTCTTGCATTCATAACAAGTAACTTCTCAATCTTTTCTATCTTTCCTTTCCTTTTTCTTATACTTGGATTGAAAATTTCTCTGGCCAGCTATCTTGTTCATCCTTCGAGCAAGATTTGCTAGTTCATTTTCTGAGACTTCACTCTCACTACATTCGGACTGGAAAATAACTTTCTTAGACTTGGATCTGGTTACTCTCTCAGGAGTCTTAGCTTTCATCTGATTTGAAGTTGTTGTAAAAGCAACAGTACCATTTCCATTTTTCTTTTTGATGTTGTCAGCATCTCTCTTCATTCTGGTTTCATGTTGGAGAAGAGTTCCAAATAATTCATCAAGAGTAATTTGAGTGACCTTCATGTTCTCATCTATAGCTGTTCTTTTGGATTCCCACTCGTTGGGCATAATATCGATTATCTTATCCACAAGGGCTTAATCATCTAAACCCTTTTCTCCCATAGACTGTAAGCTGTTGACGATAGTCATAAATCTCTATTGTACTTTACAGATTGGTTCACCATAAGGAAAATTGAAGCCATGATATTCAGCCCTAAGCATAGCTCTCCTAGTCTCAATCACTTTAGAAGTCCCAAAGTGTGTAACTTCTAACTTCTTCCAGA
This sequence comes from Viscum album, assembly GCA_963277665.1. NCBI lineage: Eukaryota > Viridiplantae > Streptophyta > Magnoliopsida > Santalales > Viscaceae > Viscum > Viscum album. Next base: position 4,504,559 of record CAUJRU010000001.1, read on the forward strand.
TAAAGTTAGCTGCTTCACAAGAAGAAATTTGGCTATATATATTTCTAGTCATTGAACACAGTAGAGTATTGCGTACCTTATAGTTGAGTTGATATTCTTGCTTTTCCTGGTTATTAAAAGTTCTAACTTCCTTGCCAGGAATTTTATAATGACCAGTAAGCATAACAAAATTGTCCACTCCAGTATTGATAACAAAAGTCTTCATTCGATCTCTCCAGTACTCATAGTCATTACCATAAAATATTGGTGGTCTTGTAGGATTTAGATTATCAATTGAACCATCATTAATTCCTGCCATTATTAAAATAACCTTCAGCACACAATCTTGTTAGTAGCAAAAGTTCGGAATCACAAAGTTCAGACTGGGAATTTTCGGAATGGGATAGTTCGGAATGATAAAGTGAGCAAGAAAAACATATTCATAAGTATAAGTATTTCAGAGACCTCCTCTGATACCAATTGTAGGATCAAAATAATGATGTAGATGCTCAATATACATGAGGGGGGTGAATTGTACACTTTAAAAATTCCTTTGGAACCTTTAAAGTTAGTTATGAATAACTGTGTTTTCCTTAAGCAAAGGAAAGGACTAAGTTTAACAATGTTAAACTAAGCAAATTCACAACACCTATAACACCGAATGCAAACTTGGAAAGAAATTCCCAAATTAGGTTCCGGAAATATGGTTCCGGAAATTGAAACTTAACAAAAGATTACAATATGAGATTCTACCTTAAAGCGTATAGAATCTAAATGAAATAGAGTACAAGTAAGGAAGTATAAGAAATTTATACTTTCCTTATAATAAAAAGTGCAGCGAAATTTAAACAAGAAGTAGAACTACTAGTAACAAGATATATGTATTTAAACCCAAATAGAAGGGTATCCAACAACCTTGGATAAAAGTCGCTTGATTTATACTTTCAAGCAAGTTTGTCTTACCCACACCAGGGTAAGCCCTCGATACGAAGATCGGAGTCTCTGTCTTGCTATCCCCGCAAGCCCTCAACATCAAGGTAGTTGGCAACCTCTGTCTTCCTCAGCAAGGAAGCCCTCGAACATCAAGGTAGTCGGCACCTCTGTCTTCCTATCCCCGGAAGTCCTCGAATGTAATCACTAACATTCGGAGTCTCACGAATCATTGAGAGTTAATAAGAGTCTCTCTCTCTAGAAATCACATCATGCATGTAATCACATGAGTCAAAGATCAGTAATCCTTTCAGCACTGAGCTCTTTCAAATGAGCTCCTATTTATAGGTAAGGTCGGCTCCTTCTCCAACGGTCATATTTTCCTTAAAGATCGGAGGGACCTGTACACGTGTCACTTAGACAACGGTTAGTTTATAACAAAATAGAGGAAATCGTTTTATAACAAAACAAGTGTAACAGAATGTACAACATCGTTTTAATTCTAACTCAAAAGTCCGGAATGAAAGCTTCGGAGTTAAGGTTCGGAGTGTAAGGAAAAATAATTTTCGGAGTCTGAAATAATTCAGAGTGTATAAAAAAAAGATAATCATATTCTGTTTAATAAGAGAATTCGGAATGAGAGTTCGGAATGGGAGTTGGTCATTAGAATTCGTAGTGAGAATTCCTCATCAGAATTCGTAATGGGAATTATTCATCAGAATTCGTAGTGAGAATTTTTCATCAGAATTCGTAATGGGAATTACTCATCAGAATTCGTAATGAGAATTCGGCATCGAACTTCATAAGAATTCGTATCCTGAATCTGGATTAAAACTGTATCCAGAATTCGGAATGAAACTTTATCACAATTCTCATTCTGGATTTCGGAGTGAAACTTTATCACAGTTCTTATCCAGAATCCGGATCCTAAAACAGAATACCTCATATCAAAGTTTCAAGCAATTCCGAGAAAATAGAAATGAATCCGAATCTCATACTTAAGAAAAATCTAGATGAAAATATGATAAGGATAATTTTTCTTATAAAAGTGATTTTCCTTATAAAATCAATTATCCTTATAAAAGCAATTTTCCTTATAAAAGCAATTTTCCTTATAAAAGCAATTTTCCTTATAAAAGAAATTTTCCTTAAGAAAGCAATTTTCCTTAAGAATAAGGTGTTTGTGATTTTCAAAACAAGAAGGAATGAAAAATTCATAAGGAAAACCTTATTGACTCAACAATCCTTCCAAAGAAACCACACACAAATGTGACATTTGTTTCATAGATGAATCACACGATTAGTGCATGTTTATTCAAACTGTGTGAATAACCATGCGACATGTCCCTTATGGAGAGTGGGAACCTCAAGGTTGTGTCATGGTTGGGCATACAATGCGGGCTAATTGTGCGGCCTATCCATGTCATTAAAATTTAAGTTTCTACTGCTTTTCCCAATTCGGTTTTAACCCTAATTCAAGCCACATTTACCTCACATAGGACTTCCATCCATGGGAGCCTACACCAATATCTCATAGGATCTTTTGGATCCTTTCCATTGGTGGTTTTGGCATCAAAACTCCATGAAATATCCAACTAAGTGTATATTATCTCCATTTAGTCCTCTTTTCTAGAGGTTCTCCTCTTCTTATATGGGGTATTTTTCTCCAGCATGTTGAGTTTCATGTAATGGGATTAATCAGGAATTTTAGGCTTCAATATTGATGGTTTTGTTTGGAATAATTAATTTCTAGGGTCATGTGGTGGTGTGGTTGCATTTTCACATAATTTTCTAAAAATTTATACACACGTTGTAGGTGGTTCCATGACCTAACCTGATTAGATGATTTGTTATGATTTCGTGGTCAATAGAATGAACTATATGATTTATTAGTGTGCTAAAAAAGGTGTTCTTGAGGTATTTGACATTATTTAGTGATAGAACTATATTTTATAAAGGAAAATGGCAATTTTTTTGTGTAGATTATTATTTTTCATTTTAAAAGTGTTTTGTTGTTTATTTTAAGGGTGAAAAATGTGGTTTCAATGGAATATGATGTACAAATTTATTTTAAAATGATTTTTTCAAAAGAGAAGGATTTTTAAGGAATCATGGATTCATAGTTTGTGAGGTTTTAATTTGATTTTTTATGTTTATAATATTGGGGATCATGTTTTAAAGAGAAATTGGTTAATGTGTGGATTTCAAAATCAGTTTGGTCTATGAAAATGGATAAATCAATTATGTGTTTCCCATTTAATGTGACAAAAGGGATTTTGGGGATATTTAAGCAGTGTGAAATGTGACATCACAAGGTTTTGGTGTATGTAAAATAAATAGTGGATTGATTATGGAAAATGTTGGTTTTTGTGTGTTGGTTTGTGAAAATAGTGATTTGATGATGTATTTAGAATTCATATAATGTAAATATGAAATGGATGAACTATGTGACATGTGAAATGTTGTAAGAATAAATGTGGTAATCCTAGGTTTCTAGTTCGGTTGACTAGATCTAGTAATCTAGGGATTGAAGAAGTGTAGAAGCCCGATTTCACTTAGGAAAACTGATTCATACAACAATAACTATTCTATGATAGTTATTAGATCCCACTAGGACCATGGGGTGTCCCCTCCATATGGCTAATACATGAGAAAGATGATTATTTGTTTTTGTATTCCACTTTTCACTGAGGTACATGGTGTAGTGTCTTAGTCGAGCTAGATTACCACTATGTATTTACCCAAGATGATCACTTGTGACAAGATAATTCTCTGTTGTGGAACCATCCATCAGTATATGTTGTAAGATGAGGATAATGTTTCTTAAATCAAGTTCATTTTAGAAATATTTTCATTTTTAAATGTCACCTTTTAACGACTTTTTCTGGAAATGGGTATTTATAAAACTATTCCTTAAAACATTTCAAAATATTTTACATTTATGAGCATGATAAATTGTCTTCTAATTTTGTAGCATATAATCCTTTATTTTTGGTGGAATCCTATTGAGATTTGTATCACACCCTAAGTACTCATTTGGGTGTATGTAGAACATATTATGCATGACCTAAGAAAATAAAAATGAGTTGTGGAGGTGTTAGTGGCTCATATTTATAGTCCAATACATGTTGAATCTATTGGTGGTGGAATCATGAGGGTGATGAAAATAATGTTGCACACAGATTTTTGGATCATTTTGCAATTTTTTGATTCCTTTTTAGTATCCTGGTTTTTGGTTAAAAGTATAAATAACTCTATATAGAAATTTTTGTACCCTATTTTTTTATGTTTATTCAGGAATGTCTTGTTTATTTGTTTTAGTTATTTATACATATCTAAATGAGTAATGTCATTCTTAGAGAATAATTTTGATACCTATAAAATAATTCCCATTCCATGGGAATTGGTGATGCACTTCGGGCCATTCCACAGACCATGTCTGGTGTACAGTTGGATAACACTGTAACATGGTTTGTGACAGTATACCCCATCCAAATAATTAAACTAATGAGAATCTATTATAAAGCCTCTAATTCTATTTTATAATATGGTTAAGGCCTTTAATAATTGCCCAAAATCCTCACGTTCCTTGAAATGTACATGTTTATATCCTTTAGAATACATGAAAATAGGAGAAATCTATTTCATCATTATCATTTCTTCAATAGTGTACAATGAAAACAAACAACAACAAGATAATAACACTCACACTGATTTGTATTTCCCTTCCAACGTCATATCTATCTCATATAACCCATGACATAATTTACTAGAAATATTTTTCTTAAAAGGATCCATGGTAATTATATCTAATTTTGATTACTCTGGTCAAAAGGTAGACCCATCATCACCAGAAGATAAAAAAATCCCCAATGGTAGGCCACAACTCATAAATATACTATAAAATTTATGATAAAACCATTATTCCATTCCAAATATACTAATAAAACATAAAATGGGGACTATTATAAATAAAATATTATCATAAGCTCCCACCGAACACTAACCCCAATGATAACTTATTTATTAGGTGATTTAACCCTAGTTCTCTCTAAATGTATCTACATTCATAGTGAGAATATTCATATTAGGTTATTTTTCTATAATCAAATAATTCACTTAAATACAGACAAGATAATGTAATCTAACCCTAAATGGTTCACTCAGGGAATCAATTACTATATTTAATCCTACCCACCAATAAAGGGAAATTTCGTAATCTAACACATCAGTCCTCTCTAGATCAAGAGAGTTATTAATTAATCTCGGGTTCAAACATTTGGTTCCAGTTCCACAATAACCCACAATCTCATATATTCACATTGATTTTGGAACAAATAACAACTAATAAATTACATAGAGTGCCTATGACATGACAATATTCATTATTTATCTATCATTACATGTGGAAACCCACTAAAAAAATATCAAATAATTCACATATACATACCCTCATTAACATAACAGATAATATTTAAAATTACATATAATCAGTTAAAATGAGATACCACCTACCAAACTACAATCTTATCCATATTATAAGAAATATTGTGCCAATATATATAACATTAACCACGACCACATCAGTCATCAACCATATCTGAGATACCATTTATACATGATAGATACTATCATAATATTTAATGTGTCTTTAATATTATTATTCCATTTATGTTATTTATATAAATATTATGAATAAATTTATCGAAACTCATCAGTAAATGAACACTAAATAAAAAATAATGAAATAATTAATGTACATCTCATAGCATACTCTCATTGCTTTTTGATTAAAATTAAAATTTCAAAATTCCAAATTAATTTTCAATTTAATGAAATTTCATATAAATCCTTTAATTTATCCAATCAGTGATCATCCCCAATATAAAATGAAACCAAAAAGGAATGTTCATCCTTCCACAAAATACTCTATCACCGATAAAAATTTCTCATCAATGTCATGTGATCCCACAATTATCTGGTGGAATCATTATCAAACCAAAAATTATTTTCAAAATAAATAAATTAAATGGATGAGGAAGATTTATATTGGAATAACATACCATTAATTACTATAAAACCCATTTTCAAACCCCCAAATACATGTAAGAAGAAGTTTGGAATGAGGAGATAAAAGTGAGAGTCTACCATCCAAATCTACCCTTTTAAACACAAAATCCATAATGGAAAAACAAAAATAGTGGATTTCAAATTCCACATTTTACCCCACTAAAAAAATAATTAAAAACATGGTCTATTGGGTTCAAATTGGGTACTAATCTATTACTTAGTTTCCTAACCAGTGGTACACCACCAATAGCATTCTCATAAACTATATGGTGGCACATTATTTGGTACCACATGCAAGATATTGTCATCATCTTCTATTTTTTAATTTACGATGAAACTAAATAGTCTATTTAATAATATATTGTATGGAATTTCACATCAATATGTTGATTTTAATCATTTTAATCATTTCAATAAAGTAAAATTTAAAAATCAAATTCCCAGCCTTTCATTAGCTCCATTGGATCAAAGTATATTTTTGTTTACACAGACTCATAATGATGTTGTTCGTTACAAAATACTTGTGGAAGTATAGATTTTATAATGTTTCTAGATGTGAATAGTGATTTTTGTTCTAGTAGTGTATATATTCTTGGGTGAACAGATGATGTTTGTTATATATATCCTCTTATATTAGTTTTTTATTCATTATTTAGGTGCTTTCAATAAAATTAAATTTGTTGCTATTATATTTTATCTGATCCATTACATTAATGTCCTATTAATAAAAAAATTGATTATTTATGAAAACTTTCTTCATGGATGATATGTTACATATGAATTCATGAATTTACATTTATTTTGTTTATTTTTACCTAATATTAATTTTTCCAGTAGATTTATAGGAAATTTTCATTTAATATTTCATAGGAAACCAATCCTTTTCATTGACCATGGACAGTACCCACAGGGGATGTTCAAGTCCCATACAGACAAAAAATATCTTCTATTTATTAATAAATTTCAGAAGATATCATATCATATACTATTTTACTGTAAAATATGTTTTTAAAGCAACACTTTTAATGATATTTTTTAAATTTAACCACATTATGCTTATCTTGAAAAATAATAATTCATGACTATATCATAATGTTATATCTGAAAGTGAAAAATTTAGTATCACAATTATAATGTATATTGTTTCTCCATTAGTGATTGAAATAACATACAAAAATTTAACACCTTAACTATTTATATTTGTTATTTTTTCATCATATTTATTATTTAATTAATTATATATTTTTAAATCTATCATTCTTTATGCCTATGATAAAAACAATTGGATTTAATAGCACTAAAAATGTGTAAATGTAGTGAAATATTTAACCAAAAAATAATATATGATAGAATATTCATTGATTGTACAGCTAAATTGCACATATTTTACATACCTAAACCCCCATTGAAATTTATTCCATGTGGTTAATGTGGAGCCCCAGATATGCAATAACGAGACATGTTCTAAAAAACATAATTTTAAAAATTCACTTTGATAAGTTTATTCTTTGATAATAGTTTAAAATTTTCATATTATTATTACATCTCACACTAATCTAACACTACTTAGAGAGCCATTTTAATTTTTTGTTTGAGCAATAATTTTAAAGGAATCTTATTATAATAAACATGTGAAAATTTATCCATAATTGGACTATAATAGACTCATTTCTAGACATCCTATATGTTACACTTATCTTTAAAACCAATGGAAATATAATATGTGAATGAAATGAAATAACATTCTCAATAAGGGAAAACAATGGAGTTATAAATCAAATATTATAAAATTAGCTTAAAATAAAACTATGAGTATAATAAGGTTAAACCTGATTGTTATACCAAAAAAATAATAGTTCACAAACCATACCATAAGAAAAAAGGCATTAATCCAAAGGCGGTGGAATAATTATTCAATAAACATGATCCATGGGAGATTAACATCAGCATAAATTACAAATTTGGAAAAGACATTAGAATTGGGAAAATTACATTAATGATCCACTCTATCAATTTCCATGATTATGAGATAAAAAACATTCTTTTCAATGATTATCTCATGAGATAAAAAATTTATAAAAATTCATTGCAGGGAGATGTTGGACCCCAACCATCATTAATCAATAATTACATGCTAAACATGAAAGTAACATTTCATCCCATTAGGCAGAATCTAGGTGACAGAAAATGGGTTAGATTCATCACATCGTAAATAATTAATGGGGATATAATGTATTTCAAGCCGTTTTCATATTTATTTTTCATAATAATGTCTCTATTAATTCTATAAGTAGCCAAAACATGTCTAAAATAATGAAAAATAGATATAAAATAAAACACAATAAAATTATAGGAAAATTCCCTTCAATCAAGCTGATAGAGTATATGGTATATACACCATATAGATAAAGGGAATATGGTTTAGTCATCAATTTCTACATTCAACTGAAGAATTTTATCTTTCAAACCACACTTCAATCAATTAAATCAAATATAGATTGTTCATTGAAGAAAAACATTCTAATAAAACTCATATTCATAGACATATGATGACAAATAAAGAAAATGTAAATGATTCATTATTCCTCAAAAGTGAAGGAAATTATATAAGCCATATATAGAAATATATTAGATGATATATTTCATAGAAATTTCCTAGAATAAGGATAATAAATGTCAATGATAAATTATGTAGATCAAAAACACTTTTTTAGGATATTAAGAAAATATAACATTTAGAATAAGATATTTTATAACAATATTTAAATCATATTAATTTTATTTAAAACTCGGTGAAAAATTATTTCTTTTATATATAAAAAATTCATAAAAGGATAATTTCATAAAAAATTACAATGGAGGACAAATAAACGTTTCCATAAAATTGATAAAAATAGGTCCTTTTAAATCAATATTATTATTTAAACAATATTTGAGGACTTAGACAAAATTTTATTATAAATAAATCTATTTTTTATATTTTAAAATTAATTGTGTTTAAAATCAATTTTCAATAAAATATTATTATCCATTCATTTTATATTACGTAAAAAAGAGAGAAGAGAATAATAAGGATAACCATAAGTTTAGAAAAATGAATCTGACATTGGAATGAATGAATTTGATAATTCCACAAATGGCTTATAATATTTGCGGGATCCAATGTTTAATATGAGTTTTGGTAAAGAATCCTTGTGTTAAGTAACATATAATACTTATACATTGAGGAGGAAAGATATTTAAATTAAAATTCAATTAAAATGAATTAAATAAAATCTATGATATAAAATAATAAATATATAGTATAAAACCTGTATAAAAGTAAATGCTTTCAAAATAAGAAGTTTGTATAATCAAATTGGATAAAAAGATTTAAATTTTTTCATAAAATATACTAAATTAAAAATAAATTATGTAATATGTGTAATAATAAAACTAAAACCATAGAGTTTATTAATATTTTTTAACTCAATTAATAAAAACTGAGTTAGAATAAATCCATACAATATTAGAATATTTTGATTGAAAACCCCATGAACATTGTGGTTTCAAATGAAATATTGAATACCATGAATTATTAGAGTTCATGATAAAAATATTAAATGGGTGATATAGGCACTATTAAAAATAATACATGGTGTATGATAAAAACTAAATCTCAAAGGATGGAGAATATGTGAAATAACCATTACTGTTTTACTGATTCACACTTCTCGTGAACCTAACTTCACAAATAATGATATTAAAAATTTTGGATACATTATTCGGAATATTATTAATGTATATATCATTTAATATGGTCCATTTAATATCATATATTTTTTACATAATATATAATTTTTTTATGTTGGTTATTTTGTATGAAAATGGAATTGGTGTCGACTTATTTTAGTAATTTTACCAACCAAAAATGGTATTTTAATAATAATATAAATATAACAAAAATTAGAACTATAAATCAATAATAATTTTATTATTTACATCCAATCTTATTAATATTTATTCTCTAGTAGTTCTCCATTATAGAGTTTTGTATCATATTTATTATATATTATAAAATTGATCTAAACAAGACCATGTTATAAATCAGTGGGTGAATACGGTTAAGGAAGTGTATAATATTCTTATAAAAAATAATGATATTATTTATGATTTTTTGAATAATATTTTTATGTTATTTGGATAAATAAATAACAACATGATTATAAAATAATTTTGCATCATGGAGGTGCTTCTCTACACAATATGTGGTTAATTCTTTAATTTCCCAACTGATAATATAGAATTATCGTGGGGTAAAAAATTTATATTGACATGAACTGTTATAAATAAAATTCCATTTTTATAATTTATATAAATATTTTAATATGTAATATGGTTTTATGAAACTCATTCACTTCCATTATGTTATTATATCCTATTAGATTTAATTGATAGTTAATAATCATTAACATTGATAATATATCCAACGAACAATGATCACATGATTTGTATAAATTTAGTGTTTTCAGCAATCCAATAACCATAGAGAAGGAATGACATGGAATAATACCAGAGGATCACACCCTTTAAAGTCCATTTATGAGAGCTTCCAAGGTAGATAACATCTCTATGATTTTCCCTTGATGAAGCCCGTGATGAGATCCAATAATTTAAGAATGAGTGAAACTATTAATGGGGGATGTTCAAGCTCATCGAGATAACATCCCAACCCATTTTTGCTAAACATCCCCATGAATTTCCCACACCTCACACCTTAAACTTTTCATTTATTCTATTGTATGAAAGGAATATGTATTGTCACAACCCATTTTAAAGGACCCAATGTCGCAACTACCCCAAGCCCACCTTCAAAAGGCCAGGGGTTGGTGACCAGCGCCGAGTTGGAACATCGAAAAAATGGGAAGAATTATCCTGAATTACCTACACACACAAAAAAATCTCCATGCCTCCAAAATTAAAAAATGTAAAACAATAGGAAGAATTAATTGATACATCTAATATCCCACAATAATATATTATAGTAATGTGATAAAAAAGTCAAAAAGAAGCTCAGCGAATATATTTAATGATCCCAATAGACTCCAAAGGAGAGGAATAAGTAAAATCATGCTTTCTGATAACACCTCGGTCTTTCAAGATCCAGCTACACTCTACCCACTCAATGTCCTCCTAGGACAATGAAAAAAGGGCCGTCATCTGCACCAGACAAGACACGTGTAGGAAAAGCCAGTATATGGGTGGGTATTACAGTACTCAGTAGGACAACCCTATAACACTAAAAATAAAGCACAATGAATTTTCATAACAATTCATGATATAACAGTAAATATATAATAGAATGAAAAACCCTGATATATGTAGAAGAGACATCAGGCCATCCAATGGTTATAACCAACTGTCGGCCACATGATTCTTCTCAAAGTAATTCTCATTTTGGGATAACTCACTCCACAAATCCTTTTATCATCAATGAATCATAACCAAGGGTTCTAGATCATTAGTTCCTAAACAAATATAATTTATTGGACTAAGAATAATATGATATATAGGTAGGGGGTCACACCTAGAACCACTAGTGGATACCATGAACACAGTCTAGTTCATCCCTCTTTGTAGGGGATCATACGTCAATGATTCCAAAAAAACCTAACAATACATACTTCTAATTGGATGATCCATGATTTTCTAAGGGATATCATGTAGATTCCTCAATCTACAAATAGGGAACAAAGGATTCTAGATGATGACGCTCCAGTTTCATAGAGGGACACAACAACTCTATCTGAGACTCATACTCTAGGGGGGTTCAAAATCATGTGATGTGGATGTAATGATGAAATGTACCATTGATAAATATGACCAAGGGTACCCACTCTACCTAAACTAGTCCAATCTAAGAAAATATAAAGCCTCATTAACTCTTGTAGGGAGTACATGAAATGTCACAAGGGGAACACGGTGTGTCCATCTATCACTTGTCATAGTGATGTGGAAGAGCCTCACACGACATGTAGTCTCAGTATACAAAAGGTTTAGAACGAGTACATGGAGTCTAGGGACATACGATATTCTTCATGTGTCTCTTAGATATTTATGTGTAACAAATCCAAGAATATGCACCATTCCATGTATGGAAAACCATGTTCGTGTGGGAGAACATAGGATTTCTGTGACCGTGTACTCTATCCATGTTCATGTACTTCCCATGTACACACCTATTCAACTAGGGATGGTCACACAATGTGTGATACATGTCACATTCCATGTTATTGGTGTCACATTCCATTTAATAATCATCTTCTTCCGGAACCCCCAGCTACCAATAAATGGAACCAAAAACCATGTAATCCCAAATTAAAAATTATGTGTATCAAGATTTTCTAAAACCCCTAGTTCTTCATCCCACTCACACACTCATCACATCCGCCTTATAATCATTCTTGAATCTAGATAATGAACACAACTCTCCCCCATAAAATCATCACTGTTGATGAGAATCTTGCTCCAACCTTCGAATCTGATCGAAAAATTATGATGTTTGTCTAAATCATCTTCACAGTATGATTCATGAAAACCAGGGGTTTCCAACCTAGTCTGATCCATTCACCACCACCTTTTTCACACCTCTGTTGTCTCATAGAGAGCCACAATCTAAAATGATAGATCATTGGGCAAAGAATCACAGGCGTAATGATCAATCCATCCATAGGGTGTCAAACTACTGACCAAGTGGTTTCCCCCCATAAATGAGAAAATAGGGAGAAAATTGAAAATAATAACCTTGGGGAATGTACATCAGACATTTTTCTTATTGGGATCATTCCATTTAGATAATAATGATAAACATAGAAGATTTTTAAATAATTATGATAAATTTCCCAAATAAAACCCTCAATATAAATCCTACCCACATAGAAATCCATTTACAAAACAATCCATTAATAAATTGATTTAAATTCACCCCAAAAATTAAGAATGGGGAATTAAAAATATCAGAATACACAGCCTATCTCAATTCGGTTTAATCGACAAAGGAGAATGGTTTTTGATTCATGTTCATTGGCGATATCAATCGAAACCGAGGTTGTGTTGATCGATTTATCTATGATCCATCATCATTCACCTGAGATTATTCTCCAAAACTATCTCTAGTGGTCCTCCAGTGTCTCCAAGGTTATACAAGAAACCCTATATTTCTAACATAATAATCTATTTGAAGATAAAGTAATACCTACATCAAATAAATGCATGAAAATAATTTTGTTAAATTATTTTACTCATTTTATGCACACGATTGTTTTAACAAACGACCTATACCAGCTAATGGTATGTCACACCTAGGTTAAAAACACCATTATATGTTCAGTGGTGTCCTCATATTTCTTATACGATAACCCTTTTAGATGTTATTCTATAATTTTAGAAAATATGTGTATGTCTTCTATTTTATATTTAAATGTTATTAAAAAATTAATTCCCGGCACACATGGCCTCAGAATCACATGTTATCTTATTTCCTAGTCTCAAAAATAAGCCGGATAATATTTAAAAATAATAAATGGAAAATATGAGATGTTACATTCTCCCCACCATGGGGATTTATGTCCCTGGATATACAAAATAATGGCTACTCAAAAAGATGAGGGTATTGACCATGAATCTAATCCTCTTGCAACTATGTTCTATCTTGAAGATTCTCGTGCTTCCAATGGATACACACCAAAGGAATCAATCACCCACAAAGGATCCTCTCTTACTGATCCTTGATCTATACATGTCATATAGAAATGGTTGATCCATCCCCAATGTCTAGCTCACCCCAATATATACTATTCATTGGGTCACGCACGTACCTCCTTAGCAGCAACACATGGATGACATCGTGTACCAGGTATAAGTGTGGAGGTAGATATGAGTATTAAGACACCTCAATAACTCTACATTGCATCAAAAAATACCCGATTAACCTCAAAGATATTTTTCTGCCCCCCAAAAATCAATGCAATGCACGTCTAGGTGAAACACCTAGGAAAACATGGTCTATTTCCTTGAACTCCTAAGGCATTTTTCACCTATCATCATAAGACTCCTGAAGGATCTGGGTAGTCTTCACCTCCTCTATGATAATCTACACCTTCTATGTAGTAGCTCACACCTTCATCAGGCCTATGAGTATCAACAATCCTGGGTCAGTCCATCAATGTGGTGACCAACAAGATCACCCATACAAAGCCTTGAATTGTTCAATACAAATGCTGTATTGGAAGATGTGGTTGTATGAAACCTCCCTCAGTGGTAGGTGATCCTCCCAAAAAATTTCAATGTCAAACATTCAAGATCCCATCATTTCCTCCAAAACTATAATGGTCCACTCAGTCTGGATGGATGTTTGTGGGTGAAATGTTGTGCTCAAATGTAATATGGTCCCAAACACCACCTGTAATCCCTTCCAAAACTGGGATGCAAAGTCATAATAACTATCAAAATTAATTTTCAATGGACCTCCATAGATTCAAACATACAATGGAATGTAGTGGAATCATAAGATCTCTCCAAAACCATGTTCTCGGATAGCTAGGAAGTGGTCGGATATGGTGAGCCAGTCTACGATCAATCAGATGGCATCACATCTCCTAGACATACATGGTAATCCTATAACTATATATATATATATATACCACTCTAATTCCACTATGGAACCTAAAGGGGATGAGATAAACCAACTAGAACACGATTCTCAACCTTCACTTGCTGACATGTAAGGCATCGAGAGATAAATTCTGCAAATCCATTCTTTATTCTTTGACCCCAAAACATGTGTCAGAGGTCCTAGTAAATATTTTTAACACCTATATTTAACTACAAAAGATTTTTATAATATTATCTCAATAACAACTCCCTAAAATCCATTCATACCATTGCGCATCCTTATAAAAATACACTTGATCCTAAACATTTGAAAATCCATCAGGGGAACACCAAGTGGATATCTAAGCACATATGGTATCATAGTTGGTATCCCCAAATTGTTCCCCTAACTCACTGTCTGGGTGGAGTTTTGATGACCATCAACTAGAGAAATTTTTTTCCATCTTCACCCACAAAGTATAACTCAATAAGGCTGACTAATCTGATGCCTTGTTCAACAACTATGAACTATATATCCATCTGAGAGAATCTTCAAACATGTTACCCATCCCATGAGTAATGTAAATATCGACATCATTCTCCTAGGGAAACTATATCCATTTCCACTATCCAAATTTATGATCCTTCTAAAATAATATGTATTTGAGACACTGGTGGTTAGAGAACATGGTAAATTGCTCACCCAATAGGTAGTGTCCCCACATCTTCATGGAGAAAACTACTAATTATAACTCATGGTCATGAGTTGTGTAGTTGTACTAAAGTTTCCTAAAATGGTGTGAACCATAGGAAATAACTGTATTCCTCTAAATCAAAAAAAACTGTCCCTTGGTGCATCATAGTATATTACGTACTCAACACCCTCCACTGGTAACCACAAGATGGGATCACTCTTTCACCTCTGCCTCAGATCCTGAAATCACTACACTAAATTTTCCATCCACATGAAATGATTCCATTTCTTGGTCAAGTATCTCATGCGTGATTCCACTCTAGAGAATTCATATACAAACTTTTGATAGTACCCTTCCAATACAAGGAGATTTCACACCCCTATACTCTACTATTAGATTACATGTCCCCAAAAATGGAAATACGAAAACCATAAAATAATAATTGAGAGATTCACATAAACATTGTTCTCATAGAGTGTGTTCGGGACTATCCTCATGTGTCTCATGTGATCCTTATCAGACACCAAATAAACTAGAATTTCATTGATGAGTACTACCATAAAACGGTCTAGGAATGGCTAAATGATCTAGTTCATGAGTCCCATTAACACTTATTTGGCATTCATCGTGCCAAACGGAATCACTATATACTCATAGTGACATAATTACATCTAATGTCCTCTTCATATAACTTCATATGTTACTTGAACCTGGTGATAGCCTGATCGGAGGTCAATCTTTGAGAACCATCGTGCCCCATTAAACTGATCAATGAGGTCATCATTTAATGATAGTGGATATGAGTTCTACATAGTCACCTCGTTCATGTTTTGGTGATCAACATATAACCTCATGCTCTCTTCTACCTTCTTGGAAAATAAAACTATGACTACCCAGGGTGAAACAATTTGTCTTGTTTATCCCTTCCTCTACAAGTCCTCTAAAATCACCATCATTTTTATAATATCTACAAGAGAAATCTAATATGTGGGTAAGGATAGCAGTTCCATCCTTGTATGAATGTATATGTTTAAATCTACCTCTTATCAATGACGTAAAATTGTTATGTCCTCAAGAAAGTCCCCCTCGTACTCTGCCACCACAACTGGAAACTAGAAATTCATAACATCCACTACACCAATAGTTAATCTATCCAAATGATGATTAATATACAACACCCTTATATGCATGAGTCCATACTATGTTTCTTGGGTTTCCTGTTGTCCAAAAAAATGAAAACATCAATCCTTCAATATGCACACACCTCATCATGTTTCTAAAATAGTCAATCTCGGCAAGAACTATTGATAGAAAATCCATACATAAGATGACATAATAAGGCCAAATTACTACAACATATAGATCTAATACAAAAGTATCACATCCATGATTCATGTCACACTTTCAGAAAAAGTGAAAAATTTCTGAGTAAATGTTTGTCAGTGTCTCTACCTATAAGGGTCAAGTCAAAAGATTAATCTGAATCTCTAAGTCTCAAACCTGAAAAGTGGAATGTAATGAATGGCTAGGACTTTTTTCTATCAATACTATAGATAATGTGTAAAAGACAGATATCATACCTTGTATCATCCATAACGACTTGGGGTTATGTGCCTCCATATACTGCAGTTGTAATCATCAATTTCCACCTCCTCTATAACCATGGAATGAACCACCATGGTGTGGTGGTGGTAATAGTTCGAATCTCCGACAACCTCCTACTACTATGATGGCCCCTTTTCCATATCCTATACCCTATGGACCACCCTACTTCTTCCTCTCTCTCTATCTTGGTGGTCCCTCTTCTGTCTCCCGATCACCTATATGATAGACTATACGTCCTTGTTCTGTATGTCCCCAACCGTTGCAAGATAGACACCTTATGTTCCTTGGCTGATTCAAGCCACCCTAAGAGACCTGAAACACCGACCATGTGTCTAATAATAGTATCTGAAACCATATAACCAACCTATATCCTAGTTACTTCTATTGATTAACTGCAACTGAGGTCTGAACTATTGGTTTCCCGCTACTAACTCCTACTACTGGTGCCCAGTGTTCCAGCAAAACATTCTACCAATAAGGCACAATCAAGCACTCAAAAATTGTTGGAAATACAATGAGACACTGGTGCCTCCATGATGTACCTGAATAGGACCTACATAAAAGGTTTTTTCCATGAATAAATGATCATTTACCATATATAATGAGTAATGCGAGAGATTAGTAAACATTTTTGAATAATCCACCATGGTCATACTACCGTACAATATTCGAATAAGCTCCTATATGCATACTGATCGGAAAATGGTTGGATAGAACACCCCCTGAAGAGGCACTCGATGTTTGTCAAAAAGAGAGATATATCATCATGTGATTTAGTCTCCAAGATCTGTTATCGACCTATATAGACATGAATGTAATGTCCTAGAAATTCCATGTAATGTAATGCCCCATAAATTCAATGTAATTTTATTAATAATTATATTGGATTATTTTGAGAGGAGATGCCCTGTGAAAAATTGAATTGCAACATATGGGGATACCAAAATAGATTTTGGAACCTTTTTAAGGTCATTTAAATAAACTTTTGAGTAGTTATTTCTATATTTTAAACCAAATCTCAAATCAAAAATCTACGGGCAATGTTGAACTCAGAATGTCATGATTCACCTAGAAAGGACCTAATTTTTACCAGTGAGGGTTGATCAGAAATGATAGTTATCATACATTTGTAATGGAAAATAAAATATCATTAAAAATTATTTTATTTGTTTAAATTCACCATTGAGCAGTGCCATGGAAGCACTGTGGCGCGACTATGAGGCAGAGACAAGTCACATTAAATTAAACCCTTTAATGGCTCGTTAATGTGTAGTGTAACGACTCATTAAATGAATCATAACTGATACGTTGTTTCATAAATGAAACAACATAACGATGTGATGGTGTATCAGAATATAAACATTTCAATGAATTTCTCATTTAATTGATTAATGAGGTTGGAGAAATGGTATCAAAAGCCATGAACTCCTCTAATGAATCAACAGTGAGGAATCCTCCCCAACAAACACTGGAAAATCACTTGTGACATTGAAGAACCTAAAAGAATGGTACCGGTGAGAGAAGAATGTTGAGGACTTAAAAATATTGAATATCCATTAATAGATATCCACCAACAATGATCTTCCATAGAACACGAATCTATCCCAAGTAGAGGTTAATTTTTATTGAGTTTCACCATTATTCAATCTAAAATAATGAATGCAGGTCGACCCACAAACATGTTGATCTGAAAATCACTTTTTCTATAGGGAGGGTTCCTTTTCTTCGGGATTTTTATGGGGATTATTTAAATTTTTATGTAATAGAAATATTAAATTCCTCTTGTTTTAAACTCAAATACTGAGTGTGTAGGACGACACAAACAAGGCCTGAGCCCCTCCACGATGTCTGCTCTTCATGGTCGAACCCTCAAGTGGATGGAGAAGTTGTTTCGAGGCCTTAAACGAGAAATATGAACCCCATAAAGAATGTATGAATAGAAGAAATGATGAAAGAACCATCGATGTTGACCCAGTGGTCCACCGAAGACATCGTCAGTGTGTAGATGGGGGCATGCGGTGGCAGCAACAGGTGGTTGGATACGGGCCACAACGACACATCAAAGGAGGCACCATTGCTGTCTCGAGATGTGATGGTGTGGTAGGAGCCTCTGGAAGTGGTATGGTGGTTGGAAGATGGGAATGTGGCTGTTCGGCCACGTCGGTGGTGTTTCCTATGTAGTTCGGCCTGCAATTTCGCCCTAGAACGCGGTTCAATGACCGAATGCGGGACCAATAGGTGTGATGAGCATTGATGGATGTGGGGCTACGAACCAGAAGCCACATGGTGTCTGGTTTGTATGGGACCATCCCATAGAGTGGTCCTTGCCGATGGGAAATGACATGGCTCTGGGCGGATGAGGTTGGGAACGAACCGACCTTCCAGTTGCGTACCTGGATGGATGGAACCGGGTAACTGGAGACTAACGTGCTGGATCCTCATCCAAACCGAGCTGGCCCTTACATGAAATAAGTCATGTCAGATTGGTAAAACTAGGCCAGGGCATGTGGGGTCCCTAGACCAGGTTGGTCAGGCCAATCTTACCGGGTTGGACATGGCGCAAACATGATTGCCCCCTAATTACAACAATAACAATATCATTGAGACCGAGTATCCGATTGATGATCTTTTTGGGGAGTTAGAATCCGTGCAATGAAGAAGTTCTTTTAGAATAATATAAGGAGATTTTCATGGAATTTTAAATTTAATTAATGTATATAGGATCCGTTTCTCCCGAAATCAGGCACACCACATGCTGGAATCCTACGAGTGACTATGATTCGATGACTGCTAACAAGAGACCCTATGTGAATCAACTACAAGAAACACTATGTGGATCAACGACTATGGTATGTGGGAACCGGCTTTAGGTGACCCTCCAGGACCATTGTGGTGAGCATCTTTGGGTGACACGACAGACCCACGGTACAGGTCAAGGATGAGTACATCAGTACGATGGCCATGGATAGAAGAGGCACTGTGTTACCAGGAAGGCGCATGGTGGGATGCAACTCCATGTGACGAACCATACCCATGGTACTAATCAAGGATGACAACTCTTGTACTCCAAGGTGTTCAGTGTTGCAACTAAAGGACTTTCATTCTATACTCTAGATTATACCAACATGATCTCACAGTCCCATGTGTACACATTCCCATGTGGTCATTACATTGTGTTTTATTATCCCAACTAAGTATTGTGTTACTCACCCCTGTATGGGATTATCCTGCACATATCTTGCCTTGTGAAAATGACTGAAACTTAGATGGAGGGCTTGGTGTCCTATGACCAGGTAGGGGCCAGTGAGATCAGGCATGTGAGGCATTCTTCTACAGCTTCAAGCAGCTACTTTACACATACCACTAGGTTTGGGTTTCCATGGATGGATTTCCCGAGATCATTTTGCCTTCCATTTTCAGTGTTTCATTTTTTGGGAATTTATTTTGGACCGTTTGACTTAGAGCTTATAACTTTATTTAAGGGTTGTTTAGTGGAATGTATGTTTACCTCTCCCATTTGTGGGAAGTGGATGTGCGTGAATGCATACAGGTACATCAGCAAATTCCACCCACGTGTAGGTTGATGCCTTCTGTGATAGTTTCCAACCAATGGCTTTATAGAGGTGGGATTGGGGATGTCACGACATGGGCCCTGGTGGATGGTTTAGGAATAAGTGTAATCATATGTGGTCAGATCTACATCAATGATCGGGAGGCTGTTTTTTTTGTTTTTGGGGAACAATTTTAAATGTTTTGAGTTCGACTCTCAGTATCGAGGAGTCCAGTATTGGTATGGTGGCCAAAAAATCCATACACTAGGACCATGAATTATTCATTTGGGCTCTATACAAAAAAATGTGTTTCTTTCATCATACATGAATTGAGTGTTTCCTCTTATTCTTCCTTGAATTAGAGTCATCTCACCAGGAATAATATATTGACCGTGGTATATCTTGATATATTTTAGTATGCCTCAACAAAGAAAACCATCTAGGATCCTGATACGTGATCGTGAGGATAGCCCGCCTAGCGATGAGGTGTCTGTTCAGGTACCTGTGCAAGAGATGTCCTTATCAGGTGCTGCACCAGCATTTCCACCACTCATTGATCATCGGTTATTACCAAATTTATCGATAGATTAAAAATAAAGATAATGTGCCTTTCACAAGTATCAGATATAGAGACCACCTAGGATTAGTGGAGAGACAGATCCTCATGTCGCTGAGAACAAGCTGGAGGTGGTGACATGAGTGTTAGTGAGGGAACCACTGGACCAGATAAATATATTATCCATGATAATTTTTTAAGGATTTTCAAGAAGATAGGGGAGCTTGATGATTTATACACATGATGAGGTGACCCTAAACTAGACAAAGTTTGAGGGATTCTTCAGGGAAGATATATTTTTGGTGACATTGCGCTTTGTGTGCATACAACAGCTACTACACCTAATGAAATGTAGGATGATAGTAGAAGAGTACTCGATGAGGTTCATAGATATTTCATGATACCTTACAGACATGGTGCAATAAATTTTTTTTTGTGATTGAGCCTTTGAGAATGGATTGTGTTGGGAGATCTGGGAATCCATGGTGTCTCATAGAATCCGTACTCAGGCTGGGGTGGGGGAGTGAGACATTCTTGTGGAGAGCATCCATATAGAGTAGGATATGATAGCAGGAGCCACTAGTGGACACCGGGCGGTAGAGTCTTTAGTGGTGAGTAGTAAGCAGCAGACGTGGGGACCCAGGTGGGTCAGATCCTTTAGTGGATAACCCCAGGGGTCAGGGTCGGTAGAGCGGGGATCCCAAAACATAGTGAGTCATTAGGGAGCTAGGATGTTCTTCACGTGTGGCGGGCAGGAACACATGGCTCGTGACTCCCCTAACCTCCAAACAGATGATCAGCGGATGGTTGAGGGACCTCCGAGGTAGATACATAGGTTCAGGAATGGTGTTCCATAGAGTGGTGGATGTGGAAGATGTGTTGGTTGAGTAGAAGGTAGTGGGCGATAGTTCGAGGTACTACCACTAGCACCCCCAAGATGTACTCCCTGGCCTTTGGGAGAAGGTGGATAGGGATGGGCTCAGCTTCAGGTAGTGTAGGCCTATGACCACAACACTCTGAAGATGATTATAGGTACAATAAGTCTATCCTCCACCTTAGCTAAAGTTCTTATATACACAGGTTCCATTTACTCTTTCCTTAACACAGACCTCATTTGAGGCTCGGGGATTCTGGTGGAGTTATTGGCATGATCCTTACGATTAGAGACTCTTACGAGAGGGTATTTTCTATTAATCACTACTGTGGGCAGTGTGATATTACTCTTGGAGGTGAGATATTTGGTCAAAATCTCATATTAGTGGCGTCGGGACATTACAATGTTATCTTAGGCATTGACTGCTTATCCACAGTTCATACTAAGATTGAATATCTTAGGCATAGGGTGCATTGTGTCTGAGAGGATGGCACTAGGTTTTCCTTCACCAGTGAGAAGGGAGATCTTATAGAACAGGATACACTTTCTCTGAGGTTGGTTGAACCAATCACATTGTAGTTTTCTAGCCCCACCCTCAGTGTGGTGGGTGAGAAGAGTCAATACTTCTCAATAGTGGTGTATGAGTATGAAGATGTTTTTCCTGAGGATATTCTTCGAATAAGTCCTCATAGGGAGGTAGAATTCTGCCTAAATTTTTACTCTATTAAGATACTGATATCCATTCCAACATATCAGATGTATCAGGTGGAGATTCATGTGTTAAGGGTATAGCTGGAGGACATGCAGGAGAAGGGCTTCGTGAGGCAAAGTGTTTCACCATGGGAAGCCCAAGTCCTGTTTTCCATAAGGGAAGACAGAAGCATGATGCTATGCATAGTCTACTGGTTCTTAAACCCGGTGGCCATGAAGATAAAATATCCACTACTGAGAATTGATGAACTCTTTGAAAAGTTGATGGGAGGGAGATGGTTCTCATAGATAGACCTCAGATAAGCCTATCACTGGCTTCGAGTACAGGACAAGGATGTACCGAAGATTTCCATATGTTTGAGGTATAGATAATATGAGTTCATGGTGAAGCTCTTTGGAATGACCAATTCCCCAACAGTGTTCATGAGACTTGTGAGTAGGATTCTCTTTCTTGACCTCGATCGTTTCATGATGGTCTTCATTGATGACATCTTGTTGTACTCAGTGTCATAAGAGGAGCATGCTACACACCCTTTGGATAGTCCTGGATACACTCTCAGAGAACCAGAATTATGAGAATCTCTCAAAGTGCCTATTCTAGATTTGAGAGGGACAATTTTTGGTAAATGTCATCCCAGGGGATGGAGTTTTAATGGAACTAGAGATGATAGAGGTAATTCTTTCTTGGGAGCCACCCATGATCATGGATGAGGTGAAAATTTATTGGTGTTGTCCTGATACTACATAAGGTTCGTGCCCAAATTTTCTAGAGTAACATAACCCATAACGGATTTGAAATGAAATGGAAATCCCTTCCTATGGATAAAGTAGTTCTATTAGAGTTTCTATGAGTTGAGGCAGAGATTCAAGTTCCCCCATATTGACACTATCATAGGAAGGAATTGTGTATGTAGTTTTTTTGTAATGATTCATGGACTTGACTGGGTTGTGTCCTAATGATGGATTGAGTATTGATCCCCTACAATTCATTGTAGTTGAGGTGGCATGATTAGATTTATGCAACCGATGAACTAGAGTTATCAGCAGTGCCCTTTTCTCGGAACATCTGGTGGCACTATATGATGGGTGAACAATTTACAATCTACTCAGAGCACAAGAGTCTCAGGTATATATTCTCCCAGAAGGACCTGAACATGAGACAACATTAATGGATAAAGTTCCAATTAGGCTTTGACATTGAGATAGTCTATACTCATAGGAAGGGGAACCTGGTGTATATTCCCTCAACAGGAGATCTGGTTTGTAGCTACTGGGTGAGATGATAGAGCAGCTAGCCACGTTGCTGATACACGTCAAGGATGATGATGGATCAGCTTACCTTCATTCGATGACTATCACTCACCCACTCTTACAATGAGTTAGGGAGGAAGAACATATAAATGTTTACTATGAAGTCTGACCTGCTCAGTTATCCTAAAGGCATGCTCTTAATGGATTTTCGATAGGTGGGGAGCACATCATCCTTTTAGAGGGCACACAATAGTACTGGTGGTGTCACAAGAGGATATGTTGGGGGTGTTCCATACATCCCCCTTGGCACTATATCATGGAGCTATGATGATGTATCGGGATCTCCGATGTCAGTACTGGTGGCCATGGATGAAGAATGTGGTGGCTAATTTCGTGTCAATCTGCCTCACTTGTCTGCAATTTAAGGCTGATCATCAGGTTCTAGTAGGCTGGGCGCTACCACTTGAGCTACCAGAGAGGAAGAGAAATGTTATCATGATTAACTTTGTGAAGGACTTACAAAGCACATCTGAGGGACATGATCCTATCTAGGTGATTGTTGACCAACTCACCATGTCAGGACACATAATACCTACTTGGGAGAAGGGATCAGTATAGGGAATGGGATGCCTCTACATCTAAGAGATAGTGCGACTTCACGGGGAGCCTTTAACGAGCATCTAAGACTTTGATTCTCTTTTCACATCCTAGTTCTAGAAGGGATTACAAGAGGCGTTTGTGACTCATCTACGTTTTAGCCAAACATTTCACACATAAACTAATGGTCAGATGAAGAAGACCATACAGACCTTGGAGGACATGATTTTTTCTTACATCCATGATTTTGGTAATATTTGGGAGGACCACCTTCCACTGGTGGAGTTTTCATACAATAATAGTAATCACTTCCCCATTGGCATGGGAACTTTTGAGGCTTTTTATGGGTAGACTTTCAGATCAGCTCTATGATGGACAGACCTAGGGGATTCAACACTAATGGGTCCAGAGTTGGTACAGGCTGCCACTGTGAAGGTGTAGATCATCTAGGAGGAGATGAGGACTAACCATAGAAGGATGAAATCTAATGATTACATGAGACTGAGTCCCTTTGAGTTTGATGAGGAAGACCATTTATTCCTTCGGGTATCACCCCGATGGGGACTGCAGAGATTTTTCCAGGGTGATAAGTTATCTCTGAGGATCATCGGACCATTCATGATTCTGATTAGCGATGGCGAGGTGGTGTACCACCAAGATTTACCCCCAAAAAATGTATCGGGTGAACGATGATTTCCACATGTCACAGTAGAGGAGGTATGTTCCTGGTCCATCAAAAGTCATCGACTTGGGAAAGCATGAAAATGATGATGGGGAGATGTTTGCAGAGTTCCCAGTGGTGTTAGGGGAACAACATGAGTAGTTCCTTTGAGGATGTTTAATTCCTCTAGTGGGTGTTTGGTGGCAGCACGACAATCTCCAAGAGATCACATGGGAGTGGGAGGCTTAGATTAGTGTTCAGTAGCACCATTTTTTTATTTAGATTTTTTTTCTTATGAGGATGTGAAGCCCTAAAGCTGGGTTGATGTAATGTTTAATGTATATGGGATAATTTCCTGACCAGATGCTCAGATAATACCAGATTCTGTGTCCCGGTGATCCCGAAATAGGCTTTCAAACGTTTTTTAATTTATTTAAATAAACATGCATGGTGGTTTTTGTAACATTTAAACTGGTTCTCAGATCAAAAATCCAAGGGAACCTTTGACCTTAAAATGTCTGGTTGCACTTAGAAAGGACCTAACATCGTCTGGAAATGGTCGCCAGAAAGGATAGTTTTCAATTTTTTTTGAAGAAGTTAAAATGACATAAAATGTTATATGTTTTGTTTATCTTCACCATTGAGTGGTGCAACATCAGTACTTCAGTGTGGCGATAAGATGAAAACTAGTCGCATTAAATGATGACCTCTAATGGCTCCTTAATGTGTGAAACAATGACTGATTAAATGAGGCATAAATATGCGATGATGCAACGTAATAGAATCACTACAAAGCGTTTATATTTTAATTGATAAATAGGGTTGGGGAAATAAGATAAAGAACATGGAACTACTGTGATGAATCAACAATGAAGAATACTCTCCAAAAAAACGCTGATGAATCAACAGAAACATCGACTGGCCACGAAGAATGGGACCAACGAGCGAGGAACGCCGATGACTTCTAACTCTTGAATCTCTATGGACGGATCACCACCAAAAATGATTTTCCCTCTGACACGAATCTATCCCTGGAAGGGGTTATTTTTTATTTTTAGATTACACGATCTTCATTCTAAAACAATAAATATAGGTCAAACCATGATCAGGTTGATCTGAGGATCAATTGTTCTAGTGGATGTGTTATTTTTCTTAGGGTATTCCACCAGGATTGTTTATTTTTTAATGGAATGATAATCTTAAACCCCAATAGTTTTAAAATCAAATACAGAGGGAATGAGAAAACACGAACAAGGATTGAGCCCCTCCTCCCTATGTGTTCTTCACGGTTGAACCTCCAATTTGACAGTGAAGTGGTTCGAGGCCTTAGCATAGATGGAGGCACACCATGGAGGTCGGAGGCGCATAAGGCATAAGTAATGAATCACCAGAGTGGACCCAGTGGTCTGATGGAGACATTAACACCACCGAAAGTGATCGTGAGCGAGTGGTAGCATGCCAAAATGGATCACTGAAGGAGGTATCACAGACGGCTCAGGCTGTGGCAGTGTGCCATGAGCTACCGATAGCGGGCCGGTGACAGGTGGACTGGGACATGGCTGTTTGGCCACATCGGTGGACTGGCCAATGGTTTCCCACTAACATAGAGTCCAACGACTGTGTGCAGGAATAATAGGGGTGGCTGACTTAACCAGATATGGGAAACCAAACTGAATGTCACATGGTGTCCGTGCTGGAGGTGAGCAGCCCACAGGGGGGGACCGGTGGGTGCAAACTGGGCCACTACTCAACCTAGGCTAGAAATAATGATGTCCAACTATTGAGGGTCTGGACATCAAGATAAAACCGGGTATTGTGTGGCTTGGGGTGGGAAAGAACCGACACTCCGGTTGCGGGTCAGGCCGGATGGAACCATGTCACTGGGTGACCCCACGACCAAGGAGCCTGGACGAATTGGCAGTGTCCAGTAAGGCCCAACGGATTCGGCCTAGCAGCCAGGGTGGTCAGGGCCATCCCGAATACAAACTAGGTCAAGTCGGATTGGTCGAACTGGGCCAGGGCATGTAGGGCCCCCGGTCAAGGTTGGTTATGCCAGTCTGACCAGGTGCGACTGGGCCCAGACACAACCGACCCCCAATTTTTAAGATGCCAATATTTTTCATACCAGGCGTCCAATTGACGATACATTTATCGAATTGGAACCCTTGAGACGAGGTGGTTCATTTTGGAAACTCTAAGAGGGTTTTCAGGCTGGTTGAAATGCGATGAGTTGCATGAGAATAGGATTCTCCAAGAATCAAGTGCACTACATGGAGGAATCTTTTGATAGATTGATACCTAAATACTGCTAACAAGTGACCCTATGTGGTGCAGCTACACGAATCCCTGTGTGGATCAACTACGATTGTTAGTGGGAAGCGACTCTATGTGACCTAGTCGACCCACAGTGGGGAGCATCTCAGATTGACCCGGTAGATGCACAATACTAATCATGGATGACTATCTCATTACAATGATCAAGGAGGGAAGTGGCTCTGTGTATACCGATATTCGCACGGTGGAGAGTGGCTTGGTGTGACCCAACATACCCATAGTTAAAATCAGGGATGAGTACCCGAGCACTCCAAGGTTTTCAGTGTAGCGAGTGATGGTCCTTATTTCTATACTATATATTATACTAGCGTGAGCTAAAAGTTCCATGTGTACACATTCCATTTTGGTCTTTCCTTTGTGTTTTGGGATCCCTACTGAGTATTTTTTTAATCACCCCTGCATTGGCTTTTCCCACTAGTGTCATGTCTTGTGAAGATGACTGACTCCTAGATATGGGGTTTGGTGTCCTAGTAATAGGTAGGGCCTAGTGAGATCAGGTTAACGAGGCATTATTCTATAGCATCAAATAGAAACTCCACACATACCACTAGGTGGGGTTTTCATTGGTCGACTTTCCCGATATCCCTATACTTCCACGTTTATAGTTTTTCTTTTTTTGGGTTTGCATTCTGGTCCATTTGACTTATAGCTTTAAACATTACCCAGTGTTTGTTTAGTGGCATGAATGTTTCCCTCTCTTTTTTTGGGATGCAGTTGTGTGTGTGTGCATACAGTTACTTAGGAAAAAGTCTCCCACTTGTAGGATGATGCCTACGGTGCTAGTTCCCAACCCCTAGCCTTCAGGAGGCAGATTTGGGAAGTCACGACACATGCCCCATGGTATAGTTTGAGACAATGAATAAGTCATGTTTCATAGACCACCATCTTATAGTCAGGTGACCTCACAATGCAAAAAATGGCTATGAATGCCTTTATCCAGTCCTCATCCACCTAGGGGTCTACATCACCCTGATGGCTGGGAGGTTGCAACCTCTGAAACTAATGCAATGCAATCAACCAAGGCTCATCCTCAATGTGTAGTGATTGTTATAAATGCATATAGACATGTGGTGGTATAGCTTGTAATCCACAACAAGGTTCTATCTCTGGTATAAGACTATGTACCAATGCATCATCACTGGGCGAGTCACCCTCGTTATCACACAGTGGAATCATGATTGTATGGCTATGTGGAGGCATCCTGAAATAAAAATATATATACCATGGTTAATAAATTATATCTATTTTCTAACTCAATAATTACATGGAATAAACAACCCCATTCCTATATGATTCATGTAATAGTTTTTATCATGTTACTAGTGTTCTCATCTATGCAGTAAAAAATCAGGTAATTAGAGTCCTGGTGTAGGGATACATCATCTGCTGCACCAACACTAGAGTATCTGGCTTGAAATCCAAACTTGAAACACATAAAATTGTTTCCCCAAACAAATCTTATAGACTCCCAGTCCTATGGAAGTATTGAATTATCTGATACTACTCTATCATAAACCATCCTAGAGGGGCTCATGCCACAAATAGCCTAATCTCACCTCCAATAGGCTAGGGGTTGGAAACCAACGATGAGAAGGCATATCCAAAAAATGGGATACAATAGTATAATGAACATATACACATGAAAAATTTTCAAAACCCACAAAAAGATGAAATGTAAAACAACTAAAAAAATGAATGCATACATCTAAGATCCCATGACAGATTATGATATTAATGTGCTAAAACAATAAAAAAACTATCACAAACCAAATGTGTAAATCTTCCAACCTACTCATAGGGTTAAAAATAGGGCAATTAATTCTCCCACTAAACACCTCAGTCTTTCAATTTCCATCTATGCTCCACCCACTCCCTATCTTCACATTTCACCGTCAAAATTGTCATCACATACACAAGACATAACACGTGAGGGAAAAGTCTATGCAGGTGTTCGTATAACATTACTCAATATAACACACCATAAAAAATAAACATGAATCACTAAGTATAGAAATCTCAAAAATATATAAAAAAATAAATTTATAATAGAAAAACCTAGATATACTCAAAAGAGACATCACCCCATCAGCTAGTCATACCCTACTATTAGCCACAATATTACTCTGGAAATAATGCCTGTTTTGGTTGATCTTAGTGCACGATTCTTTATATCATTGGATAAACTCAATGAAGATTTATTCTCACTATTTCCCACTCAAAGATAAAACCTTGGTCTAAGAAGACAATGATACATAAATATGGGATGATTCTCAGAACCACTAGGGGAACCACAAACCAAATCTGGATCAACCTTATAAATTGTGGATCATATGTCAATGATTACACAAACCCTACTTATTGGGAATTCTAAATGGAGTACCAACACCCTGAAATAAGAGGGAACACCAATTACACAAACATCAACTAGGGAAGATAGTATGATAGAGGATTTAACTCTGGTTTAATGGAGGGAAACCATAACACTATCTGAGACTCATCTTTTTGAGGGGATCATAATCTAGTAATTTGGATTTAATTACACACTATAGCCTTGTATAAAAGGACCAAGGGGATACAATCCCCTTATAATGGTCCAATATAAGAAAATTATGAGGCTCAATCACACTTGAAAGGAGTAAACAGTGTCTCCAATAGGGAAAACATTATTTCCTTTCATCCCAAGTACTTCCCACGTGGAAGATCCTCACATGACCTGTAATATCACTATAAATGGTATGTAGAATGAACATGAAAAATTTAAGGACACACAATAATCTGTCCATGTCACCTAATTTTGTTTGTGTATTGAAGCCATGTCTCTTTACCTATCTGTGTGCACTAAGCAATGTCCATGTGGGAGTACACGGTGTTCCCCTGACCATGTACTCTGATGTGTCTCTTTATTCTTTTGATGTAGACACTGAGTCAACTAGGGAGGTCTGCACATGATGTGATATATTTCAAACATCTTTTTTCATCATCTTCATCCCAAAACCCTAGACGCTATAGAAGGGGCCCCATAAGCCATTTAATCCCATATTAAATTCCATGTGTATCATGATTTTCTAGAGTTCATTGTTCTTCATTCAGCTCATGCCCATATCATTTTCACCTTGGAATCCAGCTCCAATCAAGCCACAAAACATGGTTCTACCATGGACGGGACTTTTTGTCAATGGTAAAACATTTTTCCACCATAAAATCTGATTTGAAAATTTAGATGTTTTTCTAAATCAAATTCTATTGTCAAATCATGAAAATTATGTGTTCCCAAAGTAGTCTGATCCATCCACCACCCCTTCTGTATCACCTATGTTGTCACATAATGAGCTCAAATGTACAATCATGGATCATTGTGTTATGTATCATGCATTAAAATATGGTTATGTTGTTAGGGTGTCCAACCGTGTACCAAATGGTCGTGGATGATGAACAAGAAAAGTGGGGGAAAAGAGAAAATAAAAACCTTGAGGAATGAAACATGGCTACTGTTTGTGTCGTGCTCAATCAATTTCCATAAGGATGAAAAATTAAGAGGATTTTGAAATAATCATGTGAAATCACCTAATTTAATTGGCAAAAATAAATCCCTTCCCACAAGGTGATCGATCAGAAAAGTAGTCCATTCATCGGGTGATTTGCCTTCAACTCTTCAATTTAGAACAAAAAATTTAAAAAAATGGAACACATGACCTACCTCGATTCTATCAGATCACTAATGATGAATGGATGTCGGATCACATTCAATGGTGTTATCTGTCGAATCTGATGTAGAGCTAATCGATGGATCCACGATCTATCACCGTTAACCAGAGAGGAATCTCTAATGATCTCCCTAGAGGTCCTCTCGCATCCCTAGTGTTTGTGAATAATTGAGGATTCCAATATAATCTTAAATTTATTGAAAAACATTTCTATGAATCAACAACAAGCCTAAAATTAATTTTATTTAATTATTTTATTTGTTCTCTATCCGAGAAAAGTTTTTCACAAATGACTTGTGCCGAACAATGTTATGTCACGACTAGGGTAAAAATAATGTTATAAACTCAATGGTGTCTTTAGATTTTCAATCTGGTCAACTATTTATATGTTATTGTACTTTTTCAGGCACATAATGCACATGTGATATTTAATATTTTATTTCTATTCAAACATTTATTATGGGAACACCGTGCCTCAGAATCACATTCCATTTTAGTGCTTGGTCTTCAAAACAATACATATAATATATAAAAACAATACACAGAATATATAAGAAGTTACATGTATCAAGAACATATAAATATGAGTATGTCCATTATTGATTATTGAATAATTATTACATCTTCAACCAATTATTTCTACTTTATAAATGATTTTTATTTTGAATAAATAAAATACAAAGAGTATTTTTTATTAATATCAAATTTCAATTAAGGAATTTATAGTGATTAATTAATGAATTTTGAAATAAATAATATTTAAATAATATATTAATAATATGTAATGTTTATAAAATACAAATTATCACACAATTTTTATGATGTCAAATGTAATCTTTATGAGGGATTAAAACTCTTGTTGTAAAAAACTCACCATTTCTTAATAAATGTTTTTTATATTTTTAAATGTGGAAATTCATATATGTAGAAATTGTTTAGATAAAAAGAATTTGTTTTGGAATTATAATTTCCAAATTATCTAGTTATGAATTTTTTATAATTTTTTGAGATAGTAGAATATTTAGGTAAAAATTAAATACCGTGTAAATATACATTGTGTATTATGACATCATAATGACCCAGAAGTGTTTTAATATATACCATAAAAGAAATAAACGTCAAAATATATGTTTTCTATTTAAAATATTGAGCTTTTGAGAATCTTTGATATATTTTATAAATATGTTACGATTCCTCAAAAACCATTATGGTATTGTAAAGATTGAAAATCGTTTCGTTAAGAGTATTTCTCAATTACACATAAGAAATGGATTTTTTTTATTTTTGTCCCTTTACCATATAAACAAACTAAATACACTCCCATTTCGTATAAACCATGGGCGATAACCATTTTATGGTTTGTGGTATTGATTATTTTATTATGTAGAGTCCAACACCTATGTTTGGGAAATAATAATGAAATCTACTCACTTTTCATATATAAACACTCCAATGATCCCATTCCACTTCACTAGAAATCCTTTGATCATGTCAATATATTTAACTCCCCTTTATAGAGTCCTACCAAGGTTCCCTATTCTATCAATAATTCCATCCCAATATTTTTGAATCACACACTAATGTATGGTATCCACACATTCTCTTCTATATTCATATATCCTTATTATATTATGACATTTATTTCCAATTCATAAATTTGCTACATGATTTTACATATTATTATATACGAACATTTTTTTCAAAATTATGTGAGGTTGCTTTCTCTCTCATAACCCCATTTAATGAATTATTAAGCGACATCGTTGTATTGTAAAAACTTCACCATCATTTTCCATTAAAAACAATTGTGTAGTTAATGCCATACAAAATTACTATAATGGGAGTTCACATTTATATATTTATAATTTACTGAAATAGAACATACATGTATATATTCTACACTCCCTAATAATTGCGTAAAATATGATGAAAAATGAATCCATGTATTATGATCTATGTGAAACAGTTAATCCTGAAGATGGAAAAAAAGTGATGTGTGCACCCAAAAATATATATATCTCCAATGAATTGGGTAATTCCTAGTATCATTTTATATCTTGATAGGATAGGGATTAAACCCCATTCCTTTATGATAATTTATCAGTCATGATGTCTTGGAAGTTATCCTTGACATATTTTTATGATGTAGTGTTTTATATTGTTCTCACATTTCCAATGTTATGATTATCGTGCTATAACATGATTTATTAACAATTTTATTTTTATTACCCATTAATATGCCTATTTTATAACATATATTACCTTAATACATTCATATTACCTTACTAGGTTTTATATCTCACATTCTTCTTATATATTCCTCTATGTAATCTCTTTCAGATTTAAAAGCCTTGGAATTTGAGTAGCACGTTAAGAAATTTTTCAATAATGTTTTTGTATACCATGTTTAATATATTAAATTATTTACCTAATTACTAGAGTAAATGTAAATATTGATAGTCAATTTTCTATTATATTTAATTTTATATAATATATCAAATATTATTGTGAAATAAATAAAAGGGTTTTATAGATGGTATCAAAAGAAAAGTTTAGTTATTTTTGGAATATAGATTAGAAAACCCTTGAGAAATACATAGGGATAATACTATGTATAAGAAACGTTCATAAATCTTATTATATATAGATTATTTGGCTTATCATGAAAATTTGTCTACTTTTGGATACATCATGTTGATGTGGTTCTGTCATAGATTTACCTTGATGTAACAGCTTCGATAAGGTTCGTCGGGTCTGACCCGATGTAACCTAGTACAAGACAATGAGCCTCACATTTCCCTTGGTTTAAAACTCTTGAGGGTTATTCATTGGTATAATCATAATCTTATTATGAACCACTATTTTGGGAAACATTTCCAAAAAAAATTAGGTTAGGAAATAGATCATATACATCATATATTGAAGCCTAAAAATTCATATGTTAAGGGGGTAAATTTATGTGATATGTTAACCATATAATTTCATTAAGTTCACATTTATGTGTATAACAGTTTAAAAATATTCATCCATAATTTTCCTTTTATTCAATCCAATTATCGTAAATTGGAGGAATCATGTATATATTTGAAAAATTTATCACTATCCTTCCATGATTTGAATAAGAGAAGGTTGTTCTGGATTTTTATTGAATAGATTGATAAATTGATCAGTGGTGGAAATTGATCAATAATATAAAGCATGATGAATAGATAAATGCAATGGGGTTAATGTAATTTCAGAAAATGTTTTTGAAAAATATATTCCTCACAGTATCAAAATAAAAATGGAAAGGGATTTCCATGCCATCAAGAAAAACGATGAAAATTATATTAGGGGGTGTGATGAAAACATAACAAAAAATGAATAATAATACACCATCACTATCATTACCATATAATTGAAGTTTAATCGAATCATTGGGGGGATAGAACACAACCTTTTAAATAAATATAAATCCATGAATTTTATAGACACGAAAAATTTTCCATGTTCCCTCAAAAATTAAATTGAGATCAGTGAATATAAACGGGATCATATAGATATGAAATTGAAATTGGAGTTAAATTCTGGTGGTATGATTGATAAATTTAATGGTGATATGAAATTTAAACTTCCCACTTATCAATGGTTTGGAATGAATAAACCTAGCAATTTCTTGGGGGTGAGGAAATATTTTAGGTATGGGAAGGAAGGGAACCAAGCTAGTGATAAACGATTATAGAAACCCACTAATTAGGTGGAGGAAAGAAATTACATTCTCAACCCTTAGGGAATTTTTAATTTCTTAAACTACATGTTACCATAGAACGTTTCAAACCAATGCACTTAGAAAAAGGTTTTCAGTGACAACCATAAACCTCAACAGAAACAAGGGATAGATTATTCCATCACAACCTCTAAAGTGGATCCTGAAAATGATTGGGTGAAAGATTATCTGGTTATTCATTTAGGAATAATGAATTTATTTCTTGATTATGGTCTTATGTATTCATTCATTTCATAAATTTTTAGTATAACTATTCAAACATTACTACAAATCATGGACTTATATTTGTTGGTGAAAATTGTAAATGACTATGTTATTGGATCCCAAGTATATAACTCTTCTCCTATTAAAATTCCTAGGCTCTACTTCCCAGTAAACCATATCATACAAACATTTATGGAATTTAATGAAATTATAGGCATGTATTGAATTTCCTCATATATATCCAACATAAATTTGAATAATAATGAAATAACTCTCCATATTGTGAGTCATCACTCGATTTAACATATTTGAAAGAAAGATGATGGATCTTATTTAAACCAATATAAAAATATTGTATAATATTTCACTTAGAGCACGAATATATATCCCAAATGATTTATTATAGGGAAGTAATCATCCTAAAAACATTCCAATTATGAGGCAATACACTTATGTGTTTCCCAAGGAATTTCCTAGTCATCCTCCAAGCTGAGAGGTTGAATTTTTAATCAACCATATACCATGGGAATTACCACTGTTTATGACTTCATATAGAATGGATTTTATGGACCATTGTGAGATAAAGTAAATACTATTGGAGAATATATATAAAGGGTTCATAAAACTAATTGGTTCATAATGTGGTGCACCAGTTCCCTTCTTCCTGATGAAGGACGAGTCAATGTTCCTTTCGCTTGATTATCATGAGCTCAATAAGATCAGGATTAAAAATGTATCATCTTCCATAGATTGTTCAATTGATCAATCTTCTATATGGAGAACTATACATACCCGTGGTGGATCCTCATTTTGGATATTACCATTTTTCAGTGAAGGGTGATTTCCAAAAAATGATTTTTGTACAAGGTATGGGCACAATGAGTTCATTATGATGTCTTTTGAGCACGCTAATTCTACAAAAATATTCATGAACATTGTGAATAGAGTCTTTATAAATTACCTCGACTAATTTATAGTAGTCTTTATATATGATATTCTAATATACTACAAAATTATGGCAGGGTGTGAGAAGAATCAAAGCATTTTCCTAAAGACATTATAAAAGAAGAATCTTTATGCTAAGAACATAAAATGTCCGTTTCAGAAAAATTAAGTCTCATTCATGGGGAATATCATAACATGAAATGGGATTTCAATGGGCCATGTAAAGATAAAATCTATTGTAATATGGTCAAGGGAATAATATGACATAGATATCTGTAGTTTACCTAGATAACATTATATAATCATCGATTTGTGAGAAACATATTATTATTATAAAACACTCTATCCAAGATATCTCAGAAGGGAGTCATGTTTTCTTTAAATGATGAATGATTCAAGATCTTCAATGAGATAAATGATGTATTATCATATTCCTTGGGCTCACACTACCCACAAATGGTGAAATTATTATGGTATTAATCTCGTATTTGATGAATGGATTTGTTTGTGTCTTAATACAGAATAAAAAAGTGAAACACAGTGTCTCAAGGCGGATGAAAGTTCCCATAAAAAGATATCCAACAAGTGAATTGGAGATGTATATATTCATATTTCGTTTGATAATATGGTAGCATTATCACTTTGGAGAGAAGTGTTAAATATATGGGGAATAAAAAAGCCTCAAGAATATATTTTCATAGAAAGAGATGAACCTGGGCCAAAGAATATTATTATAGATTATCAATGACTATTATTTCTCAATTCACTACCATCACATGAAAGAAATTAATGTTATAATATTTACAAGAAGAAATGATCCAATAATTCTATCATTGATGATAATTGATAAGGATTCGATTTTCATAGATTTGGAATGAATGGACATGGGAATCATAAATTATGGAATATCATCAATCCTTTGATAAAATATTGCATGACCATATAAAATAGAGAGTTTTATGGATTCTCAAAGAGATTATGTGGGAATTTAGAATAAAGAGGAATCTATAAGGAGAGGTAAATCCTCAGAATTCAATGTGAATGGAAAAGTAGTCATGAGATTTGGTTCCAGACTATGTGTAACATCACATACTCTATTATAGAAGGATATATTATATGACTCACATAGTTAAAACGTATAAATCTACCCATGAATAAAAAATTTATATCACAATCTATGAGATAAATATTGGTGAGAACATATGAAGAAGGATATTGATGAACATACATCATGATGTCTTCTATGTAAGAAAGTGAAAGTGAAAAGGATGAAATCAAAAGGAATGATGAAACCATTACCCATACCTACATGGTAATGGGAAAACCCACCATTTACTTTTTCATTACTATTTAGAAAAAAATAGTAGGGAATAATTCTTTATGGGTTGTGGTGGATCTTCTGAAAAACACTTCACAAGTTAATTTTATTCGAGAGTAATATCAGTAGATAAAAATGCACAAATTCTCTTTAGAGAATTTTTGAGTTTGTGTGGAGCACCACATTAAAATGTACCTGATATATATCATATATTCTCCAATAAATTCTCAAAATGTCTTCTAAATTCTCCAAACACTATGATGAACATTATTATAGATTTTCATCCTCAAACTGACGTCCAATCTAAGTTAATTATTTAGAAAATGGAGGGCATGTTGAGACCATGTCATATGGAGGTCAATGGAGGATGTGGAAATCATCTAACACTAGTTGAGTTCTCTTACAAAAAATGGTTTCCACTCAATATTTAAAATGAACACCTATGAAGGCCTTTATGGGAAGAGGTGTAGAAAACCTGAATGCTGTTATGATGTAATGGAAGGAAAACTACTTGGTCTTGAAATGGATGATGAAATGGTGGAAAATCATAGAAACATTCGGTAGCATGTCAAGGGTGAACATATTCAGAAAATGTGATAATATGAAAATATTCTACTTGACCTAGGGTTTTATGCAGGAGACATGGTATAACACCATATATCTACATGTAATAAAGTCATTCAATTTAGAATGATGGGAATGATTAGAAAAATTTCCATAATCCCCGTTTAGATCATATATTACATAAGAGTGGTGGAATATTGACTAGTACTCCCACCTAACATATCTCATGTACCTCATGTATTCCATGTTTCCCTCTTAAGGACCTAAATACCAGACCCCTCACGTGTACTCAACCGAAAGCTGGTAACATTGGGGAATAATATCTGATATGAAAACATAACGGTGAAGATCATAGATATTAGAGTGAATGTTCTATGAAATATACTAATGCACCTAGATAAAGTGTGGTGTAGAAAACAAAAGTTTGAAGAAATGATGTGGGAATTAATGGAGGTGATAAAATAGTGTTACCCTCATTTTTTAATGGGAAATGAAAATTTCAGGAAATTTCTTAAGGGGGGGTTATTGTAATGACACTAACTTTTGTAAATAAAATTTCATTTTTTATTTATTTAAATGTCTTTTAATGTTACCATGTTATTGAAAATACATGAACTTATTTTGTTTTATTATATCCTATAAGAATTATTTTACTTTTAAGAATCGTTACCATTGGTAATATTATTGTTGAACAGTAATCACATGTCTAATATAAGTATAGGTTTCCA
This sequence comes from Viscum album, assembly GCA_963277665.1. NCBI lineage: Eukaryota > Viridiplantae > Streptophyta > Magnoliopsida > Santalales > Viscaceae > Viscum > Viscum album. The sequence goes on from CAUJRU010000001.1 coordinate 4,543,233, forward strand.
ACAAATCCAATTAAGACAAACAAAAGAAGAGATAACCTCATCTAGTAGGATCATAGCTTATGAAGCCCATTTATATGAGATTCCAAGTGTGATATCATCCTTGGTATTTTCCCTTTACCAATAATATATAGATATACGACAACACAATCTTGTGTGAAACCATTTATGGGATAATTTGAATCTCACTAAGAACACAGACCATACCATGTTCGCCAAACAACCCCATGAATGTCCCACAATCGTGCACCTTGCCCTTTGGCAGTTTTCTAGTGTATTGAATGGAAATATTTAAATAATCTAGAAATATTAGTATTTAAACTAATTTTTAAAGAAAATTAATTATATTTTAATCCAATTATTTCTACTTTATCAAGGTTTTTTATGAATAAAACACAAATAGTACATTTTGATAGTATTCAAATTAAATTAAATAATGTATTTAGATTAATTAATATATTTTGTAACTACATAAAATTTTAATAAAATGTTATTATAAAATCATTTTTATTAAATTTAAATTATCTAATAATTTTTATGAATTCAAATGTAATTTTTAGAATGATTTGAAAACTAATATTATAAAAAACCCACCTTTTCTTATTATATGTCAATTTTATTTTTTAAATTGAAAATACACATATTTAGAAAAAATTTTATATAAACGTAATATTATTTTTGGAATCAGAATGTTGATATTTTCCAGTGATTATTTTTTTTAATATTTTTCATGACACTCGAATTTTTGGTAAAAAATTAAACACAATGTAAATATAATATGTGAAATACGACTACTTAAAGACCCAAATGGGATGAAATATATACTATAAAAGTTATAAAAAATAAAATTTATGTTTTAAATTTTAATAATTGATATTTTAAATTTATATAATTTTTTATAATTCCATTATAAATTTTCCAAACCCATTAATATATTTTGTGGTTTTAAAATAATTTCATTATAAGTATGACTCTCTTCAACATAATAAAAGGTTTAATTTTATTAATTTATCCCCCTTACCATATAAAATAATGAAAAACACACCCATTTGGTTGAATCCATGGGAAAAATCATTGGAAGGTTTTTGGTTTTTTTTAAAGTTATTATATAGATTACAAAATCTATGTTTGAGAAATAATAAAGAAATTCCCACTTGTCTCTTATATAATACCAACCAATATCTCATCCCTCTACTATAAAAATCCTTGGAGAATATCTTTATTCTTAACTTTCCTCTCTATAGTCCTCCCAAGGGGATCCTATCTCTCAAAAAGTTCCTCCAAGGCATTTGGAGTCACACACTCAAGTAAGGTATCCTTACCTAAATATGGGACTTGAATTTCCATGTACCTATTACTGTCCATGAAAGAGCGCTGTCGTGGGTGCCCTCAAATGATTAGTGTAATTTGGGGTACTTAGGTGCAGCAGAGTGGCTGACCAAGGTCGTCTCTCAAATGAGGAAGTGAATTAAAACAATTATTAGAGGTATTATAGAAGTAAAATAAAAGATAATAAAAACACTACTTTAAAGGATGGGGGTGGTTGTTTATAGTTTATGAATCTAGAAGAAGTTCTCTGGAAGAAGATTGTATTTTTTTCGTTTTTAGTTTTGAAATGAAGTTTGATTAAAATGACACAACAAAAAGATGTTTGTTTAGACAATGTTTAAAAGACGTAATCGATCTAACTCTACCTCTTCAATCATTAATTAATCATTATCTTTTAAATTAATATTCACTTAATTATGATCCCTTAATTTGTTAAATCCCGAACCCTACGAGAATTAACTTTACCACGAAGATTGAAGTGAATTTAACCTTAGGCTAACTTCGGAACATGCAATCGCAGCACCCTGCTTTGATTGATGTTCTAAGATTAGCTTATGGTTAGTGGTAAATTAAGGCACATATCCACTCTGGAAATGAGGATGAATTATGTTTAGGGATTATATTTGAACTCTACAAATTTATCCCGTGTGGTCTTGTATTACCGATTAAGATCGCGCTCTCACAATTTACACAAAATCCCGACCTCGCGTGTTTTTGTGTACATTGTTCAATTGCTTGCTTAGTTTCTTACAATTTAAAAACACAATTCATGGGTCATATTAAGTGAATTACAGTATCTCATTGATTCAAAATAATTAAATGAAGAGGGTAGAAGATAGATCGATTACTAAAAGACTACTCTTCCATGGGTGGCGTAATCATCGTAGAAGCGTTTTGCATGTGCAAATGTTTAAAATGGGTATAACCCAATAACGCTTCTACTCAAGAATTCCAGCCCAATTAGGAAGATTAAGAGAAGAAGAAATTTAAACAAAACAGAATAAAAGAGAAGAAATAAAAGAAGAACAAAGATGTTTATTACATAAACAAAATCATTACAACATGAAGGAGAAGAAGAAGGCTTCGTCGAAGGGATCCTTACTTCAAGAGCTACCCTTATTGAAATGGTTGGAGAATTGGAGTGGATCCACTTCTCCTCTGCCCTCAACTTCCCAATGCACGTCCCAACCCCTCAAAATGAGAAAGACTCCAATTTATAGAGGGGAGGTGAGGAGAGGTTACAAGTGGTTTCAAGTGTGAATGTGGAAATTCGTCCAAATATTTTATGCCAACTTGCACCGCCCATTTGACCACCACAACGCGTGAATTGGCCGGCCTTCCAGAAGGCTCAAATGTGAGGATATGTGTCTTCTATCTCCTCTACAAATGTGGGATCAATAAAGGCCCATATTAAGGAGTTATGGCCGAAATACAGAAGCTGCTCCATTCTGGAGAGCCCAGCCCAACTTTGACTTCATGGCCCAATTTCAACAACCAATTGAACTCTTTAGCTCTAGTGTCCTGCATAAAAGTTGTATATAATTAAGTTAGGAACACTGTTACAAAATATCAATTTCAAATAATAAATATAAAAATATTTATTCTTGAAATACTACAATGCACTATTAAGGGTAAAACTGGAATTTTCACCAAATTTTCAAATGAATGATCAAATCCCAAATATTTTATAAATAAAAATATTTAACACAATGTGAGGAAATTATTTAATTTATTATCAATAAATTATTCAATAAAATAGTGTTTTATCAACTCCCCCACACTTACCCTTTTGCACACCTGAGCAAAACCTCATATCAAGTAAACATCAATATCAAATCAAAACCAATTTTAAAACATATATCCTTAAGATCAATCAATTTCACACCAAGAATCAAATGATATCATGCCTCATAAAAAACCTTATTTCAAGTTCTCCATTTATATCATTCAATATATTTCCACTTCATTTATCCACCCATGCACAAAACACTTACCTCACTTGAATTTTCTCTCATCACTCAAATATCAATTTTTTTTTCAATGTCTTTCTCATCCAAACTCATACAAGGGTCACCATAGGCTTGATAGATTCCTACATCGCTACCCGATGTGAGTCAAGGACATGTGTTTATCATGAGGAGTTTTCAGGGTTGTTCTGTGGCTTTCGGTTGGTAGGATTAAGATGTGAAAAACTCTGAGGCTGAATGAGGAGGGCATGACTCTTTTGAAGCAAAATTGCATTAATCTAATTTTCACTTAAATATGGTCTTCTCTTCAATTCCCATAGTATCAATTCAGCTCCATCATCATGAAAAGTCATGAAAGGTTTACACCATTCATCATTTCAGCATAAAAAATGTCAATCTTCTCAAACATGATTTTCTTGAAAGCTCCAGATGGGCACAGCTTTCCACCTCAATTAGAAGCTCCAGAAAAGGCACAGCTTCACTTGTCAGGAAAGCTCCAGAAAAGGCACAACTTTTAATATAATGACTTTCTTTAGCAGCAAACACATCTCTTCAGAATTTAATTTTCCACCCAAAGTATCACATAATGTGGTGGCACAACAAAAGACAACTTCCCCCACACTTAAGCTCAACTAGATTATGCAATTTCACTTCAAGAGTTGGTTGGATAGGGAAAATTGGCTTGTAATGTGGCTTAACCTAACAGGATGTGCATGGCTTCTAAGGGATACAAGGATTAAATATTCAAGGTAGGCCATTATAAAAAAGGATTCTTTGAAATAGGGGTTTTAATACCAAACAAATGCCTCAATCATTTAAACACAAGTACCTCAAACCCTCAAGTTTTGACAGGAATAGATCAAATTCTGGTTAAATCAAGTATGGTTTGGTTCTCTCAAGAAGTGAGGTGAATGTAAAGAATATGAAAATAATGGTTTAGAAGCCTCACAGGAAAGTGATTTCAAATATAAAGACAGTGAGATGTGGCATGGGATTCAAAATTCGGTGTGCCTTCCATGAAATTACTAAATATTTGAACTTGAAACAAAGTCATTTCAGCATTCATTTAAGCTTAGTTTCAGGGGGTAAATTGTTTCACTTATTGATATGGATTTAAAAATGGTGATGATAATCATTTCAGCTCAAAAGTTTCAAAAACACACTGAAAATTGTAAAATAAACACACAAATTTTGAAAAACATACATTTTTTTTGGTGTTTTTTTTAAAACAGGAAAACAATTGAAATTACTAAACTAAAAGGTTCCCTCCCCCACACTTAAAATATTGCATTGTCCTCAATGTGAACCCGTGAGATGATATATGCACATGAAATTCAGAATTTTTAAAAAGGACAAATAATATAAAAGTGAAAGGGTTAGGAACAGCCTGATGTGATCAAGTGATGATGGGGTCATGCAGTGTGATAAAATCCACTACATCAGTAGGATGTCCCTCAATGTATCTCTTCAAACGTTGCCCATTGACTGTAAAGCTCCTTCCAGTTTCCTCTTGTGTGATCTCCACTGCACAATAAGGAAAAACATTAGACACAATATATGGACCTAACCATCTGGAACGCAACTTACCAGGCATCAACTTCAGTCGTGAACTATAGAGAAGGACTTTCTCTCCAACATGAAACTCCCTTTGTTGGATCATTTTGTCATGAGTTGCTTTTGATCTTTCCTTGTATAGCCTTGAGTTCTCATATGATGACAATCGAATCTCCTCAAGCTCTTGAATTTGCAACTTCCTTTGAATTCCAGCTTGGGCCAAATCCATATTACATTTCTTTATAGCCCAATATGCTCGATGCTCGACTTCCACTGGGAGATGACACGCTTTCCCAAAAACAATCCAAAATGGGGACATACCAATGGGGGTCTTGTATGCTGTCCTATAAGCCCACAATGCATCATCCAAGCGCTTGCTCCAATCCTTCCTATTTGGCTGCACGGTTTTCTCCAAGATTTGTTTCAACTCACGATTTGAAACCTCAGCCTGGCCATTTGTTTGGGGGTGGTATGGTGTTGATGTTTTGTGTGTCACCCCATACTTTCGAAGGAGGGAAGCAAAATTCTTATTGCAAAAGTGTGTCCCTTGGTCACTGATGATGGCCTTTGGTACTCCAAACCTGCAAAAAATTTGTGCTTTGACAAAGTCCACAACAACATGAGAATCGTCAGTCCTGGTGGCCTTGGCCTCCACCCATTTACTCACATAATCAACAGCAACCAAAATGTACAAAAATCCAAATGAACTAGGAAAAGGACCCATAAAGTCGATGCCCCATACATCAAAAATCTCACAAAATAGTATGGGTTGTTGGGGCATCTCATGTCTCCTAGAAATGTTCCCAGTGTGTTGGCAACGAGAGCATGACTTACAAAACACATGGGCATCATGGAATAATCTAGGCCAATATAATCTAGAGTCCAAAACTTTCCTAGCTGTCTGTTGGGGTCCAAAGTGTCCACCACATGCAAGTGTATGACAGAAATGCAAAACAGACTCAAACTCATGATCGGGAACACACCTCCTAATGACATGGTCACTACACATGCGCCATAAGTATGGATCATCCCAAACATAAAATCTTGACTCACTCTTTAATTTTTGGACTTGATGTTTCTTCAAATTTACTGGGATTTCAGATCCAACAATGTAATTAACTAAATCAGCATACCAAGGATGCTTACTTGAGATGGTATAGAGATGCTCATCGGGGAAAGTGTCCCGAAGTGGTACCTGGTCCAAGGTGTCACCCTCTAGTGTGTGAGTAAGCCTACTCATGTGGTCTGCCACCAAGTTTTCTGACCCCTTTTTGTCCTTTATCTCGATGTCAAACTCTTGAAGAAGGAGCATCCAACGGATAAGTCGCGGCTTTGCATCTGGCTTCATCAGGAGGTACCTCAAAGCTGCATGGTCAGAAAAAACAACTACTTTAGAGCCCAATAAATATGAACAGAATTTATCTAAAGCAAATATGACAGCATGAAACTCTTTTTCTGTGGTTGTGTAATTTGATTGGGCTGAATCCAGTGTCCTTGATGCATAGGCGATCACATGTGAACATCCTTCCACCCTCTGAGATAAGACAGCTCCAACCACGAAGTTGGATGCGTCACACATAAGCTCAAATGGAAGGTCCCACCGTGGGGGCTGTATGATAGGTGGAGTGGTCAGACACTTCTTTAGCTCATCAAAGGAAGTCCTACAAGAATCATCAAACACAAAATCAGAATCTTTTTGAAGTAATCGTGACATAGGAAGAGCGATCTTACTAAAATCTGTGATGAAGCGCCGATAAAATCCTGCATGCCCTAGGAAAGATCTAACATCACACACACATGAAGGATAGGGTAAGGATGAAATAATTTCTACCTTAGATCTATCAACCTCTATCCCATGTTTTGACACCACATTCCCTAAGACAATGCCATGCTCTACCATAAAATGACTATTTTCAAAGTTCAGGACCAGATTCTTCTCAATACAACGATTCAACACATTTCCCAAACTACTTAGACATTCATCAAATGAAGACCCATACACTGTAAAATCATCCATAAATACCTCCATGTAGGTCTTAATAAAATCATAAAAAAATACTCACCATACATCTCTGGAAGGTACCTGGGGCGTTGCAAAGTCCAAATGGCATCCTCCGGTAGGCAAATGTGCCAAAGGGACAGGTGAATGTAGTCTTCTCCTGATCCTCTGGAGCTATAGGAACCTGAAAATATCCAGAAAATCCATCCAAGAAACAATAGTGTGTTTTCCCAGCTAGTCTCTCGAGCATTTGATCAATAAATGGGAGGGGGAAATGGTCCTTACGAGTGGATTGATTTAGTTTCCTATAATCGATACACACTCGCCAACTGTTTTGTACTCTCACAGGAACTAACTCATCATTTTCATTTTTTATAACAGTGAAACCAGTTTTCTTTGGTACAACCTGAACAGGGCTAACCCATTGTGAGTCAGAAATAGGGTAAATGATACCCGCCTCAAGTAATTTTTCAACTTCTTTCTTAACAACTTCTAGGAGGGTGGGATTAAGTCTCCTTTGTGGCTGTCTCACCGGTTTAGCCCCATTCTCCAAGAGAATACTATGCATGAAAATGGAGGGGCTAATACCTGATATGTCAGCCAAGGTCCACCCAATCGCCCTGATGTTCTCCCTCAAAATATTCAAAAGCCTTTCTTCATGTTCAAAAGGGAGATTGTTAGCAATGATAACAGGTAATCTCTCACCACTCAACAAGTATGAGTATTTCAGATTTGGTGGCAATGGCTTGAGTTCTAATGAAGGAGGGTGTAGTATGGATGGAGACATTGAAGGAACTGAAATATGTGCACAAAGAGCATCAGTATCAGAATAGACATCATCAAAATCATAGAATAAAGCATCAAATCCATCAGCATACTCAAAATCCATTTCATAATCAGAGTGAACATGATCAAAATCAGAATATTAATCCACATCAAAATCAAATCTTAGAGAGTCTTGTTCATTAGAAACAGGTGTGGAAGTTCTCTTAGTCATTAAACTAGAACCAATACTCATAATCTCCCTAAGCATAGGACAATCCAATTCCATGATGTTTTTACTTGGTGGTTCAAAATGGGAGATAACAAAAGCAGAATGGTCCTCTGAGGGGTACTTCATGGAATCCAAAACATTAAATATCACAACTTCATCCCCAAATTCCATGGAAAGTGTACCCTCATTGACATTTATGATAGTTTTTGCAGTTTTGAGGAAGGTTCTACCTAAGATAATGGGGGCATGAGAACTTACCTGATCATCCTCCATGTTAAGAACATTGAAATCCGATGGAAAGATCATGTCTCTTACCCGGACAAGTACATCCTCAAGAACTTCCGCTGGATATGCCGTAGCTCTATTCGCCAATTGCACCACTACTCTTGTTGGCTTCAACTCACCAACCTGTAAGGAAGAGAATACAGAGTGAGGCATCACATTTATTGAAGCTCCTAAATCACAAAGAGCATCAGAGAAGTGCAAATCCCCTATGGTACATGGGATGGTGAATGTCCCAGGATCCTTGCACTTTGTTGGCATTGCTAGAGTTGGTGTAATGAGTGCCGAGACATTCCTTCCAAGGTTGATCCTCTCATTCCCCTTGAGCCCTCTTCGATTGGTGCAGAGTTCTTTTAAGAATTTGGCATACCTTGGGATTTGCTTAATGGATTCAAGTAGAGGAATGTTGATCTCCACACGCTTAAATGTGTCCAAAACCTCCTTTTGCATTTCTTCTTCAGCCATCTTCTTGGTTTGAACAACCCTGTTTGGAAAAGGAAGGGGTTTAGGAGGAACATCATCAATCTTTTTCTTACCTTTATCTTTCTCCTTGGATTGCTCATCAGTTGGTTTGGAATGCGGCTTCTCTGGAGTTGAGGTGAATCCCGGTAGAATGGTAGGTGCAGATGTATCGTTAATTTGCTTCCCACTTCTCAATGTGATGGCACTAACATTCCCCTTTGGATTTGGAGTGGGTTGGGAAGGTAGATTTCCAGAATTCTTACTCACAAGTTCATGGAGGGCGGTGGCAATCTGACTCATTTGAGTCTTCAACTCTCTCAGCTCTGAACCTTGACTCTTCAGCTCATTCTGTTGATTAAGAACAATTTGTTTCAAAAGATCATCAGTGTTAGAGTCTACCTTGTGTTGGATATTCCCTTGTTGCTGACTCGTTGATGTTTGAGCTTCGAATCTCCTTTGGGGATGTTGGAAACCCTGTTGGTAAGGTGGAGGCTGCTGGAAGTTTGGTTGAAAAGGGGGCCTTTGTTGTTGTCCAGAGCCATACCTCATGTCCGCTAGATCATTCCACCCTTGGTTGTATGTTGGATCAAACTTCTTTTGGGGATATGGTTGTTGTTGTTGCTGCTGAAATGGTCTCCCAGGGAACACTGCTGCACAATCTTCTGTTTCTTGGAGTTGTGGGCAACAGTCAGTTGGGTGGCTTGTCTCAGTGCAAATACCACAAGGCCTTGAAGGAGGGGGTTGGGATGTCTTTTGAGCCAATGCAATCTGCCTCACCATAGTTGTCAATTCTTCTAACTTAGTATCAATCAAATGACTTTCAAGAGAAGAAGGACTTACTTGATGTACTCCTCGAACATGTGGTGTACCTCTATCACCGAATTGTTGGGAGTTTTGGGCCATCTTGTCGATCAACGCACGCGCAGCTACTGGTGTCTTGTCCACCAATGCTCCTCCAGCCGCAGCATCTACCATGCTCCTCTCCATGGGTGTGAGTCCTTCTTAGAAGTATTGGATGAGGAGTTGCTCACTGATTTGGTGATGTGGGCAGCTTGCACACAACTTCTTGAATCTCTCCCAGTACTCATACATTGACTCCCCTTGGGCTTGCTTGATCCCCAATATCTCCTTTCGAATGGATGTGGTCCTTGATGCTGGAAAAAATCTCTGCAAGAAAAGACGTTTCAAATCGTTCCAACAAGTTACATCTTCGGGTTGTAAATAATACATCCAATCTTTCACAGCTCCATCAAGTGAGAATGGGAATGCTCTTAGTTTGATTTGATCTTCAGAGACATTTCTAGGTTTTAGGGTTGAGAAAACCACATTAAATTCTTTCAAATGATTATTGGGATCCTCACCAGAGAGGCCATGAAACTTTGGATGTAATTGAATTAACCCAGATTTCAGTTCGAAGTCCGATTCGAGATTTGGGTATGCAATACAATTTGGTTGATAGTTAATATCAGGTGCAGCCAATTCTCGAATGGTTCTATTAAGTTCATTTTCATTGTTTCCAGCCATTGGTTCTTGTTTTATGGTTGAATTTGAATTGCTTCCAATTTCAATGTTCTGATATTGGAGTAATTCTCCAACTGGTTGAATGTTGAAACTTCCCGTAGACTGAGAATGTCTGATTCGTGCCCTAAGGCTACGTTCAATCTCAGGGTCAAGATCTAAGAGATCTTCGGGATTTGTTCATGTAATCAATCAATGAAAGATGAAAAGAAGGAATGTGGACCATAGTAAAATAAAAATTTTAAGTTTGAGTTGATGGTCCAAAAAGAAGTAGAAAGAGATAAAAGAAGAAGAAGAAAAAAAAATCAGATTGGGTAAAGACGGAAGAAAGAAGAGAGGAAGAGAATTAAAATGTAAAATAAAATAAATACCTCTAATTGGTTGAAATAATTACTTGCCTCCATGGCAACAACGCCAATTTGAAAGAGCGCTGTCGTGGGCACCCTCAAATGATTAGTGTAATTTGGGGTACTTAGGTGCAGTAGAGTGGCTGACCAAAGTCGTCTCTCAAAGGAGGAAGTGAATTAAAACAATTATTAGAGGTATTATAGAAGTAAAATAAAAGATAATAAAAACACTACTTGAAAGGATGGGGGTGGTTGTTTATAGTTTATGAATCTAGAAGAAGTTTGCTGGAATAAGATTGTATTTTTTTTGTTTTTAGTTTTGAAATGAAGTTTGATTAAAATGACACAACAAAAAGATGTTTGTTTAGACAATGTTTAAAAGACGTAATCGATCTAACTCTACCTCTTCAATCATTCATCAATCATTATCTTTTAAATTAATATTCACTTAATTATGATCCCTTAATTTGTTAAATCCCGAACCCTACGAGAATTAACTTTACCACGAAGATTGAAGTGAATTTAACCTTAGGCTAACTTCGGAACATGCAATCGCAACACCCTGCTTTGATTGATGTTATAAGATTAGCTTATGATCATTGGTAAATTAAGGCACATATCCACTCTGGAAATGAGGATGAATTGTGTTTAGGGATTATATTTGAACTCTACAAATTTATCCCGTGTGATCTTGTATTACCGATTAAGATCGCACTCTCACAATTTACACAAAATCCCGACCTCGCGTGTTTTTGTGTACATTGTTCAATTGCTTGCTTAGTTTCTTACAATTTAAAAACAAAATTCATGGGTCATATTAAGTGAATTACAGTATCTCATTGATTCAAAATAATTAAATGAAGAGGGTAGAAGATAGATCGATTACTAAAAGACTACTCTTCCATGGGTGGCGTAATCATTGTAGAAGCGTTTTGCATGTGCAAAGGATTAAAATGGGTATAACCCAATAACGCTTCTACTCAAGAATTCCAGCCCAATTAGGAAGATTAAGAGAAGAAGAAATTTAAACAAAACAGAATAAAAGAGAAGAAATAAAAGAAGAATAAAGAAGTTTATTACATAAACAAAATCATTACAACATGAAGGAGAAGAAGAAGGCTTCATCGAAGGGATCCTTGCTTCAAGAGCTACCCTTATTGAAATGGTTGGATAATTGGAGTGAATCCACTTCTCCTCTGCCCTAAACTTCCCAATGCACGTCCCAACCCCTCCAAATGAGAAAAACTCCAATTTATAGAGGGGAGCGGTGGAGAGGTTAAAAGTGGTTTCAAGTGTGAATGTGGAAATTCGGCCAAATATTTTATGCCAACTTGAACCGCCCATTTTACCACCAAAACGCGTGAATTGGCCGGCCTTCAAGAAGGATCAAATGTGCGGATATGTGTCTTCTATCTCCTCTCCAAATTAGGGCTCAATACAGGCCCATATTAAGGGGTTATGGCCGAAATACGGAAGCTTCTCCATTCTGGCGAGCCCAGCCCAACTTTGACTTCATGGCCCAATTTCAACAACCAATTGAACTCTTTAGCTCTAGTGTCCTGAATAAAAGTTGTAGATAATTAAGTTAGGAACACTGTTACAAAATATCAATTTCAAATAATAAATATAAAAATATTTATTCTCGAAATACTACAATGCACTATTAAGGGTAAAACTGGAATTTTCACCAAATTTTCAAATGAATGATCAAATCCCAAATATTTTATAAATAAACATATTTAACACAATGTGAGGAAATTATTTCATTTATTATCAATAAAATATTCAATAAAATAGTGTTTTATCAGTCCATTTTATCTAAATTTTTTGAGATAACTCTTTCAGAGTCATCAAAACAAATTATAAGTTTTTATGTCATGTCATTATGCTGTTGAAATTTTAGTATGCTTTTTCCAATCCAAGACAATCATATAGTGAATACCATACCAATTTCCTTTCAATAGAGTTCAAATTTACACACTTATAATTAATTTACATGGGAATTACGTTTATGTATTCAACAATATGTGATCATAGAATACAAAATGATAATTAATGAATCTATGTTTTATGATATGTGTGGCACACAAAACTGTGAGAATGAAATGAAAGTGATGGGTGTGACCAAAATTTTATACTGTTTCAATACATTGAGTTATTTTTAATACCATATTTTTTCATTTTGGTACATGCAACGATCCGTATTCCATTATGGGAATTTTTACTTCTTGATTTCTTGGTAGTTATCCCTGACATATGTTTATGATTCATTGTATTTTGTTTTTTCCAAATTTTTTATGTTACAAATTTCATGTTATATCATTACTTATTAACCATGTTCCTTTTATTACCAATTTATATAGTTATTTTTTAACAAGTATTATTGTATTACAAGATTAATTCCTCTCTAGGATTTATAGATCAACCATTTCTTATGCATGTCCCCAGGTTATCCGATGTAGTTTTGAAAATGATGGAAATTTTGAAGCATGTTAAGTATGATTTCAACAATGTTTTTGTATCCCATGTATAAGATGCGATGTAATTTACCTAATTCCCAAATACTCTAGATTTATTTATCATTTGGATTGTATTATATGTAATTTTATGTAATAAACCATATATATTAATATTAAATAATGAAAATTATTGTTATAAATAATCACTTAGTAAAAATAATTATATTATATATTTCATATTTATTCTTCAATTACATATTCACAACTATTAAAGAGAGGTGGTGGGGAAAATTGGATCAGTTTGATATGTGGAGGTAGGAGTCTACACAAAAAACTAACACTATTATTTCATTTTTCTATGTGGATATGAAGAAATAAATAAGTATTCATACAAAAATATATTATAATAGTAGTAAAAAAATATTTTGAGATATATTTATTAAGATTTTTTTGAAGGTTTTTAAGAGAATGGTTAATTAAAAAGGTAACAAGAATGCAATTCTTACATCGAGACCTTGGACATTCATTTGATGAACTCTTTAAAACTGATGAGTATGGGATAAATGTGAGTTACCATGGTATTTATGAAATTCATTGGAATTATAGGATAAGTTAATTTTGTATAATTTAATTGATATTTGAAATAAAATGTGGTGCATTGAAATTGTTGAATTTCACCAAATCAATAAGGGATGAAAAGGGAATTTTTTTTCACACCAATTACTATTCAAGGATATCATCTCACCATTCATGGGTCAATGAATCAAAACAATAAATTTTTGTTTGGGGAGATCATTTGTTGATCAATGAAAAATTTTAATTCCACAAATTCCTTAAACATATTAAAAATCACGTGCTCAATGTTTTTACTTTTACCCATTTTTATTGGGGTATCTCTTTTTTACAATGTAACTTATGTTTTACTTAACATATAAAATAACCCATGTTACAAAATTTGTTTGTGATAAACTACTTTTAGTTTCCATTTAATCTGATTAAATTTATAATTATGTTTATGTTATATATTAAAATAAATCATTTTATATATAGACATTTTTTTATATAATAATGATTTTTTTACCATTATTTTTTTTAATATAAATTAAAATCAATTAAAATTTACCCATGTGTTAATATAAAAATATTTTCATTTAAGTATTATATTATTGACATTATTTTAATGACACCAATTCTATTTAGTAGATATAAATTACACAACATTGATAAATCAATTCATTTAAAATAACACATCCACTATTTTCATTGACATTAAATTTAATATTATTAATATTATACATACTATGAAAAATTATATTAAATATATCTAATAATATAGGAATGTTAATTTCAAATATTAAATTCATCCTTAAAGCATTATTATGTTAATGTGAAAATTTCTAATTTTTAATATAAGTGCATAAAAATGTTTTTTTGGTTTGAAATATTTATCATTTTCTATAAATATGAAACATATGGTGTTTAAATTCATAATTTTATTTCAAAATTATTTATATTATTTACTATAAAATTATATTTTATTATAGAAAACATATTTAATTCATGATTTTGTCAAGATAATGTAATGAATCAAGACTTTTTTGAGAAAAAATGTATTTTCAGTATTCATCTAAAAATAAATTATTTTATAATAATATAAAAAAATAAAAAATATATATAATTATGATTTTCATATTTAAAAATATTATTTCATTTTAATAAATTAAAATACAAAAATTTATTATATTATATTTTAAAATAAAATAAAATATATAAATAACAACTCAATTCATTGGAAAAGCATTCAAAACAAATCATGAATTTTAAATATTTTTTTTTGTAGGAATATAAAATTAATTAAAACATATTTATATTATATAGTTTTTATTCTTATCAGATTTTTCTTATCTAATGAATCTTTTATTGTTTAATTTCAGTGTTATTTTACAAAAAGTCTTTCAACATGGTGTTTATTTAAGGGAAAATATTTATTTAATAAAATCACCGGACATTACGTTATACCTCCGTTATATATATTATGCCCTAAAAGTTATTATTATAACTTATTGATGAATTAAGGTGAGGGTATTATTACATGTATATCATTTTGGATATAAATTATAATTTTACATACCTTTTACTCACTTAGTCTATATAAAGTTATTTATCATTCATCAAACATAATTAATATTTTTTGAAATAAAATGTCAATGTATGTATATGTAATAATCTTATATCCATTGAAATATACCTCTCCCAAAACCATTTTAATCTCCAAGAAATAGTACCACATCAAAATCATATATTCTTCCAAAAATAAACTCTTTATTTAAACCACATATGTATTTATCTCTATTCGAAAAATTCACACACTACTCAATATGTATAATTATAAAATAAATGACATAAACATCACTAAAAATATCATGTATCCATTTTTATTAATATAATAAAAATTTCTAAGGTTAAAAATATTAAATTTTTATGATTTTAAAAAATAAATCAACCCTTTCTTACCTCAAAATTAAGCATATATTAAACTCAAGTGTTATTAATAACTCAATCATGTTTTCTTATGTAGTAATCCACAAATATGTATATATATATAATATATTTTTTTAAATTTAATTTAAAATAATTTATACGTTTTTTCAAACCATTATAGTTGAACTACAAAAGAACAATACTTAGATATTTCACGTAATCCCCATAAATTTTAATATATGGAATAATACCATTGATAAATTTCCCTCTTCAATGAAAATAACTAAGTGTATCATGAATTAAATTATATTATAATATCAACCTCACTAACATATTTATGATAGTGTTTTCTAGGTACATACTATTATATTATTTGATTTTACAATCATATTTCAACACAATACTAAATCACTGATAGTTATTATAATAAAAAATATAAATATGAACAGATCAATATGATGATTTATTCCTTTATGACACCATCATTTTTAATATATAATACTTTATCTCCAAAATAATACAAGATTTGATCTGTACATGGTTATTCATGGGGGTTTTGATATTAGGTTCTCTAAACTAATTAGATATAATTATAGTCAAATTATTCATAATTGTTCATTATAAATATCGCCAATTGACTGTAGTATATAACATGTGAGATTCAAACAAGGTGTAAAATGACGAAATTTTTTTACACACTATGTAACAATAGGGTTAATAGTCAATCCACAATTTTTTGGGTTATTTATCATACATAATTTTCTGTTAGTGATTAATAAAATATTTAGTATTTATAGATGGTTTTCTTTTATATTTAAGAAACATAATAAAAAATATACCACACATTATGAGGTTATAGTACACATAAAAAATCCCTCATAATTACCACTTATGGTTTTAAAAATGTTATCTTGTATAAATAAAATATTTCTAATCTTATCCTTAAAAATAATGAATTTAACTCCATGACCATAGAAGCATATAGTTGATATATTATTTTAAAACATTGGCATGATTCAATGAAATCAAATCCCGAAGGACATATGAGTTTAGTAGTAATGGAAAATATATCACTTACATGAAATTTATTTTACAATGGAAAACATAATATGAAACATAGATAGTTCTTCGACAAATCCATTATTATTAGAGATTATCCCTATATATTAATCATTAAACCTTATTGGCATCCATGGAAAATAAAACATAATGGGTGAGATCATATGATCCAAAAGGATCAACAATATAGAGGAAGATGTCATAAATAATAATAAATGTTTAAAGAAAGGAAAAAATCGAATAAAAAGACCTTCAACATAATCCTCAGCATAATATTGAATGAATAAATAATATAATTCCATTTATACATACACACTGATATTCTATGAGTTGAATAATCAATTTTAATATTAATTTCTAATCTCATATTGAGGGAATGCATAATGTCGGACATCATAACCACAGTGTCAAGGCCTCATCCTAAGACCATACATAAATGGGTAAAAACCCATACTATTTTGCCTCATCATACCTATCGACCCATCAAGGGGCTATAGTAGGCCTTTCCCTCACATACTATGTCTAATGAATTCCTCATATGAAAAGTTTGAAATATAACATAATCATTTGTATTAAAACAAGCATACAAAATATTAATATTTTAACCATAAACCATTAATGGTATAAAATAACACATCCACAGTAATAAAAAATTAATACAATATGGAATATTTTATAAAATATAATTAAAATCAATCACACAAAAATTACAACAATGGATGATGACGTTGATGAAAATAATCTAATAAATTAATAAAAACACTTTGAGAAAAATTTCCATTTTTTTAATTTGAAAAAAATGAAATTACATGCAATAATAAAAGAAATAATTTCTTTTGAATACAACCTTGCGATCATGTAAGTGATGATTATAAAGTTATGGTTTCATAATAGCATAAATTAGCTTCTCACACCATATAATTTAAAAAAACATTCTTTCCTTTATTTTCCATAAGGTCATAAAGTACCATGTTTGGATAACGATTAAATGATTCCTTTAAATTTTTTTTATAAAAATGATAAACGGGTAAATATTACATTAAAAAATCTTCGATAACTTTCTGAAATACATTTTAAGAAACACTGAAATGTTTGATAATGATTTCCCAGTAGATACATAAGTATAAACAACCTCAGAAAATAATGAGATTATGAAATTGACACTTATCATAGGTATGATTCCATTTTATATGTCAAAAAATATAGTATAGTGGATTTAAACATATGATTAACTTGTAACCAAATCATAATAATATTTATGATATCATATATAGTTCAATTGTGACATTATATTACCGTATCATTTCACAATTCTATGTTAATGCAATGTTTTGGGTAATAATCATTGTGTTTATCGTATATATTGTTAACTATTTTTCATGAATTTATTACATATATATTGATTTAATTAAATCGATAATTAGTAGTATTATTTATATATAATATATATTCAGTATATAAATCTGTATAATAGATAGATATATGAAAAGGAATACACCGTTTCTGGATATGTTAGGTCGTACATACACATGCACATTGTTTCTGTTTTCTTATAATATTGAATGGTATAAAGTAAAAGATATATATATATATATATATATATATTGTTATATTAGAATTATTATGTCATAATTATTAATTATATGTAGTTGTTTAATCATTCTAAAATGGTTGTAATGGAGGATGATTCTCATTGTGTTGTTGAGACGATTAGCCATACATACGCATGAGCAATGATATCATTTCTTTAATGATTAAATGGAATGGAATGGGATGGAATATGAATTATAAAGAAACAATATCATATAATATTTATAAATTAAAACCTTTATTTATAATTATTCACATTGAAATAAAATATAGATGAAAAATAGTTTACACACGGATTGGAGACGGTAAGCCTTACGTACACACACAAGGTGATATAATTTCTAACAGGGTGGGTAAAAGGATTAATAAACTTTTTCGATAATCTTAAACTGTCCCAATATATATTATATTATGGATTTATTACTTTAATAGGGAAACAACATTGTAAAATGATGTATAATAACAAAAAAAACATTGAAAGATTTGTTAAAACAATTACCTCTTCTTCGAGTGTCTCCTTTTTATTTTCACAAAAGGATTCCATATGTTGTATTTAGTCCCAATGTGTGTCCTATAAAATGATATTATGAAAGTTTTGTGGGGAATTGGTTAGGGTTTCACTAAGCAGAATGGCTTTTTATGTGTGAATAGAAGAGAATGGGAGGTTCCATTTAACTAGAGAGGGGGGGGGGGGACTTTAGGAAATTACAAAGCTATTAATTTATTATAAATTTATGTTTCTGTTTAAATAGATAAATAATATGTTATTTAGAGTATAATATTAATATGGGTATAAATACACTCAATAAATGATTTTTAAACAATTTTTGGTCAAAAAATAAACCTTATCATTTATATTAAACCTATAGTTAAATAGTTTAACTGTTAATGTGTCTACATGTCTTTTTATAAAATAATGTTAATATAGTTACCATAAAATACCAAAATAACCACAATTTAATCATTTAGGACATTTGTAACACTATTCATGTAATTTTTCAGAACCATATCTTTTTATGAATTTTATATCATTTCATAACATTTTATTTATTTTAAAATATATTTTAAGTCAAATTTGAGATTATTTAATAAATGATTTTTGTCAAAGTCATAAACACTTTATTACAACAATATATCTAAAATAAATCATCAATAACATTTCAGTGATGTTAAAAAAAGTTGTTGGTGGTATCAAATATTTTAAATTATAAATATTATAATATTATTATTATCAATTATTTGATTTTTCCTGTAATAAACCAATTACTGCTTCATCATTGTGTTATCATTTAATTTAATTATTTATTTAAAAAATTATAAATAAATTACCATTTTGTAGATAATCATTTTGTCTTTTTAAATAGTAGTTATAGTCTACTAGATCACTTATATAACCTCATATTAAAAAATTATATAATTATTATAATTTGAATATTTCATTTTTAACTCTTCTTTAAATAAAAAAATAAAAAATATCGCAATCTTAAAAGAATGTATAAAAAATGATCCTATTTACTAAATAAGGATTATTTTGGTCAAAACATACTTATACAGTGAAATTATTATAGTTGTTAGGGCAATTTTATGTTATTATAATAATATTTTTATCTTTATTTACCCTATTTACCTTTAACCATGGTAAATAAAATTCCAAAGATATTACTAACCAAAAAAATATTTTGATAATATTATATCAAATTTCTCATACTGATTATAACCATGTATGTCGTTTTTTTGAAATTCAATTCACATAACATTTAAAATTACATTTACTTTTAATCATCCGATGTGCTTAGAAGGCGATGTAAACGAAGCGTTCGAGAGTACAAATTTTTTTCTATATTTAATTGTATTATAATAATATCTCCAATGACCTAAATTGATTTAATAAATTTATTCTCCATCTATTGGGACTTTAAAATAAATTTAAAGTAAAATAAATTTTTAAATAAATTTTTTTTAGTAATAATGTATTATTATTAACTATTCATCAAAAATGTAACATCTCAGAAAATTAAGAAAATTTCAACATAAATGAATTATTAAATTATAAATTTAAAAATAAAGTAGATTTTCTAAGATATTATTTATATATTATATTATGTGGTCAATATGATTCATAACCTATTTTTAAACGACTAGTTTGATTGGTCATAGTGTGCTTGAACACAGTGATGCGTGCAATGAAAGCTATTGAATTATTTAAAATGAAATGTGTTGAGGAATCTTGGGGAGTTACATTTTCCCCTCCTTCAATAAATTATATCTTCACAATTTGAAATTTCACTTAGAAAATTTAAGTTTCATACATAAACAAATACTTTAGTGTAAAACCCACATTAGAAATGGGGTTATTGATACCTCGATTTAAAAATAAATATAGAGATGTCCAAATGATACAAGAGAAAATATATAATAGGGTTACATATAGGAAAACGTGGAAATTATATAAAAAACTATCCATCATGTTCTAATGGAGAGCGATAGAGAATATGATGATGTGGAAGTTAACAATTACAATTCCCTAAATATGTAATGATCTAAAGGATCATTTGATTCATCGAATATAGTACTAGGATAACAATTAGGGTTTCAATATCCCTTCCATATAGTTTAATAATTGTTTTACTCATCAAAAAACCACTTAATTGATTTCTTTCTGTGTCATAATCATAATCTCAACCATTTGTTGTTCTTAGATCTTTTTTCACTTCATCCCATACACCTGGAAATTAAGGTTTGAAATGATTTTTTTTCTCTCCTCTAGTAGATTTGATAAATAATGAGGACCAAATGTATTTCCTTACTCATATAAAGGTTTACTGAAATGAAAAATATTAGACCAACGTATCCTATAAATCATTCTTTAACACTAAATATCAATATATAATGTTCAAATTACTCCATTCGAACATTATATTATTTTCCAAAAATATATATGCCCAATTTAAGAGTATAAAAGGGCCTCTAAATTTTCTAAATCAATAGTAATATTAGATTCCCTAATCAAAAAAAGGTGTGTCTTATTGAAACATACCTAATATTTGATATCCTTAAAAACCTTAAATAAAACATTCATGCTTCCAAATCCTAAAAGGGGAAGTACTGTAGTAAAATCCTTATATATCACATTATTCTTATAAAAATAATATAATACAAAAATCCGGGAATCCAAAAACATAAATACATTAATTATTACACTTCAACTATAGTAACTTCATAAGCTTTAATTACATCATTTTTCTTCTTATGGGCAATATTTACATGATGATTTAGACAATAATTTTCATTATATCCCATCTATTTAAAATTATAGAATTGAACATTTGCAACATCTTTATTTCCCTTATAATCCTGAGCACATTGAACATTCTCTCCACACTTGTAAGAAACTCCAATTCGATTCAAGAAAGTACCGTGGTGTTTCTTCCCACAATTATCACATATGGGAAAATCATTTTTTCCATTTTTCACTTTACCCCCCTCTTGTTGCACTATTCCCTTCTTATCTTAATCTACCTTAAAGTAATAAGACATAGAAAATTCATTATCTTTTATTATAAAACATGAGAGTATATCTTTATATTATGAGAATGTTTGGGAGACCAAATCCTTTCAGGTATTTTTTTAACCCACTAACGGAACGATAAATCTTACTCCTAGGGTTACATATGTAGTTTGTAGCATGACATGATAACTATGTAATGTCATCCTCATACTTTGCAACATCTTCATCTTCTTTTTTACTCAGACTCAAAAATTACCTTTCCATATTTTATTACTATTAATGAGGAAATTATTTCACTATGAAAAGTTTTTTAGACTCCATCGACTACATATTGATACTTATTCTTCCTCCTTCATGTTTTGAATTAATGACTACCATTGATCTGTATCTCTAAATAGATGATAAACTACAATTACTACTTTTCCATTTCAGTACTCCCCAATGTAATAAATATTTAATCTATGGTTCTTATCCAATTCCTAGCCACAAATAGATTTTTAGTCCTGATTAATGTTGGAAGTTATTTTCTCATGAAGTGGATTAACAGTGATCCTCTGCATTGTGGATTAGGGTTATCCATAAAGGTACAATTATTATTCATAACCAATGTTAGTTGTCCCAATATGGTTATAAGCTATTCAAAACCAATCTTAGGACCAACTCCACTATCATTATCTTACATAGGAGGGAAATATCTATATAGATTACATACATTGATACAAATTCCATTCCTTCCAATAGGATCCATTTATATACAATGGACTATACTATATTAGGTTATGAATCATAATGCATTATTCTAAACTAATAAAAACTGAAATGGAAAAATTTTGGAATATATAATCTGATAATAAAAAATGGGTTTTCGGGGACATATTTAACCACAAATCATTCATAATGGTTCAGAATGAAAAGTTTAATTATCATAAGCATATTCCATGGGATTTTCAAACTCGCTGTGTAGTAAGACCCGTTTTCACATACCAGGTTATCCCGAGTTAGGCCTGGAACACCATTTCAGAGTTTCCACTCCTATGTACATTTCTTCTAGAACCACATCCAAATGTAGTATATAGACATGGATGTATTTCTGGGAATAACCACATAATATCTACATTGAACAAATTTGTTGGATGTTATTTTATACTTATCCTCAAATCATATCATAGGATAATGTTACTGAATCCATGTTTTTCAAAATCTAGTTTCCAAGGATTGAAATAAACTTAATCTGATACCAATTTCACTTCCCCAACCAAAGAATCCTGAATTCGGTGAATTATTTTAATACATTGGCATGATTACACGGAATTAAATCCTGAAGGACTGATCAGTTTAAGAGTCTTGGAGAATATATTTCATATATGCACATCACATTACAATTCCCAATATAACATAAAACGTAGATAATTCATTTTGAAAGTAATTATTCTTTGAGAATTACCCTTATTATCAATCATAACACCCCTCTTTGCATACATGGAAAATAAAATATAAGAAATGTGTGATATGAGATTTTGAGAAATGATATGCAATGTAAAAAAAGCTATCATAAATAAAAATAAACATCTAAGGAATGGTATAAAACAAAAACACAATCCTTTTTACAAAATATTTAGTATAATAAAATAATAATATATCAAATAATTACATTTAAAAATTAACATGGATATTCTACTAGTCGAATAATCACATGTAATTTTAATAACTAAACTCATAATATGGGAATGTAAAATTTCAGATTTTAGTTCCATAACATAAAGGCCTCATGCCAAGACCATAAATAAATGGGGAAAACCCAAACTAGTTTTCCTCATAAGATCTATTGATGAATCGAGGCATTATAGTAGGCCCCTCTCATCAAATACTTTTTGCAATTCCTTTCTCAAATAAAAAGGGTGAAACATAACATAAACATTCATATTAAAACAAGCATAAGACATGTTAATTCTTAAACCATAAACCATGAATGGTATAAAATATGACATCCAAAATCAAAGATATCTTAAATTTTTCGGTATAAAATGGAAGACCGTATCATTATAAATCAACCCCAATTAAGAATATAATCCTACAAAGGAAAATAGGCACTCGGGGTGTATAAGTAAAAATTAATTCCTACCTTAATTTTTTGAAAAGGTCATAAATACCTCATTTAGAAAACTACACACGAATTTCTTTTAAAATGATTTATAAAAAGTCAAACATGTGTAAAAATAAAAATAATCAAATTTTCAATAATATTACGAAATACATTCTAAAAAACATGGACATGAATTATAATGATTTCCCAGTTGATACAAACATATAAACGACCTAAGATAATAATGATATTGTGAAATTAACTGTAATAAACTGAGATTTTATGATAAATATTCATTTTAATTTCATTGATGTCTTGTGTTGTACGCTACACCAAAATTAGCTTGTACGATATGCAACACCGTATTAGCTTGCAGTATACGCAACAATATTTGTGGCTCATGTTACACACATTTTCATGTTTATTTGGTGGAAATTATTTTTTACAACATTAAGTATATTTTTTTAATGTATAATTTAAATAATTTTTGATTATGTTATACACAACACCAAACAGAGATTTCACTACACGCAGCCTGACTTGGATTGCATTACACACAACAAGACCTTCCTCGATAGCGTGTGTAGTACGCAATACCGTGTTTCACTAAATGAGATATTTTTATAATATTATTATGAACTAGCAGTTATGAATAGTTATACCCACTTTTTGAAATTTTATAAATTTTATCAATCAAAATGGACTTCATGTTTGGATTCAGAATATCGAAATTAGCCTTGGGTGAATTTGTGTTATTTTTTTGAAAACATTCAATTTTTGATAAATAGTGAAAACATGAGGTTAATATTAAAAAACTGACATTTTATTTAAATAATTATTTATTTTATTTAAATTTATTTTATGTCCAAATTGATACATAATACTGATATAAGTTTAATGTAATTCATTGGAGTCATTTATAAAAATTATAGAGATATAAAATTTTTATTGAACTTTTTACAGTCTTTTACCCACCTCCTATGAGAATTTGAAAATTTACATAAAACATAATTTTACTGCTTCTGTGAGTGAAATTTTGAAATTCCGAGAGACACTGTTAATATCAAGGAGTAAAATGTGGTTAAATAAGATAAAAATAATTTTCGGTGACTATTATATTTTTACTTTTATTTACCACGGTTAAAACTAAATAGGGTAATTAAGGGTAAAAATGATATTATTATTACCCAAACACATGTCCAAATTCAATTAGATAAGTTTAATTCTACCAAAAAAACATTAGGAATATAATATTATCATTTAGGTCTGGTTGGATTAGATTAGGAAATTTATAATTTTTCAATTCAATGAAGAGTTAAAAGATTTAAAATCAAAGTTTAATAATTAAAAAATTATTAATAGAGGGATACACATAAAATAAATTCGACTATAAATATTAATTATAAATCTAAAAATATTTCCTTCATCATGGTATTTTATTTATAAATTTTATACAATAAATAAGTTAATTTATTTATGACACAATGATGATGCATCAATTACCTTATTAATGAAATATTAACATAATTGATTTTATAAATACCCTAATAAATGTAATTTGATGCTTTTTATAAATTTAAATATTTTTTAGGTTAATATGACATGTTAGTATTGATTTAATCAACTTTTTTAGAACTAATAATGCGGTTATGATTTTCACAAAAATCAATTACCAAATAGTATCACAAATGACATAAAATAGTTTTTAAAAGAAATATTATATTATTAATTGTTATTATATTCCTAAAAATATAAGGTTCTGCCACATAACTTTGATAAGATTATATATATTAATAATGAACCACTTGGGGTTCGTTTGGCTTGTTATAGTATGTTTATTACCCATATAGTGTAAGAAAACAAGAAAACACGATAAAAGTTAAAATATTTAACTTAGAGTTATATCTAAATGATAAGGTTAAAATTGTGACATAAACATGTCTACAACCTATTGGATGAGATTATTTTGACCCATCCCAACTTTAGATTAGAAATAAATTAATTTGGAGCTATTATAAACCAAATATGACTTTATTATAAAATAATATTTTAAGTTTTTCATAAGGTTCCCCTCTCCTCCCTTATAAAAGGGAACCTCCTACCTCTTATCTTTACACAATTTTGAGCTTTCAAGATCAGACAAACCCTGACCATTTCTTTTATCAACTTCACTAGAAAAATTATAGTTATTCTGGTCTCAACTAAAGACCAACTATAGTGCCTTAAGAGGAAGCTTAAAAGAGGTGCGTCGAAGAAGAGGTAATCTCGTCTACTGATTCATTCAAGTTTTATTTCTTCTTCAACTTCTTCTTATTTAGTTGTTTCATTATAAAGTAATAACATATGTATCACTAATATACTGATATGTTATTATAAATATGAAACAACCCCATTTCACCTTCTATCCATCCTACGGAAAACAAAATCACTATGCGTGCGTACTTATGGAATACCGTCTCCACGCCATGGTGTAATATGTTTTTCCAACACAACCTTACATGGATGAGTATAATGGTGTCATTAATAACAATATATTGTTATTATAACATAATAATTATTCTGAGATATTATATCATCCACTCAAATTCAATTCAAAAATTATATAAATGATATTATCGCTCGTGCGTACGTACGGATTACCGTCTCCATGACGTGATGAGATTCATTCTCCATGTTAACCATTCAAAAATGATTATAAAGTATATATAATGAATAATAATGAAATATATGAAATGATAAATCTACTGGATTTATGTATATATATGTCATTTACTTACTTCCATTCAAGTCAATAAGGAACGGAAAACAGTGTTCTAGAATACGTACGACGTACAATCTCCATGAACGGTGTATTTCATTTCATATCTCTATCTATTATATATATATATATACTGAATATATATGATATATAAATCATGATTTAAATTCTAGAAGTAATTAAATAATGATATAAGTAACAATAATATCAACAACAACAAGTCAAAACACGTACAATTAATTAAATGATTTTACCCAAAACACTACGTTAACAATGAATTTACAAAAGAACAGGTAATATAAATTAATAAGTGAACCATATATAATATCATAACAATGAATATAATTCATTAATAACTAAATGAAATTATTTAAATCATTATATAGGCAGTTCGGATACGTAAGAAGCATATCGAACCTAAGGTAAGGGATAATTATTCCAATCTCGTTCTTATCTGAGATTGTTTATTCGTAAGTATTTACCGGGGTTATGTTTATCATCCATGTCCATGTTTTCTAAAAAAATGTCATCAAATTTTTTCTATTCTTCCATGTATTTTCACAGTCATTTTTACGCTTTTTGGACTTTTACCACATGGAATGCAAAGAATCTTTCTTTTGTTTACCATATGAGGGACTTTTTGACTTTTCTTGAAAAAGTACAAGGAGGATGTTTTCTTTAAATTATACGTCATGAATGGATTTTTATGGTTTCATAATGCCTCATTTTAATAATGTTAAATCTAAAATATTTCGTGGTTATTTTCAATAAAATCCCTTTCTTTTAAAATTTCATGGCATTTTGGGAAAAGAAAATGATTTTTTAGAAGAAAGGATATTTATCCCAATAATTATTTTCATGTGTTTTATCAAAAATAAATTCCATCTATGATGACATTATTAAATATGTGTATGTTTCAAGTATAATGTCTCTATGTTTTACGTGGTTTCTCTTTTTTTATGATGAAATGATATCTATTTGTTTTATATGTGTTATGTGATGATGGAATGATGTTTATGAAACCCATTTTATTGTTTGGGTTATGATGAATGATTTATGTTTATGTTGTGGAACACGTAAGAAATATTTCATTATGAGATGGGTGGGATCTATATCTCCCTCTAATGCATTGGTTAAAGATTTATATCTCATGATATAGACATGGATGGAACGACATGTTAATCCGGTTCAGTGATATAGGACCGGAATGATTAGTGAACTCAATTCAGAAAGGGACTTTGTCCACTAACATGGTCTTGGAAGTAATTACTTGGATACTGTGGAAATCATATCATGTTCGTAATGGTTTTCCACAATTACATGTTTTATTCCCAAGAAATTTTATCATTATTGATGTTCCTATATGATATATGCATTACGTACTTCCAAGATTTATGTCTTTGCTCAAGATTTTGATGTTTAGATATTATGTTCACGTTTTTGCATTCAAATGTTTATGGATTGTTTTATGTTCTATATGTTTACCCTTATTGAGAATTCTAGCTCACCCTTTTTATGTTTTATTTTCCCCAAGATATAAAGAAAGGTTTTATGTAAAAAAAAAAGGGGAAGATATTTATTGGAGATGTTGAAGATCTTTCACTGTGACTAGAAAAATATGTTCCAAGTTTCCAATGAAACTAAACTATTATGATCCTTGAGTGTTTGTTTTTGTTATATATTCGGTAGTCTGCATAAGTAATGTAATGTCCAAGTACGTCATGTTTGGGGACTCTAAATTAACCCATACTATAGATCTGATTCCCTATTTACGTGTCTCAAAATCCTGTGTAATGGTTTTAAAAAAATATTTACATTTACTATAAACATAATAATATTTATGACGTCATTTATTATTAATTTATGAATTTATATTACAATTTTATTTAGCAATTCCTTGTTAAAGAATCGTTTCAGGTAATAATTGCTTTATTTATCAGACGTGTTTTGACTTGTTATTCTTGATGAAATTCCATAGATAATTATTCAACTATTTCATGAATGCATAGTATGATTTATATATCATATATATTATACATATAAATACCTATCATAGATAGATATACGAAATGAAATACACCATTTATAAAGATGGTAAACCATACAAACACATGTAGGATGTTTCTATTTTGTTATCATATTGAATAGAAGAATGTAAATGAAATATATATATATATATACATATATTAATGTAGACTTATTATGCCATATATGCCATATTTATTGAGTATATACATTTTTATAATCATTATATATTGGTTGCAATAGAGGATGAATCACATCACATCATGGAGACGGTAAACCACACATATGCAACAGTGATTAATCATTCACTAAATAGTTTAATGGTATGAAATTTTATGGAATATGAATTATAATGAAACAATATATTTTTAATTTTTTTATTTAATTCCATTATACTTATTATTATACCCATTGAAAAAGGTATAGATGAAAAATAGTTTACAACACAATGTGGAGACGGAAAGCGATATGTATGCACGCGTGGCGATATTGTTTTTCATAGGATGTGTAAAGGGATGAATATTGTTTTCCCATGATTATAATCCCATATCTGAATATAGTATATTTTGGATTTATTACTTTATTATGGACAAAATTTAGTAAAAGGAAGTAGAATATCAAATGAACAATGAAATAATTGGAATGAAATTTCTTCTTCTTCAAGTGACTCCTTTTGATTTGAACAAAAGGAATCCATTGGATGGCTTTATACCTAATGTGTGGCCTCTGGGATGAAATTATGGAATTTGGGAGGTTAACTGGGCATGGATTGTCTGAGAAAAAGGGAATTGGAGGTGTGAATAATAGAGGAGAGATGCCCTTTTAAAAGAAAGGGGAGGGGTACTTTTGGAAATTCAAAAAATGATTACTTTCATATAAATGGATTTTCGGTTTCAAATTGATCCAATGTGAGTTATTTAGAGTATAATATGATTATATTCTAAAATACTCTCCAAAAATGGGTTTTAATGAAGTTTAGGTCCCAAAAATAACCTTATAATTTAGATTTAACCCCTAGTTAAACGTTTTAACTCTTACCATATCTACTTGTATTTTTATACTATAAGGTCAATATAGTGACAATAAAATCACAAAACAACCCTAATTGGATCACTTATTTCATATTTAATACAACAATAATTATTTGGATGAACCTAATATTTCTATTAATTTTATATCATTTAATAAAATAGTATTTATTTTAAAATCTCATTTATGGCATCTTTGACACTATTTAATACATGAGTTTTGTTAAATTCCAAAAAAAATTATTCTATATAAAAATTACATTATATCATCAATAAAATGTAAATTTAACAAAAAAATAGTGTATGGAATAAAATATTTCATATTTTATTTATTTTAATATAATTAATATCATTTAATTGATTATTCCATTAGTAAATCAATTACTACGTCATCGTTGGGTTGTCGTTTAATTTTATTATTTATTTACTAAAATTATAAATAAATTTCAATTTTGTAGATATGTATTTCATTATTATAAATACTATTTATATTCGAACATATCACTTATATAAACTTATATTAAAAATGATATAATTATTCATATTTTAATATGGAATTTGAAAATCTTCTTTAAATAAAATATAACAAATGTCATAATCTTCCACAAGTTACTTATAAAGTATCATATTTTTTACATAAGATTGATTTTGGTCGAAACATACTTATCCAATGAAATTAGGAAAGGTATTAGGGAACTTTTATATTTTTATAATATAATTTTTACCTTTAATTAACCTAGTTACCTTTAATCGTGGTAAACAAATTTCAAAAATTATTATTAAAAAAATTGATCGTATTTAAAAAAATTGATATTTATTAAAAAAAATATGTTCTTGTTTTTAAATTCCATTTAAAGTAGTGGTAAAATTCCTTTTAATGATTATCTGTAGATGTGGTTAGAAGGTGGGTAAAAGAAACGTCAGAATGTTCAATAATTTTTTAATATTTATTTCTATTATATAAATAAATCCATTTACCTATATTGGGTTAATAATTTTATTAAATATAAATTGTAAAATAAAAATAAATTAAATGTAAAATAATTATTGAAATGAAAAATTCAATTTTTTAAATAATGCAGTATTTTTAACTTTTCCACAAAAATTAAATCTTTTATGAAAATTACCAGAATATCACTCAATGAAAATTTTGATATTCCAAATTCAAAAATCATGTCTATTTTGAAAAATAAAATTTATAAAATTGAGAATATAGTTAATAATACTTATAAAATATTTTTTAAACGACTAGTTTGATAGGTCATAGAAAGGTCGAACTCAGTGTCACATGTAACACATGCTATTGAATTATTTGACATGTAATTTTCCATTGAATCTTTCAGTGTAATAATGAATCAGTCCTTTGATGAAAACTATGATTTTTTAGTCTCTAACTCATGTTTCCAGTGCTAAAAATTATAATTTTTACAAATTAACATTGATACCTTGTGAGGATATCGAATATAAATAGAAAACAATTTTCTATATGTATTACATCTCACAATAATATCACACAAATTGAAGATCCATTAGGTTTATTTTTATGAAGGAATAGTAACATTAGAATATAATTTTACAATTTTTTTGAACATTTATCAACAAGTGAATGAAATTGGACTACCTTATAGATATCACATTGGATAAAATAATCGTTTCCACGTGGGAAATAATAAATATGAGTTGATTGAGCATAGATACTTAGGAAAGGTTTCCATAGATAATAATAATTAAATATTATAAATTGGAATATTATGAGAACAAGGATATAAATAGGATATAAAATTTTGTTCTACTGAGAAAAGCATAGATTATAAATCAATATAATAAGAAAAATTTCATGAATCAAATGTGTGATGCTGTAGTTGTCAACAATAATTATCTAAGAGAGTGTAACATTAAGATACCATAAAATGTGTAATAATTATTAGTATTGGGAACATGATTTTTTGGAACAACGACATTAGATACCACATTTAAGATAATCTAAAATGTACTGATGAATACATACCTCATTGGATATAAACTATTAACAAGTGAATTAGTGGTGATATAGGACCTCAAACATTATTCATCCTTACCAATGTGTGATATATGAAATCAATTAATCATCATATCATAATGTAACAATGGGAATAAAAATGGGTTTAATTTATCACATCATAATGAATCCATTTCATGAAATAGGGTTGTATGTCATTTTCAAAAGTATTTCAGATAAGGCAAATCATTTATAATTCCATTATTGAACCCTACATGATATAACAATGAAAAATAAATGGTTATCTAAATATATTTATTGGCATCGTAGTTAAATACCATTCAATTAAACTATTAGAATAGTTGATATTTATAGAATATAAATAATGTTTCTATATATTTGTCAATAATTTCCCTAATTAATCAATATTGAATACTATGTGAACACCCTTGATTCAGAGAGAGGAAATAAATATTATATATAGAGGAAAATTCATGAATGAATGCTCGTATTTATACAGGGAGGATGATTTGCAAAGGAAATGTTGGTTATATATCATTACTTTAAAAATAACATTTCACTATACATCTTATGAATGTAGTGGATCATATTTTTTTTAATATCCTTGATCATGTATATGATATTGAAAAGGTGAATGAAATTGATAAAAAAACTTTTTAGGTTTTTTTAAATAATATTCAAAATTTCAAATATACTTGATCAATTTAATTATTTTCAAAAAAAATATTTCATAAAATTATAAGAGAGAAAATTTATATAATTTTCCATGAAAACATAGAGAGATTGTTTAATATAAAATATAAAACACAACAAAAATATACATTCACATGGAAAAATTAAATGATATTTTTTTTGAAAATGAAAACTATAAAGGAAGTTATATTTATATTATTTTATATAAATTTAAAAGAAAAAAATATAGGTAAAAATGACCCTTTTAATTTTCTTAATAAATAAGGATGTACAACAAATTTTGAATTCAGGGTAAAATACAACAATAAAAAAATGTAACGCCCCGACCCCAGTTACCTCGAGTCGGTGCATTATTACATAACATTGGCATGATCACGAGAAAGATCAAGTCTCGAAAGACCGATTATTTTAGTAGCCTTGGAATAACTAGATACATCCATAAATTTTTACATTACAACATAAAAAAAACATCTTGTCTTCATATCCCCTCATACTATCCATGCAGGTCATTCATAAATTACTTCTTCATAATCCTGGGAAAAATTAAACATTGAAAGGGGTGAGCTCAGATGCTCAGTAAGGATAACATTATAGCAGAAGCTTTCATAGATAAGCATAAACACTTAAGTCAGTTTATAACTAAAACAAAAGCCTTTTAAACTTGAACTTCAGCATAAAATGGAAAAGATAAAATAAAATAATGCAATTTAATTTCTCACATGGATATTCTACTAGTCGAACAATCCCATGCATTATCAATAACCACTTTCATAATGATGGAATGCATAATGCCAGACTATCATAACCACATAGCCAAGGCCTCGTGCCAAGACTGCAAATAAGATTTTTCCAAGGCCTTGTGCCAAGACACTAGTTTGTCTCATGAGACCTACCGATGCATCGAGGATCTATAGCGGGCTCCACCCGTCACTTATTAAGTCCAATGCATTCCTCATATGAATAGGTTTAAGCATACACATTCGTATTAAAACTAGCATACAAAATGTCAATACTTTAACCACAAACCATGAATGGTATAAAAATAGAACATCCACAGTCAAACATAACTCATTTGATACAATATGGAAGATTTTATTGTATCACATTAACCTCAATCATGAATAATGAAGGATGTTGACATAGATGAAAATAATCATCATAACTATTTGAGAGAAATATCCCCCTTTTCTTGAAAACTTTTAAAAGTCACACTATTTGTCAAGAAGACATTCAAAAATAGATTTTTGAATCAAAGTGTCCCATACCACTTTGAAACTTTTAAAATGATTTTTTATTTTAAAACTTTAATGTCCATATAAATAAATCCTTAAAACCATTTTTAAAATATGGACATTAATGAGCATTATTTAGAAGAATAATTCTTTAAAACATTTTAAAATGGTATTTTGGTTAGAGTTTCTAACCAAAAGAGATACACTTGAATACAAATACTTGAGGTAATAAAAACTTTGTAATATCATGAGAATAAAGGGATTCCTGATATACTATGTCCAAGTACATTATATACACCACATAAAAGTGATTTGGTGTATATCAAAAAATAAGTCCCAATTGAATGTAAATTGAGATGAAATCTCTCATAAAGGCCGTATCCTTAGGTTAAGGATAAATCAACGACATAATTATGTGTGAAAAATATAAATACACTAAATATGATTGAATATTCAGTGCAAAACAATCAAAGGATATTCACACATATTCTCATAGAAACAACACCAACGAATTTGATGTTTAACTCAACAAAAGGTGAAAGAGTTAAAATCACTCTTATCAAATTCATATTAATGACTTGAGAATTATCAATATAGTGATTATGTGTATCAAAAGTATATACACAGGAAGGGGAGTGGAAATTATGACATAATCAAATGAATAGTGATTGCACACATAATCTTTGAGTAATATAATCAATGAAATATGCGTAAAGCCGAATGAGTGGAAATTGAAATGTCAAATTCCCTTATCAATTTGGTAACTTACGAAACATACAACTATGAAAGAAGGATCATACCATGACTATTTAAGTACCCATAAATTAATGTATATTACATAATGAATACAATCATGGGCAGTACACATACACCACATGTAATAATTAAGTGGTGAACAATGGAATTCTCACGAAATTAAGAGTGAGATAAGAAACTCCTTACCACGTTAATCAACTGAGTCGTATGGCCAAAAGTTAATAACCACCAAATGATTTACATAATAACATGAATATAAAGAGAATAATGATAATATATATCAAATGGCCGTACACAATACACCACTTTCATTAATTTAGTGGCGAACAATGGAAATCTCACGAAATTGAAAGTGAGATAAGAAAATCCCTTACTTTGTAATTTTTACTTCGTCGACGGTAGGTTTACCTCCTGTATAATGGTGAAATAATTGTTATTGAATTATACAAGAATAATTTACTTTAATATGATATCATATAAGATCTTTTAACATTGATTTGTTAATAATATCTTAGAATTATCGTCATTTCGGGTGTTAACGGGTTCATTTTACATTATATTCTTTGTTATGTGAGCCATATTCGTTATTAATGGGATGTATATTATTCATATCCAGAATTATATAAAGTACTTAGATACTATTTTTAAATTATCAAATTATAATTATACTTAAATTGATATGATCGAGAATGAATCTCATCGCGTTCGTGGAGACGGTAGTCCGTAAATACGCACGAGCGACAATATCATTCTTTTGATATTAAAATAATATATAATTGGATGTTATATCATATATATATAATCATTATCATGTTATATTTATTATTTAAATGAGTTACACATCATTATTATACCCATCCAAATAATAATATATTGAATAATAATTACACCATGACGTGGAGACGGTAAGTCGTGCGTACGCACGTATGGTGACATGTTATTCAAAGGATGGATAGAATACTGAATATGGTTTTACCATATTTATAATAACATCACAGTATTTATATGATACTGGACTTATTATTTTATAATGGTAATACCAAAGAAAGAGTAAGTGGAAGAAAAAATGAACTTGAAAAGGGGTGGTGAAAACATTACCTCTTCTTCGGGTTCTTCCTTTTGATTTGATAAAAAGGGCTCCTTAGGTTGGATTTATGGTCAATCTAAGGCCTCTAGGATGTAGTGAGGGAAGATGAGATAGTATTTGGGCAGGGGTTGGCCGAACCAAAGGGCTTTTAAGGTGTTAAGAAAAGAGAAGGAGGAGTGCCCTTTTATAAGAGGGGTGAGGGGCACCATTGGAAAAGCTAGAAATATTAATTTATAATAAATTCATATTCGGTTTATAATGGCTCCAAAGATTATTATTTAAATTTTAAGGTGGGGATGGGTCGAAAACAACTCAACCAATAGAATTTAGACAGGTTTGGGTACTTATATTAACCATATCTTTAAATATTAACTCTATGTTAATTAGTTTCACTTTTACAATGTCTCTTTGTATTTTTATATAATATGGTTAATAAACTTACTATATACATCCAAGAGACCCCCAAGTGGTCCATTAATGATTAAAATATCATGATATAAGTCTCTTGTCCGATAATTAGATTTTTAGGAATTTAATATCAATTAATAATATAATATTTGTTTCAAGAACTCTTTTATGTCAATTTTGACACTATTCTATAGTTGATTTTATTGAAACTCATAACAGATTGATTACTTCGAAAAAAGTAAATTTAGTCAATCCTAATATATCATAATATCCTAGAAAATTAGTTTAATTCATTAAAAGTTTTATATTATATTTATTTGGGTATTTATAATATCAATTAATTTAATTTTTCACTATTTTAGTAATTACTGCATCATCATTGTGTCATAATTAAAATAAATTATTTAATGTCTAAAAATTATAAATAAAATATCCTTATGTAGGAAATCTTTTTATCTCTATAATTAATATTTATAATCTAAAATCCAACATATATAACCCTATGTAATAATTGATTTTCTAAAAGATATATGCTTGTGTCATTTTTGTATTCATTTTAACTTAATTAAAATAAAGTATCCCTATCACCTACAAGTGGCACCATGGGGTCCCCAAATCGACCCAAAGATGCCTATTTTCGAACCTGTATCAACAAATAAGGCTAGGACACGTTTTAGGGTAATTTAGTATTGTTATAATATTATTTTTTAACCCTTATTTACCAGATTTACCCTTAACCATGGTAAATAAAATATTTACCACAATAATTATTCAAAATGTCTAAAAATAAAAGATACCTATTTACAAAATTTGGAAATCCTGATTACAAATATGGAATACATTTTTCTAAATTCAAAACACAGAAGTGGCAAAAATTAATTTAAAATTAATTCCTGTTGTCAAAACAAAAAGCGTGTTTTTAAGAGACAATAACTATCAAAAGATTGACACTTGTTTATGTTCGGTTTAATTGTAAAATTATGTCCAATGACCAACATTATTTTAAATGGTAAAAATATATTCTAAATATACTTTAAAACCACTCAAATTCATAATTTATCTCTATTAATTATTTTGATTAAAAAAGTTGTTTTTAATTAAAATTTACTAATTTTCACTATTCATCAAAATATGAAAGTTATCCGAAAAGTACCAAAATTTCACCTTAGGCTACATTCGATATTCCGAATCCAGAAATGAAGTCCATTTTAAAATATAAAATATATATAATTTCGAAAAGTAGGTATTACTATTCATAACGGCTAGTTTGATTGGTTATGGTGTGTTAGAACTCGGTGTTGCGTACAACACACGCTATCACATTATTCAAAGAGAAGCGTACCATAGAAGCTTGGGGTGTTACATTCACCCCTCCTTCAATAAATTGCGTTCTCGCAATTTTTAAAATTGTGCTTGGGAATATAATGGAAAGTCCCACATTGGAAAAAGAGTCAATAAAACTATCACTTTAATAGAAAGAAAGAGAGGTATAAGGGTCATCCAAGATAACCCATACTTGGATTCCATGTAGGAAAACATGGATATGGATGATAAACTAAGTGTCAAGTTCTGATGGAGAGGGATAGAAATAATTATCAGGAGAAAGTTAACAATAAGAAACCAAAAACTTGTGTTGGGACAAATGACCATTAGTCTCCTAGTAGGAAAGTAAACGGACAACATTTTTTTTGTTTTATGTTACATTACATTAGGACGAGGAATTCATTTATGATATTGACTAAGAACATTAAGAGATATACTTACTTTTTAAGTAGAGTTTCATTCTTTAATAAATTTCCACCACTAACTCAATTTTTTTAATGATGAGTATTCAAGAAGACTTGGTCACACTGGAAGAGCTAGAATAAACTTCTATAGAATCACATGATCCATGCAGGATAAACTATATATTTACATTGTCTTTGAAGATTAATCAAAACCAAAATGGTTAGTGAATTATATAATGATCCCCCAAAAGGATATTCCTTGAGATAAATATGCACTAATCTTAATTTCTAAAATTAAACCAACAATACCCCAAAGTTAAATAAATACCATTCAATAGTCAATTGTCCTTAAAATCTTTCAATATAATCCAATCTAATATTGAAACCCAAAACATAGAAGAATTTGATTATGTAGTCTCCCATGTTAAATTGTATCTCCAAATGACATCAAATACTCTTAAAGTCACATACTTAAAAGTAATTAACATCATCACATATTCTCTGTTATAGGTTAATCATTTCCATAAATAACCCAAATCAATATAAATCCATAATAAAAACGTAGATAAAAATCTACCATTACTCTATAAATGAAACCCCATTGTATCTTATTTTCATTGGGCATATAGTGTTCCCAACAAATCGAACATCTTCCAAAATAACATTTATCACTTAATCACAAAATCATTTTCCTATACCAAGGGTATTCATTTGATAAGACATAAGAACCCAAATCAACTTATTATTGATCAATAAAATCATTTAACTAAAAAAAATAGTCACACTAACAAGGGACTCCACGTAGTCTAGTGGTAGGCGATAAATCCCAATCGCACGTTGGTTGTGGGTTCAATTCCCACAGCTTTGTCCGACGCCATGGGTTGTCACACGGTCTACGTGTTGTCCTTTTTCAAAAACTATATTTTATAATATTAC
Organism: Viscum album; assembly: GCA_963277665.1. Taxonomy (NCBI): domain Eukaryota; kingdom Viridiplantae; phylum Streptophyta; class Magnoliopsida; order Santalales; family Viscaceae; genus Viscum; species Viscum album. Next base: position 4,581,511 of record CAUJRU010000001.1, read on the forward strand.
CAAAATGAGATAAATTCGTCAAAATAACGTAATTTAACCACAAATGTTATATCATACCTTGCATTTTCATCCCAAATTATAATAACTTATAATTTTCTCAAACCCCAATGATCATATAAAACCAAATGGTTATTTATACCTATATCTAAAAGAGAAGAGACAATTCTTCCTCAAATATCATTCTCACATGGAAAACTGCGGGGTTACAAATACAATAGAAAATTATTCCAAAGTAAACCCATCAACAAGGAGTGCTAATACTTTTTAAATTTTTCTCCAACCATTTATTTCCACATAGCTTCTTCTTTGACCAAGAAAATATCCTATAGAATAGGACATTCACTCGAGTAATGGCCAGGTCCCCTACATTTACGGCAAATGACAGTAAATGGACTCTTGGGACCATTTTTATCTTCTTCCATATTACTCTTCATTTTTATTTGGCAATTATTCACTTTATGTCCTTCCTTCCCACACGTAAAACATTTCATTGTCCCATTGAGACACTTTCCTCGGTGTCTCCTTCCACATTTACTGCATGATGAAAATTGAGGGTTCTTTTCTCCATGGTCTCCATTGCTGGAGCTCTTATCATTTATCACCTTTCTCTTCCTTGTTGAGTCTGGGAGTTGGTTAATATATATGTTGTTGATCATATTTTTGGAAAACTGATTTGGCATAAAGATGATATCTTTTACGCCTATCAACATTCCATTTTTTTGCTCATTTCCAACACCGTTCCCACCTTGTACATCATTCTCAAAGTCACTATGACTTCCTTGGAATCCATCCATTGACTAAAAACAGAAAGCATTGTGTGAGTAATAGTAGTCGTAAAATCATATAGAGATTAAAATGTCACCATATTCTCAATTTGAAACATATTAGGATTAACCAAGGTCATTTACTCTCATCTTATATATATATTACTTAAATCGGTTTGTAAAGAAAATGTAAATTATCCTAAGCATATCCCCCGAGAGTGTCGTAACCAAGAGTGCAGCAAGGCCCGTTGTCGTGCACCAGTTCCCGTTCGAGTCTAGCTCAAAGCAGTGTTTTCGGGTTTTACCCCTAGTTACATCTGTGCCAGACCTTCCTCTACCTTCTCGTATCCAGACAGGGATGTATTGCTCGGAAAACTCACAAAATCTCTACAATAACAAAATTCTAGGAAGTTCTTTTATACTAATCCTCAATGTTCATCTTAGGTCTACGTGCTTTAATCAGAGTTTATCTAAATCTGGCTTCCAAGGTTTGTACTAAACTTCCACTGATACCAACTGTAACGCCCCGACCCCAGTTACCTAGAGTCGGTGCATTATTACATAACATTGGCATGATCACGAGAAATATCAAGTCTCGAAAGACCGATTAGTTTAGTAGCCTTGGAATAACTAGATACATCCATAAATTTTTACATTACAACATAAAAAAAACATCTTGTCTTCATATCCCCTCATACTATCCATGCAGGTCATTCATAAATTACTTTTTCATAATCCTGGGAAAAATAAAACATTGAAAGGGGTGAGCTCAGATGCTCAGTAAGGATAACATTATAGCAGAAGCTTTCATAGATAAGCATAAACACTTAAGGCAGTTTATAACTAAAACAAAAGCCTTTTAAACTTGAACTTCAGCATAAAATGGAAAAGATAAAATAAAATAATGCCATTTAATTACTCACATGGATATTCTACTAGTCGAACAATCCCATGCATTATCAATAACCACTTTCATAATGATGGAATGCATAATGCCAGACTATCATAACCACATAGCCAAGGCCTCGTGCCAAGACTGCAAATAAGATTTTGCCAAGGCCTTGTGTCAAGACACTAGTTTGTCTCATGAGACCTACCGATGCATCGAGGAGCTATAGAGGGCTCCACCCGTCACTTATTACGTCCAATGCATTCCTCACATGAATAGGTTTAAGCATAAACATTCGTATTAAAACTAGCATACGAAATGTCAATACTTTAACCACAAACCATGAATGGTATAAAAATAGAACATCCATAGTCAAACATAACTCATTTGATACAATATGGAAGATTGTATTGTATCACATTAACCTCAATCATGAATAATGAAGGATGTTGACATAGATGAAAATAATCATCATAACTATTTGAGAGAAATATCCCCCTTTTCTTGAAAACTTTTAAAAGTCACACTATTTGTCAAGAAGACATTCAAAAATAGATTTTTGAATCAAAGTGTCCCATACCACTTTGAAACTTTTAAAATGATTTTTAATTTTAAAACTTTAATGTCCATATAAATAAATCCTTAAAACCATTTTTAAAATATAGACATTAATAAGCATGATTTAGAAGAATAATTCTTTAAAACATTTTAAAATGGTATTTTGGTTAGAGTTTCTAACCAAAAGAGAGACACTTGAATACAAATACATGAGGTAATCAAAAATTTGTAATATCATGAGAATAAAGGGATTCATGATATACTATGTCAAAGTACATTATATACACCACATAAAAGTGATTTGGTTTATATCAACAAAGAAGTCCCAATTGAATGTAAATTGAGATGAAATCTCTCATAAAGGCCGTATCCTTAGGTTAAGGATAAATCAACGACATAATTATGTGTGAAAGATATAAATACACTAAATATGATTGAATATTCAGTGCAAAACAATCAAAGGATATTCACACATATTCTCGTAGAAACAACACCAACGAATTTGATGTTTAACTCAACAAATGTTGAAAGAGTTAAAATTACTCTTATCAAATTCATATTAATGACTTGAGAATTATCAATAGAGTGATTATGTGTATCAAAAGTATATACACAGGAAGGGGAGTGTAAATTATGACATAATCAAATGAATAGTGATTCCACACATAATCTTGGAGTAATATAATCAATGAAATATGCGTAAAGCCGAATGAGTGGAAATTGAAATGTCAAATTCCCTTATCAATTTGGTAACTTACGAAACATACAACTATGAAAGAAGGATCATACCATGACTATGTAAGTACCCATAAATTAATGTATATTACATAATGAATACAATCATGGGCAGTACACATAACCCACATGTAATAATTAAGTGGTGAACAATGGAATTCTCAAGAAATTAAGAGTGAGATAAGAAACTCCTTACCACGTTAATCAACTGAGTCGTATGGCCAAAAGTTAATAACCACCAAATGACTTACAGAATAACATGAATATAAAGAGAATCATGATAATATATATCAAATGGCCGTACACAATACACCACTTTCAATAATTTAGTGGCAAACAATGGAAATCTCACGGAATTGAAAGTGAGATAAGAAAATCCCTTACTTTGTAATTTTTCCTTGGTCGACGGTAGGTTTACCTCCTGTATAATGGTGAAATAATTGTTATTGAGTTATAAAAGAATCATTTACTTTAATATGATATCATATATGATCTTTTAACATTGATTTGTTTATAATATCTTAGAATTATCGTCATTTTGAGTGTTAACGGGTTCATTTTACTTTATATTCTTTGTTATGTGAGCCATATTCGTTATTAATGGGATGTATATTATTCATATCCAGAATGATATAAAGTCCTTGGATACTATTTTTAAATCATCAAATTATAATTATACTTAAATGGATATTATGGAGAATGAATTTCATCGCGTTCGTGGAGACGGTAGTCTGTACATACGCACGAGCGACAATATCATTCTTTTGAAATTAAAATAATATATAATTGGATGTTATATCATATATACAGAATCATTATCATGTTATATTTATTATTTAAATGAGTTACACATCATTATTATACCCATCCAAATAATAATATATTGAATAACAATTACACCACGACGTGGAGACGGTAAGCCGTACGTACGCACGTATGGTGACATGTTATTAAAAGGATGGATATAATACTGAATATGGTTGTACCATATTTATAATAACATCACAGTATTTATATGATACTGGAGTTATTATTTTATAATGGTAATACCAAAGAAAGATTAAGTGGAAGAAGAAATGAACTTGAAAAGGGGTGGTGAAAACATTACCTCTTCTTCGGGTTCTTCCTTTTGATTTGATAAAAAGGGCTCCATAGGTTGGATTTCTGATCAATCTAAGGCATCTAGGATGTAGTGAGGGAAGTTGAGATAGTATTTGGGCAGGGGTTGGCCGAACCAAAGGGCTTTGAAGGTGTGAAGAAAAGAGGAGGAGTTCCCTTTTATAAGAGGGGTGAGGGGCACCATTGGAAAAGCTATAAATATTAATTTATAATAAATTCATATTCGGTTTATAATGGTTCTAAAGATTATTATTTAAATTTTAAGGTGGGGATGGGTCGAAAAAAACTCAACCAATAGAATTTACACAGGTTTGGGTACTTATATTAACCATATCATTAAATATTAACTCTAAGTTAATTAGTTTCACTTTTACAATGTCTCTTTGTATTTTTATATAATATGGTTAATAAACTTACTATATACATCCAAGCGACCCCCAAGTGGTCCATTAATGATGAAACTATCATGATATAAGTCTCTTGTCCGATCATTAGATTTTTAGGAATTTAATATCAATTAATAATATAATATTTGTTTTAAGAACTCTTTTATGTCAATTTTGACACTATTCAATAGTTGATTTTTTTGAAACTCATAACAGATTGATTACTTCGAAAAAAGTAAATTAAATCAATCCTAATATATCATATTATCCTAGAAAATTAGTTTAATTCATTAAAAGTTTTATATTATATTTATTTGGGTATTTATAATATCAATTAATTTAATTTTTCACTATTTTAGTAATTACTACATCATCATGGTCTCATAATTAAAATAAATTATTTAATGTCTAAAAATTATAAATAAAATATCCTTATGTAGGAAATCTTTTTATATATCTAATGAATATTTATAATCTAAAATCCAACATATATAACCCTATGTAATAATTGATTTTCTAAAAGTTATATGCTTGTGTCATTTTTGTATTCATTTTAACTTAATTAAAATAAAGTATCCCTATCACCTACAAGTGGCACCCTGGGGTCCCCAAATCGACCCAAAGATGCCTATTTTCGAACCTGTATCAACAAATAAGGCTAGGACACGTTTTAGGGTAATTTAGTATTGTTATAATATTATTTTTTAACCCTTATTTACCAGATTTACCCTTAACCATGGTAAATAAAATATTTACCACAGTAATTATTCAAAATGTCTAAAAATAAAAGTTACCTATTTACAAAATTTGGACATCCTGATTCCAAATATGGAATCCATTTTTCTAAATTCAAAACACAGAAGTGGCAGAAATTAATTTAAAATTAATTCCCGTTGTCAAAACAAAAAGCGTGTTTTTAAGAGATAATAACTATCAAAAGATTGACACTTGTTTATGTTCGGTTTAATTTTAAAATTATGTCCAATGACCAACATTATTTTAAATGGTAAAAATATATTCTAAATATACTTTAAAACCACTCAAATTCATAATTTATCACTATTAATTATTTTGATTAAAAAAGTTGTTTTTAATTAAAATTTAGTAATTTTCACTATTCATCAAAATATGAAAGTTATCCGAAAAGTACCAAAATTTCACCTTAGGATAAATTCGATATTCCGAATCCAGAAATGAATTCCATTTTAAAATATAAAATATATATAATTTTGAAAAGTAGATATTACTATTCATAACGGCTAGTTTGATTGGTTATGGTGTGTTAGAACTCGGTGTTGCGTACAACACACGCTATCACATTATTCAAAGAGAAGCGTACCGTAGAAGCTTGGGGTGTTACATTCACCCCTCCTTCAATAAATTGCATCCTCGCAATTTTTAAAATTGTGCTTGGGAATATAATGGAAAGTCCCACATTGGAAAAGTGTCAATAAAACTATCACTTTAATAGAAATAAAGAGAGGTATAAGGGTCATCCAAGATAACCCATACTTGGATTCCATGTAGGAAAACATGGATATGGATGATAAACTAAGTGTCAAGTTCTGATGGAGAGGGATAGAAATCATTATCAGGAGAAAGTTAACAATAAGAAACCACAAACTTGTGTTGGGACAAATGACCATTAGTCTCCTAGTAGGAAAGTAAACGGACAACATTTTTTTTGTTTTAAGTTACATTACATTAGGACGAGGAATTCATTTATGATATTGACAAAGAACATTAAGAGATATACTTACTTTTTAAGTAGAGTTTCATTCTTTAATAAATTTCCACCACTAACTCAATTTTTTTAACGATGAGTATTCAAGAAGACTTGGTCACACTGGAAGAGCTAGAATAAACTTCTATAGAATCACATGATCCATGCAGGATAAACTATATATTTACATTGTCTTTGAAGATTAATCAAAACCAAAATGGTTAGTGAATTATATAATGATCCCCCAAAAGGATATTCCTTGAGATAAATTTGCACTAATCTTAATTTCTAAAATTAAACCAACAATACCCCAAAGTTAAATAAATACCATTCAATAGTCAATTTTCCTTAAAATCCATAAATATAATCCAAACTAATATTGAAACCCAAAACATAGAAGAATTTGATTATGTAGTCTCCCATGTTAAATTGTATCTCCAGATGACATCAAATACTCTTAAAGTCACATACTTTAAAGTAATTAACATCATCACATATTCTCTGTTATAGGTTATTCATTTCCATAAATAACCCAAATCACTAAAAATCCACAATAAAAATGTAGATAAAAATCTACCATTACTCTATAAATGAAACCCCATTGTATTCTATTTTACTTGGGCATATAGTGTTCCCAAAAAATAGAACATCTTCCAAAATAACATTTATCACTTAATCACCAAATCATTTTCCTATACGAAGGGTATTCATTTGATAAGACATAAGAACCCAAATCAACTTATTATTGATCAATAAAATCATTTAACTAAAAAAATAGTCACACTAACCAGGGACTCCACGTAGTCTAGTGGTAGGCGATAAATCCCAATCGCACTTTGGTTGTGGTTTCAATTCCCACAGCTTTGTCCGACGCGACGGGTTGTCACACGGTCTACGTGTTGTCCTTTTTCAAAAACTATATTTTATAATATTACCAAAATGAGATAAATTCCTCAAAATAACATAATTTAACCACAAATGTTATATCATACCTTGAATTTTCATCACAAATTATAATAACTTATAATTTTCTCAAACCCCAATGATCATATAAAACCAAATGGTTATTTATACCTATATCCACAAGAGAAGATACAATTCTTCCTCCAATATCATTCTCACATGGAAAACTGCGGGGTTACAAATACAAGAGAAAATTATTCCAATGTAAACCCATCAACAAGGAGTGCTAATACTTTTTAAATTTTTCTCCAACCATTTATTTCCACATAGCTTCTTCTTTGACCAAGAAAATATCTTATTGAATAGGACATTCACTCGGGTAATGGCCATGTCCCCTACATTTACGGAAAATGACTGTAAATGGACTCTTGGGACCATTTTTATCTTCTTCCATAGTACTCTTCATTTTTCTTCAGCAATTATTCACTTTATGTCCTTCCTTCCCGCACGTAAAACATTTCATTGTCCCATTGAGACACTTTCCTCAGTTTCTCCTTCCACATTTCCTGCATGATGAAAATTGAGGGTTCTTTTCTCCATGGTCTCCATTGCTGGAGCTCTTATCATTTATCACCTTTCTCTTCCTTGTTGAGTCTGGGAGTTGGTTAATATATATGTTGTTGATCATATTTTTGGAAAACTGATTTCGCATAAAGACGATATCTTTTACGCCTATCAACATTCCATTTTTTTGCTCATTGCCACCACCGTTCCCACCTTGTACATAATTCTCAAAGTCACTATGACTTCCTTGGAATCCATCCATTGACTAAAACCAGAAAGCATTGTGTGAGTAATAGTAGTCGTAAAATCATATAGAGATTAAAATGTCACCATATTCTCAATTTGAAACATATTAGGATTAACCAAGGTCATTTACTCTCATCTTATATATATATTACTTAAATCGGTTTGTAAAGAAAATGTAAATTATCCTAAGCATATCCCCCGGGAGTGTCGTAACCAAGAGTGCAGCAAGGCCCGTTGTCGTGCACCAGTTCCCGTTCGAGTCTAGCTCAAAGCGGTGTTTTCGGGTTTTACCCCTAGGTACATCTGTGCCAGAGATTCCTCTACCTGCTCGTATCCAGACAGGGATGTATTGCTCAGAAAACTCACAAAATCTTTACAATACCAAAATTCTAGGAAGTTCTTTTATACTAATCCTCAATGTTCATCTTAGGTCTACGTGCTCTAATCAGAGTTTATCTAAATCTAGCTTCCAAGGTTTGTACTAAACTTCCTCTGATACCAACTGTAACGCCCCGACCCCAGTTACCTAGAGTCGGTGCATTATTACATAACATTGGCATGATCACAAGAAAGATCAAGTCTCGAAAGACCGATTAGTTTAGTAGCCTTGGAATAACTAGATACATCCATAAATTTTTACATTACAACATAAAAAAAACATCTTGTCTTCATATCCCCTCATACTATCCATGCAGGTCATTCATAAATTACTTCTTCATAATCCTGGGAAAAATAAAACATTGAAAGGGGTGAGCTCAGATGCTCAGTAAGGATAACATTATAGCAGAAGCTTTCATAGATAAGCACAAACAATTAAGGCAGTTTATAACTAAAACAAAAGCCTCTTAAACTTGAACTTCAGCATAAAATGGAAAAGATAAAATAAAATAATGCCATTTAATTACTCACATGGATATTCTACTAGTCGAACAATCCCATGCATTATCAATAACCACTTTCATAATGAGGGAATGCATAATGCCCGACTATCATAACCACATAGCCAAGGCCTCGTGCCAAGACTGCAAATAAGATTTTTCCAAGGCCTTGTGCCAAGACACTAGTTTGTCTCATGAGACCTACCGATGCATCGAGGAGCTATAGCGGGCTCCACCCATCACTTATTAAGTCCAATGCATTCCTCATATGAATAGGATTAATCATAAACATTCATATTAAAACTAGCATACGAAATGTCAATACTTTAACCACAAACCATGAATGGTATAAAAATAGAACATCCACAGTCAAACATAACTCATTTGATACAATATGGAAGATTGTATTGTATCACATTAACCTCAATCATGAATAATGAAGGATGTTGACATAGATGAAAATAATCATCATAACTATTTGAGAGAAATATCCTCCTTTTCTTGAAAACTTTTAAAAGTCACCCTATTTGTCAAGAAGACATTCAAAAATAGATTTTTGAATCAAAGTGTCCCATACCAATTTGAAACTTTGAAAATGATTTTTAATTTTAAAACTTTAATTTCAATATAAATAAATCCTTAAAACCATTTTAAAAATATGGACATTAATGAGCATGATTTAGAAGAATAATTCATTAAAACATTTTAAAATGGTATTTTGGTTAGAGTTTCTAACCAAAAGAGGGAAACATGAATACAAATACTTGAGGTAATCAAAACTTTGTAATATCATGAGAATAAAGGTATTCATGATATACTATGTCAAAGTACATTATATACACCACATAAAAGTGATTTGGTGTATATCAACAAAGAAGTCCCAATTGAATGTTAACTGAGATGAAATCTCTCATAAAGGCCGTATCCTTAGGTTAAGGATAAATCAACGACATAATTATGTGTGAAAAATATAAATACACTAAATATGATTGAATATTCAGTGCAAAACAATCAAAGGATATTCACACATATTCTCGTAGAAACAACACCAACGAATTTGATGTTTAACTCAACAAATGGTGAAAGAGTTAAAATTACTCTTATCAAATTCATATTAATGAATTGAGAATTATCAATAGAGTGATTATGTGTATCAAAAGTATATCCATAGGAAGGAGAGTGGAAATTATGACATAATCAAATGAATAGTTATTCCACACATAATCTTGGAGTAATATAATCAATGAAATATGCGTAAAGCCGAATGAGTGGAAATTGAAATGTCAAATTCCCTTATCAATTTGGTACCTTACGAAACATACAACTATGAAAGAAGGATCATACCATGACTATGTAAGTACCCATAAATTAATGTATATTACATAATGAATACAATCATGGGCAGTACACATACACCACATGTAATAATTAAGTGGTGAACAATGGAATTCTCACGAAATTAAGAGTGAGATAAGAAACTCCTTACCACGTTAATCAACTGAGTCGTATGGCCAAAAGTTAATAACCACCAAATGATTTACAGAATAACATGAATATAAATAGAATCATGATAATATATATCAAATGGCTGTACACAATACACCACTTTCAATAATTTAGTGGCGAACAATGGAAATCTCACGTAATTGAAAGTGAGATAAGAAAATCCCTTACTTTGTAATTTTTCCTTGGTCGACGGTAGGTTTAACTCCTGTATAATGGTGAAATAATTGTTATTGAATTATACATGAACCATTTACTTTAATATGATATCATATATGATCTTTTAACATTGATTTGTTAATAATATCTTAGAATTATCGTCATTTCGGGTGTTAACGGGTTCATTTTACTTTATATTCTTTGTTATGTGAGCCATATTAGTTATTAATGGGATGTATATTATTCATATCCAGAATGATATAATGTCCTTAGATACTATTTTTAAATCATAAAATTATAATTATACTTAAATGGATATGATGGAGAATGAATCTCATCGCGTTCGTGGAGACGGTAGTCCGTACATACGCACGAGCGACAATATCATTCTTTTGATATTAAAATAATATATAATTGGATGTTATATAATATATAAAGAATCATTATCATGTTATATTTATTATTTAAATGAGTTACACATCATTATTATACCCATCCAAATAATAATATATTGAATAACAATTACACCATGACGTGGAGACGGTAAGCCGTACGTACGCACGTATGGTGACATGTTATTCAAAGGATGGATAGAATACTGAATATGGTTGTACCATATTTATACTAACATCACAATATTTATATGATACTGGAGTTATTATTTTATAATGGTAATACCAAAGAAAGAGTAAGTGGAAGAAGAAATGAACTTGAAAAGGGGTGGTGAAAACATTACCTCTTCTTCGGGTTCTTCCTTTTGATTTGATAAAAAGGGATCCTTAGGTTGGATTTCTGATCAATCTAAGGCCACTAGGATGTAGTGAGGGAAGTTGAGACAGTATTTGGGAATGGGTTGGCCGAACAAAAGGGCTTTGAATGTGTGAAGAAAAGAAAAGGTGGAGTGCCCTTTTATAAGAGGGGTGAGGGGCACCATTGGAAAAGCTAGAAATATTAATTTATAATAAATTCATATTTGGTTTATAATGGCTCCAAAGATTATTATTTCAATTTTAAGGTGGGGATGGGTCGAAAACAACTCAACCAATAGAATTTAGACAGGTTTGGGTACTTATATTAACCATATCATTAAATATTAACTCTAAGTTAATTAGTTTCACTTTTACAATGTCTCTTTGTATTTTTATATAATATGGTTAATAAACTTACTATATACATCCAAGCGACCCCCAAGTGGTCCATTAATGATGAAAATATCATGATATAAGTCTTTTGTCCGATCATTAGATTTTTAGGAATTTAATATTAATTAATAATATAATATTTGTTTTAAGAACTCTTTTATGTCAATTTTGACACTATTCAATAGTTGATTTTTTTGAAACTCATAACAGATTGATTACTTCGAAAAAAGTAAATTAAATCAATCCTAATATATAATATTATCCAAGAAAATTAGTTTAATTCATTAAAAGTTTTATATTATATTTATTTGGGTATTTATAATATCAATTAATTTAATTTTTCACTATTTTAGTAATTACATCATCATCATTGTGTCATAATTAAAATAAATTATATAATGTCTAAAAATTATAAATAAAATATCAATATGTAGGAAATCTTTTTATCTCTCTAATGAATATTTATAATCTAAAATCCAACATATATAACCCTATGTAATAATTGATTTTCTACAAGTTATATGCTTGTGTCATTTTTGTATTCATTTTAACTTAATTAAAATAAAGTATCCCTATCACCTACAAGTGGCACCATGGGGTCCCCAAATCGACCCAAAGATGCCTATTTTCGAACCTGTATCAAAAAATAAGGCTAGGACACGTTTTAGGGTAATTTAGTATTGTTATAATATTATTTTTAACCCTTATTTACCAGATTTACCCTTAACCATGTTAAATAAAATATTTACCACAGTAATTATTCAAAATGTCTAAAAATAAAAGTTACCTATTTACCAAATTTGGACATCCTGATTCCAAATATGGAATCCATTTTTCTAAATTCAAAATACAAAAGTGGCAGAAATTAATTTAAAATTAATTCCCGTTGTCAAAACAAAAAGCGTATTTTTAAGAGATAATAACTATCAAAAGATTGACACTTGTTTATGTTCGGTTTAATTGTAAAATTATGTCCAATGACCAAAATTATTTTAAATGGTAAAAATATATTCTAAATATACTTTAAAACCACTCAAATTCATAATTTATCACTATTAATTATTTTGATTAAAAAAGTTGTTTTTAATTAAAATTTAGTAATTTTCACTATTCATCAAAATATGAAAGTTATCCGAAAAGTACCAAAATTTCACCTTAGGCTAAATTCGATATTCCGAATCCAGAAATGAAGTCCATTTTAAAATATAAAACATATATAATTTCGAAAAGTAGGTATTACTATTCATAACGGCTAGTTTGATTGGTTATGGTGTGTTAGAACTCGGTGTTGCGTACAACACACGCTATCACATTATTCAAATAGAAGTGTACCGTAGAATCTTGGGGTGTTACAAAAAATTCTCGTTATCAATATTTATAACTACCTTTTTTGAAAAATAAAATGCATTAATAGACTATAAAATATTCATTTTAAATCAATATGAATATAAATTAAATCTCAAAAAGCGTTACTATAAGGTAATAAATATTATTATTTCATTGGTAGGAAAGACATTAAAAAGTACTAAGATTAGTTATCACATTTGAGAGATATCAGTTTTAAAATGATGATAGGAGAAGAAAACTTTTAGCTTGAGTAGAAATTAAATAATACCTCCTAATTGAAAAATTTGAAATTTATCTTCAAATACTATTAATGAAAGATTATTTATGATATAATCTTACATATAAGTAAAATATACACCATAAAAAAGTAAATCAATTCATAAAATGAAAAATATCATTGGAAATTAGAATCGATAACCAGAAACATTTTCACATAACATAACATTATAGGTAAGAAACATTTGGTAATGATTTTATAATTATGTATAATATATCCACATAAATGTTGTATTAAATAATATAAAAATTACTCATTACATAAAATGTATAAATTATATAAATATATTTAAATATTACGTTTTAAATATCATTAGAAGAATATTTAGCTAACACATATCCTTATGATTTTGGAAGCATTCAAATAAAAAACATTAAATTTGTGGTTTCATATGAATCATTAAATAACATGAGTAATTAGAGGATTGGGATTCAAAAAATTAATGGGAAAAAAGATAAATTATATGTAATGTTCAGGTTCCGGAATCCACCCAGAGGCGCCCAATACCCAGTTGGTCACATGGCCTCAAACGCATTTCCTCAAATGCCAGAGGCTGCCAACTAGCAGTGAGAGATTTGGGGGTGATGATGGGGAAACAATTCCCTCATTGTCATAGTAACATGGTAGACGTAATACAAATATACAATTATAGAAGAAGTAATGATAACATACAACAGTAAACAGCGGAAGACTAGAAGTAATAAAAACAGGAGCACATATATAAAATGTTTTATGATACATATGTATTGGAAAACAGCCAAACAAGTCACAGTGATGAATACAATCTAATCCAAGTAAAAAAGAAAATAGATAAACAACTCCTCAGCATCGTAAGACTCAGATTTGTGTCATGCTCTCCAGGTCCAATGCAGTCAAATACCTAATGTAGAAGGGTGCTTGACCTTGTCTATACATGCAACAATATAATCTATTTGGGCCCAAAAGCATGACCCAAACAGGGTTTGAGAATAAATTTTAGTAGGAAACCACCAAAATATCTATTCCTAATAGTCAGTGAGTATATAGAATGTAATAAGTAAAAGGGAGTTGTAAACAAGGAAGTACTCACTATTAACAATCCACAATTTAAAGCATTAAATTCACAATCAAGTAAGCATCTAATCAAAACAGGTAAACCTTTTGGAAGTACACACACAACCTATCCTCTCTAGTTCAATAAAAAATTACATGAAACCCTATGGGAAGCACACACAATCTGATGAAAAGATATGAAACAGTTCAAACATGTTCAAAAAGATTAAGGCACCATCCAACTCTTTGTTCTCCACATTTATAATGAGTGATTTGTTATATGAAAAGATCCCAATCATTAATTAGAATGGAATCTTATCTGTAACAACTAAAAATAAAATACAAATATATTTTAAGAATTAGTTTTTTTAATACTCCCAGCACATTTTGATAACATTATAGAAAATGATATATGTAGTATGAAATATATACAATCAAAACTAGTATATGCATAAACAGAACTAAAAGAAAACCACGAAAACATGACTAAAAATAAATGAAAGGACATATTAAGATCAATATATATATATATATATTTAATATAGCTCATGTGTTAAAATAATAATATGAAGAATCTAAAAAGAAACAGTAACAAATGAGGTGGTTGTGAACTGTTCAAATTTTCACCTCATAACATGTCCATTGAGAGGGATCATGTGTTAAAATTAGAATATCATGCTTCAAACCTGCACATTTATAGTCATGTATAATTGAATAAATTACAGTTAAATGAATACCTAATATTAGTAAGAAATATGAATAGATAAATTTCAGTTCCTAGTAGATATAAATTACAAAGAATATACAAACATGAATATGGAAAAACATGTACATTTGAATTAATTATAGATAAAACCTCCAAATATACAGACGTGATACATATAAGATATAGAAAAAATTAAAACTTCCATATTTATTGTCATGTATATTAAAATAAACTAATGTTAAAAAATGCCAAATATTAGTAAAAAAACTGAACAGATATATATTAGTTCCTGATACATATAAGCTACCAGAAATATGCAAACCTGGATTTTTACAATCTTGTACATTCTTAGAATTGATGTTTAAATTTCAATAAATATAAATTGAAAATATTAAATTAATCGTACTACACACCTTTTATATAATTCTCCCAGCCAAACCTTTTTCAATGGTACATTGCACAATCGTTGTGAATAATATTGCCAATGATTCTTGACCTGGAAGCCTAAGTTAAATTAATAAAATGATAAATCTACTAGTACTTAATTGATGAAAAAATTAAACATATTAATTTTATTCTTGCAAATGAAATGGTATCGTAATTTTCTAATCCAAGAGAAATATTATAATGTGGATAGAGAATCAGTAAAATCAATTGTAACAAACCAATTATAAGCTAGAAGAAGTCAAAATTATTGATAAACTCGGATATAAAACATTACAATTGAGGAAAAACTTATGGTAATTAAATTATACTAATTTGAAATTACAAATTATTAACACCAAGACTCCAAAATATGGAAAACATATTCATGCATAAAAAGATTATGCCTGGTGTAGACAAAATCTGGAACCAGAAAACGTGAATTCATAGTTCACAAAAAATACAACAGAAATTTGTGAGTACAATAAAGGGGATCACAGTAGTACAAAGTTGATTTATCATAAAAAATGCTCTAACTGTGTACAACATAAATAAAATAAGGGGAAACTAAAGAGGAATGATTGTGATGGTAACAAAGATTTGACATGCCTGAGGCTGTATTTGAGAGTTGTGCAGTAGAGATAGGGAGAGGATATGGATGCCGAGTACTACATCGGTGAGATGGAGATTCTAGGAGATTTGGACCAGAATCGTCCAAGAAGTAATTATCCAAAAGATATTTTATTTGTAGGTAATCCGTGGAAGCTATGAGCAATAGGTCTTCCATGAGTATTAGTAGGAGAATTCACACATATGCCGAGTAGATACTATGATGATTATATAGAAAAGTCCTCAAGAACTGGATCAGAGGGAAGGGAGGAGAAGAGAGGATTGAAACATGGTACAATTTGTGGGGGGGGGAGCGTGTGACGGTTGTAAAATTATATTCCTAGAAAATGTAAGTGGACCGATGCGAATGGAAGACGAGTAGAAACATCAGCGATGAGATGAAGAGATCCAAAGATATCAAATGGAGTCTTGGTAGAGGAAGACATGATCGACTGTGGGTAGGGTTTCGATGAAGCAGAAGAAAGAATGGGGAAAGGGTTCATAGGAGTGGAAAAATGGGAGGGAGATGCTACACGCATAATGTAAGCAAGTCGATGCTGATGGACGATAATTTGAAAAAGTGGTGGCGATAAGGCGAGATGGAGATAAAAAAGGTAGAGGAAGACACGATTTGATGGGGCGAGATATTGGTGAAGCAGAATAAGGAATAGTGAAAGGTTTTCACAGAAGTGGAAAATGGGGGGGAGATGCTACACAGGGAGGATGACACGTGTAGGAGAATCGACAAGGATTAGTATATATAATAGATAATAGATTTTAAATAAATAAAAATGTGTATAGATGATGAATTTGATGAAATTCTCTAGAAAATTATAGATTTCCTAAATTAAATTATTTGAAAGGGAATTAGAAAAGAGAAAATAGTAAATGAACCAAAGTGAATTTTGATATGAGAGAACTGTATCCTATATAAGAGAGAACACAACAAAGTGTTGTGTAGTATAAACTGTTTTTTAAAACTAAAAATGAATTACGATTAAATAACTAGTTAATGTAATAAAACATCAATATAAATTTAAATATAAATTTTTATTTAAACAGAAATATAACCTTGAATATAAACTAACATTTCATATCGACAACAATAATAAATTCAATATATGGTGAAAACCAAATGTCGGTATGGAATAGGTGAAATGGTTTGATGTAGCGGCGTTGGTAGTAGTAAAATAAAAAAATGAAAAGTTTGGTGATTAAAATGACTAATTAATGGAAAAAATAAAATTGGTGGGGAGAGGAAAAAAAGTTATACATAAGCACGTAGAATGAGAGTAGATACTAATATTGGAAATAATAATTTACAAGGGCTAGTGAATCCCTTTTCTAGTGATATTTTTCAGTGTGTTCCATACAAAAGTGTGTAGATTGAATATATATTGAAATTACATGTATAGTCATAGTTAAAATACATTTTTATATGTACTATAATTGAAATTGCATAGTAATTATGATTGTAACAGTGTAAAAGGCTACTAATTAATTAGTGAAATTTAATTTTTATAAGAATACGAATCGAAATTGGGTAATGAAAATTAAAAAGAGGAAAATTAAAATAATATTGATTGGATGGTTTTGTTATTCAAGTAATTATAGAATGTGGAAAGATTAACATGAAAATATATCAATGAAAATATGTAAATAATAACTTATCATTATTACAGTCTATTGATTGAAGGTTACTGATCATAGTCAATGATTATAGACAACTGATTATCCTTATCATTATTAAACACACCATTATTGATGGGTGTTGATTAACCTTGTAAATGGTATGGATTTTTGAAATTTGAAAAATTTCATGCCTTCTAATTAACCATATATCACTATTATCAAAGTATTTATTCAAGGATTATAGAATAAAATACACACAAAAATTCCATATGATAATTGAATCATTATAATACGATGATTATAATGGTAAAAAATTTAACCAAATTAAACAATAAATTAAAATTTAAAAAATTAAAATAATCCTTTTCAGAAAATTAGGAATATTATCCAAGCTTGGTTAGAAATTGACACAAATTGTCACATGCAATTTATAAAGAAGTCAAAATTTATCATAACATGGTTATCACCTATAACATAGGAGATGAAATGAGAAATTAGTCGAAAGCATAATGTTGAAATTTGAGAATATAGGTAAATGAAATTTAATGAGTGAATAAGATTAGGGGATGTAGAAAAAATTAATATAAACTAACTTGATTATTAGTTTAACCTTAATTTAATGAAGAAGAAAAATGGAAAACATTTTGGGAGATTTAGTGATGGAGGAGCGATTTTTAATAATAAAAGGTACCATACGAAATTTATGTCAGACATCCGAAAATTGAATGGTTAAAGATGAAAACATTAGTGAGTGAAGAAGGAAGGAATCAATGGAGGAGTGGCCAGGAAGAAAACCCTACTATGTGTATTGGGAGAATGAGAAGAGAATAGTGGGAGGGAGAAGAGGGCTGAAAAGAGGAAGGACCCTGAAGGAAACCCTATGACGGAGGTTGTTGAAGGAATCTGGGATGCCAGGGAGCTAGAGGTCAGGAAGAAGAGGTGGTGAGGCTAGGGTGCAAATTGAGATGAGGAGGTAGGGAAACACAGTGGGAGGAGATGCATGAGAAAAATATTAGGAAGGGAGGAGTGACGCATAAGTGAATAAATGTCGAGGGAAAAAAACTCTTAAGTAGAAGAAACATGTATATTCGATAACATAAGTTTAATATATATATAGTATATTTCGCATTAGGATTTTTATCTCACCACACAAATATCCGTACATTGTGCCTAGGGTGATTAATAATGAAATCTAGTAACCACAAAAAAAGAAGACAAAAACACAAAAAAAATTAGAGAAAGAAAAACATGTTGATTTTTTTTGACAATTATGTTGTATTTATTTTATTTATGTATAATATTCAGAAGAAAACATATCATAGTAATAGATAACTAATAACAATATCTGATATTGGAAATTTTATTGTCCAATACTAATTTTAAATACATATCTTTATATAATTTTAAATAAATATTTTTTATGAATATTAAATAAAAAACTAGTAATAATAAACCACATTGTGGTTTTGAAAAACTATTCTTGATTTATTTTTATTATATGTTAAAATGTAATGAAATAACTAAATGAAAAGGTTTTTTTATAAAACATAAATGAAAAAATAATTAGAAAATTTTATTTCGTATTTGGATTAGATAAAATTAATACTTGACAGGTAATATATTTAATTTATTATTATTTTATTTATTTTAAAATATATCTCACATTGAGAGGACCACCAATGATAAAAAAGTGAGGCGAGGTATTAATGGGAGACAATGTCAATGATTATGAGAGCGATGTCTATGATTGATGACACATTTATGTTGGGGGTAGAATATGAGACCAAAAAGTGAGGCAGCGAGCATGGGGAAGCAAGGTGTTCGTGCAAGCGGGTTTGCCTCATGTGAGAGAGTTTCATGGATTGAGTGGAGAAAATGTTTGACTGATATGAGATGGTTGGGTTACTGTTATGACCAATCCCTTAGGTCTTGTGTCGTGAATACCCCAAGCCTGCCTTCCATAGGCCAGGGGCTACAGACTAGCACCAAATGAGTATTCCCTAAAACTGGGAAGTCGTTGCCTTTATAACCTATAACACACACAGCCTAGCACACAAAAAGATACGAAATCATGTAATCTAAATAGTAAAAAAAAGTGAGTACAGTAATAAAATGGACCAGAATACAAAGCCCAACTAGAAAGTACAAGGAAAAAAGGGAATATACAAGAAAACCAATAGGTGTAAAGAAACTCCTGGATCATCCACCACGAATCCTGCCAGAAGGGTAGGTACATCTCACGAACGACCTTCTCTGCGGTTCTCCTCATCTAACATCCACTTACGAGATACCTCCAATACTACTACTCTCATCCTCAGTAAGCGTTGTCCGTCTTCTGCACCAATCATAGAAGGGTGTGGGCATAGCCCATGTAGGGGTGAGTATAACAATACTCAGTTGGGACCCCGAGACCCTCAAGGACTCACAAAATCCACCAAGGATAAACCACACAACATGGAATCAACTGACGACCCTACTTAGGTATATCCCATACCTATAACTATGTTGTAATGTAAACCCATCTCAATCATGAGGAAAACACAAAGTCCAACTCAAAATCCCAAAGCTCAACTGCTCCACAAAGGAAGGAATACCACATACAAAAGTAATACACAAGCATGCAACACATATGAATTCCACCAAGGTATTACAACAAAGGAAGGTACCACACAGGTATGGACTCAGCTCACACCAGGTATAACTTAGGTATAGTGTTAGAGATGTTTAGATGTATCTACTGAATCATCTTACACTGTTAAAAGGCAGACCCCAAAAGCATCCTAATTCATCCTCAGACCCACATAGGATCTCTAGGTGGTGACCCACAAAAGAACGCTCAGTGATGACCCATAGAGGATTTCTCGTTGCTGACCCACAGATGATCGCTCTGTGCTGACCCACACAAGAATGCTAGGTGCTGACCCACACAGGATCGCTTGGTGCAGACCCACATAGGATCCCTATTCATTCTTCACGTCACAGTCAACTACAGGGTTCCCACACTATGCTCTCTTTTCTCCGGGAGGGTCCTCTCCAAAATACACTGGTTGATACGCCAACTGGCACGAATTCCCTCTGATAAGTATCTCAAAAGAACATTACGTCAATGGTATCTGAATTCATCATACGGTGCGTCAATCAGACGTCTAGTCTGTGAGTTATTGGCCTTTCAGTCTTGGGGGCCCGGTTGGATTTGTTATCAATCCAACCCGACCATTCTCAAACATTTTTCAAATCCCCAGTGGAGTATTCTCAAGGTATAGTCTCTTTACAAGGTTTCTAGCACCGCTAACTGTTCATCAAATGGACACCCAATGCCAGAGTTATGGCCAAAAGAGAGTTTAGGGTCAAAACTAGTCCGGGTTCGGTCCGACCCGACCCAACCCGGTCCGGGTCGACCCAGTTCGGGTCGACCTGGCTCGACCAACTGGGGGCCGTAGAGGGCCACAGGGTTCCATGGCCATGGGGGGGGGGGGGGAAGGCGTTGAGGCCACGGAGGCTGCGAGCCATCGTGGACGCGGGGGGTCGTGAGGTGGCGAGGGTACCGGGCACAGAGGCCGCAGGCGGTGGAGCGCCACATAGTGCGGGGGCCGCGGGGTAGCGGAGTCACGGATGACCGAAGACGCTGGATGGTGAAGGCCATAGGTGGCGGAACGCCGCGAGGTGCTGAGTCCGTGAGGTGGTGGAGCCCTAAATGGTGGAGGCCGTGGCGTGGATGAACACCATGCCTTCATCAGTGACTGGCTCAGAAGGCCGCTCTTCATTCGTCACCATGGAAAAATATCTTATTCCTCAATGGTGAAGAACACCCCAAAAAGGATGTATGGCAGAGGGGTTGGGCCATGTTTTTTTGGACCACACTGTCTGTGTTAGAGTGGTAGAAAGTTACCATAATCTCTTCCTGATTTTCCAATGAATTATCAATAACGGATAAGGGTTAGAATTTCAAACAACCACCCTACAGCCTCCCACAATAATTATTCCCAACCCTCAAAAGAAAACTTTCACAGATCAACCTGATAGTGAGTTGATCCACATTATTTTATTCAGAAGGTAAGAACTTGTGAATATAATCATACTCAATGTAAACCCATACCTCATAGATTTGTCAATGGATTTTACGAGGAAGGAGATGAATTATTGGGGATAGACAGACATCAGTGTTTTTGACATTTCCTCGATCATCGTTTTGTGCGTCATCCTCTTGTTTGATTCCAACGAACATTCTTCAATGGCGTTCTTTGTTCGGAGAAGGCATTCTTCATTGGAGAAAGTAATCCTCCAAATACTCTCCTCCTTTCCAATACATTCCCACAATCCCACCAAAATAAAAGTAACCAACTTAATAATTTAAGTTTTTCAAAAAGAATTATGTTGGCACAACAAGATTGGAATAATTAATGTACTGCATTGGCACCATTAATTAGCTCATTTAATTGGAATAATTAATGTTAGAGAAGTTGAGAAACCTTCTCTCATTAAAGGTGTTCGGGTGGTCCCCACCTCTCAATTCAAAATTGGGTTGTTTTGGGTTCGGTGGTCCCCTGATCCATAACCTCACATGGGAGGTTTTGTTCTGTTGGACCCCACCACCATAACGTATGACAGGTTTTAGATCAGGTGGTCCCCAACTATGAAACATCTACATGGGAGTTATCCAAAGGAAATAAAATGTTAAACATTTTATTTTTCTTATTCTATGAATATCACAAAAACAATTTTCACCCTTGACCAACTGTGGTCGAGGTGAAGGTCTCCTTAAGGGATTATTGGCGATTTGATTTCAATTGTGCACTCAGATTTAAATTTCGAGCACTAGTGCAAAAGTAACCAAAACCCCCTCACACGTTTATAGAGCATACCCTAAAAAAGGTTCCGGTATTTATTCCGAGCACTCTGGGCCTCGGAATCATGCACAATCAATTTTAGCGGACTCGTATAATTCCCATATATTGAAAATAAAATTTACATGGATATATTGGGTCTTTACATTCTCCCCTCCTCAGGGATTTGCATCCCTGAAAACCACAACTAAAAACTAGGAAAACTAGTGGGGTAATGAGCATGAATCTGAGCCTCTCGATGCCATGTGCTCTCCTGGGGGTTCCCGTGCTGCCAACGAACGTGCACCAGAGGTATCGACCACCCTTGAAGGACCTGATCCTAGCGATCCTCAATCTCAATTGGATCCTCCGTAAAATTCTCCCCATTATCGACATCCAACTCTCCATGGTCGATGACATGGGAAGGTCCATGGATGTATATCCATTGATGGGATACAAGGAAGACATCATTTACCCGGTGCAACTAAGGTGGAAGAGCTAAGCGGTATGCCACCTCACCTACTCTAATGAGGACCTAGAAGGGTCCAATGAACCTTGTAGATAACTTGCCGCCTCGACCAAATCTCAGAAAACCTCATCGAGGGGAGACCCATAGAAAGACATGGTCACCATCATCAAACTCTAGAGGTATCCATCTCCTATCAACATACAACTTATGCCTGCTCTGTGCAGTCATCATCTACTCCTAGATGATCTGCACCTTCATTGTGGTATCCCGAACCATCTCTAGTCCCACAAGTGCTGACTCCCCTGGGTCAGTCCATCACAAGGGTGATGTGCAAGTTCGCTCGTACAATGCCTCAAAAGGTGTCATCGTAATGGTGGAGTGATAGCTATTGTTTTATGAAAACTCCACCAAGTACAATTGATCCTACCAACAATGATCGAAGTCGAGGACACAAGCATGAAACATGTCCTCGAGGGTCTGAATGGTCCGCTCAGTCTAGCCATCCATCTGAGGATGGAAGGTGGCGCTCAAATGAAGCTGCATCCTGCAATCCTCCTACAACCCCTTCTATAACCGAGAAGTAAAACGTGAATCATGATTGCAGACAATCATCCAGGGTACTCCATGTAGCCTTACAATATCCTTCACATAGAGGCATCCCATTCCCTCTACTAAACCCTACTCCTTGATCGGTAGGAAGTGGGCCGACTTGGTGAGTTGGTCGAAGATCACCCAAATCGAGTCATGACCCCTGGATGAACATGGAAGTCCTGTAATGAAGTCCATGGATATCCCATCCCACTGCCACTCTAGGACCTCAAATGGTTGAACCAAGCTTGCTAGTATCTGATGCTCTTCCTTCAATTGCTGACAGGTGAGGCACTGAGAGACAATCTCTACTGTTGTATTCTTCATTCCCAGCCACCAGTACTGTTGTCGGAGATACGGGTACATCTTCGCCACTCATGGATGTACCCTTAGATGGGATATGTGGAACACCCTCAACACATCCTCCCGAAGTGAAATTGGTACCATAATACGTTCTTTGAAGCAGATGACGTGCTCCCCACCTTTATAAAATCCATTAGGTGCATGTCCTATGGATATCTGAGCATGTCGTGTCACGTAGTTAATGTCCCCATGCTGCCCCTCCCTTACTCACTGAAGAAGTGGGGGAGTGACTGTAAAAGACTAAATAAAATCTGCTCCATCTCAGTCCACAAAGGATATCTGCAATGCGGCTAGCTTCTCTGTC
Organism: Viscum album; assembly: GCA_963277665.1. Classification (NCBI taxonomy): domain Eukaryota; kingdom Viridiplantae; phylum Streptophyta; class Magnoliopsida; order Santalales; family Viscaceae; genus Viscum; species Viscum album. The sequence continues at coordinate 4,605,653 of CAUJRU010000001.1, forward strand.
ACCTCACCTAGAAGCTGTATATCAGACCTCCTATTGAGTGCAACTTCTACAATGTTCCCCTTCCCACGAGTATAGACTATCTCGAAGTCATAGTCCTGGAGGAAACCAGGCCAACTTTGTTGTCTCAGGTTCAGTTCCATCTGAGAGAAGATATACCTGAGACTCTAGTGATCCGAGTAGACTGTATAACATTCTCCCATTAGATAGTGTCGCCAAATCTTCAAGGTGAAGACCACTACTGCTAACTCCAAGTCATGGGTAGTGTAGTTCTACTCGTGCTGTCTCATATGTCGAGAACCATTTGCGATCACTAATTTCTCCTACATCACGACACATCTGATCCTGATCCCTGATGTGTTGCTGTTGACTACATGCCCTACACCCTACTCTGGAAGCCTCAATATTGGGGTACAAGTCAGCCTCTGCCTCAGCTCTTGATAACTCTAATGGAATCTCATTGACCACACGAAGGGGTTCCCCTTCTTCGTCTACGCAGAAAGTGGTGTTGCAACTCTGGAGAAATCTGGAAAAAATCTCTAGGTTTATCTGGCCAAACCCAGGGAACTCCGTACCTGCGTCACACTTCTGGTTGGCTCCAAAGAAATCACTGCCTCAATCTTCACTGGATCCACTGCAACCCCTGCCTCCAATAAGGAATTTCCCAGAAAGTGAACCTCTCGGATCCAGAACAAGCACTTCAAGAGATTACCATAATGCTGGTGCTCTCGGAGTGTGTCCAATACTACTTGACAATGATAGGCATGATCCTCTTCCATAGTCAAGTTGATCAGAATGTCGTGGATGAAGAATACTACAATGAGATCAAAGGTACGACTGAAATATCATGTTCATGAGTCCCATGAACACTGTAGGAGCATTGGCCATTCTGAATGGCATAAAAAAACTTGTAATGCCCATAACAACATCTAAAAATTGTCTTTTTCACATCCTCATCTCACACTCTACGCTGGTGATAGCCTGATCTAAGGTCTATTTTCGAGAACCATCGTGCTCCCATCATCTAATCCAAGAGGTCATTAATCCTCGGGAGTGGGTACTTGCTCTTCATAGTCACCTTGTTCAGGCGCTGATACTCAACACAAAGTCTCAATCTCCCATACGCCTTCTTGGAAAATAAAATTGGGGCTGCCCAAGGTGAAACCTTGGGCAGAATGAATCCCTTTCCCTACAAGTCCTCTGGTTGTACCCGCAACTCATGAAGATTCGCTGGAGCCATCCATATGATGGTTTAGATATCGGTGCCATCCCAGGGTACATATCAATGTAAAATTCCACCTCTCTTCAAGGAGGTTGACCCAAATCATAGTTAGGGAAGACATCAGCGTGTTGGTCCACCACTACATGATAACTCAAACTCTCCACATCAACCGCTCCAAGGGTAAGGCTAGCCAACTGATGAGTGATCAGTTGCAATCTCTTCCGGGTAAGTCCATAATGTGATGCAAAGGCCCCCTTCTTGTTGGTGAAGGTAAACCTGGTCCAATCTGTGTGGACACACTGCAATTTGCGCCTAAAACATTCTATCTGAGCATGGACTGTAGATAACAAGTCCATACCCTTGATGATGTCTTAATGCCTCTACAGTGCTACTAGGAGATCCATGTCGAAGATCTCGCCTCCTAGAGTAAACTCACACTACCAGCACCATTGCATAATCGTAAAATCTGCTACTGTAAGAGTCTCTAGCCATAAGGATCAAACCAACGGCTCCATCGGAATCTCCGAGCTCTGAAAGAGGGTAGTGGAAATAAAATAATGACTGTCACATGAGTCTATATGTACTGCATCTAAGGTGGAATAGACACTAATCATACCTCGTATCATCTCCGGAGTGCCGTGATCATAGACCTTAGTATCCTAGAGCTGAGGTTTCCCCTGTACACCTAATCCCTATGGTCGGGGTGGACCACCTAATGGTGGGGGTGGTAACATCTCGAATCATAACCCACTTCAAGCTGGATGACATGAACCTCTACCTCGTCCACCTGCTCCCTATGGAACTCCTCGATCGAACCTCTGTCTCAGCCTGAGCGGTCCCTTGACCATTAGGTGATCATCCAAATGGAGGATTAGACAGTCACGAGCCATGTGACCCTTCCTACCGCATGAGTAACATTGCCTGCTCCTAGAATGAATGGATCTTCCTCGAGTTCCCCGCAAAACTCAATCTGAATCATGTGGTCATCCACCGATAGGTCTGGTCCAATTGGTCCTCTACGACATATGTCTGCTGCCAGCTACAGAAGACTCTTCTACATTACGTCGGGTGGTGGATCTTGCTGTTGGCGACTGCTCATCAAGAAAACTCGCCACTAAGAGGGATCGATATAACACCCCCACCTACGTCAGAAGTTGAGTGAGATAATCAATGTTTTGATCTCCCGCCTGAGTCCATGCTCAATGGTCAGGGACCTGAATAATGGGTCTCAATACATATCAGTACAATAGCGTGAGAGGTTAGTGAACCTTGCGGAGTATTGATCCACATTCACGCTACGCTATTGTTGATGAAGAAGATCTTGTATGCACAATGCACAAAGAGTCGTTGGGACAAGATCTGCCTGAAATAGGCTCCCGAAGTATACAAGAGAAGCATCACCTCATCATGAACTTGGAACATCAAGCTCCACTATCTACCCGCTACTCCCTGTAGAAGAATGGAGACAACGATAACCATGAGATCAGTCATTGTCCCTACCAGTCAAATTACTCTCACCACGGCGTCCAGCCAATCCTCATCCGCCTGTGGGTCTGTCTCTCCCCTGAACCTAGGTGGAATCTAGCATTGGAACCCGTGCAAGGAAATCAAGTGGAATGCACCCTCTAAATTTTTGGATGGTGGCATCAGTGGTCCAATGGGATATGGTACCGCTGGTTCTTCCACTGGTTCCTTTACTTGAGAGGGCCCTGCACATAGGCCTCGTCACTCGTTGGGAAATCAGTGCATACTACTATCAGGACACTAGATAGCTGTCTTCATGGAGGTATCCTGAAATGAAACAGGTGTGCCACAGTCAATAAGTTATACCTACTGAGCTGACTCTATAGGCCACAATGACAACTCTTGGAAACACATATGCAATGAGTGTTTTCGTGCACTAAGTTGGAAATCAGAAGTCAGGGTCCTGGTGTTTGGATACATTAGCCACCGCACCAACACTAGAATACACGAACTGAAACCACACTCAGAACACAAAACACTATTGCTCCACATAGAAAAAATCAGAGTCCTATGATATACGGTAGAACCGACTCATCTGATACCAATTTGTCATTGACCCATCCCCCAGGGCCCGTTCCGTGGCTACCCCAAGCTCATCTTCCATAGGCCCGGGGCTGGCGACTAACACCAAAGGAATATTCCCTAAAACTGGGAAGTCATTTATAACCCGTAACACACAAATCCAAGCACACAACAAGATACAAACTCAAGTAAACTGAATAATAAAAAAGAGAGTACAGTACATAAAAGGGGCCAGAGTACAAGCCCATATAGAAAGTACAAGACAACCGATAGGTGTAAATAATCTCCCGGATCATCCACCATGAATCCTAATAGAAGGGTAGGTATAACTCACGAACAACCATCTCTATGGTTCGCCTCGTTTAATGTCCACCTTTGAGCTACCTCCTGTACTGGTACTCTCGTCCGCAGTCATTGTTGTCCATCACCTCCATCAAACACAACAGGGTGCGAGCGTAGCCCATACAAGGGTGAGTATAATGACACTCAGTTGGGACCCTGAGACCCTCAAGGTCACACAAAATATTCCCAGGATAAACCACAAAACATGGAATTAACTGAAAACCCTACTTAGGTACATTCCCATTCATATACCTAAGTTATAAAGTAAACCCTTCTTAATCATGAGGAAAACACAGAGTCCAACTCAAAATCCCAAAGCTCAATTGTTCCACAAAGAAAGTAATACAAGGTAGGTAAGTAATAAACATGTACAACACCCAAAAGAATACCACCTAGGTATTACCACAAAGGAAGGTACCACACAGGTACAGACTCATCTCCCACTAGGTATAACTCAAGCAGAATAGTAGAGATGATTAGATGTATCTACTGAATCATCTTACTCTATTAAGAGGAAGACCCAGGAAGGATCCTAATTCATCATCTGACACACATGGGATCTCTAGGTGCTAACACACACATTATTTCTCAGTGGTGACCCATATAGGATTTCTAGGTGCTGACCCGCACAGGGTCGCTCGGTGCTGACCCACACATGATCACTATTCATTCTTCACGTCACAGTGAGCTACAGGGTTCCCACACTATGTTCTCTTGTCCCTGGGAGGGTATGATCCACAAGCCACTGGTCGATACTCCAACTTTCATGAATTTCCATGAAGATGTATCTCAAAATTCCACCGCGTGAAAGGGGTTTCAACACATCAGACGATGCGTCAATCAGACGACTGGTATGTGTGTTATTAGCCTTTTAGTCATGACGGCCCAACTGGATTTGTGCTTGATGCAACCTGACCATACTCCAACTTTATCAAAATCCCCAGTGGGGTATACTCGATGAACCGTATCGCTCCATGGTTTCTAGCACTGCAAACGGTTCATCAAGCAGATGGCTGATGCCAATGTTATGACCAAAAGAGAGTTTAGGGTCGAAACTGGTCTGGGTCCAGTCCGACCCAGTCAGACCGACTCGACTTGACCCGACCTGGGTCGACCTGGTTCCGGTCTACCTTTCCTGACCCATTGGGTCTACCCCGGCCCGCACTGGGTGGTCCGGAAGGCCGTGAGGGTCACGAGGCGGTGAGGCCATGGGGGCCGCGGAGGGCCGTGGTGGGCCGCGAGGCAGTGTGGACGCAGGGGGCCACGGGATGGCATGGCATTGGGGTGGGGGGAGGGGGTGCGAGGCAGCGAGGCAGCGAGGCTGCGGGTGGCAGAGCGCCTTAGGGAGTGGAGGATACGGGGCGGCGAACCCATGAATGGAGGAGACTGCAGGGCAGTGGGATGACGTGGCTTCACTGGCGGCCGGCTTGGCCGGCCGCTCTTCATTTCTTCTCCATGGCAGAAATCCATCTTCCTCCATCAAGAAGAACACACCAAAAAGGAAAAATGGCGGAAGGGTCGAGCCATGTTTGTTTTTCCCGAACCCTCCACGTTAGAGTTATAGAAAGAAGCTATAATAACTTCTTAATTTTATGATGATTTATCAAGAACTAATAAGGGTATGAATTTCACACAACCACTATACAACATCTTGCAATAATTATTCCCATCCCGAAAAATAAAACATCTGCAGATCAACATGATAGTGAGCTGATGCACATTCTTTGTTTTAGATGGGAAGAACATGGGAATATAATCACACTCAATTTAAACCCCTACCTCGAAGATTTTTCTACGGAAGTGACGAGGAAGGAGATGAATCATTGGGGATAGACGAACATCGGTGTCGTCGGCGTTTCCTCGATCGTCGGTTCGTGCATCTCCCTCTTTCTTGATTTCGAAGAACTTTCTTCGATGGTTTTCTTCATTCGAAGAAGAAGTTATTCATTGTTGAAAGTAATCCTCCAAGAGCACTCCCCTTTTCAAATACTTTCCCCCAATACCACCAAAACAAAAGTAGCCAACTTAATAATTTATGTTTTTAAAATTGAATTATGTTGGCACAACAAGGATGGAATAATTAATGTACTATGTTGGCACCATTAATTAGCTCATTTAATTGGCATAATTAATGTTGGAGGAGTTGATAGGTATTATCACATTAAAGGTGTTCGGGTGGTCCATGACTCTCAATTCAAAATTGGCAGGTTTTGGGTTCGGTAGTCCCCACCTTCATAACCTCACATGGGAGGTTTAGTTCTGGTGAACCCCACCAACATAACATATGAGAGGTTTTAGTTCAGGTGGTCCCCACATGTGAAACATCCACATTGGTGTTTTCAAAAGAAAATAGAATGTTAAACATTTTATTTTACTTATTCCATGAAAATAACAAAAAACAACTTTCACCCTCGACCAGCGGTGGTCGAGGTGAAGGTCTCTTTAAGGGAATATCGGTGATGCGAGTTCAATGGTGCCTCAGATTTCATTTCCATGTCCTGGTTCAAAAGTTACAAAATCCTGCTCGCACGTTTAATAATTGTACCTCAAAAAAGTTCATGAATTTATTTTGGGAACTCCGGGCCTCGGAATCACGCGTCGTCAATTTTCACAGACTCATAAAATTCCCATATATTAAAATAAAATTACATTGAAATTCCAGGTCATTACAGTTACCCTCTATTTGGTCATTCAGATGCTGGGATATTGAATTGAAAATTGAATTATTAAAAAAATAGTTCTCATGAATTTTTTAATAAAATTTTAATGGGTCATTAATAATTGATGTAATTGATTATAATATAACCTCAATAAATGTAAAATAATTCTATAATTATGTTTAATAAATATATTTTGGTTATACAGGATTTGTATGTGTAATTAACTAAAACAAGACCTAGTGTAATAATATTTCAGATCAATTTTCTTTCTTAAGGCTTTCAATTATTTCTTCTTACCTATTTCTCTTTTATTTATTATATTTTAACATATTTATGTCTATCTCATAATTTATCATCCACTTTTAGGATGTTATTATTTTCAAAATTATACATGGAAGGTTCGGGGGTGGGGGTACAATGGAAATAAATCTACAGACATGGAGGTTCAAAACCATTACCTCCTAAAATCACCAACACAGTTACAATAGGGGTGTAAAATTATTTTTAATAATATGTTTATGTTTATTATGAAATTCTAGGAAAATATAATTTATTCTTCTATTTAAAACAAATTATCATTCTATATTTTATTTTATAATCTTTTCATAAAATATATTAATTATCCTTATATTTTATAATTATCATCTTATAGGGATTCACATGTCATTATCTTATCTCTTCCCTAGAATGTATCTTTTTTCATATATGATGAACATGTTATTCTCACATCTCCTCCATGGATTGTTTCTTCTTTCATATATGATGATCTCTTTGGGAAGAACTCTTATGAAACCATCTATTGATTACTTCTAATTTGTACATTTTGTTTAATTTATCTCATTAATGGAATATTTCCTCTATATTTTTTTAGAAGAATATGTGTTTATCTTGAATTTTATCGTAAGTCCTACACGGTCTACCTCATGAATATTTTCCTCTCTTTCTATGGATTACAACAAATTTGATGATATGTTATGATACATGAGTTTATTAAGCAACTCATTTCCATTTCCCCACGGGTTCTCCCTTTTATGTTTATGAATCCATCTCTGATTATTGTTTCATTTCTTTTTTATGTGATGCACATGATTTTTTACATTTTATGATGTGACATGTTTTCTCGGAGCCATTCAACCATCCAATTTACACTACCATAGAAATTGGCAATGTCAATACTCAAAATAAGCGTTTTCATTGCAAAAAAACATTGGCATGTTAAGAGATGAAAAACCTAGTAGCTTTTATCAACACTAATAAAACAAAACTTTTATCAGTGTTTTTTAGTGCAGATAAAGTCATCATTTATCAGTGCTAAAAAAATCATAGATAAAACCCTAATCTATTAGCACTAAAAAATAACTGATACATGGATACATTCATTATGTGGTTGATTTCTACAAATAAAAAATTACTCAAAGATTATTGTCCTATGTTTTCACACCAACCTAATAATTTTTTCAGTTATGACCCCTACACATGTGTTTTTTCATTTATTAATAAATGTTAACAAACAAAATTTTCATTGCAATAAGCGATCTGGGCATCAAATTGATGTGCAACTGACTTCTACTGATCATAAATTATTGATAGATTTTTATTCCATGTTTTCACATCAATTTGAACCTATCTTCTCAGTTTTAACCCTCTTAAGGGTGATTTGTCAGTTTAATTAAAATAGAAAGGTGAAATAGTATTTTGGATGATATCGAGAAATCATTGCATTAGATTGACTTCTAGTTATTTCTTTCAGATCTAAAATGATTTGTGGATTATCATGTTATGCTCCCATGGTAATCTGAATTCATTTTCCTGATTTTGACCCCTTTTAGGTGACCTAAAAATTTAATAACAATATGAAGGTCAAATGAAAATTTTGATCATACCAGGAACTTCAGGAATTGGATTGGCCTGCATTTGATTTCTATAGATCCTAACTGACTTTAAGATTATTATTCTAATTTTCTACCCCAATTTGAACCATTTTGACCATTTTTGACACCTACATTGGTGATTTTTCTTTTATTAATAAGTGATAATAATTTGAAATAATTTTTTAACATTCCAAACAATCTAGGCATTAAATTTATGTGCGGTTGATTCCTATAAATAAAGAGTTATCAGAGAATTGTTTTTCTAAGTTTCTATGTCTATATAAACTCACTTAGTTGGTTTTTATCCTTTGACGAGTGATATGTCATTTTAATAAAAATAAAATAATGAAATTGACCTTTGAATCATACCAATAAATCAGAGCATCAGATCCATGCTCAATTGATTCATATAGATTAGAATTGACCCAATGTGAATTTTCTTAGTTTTTTGTATCAATCTATTGTTGTGTTTTTTGTTTTTACCCCTTGATGGGTGATATGTCATTTAAATAAAAATAAGAAGGTTAAATGATACTCTAGATCACACTAGACAATATGAGTATCAAACTGGAATGTGGTCAATTCAGGTAAATAAAAAATGTCTCGAGGATCATTCTTCTAAGTTTCCATGGAAACACAAACTCATTTTTTCATTTTTACCCCTATAGGTGATTTTTTACTTTAAAAACAATATAAAGGTGAAATGGTACTTTTGATCATGTTGATCAATTCGAGCATCAGATTAATGTGTGGTTGATTCCAACCAAACAAAAATGACTCCTATATTTTTTTCATAAGTTTCCACATCAATATAAGATTGATTTCTCCATTATTACTCCTAAAAACATGATTTGTCATTTATTAATTAGTGTTAAAAATATGAAATCATATTTTTCATCATACTGGGAAATTCGAGCATCATATTGATGCATGGATAATTACCACATATTAATAATGATCCGAGGAAAAATTTCATATGTTTTCAAATAAATATGACCTTATCTGTTTAGTGTTGAACCCTTGATAGATGAAAATTCATTTTAATAAAGATACAAAGGTGAAATGGTAGTTTAGATCATATTGAAAAATTCAAGCATCAGATTAAAACACAATTATTTCATTCAGATAAAAATTTATTTGATAATCATATTAATATGTTTTAATTGAAATATGATCTTATATTCGTAGTTTTTACCACTTCTAGGTGACATGAAACATTAATAACAATATGAATGTCAAACAAATCATCTGACCATACAAGAAATTCAAGTATTGGATCGTTGAGTGTTTGATTCTAGCAGACCTGAAATGATTTTAAGATTGCTTTCTTAATTTTTTCTGATAATCTGAAATCATCTTCCCAGATTTGACACCTACAATGTTGATTTATCATTTATTAACAATTGTTAACAATTTGAACTCATATTTTCCATCATACTGATCAATCCAAACATCATATTGATGCATGTTTTGTTACTACCAATCACAAATGATTCAAGGATTATTTTCTTACGTTGTTTTTCCAATACAAACTCACCTACTTTTTTTACCCCTTACCCAGTGATATTTCATTTTAATAAAAATAAAAAGGTGAAATGTTACTTTGGATCATAAATAGTAGTCTAGGCATTGTCAAATTGTATGAAGGATCATTATCCAACGTTTCCATGGAAACAAATACTCATTTATTCATTTTTAAAACAATATAGCTCTTTTTTTACATTAATAATAATGTAATGGTGAAACAACACAATCGATCATACCAAAATATTCAAGTTTCATTTCGATTTTTGGTAGATTCCAACATATCATAAATGGAACTAAGATTATTGTCCAATGTTTTTAGGCCAATCGAAGGTTGTTTTCAAAGTTATGAATCCTACACAAGTCATTTTTTATTTATTAAAAATTGAAAAAAATATGAAGTCATATTTTCCATCTTACTAGAGAATTTGAGTGTCAGATTGATGTGAGGTTGATTCTTATGGAACAAAAATGATTCAAGAATCAATTCCCTATGTTTTTACATCAATTTTAACTTTTAGGCTCGGTTTTTACCCCTTGATGGGTGATATTTCATTTTAATAAATAAAAAAAGGTAAAATAGTACTTAGGATCATATTGAGAAATTAAGGAATCCAATTGCTACGTGGTAAATTTTTATAGATTAAAATGATTTGAGGATTACCCTTCTTTGTTTTCATTGTAATATAAAAATGTTTTCCAGGTTTTGACCCCTTTTAGGTGACCTTCCACATTAATAACGATACGAATTTTAAATAAAACTTTTGATCATATCAAAAAATTTGAGTATTGGATTGTTGTGCATTTGATTCCAAAAGATCTGAAATGCCTTTTAGATTGATTACCTAATTATTCTATTCCAATCTGAAGTCTTTTTCTCATTTTCGAACCCTACACTAATGATCTATCATTTATTAATAAGTTTTAATAATTTGAAATCCTATTTTCCATCACATCGAGAAATCAAAACATAAGATTGATGTGTTGTTGATTCCTATGAATCAAAAATTATTTTAGGGTAATTTCTTATATTTTTCAGACAATCTAAACCCGCCTTCTTAGTTTTTACCCCTTGACATGTGATGTTTCCTTTAAATAAATATACAATGTTGGAATGGTACTTTAGATCTTACCAAGAAATCTGAGCTTTGAATTGATGTGTTGTTGATTCCTGAAAATAAAAAATGTTCCAATGATCATTATCTTATGTTTCCATAACAGAAAAAAATCATTTCCTTGATTTCAACCCCTATTATGAGATTTGTTACTTCAATAATAATTAATGTAATCGTGAAATGAAACATTTGATCATGATGTTCAAGTCATCATGATCTCAAATAAATAAAAATAATTATAAAAACGTAATAAGAAATAACCTCTTTGGGATTTTGGAAAAAATAATGATTCCATGTACTCTATATATTCATTTTTAAACAAATATAATTATTATTTTTAGAACATTGATGACCGAAAATCCTGGTAGTAATGGAAAAATATTGAAAATAAAACGATTAATAAATATTTTAATTGAAATTGTAATTACCTTTGCAAATAACACTTTGGGGATGATAGTTTATTGATTGAATATGATATCTTTCTTAAATTTAAAAATTCAATATCCATAATAATTGTAATTATTATTTTTTGGACATTTCAGAAACATTAATAAAAATAAGTAGTTTTTTTGGATATGTGTTTTAATACTGAAATATTATTATATATACCTAAATTTTAATCCTTTTTTAGAAATATATAGGCATCTTGTACACAGTCACCATCTTCATTCCAGGATTTTATTGATATTTAATGATCAACATATCAAAATAAAATTCCCATTAAAACACATTATATAACATATAATTTTAATTTTATCTATATAACATTAATTATCCTTTATTACAAATACATACCATGTGATCGATTTATTAAAAGCCATGCCTTAGATCTAAAAAATAAATCTTTAATGTTTCCAAATTGAATTCAATGAGCATCCATTGTTTCCTAAAAAAGGACTAAGTAATGAAAAAAATATATTTTATATGATAAAATTGTAGAGTTTTACCCATGAATTGTAGGAATCAAGAAGATTATATATTCTATTATTTTCTGTTCATTAATTTTTGGAAGTTAATATGTTTAATTCTAATTTATTCATTATCTAATGAAATTCATTTTTGTAGATATGATTGATAGAATAATGAGTCCTAATTTTTAGTCTCTTGGTTTTCCTTTTCTTTGGTAGTGATATAGACGCTTATAGAAAAAATGAACAACTATTAATTATAATTATCATAATAGATCAATTATTGTACCAACTAATTATGAAATTATACCTCATATATACATTCATAATTGAGACTCCAAAACTTTCACGGAAAATAATTTTATTTAAATTATCAAGACCAATCATCTATGTAATGTACCCTCCATAAATTTTCTATTAAAATTCAATAAAGGTGATATTCTTATCATTGAATATTGTATCCATAGTATATTTTAGTGTTATTTATTTTGATAGTGGAATTAGTGGATGAATGTATTCTGAGAAGGTCCTTTTTATTTCTTGGATGATCTACTAGATCGTTTGGATTCGACCACAAAGCACCCCCATAGAGTTAATACTGCCATAACATCAGTGAAAACACAACCGCAACTAAATCCAGATCATGGGTAACATGGATATTCTTATGGGGACATAACCGCCCAGGACCAAAAGATATAACTACCCTCTACTACATCAACAACCATCCCAACCCCATATGGGAAGCATCAAAAAAATACCTCAAACATCACACCCTGCTCAGGAAACTGAATCACTAGAGCAATGATCAACTTCCCCATTAGGTAACCAAATTCTTCTTGACACTGCTAATTCCCCACAAAATCCTAGTCATTCATAGTCAACACTATAAATGGGGTTATAACTCAAGATAATTCAAGTACAAATCTCTAATAATATCCTTCATGAACAAGGAAACTATGAACCTCTACCACGTTCTTCGGTGCTTCCTAAGAAACAATTGCATTGAGCTTCGATAGGTCTACTAACACTCCATGTTGAAACACTAAATTATTATGTATATACAATTATCCAATTCAAAACTTATACATTGAAGACATTATATTAAATTTGTGGTGTTTAAGGACCTGAAAAACTTCGTTAAAATGCTTGACAAGCTTCTCCTGTATCTTCGGGTAAATTAATATGTCATCGATGAACAAAACTATGAATTGGAGTAGGAATTCATGAAACATAGAGTTCATGAGACCCATGAATACAACTAGTGTGTTCGTGACACTAAAAGACATGACCACATAATCAAAGTTCCCTATATCTAAAGGTAGTCTTTGAGATATCGACCTCTTTCACCCTCTACTGCAGATATCAATACCGAAAACCGATCGTAGAAAACCAACTCTCCCCTCTCAGTTCTTCAAAAGGAGTTTCTGTCCTCGGAAGAGGGAAATGGTTCTTGAACATCACTCAATTCAATTTCTAGTAGTCTATACACATCCTTAAACTATCATCCTCCTTCTTATTAAACAACATCAGAGTACCCCACAATGACACACTGGGACGAATAAAATACTTATTCATAAAATGAAATATCTAAATTCCCAAATCTTGTAAATCATAAGGTTTCATTAGATAAGAAGTGATCAAAATCCGAGAAACATCAGATTTAAAGTCAATCCTGAACTCAACATCACGTCATGGGGGTAGAATCATAACCTCCTAGGGGAAATAATCCAAAAACTCTCCAATGAACTGGGGACAGCACTATCCCAGAGTCCACTGATTCAATTAAAAAATCACCCATCATAGAAAAAATGGACTCCACATGTTGACTTCCCACCTAAAAACCCCTCTTTCCAATGAAAACGACACACGACCATCCACATACAAGAACATTACTCCCCTTTGGAAGCCTCCGACAAAATATCACATAGTATAAAACCATTAGTCGTTAAGGTTGAAATAAAATGACTTCATCTAAATAAAGAAAAGGTCTCTATGGGATTGTGGCCCAATCATATGTTTACACCCCTGGCGCACATCAAACAAGCATGTCTATCCTCTAACTGGTATAGTTAACACCAGGGTCATGGGATGCCTCTCTACATCAAGTCTGTGGGCATTGACTAGAGATGGTGCCACAAAGGATTGCAAATATCCTGAACAAAACAAGGAACAAACAAAGTTACATTATGAATTGAGAACACCTTGAATGATCTATGGACCCTATGGAATTTCTGCCTCTATTGTGTGAAACTAACCACACACATATTCTCTGCCTGTCTACACAGGGACACATCCACAACAACACTCAGGTCATGAGCCCTGATGGAAATGTACATCCTGAGGTCTCCCTATGAGTATCACATATTCTATTGGTGGAGCATAATCCTACTACCCCTACAACTAATGTTTCCTCCCATGAAAATACTGCTAAAAATTCCATTTAAACTGACCACCTCTACTATGTTGTTCCCTAATAACCATTGGGTACTGATTCTTATGATTACTAAAACTTGTACACATGAATAAAACTGGATCTAAACTCCCATGTGGTTGGATAATAAGCTGTTGAGGATAAATCTCAGCTAGTTGAAACCTCGAAGGACATGGAATATGAGACCTACCACCAACATAACTATTCCTATAGGATCCCTACTGGATCCCCTCTCACAGTAATCTGGATGGAGTTGAAATGGTTCTGAATGATCGAAGAACCTCATGCATAGGGAAAATAGGAATAGGTTGTAATGATGAAACATTGAATGCTGGAAGTAAAATGGGCCAAAATAAAGGAAAGCTAATAGTTAGACATATCACAAAGACATATGAAGTCCAAAAAAAGAAACTCTCAAATCAAGCAGAATGTAGGACTGGAATCTATCCCCAAGTTTCCCAAGATGATAGAGAGTCAAAATATCCTTCTATTAATGTTTACATGAGGAGTAATAGAAGTGAAAAAACATTTCTACTTATGAAATGTTAATTTTGTGGCTATCTGGGTCATACCATGTCACACTTTGAAGACACAAAGAGATATTTTAATGGGAAATATCTAGAAAGTCAACAAAGGATAACAAATTAATTTCCTAATTTTTATAGAAGAAACAGTTTCTATGGATATTGTTTTCATTTCTCTAACTTCATCCATAAATCTGTTTATTATAGGAAGAGGAATGGTAGGAAAAAATCATACAAGACTCTGAGACAAGTCAATACTCGCCAACCAGACGATATTTTTCTTACAAACAAGTTATCTCCATTAGAATAAGAGTATGAGTATGATAAATATATTAACATGGAAAATAGATTTGAAAATCCATCTTTATCCATCCACTACTATAATTTGGATCTATAACCACAAATATATAGCTATAGAGAATAAAAACTGTGGCTATAGTCACTTATAACCACGAATCTTTTACTGTTTGTGGCCCTAACACCCCAACATGACCCCTTTCCCCCCGCCACCCTCGCGAGTTTCCCATCCCCACTGCCCATGTGATCCTCCTCCCTCCAGTGATCCTCCTCCTCTGCCGACATATCCGATGTAGCCACCCCACCTCCCCGCGACCATCCATCTCTGATGCAAGTCCGACACAGTTCTGACGTGGCTCTGGCATGGTTCCGATGAGGCCACCTCCCCCCGCACAATCCACCTCCTCTCTCAACGTATTTGACGTGGCCACCCCACCTCCCCGCAACCCTCCTAATCCCACACAGCTCTAGAATGGTTCTGACATTTCTCCTGTACAGTTCTGATGTGACCAACCCACCTCCCGAGATCCTCCTCCTTCGACGCGGCCACCCTAAATCCCAGGATCCTCATCATACATGTGATGGATACATGAATAAGGTACATTTAACTAGTGTTTATTTCATTGGTACCCTATCTAGGATTGACCACACACATAGAAAATTTTCTATGTATGGTTAAATGTGGTGATTAAATTTTGGAATACCCAAATATTCAAATAGACACCCTAAAATAAATTCCCATTCCTACTATTCAAAAAAAATATTCAAGAGGATCCCACATTTGGTGTGTTTTTTTGTGGGTGGGTGACATCAATTACTAGAAAGATAATATATTTGTTCATTATCACTTCATCCGTGGATTCCCAATCCCTCACATTTACTTTAAGAATGTGAGAATAAACCCTAACTTGGTATCAACATAACTCAATGAGTATCATAAGATTTTTTATGATAGGCTTTATATGCTTGATGAACCAGATATATACACATTATCAAGGTTTACCAAAATATAATTTAATGCTTTGGAGTTTCACTTGTTATTAAGATCCAACCAGGAGCATGATGAGTCGGTGAGAAAAGTCTTGTCTAAATAAATCCCAGTTAAGTTAAACATATATTTCTAGATGTTCAGTAATAATTTCTTGCCAACAGAAATTAATATCCATAGAAAAGTAATTTAGATACCCTCACCATGTATGTGTTCTGAGAGGATAAAATCCGAGTTAGTCTAGAACTTATTTTTTGATGTATAATGGGCAGGCTTTTCTTGGGCCCTTGTTGGGAAACATATAGGATTTCAATTTTAGGGGGGAAACATCTCTGAATTTTAGTCTACATTATATCAATGTGTTGAGAAACATTCATATATGATTTATTATAATGTAATAGTGTTTTCAGTGGTGTGTTGGGTGATTTATGAGACAATGAATAAGGGTTGTCAAGTAAATAATATCTCCCTCTATTAATTTAAGTTCATGTGCCTTCTCTCACAGAAAAACTAGCATCCCTTCTTCCTATTGAAAATAAAATGGATACTAGTAAGGGGATCCTCCCTAGGGATGTGATTTCAAATTATATAGCTCCTCTAGGCTGGTGGATCAAGTGGATACCCCCAATTCTGGAACAAAACATAATGTGAATGGGTCATGTAAATAGGGAGTTATGAGGAGGGATGGTGCATGATTCTAGGGGATCTATGGAAATCTAATATAGTTCATTTTATAGTTTAGGTTTTCATATCTGGGTGGAGAGATGATCTTTACTCAGTGGCCATTAAATTTGGAGCATAGATAACCTCAATATTTGTATGGTTCAGTAGAACTCCAAAATTCTTTTAAGATTCCTACATAATGATGAAAATGCTCCTTGCTATTCAGTTTATATTATTAGGAAGTGTAGGTCCCCCATCAATCAAGGAAAAAATATAATTCATTCTTGGAGGGAGGGAATATTTTCATTATAAAATCAATCTATTAAAGAGACACCATATAAGGTTCTTGTTATCTATAATATTACAGGGGATCTTCCACATTACTATGAAATTATTTTTAGTGGTGAAACCCACATTATTCGCCACTTTAGACTCCGAAAGTGAAATATTTTCCAATAAAAGGCTCTTCTTGAGTGACTGATAATTTCCCATCTATTACATCAATCAAGGATGTTCTTATAGGGATACCATTAATATAGGTGAATGATCTGAATACTCAGGAGATTTATGAATAAACTTTCATTCATCACATGGTAAATGAAAATACTAAATTCAATTGGTTTGATTATCAATTAATAAATAAACTACATGGTCTAAATCCTATCCATTTGGAAAATTTTCCAACCCATAACCAATTTCAACCACTACCATATCAACATTGAATCCAATATTTTCCATATTAATTATTAGAATAATTTTTAAAAAAATATTGAAAATGAATTATCAATTTTAATCATGGAGATTAGAAATATAAAACATTGAAATGGTTATGGAACCCAATCCTACTCCGGATTACCATTCCTCAGTATCGTAGAAGAATCTTTTTACACACAAACCTCTCATGAATAACTCAAAGTTGTGACTATTAAAAAGAGTGGGAAAATATTTTAAAACCTACACCATTGATTCCTAAACCATTAGAGTATTCAAAATCATTGGAAAAAACTAAAAACTAAATTATAATCTAAAAAATTAGAGCTGGATAATGAGTGAATTGGTTACGGAATGTTGAAATTCAACTAGAGGAATGTTGGGAAAGTAGTGTATCAAAAATCATTTTTATCACTACCTAACCTAAAAAACTAAAGGGAGAGTGAATGGATTGAGATCATGGGTCATTATAGGGTGTTATTTAGGGGAGTGAACTTATTTTATAAGTGATTATAATATAATTACTGAGAGAATTATATAAGGTCCCCTTTCATTATATTCATCAATTTCCACTTTTAATTTATTTCATCCAATTAATTGTTGTTACACTCCATTATTAATTTTTTTTAAAATAACTAGTGCTATATTAGTGTAGGTGTGAGGAGAATGAATGATTATATCCTTCCATGAACTTGTGGTTACCTATCTCTTTTCACCATAAAATGTAGTATTTTTTATTTTCTGTTGTATTATATTTTCATATTGGAGTTGAAAATTAGTGGCAATCATGTTTTGATGTATTAATCAAATCTCCCAATTGAATTAAAAATGATCGGTGTTTTGCATGATACCCTTTGATCATTCTTTTGCAATTGATCTTTTGTTTAAGGACATTCTTATGAATGTCTACATGTTAATCCTTATATGATTAAATGATTTAAATTTTTGTATCATATAATCATGCTCTGTTGAATCTGCATTTGATTAACATGGATAGAGGGATGAAAAGTGCTTATTTACTTGATTGTCAGGATGGTCCGAGAGGAATATAATGTCTTTTTTGATGAAGGGAAACACTTATAATTATAGAAGAGAAAAAAGTGTTTGTTGAAACAAGATTTTATGTATGGAGTTTTTTTGCACTTTCTAACTAACACAGTGACTCCTTTTCTTCATTAAATGTAGTTTTATTATAAGTCATGTTTACATCTATTTGGATTTATGACAAACCTCCAGAACCACATCCCATGATAAAGGTTCTTGTTTTTTTACCTTCATTCGTGACTATTATATAAAATCATGGTTTTACATACCACAAAAAATATAATTCTTTCTAAAATTTTAATACATTAAACAAACAATATTGAAATCTAGATTGTAAATATAATAAAATTAATGAGAATTGATAATTATATGGAGTAATTATGTACTCATCTTGTCTAGTTCTATAAATTTGAGGGCATAAAATGATAGCATATTATTAGGGAGACCCCCAACATAATGAACCTGTTGATAACATGAGTAATACTTTTCTGGAGTATGTCCGGGGAATGATTTCATACTTGGTCCTACCTAAATTATTTTGGGAAAAAGTTGTGACTATGATTGTATACCTGTTTAACAGGTTCTCTTATGCTCCTAATTATTTCAATCCCACATATGAACATTTCGATGGTAAACCAACTTTCGATAACCAACAAAGAGTCTTTGTGTGTGCAACCTACACCTAAATTAAAACTGATAAGTTGTAACCAAGATCTCATAAGTATGTTTTCATGGGATACCTCAATGGTGTCAAGGGATATATGTTGCAGGTTGAAAAAAATATATCCACAATGTGTATGATCATTTTAGATATAGTCTTTCAAGAATTTAGTTATCCTAAATCCTAATCTATCACACATGATAGTGATGATACAACCCTTAGTGAGGCTATTGATCCTTATTCCCCAACTGATTTATAGAATGCTGATGAGCCACCTCCTCCCTATCCTAAAGGTGAATTCCCATGTGAGCCCATTGATGATGATACTAAAATCAATAATAAATTATTTAATGATAGAGATTCCAAAGGGTGAATCTCTAACATATATGAATTAATGGAAAACTTGAATAAAAACCATACATTTTCTATTTTTATAAACCTCCCAATTCAATGGACATTGTGAATAAATGGATTTATAGGAGGATGAAATATAACACTAATGAATGAAAAATAATATGCATGGCCATATTAGTGGAAAAGGGTTTCCTTTAAAAGGGATTTTATTGATTATGTTCATATTTAGCACTACTTTCTAAGAATTCTTCTATTTGTATACTTATTGTTTTTCTTATTTTAATGAATTTCTCGAAGAATAATTAGATGAAAAAAAATCTTTCTTACATGGTGAACTTAATGGGAAACTTTACATGAAACGACATCATGGTTACCAAATGGTGTTTAAAACTAACCAAGTTTGTCTTTTAAATAAATCCTTGTATGGTTTGATACTGTAGTCTTATTAGTGGTATTAAAAATTTGACTCGCTTATTTTGGATATCCAATTTAATAGGATCCAGTAGGATTCATGTGTTTGCATTAAATGGGTTAAAACATAAAATCCTTACCCACTACTTTATTTTTATTATATATTGGTTATTTGTAATTAAATAAAGATCTTTAATTATATAATTTGTCAATTGAAAAAAGAAATCAATGCAATATTAAGGAGTGAAAAAATAGATATTTACTAAGAAAATGAAAGGGAGATACCTAATAAAATGTTATATTTGCCCCAAAATATTATACCTTTAGATTATTAAAGAGCTACTTTCTTGAGACCATAAAGCCAATAAATGATCCCTTTTCACAACACTTTAAACTATCATTGAATCAAGTTCATACTTCTATTGTAGAATATTTATATATTTCAAATAACCCTTATACCAACAATTTTTGGTAGCCAAATGTATTCTATGAATTTCACCAGGACGAACACAGTTGTTTCTATTTTCATTACCAATAGATTCACAATCAATCTATGGAAAATTCATTGGTAGGTGTTAAAATGGTTATTTATATTTGTTTCATATACTGTTATCCTATATTTTTGTTTTTCTAGAAATAAAAATACACATGAACTAATTTCTAGACATGTTTTTGCTGATAACATACGTAATATGGATACTGAGAAGTAACTTACTAGATATGTATTTACCACTTGTTGAGGAACCATATCAGGGGAATGGAACATGTAATTATTGGTTTCTCTTTTAAAAATATAAGATGATTATATTCCCCTAACCAAGGATATCAAGGAGGATTTATGGATAAAAGTTACGGTTTCTAAACGGAATTTATTCAATTTTGTAATATCATTTTATTTTTATAGTCTATAAGATTTTCTTTTGTAAAAAAAATTAGTTTGTCATTTTAAATTCAAACATATAGAAATTAGGCTACATTATATTAGAGATAACACTGTGTAGTGTTGATGATATACCTTCATAAAAATATGTTTGGTTTTCTATTTGATCTCTATGAACAATGTGAAAAACAACAATTCCTCCAATTCCCAATAATGTCCAACATTGATTGACTTCTAGATTTTTATGTTTAACATCATGATATACGAATTTCATATTGAATATGTCCCTCTCATCATAAATTGTTTTTATCTTGTCTTTGTGGGTTTTCATGATTTTATCAACATCATCATCAATAATTTTGTTCTTTTCTAATAACAGACGGTCAATCTATTTAATCTTATTTTCATTGACCTCCAGTTCATAATTCATGAAAAAACTAATTCTTTATATGTATGGTTACTTACATATACCCTTTTCAAAGATTTTTCATTCTCTTGGATTTCATTTAGAAAGTCCATGCAGGTGGGGTGAAAGAGGGAGGGTGTAGGGGAGGTGTGTAGGGGAAGGGGTGAAGGTGAAAGGTTGTCTACAAGGGGGAGGGAAAATTGGAAGGGGGCTGTAAGGGGGGGTGGAAAAACTGGAAGGGGGTGGTACGTAGGTAGGTCTGTAGGGAGGGGGAGGGGTCATGGGGGAGGTTGGAGGGGTGAAGGGGGAAGGGGGTGGTCTGCATGGTGGGGGGAGGGGGTGGTATGTAGGTGGTCTATAGGGTAGGGCAGGGGGAGGGTGCAGGTGGGATGCAAGGGGGGAGAGGGTGGTGGTTTGCAGGGAAAGGGGGTGCAAGGGGGTGGGGTAGGGGTTAAAGGGGGCGTGGGGGGCGTGGGGGGGGGGGGTGTACTGAAAGGTGGATGGGTGCAGGGGGAGGGGGGAAAAGACGGGGTGGTATGTAGGGAAGTGGGGTGGGTGCAGGTGGGGTGAATGGGTCAGGGGGTGGGGCAGGGTGTGCAAGGGTGGTGCTCTGTAGGGTGGTCTGCAGGGCAGGGGAGATGGGGAGGGGACATGGGGAGTGGAGGGGGTAGTGGCGGGTGGCAGGGGTAGGGGGTGGTCTGCAGGGCCGGGTAGGGGGTGGTTTGCAGGGTAGGGGTGGTCTGCAGGGCAAGGGGGTGATAGGGGGTGGGCCAGTGGGGCATGGGGTGAAAGGGGGCAGTGGGGGAGGGAAACTGTAGGGGTGCATGGGGGAGGGGGTCTTCAGTGCCGTGGGGAGGGTGCAGGTGGGGTGCAAGGGGGAGTGGTGGGGAAGGGGGTGCAAGGGGGTGGTCTACATGTAGGTATGTAGGGCGAGGGGAGGGGAGGGGCAGGGGGAGGTCTTCAGGGCAGGGGGAGGGGGAGGGGAAAGGGGCGGGGGGGAGGTCTACAGGGCAAGGGGGTAGGGGGTGGTCTGCAGGGGGGTCTGCTGGGCAGGGGGCAGGGGGAGGGTGCATGTGGGATGAAAGGGGGAGAGGGTAGTCGTCTACAGGGGGTCTACAGGGTAGGGGGATCTACAGGGTAGGGGGTACAAGGGGTGTAGTGGGGGGAGGGTGCAGGTGTAGGGGTGGTATATAGGGGGTCAGCAGGGCAGTGGTGAGGGTGCACGTGGGGTGCAAGCTGGGAGGGGGTGCAAGGGGGTGGGGGTAGAGGTTAATAATGAATCCATTCATGAATATCCCTTAGATATTCACCAAATAATATATAGTGTTCCCCCTATATAAAATAATTTTACATTTATTTTTAATAATTACAATAATTTTCCCCTTTTATGAAATCCATACATGAATGAACATATAGAATAATAGCATCATTAAAAAAATACGATTTAATATTTTAACCATCTCTAAACATGATTACTGGCTCATTCTTATTTTGATCTATTTACACAATAATACTCCTATTATTTCTCTATATTCTAAACATCATTCTTATCTCTCTTCAATTTTGTGTTCACAAATCATCATACACAAGAATATTTCAATGTCTTCATTTATTATATGTGTTATCATTTGTATGTATTATTTTTATCAAAGTATTTTATTTGTAACATAATGATATTATATGAATCACCATATAAACATTGAATTTTTTCATTAATTAAATGTGTTCTAATTTCTATGCATTATGTTTATCAGGAATCTTCGCTCCTTCCAAAGATTTAGATGCATAAACCAATGAGTAATTAAATGATCATGATGGTGGTGGTGGTGGTGGTGGTGGTCTGAGAGGAGGAGATAATGATGTTGGTGTTTATATAGTAGATGATGAGATTCATGATGGTTCTGGTGATTCTAAAATTGAGGTACATTTCATATGTAAATTGTATTCTCATTTTATACATTTAATTTTATCAAAATGATTTTTTATTATGAAGATGTTGATATTGAAATTTTATATTGTTTATATTGGTGACAGTTTCAATTATTATGATATATATTGTATTATGTTTGATTTTAGTTTAATTTGGAAGGTGGTGTTTTTTTTCTTGTAGTTAGATGATGTGAGTACTGCTACAAGGTGCAGTGATTATTGAAGAATTTGGTGATTAATTACAGCTGGGTGGAAATCAATTTAAATCGTTATTAACTGTGGATATAGGGTCTATAGTAAATGGTTTTGAAAGTGTTATTTGGGACCAAGATCCATGGTTTATCCATGGGTGTAGTTAAAAATTACCATTGTTATGATCATGGATTAATCCTATAATATCCATGTGATTAACCATGGTATTATAATTAAATTTCAATGGATAAGAAATGGACATACATGTACTAATTTTATAGTTCAAACCATTTATACACATGGAATAATTTCACGGATAAAAACACAGATGTTGGAAACCCCTACTGCAACCGATTTGGTGCAGATCTGGTCATTCGAGAATGGCAGGGGGTGGTGTGTGGGGGGGTGGGGATGATAGGGGGGATTGGAAGGGGGGCTGGGAGGGGATGGGGGGGGGGGGGGGAGGAAGGCAGGGCATGTGATAGAGGGTACAAGGGGGCAATGGGGGGAGGGAAACTGGTAGGGGGTAGGTTCGGTGGGTGGGGGCAGGTGGTGGAGGTGGTGGGGCAGGAGTGTACTAGGGGGTCGGGTAGAGGGTGGAAGGGGTAGGCGGTGGAGGGGGTGGGGTAGGGTTATGCTAGGAAGTGGGGCGGGGTGAAAGGGGGGAGTGGGTGGGGGGACTCTTAGGGTGGGTGCATGTGGAGGGGGGTCTATAAGGGAGGGAGAGGGGGGGGGGGGTCGGCAGGTCAGTGAGTCATCTATTAGGGCATTAGATTATATCATCGTGAGAATGAATGTGCAAGAACCACTAAAGGGGGTGTGTGCGTGCAGGGGGGGGTCTGTTCCAGGGGGGCTGTCCAGGGAGGAGTGGAGGGGGGATTTTCATTGGGGAAGGGGTGGTGTGGGGGGGGGGGGTCCAGGAGGGAGCAGGTGTCTTGGAGGTAGGGGTGTCTAGTAGAGGGTGTCTATGGTCTATCCAGGGGGTGTCCAAGGTCTATCTAGGGGGTGTCTAGGGTCTGTGTGTGTGGGGGGTGTCTCGAGTCTGTCTTAGGGGGGAATGTCTAGGGTCTGTCTGGGTCTGTCCTAGGGGGGTCTGTCTACGGTCTGTCTGGGTTTGTCCTGGGTCTGTCTTGGGGGGTGGGGGGTCTGTCCAGGGTTTGTCTGGGTCTGTCTAGGGTCTATATGGGTATGTTAAAAGTCATTCCTAGGGGGGTGTCTGTCCAGGGTTGGGGAGGGGGGAGGTCTATCCAGAGTCTATATGGGGGGGGGGGTTTCAGGGTCTGTCCAAGAGGGGGTGTCTATCTAGGGTCTGGGGGGTGTCTAGGGGGTGTCTAGTGTCTAGGGGTGTCTAGGGTCTATCCAGGAGTGGGGGGGGGGGGGGGGGTCCAGGGGAGTAGAGGTCTAGGTCTGTCTTGTGGAGGGGGACTGTCCAGGGTCATGGGGTGTCTAGGATCTATCTAGGGGGGTGCCACAGGTTATTCCAGGAGTGGGGGGGGGGGAATTTTCATGGTGGAAGGGGTGATGAAGGGGTGAGGGGCTTTTCAATTGGTGCGGGTGTTTTTTTATGAAATGGGAAACCCTATAATCACAATTTGAACTATGTCTATAGCCCTATAGCCATAGTTTGAAACCCTGGTTATAGTCCCCTGGGCCTTAATCTGCTGCCATAATTTCAAATTGTTGATTTAGGTATTTATCCAGGGTTCAAATCGTGGATATAGCCCTATATCCATGTTTCGAATCGTGGATATAGGTCTATAGCCACAGTTTGAAACCATGGCTATAGGTCGTTCTCTATAGCCCTGGGAATACCAGCCACTGTTCATAAAATTGTGGCTAAAACCTATATCCATAGTTTTTGGACTTATTGAAATGGTTTTAAACTGCGACTATAACATAAATTTCTATCAGTGTTCACTCAAACTAATATTTCTTAGAAGGAAAAGAATAAAATTGAAAAATACAACCTTGTATAAGTAGATCTAAAATATACCAGGAATAAAAGAACTTGAATTATTAATATTGGATACTCATCCCATATGATTATAAATACAGATCTATTTATGAATGTTAAGAAAATGTTAAATGGAATAGTGATATTTGAGAATTATGGTGCTTTGAAGATCAAAGGTAGTGGAAGTATTAAACTGGCCAATGTTGAACTGAAGAAGACCAAAGTTCATTATATGGATGGTTTGCGTCACAATATCTTGAGTGTGAGTCACCTCTGTGACTGAGGACTTATCATGAGATTCCATCAAAAGGGGAGCATTATAAAAGGAAGAACAAGGGATTATCTTTTGAAAGGTTGAAGAACAAATTGAAACCTATATCAAGTTGAGAGTTAAGAGATCATTTGTTACATGACTATTGAAGAAGAAAACAACTTGTGCCACCATAGGTTGGTTCACATCCATAAAAAACACATGGAATATATTTTCAATCTAATGATATTCATGGTTATCCCCAATCTAAATAATGAATGGGAAAAGACTTGTGATGCTTGAATTCAAGGTAAGTTGGCTTGTAGTTCATATCGTCCAAAGATGAAAGGGGCATCAAATCATCTTGATCGAATTCATACAGGTGTGTGTGGTCCGATAAATGTTTTTGGAACTCATGGGGAAAGGTACTTCTTTCTTTTCATTGATTATTATAGTATAATGTCTTGTGTTATGGTTATACATAGGAAATTGAATGTTCTTGATTGCATGGAAACTTATCAACAAATAGTTGAGAATGATACTGGCCAAAAAATAAAAGTTTTGAGGTTTAAAAATGGTGTATAATACACATCTTTTGATATTGAAAACTACCTAGAGAAACCTGGGATACTACTTGAGGTGGCTACTATGAGATAACCGCTAAAAATGTATTTGTTGAGTACTAGAACCAAAAAGTGAACAGTATGACCAAAACAATGCTGATTGAGAGTTATATCTCTCTTTATTACTAGAAAGTTGTTATTCAAGCTACAGTTTATATTGAAAATGGAATTGGGAATTATATGGGGGAAACAATGACACCCTATGATTTATGGCATGGAAGGAATCCCTCTTTGAATTATTTTTCTGATTTCAGAAGTATGTTATTTTATCTAAAAGAAATTAGGAAATCACGAAAAGTATGGTGATGTTGTGGATAAAGAAATATTCCTTGAAAATTCAATGAATAACAAATCCTACAAATTATTTAATAATCATCTTGGAAACATTTTGGAAATCAGTGATGTGAATATCATTGAAGATAAAATCATAAATGGCTCAAGTAACTCATATCCTAATGCGATAGAAAATGAGAAAGAATGTGGACATGGAATAGATCCAAATACAGAAGTCTAAGAAGGTATGAAAACATCCAAGAGTCACATCATGATGTTGAATCAGAAGAAGAATTAGAAGAAGAAACCATGGCCGATGAAAATTATTCAGAACTTCATAGGAGACATCGAAGAGTATAAATTGATCGATCCACACCATTGGGGATTAAAAAGATCCCTCAGATACAAATAGAATGAGTAATAGTGAACAATCTGAATTTTTCTCAATTGTGGAACCATCCTCATTTGAAGTAGCTATAAAGTATGAATCAAGGGTTATGGCCATGAATGAAGAATTGGATCAGATCAATAAGTACAAAACATGAGATCTATTTAGGATACCCGAAACCCACAATGTGATTGGTACGAAGTGGATTTTCAGAAATAAATTTAACAAGCATGGAAATGTGAATATAAATAAGGCACGACTGGTTTGTAAAGGTTATTCACATATTGAAGGTGTTTATGTTAAAGAAACATTTTCTCTGGTGGCTTGATTGGAGTCAATCATACTATTTCATTGCATTAATATTCAAAGAGGAGATAGAGTCTATAAAATGGATGTCAAGATAGATTTCATAAATGGTGTTCTTAAAGAAGATGTATCTGTTGAAAAATTAGGGGGATTTATTCTCGGTAATGATGAAATGAAGGTTTTCAGAGTAAGAAGTATCTATATGATCTGAAACAATCACCACACAAATGGTATTCTTAACTGGATTCTTATGTGAAGTAGATCGAATTCAAAATAGGAGTAGTGGATCACAATAATTATGTGATGAATTATAAAAAAGGCCAGTTCATGGTTCTGGTGTAAATAGATGATATTATATTTTGAGGAAGAAGGTATGGATCCGTGGATAACGTTTCCAATCACATGAAATCAGAATTTGAAATGTCTATGATTGGTGAACACATTTAATTTTTTGTGGTACATGTGATTTATCAGAAAGACTAAATATTCATTTCTCATGAGAACTATGCAAAAGAATTACTAAATAAATTCAATATTCGTGACTCTAAACCAATTCCAACTATTATTTTGGTTGAAACTAATCTTCAAAAGCAGGAGGATGGGACTTCTGTAGACCCCACCATATATACGAGAATCATCGGAAGCCTACTGTACAGAACTATAACACGGGAAGATATTGTCTATGTGACATGCTTAACAATACATTTTCAAAGTAATATGAAGGAAGAACATATGGAAGTAGTCAAAAGAATCATGAGTTACATTCAATGAACTAACAATTATATCTTGTACTTTCCTTTAGGAATAGACAGTGAACTATCATCCTTTTCTGATGCTGACTGGGCTAGAGATGTTGTTTATAGAATGTCCAAAAGTGGTGGATCATTCTTTATTAGAAAGAAATGCGTGGGTTTTTTGAGTAAAAAATATGAATGCTCTTCTCTCAATACGACTAAAGCAAAGTATATTTCCTCTAGAAATGCTTTCACTCAACTACTCTAGATGATACAATAAATAATTAAAATTAGTGATGAGATAAAACAACCCATGGTGAATTTTTTTAATGTGATGCCTTGTAAAAAAATGACCAAAGAAGAAATATTTTTAAAAGAAAGCATATAAGGATAAAGTTGGAAAAGGAACGACTAAAATGGATCATATGGGATCTAATGATCAAGGGGATGACATACAGACCTAGCCATTGTCAGTACATGTGCTTGAGAATCATCAGTTGAACTTAATTGTTCATCCACTTCCCCAGGCATACAAAGATTATGAAGGTTCCCCTCTCACTAGTTGTATTAAATATTTTAATTTTTTTATGAATGTGTTGCAGGTTTATGGGGGATATACGATATAGGGGGAGTGTGCTTTGTGATCTACAAGTCAAAATTTGATTCATTGGGTTTATTTCCAATGGGGGGGATGGAGTAATTCAATAATCGTATAATGTTTCTCTAGTTGGTTACAGAAAGATGGATAATGGAGAAAACAAAAATGTTACAATGGGGGAGAATAATGAAATACCAAGAACAAGAAACCAATTCATTCTCCTATTATTTTCTACACCAATCGTTTCTCATGTATACTTAGAGTGTTGGATGATTTTTTTTCATAGGTGTCATGTTTTAATTGTTGTAGGTGATTCATTGAATTTATCTACTGATTAATAACAAAACCCAAAGGTGAAGATTGTTGGAACCAAGACTATAATTTTCTAGAAATAGAGTATGGTTTTTTTTGTGAATCCTCATTGGGATGATCAATGTGTTTGCAAGGAATGTGGTCTTATTATTGAGTCTGAAAGCAATATAGAAGGTTGTACATTTTTACATTGTTTTCAAAATATTTGGGTCTCCAAATTGAGAATTTGTTTTTGGAAAAGGAAATATTTCTTCATAGGAATGAATGGGATGTGTAATGGTGAAGGAAATCGACAAAGGAAGGTAATCACATAGGATATTTCATGAACCACATACCATGTTCCAGGAATAGTTAGCGGGTTATGAATTTTGGTATTGAAAATGGAGAACCGTGAACCACGAAGATGGATCGGTATATAGACCACGTAGGAGGAACATTTTAGGGAGTGAAGGAGGTTTAAAGGGGGGATTATAGTACGTGGATATAAAACAACTTGTGAGATGGTGTGTCATTCAAGAAAATGAGATGGAGTATTGGGAAGCTATGAAGGATGTCGTTTTTGGAAATAAGGCACTGATTTATGAAACCACGTAGGGAGAATGGTGATACAAAGACCACATAGAGGTTATGGTTTGAGGGAGATGCACGATATGAGGTGAATGTGGTGCCACATTGATGATTTGGTAAATCTCGGTTTAGTAGATTTTTCAGATCTATTTTTCCTATTTAAGTATTTCTAATTCCTTAATTAGAACGACAACTCTAAGATTAAAAAAAGGCAAGAGGAATTTGGAAAAATCTAAAATTATTTTGTGGAATATAAACCCACATAGTCATTAATTAAAAATCTAAAAATAATTTCGTAATTTCAAGAATAGTTCCTAGAAGACAGTACATAGAGGAAGAAGGCCAACTCATGGAAGACAGTTCTTGAGGAGGATTTCGCGAGAGAAGAAGTGGTCTGTGGAGGTGAAATATTTCACCGAAGAAGTAGTATGATGAAGTAGGTGTTACACAAAGCAAGTTTGAACCAAAAGTAAGGTGGTATGTGAAAGATGGTCTGTGGTGATGAAGTAGTGTGTGATTCCAAGTGTGAATGTAGAATGTGAACATCGTCTGTGAAGGCATTACGTGGTTCTAGTTTGAGGATGTATTACACAGAGCTAGTATGTGGAGCACTCTATTACATGAATGAAGAATCTCAGTATGCCAAGGACACATTCCGGAACGATTGGTATGTAGAAAATTAGATTTAATCGGTAGAGGAAAATGGGACTTCAATAGAGCAGCCATCTATAGTTAAGGATTCATTATTTAAATGTGAATCCATTGAGGCGACCTTCAAGTCAATAAACTGAGTTCAGATTCATCCTAATGTAGTGAGAAAGGGGGAGTTAATGGAAGTGAACTAAGGGGTGCAGTGAGCTAGATCTAAAGCCTTGTAAAGGAAGTTCACCTGGAATAGAGTGATTGTGCTAAACTTTTTTACTCCACAACTGGTAAATATTAGTGGTATTCTGTACGACCAACTAACTATTAGTGTATGCTCATTAGATGTAGCCCATATTGATGAACTGAGTAAAATTGTTGTGCCTTCACTTTTCATGTAATTATTTTTTTTTCTACTCATTCTCATCAGACTGGTTTAATAGGTTCTTACCAATGTGGGAACAAGATCCATCATTTTAAAAGAAAAATTTGACACCCTAATTCTCCCCCCCCTCTCAGGGTGTTCTGGGGTCCTTCAAACTATCCATATTAAACATCAACAATGCATGCTCAGCAAATAAAACAATACATGTATAATAACATAATATGAAACATTTCGATAAAGGGTACCTTGAACCACTTTACCATTGGTTTTCCACCCTCACACCTAACAACATATGTCTCGGTGGTCACACCTCTTCTGTATATCACATCTTGCCAAGGACCCCACATGAAACAGACCATCACATCACATCGTTCCTGAAAACACCTAGGCCATCACACAACATTTCATAACCCGAGCGGTAGGGTATCATGAATATTTAGGTCATCAAACTCGTTTTAGCCTTCTACCTTGTACAACCCCCACCATAAACCATCTCATAATCTCTCCCAAAAACACCTAGGTCAACACATATCACCTCACCTAAAGACACCTGGGTCATCTCATCACACCTTGAAAATGACACTTTGGACTTATGGCCGTCATATCATATGCATGTCAACATCACATGGATGAGGGAGTGGGGAAGAACTAGTTTCAATCCATCCATAATCATCCCCAATATATTAAGATAAACACCCCCAAAAACATTTGGTTGTCATCACTAGGTGCTCGACATGGGTGGGGTGTGTATAGAAAATCACAAGAATATACAATATATATATATATACATATCAATATAGAATCCAAACCTATTGGTTTACAAAAAGAGTACCAACCAACTCAAAACTTACCCCCATGTTGCTGCCACTTCTAAATGCACAACACCACCCTAAAAAAAGGATCCACATTTCATCTTCCTTCTTAATTCAATCCAATTTTTAGATTATACATTACCAACCCATTTCATTACCCAACCAATTCATTCCATTTTTCTATCCCATTAATCCACATTTAACATCAACTACATTTAACCACACATCCTATTATTAACCATCAATTAACCAATTTCATCCCAAACCATCAACATTATCATTTATTTAATTAAATAACTCCTCATACAACTAGAATAACACAACAGATCATAACATCATAAAAATCACTATCTTATTTCTAACAAGGAAACAAAACCACCACATTCCCTCAGTATTTCACCATAGCATGGTTACACAGCCCATCATCCCCACCTACCACAACCACACATCACATATTCAAACATGCCACAAAACATATTCAAATCATCACATTACATTTTCCATATTCAACAAAGTGTTTCCATTACTTAAACCTATATTATTCTATGGGTATTCTCACACAAGTCATATATCATGATTCAACCAATTTATTATCCATGTATAAGTGGTTGACCATTTATTTAAGGGGTTTCACAATAATCAAACAACATGGGATTATCAACATATAAAAAACAGGGGCTACTAACATCCATGATTTAATTGATATAAAAAGCATCGATAAACTCAATTTCACTATAAAAAAGATGTAAAAACATGATAAACATTCCACTTCCTATTAGATTCAATTAAATGTATTTAATATCATCATTAATCATGTTTATAATAACATTCGAAAAGATAATAGAAGCATGATCCCCACTGACATCTTATAACTATTGAGAAAAGAAGTAATTCCCTACCTAGAAGAAAGAATATTTACACCAATTTGAAGCACCAAAAAAATAAGGGGTGCACAAACATGAGGGAACCACCTATTGGGAACTCAAAACATAGATTTCCATGACTCCAAGGGAAAAGGATATTGAACCAATAATCTCAAGAAAAATAAAGTGGGAAAGAATGAAGGAATGACTTAACATTATAGTGATCAGATCTGAAACCAGTGTGATTTGATACAACTTTAATTGACTATTAATGGAAGATCTCATAAAATCCATGCAGTATGACCATTAAAAAGGTTTAATAATTTTTTTGAAAAGGTGGATATAATTGTAATCCATCAAAATTGATTTAAATTTCTTTAATTAAGGATTTAAAACAACTTTTCATCAAAAAAAACATCAATAGAGAAAAACTGTAAATTCTTGAAAAACCTGATCAACTGCAAGGATCTACCACCAGAGATCTAACACAGGTGGTCAACAACCAATGATCTTCCAATAGTGATCTAACGCCAAAGACATACCCCCAAAATATATACCACTATAGATATACTTCAAGGTATATCATTCCAATGATCTACCATTAGAGATCTACAACCAAAGATCTACTTCTAGTGGTCTACCACAAATGATCTAACATCATAGATCTACCACCATAGATCTATCCCCAAAGATCTACTGGCAATGTTGTATCGATAGAGATCTACCACCAGTTACCTTCTATTAGAAATACTCATCCAATCAGGTACCTCCAGAGATCTACCATTAGATATGTACTATCAGTGATCTACTGGCAGAGATCAACTTCTAGAGATCTACCACTAGAGATCTACTTTCAGTGATCAATCGTCACTGATCTACCTCTTGTGATCTACCACCATAGATCTACTGCTAGAGATATACCTCCACTGATATACTTCCAATGATATATTTCTATAGATCAACCACTATATAACCACAGATAAGATCTACCGTCTCATTTTTAAACACTCTTTTCCCTCTAAAACCCCACAAAACTCTTCCCTTCTTCCACCAATCACCTCTGGACTTTCTCGTGACACATCAATCACTATACTTTCCTCAATGTAATGGGTCGTAAGGTATGGTCCATTACATAGAATACCCACCAAACTACCAAGTCTCACATCCGCTACAAGTAATCAATCAAGGGGAAAATCAGTATCACAAATCATTATTCAAGCTGTCCAAAATCATAGTTTTGAAAATGAAATTTCATTTAAAGAAACCCACATCAAACGGTTTTCATTGAAACTCATGTTGTATAAAACAATTCATTCCATTCAAAATCCATAAAACTTTTCATGGATTCATTTCTCAAGAATCATCATCAAACTCATTCTTAAAATCTTTCATTTCAACATCAAATCATTTTTTTAAAACCTACACTTTATTTAAATAGTCATAGCCAAGTGGTTACATACAAACCATTCCATTTTAAGAAAATTTATCAAGAATTTAAAATCATGATTGAGAAGTCAATTAGAAATACATTTAAAGTCAGAAAAACATCAAAGGTTTCAATAAATAAGAATTATATTATGAAACTACCTACCTAAATGACAATATCATTAAACACCCTACAAGGGATCCACAACTAGTGAGATTGAAGGATCCTATAGCACCAAGAAGACGTACAATTTTTTTTTTCAAAACAAAATCAATGAAAATTAACCACTATATCACTTACACTAATATCCCAGCAAGGAAGAGAAAGATCTATGCTAAGAGGAATTGAATTATGTTTCAAAAAAGCTAGAATTCTCAAAACCATTCCCTGAACATCACCAATATTAAATCTGACCCCACGTGTAATGGCCTACTCCCTCCAATGATACTACAACGAGGGGAGAGAGGTAATGACCCTTGAGTCCCGCCTACAGTAGGCCCTGGGTTCTCGACTAGCATTGAGGGTATAAAACTCTCTTGTATTAGATGCATTACCGTCTATAATATAAGTTTGATATGACGATAAGATGGGTCATCCACAAACAACTCCAAGACACAATATAAAAATAAATCCAAAAAAACCATCCAACATGAATGTATAAATACAAATGATACTAATACAATAATTTATCCACTATAAATACCCAAAATAAAAGCTAAAGTAGTGACACAACAACTATCAAGGATCCGAGATAGTAATGTCCAACGTAGTCCACATAGTCCTCCTGGAAACCTGAAAACAGTTTTATATACGTAGGGTGAGAATTTTGTATGCTCTATTGGAAAACCAAAGTCCCTCATGCACAAGTGAAAGAATCATACTAACGCAAATGTGAGAAAAAAGTAGAACCAAATAGAACATATCAAGGTACACCATCCATCCCAAACTCACCAAGGAATACACAACAAATAACAAAATCCAAATAATATCATATAAATTAAAGTACATCAATGATAGGGTACCCCTAATAATATTCTAATAGATTAGGCCCTCTCACACCCCAATTATAGACATCCTGGTGCTCTCACCTCTTCCAAATATACCCCATCACATCCCGCCTACGCACACCTAGGCCTCACACCACATCACATCCTGCCCACACACACCTAGGCCACATACCACATCACATCCCACCAACACACACATGGGCCACAGACCACAACACATCCCAATAGCACACACCTAGGCCACACACCATAGAATATAACATCACATCACATCACATCATATCTCATCTTTAATACACCTTGGACACCACAACACAACTCATCACGAAGACACCCGGGACACCACATTACAACTCGCCTATATAATCTTGGGAAATCATTGCCTAGAAGAGTGAGCATGGAAGAGTGGGTGAC
Source organism: Viscum album (assembly GCA_963277665.1). Taxonomy (NCBI): domain Eukaryota; kingdom Viridiplantae; phylum Streptophyta; class Magnoliopsida; order Santalales; family Viscaceae; genus Viscum; species Viscum album. The sequence continues at coordinate 4,640,383 of CAUJRU010000001.1, forward strand.
CAGCCATCCATCATACCACTAGGATATTGGGAATGACACCCCTTTTGTGACTATGCTGGTGTTCGGAACATAATGCTCAACATGGATGTGGTGCATATAAAAATCACAAGGAAAATACAGGTGTGTATATATTTATAGTATCCAACACTGAACCCCAAATTATGGGATCTCAAACAAAAAACCAACTCACAACCCCATCTCTATTACGACCACATATAAATACATTTATTAGTATCTCCAATAGTCATTTTAGAAGGTTAAGAACCCTCATAAGTGGTTTCACATTTTTTTCACATTTATCACCTATTCATTTTATAATTCAGAATCAAACACATTTTATCAGGAATACATGAGTTTGGAACATATAAATAGAATGTAAAATATTTTAATAAAAATAAATAATAATTGCATTTAGGTAAATTGAAAGAATTCCTAACCTGAAGGGAAAATTGAGGTTCATAAATAATACCCTACCTTATGTCTGAAGCGGTTCTATACTTGTACTTAATATTGTGAATAATAAAATTAGATTAATTAATTAAAAATCAAAGATCATATTATACATGTAATTGATTTATCAGAGTTTATTATGTTTATTAATGTTTTTTTTCAGGTGTTATAGTGTTCAATTTCATCATTCGGAAGTGCTCATTTTCTTGATTTTCATGACCTTTTCTCTTGTATACGAGTATGGAAGTTCATGTAAAATTGAAATAGATATGAAAAATCTAAGATATATGTAAATAAACATAGATAATATTAAATTTTTATATAATTATTTTGGTTATTTATGGTGAGGATGAATCATTATATTTAACGTTAGTGATCATCATTTGGATTATTTTGGATAGTTTTCGCTCACAATGAACTTCTTTTTGTTTTATTATTTAATATCATACGTATATGTTTGTTCCAAAATATAAAAAAGGTTATAATATTAATATTAAATTATTTTTAAACAATTATAATGGTTTTGAAACCATTATTGAAGGCGATAAGAAAAATAAAAAATATTCAACCTTGAAGGTGATAAATTAACACCTCACGAACGATGTTTTCATTTTTAGAATAAAAGGGAGAGGAGATGGGATTTAAATAAGAATATCCCATTAACATAATAAATATGTATTATATATAATATAATGAAGTTATCATGCCACTTGGATATGGGGAGGTGAGAAGATAATAAGAAAATAAAATAAATTTAAAAGAAATTAAATGAAATTGAAAGAGGATTTTACCTCTTGAATTTCTCCATCTTGAGAACTTCCTTAGGAAAAAGGTTTCGGTATTTTAACAAGACAATGAGATCCTGGACATAGGGTAGATTCTTGGGAGGCGTAATGGGTATAACATGTACAAGGATAAAATCATGAAAGATGTAAGGAGATGAGGTGGTGAGGGGCGATATTTATAGTGGAGGAGATGAGTGTTTTCACATTATTTTATTCATTAGTTTGTTATTTTAGATCAATAATATGAATAGTTTTAGAATTATCACTAAATATATTAAAATAATTAAGGGATGTTAGATATTATGGTTCTAACATCAGCGATGACTCAAGGAATAGTTTATATAACTTATATTGAATATATACTGTAAATTATCGTATTTCACTATTCACTAAAAATTCAACCATTTTCAGAAAATCCAAAAAATTTACCGTAACCACTTTTCAACATGTAAAATTCAAAAATGGACTCTATTTTATGAAAATAATTTTCTAAATATGTGTAATTAATATTTTAATTAAAATCATCATTTATTTCAAAATTATTAATTTTAAAATTATAACTGATTTAATGACACTGTGAAAAATTTATTAATGTATAAAATAATTATCATATAATCATAATACAATAAAATATTAACATATGAATATATTTTTGAAAATAAATTTTATTTTAAATTATTAAATTAATCAAAAATACCAAAACTTAATTTTTCATTTTTAAAACATTTATTTACTTATGCCATGAAATAAATACAAAATACATTAATTCATAAAATACCTAAATTTTATTTATACATTCGTAGCTGAGGTTACTATTATATTGGTCAAATTACAATTCCTAAGGGTCATATTTCTATTTCAAAGGATAAGTTACTATTTTATTGGAATATGTTCCTTAACTACGAGAAATAGTTATAATTTCATTCACTCTTCATTTATAAAATTTGAATTGTGTTCTTAATGTGAATTTATGTGACTCTACAATATGAAATAATTATATGAAGTTAATTTAAATTAATAAAATTTGGGGTCATTACACATATACTATTCATAAACTACCTAACTCTATGAGAGTTGTGGTGTCCACTATAATATATATCCATTTTAAAATGTACAGACACAAATTAATATTTTCCTATGGGTTTATATTTAACCAAATCTATTACAGGTCATACAAAAACTATAATTTGTTCCCTTACAAGTAAAACCTAGTCTATTATAAGAAAAACCAAACCTAACACTCCTTTTTACCAAGTTCAAGAATAACCTTTTTGTTCCAGATTTTTAATCAGGCTAGCATAACCAAGGAACTACATTTTGATTGAGGCATTACCATGTGTGAGTTGTGTTATAAATAGATCAAAACTACACATAATAGAACAAGGAAACATAATGAAATATTAAAAAAATAAAAAATAAATAAAAACAAGCAATGGAAGGTTAGAGTAGAATAGGATACTTCAATCATTTAAGGTAGATGGCCAATGTTGACGATTTTGGAAAACAAGTACATCATCAAAACTTTATCATAACAATGGGACAATGAATCTCATGAACATTAAAACACATTTAAAAGAAAAATGAATGTATATATTGATTTTATTTCTTAATGTTAGCTCTCATATTGCACTTATTTCTTTGAAAATTATTTATATAAAAATGATTGATGACAAGTACAGATCTACATGGTCTCCCTGCAGATGGGTCTTCTCAAAACACTTCATAGATCAAAAGAAACGATTAGAAATAAAATATAGTAAACCACAGAGCCATAATTTCAGTATTTTTCATAAACCTAATTTATGAAATCATGAAATAAATTACATATACATCTTATGATACTCATTATATGTATTATTTTTCATAAACATGCATTTATATAAGAATGAAAATTTCATAATCAAGAAAATTATGTACGCATAAAATTTATTTAAGTATGAAAATTTTGTAAGAATAAAAATTCTATAAGAACCAAATTTTTAGGTATCAATAAAACATAAGAATCAATAAATATTTTTGTGTAAGAACTATCCCAATTTCATAAGCATTATTTTACAGTGCATGTGAGTCATTTAAGAATATTTGTATGAGTGATTTACAGTTCTGTATGAATCATTTTTTAGACTGCATATGATTTATCCTAAAGTTTATATGAATCATAAAAGAAATTATGAGGTGAAACCTATCCATTATAATGTGGATATAAACCGTCATAATGTTAATATAATTCTGTCACAAGGTTTAGGTACTATCTTGTATGGTTAAGTCAACAAAAATACACAATGGTTGCAGAATCCGTTAAAAAAAATTAAACATGGAACTAAACAATAATAAAGATTATTGAAGTTACAAGTAACCAATGTTGTGAGATATTAAAATCATCGAATTTAAAATTATCAATATTAGTAAAATGGTAGGTGTGTAATATTTAAAAATAAATTACAAATAAAAAACATCGATACTAACAATCTCCCTAACTGTAAACTTAGGATTAACATGTTCTTCAAAAAAAATTGAATAAAGAAAGACGATACATCAAAGTTGAAGGAATTGATACCACTTATCAGAATTAGGGGATCATCATATTATCCTTATAAATATAAAAAACAATAAGACAACCCAATATATCCTGAATAGTATCAAATGTGTATGAAAAATACCAAATAATGAAAGCATAACATACCTGTAACTCATATTTAGCGGCCTCTATCTTCTTCTTGGATGGAGTATGGTTTGATGATGATGATAGAAGTAGAAAATGTTGGTCTTTTTACCTCTGAATGTAATCAACCATCCACCAGATCCAGGATTGTTCATGAGGACTCCTAAACTCCAAAGGGGTGTTTGTTCTTTTATTTAGTGATGAATGATGTATCGAGAAGATGACAAATTCTATTAACTTTGAATGAAACTGATGATCTTAAAAAACAAACTTTTCATACAATATTTAAAACCCACACTAATGAGAGAAATCACATTATATAGCATGTGCTCGATGCTCTTCCTTGATAAAGAGCATCAGTAGGATCATCATATGTTACTACATGTTGGTCTATTCTTCATTAAACTTCTTTAATAAATGCTATTCAATATTAGATAACCCATTACATGGATTATAAATGTAGAAAAATCATGTGGGGTGATGTGGTGGCAATGCCACTCTCCTAGCCTATGCTATGTTGGGTGCAATGTTGTCTTGTATTGGGTAACATACAATTAGACTATGTTGACACCAACGTAATGTTTGGATCCTAATTAAGTATATATTGGTAACAACATATCCTTAAACTATATTCATCATATTCATGTATTTTAAGTGAACATAAAATTAACCTAAAACTTTCTTGACTAATCATTGGTCCACATAAATCATTATTTATGATATCCAGTAGTCGACTAGACCTTTGGCATTTTCCACTAAAAGGTGATTTGGTTATCTTGTATAAAAAACAAGATTTACAATTTTTAAATGGTTTATTATTTAATGTGTCCAATAATCCATCTCTATAGATTATTTGGATGCATTTTTCATTTATATATCAAATTCGACAATGCTAAAGGTTGGTGAGATTAGTATCAACTTTGAAATTCTTATTCCAAATATTATAGACATGATTATATATATCTAGAATATATTAACCATTTACAACATTCCTAATGCCATAAAACATTTCATTTTTTATATAACAACTATAGTTATTAATAATGAATGAAACTACCATCTTATCCAAACAAGATACGAAAATCATGTTCATGTTTATAGTAGGAACATAATAAGAGATCTCTAATTATGGAAAAAATAAACTTGGTAGAGTCATTTCATAAGAATTGACTTCCAATGTAGAAACTCATGATCCATTAAAAACATAAAAATCTACATAACCCCTTTTAAATTCCCTCATATATCTAAGTATATGTTTATCAACACAAATTCATGATGCACCCCCACTATCCAATACCCTTGTGTCAATGTTGGTGAAATTGGCCTCCATAACATTCATATTTAGATGCTTAGAATGATTCTCTTTGAGAATAATTCTCAACCTTTGACACCAATATAGAATGGGTCTAATGGAGATAACTATAAGGGATCTCAAAATGACTATCATTACATAATACTTAATCTACAACAAATACATATCTATTGGTGAGTATCATGTTGTATATATTTTAATTAATGACATTTAATTAATGTACTAAAAAAATGATGACCCCATACATTATATTAATTTAGTGAGACAAGATCCATATTTGACTAAGTAAAAAGTCAATTTTGGTGTTCCTATCACCATTTATTTATTTTTTAGGGTATTATCTCAATAATAATAGTTATTATTCTTGGATAGTTGAGTAGACAACTCCTTTTTTGAGTTAATCATATGGATATAAACTCAACATTATTCATATGGTAATAAAACTCTTAGGGTTTTCCAGCCATGTGTCACTGAAATGTCATTATAGGATTTGGTTACCTAACTCTTAGGTTAATTCATTTCAACTAATCCTTACACAAGATAATCCAACGGTACCCAGCTTTGGTAGACCCTACCAGGCTAAATGATCAAGGTCTTGACATGTGCTTTGTTTGGAAGGAATCTCACACTATGTATTTTAGAAATTTTATTTAAAAGTCTCAAAAATAATATATATCATATGAATATTGAATTTCTAACTTATTACATCATATGAAAACACTATCTTATCATGTTTTATTCCTTTTTGTATGCATGATTCTAACGATTTAGTTTTGGAATCCACATTCCATCCCCCAAATTAATATGTTGAAATGACATTAATGTGTAACTCTTTACAAAACCCAGAAGTCTGTGTTACTCAACAAAAAATATAATTCATACATATTTATACATATCTAAATACTTTTCATGCACATGGTACATGAACTCTTCATGTAAAGTCTTAGAGTTAAATTACATTTAAAATCACCACATTAGTAAGCTCGAAGCCATAAATTGTCGACCCCATCTTTATAGAATATGACATAAACCTCCGGGCCAGTTGGAAGTCTGAGACAAAGTCCCTCTTCATAGGGATACTTTACTGAAGGGATAATCCAATTCATGTTAACTCTAAAACCAAATATTCACAAACTATGTTTAAGAACTAAATTCCATATTATAACATCAAATAAAAACCAAAATCAAGGTATATGAAAACTAAATCTCATGATGTTGATTGTAACATGTAATGTTTGGCATAACAGTCAATTAGAAAAATTTATCTCATAAATATAGAATACACATTTTTCTTATTTCATAAAATATTTATAAACATAAATGTTTTAAAGGAATTAAAAAAATAAATAAACTCTTTATTTATTTTTCAAAAAATGAGATACAAATATAGACATTTCTTATTTAATTTAGAAATGGAAATTTCATTTTATAATTCAAAAAACATATAATTTATATGCATTTTACAAACCATAAAATAGAAAAATATTATTTTTTAAACATTTTTCTTATATTGTATTATATGACTAATAATAAGAATTATCAATCATAATTTATGATTGATATAAAAGAGTGAAAAGGCATACAAATTTCATTTTATGATATAAACCCAATCATATGCTATATTTATCATTGTCATTTATAACAGGTGATATTGCAAGGATCAAGTCGTATTTTATGATATCACTGATATCGTATTTACACGGCGATACTATGTTTTATAGAAACATGAGGCTAAGTTGTATTTAATGATATTCCATATCATATCCTATTCCATAGTTAAAATCCATGGGATTCCACTACATTTTACATTTGTATAGATCTTATTCTTACACTAAGAATGACAAAAATAGATGAAATTATTAATATCAAATATGAAGATAAAACCCCAAATTCCATGTGATAACAAGTTATTTGAAAAACAGGTTAAATCACACATTGATCTATTAATGAACAAGGATTTGATACCACTAATGGGTTTAGTGAGATCATCAAATGATAAAATACAGGGAAAAACCCATGGAAATTCATAATCTATATTTAATATATATATCATGAAAAAATATAAGAAAAAAATTAAGTACTAGAAACATTAATGACTTCATATTTTGTAATTCATTTAAAATTTGTTGGGGATAAACTTAGAGGAAATCTAATTCCTCCGGCCTCTGAAGGTAGTACACCAAACATAGGATCAATGATCATATTGTGAGGGCCCTCTTTTCATTAAAGGGGTGATAAAACCTTTAGAGAAGATAAATGAAGAATAACGATATAGAGATATTTGATTTATGACATGAAATCAGAGTTACACCAATAGAGGGGATATCATCCCTTTTATAGCCACGCTTTAATAAATGAAGAGTTCTCAAGCATTATATTCAATCCAATGGAAACTGAGAATTACATCTCACTATAGTTACATTCACTAAAATCATCAATGAATATGAAAGAGAGTAAATGAATCATATTTTGATTCATAACTGATGAAAATTTCACAACAGAGTGTGGAAAATATGAAAGAATGAAAATCCATACAATTAACCATTCATATGATATGATATAGGAAAACACAATCATTGGATACCACTTTATATTACATGAATATCATAGCTTATGTTATTCTTCACATGTATATCATAGCCTATTAAATTCATAACATGAATATCATAGAAAAAAACTAGAGTACCCTTATTTTAGTGGATATCCAACACATCTAATGTCACAAACCAACCCATATATATTTCTAAACCAGAACCCAAGTCATTCCTAACACGACCCGAAGGATGTTCTCGATCCTTATGGGATGATGACTAGCACCAGGGAATAAAAATGACTAAGAGGGATTGATTTCCCCACTATAAGAATAAAATAGTACATTTCAATGGAAAGAATCCATAATAATTTACTATTGTAAACATTCATCAAGAGTATAGTAACATGAGATAGACAAGTATGAAACTCGGTTCTTCACAAACCACAACATCATATAAACTAATGATAACATCAAATTCAAGATATCCTCATAGTAGGTAGATCACATACCCCTCCTATCACCACCAAATTCCAGGGTCTTATTATCAAGAACACCCACCACCTCCTAGTGTTGCATTCCCTTTTCATATACTTTGTAACCGAAAGTCTAAAAATTCCCAAATGAAAAATTAGGGTCTAAAAAAACTAACTCAGTAGGATCCCATAAATACATTTCATAAGTAGTCCATACAAAAATAAACCAAATATTATCAATTCTAAAGAAATAATAACATAGTAATCTTTTCATAATTATTAATAAATCATGATTCTTAGATCATTTCAATGGAATGTTTTGGTCCCAGTGGATAGATCAAGTTGGGGTGAATTGAGTTTCTAATTAAAAATTTAATTTTAAATGTTTAAAACATAAATCACCCAATTTTTTAAAAACTACCAATTAATTAAACCTATAAGATTATATAATCAGATCATTCAAAAAGGTTCACAACACTTTGATCAAAACTCATTTAAAGTGATTTTGAAAATACTTTAAATTTTGAAACTAATCATATAGGATTAAAAATCATATAAAAAAATTAATGTTTAATATCAGAATAAGGCTTTTTTATATAGTGTAAATTATAAATATATATTTGTTTGAAAAATAGAGTAAAACCATAATTTCAAAATACTCAATGAAATAAAAAAATGGGACTAGTATAAAGCCGATACCTAATCCCCACCACATGAAAATAACTCATTTCAAAGAAGTTTATTATAGAATAAACTTATCCAAGACCTTGATTGGGTTTTACCACAGTACTAAAGGCAATTCAAGCTTCAAAAATCCTCTTCCAAAGTTATATATGTGAGAATTAAATGATAAAAAATTCACATGGGAGGTCTAGGATAAATAACCTCTTCTGTAATTCTATATGGGATAAAAGAAAAATAAATGAGAGTTTTTGTGTCTTGAACTCTCCAATTCAGTATAGGATCTGGTGATAAAAAATAAATTGAGTATAACACACACAAAAATAGAAGGTAAATAAAATAGAGAAAGAAATGGTGAATAGTTTGGTGAAACAGAATATATTGTTCTGTTTTTTCTATAGGTAGTTCTTCACTTCTGATAGTCAGATTTTTATTCAGAAAATGATCTTGAATATGTTATGGTTTTTTCAGATTTTTATTGAAGTTCCGGTTAGAATATCATGTTGTGGATGTTTAAAAAAAAGTAAATGACCTTGATTTTTTTTAAACGTTATTATTTCTCATTTTTCATTTAAGAGTTTGTCTATGAATTTCGTTATGCCATGTATCTTTGATCATATAATCTCTCTCTCCAAAAAATATCCAATCATAAATCATCATGAAGATCCTCATATTTTGATTGTAAAATCCTAATCATTAAATGATTTTGATTGCATTTAATTATGAATTGAAAAATGATTGGATAAATATATTTAAAGTTATAATAATATTACACTAAGCTTTAGTTACATTTGTTTTAAAATTCCACATCAGCATTTATGGTTGTTTCCATTTTCCATTGCAACATCCACATCTACATTGATGTTTTCTTCCATACTATGGATTCTCAGATATTTCATATGGTTGATCATTTCTTCTTAAATTCGATCACTTTATACTTTTGGTCCATCCAATACTTTATTTCATTCTTACTGTATTGTCACTGTTGCATCATTTGGTTATACAATCACACATTTAATTCAAGAGATCTCTGATAGTTGTGCAGTCACTTTTGTTTTTCTTTTTGATTGATAGATTACTCATGCGGTTGATCCAACATGATCTGTGGTCAATACAACATGACTCTGACATGGTATTCAGTTGAGATACAACATACGGTCGATTGATTTATCTTATAGTCTCTTTGTATATTTTCTCCAATGTTAATCAGATTGATCATGCAGTCAATTTTTTATACCATGCGGTTTATTGCTTATACCATACGGTCAATTATAAATAGAAAAACGTCCATACTTTTCCTTAAATTTAATTTACTTCCATAAAACATAAAATAGATTATAAATAAAATAAACATGATTTTTGATTATTAATATAAGGGATTTTTAGACTAATCCAAAAATATCACAGGTTTTATAATAAAAAATATTGGCATAAATAATTATTCACAAAATAAAAGATTAGGCATTACAAATTATAATATATTGTATAAATTTTCAATAAGGAATAATCATTATAAGTTTGTCATTAATCCTTTTTTCAATAATTAATTTACTCCCCTTTTGTATTCATAATTTTCTTATGCCAGTATTCCATACATATTAGTTTTACATTTAGATCAAAAGGAAAACATAAAGGATTAAATAGTAAAAAGGAAATAAATATCAATTAAATCAATGATAATAATAATAGAAAATGGGTTTTAGTTAATTTTAAGAAAAAGGATGTGTATTAACCCTATCAATGATTAATCAGAATCGCTATCCTTAGGGTATGGATGGGTAGAACGATTAATGGGATCCATCCCTTTTCCAATAAAATGAGTAGGATCTGGAGTAGATTGAGGGATTAAAGGAGGACCCAGAATAGATATCCCATTGTAAGAAGGAATGAAATGGCTATGGTATTGGGAATGAGTGAGGCCAAAATGTCACATTGGAGGTATAAGTGAGGTAGTGGTTATTATAAAAGCCACAACAAATGAGGTTTGGGAAGGAGTATTAAAAATGAGAGATAAAGGAAGATCTGGAGGTGTTAATAAAGTATAATTAGAATCATACATGTATAGCTTTATGAATATTGTGATATCAACTACCACACATGTTCCATGCCCCAACACTCGGAGAAACTCAAATTTTTATTACATGAATTGATCAAGCAAGGGATTCGTTACCAATAAATTCTCAAAAATGGATTCGAAAGTAGCTGTTAGAGTTGTTATTTTCAAATCTCATACCAATGAAAGGAACTGAGTCTTATGGACCACTTTGGTGTAAATCCATGTCAGATAATACTTTATAGCACCCTTTATTACATTTTTATCTTTAATATGATTGGTTTATTCTTCTCTAAAAAAATCCAATTTCTTCTCACGATTAGAATATATATACATTTAAAATTGATATCTAATACCTTTTACACTGTCTAAAACATTTTAAATCACTTCATGGACAAGTTAAAATGTTTTTCTTAGGAAATAATCATTTTGATGGATTTATTTCTAGCTAACCGTACAAATGTTTCATCTTGGTCAATACATTCCTATTGACTATATCCTTATGAAATGATCCTTTCTATTTTTCTAATTATAGTTCCACCATCATCAACTTTGTTTCTAAAAACCCGTATTTCCAATAGTTGTAAATTCTTTAGGACTTTCCACTAGTTCCCAGACTTTGTTTCACTCAAACTGTTTCATCTATTCTTACATTTTCATTACCCAAAACTCATCATTTATTTCTTCTCTGATGTCCTCAGGTATATGTTGTGATAATAAGGTTTAATTTATAACATGATTTATAAGATAATCTCTAGTATAAGATCATGTATCTTGGTCTCTAGCTATGAAATATTAGGTATAGTTTGTATGAGTCCAAATATCTCTAGGGATAGAGGTATTTGATACGTTAGTCTCTTCTGTAGGTTATTATTTAAACTCATCTTCAGAACTGGGTGATTTTTTCTACAGTAGGTTTTACATTGATATATAAATATTAAAGGTTATCCTAAAGGTTTTTTAAATAATCCTTAGGTTTATGTGTATAGGTTTCATAAAATTTGAAATGTACATATTCTTCCACGATTTTGGCACTTTTATTGAATACCCTATATGATTTACTAGATGTCGAATATACAAGGAAAATCGATTCTTTTCTTTTGGATGAAAACATGTCTAAATTCTAATTTGTATTAAGTAGAAGTACTTCATATCCAAAAAAACTATGAAGTAATTAAATTTTTGTTTTCTACTATATCATAACTCATATAGGATTTTCATTAAAAGTGGTTTAAATATTACTCTATAAACAATATAGTAAGTTGTATTCACAACCTCTACCCAAAAATAAATAGGTAAATCATGCTCATTGAGCACAGTCTGTGAAATTTCATAAAGTTTTCTATAATAACCCATGTACTTATAAAATAAATTCTTTTCACTTTGGAAATAAATTGTTAAATTCATTATAAGTGTATAATTAAATAAGTGGTATTTACCGAGATTATGGAATTTATACAAATAGAATAATAAATTCACATATGAATGTATAAATAAAATTTACATATCTTATAAGTAAAAATATGATATATTTATATCATATAATATGTATGTAATTTTTATTAAAATAATAAATTAGGTGTTTGTATTTTTGTGACACATAAATTTATATTTACAATTTTATAAATAATATAGTTATTTAAAAGAATTTTATTTATAAAATAGAATCATAAATTAATATTTTTTGGTATTATGATTTTAAGATAATTATATCGGATAATAATTAATTTTCTAAAGTGTTATAAAATCAATTATAATTTTTAATATTAGTTTTTTTCATATAAATGCTAATTTTACTTAAAAAATAAATTTATCATAATTATAAAATGTGTTTCATAAAATAGAGTCCATTTTTTAAATCTACATGTCAAAAAATGGTTATAGTGAATTTTTGGGTTTCTTGTAAAATAGTTATTTTTTTGAATAGTGAAATATGGTAATTTATGGTATATGCTAAATACATGAATTATTGAGTCATGGTTGATATATGGATGATGAAAGCATAATTTTTTAGAAATCACATGAACAAGTTACTGTATTTATTTTTGGTAATCAAAACTATTCATAGTATTGATCCAAAATAAAAAACTAATGAATAAAATAATAGAAAAACACCCCTCTCCTCAATTATAAACACCAACCCTCTCCTGCATTATAAATATCACCCCTCACCAACTCTTATCCTCAAACATCAAAGCCTGTTAAATTGTTGTATTTCTATCCAATTTCCATCCAAATTCTCTTCCAAACATCCAACACCTACTTGTCTCACCAAAAGTCCAAAATCATATTCCTTATGGAGGTTCTCAAGGAGAAGAATTCATGATTTAAAATCCTTTTTGATTTAATTTTATTTCATTTCAGTTTTTGTCTTTATTATCTCCTCAACACCCCTAATCAGATTTACATGATAACTAAAATACCTTAAATATACTATAATTTTATCATGTTAATAGAATATCCATCATCAAACCAATTTTATCCCACCTTTTATTACATAAAATTTTCATTACATTGTACAAAACTGAGGATCTTTTAATGTTTTGTTACTTGAAAACAAGGTGCATAATATATTAAAAAATAAAAAATTATTATAATACACTTGAAAGGATTATTCATAGGTTTATCCTAAGTACAGTTACTGCATCTCATAACCTAGGGACAGATATCAAAGGAAAGGGTGAGCATAAGGCCTAGTAAAGGAATGAAAAGGGAAACAATTTGCACGTGATCTTGAGTAAAATAAATAAGAACTTGAGGAATATCACTATGGAATTAATAATGTTTCTTTAGGATTATAATTAATAAAATAACATTAATAATAGCTTGGAAATGTGGGAAAAAATTTAAATGACACATTCATAAACATATCACCAAGGTTTGTCATAGAGGTGTTGTAAAAATTACCTAGGTTATTCACCATGTTATCGTAAAACATGTCATATATAGTGATTAAATTAAATACCCAATAAATTGGAGTGATATCATGGAAAAACATTCACATGTATTAATTTTAATGTGATCTACATAGATCATAATACATTATTTCATTAATAACCCATGGAATATAAAAGAAACAAGTTTCATATAAAAATCACGGTATTTTAAAAAGTGATTAAAGATAAGATCATTATTTCATTTATAACCCACAAAAAATGAATGAGAGTCTTATTTATGAAAGTAATAACATAAAATAAATAATTTTTAAATATTTTTGAATACCTTTGGAAAAGATATAGGATTGGGAATTCACAAAAAGAAAAGAAAATGGAATTTTCTTGAGAAATAGAGAGAAACCTTGAGAAGTAAAATCGACAGCATAACTGGTATAAAACATGGTTTTAGAAAATTGAAAAATGAGAGGAGACAAGGGTCAACCATTCATAATAGAATCTGAATATATAAAAGTTATAGAAAAAAATGGAACAAAGAACATATCTTGGGAATTTTAAAGACATTCCACATAATAACGGAACATGAAAGAAAAAGAGAAGTTAAGATTTCCCTTATATTGAAGAATAACTCCAAAAAATAAAATATTGAGACCCCGATTTCTTTTGGACACCTTGGGAGGTAAACATATTATAAATTCATGGAGGATTAATTGGTAGTTATAGTAAATGGGGAAATGGGTGGGCATTTATAGAAAAAATGGAGGATTTGTTTTTTCTAAATAAAGGAATTGGACACCTAGGTAGAGGTAAATGAAAAACCATGGGAATTACCATTGTATTTTCCCATAGTATTGGACACTTGGATCATATTTTATGTCATTTTATCCCACAAGAGTTGACCAGAATTTTATATTACTAATTTTTCAATGAAAATTACTGTTTTCCAAAAATAATTTTTTTAACGTTAAAAATGTCATTTTTAAATTTGGAAAGTAAATTATATATTTGAAAAAAGATTAAAATATATTAAAATAATTGATATTAATAAAATAAAATATTTTAAGTTGTGGGTTGTTTTTAATTAGTTATTACATAATTATGAAATAATTATGTAGTCATTAAATATACCAAAAACTCAAATTGTATTTTTACTACTAAAAAAATAATGTATTTTTGAAAAGTAACAACAATTCACCCTAACATAACTTTGATGTGCTAATTTTAAAAATAATATTTATTTTATCAAAATAAAATTATCTAAATATGATAATTTTAACTTTTAAATATAAAAATAATTATTTATTAAAAATAACAGTAGATTGAAAATTCATATAAAAATTTCAGACACATGAAATGAAATAAAATTATTTAATCATTTATTTTTAAAAAATAGTGGTTTTATCACACTATTTCATTATAGAAAATTATTCATAATATCTTGGTTTATTATAATAATTGTATATTTTCTGAAAAGTTCAATCTCTATCCAAAAAATATATCTATCAAATTCTATCTAAATTTTATTAAGAAAAATTGCCACCCTAATCCACTTTATCTATAAACACCGCCTTAGTGCATATGGTCAAGGTGTATTTGGTTATATCAAAGAGTTTCCAATAATTATTTCATTAAAACTAATTCAATTATACTATCATATATATCACCCAATATTTTTAACGCCCCGACCCCAGCTACCCAGAGTTGGTGCATTACTTCGTAACATTGGCATGATCACAAAAGATCAAGTCTCGAAAGACCGATTAGTTTAGTAGATTTGGAAACACTAGATACATTCATAAACGTTACATTACATCATAAAGTGGAAAACTACAATAACATAGTCTCCATAGTCCACACATCTATCCTCTTCGGACTATCCCTGCAGGTCATTCATAAAATACTTCTTGACATCCTGGAAAATATTAAAACATTGAAAGGGGTGAGCTCGGATGCTCAGTAAGGTTAAAAATATAGCGGAAGCTTTCATAAATAAACATTAACACTTAAGGCGATGTATAACTAAAAGAAAAGCCTTTTAAACCTGAACTTCAACGTAATATGGCAAAAGTAAAATGAGATAATGCCATTCACTTCTTCACATGGATATTCTACTGGTCGAATAATCACATGCAATATCAATAACCACTTTCATAATGATGGAATGCATAATGCCAGACTATCATAACCACGTAGCCAAGGCCTCGTGCCAAGACCACAAATAAGTTATTGTCAAGGCCTCGTGCCAAGACACTAGTTTGTCTCATGAGACCTGCCGATGAATCGAGGAGCTATAGCGGGCTCCACCCGTCACTTATTAAGTCCAATGCATTCCTCATATGAATAGTTTTAAACATATCATAAACCATAACATAATCGTATCACATAAAATAGGCATAAAGGAAACATAACATTTCCACATTTCAATCACAAGATATCAATACAACACATTGATATAATAAAACTCTTTAAAAACCATTTTCAATACCAAAATAAAATAAAGTTAAAACTTTGTATTTATTTTTCATTAAAAAAAATGTTGGCTTGTAGAGGAAGCCGAAACTCAAATAGTGGTCACGGCGACAGAGAAGTCGTTGTCGCCGCATATGTACAGAAAGAAAAACATTCTCTTTTTGTCGTTTAGTAAAACGCTTCGTATAAAAAGATTCCTTTTGAATAAACGTAAAAGTCAAAGGGGTTTATACACCGTATAAAAGAATGTTGTGTATAAAACCAAATATGCCTCAATGGAAGGAGATTGAGACGGAGTCCTTAAAAAGATCATTTTTAAAATAAAATAGATCTATTATGTGTATTTACTATAGGTACACATAAAGAATGTAAAAATACAAAATAGGACATAATAATATCATGACATAATTTGAAAGTAGGAGATTAACCCAAAGAATGGAAGTTGGGTTAAGAAATTCCCTTACCTCGTGTCTGACTTGACTCAACCATTCTTTAACCTCCTGAATTATAAACCAGAGTTAATATATACCTTATTAAGAACTATTTTCAATTTCATTATCCTTATTATATCACTTATTACAATGATATGAACATTATGTAATTATTTAAGTTAATAACGGTTGTTTTGTCTATCATTGGTACTTGAGTCAACAATAAACTTCTTATAACTACAAGCTGTTTATGTGGTAGAATATCCATTATCTCCAGAATTATATTCATGATTTAGATGTCATATATATCTTATATATCCAGTATATACATTCATTTATAATATTACGTAACATTTAGAGGTAAGAAATGGAATGCACCGTTCATGGAGACGGTAAGCCGTACGTATGCATGAACGCTATTTTCATTTCAATTTTATATTTAATGGAACAAAATCATAATGATATAAATTTATAATATAATTCCAGTATAATATTGTGTATAATACCATTTAATCCATCCTTTATACATCCCACATATGGCATTAACGATTCAAATCACTTTGAGGGGGCGGTAGTCCGCACTTCCTAAAATGAAATTATCGCGTTTTACCCATAATGGAAATCATAAAGTATGACATAAATGAGAAATAAAGAAGAATAAGTAAAACATAAACATATTATATATCCTATATAAAAATATTGACATCTTAATGGCCACCTTTGAAGGTGTTATATGAGTGTTGAACAATCATCATTTCATGAGGCAGAAATTCACCATCCACAGAAACCGTATGTTCTTTAACCATTAGATGTAGGTGTGTGTAAGTGTAGCTCGAATAATTCTTATAAAAACATCCTAGTATATTTAGGATACTGGTGTTGTTACAAAACAAATGAATAAAATGAGTTTAGGGGGTTGGAGAAGAAAAATAAAACAAAACAACATTAGAGAAGACATTACCTCAAAATCGGGTAACTCTTTTCGATTTGAGCCAAAGGCTTCCTTGGGAAGATTTCTACCCAAAGTGAGGCTTCTAGGAGTAAGAGGGGGAAGTTGGGAGAGTATTTGGGCAGAGGTTGTCCGATCCAAATGGCTTGAAGGTGTGAATAAGGTGGGAGAGGTGGGGGCCTTTTATAAGTGGAGAGGAGGGGCACTTTTGGAAAGATTGAAATGTTACATTATTACACAATTCTTTTCTGATTCTAAAGGTCCCACACTTATATAATTCGTGGATAAGGTGATAAGGGTTCTAAATCTACCCATCCAATAGTCTTTTGACAAGTGTAAGACTTTGATTTTACATTATCTTTTCATTTTATTAAAATCGTTAAATAATGAGGTCATCGCTGCATCATAATGATGTCATAAATAATTTAATTTATTTAATGTCTTAAAATTATAAAAAATAACTATGATGTAGGAAATATTTTTATCTTTCTAATGAATATTTATAGTCAAAATTTGGACTTGTGTAACCCCACTTAAAAACTGTTTTAGTAAAACAACTCATGTTTGTGTCAATTTAATTTAAACATTAAATAAATATATATTAATGTCATTTTCCAACCAAAGTGGCTCCATGGGGTCCCCAAGTTGACCCATGGGTTGTCTTGGTCGGCCATGACTCATCCAATAGGAGTAGGACAAGTTTCAAGCGCATATCATATTATTAAAACATTGTTTTTACCTTAAACTTCACTAATTACCTCTAATCGCGATTAAGAACTTAAAAGTTACTATTCACCAAAAAATTATTTTGATCTCATTGAACCACATTTTACTTCTTAATGACAACCATGTATGTCGGATTTTTGAAAATCAAATCACAGAAGTGGTAATATTTCATTTAAACGAAAAATCAGTTATTTAACTACCACTTAGTGGTTTCACTATTCATCAAAAATTGAAGTTTTTCAGAACAATGCCAAAATTTCACCCTAAGCTATAATTGATATTCCGAATTCAAAAATTATGTCTATTTTACAGAATTCAAAACATATAAGTTGCATTAATTAATTTTATAAATAATTCCCGCTGTCACAACAAATAGCGTGTTTTAAGAAACAATTTATATCAAAAGATTGGCAATTGTTTATGTCCAATTTCAATGTTAAATTAATTCTAATGACCACCATTGGATAAAATGTTAAAAATATATCCTAATTATACTTTAAAACCACTAAATAGTATAATTTATCACTATAAATTATTTTGATTTAAAAAGTTGTTTTTATGTATTTTTCACTATTCATAAAAAATTAGAAGTTCTCAAAAAAATACCAAAAATTCAACATAGCCTAATTTCGATATTCCGAATCCAAAAATGAAGTCCATTTTGATAAATAAAATTTCTATAATTTTAAAAAGTGGTTATTACTATTCATAACGGCTACATTTATTAGTCGCGGTGTTTTAGAACTCGAAGTTGCGTACAATGCAAGCTATTACATTATTGAATGAGAAGCGTATCGTGGAAGCTCGGGGTGTTACATTCTCCCCTCCTTCAATAAATTGCGTCCTCGCAATTTGAAATTTTTCTTTGGAAATAAAAGGTTGAAAAGAGAAAATACCTTTGAGGAAAACCCACATCGAAAATAAGGTTAATAAATATATAACATTAAAAGAAAGAAAGATAAGTACAAAGGTCACCCGATATAGCCCATTCTAGGATTCTATGAAAATATGGATATGGAGGAGAAAAAAACCATCAAGGTCTGATG
This sequence comes from Viscum album, assembly GCA_963277665.1. Taxonomy (NCBI): domain Eukaryota; kingdom Viridiplantae; phylum Streptophyta; class Magnoliopsida; order Santalales; family Viscaceae; genus Viscum; species Viscum album. The sequence goes on from CAUJRU010000001.1 coordinate 4,659,847, forward strand.
CAGAGTTATAGAAAACAGGATTAGGAGAACGTTTAACCACAAGAAAATCACAAACTTGTGATTGGTTAAACGGTCATTGAATCCCCAGTTGGAAAAGTTAACCGACAACATTTTTGTTTTAAGTTACCTTTTATAATTTTGAGGAATTTATTTAGGAGATTTACTAAGAACGTAAGGGAATATACATACTTGTTATGTATACTTTCATTCGTTAATAATTTTTTTACCACAAACCCAACATTTACTCCAAATGGTAACAGAACTAAAAAATATTCTATTTATCCTAATTGTATAAGGTTCAAAATGTTAACACATACCATTTAGATTAGTAAAACTATTTTGTAATAACCAGGGACTTCCTGTAGGCTAGTGGTAGGAAATAAAGGCTTGTCACACTATGGTTGTGGGTTCGATTCCTGCAGCTTTGTCCGACGCGACGGGTTATTTCCCACCCTGCAGGATGTCCTTTTCCTAAAACTATAGTATCATAATATTCCAAAAATAATCTTCATAAATTTTTTAACCTTAAACAATACTATCCAAAGATCAACTTAATCCACTCCAACCATTATAGTTATCCAAAACACCTCTGTCCAGACTTTCTCTAAAAGATCTCATAATTCCAAAATCAATTTATCAGATTCCCCAAACAAAGTAATGTTTCTCTTATTGTCACATACTAAAAATATAATTACCTTCATCATATTAAAACCTTACTGAAATCAACAAGTACTGCAGTACAATCATTATATATATATATATCACATTATTCTAATAACCAAAATATAATCCATGAGTCCAAAAGCACCAATACATTAGTTATTCTGCTTCAACTGTAGTAACAGCATAAGATTGTCCTTGATCCCTTGGCCTTTTCTGAGGTAAGTTTCCCTGACGATTAGGACATTCATTTGCATAATGACCCATTTCTCTACAATTATAGCATTCAACTTTGATAGCCTCTTTCTTTCCCTTGCAATCACGAGCCTAGTGACCTTTTTCTCCACATTTATAACAAACTCCCATTCCTTTTAGACAAGTACCAGGGTGATTCTTCCCACAATTATCACATAATGGAAAATCCTTCTTTCCCTTTTTCCCTTTATCTGTCTCTTGTTCCACCGTTCTCTTATTCTCTTGCTTTACTTTGTTGTCATAAGACTTAGAGAATTCATTTTCTGTCTTGATAGCACACGAGACAATATCTTCGTACGATGAGAAGGATTGTGATACTAAAGATCGATGGAGAAATGGTTTTAACCCATCAAAGAAATGATCAATCTTACTCCTTGGGTTACGTATATAATCGGCAGCATGCCTCGCTAACCTTGTAAAGTTAGCCTCATAATTTGCGACATTCTCATCATCCTTCTACCTCAGACTCAGAAATTGCCTTTCCATATCTGCTCGATGGTCACGAGGAAAGTATTTTTCTAAGAAAAGCTCTTTGATCTCCCTCCATTCCATATTCGATACGTCATCATCTTCCTTTGTGTTTTGAAGCAGCGACCACCACTGATCGGCATCTCCAGTGAGGCGGTAAACTTCCATGACAACCTTCTCCCTTTCACTACTCCCCAAGGCATGGAATATTTTTTCTAAGGAATTTATCCATTGCTCAGATACTATAGGATTTGTACTCCCATCGAAGGTTGGTGGTTTTTGCCTCATGAAACGGTCTAGAATTGATCCTCCACGTTGCGGATCAGGGTGCTCCATACGAGTAAGGTTGTTATTCATAACCTGCGTAAGTTGCCCCAGTATTATGAGAAGCTGATCAGAACCAGTTGTATCACTAGCTCCACCATAATTATCTTGAGCAAGAGGGAAATCCCTACACGGAGTGCGTGCATTGATACGGTTTCCATTCGTTCCACTAGGCGCCATTTCTAAATAATGGCATAAACTAGATTAGTTCATGAATCAAAATACATAATTCCATACTTGTAAAACACTTAACATAAATTGAACTAATAATGGATATAATCCATAATTATAAAAATGTTTTCTTTGAGGAAGTATATACTCGTAACCCTTCATAGTGGTTTGTAAAGAAAATGGGAATTATCCAAAGCATATCCCCCGGGAGTGTCGTAACCAAGAGTGCAGCAAGGCCCGTTGTCGTGCACCAGTTCCCATTCGAGTCTAGCTCAAAGCGGTGTTCTCCGGTTTTACCCCTAGGTACATCTATGCCAGAGCCGCCTCTACCTGCTCGTATCCAGACAGGGATGTATTGCTAGGAAAACTCACAACATCTCTACAATACCAAAATTCTAGGAAGTTCTTCTATACTAATCCCCAAAGTCTATCTTCAGGATATGTGCTCTAATCAGAGTTTATCTAAATCTAGCTTCCAAGGTTAGTACTAAACTGCCTCTGATACCAACTGTAACGCACCGACCCCAGCTACCCAGAGTTGGTGCATTACTTCGTAACATTGGCATGATAACAAAAGATCATGTCTCGAAATACCGATTAGTTTAGTAGCCTTGGAAACACTAGATACATTCGTAAACGTTACATTACATCATAAAGTGAAAAAATACAATAACATAGTCTCCATAGTCCACACTTCTATCCTCTTCGGACTATCCCTGCAGGTCATTCATAAAATACTTCTTCACATCCTGCAAAATATTAAAACATTGAAAGAGGTGAGCTCGGATGCTCAGTAATGTTAACAATATAGCGGAAGCTTTCATAAATAAACATTAACACTTAAGGCGATGTATAACTAAAAGAAAATCCTTTTAAACCTGAACTTCAACATAATATGGAAAAAGTAAAATGAGATAATGCCATTCACTTCTTCACATGGATATTCTACTGGTCGAATAATCAAATGCAATATCAATAACCACTTTCATAATGATGGAATGCCTAATGCCAGACTATCATAACCACGTAGCTAAGGCCTCGTTCCAAGACCACAAATAAGATTTTGTCAAGGCCTCGTGCCAAGACACTAGTTTGTCTCATGAGACCTGCCGATACATCGAGGAGCTATAGCGGGCTCCACCCGTCACTTATTAAGTCCAATGCATTCCTCATATGAATAGTTTTAAACATATCATAAACCATAACATAATAGTATCACATAAAACAGGCATAAAGGAAACATAACATTTCCACATTTCAATCACAAGATATCAATACAACACATTGATATAATAAAACTCTTTAAAAACCATTTTCAATACCAAAATAAAAGAAAGTTAAAACTTTGTATTTATTTTTCATTAAAAAATGAAGGCTTGTAGAGGAAGCTGAAACTCAAATAGTGGTCACGGCGGCAGAGAAGTCGTTGTCGCCACATATGTATGGAATGAAAAACATTCTCTTTTTGTCGTTTAGTAAAACTCTTCGTATAAAAAGATTCCTTTTGAATAAACGTAAAAGTCAAAGGGGTTTATACACCGTATAAAAGAATGTTGCGTATAAAACCAAATATGCCTCAATGGAAGGAGATTGAGACGGAGTCCTTAAAAAGATCATTTTTAAAATAAAATAGATCTATTATTTGTATTCAATATAGGTACACATAAAGAACGTAAAAATACAAAATAGGACATAATAATATCATGACATAATTTGAAAGTAGGAGATTAACCCAAAGAATGGAAGTTGGGTTACGAAATTCCCTTACCTCGTGTCTGACTTGACTCAACCGTTCTTTAACCTCCTGAATAATAAACTAGAGTTAATATATACCTTATTAAGAACCATTTTTAATTTCATTATCCTTATTATATCACTTATTACAATGATATGAACATTATGTAATTATTTTAGTTAATAACAGTTGTTTTGTCGATCTTTGGTACTTGAGTCAACAATAAACTTCTTATAATTACAAGCTGTTTATGTGGTAGAATATCCATTATCTCCAGAATTATATTCATGATTTAGATGTCATATATATCTTATATATCCAGTATATACATTCATTTATAATATTACGTAACATTTAGAGGTAAGAAATGAAATGCATCGTTCATGGAGACGGTAAGCCGTACGTACGCATGAACGCTACTTTCATTTCAATTTCATATTTAATGGAACAAAATCATAATGATATAAATGTATAATATAATTCCAGTATAATATAGTGTATAATACAATTTACTCCATCCTTTATACATCCCACATATGGCATTAACGATTCAAATCACTTTGAGGGGGCGGTAGTCCGCACTTCCTAAAATGAAATTATCGCGTTTTACCCATAATGGAAATCATAAATTATGCCATAAATGAGAAATACAGAAGCATAAGTAAAACATAAACATATTATATATCATATATAAAAATAGTGACATCTTAATGGCCACCTTTGAAGGTGTTATATGAGTGTTGAACAATCATCGTTTCGTGAGGCAGAAATTCGCCATCCATAGAAACCGTATGTTCTTTAACCATTAGATGTAGGTGTGTGTAAGTGTAGCTAGAATCTTTCTTATAAAAACATCCTAATATAATGAGGATACTTGTGTTGTTACAAAAGAAATTAATAAAAAGAGTTTAGGGGGTTGGAGAAGAAAAATAAAACAAAACAACATTAGAGAAGACATTACCTCAAAATCGGGTAACTCTTTTTGATTTGAGCCAAAGGCTTCCTTGGGAAGAGCTCTGCCCAAATTGAGGCTTCTAGGAGTAAGAGGGGGATGTTGGGAGAGTATTTGGGCAGAGGATGGCCGAGCCAAATGGCTTGAAGGTGTGAATAAGTTGGGAGAGGTGGGGGCCTTTTATAAGTGGAGAGGAGGGGCACTTTTGGAAAGATTGAAATGTTACATTATTACACAATGCTTTTCGGATTCTACAGGTCCCACACTTATATAATTCCTGGATAAGGTGATAAGGGTTCAAAATCTACCCATCCAATAGTCTTTGGACAATTGTAAGCCTTGGATTTTACATTATCTTTTCATTTTATTAAAATCGTTAAATAATGAGGTCATCGCTGCATCATAATGATGTCATAAATAATTTAATTTATTTAATGTCTAAAAATTATAAAAAAACTGCTATGATGTAGGAAATCTTTTTATCTTTCTAATGAATATTTATAGTCAAAATTTGGACTTCTGTAACCCCACTTAAAAACTATTTTATTAAAACAACTCATGTTTGTGTCAATTTAATTTTAACATTAAATAAATTTATATTAATGTCATTTTCCATCCAAAGTGGCTCCATGGGGTCCCCAAGTTGACCGATGGGTTGTCTTGGTCGGCCATGACTCTTCCAATAGGAGTAGGACAAGTGTCAAGCTCATATCATATTATTAAAACATTGTTTTTACATTAAACTTCACTAATTACCTCTAACCACGATTAAGAAATTAAAAGTTACTATTCACCAAAAAATTATTTTGATCTCATTGAACCCCACTTTACTTCTTAATGACAACCATGTATGTAGGATTTTTGAAAATCAAATCACAGAAGTGGTAATATTTCATTTAAACGAAAAATCAGTTATTTAACTACCACTTAGTGGTTTCACTATTCATCAAAAATTGAAGTTTTTCAGAACAATGCCAAAATTTCACCCTAAGCTATAATTGATATTCCGAATTCAAAAATGATGTCTATTTTACTAAATTCCAAACATATAAGTATCATTAATTAATTTTATAATTAATTCCCGCTGTCACAACAAATAGCGTGTTTTAAAAAACAATTTATATCAAAAGATTGGCAATTGCTTATGTCCAATTTCAATGTTAAATTAATTCTAATGACCACCATTGGATAAAATGGTATAAATATATCCTAATTATACTTTAAAACCACTAAATAGTATAATTTATCACTATAAATTATTTTGATTTAAAAAGTTTTTTTTAAGTATTTTTCACTATTCATAAAAAATTAGAAGTTCTCAGAAAAATACCAAAAATTAAACATAGCCTAATTTCGATATTCCGAATCCAAAAATGAAGTCCATTTTGATAAATAAAATTTCTATAATTTTAAAAAGTGGTTATTACTATTCATAACAACTACTTTGATTAGTCGCGGTGTTTTAGAACTCGATGTTGCGTACAATGCAAGCTATTGCATTATTGAATGAGAAGCGTATCGTGGAAGCTCGGGGTGTTAAAAAATTCATCACTGATTGCATGATGGATGTGTTTAGTTTCATGTAGTAACCAAAAGTCTTGATGTTCAACATGGTTTCTTATATAATATAATGTCTATTTCCCCTTATCTATGTCCCCAACTACTGCAAATAAGGGATGGTTCTTAAGGGTTCGAACATATCTTGAAAAAGACATGCTAGTTATTTCATGTTCATCAACAGTTTTGGGTTCACTATGATCGTAATCTGGAGATTTTCTAGAATTGGACGATTTTTATTCTTACTTAACAATAGAGTAATAAGGTTTATAATTCAATTTAAGATATGAAAAATCATCCTCAATATTTTCTAGCATGGTTGTAAGTTCATGCAAATCTATTTCATCTAATTTTATATGTACATATTCTTCCACACATATGGTTCTTTTATTTAAGAATATATATGTTTTTATTGAGGTTGAATAACCTAGGAATCATCCTTCATCACTGTTGGATGAAAATATGTCAAGATTAACTTTTTAATTAAGGATATAGACTGGGAAATAAAAAACTATAATATAATTTTCCTTAGTCTTCCTATTATTCCACAATTCACATGTAGTATTCTTAAAGATATGTCTAATTATAACACTATTAAATATATAACATGTTCTATTCATAGATTCTGCACAAAAATAAATAGGTAGATCATATTCATTAAGCATAGTTCAAGAAGTCACTTGTGTTGTTCTATTTCTTCATTCTATAACTGCATTATTGTGGGGTGTCCTAGAAGATAAGAAGTTTTGACTATTTACATTTTCTGACAAAAAATATTCAAATTCGCGAGTTTCAAACTAATGACTAGGGTCACTTCATAAGGTTTAAACTCTATGTCCACGTGTAAGAACCCGTACCGTCTTTTCAGGTATGTTTTCCTTTTCTGGCCATTTTTGAGAAAAAGAGGAGAATCTGGAAATTTTGTAAGTACATTCCGTGTACTTTTCTTCTGCTCGAGGACGTGTGGTGGCCGTGTCTGGTCCAGTCACACGGGGTGTAGCGATGAGGTGGAGTCCGATTAATGTTGCATAAGGAAAAGGGGAATCCATGCCGTGTAATCAAAAAGTACACCCCGTGCACTTTTCTTTTTATTTCATTAATAGGACTGAGGTCGCGCCTAATCCTCGTTTTCATCTTCTCTGCCTCCTAATTATGTCCAATGTGACCTAGAGAGCTGATTCTTCTCCGAGCCACCGATCCATCACTAGTTGTCCGAATCAAACGATGTCTGGTGCAATAGAATCATAGCGGTGAGTTCTCGGTTCTCCTTTGGCCATGTTTCCTGATTCCTCCTCTTGTGAGAGTTATATGAGGTTGAACGTTTTAGACGTTTTTATAGTTTTACTCCATTTTAGGCCGATTCATAGGCCGAGGTTCAATAATATCAATATCCTAGGATTGAGGTAGGTGGTTTGTTTCCCTATGTTGAATGTCTTTGAGTTTTGGTGCAAAACTGTAGGATACCCATGTATCGGGTATCTCGGGTTATGGTTTTTATCCAATTCTGTTATCTGCCTTAGATTGCTTGTATGCTTGAGGTTATTAGATGATTAATAATTGCTTGTGAGAATGTTTGAGGATCGCCCCATGTGTGTTTCCCCTTGTCTGGCTGTTGATTTCCATTTGGCACGGTTTGCCTACAAGGCAACCATTTTTCACATTGCTAGTATGCATGTTGACTTGATTTCATGTATTTCCTACTGTTTATATGCTTGTGGATGCATGTTTTGCTATTAGCCAAGTAGTAGCTGAACTTACTTAGGCTTCTAATAGTCGATTACGCATGACTAAAATGCTCAAGGCTGTGTGAACCTGGTGTGGTAGACTAAAGGGGGAATTGACGATTAGGGCTTCCCTATAGAGTCTGTTATAATTAGTATCGATCACAGAAACAATGGTAATGGGACTTTGTGCTTCCTCAGAGTGTCCATAGTTACTCAGTGAGACTATAGGGGGAATTAGAAGTAAGTGCTTCCTCAGAGAGTCTATATCTTTCATTGCAAGACCACATGGGAATTGACGGTGAGAGCTTCCTAGAGTGTTTGTGCCTTTGTACATCTACTTGACAAGAGGGGTTTTCTAGTAGGAGCCACCCAGAGAGTCGGTGCTTTTGTGTGTTGGTTGTGACGAGTACACAATGCCAAAGAATAAGCATGGGTTTGTACTACTTGTTGTTTAGGTAGACTGCTGAGTTACCTGTTGTGATTACTTGATTGCCTTGGAAGTATAGAGATGTTTCTAGGTTCCTTGGTTGATAGCTAAATGATTGTAATGAGCTAATAAATAAACATGAATGAAGATTCATAGGATTGTTGCTTTAGTGTACTTCGTCTTCTCTGCTGCATTTATTTCCTTTACTTTTTCAATATTACCCACCGACTGTAGGGCACAAATCTTGTGGTGATTGCCTACTGGGATTAGTCTCACACCCTGTTTGGGTCCTGCTATTCAGCCAAAACAGGTTATATGGTTGCAGGTGTGGATAGGGATTGAGGCCCTTCTACTTCGTGTACGTGATTTCTGGTTTGAGCTGGAGAGCATAGGTTCGAGCTTAGGCTTGCGATGCTACTGGAGTTGTTGTTACTTTCGTACATTGTTTTCAGTTATATTTGAGCGTTTTGGTGTGTTTGCATATTTCCTTAGATACTTGTACCTACTACATCATTATCATCATTATTATATGTTCATTGCTTCTGCTGTTTAGTTCCGGTGTTTGTGTGATGTTTACTACTTTCACCATTGATAGTTGTTTCTTGCCTTGTATACCTTATCAAATGAGGGAGTAGTTTCCCCAATAACTTACCAAGGCCCTCGCTGCTAGTCCGCAGCCTCTGGCATTTGGATAAATGTGCATGAGGTTATGTGGCGAACTGGGTATGGGGAAACAGTGGAAGGGATCCGGATTCAGGTCGTCACAAAGTGGCATTAGAGGAGTTCTTTCCTTTTCTATTGACTTACTATTTAGCAACTTTAGACAGGGATAAGAAGAAATAGGTTAATGGTAAATAGTTGTGCCCGGGTGTTCTAAAACCCGTGTACAGAGAAAAAGCCAGATTACCTCGAATATTGAAAATTTTGAGTTTTGTAAATGTTACTGTTTAATTGATTTCACCATTGGGTGATGCACTTGTATTGTGCTGTTACTTTATATATGATTGCGGTTCTATTTTGTTGCAACCAGATGAGATGAGGGTATGACATCTCATGCATCATATAGGCAAATGTTAGAAGATCACATGCCATGCATCTTTCCATGCCATCTAGGTTTCATTAGAGATTAGATGTTGTTGTGATAGGATTTTTGATAGACAATGCATGCTGTTGTGATAGCTGCTGTGATAGAATACCTACTATGTTTATAGGGTATCGTTGTTGGAGCTTCCTTATCACGGACACCCAACTTTGATCTTAGAGGTTTTATGGGCTCTCAAGGATCGGAATTTGGTGGGTCATGAGTTCTTGTACGGTTTAATAGTTATATTCATTTTAGGATGCCAAGCTTTGATTCGTGGGGAGTATGGGCCCCCATGGATCGGAATTTGGCACCTTAACCCTTGTTTTTATGTGTTTTTTGGGCTTCGGTGCAGTTCTGAGGCTACTGTCTAGAAAAACCCAGAATACATGGCGTGTACTTTAGATATACATGCCGTGTTGTTTTTGGCTATGTCACTGACCATGTGGACATGGAAAAAGAGATGTAATTGGTTTTCAGGAACACGCCTTGTACTCTAGGTCCACGCCGTGTAGGGGTCAACTATGAGATTCTCGTGTAACTAAAGACACGGGCCAGTTAATGTGTGTTTATTACACGCTGTGTTCAGTATGCACACACCATGTGTCCTTTCCTAGGTACCCGAATGTGTCTTGGAAAACACGGGTCGGTGTCATCTTCTCATATACAGTCCGAGTTTGTTCGGAACACGCCGTGTAAGGATCAGCCGAGTACCCGGCCGTGTCACGAACAACCCGAGCCAATGTTTCCCTTCAAGTACATGACATGTCTCTTAGGAACAAGCCGTGTAGTGTCGATTGTGTGTAAGGCCGTGTCGCTAACAACACGGGCCAGGTAAGTCGTGTCCAGTACACGCCGTGTCTGACTCAAAGCATGCCGTATAGTCTTCGTCTGGGACAGTCTGTGTGTAGTCGTGTAGAAGTAACCGGGCAGGGAAAAAAGGGAAAAGTACATGCCATGTAGTTGAAGAACATGCCGTGTAGCCTGGTAGTTTACACATCCTTGTATGGCCAATGTACACGCCCTGGGTAAACATTTAAGAAACACGCCGTGTAGTGGTACTACACGCCGTGTAGTCACGTTTTCCCCAAATTTAATGGTTTTTCAATCCTGTTCCGTTTTACAATCCTATGTTGCTACTGTGTTCGTCTTTAATGATGGTGTGTCTTGGTCTTTCAGAGATATGGCACCGAGACGTCCTCCTGTTGCACGCCATGAACCAGGTAGCGATCATACGCCTGATACGACTGATCCGGGACTGCCAGTAGTTCCACCCATTGTTACAGACATGGCACCTGCAGTGATTCCAGACACTAGTGCCGACACTTAGTTCAGAGAGGGTTTCATGAGATTCGTGCAGACCTTCCAAGGAGTTTAGCATTCTGCCCCGACTATAGAAGAGCTGACGCGGGTCTTCCAGCAGTAGCATCCTCCCACCTTCACAGGTTATGGTGGACCTCAGGCTGCAGAGTCATGGCTGGAATCCATGCTATCCATCTTCGATCATCTGGAGATGCCTCTAGAGAGGAAGGTGAATCTAGTGACATATATGCTGTGAGATTCCACCAAGAGATGGTGGGACGTAGTCTCTCGGATGGGGTTCCAACAGGATATGGCTTGGGAGGAGCTTCAACGTACGTTTTACGACTACTTCTACCTAGAAACACTAAGGGCTGACAGAGACAGGGTGTTCATGAACCTACATCAGGTTACTATCTCAGTTATGGATTATTCTTCCTACTTCACTGAGTTACAGCGATTCACTATCGTTCTGGGAAATGACGAGCTGTTTCTAGAGAGGAAGTTTGAGGAAGGCCTCAGACCGAATATTAGATCGCAGGTGAATGTCTTTTAGTTGACTTCTAATAATCTGATAGTCAACCAGGAACTCATCAAGGAGAGGAAACTAAGGGAGACTGGAGATGTGGACCAGGGCGGTACAACATCCAAGGATGATTCCCTCCAGAGAGACAGTAGGAAACGCCCCCGAGAGTCTACCTTAGGTGACTCGAGGAAGTGAGGTATTACTTATGGTAGACGATATCCCCCTTCGGGAACCAAAGTGTTGTCTTATCAGTGTGGGAGGAGTGGGCATAAGAAGACCCAGTTCCAGAGGGACCTAGTGGAGTGCCGATCCTGCGGCCAGATGGGTCACCTGCAGCGTTTCTGCAAGGTTCCCCTTCCAGCAGCTAGTGAATGAGGATCAGTTTCGACCCCGCGTGTAGGAGCTGGATTACCCGCTCCGCAGCAGACTAGGGGATTGAGTTCTTCAGGACGTTTAGGTAAGGGTAGAGGCCGTGGACACGGTGGTTAGGCTCAGGGATGTGTAGCTCAGGGTCTTCAAGCTGCTACATAGGGCCTCGATATAGGCCAGACTTTTGCTGTAGAGTAGATTCATGAGGAGCAGGATCCCGGACCCTCTACAATTCGAGGTATGATCTTATTAGCCTCAGTTTTATCTTCATCCCTTTTTTATAATGGTTCTTCACAAATATTTATCTCAGTTTCTATCGTGGAAAGTCTTGATCTCTGTTTCTTTTCATCTCCTGACATGTTGACTCTGGACACGCCCTTGGGAATGAGGAAATCTAGCGTACGTCAGTGCAAGGGGTGGCCCCTCGATGTTGGAGGGTATTGTTTCTTATGGGACCTCTCTGTCCGGGAGATGACGGGTTATGATGTCATTCTCGGTATGGACTGGTTGGTTCCCTTCCACGCAGTCGTCGATTGCTATCCCCATAAGGTGAGTTTCATATCACCAGAGGAGGAATATTTCCTTAATAAAGGCGAGTGGGATGTTCACGCGAGTCAAGCCGGACTCGAGAATAATGGGCTAGGAGGAGTTACGGCCCAGATCACAAGAATTATCTGGATGACCAGGGGACTTCTCAGTTAGATTTTCCTCTAGTGGTTGATCGCTTTCCAGATGTCTTTCCAGAAGACTTTCTGGTTAGCCTCCGGAGTGTGAGGTATATTTCTCGATTGAGCTCGTTCCAGGAGCAGCACCAATGTCCATTCCTACTTATAAGATGAATACACCTAAGTTGCAGGAACTCAAGAAGTAGTTGGAGGAGTTGCAGGAAAAGGGTTTCATCCGACCCAGTACTTCTCCATGGGGTTCACCAATCCTGTTCCTGAATAAGGCAGACGGGACCCATAGGATTTTCGTGAATTATTGGAAGTTGAACCTTTTTACAGTCAAGAACCGATTTACCATGCCAAGGATTGATGATCTCATTGATCAGCTTCGTGGAGATCAAGTGTTCTCGAAGAACGATTTGAGGTCCGGTTATCATCAGCTACGCGTTAGAACTTCAGATATACCTCTGACAGCCTTCAAGAGCAGGTATGCCCTCTACGAGTATACGGTTATGCCTTTCAGTCTTACGAATGCGCCAACAGTTTTCATGGCTCTGATGAGCCGAGTGTTCCATACTTACATGGATTCCTTCATCGTGGTCTTCGTGGATGATATCTTGGTGTACTCTCACACTCGACATGGCCATGAAACCCATGTTGAGATCGTTTTGAGTACACTGACGGAGCATCGGATTTGTGCTAAACTCTCAATGTTCCACTTTTGGATGGATGAGATTCACTTCATGGGTCATGTCATCTCAGAGATAGGAGTATCAGTAGACCCAGAGAATGTGAGAGAAGTAGTTACCTGGGAGTAGTAAAAGAATGCTTTTGAGGTATGAAGCTTGTTGGGGCTGGATGGTTACTACATGCGGTTCATACATTACTTCTCAGGCTTAGCATCACTTTTGACGGTCTTGAATAATAAGGGGGTGAAGTTTTTTTGGTCAGATGCCTGTGACTCAGCCTTCCAGGAGATGAAAGGGAGATTGACTTCAGCACCGATCCTAGTTTTGCTGGAGCTGGGCAAGAGCTATACAGTTTTCTATGATGCATCTGGCATCAGACTTGGAGCAGTGCTTATGCAGGAGGATTGAGTGGTTGCATATGAATCTCGGCAGTTGAGGCCCCATGAGGGGAATTATCCTACGCATGACCTGGAGTTGGCTGCAGTTGTTCATGCTTTACATTGCTGGAGAAATCACCTTCTGGGAGAAAATTTTGTGGTATAAACTGAACACAAGAGTCTCAAGTACATCTTCACGCAGCGTGACCTGAATCTGAGATAGTAGAGGTGGGTTGAGTATCTCCAGTACTTTGATTTCGAGCTTGCCTATACGCCTGGGAAAGGCAACGTAGTGTCTGATGCATTAAGCAATAGAACTCAGATACATGCAGTTCAGGAGGCCAGTAGTGAGTGGCAATTGATGGCCCTTTTCTCGGAGATGCATTTGGAGGTGCACGATAGGGAGGGGCAGACTTTTCTATCTTCTATGTCCTTTTCCTCCGCACTTTTGGACCGAGTTAGAATGAGGAAGCTGGCAGATTCAGAAGGGCTAGTCCTACAGGAAAGTGTGTCAGGAGAGGACCATCTTCCCGGGTGGACCGTTTGCGAGGATGAGATCTTTCATTTCCAGGGATGCGTATTGGTGCCAGCAGATATACGTGTGGAGCTGATGGGAGACTTCCATTCTCAGTTTAGGCAGTTCATCCTGGCATCACCAAGATGTACTATGATTTACTACGCCAATACTGGTGGCCAGGTATGAAGAGGGGTGTGGCTGGTTTTGTCATGAGATTTTCCACCTATCAGTAGGTGATGGCGGAGCACCAGCGGCCAGCTGGGCTTTTGCATTAGTTACCCATTATCGTGTGGAAGTCGAACGATGTCGTGATGGACTTCATGACATGGTTACCAAGATCGTTGAGAGGAAACGATGCGGTGTGGGTTGTCGTTGACAGGCTTATGAAGTTTGCTCACTTCTTGCCGATAAAGGAGACCTTCGGTGTCGATGTGCTTGGACGGTTGTATGTCCGTGAGATTGTGCGCTTGCATGGGGTTCTGAGCACTATCGTTTCAGATAGGGGCACCCGCTTTACTTCGCATTTTTGTCAGGGGTTACAGAAAGCTTTAGGTACACAGGTACTTCTGAGTACAGCTTATCACCCTCAGATAGATGGCCAGTCAGAGCGCATGATCCAGGTGCTTGAGGATATGATCTGAGGATGCATCCTAGTATTTGGTGGTTCTAGGGAAAAGCATAGACCTCTCGTGGAGTATTCATATAACACATTTTCTCGGAAACTATTTAGATGGAACCTTAAAAGGCTTTGTACGGAAGGCCATGCCGATCACCTTTGTGTTGGATGGAGGTAGGAGAGGTAGCTTTTCTGGGACCTCATCTTGTTTAGGATTCCTCAGAGAAGATAGAGTTTATTTGGAAGAGGATGACTACTGCACAGTCTTGTCATAAATCTTATGTTGATCAGCGGAGGCGACCACTGCAGTTCAGAGTTGGAGACCAGGTTTTCCTACGTGTTACCCCGAGGTTGGGACACAAGAGGATCAAGAGATAGGTCAAGCTTTCACCGTGATATGTTGGGGCATTCGAGGATCTGGAGAGATTTGGGCGGTTTGCTTATAGGTTGCAGTTAACACAGAGATATCAGGCTATGCACGACGTCTTCCATGTTTTTCAGCTTCGACGGTATTTCTCAGACCCAAATCATGTTTTTCGACCCGAGGAGGTTGAGCTGGAGAAAGATGCATCGTTCGAGGAGCATCCTATCAGGATTTTTGATCGTAGCGCAAAGTTACTCTGTGGCCGGTCTATTCCTCTGGTATGGGTGCTATGGCAGTACAGCCGTGTGCAGGACTAGACTTGGGAGAGGGAGGCGGATATGCGATCCCAGTGGCCAGAGTTGTTCGAGGATTCTTCTTCGCCACCATTCTAGGGAAATTCGGGGACGAATTTCTTTAAGGAGGGATGTTTGTAAGATCCCGGACCTTCTTTTCAGGTATGTTTTCCTTTTTTGGCCGTTTTTTAGAAAAAGTGAAGAATTTGGAAATTTTGTAAGTACACACCAAGTACTTTACAAGTACACGCCGTGTACTTTTCTTCCACTTGAGGCCGTGTGCTGGCCGTGTCCGGGCCAGTCACACGGGGTGTAGCGATGAGGTGGAGTCTGATTAATATGGCATATGGAAAAGTGGACTACATGCCGTGTACTCAAGAAGTACACCCAATGTACTTTTCTTGTTATTTCATTAATCGGACCGGGGTCGTTCATAATCCCCATTTTCATATTCTTCTCTGCCTAATTATGTACAGCACGACATAGATAGCCAATTCATCTCCGAGCCACCGATTCTTCACCAGTTGTCCGAATCGAACGCCAGTGAGTGCAATAGAATCGCAGCGGTGAGTTCCCGGTTCTTCTTTGGCCATGTTTCTCGATTCCTCCTCCTGTGAGAGTTATCTGAGGTTGAACGTTTGAGATGTTTTTGTAGTTTTACTCAATTCTTAGGCTGATTCATAGGCCGAGGATCAATATTATCAATCTTCTAGGATTGAGGTAGGGGTTTTTTTCCCTACGTTGAATGTATTTGAGTTTTGGTGAAAAAGGGTAGGATACCCATGTATCGGGTATCTCTCGTTAGGTTTTTGATCCTGTTTTGCTATCTTCCTTAGATTTCTTCTATGCTTGAGGTTATAAGATGATTAATAATTTCTTGTTAGCATGTTTGAGGATCATCCCATGGGTGTTTCCCCTTTTTTGGTTGTGTACTGCCGTATGGCATGGTTTTCTTATTAGGAAACCCTTTTTCACATTGCTAGTATGCATGTTGACTTGATTTCATGTATTACCTGCTCTTTATATGCTTGTGGATGCATTTGTATCCATTAGAAAAGTAGTTGACGAACTTACTTTGGCTGCTAACAGTCGATTACGCACGACTAAACTGATCATGTATGAGTGAACCTAGTGTGGTAGACTAAAGGGGGAATTGACGATTAGAGCTTCCCTAGAGATTCTGTTATAATTAGTATCGATCACAGGACCTATAGGAATGGGAATTTGTGCTTCCTCCGAGTGTCCTTAGTTACGTGGCGAGACTATATCGGGAATTAGATATAAGTTCTTCCTCAGAGAGTCTATATCTTTCTTTGCAAGACCACAAGGGAATTGACGGTGAGAGCTTCCCAGAGTGTCTATGCCTTTGTACGTCTACTTGACTAGAGGGGTTTTATAGAAGGAGCCACCAAGAGAGTCAGATCTTTTTCTGGTTGGTTGTGACGAGTCCACCAAACCATACAATAAGATTGGGTTTGTACTACTTGTTGTTTAGGTAGACTTCTGAGTTACCTGTTGTGATTACTTTCTTGCCTTGGATGAATAGAGTTGTTTCTAGGTTCCTTGTCTAATAGCTAAATGATTTTACTGAACTAATAAATAAATGTGAATGATGATTTGTAGGATTGTTGCTTTATTGTACTTATGCTTCTCTACTGAATTTATTTCCTTTACTTTTTCTATATTACCCACTGACAGTAGGGCAAGAATCTCGTGGTGATTTCCTACTGGGATTAGTCTCACAACCTGTTTGGGTCCTTCTTTTCAGCCCAAACATGTTATATGGTTGCAGGTGTGGATTGGGATTATGGCCCTTCTACTTCGAGTACGTGATTGCTGGTAGGAGCTGGAGATCATAGGACCGAGCTTAGGCTTGCGATGCTGCTGGAGTTGCTGTTACTTTCGTACTTTGTTTTCAGTTGTATTTCAGCATGTTGTTGTGTTTGCTGCTTTCCTTAGATACTTGTACCTGCAACATCATTATAATCATTATTAAATGTGCATTGCTTCCGCTGTTTAGTTCCAGTGTTTGTATATTGTTTACTAATTTTGCCATTGATTGTTGTTTCTTGCCTTGTATACCTTACCAAATGAAGGCATAGTTTCCCCAATAACTTACCAAGTCCCTCGCTACTAGTCGGCAGCCTCTGGCGTTTGGGGAAATGTTCCAGATGTTATGTGGAGAACTGGGTACAGGGCACCAGTGGAAGGGCTCCGGATTCGGGTCGTTACACCACATATGTTTTCTACTGACCCAACATACTTGGTAAAATAAGAGTAAGCTACACTTTTGTGAGTTAAATAGAAAGTTAAGTATTCCGAGAAAATTAAGGAACTATAACATATATATATTTTTTACCTATTAAACATGATACTCTAGAAGGTCCAAATAAATCCATGTGAACTAACTATAGAGGTTCAGAAGTTGGATCATCTTTATTTTATTTGAATGATATTTTATGATGCTTTCTGTTTTGACAAGGATTTCGGATTTTATCATTTAGAAACTCAACTATAGGTAGATAATTTTCTTTTCCTCTTCCAAAAACTTTATAAGAGAGTTAATATAATAGTTCCATAATATTTTATTATAGGGAGAGTGTTTTCCTGGCTTCACAGCTCACTTTGGGAGTGGTAGTTCTGTCTGGAAGAGGCCAGAGCTGTTCTCTCAAGTCATTAAATATGTGGGAAAATGGACATTCAAATTTCCAAGATGGAGATAGATTCTATGATTATCCATGTTGCATTTATTGTTAATGTCTCCATCCATTGGTAAATATCATTCATCATTAGGCAATACAAGGCCCTTCTGAGCAACAAAATTATGGTCACCCACACATGGCGGTAGGGGAACAAAGCTGTGGACTACATGGCTTCCCTTGGAACCCATGGTACAATATTTAATTTCTTTTCTGATGCTTACTTAGTTAAACTTGACGGGGTGAACTTGATTCATGCTGATAGCCTTGGTCTTCAGTACTTCCAACCTCCACAGGTCTTGGAATTTTTCTTTCCTAGTAGCTATCCTTATATTTAATAAAAAATATATTCTTTATGATGATGATAAACAACACATACATTTTCATTTTTTAAAGAAGTATACACTAAATAATTTTTAGAATTCAAAACATTATAATCAAATGTTTCAAATTTTATTAGAATACATCATATCATAATTGTGAAAGGCTACGAATATTATACATTAGACTATAACAAGTACATTGGAAATTAAAACTGATTCTAAGTTACCAATATGGATGAGAACAAATATTTTACTTTTTTCATTGTCATCAATGGTGACATGCACACCATTAATCATGATATGGTTCTTGAAGCTCAAATATTCCACTTTCATATGTCTTGAACACCAACTATCCAAATACTATAAGCTCTCACAAGAAATCATCAAACAAATTTCCTACAAAATAGATCAAACATGAAAATACATTGGTACCTAAACATTCTTGAGTCCATTAGTATTTGTATTTAAATAATTAGAATCCCATATTTTCATTATAGGATTCATATAATAAATTAGTGATGTCTTAGAAAAAAAACTATTAAATACAGAAAAAATATATTTTGTAAAGGCATTTATAGTGCCTGAATTGTAGCATATTTTCCAATGCTGGGCACAAAACCAAATTTTCATAATTTTGATAGAAATATCATTAAATAATATTTAATTTCCATAGTTGATAACATATACTAGTAGTGTATTTTGGAGCAAATTTTCTACCAAGCATTTGAGTAAGAGTATTTTTACAGTTCTAAATTTCCCTAAATCATTATTTAATTTTCCCTTAGATGGTTTGAGTTCATTATTCTCATTGTGAAACTAAGAATTATATTCAATTTCAATAGAATGTTTAGACATAATTGAAACTGAAAGAGAATGTTCCTTTTTGAGAGACATATATTTATCCATTAGTTCATTGCATGTATCCTTAATAATTTTTCAATAGTCAAATATTTCATCATTTTTCATATCTGTATAACTATCAGAATAATCTCCAGAATAATAGTATTTCTATACAGGAGACTCTAGAGTTACCTCATATGTGTTTTTCATAAATCACATGTTGGATTTTTTATCTTTTTGATCATTTTTTTTATTCTGAGTCACTAGATCTATCCTTATAAGCACTCCATGGGACCTTAATTACATTTTTTTACTTCTTGTTCTTATCATCATATTTATTTTTGCAATATAATTTTGGACTACCAGATTTTACAAGTCCTCTTCTCTTACACTCCTAACTGACTATTTCATTAGTATTATAAATATTCTACAATTACTTTTTCTATTTTCCCTTATTGACATTCTTCCCTTTATTACTATGAATTATAAATAACATATTCTTTATAAATTTTTTTTGAATCTTCTATCTAGTTGAGCCATTCCCCCATCACTGTCACTTGAAGTATCTTCATCACTTGAACATTTATCATACACTTTAACTTTTTTCTTTCACTGTGTTTATAATCAGTTTTTTGGAATGAAACTGATTTTATTTTAGGTTTATCATAATCATATCATTTATCCTTCCTTTCTTATTCATACATCATTAAATTTCCAATTAAATCTTTTATTGATAGTCAATCAATGTCACAAGATTCCCTAATTGATATTAATATCCCTCTCCACATTTCAGGAAGACATCTCAAGACTCTCAAGATTTTTCCTTTATAGGGATTGTCCTTCCCAGTGAGATCATTATATTCACAATCTCATAGAACCTAATATACATATCCTAAATTGGTTCATGATGGTTCATATTGAAATTATCATATTTAATGGTATATGTGTTATGCCTTATTTCCTAAACATTGGTTGTTCCTTCATGTGCAATAATTAAAGTATCCAAAATTTCATAGGCTATTTTACATGAAGAAGTACTATTGAAATCTTCATCGCCTAAAGTACAGTGTAATGTATTCATATATTTTCAATTATTATTATAGATTTCTTTAGTGGAATCATCCCATCTATTTCAAGCAGTAGTAGGTATCTTATACTGATCAACTATAGCAGACTATATTTCAAAACCCATGCTTTCTAAATGAATTTTTATTTGAAGATTCTACTGGGAATGATTTACAACATCGAAATAATGAAGTTTTTTGGTAGAAACAATTTCTTATCTATTTTCCATTTAAAATAAACATTAATGAGTTTAAAGAACTAAAAAAATTTGAACTGATTGAAATTTTTATATCATTAAAAAACAACTAAAATCACTATTGAAAAGATGTAAAAACATTTAAATATAAAATCTATGATACCAAATGTTGGTCAGAGTAGGATACTCAAAAGGGGGTTAATTAAGTTCCTATAAAATATTTTTGACTTAAACATTTATTTAAAAGTAAACCAATTTAAAATCAATAATTGACCAATTAACCAATGTAGCAGATTTATAAAAGATTTGACTATATGAAATATTTCTCAAAGATTGATTAGATATCAATAAAAGCAATATGTATTATTAATTTAACTTTTGAAATCAATATACAAAAAAAATTATAATATGAAAACAATCTATAATTAACTACTAAATTGAAAAAATGATTCCAATGAATAAATAAAATAGTGAAAATCAATCATTTAAAATCACAATAGATTTTCAAACAAGTGGTTCGGTCCCAAGATGAGACATATTCCTCTTAACTTGGTGACCATCTAAAAACAATAAATTTATCTTAATAAAAATGATCAAAACCCCGAATTTGGTTACACACCATCATACACAGTTATCTAAGTCAACTAGACCTCTTCAAAAATTATCATGGGAGTGAAAATTAAAAACATGCCACATAGGGAACTCTTCAACTGTTATATGGGGGAGTGTAATGTTCAAAAATATTGGTTTGTGAAGATATCAATATATCTTCCAGTTAAGAATAAAATACAGTGTGTGTTTATAAAACAGGCACGCACACACAAGTCAAAATGTAAAATAGTTCACAAATATAGAATAGGTTAATTAAAATAGAGTTTGAAAGACCTATGTGTAGTTATTTTCATCTTTTAGACTCATTAAAGATAGAATAATTGAATATTGATTCGACATCTAGAAAAATATAGAAAAAAATTGTGTCATGATTACTTTTGTCTTCCTTTTCTAGTGCGGTGTATGATTTGGATGATACGTTTTTCTCCATTCATAGATTGTTGCTGAAAATATTTTTATTTAAATTTATTTCTTTTTATTATCATAATGTTACTTTATTTAAAGTTCATGGATTTTCATAGGTGAATGATCTTTATAGTAGTCTATATGGGCCTTTTTTTCTTTTAGATATGCTATTCTCTTTATACAATACAACATGCACGACCATATAACTTGTACCTCATTCAGGTCACTAAAATCCATTAAATTTTTTCTATGAAAGGTAGAAATACTCATTTATATAACAAGTTTCACTACTTTTCATAAATTTGACCGTTAGATATAATTTTGAATTTAAATTTTAGATTATAAATTTTTATATGTCTTCAAGGATGTCTTATATTGGTAGTTCATTAAATCAGTGTCATTGACACATATTGGTAACTCAGATATCAATAGGTCAGTAAGTCGGTATGTGATGCATCAGTAACTCATATATTGGTAGGTTGGTCACTCTGTAGGTGATGCATCGGTAACTAAACTATCGGTAGCTTATACTTATCAAAAAATCAGAGTATCGGTTAGTCGCTCGGTTAATTTGTCATGTCGTCGTTAACCTAATTCCATCAGTAACATAGACTTTTGTTGGAAGGACAAGCTATCAATAAATCATTCCATTGTTAACTTAGCCATATGTAGATAGGTAAAGCTATCAGTGACTCATGGCACTGGTATCTTAGACTTCATTGGTGGCTCGTCATTAGCGAAAATTATGAGGGCCTATCCACACTTCAATGCAATGGTGTCTCGTCTAACTGTAGGTCATGAATTAGTGAATTATAATTTTCCATATTTTGTTAACATTTCATATGATGTGAACACTAACATACTAGATTATGGTTATACGTAAACAAGATTAAATATTATGTAACATAAAAAAAATATAATAATGCATGATTTGTGAGCATTACAACTAGAGGAGGCCAATAGAATACCTAATGTACATGATATTCTAAAAACATTTTAAACCAAAATATATGCAATATAAGTCTACTATTATTTATTTTAAAATGTATAATTATAAACTTCTATGATATTAATTTTATATATAGTGTAAAATTAACAATTCAAAGGTGTTTTCTCTCAAAATAGTTTTTACACACTCCACATGTTTCATAAATGTTTTACGGAGATTCTTTTTAAATAATGTTTATTATAACTATTGTTTGGCTGATATAATTATATTAATTAATGGAAATTAAACTATATTATGTTTACTTATTGAACCATAACCTTTATTTATATTAAAAAATTATATTAGGTATTTTTATGACACCTTTTATTATTAAAATACATAATTAATGTTTACTCTCGGTTTATTGTAATTTCTAAATGAAATTTACGTTATGTTTTAGAACATTATTTTACATATAATTTCTCAACACTATTCCTCTAAAGGACCCCATCCTAGGCTAGAAATAAATAAAGACAGATAGTTATCCTTGCGTCATGCCACTAGAAGAACATTAGGTGTGGAGAATCAGTAAGGGTATAAAAAAGTCAAAAATATGGGATGGATTACCCTAATTAGAAAAGTATAATTAGGATATAGGATATTAACCACCAAATAAATCCATTATATAATGAAATTAAGAACCCAAAATACCCAACAATTCATGTGATTCCATATGAATAAAAATATAAGTCTAGAAAAATATAACCATGAATTGTTCCAATATTATAATTTCACCGACCCAAGATCCATGATTGATATATGCAACCTAAACTTGTGGTCAATATTGAAATCCGATAACGATTTTATATATACACCAGGGGAGCATAACATGTTTAATCAATAAGATATTTCCAACTTACATTTGTGAAAATTTGACAAGAGCATACTAATTACTATGTGAACAGACAACAGAATAAAAAATCACTTAGTCGTTAGCCGGTTCTCAGCTTCAACAAGACACACTCAATAAATAACACATCCAAATACTATAATATAAGAATTAAAATATCCATTAATGTATCCCCTATAATAATTACCCACTTTTTTCCACTCTCACACTATAACAATTTATTTGGGTTCTCTCATCCTTTTTCTACCCATAAACCTCATGCCATCACATGAATAATCACAATAGGAGAGCCCCATCTCTCAACCAATTACAATCACATCATAATATCCTCATCATCAATATACAACACACTATAAAAATAAAATCATCATCCTTAAATAACCTTTAATATTAGACTTTATAATAATCTATTACGAACATTACGAACATTAATCTTGTGCCCTCATTGAACCATGCACGACCACCACTATAAAACACATCATCCTTTAATTAATCATAAGACTATGTGAACTATTAGAATAATAGATCATAAAATATTTGTAATAACCTCACATTTAAGATAGAAAAGGGAATATGGGATATGCACCCATCCATTTTCAGCAACATGGATACTTAGTGAAAACATTGGTAACCCAAAACCATTGGTTGTTGATATAAACACATTATTTGGGTGGGTTGCTATATAAATTGCAATGAAAATACTATATATAATAGTAAAAAAATACAAATATATTATCTCACAAAATAAAAACAACCGTATTCTACCAAATCCTCATCACCATAATCAGACACCAATATTGCAACCCTCACACCATCCAACAGTCCAGTCCCACTTACCAAGAACCCATCAATACCATAATTAAATAGTTCTAATTTATTCATATTAATTACTAAAAACATTTATATATATTAACCCTAGTTTCATATTAAAATTATATATCATCATCCCATTTTATATTCCATCATTAATTTATTTCCATCCCCATAGTAATTAATACATCCCATGTTCAATAAATTACACATTATCACTTTTCATGCATTTTTTAGATACTAGGAAACTAGAAAGACAATATACAATTCCATTAATCATTATAATAAAAAATACATTATATTTAATTAGAAAAAATCAAAAAAAACTTTAATCATTACAGAATAACATAAAAAATTATCCCACATTGCATCATCTTCTAACCGACCATGGTTTCATTTCCCAAAAAATTCCTCCCAAAAATATGATTCCACCCCCACTAGTAAAATACCACCATGTTCCACAGACATCACCCATAAGAAAACCTCAAAAAAATAAACATATTATAAATCACATCATTCACAACACTACATTTTTTATTCAACAAAATGTATTTCCATCACATTCAATATCATTTAGCATGGCAATTCTCACATAATTATATATTTCCATGGGAAACCAATTAATTATTATTTTATATCTTCATAAAATATTATTCATTGTGAGATCAAATAACTAACACAAAAATAATTTATGAATCATAAAAAATAAAAAAAAACATGTCCACAAATAGCTGTGGGTTTTAACAACATTATAATGAAAGAATAATTCTAGAAGGAATATCACCAACATTAGTCAATACAAGTGAATGTTCCTCTTAAAATTCAATTTTGATTATGAAAATTCATTTCTGTATTATGACATACAATACAACCCATTTAAAGGAAGAAAAATGAATGAAATTACTATTCATTAACATGAATAGAGAGATTGAGAATCCCCTACCTCGACTAGATCTTCAAAGAGAACAACACTCATCCCAGATGAAATATCTGATGAAACTATAACAACCCATGTAAAGATAGAAAAAATAATTTTCATAATTATAATTATTATTGAATTTTATAGTTATATTCACTATAAAAATATTAAATATTTTCTAAATAAAAAAAGAGGTGTGTTTTATTAAACATTTTTCGGATATGGTTTTATATAAAAGTTATATTTCTAAATTTTATAATTTATTTGTTTAGACTAAAATCATTTTTAAATTTAGAATGTTAAAATTATAATAAAAGGAATATTTTATAGTTTTTTGAAATGTTTTATTTTCAAATGAATAGTGTAATATAATAATTTTTGATAAAATGTTTATTTATTTTTATTTATTTACAATGTCAGATAATATATAGGATTAGTTATAAAAATTAAAATTTTAATTATGATTTAAAATAATACAATTATGGTATTTTTAAATTTTTATCATACCTGAATTTCATAAAAAAATATTTCACACATAAAATTTTATTTCATTGAAGCACATTTTCTATCTCATTTCATGAGTTTAATCTTGAATTCAATTTTACCACTTATGTGTTTTGAATCATAAAACAAGGTTTCTATAAATGGAATTAGTTATTAATTTATTCAAAATACAACCCTTTTTTGGTCATTATGAATAGTAAAATAATTATATTTTTTGTAACTCATTAAGGGTAAATCAAGTTATCACAGTCTAGAAAAATGTAAAAAGGAGTAACAAGTATCCTACACACATTCCCTAATTTTATTGGATGGCTATATTTCATCCACAATCATCCAAAAAAACTTATATATTTCTTTTTGTTCTAAATTTCTATGTTTTTTACCTTATATTATTGTATAAGTGAGAAGAAAAAAATTAAATATATTTTTTATTATATCTATGCTTTTTTCATTAAAATAAACAATTCTTATGATTAGTTTTAAATAAGATTTTGAAAGATAAATGATATTTTATCAGTGAAATTAGTTTGTAATTTTTGGTGATGACATATTTTTATTAGAAGATTACACAACAATAATGAAAAATATTTAATTAATAAAATAATTGTTTTATATAATACTAAATTTAATATAATTTTAAATAATTTCATTTTTTCTAGAATTTTATAAGATAAAATTAACTAATAAGAAATGTGTGAAAGGATTATATTCTAATTCCATCATGGTATTGCTTTTTTACAGATAAATTCAATGAATAGTATAAAAATTGAAATTAATTGTATATTACTAAAAATAATATTTTCTTAAATGATCTAAATTCATAAAAATCCTATCATCACCCAGGTTATTGGGATATGGTTGAAAATATCAACCATAATCAATTGATGGGGCATTTTTTTTTATAGTAACTATAAAATGACATCATTATCTCCCATGTTTTATGATATTTTTATGTTAATCTCATAACCTATATTCATATTCAACCTCCCTCAAATGTGAAAGAATTCCATCATTCATGTGTATGGTGGGCTTCTACCTCATGAACAAATGTAATTCATTTTCCATCTCTACCTATAATAGAATTTTATAACGATGGATCTTAGGTATATAAATTATATTCATGGAACTTTTAACATTGTAAAATGTTTTTAAAACACCTAATTTTTTAATTTTCCATTAACTAAAAAATGATAATGTCTTTTGTGCATAAGTGTACACTACGATATTTATGAAGCGATGTGATTAATTTTTCATCACGACAACAAATTGATGATATATATAACATCATTTTAAGAGATAATATAGTACTTATGATATAATGATAATTAATTAAAGATAAAATAATAATTACTTTATTTCGATAATGTTAGCTGAAAAATGGAAGTGTTACACATAAATACATATAACCTACAATCTATTGGAATGTAACGTAGTATATACTAATGATAATGATGTTATGATTATTATTCTCCATAAATGGAATGATGAAAAAAATTTCCATTGTAAACATTCCAAAGTCATTTTTGACATATTTTATATCCCATCAAAACATCTGATGTAAACATTAACGATTATGTAATTATATAAAACATGGTATTAAATAAAATAAAATGAATAAAAAATCTAAAAAACGTTATTATGAAAATAAATAATTAACATATATTTTATATTCATTAAGGTAAAAAAATATACATGATCGGTAAGACTCACGGTATGTGACACTTTTACATAAAACCTAATTTTAAAGGTTTTCGATATTTTTTTTTCGAAATCTTCATCTTCCATGTACATGCTTATTAAATTAATACAAGATTTTATTCAATTGGAAATAAAATATTTTTAAAGGGTATTTCGTTTTCATTTTATATGTTATTAATATGTTTTTAAAAATGTTTTTTTTTGTGTTTTATATGAAATGATTTTCAAAAATAAAAAAGAATGATCTATTTTAACGTATATGGTGAAAATGAATTTTCCAACATAGTAATTTTTATTTGATTATTATATTACTATTTATTATTACATTTCTTATTCAAAAATACCGCACAGTACATTTTTATGAGTATTTTTTATTAAGAATGGGATATTAGAATTAATGGGTATTTTGATATCCAATGTTTTATATAATAGAATAAAATAGTTTTCAAATTATGCCTAATGAAAATGTGAGAGAATAAAATGTTTTTGCCCTAATATGGTACATTATAAATATATATGTGAAATTTATGATCCCGATAAAGATTATATAATGGGTTTATCCCCATGATAACACATGAGAAACATGTGATATTAGTATATACTATACATAGAGTGAGCCCTAATATATATTTCCAATGTTTTGTGTAAGGTTACTTTTCTATATAGGAAATAAGAATGAGTTACTAGATGGTTTATCCTATGGATTTTACTATGGCCATTTTATTTTTTATACAAGTTATAAATGTAATGGCTTGAGTGTAATAGACGTGGTTTTATATTATATTTTAAGGGTTTATAAGATTTATTTGAGAAAAATGTGTATGTGTGTTTTTTATGTGAAAATTATATATTTTGTTTTCTCAACGAATACTATGATAATGGTAAACATTTCCTGGGATTTCATGTATTTCACTATAATAATAGATTTCTTATTTTTTGTCCCTTATTAATATTTTTGGGATCGCATCACATTTTTAAAATCCTTTTCAATTCGAATATGAATGGGTACGAGAAAAAAATTCATGATAAAATTAATGCATAATTTTCATAAAAATAAATCATTATTTAATTTAATTTCTTTATAGTTGGTAAAATTGACACTTATTAATAGTGTTTAATTTTTAATATATGTTATTTTTAGGTAATATTAATGACGTAATTACACTATACACTAAAACTAAAAAATATTTTGGAATGAATAAAAGTCAAATCCAGTCCAAATACACTATTTTATGTAATTATTATGTTCAGGTCTGTATTTTTGGTATAATATCAATTGTTAATAATTATTTTGAGTTATGAAAAGTTTTAATGAAATAATTTTGATAGATTCTAGTAATGGTTAATTTTAAATTATATATTATTTAAAGATTTCCATGTTTCTTAATTAAATCAATGTATGTTCAGAATGGTTTTTGACAGTGGAAACAATGTTGCTGATGAGGGAAGGTATCAAGAGAAAAATATCTTTCCAAATTAGAATATTTGGCATCATGTCATTTTTTACATAACTTTTCATTTCACTTTACAAACGAATGATCTTTAAAGTCTAGTGTCTTCGAAATCAGGAACATAATACATGAAAAAAACAAAAAAAAATTATTCTAATACACTTGAAAGGATTCAACATAGGATCATACTAAGTTCAATTACTACATCTTATAACCTGGAGAAATACATCAAAGGAAAGGGTGAGGAGAAGGCCCAGTAAAGAAAGCAAGGGAATCATTTTACTTGTGATATCAATAGGAACTTGATAAAAACATAAAGACATGAGCGATGGAAGTATTGGCATATCATAATAAAAATAACTTGAAACATAACTTGAATTTGTGGATACAATATTTAATTTAGAAATTCATGAACATCTCAACATGGTTCAACCCTGAAGTTTCATAATAATTACCAAGGTTATTCACCCAGGTATAGTGAAACTTATCATCTAAAGAGATAAATTATTTACCCAATGCATTAAAGAACAATCATAGTGCACCCTTAATATTTGATTATTTTCATGTGAGACACATATATCATAATCAAATATTTAATAAATAACCCATATATAATAAAATAAATGGTTTTTATTTCAAAATCGTGACATTTTCAAAGTGCTTGAAAAATAACATCATTATGTCATTTATAACCCATGGAAATGGAGTGTGGGTTATATCTATTCCAATTACATAATCAAATATATAATTTTTATGTTTTTATGATCACCCATATGAACTAAATAGGTCTGGTTATTCACATAAATAACACAAGAGAATTTTATGAGGGAAAGAGAGAGAAATTTGAGACTAAATTTCTGCAGCTTAATGACTATGTAACTTGGTTTTAGAAAACAATAAAAGGATACAGGTCAAGGGTCACCCACTAATATATAACAAATTATATAGTAGGGGTACATAATAAAAAATAAATAAGATCATTGTATGGTTTTTTGAAGGAAATACCATATGAATATGAGACTCGAAGGAAAAGAGAATATGCGATTTCTTTTACGAAAATTCAGCAGCCTAACGGCATCACTTAACATTTCAGAAAATAAATTTATTAGAGAAGAAAGGGTTTCTAATAATTTGGACATGAAATTGAATGTAATAATGATATTGAAGACCATACTCACATATAATAAAATGGAAACAATAAGACATAACATAAAGGGTGTCATGACTTAAAAGAGGTTGGTGAAAGGATCCCTTAACTTGAAGAGTAACTTCAGAAGATTGAAGGAAGGGACCTTGGGATGCATTAGGGCACCATGGGATGATTTTAGAGAGTTTAGGTTAGAGTTTGGATGAACATTAAAGGATTTGAGTGAAGAGGAAGTGGGAGCGAGGGTGGGTTTATATAGGAAAGGAGAGGGAATTGTTTATTAGTTAGGTTTGGGACACCTCACATTAAACTAAACAAAACCACAAACCAACCCATGGTTTTTCCCCATGTTTTCTTCCAAAGGGAATTGGGAAGCAATATTTAATAAGGTAAATGGCCGATTTTCTGAAAATAACAGCGTTTCTAATGTGAAGGTGAGTCACACTCTTAAGGAAAACAATTTAAAAATACAAAATGTTATATATGTCATGGAGGGTCCACTAAAGCTTTGTAAAATAAATAAAACAAAACCAAAATCTAATTATTTTAATGTTAAAACATATATTTTTCCGAACGTAAAGTTCATAGTATTTTAATACATCACTAATGGGTTATTATGATGTCATAAAACACATTATATTTAAACGGTATTTAATTTTTACCCAAAAAACTGACTGTCTTGGAAAGGGGAGGGAAAATTATACGATCATTTATATTAAAAAAACAATTTAATAATAATAATAATAATTTTTTAAAATATTATTTAATTAAAAAATCCATTAATTCATCAAAATAGATTTCATAGTTGAATATTTAACTAAAAATACTATTTGTTGATTAAAAACTATTTAAAAAGTAACAATAATAAAATGATCATACATTCATTATTATATAAAAAAAATGTACATAATCACAGTACTAGGGTCTTGTTACATAACCCATTAAAACACCAGCATTAGAATTTAGGGTATGGTGCGCAATGGTGACAGACTCTTGGGGTGGCTCGGATAACATCACTTAATCGGTAATCTCTATCAACTTCCACTTCTCATGTAGGTGGTTCTGCTCGAACTTGACGTATTCAAGCTCGGACTGGGCTTGGTCAAGAGCAAAGCCGAATGATGCAACCTCCTTTACGTGCTATGATAAATGGGATTCA
The DNA here is from genome assembly GCA_963277665.1 of Viscum album. NCBI lineage: Eukaryota > Viridiplantae > Streptophyta > Magnoliopsida > Santalales > Viscaceae > Viscum > Viscum album. Next base: position 4,690,582 of record CAUJRU010000001.1, read on the forward strand.
TATGGAGAAAATCAAATGGATGATGCCACTGCTTCCTTTGTCTGAGAAAAAATGATTTGTTAAATCCCTAAATTTATACAAATCATGTGATCAGTGTTCAACGAATATTTTAGAAACGGTCACAATTCATAATGGTATTTTAAAATCCAATAACATTAAATATAATAAGTGCATATTTTTTATAACCATTTCATATATTAGGACATTAAATTTCATCAAGAGGGATTTTCATTAACAAATGTTTGGGCCGTTACAATTTTCCCCCCTTAAGAAATTTCAAACACTAAATTTTAACTCATAACCAAAAAATTGAAAAGGTGTGGGTACTTGTACCTCATAAACTTCTTTGGTTCCCACATGGATTCTTCACATTAGTGTTTCTATACAACACCTTAACAAGGTTGGTAGTCTTGTTTCATAGAACATTGTCTCTACAATCCAAGATCTCCACCTATGTTTTGTAAATGTGAAGGGTCAGGTACATTCTTATTCAAGAGGGATACGTGGAAAACATAAAGAACTTGTGCATGATTTGGAGGATGTTTAATATGATATGCCACTAATCCCACACGATCAATGATTTCATAGGGGAAAATTTACCTAGGACTGAGCGTCCCTTTCTTCACAAACATCATGAATCTCTTCCAAGGTGAAATCCAAAGAAAGACATTGTCACCAACATCAAACTCCAAGTCCCTTTAACGTTTGTCGACATAGATCTTTTGCCGACTCTGAGAAGCCTTAACGTGTTACTGGATGGCGTGGACATTTTCTATCATCTCTTGTACATGATCAGGCCCAAGAAGCTTTCTCTCACCAGCTTTATTCCAAAAAGTTGGAGTTCTACATCGCTTCCCATATAGTGCTTCATAGGGTGCCATTTGAATGTTCGAGTGGAAGTTGTTGTTGTAAGAGAACTCAACTAAAGGGACATGTTGATCCCATCCACCTTTAAATTATATTGAGCATGTTCTCAGCATGTACTCGAGTGTTTGGATAGTACTTTCATATTGGCCATCAGTTTGGGAGTGATAGGCCGTACTGAAATGCAATTCAGTTCTTAGAGCATGTTGAATACTTCCGGAATTTTGATGTAAACATTGGATCAGGATCAGATATGATAGAAAGTGGAACTCCATGCAGCCTTTCCACTTCCTTCACATAAATCCTGGAAAGCTGATCAAGAGAGAAGTCCTCCCAAAAGAAGATAAAATGGGTAGTCTTTGTGATAAGGTCCACAACAACCCATATCGCATGTTTCCTTTGGATGTTCTTGGAAAACTAGTGACAATGTCCATAGTGATATTTTCCCACTTCCATGCTGGTGTGGGTAGTGGTTGTAATACCCCTTTAGGAAGTTGTCACTCTACCTTCACTTACTGACATACCAGACACCTTGAAGGGTAGTCAGCAATCTCCCTTTTCATATTATCCCACCAATAATGATCACAAAGGTCCCTATACATTTTTTTCTCCCAGGATGTATAGTGAATGTAGAGCTATGAGCTTCATCCATCACCACCTTCTTTATTTCCAGAATAGATGAAACACATTTTCTTGTACAAAATTTCATTACACCTTCTTGATCAATATTGAACTTAGCAAACATCCCATCTTTCATAGCCTCAAACTTCTTCTGTTACAAAGGATCTTATTTCTGAGCTTTCTTGATCCTCTCTAGTAATGACGGTTGAGAAATCATTTGGGTTAGGTTTGATGATGTCCCTTAACTTATAATTACCTTTTCCAAATTTACAAGGTCATTGATCAAAGAATATTTTTGAATCCTCATCATGGAAAGAACAGCTAGGTCTTTCCTGCATAATGCATTAGCAAATTGGTTTGCTCTTCCATGATGATAATGAATTGAACAATCATAGACTTTAAGAATTTCCAACCATATCCTTTGTCTCATATTCAATTACTTTTGTGTGAAAATATACATAAAACTTTTATGGTCTATGTATATATCACATTTCTCCCCATAAAGATGGTTCTTCCATATCTACAAAGCAAAAAATACTGCAGCTAGCTCCAGATCATGCATAGGATAGTTCTGCTCATTAGTCTTCAACTATCGAGATGCATAAGCAATGACTTTGTCATTTTTCATGAGGACTCACTCATGCCCTTTCCAAGATGAGTCATTAAAAATAATGAATCCTTCTCCACTTGAGGGAAGAGTTACCATGGGTGCAGTAACCAATCTATTCGTCAGATCTTGGAAACGTTCCTCAAACTCTTTTTTCCAGATGAGCTTGAATCCTTTTTGAGTTAACATGGTTAATGGATTAGAATGTCATGGAAATTTTTTCACTAACATCCTATAATATCTCGCTAAACCATAGAAACTATGAATCTCAGTTATTGTTGTAGGCTGAGGCCACTCCTCCACAACTTTTGTCTTTGCAGGGTCAACTGTGATTCCTTCATTGATAACAATGTGCCCCAAGAAAGCAACTTGTTTTCACCAGAATTCGCATTTTCTGAACATTCCAAAAATCCTCTCATTTTGTAGAGTTTGAAAAATAACCCTTTGATGATCTTCATGCTCTTCACGACTTTTGGAATATATCAGAATATCATCAATAAAAACTACCACAATGTTATCAAGGTATCCCTTAAATACTCTATTCATCAAATCCATAAAAATTGAAGCTACAGTAGACAGTGTGAAGGAATAGAAACAAAATAATAATTCTCAAATCTTGATCAGAAGTTAGTTTTTGGAATGTATTCTTTCATCCCCGTCAATTGATGATAACCAGAATGAAGATCAATATTAGAGAAGAATTGGGCCCCACGAAGTTGGTCAAATAATTCATCAATTCTTGGGAGAGGGAATTTGTAATTTACTGTAATCCCATTCAGTGCTCTATAATCAATGCATAGACTCATTGATCCATCCTTCTTCTTCCCAAATAGAACTGTTGCTCTTCAAGGAGACACACTCGGTCGGATAAACCTCTTATCCAGAAGATCTTGGAGTTGTTTTTTTAATTCCTCCAACTCCACAATTTCGTTCCTATAAGGTGGATTTGATATCAGATGAGATCTAGGTACGAGCTCAATGGGGAGCTCTACGTCTCTTTCGGGGAGAGGACCGAGTAACTTCTCAGGAAATACATCAATTTATTCCTGGATGATGGGCACATTTTCTATCCTTAAACTGGCATCTCATTTTTCTTCTTCACCAATCAACTCTATAATGAAAGATATAGGGGGTTCTTCTAGACAAAGATCAGGTTGATATATATCTCCTTGGAAGATAACTCTAGGTTTTCCATTCATGACTAATAAGACTTCCTTACTTCTGAATTTTATTTTAGCATTATACTTTGAGAGCCAGTCCATCCCTAGTACAATGTCGAATTCCAACATGGTAATGACTACTAGATTTGTGATAATATTGTGCTCACCAAAGTAAATATTAGTGTTTCTAAACACTGACGATGCTTGGATTATCCCTACCTGAGTATTGACCGATAACTCTACTTTTAGAAAATCAGGGGATGATTCTAAATTATTGGAAAACATGGAGGAAATAAAGGAATATGTAGAACCAAAATCAAAAAAAGTATTTACTAGCTTTGAGAGAACAACTGGAGTACCTACTACCACATCATTCAAAGAATCAAATTTAACTGTCGTGATATCAAAAGCACAACCTTGATCCCTTGTCCTTTGTTGAGGCTGATGGTGGTTCCCCTCCACTGCCCTCATATTTGGAAAGTGATTGGAAAATTGACCATGGTTTCAACACTTAAAGCAGCGGACATCAGGTAGGGCATCCACCATCTTCCCCATTTCGTTAGTGTATGTAAGTTGAGGTTTTACCTCACTACGAAAATTCCTCCCAATATATCCATCTCTTCCACACTTGTAGTATTTCCCACTCCTGAGCTGGCAGTTCCCCGAATGCTTCTTCCAACATTTATTACACGTGGGAAGTTTCACTTTCATTCCTCCTCTTCCCTAATCAATGGTGCTACCTAAGTAGGGCTCTATCGATCACTTCTTGTCATTTGATTTATGTGACCACTTTGTCTCACCAAACTCCATCTCTCCTTTTATCGCACTCTGCATTATATCCTCATAGCTTTCATAGTCTGGGTTGGCTACATTCTTCCGTATATGTGGTCTCAGTCTGCCAAGGATTCTATAAACCTTTCCATTGGGTTCCATGACAAATATAGAGGTGTAACGTGAAAGCCTTGTAAAGTTAATCTCAAAGCCTCCCACAGATTCATTCTCCTTCTGCTTCAGCTTGAGAAACTCCTTCTCTATTCTTGTTCACATCAATCGTGGGAAATACATGTTGATGAATATCCTTCAAAACTCTTCCTACTTAATAGCATCAGCTTCAACTCTTGGCCTTGGGTTTTTAATCAGTTCCCTCCACTGATCAGCTTCTCCTTATATGTGATAGACATCCAGGGTAACCTTCTCTTTTTCAGAACAGTGGAGCACAGAAAAGATCTTCTCGATAGAGTTGATCCACTATTTATTTGAAGGTTGGAGTTCGTTGAGGCATAAATGATTCAATATAAAGTTATTCCTTTGGTGGTGAGATTGGAATCTCAGCCTGATTCAAGCAATTTCCCATAAATTTAGTCAGTTGGTTCATCATTCACTAGAATTTTTCCATTCCATCTTCCATTGGAGGGCCGTCAGCAAATGGTCCATTGTAGTCACCATTTGCTTGCTTCTTCCTATTTCCTGCCATTTTCTAAAAGAATAATACCTTACCGATAAACATATATCATTTAAAAATCTTTTAACAATAAAGGATTTTATTCCATAAAACTTCATGCTTAAACAATTACGTTTCTATATAATTCCTTCATAATGATTCATAAAAAATCTAGCGATTAACCAAAAATACCACCCTGGAGTGTCGTAACCAAGAGTCCAGCAAGGTCTATTGTCATGCACTAGTTCTCGTTCGAGTCTAGCTCAAAGTGGTGTTTTTGGGTTTTACCCCTATGTACATCTATGCAAGAGCCGCCTCTATCTACTCGTATCCATAGAGGGATATATTTGTTTGATAAACCACTTATTCATTACTCACCAAAATACCAGGATGTTTTCTTATATTTAAAATTTTCTATAGGGTTCTTCTTAATTTTTTCATAGCCTAATTTCGATAAATAACTAAACTATCCTGTGATACCAACTATGACATCTCTCATTTTTATTACATAACTTTTCATTACATTTTACAAACAGAGGTTCTTTAAAGTATAGTGTTGTGGAAATCAGGAACAATATACCTGAAGAAAAAAAATAAAACATTTTTATAATAAATGTGTAATGCTTCATAATAGGTTCATCCAATGTACAATTACTGCATCTTATAACCTGGATACATACATCAAAGGAACGGGTTAGAAGAAGGCCCATCATGGAAAGCAATGGAATAAGTTTACTTTTGATATCAATAATAACTTGATAAAAACATAAAGATATGAGAAATAGAAGTATAGTAATATCATAATGAAAATAACATGAAACATAAATTTCATATGTGGCTACAACATTTCATTTATACATTCCTGAACATATCACCATGGATCAACCCCGAGGTTTCATAAAAATTACCATGGTTATTCAACAAGGTATCATGAAAATTTTCATCTCTAGAGATAAATTATTTACCCAATGCATTAGATCACTATGAGAGTGCACCATTAATATGTATTTATTTTAATGTGATCCACACAGATCATAATAATAAATTTCCTAAATAACCCATATATAATAATAGAAATGGGTTCTATTTCAAAATTTTGACGTTTTAAATGTGCATTAAAAATAAGATCGTTATGTCATTTATAACGCATGGAAGGGGAGTGAGGGTAATATGTATGCCAATTCCAGAATAAAATATATAATATTTTTTTATTTATGACCACCCATAAAAACTAAATAGGCTTGGGTATTCACATAAATAACACATGATACTTTTATGAAAGAAAGCGAGAGATATTTGAGATGAACTTTTTGCAGCATAACGGCAATATAACTTGGTTTTAGAAAATAGTAAAAAGGGAGGGGACAAGGGTAACCCACTCATAAATAACTAATTATACAATAGGGTTACAAAATAAAAATAAATAAGATCATTGTATGGTTATTTGAAGGATATTTCATATTAAAATGAGACTCGATGGAAAAGATAATATGCGATTTCTTTTATGAAAATTCGATAGCCTAACATCGTCACATAATAATTCAGAAAATAAGCTGATGAGAGAAGAAATGGTCTCTAATAATTTGGACATGAAATGGAAAGTAATAATGATATATAAGAACATACTCCTAGATAATAAAATGGAAACTAGAATACATAACATAAAAGAAGTCATGACATAAAATAGGTGGGTGAAAGGATCACTATGACAACCCTGCTATTATAACAAACCTTAACATGATTTGTTACATAAAACTTCACTTGATACAACAAAGAATATCAAGAGGTTTAGTGTCTTTGGGGCATAGTATCATTACATAAAAACTTGAAACATGAAATAAAATTCCTTTATTGAAAACTTCCAATACATGACCACTACATTCCCTCGCACATAGCATTGCATGGGATAACCTAAGGACATGCATAAAAAACGGTGAGCTATAAAGCCCAGTAAAGGAGTACACATGGAATAACATGAGGAGTAAAATAAATGTTATACAATAGGCATATCAATAGATCATACGAGAAACATTAACATAAAGGCATGATAAAGCATGATAATCATAACATGGAAATGTGGCAACAACACTTAACATGGAATTAGCATGAGCCAAGGCACATTGCACATGGAGCATGAGTAAATCCTCACTGAAAATAAATCCCGAGTAAAACCTCGTTTCACTTGAATTTTAATGAGTCAACACTGATTGCACATGACATATCATGATACTATAATTAACCCAATGCATTGGAGCTCTATAAGGGTGCACCCTTCATAAACACTTCATTTCATGCATCAGTGGGCCACAAGGATCATAATACATGGATTCATAAAACATAATCATTTATTCCATGATAAAGAATTGAGGAATTAATAAATGAAACATAATAATCAATATTTAAATGTGCATAAAGGTGAATACCCTGGATGGAGAAATGGGCATGGTATTCACTACACAATGGCATTGGCTTAGAAAATCGGTGCGATTTCGGTTGCGTAACAACGTGACATAAGAATTCATAAAAAATGATTGATGAGAGAGAAAAGGGTTACTAATCATATTTACATGTAATGGACAGTAAGTAGGTCATATAGAAACATGTCCCACAAATTGTAATGGAATTTAGATTCATGATAAAGAAGTATTGCTTGAATGTAAATGAGGAGAGAGAAGTTCCTTTCAGAATTTCAGCATAGTAACGGGTGTACATGGGAGGCATTTAGTGAGAGAGAAAGGGTCTACCATCATTAAAACATAATGATGGCAGTATGAGGGAGGTGAAAAACCATACCCCAACATTTATAATTGAAATTAAAATGGAAAAACAACTTTTATAAAATTGGACAAAAATGAGAAAGGAAGAAAAAACCCTTACTTGGATGCGTGTTTCCAAAGGCTATAGAGAGGATTGTGAGAGGCTTCATGAAAGATTGGGGCACCTTGGGAGGATTATAGAGAGAATAGGTCAGAGGTTGGACGAACTCCAAGGTCATTGAGTGAGGATGAAGTGGGATCTTGGGTGGGTTTATATAGGAAAGGTGAGGGAATTCTTTATTATTTTGGTTTGGGACCCCTTATATAAAATTAATCCAAACCACAAACCATACCATGGTTTTTGCCAATGGTTTTTGGAAAAGGGAAGAGGGAAACAATATTTTTTAAAGCCAAAGTCCTAAATTCTTAAAATATTAGGGTTACTTATGTGGAGGTGAGTCACACTCCCATGGAAATTAATTTAAAAAGGAAAGGTGTTGAATAAGTCTTGAGGGGTCCATTAATGCTTTGAGAAGTAAGTCAAACAATCCCAAAATCACATTATTTTAATGGTAAAACATATATTGGCCGAACATAAAGATTATAGTATTTTATTACATCACTATTAGGTCATTATGATGTCATAAAACACATTATATATTTAAACAGTATTTAATTTTTATCCAAAAATTTGACTGTCTCAGAAAATTATGAAAAATTCACTGTTGGATAATTTCAACGTAATGATTCTAGAAATAACATATATTTTATGTTAATAATTCTCTAAAATTGATAATTTTCACTTTTAAAATAAAAGCTGACATTTATCGAAAATTCACGGGTTTCGACAGATATGGCTTTGAAACCTTAATAAAAATTTTAATTGCATTCATAAAATTCTAAGATGATTTATATTTAATAAAAATTAATTTAATAATAATATTATTATTTTATTATATTATTATTTAATTAAAAAATCCCTTAATTTATTAAAATATATTTCTTAATTAAATAATAAACAAAAACACCATTTGTACTTTAAATACTATTTACAATTTATCAAAAAGGACTCTAAATTATATTAATTATTATATACAATAATAATATACATGAACATAGTACTACTTATTTTTTACATAACCCCATAAAATAGCTGCATAAGACCTAAGGGTAAGGTGTGCGATGGTGACAGACTCTTGGGGTGTCTTGGATAACATCGCTCGAGTGGTAATTTCAATCAACTTCCACATTTCCCATAGACAGTCATGCTCGAGCTTGACATGATGAACCACATCTTGGGCATGGTCAAGGGAAAAGCCCAAATATGCCATCTCTTTTCCGAGCTCCAACAAATGGGCTTCATATGGGTCCATTCTACTGGATGGGCCATCGCTACCTTTGTATGAGTAAATTGGACTTGTTAAAGTCCTATATTTATACTAATCGTGTGATCACTGTTGAACGGCTATATTAGCAAAGGAAAAAATTCTTAACATATAACCAAATATGTTGACATTTAATGTAAACATAAAGAGACATTTAATTAGATCAAGTGGTATTTCCAATAATGAAACATTGGGTCGTTACAATATTCCCCCCTTAAGAAAATTTTCCATCGAAATTTTTCCTTTCCCACACTACAACAGATGTGTATAACTCAGCTTCATTATTTCCTCCGATTCCTAAGTCACTTCTTCAAACTTGTGGTTTCTCCACAACACCTTGACGAGGGGAATTATTTTATTTCATAGAAATTTTTTCGCTACGATCTAAGATCTTCACTGGTTTCTCCTCATAAGAAATATCATCTTCCAATTGTACCACCTCAGAAGAGAGTACACGTGATGGGTCCGGTATGTACATCCTTTTTAGGGATATATGAATGAAATCATGTACTTTGGGCATCGCAGGTGTAAGTGCTAGTCGATAGGCAACAACCCTGACACGATCAAGAATCTCAAGGGGCCGATGTACCTTTGACTTAACATCCCGTTCCTTCCAAACCTCATGACCTTCTTCCACGGAGATATGCGTAGAAACACCATGTCTCCAACATTAAACTCAAGGTCTCGTTGATGATTATCTGCATAACTCTTCTGTCGGCTCTGAGATGCCTTGATATGCTGCTGAATGGTTTTTACCTTCTCCACCATTTCCTTGACCATTTATGGTCCAAGCAGCTTACGTTCACTGACCTCATCCCAACATGCCGGTGTTCTGCACCTTTTCCCATACAGGGCTTCATATGGTGCCATTTGGATGCTTGGGTGGAAACTGTTATTATAAGAGAACTAAACCAGAGGAAGATTTTGATCCCATCCTTCCTTAATGTCCATTGATCATTCTCTCAACATGTCCTCAAGTGTTTGGATAGTCCGCTCGGATTGGCCATCAGTTTGAGGATGATAGGCTGTACTGAAGTTCAGTTCAGTATTCAGAGCATGTTGAAGACTCTTCCCAAACATAGAGGTGAATCGTGGGTCTTGGTCAGACACAATAGATAGTGGTACTCCATGCAACCTTACCACTTCTCTGATATATATCTGTGCCAATTGATCCAAAGAGAAATCCTCCCGAATATCAATGAAGTGTGCAGTCTTTGTGAGACGATCCACAAAATCCCAGATTTCATTGTTGCCTTTGGATGTCCTCAGAAGTCTGGTGACAAAGTCCATGGTGATGTTCTCCCATTTCCATTCTGGTATGGGCAATGGTTGCATCATCCCCTTATACTTCTGCCTCTCTACCTTCACTTGCTGACACACCAGTCACTTTGATGTATATTCAGCGATCTCCTTCTTCATATTATCCCACAAAATGTTTTCTTGGTGATCTTGATACATCTTTGTGCTCCCCGGGTGAATAGAGAAATTTGAACTATTTGCATCATCCAAAAGTTCCTTCTTCAGCTCCGGACTCGATGGAACACATAGTCTTTTCCCAAATTGCACAATTCATTCATCATTAACATTAAACTCCGAGGATTTTCCTTTTTCGATAGCTTCTACTTTCTCATGAATTCCCACATCATCTATTTGAGCATCCATTAACCTTTCCAAAAGAGACGGTTGAGCAATTATTTGTGAAAGGATTGATGACGTTCCCTTCTCTATTAGTCCCACATCCATCTACATCAAGTCTAAGATGATTGGATCCTTCTCAATTCTCATCATTGACAGAATCACTGGATCCTTTATACTTAGGGCATCTTCCACCTTGTACGCTTTCCCAGGGTGGTAATGTATTGAACAGTCATAATCCTTAATGAGCTCTATCCATCTTCTCTGGTGCATATTAAGCTCTTTCTATGTGAATATATATTTAAAACTCTTTTAGTCAGTATATTTCTCACATTTCTCCCAATAGAGATAATTCTGCCAGATTTTCAAGGTAATGATCACCGCCGCTAACTCCAGATCATGCGTTGGATAGTTTCGCTCATGGATTTTCAACTGCCATGAGGCATAGGATATCACTTTATCATTTTGCATCAGCACACAACCTAAGCCCTTCTTTTAAGATTCAATGAATACCACAAAAAGATCCCCACTTATGGGAAAAGTGAGCACGGGCGTAGTGATAAGCCTCCGTTTAAACTCCTTGAAGCTTTCTTCGCATTCATCACTCAAAGAAAACATTACTCCCTTTCGAGTTAGATTGGTAAGAGGGTTGGAAAATCATGATAAATTCCTCACAAATCGTCGATAATATCTAGCTAATCCCAAGAAACTACGGATATCCGTTACCAATATTGGCCTCAGCCATCCCTCAATTATATCTATTTTAGAGGGGTCCACATATATCCCATTTCTTGTGTTGATATGGCCCAAGAATGAGACCTCCTTCATCCAGAAGTCACACGTGTTGTACTTTTCATAGAGCTTCTCCTTGCGCAATGTCTCTAGTACAGTTCTTAAATTCTCCTCATGATCTTCCTTGGTTTTGGAGTATATTATAATATCATCTATATAGACTACCAAAAATTTGTCTAGGTAATCTCTAAAGACTCTATTCATTAAGTTCATGAATATTTCTGGAGAATTGGTGAGTCCGAAAGGCATTACTATGAATTCATAGTGCCCGTATCTTGTACGAAAAGCAGTCTTGGGGACATCTTCCTTCTTCACCCTTACTTGATAATATCCCGACCACAAGTCAACCTTGGAGAAGTATTTTGCTCCACGTAGCTGATCGAACAAGTCATTAATTTGTGGTAGAGAATACTTGTTCTTTATCGTGATTTTATTAAGTTCACGATAATCAATGAAAAGCCGCATTGACCCATCCTTCTTCTTGACGAAGAGGACTGGTGCACCCCATGGTGAAGCCCTTGGACGTATACACCCTTTATCCAGATTCTACTGTAGTTGTTTCTTCATCTCTTCAAGCTCTACAACATCCATTCTATATGGAGTCTTGGATATTGGTATCACCCCAGGTATAAGTTCAATTGAGAACTCAACATCTATTCTAGGAGGAAGACCATGCAGTTCCTCGGGAAACACTTCCGTGAATTCCCACACAATAGACATTTTTTCAAGGATGGTTTCTTATTTGGACTCAATCATCTGAGCCAGATACGCGTGCTCATAAGGAAGAAATATCTAAGCTTGATATGATGGAGCTAAATGAGATTCCTCTTCCTCTTAACACTTGTAAATAATCAGGGGTCGATTATCTATATGGAGTGTGATTTGCATCTCCTGAAAAATTATGTTAGCTCTATATAAGGAAAGCCAATCCATGCCAAGAATTGAATCAAATTTTACCAGAGGGAGAATGACGAGGTTCACCGGTAAATTAAATCCACTAATTATAACAGGGGAGGACTTATAATCTTGGGATGCAATGATTTCCCCATTTTCTGTACTCACCGACATCTTCACTTCCAGGATTTTTGGTGGTGCTGGGATTTTTCTAATAAACATTGGAGATACAAAAGAATGTGTAGAACCTGAATCAAAAGGTAAGTTCGCTATTCTTGAATGAATAACTAGCTTACCTATCACCACATCATTGTTGGGGTTCACTTCGGCAGAAGTGATGGCAAAAGCTCTTCCATGCTGCCTTGGAGGTTATTGGTCGCCTCCTAAAACCCTTGGATTAGGACACTGATTTGACAAATGACATGGTTCATTGAATTTTTAGAAGTGAACAACGCGTTGAGGTTCGAACAGATCATTCCTCTCCTCTATCACAGCCGCGGGTCTGTCTTGCCGACTGTTAACAGCTAGGTGCCTTTCTCTTCCACACCTGAATCATTTTCTTGTCCCCTTAAGGCAATTTACATGGTGCTTCTTTTCGCACTTTTTGCAAGTGGGGTGCCGGATCTTCTTAGCACCGTTGGATTTATCCATCGGACCACCAACATTGAAGTCCACCTTACGCTTTGTGTCCCCATGATACCCCTGTGATTCCTCAATCTCCATTTCAACTTTGAGGGCACATCGGACAATTTCCTCATAGTTGTCAAAGTCACGGATCGCTAATGCATTCCACAAGCTAGGATTCAGCACACCAAAGAAGCGGTCAACCTTACATTCAGGTGTAATGACAAAGCCGGAAGCGTATCGTGCAAGCCTTGTGAGGTTTTACTCGTACGCTCCAAAAGATTATTCATCTATTTGCTTGAGGTAAAGGAAGTCCCTTTCCATCTTAAGCCGGAGGGTGCGTGGAAAATATTTATCGAAAAACATCTTCTCGCAATCCTTCCATTTCAACGCCTTGATCTCCTCCTCAGGCTTCGTATTTTTGATCAACGTCCACCATTGATCAACTTCAGCCTCCATACGATAAGCGTCCAGGAGAACCTTCTCTTGTTCAGAATATTGAAGGATGGAGAAGATCTTTTTAGTGGACTTGATCAATTTTTCAGCGATCGTGGGATCAGATGATCAACTAAAAGTAGGAGGCCTTTGCCTCATGAAGTTCTTGATAGTGACTTGTTCCTTTTTATGTGTGGTTGAACGTTCCTCTTGACCCGTTTTTCTATTCAAAACATGAGTTAGCTAAGAGAGAAGCGTGAAAAAGTTCGCGATTCCCACTCCCATTGGATTGGGCATCTCATTAGTACAGTCATCACACTGATCTTCACAATGGTTGTTAGCCCGAGTCCTCCTATTACCGGCCATTGGATAAAATAAGAGGAATATTATGGGTAACACATAATGGTTAATCCAAAGATGAAATTTGATGACTTATAAATAAACATTTATTTCCTTACTCAAGAGTCTATAGGCTTCAATCTAGGCTTTTCATGATCAACTTTCTAACATATATTCGTAGGGGCATTTTTTTTAATTCCCTTAATTACGGTTCATACTAAGATTGTGAATTTATAAAAACATATCCCCTAGGAGTGTCGTAATCAAGAGTGAAGTAAGGCCCGTTGTCGTGCACCAGTTCCCGTTCGAGTCTAGCTCAAAGCGGTGTTTTCGGGTTTTACCACTAGGATATATCTATGCCACAGCCGCCTCTACTTGCTCGTATCCAGACAGGGATGAATTTGTTTGATAAACCACTTACTCGGTACCAACCAAAACATAGGGATGTTTTTATTATATTTTGTATTGTATCTAAGGCTTTACTAGGGTTTCCTAATCCCAAAAATAACTAAACCTATCCTCTGATACCAACTATGACAACCCTGATTTTATTACAAAATTTCACATGATTTATTACATAAAACTTCCCTTGATACAACAAAGAAGATCTAGAGGTTTAGTGTCTTTGGGGCTTAGTATCATTACATAAAAACATGATACATGAAATAAAACGTCTTTATTGAAAACATCATTTACATGACCACTACATTCCCCTGCACTTAGCATTGCGTGGGATAACCTGAGGACATGCATAAAAAAGGGTGAGCTATAAAGCCCAATAAGGGAGTACACATGGAATAACATGAGGAGTAAAATACATGTAAGAAAATAGGAATATAAATAGAGCATAAGATAAACATTAACATAAGGTCATGATAAAGCATGATAATCATAATATGGAAATGTGAAACAACACTTAACATAGAATTAGCATGAGCCAAGCCTCATTGCACAGGGAGAATGAGTAAATCCTCATTGCACATAAAGCATGAGTAAACCCTCATTGCACACTAATTATCAGGAGTCAGCACTCATTGAACATGACGTATCATGATACTATACTTTACCCAATGCATTGGAGTGCTATAAGGGTGCACCCTTCTTAAACATTTCATTTCATGCATAAGTGTTCCACATAGATCATAAAACACGGATTCATGAAACATAATCATATATTCCATTATAAAGGAATGTGGAATTCATATATGAAACATTATAATCAATATGTAAATGTGGATAAAGGTGAATACCCTTGATGGAGAAATCGACATGCTATTCACTACACAAAGGCATTGGCTTAGAAAATCGCTGCGATTTCGGCAGCGTAACGACGTGACATAAGAATTCATAAAAACAGTTATTGAGAGAGAAAAGGGTTACTCATCATATTTACATGTAATAGAATTTAAGGAGGTCATATAGATACATTTCCTAACAATTGTAATGGAATTTAGATTCGTGATACAGAAGTATTGCTTGAATGTAAATAAGGAGAGAGAAGTTCCTTTCGGAATTTCGGCATAGTAACGGGTGTACATGGGAGGCATTTAATGAGAGAGAAAGGATCTCCCATAATTAAAACATAAATAGGGATGTATGAGGGAGGTGCAAATCCATACCCCAACATTTATAATTGAAATTAAAAGGGAAAAACAACTTAAAGAAAATTGGACAAAAATGAGAAAGGAAGAAAAAAACATTACTTGGAAGTGTGCTTCCAAAGGCTAGAGAGAGGCTTCTGAGAGGCTTCTTGAAAGCTTGGGGCACACTTGGAAGATTATAGAGAGAGTAGGGCATAGGTTGGACCAACTACAAGGGCTTTGAGTGAGGAGGAAGTGGGAGCTTGGGTGGGTTTATATAGGAAAGGTGATAGAATTATTTATTATTTAGGATTGGGACCCCTTATATTAAATTAATCCAAACCACAAACCATACCATGGTTTATTCCCATTTTTTTTGGAAAAGGTAAGAGGAAAACAATATTTTATAAGGACAAAGACCTAACTTCTTAATATATTAGGGTTGCTTATGTGGAGGTGAGTCACACTCCCATGGAAATTAATTTAAAAAGGCAAGGTGTTGAATAAGTCTTGAGGCATCCATTAATGCTTTGAAAAGTAAGTCAAACAAACACAAAATTACATTAATTTTATGGTAAAACATATATTGGCCGAACATAAAGATTATTGTATTTTATTAGATCACTATTGGGTCATTATGATGTCATAAAACACATTATATATTTAAACGATATTTAATTTTTACACAAACATTTGACTGTCTTAGAAAATTATAAAAAAATCACCATGGGATAATTTCGACATCTTGATTAAAGAAATAACATTTATATTATCTGAATAATTTTCTAAAAATGTTAATTTTAACTTTAAAAATAAAAACTGACATTTATCGAAAATTCACGGGTCCTGACAGAAATGTCTTTCAAACATTAATAAAAATTTTAATTGCATTCATAAAAATATAAGATCATTTATATTTAATAAAAATTAATTTAATAATAATATTATTATTTTATTAAAATATTATTTAATTCAAAAATATCTTAATTTAATAAAATATATTTCTTAATTAAATAATAACTAAAAACACCATTTGTAGTTTAAAAACTATTTACAATTTATTAAAAAGGACTTGAAATTATATTCATTATTATATACAAAAATAATGTACATGAAAAAATTAATACTTATTTGTTACATAACCCCTTAAAACATCCCCATAAGACCTAAGGGTAAGGTTTGCGATGGTGATAGACTCTTGCGGTGGCTCGGATAACATCGCTCGAGTGGTAATTTCAATCAACTTCCACTTTTCCCGTAGACGGTCACGTTCGAGCTTGACATGAGGAAGCTGAGCTTGGTCTTGGTCAAGAGAGAAGCCCAAAGACACCACCTATTTTCCGAGCTCTGACAAATGGGCTTCGTATGTGGAAATTCTATTGGATGAGGCCATCACTTCCTTTATCTGAGTAAATTGGATTTGTTAAAGGCCTATATTTATACTAATCATGTGATCACTGTTCACCGACTATATTAGAAACAGTCAAAATTATTAACATAAAACCAAATAAGTTGACATTTTATATAAACGTAAAGATACATTTAATTAGATAAAGAGGGATTTCCAATAATGAAACGTTGGGTCGTTAGAATCACATACCTTGAAGAGTAACTTCGGAAGAATGAAGGTCAAGACCTTGGGAGGATTAAGGGAATCTTGGGAGGATTTAGAGGGAGGAGGGTAGAGTCTGGATGAACTTAAAGTACTTTGAGTAAAAGGGAAGTGGGAGCATAGGTGTGTTTATAAAGGAAAGAAGAGGGAATTGTTTATTATTTAGGTTTGGGACACCTCACATTAAACTAAAAAAACCACAAACCCGCCCATGGGTTATTCCCATGGTTTCTAAAAAGGGCAGTGGAAAAAAATATTTTATAAGTTCAATGGCCAAAATTCTTAAAATAATCATGTTTCTTATTGTAGGTGAGTCAAACTCTCAAAGAAGACAATTTAAAAAGACAAAATGTTATATATTTGTTGGAGGGTCCACTAAAGCTTCGTAAAATATATAAAACAAACCCAAAATCACATTATTATAATGGTAAAACATATATTGGTCAGACATAATGTTTATAGAATTTTATTACTTCCCTATTAGGTCATTATGAACTCATAAATCACATTACATATTTAAACAGTATTTAATTTTTACCCAAAAATTTGACTGTCTCAAAAAATTAAGAAAAATACACCATTGGATAATTTCGACGCCACGAATGTAGAAATAATATTCATTTTATATAAATATTTTTTTAAATATGTTAATTTTACCATTTAATAAAAAAATTGACATTTATCAAAAATTCCTTGGTTTTGACAAAAATGGCTTTCAAACCATAATAAAAATTACTATTGCATTCATAAAATTATACGATCATTTATATTAAAAAAAATAATTTAATAATTGTAATAATTTTTTATTAAAATATTATTTTATTTAATAATCCATTAATTAATCAAAATAGATTTGTTAGTTGAATATTTTTCTAAAAATACTATTTGTGCTTTAAAAACCATTTACAAAGTTATAATAATAAAATGAAAGTACATTCATTATTATAAAGAAAAATAATTCACATAATCATAGTACTAGGGTCTTGTTAAATAACCCCTTAAACACCCGCATAATACTTTAGGGTAAGGTGTGTGATGGTGACATACTCTTGGGGTGGCACGGATAACATCGCTCAAGGGGTAATCTCTATCAACTTACACTTCTCCCATAGGCGGTTCCGCTCGAGCTTAATGAATTCAAGATCAGATTGGTCTTGGTCAAGAACGAATCCCCATGATGAATCCTCCTTTACAAGCTTTGACAAATGGGCATCATACGGGGCAAGTCTACTGGATGAGGCCATCGCTTCCTTTGTCTACGTAAAAAGGATTTGTTAATGCCCTAAATTTATACTAATAATGTGATCACTTTTCAACGACTATCTTAGAAACGGTCACAATTCATAACGGTATTTTAAAATCCAAAAACATAAAACAAAATAAGTGCATACGTTGTATAACCATTTCACATATTGAGACATTTAATTATATCAATAGGGATTTTCATTAACAAAATTTTGTGTCGTTACAGAATACTCAGATAATTTTATTTAGAAATAATTTTTCTATTCATTTATGGATCATTGGAGGAATGCAAAAAATGATGGAGTAATCCATGTTTTAGAAAATATGGTTTTGGAAGAAAACACATTTTTGACCGAAGAGTGAAATGAACCCGAATTTAATTAAAAAAATTTCATATATTATATCAAGTACCAAAGAGATTATTATTATAATATTATATTAAAAAAACATGAATAACCATATGAGAATAAAATTACTTGGTTGTGTAATATAATGATAAAAAATATCCTTAAATGTAAATTCATGTATATATAACCCCGAATAAAATGACATTGAAACAAAAAATCATGTACCACTATAGACACATTACAATCGTAAGCCCCGTGAAAGGAATAATAAAACAATTATATATTATATGAATTGGAGAGAAATATTTGTATGTTATAACATATAAAAAGGTGATTTATATACACCAATCCAAATGAAAAAGTGGTAAATATGAGATCTGTCTCACGGAAGTAAAATTTAAGTGAAATATCATTAGAATGGGTTTGAATTATTTTGTATGTGTATGTATATCCTAAATAATATACAAAAATTGATGATAATTATAATAATGAACAAATATATTATATCTCACACCACATATTATTTACTTATAGTTATTTATCACTAGTTTATAAACTGTACTTTCATTAGATCATTGTTTTGGTTGATAATTGCCTCATTTTTCTTATATGTATTGGTTCAGAAATTTTCTTCCACATTAATTTATCTTGGATACATAATCTCCATAATTTTATAAATGATATATATATATATATTATATTTAGAATAATCTATAAACTTTATAGATAGATAATTGAATACATCGTTCATAGAGATGGTTGGTCGTACACACGCATGATCATTGTTTCCGATTTATACTCTATGAATTGAATGAAATGAAAATAAATATTAATTATTAGGTTAATTATTATTCCATATATTGTATTAATATTAATAAAAAATATCCTTATTATTATCCATGTAAAAATAAAATGAATAACATTTCAGATCACTACAAGGAGGTTGTAGTCCACATGTACACATGAACAATATTATTTTTTTACAATAGATTTAAAGGTAATAATTCATATGTGGTATTATATTTTTATAAGTATTTTTATTTCATAAATATCCAAAATATTATTTATTGTTCTCTTATATACCTTTCATGTAAAGCATTAGAGAAAAATGCATCACGACGATTCACACCACAGTAAATTATCGTACACACCATTGATGCTATCACATCCCTCGTGGATTCATATGTGACAAGGTATATGTTATATAATTGTTCAATAAGTATTATAATGTCATAATTATTGTATAAATATGATAAATCCATCATTATATCCATCATTTAAAAATGGTTATGGGAAACGAATTACATCGGTTCACAAGCCTATACTCCACCGTACACACTATCGATAGTTTTGTTTCCCATTTGAGGGATGTGTAGATTGATATAGGTTATTAAATTATCATAAATACATGTCAAAATATAGGTGATAATATTTTATTATATTATAATTTATGAGGTTCATTTTATAGTGTTTTAAGAACAAATAAAAAAATTTGTGTGTATCAATTTTACCTCCTCTTCGAACAGCCACTATAGGTTCATGCCAAAAACATTCTTTACAAGGTTTACTAATGACAATATGGCCTATAATAAGACATGAGGTTTGAAAATAATATATATCACTGGGAATGTAAAACTCATTGGGATTTGGAATTGTGAATATTGGAAGAGATGGGTTTTCAATTTATAAGTACAGGAGAGGACAAAAATTGAATATTTGAAAATATTATGTGATACCAGTGTTTTTATCATAAAAAAGAATCTAAAATGTTTTGTTATAGACCAATATAAACGATATGACAAAAATAGGTCTGTTAAATTCGTTTTTTTAAAGTTTTAGTTCATTTTAACTCTTATTTATTTAGTTTAACCCCCCCAAAAACCCATTTTCCCCTTAACCATGGTATGTACTTTTTACTCTTTTCACTTTAAAATATGGTAAGAAATTACGTTCAACACATTAATTAAAAATAACATAACTGATATGAAAAAAACTATTGATATAATTAAATGTCTTAATATGTGAAATGGTTATTACATAAAAATCACATATATTAAAAACTGGGCACTATTAATAAATGTTAATTTTACCTACAATAAAAAAATCAAAATAAATGAATATTTATTTTTATGAAAATTATTTATTACTTTTAACATTAATTTTTTCCCATACCCATTCATATTATCAGTGAAAATCATTTTAAAAATTTGATATGATCCCAAAAATATTATTAAGTGACAAAAAAAATAAGAAATCTATTATTCTTGTGAAATACATGAAATCCCATGAAATATTTACCTTAATCTAAGTGTTCATTGAGAAAATTGAATACATTATTTGCATATAAAAAACACACATACACATTTTTCTCAAATAAATCCTATAAACCGTTAAAAATAATATAAAACCCCTTCAATTACACTCAATCCATTACATTTATATGTTTTATAAAAAATAAAATTTCCATAGTAAGATCCATAGGATAAACCATCTAGTAACTCATGATTATTTCTTATTAAGAAAAGTAACCTTACCCAACACATTGGAAATATATATTGGGGATCACTCTATGTATAGTGTATATTAATATCACTTGTTTCTAATGTGTTATAATGGGGATAAAACCATTATATAATCATTATTGGGATCATAAATTTCACATATATAATTATAATGTACCATATTAGGACAAAAACATTTTATCCTCTCACATTTTAATTATACATCATTTGAAAACTATTTTATTCTATTGTTTAAGAAGTTAGATACCAAAATAACCATTAATTCTAAAATCCCTTTCTTAATAAAAAATAATTATTAATATGTACTATGGGGTACTCATATAATTATTGTTTATAATTATTAAGGTCATATGATAATTGATAATGTATGAAGAAACAATGGCCTCAACTAGTAGAGTAATGTCTTATTATACACATTTGTCCGAACATTGGATGGAGGTAGCGTCACTAGGATTTTCTCTTAACAAATACAAAGATGATCTCATACTAGAGAGTATGGAAGAATATAACATATGGGATACGTTTAAGTTAGTGTAGATTACCACTCGGTCAATTTTATCCAAGAAGCCCCACCACACTACCATCATCGCAAACCATACCTTAGGGCGTACATGGGTATAATAATGGATTTCGTGTTTAGGAATTAGTTTTTTAAATTGAAAAGTTTTTTATAAATAAAAAAGAAATTACATAAAATATATTTTTAAAATTGTGTTTTTAATACATTGTATGTTTAATATTTACTAATTATATATATTAAATTTTTGACAAAAATAAAACAAAAAATATTTTTTAGAAAATAAATAATATTTTATAATATAAATTGTTATTATGAATAAATTTTTTGATTAAAAAGTCTTTTAAAATAGTTTTATTTTAATATAAATGATAATATAATTTTATAATTTTATAAAAAAACCATTATATTTGTTAGAATGAGGATTGTTCCTTAAAAATATTTGATTTTCAATAAATAAGTATTTATATATTGAAAGTTAAAAATAATCATATATATATAATATTTATAATAAATTAAATACTATATTTTAAAGCACTATATCTAAAATATTTTGTGGGTCTGGTGAATGTTGAAGTGCAATTGGTCCTCGATCGGGCTGCATTGTTGACTGCTCATGTTGCCTCTCCTATGTCTCCTGGAAGGGAGTCGGTTGATGTTGATACTGAACTGTATGATAAAAGGCTCTTGTTTCCGGGGATGAAGTGTGACCAAAATGACAGTGGGGATGGGTAGTTGCAAGAGCAGGTAGCTGGAAACTGTTTTCAATATTTGAACAAAGGGAGGGTGTCTCATGTTGAAGAGGAAATTTTAAGGAATGAAGTTGACAATTTTTAGTCCGACTCTTAGCTCCAGGATGATATATATAGAGAAGGTATTCTGCAGGAGAGGATGCATGGTAGTAATGATCCTGGGGACCATCCACAATGTTTAGAATCAGCTGATGCTAACAGCCACATTGAGCATGCACAAGGAGTGCACGATGGTTATCAGGAGGTGGTTATCACTTTAAATTGGGGGGATATATCTCATAGTGAAATGGAGAATTCTCACGGTAGGGGTCAGACCTCATATAATAACATTGTTCGGGGTGAAAATAAGATTTTATCATTGAAGGAAGAACCTTTAAATACTCCCCCAAGATGAAGGAAAATGATTGATTATTCGTATACGCCTATGCAAATTCCCACCAGGTCCAATGAATGAAAAGGAAAAGGTACACGACCTTCTGAGGAGTATCTATATTTGGAAAAGTTAAACCTCAGAAGGAAGTATATTAAGACACATAAGTAGTATGAAAGCTCAGAAAGGGAGTCGGCCACATCAGATGAAGAAATTAGGCATGAATATGGTGATGAGTGTGGTGGTTATGATATGTTGATTTTTTATAGCCTATGTTCCTTGCTTATTGTACTTTTCCTTTTTTTTAATAAATCTTCGGTGACTTTTTCTCTGACTAAGATTTATGGTATTACTTAATATTTATCTTATAAAGATAAATAATTATATAACCAAAATACCTTAACTATTATATTTTATTTCATTAATATTATAAATTTGAATGCATTTTAATAAATTTCAAAACCTATAACTGAATTTAAAATTTCTAAAGAAGAATATTTTATTTTAAAAAAATTATTTTTTTTGTAATTAAAATTTTTAACTTTCAAATAACTATTCACAATTTTTCTTCGTAATAATTGATTAAAACTACATAATAATTTAATTGAATGTCTAAAACTATTTTTAAATTAATAAGTAAGAGAATGGGGTTTCGTTTTCTATAGCATATAATTATAAGTCCTATATTCAGACATTATTAATCAATTCCTCCAATTTTTTCTATAAATATACACCCATTTCACCCATCCCCATCCATGAAAATCATTAATGAATGTAGAAAAAACAATTATTCATAAAAAATAATCCACCCAGTGTATACATAATCCCATAGGGTCTTATATTCATGATTTAGGAGAAGCTATCTATGTTAATGGAATTCTCATCATCCCCTTTATAATTCAAGTAATTAATCTTATATATATATTTTATAGGGTATGTAACACTGTGTTCATATTATTTTAATAATAACATTACTACAAAAATATTTTTTATCAATGGTAGACATTTTTTATCTCTAATTTTACCATATTGTTATTGAATGTTTTTTACCTACCTTCCTGTCGAATTTACTTATCCTAGTTGTCTCGTTTATATATACAATATGTATATTTTTACTAACCAAAAAATTAATTTATCCATATAAATTAATATATCTTATAATATATATTATTATTTAGAATATTTCTATATAACAATCCCACTTTCCCCCTCATTGGGTTAAAAAAATATTATTATCAAGACCATATAATCACAAGTAATCAAGAATTTTATATGAAATTCATAATTATTATCATCCGGTTATTGAAAAAGAGATATGTTATTATCAATTTGGACCACATGAAATTAGTACATATGAAGGTTTCACACTTATATCCCTCCAATTCATTGCTTTTGGAATTTAATCACATTATATGATACGTTTTATGAAACCATGGAGAATAACCTTGGTATATTTCATTTTTGACACCTTAGTGATAAACCATGGTGATATTATTATGAATTCATCATTTATATATTATATAAATGTTTTCATTTTGATAATCATGTTATTTTTATTAATTTATGCCACATTTTCTCATGTTCATTCCATATTATTCTGCCTCACAGTCTTATGGATAAACATCATGAAGACATGCTAAATGTATCCCTTGATTAATCCCTTAATGTTCTAAATTATCTCTTATTTCATTTTTTGAATGTCCCAAATATATGAAATTATGTAAATATAATATAGGTTGACACAATAAATGTTCAATTAATGTGTATTAGAATAATTTTTTTGCATTCATTTATAATGTTCCCAATTTAATTGAAAATAAACTTTAAATGGTTTTGTGTTTAGTTCCTTGTAATGAAAATTTTATGTAATAAAAATCCCTTATTACATAGTTGTAATAATATGATGGTTTAGTTATTTGGAGAAATAATGTTCTAGAAAATGTAGTAAAAACATAAGAAAAATATAAATATTGGAAAACTACTTATAAATTTTATTAATTATATAACATGTTTTTTCCAATGAAATGAAGTCCATATAGGGATACTACCTGTGGATGTATTGTTGGGAAATATGACAAAAGGAAGAATGCGTAAATAATAGAAAATGAGAATGAACATCGGAAATAAAATCATTCCCTCCAAATAAAAGCAGATGCGTAGCGACAAAATTAGTGCAGAATAACGTTGACACATGAAATTTTTATGTGGAAAACCCAAAAGGGAAAAACCACGGGACCTAGTCAAGAAAGAGGAATCCACTAAAATGAAGAAGTAAACGATAGAGAATCCTCCCCAAAAAGGGACATCAAAAATAATACTCTCCAATGTATAGGTAAAATTATTTTCGATAAAATATTGTCACCAAATTTCCTCTTCTCTTGATATTTTTGATGTCTTGTAAAAGCCTTGTCGCTACCTCCTTTTATAGAAAACCAATACACGTGAAGATGTGTCTCCATGTCAAAAACACATCACCGTGGGAATTAATTCATGCTGTCTTGACCCGCATTAAAAACACCCCATTAATGGATAAATTGAGTGGTGCTCCAATTGAAGAGGCGTTACGCGGTGCACCAACCAAGAAGGTTCCCAACAAACTCCCCCTCCGACTCAAATGGGGATCACCGCCAACCCATTTTCACTTTTGATAAAACAAGTATCAGTCTCCCCTGCAAAAAGTAATACAAAAACAAACACTAGCTGTTATCAGCAATGGAACATGACTCATGACTCTTGCTTGTCAATCAGACTTTCGAAATCCCAGAAACACCTCTGGTACCGCCGCTGTCTTTCGATAACGTCCTTCTAGTCCTTGAAAAACTGCTCCATCAAATGTCATCCACCACGTTCTGCAATCGAGGACTTCAACCAATCCCTCTGATACCAGATATTGGGAATGACAGCAAGGCGATGAACACTCAAACAATAGAAAAGGCGAACTCACAGCGGAAATAAAATCATTCCTTCTAAATAAAAGCGGATGCGCAGCGACAAAATAAGTGCAGAATAAAGTTGACACTGGAAATTTTTACATGGAAAACCCAATAGGGAAAAACCACGAGACCTAGTCTAGAAATAGGAATACACTAAATTGAAGAAGTACATGGTAGGGACTCCCCAAAAAAAGGGATCTAAAAAATAATACTCACCGATGCAGAGGAAAAATGATCGTCTATAAAAGACGGTCACCAAATTGGCTCTACTATTGATATTGTGGATGTGCTGTAAAAGCCTTGTCGCTATCTCCTTTTATAGATAAATAATCTGCGTGAAGATGCATCGCCATGTCAAAAACGCATCACCGTGTGAATTAATTGATGTGGTGTTGACCCGCATTAGAAACACCCCATTAAGAGAAAATTGTGTGGTGCTCCAATTGGGGAGGAGTTATGCGGTGCACTAACCAGGAAGGCGCCCAAAATATATCTCTATAATATATATAACTAGGTTTAATAATCCAAAAAACACTATATTGTGGTAGACTCGATTGGGAAATAGTGCAAACCAATGGCCCTTTCATTATGGTTGGATTAACACTCCTAGTGGAACATACCATGATTTTATTAAATATATTCTATAAAATTTATTTAAATTCATAGATATTTTGAGTTAAATGAAATTAATAGTTAATAATATGACATACTCACAACTATTTTTATCTTATATTGACTATAATTCAGAGTTTCTTTGATGAATTAATTTACACACAAGGCCAATTCATATCAATCAATAATATAATGTTGATATTATTATTTCATATGGAAGTAATATAATCGAATTTATATTTGTGGGTGTGAATAAGAATAAATACTATTGATGTTAAATATTTTTTTTACATTCATACTATGTGTTTTATCGATTTAAGATAAAGATAAATCAAATTTTAAGTATAAAAAGTTATATATTTTTAATTGCCAGTTTTACCATCATTTAATGGAAGAAATTTTTTTAAAATTATTTTTATACACTTTTTGATTATTTTATGAAAAATTAAACATCATTTTCGAACATTGTATATCAAAATTTGATGTTGGTGAATTTTTTGAATTTTTCTTAGAAGATTCATTTTTGGATAAATAGTTAAAAACATAAAATTTTAATTGAAAATATAGTTTTTCACCTAATTTATTTACATAGTTAGACTATATTTTTAATTTTTAATATAAAATTACTTGAAATATATAATATTAAACCCAATTTTTCCGAATATATTCAATTTTATTTTGTAATTGGATATAAAACCATTTCAATCTTTTGAACATTTCACATTCAAAACCCACTATCTCGCAGCATCTGCAAGACTAATTTTAAATTCATTTTACCAATAATTGTGAATTGTATTGGGAAATATATATATATATATATATATTTGGAATAATTATGAAATTTTTATTCAATTACATCAACTCAATTATTTTAAAAAAAATATTTTTTAAAATCATTACAATTATTTACACTTATTAAGACCAGAAAATGATTACATAATTTTTTTAAAAGGTTGGGGCCGAAACCGCATTTATTATTAATCATAGAATATAGGTGTATTAATTACCAATAAAAATTTACAATACTATTGGATTAACAAATTTCATCCATCTCTACCTATTTACTTATTTTTATTAGTTTATTGGTTATTATTCCATAAAATTGACCTTATATAAAAAGTAATGTATGGAGATAGACAAACATGTAACCTTCCTTGCCAGTAACACTAATAAAGCATTTGAGTATGGAAGAAGCTACATATTTATGGCTTTAAATAATATTTTTAAATATAAATGAGTTATTATTATCATAATAATATATATTTAATTTTTATTGAAGACGTAATTACACTAAATCCTTAACAAAAACCCATACATGGAATATTTAGTTAATAATTAAATAAAATTAATGATATTTTATTAAAAAAAATATATTTTCTAATTTTACTTTCTTCATTCAAGTTATTTTAAGGTGTTAATAAATATAAAATATTGTCTCTTAATATTCCAATTTTACTTTTATAATGAATATATTGACCCATAATAATATAAATATACATTGTTTTCACATTAACGGTTAGAGAAGAGTTTTTTACACATTAAATGAGTTTATGTTAAAATTTATTTCCAACACTTATTGGTTTTTTATTTTAAAAAAATTTCTTTAATATTTTTATTTATTGGTTCTAAATTGTATCATATATCTCACTTTAATTTTTTCTTAATGTATTAATTATATATGATTGAAAACTATCTATCTATAGAAAATCCAAAATGAAAAAATAATGTAACATAATGACTAAGGGAAAAAATGATAAAAATGATTTTATTTTGGTGTTGTGTTGGTGTGTATTGACTATAACTCCCCTTTAATCAATTATTTGGTAAATTTGGAAGCACATGAGGTAACATATACATCCAAATAGTGTTTACTTTTTTATTTACAAGAATTCCACTCCTCTTCTAATATAAAAAGGCAATAACTCTTCTTCTCTCATCGCACCAATCAATCCCTTGGACACGTCTATTCCCTAACCAAATCAATTCCAATATTCCCTCCTATCACCCAGGATTCCTCAATTTTTTTAAAAAATTTATAAACATGTATTTCCATTGGTGAAAACAAAAATGAGTTTCCCGAAAAAGAGTTAACATTTTTCAATAATCACTTTTGATTTATTTATTTTCAATACCATTAAATTATTATTATATAATTTTTAAATATTAACATCAGTATAATAAACTTATGAGATGTTTTTTTGTTAAGGTTTCTAACTAAGCCTACACACATATCAATATAATGGGTAACAAAATTAATGTACATGTGTACGATGAACTACCCGCCCACGAAACGATGTCATTCATTTTTTCTTTTACCGCATATCATTGTTTGGAATCAAGACGAACATATTGTTTTTATATGATATATGTATATATATATTATATTTATGTAGACTTAATACCTATGTAATTCTTCTATTAAACATACCTTCGTTATTTTCATTTAGTGAAAATATGATATCATTTTTTTGGATGTGCAGACTACCGCCTCCCCCAGGAAATGTGATACGTTCACAAATTGCATGGAATATATGAATGATTGTTTTAATAAAAATATGTGATATAAATTAAAAAATTATATTTCTTGAAATATTATATATATTTTCCTTTATTACATTTTCATAGACTAAAAAAGTCAGAATTTAATTCATGGACATGTGGGCTACCGCCTCCTCATAATGATTTGATACTTTTTAAATCATAATAATTATATATATAACCTTATATGATTAAATAAAAATGTATATATATTCTATGTATCACTATATAAATATAAATATTACCTAAATTCATTCAATAATGAATGTTAAAAAATGGGAATGTTACTTATGAATATGTACGTCCTACCATCTACATGATTGTAATATCGATTCATTTTTCATAACCATGTTTTATTATTGGTTATAAATGTATAACAGATGTATATATATATATATATATTAAAATTATGCCAAAATAATTATTATATATATCTTTATATAATGGCCACCTCTACAATAGTTAACCATCCATATTTATTTGGATACATAAATCGAATATGGTCCCTGCCCCCAACATATATATTATTATTTAAGTAGTTGTATAATACATAATAATATGTGAAATAAAATTAATTAGAAATAGAAAAATATATTTTAATCAAGTAAATAACAAAAATAAGGTTCTTATTCATTATTTTAATGATAACCATGACCATTCAGACTCAATGTAAGAAATTTCATCTCAATCTCCTATCATTAAGACATTTCTTGATGCAATGAACCATTATTCTTTTATAAGGTGTACATAGATCCAATTTGACATTATAAATCCATATTTTATTTACTATAACGACATTTGATTTAATTTTAATATTTATTTTTCATAGTGCCAATGATGTAAATATTAGAAGACTCTCTTGATACATGCCTAGTATTTTGATGGATCCTAATAGAAGGGTCTGTGGATTCATCGGTGGATTTAGAAACTGTATGTGGAGGAATTTAAAATATAGAAACAATTAAATCTATGATGAGACAGTCTGTAGTTCTATGAATGATGAATATCAGTTTGTTGATATGCAGTGGTCAAACTGTTCAAATAATAATAACTGAGTAATAGATCCAAACATAGGGATGAATATTGAACACATATGAGGGGGGAAAGAAGGTGGAAATTCCCACAGACAATAAATATGTGAAGAAGCCGTGGTGGAAGTGATTTTGTGGGTGCGAAATTTTCGAAATGTTATGAAGATATGTTCATATAGATTTGAAATATCACAGTGATTTGAAGACAAATATTCAAAAAAACATATGTTGATGGGATGATGGGGTAATCCTTGATTGCTATATAATGGTTTACAAAAATAAATTTTCATGACCTTTCCATTAAATTTTTATATAAAAAGATAATGCAGGGAAAAAAATCAAATTCCGAATTGGAAATAGGATCATGGTTATCAATTTTTAATCATTAAGGATGATGTATAGGATGAAATGATGATGTGGATGGTACACTCTTTGTTCTCACAATGATAGAAAGTAATTTGTTTGATTATATTTCTAGTTATACCATCATGTAATCAATGTTTGAATAGAATATTGATTCAATCAATGAGCTACACAATATAGAGTAATCATTCAAGACTACTAGATGGATGATCCTAGAATAAAAAATGTAAAGAGGCTATATTATTAACATTAGTGAGAATAATATTATTGAAAATCTTGAATTCATTCCCATGGGAGAATTCAACAATATTTTAATGATGGACTGGCACTCAATGAATAATGTTATGATCAAATTTAGATTAGTGGAAATTTTAGTAATCTGGAGATATTCTACAAAGTTATTTCTAAAGAAGGGGTATTGTAGCATAATATATGTCTAGAAGTACCTCCTATGGAATTATTTATTGAGATGATTAGTGATGAAGGATATGTAATTGAATGTAAAATGAAGTTAAATTTCCCAATTAATTGGAAGTAAATTGATGTAATTATTAAAGACTTACCTATATCTCAATCTAAAATATTGGAAGATATTTCAAATGAACTCATACCTGGATCCAAGTCGATATCAATGACCATTTATAAAATTGAAAATGTGGATTTAGAGGAATTAAATAAAAAACAACAAGATCTTTTGTGGAAGGGATTTATTTGACGTAGTGTGTCTCCATAAGGATATATATCTCTCCATTTAAATTAAAAGTATGTATAAATGTGGCTATATATTTATTATAGATTATATAACAGGATCAAATTGTTGAACAAGTATCATTTCCAAATGATTAATGATTTATTAAACAAGATTTTTGGGGCTCAATTCTTCTCCATGATTGACCCAAGATCTCAGTATCATCAATTGAGGGTGGTAAAGTCGATATTAGAAATTATTCCTTAAAAAAAGATATGATGGTTATAAGTTTGTTTTTATTCCCTACAGATTGAAAAATACTCTTACTATATTTATGTATTTGATTATTAGTGTCTTTCATGACTACAATGATAATTTTTTTATAGTTTTTAATAATGATATTGTTGTATATTCAAAATTTAGAGTTGATCTTGAAGATCATCTAAGAGTTATATTAATTAATATAAAGAATGATATGGTATTTGGAAAATTCAGAAAAAAATTAATTGTAGTTATAATTAATTTCATTATTGGGGAACAATGTATCCAATAATGTAATCTTATTTGAAACTACCTTGAAATATTCATTAGAGGAGTGGCCTCATCCAAAAAAATTGATATTATTACATTTCAGTTTTTAGTATTATATTATAGGAGGTATATTAAATAATTACATGAAATTAGAATTAAAATAATTAACATGACAAGAATCTCACATCACCTAGAGAAGTGCGTGTGAAGAGAGTTTTCATGAACAGAAGGATATATTTCTTTTTTTACAACTTTGTTAACTCAACCATATTTTTGGGATGGTTTTTTATATTTATAGTGATTCACGACTAAATGGTATTGGGAGAATTATTTGGCAAAATTAAATTGAGAATACTTATGTATCATGATAATTATATCCTCAACATAAAATTTATCCTATACATGACCTATAGTAAGCTACAATCATATTTTTTATGATTAAATAGATAAACAATCCTTATGGGGATAAATGTGTTTTATACAAATACCATAATATATATTAGTATATATTCATATAGAAATAACTAAAAATCAGAAAAATTATTTTTCTGGAGCATCATAAGATCTACGATTGGTCTGTTCACTATCTCTCCAAAAGATAAAACAATGTTGATAATACATTATGATCCAAATACCATGATCAACATGAAATGATAATAATTTAGATCAATCCACTTATTGAGAGCCAATTAAGGTGCGATATCAGAGTCATAATTGGAGTGTAATCATTAATGCTACTTGAAATGATTACATAACTATCATTAATAGAGATGATCAAGACAGATGATAGAGATAATAAATTAATACAAATTAAGATAGAGGCTATGAAGAATGGTATGTTTAATGAGTTAAATATTGATCAAGAAGATAGTATGAAATATAATGCAAGGATATGTGTCCCATATATTACAGATATAAAGAAATACCTAATTTATAAAGAAGATATACCTACCTAATCAATACATCATTGATGCAATAAAATGTAATTAAAACATAGTGGTCATTGTGATTCGGATAATATGAAAAGTGATATATCAGACTACTCTACAAGGTGCATAATGTGTCAAGGAAATGATGGATGATAGAATAATTTACAAAGGGGTAAAGAAACCACTACACATAACAACATATATGGAAACAAAATCACTATAAAACACATCACTAGTATCCCATGAACATACAATGGAAAAAATGTGATATAGGTTATAGTGGATTAACAAACTAAGACATCCCATTTTGTTTCTATTTTGTAAATTTTCACTCTTTTCTATTTTACATGATATACGTAATGAATGTGGTGGGGGAATATAAGATCCATGTTCAATCTATTTTGATTATGATCCATGGTTACCATCTAGCTTATAGAGAAGTCTTAAACATGCTATTACCGCTGATATGAATTTATATACGACCTATCACCCCTAATTAATGTCCAATCAGAAATGATTATTTAGAAACTTGAGGACATTTTGATAACATTATATGTAAAATTTAAATGAGGATGAGATCAAAACCACCCATTATTTGTGTTTTTATACTAAAAACAACATCCAATAAAGTATTCAAATGGAACCCTATGAAGATATATATGTGATGTGGTGTAGAAATCCTACTTTTTGTTATGAATATGGTGAGAGAAATATGATTTTCTCAAATAATTTACAACGGGTGACTAAAAATATCATTCTATCATATAACATATACAAGATTCTTATAGTCAGAATAAAAGCTATGATTTTAACCATGGAAGTATCATTGAGTTTGATATTGAAGGTTGTTTTTTCTTTTGATATCTCAATGCAATTGAGTCATGTGGATTTCAAGGATGGGAATATTATCCCTAGGTAAATTTTCTCCATTGAAATACTTGATTGTATAGGATAATTGGTCTATCATCTTTCACTTATAAAAAATTTGACATAATATCATGACATAGCCCACATATATCTCTTGAGGAATTATAGCCCTAACCCCTTACATGTACATATGATTGATGTGGTAAATCATGAACATGAAATCTCTTGTGAGGATTAGTTGGTGGTGATCTTTAAAAATACTGAAAACGTTCTTTGAAAAAAGTCACATCACATTATCAATATGTTTTAGGTGAACTATAGTTATGAATATGAAAAATGGAATCTAGGGGAAACAACAAAATATAAGTACCCTAACCTAATCTCATCCAGGAATATGAGTTTAAATTTTTAGGATGAAATTTATAAAGGATAGAAGAATGTAAATAAAAATTATATTTAAATCTTATATGTTTACTAAAATAAATAATATTATATTATATAAATGTATATATGTAAAAAATATATTGAAACCGAAAATAGATTTTCTGATTATAAAATTTGAATTAAAATATATAGAAATTAATAAAATAACAATTCCAACAGTTGAAACTGAAAAATATTAATAAACCATTCAATGTACAAGAAAATGAAAATATATAATTATATAATGAAGTGTTCTGAATATTGAATGAAATAATGATTTATTATTTATAAGGAATAAAAGGAAATGTGATTTTCTGGATTTTTCCACTATATAAACATTAGTGAAATGTGACAGTTTGTTAAAATAACCATTATAGAATAGGAATGTAGTGAACTATAAAAATTTGTGATAAATTATCCAATATAAATATTGTATATTAGTAGTAATGAAAATAGATAATTGAAATATAATGGAGAAACAATGAACTCCACCAATAGATTCAAGTTATTTGAAGCCCATTTTATAGAACATTAGAGGGTGGTAGCTTTGTTATTGTTTATCCTTGAAAAAGATAAAGGAAAGATTGAACACATGAGGCTTGAAAGAAATAAGATACATGAGATGTTAAGGTTAGTTGAGATTATCACTCGATTAGTGTTTTCTATGAAACCTAAGGAATCTATGAGAATAATTTCAATTTTATCAACAGTTTTTTCAAAAATAAAATATGGGATTAATTGAGTTGAATATGATTAATTGAATTTTGGACGCAAATAAAAAAATTATATATTTTAGATAAGTTATACACTTTTATAGTATACCATTTATTATAAATAATATTTATTTTTATGAAATAGTCGTTTAGAACACACTTATTCATATTTAAATGTTAAAATAATTTTATAATGTGCTATGAAATTTTTATAAGTGTTAGAAAATTGATAGATCCTTAGAATGTAATATTTTAAATAAAAGCTGATTTTATTATTTAAATTATAAAATTTTTATAATAATATAATTACATCGATAAAATGAATATTATATTTTAAAAAATCATGTAAAAATCAGGTTAGGGTTAATTTATAAGAATTTTCTCAAATAATTTATTTTTCAAAGAATAGAAAAGTTACAGTTTTGTGTTTTTATTTTGTTATTTGACTTCATACATGTTTAATAATTTTGTAATATTCAATTAACCGCAATCCCTGACATAAAATATTTTATGTTATTATTATTTAGTAATTTAATAGAATTTAATAAATTTCCAAAACTATAATTTAACTTCCAATATCTGAAATGGAATCTATGATTTTAAAATATTATTTTATCGAAAATTTAAATTTACATGTCTAATGAACTAGAAATATTTTAGGTTATAATGGATTAAGATAATAGAAAATTTCAAACAAAAGTCGAGAACCATGAAAAAAATCATTGGTATGCTATTGGGATTACATTTTCCATAACCTAGATTTCTAAGACCTATATTTGGAAATTTTTACTAAATTATTCCAATTATTCTATAAATACCCTATCCATTTAAACCGTCCCCTCACTACAGATCCATACTTCATGAAGTATGATCAATATTCTTCGCAATTAATCCACTATTGTGTCCTTAAGCTCAAATGTATCCATCCTTATGATTTTGGACGTCACATTCATGCAATTGAATTCTCCTCATCCTTTTTTCAATTCATTTAATTCTTTTTCAGAACATATTCTAAAGTGTATGATACATCATTTTTGTAGAAATTTTATCATTCCATTTCTTCTAAAATAATTTCCAATCAATTAGAGTCCTTAAAAGGATCTTGTTTAACACATTTCTTGAATCCAACTTTTATACTTGTCATGATACCCAATTTACTAATGAAAATTATTTATATTATTAATAAATTATTATATTAGGAATTCAAAAACCATTTAACTATCCATAATGATTCACTTATATGATAATATATTTTTTTTGATTTTGGTATTTTTTGTAAAGGCTCATTCCTCTTTGATCCATTCCAGTACTAAAATCTGGTGTTTGAGGTATTCTGGGAGGTCAAGGGG
Source organism: Viscum album (assembly GCA_963277665.1). Classification (NCBI taxonomy): domain Eukaryota; kingdom Viridiplantae; phylum Streptophyta; class Magnoliopsida; order Santalales; family Viscaceae; genus Viscum; species Viscum album. Next base: position 4,726,057 of record CAUJRU010000001.1, read on the forward strand.
ACTTATCCCTAACACATTTCCAAATTTCCAATTCTGTGAAAAGTGTTTTGAGGATCGATGAGTCAAGACCAATGCGACATCTAATGGTGTCATGAACAATTTTTTAATAATGGTGATAAATCCAATGATTTCATGAATAGTATTTCTGGGACTGGTGGGTCAGGACCGGTGCGACATTTAACCGTGTCATAAATAGTGTTTCCATGACCGGGAAGTAAGGACCAATGAGACATCTAACAGTGTTAGGAATATTGTTTCAATAATGGTTTCATTTCCTTCTCAAAATATCATGAGTGGTAGGTGCTATTGTGTTTCCAGAATGGTGTGTCATTTCCTTTGTCAAATTTCCAGTTTTTCCCAAATTCCTACAGTTTCTCCACTTTGATGTTTCCATTAATATAAAATGCATTCAAATCCTTATTTCAATGGATTTAAGGATTATTCAAAGACCATAACTAATTTCTTAATATTCCTAATATTTTTGGTTTTGTTACTTGGTCAAAATGCATAATCTTGACCAAATCTGCCTTCAATGGAAAATATAAAACATATCTATGTCAATGCTCCCTTTAGAGTCTCAAAAAGAAGGTACACCTTCAACCTTGAACTTCCTTCTTGTTTTTCCTTGTTACAGGATGCCTAGAGTTATTCCTCCCATAGTAGTCGTGCATTCAAAATTCCATCCATGGATCATTTCCCGTTGGCATTTTTTCAGCTTCTTGTGGACCCCCTATTTTTGAGCAAATAGGAAGTGCCAATCGGTCTTCCATAAGTAATGTTCAACCATCGTTATATTGAGTTCCTAGATATGATTCTTCTTATTTCCCATTTCTATGTGATGTAATGTTATCTCAATATTTCAAATGGATCATTATTGGGTGTTGGATGATGCTTTAGTTCCATGGCATCCTTGGGTGGATGCAGTCATTGCAGGAGAGGTGATCATGATCCATTGTGTTGGCCCATTCTTACGAGAAGAACAATGGAAACCTTTTGAGTTAGGGGATTCATGGATTCACTATTCTTTTTATGTGAAAATGTAGAGTTAGAATTATTTATAAACATGATCACAATGGAATTGACTTAATAAATATATAAAATAGATTAAAAGAAATGGTATTCCTTGATTAGTGATGTTATTGCCACTTTATTTCAAGATTGTGTTTTATCTATGAATTTTTTATTTATCATGTCGTTCTTGATGGGAATTAGATCAGAACATAAAGACGGAATAGATTGTAAACTATTTTTCCAAAGATAAATAGGAATGTAAATGAATCTGGTAGTTGTTGTTGCATTTGACATTAGACAATTTGATGTAGATGTGCATGCTTACCAAAATCGATTTATAAACCTAATTTATGTTTATGCTTGTTGTTTAAACAGAAGTAAAATTTATTATTTAATTAATTTTTGATATATATGATATCTTGTTTTTTAGGAATCCCATAGATGAAACCAACTAATAATGAATCTGTTAATTCAAGATGGATTAAAGAACCGGTTTCTTATAAAAAATCATTCTTGATAGGCTTATGATTTACGCTATTGTTTATAAGAACGATTGATTTATACTTTGGATCCATGAGATATTTTTGTTTGTGATGGATGAATTCATTCTTTAGGGTGGAGATCATAGTTTCTTTTTATTTCATGTTGCTTTTGATGTGATGTGAGCCTGGATGGATGTTGTGATATGTGGGGCAGAGAGGCCAAGTGTTTATGGAAGCAGTTGACACCTAGAGGAGAGTTACACATTGGTTTATGCATGATGGTGTTCGAGAGAACACTATAGGTGATGAAACAGTTAATATTGGGCTTACCTACCGTTGTGAATGTTGGATTCTTGTTGTGGGTTTATCTGCTTTCATTCCCCAATTCATGAAGAGGATAGACTTTCTTACACTCTTTCCAAAAGAGACATAGTCGTGCGGGTAATTCCACGTGAATTCCTTGGTTACTTATCGATGAGGGATGGGTCTATGATCCTTATATATGTGGAAATGACTTGACAGTTAGTTCATCTACTCACTTTGATGATCCCCTTGTGTTTTGTAGCTTAGTTTTTCTTTTCTAGAATTCATGGGAATATGTGAATGCAATAATTCTATTAATAAATGTTTGAATAAGTGATGTTGAAACCATTTGGAGGTGCATTCTAGGATGCAATTCTAGGGGTGTACTCTGGAGAAGTTGTGGTCTCGGTTTGGTTAGGCCTGGAGGGAAAGAAACTTTTTTGTGATGCTAATGACATATAATGTGGAATTGAAATGGTTAATTAATGGTTATAGAATTAATTATCATAAAGTGAAACTAATACGAAGGGAATAATCTAATTTAATTGCGCTCCAAAATTGGTTTTTTCTTATAGGATACCAAGTCTTAGTTCTGGAAACTACGAGTCTGAGAGACGATTATTGTTGTTGAGTCTAAGACTAGGTTTTCCCATAGTGTGGATGTGAATTATATTATATCTTCTAATTTTTGTGTTTCCTTATGCTACCCAACCCTTTTGGTTAGGGAAACTGACACCCCGGGGATTCTCTGCCTTGGGGGTGTGTTTTCTCCAACATCCTAGTGGGAGGATAGATGGATGAATTCCTCCATTATCCACTCTCTCTTCACTTGGTAGTTAATTGTGATGGAATGCATGATGGTTAGTTTTCTCTAAACGTGTGTGTAGAGGGATTTAATGGCTTGCGGTTATTTTAGGCCCATATATTCTGGATATATTTTACTATGGACTACTATAGGTATATACCTGTATAGGCTATGATGGGCTGAGGATCCTTACTCGGTGTATGGGTTGTAGAGGCTTAAAGAGTAATACATGTTGTATGATATGAGTTATGCATGCTATAATGGCTCCTAGAAGCTGTCTGGTTGCTTATAGTTTTCTAGATGACGTAGTGATTCTCCCAGGTGTCTACGGGCAAGCCTTTGTGTTGCACGAGGTTCATGTTTTGTGCTCTTCCAAGTGTCTTTGGACCATCTGTTTTGAAGGGAGGTGGCTTAGAATGTGAAATGATAGGGGAAAAGTGGGAAAACAATGAGGAAGTGGTAGTGGGGTACCCTTGATATTCATTCTTATATTATATACTATTATATTCGATACTTGGTGACTAACCACTGTGAGGCTGGGAACATAAAATTAATGTTTAGAGGTTGAGTTAGTTTCGTTTGTTGTTCACTATACTTTAGCATGATTTCATTAATTTTAAATGAGAGGATCCAGAGAGGATCTTATTGAGTATACTATTATACTCACACTATATTATATAACTTATTTTCAGGTCACTTGGTGTATGTTGGATATCATGATGGTTACTACTAGTTTGGGGTTTTACAGTAGTTGTTCTGGATTCATGGTCACTGTCATTTTAATTTATTTTGCTACTTGCAGTTTTCCATTCTAGTTGTATTAGTTCTTTGATGAAATTACATATTTGATCTTTGTTTCCATTTTATATAATAATCTGATCTAGAGTTGGTTGATGTCATTCTTATCCCTCTCATTTTCACGTGTTTTCATAGAGGGTACTGCCTCCCATGTGCGCGTTTATTATACCCCCGGTGCTAGTCGAAAACCCGGTGCCTACTGGATATGGGAATCAAGGGTCATTATCTCTCTTCTAAAATAGATGTCGCATGAGGGGTTTACTTTATGGGATGGGGGTCATGAAAAAGTGGTATTAGAGGTCTAGTTGAAGGATATGATGGATTTTGGAGTTAATCACAGGTGAGGTTACAAAGGGTTGGTTGGGAAATGATGTCTGTAATGTTTAAGAAGAACTATAAACACTAGAGTCCTACTAAGACATTGGTATTTAGGGACCCCAGTGATCTTATTCACATACCATTATGTTTACATTCGATATTAAACGATGTGATACATGTTTCCGGGTAGATACCTATGAAAGGATCATGCATCATTTTTTTGTGCCTATGCTAGATTGGGTAGACCTTGGGATAGGTAATCCTAAAATGATTAAAAGAAAAAATTTAATTAATACCGAAGTCTTCCATATTTTTGGTTTAGGAGGTCTAACTGTATGGCCTTTTTTATGTATGGCTCTAGGTTGACAGCCTCATCAGGATCGCGCATAAGTTTATTGGCAGGTTACGCCTGCAGATTGCCGAAAAATAGAGGTTGATGAAGAATACACTTGGAGGAGGAACGCCCTAGAGTTTTAGTTCTAGTGGATGTAAAATTACAAGGTATTTATTTAAACTCATTCATCGAAGACTAGTTGGAGGTGGTTGAGATATCTTTTATTTCGATCTGTAATCGAAATGAGAACAAAATGTGAATGGTTGTGACGATACTGTGTGGGGAAGCGATAAGAAATATCCCTCTTGGGATTTTAGTTAATATAGGGGAACAATAGGGTCACACAATAACACTATTTAGACTACCATTTAATGTTAAAAGGAAATCCAGACATAAAAATATACTTATAATTACATGCTATATGATAATGGTTGTAAATAAAATGTAAAATAATTAATTGAAATCAATTACTTAAAATATATTTACTAAATATATAAAAAATAATTCATTATAAATTTTCCAATATAAAACAATGTACCATGTCACCCATGTGAGTAAATATAAAAAATCCTTGGAAGATGAAATATCAATTTATTTCATAATCCAAATAATTCCTAAAGGTGATCAAATATCTAAGAGTAAACAATGTAGTTATTTATTCTAATTAGAAACTATTTTTAATTCCATGTGTTGACTTGATATTTCATGTAATATTCTTATATATGTTTTGAAATATCAATGAATCCATTATAAAATTTAGTCTGTGAATATTTTGTTTTCATTATATAAGGAAATAAAAATGTTATAATATCTATAACTAAAATTTTATAGCAATTTATTGTAAATAACAAGCCAAAAAAATTTAATGAGAATAAAAAATAATTTAATCAACAACGATATAAAACATTCAACTATGTACTAAGAGGGATGAAGTGGGGGGAATGATAATATATATAAATCAAGAAATAATGTTTCACTGGATGGATTATTAATAAAATGTCAGTGACATATATTTGATACAAATGAGGAGAAAGTCATAGGACTTCCTCTAGAGTTCACAATCCTAGTTGAATGTAGTTGAAAGGAAGAATTGTTAAAAACTGTTTTCATTCAAGTAGTGATATTTTTGGAAACTCAAAAATATTAAATTGTATAATTCATAACATTATCCAACATAGAGTTCCTAATCAAGAACATTCCATATGTAATCAATAGAAGGTAAAAATTTATTGAAAATGTTTTCCACGTTGTCAGTGCTAACCATATTCCATCTTTGAACCAACAAACTCTAATAGAATTTTCAGAAACGTGGATTTATATATGAATATCACTAACCATTTTCCACATATATATGATAGAAGTGTAATAATTCAAAATTACATACATGTTAGTGTCTTGTGGTGAAATGTAATGTTCATCACATGGTTTGTTCTAAATCATTCAGACCAAAATGTGTGAGAAAATAATATTCAGAAAAAATAATATTCAAAGGGAATAAATTTGTATTTAAATTTCAAAAATTGATTTAAATTTTAAATATCAATAAACTCTCTAATGACCTGATGTGTGAACATGTCCTCAAATTACTACATTCTTCGCTAGGAAAATACATAGAATGATTAAAAATACAGAAGTTAAATCCAAAATCTCCCCTTGTGGAAGAGGTGATTTCCATTGAAAAAAGCCTCAAAGAATTCTACATTTTTAATCCAATAAGAAACATAATCTTACCTAATCTAGTCGACTATAATAACAAATGAATATAGAGACTACCATAAAAATTATATATGTAAAAAATCCATAATCAAAGAGTGGGATATGAATGAGAATATGTCTTCTCCATTTTCGAATCCAAAAAATGGTGTGGTGATATGAGAACAACCCAAATGAAAAAAAATCCTCAACCAGGAGAACATAACTCATAATATTCCAAAAATCATAATATTATTCATGCACAAAAAATCCCCATGGAACCTTATAAATATACGAACATTTTAAATAATATTTTTTCAAGGATAAATGTGAGTTATAAGACATTGTAGATTAATATACTCATAAAATTCATCGTGAAACAAAAAAAAATCTATTTCATTAATAGATTTTATTACAATAGAGAGATACAAAACAAAATTAAATACAAAAAAAAACAGATGAGAAAAATTGGAATAAAAAAATTTGTATGGAAAAAATTGGATCATTCCAACATTCTAAAATCAGGACCCCCATGATCAAAACTATTGAATGGAAAAAAATATTAGAAAATAAAAATATAGAGAATTAATGGAATTTTGGGGATTGTTTAATGAATGAATTAATATGTGTTTATAAAAGGTAATGAGATATTTGGAATATTAATGTCACATTTGAAATAGTGTCTGGACCATTGAGAATAATAACATAATGATTTGGTATAATAACCTAACTATTTGAATAATAATGTAATCTTAATATAATAAAATATAAAATAAATTAAATAATCTTGTAGTTGACTAGGAGAATATAAAAATTATAATACTATAAAATAAACTTGAATATAAAATACTATAATAAATTATACACACATTTTTAATAAATAGTTTTCAATGTATTTTGTAAATGTTACAATTTTTTTGTCAAAAATCATAATAAATATACTTTATTATTATTTAATTAATATTTTTATAATTTTTATATCTAAAATATTAAAATTTATTAATTATTAATTTTTGGATTTTTTTGAAATACATCAAAATTTAGGAGAGTAGTAAATATAATGTTTTTCATCAATAGTGTTTTAAAATTACGACATACGTGATGTAATAGTGATATAATCGAATTATATAGACATTGGATTGAAATAAACATCATAAATTTGATAAATGATTCATTTAAAAATAATAAACATGGTTTCAAAACATTTTTAATATCTTCCATGTTCATAAATTAAATGTCTTCCATTAAAATAATAATTTTTCTTATGAAACCCATTCATTCTGATTAATAAATAAATTGGGACTAAAATGTTATTAAATTTCATTAATTGATGATATTTATTTAAAATTTATTTCTTATTTTATTAAATATTACTATCTAAATGGTCACCAGAAATATAAATTTTCATTTTACATTAGCACTCAAAATTATCATCCTCCTCATCTATACATTTAACTGTAACCCTCTTTTGGAAAAAAATTTCACATCCAATTAGAAAAGAGAAAAATCTTCATAAATACACTCTCTAATTCCACTCAAAACCACTAGGGACATTTTTTCTTTTCATACAACAAATCAATGATGTTCAATTCCAAAGAAAAGAAACAACATTGAGAAAACAGATTATTTTTCTGAACTTATCATCACAATTTCCCCTTATTTTATTTTTCAATTATTCATTTCACAACCAAATCATACAAAATTATTTCAATAGAATATAATCCTTAATTAAATGATGATAACCAAATATAATCATTATATTTATTATTTTCATAGTATTATATATTACTCGTTATTCTTCTTTAAACATTAACCTATTAACTGTCGGTTAAAACCCAATATGTAAAATTCTATGACTTTTCATATAATAACTTTAATGTATGGTTATAATAAATTATTTATGAAATATAAATAAATTAAAAAATTATTATATTATTCTATAATAAATTATACATTTTTTAAAAGTGACCATCAAAAAAGTGATATGGAAGAAAATTATGAAATTTTAATTTGAAAAATAAATATAAATGTGTCACCATTAAAAATGAGAATTGAGGAATATGAATGACTGATTATAATTTAATATTTGTTAAAAATGAATAAAATTTTATTATAGTTCAGTGTATTAATTAAAATATGTTTAAAATTCTGAGGAAAAAATGGGACAAAATTAATCAGGATTTATTATAAGTGGATTCAAAAACTAAACTCTTCTTTATAGTATCTCCATCATCATATTAGTTTATTTATATGTTTTAATCTAATAATCATAAATGTTCTTAATTTTTTTTTACAAAACTCCATAGTAATTTACAAGATTCTAACCATTGAAAAAATTATTTTCCATTTATAAATATATATTTTCAATGAGTATTTATTAAATAATTTCAATTCACCAATTATTAAATTGTTAATTACCCAAAAATTAATGATGTAGTTTTATGATAGAGTATGATTTACATTATTTTTTTGGGAAACTGTTTTTTAATTAATTATTCATTACAGGACCTTTTTGATTCCCATTCCTTTGCATTTTTTATTTATCAACTATGGTTTTTACAAGATATATCTACACATGTCAATCATCGTTTTGAGGAATTTATGTTGTAATGAATGGGATAAAAATATTATGAACTTAAAATTATTTGGCTAATGAAACATATCTAACTATATTATGTGTATTATGTTTGAGCATTATGAGTAATTTGATCAAAATTATGATTTTATTATTTGTGAACTTATATTTTATTTCAAAAGAATTTCATATTATTAAATAAATATGTGTGTTATTTGGAAACAATGTTATGATATTTCATTATTATACATAGAACATATTACATTTCATTATGATATTATTCTATAATTAATGTGATTATGATTCTAGTATTATTATATGATTCTATTCACTATGTCCACCCTTATACCATTGATTCATGTCCCTTATTCTTTCCATTATATTCCTTCCATTACTTATATTTTAACTCAAAGCTTTATTTGTTGTATATAATTAGGTTATTTCTTTTAATAAGTAAAATGTGAGTTCATTTAATAGTAAAATGATGATGAATTAAAATATTTAATTTAATTTATTATGTACAAGAGACATATTCCCATAACCTTCCAATTATAACAAACAATTGGATACTGGTATTTATCACAATTTTTTGTAGTTATATAAAAATGATGTAATAATAATATATTAAATGGTGGGTCACTATTTTTTCAATATAAAATACATTATTAAATTTTGTAATTAAGAATAGATGACATTTATGAAAACCCACATATATGATATTGTTTTAATGGAAATATCTGGATGTTTTGGTAATTTTAAAAGTATGACTACTCTGATAAACTAAATCCTTTAATGGATACCAAAATATTATTTTCCTAAACCATGTTTAGTACTGTATGTAATGACCCTAAATATATAAATATTAGGTATCTAAACTATCGTCATCTGGTGAATGGATAATAGGCCATGGAACACTGTATCACCCAGACATTGGTAATATATACAAGGCTTATAGTATATTACATTTCGATAAAATACATGGGATATACATACACATGATCAATTACATCTGTATTATTGGAAAACAAAACACGTACATGATTATCATTTTCAATTAACAATATATTTTACATTGAAAAATAATTCATCTTTAATCTTTGATATTAGCTATAATATCATTTTTCATATCTTGTGGAATGGAAAAAAATTAAAAGGGTGATATTAGATAAAAAACCTATGTTATAGACAGCTGAATATCTCATGTGTGAATAATGAATAATCAATATAAATGGGTTAATAACTTGAAAAAAATGAATTTAAATAATAACGTGATAAAAAATGCATCCATTAATAGTATAAATTAATTAATATCATGTATAATAAAATAAATTCCTAATAATGATAATGCATTATCATTGATTTTATGATATAAGGGATCCCGATATCTATATTATAAAGTCCTTGTTACATGATAGTACAAATTATTGGTTTGTATACAGTAGAACCCAACAATGTATGGCCAATTTAATTTTCTCATAAAAGATCTTGATTCATCGAGGGGGTATTTAATTTCATGACCCACTATTAAATTCATGTCCAATGCTTTCAATATGTATTTAATTATCTATATAATTTATTTGAAATTTCAATTATAAAAAAATGACTATTTTTAATTATAATGAATAATAGCAATATTTCTCTAGTCAATAAAATAATACTCAACGTAAAATCACGTATGAGAAAGATATATGTAGTATGTATCATTTCAATGATACAATGACTAATTTTATTTATAAAAAATGAATATTTTAATGATGAAAAAAAAATTAATCATTTGTCATAATGTTAAACAATTATTATTAATACGGTGATAGTATATATTATGTAATTAATTTATTTGTTTTTGGAAATAAAAAAAATATAAACCAAACTGTAAAATAATCATTCAATTAAGAATTTTTAAATAATCAGTGAAAAAACATCGATAAATATAAATGAATGTAAAATTTTCATCGTGGTGGGAAAATATTTTATTGACTTATATGCTAATAGAAACATTTATTCTAAATTTTTATGGTGGATATTTAAAATGACACTTTATAAATATATTATAATTATTCCGTTGCAAACATTAAAAATTAATTAATATAAAATAATTTTCTTAATAAACCTTTTGAGTAAGTAATAATTTATTTTCTAAAATAATATCTCTAAAATAATGGTATAAAATAAAAATATACATGACTATAAGTGAAATATGAACATATTGTCATATAAACAATTCATTGATTGATTCATGATCCAAATAGTTAAAAATATTCAAAAAATATGGAAAATATTAAAATATATAGACCATAAAAATATTATTTCAGTTTAAGAAATATTAATTATAATATGTTTTCAAATAAAATATAAGGAATCATAAAGGAAATTAATATTGTAATGTTAATAAGTACCTATTTAGAGAAATTTAAAATGTAACTCCTTAAAAGAGTTATAATTAAATTTATCATTAGTCATCATTAATAAATTTTTAGTCCTATTAAAACCCATTATGGGGAGTTAAGTACCCAACATAAAAACAAATATGCCCATAGTAACAAATAGATATCAATGGAATAGAAATTGAGATGAAATCAAATACCTCATGTATCCCTTTGGTTTATAATTCATTTACCCAATGTATAATAGTTATTTATAAAGTGGACTCCATACATTGAAATTGGTGTTGAACCTCCCATTATGCATATCTGGATTGGGTTCCCTGGTTTAACTCTTCATCTATTCATGCAATATACTCTTTTTTTCAATTGCTTGCCTCTTTGGACTTCCAATTATGCTTGATTCTGCTACCTTGGATCTGTCTAGTCTTTCTGTTTCTAGGATTTGTACTGAAGTTGGCGTTTTTCGTGAGTTCCCATCTCGTTTGTAGATTCAAAATGGAGATTATGGATTTATACAGGATGTTGTCTTTGATATTGTTACAGCATACTATAAAAGTTGGTCTAGAATTGGTTATATAATGGCTGAATGTGAGGATCAATGGTTTGAACCTCCCCCACCATGGCCTAGGTCACTTTGTGTGGAAAAGACTACTTCAAAAAAGAGCATTGCTGCTCAAACATTAAGGAATACTGCTAACACTAAACCCACAAACCACATTGATGTCCATGGACCTATCATTAAGACATCAATATCCAAAGACATTAAGCACAACCATGAGGATAAGGATGCCACCTCTATGGAAAAGGGTAAACCTTCTATATGCCACCCTATTGAAACTAAGGACACGTCTAAACATATTGATGCATAAAACACTTCCAATAACCCCAATATGCATCCTAAACCTCTAATAGAGGAACAAGAGAATCAACTTGATGTCTATGATACAAAAAATAAGGATTGAAATGATTCTTCAGATACTGAAGAATCTTTACGTGGGGCTGATGTTCAGCCTAATCAGATTGAGGAAGCCTATTAAATCTCAAGAGCCACAAAGGGGGAAACAATGGTCGATGTTGATGGCTTCATTACCCCTAATCCTAGAAAAACTAAAAAACATAGAGACTATTCCCAACTGAAAAGAACTATTGTTTCAAGGGCCCTTGATCCCTCCTAAAAGGATTATTTTAATCCTCCATCACCCCCGACAATTGCTAATTCCCCCTACAACCCATAACTGAAGAGAATTCATCTACCTCCTCAAATTCATCTGACTCAGATAGCTGTGAGAGTGATCCAAAAAATGACCCTGCTTATCGGGGTGCATACCAACTTGAAGAGAAGTTGGATATGTCTGAGGAACATGGTTTGGGATTGTTGATAATGATACATGTGCATTCTAAAAATAAAAAAAATATCAAATGATGGCTAATAACTACCTACAACTCAGTTTGAGAATGTTCCTTAAAGTGGTGGAAGAGATTAAAAATGATCCTCAATTTGACTTCAATGCCATCTCTTAAGAATAATTTTATATGAAATTAGTCCCAATCTCATTTGTACATTTCTGGTTTTGCTTTGCATCATGATTGCTTGTTTTCATCACACTTCTCCTTCTGTTAATGTTTCCTCCTGGGACATTTCTGGAGATTTGAAATTTTGTACATCTCTAAGAAACCTACTTGGGAAGTACATTTTTTCAATGACCTTCAACTGAAAAAGCTTACTTGGATATTCTTTGGCGGATTTCTATCTTGAAGATGAGATGTGTTTTCTTTTATCCTAGAGATTGATGTTTGGATCTTCTTGTGATTTTTTTAGCACTGTATTTCTTCAGTCCCACTACTTTATTATAGATCATGGATGACTATTATGTTTCTTTTGTGGAGGAGGCATTCTCATAGGTTATAATGAGAAATTTTTTAGTGAGGAGGTGCCCCATATGAATACATTTTTATATGCTCAGATGTTATTTGGTTTTTTTGAACCCGTGCAACATTGATGCCTGCTGTTTTTCTAGGAGCATCCTTGATGTGTCTTTGGTCTATTTACCAAATGATAGCAGGTACTTCATATTTGATTCAGACTGCAGTGCTGAACTACATGTCAAATTGATACGTGAGTACCAGGATACCTTGCAAGCTCTCCACTTTATCTGATGAGCAAGGAAGATCTCTAAGAGCAGGTCTGGAAACTCCTTTTTTATCTTTTATTCCGCAATGTTAAATCTGAATTTGTCTCTGTAACATTGAGATTGTGTAATCGTATTACACCTTGATTTTTCTTTGTATCCCTTTGATTTAATAAATTCCTTCGCTAGGGACTGAATTTATAGTTCATGTCAGTCTCTCTAAAAAAATTAATAATATGTCATGTGAACATTATAATAAATCATATAAATCAATTTTTTACAATATTTTATTATTATCATTGTTTTTGGTGTGGAATGACCTATTTTATCAGAAATATTTTTTCGCAGATGTTTTTGTGCTAATATATTGATTATGGTTCCATAATTTTTATTATTTAAATAATCATATTAATATAATGTGAATAAATTAAATATTTCATTATTACTGTATTAGTAATGCATAAATGAAACAAAAAACACATTGCATTGTGGTTGTTGTAGTGAAAACATATGCGAAAGTGATATTATTTCATTCCAATGCAATGTATGGTAATATGGGAGATATTATATTTTTATTCATGAAAAATAATTACATTATATATGTCATATGTAACGAATTTTTCATTATCTATAACAATATAATTAAAGTGGTGAAGTAAAAAAAATTACACAACTATAGAGAGATGGTATGTTTTCTATATTCAAGAGTGATGATTTCGCTTTCTATTGGATAGAGAATATTTGTGATGTGGTTTCCCATAATGATAATAAATTACTACCATATTAATTATTCATTATATAATATTTTATGATTGACAGAATAAATTTAATGGATGTAGACAGAGTTATAAAAGTGATAAACTTGTTAATGAAGACAACATCTTCTTCGATATCAATCCTTTAGATATCCTCTTAAGGGACCTACGATTTTTATTTTGGAGATTAAAATAACACTATAATTTGGTTAGAAATATTGTAAATATAAATTTTCATTTTTTCATCATTCTTTATTGCTCATAATTATTTGAATAAATGATAGAATCTTGTGTGTATATATATAATAGGGAAAGGACATACATGTAATTTTTGAGAATATTAAACTATTATTAAATTATTCGAAAGAAAGATACTACCAAAAGGAAATTTATACATAGAAAATTATCCATGGTCTAAATATCCCCATCCAATTTCTTTTATAATGGTTTTGTTTAATCGAAATCGTTATCTTTCGGTTTTATACCCTGTTTAATAAATTTAGATTTTAACCATTGTAATGAGTTTTAAAATAATGAAGGTTTATAATTATAGTTATATATTAATAATATTATCATAATTAGAAATGGAGAAAATTATTGACATATAATATACCCCATGTCCTCTTTCATTATTCTTATGTTTTTTAATTATTTAATAAAATATTATTTCTATAATGTATTAATAATGACATTTTATCAATATTAAAATAGTGAAAAAATAAAATAATAATGAAAAATATGAAATTTCAAATTATACATTCTTATTAAAGATAATATTTCATTTCTATTTTTATAATTAATGTGAATGTATAAATCAACCAAATTATATATCATTTAAAATTTATAAAATACATCATTATATTTTTTTGTGATTTCAATAAATATTATTTGAGATATGAATACTTATTTATGTTAAATTTTATTCATTAAAACAGAAAAAGTATGTATTTGTTAAAAAATTATTTTTTGGGATGCAAATAAGATTTTATTGTAATACATAACATATTAATTCACTCATGTGATCATAAATTTTATATTGAATTCAAAAGAGTGACATTTTGAAAATTTCATTGCATGAAATTATATAAATGTCACTAAAAATGTCAAATGAGGATAAACTTCCATATATATATATATATTGGATATGAATGAAATACTCCAATCTCATGTATTATATTATGTTTTTTACATTATTTCCATTTTCTTGTCAAAATATTTCTTTCCATAATTAAATTATTTACCCATTACCTAGGTGATAAATTTTTAACATTTAATATTTATAATGCCTTAAAATCAAATTCAAATATTTACAATATATGAACCTATTATTTCCAAATTTTGAATCCATTTTCCAAGGATCATTTTTAGATTTAATTGAAAATGATATTAATATAAATGCATAAAAATCAATGATATTTAGAAAAATGTGTTCTAAATAATAAAAATATATTATATGAGAATCACGAATCTTTTTTATTATATCAGTACCAATTATGTGATAATATTTCAATTTATGACATAGTCACTTAAAAAAAATTAATTAAAATAAATTATTTAATTGAAATATTTGTATTTTTTACTATTAATTCACAAATAAATCATTTCATAAGTATCCCAGTATTTCAATTTCTGATAGATTTTATATTATAATTTGAAAATTGAAGAAATTTTATGAAAAAACATTTATAAAATTTATTAATCTTGGTTATAATCAAATTACTAGAAAAATATAATTTTTATTTTACTAATGTTACATTAAAAATAAAAACATGAAATAATTAATGTTTTGGTGACACATTATCCCTCCAAAAAAATAATCCTTAATATTTAATGAATGACACTTCAAGAATTAATTTGGATAACTCTTCACCATTATTTCATTAATCTTCCATGTTTCCTTCTCTATCTTATGATTCTTAAAAGATATTATTAAAAGTCGAGTTATCTAATTATTGAACACTTTTTCATTGTAGTCAATAATCAAGATATTCTATTCATCGTTTTATACATTATCTTCTATGACTAATTTTTTGATCTATGTACTTGTATTTGATTTTTCATACACTTCCACAATAAATAGAAATAAAACCCTTCATGAAAATTAGGGAGGATTTGTGGAATTTCCCAATGATATTCCATGAAAATATTTCATTCCAAAATTATAAAAGTTTTGATATACCTAGTATTATATATTCGATTCATAAAAAAATAACAACACCCTTCCATGATGACATAATAATGAAAATGTTACCCCTCACATGAAATTCGAAATTATTATTTCAGTTATTAACATATGTATTTTTCCTTCATTTAACTCCATTAATATGGGTCAGAAAATTATTTTACTACACCGTAATCTTTTGAATATTTTTTAGAACCACATGCATTCATTCACTTACCTCTCCATAATATACTAGTGCATGAAATATATTTTTATATAATTCTCAATAATGCTATATTTTAATACATGGACAAATTATATTGTTATGAAAATTCATTAAAAATGGTTAATAATGATCCAACAAACCATTAATGTCATGTGAGAATAAACTGAACCCTTATTCAAATGTTTTAATACTTCATTCAGTCTATCCAGTAGTTTGAGTAAGCTACGAAGTGCAAAAAATGGATTTTAGAATCCGGATCCTTATAAATACATTTCTATAATTTCAATATAAATCATAATCATTATTATTCATAATTTAAGTTGGTTAATTAAGAAGTCATATGAATTCATGAATATAAATTCATATATATATATATATATATATATCAAGAGTGAAATCATCTCTTAGGGAATGTAAACATCCGGATTTGTTACGGAGATCGAAAATATTCCATATTGCATCATTCTTTCTCTGATTCTTTTTGAAAAATGATGATAAATCACATATTGACATCATTCCATTTACACAGAGGAATAGATACAAGATTCATGAATCTACTGGGATTCTATATCTTAGACTTCATTAATTGAAAAACCAATCAACCTGACACATAATCTGCAATTTAGTGATTTATGTAATACCAAAAAAAATGTTCCATTAGTTTTAAATGCAACTTGTTTCTACAATGGTGTGTTCAGATTCCCAATATATGACCATAATATAATAATTTGATTTTCAAGTATTGATTATATGGAACAGATAAAATCATTAAAATTTTATAGAACTATCATTATATATAATGTATTCCAATTCCCAATCATTGACGATGTCAATTATCATTTAAAAATACTCATATTCAGGATGATAAATTCATAACGTTTATAATTAGTATTTCATGATAATAATATTAAATATGATTGATTATTCTAATTCCATAATAACTTTCATACATATCTTAAATAAATTCATGAACAAATCATCCATTTAAATATTCATTTTTCTGAACTTAATTATCAATACAAATTAATGTATCCACTACTTTTTTCCCATTCAGTAGTGGTATTTTATATAAAATTCATAATCCTTTAGTATCTTAAGCCACCGCACTTTCCAAAATTGAAATTAGGTAATGAAAATATTTATTTTCTGATCTTATCTCTTATGTATATATAAACAATTTCATAATTTATTTAAATTGTCCATATCAGAAATAAAATTATTATGAATAATATATTAAGATCAAAATTTTTATAGTTTTTGTTAGTATTCTTTAACTACCACAATTAATGAGAAATAATTTTATCCTTCATCATAGGTACATAAGCACATCTATTTTTTGATGATTCACGACATATATCAAATCCATCATTTACTAATTGAAGAATAAAAACATGAAGATTCACTAATATCCCCATCAATTATTCAAAATGATTTTGAATTTCATTTATACAGGTGATATTAACACATTTACGTATAACCTTGGTTATCATGACAGGCTATAAGGAAAACAATTAATGAAAAAACTGATAGTAACCTTCCAATACTATGAAACAATGAACTTTAGTTTTGTTAATTGGTCTATGTAATTAATTTAATACCATTTTCATAAACAGAACAACTGAGATTCCACCCATCAATGAAATATAGCATGGAAAAGAACCATTCTGATTCAAGAATTCAATTTTTTTGAATTTCCCTTATATCTTATTCTCTATAAGGGTATACAGATTTATTTTTATAATATTCTCATATTCTTTATTTCATTGGTAGTGAACCAAGATATCATTAATAAATACCATAGAAAATTTACCATGATACTTATTTAATGTTCTATTCATTATATCCATGAAAACATATAGTGCATTAGACAACCCAATTTAAAGTATTGTGAATATGTAATATTCGTACCCCTTATGAAATTTTTTCTTTATAATATAATTGTTAATTAATAAAAAACTATGAAACTACGATAATGTTATATCAATTAAAAATATTGACCGATTTAATTTTTAGAAAAAAATTAATCACTATTATGATAAAGGATAATTTTTCATCATATTAATATAATGGATTACATATAATCAATGAAAAATATCATCACTCGATATTTCATCATAATTTAAATAATATTATATCCCAAAAATGAATCAATATATCCTATAAATACCATTTAACATAATAATTTGAGTTGATACATTAACTACACTAATTCCATAGTATCCATTCCGTAGGGAATTTTTGATATAGGTCATGCATCATGGATTAAATTAATGGGAATGTAAAAATCATATTCTCTAGTGAGTTTAAGTAATTCCAAATTAAATACGTAAAAATATATTTTTACAAAAGCTAAATAATCAATTATATGATAACCCTATCAATATATTGATTTTTTATACTCTCATTTAGATGAAAATAATTTAAGAAATAAATTTAGGGTTTATATAGACATTAAATAGATAATTAATTCTCCCATCATATGAATATTTTATCTATATCTTCATAAAAATCATAATATACCTCACCATGAAATAAAGTTAAGATTTTTATTTTTAAATCCAATATATTTCTAGAATTATAATTAAATTAATGATATGGTAAAAAATAAATTCTATTAATAGATAAATGATATTTTTTAGAAATGATATTGAATAACAAATACTTGTTTTAAGGAGACATCCACTGGGATATTTGATTGTCAAATACCTACATATATTGATTGGGAAATATAAAATTTTGGTATAAAATAATATATATAATACTAAAAATATCATTAATAAAAAAACTCATTATCTATATTTGAGGTGATCATTAAATCACCCACCATAGCATCTTTATATTCTTCAAAATTAGTTTTGATTTCATAAGCTTGTCCTTCTACCCCATTTTTTGTGGTATGATTCCATTATTCATTGGACATTACTGATAATAATTCCCCATTCCATTATAGTCAATTCATTGAATTGTATTTTCTTTTTTGATCCACATAAATTCATTTTCATTAAGATCCTTATCTATCCACTTGTAACAAATAGTGATTCCTTTTAATATTTTTCAAGGATATTTCATTGCACATTTTTCTGATGATGAAAATTAATTCACTCCATTATTCTTAAATGACGCTATAACTATTATTTATTCTTAATTGGAATCTTATTCTCTATAATTCCTTTAAATATTTATAATATAGAAATTTTCTTCAATCATTTGATGAAATACAATAAAAATACATCATATAAGGAAAATTTTTGAGGGAAAATATCATTTAGAGGGTTGTATAAATAAATTCAATGAAATGGCTAATTGTGCTCTCTAGATTGTGTATGAAATCCATTGAATTACTATAAAATCATGTAATATTTTTCCCCACACACTTCAATTAATTTAATATCATTTTCAATTAAATTGAGGAACCACATGGTCATTTCCAATCACTACTTTCAAGGTATTTATTCCTCACATTATATCAAATTTAAATTTCTCCATAAAATGTTTTTAGTTATTTATTCACTATATTATACTGGATTAATATCCATTATTGATCAAAATAGACCCTCAAATAATAATCTTCCAGAATAACCATTTTAATAATATCACATCCCAGAACAAAAAATATCATTTTTTTAGACTTAATTCATTGGTCAAAATCAGAAGAATTTCTACACACATTAAATGATTGTGATTCTATCTCTTCATGTGGTAGCACCTAAGTGAATCCCATAGTGGAACAACAAGGTTATGGACATGAGAAATTCATTCATCGTCACCAAAGTTAACATCCATATGATGGCAATGATATACTTAGTTCCAAAAGCAGATATTTTTTTTAATAAAAAGGTATATCCCTTCTTTCTTTACGTTTGTTTATTCCAGTTCTCCAACTATGATCTACCCCTAAATAACATCAGACAATAATTTTACTCATAATCACCAGTAATGTTGTGAGAAAAAAGAAAAATAAATTAACTTCAAGTAGTTCTCAAATACTATATTGTATTTTCATAATTATCATTTAAAATATTTATATTAAAAATATATTACCCATGGTTTCTACAAAACATCCTTTATTACTAACAGAAACACCATGAATTGAGTAACCCAAAGGTAGTTTCTCCTTAATAAAATTTTAATATGATACAATGAATCTCACAATTCAAAAATTATTAGTTATTATGTTATAGAAAATTAGGGACACACATTATTCCTATACTAAATTTCAAATATTAATCACAATGATTTAGAAGCATTCATTTATCTATTAAATGTTTTATAATATCCTTATTCCGATTACGTGGAATGAAAAAAAATGTTATATAAAATTCATTGTAAGGGGTATATAGTGTTCAAAATATCATGAGTAAATAATTCTTAATCAATATTGGAATGGAAATAATTGAAAACACAATCCATTAAATCAATAACATGTCAACCAAATGCATACATTAATAATCTCAATGTAGTAATATTTTTTATGGTAATGATAAGTTTCTAAATGAATAAAATTATTAATACTGGAGGTCATGATATTTGATATTATTATATCTGTGTCATCAAAGCCTTGTTCCAATATTGTTTAATATAATAAGAAATATACATGAGAATCCCATTTTATTTGGCCAACCAATTTGTTTGAAGAGTTATTTTAATGCATCAAACTTCTATAAAATTTAAGGTCCCACCCATTAATATATCTCTAATGAATTTATCATATAATAAATGATCAATGATAATTATCAAAAAAATAATTATGTAATGAATAAATAATTCCACATTTACCCATCCTGTCATGACCCGACCTAGTGGACCCCGCTTTGTGACACCCCAAACCCGCCTCCAATAGGCCAAGGGCAGGTGACTAGCACCGGGTAGGCATATTACTATATTAGAGGCATTGCTTAATAACCTGTACTCACACACACATATCCACACACACAATTGCTGAAATGTAAAAAAAACACTAAGGAACAAAATGCATGCATATAACTAAACCCAACCTATAGAGTACGATGGAATGTAAAGTACTGAATGCAAACTGGGCCAGAATACAAGCCCAACAAAATAAGAGTCTAAAAACTGCAATGTCCAACCTGTAAACACAATGAGGTACTGGGACTGATTCTTGTAGTCGAAGGAATTCCCCGGCCTGAAGGAAACTCAAAAAGACTAGTCCTGTCGTGGTCCGCCCTGGAATTTGTCAAATGGCTACTCGTCTGCACAAAAAACGACAGGTGCCGGAAAAGCCCATGCAAAGGTGAGTATAACAATACATAGTAGATGACCCTGAAAAACAAAATATAAGTACATAATGGAAATGAACAGTTAGTTCTACCCAATATATCTCTACTGAACATATAACAGGAGATCACAATCCAAATATACACATGTACCAAACCCATAGTCTACAGAAAAGTCAAATGACCCCATACCCCACTAGGGATTCTGTTCGAAGATTCCCAAAAAGTACTCATTCTGAGAGAACACACTCCACGAGTCAGGTAGCTCTGATGACGTCCATACGAGAAGTACTTTTCATCGGGAAATGTCACGAGAGGTGGATACACTCATTACGGGAGAACACACTCATGATAGGGGAAGATAAATATATATAAATACACTTATTATGAGAGAACACATTCCTGAGTGGGAAAGATCATGATACAGAGAAGAGAATCGCTGCCAAGTGAATGTCGGATACCGCGACTCATTTGGAATCTCCAGCTAGGTAGTAGATCAACTCCTTGTGGAGTTAGACATGTCGATGCCTGACTCTACCTAGGGTCAGGAATAGATAGAGGATATTTTTCCGAGCCTCTCAGAGGGATTCCTGACTCTATCACATAAATTCCTACTGAAGATATCATACTCATGTAGAAGGAAACAATGTCTGAACTTCAGGGGAACGATAATAAGAGGCACTGACCCAAATGAAACATTTCTAAGATACAATGGACAAGAGGACCAATCCATTTTCCAAAAAGTACACAACATGTAAAAAAGCGACACATCAAGTCTTCTGACCCCGGGTACTTCCCGTGTACAACTGCCTGTGTCGTAAGGCTGTCCGTGTAGAAAAAGTGAGCCCATGGCGTGTAGTACAGTTTACACACTGTGTCCGAGTGACTGGGGTTGGCTCCATGTACGTTGGCCATGTGCCCGTACATAGTCATCAAACCATGTCCTCCAACTTGTGTAATAGGTACACAGGGTGACCCATGTTACAGGCCTTGCCTAGCCGTGTGATAGAGTACACAGTCATGTACCCCATCCCGTGTCTGAGTACCTCCTTGATACATGCCTAATATCACGTAGTCACCTCTGACTTGTTGTATACACCATGTTAAGAAGCCGTGAACATCACCTTGTGTCCACGTACTTCCGAAAATACACACCGAGCTTCATGGATAGTTCAACACGCCGTGTGACTAGGGTCACACGCCCTGTGATTCCTCTCTAACCACTGAAACCCTAGATGCCGCCTCCATTACTACACGGTGTGTTCTTCAGTAGAACAGGCTGTGTATTCTGAAAATTTTCCAAAAATGTGAACCTCTGTCGTTGTGCCTCTAGTGGTGCCCCGTTTGTTGATCCGGTCATCTGATCGGCATGGAACATCTGGGTTTTTGTCACCCCGACACCATGAAGCTTCTTTTGGTTGTTTTGGATATTTGACTAGCACTAAAAGCATGTTTTGATCCTCCCATATAAAGAATGCTCGATGAAATACCTCTTCCAATCCGAGCCGATTTGTTGTTTGTCAGGGCTGTCGCACCTCTGTAGGGTCATTTCGATGTTGGATCTTCAGTTTGGTATAGTTTCATTACGATTTGGGTGCGAAATGATCCTTCATTCGTCACCCCATGAAGAACGTGAAGAAAGCTCAAGGAGGAAAGGGAGAAAGAAAATAATCCAATAAAACAAATTGAGGAACGAACCTCCGCCGTCGTTCATCATGGCGTTGGTAAACTCTCGTTAGTAGGTTTAAATGGATTCGAAATCAACAACAATAATAAACATGGATTAATTCCCCATAATCATCCAAAAGATATCCATCCCGCAAGAACGTACGACTCCACAGATCAACATGTCCGTGGTTGATCCGCATTCGACATTTAAATTAAAAAACGAGGAAAAAGGAATGAAATAACAAAACCTACATTTAAGAAGGGATCGATAAATGATGAAGGACCATGCTATCGTCGTCTTCGAGATCTTTCAACTTTGTTGGCACAACGATTCTCAACATTGATCCATCGTCGTTCGTCACTAAGAGTTTTCTCCAGCGCTCCGCGGATTCTCCAGAGATTTTTCTAAATCGTCGCCAATGAGAAATAATAGATTATCCTAATAAATGGGAACGTATTTGACATCCCAGCACACTGTATAATTAATGAGTCAGTGTTGCTGTTTCCAAGGCAATATGACATGACAATAATTACTGAAACTGGTGCCCTATTGCTGCGCTGCAGCGGATAATTCCAAAAAACGAAAATAAACTTTAGGAATTTATTTTATTTTATTTTCTTTAAAATGTCTAAAAATCAACTTTTCTCCTCGACCCACGCTGGTCGAGGATAGGATCATTCATAGGTAAATTCATCATCTCGGATGCAATGGTTCCCTCATATTTTAAAATCATGCATCCATTTGGAAACTTCCACGGCCACACACATGTGCCGACTCACATAATTGAAAAAGTGTAAAACTCCATTTTGAGCTCAATGGACCTCATAATGATGTGTCGTATTCGGGACCAGTTTAAAAATAATTCTATATAATATTTAAAAAATATAATACACTGAAAATCTAAGACATTACATTCTCCCCACCTTGGGGCTTTACGTTCCTGACAATCCAAAACAATGGCTACTAAAAAATATATGTGTACTGGGTACGGATCTGGGCCTCCCTCTTCCACGTGCTCTCCTAATGATTCTTATGCTGCCACCAGAACCGCACCAAGGGAATCGATCGCCCATAATGGATCCTTTCCTTCCGATCCTCGATCTCCACTGGGTACTCAGCAATTGTCACTCCATCGTCGATGTCCTCCTCACCTCAGTTAATAATGTGCGATGGGTCATGCACTTACCTCCTCAACTGTGACACATAGAAGACATCATGTACCCAATGTAACTGTGGCGGTAGAACTAGGTGGTAAGACACCTTGGAAACTCTTCACAGTATCTTTCACGGTCCGATGAACCTCAGAGATAGCTTGAAGCTTTAGCCAAATCTCTGTAACCCTCGTCAAGAGCAGACCTGAAGAAAAAAGTGGACTCCCCCTTCGAACTCCAGAGGTATCCATCGTCTGTCAGCATAAGACTTATGTCTGCTCTATGTAGTCTTCATCCGGTCCCGAATGATGTGCACCATCTCAATGGTAGCTCGCACCAACTCTGGACCCATGAATGCTAACTCTTCGGGGTTGGTCTGGCAAAGCGGTGACTTGCATGGTCTTCTATACAAGTTCGTGAATGGTCCCATACCAATGGTGGAGTGGTATCTATTGTTGTACGCAAACTCCAATAGTGGTAGGTGGTTCTCCCAACTGCAACCAATGTCCAAGATACATACCCACAATATATCCTCTAGAAC
Source organism: Viscum album (assembly GCA_963277665.1). Taxonomy (NCBI): domain Eukaryota; kingdom Viridiplantae; phylum Streptophyta; class Magnoliopsida; order Santalales; family Viscaceae; genus Viscum; species Viscum album. The sequence goes on from CAUJRU010000001.1 coordinate 4,750,625, forward strand.
CTGAATGGTCCTCTCTGTCTGACCATCTGTCCTGGGATGAAACGCTGTACTCAAGTTTAGCTGAGTCCCAAATGCCTCCTGTAATACCTTCCACAATCGGGATGTAAAGCAGGAATCATGGTCTGAGACAATCTTCAAAGGGACACCGTGTAATCGAGTTATCTCCTACATGTAGAGGCGTCCCAATCTCTCTACAGAACATTGCTCCTTAATAGCTAGGAAGTGGGCCAACAAGGTGAGTCGGTCCATTATCACCCAGATAGAATCATGCCCCTTGGACGTCAGTGGTAAGCTTTTCATGAAGTCCATTGATATTCCATCCCAATTATACTCATGAACATTCAGGGGTGAGCTAATCCCGCTAGAACCTGGTGCTCAGCCATTACCTGCTTGAACGTGAGGCATCGGGAAACGAACTCTGCTACTGACTTCTTCATGCTTTTCCACCAGAACTATCATCAGAGATCCTGATACATCTTTTCTACACAAGGATGTACAACCAAAGGATCTGTTTGATACTCCCTCAGGGCATCCTCATATTACGCCACTGGTCCAACAATGAGTCCTCTGAAGAGAATTACATGCTCCCCACGTTGCGAATATCCATCTGGATCTTATCATGTGGATAACTAAGCATGTACAACCACACTGTCTACATCTCCTAGCTGCACCTCCCTAACCCACTGTAAGAGTGGAGGGGCGATAACCTTCGACTGTAGGTAAGTTGTATCCTCTCTTTCCATGAATGATATTGGCAACGCGACTATATTTTCTATCACCTCACCCAACAGATGTGAGCTCGACATTCTTCTCAAAGCATTCACCACCTTGTTCCCCTTTCTAGGCGTATAGATGATCTCGAAATCATAGTCCTGGAGGAACTCTAGCCTACGCCTATGTCTCAGATTCAGATCCATCTATAAATATATGTACCTAATGATCTTGTGGTTAGAGTAGACAATAAACTACTCGCCCATAATGTAGTGTCACAACATCTTTAATGCGAAGAATACCGCTTCCAAGTTGATATCATGGGTCACCATAGTTTTTCTCATGTGGTCTAAGCTAGCGCGAACCCTAAGCAATCACTTCCTGCCACTACATCAGGACATAGCCATGCCTGGTCCCTGATGCGTCATAGAAAACAATGTACTCGACACACTCTTCTTGAAATCTCCAGACTGGGGTTCTCGTCAATCTCTATATCAACTCCTCGAAAGCCCGCTGACACTTCTCTGTCCATACAAAGGGTTTCACCTTCCTGTTCATGGCTGTCATCGGTGCTGATATATGGGAGAAGTCAAGAATGAATCTACAGTAATATCCTTCCAACCCAAGGAAGCTCCGCGCCTCTGTCACTCTCTACGGTGGCTTCCATGCTAACACATCCTCCACCTTGGCTAGGTCTATAGCCACTCTATCTACTAAGATGTCATGTCCCAGAAGGTGGACCTCCTTAATCTAGAGCTGACACTTTGTGAGCTTACCATAAAGCTGGTGCTCCCGAAGTATGTCTAGAACCGTCCTTAGGTGTCTCACATGCTCCTCTTCTAATGCTGAGTAGACAAGGATGTCTTCGATGAAGACCGCTATGAACCGGTCCAAGTACGGCTGGACGATCCGGTTCATCAGTCCCATGAACACTATGGGGGAATTCTTCATGCCGAAAGGCATCACCATTTACCCATAGTGATCATAGCGGCATCTGAAATCCATCTTCGGTATGTCCTCATATCGTACTCATAACTAGTAATAACACGATCGAAGGTCAAACTTTGAGAACCATTGTTCCCATATCCACTGATAGAAGTGGTCATATATTCTCGGTAGTGGGTACTTATTCTTCACCGTCACCTGGTTCAGATGCCGGTAATCCACGCACACCCTGAAAATCCCATCTTCCTTCTTGTTAAAAAGACAGGGGCCACCCAGGGTAAAACGCTGGGTCTCACGAAACCCTTGCTCTGCAAATCCTCATACTACACCCTCAACTCATGAAGATCTGTGAGAGCAATATATTATGCTGATGTGGAAATCGGTGTCTTCCCGGTGTATAAGTCCATACAGAAGTAGATTTCCCTTCGGTGATGTAATCCGAGAACATCTTCAGGAAAGACGTCCTCAAACTCCGCCACTACTACTGGGAACTAAGATATCAAAAATCTACTGCACTGAGTGTTAGCCTAGCCATCTCATGAGTGATTGGATGCACCCTCCTATGCATGAGCCCATTTTGTGCTCCCTCAGTCTCGTTTTCTCTGAGAAAGAAAAACCTCGTTCCATCACGGCGGACACAACACACTGTTCTCCTAAAATATTCAATTTGGGCGTGGACCGAAGATAACCAATCCATACCAAGAATGACATCATAAGGCCTCGATGCTACTGCCAAGAGGATCCAACTGAAACTCTCACCTTCAAGGGTAATATCACACCTTCTAAAAAGGTGTGTGATCATCGAGTCTCCTCTTGTAGTTTTCTCCATGTGTATGGAACGAGTCAACGGTTCTATCGGAATCTCGTGGTTTCATAAAAGACATGTGGCTATGATGGAATGACTGGCACCTGTGTCTATAAGAATGGATGCAAAGGTAGAAAAAACATATATCGTACCTCGAATAATCCTTTGTGCCCCTGGGTCATATGCCTTGACTGCATGCAGTTGTCCCCGTCCCTGTCCCCCAGCTCCATGAGCCTGGTGCAGACCTCCTAGGGGTGGTGTTGGAAGTAGGTCAAAGCGTCTGCCACCACCTGCAGCTCTCCCTGCTCCTGGGCCACATCCTCCATCTGGAGGGTCTATCTGCTCCACTCTTTGCCTTTGGCATGGTGGTCGATCCACCGTTTTCCTGTCAGTAGCTCGACGGGTCGGACAATATCCACCGAGATGTCACCGACCGTCACATGGATAACATTACTTCTCCGTAGGCAGAGTGGATCCATCCTGAGATCCCTGGACCATCGATCCCCTATCCTGGGTCCTCCTCTGATGTCTCTCACATCCTGATCCCTTCATACGACATTGGCTCCCTGCTGCTAGGGTCTCCATACCTGTCTGCCTGCGGCTTACTGCCGTAGGTTATCTCTGCTCCTCCACGAAGCTCTCGATCACCAAGGCATGCTCGAGCACTCCAGCATATGTCATAATTTATATAGGCACAACATTAGCTCAGATTTCTCATCATAGACCTTTCTCAAATGACCATGCTCGGAATTATTGATCCTCGACCATATCCATTGAGTACCGGGAAATGTCGTTGAACCTTGATGAATAATCAGCTACAATCAAACTGCCCCGCTGGAGCTAAAGAAGCTCCTGGATGCATACAACTCTCAGCGTAATCAGATATTACTCCTCCCTAATGAGTCGCTCAAACTCTATACACGTAAGTGTCTCCTCATCGTGAGTCTGTGTGGTCAGACTCCACCATAGTCCCGCTGAACCCTGAAGAAGGCTTGCTCCTAGGATCACCATCGGTTCTGTTGGTGTCCTCACTAGATGGAAAACTCTGGTCACCGCCTCAAGCCAGTCCTCAGATTCCTGAGGGTTTGGATCACTTCAAAACCTGAGGGGTCTCTATCACTAGAACTCATGGTGTGCGCTCAGCCTACACTCTCTGTTGGTCGGTATTGAGGGTACTATGGGCTGCTCCACTGGGGGTGGCATGGCAGGTGCACCACATAGTGGAAATGCTTGGGGAACTGGTCCCTATTTTAAAGCCTCGTCACTGAGGAGGTCATCCTAGTTATCATGCTACTACATCATAGTGGGTATGCATCATGGAGGCATCTTGTAAGGAAACAAGATATACGTTGGTCAATGAGTATATCTGCATAGCTGACACAAAGGATATGGAAAACAAAACCCATTCCTATATGATGCATGTACCTTAATTTTATTTCCCAGCAACTAGTGTTTTCTTGAACCGAGTTGAAAAGCAGGTTATTAATGTCCCGGAGTACGGATACGTCGGCCGCCACACCAACACTGGAGTCTCTGTCCTGAATTCCAAATTCGAAACACTTAACGCAATGTCCCCAAACCAATCTAATAGTATCTTGGTCCTAAGGTAGAACCGACCACCAATCATACCACTCTGTCATGACCCATCCTAGTGGGGCATGTGCTGTGAATCCCCACGCCCACCTCTAATAGGCCAGGGGCTAGTGACTAGCAATGAGTAGGCATATTACTACATGGGAGGCATTTCCTAAGAACTAGTACACATATACACATCTCTAATCCCACAAATGCTAAATGTAAAAAAAAACTACGGAACAAAATTCATGCATAATACTAAACCCAACCCACAAACTACAATGAAAATTAATGTAATAAAAGTAAAATGGTCCAGAATACATGCCCACCAAAACAAGAGTTTGAAAACTGCGAAGTCCAACCTGTAAAGACAACGAGGTAATGGGGCTACTGCTCATAGCCGAAGGAACACCTCAGCCTGTAGGGAACTCAGAAAGCTCGGTCTTATCTTGGTCCTTCCAAGACTCTGTAAAACAGCTTCTCATGTGTACAAGACACGACATGTATGATAAAAGCCCGTGCAGGGGTGAGTATAACAATACTCAATACAGGATCCCAAAAAACACCAAGAAAGTACATAAAGGAAAGGCACAGTCACCTCTACACAATATATGTCTACTGAACATATAATAGGATATCACAATAAAGATATGATCATGTCTCAGAATCATATTCTAGAGACAAGTCACATGACCCCATACCCCAATAGGGATTCAGTTCGAAGATTTCCAGAAACTATTCGTTTCGGGAGGACACACTCCATGAGTCTGATAGCTCTGATGACATCTGTTCGAGAAGTACTGTTCTTCAAGAAACGTCACGAGAGGTGGATACACTAATTATGAGAGAACACATTTATGAGTGGGGAAGATCGCGATAGATAGATACAATCATTATGAGAGAACACATTCCTGAGCGGGAAAGATCATGATACATAGATGAGAATCACTACCAGGGCTATGTGAGATACCGTGACTCATCCAGATTCACCAGCTAGGTAGAGGATCAATGCCCAGTGGAGTCAGACATGTCGATGCCTGAATCTTCCTAGGGTTGGGAATGGATAGAGGATCTCGCTTGGGGCCTCTTGGAAGGATGCCTGACTATTTCATATAAAGTCATGCTGAAGAGATCATACTCCTATAGAAGGAAATGATGTCTGACCTTCAGGGGAATGATAAGAAGTAAAACTGACAAAAATGAGACATCTCGAAGATATGGTATACAAGAGGATCAATCCTTTTTCCAAAAAGTACACTACGTGTAGAAAAGTCACACACCGTGTCTTCTGACCCCGGGTACTGCCTGTGTACAATGGACCATGTCATAAGGCTGGTCATGTAGAAAATGTGAGTACACGGCGTGTAGTACAGTGTCCACGCAGTGTCCTAGTGACTGGTGTTGGCTCCGTGTATGCTGGCCATGTGCCCGTACACATTTATCAACCCATATACTCCAACCCATGTAATAGGTACATGGGGTGACCCATGTTGCTCACCACGCCTGGCCGTGTGATTGAATACACGGTCGTGTACAACATCCCATGTCCGTATACCCCCTGAATACACGCCAAGTCTCGTGTAGTCACCACTTCCATGATGTACACGCCGTGTAGATTATCTCGTGTCTGTGTACTTCCCAAAATACACGTCGAGCATCAGGGATAGTTCAAATCATCATGTGACGAGGATCACACGATGTGTGATTCCTCTCTGACCCCCAAAACCCTAGCTACAACCGCCAGTACTACACGGTGTGTTCTTCGGCAGTACATGTCATGTATACTGAAAATTTCAAGAAACATGAACCTCCACCGTCGCTCCTCCGGGGGTACCATGTTCGTCGATCTGGTCGTCTGATGACCATGGAACTCCTGGGTTTTGGTCTCCTTGATTCCATGAAGCTGCTTCCAGTGTTTTTGAACCTCTGATCAGCTCCGAAAACATTTTTTGATCCTCCCATGAGAAGAATTCTTGAAGAACAACCTCTTCCGATCTGATCCAATTCTTCGTCCATCATGGTCTTCGCACCTCTGTAGGGTTGTTGTAATGTCGGGGTCTCTTGTTTGGGATCGCTGTGTTGTGAGACAGGTGTGAAATTATCCGTTGTTCGTGGCCATGTGACGAACGCGAAGATCACATGTGGAGGAAACGGGTAAAGAAATGAATCCAGTAAAATAAATTGAGGAATGAACCTCCACCGTCATTAATCACGGCGTTGGTATGCTCTCGTTAGTAGGCTTAAATGGAGAAAAAATCAACAAAAATAATCAATGTGGATAAATTCCCCATAATCGTCCCTATGAAATCCCTCCAGTTAGAAAATACGAGTTCACGGATCAACATGTTCATGGTTGATCCGCATTCGTCGTTTAAATTCAAAAATGGCGAAAATGAATGAAATTAAAACCCCTACCTTTAAGAAATGATCAATCGCTGAGGAAGTGTCACACTGCCAACATCGTCAAGATCTTTTAACTTCGTTGGCGCAGCGATTCTCAACATAGATCTGTTGTCGTTCGTCACTGAGAGTTTGCTCCAGCTCTCTGTAGATTCTCTAGAGATTCTTCTAAATCTTCTCCAATGAGCAAGAATCGATTACCCTAATAAAAGGGAATAATATTTGACATCCCATCATGCTGCGACATTAATGATTCATCATTGTTGTTTTGGAGTCATTATGACATGAAAATAATGACTAAAATAGCTACCCTGACGCTACGCTGTAGAGGATATTTCCAAAAAAATAAAATAAACATTGTGAATTTATTTTATTTTATTTTACTTAAAATGTCTGAAAATCAACTTTTTCCCTCGACCCACGCCGATCATGGTTAGGCTCGTTCTTAGGTAAAGTCATCATCCTGGACGCAACTGTGTCCTCATATTTCTAATTCGAGCATCTGTTTGGAAATTTCCACGATCACACAGAAGTGCGGACTCACATAACTAAAAAGGATCAAACCGCCATTCCGGGCTCACTAGGCCTCGAAATGATTTGTCGTCTTTGGGCCCGGTCTCAAAATAATTCCATATAATATTTAAAAAACATAATACATAGAAAATATGAGGCATTACACATCCAATAAAATATATTTTGATATAAAAATCCTTAAAATTAATGGTTTAAAATTTATAAAATAAACTTATCTATGATAAATATACTATTGAAATTTATGATAAATTTAATTTCCATAGACCTCGTGATTTTTATTGTTTTAGTAGAATGTAAAAACATTAAAAACTAATTATATTTAATAAAATTGTTTTTAATAATTTCATTTAATATGACGAATAATTGAAAATAAAAGAGAAATATTAAAATATTTTTTTAAAACATTTTTAATTTTAAAATCATTTAAAACATTTCGATGATTTTAAAATAGTATATAATTGTTATAGTGGAATGAATATTTATTAACATTGTATTTGTTAAAACACACTTTCCTATTTTACTTTTTATAAATAATTTCATGAATGAAACTATTGAAAATGATGATTATTTTTCCATTTTGAAATTTAAAAATTAAAGGATAACATAAAATTTCGTCACTCTATTTTCTGAGTAATAAAGAAATTGAAATATTTATTAATAAATATGGACTTCAATGAAAAATACACCTGATGAAAAGAGAAATAATACAGACTTTCCTTTTTATAATTTTGTAGACATTTTAATATTAAAAAGTGGTGAAAAGTTGTATGAAATATTTAAATACGTAATTATCATGATGATGATAATTCTATTTGATCTTATGAAGGATAAATTATAAATTCTATCAATGAAAATATAGGAAACCCCAAAAGAGTCTCAGATTCTAATAATAAAATATCTCGGTTTGAATTTTTTTTAATTTTTAACAGCTTGAAAGTGTAAACGTGAAATGAATCATTGAACTCTATAATAATAATATATTTATTTTAAATACCACAAATAGAGTTAACATAAAATAAGTGATAATAAATAGGTTTATATTTAAAATATGTCTCTATGGTGTGTAAACTGAGATGAAATTCCATATTTAGCATTTCTGTTTCATTTGAGAACGATTTAACATCAATTATAATGATTTTAAACAACAAATTTGTTAATAAATGAAAATTATTAACTATTATAGTATCATATATGATCCTATTATATCATCAAAATACCTTTTTGTTAAAAAAATCATTATTATCATGTTTCATGTGTTATGTGATTTTTTTTATCAGGATCATTTTTCAAAGAATGTCTTGGTATTTGTTTTTTTTAATATTGTTCCATCACCTCTTAATTGATAATCATGAAATAAATATCAAATATATTTGTGAAATATCTTATTACTATCATATATGTATATCATATATGAAAAATTGGGCACAAGACATTGTGGATGAGGTATTGCACATGTACGCAAGAGTGACGTTGGCCTTTTCTAATGAAGTGGAAGGTAATATAACAAATATGATTTTATAATATAATAATAATAATAATATAATAAATATAACATATAATAATTATTTCCATCTTAATAACTGTCCTTTTAAAATGGCGAGGATAAATGATTTACCTGGATAATTGAAAATGAAAATCACATCGTTATTTTGGATGAGGTTAATTAAAAGTAAAATGGCATTTGTTTGGTTGATCATATTTGTTTAATGAAGTATGATTAATGGATTCTATGGTATTCTATTTTATATGGTCCTGAAAGGAGAAAATGGATTTTAAAAAAAATATAAATATATGTAATTTTAAATGCAATGAAGAAATTATTATTCCAAATGATTCCAAATAGCTATATATTCAATAAAAAATTGTATAATATAATAATTTCTATAGAAAATTAAATATACTTAGTTTTGGGGCCATTTTTAACAGTAACATTTGGTTTAACCCATCAGATAACTATTTTTAGTTTTATCCAAAGTATATATGATTGAAACATAATGTGTTATAATTTTACATATTAGGTAATAATTTTTCCTCAAATGTATAAGGGATGAAATTATGGACCATATCATATTCTCCAAATCATTATTAATTTTTTTATATTTAAATAAGTTGATAAAGTATTATAAACATAAAATAACGATATTACCATTTTTATGCTATTGGTTTATTTTTAAATTTAATTCATCAAGAAAAATATTTTTTATTATTATATTTTTAAAAAATATATAAAATTACATAAATATCTATAAAATTCATTGGATAGGATAACTCAACAAAATTGTAATACATATAATACTTATAAAATCACTTCTTTTATTTTTCAGTTAATTGAAAAAAATTGTATCTGCTTTGGTATTAATTTAGGAAAAATATTCAATATCTTAATATAAAAAACAAATTATAATGTTAAAAAATAATAAATTCTGATCACAATTTTAATTATTAATTGTTAATAACATTATTTAATCCTAATGTGATCATATTAGGGAAATAATAAATAATAGACTATCATTTGTGTATTTTCATAGAAATTGAATTTTAAATATATCTACCATGGTACAGTGGAACAAAAAAGAAGTATTATCGAATTTGGGAAGGTTACTGACTAATTTATCCATAGAAATGAATTAATGGAATGTGAATTTTTTTTATTTTTTTCTTCTTTATAATACTCATTTTTAACATAATTACATTTATTTCTCCTTTACAATGGAGAACAAATTTACATGGTTACTATAAATAATGGTAATAAATAATTCGGAACCATTAAATATTTTTTTTCCTTATGATAGAAATTATGTAATCCATAATTAAAAATTCATTTTCGTGATTTTTTAGATATTAATTTTAAAATAATTATATCATGTGTAATGAAAAACTATTTTCTACAAAAGTGCATTTGAAACCATTAAATTAAGTCATATCAAATTTATGAAATTAGTTAATTATAATATTTCTAATTAAATTTAAAATGAATAATTTTAGTAACTAATCAAAAATATAAAAGAAAATAAATGAAAAAATGACAGTAATTATTAAATTGAAATTTTCACTCCTCATATAAAATTACACTATTTTAGAATAATTATAATATTTCAGACTATGTTAATTTTCATATGATTATTTGAATAATGAAATTAATTTAACAAAATTAAATATCATTAAATTTATGAATTTATGTTTTAATCACATTTTAGAATTAAACTATCACTATTTTTTACTATTTTTTTATATTTAAAATCTTGCAATAATTGATGCTCATCTCTTAAAAACATATATAGATTGAAATTATCAAGTGATATGCATAGATTAATTATAATACATATGTAGATAATTATAAATGACATATGTTATTTAAATGATTACTCTTAATATATATATAAGGTCTACAATACATTATCCTATTATGACCATTTTCCAAAAAGGGTAAATATAGAGATCTCAAAATACCTGACTTTATAATTTGTTTTTGTACAATAATAAAATGTTAATTATTTGTTAAATTATTTAATGTAAAATATTATATATTTTAGTAAAAATTTTTTATTAGGAGAAACTAGACCTTCAGCCTATGTATGGGACAATGAAATTATTATCCAAATGACATTCCCAATGTCATGGGAGGTGCACATAAATACATTATAGAAAATTTTAAATAGATGTATTAAGATATGAATGATAACCTGAACTATGTGGAATGACCACCCTTAGACATGAAGGATCAACTATAAATATATTTCTTTATATTGAAATGTTCACCAATGTTCCTAAATATATTAAAGTTAGCATGAAAAAAATATATGTGACTACAAAATTGAAAATGAAACACTTGAAAATGAAATATATTAATCATTTTTACGTTAAATAAAATAATAATAAACAATATATTATTTATAAATGTGATTAAATAGTAAATTATATAATATTATGAATTTAATTCTCTAAAATTTATTTAATTTTTAAATTCAGTATATCAAAAGAAAAATAGAGTGATATTTTGATATTATTTTCAAATGATATTTTTTTAAAATAATAGTGAAAAAATAATGATTTCCCAAATACTAGAAATTTAGATAATTAAATTAAATATAAATTTTTTCAAGGTCCTAACTTAAAATATGAAAATAATTATTTTTTGATAATCTAATAGATAATATCAATTAATTTATTTTAATTCAACTTAATGTTTATAAAAACAAATTTCTAAAAAACGATTTTCAATATAACTCATGAAATTATATAAAATATAAAATATTTAATTTATAGAAAATGATTCATGAAAAACAGTTACAATATTTATTAATATACGTATAATTGTATCAATATATAACCCTTTTCATCCAATATAAATAGTAATTATGGTAAATTAATCACCTCAGTAGTGGGTAAAAATCATAATTAATGTTAAAATTAATCTCACGCAGAATTTTAAATTATTCAATAAAAATCCATTAATTAAATGTAAGCGATTAAATAGGAATTTACTATCCCAAATTATAATATATTTCTTTTTTTCCATTTGACCATTTTAGTGACATTTATAATAATATAAGTAAATTAAATTATAAAATGTCACATTCTTTGTTTTAATATCATTGCTATGTTAAAATATGGATTTGAAGATTTTATGAAAAATAAATGAAGATTATTTTTAACATAACTAATTTATTCTTATCAGGGTGTTTTATTTTTAAATTTTTGTGATTTAATAATTAGATTATAGTCTTTTGAAACCCTAAAACAATATTTATGTAGTTAATAAAATAAATAGATGATTTATAAAAATAAAATGTAATAAAATTTTGTTAAGGTACAATGTAACTTTAATCTTATAAAAATAAGTTACATATTTGAGTTTTTTTAAAATTATATATAAATTTTTTTTTTGATTTCTTCAATATTAAATTATATGAATAGAGTCAAATGGTAATATTATTATTTTATGAAATTATTTGTTTATAATTTTTTAAAAAATTATAATAAACATTTATTAGGAAAAGGGGTTTAATATATGGTCCAAAATTCCATCTTGGGTAGATTTACATGTAATTTATTACATTATATGATATATTATAACCCTTCAAAATTTATGGATTATATATTTGTTAAAATCCAATTTTTTTCACTGAGGAGTTAAACTAAAAGATATGGTTTTAAATACTATGCAAACATGTTTGAATTACATTGGATATGGTTATTTCAACCAAAAACTCATTTTAAAATGATAAATAACATTTTTCAGTCATTTTTACTAAGGATTGATAAATTATGCTGTAATCATTTATAAAAATCAAAGTGTGTACTTTTCCTCCCTTATGAAATGAGACCCCTTAATCTCAATTCATCACACCACTTAGAGTCACATATCATAATAAAACCATACAAATTTCACATATAAAAATAATTTTCCAATTTTAATAATGTCTAGTATTTATAGATGACTAACCCTATCTCCCTTAAGTGGAGATCAAATTGAAGTCTACCTTAGAAGAGGTAATCATATTTATCAGTTCATTCATGTGTATTTATTCGTCAACATCGTCATAATGTATGGTGCCTATAGTAAATTAATTAATATATCATAATATATATAATATGGTGATATTATTATGAAGGGAATACATTTTACTCATATATTCCATCCTACATAAACTAAGAACATCACTCTTGTGTAGGTACATCTTACCATCTATAAAAAACACTGTGATTAATTTTTAATCAACATATTACATGGATGAATATAAAAATGGAAATAATGTTTATATGTGATATTTATGTGATAATTACTATTCTAAAATTATATGGGTTTTTTCCATCATTACATTTATTACACTAGAATAAGATAATTTCACTTCTGATTACTCATAGACTACCAACACTACTAAACGATGTGGTCTGTTATTAATTATTTTATTCAATTATAGTAATATGGATAGATTTAATTATAATATATTAAATTTCTATGATGATTTAAATTATTTTTATTGTGGTAACCATATTCAGTGTACACAGATTAGGACATCTATGACATAAAATCCAGGATAAAATAATTTATCCAACACAAAGAAAAATGATAATAATAAAATAATTTTAGTTAATCAATTATAAGATAATGTTAGAGGATAATGTATGAAATTATAAATTTTTATATGGATCTTTTATAAATTTACAATATTCATAGAACAAGTATGAATGTGGTTAAAACAACTTCAACAAAGGTGAAACATGAGGTAAATAATTTCATATCACATTCCACTATATGGAGAAGTATTTTTTTATTAAGAACCAATTTATTTTTTTGCATTATATACTATACTATTGTTTTATTTATACTCATATATATTAAATAACTATGATTAATATTTAATTTAATGTTTACTACTTTATGGGATGTGCATTAAAAGTTACCAAAGAGGTAATAATTTACTAAAAATTATCATCTTCTTTCAGGATTTCTTATATTTTTTTCAATGTAAAATATTAATCTACCCTTCATAATTTATAATATTTTTCTAATCCTTTTGAAAGTTATTGAAGTTCCATATTTTCATCCATAATTTTCTCCCATTAAACATGAATAAATCAATTAGATGTTTAAATATAAATTTCATATTATTTAATTTTTAATCAGTTATATATTTCATCCATGAAATAAAATTTCAAAACAATTTGAAAATTTAAATTTTTATTCACTCAAATGATTATATTAGGAAAATATTTTATTATACATGGGATTTTTTACATTTGAACGGAACATGTCAATTTTTTCAGAATGGTTCTTCTTCTAAATTCTTTTATAGTAGTAAAAATCAAAGGTTAATTTTAAATATTCATCATAAAAATAATTTCTATCTTCCATAACCCTTCTATACTCTGTTACTTTCTTCTAATATTTTTCAATTTTTGAAAAATAAAAATATTTCATTTTTTATACTTCACTTTATTATTTTTTTTATTCTAAACATGACATGAATTTATTCCAAATTTATATTGTCTCCCATGATTTTTGAGGTCATTAACATTGTTTTAAAACAATGAAATTATTATTATCATTTGATTTTAAATTTCTCAAAAATATCCATTTTATTTCTTTCATAGAAATTATTAATTCCAATGACATATACAAAATCTATATAGGGTATTTTATATTTAAAATTATTTTATCGACATTGAAAATATAAATATTGTATATTAGTAACTATAAAATTATATTTGATGATGGGAATATTATTTATAAATTAAATTGATCATTCAATATATGAATAATTCATTATGAATGAAGAGATTAGTCGACACTAAAATTATATAGCCACTGATGCATCAATATGTATCGTTAGAGAATAGAACTAGAAAAATTGTAAGGTAATTTTGTATATACCTTCCCATTTTACAAAAATCGTTTCCAATGGATTTCACATTACATGTATCATGAAGTACGATATCTTGATCTACAAAAATATATATTTCTATTATTTATAATTAAGTTATTATTGTATATGAGGTTACTACATTTATTTTACCAACCAATGCATTTTTTGATAAAGGTTTTCATTAAATTACATTTTTTTCCAGTAATTTAAATTTATAAATTTATTATTCATCATTTATTCAAAATATAATATATTTTTAATCCATTATAGAGAATTTTTTCTCAACATTATTTTCATTCCTTTCCCAATGATATGAAATATAAATATTTGAATGAGTTTTAAGGATGCTTAACAATTTTTTTATGCCATATACTTCTATAGTAGTGTTAAATGGGTATCACATATGTATCCTGTTCTCCATGAGTAAAAAAATGATCAGTTAATTTTGATGAGATATCATGTATCTTATGATAATATAATAATGTAGACATTGGCTATAGGTTATTAGATTCATGGTGTTACAGGGGGTATTAAAAGTTGATTAGTAGAAACCTGAGGAACTGTATTTTAACTAAACATTCCGAATATGTGAATTATATTAATCATTGGTATTATTTTATTCATTTACCATTAGAATGATTTTGAATTTATGGATAAATATTTATTATTATTATGAGAAAACAAAGAGTTTTAAATTATTTTTTGATGCCACCTACCATAATAAAGGGAATAAAAACCCATAAATAATTTAGGTATTTCCCTACAATGAAATCCATTGAATCTAGGGTTTTAACTAAGTAGTTCATGGTCATTATATAAAATTAAACTCCAGTTATGAAAAAGAGCCTTTCTTTATTTGAATAAACAAGTTATTCCAATGTATGTCTCTGTTATGAAGGATATATTAATCCGGTATAAGGCAGTATATTTTTTATGAAACTAATAATACCTTGATAGTTAGAAAGTGAATTCTTCATCCAAAAAATATATCTCCTGTTTTAGGAATAATGTAATGCAAAAAAGGATATTCTATAAATTTATTGTTTCATTAGAGATAGTTATCAAGATTCGTCACTAATCAATTGCACTAAATAGGTTGAATAAATAGAAAGTATTGAATAATTTTTATATCTTATATGAATTGAGAAATATTGTCTTATGTATTAGAGAGAGAAAGTGGAAAATAATTTCATCAATTTAATGAAAATGACTAATACACTATAGTAAAGTAGAAGGATAAATTTATTGTATTATTTGAGCATTCATAGTACAACATATATAATTAATTGAGAATTAATGACCAATTTTTATTATATTAAGTTTAGTCACTAATGGAAGATAATTTATCAAATAATTGAATCATATGTTCATATAGTATTATGGTTTAATATTGTATCAAATGAATAGTTTGTATCATATGTATTAGTGGGAAATAAAGAGATGAAGTGGTTCCCTATGAACCTAGGAATAGTTATTATGTGAAATAAGGAGAGGGGAATGGACAAATTTTTATCATTTGAAATTTTTCAAAAGAAACATCCATTAATATTAGTGATGGAAATGGATTCTGATACACATAGAGATATGTGGCATTTTTTTAGAAAATGAAATTATGTGAATGAAAATAATTCCACTATAAACCTAGGAATAGTTATTATGTGAAATAAAGAGAGGGGAATGGACAAATTTTTATCATTTGAAATTTTTCAAATGAAACATCCATTAATATTAGTGATGGAAGTGGATTCTGATACACATAGAGATATGCGGAATTTTTTCTGAAAATGAAATTGTGTGAATGAAAATAATTCCATCAAGTGATTCATATATTTATATAGAATTAGGGATTTATTCAAACTAATTTCCAAAGCATCATGGGAACCTATTAGACAAGAGCCCATCGGGATAAGACCATTCTTAGACAATCATTATATCCATCATCTATGTTCAAAATTATATAGTGATATGTAATATAATCATACCATTATATTAATCAAAATAATTAGTTGATTAAATATCATCACAAATATTTATATCTAACCCTTATTCAATGAATTTTATTTATTTATCTACCAACGAAATAATGGAGTTATTTGTCAAAAATAATATTAGATTTCCCACTAATACATGGATTTTTAAGTCATTCCACATTAATTCACATAAACATGATCTATTTTTATAATTAACAACTATACCTATGGCCGATTTTTATATAATCATTTGTATGGATAAGTTCTAAAAATATAATGTAAATGAATTAACAAATATGAAATAAACTATCCTTTATGATGATATAGAATTACAAGTTTTTATGGGGGGACTTTATCATAAAATTCATTTCATGATCCAACCCACAGTTTCCCATCAAAATATGATTTTTTTGGAAAAATTGAAGACACAAACTATTGATGGAAATGGTACTCTTCAAATTGATTAAATATATATTTTATACCATTACATTGATGTATGTCCTTGGTTATTACCAAGACATTCAAATAATGATATTTTTATTTTTCAATGGATATAATCATCGATGGTAGAAATATATCTAATACTCCATGTATTATAACCCCATTATAATTATTACAATTTATTAAACAAATACAATATCTTTTTCATAATAGATTCATACTTCATAGCGTTTCTCCATCACAATCCCATTCCATTTTGTTATGAGTAATTATAGATTTATGTTCTTGTGCATTAATTATAGGGAAACCATTTCTATTACCATAATGATTTAGATTTTTCTAACATGTATTGATGAATATTTGGATAGTAATTATGGATCTAAAATTTTTTCATTGATTTAACGTCATTGTAGATATCATAAATAACACACAAAGATGAAATATATTCCAAAAATATTCATGTGAGTCATGGAAATTACCATATTATAATAGTATCATTTGAATTAACTATGGAAAAAACTTTTTACGGATCTAATGATAAGAGTTTTAATAAAATGTATTGATATATTTATTGTGGTGTTTATTATTTAAATCACGGTGTGTTCTAAAATCAATGAGGACCATGAGAACAACTTTCATATAATTCATGAGAAAATTAGAAAAATACATATATAGGAAATTTTTTGAGTGTGAATTTTAGATTTATTATGTTTATAATATTGGACATATAATCTCAATGAACAGTATATCAGTTGATCCTACAATGGAAATGGTATTTAGAAAATTTCATAAACAAATAACATAATTTTCTAATTATTACCATTGGTTTGCTAGGTTACTAGAATATATTTAGTCAATAATTTCCATTCTTGGATTACCCATTAACTAAGATCATGCGTAAGGAAGGTAGGTCCACAAATTCAATGAGATGTGGAGATTATTATTACTATTTGCATAAGAGACTGATGAGTTCTCTTATTTTGACAATACATTCATGAATTTTTTGATTTGTGATATATTTTTATTGATCAAATACATTATTTGGTTATGTCTTTATGCATAAGTAAATTGTTATTTCCTATGTATAATGATTTTTATTTACTCATGAACATTACAATCCTAATCATGATCATTAATTTGATGTCAAAATCATTTTATTGCTAATATAGTAACATTATCTCTATGGTGAATTATATGAGACTTAACCATTCCGTGATGGACTAAAATATAAATTTTAACAAAAATATATCAATATAAATAAATTTATATAGGTTAAAGTACTAAAATATTATAATTACCCCATACGATTTCACCCATGAAGGAAAATAATTATTGAATGCATTTATCATGGATGATTCAGGAGTCCTGAGAAAAATGAGGATTGATAGGAATATCATCATCATTTATTTATTAATGATGGATATGGTAGTTTCTATGGAAGGATAAATTTTACTTATTTTTCATTTGACTTCTCACTCATCTTTATTGGAAAATATAAAATGTTTTAATCCTTAGAATGAAAATTTCAGAAATGAAATTGAAATCATGAATGGTGGTAGATTGAAATATTTCCAATATAATGATGATGTTATATAATTTTAAAGGTTGATATATGAACCATCTAAACCTAATATTAATATTTAATTATTAGAGGAATTTCATGATCTAAATTCTCAACACACCTTTTTATCCCAAATGTTCTATTAATATTTGATGCATCACTTTTGGGGGGATAATATAAATAAAGAGACTACAGATTTTGTTTGAATATTTTATTTTCTAAATAGTTCATTGATGAGTGAAAACATCTTATAGGAGTCATAAAAACATTACATATACTTTTATAGAACTGTGTTGTCAATACAATTATAATTTTTTACACAATTAAAAAATATTCATAAAAAGAATGATGAAATAAGGGTTATTATTTATCACCATACTAAATCTATAAATTTTCTCACGAAATTATATTACATGACTATATATCAATATTGATTTATTAATACATTGTGAACTAATTTCCACAGTGTCAAATTTTGATCTATGTGTCATATCGCTATTCTAGAAAACTCTCAAGATGGCTCAAGATACTGATCTTTTTTTTTGAATTTTTTATAACACTCATACCTATAGACATATCAATGGAGTATCTAAACATTATTAGACAAGTTTAGTTCATTCGCTCATTACATTTATGGTATGATGGTTTATTATTTTTCTTGAGTGGAGTTTTCATATAAAAATAGATTCTATTTAGGTATTCGAATGGTTCAATGTTATGAATTGTACGTAAAGATATTTCACATTCCAAAATGTTGTGAAGAACATTTTGAAATAAATATTTTCAGAAAACACTTTTTTTGGAGATAATGGAAATGTTAAAAGCTTTTCCATACCATATTAAAGCCTCTCATATATGAAAAAAAAGATATTCTAATAACAAAATAAAAAAAAAGTATTTCAAATAGGACTCACATTTTCATTAATGATGTCATGACCCGTCCCCCGGGGCCCATATCATGACTACCCCAAGCCTGCCTTCCATAGGCCAGGGGCTGGAAACTAGCACCAAAGGCGTAAATCCCTATGCTAGGAAGGCATTTCCTTTATAATAGTAAACAAACACAATAGAGTACACAACTAGAAGTAAAAGATTGATAAAACTGTAGACAAAAGAGTGTGCTGAATGTAAATGGGCAAGAAATTCAAGACCATCAGTAAAGTACAATACAACTGAAATGCAAGTACAACTGAGGAAACGAAGTAAAGAAGCAACTAGGCCGTCCTATGGGGTACATAACTGAATAGTAGGTACATATGGCCTTCTCAGCACTCCACGTCCATCCGTCTGCTCTGTGTACGTCTCTCCGTGTTGTCCACCTTTGGGCACCGTCCAATCCTTCTACTCTCTTCCCTCATCAGTGTAGTCTGTCGTCTGCAACCAACACAATGAGGTGCGAGCATAGCCCATGCTGGGGTGATTATAAAGATATTCAGTAGGGACCCTGAGACCCTCAAGGTCTCACTAAATCCAACAAGGATAAACCACAAGGTATGAAATCAATGGAAACCCATCACTTAGGTATATTCCAAAACATATACCTAAGTTATCCAGTAACCCATCTCATTCATGAGGTAAACACAAAAGTTATTGACTCAGCTCAGAACCTGGATTTTGTTCTAGGGGTAGTATCAAGTACCAGCCCTAGTCACACTATTGAAACCTCATATGCTGGTGTAATCCTCCTTTATAGAGTATTGTGGTCCTTCCACGTCACACAGAGGCGATTCCCACTGTCCTAGACTTTTGTGGTACTCCTCCTGTCGAGTATCGTGGGTCTGCTACATCACACATATGCACTCCCCACTATGGGTTTGACGTGCCCACACAAAAGCGCTCCCTATCGTAGCCTGATGAGGTACTCATCTTATCGAGTATCGTGGGTCTGTGGGGTCACATAGAGGCTCTCCCCACTAAGGGACTATCATGCTCACACATAGGCACTTGTCACTGGGCTAGTCAAAACACTTCGAGTCGAAAGGTCAGCAGTCGTCAGGTCTCAGCCAGCTACTAGGTCTCTGAACTCTACAGACTCGTCTCCTAGAGGATCTACTCCCCGGGCTACTGGTCGATACTCCAACTATCACAAGAAACCATGTAGAATAATCTCAAAGGCCCTCTTCGTCATAAGGGTCTCAATTCAATAGTCGGCGCATCAATCGGACGCCCGGTCTGTGAGTTATTGGCATTTCCGTCCTAGTGGCCCGGTTGGTTTTTGGAATCAAACCAACCTAACCGTACTCCAAATGTGTCCAAAACTCAAGTGCGATATGCCAAATGAACCATATCACTCTACGAATTCCATCGCCATGGACGATTCGTCAATTAGACACAGGTAGCCCAAAATATGGGTGAATAGGTATTTTCGGCTAATTGGGTCTGGGCTGGGGTACGACCTGGTCTACGGGTCTGACCTGGTCTACGGGGGCTGCCCGGACTGAGTGGGTGGCACGAACCGATGGCAGACCAACCCGAAGGCGGCCCGACCTAGCTTCTTGCCAGACCATGAGGCCCGACAGGCCGGCGGCCGGCGTGGCCGGCCGGTCGGCTGCACGGATGGTCGGCCGACTGAAAAAACTGGAGGCACGACTGTCCGCATGTGTGTGTGTGGGGGGGGGGGGGGTTACACCCACTGAATTCTGCTGAAAAAAAACAGTAGGCATTAGTTTAGGTAACCCGCTAGACTCGAGGGGTCACGGCTTGTCCAGCTGGCCGAACGGCCAGCCGGTTCCGCCCCACCGGCGCAGTGCGACGGCGCCAGGCCCCTCTGCCATGGCCCGCCCTGGTATCAACCCTCTTCTATCCTCCTCACTGCGCGATAGCACCTCACGCCTCCACCACGGACCGTCGTGGCAGCGACTCTCCTTCCACGCGATGTCACGCCCTCTTTGCGACCCAGCAGCCTTACACCGCTTGTTCCTTTGCGGTCGGCCCGTCATCGGCTGTCGTTGCTTCACCGCGATCCGTTCCTCTGGTGGCATCGTCGAGCCTCCGTCACCATCAACAAATGAAAATAACAAAGAGGTAGGGTCGGGCTATGTTTGTGTGGTCTGAGCCCTCCTCCTTATAATGATATAAATTGGGGATTCACATTGAATATTTTTAATGACGAAGAATGGGTACACAAATAATTCAAAGCCCCTACCTTGTTTGTTGATGAGCATTGATGGAGTCACGGGAAATGGCGGGGGTCAATTTGTTATTCGCTGCATTCATCACGCAGTCCAAAATCTCAAGCTTGTTTGTTGGAATGTGTTCAGAGGTGACGAAGTCGATGATGGTGTTTTTCACGTTATTTGTCGGAGAGTTCTCCCCCTTCCCCAAGCACCACCAAAAAGATTATGCCAACCAAAATAAAATAATAGCATGTCCATTATTTTAATGGTTCGCATGAATTCATATGGATTCAATTAATTAATTGAATGGCTTAAAATAATTAATGGTGGGAGTTGGAACATTAAAAATAATTGGGTAAGGTGAAGAGTTTCCATCCCACATAATTGGGGGGTTTAAAGCCCGGGTGGCCCCCACCTTAATTATCCTCCTAAGGGAGGTTATGCTTGGGTGGGACCCACCACCCTAACCTCCCTATGGAGGTTAGGGTGTGGTGGCCCCCACCCCCACCTCCACTTGGTGCTTTTAACCACCACAAAAAAAATTCGTCTTATTTTTATTTAATTTATTTAAAATCCCAAAAAACTAACTTCCATTCTCATTAGAATACAACTGCAGTGAAGGTCTCACTAACCATTCATCGACGCTGCGAGATCAACGGTGCCCTCAGATTTCATTTCAAAGTACTCATTCAAAAGTTATAAAATCATGCCTGCACGTTTACTGAACGTACCTCAACTAAATTTCATAAATTGATATCGGGCACACCGAGCCTCATAATAAAGCTCCGTAAATTTCCACAGACTCGAAAAAACCCCATGAAGTTATGAATAAAAAATTCCATGTAATTTTCGGGTCTTTACATTATCCCCACCTCAGGGATTTACGTCCCCATGTGCTACAACTCACACTTAAGAAACAAATGGGGTTACTGAGCACACATCTGAGCCTCCCGCACCCATGTGCTCTACTAGTGGTTCCCGTGATACTAGATAACAAACACCAGAGGTATCGACCATCCACATAGGACCCCCTCCAATCTATCCTCAATCTCAACAGGAACCTCCACGAATGACTCCCCATCGTCGATGTACAACTCCCCATCGTCGATGATGTGTGAAGTGTGGTGCACTTATCTCCACAGCTGAGATATGTGGAAGACGTCTTGGAGTCAGTGCAACAGGGGTGGAAGAGCTAAGTGGTAAGCCACCTCGCCTTCTCTGCTGAGGACTTGGAAAGGTCTGATGAATCACATAGATAACTTGTTTCCTCGGCCAAATCTTCGTATACCTCGTCGAGGTGAGACCCGTAGAAAGATGTGGTCGCCATCCTTGAACTCCAGATGCCTCCGTCTCTTATAGGCATATGACTTCTTCCTTCTCTATGTAGTCTTCATCCACTCCTGGATGATCTGCACCTTCTCCATGATAGCTCGTACCATCTCTGGTCCCACTATTGCTGACTCCCCTGGGTTTGTCCAGCATAGTGGTGATCTGCAAGGTCGAGCATAAAAGGCCTCAAATGGTTAAATACCGATGGAGGAGTGATAGCTGTTTTTGTAGGAAAACACCACCAAAGGTATGTGGTCCTCCTAGCTGTGATCGAAGTCGAGGAAACAAGCATGAATCATGTCCTTGTGTGTCTGAATGGTCCTCTCAGTCTCTCCATCCATCTAAGTATGGAAGGCGGTGCTCAGACGTAGCTACATCCTGAAAGCCTCCTGCAACCCCTTCCATTGTCGGGATGTAAAACATGAATCAGGGTCGAAGACAATAGAAAAAGGTACTAATGAAAACGCATAATATTCTGCACATAGAGGCATCACATTCTCTTTACTGGGCCCTTTTCTTTGATCGGTAGGAAGTGGGATGACTTGGTGAGTCGGTCAATGATTACCCATATCGAATCGTGACTCCTAGATGTACACGGAAGAACCATCATGAAGTCCATTGGTATCTCATCCCCCTACTACTCTAGGACCTCTAAGGGCTGAACCAAAACTGCTAGTACCTGGTGCTCTTCCTTCAATTGCTGACAAGTGAGGTACCATGAGACAAACTCTGTTACTACATTCTTCATACCTGGACACCAGTGCTGTCGTTGGAGGTCCTGGTACATCTTCTCCACTCCTAGATGTACCGCTAGAGGGGAAGTGTGGAACTCCCTCAAAACATCCCCCCGAAGTGCAATTGGTACCATATTACATCCTCTGAAGAAGATGACGTGCTCCCCAAGTTCAAAAAATCGATGAGGTTGTTGCCCTATGGATAACTGAGCACGTCGCGTCTCACAGTCAATGTCTCCATGTTGTGCCTCCCTGACTCACTGAATAAGTGGAGGAGTGACTGTGAGAGACTGGAGAAAGGCTGCTTCATATCTATCCACAAAGGATATATGCAACGCGGCCAGCTGCTCTATCGCCTCTCCTAGTAGCCGAATGCCTAATCTATTACTGAGAGTATCTTCTACAATGTTCCCCTATCTAGGAGTGTTGACTATCTTGAAGTCATAGTCCTGGAGGAACTCAATCCATCGACGTTGTCTCAGGCTCATGTCCATCTGAGATAAGATATACCTTAGAATCCTGTGATGAGAGTACATGATAAAACGTTCTCCATCAGATAGTGTCTCGACATCTTCAAGGGAATGAACACTCTGCTAACTCCAGGTCATGGGTAGAATAGTTCTGCTCGTGATGACTCAGCTACCGAGAACCATATGCAATCACTACTTGCTCATGCATTAGGAAACACATATGTCTGGTCCCAAATGCATCGCAGAAAGCTACATACACCACAACCTCTTCTGGAAGCCTCAAGATGGGGGCACTAGTCAGCCTCTGCCTTAACTCCTGAAAGCTCTATTGGCATCTCTCCGACCACACATAGGGTTTTCCCTTCTTCTTCAAGGCTGATAGTGGTGTTGAAACTCTGGAGAAGATTGGAACAAATCTCCGGTAGTATCCAGCCCAGCCCAAGAAACTATGTACCTCCGTCAGACTCCTGGGTGGCTCCCAAGCATGTACCACCTCAATCTTCGCTGGATCTACTGCAACTCCACCATCTGAGATGACATGACCCATGATGTGAACCTCTAGAATAAAAACTGGCACTTCGAGAGCTTACCATAAAGCTGGTTCTCTCGATGTGTGTCCAGTACCACCTACAAATGGTTTCCATGCACCTCCTCAGTAGTGGTGTAAATCATAATGTAATCGATGAAGACTGCGACAAAGAGATCAAGGTGTGACTGGAAGATCCTGTTCATGAGACACATGAACACTGCTGGAGCGTTGGTTATGCCGAAGGGCATAACCAAGAACTCATTGTTGTCATACAGAAACCTGAAGTCTGTCTTATATACATCCTCGTCTCGAACTCTCAGCTCGTGATAGCCTAATATGAGGTCTATCTATGATAACCATCATACTCCCTTGAGCCGATCAAAGAGGTCGTCAATCCTAGGGAGTGGGTACTTGTTCTTCACACTCACTGAGTTCAGGTGATGGTAGTCGACACAGATCCTCAATATCCCATCCACCTTTTGGGGGAACAGAATCGGTGCTACCCTGGGGGAACCACTGGGCCGGATGAATCCCTTCCCCTGCGTGTCCTCCAGATATACACGTAGCTCACGAAGCTTAGCGGGAGCCATGCGATATGCTGGAGTAGATTTTGGTGCCGTCCCGGGGAACATGTCAATGTAGAAGTCCGCCTCTCTGCGAGGAGGTAGTCCTGGAAAATCGTCAGGGAAAACATCCGCATACTGGTCCACCGCTGCAGGATAATTCGGACTATCCACATCAACTGCTCTGAGGGTAAGGCAAGCCAACTGATGAGTGATCGGCTTCACCCTCCTCTGAGTAATTCTGTCCTATGATACAATGGTTCTCTACTCGCCAGTGATGGTGAACCTGGTCCCATCCGTGCGGACACACCACTCTTTGCACCTAATACAGTCAATCTGAGCATGGACTGTAGATAACAATTCCTTACCAAAGATGACGTCGTAAGGCCTCAACGCTGCAATGAGGAGATCCCAGCCGAAGCTCTCGCATCCTAGAGTAAGCTCATACTACTGGAACTAGTGTGTAATCCTCGAGTCTTCTCCAGTAGGAGTCTCTAGCCGTAAGGATCTAGCCATCGGTTCCGTTGGAATCTCCGAGATCTGAACGAGGGCAGTGGATATGAAATAATGACTGGAACACATGTCAATAAGAACTATAGCTAAGGTGGATTAGACACATATCAAACCTCGAATCATCTCTGGAGTTCCATGGTCGTTGGCCTCAGCTTCTTGTAGCTGAGCTCTCCCCTGTCCACCAGCTCCCTGCGGTCGGGGTGGACCTCCGGGTGGTGGTAGAGGTATCACTTAGTAATGTCGTCCACCGCCATCTGCTCGACTACCTCCTCTGCCACGTCCGCCTACTCCCTGAGGACCACCACGTTCGAACCTCTACCTCTTCCTGGGAGGTCCATCAACTGCCTACTGATCATCTGAATGGAAGGTTGGACTGTCTCGAGCCATGTGACCCTTCACGCCGCATGAGTAACACTGCATTCTCCTGGAAGGTAATTCACCACCTCGCGTTCCCCTCACATCAGATCCTATGTCCCGTGGTCATCCACTTGTGGGTCTAGTCCTCTTGGACCTCTGCCTCATCTGTCTACTTCCAGCATAAGAATACATCACTACATGTCAACTAGGAGTGGGTCTCACTGCCGGTGACTGCTCAACAAGGAAACTCTCCCCTATGAGGGCACTATTTAACACCCCCACCTGTGTCAGGATGCTGAGAGAGATCATCGAGGCTCTGATCTCTCGCCTGAGCCCCTGCATGAATGTCCGGACACTAAATAATGGGTCCCAACCCATATCTATTGAGTAGTGTGAGCGGTCGGTGAACCTCGATGAGTAATGTGCTACTGTCATGCTTCCCTTCCGTAGATGCAGTAGCTCTTGTATCCACACCGCTCGAATGGTGGCAGGGAAATACCCCGCCCAGAAGAGGCTCACGATGTTTTCCCATATAAGTGTCTCCTTGACATGGACTTGAAGCATTAGGCTCCACCATCTGCATGCCGATTCCTAAAGGAGACAGGCCGCAAGGAACACCATGTAGTCTACTGGTGTCCCTACTAACCTGAAGACTCTCACCACTGCCTCCAGCCATTCCTCAACTTCTTGTGGTTCTTTCTCTCCGTGGAACCTGGGTTACCTCTCGTGCTAGAAATCCTTTAATGCGCTCATGTGGCATGCATCGTCTGCTGCTGGGGCGGGTGGCATTGGTGGACAAATGGGATGTAGTGCCACTGGTGGCTCCACTGATGCCTCAACTAGAAATGGGCACTGCACTGAGGCCTCGTCGCTCGGTGGGCTGTCAGAGCATATGACTCTCGGGGCTGCACGGGGAGGCATCCTAATAGAAACAGATGCGACATGGTCAAAAGATTATACCTGGTGAGCTTACCTCGTTGAAATGAATTAAAGTAAACTTTTGAAACCAGTCACGCAATCAGTGTTTTCGTGCATGGAGTATTAAATCAGAAGTTAGGGTCCTGATGTAAAGATACGTTGGCCGCCGCCCCAACACTAGACTCCCTGAACTAAAAACCACACTCAGTATCCTTAAGACTATTACTTCATAGAAATGTAATATAAGAATCCTATGTTTTGCGGAAGAACAGACACCTCTGTTACCAATTTGTCACTACCTGTCCACCGGGGCCCGTATAGTGACTACCCCAAGCCCGCCTTCCAGAGGCTAGGGGATGGAGGCTAGCACCAAAGGTGTAAATCCCTACGGTGTGAATGCATTGTATTTATAACAGTAAAAAAATACAATAGAGTATGAAATTGGAAGTAAAACACTGGGTAAACCTGTATAAAAAAGAGTGTGCTGAATGTAAAGGGGCCAAAAATACAAGCCCATCAGTGAAGTACAATACAACCAAAATTCTAATACAACTGAAGAAAATAAGTAAACAAGCTACTAGGCCATCCATAGGGGTTCCTAACTGAAGGGTAGGTACAAATAGCCTTCTCAGCACTCCACATTCGTCTGTCTGCTCCGTGTACGTCTCATCGAGTGGTCCAACTCTGGGTACCGTCCAGTCTTGCTACTCTCTTCCTCGATCAACGTTGTCCGTCGTCTGCACCCAACACAATGAGGTGCGAGCATAGACTATGTAGGGGAGAGTATAATGATACTCAGTTGGACCCCGAGACCCTTAAGGTCTCACTAAATCCATCAATGATAATCCAAAATGTATGAAATCACTGGATACCCATCACTTAGATACATTCCCATACATATACCTATGTAATCTAGTACACAATCTCATTCATAATGTAAATAGAAAATACATTGAATCAGCTCAAAACCAGGAAATTGTTCATGGATGTAGTATCAAGTAACAACCCCAGTCACACTGTTGAAACCTCAACTGCTGGTATAATCCTCCTCCATAGAGTATTGTGGGCCTGCTGCATCACACAAAGTCGCTTCCCACTATCCTAGACTGTTGTGGTTCTCCTCTTATCGAATATTGTGGGTCTTCTACGTCACACAGAGGCACTCCCCACTGTGGTTTTTCCACACTCAGAAGTAGGTGCTCCCCCTCGTGGCCCGTTGAGGTACTATTCTTGTAGAGTACCGTGGGTCTGCCGTGTCACACAGAGGCACTGTAACACCCCGAGATTTTATGAAAAATATTCTTTTTAATTTCATTAATGTCTTGTGTTGTACGCTACACCAAAAGGATCTTTCACAACACGCATCCTTTACTTTCCTTGCATTACACGCAATCACGACCTTCCTCGATAGTGTGTGTAGTACGCAGTACCGAGTTTCACTAAACAACGATATACTATTAAAATATTATTAAAACTAGCTGTTATGAATAGTAATAACCACTTTTTAAAATTTTAGAAAATTTATCTCTCAAAATGGACTTCATTTTTGGATTTGGAGTTTCAAATTTAGCCTAAGGTGAAATTTTGGAACTTTTCGGATAACTTTCATATTTTGATGAATAGTGAAAATTACTAAATTTTAATTAAAAACAACTTTTTTAATCAAAATAATTAATAGTGATAAATTATGAATTTGAGTGGTTTTAAAGTATATTTACAATATATTTTTACCATTTAATACAAGTTTGGTCATTGGACATAATTTACCAATTAAACCGAATATAAACAAGTATTAATCTTTTGATAGTTATTATATCTTAAAAACACGCTTTTTGTTTTGACATCGGGAATTAATTTTAAATTAATTACTGCCACTTCTGTGTTTTGAATTTGGAAAAATGGATTCCATATTTGGAATCAGGATGTTCAAATTGTGTAAATAGATAACTTTTATTTTTAGACATTTTGAATAATTACTTCGGTAAATATTTATTTTACCATGGTTAAAGGTTAAATCCGGTAAACAAGGGTTAAAAATCATATTATAATAATAAAAACATTACCCTAAAACGTATGATAACCTTATTGGTTGATATATGTTCGACCATGGGCATCTTTGGGTCAATTTTGGGACCCCATGGTGCCACTTGTAGGTGATAGGGACACTTTATTTTAATTAAGTTAAAATGAATACAAAAATGACACAAGCATATATCTTTTAGAAAATCAATTTTTACATAGGGTTATATATGTTGTGTTTTCGAATGTAAATATTCATTAGAAAGTTAAAACGATTTAATACATAATGAAATTTTATTTATAATTATTAGACATTAAATAATTAAATTTATTTATGACACAATGAGGATGTTGTAATTACAATAATAGTGAAAAATTAACATAATTGATATTATAAATACCCCAATAAATATAATTTGAGACTTTTAATGAATTAAAATAATTTTATAGGTTAATAGGACATGTTAGTAATGATTTAATTAACTTTTTTCGAAGTAATAATTCTGTTATGAGTTTCACAAAAAATCAACTTTTGAATAGTGTCAAAATTGACATAAAATAGTTTTTAAAACAAATATTATATTATTGACTGTTATATTATTCCTAAAAATCTAAGGATAGGAAAAGATACTTATATCA
The DNA here is from genome assembly GCA_963277665.1 of Viscum album. Taxonomy (NCBI): domain Eukaryota; kingdom Viridiplantae; phylum Streptophyta; class Magnoliopsida; order Santalales; family Viscaceae; genus Viscum; species Viscum album. Next base: position 4,780,124 of record CAUJRU010000001.1, read on the forward strand.
AAATGGGTGTATCATTAATGGACCACGTGGGGGTCTCTTGGATGTATATGGTAAGTTTATTAACTATATAATATAAAAATACAAACTGACATGGTAAATGTCAATCTAATTAACTAAGAGTTAAAACTAAAGGATAAGGTTAGTATAATGACCTAAACTTGTCTAAATTCTATTGGATGAGGTTATTTAAACCCATAACCACCTTCTATTAGAAATAAATCAATTTGGTGCTAGTTACAACCGAATCTGGCTTTATAATAAAATAATATTTTTTGTTATTCCAAAGGTGCCCCTCTCCTCCCTAATAAAAGGGCACCTCCTCCCCCTCTTCCTCACACCACTATGAGCCTTCATGCTCGGCCAAACCCTACCAAATTCTCTTCTCCACTTCCCTAGAAACATATTAGAGGTCCTGGTATTCTTCAAAGACCAATTTTAGTGCCCTAAGAAGAGGACTCAAAGAGGCGCTTCAAAGAAGAGGTAATGTCTGTTACCGATTCATTCAACTTTATTACTTCTTCCACTTCTTATTCTTAGGTTGTTTCATTATGACGTAATAACATCAGTATCACTCAAATACTAATATGTAATTATAATTATGAAAAAAACCTATTTCACCATCTATCCATCCTTTGGAAAACGAAATCACTGCGCGTGCGTACGTACGGAATACCGTCCCCACGCCGTGGTGTAATCTATTTTCCACCACCACCTTACTTGGATGGGTATAATGGTGTAAATAATAAATATATATTATTATTTTAAAGTGATATTTATTCCAAAATATTATAAATACACTCCAATACAGTCCCACGATCATGAGAATGATATCACCGCTCGTGCGTACGTACGGACTACCGTCTCCATGATGCGATGAGATTCATTCTCCACGTTAACCATTCATGAATGATTATAAATTATATATAATAAGTATTCATGAAATATATGAAATAATAATGATACTGGATTTATGTGTATATACATGTATGTCATCTACTTAATTCCATTCAAATCATTAAGGAAACGAAAACAGCATTCATGCGTACGTACGAACTACCGTCTCCATGAACGGTGTATTTCATTCCATTTACTGATTTATTATATATATGTATATTCTGAACATATATTATATATAAATAATGTTTTATATTCTAGAATTAAGTAATAATGATCTATTTAATCATATGAATAATTACATGTCAAAACACTGATGAAAAATGAAACAATTTTACCCAAAACGCTCTTTAACATTGAATTTACAAAAGAACGGGTAATATAAAGTCATAAGTGAACCATATATGATATCATAACAATGAGTATGATTCTGGAATAAGTAAATGACATCATTTAAATCATTATACAGGAGGTTTTGACACTTACGAAACAAATCAGACCTAAGGTAAGGGAAAATATCACAATCTCATTTTATCCGAGATTATTTATACTTTGGTATTTACTGGGGTGTATTTTATCATCCACATCCATGATTCCTCAATATGTAATATTGTTTCCATCCACCGACAATTGTTTAAATAAAATTTTACCCTTCGGTGAGTTTTTAGTAAAAAATATAAAAGGAATCTTTTGTCGTTTTTCGTACGAGGTACTTTTTGACTTTTCTGACAAAAGTACGGGAAGAATGTTTTTTTATCTTATACGGCAGGAATGGAATTTATAAAAATTATTTCCAAGAAGCTTACTTTACAAGCTTTCACGTTTATTTTTAATAAACTACTTTAAGTTTATAATTGTATGACATGTTAAGAAAGGAAAATGTTTTGGAAGTAGAAAGGATATTTTCCTCAAGAATGGAGTTCAAGTGTTTTATCAAAATTATTTTCATTCTAAGATAATATAGGGTTCTATTTCTAACCCTATTATTACATTGATTTGATTATGTTGTGATGGAATTATTTTTATGAAATCCTTTATCTTATATGAATTGTTTTATGATGTCATGTTGTTTAAGAATCCCATTTTTATTACATGGGTTATGCAATGACGTATGATTTATGATTTTGTGGCACACATAAGAATGGTAACATTATGAGATGGGTGGGACCTATATCTCCCTCCAATGAATTGGGTAAGGATTTTATATTTCATGAGATAGACATGGCTGGAATGACAGGTTAAACCGGTTCAGTGAAATACGACTGAAACGAAGAAAGAACTCAGTTCAGAAATGGACTTTGTCCACTAAGATTGTCTTGGAAATGAGTCTTGAATAATAATAAACGATTATCTATGATTATGAGTGTATGACACAAAGTTTCAGGTTTATGTTATGATTATTGGGATTACATTTCACTACTATGATTTATCCAATTTTATGATATTATGATCTCTTTTGCAGGTTAAGATTTCAAAAATGATATGTTCTTATGAATATGATGTGATTGATATTACTTTTGTTTACCCTTACTGAGCATTTGAGCTCACCCTTTTATGTTTTCTGTTCTTCAAGATATAAATAATGGTTTTAGGTAAGAAAAAAAGGGAAGATCGTTATGGGAGATGTTGAATATCTTTCACCATGATTAGAAGATTACGTTCCGAGTTTCCAACGACACTAAACTATTACGGTCCTTGTGTGTGTGTTTTGGATATGTACTAAGTATTCTACAAAAGTAATGTAACTTCCATGTACGTCAATCTTTTTTAATATACAGTTGGTATCAGAGGAAAGGTTTAATCAACCATTGGAAACTAGGATGCAAGAACTTTAGTGAGATCCCTAGAGATATTTCTAAGGTATGTCGAGGGATGTCCCTAAGGTTAAGTATAAGTATAGGTTATAGTAATAGAATTATGGTAACCCAAGATGTTAGATATTGAAGGTACTCCTCCTTTATTGTGTTGTTTTCCCTAGCATGATTTTTTCCTCTCACACTATTCTTTTTGGGTTTTAGACGATGGCTGGAACCCGAAGGAACTGTGTTCATCAATGAAATGGACAATGTAATGATTGTCCTCCTGAACAAACAAATGCTATGGGAGATGGAGTGAAAAATCTTATTACTATACTTACACAAGCTATTAATCATTCTGGACTTCCAAATGAGCAGAGAAGGGAACAATATTCTATTGAGTCCTTCTTGAGGCAACGTCCACCTTCTTTCAGTGGGTCTTCTGATCCACTTGTTGATGAACAATGGATCAGTACTACAAAAAAGAAATTTTCAGTTCTTCAATGTTATAAACATGATAAATTCATCTTAGCAGTGTATCGTTTGGAAGCTGATGCTGATCAATGGTGGAATCATATCAAGAATACGAGGCCAAGAGATGATATTGAGTCCATGGAATGGGACGAGTTCAAGAACTTATTTTTCAATAAGTACTTCCCTCGTATTCTTCCAACAAAGATGGAGAAGGAGTTTCTTGAACTAAAGAAAAAGGATGATGAATCTGTTGGTATATACGAAACAAATTTTACAAGGCTTGCAAGGTATGCATCAGGATTTATCATCGAACCTGAACGTAAAGTTGATCGATTCTTCAGTGGCTTAAAACCAAATCCTCGAAGGGAATTAGCTATAAGAGACTTTAGTAGGTATGAATAAATTGTGCGTTGTGCTATCAAGGTAGAAATGGATGTTGGTGTTCCTTATGCATCTCATAGTTTTGACAAGAAACGAAAGATGGAGTTCAAGGGGAAATATCAAAATAATGGTGAAAAGAATATGAATGTTTCCTTATGCTCAAATTGTGGAAAGAAGCATGGTGGAGATTGTCTTAAAGGGACAAGTACATGTTTCAAATGTGGAAAGGAAGGTCATCGGGCATTTGAATGCCGCAATGATGGGAAGAAGATGTCTAATGATGCAAAAAATGGAAGGGATACACATAATGAACCTACTACACTTCAATGCTTCAAGTGAAAGGAAATGGGGCATTATGCTAATAAATGCTGTAATTCAAGGGTTAGTGATGATCGACCTGAGCAACCACTTAAGGCAAAGTACAACGGGAAGTCACATGCGATCACCATTGGCAATGTTGAATATGACAAAAATGTGGTGGAATGATTAAGTGTTTTTGTAATGGGATTCCAAAATAATGTTATATATAGTATCGTGGAATATTGGAATATTTATGTATTGGTCTATTGTGGTTTTCAATAATTTTATGGTACCGGTAACCATGGAAAGTGATTGAGATATTTTTCGAAAAAAGATGATATGCGCCTAATGAAGGGATAAGGAAAAAATGAAATGTTTGACAGTATTCATGAGATCATGATTGATATAAGGACTAAGTGATATCATGGTTTGAGTATATAGAATTTTGAGGATTTTGGTATGTGGAAAGAGTTAACAATTAACAACATTCCTTTTTTCCATAAGGTTCAATGGGTATTCATTTTTTTCAAGAGAATACATGATTATGGCATTTGAATGTTTGGAATGTGACCAACAAGACATATCTCATGATATATGGGGATCAAAAATGGTATTAACATGCTAGATGTATGAACTCTTTGGTAATCGTTTTCACTATAATATGATATTAGACAACATTATTTTGGATAATCCTAAATATTGGAATGGATTATGTTGGACATAAGGTAATATTGTTTAAGGATAGAAGTTTTTTCGATATTATTTATGGGATGTTATAGTAATGTAGTTTTAGAAAAAGGACAACCTTCAGGATGGGTGACAGCCCATCGCGTCGGGCAAGGCTGTGGGAATCGAGCCCACAACCGAAGTGCGACTGGCCTTTATCGCCTACCACTGGCCTATAGGAAGTCCCTGTTTAGTAGAAACTAGTATTATTATAATAAGCAGTATGATATATGAAGTAGAAGTCCATTTTAGGAACCATATATGAGTAATCTCACTATAGATGGACTTATGTATTTTTTTTGATAACTTTTATAACCTTTTGTTTGAGACAGATGGAATGACCCATCATTCTATCACATGATCTACTAACACAGCACAAATGACAAATTCAACTTCATTTCTTTAAGATATGAAGTTGAAATTGTCCAAAAATTACCAACGGTGAGACTATACCAAAATCACGAAAGTATTTCTTCTAATTCAACATTTAATCAACTTTAGGGAAATGATCATGAAAACCAAAAATGTTGTCCTAGTGCTCTTATATCTGATGAATCAGATGGTACCTTATATCATCACAAATTTATGGCTTTGTGATTGATTGATTTTCCATAGCCATGTTCTCTACCACTCTCCATTAGAACATGATGGTAGATTTCTCTTCCATATCCATATTTTCATCTATGTGGAATCCGGGTGATTAGTTTATTTGGGTAACCATTACATTTCATACTTTTGTTTTTAAATATTGGTTTTGGTATTCCATTTTATGATGTGGGTTTCTGTTAAAGAATATTTCGAATAGTAAACCATTTATAACCCCGACGAATTTCGAGGGAGAAATTCATTTTAAGGGGGGTAGAATGTAACTCCCCGAGATTTTATGAAAAATATTCTTTTTAATTTCATTAATGTCTTGTGTTGTACGCTACACCAAAAGGAGCTTGCACAAAACACATCCTTGACTTGCCTTTCATTACACGCAATCACGACCTTCCTCGATAGCATGTGTAGTACGCAATACCGAGTTTCACTAAACAATGATATGCTATTAAAATATTATTAAAACTAGCAGTTATGAATAGTAATATCCACCTTTTAAAACTTTAGAAATTTTATCTCTCAAAATGGAATTCATTTTTGGATTCGGAGTACGAATTTAGCCTAAGGTAAAATTTTGGTACTTTTCGGATAACTTTCATATTTTGATGAATAGTGAAAATTACTAAATTTTAATTAAAAACAACTTTTTTAATCAAAATAATTTATAGTGATAAATTATGAATTTGAGTGGTTTTAAAGTATATTTAGAATATATTTTTACCATTTAATACAATTTTGGTCATTGGACATAATTTCCCAATTAAACAGAACTTAAACAAGTATCAATCTTTTGATAGTTATTATATCTTAAAAACACGCTTTTTGTTTTGACAGCGAGAATTAATTTTAAATTAATTTCTGCTAATTCTGTATTTTGAATTTAGAAAAACGGATTCCATATTTGGAATCAGGATGTTCAAATTGTGTAAATAGGTAACTTATATTTTTAGACATTTTGAATAATTACTTCGGTAAATATTTTATTTACCATGGTTAAAGGGTAAATCCAGTAAATAAGGGTTAAAAAATAATATTATAATGATACAAAATTACCCTAAAACGTGTGATAACCTTATTGGTTGATACATGATCGACCATGGGCATCTTTGGGTCAATGTTGGGACCCCATGGTGCCACATGTAGGTGATAGGGAATCTTTATTTTAATAAGGTTAAAATGAATACAAAAATGACACAAGCATATATCTTTTAGAAAAAAAATTTTTACATAGGGTTATATATGTTGGATTTTTGATTGTAAATATTCATTAGAAAGATAAAAATATTTCCTACATAATGATATTTTATTTATAATTTGTAGACATTATATAATAGAATTTATTTATGACACAATGATGTTGCAGTAATTACCATAATAGTGAAAAATTAACATTATAGATATTATAAATACCGAAATAAATATAATTTGAGACTTTTAATGAATTACACTAATTTTATAGGTTAATAGGACATGTTATTAAGGATTTAATTAACCTTTTTCGAAGTAATAATTCTGTTATGAGTTTCACAAAAATCAACTTTTGAATAGTGTCATGATTGACATAAAATAGTTTTTAAAACAAATATTATATTATTGATTCTTATTTTATTCCTAAAAATCTACGGTTCGGCCAAGATACTTATATCAAGATATTTGTACCATTAATGGACCACTGGGGCATCTATTGGATATATATGGTAGGTTTATTAACTATATAATATAAAAATACAAAGTGACATGGTTAATGTCAATTTAATTAACTAAGAGTTAAAACTGAAAGATAAGGTTAGTATAATGACCTAAACTTGTCTGAATTATATTAGATGAGATTATTTCGACCCATACCCACCTTATCTTCGAAATATATTAATTTGGGTCTATTTAAAACCGAATTTGGCTTTATAATAAAATAATATGTTTAGTTAATCCAAAGGTGCCCCTCTCCTCCCTTATAAAAGGGACCCTCCTCCCTCTATTCCTCACACCACATTGAGCCTTCATGCTTGTCCAACCCCTGCCAAATTATCTTCTCCACTTCCCTAGAAACATCGTAGAGGTCCTGGTCTTCTTCAAAGTCCAATTTTAGTGCCCTAATATGAGGACTAAAAGAGGTGCTTCAAAGAACATGTAATGTCTGTTACCGATTCATTCAAATTTATTTCTTCTTCCAGTTCTTATTCATAGGTTGTTTCATTATGAAGAAATAAAATATGTAGCACTAATATACATATATGTTATTATATGTATGAGAAAAAACTATTTCACCATCTATCCATCCTACGGAAAATGAAATCAATGCGCGTGCGTATGTACGGAATACCATCTCCACGCCGTGGTGTAATCTATTTTCCACCACCACCTTACTTGGATGGGTATAATTGTTTAAATAATAACTATATATGATTATTTTAAAGTGATATTGATTCTGAAATAGTATACATACACTCCAATATAGTCCCACGATCATGAGAATGATATCATCGCTCGTGCGTACGTACGGACTACCGTCTCCACGACGGGATGAGATTCATTCTCCACGTTAACCATTCATGAATGATTATAATGTATATATAATAAGTAATAATGAAATATATGAAATAATAATGATACTGGATTTATGTGTATATATATGTATGTCATCTACTTAATTCCATTCAACTCAATAAGGAAACGAAAATAGCCTTCTTGCGTATGTATGGCCTACCGTCTCCATAAACGGTGTATTTCATTCCATTTACTGATTTATTATATATATGTATATTCTGAATATATATTATATATAAATCATGTTTTATATTCTGGAATTATGTAATCATGATCTTCGTAATCATATTAATAATTACAAGTCAAAACACGGACGACAAATGAAACAATTTTACCCAAAACGCTCTTTAACATTGAATTTACAAAAGAACGGGTAATATAAAGTCATAAGTGAACCATATATGATATCATAAAAATTAGTATGATTCTGGAACAAGTCAATGACATTATTTAAATCATTATAAAGGAGGTTCAGACACTTGCGATGCAAATCAGACCTAAGGTAAGGGAAAATATCAGAATCTCATTTTATCCGAGATTGTTTGTACTTTGGTATTTATTGGGGTGTATTCTATCATCCACATCCATGATTCCTCAATATGTAATATTGTTTCCATCCACCTACAATTTTTTAAATCCAATTTTAACCTTCTGTGAGTTTTTAGTAAAAAAAATAAAAGGAATCTTTTGTCATTTTTCGTATGAGGTTCTTTTTGACATTTCCGAAAAAAGTATGGGAAGAATGTTTTTTTAACTTATACGGCATGAATGGATTTTTAAAAAAATATTTCCAATAAGCTTACTTTACAAGTTTTCATGTTTATTTTTAATCAAATTCTTTTAGTTTATAATTATATGACATGTTAAGAATAGAAAATGTTTTTAAAGTAGAAAGGATATTTTACTCAAGAATGGAGTTAAAGTGTTTTATCAAACTTATTTTCCATCTAAGATAATATAGGGTTCTGTTTCTATACCTATCATAACATTGATTTGATTATGTTGTGATGGAATTATTTTTATGAAATTATTTATATTATATGAATTGTTTTATGATGCCATGTTGTTTAAGAATCCCATTTTTATTACATGGGTTATGCAATGGTGTATGATTTATGATTTTGTGGAATACATAAGAATGGTATCATTATGAGATGGGTGGGACCTATATCTCCCTCCAATGCATTGGGTAAAGATTTTATATCTCATGAGATAGACATGGCTGGAACGGCTAGTTAAACCGGTTCAGTGAAATAGGACTGAAACGAGGAATAAACTCGGTTCAGAAATGGACTTTGTCCACTAAGAGAGTATTGGAAATGAGTCTTGACTAATAAGAAATGGATCTCTATGATTATGTGTGTACGCCAAAAAGTTTCAGGTTTTATGTTATGATTACTGGGATTACATTTCACTGCTATGATTTACCCCATGTTATGATATTATGATCTCTTTTGTAGGTTAGGATTTACAAAATGTTATGTTCTTATGAATATGATGTGATTGATATTTCTTTTATTTAGCCTTACTGAGCATTTGAGCACCCCCTTTTATGTTTTCTTTTCCCCAAGATATAAATAATGGTTTTAGGTAAGAAAAAAAGGGAAGATCTTTATGGGGGATACTGACGATCTTTTCACCATGATTAGAAGATTACGTTCCGAGTTTCCAAAGAAACTAAACTATTACGGTCCTTGTGTGTGTGTTTTTGTTATGTACTAAGTATTACGCAAAAGTAATGTAATGTCCATGTACGTCAAGTTTTGGGCCTCTACATGCACTCTCCACTGTGGGCCTCCCATGCTCACACGGAGGCGCTTCCCATAGGGCTAGTTGAAACACTCCGAGTCGAAAGGTCAGTAGTGGTCAGGTCGCGGCCAGCTACTAGGTGTCTGAACTCCCCACGCTCGTCTTTGGGAGGATCGTCTCAAAGAGATACTAGTCGATACTAAAAATGTCACGAAAACCCAAGTGAAAGTATCTCAATGGTCTGCCTCATTATAGGTGTCTCAACGCAATAGACGAAGCTTCAGTCGGACGCCCGGTCTGTGAGTTATTGGCTTTTCCGTCCCAGGGGCCTGGTTGGTTTTTAGGTTCAAACTAACCTGAATGTGCTCTAACTGTGTCCAAAACTCATGTGGGATATTACAATGGAACGATCTTGCTCAAAGATTTCTGTCGTCATGGAAGACTCGTCGATCAGACACCCATAGCCCAAAATATCAGTGAAAAGGTGTATTTGGCCGATCGGCTCCGGACTGGGGTCCGACCCGGTCCGTGGGTCCAACTAGGTCTGTGGGGGCAGCCCAACCCAACTTGGTGGCCCGGCCTGATGGAAGAACTACTCGATGGAGGCCCAAAATGATGGTGGCCCGACTCGGTTGGGTGAAGGCCCATATGGCTCGGCTGGCTTGCGGCCCGCGTGGCCTGCTGCCAGGTAGCTGGCCTGCGTAGCCAGAATACCTGGCCACCCGACTGGCCGTGTGTGTGTGTGGGGGGGGAGGGGGGGGGGGGGGTTAACAAACCCCTGCGTTTCAATCAGAAACAATGCTAAAAACTGGTTCATGTAACCCATGGGACTCAATGGGTCCTACCTTATTCGGTTGGCCGAGCGGCTAGCTGATTACACCCCACCGGCACGGCTCAACGGTGCTGTGCCCCCCCCACCGTGGCTCGCCCTAGGTATGGCCCTTTGTTGGCCTTAGTGTGGCACGACGGGGCCGTGTGCCTCTGTCACAGCTCATCATGGATGCGAATCTCCTTCTATGTGGTGCTGTGGTACTCCACCCTCTTGCCAACACAGTGGCCTTGCGCCGCCGGTTCCTTCACAGTCGTCCTGTCTCTGACCGTCATTCCTTCGCTGCGGTCCATTCCTCCAGCGGCGCCACTGCGCCACAACCATCATCAACAAACAAGAACAAAAAAGAGGGAGGGTCGGTTCATGTTCGTGCTATCCGAGCCCTCCTTGTTACGGGGATATAAATCGGTGATTCACATTCAATAATTTTAATGATGAAGAACAGGTACAAAAACAATTCAAAACCCTGCCTCATTTTTGATTGATCATTGACAGAGTCGCGGGAAAAGGAGAGGGTAGATTTTTAGTTCAACGCATTCTTCACGCACTCCCAAATCTCAAGCTTCAGCATTGAAAAGATTTAAATTGTGACGAATTCAAAGATGGAGTTATTCGCATTCTTCGTTGGAGAGTTCTCCTCCTTTCCCAAGCTCCACCAAAAAGATTCTGCCAACCAAAATAAAATAATATCATATCCTTTATTTTAATGGTTGGAATTAATTCAAATGGATTCAATTAATTAATTTCAAGGCTTAAATTAATTAATTGAGGGAGTTGGCACATTAAAAATAATGGGGGAAGGTGAAGAGTTTTCATCCCACATAAATGGGGGTTAAAGGGGGATTTAATGCCCGGGTAGCCCCCACCTTAATTATCCTCCCCAGGGAGGTTAGGCTCGGGTGGGCCCCACCAACCTTACCTCCCATGGGAGGTTAGGGTATGGTGGCCCCCACACCCAACCTCCACTTGGAGTATTTAACCACCACAAAAAAAATTAATCCTCGTATTTTTATTTAATTTATATAAAAACCCAAAAAACAAACTTACATTCTCGTTAGAATGCAACTGAGGTGAAGGTGTCACAACGGAATCATCGACGTGGTGTGTTCAATGGTGCCCTTGGATTTCGGTTCTGAGCACCGGTTCAATAGTTATAAAATCCCACTCGCATGTTTACTGAACGTACCCGAAACAAACTTCAGAAACTGATTCTCGGCACACCGGGCCTCATAATCAAGTGTCTTAAATTTTTAAAGACTTGAAAAAATCCCATAAATTTAAGGAAAAACATTTCCACAGAATTTCCGGGTCTTTAAAAATTAATATCCAATGAATACTAGTATTTAGTTTGTGTATAACTAAAAACATAACCCCCATATACATACAACCTTTTTAATTTCTTGAACATATCGTAGTTGTGGTTTATCTTATGGTAAATTCACTTATACTCTCAAAAAGAAATGAATTGTTCCATTTTATACTACGATGAATGTACATCCCAGAATAAATCTATGTTCCCACCACTTCAAAATATTAGTTCATGATTTCTCTTACTGTGAAGATGAAATCTAGAATCCAATAATTGGAGATGCAGTGTAGAGGAATTAGTTGAATCATATAGTAAATGTAAAATGGGTAAATCAATAGATAGAAGTAGTGATTATTGATGACGAATAAATTATGAACAATAGCTAAAATAATTATTCATGATTTTACATTTGATAAATTTTAGGTATGAATTTTTATCATCGTGGGATCAATGTATAAATTTAGCATCAATTGTAGAATGAATCTATTTTGATATAAAAATTAGCACAAAACATATAGTTGTATTCCTCACGGTGATTAAAACACAAATTTTTTATATTTTAAATTCATTTTTCTGATATTAATTAATTTTTTTAAACATAATATTAAAATTAACAAAGGGTGGAATTTTTTGATTTTTAGGAAATGATTGATTATTCATTGAAAATATTAAATAGAGTTTTTTCCAAAATTTAAATTTATTTTAACTAAATTAACATTACATTTTGCGTTATGTCCTAAAATAAAAAAATGATTCATTTATTCATTATAAAATAATATACATTTTCAATTTTTTAATGTAAGTTAATATTATACTTATATAATCAATTATTTTTAAAAAACTACTTTTCAATGCTTTTTTCAAATTAATATTAAATTTAATTTATAAGAATTATATTAATAAATCATGACTAATTGATGAAATTTTTTTAATAACAATGATAATTAAAGTAAAAAAGAAACCATTATTTGAATTAATTTTTTATAGTAACCATGATAAATTTATATATTTCTTAAAGTTAAATTAGAAAATTAATATTAATAAAGAAAATGAAGGAAATTTATAATCTTCTAAACACCGTCTAATTCTTAATTGGAAAGGAATAATTTTCAAATATCCTTAGAAAATTCAAATATATGGATTTTTGGTTCTGTTTGATATTGGTAGTGACATTTATATTATTTTAACAAAATCGAATTCCAAAATGTTACTTTATTTCATTAAATTTAATTTATATATTCAAAAAATAAAAATAATACTTAATTGACTAATATAAAATAATATTTTTTAAATAAATACATTATTTTTTTCATTGAAATTTATTTGAAATTCTTAGTGATTGAATAATTTTCATAAATTCTTGTGCAATTCCAATATATTATTTTGTGAATTAATTTAAAAATAAAATAAAGGATTTTAAAAATAATAAAGTAAACCAATTTTGTTGAGATATAGTCTCCCTCTAATTATATATATATATATATATATATATATATGATATTTTCATGTTGTTTTAAAACTAATATTCTAATTACAAGTAATTCATGATGTCATTAATTAATAACTAAGTGAATACTATTAAAAAATTACATTGTTTATATTTTAAAAAAATACGATTTTATTTAATTATTTATGAATTAACAAATATCGAAATAGTACAACTGGTATAACATATTTTATTAAATTATATCATTTTCCCTTTAATGAGAAAATTATTACCTTTAATTAAAAATTATATCCATTTAATATTTCAAAAGTTGTTACAAAAGTTAATATTTAAAATAGTTAAGTAAGGGGTTAAACAAAAAATAAGAATAAAAAAGACCCAAAAAACTATCTAAATTTAATTGGATAATGAAATTTCATCATTATAATCCTTTTAACTTAATCTCAACCAAGGTATATTATATTTGATTGAGAATGAATTAATTATATTTTAATCATTTTAGAAATTACGAGTGTGTCTTAACCCTCTTCTATAAAAAAACCCCCTTCTCTCAAATAATCACCCTGAATTGATCCGTAAATCACAACCAAACCCAACCAATTTCCCATATCATAATATATATCAATTTTAAAGAGTTACTTATCATTCTAAGAACCATGCCTTGTTCCCTAATAATAAGTTCTAATGGAATTCTTCTAAAAAATAGGTAATCTTAATTTTCAATACATTCATGTATATTTATTCATTTTCTTATTATTATTGTGTTTTAAAAATCCTAAAATAATATATTGTGTGGTAAATATACTAATATTTCGTTTTTTTCATGGTAGAAACATTTCCACCCCTATTCCATTTGATAAAAAATGAAAACATCGCAAGTGCGTAAGTACGACTTACCATCTCCATGTATTATGGTAGATCATTTTTCATTATAGTTTTGAGTAGATTTTTTTAAGTTTTGAAATAGTATTTATATATGAATATTGTGAAATAATTATACTTCCATAATAATAACATCATATTTAACTTCTTACCTTCTAATCTTCTTGAAAATAAAAATGACACTCCAGCGTACATGAGGACTTCCACCTACAAGATGATGTATGATCCATTTTTCATTTACTCTTCACATAGATGGTAATAAAGAACAAATTAATGGATATATATGTTATTTATTTCATAATTTTAATTACATAGATGATTGAACAATATTCTAACTATAAGGACAAGATCTTCCATGACAAGACATGGATGTTAAAATGCAGTAGTCAACACCTAAAAAGATAATATTGAAGTATTGTAAATGAAAAAATTATATTTTATTTTAATAGGTTTATACAGAAATAAATAAATATATACCTATATATATTTATTTAAAAATAATATGATGTATACAACTATTATACATTTGGTTAAAGAATATTTTTCTAATTGAAATGTGAGGTAATGGATTTCATCTCGATTTCACACTCTAGGGACATATTTGGTATTGTCCATCTTTTAATTTTTAAGTATTGTATATAAATATAATTTTATGTGTTTAATGTGAATATATAATCATTTATACTGATTAATTTGTCATCGAGTTAGAGTTTAAAAGTTATAAAAATTGTCTATATTTACATTAAAATCACAAATTATTAGGGGATTACTTATATTTTTATTGAATTAATGTTACAATTTATCCTTCAAAATATCTAATCATTATGTTATTAATTATAAATTTTATGATTTTTCATATATTAATCTATTTTTACTTATATTTAAAACATAAATGAAGAAATTAAATCTTTAAAATAAGAAATTGACTTTTTTTGACCATTTATATTTATCATCGACGTCCATAGTTTTATATATTATTATAAAAAATACCTTTTTATTTTTATAAATTTTATATTAAGGGATGTTTTATTGTCCTTAAAATTTAAAATGTTTTGAAGGAATCATTACAATTAATTTATAGTCATTTTCAACATTCTATTCCAAATATCAAAATCAATGTTTCATTTAATTTATAAGTTTTTTACAAATTTTCCATCTTCGAGAACTTATTTAATAATTTTTTCATATTCTTTTATATGTTTTCAATTATTTATTAAATTATTTATTTGATTTATTTTTCTCTACCACATCCATTTATTCTAAAAAATAAATGAATTTACCAGAATATATTTACCATCTCTTATTAATTTTGAAGTGGCTAAATTTGTCTTAAAGATTTAACTTTCTTGTAATTTATAGAAATTAAATTTATCATAAATATGAATATTATATATATTATATATTTTATTATTTCTAAAACACCATCCATTTCATGGTACGTTGTTTTACATTGAATGTTAATTTAATGACTAAAAAATTTCGATATTCTGTATTCTTTTCATGTTACAATTATTTGTCGATATGGAAAATTATTAAATAATTTAAATTAACATTAAATATATTAATAATGGATATTAAATTCAGTGACATATGGGGAATATATTTATAAATATTTTAGATGGAACTATACTTCTTAGGTGAATAATTGGTATGTCATATTACTTGAGATTGTGGTATATAAATACACATATTGTAATCATCCAAGGAACGAGACAATTAAAAATTGATATATCATGATTTCTAAGATCATACTTTAAATAATTACAAAATTTATTAATTTATAATTAACCTATTATTATTATAGAGAATACATCATTTGTAATATATATTGATGCCTTTAGAGGTCATGTAATTTATTAAATTGCATGTTTTTTTCTTGTTATTGACCTTTTCAAATTTAATATTCAATATTTAATCAAAATTATTTCCATTTTACAAGACTATTCATTAACATTTAATATTACCCCTATTTTATCCTCTTATAAGGATATAAAAAGAAATCACTGAATGAGTTTCATGGATGTTGAACCTTTTCTTTTTTTGTAGGTCTTATATTTAATTACCACTTTAAAATGGGATTCATGTATTTATTATCATATTAAGATTGATAATCTAATCCATGCAGCTAGAAAATATAGCCTATATATTATGTCATTTTGATAATGTATACATTACCTATCAGATACTGAATTTGAGAAGTTTGAGAAGGAATAATTTTTTTCTCCACTATTATATGATGGAGAATGACAACATTGTTGACCTTCATTACGATGGTGTGGCTAGTCAATGCTTGTTTATGATAAATAATATCATGCACATGGATAAATTTGAATAAATATAGTGGAAAAAATTATGATGTTATTTACCAATATGTATTTCCCTTGAAATCATTGAAAAATGATGATGTGAAATTTCATAGACAATTAGAAAATGTGGGTCAATTTTTCAATAATTATGAGTTAAATGTCAAAAGGAATTTATGATAATCCTCATATTTTTTAATTGAAAATTATAGATACATATATAGGTTATTTATGAAATAAAATAGGACATTTCATATGATTTATATATCCATACATTAGGAGGGATCCAACAGTAGTCAAATGTTCACTTTATGTAGGTATATACTTGAAATAATAGTCTATAGGTTATAGATATATGAAATGAAATATTGAGTTTATGGTGGATTGAATGAAAAGGAATAATGAATAAATATTCATCTACATGTTTAAAATGTCAAAAGAAACATAAATTAAATTTCATTAATGGGACAAGGAAAAGATTCAAATGTGGGATAGTGTTCCACAAATCGATTTACTGTCAATGAGTCATGAAAAAGAAAAATAAATAATGCAGGAATTCAAGGAACCTTCCAATTCATGATGCATGGTTCAATTGGTAAACAATAGTGAGAAGTGTGACTATAATATCATGTGTACCAAAAAATATGTATTCAAGTGTAATATATGAGATCAAACACAATAGATAAAAGGCCAAGGTAATTCTTATTCCATCTCCACCAATGAGGTACAAAATTAAAATAATGTCCTTGAAGGTACACTTCATAATCAATAAATAATGGTAAAATGTAATATGACTAGTTTTCAATACATTAATTAATATCATGTATGTTTTCACAAACTATTGCATCTGAACCCTCATATATGGATGTATAGAAACCATTGAAGAACCTAGGCGTCTAATCAATACAACCTAATTGATTCATTCTTCTAATGTTTTTGTATGCTGAAAATTCATCTATAAAATCATGAAATCCATATCATGGGGGAATTTAGAACTATATTCTACACGTATTATATCCCATTACATACAGATTACCTAAACTAGCTTGAAATGGATATCATATTCTATATTCCAAAACAACCATTGTCCATGTACAAATGAGATGAATATAATGAATCTCCGTTGGAAAATACCTCAATTATGATGGTATATATACTCTAGGAACAATAATAACCTTCCAAAATACTTATGTCATATGAATTAAAAAACCACAATGAAATTACCAATGTAATGTATTATACCAATGTATATCCAAAAAGAGATACCCTTCCTTCCCCAAGATTATCACGTATATTTGTCATTAATTCTTATATTTAAATCTGGTCATATCACCAAATTACAAGATAATGGCACCCTAATCAAACATTATGAGACAATGAAATAAATATAATGGAATTTAGAAAAATGTTTCATATTCCCTAGTGAATGGATTTGTGAATCATATGTCATAGTTTTCCTAAAAAAGGATCTATAAATGTGGTTGTGTATCGATTACCCAAAGCTCAATTAAATTACCATAATAAAATAGTATATATAAAAAGTATTTTTGATATTTTTGATTAACTACTACAATACAATTACTTCAAAAATATAGATATTTTTTGGATTTCATCAAACAATGGTATATAAGCATGGTATTTATAAGATGACATTTAATACATGGCTTGAACACAATGAGTTCACATTTAACAACTAGAATCTCAGAACATCACAATGATTTATATATTTTTTGGATATCATAAAATAAAGGTATAGAGGATAGATATTTATAAGATGACCTTTAAAACATGGTATGAACACTATGAGTTCACATTTTTTCCTTATATACTTATTGATTCTGCTGAAATATTCATGGATTTTAATAATGTTGTCTTTATATTCAACCTTGGATAAAATGTGTTGTTATTAATGATGTTTTTATTATTTACCCAAACAAAAATTTGGAAATAAAAGTTAATCAATAGATGAGACTACATTAATTTGGAAGGGAAAAAATGTAAGCTATGTTTATAATATGTGACTTTTAGTTGAAGGTAGTAAAATTTTCTTGGAACAAGATCACAGGAGAGGTAATTTCTATAGATCCCTCAATGATAAAGGTAATTAAGGATTGGTCCAGACCATCAATTTTCATAAACATCTAGAATTATCTTATCTTTATGAGGTTTTAATGGCGATTTCTTAGAAATACTCCTGATTTAATATCATTCAAACTATTTAAACATAGAG
Source organism: Viscum album (assembly GCA_963277665.1). Classification (NCBI taxonomy): domain Eukaryota; kingdom Viridiplantae; phylum Streptophyta; class Magnoliopsida; order Santalales; family Viscaceae; genus Viscum; species Viscum album. The sequence continues at coordinate 4,798,591 of CAUJRU010000001.1, forward strand.
TGGGGTAATGTTATCCAAGATGGAAGAATGTGAGTAAATGGTAATGGATCTCGAGATGAGGCTAATCACTAAACACATACACACAATTACATTAAGTGAAGAAGGTTTTGTGATATATATTAATTCTTGAAAAAAATTAATGGGTTGTGCGCTCTTGGAAAATTATATAGTTGTTGACTGTGCCTCATGATAGTTAGATATTCATTAGAGAAACTACACATCACATGATCTAGTGTTAGAATTTGTGATATTCTCTTTGATGTTTTTGAGATTCTACAAATATGGTGAGAGGTTTACATATATACAGATCATAACATCAAAAATAACATATTTACTATAAAAGTGTTTATCATAAGTCAATAATTACTATTATAGTAGATCAAGGGAATTGATTTCTAAATTTACAACCATATTGAAATGGAGATCGTAGTCGATAGTGCTCCTAGAAGAAAACATATTCTACATTATTCATGATGAATATTTACAAGGACCCCATATTCAGGGATATTTATTAGATGGTCCTTGAATTTATAATTATATGTAATACATTTATCATGACCAAAATGGTGATCTAAACCCCTATCCTTAGAAATGTCATGTCGGATCAAAGGGATGGATTAGGGATTCAAATAATCGTTAATATAAGTATTCAAGGGGAAGATTCATGTATTCCAGTTCAATGAAAATGTTTTTATTTTTTGGAAATATAATTTTTGTTCCACAATCAATAGATATAAAGTGAAATTTATTGAATAATGCACATTTCACATATTTCTCTATCAACATTGGATGAATTAATATTTATTGTGATCAATGAGAGGTATCTAGTGGGAAACAATGAAGAAGGAGATCATTCATTAAACATAAATGTGTTTTATAAGTGGATATGTTAATGTATAATGAATATATTCTTATTGGATGATTATACCATTTCCCATTCCCACATTGAAATGGTGGAACAACACTTTGGATTTTCTCACATGCATTATGAAGACATTCAAAGGAAACCGTAAGATATGTTTCATCGTAGATCAAATCTCTAATAATGATCAATTTATCACTATTTAGGATGATATATCACATAAAAAAAGATAAGATATTTGTAATTGTTGTGGGGAGGTTTCAGGAAGAACCTCTTTTCAACCACCTCAAATCGTGATCCAATTATAACATTTTAATTCAATAGAAATATTCTATATGGTATGAATATTAAATTGAATGTCAGTACGTCCCATCACCCCCAAATTGATGTTTAATTAGAGATCACTATCCAGAAATTTGATGAAATAATTAATCTATACTCAATGAAATCTATTGGTTAGTGGGTTGAACATCTCCCATTAGTTGAGTTCTTAAACAATAATAGCTTCCACATGAAAATTAAAATGAATTCAAAAAATGTTTTTTATTGATACTATGTAGAAAACCTACATTTTAGGATTAATTTTATAAATTAATATCATATATACCATCTATTGCACAAGATATAATATAAAATTATCAATCTATCTAACAACAATAAAATTATGATTTTAATCAATAGAGGATCTATGTTGCCAACCATTGAATGGGTTGGCAATTTAAAATAGGAGAAAAGGATTTATTGCTAATGTCATCATGGAAGAGGGTCATGATATTTGGCATAAAATTGAATCTTATCACTATGTTCAATATCCCATTTGAGATACTTCATTTTATTGGAGATTTTTCCCGTCAGGTATCACTTCATCCAATCATCGCTAATGATCATGATGTATTCCACATATATCTGTTGAGGAAAAAATTCAGGATACCTCACATGTACTAAATTAGTAGGTGGTACATCATAGTGCATAACCTCACATATATAGATAAGTTGATGAAGATATTGGGCTATATATATAATTTTCTATAAAACTAGAAAACTCACCTTATCAATGTATTAGGGAGGAACTCGATATATGAAGAGGTGACGTGGGAACTAGAGGAAACATTTAAAAAAGTAACACTCAACTATTGTTAATCATGAATATGAGTTGAAATCATATGGATGATATTTCATATTGTGAGAATTAAGTAATTTTATAGACATTAGATATTTTATTTTTCTTAGAATTAGTGGGTGTAACATTTTACTAAATAGTATTATATGGATAAAACCATTAGAGAAACTAAAAACAATTTATTTCATTAGTTTATATAATTACATTAGCCATAAGAAACCACGAAAATTAAAAAAAATTACATTTAAAAAAAGAATATATTAAATGTAGAATGGGAAAATATGGATTGTTCCAATTAACAATAATCATATCCCTCCTGATCAACACTATGGAAAAAATAAAAAAAGTATAGGCATACCGACTGAAAATATCTAAATCATAAATATTGAACCTCGATAAATATTTTACATTTTCATTTATGAAATAATGAGGTGGTAATTATAGGATATAATGTGACTATTTTAATAATAGTGTAATTACTAAATTAGTAACTTAACCATTTTTAATAGTAACCTGACTATTAATGACAATAACATAACTGTTAGAATAGTAATTTAACCTCAAAATAATAAATTTCCTATGAAACAATTTATTCAATATAAATTTATTAATATACAAAGAGGATGGGGACTTGTCCATAAAACCAAGGCACAAATATTATAAAAGAAAGATATTACAAAATTCTAAATGACGGAAACATATTAAAATCTTTGTTATAAATGGGGAGTATATTCGTAGGAGGATCTTCCAACCAAATGATATTTTGATTGATCCCCTTGTTGGAAAGGCTATCAAAAACCATGTTGGAATCGCAATAAATATGAGTGATTATGAAGTTGATGTCGATAAGCGAGGGAGTGTAGTCTATCCAATGTGTGGTGATAACAAACACAAGGTGTATCACACCATTCCTTATCTCCTACACGATGGTGGTCGAATATCTCTCGATATTGAGGTTGTTCCAACCATGATGCTAAGAAAAAAAATGGAATGATTCATACTGATCATCTCCATCTCCAAAGAAGTAGAAAAGGCACAACTACCATAAAAGCAGAGGAGGATCTGACCCAGATGTTTCCTGAAGATGGAACCGTAGCCTTTAGGGCCCATATTTCTTTTGGATGCACCATCCACAATGTCTTGAATCCATCAAGGTAATGGAGTGCGCCAAAAAACATCAAAGGTACGTTAGGGTAGGCAGAAGTTTCCATCAACACAAAGATGTCACAGAATGCTATAATCATTCACCGTGTTATTGAAATGGACCTTTTGGATCGATTCATATTCACCTATGGCAATGAGGATCCACATACGACCTGAATTATGGCTAAATGAAAAAATTTTATGAATAATATAATTTCTATCATACCAGATCACATGAAGAATATCAACTATAGAAGCAAGAAAAGGGTTCTTAATCTATTGAGATATATCCATATCTGCATATCTCTATAGTTGATATTTTAAAGAGAAATAATTCAACCATCTGTAGTCATAGTTGTTAAACAAATATTCAAAAGATCATAATAAGTGTCATAAGAAATAAATAGGTTGTTGATATATTATCTTGGTGGATTACAGAGGAATCATTTTGAAAAGATTTGAATTCCATGTAATTGTAGGTGATCATTCATGGGGATCTTTTTTTGTGCCAGATTTAAAATAATATTATGTCTCGAAGGATTGGTCGAAGGATTATCAAATTTTTTAATCCAACCAAAATCACATTTCGAGTTACAAAAAAAGTGGTTGTTAATGTTTTTATAATTGAGAATACCATTATGATTGAGTTCCAAAATTAAAAAATAATCATTATTAGAGAAATGGTAGTTTCTAATGGCATTCGTAATGGCGTTTAGGAGAAGATAATTTTTGGGATTTAAGAACATATCTGATAGAAGGGGTGGCATTTACAAGTCATTGGTCAGGAGGGACCATGGAGATTAACGGACTGCTAGTCTAATAATCATACTAGAAGTTCATAGAAGAATCTCAAGAGACCATCCATATAGCAGTGTTCATAAAGGTTGAAAAATGATTTCATTATGGATGGCCTAATATTGGAGGTGGGAAATGTCGAGTTGCATTTATTATGTTTTTTAGAGAGTCTATTTTTTAGAAAAGAAACAGAGTCAGATTTATTATAGAGAAGATTCCAAGTGAGACTGGCATGAAGATCCTCATTAAAGTACATATGATTTTTTATTTATATACCACCTTTGTAAATGGTTTTTCAATTGTTCAACCAGGGGATAGTTACATGGTTCCTTCCCACAGTTCTTCCAGTCCAAATAAAATTTTTGATTGAGATATTAATGATTTTTATTATACTAGCAGGACATTTGTAGAACATCATAGTGTAAGAAAATTTGGAAACAACAGTATATTTGAAAAGGCATATTATACAGAGTATGGGTAGAGATTTACCTTTCCATGAGGTTAAATGGGTAAGAACATGGTCAACAATAGTAGAGAAATGACAGTATTTGGGTCACCCACAAAATATTGGGACACCTAGGTATGTAAAAGTCAGAGAGCCCTATTTAATACCTAGGTAATTTACCATATTTCACTTCCTGTTTGGGGGAATGTTTTTTCCAATGTAGATAGCATATTTTTTCAATCTAATGGATTTCCCAGTAATCTTCTCATAGAGAGTAAGAGCATTTTTTAGGTTTCAAATGTTTCTTTTATAACCAAGAAGAAAAAGACTAATGTCATCAACATACAAAAGGTGGGTGGTGGCATTAGCATTTCTTTAGATAAGAATGGGATTGAGTTTGTTTTGATCAATAAGACAAGTGAGCAAGCTACTGATATAGTCCTATGAAATCGAGAAAAGGACGGAAGAGAGGGGTTACCTTATCTAACACCATTGGTGCATTTGAAGTTGCCACAAGGGGAGATGTTGATCAAAGTGGAAATGGAGGCCATGTTGAACAATGTTCTGATATTAGTGATAAATGATTCATTAAAAACAAAAGAATGAATCACCATGAAAATAAATTTCCAATCCTTGATACCAAAAGCTTTTTTTGATGTCTAATTTAATGGAAATATTACCACCTCTGGTAGCTTTGTTTAAAGTCTTAATACACTCTGAACAAGGACATATGCAATTTTGAATGGATCTACCATTAATAATTCCAAATTGATTCCAGGAGACAATTTTTTATACTATAGTTGAATGTATGTTAGCAATGATTTTGTGATAATTATATAAAGTGTGTTAATAAGTGCAATGGGCCTAAAAAAGTGAATTTATGAATCATTGTAAAATTTATTAATTAAAGAGAGGAATTGGGAATTTGGGCCATGAAGGAGAACACCATTAGAGAAAAAAGATTTAACATGTTTGCATGCATCAAATTGTATAACGTCCCAATACTGTTGAAATAATCCATTGTTGAATCCATTAGTACTAATAGAACAATTATGATTAACACTAAAGAAAGTGTCCTTAATTTCATGATCAAGAGTAATGTTGAGAAGAATGTTGTTGTCATCATTATTGACCACCATTGCTATGATCATAGGTATGAGGTCCTTGTTATTATCGGGTCCATTAAATATATATGAAAACTAAGAGACAATATGATTAGGAATATCATCATCATTGTCTAAAATTCTATCTCCGTGCTTTAGAGAGGCTAGCTGTCTGCATGATTTTCTATCTCATTGATTGGAGTTATAGAATTTAGTGTTTCTATCAGCTTCGTATAACCATTTAACTTTGAAGGCTTGTTTCTTCATATTCGCTTGATAAGTGAGTAAATAATTGATCATAACCAAGATATTGACATCATGGTTCATATTAGTGTTGAAGTCAGATCTAGTATTAATGGTTTGAATTCTATTAAGTTCATTTTCAAGTAAAACGATTTTATCGTTAATTTTATTAGCATGAGAGCTAAAACAAATTTTGAGAATCTGTTGAAGAGATTTTAATTTGATAGTACAAATAAAGGATCATTGAAATGTGTCAAGGAAATCCAAAAATTCTTAATGATATCAGTGCATTTAGTGTTAGAGAAACATACATTATTAAACCTGAATGGAAAAGATATTTTCATAGTTTTTGTGGAGACGTTAACAAAAATAGGGTTATGGTCAGAATGAAACTTGTGGAGGGTGGTGCTAGAGATATTGTCCCATTTATCGAAAGGAGATATGTTCGTGATGGCTTTATCCAATTTCGAAGAAACCATACTGTTGAGTTTTTTTATACCTTGTGTATCTGGAAGCAGTGAGATTTATTTCAATAATGTTATAGTCTTCAATCAAGTTTTTAAATTATCCCCTGCAGGTCATGGCATGTGGGGGTCCAATTTTGTAACTTGAATTGAGAATAGAATTAAAGTACCTATTTAAAACCAATGGTGTGTAAATGATTATAATCTATGTTATAAAGGTCATCATAGAGGAGCCTTCATTATTGGTACCTATTCTTGGCATAAATAAAGAATCATATGATATGAGTTCCATCAAAAATAAAATCACAAGTGATGGATTATTCTGAAATGTTACAAATGATAACATTTTGGATGTAGGTGTGTGAAAAGATCCAGAGAGAATCAAAATATGAGGAGTTTTTTGTGGCTCCAATAATGGAGTAAACATATTGACATAATTATGGATTGACCAGAAGATTGTTTAATATCATATATGTGTCATTTATGTTTTATAAAAATCTTCTCGAATCCATAAATGTGTTTTATTAAAAATATTGTCTATAGTATTCCATTACAATATTATTTGGTAATTTCAACCTTTCTATTTATTTATAATAATAAATTACATTGATAATGTTTCATAAAATTTTCAATCAATGTAATGAAATTAAAATATATTTTATAATGTTGAAATTTTTACTATTAAAATTTTTACCATAGGAATAATATTTATTCTATGTTATAACTAGAAAAACATTCTCCTAAAGTATAGATAACCCATAAACCTTCCATAAAAAACCACTTAGATTGAAATTAACTAGGCCAGTGTTTATCCCAAATACACTCTATTAATTCCCTTATCACCCATAGGGATATTATTTTCTATTATGACTCAGGGAATCGAAGGTGTTTTCTACCATATAAAAGAAGAAACTCCAAAAAATGAGTGTATTTTCATCAACTTTCCTTCACATGTTATTATTTTACTATTATTTTTATAATTTTCTATACCATATCAAAAAATATTAATTGGTTAATATGAAAAAACAATTTTATTTATAATTGCACAATTTAATAGATATATTTATGATGTATTTATATTTTATACACCTCTTTCTTCTTCATTAGATAATATCAGATTAATGCTTTGACAACCACCAATGAGGATATTTCCAAACAACTTAACATCAACACCATTATGTATTTGTTATATATAATTATTTATTATATTTAAATGAATAAATAATTTAATATTAACATTATCTATATAATAAATCTTATGTGTATTTTCCCTTGAACAAAAATAGAAAAATCGATGAAAATTGTATATGTTTATGGAAACATTGACATCAAAAGTACTCACCATTTCAAATGAGTATTATATAATACAGTGGATTATTTTTGTTTTTCAAGAGTGACTGAAATTATGGAAATCAACTTATTTATCCATATAATAATAATAATATTTTTATTAAATAATATACAAAGAAAAAATGAAGTAATGGTTCATTTTGGGCACAAGGACTATCAAAAACGATACCTTCTTTTTCGAACCTACCCTTATTAAAAATTTATTAAAATTATTTTATTTTCCATTGATATTCATACCATTTTATTACCTTCTCTATATGTTTATATACATATTTTACACATATAATATTTTTTCAATATAATTTACAATCCATTTTTTCGTGATTCCTTTAATTTTTTAAAATATCACATTGAATCCGCTCATATTGATTAATTTTTATTTAATAATAATGATATTATTTGTAATATTATTTTCATTACATAATTTATTACACAAATAGTTATTGTTGAATTTTTTTAAAAACCATTCTAAAATAGATTCCTTTCTGTGGGTTTGTTTCCAGAAAATGATTGTTATACTCTATCATTCAACGTAGAATGTGTAATTATGGGAATATTAAAATTTGAAGAGGGGGAAATTAATTATGTTGACCTATAATTTATTTTTTAATGAGAAATATATCAGTAGATGGTTTTTATTATTCATGATCACGATTCTATCTATTTTAAAATTTTTTATTTCTCAATTTATGGAAATATGTAATGCATGGACATGATGAAATATTTTCTGAAAATTAAATGATTAAATTAACCTATATGTTATTATTTTCCATTATTATGAATATTATATACTCCATGATGTTGGGAAACTTTTCTATTATTATTCTGATTAGGATCCTATGATTATGATATTATGAAGTTGATTATCCTTACCCTGAAATAATGATTCATTTCAATCATTAATAAAATGTTATTCATCCCATTAAATTGATTTTTTCACACAATATTCATTTAAATATATCTATAGGTGACTAGATGTTCTTTGTAGATTGTGAGATCTTTTTGGTGGAAAAATTATAATTATTGTAATGTTTTTTATTTGTTATAATTTATATATTCACGTAATTTTCCCTAAACAGTAGCACTTAAAATCATTAATTGTAACACTATTATGTTATTTATATTGAAATATATTGGATAATATTGTATGAAGGGCTAGACCCCTATCAAACTATATTAAAAATAAAATAAAACATAACTAAAAAGGAACCCAACATCCATAAACGAGGTCTACCTCTTAAACCCACCATGACACCCAATTGAATATATAACTAATATATGTTTAAATTGATTAATAAAAAAATAAAATATATGGGAACAATATCTAAGTTGCGATACTCAGATATGTTATACTAGCTATAGGTCCACTTAAATGAAACTCCTACATAGCTGACCAAAATTCTATTATTGTGCTTCCCCATAATCTAGAGGCCTCTAACTATAATATTGGGGTAAGAGTGCGATATTGGGGAGAAAATACCCTTATTTCATAGTTACAATAGTGATAATAACAGCACATCATCCAAGGTAGTCAATAAGAAGTTTGAGGAAGAAGTGAATAAACTGAAAAATAAAATTCAATAAAAAAATGTAATGATATAAAGTCACATTCAACCATGATATACAGAAATAATTGATTTCCCACTGATCATTCAAATATATATATATATATATATAATTACATAAATAGAAATTAAATAATAGTATATTTCTATACTACTAAAATGAAGACATACCACGTAAATAATCACCACATATGTTTTTGATCCATACTACTTGATCATTACTAAGGCATGGCCCTAACATTTCGTGAATAATTGTGAATGTCTAGTCTTTTTCCAAAATGTAATGGAGGACATAGCAGGGTAAATGTGAAAAAAATAAAAATGGAACCACCAATATAATTCCATATATATCAAGATATTTTAGTTTTATATTCATGCGATCATCAAATTTAGATAAAATAATAAAAATTATATATTCAATGTAAAAGTCAAGATCATACATGGAATTCCCACATAAAGTGCTTAACCTAGTTGTAAAACAACCTGAAAAAAAATTATGAAGTTGTTTCAATTCAATGGGTCTCTGTTTCTGGTCAAAAGGGAAATGTGTCAAAATGTATATCTTGATATTTACATGTGTATATATATATATATATTAACATACTTTATATAAATATATACAAACATATTTAAATACATGATTAATGTGTGAAATGTCATAAATCAATAACATTCAATCTTTGGGTTTAATAATGATCTTCTATACATCCAGTGAAAATGGAATTGATATAGATGTAACACCACTCAATCAATTTATTTTTTTGTTGATCCATGAGTTTAAAATACAATTATATAAAACATGCATCATACATCAATGGGATAGTCTCTAAGAATGATATATTACCACAGGGGGATACATGTCTTAAACTTAAGGTCACATGTTCTCACCTCCAACCACAATAAGATTATGTATTATAATTATGAACAAGAAATCCATAAAATATGTAATTGAGATGGATTTCATACAACTCATATTGTGAACCTACACTTTTAGACATAACAATACATGATTTTAAGCCTAATTATACATTAGAATACAATTGAAAGATCGTGAATCCTGGTGTCTTTGAATACTAGGTACATAAAACACAAAACACAAAACCAAATATAACATTTCATTATTTAACTGAAATAAAGGGTCCCTAACTTCCATTTTTTTCATAAATTATCATAGGATAACCTGGGAATAACATGAACAAATGGATGAGCTAAATATCCTAGTAAGGTAATAAACAAAAGAATAATGCTTTAGTATATGGGTTACACGGCATAACATAATGATTTAAAAAGGCATGGAACATTTGGAATCCTAACATATAAACATGGGAACATAAAACATGAATTCATTTTAATGTGGAAGCAAGTTAAATCATGAAATTATCATGATTCAATGCTCATTTCACATAGAGGATCACACATCAAGGTTAACCACCAAGACTGTTGCACATTGTAGCATGAGTAAAGGCTAACCTCCAAAACCGTTGCACATTTCGTCTCATGAGACTAAAATTTAACCAATTAATTTGAGCGCTATCATGGTGCACCAATCATAACATGTTCATGTATTTTCATTCCACATATAGAATCATACATAAATTATCAGAAACATAAGTGCACCCATTGAAAGAAATGGGTATCATAATCATGTCCTAAAGCATAATTAATGGACGTATTATAAAAGTGTCCATGAAAAAAAGGAATTAGAACTTACATTGGAATTAATAAGGTAAAATAGTCATATATTGTGGTAAGTGATTTCAAACCGAAGTGAAAACATTTAAAAAGAGTATTTTAGAATTTTTTAGCAGTAAAACATTTTAGTGCTGTTTTAAGGAAAATAATAACGAGTATTTTATGTAGATAATGGAATAATCGTGTATATAAAACCCAAACAAGATGATCTAAGAAGGTTTTCATAATTAAAAAAAATTATTTTTAGGAAAAAATTTGGCTTAAATAATATGTTAAAATGAATATGTAATTAGGTACGAATTCAAAAATTTCCCTAAAAACATGATTTCTTATTGAAAATTATTGAGGATGGAATCATTTAAAAACATGTATATCCACGAAATAGAATGATGGAAGGATATTAAAAAAATATTTTGGAGCACAGAAATAGTATCTATAAGTTGTACTTGAAATATAAAGGCAACATTTTTTGGCTATGAAGAATGATGTAGCAACCTGAAGGAATATAGGAGGTTCTAATAGCACCCCTTAAGGAATATTGGAATGGTATCAGGTGTACATAGGAGGGATTATTGAGAGATAAATGGTTTTATCATATTTTAATCATCCTGAGGGAATTATAGGGGAGGTTCAAAATCATACCTTGTCATTACAAAATACACATAAAATGGAATAAAATAAAGGATGTTATTGAATATGAGTGATATTGGGAGAATCCCTAAACTTATTTATTATGGTGTTATTCGCATGATATTAATTACCTGAATAATAAAATTATATTAATTAAATAATAATTCCATATCCTATTGTACATTTAAAATTTTTATTATAAAATTTTTAAGACCATTCATAATACTTTTATTTGGTTATGATGTTCAATTTCATTTTTTTGGGTCCGTTGGATTCCTTGGTTTTAATTACCGTTTCACCAATATTCATGTTCGAACACCAATTTATAATAAGAGTGGTTATTAATAATTTATCATATATGAAATTAGTTAACATAAAGAATATTACATTCTTTTAAATTTAATTTGTTTACTTGGAGGGATGATGAATCATTATATAAAATATTACGGATAAACACTCATCTTAATTTGGTGATTTTTCTCACAATTAAATTGTTTTGTATTTATATTTTACATCTAGTATGAAAAGAGAATCTAGAATGAAAAATAATATTAAATATATAATTAATATTTTGATTCAACAATAAAAATTGTTTCATGACAATAATTGAAGATGGTAAGAGAAATTGATAACATGTCATCCTTGAATGTGATAAATTAACTCATCTCAGATGGTGTTTTCATTCCATTGGAATAAAATAATGTGAAGGGAGAGATGATAATGAATTATCCCATTAAACTCAAAAACTTTCCATCAAATTTATGGAACATGATTTTTTATACCATTTGGATGCGGATGGGTTAGGAAATAAAATAGAACAAAAGAACAAGAAAACAAAATTAATGATATGAAAAGTGGTATTTTCCTCTTGATTCAATATTCCTTAACCGCCTCTTAAGGGGAGAGGATTGTTCTTTTGATGAGAAAAAATGATGATGGACATGGCGGGGATCTTGGGGAATGATTTGGGCATAATTTAGGGATGCCAGAAGGCTTGAGAGGAGTGAAGAGAAGAGGGGTGTGTGGGTGGTTTTTATAGTGGAGGGGAGGAGGGTTTTCTGATTATTTTAATAATTAGTTTATTATTTTCCATAAGATGCGCAATAGTAATGATTCTTTTGACCAAAACCAGGAATATGTTCACATGAGTTTGAACCCAAGGTGCTTACATCATCCATACATCTACTGATGAAATCATCATTAATGTATTTATCATTTATCATAAATTATCGTATTTTACTATTAAAAATAAGTCAAGTTTTTCAGAAAAATCCCAAAAAATCACCATGAAAATATTTCAACGTTTATAATCCAAAAATAAAATCCTTTTCCAAAAATAATTTTATAAATATAATTTAAATAATTTTTAATTAAAATCATAATTTACATGAAAAATATGGATTTTAAACTATAACTATTTTTATAATGCTATCAAAAATTACATAAGTTCATATAAAATTATCTGAAAACAATAAGTGTAATGGCCCAAAGCTTGATGTACATGGACATTACATTACTTTTGCGGAATACTAAACACATAACGAAAACAGACACACAAGGACCGTAATAGTTTAGTGTCTTTGGAATGTCGGAAAATAATCGTCTAATCGTGGTGAATGATATTCAACATCTACCATAAAGACCTTCCCCTTTTGTTTTCTTACCTAAATCCATTATTTAAATCCTGGGGAAAATAAAACAAATATAAGGTGATCTCAAATGCCTAGTAATGGTAAGAATAGACAACATAAAACAATTCATAAACATTTGAATGCAAAAAACTTGAACATAAAATCTAAACATCAATATCATGAGCATTGACATAAATCATGGAAGTACATAAGGCACATATCATAAAGGAACATTAATAATGAAAAACTAGCATGGGAATAAAACATGTAATTATGGAATCCATTAATCACATGTTATTATTTTCATTGTTTCCAAGGCATTTTTTCCAGGACCATCTTAGTGGACAATGTCCCATTCTGAATCGAGTTCACTCCTCATTCCAGTCCTGTATCACTGAACCAGATTAACTTGACGTTCCATCCATGTCTATATCATTTGATATTAATCTTTACCCAATGCATTTGAGGGTGATATTGGTGCCACCCATATCAAAATGAAATCATTCTTACTTATGCCACAACATAAATCATTCATCAAAACCCAAATAAAAAAATTTGGTTTCATAAACATCAACCCATCATAACATAGTCCATATAAAAAAATGGATATCATTTCATCATAAGAAAAGTGAAACCATGTAAATCATAGAGACATTATACTTGAAACATACACATATGAAATAATTTAATCTTAGATGGAAAATGATTTTGAAAGAACACTTGAAGTAAATTTTTGAGGAAAATATCATTTCTTATTAAAAATCATTCTCTTTTCACAAAATGACATGAAATTATGAATGAAATGGATTTTGTTGAAAATAGTCATGAAATATTGTAGATTATGTTTCATGAAAATAATGTGTTATGAAACTATAAAAATCTGTTCATGCCGTATAAGTTAAACAAATAATTCTCTTCGTACTTTTGTCAGAAAAGTCATAAAGGTCCTCGTATGGTAAACAAAAGAAATATTCATTTCATAACATGTTTTAAAATTCAGAAATGGGTATAAAGGACTTTAAACATAAATAAGAAAACTTTTAGAAAATATGGACATTGATGATAACAATATCCCGAGTAAATACTTACGAATAAACAATCTTGGATAAGATCGAGATCCGAAAGGTTATCCCTTACCTTATGTCTGATATGCTTCGTATGTATCTAAACCACCTGTATAATGATTTAAATAATGTCCTTGACTTATTAAAGAATAATATTAATTGTTATTATATCATATATGGTTCACTTAGGTATTTATATTACCCGTTCATTTGTCAATTCCATGTTAAGGTAGCATTTTGGGTAAAATCGTTTCATTTATCGTACGTGTTTTGAAATGTTGTTCTTGATATTATTATTAATTATATAATTATTTAATTACTTCTATAACGTAAAACATGATTTATATATCACCTATATTCTGTATATATATATATATATAATAGATAAATAAATGAAATGAAACACACCGTTCTTGGAGAAGGTAGGTCGTATGTACGCATGAACGCTGTTTTCCTTTCCTTATTGACTTAAATGGAAATAAGTAGATGACATATATATATATATAGATAAATAAAGTAGCATTATAATGTCAAATATTTCATTATTATTAATTATATATATTTTATAATCATTCTTGAATGGTTAACAAGGAGAATGAATCTCATCGCGTCGTGGAGACGGTAGTCCGTATGTAGGCACGAGCGATGATATTGTTCCCCTAATTATTGAATTGAATTGGAGTGGATGATATAATATCTCAGAATCATTATGATGTTATAATAACTATTTATATTTAATCTTTACACCCTTATACCCATCCAAGTAAGGTGGTGTTGGAAAAACAGATTACACCACGGCGTGTCGACGGTATTTCCTATGTACGCACGCGCGGTGATTTCATTTTCCGTAGGATGGATTGAAGGTGAAATGGGGTTTTTTAATATTTATAAAAAACATATCAGTATATTAGTGATACTGATGTTGTTACATTATAATTATACAACTAAATAAGAAGAATTTGAAGAAGAAAGAAACTTGAAACAATCGGTAGAAGAGATTACCTCTTCTTCGACGCACCTCCTTTAAACTTTTTCTTAGGGCACTAGGGTTGGTATTTTGAGTATACCAGAACCTATATGATATAACTAGAGAGGTTAATAATAGGAATTTTTAAAGTTTGGCTGAGATTTAAGGCTCAAACGGGTGTGAATATAAGTGGGAAGGGGTTCCCTTTTTATAATGGAGGAGAGGGGCACCTTTGGAAATCATAAAAATATATATTTATAATAAATATAACCCCTCTTAATAACCTCCAAAAATAACTCATATTTGAATATTATATGACATAGGGTTTTAATCTCATCAACCAATAAAATTTAGACATGTTGGTAATTTGTTTTAAACCTTATCAACTTGATTTATCCTTATTTAACCTATATAAAATTTTTTATGGTCATAAGAATATGAATTCTAAATTGTTATAAATAATTACTTATGAGTTGTTAATTGTCCATTATTGGATAATTTATGACATTTTAGACCCTATGTATTTTAATTTATAATTTTTTAATTATTTATCGGATTTATAATCATTTTTATATTATGTTATTTTTTTAAAAAAACCATAGTGTCAAATTTGAAATTATTCATTTACTTGAATTTAAATAAAATTCAGACAGAAGATATGTTCTAAATAAAAGATTTAATAGATTTATAACATGTCAAAGTATTCTATAAAATTCATGGATTATATTAAATAGTTCATATAATATTTATTTTAATAATTCTAAATCCATTTATTTGATAATTCAATCCATAAAATAATTTCAACATCACTATTGTGTCACCTTTAACGATAATAATATAATCCCTAAAAATTATAAATAATTTAACATGATGTATATAATTGTATTATATTTCTGGATATCATTAATTTTCTAAGGTTCATGATTTTTATCACTAAATTAAATTTATTATACTTAAAATATTTAAGAGAGTGACATGTTGTCACTTTCTTTGTATTTAATAATAATTAAATTATCTTTATGGACAAAAGTCTATAGAATGAATCTAATCCGACCCTTAGGTGATATGGGTCGAATTTTAGTTATCCAATAGGATTTTGGCAGGTGTTAGGGTAATTTTATAATCTTATTTTTACTCTTAATTACCCGATTTACCTTAAACTGTAGTAAATAAAAATTATCGTAGTTACTATTCATAATGTTAAAAAAAATAAAAGTAACCAATTAGCATAATTTGGACCCAATTAATTCAAATATGGTATCCAATTTTTAAAATTCCAAATAAAGTATTTGTAGTAATTAATTTAATATTAATCGCGTTGTTAATAAAACAGGGTTTAAAAGTTAAAACATTGTCACAGATTCAAAATATTTTACCTATGAATTCAATGTAAAATCAATGCTAATTACATACATTAAACTAAAAGGTAAAAATATATTCTATTTATACTTTAAAACCATTCAATATTATAATTTAACAATATAAATTATTACAATGAAAAATGTTTTTTTAATTAAAATATCACGTGTTTTCACTATTCATTAAAATATGAAAGTTATCAGAATAATATGAAAAATTTATCCAAAGTAAATTTTTATATCATGATTTAAAAAAGGAGTTTTATTTTGTCAAATTGAACTTATAAACATGTCGAAAATTAGATTTAAAATGGGTGTTCCATCACAAGGCCGCAAAAATGCATTTTTTGAAAAATACTTATTTTACGCGAAAACATTATTTTATTCCCATACCATGTTCGAGAAAATTAGTATGACAAATAATAATGTTATAAAATTCAAAATATAGTTAATACTATTCATAACGACTAGTTCGTGATAATATTATAACCATATATCATTGTTTAGTGAATCCTGGTATGGCGTACAACACACGCTATAGAGGAAGGTCGTGATTGCGTGTAATGTAAGCCAAGTCAGGGATGCATGTATTCCAAGACTCATTTGTTGTTGCTTATAACATAATCAAACTATATTTCATTTATACATTGAATATATATATATATATATATACACTCAATGTTGTGTATACTGCAATCTAATATGGTGTTGTGTATAGTAGAAGCTAATTTTGGTGTAGTGTACAACATAAGAAATCAATGAAATTAAAAGAATATTTTTCATAAAATCTCAGGGTGTAACATTCTACCCCCCTTAAAATGAATTTGGCCCTAGAAATTAATCGGGATTATAAATGGCTTACTACTTGAATGTTTCTTTCATAGAAAGCCACATCGTAAAAAGGAATACTAAAACTTAATTTGAAAAGGTGAAGTGTAAAACATAATGGTTTTCCAAATTAAATCATCACCTAGTTTCCACAACGGTGAACATAGTTTAAAATATGGATATGGAAGAGAAATCTAATCATGAAGTTCTGATAGAGAGTGGAAGAGAACATGCTATGAATAAATCCAACAATTAGAAAGCCATATATTTGTGATGATCTAAGGTACCATCTGATTCATCGGATATAAGGACCATATGACAACATTTTTGGTTTTCAAGATCATTTCCCTAAAGTTGAAGAATTTGAATTAGAAGAAATACTTACTTTATTTTAGTACAATCCCATTGTTGGTCGTGCATTGTACAATTTCCACTTCACCTCACAAAGAAATGAGGTTTAGTTTTTCATTCGTGTAGTGTTAGTAGATCATGTGATAGATTGATAGGTCATTCCATCTGTTCTCAACAAAAATGTTAGAACGTGTTACTATAATTCTACCTATAGTGTGAAAATAAATTAATATTAAAACGGAAAATAACTTAAACTATCCATAAATGGATATCATTAAAATCCTTCCAAAAAAAATATAAAATGAGGTGAACTAAATCCACATAACGTTTATCTCCCATATCTCACAAGGTAGTTCTTGATTGTCACTTTCCAAACATATTAATATCTTAGTCATGTATTCTCTTGAAACATGAATTACCATAGAACCATAGTGAAGACTTGAATGCTGTCAAAAATTAACAATTTCCACATACTAAAATTAAAAAAAATTCTATATACTCAACCCACGATATAACTTTGTCCTTATATCAATCATGAGCTCATGAATACTATAAAACATATTATTTTCTCCTTATCCCTTCATTATGCACATATCATCTTCTTTCTAAAAATATTTCAATCATTTTTCATGGTTACCAGTACCATAAAATTATTAAAAACCACAATAGACCAATACATAAATATTCCAATATTCCATGATACTACAAAATTATTTTGGAATCTCATTGCATAATCACTTTATTATTCCACCACACCGTTGTCATATTCAACACTGCAAATAGCGATTGCATGTGACTTCCCTTTTTACTTTTCCTTAATAGGTTGTTTATGTTGATCATCATTAAGCCTTGGATTAGGTCATTGATTAGCATAATGCCCCATTTCCTTGCACATGTAGCATTGAAGTGTTGGTGGTGAATTCTCTGTAGTCTTTTCTCTATTCATATCACCAGCTACCATTTTCCCATTACTTCAACACTCAAATGCTCGATGACCTTATTTTCCACACATAAAACATTTTCTAGTACCTTTTAGACAATCCCCACCATGATTTTTTCTACACTTTGAGCATAAAGAAACATTCATCTTCATTTCACCATTGTACTGAGATTTCTCCTTGAACTCCATCTTTTGATTCTTGTCAAAACCATGAGATGGATATGTAACACCAACTTCCAGTTCTACCTTTATAGCACAACACACAATTTCATCATAGCTACTGAAGTCTATTATAGGTAATTCCTTTCTAAGACTTGGTTTTAAGCCATTGAAGAATTAGTCAACTTTACTTTCAGGGTGGATGATAAATCCAGATGCATACCCTGAAAGCCTTGTAAAATTTCCCATGTATATACCAACATATTCATCATCCTTTTGAATAAGCTCAAGGAACTCCATTTCCATCTTTGTTCAAAGAATGCGAGCGAAGTACTTATTGAAAAACAAGTTCTTGAACTCATCCCATTCCATGGATGAAATTTCATCTTGGGGCCTTGTATTCTTAATTAGAGTCCACCACTGGTCTGCTTCACCATCTTAACGGTAAACATCTAAAATGAAATTTTCATGTTCTCAACAGCGAAGTTTGGAAAATATCATTTCAATGGTACTGATCCATTCTTCAGCAAAAAGTGGATTAAAAGATCTATTGAAAGATGGCGGGCGTTGCCTCATGAAGGACTCAATAGAATATTGTTCCCTTCTCTACTCATTTGAAAGTCCAGAATGATTCATAGCTTGTGTAAGTATAGAAATAAGATTTTTCACTCCATCTCCCAGAACATTGGTTTGTTCAAGATGAAAATCATTGAATCGTCCATTAAATTGATCAACACGGTTATTTTGGGTTATAGTCATCATCTACAACCCATAAAGAATAGTGTGAGAGGAAAAAATCATTTTAGGCAATCGATATAATAAAGAGGGAGTACCTTCAATATCTAACATCTTAGGTCTAATACTAATATCATTACCTTAATTCTAGGATTATAACCTATACTTATACTTAACCTTATGGAAATCCCTATACATACCATAGAAATATTTCTAGGGATCTCACTAAATATTTTACATCCTAGTTTCCAAAGGTTAACTAAACCTTTCCTCTGATACCAAATGTAGAGGCCCAAATCATGACATACATGGAAATTACATTACTATTGTGGAATACATAATAAATAATGGAAACTGACACACAAGGACCATAATAGTTTAGTGTATTTGGAAACTCGGAAAATAATCTTCTAATCATGGTGAAAGATCTTCAACATCTCCCATACAGATCATCCCCTTTTGTTTTCTTACCTAAAACCTTTCTTTAAATCCTGGGGAAAAGAATACATATAAAGGGTGATCTCAAATGCTCCAAAGGGTAAGCAAAGAGAACATAAAACTATCCATAAACATTTGAATGCAGAAATGTGAACATAAAATATGAACATCAAAACCATGAGAAATGACATAAATCATCGATGTACATAAGGAATAGATCATAAAGGAACATTAATCATTATAAACTAGCATGGGAATATAACATTTAATTGTGGCATCCTTTAAGAACATGTTATGATTTCTATAGTAGCCAATTCATTTCTTCCAAGACCATCTTAGTGGACAAAGTCCCTTTCTGAATCGAGTTTACTCCTCATTCCAGACCTGTATCACTCAACCAGATTAACTTGTCGTTCCAGCCAAGTCTATCTCATGGGATATAAATCCTTACCCAATTCATTGGAGGTATATATAGGTCTCATCCATCTCATAATGAAATCATTATTACTTGTGCAACAACATAAATCATTCATCATAAACCAAAGAAAAAAAATGGGTTTCATAAACATATTCCCATCATAACATAATACATATAAAACAATGGATATCATTTCATCATAATAAAAGTGAAACCATGTAAATCATAGAGACATTAAACTTGAAACATACACTTATGAAATAATGTCATCTTAGATGGAAAATGATTTTTATAGAACACTTGAAGTAAATTCTTGAGGAAAATATACTTTCTTATTCAAAATCATTTTATTTTCAGATAATGCCATGAAATTGTAAAATAAAATGATTTTTTGGAAATATTCATTAAATCTTGTAGAGTAAGCTTCATTAAAATATGGTTTTATGAAACCGTAAAAATCTGTTCATGCCGTATATGTTAAAAAAACATTCTCCTCGTACTTTGGTCGGAAAAGTCAAAAAGTTCCTCGTATTGTAAACAAAAGAAATATTCCTTTCATAACATGTGGTAAAATTAAAAAATGGGTAAGAAGGACATTAAACATAAATAAAGCCACTTTTAGAATATATGGACATGGATGATAAAAATATCCCTAGTAAATACTTACGAATAATCAATCTCGTATAAGAACGATATTGGAATGGTTATCCCTTAACTTATGTCTGATATGCTTCATATGTATCTGAAATTCCTGTATAATGATTTAAATAATGTCATTGACTTTTAACAGAATTATATTAATTGTTATTAAATCATATATGGTTCACTTATGTATTTATATTACCCATTTATTTGTCAATTCAATGTAAAGGTAGCGTTTTGGGTAAAATGGTTTCATTTATCGTACGTGTTTGGACATGTTGTTCTTGATATTATTATTAATTATATCTTGATTTAATTACTTACAGAAAGTAAAACATGATTTATATATCATATATATTCAATATATATATATAATAGATAGATAAATGAAATGAAACACACCGTTCATGGAGATGGTAGGTCGAACATATGCATGAACGCTGGTTTCCTATCCTTATTGTCATGAATGGAAGTAAGTAGATGACATATATATATATACATAAATCCAATAGTTTCATAATATCATATATTTCATTTTTATTCATTATATATACTTTATAATCATTTTTGATTGATTAACATGGAGAATGAATCTAATCGTGTCGTGGAGACGGTAGTCCATACGTACGCACGAGTGATGATATCATTCCCATAATTATTGAATTGAATTGGAGTGGATGATATAATATCTCAAAATTAGTATGATGTTATAATAACTATGTACAGTTAATATTTACACCATTATTCCCATCCAAGTAAGATGGTGTTCGAAAAACAGATTACACCACGGCGTGGAGATGGTATTCCGTACGTACACACGCATGGTGATTTCATTTCTCATAAGATGGATTGAAGGTGAAATGGATTTCTTTCGTATTTATAATAACTTATAAGTATATTAGTGATACTGATGTTATTACATTATATTTAAACAACTAAATAATACGAATATGAAGAAGAATGAAACTTGAAAAAATCGGTAGAAGAGATTACCTCTTCTTCGACGCACCTCTTTTAAACATTTTCTTAGGGCACTAGGGTTGGTCTTTTGAGAATCCCAGAACCTATATGATATTACTAGAGAGGTTGAGAAGAATAATTTTCAGGGTTTGGCCGAGCATCAAGGCTCAAAATGGTGTGAATTGAAGTGGGAAGGGGTTTCCTTTTTATAAGGGAGGAGAGGCGAACCTTTGGAAATCTGAAAAATATTAATTTATAATAAACCTATCCCAACATAAAATCCTCCACAAATGACTCATATTTGAATATTAGATAAGATAGGGTTGTATTCTTATCAACCAATAAAATTTATACATGTTGGTAATTTATTTTAAACCTTATCTACTTGATTTATCCTTATTTAATCTATTTACTATTATTTGTGATAATAAGAATATAAATGTTAAATTGTTATTAATAATTACTTATGTGTTTTAAATTTTCCATTAATGGATAATTTATGTCATTGGAGACGATATAAATTTTAATTTATAAATTTTTAAATAATTTTGTAATTTTTAAACAATTTTATATTATGTTATTTTTATAAAATAAAAATAGTGTCAATTTTGACACTGTTCATTTATTTGATTTTAAATAAAATCCAGACAGAAGATATATTTGAAATAAAAGATTTAATAGATTCATAACATGTCATAGTAATCTAAAAAATTCGTGGATTATATTAAATAGTTCATATAATATTTATTTAAAAATTTTACATCAATTTATTTGATATTTCAATCCATAAAATAATTTATACATCAATATTGTGTCACCTTTAATGATAATTATTTAATCCATAAAAATTCTAATTAAATTCCCATGTCGTAGATAAATTTATTATATTTATGGAGACTATTCATTTTTGAAGATTCAAGAAGTTTATCAGTAAATTAATATTATTATACTTATAAGATTTAGGAGAGCGACATGTTGTCACTTTCTTTGGTTTGAATAATAATTATATTATTTTCACGGAAAAAAGTCTATAAAATGAATCTAATAAGACACTTAGGTGATATGGGTCGACTTTAAGCCATCAAATATGATTTTTCAGGTGTTAGGGTAATTTTATAATCCTATTTTTACTCTTAATTACCCGATTTACCTTTAACTGTAATAAAGAAAAGTTATTGTAGTTACTATTCATCATGTCAAAAAAAAGTAACCCATTAGCATAATTTGGACCCACTTAATCCAAATATGGAATCCATTTTTAAAAATTTAAATCACAGAAGTTTCGTTAATTAATATAAAATGAATCCAGTTGTTAAGAAAACAGGTTTTAAAAGTTAAAACATTGTCCAAGATTCAAATGATTTTACCAATGAACTCAATGTAAAATCAATGATAATGACATAAATTATATTAAATGGTAAAAATATATTCTATTTATACATTAAAACCATTAAATATTATAATTTAACAATTTAAATTATTACAATGAAAAAAGTTATTTTAATTAAAATATAGTGTGTTATTACTATTCATTAAAATATGAAAGTTATCATAATAATATAAATAATTTATCCAAAGTAAATTTTTATATCCTGATTCCAAAAAAGAGTTTTATTTTGTAAAATTTATCTTATAAACATGTAAAAAAATTATATTTAAAATGGCTGCTCCATCAAAAGGCGGAAAAAATACATTTTTTTGAAAAATACTTTTTATACAAGAAAATTTTATTTTATTCTCATACCATGTTCTAGGAAATGAGTAAGATGAAGAATAATGATATAAAATTGAAAATTTAGTTAATAATATTCATAACGGCTATTTTTTGATAATATTATATCCATATATCATTGTTTATTTAATCCCGATACTGCGTTCAACACGCGTTATCGAGGAAGGTCGCGATTGCGTGTAATGCAAGCCAAGTCAGGGTTGCGGGTAGTGCAAGACTCCTTTGTTGTTGCGTATAATAGAATCCAACCATATTTCATTTATACAGTGTATATATATATATATACATTCAATTTTGCGTATAATACAAGCTAATACGGTGTTGCGTATAGCAGAAGCTAATTTTGGAGTATCGTACAACACAAGACATCAATGAAATTAAAAGAATATTTTTCACAAAATCTCGGGGTGTTACAATAAGGCATAAAATTTTCAATTTATGAATACCTTTTAGGAAGATACGTTTTCTTTTAAATTAATTAATTAATTGCAATTAATTATTTATGACTTACAAAAATACAAATACTTTTACTATGGTTATATTATCACTTATAAGATACCTAAATTTTATTTATACATTCATGGATGAGGTTACTTTTATTTAGGAAGATTTACTATCCATACAGGTCATATTAATATTCATAGAGGAAGGTTTCTATTAACCAAAAATTATGTTTGTTCCATTAGACTACAAACATATTATTGATTGCAATAGTGTGTGTCATATTTTCAAATTTCAAATAACAGAGGTTAAAATATTATGATTAAATGTCACATAGAACTTTGTAGTTAATTGTGTAGTAATTTAATGTGATTATATGACATAATTATAAGAAGGTAATTTCCATTTTTAAACATCATGTAATTACATTATTCCCCCCTTATGAAATTTCTCCCTCAAAATTTCATTTTTCAATCTAATACATAAACAGATGTCGGAACATTTCATTCATGGCCTCCTCCAGTTCTCATGTTTCCTCTTCGTACATATAGTTCTTCCATAGTACATTGACCAGGTGAGTAGTCTTGTTACGTATAACTTTATCACTATTATCCATGATCTTCACTAGCTACTCCTCATAAGACAAGTCAATCTCTAAATGTACCTAATCTGAAGAGAGTACATGTGAAGGGTTTGGTATGTACATCCATAAGAGGGATAGATGAAAGACATCGTGTCCTTTGGACATGGTAGGTAGAAGTGATAGTCAATAGGCCACAAACCTAACATGATCATGAATCGTGAAGAGCCCAATGTACTTGAGACATAACATTCCTTTTTCCTAAACCTCATGACCTTCTTCCATGGAGATATGCATTGAAATACAATCTATCCAACTTTTAACTCAAGGTCTCATCGATGATTGTATTCATTACTATTTTGTCAACTTTGGGCTGCCATGATGTGATGCTGAATGGTGTTCACCTTCCCCGCCATTTATTCAACCGTTTCAGGTCCTAACAGCTTACTCTCATAGACTTCATCTCAACACACTAGTGTTATTCACGTTTTCCCATAAATTGATTAATATGGTGCCATTCAGATGATTGAGTGGAAACTATTGTTATAGGATAATTAGACCATAGAAAGATATTGGTCCCATCATCCTTTGAAATCCATAAAATGTTCTCTAAACAAAACATCTAGTTTATGAATAGTTTTCTCAGATTGGAAATCAATTTGAGGTAGATAAGCCATACTAAAGTTCAGTTCTGTTCATAGAACATATGAGAGCATTTTCCTAGACATCAAGGAAAATCCTAGATCACAATCGGATACAATAGATAGTGGTACTCCATGATTCATTACCACCTCTTTGATATATATCTTTGATAGTTCATCCAATGAGAAGTCCTCTCGAATTTTGATAAAGTGAGTTGTCTTGGTAAGACGATCCATAATGACCAATATATAATTGTTTCCTCTAGATTTCCTTCTATTCTAGTGACAATGTCCATGTTTATGTTCTCTGACTTCTATGTTTGTATGGTTAATGGTTTCATCATCACCTAAATTTTTTTCCTTAAATCCTTCACTTTCTGACATACTAGGAACATTGAGGTATACTCAATAATCTGTTTCTTCATATTGCCCTGCCAATAGTTTTCTTAGAGATATCAATACAACTTTGTGCTCCTTGGGTGAATAGAGAAGGTTGAGCTATGTGAGTCATTCAAATGATACTACATTATCTCTAGAGCTGATGGTACACATAATTGTGAACAAAATCATACAACTCATTCCTCTTAAATCATGATCTTAAAGGATTTCCCATTTTTAATGGATTCCACCATATTCTAATTTTGCACATATTTTCATTGAGTATCTTTTATATTGTCCATGTGGGGTAGTTGAGGAATAATTTGAGAAAGGATTGATGATGTTCCTACCTTAATGATTCACATATCAATTCTCTGCAAATCAAAAAAGATCATATCCTTTTCAATTATCAACATTGCTAACAATGAAAGAACATTTCTACTCAGAGCATCCACCACTCTATTTGAATTACCATGAAGGAAGTGGATTACACATGCATTTTCCTTGATGAGCTATATCCATACTCATTGTGGAATGTTAGGTTTTTGTGTGTGAATATATATTGGAGACTCTTGTGATAAGTTTATATCTCACACTTCTCCCCGTAGAGATAATGCTTCCAACTTTTTAATGAAATGATCATAGATACCAACTCCAGATCATGTGTAGGTTAGTTCTTATCATGGGTTTTCAGTTTCCATGATGTGTAGGATGTCACTTTATCATTTCCCATAAACACATAGCCTAATACCTTCCATGAAGCATCACTGTACACCATAATGAGTTCTCCACTTATTGGGAGTGTGAGTATTGGCACAGTGATTAGCCTCCTTTTAAAATTCTTAAAACAGCCTTCACATTCTTGGGTCCAGAAAAACTTTAGTCCCTTCAGTGTCATCTTGGTTATTGGGTTTGAAAATCATGAAATGTTCTTCGTAAATCACCGATAATACCATGTTAGACTGAAAAAATTGTGGATCTCCATTATAGATTTTGTCTTCAACCCTCACTTCAATCACCTTTGTCTTGGGAGGGTCCCGAGATATCCCTTTACTGGTGATTACATTCTCCAAGAATAATACTTCATCCATCCCAAACTCATATTTACTATACATTTCATACAAATTCATGCTTCACAATGTCGTTGGCAATGTATTCTAATGATCCTCATGTTCCTCTTTATTCATTGAGAATATCATAATATCACCAATACAAAATAGCTCAAATTTATCAAGGTAGTCTATAAATGCTATAGTTATTACATCCATGAAAATTACAGGTCCATTAGTCAGTTTGAAGGGCATCACTATGAAATCATAGTTTCTATACCTTGTTCGTAATGCAGTCTTGGGAATATCTTCCTTCCTCGCCATTAATTGATGATATCCCAACCGAAGGTCCACCTTAGAGAAACAATTGGCCCCATTAAGATGATCGAACATGTCATCAATCTGTGGAAGGGGATACTTAACTTTTATCGTGATTTTATTGAGCTCACAATAATCAATGTAGAGGTGCATTGATCTATCTTTATTCTTGGGGAAGAGGACTTGCACACCCTATGGTGAAGAACTCGGACATATAAAACCCTTGTCCAGATTCCCCTGTAACAACACCTTCATCTCTTCCATTTACTTGGGGTCCATTCTATAATGTGTTTTTGATATAGGTAGGGATATAGGAATAATTTAAATTGATAAATCAACCTCTTGATCAAGAGGAAGACCATGAAACTCTTTAGGGAATAAATCAGTGTAATCCCTCATGGTGGGAAAGTCTTCAAGAATGTTTCTCTCATTTTTCTCAATAATTTGAGCTAGACATGTTTTCTCATGAGGAATTAATATCAACACCAGAGACACTGATTTTAAAAGAGATTCATCTTCCTCCGTACACTTTTAAATAATTGGAGGATTATTTGGGATGGGAAGAGTAATCCCAATTTCCCGAAAGTTAATGTTGTCTTTGTATAATGATAACCAACGCATGCCGTAAATATTGTCAAACTCCACCAATGGAAGTATGATGATTTTTTCAGGGAGGTTTTGTCCACAAATGATAACATGGGAGGAGTTATAAACCATGGATGCAATAATTTCCCCATTTTATATTCTCAAAGATAACTTATCCTCCAAATTTTGAGACAGTGTTTGAATAATTCTACTAAACATGCAAGATATTAAAGAATGTGTTGAACTAGAATCAAATAGTATGTTCGCTATTCATGAATGAATTACTAGCGTACCTGTCACCACATTGTTGTCTGGGTCTACCACAATAGTATTTATTGTATAATCCCTTCCTTTTTTCCATGGAGGTTGTGGTTGATTTTCTCCAATAACCCTTGTCTTAGGGAAATTGTTCACATAATTTCCATGCTCCTTATAGTTCTGACACAAAACTACTGGCAGATTGTTGTTTGGAACCATCCTTTATTCTTCCACAATTGCGGGATTCTTCATATCTCATCGACAGTTTTTAGCTAGATGTCCTAACATTCCACATTAACGTAATTACTAGTTCCCATTAGACAGTTCGCAAGATACTTTTTCCCAATCTTTTTACACGTGGGATGATCCTGATTCCTTCCATCATGGAATTAATTTTAGGAACCACCAACAATAGATTCGTTTTTCCTCTTCTTTTCATCAGGCCCATGATACCACTGAGAATCTCATATCTCCATTTCAACCTTGAGGGAACAATGGACAATCTCCTCATAACAGACAAAGTGTTGAATCACCAACGCTTTTTGTAGAGTCATCTTTAGTCCTATAATGAAGAGATCAACCATTCCCTTGATGCTCATGAAAAATTTGTAGGCATACCTCAAAACCCTTGTATTGTTTTCTCCATACACCCCGATTTAATCACATTCCTTCTGCTTGAGTTTCAAGAACAATCTTTCCATTAATACATGGAGGGTTTGAGAAAAATATTTATTGAAAAAAAATTCTCTTGAACTCTCCGCAATCAATGTAATCCATTTCCTCCTAGGGATTCATATTCTTAATCAGTGTCCACCACTAATCAGCTTCCCCATAGAAATGATAGACCACCCATATGACGTTATCTTTTTCTAAGCACTAAAGGACATAGAATAAATTTTCAATGTAGTTAATCCACTATTCTATAAAGATGGAATCAAATGATCCAATAAAAATTGGAGGTATTTTCCACATGAAGGATTTAATGACAAATTTATCTTTAGTTAGAGGTGGAGGGTGTAACATATGATTCATTTAATATTTCCTAACTTGAGTCAGCTAAGAAAGTACTTTCATGAAGTTTTGAGAACCCGTTCCCATCATATTTGTAATATCATTAGTGAAATATTCACATTCCCTACCACATTGATTGTTGGCACATGTTCTTCTATTTACCAAAAATAACTAAGAAAATGAATGTACAATTAGATGTCTTTAATACTGGTCTATTGAAAATAAAAAGGAAACTATGAACATAAAGGGATAAACGTGTAATGGAGAAGTATATCCTATGTTGTGATTCGATATGTTTCAATCTAGGTTATCCTTGACCTGATTCATAACTTATATTCTATAGGGATTTTTTATTCCCTTAATAATGATTTATAACAAGCTCACGATTTTACCAATGAATATCCCTCGAGAGTGTGAAGCCAAAAGTGCAGTGTGGCCCATTCTATTGCACCAGTTCTCTTTCGAGTCTAGCTCAAAGAGTTGTTTTTGGGTTTATACCCTAGAAAAATCTGTGCTTGATCTACCTCTACCTGTGTGTATATAGATAGTGTTTTATTTTCTTGATAACCCACTTAATCTATACTAACCAAAATATAGGGGTGTTTCCATATACTTAGTCTCATTAATATGTATCATACTAAATTCCTCTATTCTTAATCTCCAATATAATTAGTCCATACTATAATACCAACTATTGTGACCCTAGGCTTTTACACATAAAAATTTATGATTTTAATCATAATTATACATCAGAATACAAGCCATAGATTGAAAAGTCTAGTGACTTTGAACAATAGTTACATAAAACCTTAAAAAATGAAACTAAATATAAGATTTATTTATATATTATTCATAAAGAGTCCCTAACTTCTATTGTGCTCATACATCATCATTGGATAACCTGGGGATAACATGAACAACCGTATGAGGTAAAAATACCAGTAAGGTAATAAACATAACAATAAAGCATTAACAAGGGTTAGAAGCATACCATAATAATATAAAAGGGCATGAAATATATGGAATCATAACATATAATCATGGGATTATAAAAAAAATTAATTCATAGTAATTTGGAAGTAATAGAAATCATGAATTTATCATTATTCAAGGCTCATTTCACATAGAGGAGCACAAGTCAAGGTTACCCACCAAGACCATTGCACGTGGTAGTACGAGTAAAGGCTATCCTCTAAGACTGTTTGACATAATGTCCCATGAGACTAAATTTCACCCAATTCATTGGAGCACTATCTTGGAACAACAATCTAAACATGATCTCGAATATTCTTTACAAATATAGAATCATATGTAAAAAATCATAATCATATGGGAACCCATTGAGAAAAAAATTGGTATCATAATAATGTCATAAAGAATAATGAATGGGAGTATTATAAAAGCGTCAATGAAAGAAATGAATTAGAACATACATGGGAATTAATAAGGTAAAATAGGCATATATCATGTTATGTGATTTCAAACATATGTGACAACATGTAAAAGGAGTAATTGAGAATTTTTTAGCAGTATAACATTTTAGTGCGGTTTTAAGGAAAATACTAACGAGAATTTAAAATAGAAAAGGGAATAATATTTTCTATAAAATAAGAAGTGATCTAAGAATGTTATCATAATAAAAACAGAGATTTTTTAAAAATAATTGTCGAATAAAAAATATGGTAGATTGAACATGAACTTTTGTACGAATTCAGGAAGTTCCCTAAAAACGGGTTTTCTTATCCAAAATTAATGAGGAGGGAATCAATTAAAAACATGTATTTCCTTGAAAGGAATGAGGAATGGATAATGATACATGAGTTTGGAGAATATAAATAGTACATAGAAATTTTACATAAAAATAAAAGGCAACTTCATTTGGGTAAAAAGAAAGATGTAACAACCCGAAAGAATATAGGAGGTTCGGGTAGCATCCCTTACCGAATATCGACATGGGATTAGGTGTAATTAAGAGGGATTGATGAAAGAGAAAGGGGTTTATAGTAATTTATAAATCATGAGGGAAGTATCAGATATGTGTAAAATCATACCCCATCATTAATAATTATACATGAAATGGCATAACAAAGAGGATGTTCTTGAATAAGAGAGAGATAAAGAGGATCCCTTACGTTAAGTCTGAATGTTCTCTTCTCTTGATCATAATGAGCTGAATAATCAAATTATGTTCATAACATAATAATTCTAGAACCGCTTGTACATGTAAATGATTTATTATATCCTTCGTATGTTCATTCATATCCTATTTGATTGGTTATGAGGTAAAATTTCATTGTTCGAGTCTGCTTGTTTCCTATGTTTTTATGATCGATTCAGTTATATTCATGTATGGACAGACATGTATGGACAGACATGTCTGAATTGAAGTTATATTTAATTAGTGATCATACAGAATATTACATGGTTGTAAATTTAATTCGGTTACATGGAATGAATTTTAATCATTATATAAAATATTAATGATAAACGCTTGGATTAATTTGGGGATTTTGCTCACAATTAAATTGTTTTGTATTATCATTTTACATAATTTGTGATAAATGATTCTAGAACAAAACATAAAAAAATATATTTATTATTATGGTTCAACCATAAAAATGGTTTCATTACCAGAATTGAAGATGCTAATAGAAACTGATAACACGTTGTCTTTGTATGTGATAAATTAACACAACTTAGACGATGTTTTCATTTCATTGGTATAAAAGGTAGAGAAAGGATATATGATGATGAATTTTTCCATTATCATAAAAAATACCCTAAATTTGTTGGTATTTTAATTTTTATACCATTATGATGATGATATTTTAGGATTGAAAAGAGAACAAAGGAATTAGAAAAGAAAATGAAATAAAAGAAAATAATAATTTACCTCTAGATTCATTATTCAATAAGAGCCTCTTAAGGGGAGTTTATTTTGTCTTCTTAGGTGAGAAAAGGATTATTTACATGGGGAGGATATTTGGGATAGATTTGGGAAGAATTTAAGGAATGAAAAAGGCTTGAGATTATTTGGCCAAGGAACATATGATGAAGAACCACAGAAATCTGTTTATTCTGTAATATTATAAAAATTTAGGGGATGAAATTATTTGAATGGGGGATGAATGTAACACCCCAAGCATCCTTGGTACGTTTCTCTATGAATAACACAATAGCTTGCATTGTATGAAACTTGGAGTTTTAGCACACCATGACAAACCAATGTAGCCGTTATGAAAAGTAATACCCACTTTTTTAAATTTTATTAATTTTATTTCTATAGATGGACTTAATTTTTGGATTTTTAATATCAAAATAAGTTTAGGGTGATATTTTGTTATTTTTCTGAAAACTTTCAATTTTTGATTAATAATGAAAAACAACACTTTATTGTTTAAAACCGACTTTTTTATTTAAATAATTAGTTATATTATTTAAATATATATTAGGTAAAAATATATATATAATACCTATATATGTTCAATGTAATTAATTGGAGTCATTTTATAATAATATTAGATATATAAAATTTTATTGAACTTTTTACTCTCTTTTACCCAACTTCTCGGTGCATTTGCAAATTTGCATAAAATTTAATTTTACATCTTCATTGAATTGAATTTCAAAAATCTGAGAGACATGATTAACATCAGTAAGAAAAAAGTGCTTTGATAAGATGAAAATAATTTTTGGTGAATAGTAACGTTTGACTTTTATTTACCACAGTTAAAAGTAAATAGGGTAATTAAAGGTAAAATTGATATTATAATTAACCTAACACATGTAATAATTCTATTGGATAAATCTATGTCGACCAAAATCAACCTTAGTAATAAAAAATGATCCTTTTGGTCCACTCTTTTTTAGATTAAGACATTTATTATTATTTTATTTTAATAAGAGTTAACTATCTTAAATTCAAAAGTTAATTGTAACATCCCAGGTAAATAATGAATAAAACATTATCATATTTATTAATATTTACGAATTAAAAATTAATTTTACTTTAAATGGGTTTCTATGTTCGATAGCGTACCCGATACGCAACAAAGAGTTTTTTTTGAAATCTTACGTTGCACACTAGTAATAAAATAATATTATTTTAAATGGTAGTTAACACGTAGCCGTTGTATTGGAGGGAATGAATATAAATAACTAATATATGATTATATATGTTTTTTAAATGTTTTTATATTTATCCAATAAATGATAAAGGCTTAAAATAAGAAAAGAATTCAATTTTAGGCATATATACACTAATTTTCACTAAAAGGTCGAACTATTGCCTTTTGATGGCGAACCCTCTTTAAATATAGTTTTGGTCACTCTTATCCATTCTATTGCACCAAATAATACTCTTATTTATAATCGGGACATCAAAATTTACTTCGTGTAAATTTTTTGGTATTTTTCCGATAATGATCATTTTTAATGAATAGTGAAAAATGTTGTATTTTAATTCAAAACCTCTTTTTATTATAATTTATTTATATGATTAGATTATATTTTTAATTAGTTTTAAAGTGAAATTATAATATATTTTTACCATTTAATCCAATGGTGGTCATTGGAATTGATTTCACTTTGAAATTGGACTTAAACTAGTGTCAATCCTTCGATACAAATTGTTTCATAAAAATAGGCTATTTGATTTGACAGCGGGAATTAATTATTAAATTAATTAATGCAACTTATATGTTTTTAATTTTTTAAAATATAAATCATTTTTTAATTCAGAATATCAAATATAGCTTAGGGTGATGTTTTGGTATTTTTCTGAAAAACCTTAATTTTTGATGAATAGTGAAACCACAAAGTGGTAGTTACAAAAACTAATTTTTTTTTAAATAGAACATTACAACTTCTGTGATTTGAATTTCAAAAATCCAATATAAATTATTTTCATTATGAAGTAATATGTGGTTCAATGGGATTAAAATATTTTTTTGGTGAATAGTAACTTTTAAGTTTTTAATCGCGATTAGAGGTAATTAATGTAATTTAAGGTAAAAATAATGTTTTAAAAATATTAAATGACCTTGAAACATTTTATACCCTTATTTTATGTGTCATTGCCGAACAAGAAAACACATGGGTAAATTATTGGGACCCCATGGAGCCACTTGGGTAAGATAATGACATTAATGCCTTTTATTTAAAGTAAAAGTAAAAATGACACAAACATGAGTTGTTTTATTAAAAAAAATTTAAATTGGGTTATACAGGTCATAATTTTTAATGTAATTATTAATTAGAAAGCTAAAACAATTTCCTACATAATGATAGTTTTTATATAATTTTTAAACATTAATTAAATTAAATTATTTATGACACCATGATGATGCAATGGTTACCTCATTATTTAATGATTTAAATAAAATGAGACGATAATGTAAAATCTAATATCTACACTTGTAAAAAACCTATTGGATGGGTGGATTTCGAACCCTTATCACCTTTTCCTCGAAATATATAATTGTGGGTCCTTTAAAAACCGAAACTCATTTTATAATAAAGTATCTTTTCTTACCTTTCCAAGATTGCCCCTCCTCTCCTCTTATAAAAGGCCCCCACCTCTACCACCTTACCCACACCTCTCTAGCCTTTGGCTCGGCCAGACTCTGCTCATTTTGTCTTTCCCCATCCCTCTTTTACTCCTAGAAGCCTCTATTTGGGCAGAAGTCTTCCCAAGGAATCCTTTGAGCTCAAATCAAAAGGAGTTACCCGTTTTAAAGGTAGTGTTTTCTCTTGTGTTCTTTTGTTCTATTTTTCTTCTCCAACACTCTTAAATCATTTTATTAATTTATTTTGAAAGAACACCAGTATCTTACATATACTATGATGTTTTTATGATAAAGATTAGAGATACACCTACACACACCTACATCTAATGGTTAAAGAACATACCATTTCTGTGGATAGGGAATTTCTGCCTCACGAAACGATGATTGTTCAACACTCATATAACACCGTCAAAAGTGGCCATTAAGATGTCACTCTGTTTATATAGGATATATATTATGTTTATGTTTACCTTAATCTTCTTTATTTCTCATTTATGGGATACCTTTAAGGTTTCCATTATGGTTAAACGTGATATCTTCATTTTAGGAAGTGCGGTCTACCACCCCCTCAAAGTGAATTGATTCGTTAATGCCATACGTGGGGAGTTTAAAGGATGGAGTTAATGATATTATATATGATATTGTACTTTAATTATAATATACCTTAATATCATTATGATTTCACTCCATTAAATATGAAATAGAAACGAAAGTATCGTTCAAGCGTACGTACGACTTATCGTCTCCATGACCGGTGCATTTCATTTCTTACTCTAAATGTTATCTACTATTATAAATACATGTATATGCTGGATATATATGATATATATTATATCCAAATCATGATTATCATTCTGGATATAATGAAACTTTGACCACATGAACAACATGTAATTGTAAGATGTCCACTTTCGCTGTAAGAACCAAATATCAACAAAACTAACATTATTAACTTAAATGATTACATAATACTTATAACATGGAAATAAGTGATATAAAAGGAATAATAAGCTTGAAAAAGGTTCTTAAGAAAGTAGAAATTAACTTTAGTTTATTATTCAAGAGATTAAAGAGAAATCGAGTCACGTCAGACACGAGGTATGGGACTTCGTCTCAATCTCCTTTCATTGAGGCATGTTTAGTTCTAATACATGACTTTCTTTTATACGCTGTATAAAAAACCATTGACTTTTCATTCAAAGGGAATCATTTTATATGAATAATTTTACTAAACAACAAAAAGTAATGTTTCTTTTAACGTACATGGTGACACCGACCATTTCCGCCGCCGCGAGTATTATTTGGTCATTGGCTTCCTCAACAAGCCGTGATGTTTTTTAAAATGAATTAAAAACCATATACTCTTTTATGTATTTTGGTATTGGAAATGGTTTTTATGATGAACTTGTTATGTCAATATATTTAAGTTATATAATGTGACGGAAATGTGGAAAGTTTTATTTCCATTATATTTGTTTTATATCGTATGATTTTATAATGGTACTTGGACATTTGACGGTTGGTTACGTGATAAACCATATGACGGTTGGTTCCGTGAATACCAAGATGGGTGGTTACGTTATAACCTCCAATTCATTTTGTATGGAAGTCGGTCGTATGGATTTTCCATTAATTTATATGTGTGGAAGTCGACCGTATGGTTATTCCATTTAAGTATGTTAATGTCCCAAGTTACCTTTATAAGTTATGTGTTCTTTGTATGGGTTTAATGGTAATATTTTGGTTACAAAAGGAAAAAATTGATCTTTTATTCTGTGAAGAGTTTTTACTACTTCATATAGGTGAAATGTTTTACTTTGATAAAGTATACATGGTTTACATGTTGTTTTGAAAAACTAACAGTTTTTTCCTTCTTTTTGTTTCCCTTACTGAGCTTTTTATTCTCACCCCATGTTTTTTTGAAATGTTTTTCACAGGACTTAATGTGGAATAGTGTCAAGGATGGGATCAAGGGAATGTCATGTTATATAAAACATGGAACCAAACATGATTCTTTTTAAGAGATTTTATTCTATGGAAACTTTGTAGAAGTGTCTACTTTTTAATATTTTGAGATGAAATAGTTAAGATCTAATTATATAAAACTATAAACCTGAAAAGATCCTCAATGTGAATTATTCATTTAATTCAATGTTAAGTAATGTTTAAGGATGGGGCCTTATATTTGGTATCAAAGGTCAGTTTAGACAACTTTAGGAGTTAGAAAATTGTTTAATTATAAATTAATTTATGGTATGATTGAAATGATATAGCATTTAAAGATTACCATGTTGCTTTGCCTAAGATATTTCTGTGTTCAGAATGGGTTTCCGTAGAGGAAACAAGGCATCTATGTTAGGAAGACATCAGGAAGAAGAAAACCTTCCAAATCAGCAACCTAAGATGGTTGGAATTGGAACTGAACAGTTTTTTGCAGTGATGGCATAGTTGACTCAGGCTATAAATTGTGGTGGTATCCATGCATGAGGTTAGCCAGATCAACCATAGAGGAACATGTCACTGGTGGAACATTTCATGAGGCAACATCCCCCATCATTCAGAGGATCATCTGACCATGTGCTAGCTGAATGGTGGATTAAAGCACTAGAGAATATTTTTGATTTCATGGGGTGTTCATAATATCAAAAGGTTAGTCTTGTTGTTTACCATTTTGATAGTTAAGCTGGTCAGTGGTGGTCGATGGTGAAAAATATCAGGGATAGTGATGAGATTGATGATATTTTGGTGTTTTCTAAAAGTAAAGAGGAGAATAAAAGTCAATTAAGGGTTATCTTCCAAACCATAAAGGAAAATAAACTGTATGGATGATTCAGCAAGTGTGAGTTTTGGTTACAACAGATTTCTTTCCTTGGTCACATTGTTTCAAAAAATGGCATAACTATTGATCCTGCTAAAACAGAAGTTGTTGAAGAATGGCCAAGACCCAAAAATGTAACCATGATCCATAGTTTCTTTGTTTTGGATGGTTACAACCGAAAGATTGTTGAAAATTTTTCACGGTTATCTTGTACAATGACTAAGAAAACTCGGAAGGGTGTTATGTTTATCTAGAAAAAAGAATGTGACGATTGTTTTCAGGAGTTGAAAAGAATATTGGTAAATGCTCCAGTTTTGGCACTTCCTTCCAGGAATAGTGAGTTTTTATATACAATTATGCTTCGTTGAAGGGACTTGGCTGTGTATTTATGCAGAATGATCAGGTAATTGCATATGCTTCACGTCAGTTGAAAACTCATGAGGTAAATTACCCTACATATGACTTGGAATTAGCTGATGTTGTTTTTGCTCTAAAAATTTGGAGGCATCATTTATATGGAGTAAAGTGTGAAATATATACTGATCACAAATGTTTAAAGTATATATTCACTCAGAAATAATTGAACATGAGACAGAAGAGATTGCTGAAATTAATCAAGGATTTTGATTGTACAATTCATTACCATCCGGGAAAAGAAAATAAAGTGGCTGAAGCTTTGTGTCGAAAAAATAATGCTTTATTAACCATGATACGATTGGAACAAGATCCTTTTGTTTTTTATTTGATGAACTTTGGCATAGAAGATGTTGGTGCAGGATGTCCTTCTGTTGTGTTTTAGGTATCAGTGAAATCTTCTCTATCAGACAGAATTAAGGAAGCACAGAAGAACGACAGTGAGTTGCAGAAAAAGGTAGAGATTGTTCAAAAGGGTAAGTTTCCTGAGTTTAACATTGATAATGATTGTGTTTTGAGGTTTGGGAAGAGATTATGTGTGGATAGTGATTCACAGTTGAAGGGTGAGTTGTTATGTGAGGCTCATAGTTCCCCGTTTTTAGTTCATCCTGGCAGTACTAAGATGTACATAGATCTACGGGAGTATTACTAGTTGGATGGAATTAAAAGAGATATCGTTGATTTTACTATGAGGTGTTTGACTTGTCAGCAGGTTAAAGTAGAGTGGTAGTTACTGAAAGGGATGCTTCAGCCTTTACTGGTGCTAGAGTGTAAATGGTAAAATGTATCAATGGACTTTGTTGTGGGATTACCGAGGACATCTCGAGGTAATAATGCAATATCGGTTATTGTTGATCTCTTGACTAAATCTGCTCATTTCCTTCGTATTCGAGATAATTTCTCTCTAGATCAACTATCTCGATTGTATCTAAAAGAGATAGTCAGGTTTCATGGAGTTCCCCTATCGATCGTATCTGATTGTGATCCCAGGTTTACTTCTAACTTTTGGAAAGGCCTTCAGAAGTAGTTGGGTACTGAATTAAATTTTAGTAAAGCTTTTCATCCTCAATCAGATGGGCAGTCCGAACGAACAATTCAGACATTGGAGGATATGCTACATGCTTGTTCGATGGATTATCAGGGAAGTTGGGACCAACCTCTTTCTTTGGTTGAGTTTTCATATAATAACTGTTTTCATTACAGTATACAGATTTCTCCGTTTGAAGCATTATATGGGAAGCGGTGTCGAACACCAACTTTTTGGGATGAAGTAGGAGAAAGGAAGCTGATGGGACCAAAATTGGTAGTAGAGATGGCAGAAAAAGTTCAATTGATACAGAAACACATGAGAATAGCTTAGAGTAGACAGGAAAGTTATGCAGATAACCGGAGGAAGGATCTATCATTCGAGGTAGTTGATCATGTATTTCTCAAAGTTTCACCATGGAAATGTGTGATGCGATTCGGTAAGAAAGGAAGGTTGAGTCCAAGGTTCATTGGACCATATGAAATTCTGGAAAAAGTTGGATCATTTGCTTACCGAGTGGCGTTACCTCAGATTTTGTCTCAGGTAGACAATGTTTTTCAGGTTATGATGTTGAGAAAGTATATTCCAGATTCATCTCATGTTTTGAGCCTTTAGGTAGTTCAGTTGGAAGTGAATCTCTCTTATGAAGAACAACCAGTCCAGATTCTTGACCGAAGAGAGTATGTGATGAAAAATAAGGTAATTCACCAGGTAATGGTTTTGTGCAAAAACCATATGGTTGAAGAGGCAATGTGGGAATCTGAAAATGCTATGAGGGATAATTACCCCCACTTATTCTGATAAGTGAATAAAATTGCGAGGACGTAATTCCCAAAAGGGGGGAGGATGTAACATCCCAGGTAAATAAAGAATATAAAATTTTCATATTTATTAATATTTACGAATTAAATATTAATTTTACTTTAAAGGGTTTTCTATGTTCGATAGCGTACCTGATACGCAACAAAGTGTTTTTTGGAAATCTTACGTTACACACTAGTAATAAAATAATTTTATTTTAAATGGTAGTTAACAAGTAGCTATTGTATTGGCGGGAATGAATAGAAATAACTAAAATATTATTATATATGTTTTTTAAAATTTTTATATTTATCCAATTAAAGATACAGGCTTAAAATACGAAAACAATTCAATTTTAGAAATATATACTCTATTTTTCATTAAAAGGTCGAACAGTCACCTTTTGATGGTGAACCCTATTTAAATATAGTTCTGGTCACTCTTATACATTCTATTGGACGAAATTAAATTATTCATTGGAATCGGGACATCAAAATTTACTTTGTTTAAATTTTTTGTATTTTTCCAATAAAGATCATTTTTAATGAATAGTGAAAACGTTGTTTTTTAATTTAAAACCTCTTTTTAATATAATTTATTTATATGATTAGATTTTTTTTGAATTGGTTTTAATGTACACTTAGAATATATTTTTACCACTTAATCCAATGGTGGTCATTGGAATTGATTTCACTTTGAAATTGGACTTAAACTAGTGTCAATCTTTTGATACATATTGTTTCATAAAAACATGGTATTTGTTTTCACAGTGGGAATTAATTATTAAATTAATTAATGCAACTTATATGATGTGAATTTTATAAAATAGACATCATTTTTGAATTCATAATATCAAATATATCTTAGGGTGATGTTTTGGTATTTTTCTTAAAAACATTAATTTCTGATGAATAGTGAAACCACAAAGTGGTAGTTACAAAAACTGATTTTTCGTTTAAATGGAACTTTACCACTTATGTGATTTGAATTTAAAAAATCCAATTTAAATGATTTCCATTAATAAGTAAAATTTGGTTGAATGGGATTAAAATATTTTTTTGGTGAATAGTAACTTTTATGTTTTTAATCGCAATTAGAGGTAATTAGTGTAATTTAAGGTAAAAATAATATTTTAAAAATATGAAATGACCTTGAAACATGTACTACCCTTATTGGATGTGTCATGGACGACCATGAAAACCCATGGGTCGATTTTTGGGACCCCATGGAGCCACTTGCGTAAGATAATGACATTAATGCTTTTTATTTAATGTAAAAGTAAAAATGAAACAAACATGAGTTGTTTTACAAAAACAATTTTTAAATGGGGTTATACAAGTCATGATTTTGACTATAAATATTCATTAGAAATATAATAATATTTCCTACATCGTTATATGTTTTTATAATTTTTATACATTAAATAAATTAAATTATTTATGACACCATGATGATGCAGCGGTTAACTCATTATTTAATGATTTAAATAAAATGAGACGATAATGTATACTCTAATACATACACTTGTCGAAAACATATTGTATGGGTGTATTTCTAACCCTTATCACCTTATCTTAGAAATATATAATTGTGGGACCTTTAAAAACTGGAACTCGTTTTATAATAAAGTATCTTTTCTTAACTTTCCAATAGTGTCCCACCTCTCCTCTTATAAAAGGCCCCCACCTCTACCACCTAAACCACACCTCTCAAGCTTTTGGCTCGGCCAACACCTGCTCATTTTGCCTCTCCACATCCTTCTATTACTCCTAGAATCCTCACTTAGGGAAAAAGACTTCACAAGGTAGCCTTTGTGCTCAAATCAAAAGGAGTTACCCGTTTTAAAGGTAGTGTTTTCTCTTGTGTTCTTTTGTTTTATTTTTCTTCTCCAACCCTATAAAATCTTTTTATTCATTTATTTTCTAAAAAAACCAGTATATTACATATACTAGGATGTTTTTATGAGATGGATTAGAGCTACACCTACACAAACCTACATCTAATGGTTAAAGAACATTCTGTTTCTGTGGATGGCGAATTTCTGCCTCACGAAACGATGATTATTCTACACTCATATAAAACCTTCAAAGGTGTCCATTAAGATTTCAATCTATTTATATTTGATATATATTATGTTTATTTTTCTTTAAGATTCTGTATTTCTCATTTATGGGATACCTTTAAGGTTTCCATTATGGTTAAACGTGATATCTTCATTTTAGGAAGTGCGGACTACCGCCCCGTCAAAGTGATTTGATTCGTTAATTCCATACATGGAACGTTTAAAGGATGTATTTAATGATATTATATATGATATTATGATGGAATTATAA
Source organism: Viscum album (assembly GCA_963277665.1). Lineage (NCBI taxonomy): Eukaryota > Viridiplantae > Streptophyta > Magnoliopsida > Santalales > Viscaceae > Viscum > Viscum album. The sequence goes on from CAUJRU010000001.1 coordinate 4,840,447, forward strand.
TAAACCTTTATATAATTATGATTTAACTCCATTAAATATGAAATAGAAATGAAAGTAGCGTTCATGCGTACGTACGGCTTACCGTCTCCAAGAACGGTGCATTCCATTTCTTACCTCTAAATGTTATGTACTATTATAAATACGTGTATATTCTGGATATATATGATATATATGATATCCAAATCATTAATATACTTCTGGATATAATTAACCTTTGACCACACGAACAACATGTAATTGTAAGATGTCCACTTTCGACTTCAGAACCAAATATCGACAAAACAAAAATTATTAACTTAAATGATTACATAATGTTTATAACATGGAAATAAGTGATTTAAAAGGAATAATAAGATTGAAAAAGGTTATTAAGCAATTAGAAATTAATTGCAATTTATTATTCAGGAGATTAAATACCAATCGAGTCACGTCGGACACGAGGTAAGGGACTTCGTCTTAATCTCTGTTCATTGTGGCATGTTTTGTTCTATTAAAAGACTTTCTTTTATACGCTGTATAAAAAACCTTTGACTTTTCATTCAAAGGGAATCTATTTCTATGAAGCATTTTACTAAACAACAAAAATGAATTTTTCTTTTAACGTATGTGGTGACAATGACCTTTTCCGCCGCCGCGATTATTTTTTGGTCATTTGCTTCCTCAACAAGTCGTGATGTTTTTTAAAATGAAATAAAAACCATATACTCTTTTATGTATTTTGGTATTGAAAATGGTTTTTATTAAGAACATGTTATGTCAATATATTTATGTGATATATTGTGACCGAAATGTGGAAATGTTTTCTTTCCATTATATTTGTTTTATGTCTTATGATTTTATAATGGTACTTGGACATTTGATGGGTGGTTACGTGATAAACCATATGAGGGGTGGTGCCGTGAATACTAGGACGAGTGGTTACATTATAACCTCCAATGCATTGGGTATAGAAGTTAGACGTATGGGTATTCTATTATGTGATATGTGTTAAAGTCGACCATATGGTTATTCCATTTAAGTGTGTTTTTGTCCAATGTTACCTTTATATGTTATGTGTTCTTTGTATGGGTTTTATGGTAATCTTTTTGCTACAAAAGGGTAAGTATTGATCTTTCATTCAGTGAAGAGTTTTTACTACTTCATAAAGGTGAAAAGTAATACTTTGATAAAGTATACATGGTTTACTTTTTGTTTTGAAAAACTAACAGTTTTCATTCTTTGTGTTTCCTTTATTGAGCATTTTATGCTCACCCCAAGTTTTTTTGAAATGTTTTTCACAAGACATAATGTGGAATAGTGTCAAGGATTGGATCAAGGGAAAGTCATTCTCTATAAAACATGGAACTAGACATGTTTCTTTTTAAGAGTTTTTATTTTATGGAAACTTAGTAGAAGTGTCTACTTTGTAATCTTTTGAGATGTAATAGTTATGATCTAATTCTCTAAAGCTCTAAACCGAAAAATATCCTCAATGGGAATTATTCATTTAATTCCTTGTTAAGTAATGTTTAAGGATGGGGCCTTATATTAATAACTAAAGAATTTTTTATATACCGTTATACATAATATAAATTCGACTATAAATATTATTTTTAGAGATAAAAAGATTTCCTACATAGTGGTATTTTATTTTTAATTTTTATACATTAAATAATTAAATGTATTTATGAGACAATGATTATGCTGTAATTGCTTTATTGATGAAAGATTGAAATAATTGATATGATAAATATACAAATAAATATAAATTAAGGCTTTTTATGAATTTAACTAATTTTCTAGGTTAATATGACATGTTAGGTTTAATTAACTAAATATTTTTCAATGTAAATGTTTTATGACTATCACACAAACATACCAAATAGTGTTAAAATTGACATAAATGAGTTTTTAAAACAAATACTCTATTATTAATTGATATAATAATTCTAAAATTCTAAAGATAGGTCAAAGGACTTATAAAAGTTTAAATATATCAATTATGAACCACTTTTGGTTCTCATGAATTTTTATAGTAAGATTATTTTCCACTTATTATAATTATACAAGAATACATGGTAAAAGTTAAACTATTTAAATAAGATTTAAATCTAAAAGATAAGGTTAATATGGTGACCTAATCCTGTCAAATACCAATTGGTTGAGATATTTTCTACCCATAACCATCTTATCCTCGAAATAAATCAATCTGGAGCCCTTATAAACCGAATATTATTGTATAATAAAATAATATTTCAGACTTTTCCAAAAGTGACCCTCACCTCTCTTATAAAAGGATACTTCCCCTTATCTCAAAATAACATCTACAAATCCATTTTACATGGCCAAAACATACTCAAATATCCTCCCTAATTCCCTCACTTCGACCTAGAGGCCTTACATTGATTAGAAACCCATCATATAGATCTCTTTTGATCAACTCAAAAGGAAACAGCTAAAGAAGAGGTAATAATTTCACCACATCTTTCAATGTTCTATTCTTCTTCTACTTCCTCTTTCGTTGTTGTTATTATACGAAAATAATAACACCAGTACCTTATACATACTATGATGTTATTATAAATATGTTACAACCATATTCATTATTCTATCCATCCTATGAATGACAAGTCACCATACGTGCGTAGGTACGGATTACCTTCTCCACGTCGTGGTGTAGTTTGTTATTCAAACACTTCATTGTTTGGATGGGTATAATAATGAGTATAAGTAATGTAAATAACAAATATTACATTTTAAGTATTATTAATATATAATATACCATATAATTACATACAATTTCACCATCAATAGAATGATATTGTTGCTCGTGCTTACGTACGGATTACCGTCTCCACGAACACTATGAAATTCATTCCCAATCCTAACCATTCAAGAAGAACATTCATTTTATGATTTAAAATAATGTTTAAAAACAAAATATAATTCAGGATATGAATCAAATAAATCCTATCTATAACAATGATGGCTTACGTAACCAATCATATAAAGGATAATGAATTAGTTAACACCTAAAACAATGTTAGTACTAAAATATTATTAACTAAGAAATATTAGAAGATCATATATGATATCATATAAATGTATGTGGTTCTTGTATAATTTAAAAAAATTATTTAAATATTATAAAGGAGGTTAATGTACCCTCAACCATGGAAAAGTATAGATTAAGGGTTAATTCTACAATATCATCCTTATCTGAGGTTGTTTATACATGACTATCTACTGGGACCTATTTATCATCCACATGTGTGTTTCAAAAAAATGCATTTCAAAACATTATTAATATTTCTTAGAAAATGTGTTAAAGTCATTTATACCCCTATTTAAATTTTTATAGAATTTTTATAATATATGCATCTTTTGAAGAAGTTATGATTTGATGAAATGTACATAAATCCAATTATTTTCCGGGGTTTTGATATGTTGGATTATATATGAATCTCATTTATTTTAATGGGTTTTAATATGATAAATATTTTATAATATTTTAGAACACAAATGTATGATTTTAATTATGTGACAGGTGGGATCTATATCTCCTTCCAATGAATTAGTTAATGATTGATATCAAATGATATAATCTAGACCATAATGGTGAGTGAAACTAGTTCATTTAGGGACTTTTCGGACTATAATAGTGTTGTCATTCAACCTTAAATAATATGATGGATTATGGAGTGATACAATTCAACTGTGATAGTCCTGAAAATGAGAATTTTAAAACTAAAAATGATTTTCTATGCTTATGTGTATTCTAAAAATATATGCCTTATACAAATGTTATGTTCTCATAGTTCATGTTATTTGATTCTATTATGATTCATGTTATTGAACATACCTGTTTTATTCTGTGACTCCTATTTATGACATATAATATGGAGGGTTCTTTTTTCAAATTTTATTTGCATGAACTCATATCCTTCTTCTCAGGATATATTGGTATCTTCTTTGTTTAACCTTTATGAGATAATTTTCTTACAATTTCTTATGTCTACTATCCCAAGTTTATGATGAAAGGTATTATATATACCATTTCTAAGAAGGGTTCATGTTATGAAGTACATAGTAGGATGCAACATAGCTCACCAATGGGCCAATTTTTTGTGTGTCCAATTTTCTAAAAGCACTAGACCTAAAAAAAATTAGCCTGGATTTTTATGTTATGTAATTAATATTTATCTATTATGATTAAATATGTACATGTATGATAAAATTCCTTTCTATAAACATTTTTTTATAGTTCTGGGGGATATTCATTTGAAATATACAATCTAATTATGAACTATCATGAAGAATTTAAATTGATTATTAATGTGGATGATCTTGGAAAAACATATGGTTCCAAATATTAAAATGATTTTTTCCTAGTTTATACATCTTATAAGTGATTTTTAATGGATCCCCACTATGATTATTTTTTCTTACAGTAAGTTTTTTAGTCAATGGTGGGAACCTAAAGGAACCATGTTAATGTTGAGAGCAACAGATAATGAAATTAGATCCATATTTAGTGACAAAATGCTATTGGATAAGGAAAGAATGTTTCATTTTCTATGATCACACATATTTTTTGATCCATGAAACTTATTGAACTCCAAAATAAGAAAAGGGTGCCATAAAATTAGTTTGATTCCTTCATGAATAAACTTTTACCTTATTTTTGTGGATCCACTGATCTTTAAGTATATGGGAAAATCATTTGTACCATGTAAAATATATTATCCATTATCCAATGTTCAAAACATAAAAATTTCATTTCAGATATCTATTATTTTGTAGAAAATTTAGATCAATTGAGTAAACTTATATAGAATATAAGGAAACATGATAAAATTATCTCCATGGAGTTGGATTAGTTTATAATCATTTTATAAATAATTAATTCCATTATATTCATCAATGAAAAATTAAGAAGGAATTCCATATGCTAATGTGGATATATGATTAATTTTTTGGTACCTATGTGTCAAATATTATATGAATTGTGATGTACTATTCAGGAACAATCTTCCATAATTAATGAATGGGTGATCGATTCTTTATTGGCTTAAAACCATGTCTCTAATGGTAGTTATCCAAAATAGACTTCATTAAAATTAAAGAAATCATTAGATGAGATTTAAGGGTGAAATAAATAATAGTGTTACCCATCAATCTCATTATTTTGACATGAAAAGGAAGATGGATTCTAACATAAACTCTAAACTCCACAGAGAGAAGAAGATGATCCTTCATTCTTGCTCTATGCATGGAAGGAAACATGGTGGTTATATATTAATTCTAATAGTAAATATATTATGTTTTTAAATGATATTCATCAGGTATGAAAATTCCCAAGTGATGGTTAGAAGATGGTTAATGACTAAAATAAATAGAAACCTATATATAATGCATCACCCTCACTCAAGGGTTTCGAATTCAAGGATAATGAGAATTATTCTTTCTATTTCACAAATTCGATGGTCAATGATGATGATCAACGTCATTAACCACTTAAGAAGATAGATAATGATAAATCTCATGAGAAAACTATTTTGATGAGGGGTATAATAATGATGAGATGAAATGTGCACTTACCATCCACTCCAGAACTTGTAATTCAATATTTAACTATATATATACAAATTCATTCATATATAAATATTTCTATAACATTATCATTATTGAACCTAAAATATTAGATGTGGAATTTGTAGTGAAAACCCTTAATGGTTAAATTATCTCATCTCACATATTTTATTCATCTCTAGATGAATTTTATGATCATGTGACTCCTAAATATATTTTCATTTTTCCTATATTTGAATTTGATATGACATTAGGAATGTATTTTATTTATATACATAAATAAAAAATTAATTTCCTCATAATGTATTCCCCACTTGATGTTCCAAGAAAACATATGATCATCTATATGTCAAATGATAAATATTGATTTCTATTGGAAATAACATCCATTGTATGGTTTTAGATTCCTAACTAGGAAGGGCGTTTATCAAAGATGGTTTGACAGAAACACAACCTCAATGATATACCTATTTAGTGAGTTCTTTCTATTTAATTCCTATATAGTTTTACATAATTTAAACAAAATATTATGTTTAATTATAAATAAAAATAAAATATTGTTCGATCCCATTTTAAATAATCACAATAGAATTTCCCCAATTGAGTTGAATGAATTTAAGAAGAAACGACATGGGGATAATGACTTGGGATTCCTTAGTCTATGTGTGTCGACAGAGGGTGAACCAATTATTTTTATGAAGAAATCATGATCGATGTGATTTAGCATTTATTATTTGGATTGGGACATGAACATGATAACGAACATGTTTCCTCTACCTGATGTTGAGGAGATGTTTTTTCAATTTCATAGAGATCAATTCATTTACATGATTCACCTTCATTTTATTCATTATCAAAAAAGGGTCATGGAGGATATAATCGATAAATCATTCCATACATATTATTTTCACTATGTATATATAGAGATTCCATTAAGTCTTATTAATTATCCTCTATCATTAAATTTGTAATTAATACAGTCTATATAGATTCCCTTATTTTGTTTTTGGTTTTCATTATAGATACTATTATTATCTATTAGAAGAGAAAAAATGAGTATATAGACAACATTAATATTATACTAAAAATTCTATATAATTAGAAAATATATGCACAATTTACAATGAGTGTATTTTATCTAAAAACACTTTCATTTTTTAGGAAATAAAATCTCAATAGAGGTTATATATATATATATATATCTTTCAATGGGAGAGGCTATTGAATGTTTCCCCAGACGAACCATGATGAATAAGATGCATAGTTTATGTTTTTTAGAAAGATATTATCAATGGTTTCATGAGAATATATCAGGAATATCTTATGCACTCACCATGATACCTCAAAAGGGATCCATGATCCATTAAAAAGTTGAATGTGAGGTAAATTTATTGGATGTAAAAAAATAATTAGTTAGCTCAAATATTCTTACATTAACATATGTGGATAAGGGTTTATTGTTTTTAGTGATTCATACAATAAAGGATTGGTGTACATTCTTATTCATAATTACATGGTTATAGATTATTCCTCACGACAATTGAATTTTCACGAAATAAATAACCCAACTCTAGATTTGTAATTTGATGTGGTAATATTTTCATTAATGATAGGGATGAATTATATTCACGAAGAAAATTTTACATATATACATATATATGACAAAATATTATACTATATATTAACTTATAAAGATTTTAATTTTTTCCCAGAGAAGATGGTTAGAGTATATAATGATTATGACTGCTCAATACATTTCACCTTGGGAAAGAAAACAAGGTGGTAAAAGCTTTGAGTCAAAAATACCATGATATTTTAGGAATGAAGAGGATAAAAATGGATACAATATTTATTATTATTATTGTATGTATCTATAATTACATATGGAAGGGGAGAAATATTATCTATATAACTCTCTATAATGATGTTGGCTTTTAGTATATGTCCAAAACATCACTTCCCAAAATTTTTATACAACTTAGAAACCGTGCTATGTGTTATTCTTGATGAGCGTCATTTATCCTATTCTCTATTTTCAAGATAATGATTTATTAGAACTTTTTAGGATATTGGTTTCCAAAAAATGATTCTTCAAATATCAAAACCTTATTTTTTAAAAAATATTAAATTATGATGATACAATTTATTTAAGGGGGAAGAACATAATACACCGTGATATTAAAAGAGGAATGTCACCATTAATAGAAGATATAAAATGAAACAAAAATAATAGAAGAGAATGTAACATGACAATAATTTATGACATATTTCAAAGAATGTAAATTTAATCATTTATGATTCACATAAACTTGGGTCTAAATGAAATGGTAAGCTGTATTAAAATATTATTATTTAAACATGACAATTATAGATTAGTAGTTAAGCTACAATGATTTAATAAGTATAATAAATAATGAAAGTTATGTGGCTTATAATTATATAAAATAATTTCTATCATTATCTAATGATTAAAAAAAATACAAGTCATTTAACACAAAGGAAATAATTTTGGAAAACAATTATTTTTTTAAAAGAAGATTTAGTTACACATTCCACACATGATTGAAAATAAATTTTATGTATACTTAGAGAAATTTTATTTTAGAAAATAAACATCCATTTTTTATTTACGTGTCAAAATTATATTAGGGTGATTATTTGAGATTTTTCTTAAAGGGAATGTTTTTAGGAATAGTGAAAAATTGAATTTTTATAGAAAAAAGTATTTTATTTTAATATATTTACAATATAAAATATGAAATTAAAATTGGCGTATATATAAAATATAAATTATAGTAAAATTTTACTAATTTTACGTGTCTATATGTTTAATTTTGAATTTTTATGTGTCTATGTGTTTAATATTGAATATAATTATTCTAATTATGTGAAATGATTTAAAAAAAACCTTGATTTTTAATCATCAAAAAATTTAAATCTAATATGGATAACATAATTTTATAACAAAATGAATGAAAAAACGGTATAATTTATTTACTATTGTTAATGTAAAATTGGGATTGTTCGTGGTCAATATAAGAAAATAATAGTAAAGAATTATCTAAAACATATCAAAATCCAATTCTTTGTCCATATTTAGACTTATGACCTCTATTATTATATAATTATCCATTTTTCAGGATTTTTTAATGTGAAAAATGTGGGTATCATTTTTTTTATTTAATAAATTCTATGTGTATCTCCATTCCCAAATATAAAAGGAAACCCACTATCAACCAATATTCACACATATGAAACCATTTGGATCGAGCAATACATACTAAAAAATATTACTTAGTTTCCTCCCCTCATCCTAGATTACTTATTTTTATCATGAAACCCCCAATAGATGGTTTTATATATAAACATAAAAAGGTATTTTGATGACAAGATTAAATTCATAAAGTTGTGTTTTATATTATTTCTTCTTCCACATCCTTAAAATAATAATAATCTAATTGTAATAATAAAAAACTAGTATACACAATATAATTAGATTTTATTTTGTTCATTTCATAACCCATATCTATATACTCCTATTTAAAATGGGAAAGGAATCCATCTATTATGATTACAACCAACTAACACCTCACAAAACATTATAATTTTTTACCCATTAACACCTTTAATGGATAGATATTATATTGTATTTAACATATTAATGTTATATTTATTAAATTATTATATTTAATTGTTAATTATATCACATATACATTTTCACTTTCCATTCTGTGGGGGACAAGATAATGTCGCTCGTGTGTATAGTGTACTATAGCCTAACGAAGCGACGCGATACATGTTTTGCTTATGATTATCAATTAAAGTATTATGGTTAAAATTATTTAATATAAATGAAAATTATCACCTAAAAATAAATATAGGAATACAATATCAAATAAAATATCAAACATTCCCATATATTTGAAATCAACAATCTCGCATGTGCGTATGTTTGGACTACCACCTCTAGGTATCAATGTGAATTGGTTTTAATTTTTTATAAGGTTGGTAATAAGGATATATTTTATTAATTTAAATTATATCTAATATATAAAAATTACTCTATAAAATGTAAATAACTTTTATTTTTCTTAAATTACATCCATTTAAAAAAAATAGAAACAACATTCATTCGTACAAATCATCTACCGTCTCTATAAATGTTATAATAATTTTATATCAATAAATATTAATAATTACAATGAATACATATATAATAAATATATATGAAATTTATATCATGGTAACAATTCGGGATATGATGAAACTATGATAAAAGTAAATGGAATGAAATTACCGAACCAAATTATACATGAATAATTGTGCAATTATCAATCAAAAAAGTTTTTTTAACAAATAATTGTTAATAAAAAGGTTATAAAATAATATAAGTAAATAATATAGGGAATGAGATATAATATAATGGTTCTAAATTATTCATATAAAAAATTATATTTATTATTCATGAGGTTTAGTAACATACGAATGTTGTTTTATTAGAGGTAAGAGATCCTCATCTCCCTTTTACATACATGAGAAATATGTATTATTCACCACTATTTAATTTGGAATGATGTATAAAATTAATATGATGATATGATATTTCATGAATATTTTTATATTAATTGTGATTAATGTATTACTTAATTTTATTACATTCACAGGGCTTACAATTCAAATGTTTCCAATGTCATAAGAGATTTATGTTGAAATCTATATTCTATAAGGGTTATTTATACTTGAATTACCATTAAAGGAAATTATTTTTTTATTTTATAAAAAACATGATAAATTTTCATCTCGTCTATCAATTCATAATGGTTTTTTAATTGTACAATATTCCTATAATTAGCACTTAAAATGATTGATAATTGTTTTAATAAAATAGTAATTCATTTCTCTCTTAGGTTAAAAATCATATTTATACAACAACAATGAAATAAAATAGTGTATTAAAATGTATTTTTAAAATTATCAAAATGTTTTAATTAATATTCTCTTACCATTTTGTTTAGTTTTTTAGAAAAAATTAATTCAAACATTGTGTCATTTTAAAAAAAAGGTATGGATGGATCTTATAACAAATTTGTTGTAATATTTATTTTAAGTCATATGACATGAATATAATTTAATCCCTCCATGACCACTAATTTATTTTAATATTTCACTAAAGTTCTAAAAGGGGTATTTCTAATGAATATTTTTATGTTAATTTTCTATATATTTTTTATTTCCCAAATTTATATTCAATATAAATTTTTTTTGCCTTTGTAAATTTTTAATGAAATTTTATATTATTTATATTCATAAAAAAAAGACATATATATATATTATTGTCAATTGGTAATATTTTGTATTGATACCATTCTTCATATATAGCTTGATGGTTTATGATCAAATTCATTAGGGATGTACTACTCTGAAATTATTCACCATACTACTCTAGACAGGTTATGATAATGATATTTGATTGAGATATTTATTGAAATGTCATATGTTGGTTTTCTAATAATAATGTTCCTATTTATTATTTTTCAGACCTTTATTATAAGGAATCCTCTGACTTATTATGTAAAAGTTAAGCACACTATATCCCCTCGATGTATCTCTTGGTCTCATGGGACAACATTGATTGGGTTTTGGCTGAGTCCTTACACATTTTTGTATGATTTATTGGAATAATGCCTTGATGAATGGATATGATGTAAGAAGTAATTAATTCCATAATTATGAGAGTATTTTTTAATGTTCCATGTGATTCATAGATTTGTTATAATATCCATGGTTAGTTTCAAGGTTATGGGATTATTTATATGGAATTATTTTGTTCTTAAGTTATTTATATCATATTATTATTCATATTTATGTTATTGATTAAATGGAAAGTGTTTATGTTATTTAACTTTCCATATCGATTATAATTAATATCATCATTATAGATACTATTATACGTATACCCTTACTATGAATTTGAGCTCACCCATTTATTATGCTTCTTTCCCCATGATTTTACGATGTATGTCATGATTGATTTGTATGGATATGGTAAATGGGATAATGGAGCTCTCAATGATAATAAAATATTTTGTTTTTATCTTTTCAAATGTATACTAAATTCAATTAAATATTTTTATTTACATAAAAATAAACAATTGGGGTCTTTTGGCATTTGATTCCTTGTATTTAGTGCCAATATAATAATGGAACTACCAAGTCTAGGTTATAAGGGTCCTTGTCCATACATTAGTTTAAATGCCTTGAGTATTTAAATAAATGTGCGTAAGAATTTAGTTACAAATGGGGAAAATAATCATGATTATAAACAAATGGGTGTTAAAAAGTCATTTTCTACTACTATAATTGATTTTGGACCATAGAATAATGTGTTGATGGTTTTTTTACTTGTTTTTTAAAATTATAAAAATCCCCTTTATAACTCTTCAACTTCACATTCCTTAATTTTTGAGAAACGGGGATCTAAATGTGAATATTAGAACATGAAAAGATGATATGAATTCATTTTGAAAACATCAAGGGGGAATTTTTAAGAAACTGATATTTTCATGAAACCAATTTTTTTATATGTGGGATGGTATTTCCAATAGATCTGGAAAAAACTCCCATACGAGAGTTTGATATTATTTTGGGTATGGATTGGAATTTAGTATATTATGATAATATATATTTTAGAGATTAAAATGTTATATTTAATGATATGATAAATTTTATAGCCTAAAAAAATATTATAAGTTTATCATAGATGGTTCAAAAAGTTAAATAGGTTATATTATTGAATAAATATTCTATTCAAATTTGATATGTTCTAGTAGTGAATAAATATATGGATTTTTCCCTAAGGAATTTTCTATTTTTTTTCCAGATCAGGAGGTTGATTTTATTTTTGGATTAGTAGTTGATGCTAAATCTATTTCAAAACCACGTTATTGAATGGATTAAATATAATTTTGTAACTGAAAATGAAAAGTTGATAGTTTCTAGATAAATGTATCATTTTACATGGGACATCATCATAGGGTCCTCTAATTCTAGTTTTAAAAAATATATATGGTTAAATGAAGTTTTCCCTTGATTATAAATCCATTTATAACATAAATATTATGATTATGTAACCTTTTTCTCATATCAAATATTTTTTTGATCAGATCCAGAGAGTACAATGTTTTTTAAAGATTATTTTCAGGTTGGCGTACCATTAATGGAATGTGAACAAGGAAGATATTCCAATCCATACATTTCATTCCAGATATAAGCATTATGTTCTTTCCAATATGAAATTTGTGTGGTCTAAAACACCATATGTATTCATGGATATTTTGAATATATTTTTATTGAATATTTATGTTTGTTTTTAATTTATGATATATTTTTCTAATCAAAAAGTCATATGATTCATTAATTTAGTAATAACCTTTTTTTGAAAACAAAAAAACTTATATAAAAAATTTACAATTAGAGAAGTTTGGTGGAAAAAATTTATTTACATGGTAATACTATTTCTCAAGATGGATTAATAGTTATCCCTTGTAAAACTAATGCTTTTGAAAAAATTTAATGGCCAAAAACAACATAGAGATTCATATGTTTCATGGATTAGCAGGATACCACCACAGTTTGCTGAAATTATTTCTCTATTTTTATCCTACTAAAAAATTTAAATCGAAATAGAGTGAAATTACTATGTTTCAAAGAGTGATTTGATTAATTTTAGGACCTAAAAGTAGGATAATGCACGCTCTTATTCTAGACACACCCTCTAGAATTGGTGATTTTTCATTTACAACATTTCTTCTTTTAAGGGATTTGGCTGTTTTCGGTTTCAGAATGATTAAGTAATTACATATCATTCATTTTATCTTAATAATAATGAGTCATATTATCCTGAACATTAAATATAATTATTTTATATAGTTTTTTTTTTAAAAATCTGTGTGATATATGTATATTGAGTAAAAAATGATATAAATATTGATAATAAATGATTGAAGTATTTATTCACTCAAAAATAGTTATACATGAGGCATATAATATGGATAGAACTAATAAATGATTATGATTGAATGATTAATTACCAATATGAAAAGGAAACAAAATCATTCAATTCATTATGTCCAAAAGATATTTCATAATTAACCATATTAAATTTGGAACCAAACCCTTTTGTTGAAGATCTGATGAATTTTCTCATAGAAATAATGATTGAATGAAATTCATCTATTTTCTTCATTTGTCAGTACAATAATCTATTATACAAAGAATTACACATGATTAGAATGAACACCACGAGTTTCAATAATAGTGTGAATTTTTCAGTATGGGTATTTTTAAAATATTTGTTGTGTACAAAGAATGTGTTTGAAGATTTGTAGTTAAATTATATGTGTCTAGTGATTCTGAATTAAAGAGATAATTTTGGAGTGAATATCATAATTCCCCATTTTCCATTCATTTTAGACGTAATAATATTTATAGATACTGTTAGGAGAATTACTGGTTTTATTGAATGAAAAGAGATATTTCTAATTATAACTTCTAATGTATTACTTTTAAATATGTTAAAGTAGAATAAAATTATAGAAGGTAATTCTTCTTCCTTTTTGAGTATAAGAGTGTAATTTAGAACATTTATATATGGATTGTGAGACGATGTGTCTAAGTATAACTCTATGTTATAAATATATTTATGTTATTTTGGACCAACCAAATAAAAATTTCTATTTCATTCATATTTGAGATAATATTTCTCTATAAAAAATCTATTGATTTTACATCAAGTTTATATTTTTGTTGCATAGAGTATGTCATATTATTTTATATTACACGGATCCAATTTTTACAAAAAAAATTCAAAAGGGATTTTGAATTCATTGAGTATATTTATTATATTATAGTATAAATTTTAAGTATCAATGAGATTGAAAGTACAAAAAAATTATTTAGATATTGGATGAAATTATCCATTCATGTTAAATGGATTAACAGGAAATTTTGCATCACTATATTTTATTGTTTGAGCCTTCTTATAACAATATAATTCGATGTAGTTTAATGTTTAATCCAATTAAATCATTATATGTAATTTGTGAAAAACATAATCCTATAAGTATAATGTCGGATAAAGGAGGTTTATGGTACAATAGTTAGTTGAATAAATGATTTAAAAGGGGAAGATGATTCTGAAGTATATAAGGATATCTCAAAGTCAGTAGAAATGTTTTCAGGCCATTATATGAATGATCATTTTTATTTGAGTTAGGTGATCATTGTTTTCTAAAATTTTGTCCATGGAAATTTTTGATGTGTTTTGGTTAAAATGGAATCTATTTCCACACATAATTAGACTATATTAAATCCTAGATAATGTAATATTATTTACCAATTGAGTGGCCTTTCCTATGAATTTATTGTTGGAGAATAATGTATTTCATGTTTCAATGTTAATAAAATATGTGTAAGATTCTTCCCAAGGTTTGACTCATATATATGTTCATTTAGACGATAAAAATTTGTAGGAATAAAAACCAATATTTATTTATTACCAAAAAGAGAAACTATTTTGGTGTAATTTAATTCATGACATTATGGTTTTATATAAAACCAATATTATGGATGAGGAAACATGGGAATCTATAAATCATATGTGGGAAAGACATCTCTAATTGGTTAAAAGTTAAAAAAAAATTGTGATGCAATTAATAAAATGGGGGAATAATTTAATAACCTAGGTAATGATATAATAAATCATCTTCTCATCTATTAGTATTAATAAATCTGATATAATTATAGAAAATAAAATATATGGAGTATTTAAATAAAATAGAATATATAATTAATAAATTAATTTTTTACAAAATTATATCTAAAATTATAGCTTCTAAATTATTTAATTATAAATTGAAACAAATAATTTGATTTTTTAATTCTTCATGATAAAATTATCTTATAATTATTTTTTGGAAATTTTTAGAAATGATTTAATTTTTTCAATGAATTGTGAAAATACTAATTTATATTTAAAATTTTATATGATTTTCTAGTATTTAAAAATTCAAATTATATACATTATTAGATTTAATATTCTATTATATATATTTTCTAAAAATTAATATAAATATGGGGTTCTTTAAATTGTTTTATAGTTGATTTTACTATGAAATAATTTTAGAACCTTTGTAAATATAACCTTTGTAAATATTTTTTTATTATTAATTATAACGTTAGAAATTTTTTGTCTCCTTAGTAAGGTTGAATTGAGAAATTATGGGTTAAAATGTGATAATTTATAAAATGTAAACCTAAAACATACCAATATTTTATTAGATTTATATATTTCTTTAATAATAAATAATAAAATAAAATATATGGAAGTTTATTTCCATTTGATAATTACTTTTAACGTTATACTATTTTACGTTAAGAAAATTAAAAAAGTTATTCTATTTGTTTTATTGTCTCTATGTTTTTTACAATGGAATAAACAAAGTCCATGAGTAGTTAAAAATAGACTTTTAAATGCTAAATGATTATTTAAAATGGAATTTGTTTTATTTCGTAGAGATGATATAATTACATTAAAAAATAATGCAACAGTGACGGCTTAATTTTTCAATTAGTTGAAAATAATTAAATTTTTTCTAAAAAGATTAAAAGTAATATAAAATGAATGAACATTTGGGTTGTATATTAAAAAAAATTATTTGGGAATTTTGAAAGTATTATATTTGAATTCTTCAATTTTATTTAAGTTTAAAAAGTGAAATTAAATAAAAAAAATTACACACTGGAATTACTGATATTTTTTAATAATTAATATTATATTAAATGATTTAAAATTACTAAAAATCTTATCAAAGGAAACTTTATTGGGATATCATTGAAAATATAAACCATTTTCAATTTATGGTCCAATTATATTTTTATAGAAACTATATCATAACATTTGTATCTCCTAACTATTTAGAGGTTTTTATGTTAATGAAATAACCCTTATCCATCTCTAACAAAAATAAAATGGGAATGGAATCCATTGTTTAGGTGTACGGTGGAATACATCCTCACGAACCAATATAATTTTTCATACAACTAAAACTCCATGTACTAGTTATATTGATGTAATTTATGTATATATATGGTATTCATGAAATATTTTTCATTCTGGAATAATAATATAATACATATTATCTTACATTTCTTTTTTACAAAAAATTTATATCATCATTCAATTATATGGGTGCACTACCACCTCCATAAAGTGATAAGAATTATTTTACACCACCTAATAACATGAATTAAATATATAAGTTTATTTAGAGAGTTAATAAGTTATTTATGGTATAACTGTAATTATTTAATGTTAAAATAATAATTAATTTATATCGAAAATAATTACTGAAAAATTGAAATGTTACTCATACATATGTATGGTCTACCATCTCCATGATTATAATATAGTTCATTTTTTATGGATATATTTCATTTTTGGATTAAATTTATAATTTATATATAACAATTGTAGTTATTTCATGACAATTATTCTAGAGATAATAGAATTATGTCCCCATCAGCTATTATCATCCTAAAAAAGTAATTTATTACATATGGGCCGAAAAATATCAAAACCTCTAATGCAAACATAAATTATTAAGTAATTTTATATAATAGGATTTTAAATGAAATTAAATAAATAATTAAAATGAAAAAGGTTCTAAATGAATTATGTAATTAATATGAATTTTTTCTCTATGAAGATAAAGAACATAAATAGTGTGTCATCCCTGTCATAAGGGACACATTAACGTAAACCATTGAATTAATTTTTTTTTATGATTAATTTTAAAAACCATTCTCTTACTTTTCCAAATTATTATAATTATTTAATTATTTAATTCATATAGACACAAAACATTTATAATTGTAAATTTATATTCCTTTTGAATTTTATTCAATGGCTTTAAAAAGAATCATTTTACTTGTTTTATATGGAATATTTTGGCAAAAAGAAAAAAAAATAAATGTTCACTTTTAGAATATAAGTAAAGGACACCATTTCTCATTAATGTAACTATTAATATTTTTTTATTTCTTTATAGTATTCCATTTTTTTCAATGTAAAACCATATTTCTATTTTTTCATTTTTGAACAAAAAATAACATTTTAAAAGGAAATGGTATTTCAATATCTAAAAAAATTCATATTAGTTAAAAATTGTTTTCATAGGTTTTATGTTGAAAATTTGTAAAAATAAATTCATTTTCCCGATATGGTACTTTTTCAATATGTATGATAAATGGGTGAACCTGATACACCTTATATAATGATATGATCAAAATTTTAGCTACTAAGAAATCATTGGGCCTGATATAGCTTATATGTAGGTCCAGGCATCATTATATCTCTTTAATGAATTGAATAATTTTATTTTTATTAATAAAAAATATTTAGGGAGTTCAAAATGGGTATATATAATGTATTTAACTAGGATGTATTTATTTCCATCATGGGTTACGAATATAATTCTCTAAGTTTATTAGGGTTTTACATATTTTATTTGATAAAAATTTTGTTTCCCCATGTGGAAATGACTTATTTCATTATCTTAAAGAACATTGAGAACAAGGTAATAATTTCATAGGTTTTTATGACTATTAGTAGACAAGAGTTGTGCTCATACCAAATTTTTATAACTTCTTTTATTGGATTTCTATATCGGTAGGGAAAAAGATGAATTCACGTTGAAAATCATGAAGATTTTTTTAGGAAAATAATTCATGTTTTAAATTAATGGATTTATATTATGATAAAAATGTATACTAAGTATATGTTTCAACTTTTTAATATATGTGATTTCATTATAGTAATAATGTACTAGTTATTTTCAATTCTAAACCTAAATTATTTTTTGGAATAAAATAAAATGAAATCTAGTGTAATGAAACTAGATTTTATTACATGGTAGGCTGGGTAAATATATAAACCCCACCAAACACTAATGGATGAAATATAGGATCTTAACCATATAAGTCCAAATACAATAATTCTCAAAACATTTCCCTAAGTAATGGGGTTTTATAGTGTGAATAATAAAATAAAATGTGTGATAAAAAGTGAAAATAGAGAGGAAAGGGAACCAAGATTAAGGGGTACTATGAAATCCATGGTCAAAGAGTTTAGTCCCCCAAAAGGAGATAATCCATGGTGGATGAGGTGGTCTAGTGTTTTTCCAAATATTAGAGGATAGACAATAGAATCAAGATGAGGGATTTTAGTCCAACTATTTATTAAATTATCCAAAATGGCATCTACAAAATATAGAGAAAACCTTTCACACCATATTCACCCTCAAATAATGGATATATGTATGTGGTTTCCCTTTTATCATATGATTTAAAAATATATTTGACCATCACCTGGACCACATCCATGGTATAGTCTAAGATATATTGTCTGCTTTGATGCCTTCCAAGACCATCGACTATGGTGTTGCAAAAAATTATTGATCGTTTCATCATCACCAAACCCAAGACCATGATATAGTTAGTTTAATCTGGTTGTTTTAAATTTGAACTCTCCCAAAATATCAGACCTAATTTGAAATGCTTCGCTGATTGTTTCAATGTCCACATTTTATAAAGGGGAAAAACCAATTGCTATGCCAAAAACCTGAACCAACCATGAATATCCCCTCATTAAGTGTAACATCACATGTAAATGAAGAATAATATATTTTTATATTTATTAATATTTGTGAATTAAATATTATTTTTTTCATTAAAAGGGTTTCTATGTTCGATAGCGTACCCGATACGCAGAACGGGTTTCCTTGAAATCTTACATTGCACACTAATAATATAATTTTATTATTTTAAATGGGAGTTAACTCCTAGCCATTGTATTGGTAGGAGTGAGAAAAACTAACTAAAATATGATTATAAATTCATTATAAATGTATTTACATTTATCCAATAAAATTTAGAGGCTTAAAATGTGAATGAATCGAATTTTAAGCAAAATTTACATTAAAAGGTCGATTTACAACCTTTTAATTCCGAAAAAAATTTAAATATAGTTTTGGATACATTATAATTGACCAAATAAAATCTTTCTTTAGAATGGGGTCATTAAATTATAAAATGGGTAATTTTTTTGTATTTTTCTGATAATGTTCATTGTTTAATGAATACGGAAAAATATTATATTTTAATTCAAAAGTGCCTTTGAAGATAATTTATTTATATGTTTAGATTATCTTTTTAGTTGGACTTAATGTGAAATTTAAATATATTTCTACCATTTAATCCAATTTTGGTCATTGTAATTAATTTCACTTTGAAATTGGACATAAACAAGTTTGAATCTTTTGATAGTTATTGTTTCTTAAAAACACGCAATTTGATTTAATAACGGGAATTAATTTTAAAACTAATTAATGCCACTTGTATGTTATGAATTTGAAGAAATAGACATCATTTTTGAGTTTGGAATATCAAATATAGAATAGGCTGAATTTTACGTATTTTTTTCGAAAACATCAATTTTTTATTAATAGTGAAACCACATAGTGGTAGTTAAAAAATTGACTTTTTCAGTTAAATGAAATTTTAGAACTTCGGTAAATTGAATTTCGAAAATACGACATACATGGTTGTTATCATGAAGTAAAATGGGGTTCCATAAGATGAAAATAATTTTTGGTGAATAGTAACTTTTGACTTTTATTTACCACGGTTAAAGATAAATAGGGTAATTCATAGTAAAAAGAAAATATTAATAATTCAAAATTACCTTAACACATGTCCTAGCCTTATTGGATGAGTAATGGCCAACCATGGGCATCCGTGGGTCAATTTTGGGACCCCATGGTGCCACTTATGAATGTTAATGATACTTTAGATTAATTAATATAATGTAATGGAAAAAATGACATAAACAAAAAGATTTTAGTAAATTAATTTTATATGGAGTAATATAAAGAATGATTTTGTCTATAAATATTTATTGGAAATCTAATAATATTTAAAACATGATCGTATTTTGTTTATTATTTTTAGACATAGAATAAATTAAATTAGGCATTAAAAAATAATGATACAATATTTAACTCATTAATAAATGATTTAAATAAATAAGACTATTATGATTAATATATTATCCATAACCTGTCCAATCCCTATTGGATGATTATATTTCGACCATGGGTCATCTTATATTCTACTATAACAATTTGTGAAACATTATAAACCGAATATCATTATATTATAAAATAAATTTTCACACTTTCCTAAAGAGACCCTCCTTTCCCTTATAAAAGGAGAAAACTTCTATCCAATTTCCCACACCTCTCAAGCCATCTGGCTTATCCAAACTATGACCAATTAATCACCATACATCCTTCCTATCTTCATAGAATCCTTAACATAGGCATAATGCACTTCAAGAAGTCATTTTGGTTCAAACTAGAGGAAGTTATCCAAATTAAAGGTTACCGTTTCTCTTAACTTTTTTTCTTTTATATTACTTCTCCAACACCTAAACTATTTTTTTTATTTTATTTTATAACAACACCAGTATCCTAATTATACTAGGATTCTGTTATAAGAATTATTCTAACTACACTTACACAAACCTTCATATAATCGTTGAAGAACATAATGTTTCTGTGGATGGAAAACTAACGTATCACAAAACAATGATTGTTCAATTACCTCCTACCGCATCTCATGGTGGCCATTATGATGGAACTATATATATATATATATGATATATATTATATTTATTATTTTCTTATTCTTCTATACTTCCCAATTATATCAATACTTTATGGTATCCATATTGGGTAAAAACGATAATCTCATTTGAGGAAGTGCGGACTACCGCCCCCTTAAAGTGATGCGACTCGTTAATGCCTTATGTGGGACGTCTAAAGGATAGAGTTAATGATATTATATATGATATTATTCTGTAATTATAATATACCTATGTATCATTTTGTTTTAATTACATTAAAATAATAAATATAATTGAAAGTAGTGTTCATGCGTACGTACGGCTTACAGTCTCCATGAACGGTGCCTTTCATTTCTTACCTACAAATGATATGTAATATTATAAATACATGTATATACTGGATATATATGATATATATGATATGTGAATAATGAATTTCATTCATTATATAATGAAATATTGACCACAAGGGCAACATGTAAATAAAAGTTGTTCATTTTTAACTCAAGTACCAAATATCGACAAAATGAATGTTATTAACATAAATGATTACACAATATTTTTAACATGGTAATAAGTGATATTAAAGGAATAATAAACTTGAAAAATGTTCTTAAGAATTCAGAAATTCATTGTAGTTTATTATTCAGGAGATTAAATAATGATCTAGTCAAGTCGGACATGAGGTAATGGAGTTTATCTCAATCTCCGTTCATTAAGGAATATTTAGTTTCATACATGACTTTATTTTATTGGGTTTATAAACCCCTTTGACTTTTCATTTTATTCAAAGGGAATATTTTTATACCAATATTTTTACTACACCTCAAAAAGGAATGTTTTTTACATAATCAGTGAAAACGACCTTTCCACCGTAGTGAGTATTATTTGATCTTTGGCTTCCTTAACATCCCAGAATATTTTTAAAAGGGAAAATAAATACCATATACTCTTTTTATGTATTTTGTTATTGAAAATTATTTTGAGAATGGATTTATTATTTCAATATCTTGAAATGTTATTTTATTATTGCAATGTGGAAAGGTTTTCATTACTTTATGCTTATGTTATGTGTTATGATAATGTTATGGTTCATGGTCATTATTTATGTATACGGGTGATTCCAGGATAAACATAGTGTGGGTGAGCCCGAGATAGCTCTCCAATGCCTTGGGTAACATCATGGAGGTAAACGTGAATGTTTCTCTTAAGAGATTTACGGAATATACTATGATGGGTATTCCAAAAGTAACTCCCTATGTATCTGTAATAGTAACAATGTATATATGATATGTATGCCACAAGTTACCATTATGATTTATGGTTTCTATGTTTCTTTCATAAATTTTATGTTTTCACGAGGTAAGTAAAATATTTCATGTTTTTTATGTATTTATGAAAAATGTTTTCATTCCATGTTTTACAACCCTTACTAAGTTTTTTATGCTCATCCCTTATTTTGAAATGTTTTCACAGGATTTAAAGATAAATAGGGTCAAGGATGGGATCAAGGAAAAGTCATGCCGTCTAAAATAGGGAACAAGACATGACTCTTTTCTCCAAGAGTTTTTATCTTATGAAAAAATGTCAACTGTGTAGAAGTGTCTACCATGTAAACTTTTGAGATATATTAGTTATGTCTTAATTATCTAAAAATCTAAACCCGAAAAGATCCTCAATGTGAGTTATTCATTTAATTCAATATTATGTAATGTTTTAAGGCTAGGTTCGTATGTTATAGAACAACATGGGACCTCACATACAACCTCCATGAACTCATGGACAAAATGACCATCACCACACCTACCACTATGGCCAGAAGACCCTCTGAATAACCAGAACACATCTATAGACTCTTCAACACCTCCAAAATACTTTTTGACACCACCAACCCCTATTTAAAAATTACATAACCAACCCTAGTAACAAATATGGGGTGTATAACATGTTTTATTGGTATATATTAATTATTCAATCTTAGAAAACATGATACAAACATGATTCCCATATTACTATTTGAAATAAAAATTATGTAGCATAAGAATAATTATATTATCATTGATATTAATCATAATATCCATCATTATATCCCATTTAATGAAAATGATTAAAGGATGGGATCATATTAATAGTAATAGTAATTTAAAATAAAATCTATCATTAATTAATAAGGCATAATCAATATGGAATAATATATAACTAAAACCACATTTAATTTAATCAATAACACGAGGAAAAACTAAATTCATGGATATTATAAATGATTTAATTTCCTATAAAATTATAACTAAATTCCGAATGAAGGTAATTCCTAATATTATAAATCCTTATTTGAATCATCATTATATCTATGATTTCAAATCCTTGATCAATGGTAGCTTATCTTATGGGTTGGTATACCCCAGACACTCATTTGATTTTAACTTCTTAATTTTTCTCAATAAGAATGTAACAGAATTTTGGGATATAAAATTTTGGACCCCAACCATCATTAGATTTCCTATTAATTTCCCATATAATAAATGTTTAACATAAATTCATAACCAATATTCTATTCCAACAAATTTCCACATCGAGTAAAGAAACTAGATTACCAATAATTCCCCCATCCATCAAATAACATTTAATATAATTTTTTTTATAGAATGTGGATATGGTTTAAGAAATAATCATATCCACGATAGAATGAATATACATATTTAAGTAAAATATAATTTCAATTGATCAAAAGAATTTAGTTTTTTAAATAGAAAGTAAATGGACGAAATAGTAATCTAGAGATAAAATATGACCATAAAAAAGAAGATTCTATAGAAAAATCCACTCATTTAATGAATATGTGAAACTAGAAATGAAACACTAAAAAAAAATTACTTAAATTATTTGGTTTTTAAAACTATTAAAACATATAGGAGAAGGTAAAGTGTATATGACATTTATTTTGTTGGGAATGTCTGCTAATGTAATATATCCTAAAATAATACAAGATTTTTCTCAGTTTATAATGAAACCTGAGAAAGAACGTTTTTGGAAAAAAAATATAAATATTAATTAAAACCTATTTAAAAATTCAATGAAAACATAAAATTTCAACAGTATATCATTTTATAAAATAAAGAGGACTTTTGTAACATAGTTTTGGAAAATATCAATATAAATGAAAAATATACCTGATCAAAAAGTTGAATAAGAAAACAGTTTAATTAAAATATACCTCTTAAATGGGTAACCTTATTTGAATCATTAATAATAATTATTAAATTTATATTCATATTATATATCTCAATGGGATAAAATATACAACATATAAATGTAACTAGGTTTATATTACCAGATGTATCTCTATGGAGTGGAACACTAGATGGAATACATTATAATGATTGTTTTTTAAGGGAGAATAAATAAATATGTGTAAAAAATGTAAATACAAAACAATAAAATTGGAAGTGTATGAGAATATATTCATTTTCCGTTCCACCCATAATTGTTATATAATATAGCTAATGTTAGTTGAAGTGTAAACAAATAAATTAAAATTGAGTAATGTAACCATATACTAGAGGTATGACTCATCAGATATATTCTGTATCATATTAAATAATAAATATATTCTATTTATTTATTTACTTAATACTCTATTACAATTTAATTATTCATTTTTTTATTTATTACCATGTCATTTTCTATATCATAATCAATTATTTTCATGTTGGGTGTTTTAATGATATTCGACACATATGTGTAAAAAAAATTTGGTAGGTAGAATATAGTAAAAGATGTATTTGATTAATAATATATTAAATAATTCTCATGAAATATTTATCATATAAATATGTTATACTTTTTAAATCAATCCATGAAGGATGGTTATAAAATATGAACTATGTTACAATCAATGAGATAGTAGGTCATGCATACACCTAAGTAACATTTTCCATTTTTTGATGATCATCACTGAAATAAGGAATGTTTTATTGTAGACGTATATAAATTAAATTATATAATTTATAATATCTTATTTAATTAACCAATATTATATATACTATTAATCGGATGTGGTGGTAACAAAAAAATCATATCGCTTCATGGCACTGGTAGTCCACACATGCACATGAACACCATTATGAGTTTTTATGGAATGTAAAGGTAATAAAATATATTATATATAAAATTTTTATGATGATAAATATTTAATTTATAACACATATATTAATAATAAATAAATACATAATCATAGGCAATAGTTATTGGTGATGATGAAAAATGAATTAAATTGGGTTGTGTGGTGGTAGTCCATTGTATACATGAATGTTGGTTTCCTTTCAATTTAATGGAAGAGAAGATGGATGTAGGTTACTCCATTAAAATAAATAAATAACAATTTATGTGATATTATTATTTTATTATATTATCATGGTTAAAAATGATTAAAGGTGTCTAAAGAAAAAATAAACACAAAGTGAAATGTTTCGAACAATACTTCATCTTCATGAAATCTCATTTTGATTATACCTAAATCCAACATAGATTAGCTTAATGGTCAATACAAGGAATCTAGGATTTGTGGATGTATTTTTAAATATATTTTGAATGATTATGAAAAATAAATTGGATATGGATATAAGGATAGAAGAGGGCATGGGTTCCCTTTTCTAAAAGATTGGAGGGGTATTCTTGAAATTTCTAAATGTATTAAACTAATATAAATTATTTCTCATTTGTGAATGGGTATAAATTTATAAAAAATTAATATTGGATGATTTGAAGTTGAAATCCTATCATCTAAAAAATCATCATTTTTTTCATGTTTTCAGCCTTATCATTTAGCTTTGACCCTTCGTTAACCCTTTTGGAATTTATCACTATATTAAAAAATTTAAACAGATTAATTCTTAAGACCATCACAATAAAAGAAAAAATTAAAAATAAATGGACTATGGTTGACGATTTTAATCAGATGTCTTTCATTTATCCAATATAAGTTTTTTATGAATTATAAATCATTTAAAAAATATTATTTTTATTTACTAATATTAATTTTATTTTGACACTATTATTCTAATATGAAAATATATACATCATGAAAAATATGGAATTAAAATATAGTCATTTAATGTATCCTAAAATTTCATAAGGATCTAGAACTATTATTGGACACATTATTGCTTTAAATTTATGAAACCTTTAATATTTTTAACTTAATTTATTTTATTATATTAATATTAGAATAAATAAATTTTCTGTGTTGTGTAAGAATGTAATATATTTATTTCACCACTAAAATTTAGAAATATATTTAAATGATAAAAAAAATTTCTACCTATAAAATAAAAATGGTTAACTAAATATTGAATCTATTAATAATTTTACAAAAAAATAATCCGGATAAAACAAAGAGAATGACACTTTTTAATTATCATTAAATAAAAAAATATAACGGTCCAGTTCTAATGAAAATGGAAAAAAGGTATTTATATTCAAATAATTGACGATTATGGACAAAATATGATCATCCAATAATGAATTTTTTGGGGGCCATTTTCTTGTTCTTATCATAATTTTTTATTAATTAACTGATTTATCCATATCATGGTTCCAATTATTTAATATGGTTTCTATTAATAATGACAAAATAAATGGTAAATATTTACAAACATTGGTGCGCCCGATTCCAAAATGTAATCAATTTTTCATTATTAAAATTTTAAAACAAACATAAATTAAATTAAAATTAATAAACAAAATGAATGGAAAAATCATTTTTCGAAAATCTTCATTTTTATGTATAAAAATGTATTTATATTAAGTTTAATCATAAAAATTATTTAAATAATCCCAGATAGATATTTATAAAATTAATGAAATAACATTACATTTAATCCATGTTAAATCAAAAATTGAATTTATAAATTGGTTAAACAAAATTAGTATTTTCTATAAAAAATGTATTTTTCACTATTCAATTAAAAATGAATATTTTCAAAAAAATAAAAAATCACCAGATGTTAATTTATAATGATTTATTTAAAAATTGGAGTTTGGTTTATTAAACTATTATTTTAACATATTTAAATATTAATTGAGTTATTTAATAAATTAAATAAAAAACATATGATGAGAAAACATATTTATGAAAAACAAATTGAGAGTTTATTTCCTAATAATTATTCGATTAATTAGTATTTTGTTTGAATATCATTTAAATTTTCTAATGTGATTATTCCAGATCATACCCACTAATTAAATGACTATTTAATAATTTTTATACATGAATAATAATATTTCATGATATTTTTAATATTAGTGTTGTGTGTTTTATATGAAATCATTTATATTATTCATTTATAATTGAAAGGTGTTAAATTTTCTCAATATAAATAATTTTTTTCTTCAAATATTTAACATTTTATTGGTTTAAAAATTTAAAATTTCTCTGTGCAACATCTATATCATAAAAATTATTAATAAAAATTCCCATAAATAAAAGGAAACAGAAATATGATTGTGATCTAAAATAACAAAACAATATATTTACAAATATAATAACATTAGTTTTATGTTAAAATATGTCAATTAATGAGAAAACAATCTTATAAGGAATAATAAATAATGATAGTGAACATGGTCAGTAGAATGTTAATGAAAAAAGAACCATAAATCTATAATGGTTGAATAAACCATCAATTCATTAGAAATAACTCTAATAGAATAAAATGTCTTATTGAAGATACTTTTCCTAGAGTTGATGATTTACTTTACAATCTAGTGTAATAATTTAAGGAGTTAATATTTCTAGAAAATTATAATTTGATCCATTAATCAATTTCAACCATAATCTCATACTTCCCCCAAACAATGAGTTTTGAATATTATTTTTTATGAATAAAACACAAACATCAACATATATAAGATAAATAATCTATAAAATCAAAAAAATATTACAAATGTCATTTAGTTTTAATTAAAACTAAAATTGTTACCACTATGTAAGATAATAGAAAAAATTTGGAATTCTTTATGTAGGGAAATAATATATTCTTAATCAATGCTTCCACAACAAAAAAATATTCATGTTAAATTATTCGATAAATAAGTATCCCTAAGTCTAATTAACCTCAATAATTTCAATATTAAATAATTTCATCACATCTCCAGTGAAAACATAACATTAATATTATATTATGAAAATTTAGTTGTGTTTTTCCCAAATAACATTTTATTCTAAACCACCTATTAAAACATTATATTACTTACAATTTTACCCAATGAAGAATCCCATAAATATTCCAAATCACCATGATAAATAATTATATAATATCATAATGTTGTAAACATACCAATAATAACATAAATTAAATTTAGATACTATTTTTGAAAATTAATCCTTATCTTGAACATAAATATAACCAAAAATATCAAATTGATAGTGAACCACATTTAACCATTAATATTATCTTTATCTCACTAAATATTAGACCATAATTAACTTACTGGAAAATCATATATAAGACTAAAGTGTTATTAACACCATAGGAATTTATTCTCCCCAAAACCAAGAAAAATATTCAAATCAACCCAAAATCTAATCATTTAAAAAATGAAAGGGTTGTATATGCCATTTCTCATACGAGAACCTTAATCTAATAAACCAATGATGATATCCATAGATCTTAATTTATCCTTATATGAAAATAGAAATACATTTTATAACTTAAAAAATATTTATTCTATAAATAAAATATTAGTCTATTTATATTAATACCATAAAATGAAATAACGATGAACTAAATTTATTAGTCATAAAATCACTAAAAAAGTTCATGCTCACTAAAACTATTTCATTTACAATATCAATTTAGATTATAAAATTTCCATTCAAAATTTATTCATGGGTATCTATAGTTTTTAAAAATTATTTTCAAATTCTTAATGGAAATCTATTTTGAAATAGTTTATAGATGTGTTACGATTCTAATATACAGATTATTATTTCAATAAAATAATTCTCATATACCAATTTATTAAAAATTCAATCATTACACGTAATTATTGACATATAATAGACTATTATTTTTTATTGTTGTTGACCCTTGGATTAGGTAATTGTCTTGGGTAATTGATATATTCTCTTCACACATGACATTGAAATATAAATGGTTTCATTTAGAGGAACATCACATACGTCCATAAAACTCATCATTTGCTCAAAAATTAATTGATCTATACAATTCATTCGTACTAATAAAAATTTCTCATTGCTTTGGTTTTTTCTCTATGGTTTCATTTTAAACATCTTTAAAATGATAAAAACTAAACTTTCCCTCATCTATTTCTTCCGCCGCCATTGATTTCAATTAACTATATCATTATGTTGATTTTTAGTCCAATATTTCATTATGTTTTAATTTTCTAAAAACATATTTAGATAATTTATTTTTCATACACATCAATAGTAGCAGTCACCAGAAGCAGATCAAACCGGATTGGATGAATGAGAGGGTATGGAAAACACTATCGGGACTAGGCACCACCTAAATTTTTAGGGGGAAATGACCGCCATTCAACAATTCAAAGTTGGGAGCTATAGTCGATAAATGTTACAGAAGCTGGGTGGGTCAGTTCTAGTGGGCGGGGCCTATGGGTCATGTTATGGGCATGGTATGCCTTTGGGCCTTCGGGACATGTGTTGTGGGTTATGTCGGGCCGTGTTCCTTGGGCCTATGGGTCATGTACAGGTTCCCCTCATACCCTTAAAAGAAGTAATATATAAAATAAAATAAAAAAATGCCTTTTTCCATTTGGGATAAAAATATGTTTAACCCCAGTCATTATCCAATTTGGTATTTCATAATCACCACTATCGTCTTCCACATTTATTATTAACGCTACCCCTCATATTTTTATACATTTACTGAAACAAAAATTAATAGTATGAGGTACAATAATTATATTGGTAAAGAAAAAATAACAGATTTAAAAAAAATTAGGATGTTATCCCATATATAAGATTCTCCTTAAATTCATTATTAGGGTAATGTTCCCTAATTTAGGTGTTCTAAAATATAGTTCACAATGTTTGTTCTAAAACTTCTCCAATACCCACTATAACAACTACATCTCCAGTAACCTAGAGATGTTTTAAATATTAATACATTATAAAAAAACAGAACACAAAAATTTGTATTCATCTATATAGAAATGTTGAAAATAACTATACATATATGCTTTCCATATTACATTGGAAGCATAAAATATATAACATATGGAGCACACTTGTTTCATTAATATTAGTCAGAATTTTCTTTTTCATATCATCGGTAAAGAAAATAAATAATGTATGACCTCATGTTCTCATTAATATATATGTATAGAAGAACGAATCATGAATTAATTAGTCATAATCAAATTGAAAAAATATAATAACTAAAAAACATTCCATTAAATCAATAACATGGGGAAAAAAGTCCATTGATAATATTAATGTATAAAATTATGGATAATAAATACTAAATTCTCAATGATGGAAATGATTATTATTAGATAATATTATTTCATAAATGATAAAATTCAATGACAAAAAAATTAATTGTTTCAAAAAGAAGTTAATTCCAATGACATTATTCAAGAGATATTATATTCCCATAAAGGGGTTTTTTTATGTAATATTGATTATTGTCAAAATAAGATGAAAATAGAAATAAATCATTTAAAATCTATTTTCATTAATGTGTTTTTTAAAACCATTGAAAACAGGTAGGATAATCTAATGGGGGTAAAATAGTATTGATGTGAGACATTCTGTTAATGTCATGTATGGTAAAATAAAACATTCATTTTGATTGTTCATAATAAATGGTGAAAATGACGGTTTTAGAAGAAAAATTATAAAGACTACATTCAAACCATGTATAAATTCACTTATAAATTAAATTTTACTTAATATAAAATTTTATAAAATAAATCATTCATTTTTAAAACAATTTTCCAAAATATAGATTTGGAAGAAAATGAAACCCATAAAAGAGAATAATAAGACCATATTTTCTTTTAAACAAAACTATGAATGTTTAAAATGAATTGAATATTGAATGATCATGAATAAATTTATAATAATGTTACAAAACATAATGGAAAAATAAATAAACCACATAAATGTTAATATTTTTATATTTCAAATACATCTCAATGGAGTGAAATTTGAGAGAAATCCCTTACAAATATTTCATCATTGAAGTGAGAATTAATAAATGAGGTTATTATGTGTTAAAAATATAAATCCAATTATTTTTTTTAAAATAATAAATAACATAATTATAATTCCCTTCACATATAATCATAGTATAACAAATCCAATTAAATAAATGAATAATCCAGTGAATTAAGATTTTGTTAAGAAACCTCATAACTTATGTCCAACATACCATCTACAATCTTATCTTCATCAATAATAAAATTATGTTAAACATATACATTATTAGGAAGATTTTTTCTTGTTAAATGTTATTTTTATTTTATTTGTTACCATTTTATATACAATTACATACTCAATTATGTTTGTGTCAGACTTTTTGATGACTTTCGAGTCATATGTCTAAAATGAATTTGGTAGGTGGAATCTTGTAAAATGAGTACTTTTTAGAACATATACAAAATAATAATCAAGATATATTTGCCATCATAATACATAAATTATAATTTTAATACAACAAATGTTGTTTTTTGTGAAAAAAGAACCACATTTCAATCATGTTGACGGGAGGTCGTGCTTCTGAATGAATTACACATTTCATTTTTCAATGGTCATGATGGAAATATGTAAGTGTTATTTTATAACTACATAATTATATTTATATAATAATTAAAAATTTATTATTTTAATAACAATATATATTATTTTTTCTAGGTGGTGGTGAAAAATTAATCACATTAAATCTTTGATCTGGAAGTCCACATGTACACATAACCAATGTTATCAGTTTTCAATAAATTCATTGGTTAGAAATTATATGATTTATTACTAATGAATAATGATAATATAAAAATGAATCTCATATATATTAATTAAATATATTTTCCATAATATCAATGAGAGGCAACGATGGAAATCAAATTATATCTATTTTCTATGTGGTAGTTCTTCGTACACATGAACGATGGGTTTTTTCCTTTTGATGGAAGATGACTTGGATATACGATATTCCATTTTGATAATAAAATATCATTATATGTTATATAAAGAAAATATTATATATGAATTTTTTAAAAATATTTCAGGGAGGTTAAATAAAAAACAAACAAAAACACTTGGT
The DNA here is from genome assembly GCA_963277665.1 of Viscum album. Taxonomy (NCBI): domain Eukaryota; kingdom Viridiplantae; phylum Streptophyta; class Magnoliopsida; order Santalales; family Viscaceae; genus Viscum; species Viscum album. The sequence continues at coordinate 4,873,069 of CAUJRU010000001.1, forward strand.
TAACATCAATACAAATTCTATGGAAAATATCATTAGGATTAACCCAAAACCCATGATATAATTGATTTCATATAATCAAAATCCTCTAAGATGTAAGGAGTTATGTAAGTAATGTAATTAAGAATGTATTGTCTTATAAAAATTTCTATTGATATGAGGAGATAAGAGGATAGTGGTTACCTTTTATAAGAGAGGGGAGGGGAATTCTTCGAAATTCTTAATATATTAAATTAATATAAATTATTTATCATTTTCAAATTAATCCAAATTTTTTTAATTCAATTATAAGATAATTATGCGTATATATTATGGTATAAAATAATTTTGGATCAATATTGGTTTATGATTTCACCTTCCTTCTTTTTAACAATATGTTAACCCTTTTAACAATTATAGCAATACTATTGTTTTTGACACATTAATGATAACGAATGACACCATAAACACAAAAATGACCAAAAAATTGTTCGTGGTCTATGTTTTATATGATATTATATTTATTTTTATGCATTTAAATCATTTTTATTTTATATAATTTAGTAAAATATTATTTATTAAAGAATTTTATCAATGTCATTTTGAAACTATTCATATAATTTTACATTAAAAACATCAATAAAATTATGGTAATTCTAATATATTAATTTAAAACATCCCAAAATTTTTTTTTGATCTATAAAATTTATATTATATATTTATTCACTCATATTTAATAAAATTTATAACATTTAGAATAAATTATTTTATTTTTCAATTAATTGAATAAATATTGTGTTTGTGTGGTTTAATAATTTTAGGAAAAAATATCATCACAAATAATTATAAATAAATTACCATGTATAAAAAATTAATTATCTTTCTAATCTGTATTTATCATTAAATATATCCTACACTGAATATTATTTATGAAATTTATTTATAATGAAACTAAGAGAACAACATTTTTAACAATTATTTAAATAAAATATTATAAAAGTTATATTTAGTGAAAAATAGAAATAAATCTATAATATTTGAATATAGGATCATTATGGATGAAATATTTTCATCAAAATAAATTATTTCATGTATTATGTTCATTTTCTAGTACTTATAACATTTTTTATAACATTTTTTACTAGATTGAACCTTACCGTGGTGATAATTATTTAGTATTGTTACTATGCATAATTATAAAAAAGTTAAAGCTAAATGTTACGATTTTTTTATCTCATGATTTAAATTTTAGAATAAAAATTTCATGTTAAAATTTCATAAATTGGAAGAAAATAATTTAATATTAAATCAAAATATGTTATGAAAAAAACATTCGATATAACCTCCGTTTTTAAGTATAAAAATGTTTGTATAAAAAAATAAGCATCAAATTGATTCCAATGGTCATAATATAATTTTTAAAAATATTTTGGAACTAATTTTACTTTTAGAAATAATTAAAACATATTAGGCCATTGATATTTATTATAACAATAATATATCATTCAATAAAAAGTAGTATTTTCACTATTTATAGAAAATTTAGATTTTTCATAAAAAAAGAATTATCCTAAGTAAATTTTAATATATTGATTTAAAAATTGAGTTATTTTTATTAGATATATTTTATAATGTTGGTAGAAAATAGTAATATAATTTTCCAAAAAAAAATCAATAAAAATCATTTTTCACGTGAAAATATTTTGTAATTTTAAATATTGTGCATTTATTTTATAAGTAATAATCCATTAATTTTAATTGATTATGAATTTTGTATATATTTCATAATTTTTCTTCTAATATTAATAATGGAAAATTCATTTACTAGATTATAATGGTCATATTGAAATAATAATATTTTGTGTTTTGTTTATGCTCAGTGTTGCATGTTCCCTACTCTATAACACATATTGTTCATTTACATTATTATGGTGTTAACTAAAAATATAGGGGGATTAATTTGATACTGGTCTCACAAATTTTATACCTCTCAAAATATTCTCATCCTTATGAATGAAAACAAATTCCAAAAGGGGATAGGATAAAGGGAAGGGCCCACACAACCATCCCATGAGAAACCACTCACTGACGTTTTTTACATTCTAAATGAAACCATCATCTAAGAATGATAAGAAAGAGAGAAAATATATATTTCATAAAACCTCCAAAAAATAAGTGTTAAATCAGTCATGTAAAAGAAAATAATAAAACACAAAATGACGGGGGATGCCTATAATGAATCAATGTCTCACATTCCCATGTACTCCTTTATAGCACAAAATTTCTCTATAATACATGGATCAAAGGGATGAAACAAATATGAAACACAATATCTTAACATTATTAGACCTTCGGTTATCATTCATTTAATGTTTCATCATAATTTATATGAATCACTATGTAGTTATTAACAAGGGATTCATCGTGAAGATATCAAAAATAAGAGATTTGTGGAAAAGTCATGGATCCCGTCCATTAGTTATGTAAGGGACAAATGATAACCCACCTCACCAACATGATCCATAGATCAAAATTTCCAAAAATAGGGTGAAATATTCCTTCCATATCCAAACCACTTTTTACCCTAATGTGGGGAAATTTTTTAGATTAGATGGTCTCCAACCATAAATATAATGTATTGTCTCCTCATATTGGAATAAGAATTATGTAAGTCTTATACAACTATCATCCTATCATGAACCATAAATAAATTCTAGGCTATGCTATACACCACCACTGTATTATTAATATTTAAATCTCAAACATTGGTCTACCACAACGAAGAATGGCACGACCTTCCATGAAACACCTCAAATAGTACATGTTGATGGATATGTGGTGGTAGTTGTTTTAGGAGAACTCAATCACGACAACGTGTTTTACCCAAGATATACTAAATTCCTATACTTATGATCACGATGTATCCTCTAGTGTCTATATGGTTCACTCCATATCCACAACTGTTAAAGTGTTGAAGGTAGTGATAAGGCATAATCAGGAAATAAAAAAGTGATTCAATAATCTAAAGACTCACATATTAAAATTAGCATTTTGGATTGAGACAATGAAACTTGGAACACCATGCATCATCACAACCTTATCCACGTAACTTATTGGAGAAAAATATGTGGTTCCCAACTATCAAATTCCTATGAAGTTAAATGACTTCATCAGTTGAATAATTATTACCTAGATAACATAATATCTTCTACATGATTTGGTTAATATTGTAATGAAGGCCGTAGAAATTTCTTCCCACTTACACTCAGGGATATATATGGTCTATAATAGTTTAACAGTAAATCTATTCTCTTAATTCCCTAGATATAATATTATGCATCATGTTATGAAATATTCCACTTCCCCATTCATTAATCTCCATAATAAATATTTCCTAAAATATGGTACATTTTGAATCCTCTTGGGTGCACACCTAATGGTGAGAATTGAAACACATCGATTTCTCCTTTAAAAATAATAATTTTGATGAATAATCTCATCTATAACATCAACTGATATTGTTCAAGCTCAAACTACCATTTAGGGGAATCCCCCTGAAAAAACATACCCCACATCACTTCATCCTTCATGTCTCCTTATATAGAGTGGCCCACATGCCACATCAGGTAATTAAATATTATCATCTGAAATAAGATCCCTCTTATCAACCTCCCTTGAATGGAGTTTCATGGCCTCCAATGCCACCATCACCCACCATGATTCCCCATTATCATGAAAACATACTTTTTGACTTCTTACTGATTGAATCATCCATAATATTCTAATTTCCCATGTTATATGTGATATCAATGTCATTCAATTGTAGAAACTCTATCCACCTCTATTGTAACATATTTTGTACACATTTAAAGAATAAAAACATAATAATCTTGGGATTAGTTTGGACCAAAATGTGTTTTCTTGAGGTGGAAAGTCAATTAATTTGTTTGGAAAACACCTCTATTGAAAATTCTCAATCACCATTGACGTAGCTACTCTAATGGGGGAATAACTGACTAGACTATTAGGAGACTACCACCTACTGCTAATTGAGTAAACAATTCAGACCCAAATGGGAAGCACCATAGAACACCACAATAATCTCCCCATCCATAAGAAATAAATAAAATTGGGTTTTGTTTTACTACCATTTTATGTAGTTTAAGGATACTTGAGATTGGTTTTTCAATAGAAAATTCTATATTTTACTATTTAGAGTTGGAATAAAGGCCACAATCAATGAAATATCACATCAACAATAAAAATGAAATACCAATAAGGCCAAGATATCTATTAACATATACCACATTTTTGTTTTTTCACATGATATTTATACCTCAAACATCAATGGATCTATTGTTAATCCAATCCTGGACACTAAATCACCAAGTAAATGAATCTACCAAATTGATAACATTCAAATGGAAAAATTAACATAGTATTGGATGTTTGAGAGGGTCATTAAAGTTATCTATTGAGGATCAACATGGTCCTCTATATACATTAAGTACATAAGAATGTCATCAATGATTAATACTTTAAAATTGTCTAGTAACCCATGAAACATGGTGTTTATGAGTCTTATGAACACTATCAGCACATTCATGAAAAATGGATTAACTAAAAATTAAATGTGTCCATATGTAAACAAAATTTAAATCATTGGGATGTATTACATATTTACCCCCATTGATGAAAAAAAATCATAGATAACTCATATAAACATATCTAGCTCATCTCAAATGGTTAATAATATAATCAATCCATATAATAGGGTAACAAAATTTTACTTAACCTGATTTAGCCTTTGACAGTCTATAAAAAACCTCAGTATACCACCTCCCATCTTGGTGAATAACACTAGGGAACCCCATAGAGAAATAATGGGCCAGATGAAACCCTTATACATCATTTTACCTTTCTATATTCTCAACTCCCAAAATGCAGAACATGTCACCAGATAAACATACTTTGAAATTTGAGAGACTCTCATCTATAATTATATTCTTAAATTGGCCTCACATAAAGGTCACATGATTAAAAAATCCGTAACAAAAACATACTGATACACATTTATGTCCCTAAGAGAATACATCATCTTGTTCCTGATGACATCCCTAAAAAATTTCAATGTAGGGGATATACACACTATATCCCATTTTTTATCCAATATCTACATTGAAAATAGTACATTGACCATCCTCATTAGTGAATGTGAATCTTTATATAATTTAGTTAATAAATCCATGCATGGAATATAAACTATCAATAACGAGGATGAAATCATATTGATGTATCCGTAGAAAGAATAAATCACCACATGATAAATTCTTCCCAATATAAAGACTATACCCATTACATATATCAAATAAATATTTCTAGACATAAACTCATGTATTCAATACCTGAGTCCTGGGAAGCCTATCATAATCTTGTATTAATGCATTTACTATGTATAGTGGAACAATAGTATGATAGTCTTTTGAAGCAATCAATGCAGACACACGACTAGATGATAAGATAATCAAATTTCTAATTATCTATGGACCCTATTGTGTTGGAATCGTCATAGTATGATATTGGTTAATCCTATATATTCAACCTCAGTACTATCAAATACCTCCAATTTTGGGTTCATATCAGGATACTTATAAAGGAAACAATCTAATTTCATATGATTCCATCTGAATCTCACCTTTATAGAGAATAATGATGATACCCCCACTTCTACGACATCCTTGTATGAATATTATATCAACATTGATGTTGAAACTGACCACCACCACCATGTAAATCCCCATGGATAACATAACACTAATACTAGAAATGATCAAGAAACCATTATGCAAAGCACATTGGTCTAGATACCCTAGTAAAAACAAGAGAAAATATTATCTAAAAAACGAAAAAAGTATCAGGATGTGGTCAATTCCACCCTAGTGAAAATCATGATTTCAATAGTATACATGATTCAGAAAATACAACCATAATCCTTGAGAAAACATGATGGATCGCCTATTTTGACATTCTTATTTGGGAGCTCATTCACATGATCACCTCCACTTTATTCTATATATCAAAATATGTCAAAACTATATATTGAGTACCCTCACTATATACATAAAAGGAGTTCTTCCCCATGGATATTCACGTGGGATCCCCATTTAGAAAAATATATATTAAAAAATAACATTCTCTCACATGATCATGCTCCCATGATGAGGTGATAGAAACTCCTACTTATTTCCTTCCTTCATCATTGATGATTATAATTATTCTAATAAATCCTTCTTGAAATTTTCCAACTAAATATTTCCCGCATTCCTATCCTCAATATATAAATTCCACAAATTAGATTATCCACCCTTCATATGACTCTCTTCTATAAGAACACATTATAATTCCCAGACCTGAATAAAACTAATAGTAATCCTGTGGTCCTACAACCGACATATTATCTCTAGATTATAGATGCTAAATAGATATTTCACCAAACATTTCTCATGGAATGAACATAAATTATTCTTTCACTTCTCTTCGTATACAGACTGTTCAACCATTTTTCTATAAACTAGGCTACCCTAATAGGCCTCACCAGATAGAACCACCCAAGGAAAACATCATAGAGCCTTTAGTAAATGGTAAATAAATATTTAATAATGCTAGTAATATTGAATATTATGTTAATTTAATTTATTCATTTTGAATTCCAAAACTCACCGCATTCAATCCCAAGAGAAAAAATTAATGATGTGTATACAATTCCTAGGTCTCTACCCCACATGTAGAATAACATTAGAATGAATGTCTTTTAATCATTAGGTATTTGATCCGAATAATATAGGACCGTAAAATATTGTGTCTCATCTAGTCTCTCTTCCTTAGGTCACAGAACAAGTTCATTGACATTTTTTCCAAACCATATCCCTGAAATTAACATAATACTTATCCCCATTATCTATACAATCACTTATTCAATCCGTCTAATACCACACTCTCATGAACCTCTACCCCAATGGCATTCTTCCTAGGATGAGAATGAAAAGAGAGATTCAATGACCCATATGTCATGCCTATAGTAGTCTGTAAGTCGGGGACTGGAATGAAGGGTAAAAATAAAGTCACAAATATGGTAGTACATACCCACAAAAGAAAAGTAGGATCGAGGGATAACCTTTACCAAATGAAAAAAAAACTATAAAAAATAAAGGAAAAACTAAAAATATCCCACAATTCATGTGAATTTAAATTAATTCAAATTAATGTTTCAAAAAATAAATCCAAAAGATAATAAGTTGAAATCAACTCAATGGATACATCACCCAACCTATAAATCTATATCTTGACCACTACCTCCCTCCTAATAATATAATTTTGGTAAATATATACATATGGTGAAAATAACATATATTTAAGAAGTATCTTACTGAAGGACTCTACTATAACTATGAGAAGATCACAATACTGCATTAATGAACAAAAAATTGGAACATCTACCAAGAATTATTAAATTAGTTCCACAACTCACAGAATTTCAATACCGAAAAATGAATACAAGTCCATTAATATAATAAACATTTTATAAATAAAAGGGCAGATTACACAATTTTGCAACTAGTTTTCTTCTCCCACACCTAATGTCATGTGTCCTAGAACTCCTATTGTTTCCATAACCATAAACCTGACACAGTCATAATAAAAAAAGAGAAATAACAAGTTCTCAAACTATTCCAATCAATTAATCATAGACTCATAATCAGCATACCATGAACCAAAATCATCACATCATAAACATTCCATAATAATAATAGTTATTCAAAAAACAAGTCAATCATGAACAATAATGAAATTATCATCATCCCCAACCCCCTCTATACATGACCCCCACTATGATATAAATCATCCTCTCATCAATTATCACCCAAACTTCACTATAACCACAATCCATCATAACTCCTACATAATATCCATATTTGGACAAGATACATGGGAAGAGGGGGTATCTGATCATCTTTAAATTATAATATCGATGCTTGGGGAAAAAACATGAACCCAAAACCTTTGGCCATTATGGTAAACACACATATTGTGTGGGTTGAATATATAAATCACGAGGAAAATAAAATATATATTAGTTACCCATAATACCTCTTTGTAGTTCAACTAAACCAATCCTCCAAACTAATACCACCTCTACATTACCACAATTACATGAAAACATTTCTTACATTACACTATCCACCCATCCAATTTCACATACCAAGAACACAATCGCACATCCATATCATTATTACCATTTAAACATAATAATTTATAACCACATTAATATTATCTAGAAACATTATCATATCTAAATAAAATCTGATTATCCAATTTACAATTCCATAATTTATTTATCTTTATCTATAACCCTGTTAACCAAACCATGATTATTTAATTAAACCATTCCATATTCTAAAAATTCCATATCTTCCAGGAAAATAACAAGCCAACACATAATGTCACCATCAATTCCCACACCAAATCTATTCTATGAAATTAACCATCATCACCGTAACCTGATACCCAAAAAAACCACACCACACATCATCTCAATTATTATATCCTTCCAGCTAACTATGGAAATTACTCTAGATTACATCCAATAAAATCTATAATCAACCACACTCAGATGTTCTCCCATAATAGAGGGCCTCTCAACAGTAAAAATCAAAACCACAATGTATAATATTAAATTGTGGATAAGATGCTACATTGGTTAAAGGTTACTCAATTCTCCATTACCACTATTTTTTGAACCCCTAGAGATAATATTGAAGGGTGATAAAGAGATCTACAATATATCAAATCCTATAGGTTCATTATGGGAATTGACACAAGGAAGGTTTGGTCATCTATTTATAGAAGAGAACTAAATGTTGTCACCATGAAATTGAGACAACATTTAACATCATGGAATCCATTAAAAATATGATATTTGAATCTCTAATGATCATTTCCCCCTTTTCCATGTATAATTATAATGCATTTGAATATCACTACATGCATATTCAGGGTGTGGCCCATGAAATTTTAGATCATTTGGTGCATACCAAAACCATCCATTATGGTGTATCATATGTTTTTATATTTCATTAAAACCATGCATAATACCATGAAGTGGGGAGCTATATATCACTATATTTAATAATAATTCAACCAAACCACAAAAACCATCACCACACCCTTAAATAAAAATTTTAATCTACATGTTCCATATAGGATGAATTCCCATGTGCCAAAATTATAAATATGGATAACAATAATATTTCAATCAATATGGAACAACCTAACACCCCAATTACATCCTAATGTCTAACCTCTATGAACCCAATTCACCAACGGCCAACAAAATGCTTTCCATCATGGTTTGGTTACCCTATTTTAGTTCAATATACTTCCATCTCCACTAGAACTCCTTCAAAATCACAAACACCATAATTACAATAAATCATTATAGGGATGGTACTTCGGAATACTAATGCTCACATATATGGTTTGTTTTATGGTTTTTATCTCATTTATAAAACCTATAGCAATGTTGGAATATGAATAATGTATTTTCATTATCAAAAACTCCATTTATGTGGTATCCCCATGGGTTGTATTTTTTTTGTTTTTAAAAATCTGTTATATGAAATATTTATTATTCTATCTCAATTTTTAAAGTTTTAATTTTTTTGTGGATAAGTATAAATGAGAAATTGGTTATTATATTAATTATTTTTTTGTTATATTGTGATTACATGATTACATGCTCACCAAAATTTTGAAAAGAAATGGAATTCCATGGATAATTAAGTGGGAGATTTAGAAATTAGTGTTCGACTTTCTATGAGATCTACCATTCTAGTATACATTGGATACAATTTCACTCTACAAAGGTGAGTGTGGTTCATAATGTATAGTAGATAATTATATTGGATAATTTAAGAAGGAATGCAATAAACGCTAGTAGTTTGGTTCCTTTGGGGAATAAATAGTTTTTTTATATTAGTTCATAAAGTATTCCCCCATGATTTATTGAATATAATACTATTTATGCTATGAATATTTGGAAAGATTAGTTTTTAAACATTTTTTATAATAATACATTCATTAAAATTATTTTTCATTATTGATCTATCATATTATTCAGGCTATTTTTCCTATATAAAGTTATTTAATCCATGATTTCTACTATATGATAGGTTAAATGTCTCAAATAATTTCAACAGTTGTTTTTTATATAAAAATCATGGGAGTAGAAATCAACATGGAATTTTTATTTATAAAAACGAAAATTGTAATATCAATTTTTTTATTTTAATACTTATTTATATTTCTATTATCTATTTATCACATTCATTTTCTCCATTGGTTGGTTGTAAAATTTGAAAATTAATCTATGTTTACCACTAAATTAAATTAAATTATTTAGAAAGGGAAATACAACATAAAAAATATTATATGTTTTCTATTGTAATATTTATATTGAAGAAAACTATTTTATACATTTATGTAAAAACAATTATTTTAGAATTTTTTTGTTAATGTAATGATATGGATTCTTGTGGAGAAACTAATTGATGTTATCTAACACCCCTTGTTCACACCATGCAATGTCTGTGTCTGTGTATTGATGGATTTTTACATCAATATATATTTATATAGGTCCTTTTTTATTTGGAAAATTTATTTGATTATTGTCTATGTTATTTGAAACTGTTGACATATGATGATTTCATTAAATAATATTATGATAGATTTTTTGGTTAATTGGAAATCATTATATGGATTCATGTATCTAACACAAAGCCTAACCATAAATTTTATTCATTTGTTTTATATTAAATTCCTCATATCACTTCACTCAATTTTTATGGGATCATGCTTCGATATTTATTTGAAAAATCACTAATTTTTCATGTTTTGTGGGATATACATTTTTGAAACTACATTATCATTTCGAATAATAATATTTTTCTGGCCCACCTAATTTCAGATTCAAGGTCATGTTTTTATTATTTTTTATCTTATTTAGAGAGTTAAATCATTCTAAATTATAATGTTTAGGTAGCTTTAATTCTATTCTCACACTTATAGTGATTAATAACTCAAATTGGGATTTATTAAAGGATATCTCAGTAACATTTTATATTTCTCTATGTCAGATTAGTATAAAATGGTACGAGATTCCACTTTTTTATTTAATATCAAAGGTAAAAAGAATATTGGACCATATGATATTATGATGGAGGCGAGAGAGAGTGTGTTTTTACAAATTAATGTTGTGTTGAGCATTCATTGCCCATGGGAGGTCTATAGATGTAATATATGAATAATATTAGAATTTAAAAATTTTAATGTCAACATTGGTATAAATAAATGGGGATATGATTTTTAATAAATTATATTGTTCTATTTTTGAAGGAATTGTATAGTGTACATTAGAATATTTACATGTTTTAATGGTTAGAAAAGATAATATTTTAAAAAATCAAATATGTGTTTGTTTGGTTAAATAAAATTTATGTGTAATGTTTCTCATTTATTGATTTTTTTGGTAAACCATGCTTCCGAACCATGATAAATTGAAAAAAATGACAATTTTAGTTATTTTTTATGCCTCCTTATTTAATCTACTATGTATTATTAATATATTGATGTAAATTTAGATTTTTTTTATGAATTTATTATTCATGGTGATTTCTATTTGGTTTCATTATGGGTTATTGACTATTTGAAGTTAAAAATTCTTGATTTTATCAATGTTTGTAGTTCCAATTAATTAGGATTGGATTCATTAAACAATGTTCTAAAATATAAATTCATTCATATGGTATTATAAAAATAATATTCTTATTAATTTCTATGTACCTGGTATTTGAATTTAAATTGTCCTTAAATAAATAATGTGTTTAATAGCTTTCCCCACACAAAACCTTGGACTAAATTGAAACTGTGATATATTTATACCATTAAAACCTAGTTATTGAACTAGAGGGACTGATGTAGAATAAAATATTTGAGAAATGTTTATAGAATAAAAATAATGGATATTATTAATATGAATTAAATTCAATTGGTATAGCTAAAACATAAAATATGATCCTTTTATGCATAGAAATGAATTTTCCAAAATATTTTTTTCTGAAGAAATATGTATTTATATTTGAAGGAACTTGTTATTAATGGCATTAGAATTTATTTTATATTATTTATTATTCAATACAAATTTAATTATTAAAATATATGAAATATGAAATAGAATAGTTATTAATTTAAAAATAATTTTTTATAAAAAATAAATTTTTCATTATATATAATCATTTTTATTTTTAATTTAAAATTTTATATTATATAATTATAATTTTACAAAATTATAATTTTTTCATTATACAATGTAATACATACTTAATTTTATAATTTTCAAATTTTTTGAAAATGATAGAATTTAATGTGAAAACTGAAAATATTATTTTTTACAAATATGATGATTTTATGATATTATTAATATATCAATACAAGTTTTAAATTCGTAAAATATTTTTCTAAGGATAAATGTATATTTTATAGGAGGAAATTTTATTTTAATATTGTAATCCTTATTTAAAGACCATATTTTATATTTAATAACATATTCCATATTATTCAAAAATATTATTCTTAATACGTTATATATTTAGTTTTATAATTAAATTTTAGCAGTTTTTAAAAATATTAAACTAATTTTCTGTCAAAATATTTAATCATTTCATCAAACAATTAAATAAGGACAAATTTATATTTGTATATAGAAGATAAATTAATTTGATAAAAATCTGTAACAAAGACAACAAAAATTTTCTGTTAAATGGGTTTAAACTAGTGAAAATGGATACAGATGTTAAATAATTTTTTTATAAATATTATTTGATAAATTTACTAACTTGTTAACTTCCTTTCTCTAGTATTTCACAATTTTGGATCCACATTTCTTGATGGTGACTTCCAAATATTAAAACATTATAGATATTTATAAAAATATAATCCCTTTTCACTTATAGAAGGGTCCTTCACCACCCCTTAAATACCACTCAGAAATTTGGATTCCTATTGTAATCCTTCCATTTTTAGTATTTTATAATCCAATTCCTCTTAAATGATATTATTTTCAAAATAAATTATCCTATGAACCATTTTTCTGAGGAATTCACTATGAAAAATGCAATGTTATCATCCAAAGTAATCATTATTGTGGTACATCAATAATTTCTTTATACCATTACAATTATTAAATCAAATATATATTAAAATTAAGAATCATTATTTATATAATTAATTTAATTATTTTTAGGTTTACGACCATTAACCACCATTACCCTTTCCCTTAATGAACACCAAAAATGACTTATGTGAGTGACTTTGAACTACCACCTCCATGAAGCATCGTATTTTGTTCCCACACACATACTAAATTTATAGAAATAATATTTAATTTAATATATATTTAAGATATTTATTAAATATTTAATATTCTTATATGATAAAAAAAAATTCTCTCTTTCCTCATTCTATAGAAAATTAAATCATCACCCATGCATATGTGTATTCTACCACCCATATAGAACGATTGATTTTTATTATTATTTTAATTTCTTCCTTACATGGATGGTCATAATAACAGGTGTAATGTAAAGATAAATGGTATATTTTAATATTACGTTATAGAAATAAAAATTGACCAATATAATACTAATATGAATAAAAAGTCATATAAATTTAATTATCCAAATGAACATTCTGATAGAAAAAAAATGTGTTCATTATAATAAGAAATAGCATTGTATAAGTTATTTTAATAATATAATTATTTTAAATTATTATATGTCATAGTAATTCACACTAAATAAGATTATTACGACTCTAGTAGAATGGTATTTCAACCACATCTCTCCATAATCATAAATTAATTATTATAAGATTGGGTTTGAGTTGGTTTAACAACATACTTACTATGTGAAATACATGTATATAATGAATAATAAAATGAAATTAATTAATTATAATGCTTAATATAAATTATTAACTTATTATTATTGTTGGTTATTTAATTTTTACATAAATATTAAACTCATTAATTAATAAAACTCATTTCATTGGTTAAGAATCCCCAAAACATAATCATCTCCAATTTCAATATCACGTTTTATAACAAAAAATAACATGGAATGAAATTATTCCTTTATAAATAAACTAATAATATATTCGAGTACTTTTAATTGCATTTTAATGATTATCTTTCTTACAGAAATGAATAATATCATTGTTTTTTATGAAACTAGTTGAAAAAATCAGTATTACTTACACCGACTGTTTGAAATAGGTAATAACTAACAATAATTCAATTAAAAACGATTCTATATGAAAAAAGATGATGATTAATGTTTTTAATTAAGTAAATATGAAATCTATTTTTCAATAAATGATGATATAGTGTGTTCTAGGACTCCATGATAAATGGCAAGAATATATTTCTTGAAATTTGAAGACCCTAAGATACACTTCTTATTATAAACCATTTTCTCTTCAAAATGATGTATCTAATTCTACATTAATATATTATATAGTTGTACTATTTCTATTCATGGTTTATAATATCTCAGTTGAAATAAAATATTTCATTGTGTTATGAATCAATAGAATTAAATGTTGTGAGGGTTATCTTGTTCCCAATTCGGATTTGTTGATACATAATATATTATTTGAACCATGAATTTTATGGGGTATTTATTAAATATGAGAGTATTTTTATCCTAATAATTTAAATATAATGGGATATAACAATAATGATCATATTTACTTCTTCAAATATATATTGATGCAATTGATACCATAATATTAAGGATTTAGGTCACTCAATTTTCATTCATTAAGTACCATATATTATCATTAACATTTATTGGGTTATCCTATTAAATGTTTTATTATATGTTATTTTATAATCCAAATTTATAAAATGTTTTTTCTATACAAAATAGAGTTTTATTAGGCGTCTTTTCAAAAAGGGTGATTTTAAAATATTGAAAATTGTCATTTCCTTATCAATTGATTGGTCATTGTCTCCACAAATCCTAGAAAAACAAAATTTTGTTTTCAAATATATTTTTACAAAATTACTTTTGAATGTAAAAATTTTCAAAATCATTCATATATACTTCTCTAAAACTACTGTTTAATGTGACATGTATTTTTTTATTTAAAAAATAATTTGTTTTCCAAATTCTTATTTGTGTTATGACTTCTATTTTCCTTCTTCATATTGAAAATTATTTTAACCCATATGATTTATGTTAGATTATTTATTATAAAATATATATATATTTTTATATTTGGATATTTGAATCATAATATCTGATAATTTTATTCTTTATCCCTTTGTGTGTAATTCCTTTGGGAGAATTTGTATGTACGGATTTTTTTACATCGATGTCAATATCTATTGGAGATTTCATTGTAAAACATGGGATTTGTTATTTTTAAACCATAATACTCATTTATTGGGGGATCTTATTTAATTTTGAATTCAATAAAATATATTATCCATCACTACCAGTGTCTTATATATCCATCCACTATTTATAGGCATAAATTTTCCCTATTTCATTTTCATTTTGAATACAAGGTTTTCCAATTCATATATTGAATGGAGTTAAAATATATTACTTAAATAATTTTTTAAGAATATTATTAACATTACAATATACTAATCATCCATAAATTATTTATCTTAAATGAATCTTAAAAAGAATGGTATTCCATTTATTTATTAAAGAACTATTAGAAATCCACATTTTTTTATTATGATATGTGTAACATCCCATGTATGTAATTAATAATAGATATTTTTTATCTATGTCTATTAATGAATTAGATAGTGTTTTAGAGGCTTAAAATGAAAATAAATCCAATCTTAAGTATGGAATACACTAATATTTTAAAAAGATTGTTTTACTGCATTTTAATGGAAAACCATTTTTAAATCTATATTTTGAAAATTTTATAAGCTATGTTTGTAAAAATAAACTTATTCTTTATGATTGGGACATCAATATTTACTTTGTGTGAATTTTTGGTATTTTTCTGACACTGTTCATTGTTTAATGAATAGTGAAAAATACTGCATTTTACATCAAAACTTATTTTTAATCTAATTTATTTATATGATTATATTATCTTTTAAATTGGTTTTAAAGTGAAATTAGAATATATTTTTACCAATTAATCCAATAGTGGTAATTGGAATCAATTTCACTTTGAAATTGGACTTAAACTGGTGTCAATCATTTGATACTTATTATTTCATAAAAACACGCTATTTGTCATGACAGTGGGAATTAATTATTAAATTATTTAATGTAACTTATATGATTTGAATTTTGTAAAATAGACATCATTTTTGAATTCGGAATATAAAATATAGCTTAGGGTGATGTTTTGGTATTTTTCTGAAAAACTTCAATTATTGATGAATAGTGAAACCACTAAGTGGTAGTTAAAGAAACTGATTTTTCGTTTAAATGAAACTTTGCCACTTCTATGATTTTATTTTCCATAATCCAGCATACATGGTTTTAATTAAGAAGTAAAATGTGGTTCAATGAGATTAAAATAATTTTTTTGTGAATAGTAACTTTTAAGTTTTTAAACGCGATTAGAGGTAATTAGGGTAGTTTAAGGTAAAAATAATGTTATAATAATATGAGATGAGCTTGACACATGTCCTAACCTTATTGGATGTGTCATGGCCGACCAAGAAAATCCATGGGTCAACTTGGGGACCCCATGGAGCCACGTTGGTTGGGAAATGACATAAATAACTTTTTATTTAATGTTAAAGAAAAAATGACACAAACAAGAGATGTTTTACTAAAACAAATTTTAAATGGGGTTATACAAGTAAGATTTTTGATTATAAATATTCATTGGAAATATAAAAAGATTTCCTACATCATAGTATTTTTTTTATAATTTTTAGACTTTATATAAATTAAATTATTTATGACATCATGATGATGCAGTGATTACCTCATTAATAATGGATTTAAATAAAAATGAAATGATAATGTAAAATCAATGAAATTCACATGTACAAAACCTATTTGATGGGTGGATTTGGAACCCGTATCACCTTACCCTCGAATTATATCAATGTGGGACCTTTTTAATCGGAAACTCATTTTAAAATAAAGTAACATTTCTTTACTTTCCAAGAGTGCCCCCCTCTCCTCTTATAAAAGGCCCCCACCTCTACCTCCTTACCCACACTCCCAAAGCCTTTTTCTCGGCCAACCCCTGCCCATTTTATCTCTCCACATCCCTCTATTACTCCTTGAAGCCTCACTTTTGTCAGAAGTCTTCCCAAGGAAGTCTTTGAGCTCAAACCAAAGGGAGTTACCCGATTTTAAGGTAATGTCTTCACTTGAGTCCTTTTGTTTTATTTTGCTTCTACAACCCCCTAAAATCTTTTAATTCATTTCTTTTGTAACAAATACAGTATCTTAAATATACTAGGTTGTTGTTATATGAAGTATTTGAGCTACACATACACACACCTACATCTAATGGTTAAAGGACATATTGTTTCCGTGGATGGTGAATTTATGCCTCCCGAAACGATGATTGTTCAACATTCTTTTATCACCTTAAAAGGTGGCCATTAAGATGTCACTATATTTATATAAGATATATAATATGTTTATGTTTTCCTTAAGATTCTGTATTTTGAATTTTGTGCATACCTTTATGGTTTCCATTATGGGTAAACGTGATATCTTCATTTAAGGAAGTGCGGACTACTGCCCCATCAAAGTGATTTGATTCGTCAAATACCATATGTGGTACGTATAAAGGATGGAACTATGATATTATATATGATATTATATTGGAGTTATAATATACCTGTATATCATTATGATTCCATTCTATAATATACGAAATAGAAATGAAAGTAGCGTTCATGCGTACGTACGGCTTACCCTCTCCATGAACGGTGCATTTCATTTCGTACCTCTAAATGATTATGTAATATTATAAATGCATGTATATACTGGATATATATGATATATACATCATGATTATATTTCTGGATATAATGGATACATGAACAACTTGTAATTATAAAGGGTTTATTTTTGACTCAAGTAGCAATGATCGTTAAAACGGTCGTTATTAACTTAAATAATTACATAGTGTTCATGACATTGAAATAAGTGATATAAAAGGAATGATGAACTTGAAAAAGGTTCTTAAGCAAGTAGAAATTAACTCAAGTTTATTATTCAGGACATTAAAGAATGATCGAGTCAAGTTCGACCCGAGGTATGGGACATCGTCTCAATCTCCTTTCTTTGAGGCATATTTTGTTTTATACACAACCTTCTTTTATACGGTGTATAAACCCCTTTGACTTTTACGTTTATTCAAAAGGAATATTTTTTATATGTAGCATTTTACTAAATGAAAAAAGGGAATGTTTTAGTCGTTCGTATGCGGCGACAATGACTTCTCCGCCGCCGTGACCGTTATTTGAGTTTCGACTTCCTCTACAAGCCCTACCTTTTTTTAAAAGAAAAATAAATACCATGTTTTACTTTTCTTTTATTTTGGTATTGAAAATGGTTTTCATAATGTTTTTATATCAATGTGTTGTATTGATATCTTGTGATTGAAAGTTGGAAATGTTATGTTTCCTTTATGCATGTTTTATGTGATACGATTACGTTGAGGTTCTTGGGAATTATTATGAAGATGGGTGGTTCCATGATAAACTAAGGGCAGGTGAGCCCGATATAGCTCTCCAATGCATTGGGTAACGCGAAGTAGTGAAACGTTAAAGTTTCTCTGAAGAGATTTAGGGAATATACTATGATGGGTATTCCAAACATAACCAAGAGGGTTACTCCCTACGTAAGAATATTATGAATGCCTCAAGTTACCTTTATGTCTTATGATTTCTATGATTTATTAATGATTTGATGAGGTATGTTAAAGTGCTTATGTTTTATGGGTAAAGTACGATTTCATTCTTATGTATATATGTACCCATGTTTCCTTTCCATATTTGTATATCCCTTACTGAGATTTTTATGCTCATCCAAAGTTTTTTTGAAATGTTTTTCACATGTCAAGGGAAAGGTACATGATATTATGATAGTGTCAAGGAACTATCAAGAAACAATCCATGTATTCTTTTAAATATGTTTCCATTGATGGGAAAGAAGAATACTATCTTTATGCAACCACTTTGTTTATATGTGGAATGTAATGCAAGTTTTATGATCTAATTAACTAAAACTCTAAACCCGAAAAGATCCTCAATGTGTAATCTTGTAATAACTCAAGATTAAGTAAGGTTTAAGGCTGGGGCATTATAGTTGGTATCAAAGGTCGGTTTAGATAACTTTAGGAGTTAGAATTCTATTAAATGATTATCCAAAAAAAATTATGGTCAAATTGAAGTGATATAGTATTTGAAGATTACCATGTTGCTTCATCTAAGACATTTTTGTTCAGAATGGTTTTCTGTAGAGGAAACAGGGAAGCAGTTCTAGGAAGGCATATAGAAGGAAATAACCTTCTGAATCAGCATCCTAAGACGGTCGGAATTGGAACTGAACAGTTTGTTGCAGTAATCGCGCAGTTGTCTCAAGCGATAAATGGTGGTGGTATCCATGCACGAGATCAGCTAGATCAACCATAGAGGAACATGTCAGTGGTGGAACATTTCATGAGGCAACAACCCCCATCATTCAGAGGATCATCTGACCCTGTGTTAGCTGAAGGGTGGATTAAATCACTGGAGAAGATTATCGATGTCATGGGGTGTTCAGACAATCAAAAGGTTAGTCTTGCTATTTACTATTTGGAGGGTGAGGCAGATCAGTGGTGGTCTATGGTTAAAAATATCAAGGACACCAATGAGATTGATGCTCTTGACTGGGATGAAGTCAAAGTTATGTTTCTTGAAATGTATTTTCCTAAGGTTGTTCGACTTAGGATGGAAAATAAATTCTTGGAATTGAGGCAAGAGGAAAACTCAGTGGCTACCTATGAAGAAAGGTTCACTCGATTGGCAAGGTATGCTCCAAATTTTATCCGAGACCTTGATAGTAAAATCAATCATTTTTACTCAGGATTAAAGACAAAATATCGAAGGGAATTAGCTTCTCGTGAGGTTAAAAGTTATGAAAAGCTTGTTCGATGTGCTGAGAAGGTGAAAATGGAGTTTCCCGATGATCAAGTGTTCTATAAAACCATCATAAGAAGAGACTGAGGTGGTAGGAGAAAGGTAAGAATTCTTCAAAAAGGTCTGATGGTAAGAAAAGTAAGTTTCCAGTTTGTGATAAATGTGGAAAAAGGCATGCCGTGGAATGTCTTCTAAATTCTTGAAAGTGCTACCGATGTGGTAAGAAGGGACATAAGGCTCATGGTTGCACTGAAAATGCTCAAGGTGAAGGTAAGACCAAATTTGATTTACAGTTAGTGAAATGTTATAAGTGCAATGAGATGGGTCACTAAGCAAACGAGTGTCCGACAAAGAGATTGAGTGATGGGAAGCAGTTAGACTACAAGCAGAGAGGTGTGGTGAAATCCTTTGCAACTACTTCAGCAGATGTAGGGCCATCAAATGAAGTTGTATCAGGTACTTTGTTTGTTTTTTCAGATTATGTCAGTGTGTTGTTTGATTCGGGGTCTACACATTCTTTCATCTCTGAAAACTTTTCTAGTAAAATGGGATACCATCTCAAGAAATGACTCCTAAAATTTTGGTAAAAACACATTGGGGAAATGTTGAGGCAAAAAGAATTTATAAGAATCATCCTAACCTTATCTGTGGAAAGAACCTACTTGCAAACCTTATTGTTCTACCTCTAGTAGATTTTGATGTTATCCTGGGTGTGGATTGGCTCTCTATTTACCAAGCTAAGATTGACCGTAGAGCTAAAGAAGTTTCTTTTCAGAAAGACATTCAGTTTGTGTATAAGAATGAACTCTTACTGTTGATAACTTATCAAGAGGTCGAGAAACTTGTAAAAGATGGAAATGAATTTTACCTTGCGCACATCATTGAAAATAAAGAAACTGTTCAGATTAATGATGTGCTAGTGGTAAATGAGTTTCCTTATGTTTTTCCTGATGAGTTTCCTTGAATAATACCAGATCGGGAAGTTGAATTTACTATTGACTTAGTTCCTGATGCTAAGCCAATTTCAAAACCCCCTTATCGAATGGCTCAAATTGAACTTTTAGAGTTGAAGGATAAATTACAAGATTTATTAGAGAAAGTATTCATTCGACCTAGCACATCACCATGGGGTGCTCCTGTTTTATTTGTTAAAAAGAAAGATGGTTCTATGAGACTTTGCATTGATTATAGAGCCTTGAA
Source organism: Viscum album (assembly GCA_963277665.1). Lineage (NCBI taxonomy): Eukaryota > Viridiplantae > Streptophyta > Magnoliopsida > Santalales > Viscaceae > Viscum > Viscum album. Next base: position 4,894,493 of record CAUJRU010000001.1, read on the forward strand.
TAACATCATTGTTAAGAACAAATATCCTTTGCCTCTTATCGATGATTTGTTTGATCAGCTCCAGGGAGCTCAGTATTTTTCAAAGATTGACTTGAGATCGGGGTACCATTAGCAGAAGGTAAAGGAAGAAGATGTTCCGAAGACTGCGTTTCGTACAAGATATGGCCATTATGAATTTGTAGTAATGCATTTTGGGCTAACCAATGCACCTGCTGTATTCATGGACTTAATGAATAGAATTTTCCATGAGTTCTTGGATAAGTTTGTGGTGGTTTTCATTGATGATATTTTAGTGTTTTATAAAAGTAAAGAGGAGAATGAAAGACATTTAAGGGTTATCTTGCAAATCTTAAAAGAAAAGAAATTGTATGGGAAATTCATCAAGTGTGATTTTTGGTTACAACAAATTTCTTTCCTTGGTCACATTGTTTCTAAATATGGGATAACTGTTGATCCTGCAAAAACAAAAGTTGAGGAAGACTTGCCAAGACCCACAAATGTAACTGAGATTCGTAGCTTCCATGGTTTGGAAGGCTATTACCAAAGGTTTGTTAGAAATTTCTCACGGTTTTCTAGTCCAATGACTATGCTAACTCGGAAAGGTGTTATGTTTATCTGGACAAAAGAATGTGATGATTGTTTTCAGGAATTGAAAAGAAGATTGGTGAAAGCTTCAGTTTTGGCACTACCTTCCATGAATGGTGAGTTTGTTATCTACAGTGATGCTTTATTGAAAGGACTTGGTTGCGTCCTAATGCATAATGATCAGGTAATTGCTTATGCTTCACGACAGTTGAAAACTCATGAGGTAAATTACCCTACACATGATTTGGAATTAGCTGTTGTTGTTTTCGCTTTAAAAATTTGGAGGCATCATTTGTATGGAGTAAAGTGTGAAATATATACTGATCACAAAAGTTTAAGGTATATATTCACTCAGAAATAATTGAACATGAGACAGAGGAGATGGCTTGAATTAATTGAGGATTATGATTGTACAATTCATTACCATCCGGGAAAAGCAAATAAAGTAGCTGATGCTTTGAGTCAAAAAATTAATGCTTCATTAAAAATGTTGCATTTGGAACATGATCCTTTGGTTAAGGATTTGATGAAATTTGGCATAGAAGTTGTTGGTGCAGGATGTTCTTCTCTTTTTTTCAGGTATCAGTGAAATCTTCAATATCAGGCAGAATCAAACAAGCACAGAAGCAAGACAGTGAGTTGTAGAAAAAGGTAGAGCTGGTTCAGAAAGGTAAGTTGCCTGAATTCAACATTGATAGTGATTGTGTTTTGAGATTTGGGAAGAGGTTGTGTGTGCCTTGTGATTCACAGTTGAAGAGAGAGTTGTTATGTGAAGCTCATAGTTCTCCGTTTTCCATTCATCCTGGCAGTACTATGATGTATAGAGATCTGTGGGAGTATTACTGGTGGGATGGAATGAAAAGAGATATTGCTGATCTTACTGTGAAGTGTTTGACTTGTCCGTAGGTTAAAGCAGAGCGGCAGTTACCGAAAGGGATGCTTCAGCCTTTACCAGTGCCAGAGTGGAAATGGGAGAATATATCCATGGACTTTGTTGTGGGATTACCGAAGACATCTCGAGGTAATAATGCAATCTGGGTTATTGTTGATCGCTTTACTAAATCTGCTCATTTCCTTGCTATACGAGATACTTTTTCCCTAGATCAACTTTCTCGATTGTACCTTTAAGAGATAGTCAGGTTACATAGAGTTCCTCTATCCATTGTATCTGATCGTGATCCCAGGTTTACTTATAACTTTTGGAAGGGACTTCAAAAGTCATTGGGTACTAAATTAAATTTTAGTACAACTTTTCATCCTCAATCAGATGGGCAGTCAGAACGAATGATTCAGACCATGGAGGATAAGCTACGAGCCTGTTCGATGGATTATCAGGGATGTTGGGACCAACATCTTTCTTTGGTTGAGTTTTCATATAATAACAGTTTTAATTCCAGTATACAGATGGAACCATTTTAGGCATTATATGGGAAGCAGTGTCGAACTCCAGCTTTCTGGGATGAAGTGGGTGAAAGGAAGTTGATGGGACCCAGATTGGTAGAAGAGTTGGCAGAAAAAGTTCAGCTGATACAGAAACACATGAGAACAGCTCAGAGTATGCAGAAGAGTTATGCGGACAACAGGAGGAAGGATCTCTCTTTTGAGGTAGGTGATCATGTTTTTCTCAAAGTATCACCATGGAAAAGTGTGATGAGATTTGGTAAGAAAGGAAAGCTGAGTCCAAGGTTAATTGGACCATATGAAATTATGGAGAGAGTTGGATCAGTTTCTTACCGAGTGGCTTTACCTCTGAGTTTATCTCAGGTACACAATGTTTTTCATGTTTCGATGTTGAGAAAGTATATTCCAGATCCATCTCGTGTTTTGAGTCCAGAGGTAGTTCAGCGGGAAGAGAACCTATCTTATGAGGAACAACCGGTCCAGATTCTTGAACATAGGGAGCAATTGTTACGGAATAAGGTGATTAATCAGGTAAAGGTTTTGTGGAAAAACCACATGATGGAAGATGCAACATGGGAATCTGAAAATGCAATTAGGGACAAGTACCCCCATTTATTTGATAAGTAAATAAATTGCGTGGACGCAATATTCTAAAGGGGGGAAGGTGATAAAATCCCATGTAAGTAATGAATAATATATATTTTTTATCCATTTCTATTAATGAATTAGATAGTGTTTTAGATGCTTAAAATGAAAATAAATCTAATCTTATGCATGGAATACACTAATATTTTTAAAAGATTGTTTTACTGCCTTTTGATGGAAAACCATTTTTAAATCTATCTTTTGAAAATTTAATAAGCAATGTTTGTCAAAATAAACTTATTCTTTATTATTGGGACATCAAAATTTACTTTGTGTGAATTTTTGGTAGTTTTCTGACAATGTTCATTTTTTAATAAATAGTGAAAAATACTGCATTTTACATCAAAACTACTTTTTAATCTAATTTATTTATATGATTATATTATCTTTTGAATTGGTTTTAAAGTGAAATTAGAATATATTTTTACCATTTAATCCAATAGTGGTCATTGGAATCAATTTCACTTTGAAATTGTACTTAAACTGGTGTCAATCTTTTGATACTTATTATTTCATAAAAACACGCTATTTGTCATGACAACGGGAATTAATTATTAAATTATTTAATGTAACTTATATTATTTTAATTTTGTAAAATAGACAACATTTTTTAATTCTGAATATCAAATATATCTTAGGGTAATGTTTTTGTATTTTTCTGAAAAACTTCAATTTTTGATGAATAGTGAAACCACTAAGTGGTAGTTAAAGAAATTGATTTTTTGTTTAAATGAATCTTTTCCACTTCTGTGATTTGATTTTCCACAATCCGAAATACATGGTTGTCATTAAGATGTAAAATGTGGTTCAATGAGATTAAAATAAATTTTTGGTGAATAGTAACTTTTACGTTTTTAATCGCGATTAGAGGTAATTAGTGTAGTTTAAGGTAAAAATAATGTTATAATAATATGAGATGAGCTTGAAACATGTCCTAAACTTATTTGATGTGTCATGGCCGACCAAGAAAATCCATGGGTCAACTTGGGGACCCCATGGAGCAACTTTGGTTGGGAAATGGCATAAATAACTTTTTATTTAATGTTAAAGTAAAAATGACACAAACAAGAGATGTTTTACAAAAACAATTTTTAAATGGGGTTATAAAAGTCATATTTTTAATTATAAATAGTCATTGGAAGTATAAAAATATTTCCTACATCATAGTATTTTTTTTATAATTTTTATACTTTAAATAAATTAAATTATTTTTGACATCATGATGATGCATCGATTACCTCATTAATAAAGGATTTAAATAAAATGAAATGATAATGTAATATATATGAAATACACATGTCCAAAACCTACTTGATTTTTTTATTTCGAACCCTTATCACCTTACCCAAGAATTATATCAATGTGGGACCATTGGAATCCGAAACTCATTTTAAAATAAAGTAACATTTCTTTACTTTCCAAGAGTGCCCCTAATCTCCTCTTATAAAAGGCCCCCACCTCTACCTCCTTACCCACACTCCCAAAGCCTTTGGCTCGGCCAAACCCAGCCCATTTTGTCTCTCCACATCCCTCTGTTACTCCTTGAAGCCTGGCTTTGGGCATAAGTCTTCCCAAGGAAGCCTTTGAGCTCAAACCAAAGGTAGTTACCCGATTTTAAGGTAATGTCTTCACTTGAGTCCTTTTGTTTTATTTTGCTTCTCCAACCCCCTAAACTCTTTTTATTCATTTCTTTTGTAACAAATCCAGTATCTTCAATATACTAGGATGTTGTTATAAGAAGGATTAGAGCTACACTTACACACACCTACATCTAATGGTTAATGGACATACGGTTTCCGTGGATGGTGAATTTATGCCTCCCGAAACGATGATGGTTCAACATTTTTTTAACACCTTCAAAGGTGGCCATTAAGATGTCACTATATTTATATATGATATATAATATTTTTATGTTTTCCATAAACTTCTGTATTTTTCATTTTGGGCATAAATTTATGGTTTCCATTATGGGTAAACGCGATATCTTAATTTAAGGAAGTGCAGACTACCGCCCCCTGAAAGTGATTTGATTCGTTAAATATCATATGTGGGACGTATAAAGGATGGAACTATGATATTATATATGAAAATATACTGGATTTATAATATACCTTTATATCATTATGATTCCATTCTATAAAATATGAAATAGAAATGAAAGTAGAGTTCATCCGTATGTACGGCTTACCGTCTCCATGAACGGTGCATTTCATTTTTTACCTCTAAATGATTATGTAATATTATAAATGCATGTATATACTGGATATATATTATATATACATCATGATTATAATTCTGAATATAATGGATACATGAACAACTTGTAATTATAAAGGGTTAATTTTTGACTCAAGTACCAATGATCGTTAAAACGACCGTTATTAACATAAATAATTACATAGTATTCATGACATAGAAGTAAGTGATATAAAAGGAATAATGGACATGAAAAAGGTTCTTAAGCAAGTAGAACTTAACTCAAGTTTATTATTCAGGACATTAAAGAACGATCGAGTCAAGTCGGACCCAAGGTATGGGACTTTGTCTCAATCTCCTTTCATTGAGGCATATTTTGTTTTATACACAACCTTCTTTTATACGGTGTATAAAACCCTTTGACTTTTATGTTTATTCAAAATGAATATTTTTTATATGTAGCGTTTTACTAAATGACAAAAGGGAATGTTTTTGTCGTACGTATGCAGCGACACCGACTTCTCCGCCGCCGTGACCGTTATTTTAGTTTCGACTTCCTCTACAAGCCCTACCTTTTTTTAAAAGAAAAATAAATACCATGTTTTACTTTTCTTTTATTTTGGTATTGAAAATGGTTTTCATAATGTTTTTATATCAATGTGTTGTATTGATATCTTGTGATTGAAATGTGGAAACATTATGTTTCTTTTATGCATGTTTTATGTGATACAATTATGTTGAGGTTCTTGGGCATTATTATGAAGACGGGTGGTTCCGTGATAAACTAAGGGTGGGTTAGCTCGATATAGCTCTCCAATGCATTGGGTAACGCGAAGGAGTGAAATGTTAAGGTTTCTCCGAAAAGATTTAGGGAATATACTGTGATGTGTATTCCAAATGTAACCAAGAGGGTTACTCCCTACGTAAGAATATTATGAATGCCTCAAGTTACCTTTATGTCTTATGATTTCTATGATTTATTAATGATTTTATGAGGTTTGTTAAAGTGCTTATGTTTTATGGGTAAAGTATGATTTCATTCTTATGTATATATGTACCCATGTTTCCGTTCCATATTTTTATATTCATTACTGAGCTTTTTATGCTCATCCTAAGTTTTTTTGAAATGTTTTTCATAGGTCAAGGGAAAGTTACATGATATGATGATAGTGTCAAGGAAGTGTCAAGAAATAATCCATGTTTTATTTTAAATATGTTACCATTGATGGGAAAGAAGAATACTATCTTTATGCAACCACTTTGTTTATATGTGGAATGTAATGCAAGTTTTATGATCTAATTCTCTAAAACTCTAATCCCGAAAAGATCCACAATGTGTAATCTTGTAATAACTCAATATTAAGTAAGGTTTAAGGCTGGGGCCTTATAGTTCATATCAAAAGTCAGTTTAGATAACTTTAGGAGTTATAATTCTATTAAATGATTATCCAAAAATATTTTTTTATGGTCAAATTGAGGTGATATATTATTTGAAGATTACCATGTTGCTTCATCTAAGACATGTTTTTTCAGAATGGTTTTCCACAGAGGAAACAGGGAAGTAGTGCAAGGAAGGCATACAGAAGGAAATAACCTTCCGAATCAGCATCCTGAGATGGTTGGAATTGGAACTGAACAGTTTGTTGCAGTAATGGCGTAGTTGACTCAAGCGATAAATGGTGGTGGTATCCATGCACGAGATCATCCAGATCAACCGCAGAGGAACATGTCAGTGGTGGAACATTTAATGAGGCAACATCCCCCATCATTCAGAGGATCATCTGACCCTGTATTAGCAGAAGGGTGGATTAGCGCACTGGAGAAGATTTTCGATGTCATGGGGTGTTCAGACAATCAAAAGGTTAGTCTTGCTATTTACCATTTGGAGGGTGAGGTAGATCAGTGGTGGTCTATGGTTAAAAATATCTGGGACGCCGATGAGATTGATGCTCTTGATTGGGATGAATTCAAAGGTATGTTTCTTGAGAAGTATTTTCCTAAGGCTGTTCGACTTAGGATGGAAAATCAATTCTTGGAATTGAGGCAAGATGAAGACTCAGTGGTTACCTATGAAGAAAGGTTCACTCGATTGGCAAGGTATGCTCAAAATTTTATCCGAGACCTTGATAGTAAAATCAATCGTTTTTACTCAGGATTAAAGCCAAAATATCGAAGGGAATTAGCTTCTCGTGAGTTTAAAAGTTATGAAAAGCTTGTTCGATGTACTGAGAAGGTGGAAATGGAGTTTTCCGTTGATCAAGTGTTCTATAACAACCAGTATAAGAAGAGACCAAGGTGGCAGGAGAATGGTAAGAATTCTTCAAAAAAGTCTGATGGTAAGAAAACTAAGTTTCCAGTTTGTGATATATGTGGCAAAAGGCATGCTGGGGAATGTCTTCTAAATTCTCGAAAGTGCTACTGATGTGGTAAGATGGGACATAAGGCTCGTGATTGCACTGAAAATGATCAAGGTGAAGGTAAGACCAAATTTTATTTACAGTTAGTGAAATGTTATAAGTGCAATGAGATGGGTCACTATGGAAACGAGTGTCCGACAAAGAGTTTGAGTGATGGGAATCAGTTAGACTACAAGCAGAAAGGGGTGGTGAAATCCTTTGAAACTACTTCAGCAGATGTCGGGCCATCAAATGAAGTTGTATCAGGTACTTTGTTTATTTTTTCATATTATGCCAGTGTGTTGTTTGATTCGGGGTCTACACATTCTTTCATCTCTGAAAAACTTTTCTATTAAAATGGGAATACCATCTCATGAAATGACTCTTGAACTTTTGATAAAAACACCTAGGGGAAATGTTGAGGAAAAAATAATTTATAAGAATCTTCCTATCCTTATCTGTGGAAATAACCTACTTTCACACCTTATTGTTCTACCTCTAGTAGAGTTTGATGTTATCCTGGGTATGGATTTTCTCTCTATTTACCATGATAAGATTGACTGTAGAGCTAAAGAAGATTCTTTTCAGAAAGACTTTCAGTTTGTGTACAAGAATGAACCCTTACTGTTGATAACTTATAATGAGGCCGAGAAACTTGTAAATAATGGAAATGAATGTTACCATGCACACATCATTGAAAATAAAGGAACTGTTCAGATTAATGATGTGCCAGTTGTAAATGAGTATCCTGATGTTTTTATTGATGAGTTTCCTGGAATAATACCAGATCGGGAAGTTGAATTTACTGTTGACTTAGTTCCAGATGCTAATCCAATTTCAAAACCCCCTTATCTAATGGCTCAAATTGAACTTTTAGAGTTGAAGGATCAATTGCAAGATTTATTAGAGAAAGTTTTCATTCGACCTAGCACATCACAATGGGGTGCTCCTGTTTTATTTATTAAAAAAAAGATGGTTCTATGAGACTTTTCATTGATTATAGTGCCTTGAATAACATCACTGTTAAGAACAAATATCCTTTGCCTCATATCGAGGATTTGTTTGATCAGCTCTAGGGAGCTCAGTATTTTTCAAAGATTGACTTGAGATCGGGGTACGATTAGATGAAGGCAAAGGAAGCAGACGTTCCAAAGAATGCATTTCGTACAAGATATGGCCATTATGAATTTTTAGTAATGCCTTTTAGGCAAACCAATGCACCTGCTGTATTCATGGACTTAATGAATAGAATTTTCCATGAGTTCTTGGATAAGTTTGTGGTGGTTTTCATTGATGATATTTTGGTGTTTTCTAGTAGTAAAGAGGAGCAATAAAGACATTTAAGTGTTATCTTACAAACCTTAAAAGAAAATAAATTGTGTGGGAAATTCATCAAGTGTGAGTTTTGGTTGCAACAAATTTCTTTCCTTGGCCACATTGTTTCTAAATATGGGATAACTGTAGATCCTACAAAAACAAAAGTTGTGGAAGACTGGCCAAGACCCACAAATGTAACTGAGATTCGTAGCTTCCATGGTTTGGAAGGCTATTACCGAAGGTTTGTTAGAAATTTCAAACGGTTATCTAGTCCAATGACTAAGCTAACTCGGAAGGGTGATAAGTTTATCTGGACAAAAGAATGTGATGATTGTTTTCAGGAATTGAAAAGATGATTGGTGAAAGCTCTAGTTTTGGAACTACCTTCCAGGAATGGTGAGTTTGTTATCTACAATGATGCTTCATTGAAAGGACTTGGTTACGTCCTAATGCATAAGGATCAGGTAATTTCTTATGCTTCACGACAGTTGAAAACTCATGAGGTAAGTTGCCCTACACATGATTTGGAATTAGCGGCTGTTGTTTTCGCATTAAAAATTTAAAGTCATCATTTGTATGGAGTAAAGTGTGAAATATATACTGATGAAAAAAGTTTAAGGTATATATGCACTCAGAAATAATTGAACATGAGATAGAGGAGATGGATAGAATTAATCGAGGATTATGATTGTACAATTAATTACCATCTGGGAAAAGAAAATAAATTGGTTGATGCTTTGAGTCAAAAAATTAATGCTTCATTAACAATGTTGTGTTTGGAACATGATCCTTTGGTTAAGGATTTGATGAAATTTGGCATAGAAGTTGTTGGTGCAGGATGTTCTTCTGTTTTGTTTCAAGTATAAGTGAAATCTTCTCTATCAGACAGAATCAAGCAAGCACATAAGCAAGACAATGAGTTGCAGAAAAAGGTAGAGCTTGTTCAGAAAGGTATGTTGCCTGAATTCAACATTGATAGTGATTGTGTTTTGAGATTTGGGAAGAGATTGTGTGTGCCTTGTGATTCATAGTTGAAGAGAGAGTTGTTATGTGAAGCTCATAGTTCTCCGTTTTCATTTCATCATGGCAGTACTAAGATGTATAGAGATCTGCGGGAGTATTACTGGTGGGATGGAATGAAAAGAGATATTGCTGATTTTACTGTGAAGTGTTTGACTTTTCAGCATGTTAAAGTAGAGCAGCAGTTACCGAAAGGGATGCTTCAGCCTTTACCAGTGCCAGAGTGGAAATGGGAGAATATATCCATGGACTCTGTTGTGGGATTACCGAAGACATCTCGAGGTAATAATGCAATCTGGGTTATTGTTGATCTCTTGACTAAATATGATCATTTCCTTGCTATACGAGATACATTTTCCCTAGATCAAATTTCTCGATTGTACCTTAAAGTGATAGTCAGGTTGCATGGAGTTCCTCTATCCATTGTATCCGATCGTGATCCCAGTTTTACTTCTAACTTTTGGAAGGGACTTCAAAATTTATTGGGTACTGAATTAAATTTTAGTACAACTTTTCATCATCATTCAGATGGGTAGTCAGAACAAATGAATCAGACCTTGGAGGATAAGCTACGAGCTTGTTCGATGGATTATCAGGGAAGTTGGGACCAACATCTTTCTTTGGTTGAGTTTTCATATAATAACAGTTTTCATTCCAGTATACAGATGGCACCATTTCAGGAATTATATGGGAAGCGGTGTCAAACTCCAGCTTTCTGGGATGATGTGGGTGAAAGGAAGTTGATGGGACCAGAATTGGTAGAAGAGTTGGCAGAAACATTTCAGCTGATACAGAAACACATGAGAATAGCTCAGAGTAGGCAGAAGGGTTATGCGGACAACAGGAGGAAGGATCTCTCTTTTGAGGTAGGTGATCATGTTTTTGTCAAAGTATCGCCATGGAAAAGTGTGATGAGATTTGGTAATAAAAGAAATATGAGTACAAGGATCATTTTACCATATGAAATTCTGGAGAGAGTTGGATCAGTTTCTTACCGAGTGGTTTACCTCCGAGTTTATCTCAGGTACACAATGTTTTTCATGTTTCGATGTGGAGAAAGTATATGCCAGATCCATCTCATGTTTTGAGTCCAGAGGTTGTTCAGCTGGAAGAGAACCTATCTTATGAGGAACAACCGGTCCTGATTCTTGACCATAGGGAGAAAGTGTTACGGAATAATGTGATTAATCAGGTAAAGGTTTTGTGGAAAAACCACATAATGGAAGAGGCAACAAAGGAATCTGAAAATGCAATGAGGGATAAGTACCCACATTTATTTGATAAGTAAATAAATTACAGGGACACAATTTTCTAAAGGGGGGAAGGATGTAACATCCCAAGTAAGTAATGAATAATATATATTTTTTATCTATGTCTATTAATGAATTAGATAGTGTTTTAGAGGCCTAAAATGAAAATAAATCCAATCTTAAGCATGGAATACACTAATATTTTTAAAAGATACTTTTACTGCCTTTTGATGGAAAACCATTTTTAAATCTATCTTTTGACAATTTTATAAGCTATTTTTGTCAAAATAAACTTATTCTTTATTATTGGGACATCAAAATTTACTTTTTGTGAATTATTGGTATTTCTCTGACAATGTTCATTTTTAATGAATAGTGAAAAATACTGCATTTTACATCAAAACTTCTTTTTAATCTAATTTATTTATATGATTAGATTATCTTTTTAATTGGTTTTAAAGTGAAATTAGAATATATTTTTACCATTTAATCCAATAGTGTTCATTGGAATCAAATTCACTTTGAAATTGGACTTAAACTGGTGTCAATCTTTTGATACTTATTTTTTCATAAAAACACGCTATTTGTCATGACAGCGGGAATTAATTATTAAATTATTTAATGTAACTTATATGATTTGAATTTTTTAAAATAGACATCATTTTTGAATTCGGAATATCAAATATAGCTTAGGGTGATGTTTTGGTATTTTTCTGAAAAACTTCAATTTTTGATGAATAGTGAAACCACTAAGTGGTAGTTAAAGAAACTGATTTTTCGTTTAAATGAAACTTTGCCACTTCTGTGATTTGATTTTTCAAAATCCGACATACATGGTTGTCATTAAGAAGTAAAATGTGGTTCAATGAGATTAAAATAAAATTTTGTTGAATAGTAACTTTTACGTTTTTAATCGCGATTAGAGGTAATTATTGTAGTTTAAGGTAAAAATAATGTTATAATAATATGAGAGGAGCTTGACACTTGTCTTACCCTTATTGGATGTGTCATGGCCAACCAAGACAATCCATGGGTCAACATGAGGACCCCATGGAACCACATTGGTTGGGAAATGACATAAATAACTTTTTATTTAATGTTAATGTAAAAATGACACAAACAAAATATGTTTTACTATAAAATTTTTACATGGGGTTATACAAGTCAGATTTTTGATTATCAATAATAATTGGAAAGGTAAAAATATTTCCTACATCATAGACTTTGGCTCGGCCAAGCCCTGACCATTTTGTCTCTCCACATCCCTCTATTACTCCTTGAAGCCTCACTTTTGGAAGAAGTCTTCCCAAGGAAGCCTTTGAGCTCAAACCAAAGGGAGTTACCCGATTTTAAGGTAATGTGTTCACTTGAGTCCTTTTGTTTTATTTTGCTTCTCCAACCCCCTAAATTCTTTTTATTCATTTCTTTTGTAAAAACTCCAGTATCTTCAATATAATAGGATGTTGTTATAATAAGGATTCGAGCTTCACATACACACTCCTACATCTAATGGTTAAAGGACATATTGTTTCCGTGGATGGTGAATTTATGCCTCCCGAAACGATGATTGTTCAAAAACAATTTAGCACCTTCAAAGGTGGCCATTAAGATGTCACTATATTTATATATGATATATAATATGTTTATGTTTTCCTTATGCTTATGTATTTTTCATTTTGGGCATACCTTTATGGTTTCCATTATGGGTAAACGCGATATCTTCATTTAAGGAAGTGCGGACTACCGCCCCCTCAAAGTGATTTGATTCATTAAATCCCATATGTGGGACGTATAAAGGATGGAACTATGATATTATATATGATATTATACTGGAATTATAATATATTTTTATATCATTATGATTCCATTCTATAAAATATGAAATATAAATGAAAGTAGCGTTCATCAGTATGTACGGCTTACTGTCTCCATGAACGATGCATTTCATTTCTTACCTCTAAATGATTATGTAATATTATAAATGCATATATATACTGGATATATATGATATATACATCATGATTATAATTCTTGATTTAATGGATACATGAACAACTTGTAATTATAAAGGGTTTATTTTTTACTCAAGTACCAATGATCGTTAAAACTACCGTTATTAACTTAAATAATTACATAGTGTTCATGGCATGGAAATAAGTGATATAAAAGGAATAATGAACATTAAAAAGGTTCTTAAGAAAGTAGAAATTAACTCACGTTTATTATTCAGGACATTAAAGAACGATAGAGTCAAGTCGGACCCGAGGTATGGGACTTCGTCTCAATCTCCTTTCATTGAGGCATATTTTGTTTTATACACAACCTTCTTTTATACGGTGTATAAACCCCTTTGACTTTTACATTTATTCAAAAGGAATATTTTCTATACGTAGCATTTACTAAATGACAAAAGGGAATGTTTTTGTCATACGTATACGGCGACAACGACTTCTCCGACGCCGTGACCGTTATTTGAGTTTCGGCTTCCTCTACAAGCCCTACCTTTTTTTAAAAGAAAAATAAATACCATGTTTTACTTTTCTTTTATTTTGGTATTGAAAATGGTTTTCATAATGTTTTTATATCAATGTGTTGGATTGATATCTTGTGATTGAAAGGTGGAAACGTTATGTTTCCTTTATGCATGTTTTATGCGATACGATTATGTTGAGGTTCTTGGGCATTATTATGAAGACGGGTGGTTCCGTGATAAACTAAGGGCGGGTGAGCCCGATATAGCTCTCCAATGCATTGGGTAATGAGAAGGAGTGAAACGTTAAGGTTTCTCCAAAGATATTTATGGAATATACTATGATGGGTATTCCAAATGTAACCAAGGGGGTTACTCCCTACGTAAGAATATTATGAATGCCTCAAGTTACCTATATGTCTTATGATTTCTATGATTTATTAATGATTTGTTGAGGTATGTTAAAGTGCTTATGTTTTATGGGTAATGTATGATTTCATTCTTATGTATATATGTACCCATGTTTCCTTTCCATATTTTTATATCCCTTAGTGAGCTTTTTATGATCATCGCATGTTTTTTTGAAATGTTTTTCACAGGTCAAGGGAAAGGTACATGATATGATGATAGTGTCAAGGAAGTGTCAAAAAGAATCCATGTTTTATTTTAAATAAGTTTCCATTGATGGGAAAGAAGAATACTATCTTTATGCAACCACTTTGTTTATATGTGGAATGTAATGAAAGTTTTATGATATAATTCTCTAAAACTCTAAACCGGAAAAGATCCTCAATGTCTAATCCTGTAATAACTCAAGATTAATTAAGGTTTAAGGCTAGGGCAATATAATATGGGTGTCTATTGATTACATAGGAAAGTACAAAATGTTTTTTAAACAATCCACCAGACATATCTATATGGGTTATGATCATGTTAATATCTTTTTTGACATGGGGAAACTTATATGCATTCCATATATAGTTATTTAAACTGGAATATTTTTTAATCTCTAAAAAAATCTTCTGACCTAGTTATATATAGTAGAAATCGGATGGAAGTTTTTCTGTTATAGATTATTTTCCTTCAGATAAGGGTCAGTAATGTGTCTGGATACATATGGATGGGCTTACCATATGTGGCCATGGAAGCTTCCTTAAATGAATCGCTCATTGTGGGGTGTGCATGGAAGGTGCGAGTGATGTCCTCACTAGTGGCACCATAATACAAATCCATCACGGCCTTGTGGATGAGCTCCCCAGCACTGTAAACATTGACTATTTTTTATAATAATTAATTCATGACATAAATAATTAGACTTAATAAGTGATAGGTGGGGATCTAAATAATATAACCTAATATTGATTCAATAGGTTTAATGTTATAATCATGTTATTGTTTTTGATGTATACCAACCGAAATCTTTAAGATATCTTGGCTACAACATTGATGGTATCATTGTTGTCTTCATTGAGGCCTTGTTGTCAATATAAATATATAAAATATTATTCATTAAATCACACCATTTTGAGTTATTTTTATCCATGTTACTTATTTATATTCATTTAAATACATTGATGTAGTATTCTCTTAGTTTTACATGAATCTGGAATTATTATAATTTATTATTGCTTCCAAAATATTTTTGAAATAATTATACGTCAACTACCTAATTTATATATTATACATTATTGAGATTTTTATTTCATCCATTCTTATAATTAAATTTACCAAGGATTTGATGAAAATTATTTCACATTATATTCCTAAATATAGACCAGTTGTAGAGGATTTGTGAGAGATGTTGAATAAGTACAATGATTTATATAATTGCATATATAGTAAGAAAACATTTTTATCACTTTTGTATGTCAGGGGACTGATTAGTTTGTTATTTATCATAATTATCTAAATATATAAATCTAAAATTTAGTCTAAATATATTTAATTTAATATTTTATTAATGTAATCCAATTATGGGATAGTTATGTTTGAAAATCAACTGTTCTATTGAAGCTAGAATATAATGTATATGTTTTATGAACCAGATCTAGGAGTGTGGGTCTAGTATACTATAATCTGAATAAGAGTAGGGTTTAGATAAATTTATATTTTATGATTTTGTATGTGGATAATTATATTTCATATATGTTATGTTTTATCATAATTTCAAAGTATAGAAAACCAATTAGGTTAGTTGAGGTAATATTGATAGTTTTAGGTATTTTGATAAGTGAAAATTACTGTATTACCTTGGGATATGTATTATAGATAATATTATGTATAGAATAACACCTTAAATTTTTGGTAATTCATATATTTTATAGCTAACAATAAATTAATTCTACTTCAAGAATTTATAAGTGGATGTAGGCTTCTCCCTTGATGTACCTAGGGCTGAAAACCATGAAAATGGGGGATTGGGTATCAACTAAATTGTTACCTATTTCAAGCTAATGTTTTCTAAATGAATATATAGTTGGAAACACATATTAATATGCGTTGATTATCCACATTATATTAATGAACACCTTAAAATGGATTTAATTCCTAAAACATTTGACGGATTATGTAAATATGTATGAGATAACACAAAATAATGTATCCAAGTATAAACCCGGAGATTTATAGGATGAACAATCTATGGAAGAATATATTCATTAAAAGTAATGTTGTTATTCTGTAATTCATCTTAAAATTGATCATTCATATTAATATACACTGAATCTTTTAGAAATTATCATAACATTTTTATTTTATTATTTGGATGAAAAATAGATCAAGAAAATGATGTTGAGAATTTTATGAATATAGAAACCACTATTACTTATAACCAAATAAGTGATCATATATTATATGTTTATAATTTGTTTATATTCTCTTTATTATGGGGAAATATAGTTTCCTTGTCTTAATTAATGTAGAGATGTTGATATCTTAATAGAAAGTGAACCCTGATACTCATACATATCTTCATTAGTGAGTAATATTTATCGATGGTATTATGATATATTTTAAATTATATTGGGATACCCTGAAACATATAAGTATTATTCTTTGTTAATATATTTTAAATCCTGGAAGAATATATTTTATTATGTCATTATTATTCTAAAGTGATGTTGTAATAAAATAATATTTTTTAACTATTTTTAAACACATTACAAATTGATAGATAACCCTTTTGTTTAAAATGACGATTGGTTTTGAAGATATTGAGTAAGATTCTACTCATAAACATTTGATTAAATATTTATTTAATGAAAAAATAATCCATGATATTTTTCACCAACATCAAATCATTTTTTTTATTTTTAAATACAATATCAACTATTTGATTTTATATCATTTTTGGTTCATGATTAATGGTTATTTCAAGAACGATATATTCATTCTATATATTTTAATGTCGGTGAGATTGAGATGGTTTTTGGAAATTTTTTATGGAAAATAGATTATTGGGTTTTATACATTTTTTTTCATATGATTTTGTAAATGGATTATATTTTTTGAAGTTATATAAATTACTCTATATAGCCTAATAGAGTACAATAGATATAATATTAAATGTTATATATTGATTGGTCAATATATTATGAATACGCTCACCTAATTTCATTAATGTGTAATAATAAATATTTCATGGATAAAATTTATTAATGGGGAGGATAATGTAACTATATGAGATTTATATACATATTTTCCATTAATAGATAATGTGTTCTATAGATTCCTCCACACCAAACATAAAAGTAAAAAGAAATCATGAAATAATTTGATTTGTCAAAATATATCCATTGAATTGGTGGGGAAGAATAAGATTAGCTAATTAATGAAATATATAAGGATTAAAAATAACTCCTACATTACATATGAATGATTTTTAATTCAAATATATAAAGTGAATTACATGATTATTTTATATATTGAAATGTAGTATATTAAATATAGATTTTTAGGTGATAATAATAAATATTTAAAGGAAGAACTTATCAATAATAATGACATATATTTAATAATAATATATACTTAATAATAATTTACTTACAAAGATAATAGAAATATGAATGAGGCTAATTAATATTATAAAAAGACATTTTTAATTAATTTTTATTCATTATATCAATCCATTATATTTAAAAGTTATATATTTAAGTTCAAGAATTTTAAAATAAACAAAAAAAAAATTGATTTATCATATTAAAATTATATTAATATAATTTTTTGGGATTTTTTTGAAGATTGATTTATTGGTAAATAATGAAAAATATACACTTTTACAAATAACATGAATGTGATGATATTATTATTATATAAGAATCAATTGAAAATATATGAAACCCTAATATATGAATAAAATTGTTATTTTATATGTGAATATAATTGTTAAAATATTTGTTTAAATTTATTAACCTCTATTTTTCATTTTAAAACATAAATTATCTTTAACAAAATTGTTTTAGTACAATATACATTTTGAAAATAATTATCACTTATCAAAAAAAAATATAAAAAAATTATTTAATTTTTTTATTTACTCAAATATAATTTTATATGGTGTAGTTTATTGTCATTTATAAATGATAAATCACTCTTGTAAAAACATGTTACAACTGTAAGAGTAAATTTGTGATAAAATGGTTTAACAAAGTATAAATGATAAACCATGTTTAAAATATGTGTTATAATGCATGTTTGATTCCTTTATCAACATTATCTATTTTTTTAAAAAGGTTGAGGCTGAAGCCTCATTTTATTATAACAGAAAAGTAAAGACCAGTTTTAACTAGGTAGAGGGTGTCCCCTTACATAGCTCGAATGCCTAGTGGGAATGTAGCCTATTACATGGCTCGTAGGCCCAATGTTTTTTCCCAAGGAACATTCTATGAATATTTCTAATACAATAGCCACATGTTACAATAATATCATAGTACTTCCCACTACTACTGTGTCTCTTGTATCTACAGTGCCTTTGCTGCTACAATATCGCTACAATACCTGCACCTAATGGGTTTTGAACCACCATTTCCATGTAGGATTAGATGTTGATTACCACTAAACCAATACCAAACATCATCAAAATTATATCTTAATTACACTAACATATCAAGATTATGGATCCAATATCCCTGTTATTGACTTTTAAATATAATTTTTTGTGGGTATTTTCAAAACTGACATTCCATTTCACATATGAAAGGGGCCTATGTCCATGCTTTCAAGGAAATTGATATACTTATTTTCATCAAAAAGAAGAATTTTCATTCCTATACATAAATTACCTTCAACTCCTTTGAGTTTATGGTTCTTATAAACAACCATAACACCCGATTTTGAAATTCCTTACCCAGGGAAAACTGAAAGTGCCCAATGTGAGTAATTATTTTCCTTAAACTAATTCCATTCTATCTGGCCATTAATATACCAATATTTAA
Source organism: Viscum album (assembly GCA_963277665.1). Lineage (NCBI taxonomy): Eukaryota > Viridiplantae > Streptophyta > Magnoliopsida > Santalales > Viscaceae > Viscum > Viscum album. The sequence goes on from CAUJRU010000001.1 coordinate 4,913,205, forward strand.
GTACCTATTTTATTAAATAGTAATTTGTTATATAATGAATTAAATTACTATATTTTAATAACCATTAACCATCTTTCCCCATTAACTATAAGGAAAATAAAAACCACACTCGTGTGTGTGTGCATACTATAACCACGTCAAATAATCTTGTTTTTCCTTAACCACAATAAAATTGTGGTAAATAAACGTAATTGAATATATAAATATGATATTTATTTCATATTTAATATTACTAAATGATAAATCATATTAATAATTTTCTATTTTCTACATAAAATTAAATCACCATTCATCCATATGTGTGAGCTTCTTCTCCCGTTGAATGGGTGGTTTATATTTTCTGTTTACTTACCAACTTAAATGGATGTTTATAACAATGGGTTTAATATATAATAATTATTATTAAAAAATTATAGGATTATATAATTCAAAATATAATAACCAATTAAAAATATGAGGAGTGAACAACAATGGTACATTCAGCTGTCTATAAGAGCGGTCTTGGAGAGAAAAATGATTTATTTATACTATTAAATAACATAATCTAATATATATCCATTTTATAATTTAATAAATTTTGAATATATGAGACTAATAAATACTAAATAAAGTCATTCATATTTTTTAATAATCATATTAAAACTAAATCACTTAAAAATATTCTACTAATTATTGATTATTCTTGTTTGGTTGATTAAACCACCAACATGACATGTGCTAAAAATTATCTCATTGGATGATTATGAAAAACTAGTTTCTAAAAAAATATTATTTTAATAATTAAATATTTATTTTTTTATTAAGGGATTGTAATAATATTATTAAGCAAATTTCTTAGGAAAAAACATTCATTCATTAATAGTTACTAATACTTAATCATCACCGATTTAATCTTCATAGTTTGCAAAAACATTAATATGGAATGTAATTATACCTTTATAAATATCAAAGAATATATATTCTAGTACATACAATATAATTTTAATGATGAACTTCATACCAATATTTAATACCAACACTATGTTTTATGAAGTTTATCAAAATAATAATGATGACTTACATCCGATATTTTATAAATCTATAATCAAACTATAATTATTTTTGAGAATGATTATAAGTGAAGAGAAAAAACATTAAAATATATAAATAATGTTATAAAAGATGTTATTAATAATTATGTTATAATATCTACATAATATAAAAAAAATATATTACACCATTTTGATAAATACTCAATATATCTACAAAATTAGTGTCCTTATGAACTGTAATGGTTTAGTGTGCATTGAGGATATATACATAAACATGTAATATTAAGTAAAACATTAATAAATAATAAATTATTCCATTATATAAGGTAACCAAATATAATAATAATACATAATACACATCATCATAACTTAGGGAATAATTAAAACAGAAAAATAGGAGAGTTAGATGCTTAGTAAGGGTAAACATGGTATATATCAGTCAATGATCATATGTAAGAAAATCATAAGCCTAGAAATATTATAAACTAAAATTATCAATAAAAAATCATACCCAAAAATACATAGATCATAAACATGATTCATGACAAAAATCATTATCATGTAACAATATTAGGAAATCCTTAAAGAATATATCATCATTTATCAGTTAAACTTTTAAGTATATCAAAATTTCATAATTGTGTTGAATCATCATAGGTATAAGAAATATATCACTTACCATGGATTACAACCATGTTTATCAAATCATTATAGAATAAGTATCAACACATATTTCTGATAACATAGATGTTCAGGAAACACCCCATATTTCCAATATCATAGTGTATCATGCATCCACAGTTGTTTCCCAAAGAGGACTGAGACCATCAAATTGTTTCCCATAATTATTTCATGAGATATAGTTATTTTGTCAATTCATTATAGGTATATAATGGACCCACCCATCACACAATGGATTCCATTCATGTGTGTCCCACAATTCTATAAAATATTTATCATATCATCATTGAATCATATCATCATATCACAACCCTTAAAAAGGTATCGAATTCCACAATAATTTCATCATTTCATCATATCATACCATATGTAAAAGTAACAGGTTTCATAATGTTTTTATCAAAACATAATTAATCCTTTATAAAAAAATGGGTATCATAGAATAATCATTATTTTGTCATAATGATAATCCAAAAAATGAAAAAAGTGGATGGTATCATTAGAAAATATACCGAACGATGAAAAAAACATTATTGTTTATTGGCATTAAAAAAACACTATATGATGATCATTTGAAGATTTATTTGAAGTAATGATAAAAATATAATTTTTAATTGATAACATTACAATATAAAAGTTCTATAGTACTCAAAAAAATTATTATTTCTAAAAATTAACATGGAAATGATTAATGTAAAAATAAAAATAATGAAGGATCATAGTAGTGGAGAAATATTATGATCTTTTATATGTTAAAATTTTACATTAATTCCATGCATTAAAATATAAATAACCACTTATTTGAAAAATTATTACTTAAAAAGACTAATTTTCAATCATTTTAACTAGAGTAAATGTTTATGAAATGATATTTTCAAAAAAATCATTTTTAGGTTAAAAAATCATTAATTGTTTTTTTGATGAAAATGGATGTGGAAAAAAATTGTCATCAATAAAGTTGAAATAATATAAAATTCTTATTGAAATCTATCATTATATTATTATAAATACGAAATGGAGGAAATTGGAATTAATTAAAAATGATTAAAAACTGAGTAGAAGAGAATTCATGTAAAATAAAGTGTAAAATAAAAAAACCCCTCTACATAAATTTACCATACACAATCCAGAAAGTAAATGAGACTGTATCTTAAAATCATAACCATTCAGTAATGTTCAAATATAAACCCCATGAATGGTGGAACCTTAAATGGATTTGAAAATCTTCATAAAAATCTTGTGACAAATAATGAAATGAATTCATGGAGATTTTATACTCCTCATAAACATTAATAAGAGCATGACATCAAACATGACTCAATGAGACAAAATTGAGATGATGAATTATGACCCCATGTTCTAATTATGTCATGGTCTATAAAAAATAGAGTATATTAAATTTAAATTTATTATAAATTTAGAAAAATTTATAAAAATTTATAATATAATATATGATACGTGTAAAACATTTAAACACCAATTTGTTAATAATTCTTAATTAAAATAATCATTTCTTACTTTGAACTCTTTCAATTTTCATGTAAGATACTGTTTGGATGTTTTTGTACTTATAATATTTATCATTGTTATTTTATCCATAGAATGTTAATAATGACAAAAATTTAATATATATTCATTAAATATATATATATATATTAATCAATAAAAGTAATAGACAAAAATTAATTATTTCGTTCATGAAGATTGTAGTTTGTACGTTCTTATAACCATTTTTTTATTTTCAAAAAATATAATTAAAAAAGAAAAAAATATTTTATCCTTCCATAATCTTATTTACATTATTAATATCATATATAATTATTAAATCCATCATTAGAAACATTTGTGTAAGGCGTTGAAGTAAAATGAATCATAGCGCTTCATGGAAGTGGTAGTCCACAACTACGCATGAGCTTAACTTTCATGTATAATTTCATTGAGATAGAAAAATGAATATGGTTTTTAAATTAAAATATTACCATATAATTATATATAGTATAATAATTTTAAAATTTTGGAAAATTTATAATTTAATTATAGGAGTTAAAAGAAGAAGTAATGTTAAAATCCTTAGTTAAGATGATTACCCCCTATTTGAATAACAACCATTAGATGTCCCATTAAGGATAGTAACAATGATATTTTAAAAATAATAACATCAGCCAAATAAACCTAAAATGATAGGAAGAGGTATTGGTAAGGTTTTTTGAGTTATGTGGATAATATTGGTGTGATGAAGAGAGTATTTTGTGGTGTCTTCTTATAGTGAGGGAATAAATACACCTTCAATTACATAAAAGATTTAAATATTATAAATAAATATTCATGTGAATGTGTAAAAAAGATATTAAAATTCAAATAATTAATTTTGATGATTCTAAATCCTCTTATAAAATATAATTTTTTAAAATTTAGGTGATATTTGGACCCTTATATCTTTTTTATATCCATATTAATCCTTTTTGATGAACATCATGATATCAATTTGTTTTTACACATTGGGGTCAATTACGATACTATTAAAGTAAAACTGATCCATAAGAAGACAATTGTTTATATAATAGAGAGTATCTGATTAATATAGGCAATTATAATAATTTATCAATTCCAAATATTTTACTAATATATTATTTAACAAAATACAAAATTAAAATCACCTTTAAGAACATTAAAACTGTATGGCATTAATGACAACATGACATAAATGGAATTTTAATATAAACTTTTAATACATCTCTAATATGTTATTTATTATTATAAATTTTGTGGAGGAAAAATTTATCAAAATAATATAACTTTTAATATTTGAAAAACTATTTATTTCATTTTTCTATAACAGGAAAAATTATTTTTTCAGAGATTTATATGACTTTATGAAAATTATTCCATTACCAGAAATTAAAAATAAGTTACCATGATAAAAAATAAATTATTATTTATGATAAAAATAGAGCTAAAACATTAAGTATATTTATCCCTATGAAATAATATTAGATATATTAAAATAATGTGCGACATTTATTATTTATTATTAACCTTTAATAATATTAAGGTCATAATCAAAGAAAAAAGGCACCTAGATTACATATTTTTATAACTTAGTTGATAATGGCAGAACTAAACTCATCCAATATGATTGATTTATATGTTATAGTAATTTCAATTCCATTTCCCAGTGTTTTAACATTGTTTTTCCTATTTTCCCCTACTAAAGTGACAAATATTTACTATGGTTAATATTAACAATGATAGAAACTAATGAGTACCCATTTACCAAAAATTTAAGCTCATGATTCAAAATACGGAATACAATTTTCATGATTAAATTTAATGAATCAAAAGAAATTAATTAGAATATAAATGTGTAAAATACAACAGAAAATGGGTGTTTTTGAAAAATATTTTTTTAATCCTAAAAATTAACTTATAGAAAAATCAAGTATATTATTGATTCATATATAATTAACTATATTATATGTTAATAAGGAATACTTATGTAAAAATATGGACAAATTAAAAGGATAATAGGTATTTTCAATTTCTTTATTTAACTTAATGAAATTACAATTTTGGAAGAATCTGTATTTGTCACATTTAATTAAAAGATAAATATGCAGAGAATGTTTTAAAAAATAAAACTAAAATAATAATAACATACTAATTTAAAACATGATAATAATATCTTCAAATAAATATTCTATATATTATAAAAATTAATTATATAATGAATTTCATTATAATTGAATACATATTTATTATAAATTAGTAAATAAATATTCCTAATATAAAAATTTTATACATATTTTTCATATTGTCGATACTCCAATTTATTAAAATAATTGAATAGATTGGTTATAATGATCATATTTAAATAATTATATTATTAAAATATATCATAGTTCACTTAAATCTCAGTATATCATGTATAGAATGTTTTCCACGATGACATTATTTTGAACATAATTTTCCAGGCATTACATTCTACAATTAAATAAATTCCTCACAATATTTATCTCGGTAATAAAATGTTCAACGATTTCAATTATCTTGGTTGAAAACCCATATCATACAATATGATAATAAAACTTCTTCTAAAAAGGGAAATTGGGTAACATAATGATTAAATGAAATAACACAAAATCAGGTTCAAGGTATGTAGGATAGTTGTAGAAAGATAAAGTATTAAAATAATACAGAATAATAATTTCTTATGAACAATAGAGAGTGATAGATAATGCTACTGATGATAAAGCCAAAAATCCTTAAGGGATAACTAATACCATCAGTTCAATAGAAACAAATCTAATAATACAAATATTTTATTTTAAAATCCTTTTTCCAGAGTTGGGGGATTCTTTTTCTATCAGGATAGAGTATATGAGAAAAATTAATTACTTGATTTCATTCCATTTCATTATCAAAATTTCATTATTTATTTTTAAAATCAATTTAAAATTTTATCACATGACATAATTCAATAAATTAATATTCAAGATGATTTTATTCAAGATTGAATAAATAAAATTAAAATGTAGTATATCATAACAACTTAAAAATGATATTTCATTAATCAAATATTCATAAATTTTTTAAAACTAAATTGGTTATAATTTTTCACAATATTAGTATATATTCATACATTAATCACTAAAATCGTCATTATAACTCCCTAATTTATACTTAAACCATTCTATAAAAAACTATCCTTAAAAATATTCAAATAATCTTGAGTGAAATTGAAATCCACATACTAGAATTATCAGATGACATATTATTCAATGATAAGAATTAAAAATATCTCCAAATAATATCATCATCTCATAATGTTATATAAAGATAATTCATATTCCCAAATTATATACTCTCAAAATATGACATTTTTTTTGAAATATAACCAATCATAAAAAATACATAAAAAATGTATATGCATCCAAAAATTTATTCTTACAAAAATAAACAATTTACATTATAAGTATTGATAATATTTTTATCCTAAAACAGTATTATCCAAACATAATTCAAATATAAATGTTAATTTGTACATAAATCATGTTTCCTCCAAAAATATCACCTTACCACATACTAAATTTTCTAGGTTATCAGTTTCATTTTGTATATTCTTGTAAATACGTTATAAAAAAATACGATAAATAAATCCTGAGAAGTTTCATGATTCATATAAGTAAAATATATTTTATGAAACACTTCAATAATATAATTCTTAAATCCCAATATGTAAACACTCGAATCATTCTTCTTCAATGATTTTCAAACAACATGGAATATCATGGCCAAGTATTTTTCCCTTGGATTAAAGCATTAGATCATAAAATTCCCATGTTTCCTATACATAATACATTGAGGATAAATGGTACCATATAATGAAATTAATTTACCTCTATCAATTTCTTCATTTTTCTTCAGAAATTACATGTTCTATACAATTTATTGATGAAAATAAAAAAAATTATATCATTCTATTGAGACATTTTCCTTGGTTATTATTCCCATAAATATAACATATTGGAAGCTCAACTATCTTCCCACCTTGGTCCTATTCAACTGAACTAACCTAAAAAACTATTATTATGTTAATATGTGTCATAGGAAATATATCAATTTTTTTTATTAATAATACAATGATAGAGATAATTAGTTATAACCACTAGGTCTCACATTACATCACTTATTTCAATTGTTTTCTCATAAGGTAATTCATTGCATTTTCCATATAATTACTTTTTAACAAGAATCCTCCTAGTTCCTACAATTTCATTAAATAAAAAAACATAGTTTGATATATAATAATCATAATGATAACACATATAATAATGAAAAATAATTTATTGTATGTCTAAATAATCACACATTCATTTCAATATACGATGCCTTAAATTTAACCTAGGACAATCATGGTCATTATCTATTCTGATACTTCATAATGGTTTATAATGAGTATGTGAATAAACCCAAGCATATATCTCAGAAGTGTCAAACTACCTTTATAGTAAGGTCCCATTCACTATTAAATATAATAATGACATAAATATTGTCAACCAACTATTTTTGGTCTTATTACCCGTAAATGCACCCATGAACAAATTGTTTCAATTTATAGTATGTATGAAAAGATATATTTATCAGAAAACCACAATATCTATAAATTCTAAAAAATTAAGTATGTTATCATGTACTTTGTCTTATCATAATGTTTTACACAATATTTATTTATTTATAGTACTCAAAAAAGACATGGTGCATTCAAGGTTTCCTTACTCGGGGGGGGGGGGGGGGGTAGGTCTTCTACTCCTGTCCCATGTCAGTGGAATTCGTCGGGCCGGTCCATCCCACTCTATTAGGGGAGGGACCATTGATATCATTCGAGGTAGTGGTGGAAATCTTCTTCTGCATTTCGAACCCCGATATAATCCCCAAATTTCCTCAATGATTTTTGTGTCCCAATGTTATTGATCATCATGATGGGTTCCAGAACATTCCATATTCGATTTCTTAGTTCAATGAAGCTTCATCCCACCATGACCTGACACTAATCACTCCATTTTCTTAGATAAGGACTTTAGTGGGATCATTTAATAGGTTTTTCTTCGATTCTTATGACATACATGATAGGGAAATTGTGGGGCTGATCAACAATAAGAACATCATGATTCCTTTTTCTTTGGAAGATGACCTTGTTAAATCCTAGTCTAGCGCACTCTGTCACTACAATGGTTCATGATTTTTTTCATTCACATGGACCTATGAATTCCATATGAGGAAAAATTATCCTTCAGTCTCGATTTAGGTTAGTCTTCCTAACATTATATTACCATTTCAAAATCCCTCGTTTGTTATGATTATTGGAAAACTCGTATGTTGGTATTTATACTATAATAACGGAACCAATTCTCCTTGTAACCCTATCAATCCCCAAATGTTTTTCAATTTTATGCCTCACGAGTACCTCTATTCTTTTTTGGGTTATAGTCGGTGAGGAATTCCCTTGTAAACAACAAGTTGTATATGAACCATTTTTTGATTTATTTTAATATTGTAATCATATGGGTCACTCCTCAGTGGCTTGTAGCAATGGATCTAGAAAGATAGTTACACAAGGTGGTGTTAGTTCGGCAGGAAGCGATAAGTCCCATATGACCAATATGGTTAGTCGCTCTATTAAGGGGATACTAGGAGTAGAGGATGTGAATTAGGAATTATGGATTGATTCTATGGAAGATATTCAGTTGAGAAAGGCTATTGAGGATCCTCAAGTGGCTATCTATGTCTCGTTGAAGCAATCAGAGCTGTTATAGGGGGTTAGAGTTGAGGCCAGATATGGTAGCAGTAGATATAACAGTATAGGGGAGTCTGAATGAGTGGATTATGGAGCCCTCAATGCCCCATTGGGTGCCTCATATGCTGGGGGGGTTTTCCCAGGGAGTGGTACCCATGATAGAGGTCTTATAGAGGCTCTTAATGAAACATGGGGGGATAATTCATATTAATTTAGAGCAAGTTCTATTAAGGAGGTTACTATTATTGATATGGTAAATCGTTTTGCTGGACTACCTAATGAGAACCTAGTTCTGAATTTTGATATGGATTTTACTAGGTAATCCTTTGATGGGAAGAACAAACTCGATTCCTTTGTTGATAGTTCTGATTAGTTTATAGGTGACGTTGAGGATGAGGTCCATGTATAGGGTAATCGACTCTAAATTATGAGGAGATGTAAGAACCAAAAGGGAATCTATAAACTGAGAAAGGACTACTCATTATTTCCACTTCTAATAGAGACATGATAAGGGATGGAATATAAAAAGACAAGTTGATGGTCAATGATACTCCCAGTTCCTCCAAAATGGGTTTTCAGAAGAGGAAGACAGATGTCACTCTTGATTTATCCTTGGAACTGATAATGAGATTAGTAGAAAAAGTGGTTGATAAAGTTCTGACAGTTAATGCTACAGAAGAATAAGTATCTAGAATTAGGGGACGGTCTTTAAATAAAAATATAAATGAGGATAAGTATACCTAGATTGATAAATATGATCTGATTTTAGTTGGGGGATCAATTGTTGTAAGATAAATCTTGAGGAATACATCTAGTATTGGGAAAAGATGGATTTCATTTTTTATGACTTTATAATGGATAAACCAGACTTCTAGGTAAACAAAACTTCTTAGAAATTATTTAGTGAAACTAATTATAGTCGGCTTAAATAGTACTTCTATGGTTCTGTATTTTCCATTTTTTGTTGAACTCAGGTTTATCACTTTTTCCTTAAAAGTGTTTGAATAATAAAAATTTAATTTTCATTCAGTTGGTATCAAAAATTCACTAAACCCCCATCTGATACTATTTTTAATAAACTAAACATGCAATACAATTATATTACATCATTTCAATTCATAATAAATATATTTTCCAAATCATTATGTTTGAGAACATTAATGTTTTAGTGTAGATGGAGAGTTGATACATAATAATTATATATTTTTTCAATATTCATCATCTGTAACAGATATTATTACATAATTCACCCTTATAGACTCATCATATTTATTATAATTCATAAAAACATAGATAAAATATAAATTTAAGAATGGATGAGATCAAATGTAATGTAATGGTAAAAACATGCCATTTTTAACAATGATAATATGCAAGAATATCTTGAGTATAATGGTATGTGGCCATGTTATTATTAATAGAAAATATTACCCAAACATTAATATATCATAATCATAAATAATGGAATAAAACATTAACATGTCACAAGAATGGGGAATCAACCAAAAAATAAATAAGGAGTAATGGGTTCAAGTAATAAGAATATCATTATTTAATAAGACTGTTGATCTTTCATAGTCATAGAGATCAATTCATTTGTCAAGGATGAAAAATAATACTATTATATCATTTCCTAGAAGAAATCAAAACGTTATTCCTATATAATAGTCTATCCTGAATCACCACTTGTTTCCCATAGTGGATCAATCATACTAACGTTTTCGCCATAATTATTTCATGAGATATAATTATTTACCCATAGAATTATAGGGATATAAAGAACCCACCCATAACATAATATCAGTAACATCTATATACATGTGACAAGATCATAAAACACTCATAATTCCATAATATAAAGATATAATAAACATTTGAAAGAAAAAATGATTTATTATAATTTCATTATTTCATTATAGAATATCAAATGAAAAATAAATGGGTTTATAAATGTTTTATCAATACGAAATTAATCCTGGGGAAAGAAATTGGTTTCATTGATTTGAACATAAATCATATCCATAATAATCCATATAGAAAAATTATTCATTAGAATAATAATATCATATCATTTTTTAAGAAAAAAATATATATTATTATTAAATAGATGAAAAATAACATTAAATGAACATAAAATGAATTATTAGAAAACATGACAAAAATAACATTTTCCTTTGAAAAAATATTAATATAAATATATGAGTATATGAGGCCAATAATTTTCATGGAAAAATGCCTGAAAACATTAAAATGAATATTGAAGTAAAATTACATTAATAACAATGACAAATTCCATCCATATCATTTATGAGAAAAGAAAAAATTATTTTCATCATTTTGTAAAAAGTTAAAATGATCCTCATTAGAAAATGTTTCATTAATAATATTAATTTTAAACCATTATAGACAACATAAATGGTGATGAAAATTATATTTTTATGGAAAATGAAAATGATCTTTATAAAAGATTTCATGTATAGATTAAAGAACCCATAAAACAATTTCTAATTTCATGGGCATGGAATATAAATATTATCCACCAAAGTGGAAATCAGGATGAATTTTTATTAAAAAATATCCCGATAATTTTATGAACTATGGATAGTAAAATGGTAAAAATTATTTAAAAATTCAAGATGAACTACTGGAGAGTAAACTATATAGATCTTGAATGATTAAATCTATAAAATCTCCTTTTATGTAAATTTTCCGTATACTATTTTGAAATGAAAGGGGTCTAATTCTTACAATCTAACCGCCTTGCTAATATGAAAATAAAAATACCATAAAAACATTACAATATATTGATTTTTTATTGATATAATTTCCATTGGAATCATCATAGTATCCATTCTATGGGACTATATAAACCTCATAAACACAAATAGGTAAACAACATCAATCATGTTTCAATGAAAAAATATTGAGATGAAGAACCCTTACCTCAATTTTGGTTTACTTCATAATTGATATAAAATCATACATAATAATTTTAAATTAATTATAATTCAATAATAGAACAATATAAATAATTATAATATCATATATTAGCCACTTATAATATTTTAACACTAATTTATTGACAAATATTTATTAGAATCATTGTTTCTAGATGATAACGATTACTTTTTTCATATAAATTTTGGTATAGAAGTTCTTGTACTCAAATATTGATAATGGTTCCATTATATATAATATGTTATTAATAATATTGAAATGATATAAATTAACAATATGTGTAATTATATTCATCCTTTATTTGTATATGTTAAAAAATAAATTACACCGTTCCTACAGATGGTAGTTCGTATGTATTATTGAATGGTGTTTTCATTTTATTAAAGAAATTAGTAATAGAAGATAATTAATATTTTTTAATTATGGAGTATCAAATGAATCATAATTAAAAAATAAATTTACTAAATATTTCTTTATGAACAATTATGTGAGGGGGAGATGGAAAATTAATCGTATCACTTCATATAGGTGGTAGTCCACCCAAGCGCATGAGTGATACATTCATTTCCCTTTAGATGGAAAAGGTATATGAATACAACTTTTAAATTAAATTGATAACATATTATCATGTTTGGTAAAAATTTTACATTTTATTTTAATGATTGCGATATAATTTAAGAAGATATAAGACGAAGTAAAATTAAATCCATCGAATTTGAGTATTGCCTCCACTTTGAAGAACCTCTTTTGGATATCACAATGAGGAAACTCTTTATTGTATTTCATGATGAATATGACCTATAGAATTTATAAAATGAATATAGGATGTGTTTTAGGTTGGGTTTGATCAAATTGTTTTTTTCATGGTTGGTTAAAGAAGATAATAGGACTAGTGTTTATTTAAAGTAAAGGAAATGAAATATTTGGAATTTTTAAATATATTTAAATATAATAAATTATTTATCATGTGAAGGTGGTACCATGATGATATATTTTTAATATAGGATTATTATAAAAAAATAACATCATAAAATGAATTTTATTCTAGTTTAGTATATATTGTAACACTTCTCCCTTTGTTTGATCACCCCTATTATAACCCTTGATAATTATCATGATATCAAAGTCATCTTCTACATTAATGTTAAATAATGTCACTATAATATGATAGATGAACCATATGTCGAAAATGGATAATATATAAGATCATATATAATTAAATTTTATAATTATAATATTTTTAATTATTTTTTAAAATTTTAAAAAATATAATTTAACTAACAATTTAAATTTTTTAGAGGAATATTCAAATAGTATAACTTTTAACGTAGGAAGATATAAATGGAAATAAAATATAAAAATTCAAAACAACTAAAAATGATATTCTTAAATATAAAAATGGACCAGAATAATATTTCAAAATTGTATTACATTTATTATTTTAAATATAATTTAATTTATTTCTTTGTTACATAAATAAGAATAGTGTCAATGTTGTGTAAAAATATTTCAGCTAATTATTAAATAAATAATGATAAATAAATTAGCATGATAAAAAAAATCATTATTGTTTATAAAAATAATTTTATACAACAGATGCCCTAATTTAAACCTTTTAAAAAAATATATGTGATATATTATAACTATGAGATTGACATTTTATATTTATTATTAAATTAACTCATATTAAGGTCATAATCAGAGAATAATTTAATGATTTTTCTATATTCCTATAGTAATGATGACTATAGCGAAACTAAACTCATAAAATATGATATATTAAAGGGGTAGGGATAATTGATATTCTTATCCGAAATTTTCTACCATGTTTTACCCATTTAACCCTTACCATGTTGAAAAATATTTTCAAAAATTATTATTTATAATTAACAAAAATAAAAGGATATAAATATGAAATTTGGACCTTATAATTATCAATATGGAATATATTTTAAAAATAAAATTTCTAGAATTGTAACGATTGATTTTAATATTAATATATAAAGATAAATGTAAAATAATTTTCTAGATAAATTTATTTTTAAACCTAAAAATCAAATTATAAAGAAATTATGTTTTATAATTATTTATTTTTAATTAATTAGATTATATATAATTTAACTAGTATTATTTAACATTTTGATAAAATTTAATATTTAATTAGACATTTAAATTACATGATTTAATGAAATGAAATTAATGTTTTATAAATTGTATTATATTTAACCATTCAATAAAAAGTAAATATTTTCATAAATATTCATAAAATTAAACCTATAATAATATATAAAAATTAATAAAAAAACATTAATTTTTCTATTAAAATAAAATATTATAAAATTGAAGAAATTAATTTCAAAACTGTTTTAATACCACTTCTAATGAAAATATATTTTTGAAGAATAGAATGACTTTATTGAAAATAAAGTACTTAATTATAATGAGTTATGAAATAAAGTTTACTTATAAAAAATATTTATTAACATATTACATAATGTAGTTATTATTATTCATAATATTTAGTTAATTTCTAGGATAAAATTTCCACAATGAAATCAAATTATTTCTAGAGTTTAATATAATTATCTTAATATTGGAGATGTGTGTTAAGAATGATCTCCGGAATAATATTATATCAATCTAAATTTTAGTCTGGTATAGGTATATTTATTATACTGAAGGTGAGGGTTCATTTTTAGAGCCATGATAACGTGTGAGTTTTTCTTATCTCGATTTTCAATTCCTTGATAGAAACTTCATATTATACACCATGATTTTTTTGGAGTAGTGTTTATACGACCCCTTTATTTTTTTTATCATGATCCTATAATTAATCATTTTATTTTATGTTTCATTTGAATTAATCATATTCAATGTGTCTAGTCACAAAAAAAATTATTTTTAAAAAGTGTTTCATGGTCTCGATTCTTTTTCTTTGAGACATAATTCATTTTGTACAACATTTTTTCCATATATGTTGTATTTACATCCCATTAATGTGTATGTATAATTATTAAATTTTTTTATGGTATACGGTAAGAAAAATCATATTTCCTTCATCAAATGGTTATAGCTTTAGTTTTTCTCCTGGTAATAAGTATTTTTTGTTTCTCTATTTTCATTCATAGAGATATAATGAATCATGTATATATTATCATGGGTTCTATAAAAACAATATTTTATTATATAATATTTCTAATAAAATTTTATATGATTATTTTTTAAATAAATAAAATCTGTCCAAATGTGGGCATTCAACAAAGGTATTTTCAATTTATTAAGAAGATTCTTTACATAATCTATTATTATATCAATGGATTCAAATTTTCTATTGGAAATATTATCTCATTGTGAAGTCTCTATTATAAGTGAATATTTTAAAAGTTATTATTTTTAAATAATTCACTTCACTATTTAGAAAATGACTTTTTTATTTTGAAATGTATGGTTATAGTTTACATAATTTTTATTAATTATTTTTTAACGTTGTTATATATTTTCACCACCTGTTTTCTTTTTATAATCAAAAGGTTTCACACTCAGGGGATTTATTTTACCTAATTTATTATATAATAAATATAAACAATTTTAAAATTTTGATATTAAAATAATATGTTAAAAACAAT
Organism: Viscum album; assembly: GCA_963277665.1. NCBI lineage: Eukaryota > Viridiplantae > Streptophyta > Magnoliopsida > Santalales > Viscaceae > Viscum > Viscum album. The sequence continues at coordinate 4,928,795 of CAUJRU010000001.1, forward strand.
ATTTTTTATCCCTTATTATGTGATACCATTCAATGTATTATTTAGTAACGATATTTTTAATCCAGATCAAAAGAAATATGATATTCCATTCTGTCAATATGAATATGTTCCATTATGAAAAGCCAACATATTTCTATATATGAAATACATAATGTTATTCCCAGTCAATTATATGATCCACCATTCCCTTTGTATTTCATAACCATCCACCATTAATTATTCTTAAATATTCTTCCAATACATTTTCACTGTGCAAATCTTGTTTTCTATTACATTAATTGGTGTCTATTCACCAAGATTCAATACAACGATCGTTTAGGGAAATTATTAAAAAATATATATGACATGAGACACAATATTTTTTATTTGAGGGATTCATACATATATATCTAATACATTTATTTAGTATATAACTATTGGAAATGAATATTTTTTTATTCTGGTATAAATTTTTATTTATTTTATGTTTTGGGGGAAATCCCCTTTATTAAAAATAAATAAAAAATGATTCCTTTTGAATCGGTTAATGGAAAACCCATTACAATCCCACATGCCTAGAGGGATGAGGCATGTTACAGAATGAGTATAGAACCCAATACAGTGGCCCGATGATCCAGAGGGAGAAATCACATTAAAAAATCAAAATAAACCCCAATTAATTAAAAAAAATGAACCACCAATGCTCTTGACTGGAAGTAAGTCTGCTACTGACACCAATAGCTATCACAACAAAATCATAGAAACCACCTCCGCCCCAGACCATCGCTATTGAACAGAAACAAACATGTGTTGTGAAGTTGGAAACACAAAAACAATGCACACACCAACACCATATCCAGACCGAAACCAAATCTGGCAAAACCAAAAATGCAATCACTACCACTAGACCGATCCACCGCCAATGTCATTTTTCCGACACACCGAAGCAAGATAACTGCATCCATACACCACCCACAACATAGGGCCACTATAAAATACTTATGAACAAGATCTAAAATAGATATATGCAATGATGAGGAGGATGCTGCCGCCATCACACCAAACATCCACCAGATTCCTCAGAACATGTCTCCTTACACTTGTAGTAGATATGGAGAGGATCTGGTTGAAGAGACTATATGAAGCTACTGGAAGCGCCACGAGGAACGTCACCTCCTCCTGTCACATGATTCTAAATCCCTAAAACTCTCGAGTACTCTTTCCTGAAGTGGGGAGCCATATATATATTTTTATTTATTACTCAAGAATGTTTAATGTATATTTTTTAACTATACACATTATTTCTATAGATGCATTATAATAAAGTTATACCACTAATAGATGAAGATAATAGTATAGGTGTTCCACATGTTATTATCCAATATTTACATTAATAGGAATATTTGATCCTTTATTTTTTACTAATTATATCATTTGAGTAATTCATTTGACATAAAAAAGTATCAGGTGGGGAATTGAATTATATTGACCCTTGATGCATCTGTGGGTCTCATGACACAAAAATGTTTTGTATATTTATTGTATCCATATACAACTTATCATGATGTGTTGGATACGACCTAGAAAAAAATAATGATATTTTTTCTAAGGCATTGATGGTAAGATCAATATGTATTGAATGAATATTTCAATCAGAAATAAATAATAATTTTTTTAGATGTGATCTATTTATTATTATTTTTATATATTTATATATTATGCTCACATTTTTAGATTCTTTTGGAAAAATCATGGTTACATATTCTTTCCATTATATTTAGGCCTTGTTTACATCATGACTACCTTAGTTGATTTTTTTCTCTTACGATGAATTCCATTTTTCCTTTTCGTTAAATTATATTTCCTAGGTCATGATGAAAATTAGTACAAAATATATGTCTAATATAATAAATTATGCTGATGTTTTATTCTTGATATTATGGTCTTATCAGGAATTAAAAATTTTCTTATGTAGTGCAAAAAATAAACTATCATTTCAGAAGAAAATGGATTTACTGGTCAATGATTTATCCTACATCTCTATAGATATAAAACTAAAAGGTGTTGTTAATGTAAATAATGAAATATTTGATTTTCGTATTTAAATTATGGGATGGTTATTTTCACGAATATGTTGATATTATTGAAGATAGTATGTTTGGTATATCTTTTAGGCACTGAATTTAGAAGTGACTATGAGGGGAGAAATAATTTCCTAATGGTTTTTTAAATCCTTTATAGATAATAATTGACATTATGTGTGTCTCAATTATAAATTAATATGATGTAATTGATTGATATATTATTAATATAAATTGTATTTATATAGAAAAATTTTCATTCAAAGTTAAATAATGATCATATAGATGTATTGTGAGATGATTTAAATCTAATGTGGGATTTTGTGGTTTTTTTATTATATAAAGTTGTTTTTTATTTGAATCAATTGATATTAATGTTCATGATTGTTATGTGTTAATTATAATGGATAATTTTTATTGATATTAATTTAGTTTCCCAAAAGGAAACATTATGATATCTTATAAAATATTTATTATATTATTATACTTTTATTCAATCATTTTTTCTTTTATTTTTTATGTATTGTTGTTTGTAATGAATGAATTTTGGGTTTTTGTTTTGTTAGTTATCTTCAACTGATTTTAATATGATTCCATGTTTGTAGGTATCATTTTATATTCAGAATTTTCTTTTTCCCAATCATTGTATCATAATTCTATATTAGAATTTCATAATCAGGTCCAAAAATGGGATTGGACAATGCAATTTTAGGACCACATTTCACATACTTTATTGTGAATTTTTTTTCATTATATGTGGTAGAGTGGTTTTTGAGTATCGTGAGAATGATTTACATTATCATGGAACTAAAAATTATGAAGGACATGTTTTCTACTTTCATGATTGATGGTCAAAAATGGAAATTTTAGAAATCCATCATTATGGACAATCATTGTATTTTCTCGTTGTGGGATAGTTTTATTACACTATTCCCTAAATATTTTTACCCTGAGGACCCTCATGTAAAAAGGTTATGCAGTAAATTTTTTCCAGTAGGGTGATTATGTGGCATTAGAATATGTTGTTTTCCATTTTTTAGTACTATATTTTATAATGTTTGTGTTTAATGATATATTGAATTATCTAAACATTTCGAGAGATATCCATCTTGATAATCAGAGAAATGTATATCTGTTTAGTCAAATATCTTAAGTGGATAGTGTTTTACAAAATTATTGGATTTTAAAAATTAGGAAAATTTTATCAATACATGATGTAGTTTCCTTCATGTCAATAAATAGCAATGATGGTTAAAATGGTGATAAGAGTAAGGGTTTTGAATCCAATTATGCTTCTTGAGTTATTATGAAAGAACTATCTTGAATGGAATCATCGGAATCTTATAGGAATTGATCCCTAGTGAATAAAAAATGTGGCATGTCATGACATAAAAATCCAACATATCATGATATTTCCCGAAAATTTCACTGTTGTTTTTGGTTAGATAATTTATAAATATAAGATTTTTTTTGAAATAAATGTGGTGATGAAACATTTTAATGTATACTTTTGAATTGTTTGTTCATTCACTTGCATCATTTCGGGAAGAACATTACATTTTATTCTATTTGAAATAATAGTGATTTATCTAAGAATCATCCTTTGTAATCAATTATATGATTGATAAATAACATCATTCTAGATTAGGGTGTTTTCTATAGCTGTATTTGTATATATAGGGACTACCTTGTATGTTCCACTTTTTCTTATTGTGAAATATAGATATTGTAATTATTAGTATTCTCTCTTCATCTTCTTAACGTTGATAAAGAGAGTTTGAATGCTATAATACAATATAAGAATTGGAAAATTTATAGAAGGACACTAATATATAGTCTTTCTATATGGATATTAAATGACATCTATAATCATATGAATAAAACCCTTGCTAAAGCAAGATAATTTTTCACACATACTTACTTATACACTATAGGATTCCATTTAGTGGAGAGATCATATGAGAAATATTGTAATTATGCAAATAGTAATATTGAAAATAGGAAAAAATATAAGAATCATCAATCAGAATTACATACATTTTATGTATTGTAGACAAAAAGTATCCATAACAAATAAGTAATTACAAAACATTACAATTATAATAGAAAACATTTGCAGTTTACAACATAAAATAAATACAATGCACAAGAATGATTATTATATAAAAAATAACTAAAATTAATCATTGACACATCAAAAAATTATCCTCAATCCTCAGAACAGTCCCTTAACATCCTATCAGTGAGTCAATATAGATCACTTGAACAACTTATTAAATAGAAATAAATAACAAGTTCTTCTTGTGAACCCATGATCTAGTGGATGTTGGGAGAATGAAACTCATTTGGGTCTCACCAATTTTGAAAAAAAATTCTATAATATATTGTGTATCAATTCATTGATATTAAATATGGATACAATATAATACATTAATGAAATCACATTAGGTCACTATGTGCAAACCAGGATACCAACATATCAGAACTCAGATGATTCAATCGATGACGATAGAATTTTCTCATCAAAAAAAATTGAAACCAACTTTCTATCGCATAGGGAATGGCTCAAAATTTGGATAATATTATTTAACACCAACATAGGGTGTATATTTATACCAATTCATAATAACATCAATGTGATAAACCACCATTAACCCACTTAGGTTGAGATGTTTTTCCTCATCATATACCATGTCTCATACTACCACCAACGCATATAGGGTGAGGTATCATACTATGTATCAAATCATATCATATAAAACAACTATCTCCATTAATATGAGGTTATATATCATATCTATACCACTTCCATACCTCATAGGGTAATGTCTCATAATAGGTCAGAAGCCACATCTCATAAAACTGCCAATTAACATTGGGATGCATACTGTATTACATACTAAATAACACCATCCAAATCATTGTGTGGTAATATATCACATATATACCACCACTATATCACTCAAGGTGTGTCCCCATATCATATCATGACTATTTCACTTTCACTCATATTGAGGTCCAATATAATATACTAATCACTACCATCTAACTCAAGGTAATATCTTACAACACATATTGTATAATGTCACATAACTCCACCATTTAATTTAGGTATGTGGGATTATCCCTTCAAGATAAATTTATAAGATAATAAATAAGATAAAAAAATTAAATACACACCCAATAGCCTTACCATCATCTAACCACAAACTCATACACACTTTATTGTCATCTAGAGGGTAGAAAAACCAACTATACATCACCTAAATAAAATAGCCTCACTATCAAAACCTATCCTGTTGGACATTCATGGATACCCTAACTCATAAATACCAACACAAGTAATGATATATTGTATATGGTATCTATAAAACAAATACATATCTCTATTACCACAATGATATGAAATTAATTAGCTTAATGCTTCTGCCCATTTTTAATATCATTAGGCTCTTCAAATATACACAGCCTAACCCAACCCACTGAATATAGCCATGGGAAAACTACATTCAATGCATTATAATATTTTAATGTATTTTATCTAGTCATCTTGACCTATTTAATGTATTTATCCTACTCCCTAGGTATCCCAAACAAAATAGAAACCCCTCTGTATCATTACAATCATCGAGTTCCATTAGGCAAGTCCAATGAGAGATACGAACCACTTTAACAATTAAAAAACACATGAATAAAATTCCTAACATCCTAAATCCACTACTATTCAGGTATTCAATATTTTAATCCAATGAAATGATGATTTACAAGGATAAATGGTTATTTCCATACCATCAAGTACTCTTCCCATGAGAATGCATGAGACTACTCAATTTTCTTTCAAATCATATGGTTCTGCATCATTCAAAAAAAATTTAATGTCATTGTACTCAATATAATGTTTAGAATAAAATAATGATAATAATGTTAGTGGGCTGCCCGTGACAGAAGTAAACAAAGTGTTGACTAAATGTGACGGAGATAGAACATGATGGAATGAAAGAGACAAAGATAAGATATATAACTGAAAAAAAGGTGGAGGTGAGGGATGAGGTGGAGGTAAGAGGATATATTATGATAAATGAGGGAAGGAAATCCAGAGAGAGTTTCATGGATTTTGGATTATTACTGGAGTGGATGGGATTGAGAAGATGTTAGAGTGAGGATTAGTAGGAAACATGGTATCATTCAGTGCGGTGTATTTAAATGGTAATGTAGTTGGGAGTTCATATTTTTAACCTATAACCATCATAAATATTTCCACTAAAAATACCAATCACACAATGTATTTCATGGCCGGAAGTTTACATCCACTCAAATTCCCCCAATAACATGCTAAATCAAATAAACAACAAAAACAAAATTATTAAAATTTTGAAACCATAGTGAGAAATAAATTTATCCATATCAAGAGATTACAAACAAATTTATTATTAGACTGAAGTGTTCTGTAATAATTCTAATTAAAAATAGAATACATGTAAATGTTAGTTCTCTCTTTCAGTTTGTAGAATCCAATTGAAGACCCTGAAATATTTATTATGCGCAATGAGTATTCGTTTAATTGGAAATAATATACTACCTATAATTTTTAGTCATATCTTCCATGAATTCCATCCACAATCCACCTATCAAACATAGTTCACATATCCGTTTATTAATAATATGTATATACTCTAAAAAATATAAAGTTTCGTAAATTGAGACAATCACCCATGCTAAACAGCTTCATAAGACCTAACAACATGAAATTGAATAAATAAAATATATGAAGACAAATTTAATGATGATGTTTCTTTTATCAAGGTCAAGAGAGTTGTATTTTTGTTTTATGCAAACGATCTAGTGAAAAAATATAGAGTTGTGCATAGCATTCAATTTCATCTATGAAACAGAAGATCACAAGCTAGAATTAAAATTCCCCATATTAACATTTTAAAAACAAATAAATTCTAGGGTTTATATCAGAAAATAAATTTAGGGTATAATGTTGCTAAATATACCAAGAATCGTAGAGCCGAGGTCAGAATGAATAGGATGAACCTCTTCACTGGGGAAATAAATTTCATTGAGATCTCACTGTCAATACGTCCTCAGCTCGACGCACAAAGCAATGGAATCTCCATGAGAAAGCTGTTGATGATTTCTCCCGACAACAATTACTACACATTATGACTTAATGATAGAGGTATTCTCACAAAAAATTAATGAATATTCTCTTTGGTTAAATCCATGGAATTTGTGAACTAATTTCCCGAAATTTAGCTTCTAGGATAAATAGTGTTTTAATAGACTTTTTCTCTACAATAGAATATTAACTACTGGTTGTTCTATAAAATATAAGTAAATTTCTAGTTAATGTGTATAGTTATAGTAACATACAAGATGGTACCTCATGGAATTATTTGGATGAATTGGTAACCAACCGTTTTTTTGATTCAACGACCGTTTTATCAAGTACTACAACTTCATGCCTAACATTAAAAATTGAGGGGGATCAAATGAACATTCCAAAGAATGTTTTAGGACCACCTTACTTGGAATCAATGCATGGAATTGAAATATAAATCTCAAAGCTCTAAATCCAGCTTCAAAAAAAGTTCTAGTGAATAATATAATAAAGGCCCCCAACAAATTTTGGGCCTTGTTCTTTCTATCCAGTAGCATTGTTTTCAACGAAAATAAGCCTTGCGCATGTCCCCCAAACTTGTTTCACTAATTGAACAAATTCCCAAAAAGTAGGAAATAGATTTTTATATCTTCATGCTTAGCCTTTGTGGTGCTCTCGCAGTAAGGGATAACAAGTGAATCAACATAATTCAGCTATTCGTGCTTCCTGATATTCACAACGTTCACCTGCTCACCTAGCATTTGATGATAAATAAGTGGATTAGATAAATTGAAATGGACATGATTAAAAGCGTGATAAAACTCTTCTAATGTTATTAATGACTAAAATTGGTCAAAATATTAATAAAAAACATTACCAAATGCATCAAATCATCAGGGTCCCTATCATAATCACATTGTAAAACCAAATGGTTTTAGATTTTCTTCGTTATTGTAAAATAAACCATAATTTATTTTAATATTCAAGTATATAATAATAAAATTTACATCTAAGAGATTATTTCCCTTTGGATTCTCCACAAACCTGATGATAAACTCAATACATGCACTTTCTTTGGTAGAAGATAAATATATGAGGCTTACCACTATTTTCTTATAAAATGCATTGCATGTTCAGCTAAAAAATCTGTATTATTAGAAATACGTTTCACAATTTCAGTAGATTAAATGAGTTTCATTCCATTACAAATGATGAGAATATAATAATGGTTTTGTTTAGGATGAACCACTAAAGAATAAACATATTTTAATATTTTGGTTTTGTCACTAGTATAATGAATCATAAAGGCTATGAGTACACATTTAGATTTGGATGATTTTTCAAAATTTGCATTTTTAAATTTGACACCATGTCATCAGGATACATCCAAATTTTCGGTTCTCTGCAAAATAGTCATTATATGTTTTTAGGAAATAAATAATAGATAAAATTTTATGTACGATTTTCATTGAAATGATATTAATCAAATATTGAATTTTCGATAATTTCTCCTATGTAAGGGAAAATATATGTCCTAAAATCATTCGATACATAATGATGAAGCCTTTCATATTCAGTAATTTGTTTCATTACATAAACATACCCACTTTGATCAATAAATCATAAATATGGATAGCATGAAGTAATGAAATCATCCACAACATCAGTCCCAAATCCCTTAAAAATGAGAAATTCATGAAATGATCCAAGAATGAATGAGTTGATAAATTATTACATTCCTAATTGTATTCCAATTTATAATTTAATCCAACTAAAAATTGATCTTTTTTGATTTGCTGGTATATGGCATTCCTAATAGTAGCTGAAAAAGCTTCGAATGTCTCACGAATTGTTTAGAAGCATAACATAACTCACATGAAAGTGCAGAGAATAGATAATTTTCAATAACTGAACAATGATATGGTAAATTTGTATCCAAAATTAAATTAAATAGCATATGAAACGGATTATAATCGTTAATTATAGTAGATTTGTTAAATTTAATATACAATTTAACATATTTAAAAAAGAATATATAGTACATATTATAGATATCATTATGGAATTCACTAAAAAATACATGAAAACTCATAAATAAAACTAAAAATATAGTAAATCACAAATAGATAAAATTAATACCAACATTATAAAAGACCATAGTAGTCACATTTGAAAAATTGATTGTATAGATATTGGCTTGGATTGCATGTTCATATTGGTTTTCATTTTATAAAATTTTAAAGGTGTTCAGTAAAATCATTCTATGCATAATTTTGAGTATAATAAATATAATATATCATAGAATGGAAAACATGAAGTTGAATAACCATAAAATCGAAGATGATTATAATAATAGAAATGACCAGTATATAAAATCTTCTTGAAAAAACGTGAAAAATTTAGAATTGAATAATAAAATTTATTCTTACCTAATCTGTGATAGGGTTTGATGTGGTAAAGGATAATACTATCTACGTTGGTAGAAAATGATAGAGTTGAATGATTCACCTACCAGATGAAAAACTTGATACAATCGTACAAATAATAGTATTATTAGTATAATAATAAGTTTTAATTAGTAGTTTGAAGGGAAATAATATTATTATAATATGTTTGAATAAACAAAGTGTATACATAAAAATTTAAGAGCAGGAAAAAAATTGTATAATAATAAGTTATAATAAGGGAAATACATATGAAATAAAATTGTACTGAAAATAAAATCTGAAATCTAAGGAGATGTGCTTACTATGAGGTGGATAAAAGAGTTGAATCAGTAAGAATATTATCTTCATTCCTCAAACCTGGAAAAATTATGGAACAAACTCTTGGTTGGTTAATATTTCACTAAAATGAACACTTATGGCTAACTTGTTAAAGTCTAAATTATATGGAATATTTGTATGCATAGAACAGTTAATGTTCAGTACAGAAAATTATATGCCATATTTGTAAGCAAAAATAATTGAAATTCATTTAGATAATAATATTATTTTCATTATGAGTATAGTTTTCCAATTGAATACAGGTCTGATTACAAAAAAAAGAGTAAAGAAATAGATGGAAGAATGGAAAATGATAATAATAAATTATTAAATCTGTGTAATGTATATGTTAGAGAAAAAAATTTATAGACATTCACATCAAATAATGTAGAAATTGAAATAAAATCTTATAAAATGTATTCCAATGACCCCAAAGTGGAAGAAATTTTAATATTTATAATGTATCATTATCCTTATAAAAAACAATACATAATTAATAATTCATACCAGATTTATAGTTTTAAAGTAAGGTATTGACACTGATATATGTTTTGAAGATCCGAACTTATTCAATGGCCAATATGAAATGTTTTGGAAGAGAAGGATGAAAGTGTTCAAATATTTTACTTCATGGAATAAATAGATCAATTTACCTTAGATAAGCTGTGAAGGATGCCAAAATGTCCCATCCATATAGTTATTCAATGTATGAAGTGGGTGTAATTCATAAATCCTTTGAAGTAATCTAAAAATAGAGGTAAAATTAAATATTAGTTCCAATTTCACATATGATTATGGAAGGAGGACTAGAAAGACTCATGGAATTCTTCTGGAATTGATTAAAAAAATTCAAGGATAAAAAATATGAACAAATTACGGAGGTATAGGTGGAGTCAAAGAGGGGTAGGCGAGCAGGTTGTCCGGAAAGGAGAAGATGGAGGTTGATGAGATGCAGTTGGAGGGTCCAGAGGTCGAGGATTTGTAGCCAGAGGAGCCGGTGGTGGAGGAACTATATGTGGAGGAGCCAGAGGAATAGTATCTTGAGGTGGAGCAGTCGGTGATGCGAGTGGGGTTTCACACCTGGAGGAGCCAGAAACGGAGTAGCTGGATGAGGAGGATACATAGGTTGAGGAGTCATAGGAAATGTTTCTGGAGGTGAAGCATCTGCAAGAGGACGAGGAGAAACCGCAACTGGAGTCGAAGATGGGAGTTGGGGATGGAGAGGAAGCTGATGGTGGAGGTGGGGAAAGGGGATGGAGGAGTCAATTTTTAGTGGTAACCCTAGTATAGGGAGATGGAAATCGTAACCAAGAGATGGAATATGCAGACATAATGGAGGCCATATACAATATATTTAATAGAATTATGATGTGAGTGACACATGTCCAGGAAACATGCCAACATTAGTAAATATATAGATTCACACACAATTCCCTTTTCCTGAAACTAATCAGTCCATTTTTCATGGTCCAATGATGTATGAGTCCATCAGCAAGAACACTATTGATGAATCTATTATAAAGAAAACTCATCCAAGGAACCAATACATTTACAGGTCCTTCATGATATTCTAGACATTTCTCACCATGGTGGCTTTGTCAACGAGTACTATTGAATCCATTATCCATTATTTTGTAGATTTAATTTTACCTTTTGAGGTATAACATAATCCTATCTCACAATTCAAGATTCACTCTAAACCTTATCTATTTTTATGGATGAGGTACACAAATTCACTTCACATTCCAACATGCATATAGTTTAATTTTTGGGGGGAACATATAATAAAAGTGATGTTAACATCCAATACTATTCTACCTGCTTCAATCAATTCATTGGTTAAGTACTACTATGCTTTTAAGAATATGTATAAATAAAAAATTCCATTATAATTAATTATAATCATAATTATTGAATTATTGAATTTAATTCAATGATCATTAATTTTCTATATATCCCCCTATTATGAAAAACATTAAAAATGGCAAGCTCATATCACATAGTATGATTATGGAATATATTCAAACAAAATTATCAATATATGACACCTAATTAGTTTCAAAAACCATGGAAAATCATTTAAATTCTACTTAATGTCCACCCTAAAATATATCTCTATGCAACAGTGAGAAACAGGTCCCAACTCAAAACATTATGAATCTTCATTCCACCGTATAGAAGAGATCCATTATATGAGTCATATTTCACCATAAATCAGTGAAGTATGACATGAACTCTATCATAATGAAACTAATAATCATTGAATTGAAAAATAAAATAAGGATTAGGAGACTACATTGAACTATCATGATCAGAAAATCTTGATCCATCCCGATACTTTAAGAATATGTTATTGATGGATATAGAAATGGGTTGTATCCCCCTACCATTTTATTCAGATAAAGGAGAGGAATATGGAGTAGTGTTTAAATAAGGGGTATATAGTGGACACATTTAGACCATATAAAAAAGGCACTTAGGACTTCTGAGAACATTTTATGGGGTTACTAAGTACATGGTGGTTGTACTAGGAGAAACACATCTATGTGCATACTAGGTACCCCAGTACATATTGGAAAATATATCCCTTGGTTATAACAAAACTAAATTCCTATACAAATAAAACCTCTGGATATACCACCTAAACATCCAAAATGTGCAATATATCCCAATTTATATATCTAAACTCATGTACTTTAGGTTAAAACTCATATTCACATATAAATACTATATATAAGAGATCACATATTAAATTTACCTCATATTTATCAACTATAAATGACTAATATAATTAAAACTACACACTATAATTCTTCTCATCCCTATATAGAATCTAAGAAAATATTTAAATCAATGATATTACCATGAAATTGTTGTTTACTTCCAGTATCATTTATTAATTTTTTCAGGGATCATTATCATTGATATCTTATATAAGAAATTGGCCTTAATCATTACATAATCTAGTCGATTATATTATAATTAACATTCATATATTCATAAAGATCTTTTCAGTTTATAGTTTTAGAGAATTGGGAAATAATTCATCATTTTCAACCCATAAGAATAAAAATTAATTACTATTAATATAGTATCCATATCATCTATAATACAAATGTTTTTAATTAAAAATGAAATATTTTCCTGATAAAATACTTACAATGTCCATCTTATCTTATTCTACAATCTTAAACATCCATAATCCATGTTAAAAGAGTTTATAACATGGTATATGAAAAAAGACAAATAAAGGACATAAAAAGAAGTAATGAAATAATTATTTCATGAATACTTATAAACAGATGAAATCATTTTCAAAAATAAATGTTTACCACCCATAAAGTATCATATACATACTTTCAAAAAACAAAATATTTCCATTAAAAATTGGAATAATAAATTAGAACATAAAAATTGTTGGGGAATTAATTACATCAGATTTTAAACCTCATGATGAAAATATTATTTATAACTCTCAATTATACCTTATAATGTAACCCTCATGGATACATTATGATGTCTTCCTCACGACAACCTTATGGTGTAACTGTTATAGTTTCACTTGGAATGACCATTACGGACAACATCCAACATAATCATACCCAATACATTGGAGAGAGATTTAGGTCCCATAATTCATCATAAAAATTCCAAATAACCATGAAAAAAAAATAAATGAACAATTAAAACATAAAAACATTCTATTTGATTTTTAAAAAAAAAATTAATTTAAAAGAGGATATTAAATAAAAGTCCCTTATCTTGGGTTTGACTTCAATGAAACGGGATATATCATCCTGTATATTGTATTAAAGAGAGTTATTAATTTATTTAATAAATATATTAATATTTAAAATAACATATATGATCTTATTATAAAATCTTTCAACTAATTTATTGATAATATTTTGTAATTTTTATTTTTTCGGGTGTGTTTATATAATTGTTTCAAATGTTGGTACATTATGGTTTTTAGTTTTTAATATATTAAAAATTCAAGAATTTCAAATAAACGTTATTAATATGTTTCTATAAATTTTAATGATACCATATATCATTTCCATCTGATATGAGGATTATTCAATTGATAAAACATTAATGAAAATGATTTAATTTATTTTGGTTGTTTATAAAAACACCATGAACTTATATCGTTTCATATAAATCATTTATATATATATATTGGTTTAAAAAATTGTGAAATTATAATATTTATAATTATACATAATTTACCCATAATAATTATTTTATGATGAGTCTTTACAGAGGTAAAATAAAATAAAATCACATTTTCCATGATGACAATAAATCAGCACATCAATGATAATGGTTTCATTTTTTTTAGAATAAGACGAGAAGAAGAGAAGTTTGATGATGGATATTACATTATCACAAAAACATTATAGTATATTTTAGATACTAGAGTTATCATGTAACTTGAATTATTATAGGTGAGGAGTGAATAATAGAAAGAATAAATTGGAATGAAATTCAAAAAAAAAACAAAACATGATTTTACCTCTTGAACTTCTTCTCCTTGAGATGCTATTCAAGGAACTTGATTTTGGCCTTTTTGTTTTACCAGAAGATCATTAACATTGGTAAGTGGCATGGGAAAATAATTGGATAGAAATTAAACAACATAAAAGGTTTTGTATGAGTCATTCAAAGTGGTGGTGACTTGTGGTAAATACAGTGGGGACGATCATTGCCTTCTCATTATTTTATTCATTAGTTAATTTTTTTGTCTCATGACTATTAAAAGAATGATAATTATCACTAAATATATTAAAATATAAAAATAGAGTTTGAAATTATGGGCTTTCATCATCCATGCATCATCTACGACTCGATAATTCATGTATTTTTTAGAATAACGTAAATTAATGTATTTCACTATTCACCCAAAATTCAACTATCTAAGAAAAATAAAATAAAAAATTCACCGTTACCATTTATAGACATGTAGAATTCAAAAATGGACTCTATTTTATAGAAATAAGTTTTCAAATATATGAAATTTAATTTTCAATTAAAATCAATATTAACTCGAAAAAATTCATTTTTTAAAATTATAACTGCATTTATGAAACAATTTAAAAATTATTTAACCTCTCTTCAAATTATATTATAATTATTGAAAAATGAAATATTGGTTTTTTAATACATTTTATGAAAATAAATTTTCTTTTAAATTATCATATTAATTTTAAATTGAAAATAAACTATTTTTTTAAAAAAGTACCATCACATAATTTATCATTTTTAAAACATTTAATTTAAATATACCATAAAATAATTAAAGTATATTTTTACATGTAAGATACATAAATTTTGATTATACTTTGATAGGTGATGTTACTATTCTATTTGTATAGATTCCTTAATTTTTGTAAATACCACTTATTTCATTATACATTTATAATGAATTGTACTTTTTATTTACACAATGGAAAAAGTTATTATATAAGTTCCTTGGTTTTTACACCTAATCCATCCACTTGGTATTTTCTCGAATGATTACTAAACTGACATTGTACAGAAATAAATCCTCATATGAAATATATATCTAGTGAAACGAATTATTTTATATAACCAATCACATGTAATATTTCTCATTGGAAGGATGAAGATTTTTTTTTGAAAACTATATTTTTGTTCATACCATTATCCCTTTTATAAAGCGGTAAAAATATTCTGACATCACTCTGGGATTTCATCACAGGAGATATGCAGATAAAAAACATTATAATCAAGAAAAATTTCTATCCTCCTAGTATTTTATTGTTAAACAGCCTCCAATAATCCTCTCCTAGTTTTGAAAACCCATAGTTATCATCCCCAACAAATGAAATGAATATAACTATAATGGAATATAATCATTATCAACATAAAAGAATCAAATTAGTTATAGTGGACTCTAAATACCATTTAAATTTATCAAATTAATTTCCATGTTACACCAAATTTCCCAAATAAATGTAATAATAAGCTCATACATCAACCTCGATTTCCCCATCAGAGAATTTAAATTATTAATTAAATATTCCAGATATAGGAACATTATCCATGGAATCCTTATTTAACAATTTTAAAGCATAATAACTACAATTGCCTTAATAATGAATTTATAACCTGACACCAAATTCACTCACTAACCACCACATTTTTCCAAAATCCAATAATAATCTAATAGGATTAGCATTGAAATCCAAATAGAATGACCTATATATTTATCTTGATCAACTCACCACAATGATTATAAATGATTTAAATTATTCTATCTTTGAGGGTTGTTTCAATATATTATATCCCATTAGAGAAAATCATTAATAGTTAAAAAGAATATATGAAAAAGTTTTGTGCAATAAAGGATCAACATTTTCATGATACTCACATGATATTCATTCAAAATAACCACTCAACTCCTAACACCATTATTTGTTAATAATTCCTAGTTTCCTTGAGAAACACACATCCAAATCAAATTTTCAATCAGAACATGATTTCACAATCACATTACACCATGTCATTATGAATCCCATAATTCATCACAATGTGTTACATTACCCAATCCATAGTAATAGGAACATGTCTGAGCCCAAATTGAACTTTATATTTAAGGATAAAACCATGATCCAACTATAAAATACAATATTCCACAAGGTCATCCAATACATTTGAATGCACCCATAGTTTCCTCATTCCCAACAAGCTCTAATAAATAGTAAAAATGATGAACCAATAATACCCA
This sequence comes from Viscum album, assembly GCA_963277665.1. Lineage (NCBI taxonomy): Eukaryota > Viridiplantae > Streptophyta > Magnoliopsida > Santalales > Viscaceae > Viscum > Viscum album. The sequence continues at coordinate 4,945,481 of CAUJRU010000001.1, forward strand.
CCTTTCTAGAACATCATTGAAACATATGAAACATAATACATAGATAGATGGAACAAATAGTGCATACTTTTGTACCACTAGAAGATGACCCAAAATCCAGGAACCTAAAACCAACAAAAGTCCTATATTAGGAATAATTATGAACATTATCCTAAATACCATCTCTTATATAACAGATCAACCCACCAAAGGGGCTTTAACTAACCAAAACCTCTCACATTAAAAAAATACATTCCAAGGAACTCATAACCAAATCCCATCATAACAAACATCATAATAAGTACTACCCTCAATAGAGTTATCATCTACCATATCTAAAACTACAATGATTATAACATTAAAAAAAAATAATGACATCATTATCAATTAATTAATCTCACATAAATAATTTTCTTGGGATAACGTATAATATGTTATAATTGAGTTTTTAATTATTTGGAACCTATTTTAAAAAATTGTTTCCTCAAAAGATTCTATTTTTAACAGTGTTGGGAAAAAATATCATTCATTAAAATTATTTTTTAATTAACATGTTATCCTGAAAATATGTATATATACATAAAAATCTAATAGGATGGTTGAAAATTGCACTACACTGAACCATTCTCACAAGTAAGAATAATGAATAACATAATATAAAACATTTATATATGATTCAACATATCAACCATAAAAATGTAATGTATTTAAAAAATTCTCATTCACTAGTATATTTAACATTCCTCATACATGGGTATGTTATTCCCAATAATACAATTTGTTATATGTTAAAAAAAACATGCCACCACCATCTGTTAGAAAAAATTTCCAATAAAAAATACCAAGGGTTTTATACCACTTTATAATTACAGGGCTAAAATACCCAAACACAATACCCTATAAAATACCCATATGGACTCAGGTATCCCTTCTTATATTCCAAAGGCTTCCAACTAGTGGAAAGCGTATATTAAAATTATTTAGAGGTTATATGCGACCATCAAAATAACATCACATTAATAATGGAATCAAAATTCAAGGTCAATGTATGTTTGAGTAATTATAGGTAAATTATTATAGTTGATAACAAATAATATAACATGGGTCAAACATAAAAAAACCATGATAAACATACAATTGAAAACAATGAAAACCCACTAGTATGATCAGAAAAAACTAATAAAACTAAATTACACAGGATACTGAGGTAAAACTGTAACACCCCAAGCATCCAAGTTACACTTCTCATTGAATATTACAATAGCTTGTGTTGTACACAAATTCATGTTCTAGCACCCCACGACCAATAAAACTATCTATTTTAAAAGTTGTTAGGAATATTATTACCCAATTTTTGAAATTTTATTTATTTTATTTTTCAAAATGGACATCATTTTTATAAGGACCCGTCCATAAACATTACATAATACTGAATTAAATTGATAATTCACATTAGGGATCTTTTCAGGTTTAGAGTTTTAGATAATTAGGTCATAACATTTACATTACGACATGAATATTACATATACACAATTCTACTCAATATCCATTTTTTAATAAAATAAAATCTCTTGAAAAAAGAGTCACGTCGAGTTTCATGTTTTAGACAGCATGACTTTTCTATTATCCCATCCTTGACCCTTATTCATCGTTAAGTCCAAGGGAAAGCATTTCAAAATTGAAGGATGAACATAAAAATATCAGTAAGGTATATAAAATAAGGAATGAAAACATTAGCCCATCAATAAATACAAAACAATGAAAACATACCTCATGAAATCATAAGATTTATGAATAACACACAGAAATCATAAATCATAAAGGTTAATTATGGCATAAATAACATACTTACATTGTAGCTATAACACCTACAGAGGGAGTAACATTTGGAATACCCATCACGATATGTTCCCTAAATCTCTTATGAGAAACATTAATGTTTACCTCCTTCATGTTACCCAATGCATTGGAGAGATATCTCGAGCTCACCCACCCAAGGATTATCACGGAACCACCCATATATGTAAACAATTCCCAATAGACATAACATATTAATATCCCATAAAAAATTCATAATGGAAATAAAATATTTCCACATTGCAATCACAATATATCATTTCAAAATGTTGACAAAATCAAACATTTTATCAAACCATTTTCAAAACCATTTAAAATATTAAATAAATAGATTTTTAAATCAATGTGTCTCGTACCACTTTGATGATTTTGAATGAAATTTCAATTTTAAAAAATTCAATTCCATATGAATAAATCCTTAAAACCTTTTTTAAAACGTGGACATTAATGTGAAATATTGAGATGAATAAACCTTTAAAACATTTAAAATGATATTTTAGTTAAAGAGTTTTTAATAAAATTAGAAACCCTATAATAAAAATAATTGGGGAATAACATTTCATACGAACTTAAAAATATCATGTGAATAATTTTATTCATGATATAATATGCCAAAGGACAGTATATACACCATATTAGAGTGAATTGATGCATATCAACAATGAAGTCTCAATGGAAATGTAAGTTGAGACAAAGTCCCTTATAAAGACGATATCCTTAGATTAGGGATATATCAATTACATAATTATGTGTGAAAAATATAAATATACCCAATATAAGTGGGAAATAGTTGTAAAAAAATAAAAGGTAATTCACACATATTCATAGTAAGACATAATCAAGAAGTAGATGTTTAACCCAAAAAATGAAATTGGGTTATGATGTTTTCTTACCGAAATTTGATAGCCTAACGACATCACATTAAAATTCAAAAAATAATTTGATGAGAGTTAAAAGTATATATCATCACGTGGAAATAAAATTTACATAAATAATGATATATAAGAACATATCCCAACATAATAATATTTAAATTCAAAGGCATAACAAAATGAAGTCTTTTAAAAAGAGGAGGGTGAAAGGTTCCCTTACCGATTTGGTAACTTATTAAACATACACCCCATGAAAGAAATATCACACAATGAACATGTAAATAGCCATAAATTAAAGTATATTACACAAATAATACAATCATGGGAAGTTAATCCACCACACAAAGGAAATAGTTTTTAATATAGCATGAATCTCATGGGAATAAAAAGTGAGAAGAAAAAACCTTATCATGTTGTAATCAATTGATTCATATGAGAAAAGATAATAATCCACAAAATTAATCACATAATACAATAAATATAAATATAATCATGATAATATATATTAAATGGAATTACACAATACACCAAATTCAATAAATATGTGGTGAACATTGGAAATCTCACAGAATTAAAAGTGAGATAAGAAATCCCTCACCTCTTATCCAACTTGACTGATATGTTCATTGTTCTTCCAGAATAATAAACTTATGTTAATTTCTACATGATTCATAACCTTATTAATTTTTATTGTCTCTTTTATGTCACTTATTACATTTCAATAATTGTTAGTTAATTATTTGAGTTCATATCAGACATTTTGTCGATTTTCTGAAATTGAGTTAAAAATGAACTCGTTATAATTACAATTTGACCATGTGGTCAAAACATCATTATCTATAGAATGATATTAATGATTTAGATATAATATATATCATATATATCCAGTTTATATATATAAATATATATTTATAATAGTACATAACATTTGGAGATAAGAAATGAAATGCACTGTTCATGGAGACAGTAAGCAATACGTACGCATGAACGGTACTTTCATTTCTATTTAATATTTAATGGAATTAAAACATAATGAAACATCGGTAAATTATTATTATTTTATAATATCATATGATATATATGTTACATAATTTCACTAACTCTATCTTTATATGTTCCACGTTTGTCAAGAACGAATCATATCACCCCAAGGGGCGATAGTCTGCACTTCCTCAAATGAAATTATAGTGTTTACATATATTGGAATGCATAATGGTATGTTTGTAAATGAAAATTACAGAAGTATATAGAGAATAAATGATAATATATATCATACATAAATATAGTTTCATCATAATGGCCACCATGAGATGTGGTAGGAGATAATTGAACAATTATCAAATCGTGAGGCGTTAGTTTTACATCCACAGAAATAGTATGTTCTTCACCCACTAGATGGAGGTGTGAGTAAATGTAGTTAGAATACAGATCATAACAATATCCTAGTATATTTAGGATACATGTTTTGTTTTAAAAGAATGTAACATTATGATTTTAGGGGTTGGAGAAGTAAAATAAAACAAATGAACTTAAGAGAAGACGCTACCTTTAAAATGGGAAACTCCCTTTGGTTTGAACCAAAAGGGTTTTTGGAAGTGATTTCTACCTAAGGTAAGGATTCTAGGATGAAGAGAGGGATCTCGAGAGATTATTGTAGTAGATTTTTTTATTAGCAAATGGCTTGAGAAGTGTGAGAAATAGGTTATATGTGAGGGCTTTTATAAGGGATATGAAGGGCTCTTTAGGAAAGTTTGAAATAATTATTTTAATATAAACCAATATTCATTTTCAAAAGGTCAACTATTCGTTAAATTAAAATTTAAGATGACTGTTGGTCAAAATAAAATCATCCAACAATAATTGGAAAAGTTTTTCATGTTGTTTTAATATTTATAATCTTATGTATTTAAATAAATTATTAATGAGGTAAATAGTCCATCATTATTGTGTCATAAATAATTTAATTTATTTTTTCCAAAAATTAAAAAAATTACATTGAAGTAGGAAATATTTTATGTTTCCAAATAAAATTTATAGTCCGAAATATTTATTATATAACCCTACGTAAAAATTTATTTAATAAAAGATACTTGTTTATGTCATTTTTGTCTTTACTTTAAATTAATTAATATAAAGTGTCATTATTACTCCAATGCTGCTCCATGGGGACCCAAATTCAACCCAGGGATTCCCATGGTCAGATATATATCAGACAATAGGATTAAAACACATGTTAAGGTAATTTAATATTATTATAATTTTATATTTTACACTTATTTATTATATTTAACATTTAATCATGGTAAATAAAATATTTACAGATGTAAATATTTAAAATGTCTAAAAAAAAGTGAACTATTTGCACAATTTGAACCCACTGATTCCAAATATGGAATCCATTTTATAAATTCAAAACACAGAAGTGGAAGAAATTAATTTAATGTTAATTACTGCTGTCAAAACAAATAGCGTGTTTTTAAGAAATAATAATTATCAAAAGATTGAGACTTATTTTTGTCCAATTTCAAAATAAATTTACTTCCAATGACCAAAATAAGATTAGATGGTTAAAATATATTCTAATTAAACTTTAAAACCAATTAGAAATATAATATAACAATATAAATAAATTAGATAAAATGCATATTAGAATTAAAATACAGTATTTGTAACTATTTATTAAAAAATGAATTTTATCAGAAAAAATCCAAAATTTTATCCAAAGTAAATTTTGATGTCCCGATTCTAAAAAAGAATTTTATTTTGTCAAATAGAACATATAATAATGATAAAAACAATATTTAATGAGGGTTCACCATTAACATGTGGTAAATAGTATTTTTAAAGAAAATTATGCCTAGAAATAGATTCATACACATTTTAAGCCACTAACATTTATTGGATAATTTTAAAAACATTTAAAAAATATATATAATCATATTTTAGTTGTTTCTATTCATTGCATCCCATACAAAGGGTAGGCTTTAACTACCATTTAAAATAATTGAATTATATTATTATTGTGAAATGTAAGATTTCAAAGAAACCCGTTGTGGCGTATCAGTTACACCATCGAACATAGCTTCCACATTAAAGTAAAAATAATTTTTAATTAACAAATATTAATAAAAATGAAAACTGAATTATTCCTTATTTATCTGGGTTGTTAAATCATTCCCCCATTTTGGGAATTGCGTCCTCTAAATTTTAAAACTGGGCTTGGAAACTTCATTAAAAGTCACACATCAGAAAAGATTCAGTAAAACTGTCACATTAAAGGAAACAAAGAGAAGTACGAAGGTCACCCAAGATAACCCATACTAGGATTCTATATATGTAAACATGGATATGGAAGAGAGAAAAATGGCCTTGTTCTAATGGACAGAGATAGAAAACATGATTTGGAGAAAGTTAACAACTAGAAAATCGAAAACTTATTATGTATTAAAAGTTCTTTGATTACCATGTAGGAAACGGAAAACAAAAAAAAATTGTTTTACATTCCTTTTCATAATATTGAGAAATTCATTTTTTTCATAAAATAAGAACATAAGGAAATATACTTACCTTCAAGTAGAGTTTCATCCTTTAATATGTTTCTACCAAAAAAATCATTTCTCCAAGTAATGAGCATTCAAAAAGACTTGGTCACATCAAAAGCACAAGAATCATCTTCTAGAGAATCTCATAATACTAAAAAGAAGAACTATATATTTCCCATGTCTTTAGACATCAAATAAAACCAAAATGGTTAGTATGAGATCATATAATCCCAAAAAATGATAATCATTAAAAAAATACAACTCTTAATCTCCAAAATTCAACAAAAAGTACCCAAAGTTCATGAAAGACCATTAAATAAATAGTTATCCTTAAAATTATTCAAAGTAATCCAATATAAGATTGAAAACCAAAACTCAGAAGGATTTAAACCCATAGTCTTCCACAGTATATCTTAACATTTGACTCAAAAAACATAGACTGCTCTTAAAATCGCATTTTGGAATCAAAATTAACCAAATCACATATTCTCTATGATAAGATAATCCTTCCCATAAATAACCCAAATCACTATATGCCCACCCAAAAAACATAGATTCTTCCAAACTAAAATTTCACCATTTTTTCCACAATATAAATCCCATATTATTCTATCTTCCATAGGCATATAGTGTTTCATCAAAAGAGAGAATGTCTTCCACAACAACCTTAATCACTTAATAAGTAAATAATTTTGAAATACTAATTATATCCATTTTATAAAAAAATATGTTCCCAAAATCAACCTATTCTTGGTCCAAATAATCATTTATCTTTAATGAATTACTCATACTAACCAGGGACTTCATGTAGTCTAGTGGTAGGTGATAAATCCCATTCGCACTTTGGATGTTGGTTTGATTCCCGCAGCTTTCTCCAACGCAACTAGTTGTCACACGGTTTACGTGTTGTCATTTTTATAAAACTCAAAAATATTCCTAACATGTTTTAACCACAATGGTTTCCTTATACCTATCTTTTTCATCCGAATTCATTATGATCTCAACTTATTTATTCAAGAAGCCTTATTTCACCTCCATATGGTAAAATAAAACGATTTCCAAAATGAATAACATCAAACCTTGATCAGGTTGTCCATTTGGATTCATCGTCATCATATTCTCGTAGGTAAAAGGTTCATGCATTACAACAATGGTTTATAGATCCTTCAAAATCATTTCCCTACTTCATCCAAATACATCTTGTACAACATGGGTCATATGGGTGTTCATAGAAAAACAATTTTTTCAAATAATCATGTATGAAATATTCTTTCAAAATATCAAATAAAACGTGATTTCTATAAAACAATCGGACAGAATTTGAGTTGAAACATTCAATTAATGATCCTTTTAAAATACCATAGGTATGCGATGAGAGACTATATTTTAAGAGAAAATATAAATAGGTTGTACATGGGTCTCTTTCTTCAGAACCTTTTTCAAAATCATAACATGATTCAAAATCCTGTGACAATGTAAAATATTTGAAAATTCATTGAAATTATTTACCTTTCTAGAAAATATGAGAATATTATGAAAATATGATTTGGTTAAATACAACCAATGATCCACAATTATATCGGGGTATAATGGATGTGTTTGATTTCTCAAAGAATTTCTTGCAAGTGACTTATTTTTTAGAAAAACGTTCACAATCATCTGAAAACTACTTCGCAATAATTATTGCAAGTAAGAAGTCATGAAGATATAGGAATTTCATTTGAGATCCTCCTACTTCCATCTGTAACTAACATTCCATGATCTGCAAGAAGTTATAAAACATTGATTTAACTGAAATAATAAACACAGGGACTGACCATGTGATTAACGAAAACTCTTAATCCATAATGTTTTCAAAACCTTCCTCTGATAACAACCATAATGACCATCCTTAAACATTACATAATCCTGAATTAAATGGATAATTCACATTAAGGATCTTTTCAAGTTTAGTGTTTTAGAGAATTAGGTCCTAATATTAACATGACAACATGAATATTACTTGTAGAAAATTCTACCGAGTAACCATTTTTAAAAAAAATAAGAACTCTTGAAAAAAGAGTCACTTCTACTTCCATGTTTTAGATAGAATAACTTTTCCTTGATCCCATACGTTACCCTTATTCATCTTTAAGTCATGGCGAAAACATTTCAAAAACATGGAATGAGCATAAAAAGCTCAGTAAGAGATATAAAATATAGGATCAAAACATTATCTCATCAATGAATAAAAAACATTTAAACCATACTTTTCAATCATAACATTCCTCATGAAATCATAAGATTTATGAATAACACACAGAAATCATAAATCATAAAGGTAATTTACAACATAAAATACTTACTTACATTATAGTTATCACAGCTACTGAGGGAGTCACATTTAGAATACCCATCATAGTGTATTCCCAAAATCTCTTAGGAAAAACATTAATGTTTAACTCCATCATGTTACCCAATACATTGGAGAGCTATCTCAGGCTCACCCGCCCTAGGTTTATCACGTATCCACCTGTATAAATAAACAATTCCCAAAAACCATAACATTTTCATATCCCATAAAACAAACATAATGGAACGATAACATTTCCACATTGAAATCACAATATATCATTTTAATAAATTTACAAAATTGAAGCTTTTATCAAACCATTTTCAAAACCATTTAAAATATTAAATAATGTGATTTTGGAATCAAAGTGTCCCTACAACGTTGAATATTTTGAATGAAATTTATATTTCAAAACATTCATGTACGTATGAATAAATCCATAAAACCATTTATAAAACATGGATATTAATGTGAATGATTTAGAAGAATAAACCATTAAGACATTTAAAATGATATTTTAGTTAAAGAGTTTTTAACAAAATGAGAGACCCTAGAATTCAAATAATTGAGGAATAAAATTTATTGGTAACTTAATAATATCATGAGAATAAAGGTATTCATGATATAATATTCCAAAGGATAGTATATACAGCATATAAGATTGAATTGTTTCATATCAACAATGAAGTGTCAATGGAAATGTAAATTGAGACGAAATCCCTTATAAAGATGGTATCCTTATTTTAAGGATAAATCAATTACATAATTATGTGTGAAAATATAAATAAACCCAATATATGTGTACATTAAATGTAAAACAACTAGTGGTTTTTCACACATACTCATAGCATGACATAATCAATAAGTAGATGTTTAACCCAGAAGATAAAATTGTGTTAATAAGTTTTCTTATTGAAATTCGAAAGCCTAACATCGTCACATTAATTTTCATAAAATAATTTGATGAGAGAGAAAAGGATATCTCATCACCTGAACATATAATTTACATCAATAAGGACATATAATAACATATACCGACATAATAATATGTAAATTATAAGGCATAACAAATAAAAGTCTTTTAAAAAGAGGAGGGTGAAAGGTTCCCTTAACGATTTGGTAACTTATGAAACATACACCCCATGAATGAATGGTCACAAAATGAATATGTAAATAGACATATATTAAATTATATTACAGATAGAATACAATCATGGGTAGTACATATACCACACAAAAGGAAATAGTTGCTAATATAGCATGAATCTCACGGGAATAAAAGTGAGATGAAAAACCCTCACCACATTGTAATCAATCATGTCGTATGGGAAAAGTTAATAATACACCAAATGAATCAAAAAATAACATGAATATAATTAAAATAATGATAATATATATCAAATGGAAGTACGAAATACACCAAATGAAAAAAATATGTGGTGAACAATGGAAATCACACAGAATTAAATAAGGGATAAAAATCCCTTACCTCGTGTCCAAATTGGCTGGTATGTTCATTGTTTTTTCCTGAATAATAAACTGAAGTGAATTTATACTTGATTCATAACCTTTTTAATGTTTATTATTTCTTTTATATCAATTATTACCTTGCAATAAAAGTTAGTTAATTATTTGAGTTCATATCAGACATTTTGTCAATGTTCCGAAATTGAGTAAATAATGAACTTGTTATAATTACAATTTGTCCATGTGTTCAAAATTTCATTATCTCCAAAATGATATTAATGATTTAGATGTAATATATATCATATATATTCCATATATATATATAATTGTACATAAAATTTGTAGATAAGAAATGAAATGCACTGTTCATGGAGACGGTAAGCCGTACATACGCCTAAACGCTACATTGATTTCTATTTAATATTTAATGTAATTAAAAAATAATGATACATTGGTATATTATTAATAAATTATAATATCATATTATATATATGTTACATAATTTCACCAAATCCATATTTATATGTTCCATGTATGTGAAGAATGAATCATATCACATTGGTGGCGGGGGGTGGGTAGTCCGCACTTTCTCAAATGAAAATATCGTGTTTAAACATATTGAAAGGTATAAAGGTATGTTTGTAAATATAAAATACAGAGAAATATATAAAACAAAAACATAATATATATCATATTTAAATACAGTTTCATCATAATTTCCCCCATGGGTGGCGGTAGGAGATAATTGAACAATCATCACTTCGTCAGGCATTAGTTTTCAATCCACAGAAACAATATGTTCATCACCCATTATATGGAGGTGTGTGTATGTGTAGTTTGAATAGTTCTCAAAACAAAATCCTAGTATATTTAAGATAATGGTTTTGTTATAAAATAATTTAATAAAAAGAGTTTTGGTGTTGGAGAAGTAAAACAAAACAAATGAACTTAAGAGAAGGTGTTACCTTTAAATCGGGTAACTCCCTTTTGTTAGAACCAAAAGGGTATCTTAAAGTGATTTCTGCCTATGGTAAGGCTTCTAGGATGAATATATGGATCTTTGGAGCTGATTGGAGTGGATTTTTTATGAGGAAATGGTTTGAGAAGTGTGAGAAATGGGTTAGAAGTGAGGGCTTTTTATAAGGGAGAAGAGGGGCTCTTTAGGAAGGTATGAAACAATATTTTTAATATAAACTCATATTCGGTTTCAAAAGATCTACTATTCGTTAAAATACAAGTTAATATTACTCTTGGTCGGAATAAAATCATCCAATAAGTATTGGACAGGTTTTTTATGTTGTTTTAATATTTATAATCTTATTTATTTAAATCATTGATTAATGAGGTAAATATTGCATCATTATTATGTCATAAATAATTTAATTATTTGATGTCAAAGAATAATAAGATAATAAAATGATGTAGGATATATTTTTATCTTTCCAGATAATATTTATAGTCAAAAAGATAACTTATATAACCCCATTTAATAATTTATTTACTAAAAGATACTTATTTATGTCATTTTTGTCATTACATTTAATTAATTAATATAATGTGTCGTTATTACTCCCATGTAATTCTATGGAGTCCCAAATTAGAACAAAGGATGTCAATTGTAAGATATATATCAGAAAATAGGATTAGGATACATGTTATGGTAATTTAATATTATTATAATATTATATTTTACACTTACTTAATATATATACCCATTAATTATGGTAAATAAAATATTTACTGAAGTAAATATTAAAAAGGATTAAAAATAAAAGTTACCTATTTAGAAAATTTGGAACTACTGATTCCAAATATGGAATCCATTTTTATAAATTAAAAACTCAAAATTGTAAGAAATTAATTTTAAATTAACTCCCGCTGTCAAAACAAATAGCACGTTTTTTAAAATATTAACTATCAAAAGATTGACAATTGTTTATGTCAAATTTCAAAAGAAAATTACTTCCGATGTCCAAAATTAGATTAAATGGTAAAAATATATTGTAATTAAACTATAAAACCAATTATATAGAAAATGTATCCATAGAAATAAATTAGATAAAAAGAATGATTTGAATTAAAATACAATATTTTTCACTATTTATTAAAAAATGAATTTTATCTGAAAAATACCAAAATATTATCCAATGTATATTTTGAAGTCCCTATTATAAAAAATAATTACACTTTGTCAAATAGAACTTATAAAAATGACAAAAACTAGATTTAATGAGGGTTCACAATTAAAAGGCGGTAAATCGACCTTTTAATGAAAATTATTCCTAAAATTATATTCATTCACATTTTAAGCCTCTAACATTTATTATTTGATTTTAAAAACATTTAAAAAATATATATAATAATATTTTAGTTAGTTATATTCACTCCCTCCAATATAAAGGATAGGAGTTAGCTACTATTTAAAATAATAATATAATATTATGAGTGTGCAACATAATATTTCAATGAAACCCATTGTTACGTATTAGGTACCCCATTGAACATAGCTTCTCCTTTAAAGTAAAATTAATATTTAATTCAAAAATATTATTAAATATGTTATTTGTCTTATTCCATATTTATATTTGATGTTACATCCTTCCCCCCTTTTGGGGATTGTGTCCTTGCAATTTTAAATATGGGCTTGGAAACTTCCATAAAAGTCCCACCTCACAAAATAGTCAGTAAAAATATCACTTTAAAAGAATGAAAGATAAGTAGAAAGGTCACCTGAGATAACCCATACTAGGATTCTATATAGGAAAACATGGATATGGAAGAGGGAGAAAACGGTCAAGTTCTGATGGATAGTGACATAAATCATGATTAGGATAATGTTAACCAACAGAAAATAAAAAACTTATGATCTGTTAAACTTTCTTTGATTACCTAGTATGAAACGTAAACCAACAACGTTTTTGTTTTACATTACTCTTCATAATTTTGAGGAATTCATTTATTACATAGAATAAAAACATAATGAAATATACATACCTTCTTTTAGAGTTTCATCCTTCAATAACTTTCTACCAAGAACTATTCATTTCGCCAAGCAATGAGCATTCAAAAAGACTAGGTCACATAAAAAACACACGAATCATCTTCTAGAGAATCACATAATCCACAAAAGAAGAACTATATATTTCCCTTGTCTTTAGATATCAAATAAAACCAAAATGGATAGTACGATATCATATAATCCCCAAAAAGGATAATCCTTTATAAAAAAAATACTACACACAATCTCCAAAATTCAACAAAAAGTACCCAATGTTCTAGAAATACAATTCAATAAATAATTTCCCTTAAAATTATTCAAATTAATCCAAACTACGATTGAAACCCAAAACTCAGAATGAATTAATATCATAGTCTTCCATAGTAAATCTTAACATTTATCTCCAAAATCATATACTACTCATAAAGTCTCATACTGAATCATAATTAATCAAATCACATATTCTCTATGATAGGATAATCCTTTCCATAAATATCCCAAATCACTATATGTCCACAAAAAACCTAGATTCTTCTAAACAATAATTTCAAAAAAAATTCCACAATTGAAATCCCATCGTATTCTATATTCCATAGGCATATAGTGTTTCCTCAAAATAGTGAATGTCTTCCACAACAACCTTAATCACTTAAACAGTAAATGAATTTTCTATACTAAGTGTATACATTTGATAAAAAATTATGTTCACAAAATTGACTTTTTCTTGTTCCATAAAATCATTTATCTAAAAATAATATGTCATACTTACCAGGGACTTCACATAGTCCAGTGGTAGGTGATAAATTCCAATCACACTTTGGTTGTGGGTTCGATTCCCACAGCTTTGTCTAACGTGACGGGTTGTCACATGGTCTGCTTATTGTCCTTCTTATAAAACTCAAAATAACCCTAATGTGTTTTAACCTCAATGGGTTCTTTATACCTCTCATTTTTATCCCAATTCATATGATCTCAAAATCTTAATTCTTGAAGTCTTATTTCACCACTATATGATAAAATAAAACGATCCTGGAAAAGAAGAACATCTTACCTTGATCATGGTGTCCATTGGGATTCATCATCATCTTGCTCACGTATGTAGAAGGTCCATGAATTGGAACAATGATTTATAGATCCTTCAAAATCATTTGATTACTTCATCCGAATACACCTTGTACAACATGGGTCATCTGGGTGTTCACAGAAAAATAGTTTTGTAATATAATCATGTATGACATATAATTTCCAAACATCTAATAAAACATGATTTCTATAAAACAGTCGCACTGAATTTGAGTTGAAACATTCAATTAACCATCCTTTTAATATACCTTAGGTATGTGATGAGAGAAAATATTGTTAATGAAAATATAAATAGGTTGCACATGGGACTGCTTCTTCAGCTCCTTTATCAAAATCATAATTTTCCTCAAATTTTGTGATAAGGTAAAATATTTGAAAATTCATTGAAATTATTTACCATTCTTGAAAATATGAGAATATTATGAAAATAAGATTTTATTAAATACAACCCATGATCCATGATGATATCAGGGTATAGTGGTGGTGTTTGATATCTCAAACAATTTCTTGCAAGTGAGTTTTATGTTAGAAAGACTATCACAATCATCAGATCATGACTTTGTAGTAATTGTTGCAAGTAAGTCATCAGGAAGAGATAAGAATTTCATTTGAGATCCTCCTCATTATATTTGTAACTAACTTTCCTTGATCTTAAAAAAGTTATAAAACAATGATTTAACTGAAATAATAAATATAGGTACTAAGCATGTGTTTAACGAAAACTCATAATCCCTAAAGTGGTCTAAACATTCCTGTGATACCAACTATCCGGACCCTCCCTTAAACATTACGTAATGCCTAATCAAATGGATAATTCACATTGAGGATCATTTCATGTTTATATTTTTAGGGAATAAGGTCAGAACCTTTACATAACAACATGAATATTAAATGTAGACAATTCTACTTAGTATCCATTTTTTTAATAAAATAAAATCTCTTGAAAAAAGGGCCACATATATTTCTATGTTTCAGACAACATGACTTTTCCATGATCCCACCCTTGACCGTTATTCATCATTATGTCATGGGGAAATCATTTAAAAAACTTTGTAAGAGAATAAAAATCTAAATAACTTATATAGAATAAGGAATAAAAACATTATCCCATCAATAAATACAAAACAATGAAACCATACTTTTCAATCATAACATACCTCATAAAATCATATGATTTATGAATGACACAAAGAAATACTAAATCATAATGGTATCTTATGGAAAAAATAACATATATACATTGTAGTTATCACAGCTACATAGGGAGTCACATTTAGAATACCCATTATAGTATATTCCCTAATTCTCTTAGTAGAAACATAAATTTTTACCCCCATCACGTTACCCAATGCATTGTAGAGCTATCTCGGGCCCACCCGCACAATTTTTATCACGGAACCACCCATATACGTAAACAATTCCCAATAGCCATAACATATTCATAACCCATAAAACAAACATAATGGAAAGTTAACACTTCCATATCGCAATCACAATATATCATTTCAAAATATCGGATAAATCAAAGCATTTATCAATCCATTTTTAAAACCATTTAAAAGATTAAATAAATATATTTTTGAATCAAAGTGACCCATACCACTTTGAATCTTTTGAAACAAATATCAATTTCAAAACATTCATTTCCATATGAATAAATCCTTAAAACTATTTTTAAAACATGGGAATTAATGTGAATGATTTCTTGGAATAAACATTTAAAACATTTAAACCTATATTTAAGTTAATGAGTTTTTAACAAAATGAGAGAACCTAAAATACAAATAATTGAGGAATAACATTTAATAATAACTTAATAAAATCATGTGAATAATTTTATTCATGATATAATATTCCAAGAGACAGTATATACACCATATAAGAGTGAATTGGTGCATATCAACAATGAAGTGTCAATGGAAATGTAAATTGAGACAAAATCCCTTATAAAGATGGTATCTTTAAATTAATGAAAAATCAATTACAAAATTATGTGAGAAAAATATAAATACACCAAATATAAGTGGATATTAAGTGTAAAACAATCAAATATTATTCACAAATATTCATAGATTGACATAATCATGAAGTAGTTGTTTAACCCAAAAATTGAAATTGGGTTAAGATGTTTTTTACAGAAATTCTATAGCCTAACAATGTCACATTAAAATTCAGAAAATAAGTTTATCAGAGAGAAAATGATATCTAATTACTTGTAAATAAAATTTACTTCAATAAGGATATATAAGAACATATCCCAACCTAATTAGATGTAAATTAAAAGGCATAACAAAAAGAGTTCTTTTAAAAAATGAGGGTGAAAGGTTCCCTTTACGATTTGGGAACTTACGAAACATACACCCCTTGTGTCCAACTAGACTCACATGTTCCTTATTATTCATGAATAATAAACTTATGTAAATTTATACTTGGATTTTATCATTTTTAATGATTATTATAACTTTTATATGACTTATTACCTTGCAATAACAGTTGGTTAATTATTTGAGTTCATATCAGACATTTTGTCAATGTTTGGAAATTACGTTAAAAATAAACATGTTATAATAACAAATTTTCCATATGGTCAAAACATAATTATCTCCTGAATGATATTAATGATTTAGATATCATATATGTCATATATATCTAGTTTATATATATATATATATAATAGTACAAAATATTTGGAGATATGAAATGAAATGCACTGTTCATGGAGACGGTAAGCCTTACGTACGCATAAACACTACTTTCCTTTCTATTTTATATTTAATGGAATGAAAACATAATGATACATAGGTATATAATAAATAAAGTATAAAATCATATGATATATATGATACATAATTTAATTAACTCTATCTTTATACATTCCATGAATGTCAAGAATGAATCATATAACTTTGATGGGGCGGTAGTCCGCACTTCCTCAAATGAAATTATCGTGTTTACACATATTAGAAAGCATAAAGGTAAGTTTGTAAATAAAAATTATAGAATACTATAGAAAAAAAACATAATATATATCATATATAAATATAGTTTCATCATAATGGCCACTATGACAGGCAGTATGAGATAATTGAACAATCATTGCTTCGTGAGTTGTTAATTTTCCATCCACATAAACAGTATGTTCTTCACCGATTAGATGAGGGTGTGTATAAGTGTAGTACAAATAATTATTAAAAAAATTCCTAGTATATTGAGTATTCTGATTTTTTATAAACGAAACGAATAAAAATAGTTTAGGTGTTGTTGAAGTTAAATAAAACAAATGAACTTAAGAGAAGACATTACCTTTAAATCGGGTAACTCACTTTGGATTGAACCAAAAGGGATTCTTGAAGTTCTTTATGCCTAAGGTAAGGATTCTAGGATTAATAGAGGGATATTGGGAGATTATTGGAGCAGATTTTGTACGAGAAAAAGACTTGAGAAGTGTGGGAAATGGGTTAAAAGAGAGGGGTTTTTATAAGGGAGAGGAGGGGCTCTTTAATAAAGTTTTAAAAAATTATTTTAATATATAGTCATGTTCAGTTTAAAATGGTTAAATATTCATTACAGTCAAAGTTAAGTTGACTCATTGTCGAAATAAAATAATCCAGTAAGAATTGGATAGGTTTTGGAGGTTGTATTAATATATATAATCTTATTTATTTAAATCATTTATTAATGAGGTAAATATTTCCCCATTATTGTGTAATAAATAATATAATTTATTTTCTCTTAAAAAATTATAAAAAATACCATGATGTATGAAATCATTTTATCATTCCAAATAATATTTTTAGTGTAAAATATATCTTATATAACCCCATGTTAAAATTGATTTACTAAAATATACGTGTTTATGTCATTTTTGTCTTTACTTTTAATTAATTTATATAAAGTGTCATTATTACTCCTATGTGGCTCTATGGGGTCCCAAATTCGACCCAAGGATACCCATGGTCGGATATGTATCATCCAATAGGATTAGGACATATTTTCGGGTAATTTAGTATTATTATAATATTATCATTTACCCTATTTATTATTTTTACCTTTTAGTCATGGTAAATAAAATATTTACTGAAGAAAATACATTAAATTTCTAAAAATAAAAGTTACATATTTACACAATTTATACCTACATATTCCAAATATGGAATTCATATTTCTATATTCAAAACATAGAAGTGGCAGAAATTAATTTAAAATTAATTACTACTGTCAAAACAAATAGAGTGTTTTTAAGAAATAATAACTATCAAACGATTGACACTTGTTTATAACCAATTTAAAAATAAAATTACTTACAATGACCAAAATCAGATTAAATAGTAAATATATATCATAACTACACATTAAAACCAATTAAAAAGAAAATCTAACCATATAAATAAATTAGATAAAAAGGAAGATTTGAATTAAAATACAGTAATTTTCACTATTCAATAAAAATGAATTTTCTCATAAATATACCAAAATTTTATCTAAAGTAAATTTTGATGTCCCAATTATAAAGAAGAATTATATTTTGTCTAATAAAACATAAAATAATGACAAAAACTAGATTTAAATAGGGTTCTCCATTAAAAGGCAGTAAATCGACCTTTTAAAGAAAGTTTTGCCAAAAATTAGATTCATTCACATTTTAAACGTCTAACATTTATAGGATATTTGTAAGAACAATTAACAAATATATATATATATATATATATTCATATTTTATTTAGTTCTATTTATTGCCTCTAATACAATGTCTAAGAGTTGACTACCATTTAAAATAACAATGTTATATTATTAGTGTGCAACATAAGATTTCAAAGAAACCCATTATTGCGTATCAGGTATGCCATCGAACATCGCTTTCCCTTTAATGTAAAATTAAATTTTAGTTCAAAAATATTAATAAATATGAAAATTTTCTTATTCATTATTTATCTAGGATGTTACAATTTTTTGATTCGAAATATCAAAATTAGCATAGGGTGAATTTTTGGTATTTTTATGACAACTTTAATATTATTGATGAATACTAAAAAATAATAAATTTTAATTAAAAACAACCTTTTTAATCAAATTATTTTTTATAATACACATTTGAGTTGAATTAATGTATAATTAGATTATATTATTAGGATTTAATATAATGTAGGTAACTGTATGTAATTTTACATTTAAATTGTACATAAACCCATGTTAATCATTTGATAGTTTTTACTTCTTAAAACCCTACTTGTTGGATTTGACAATGAGAATTATTTTTAAATTAATTTGTGAAACTTATGTGTTTTGAATTTGAAAAACTATATTCCATATTTGGACTCATAATTTCCAAATTGGGTAAATATATAACATTTATTTTTAGAAATTATGAATATTAACTTCAGTAAATATTTTATTTACCATCGTTTAAGGGTAAATCTGGTAAATAAGGGTTGAAAATAATATTATAATAATATTAAATTACCATAACACATGTACTAACCCTATTATATAATACATGTCTGACCATGGTCATCATGAGACTATTTTTGGAACCCATGGAGCCACTTGTATGTGAAGATGACATTTCATAATAATTAAGTTAATAGTAAGGAAAATGTAACATAAAAATATATCTAGTAGTAAAATACTTCTTATAAGGGTTTATATAAGTAATATTTTAAACTATAAATAATTATTATAAAGATAAACATAATTCATACAAAATGGTATTTTATTTATTATTTTTATGCATAAAATAAATATATTTAATTATGACACAATAATGATGCAGTATTTTCCTTATTAATGAAATAATTAAATAAATGAATTTATAAATATTAAAATAAATATAATTCTAATGTTTTGACTCCATAAATGAATTATTTTAGTTTAATATAACATTTTATGGTTGATTCAATGTCTTTTTTTGAAGAAATCATGTTGTTATGACTTTCAAAAAATCCAAATACTAAATAGTGTCAAAATTGACATAAATGAGTCTTTAAAACCAATAATTTTTTTTATTAAATTATAAAATAGTCATAAAAATATATGGTTCAACCAAATATCATATATAATGAAAAATATATATCAATAATGTTACAATTTAGGTTCTCATGGAATTTTATAGTATGTTTATTAGCCATGTATTATTAAAATACAAGAAAACAAGGTAAAAGTTAAACTATTTAACTAAGAGTTAAATGTAAAATATAATGTTAATATGGTGACATAAACTTGTCTAAAACCTATTGGTAGAGATTTTATCAACCCATCCCCACCTTACAGAAATAATAAATCCATTTTGGATCCATTATAAACCGAAAATGATTTAAGAATAAATTAATATTTCATACATTTCCAATAGTACCCCTCACCTCTCTTATAAATGGGTACTTCCCCTTCTCTCAATTCACACCTCCAAATCCATTTGGATCAGAAAAAACCTGATAAAATCTCCTAAAAACCACTATAAATTCAACCTAGAGGCCTTACTTTTATATGAAATCCATCCTAAGGAGACCTTTTGTTCAAATCAAAATGATGAACCCGAAGAAGAGGTAATTATTTTATCACCTCTTTCAAGGTTCTTTTCTTCTTCTTCATCCTCATTCTTTGTTGTTTCAATACCAAAATAAAATCTCCAGTACCTTATACATAATTATTTGTTATTATAAATATGTAACAACCATTTTCATTACTCTATCCATCCATTGAATGGAAAAGTCACCATACATACATACGTACGACTTACTATTGCCATGTTGTGGTGTAGTTTGTTATTCAAAACTTCATTATTTGGATGGGTATAATAATGAGTATAATTTATATTAATAATGAATATAAAATTTTAATGATTATGTATATATAATATACCATCTAATTACAAAGTATTTCACTATCAGTCGAATGATAATTTTGCTCATGCGTACGTACGACTTACCATCTCCATGACGCGATGAGATTTCATCCCCCATAATAACCATTCAAGAATAATATAATTTTGATGATTAAAAATAATGTTTAAATAACATAATATCATTCTGGATATGAATAAAATATATCATATCCATTACAAAAAAAACATATGTATCAAAACATATAAAGGAAAATGAATATGTTAACACCTGAAACAATGATAGTACAAAAATATTATTAACAAAGAAATATTAGAGGATCTAATATGATATTATATTTATGAATGTGGTTATTGTATAATTTAATAACAATTTTTAACAATTATACATGAGTTTAATGTACACTCAAATACGGAAAAGTACACGGTAAGGGTTAATTTAACAATATATTTATTATCTGAGGTTGTCTATAAGTAAGAATCTACTACAAATTATTTATCATACACATCCATGTTTCTTAAAAATTTATTTCAAAAAATATTTACTATTTCATAGAATATTGGTTAATGTAATTTATTCCATTTTTTTAATTTTTATAAAATATTTTGAAAGTAATCTTTCACACATTTTACAAACTAGGTACTTTAGGATCTTTTTGAAAAATTAATGTAAGAATGTTTTTAACTTATACAGAGGTTATGAATATTTTCCGCCATTATAACACCTTCGAATCATCCCTTACAAGCTTATAATAATATTTTCAAAATAAATACTTTCCTTAATAACTATGATACTCTTAAATGATTTCAAAATAGGATGATATATTTCTCTCAAATAGTTTTGATTTCATCTATTTCAGCATCCTTTGATGGATTTTACACTTATTTGAAGATGATTTATTATGATATAATATTTCATATTTTATTGAAGGTTTTGTGATATGTTTGCTTGTGGATGTGTTATTTTTATAGCATTCATGGTTAATGGTTAATGTATTGATATTTCATATGCTCGTTTTAATACAAATGTTTATATAATGGTTCAACCTTTCCATATGAGGAATGCTTTGTTCATTGTAAGTGAGGGGTGGAGCCCGCTATATCTCCTCGATGCATTGGTAGGTCTCATTAGACAAACTAGTGTCTTGGCACAAGTTCTTGACAAAATATTTATTTGTAGTTTTGGAACGATGCCTTGAATATGTGGTTCTGATGTACGAAAAGATGCATTCAATCAATATGAAAATATATACTGAGCATTTGAGCTCACCCCTTTCAATGATTTATTTTTTTTCCGAGGATGTGATGAAGTATATTATGATTAACCTATAGGGATAGGAAAAAAGGATATGAGTGTTTTCAAAGGGGGAAAATGTTTTTTTTATTTCAGGATGTAATGCAAAACTTCTGTATGTATTTAGTACTTCCAAGGATAATAAACTAATCGGTCTTTCAAGACTTGATATCTAGTGGTAATGACAATGTTATGTAATAATGCACAGACTCTAGGTAACTAGGGTATGGGTGTTACAAAAACCATGGGACCTAATATAGACTAGTCTTTTAACATCTATCTAGAGTATAAATAATGATGCAAAAGAATATTTGTTAACTAAAAACCAAACATAATTCATACAAATGAATCTCTATAGAGTCTAACCATGTTCCTCTAATAAACTCTATCAAATATAGTACATGCATTTACAAAAAATAAATCAATCAATAATACACCAAAAGTCCCCATGATTCCAAACATCACGTACTTCCAATAAAATTGATAATGAGTTATTATCACAACACATTCCCAAACCCATCCCCTATCTCTAAGAATTGGTTATCATATCAGAGTATCCCCCACTACCATTTCAGTCCGGGAAGGATTTATTCTAAAGGTATGATATTGTCCATTTATTTCACCAATACCTGCAGAGATGTTTCATTCCCTATTATGTACAATGTATCACAAGAGAACCCTCTTAATTATAATATATTTCATGCCATGTTACACATCATACATTAGACCACCACCTCTCAAATAGGATTTGTTTTTGTATCATATAATGAAAAAAACCCACCTACCATGGGTATAGTCTCATTACTCATATCATAGATCATATTATACAACAACAAATAGCATAAGGTGAGGTACTATATCAAATCATGATGCCCGTAGTCTCACTCATTGTGAGGCCCCACATCAATTCCTAGACACTACCCACTGACATAGGCTGAGGTCCCATATCACATAATTACCACCACCATCGCACTTATTGTGTGCTCACATATCATTTCTAGAAAACTATACAGTCACTATGGATATGATCCCATATCAAATATCATATCATGGATTCCACCGCTACAGTCTCACTTAGGGTAAAGGCCCATCCTCAATATCCAAAATAGTAAAAGAATAATTATGAAATAAATTGTTGAATGAACATCCTTTATCCTAGGCCCCAACTAACCACACACACATACACACCAAGATCATATATAATTTGTGGAAAAATATATCAACATCACTTAGTATAAGGTATTTCACTATCACAATGTTTGGTCCATAGGATATTGTCACATCTTACTGTTCCAACCCAACATTGAATTTCTATGATTGGAAATCATATTTATGAACTATAATCATACTATATCCAATATAAGTCCATCTTCATTCGTGAAGAGTATTTTAAAAATATACTTCTCAATATCATATTTCTACACTTTAAATTATTTTAAAGATAAATATTATATTATAGAAGAATCAAGGATGATGAGAATGTATCAGGAATTTTTATACTCCTCTTCATGAAATAACAAAGTAGAAGACATTTGATGATAATCATTATGTTGATGGATTTAGGTCCTTGTTAATCTTTATACCAAGGACTCTAAAAAATCAAATATCACCTTATCCAATGTTCATTTACTTTATTTTACAATGTGGTTGGTATATGAAACCATATTTAATCAGAGAGAATGAACTAAATAATTGGTCATAGAGGATTTCTCAATTAAGAAGTCAAACTAAATGAGTACCCAAAAATTCCAAGGCAATGATCATTCCCTATCAAATCAAATTGATTTAAATCACTCTTAGAAACCCCATAACACATTGTTATATATTTTGAAATATTGAATGATGAATATGAAATTAAAGAAGAACAATGGGAACCCATCACAAAAAACATAACAAAATACATATTTTATTATAAAATCACCACTAAATAAAAAAACTGACTCATAAACCCAGACTCCAATGAAATGAATGAGTGTATAATTAGAAAATTAAAATTAAAATAAACTAAAAAAATATAACAAAAATATCATCCTGATGTTGGTATTTAATTTCGTTTTTTTTTGAATTTGATCCCTTTCAATGAAAATACCATCCCTCTATTTATATGAAAACCTACATCATCATATCTATATCATAATTATTATCTATATAATCCTTATATCCTTCTCCAAAAAATATAAAACAAAATTATATAAAAACCTTTACTTCTTAGTTAAATGATAAATCCCAAACAGTATATCAGTAGATATTATTTTAAAATATTATAAAAATATTTCACATGGATAAAAATATTTCATTCTTTATCTTTCACAACCGTGAGTTATAGTCATTTAAATTTCCATTTTACTGGTAATTTTTGTTATATTCACATTCTTCACTTCTTTAAAGGTAGTAACATCATAATTTTCATATTAAAAGGGATGTTTTTTGAGTTTTAATTTCACCTAAAATCCATTTCTTCATAGCAAACATCATAGTAGAAACAATTTCCAACTCTCTTTTAATGACTTTTATTTTCACTGTACAATGGTGTTATATCCACGAACCCCCACTCCATGATTTTTTTTAAAAATATAACCTTAAAATTAATGGATTTGATACCAATAAACATTAACCAATTTCAAAAATCAAATCTCAAAAATTCCAAAAGGAAGTATTGGGTCACTTATATACCGAATGTACTTTTTGTATTAGAGTTTTTAGAGAACATTTAAACATTAATACATAAAAACATGGATATATAAACAACTTTATCATATAAATATAAATCATCTTGAACTATGTTCAACACATATTATACAATTCTTAAGAATGAATCTATTAAAACATTTCTTTACAACCTGGGGATAAGGAAACATGGGAAGGGTGAGATAAAATGATTATTATGGGATACAATAATCCTTAATCACCTAATATCATCTGTGATAAAAGTTTGATAATAAGGTTATGATTATATAATAGATTTTCATGATAACAATATAATGGAATTAATTCACATCAAAACATTGATCATAAAACTTGTGACACGAAACAATGCTTTAATAAATGGAAAATTCATGAGAATAAATAGTCATGATATATAAATCATGATCAAAGATATCATTAAAACCACATATAAAGTATAAGTAAAATGTATTCAAAACTTATAGAATCATCTTCATGGAACTCTTATAATCACTATTATAAATGGAATGACTAATATGGTCGACTTCACATATAATTCATTCCAAATTTATTATAGAGATATCACAGACCCACCAATCATTGGTTTAAAAAAAACCATCCATCGTTGGATAATAAATGATCCACCACTCAAAAAAATATAGTTAAATATCAAATATAAAGTACATTTAGATTTCATTTGATCATAAAACACAAAGAAACACCAATTATTCCTTTCATATATTGATTAACCCATACAAACGAAACCATTTCAATGTAATTATATTTGAAACAATAGTAATCCATTGAAATAAAGAATTATGATGGTATAATTACAACATATCCCCAATATAGGACAAGAATAGTTGAGGTATATTTTGACTAATGAATACAAATACCATAAACTAATCACTAAAACAATTTCGAGGAAAATAACCTTACAAATGTGAATATATTATTTTAAAAATATATTATTTTAAATATTATAAAAATAAATATTCTTAAATGAAGCATGAAAAATTATAATGTAATATTAAAAGAAATTATTTTTACCTATGTCTATAAATTACAATAATGTTGTAATCATAAAAATGAATATTTCATTTTCACAACCAGTAAAATGATCCTTGTTCAAAAAACAATAAGATGATCCCATTTAAACCATTAATAAAAGGAAAAAATTAGTAGAAATATATTTAAAATCCGATGAATAATATAAGATTCTTTTTTAAAATATTTAAAAAAAATTATTATGAATGAAAAGGATTTTAAACCAAAAGAGGTGAAATAAGTTCAAATTTTCTACAAAAAATCAACAATTTTTATTAACTTAGATAAAATAAGGGTATATAATAATTTAAATTATTGAACTATTTATAGGAGAAGAAAAATAAAATGGGTTTCTCAATCACAAATAATTTATATTCATCAATTTTAAATCAGTCATTAAAATCATAATTTAAATGGGATTTAAACACTAACCCCTTACTAATTTGGAAAAAATGAGTCATAAACCCGATGATAGAATAACAACAAATGAAACATTAAATGTTATAAACATTAGCAAATTAATCATTTAAAATATCAAATGATAATTACATACCCCAACTAAAATAATATAGGCTAGTATTGTTAATGAATATCCTTAAGAAAGGGAATTTGAGATAAACAACAATTATTGAGATCATATCATTGAATTTCTAATTAATTAATGGTGATATTATATGGAATAAATGTAAATACACAAAAAAAATGAGGTTGATATGCAAAAAATTATAAGACTTATAGAATGTGGGAATGGATTTTAGGAATTCATTTTGGAAGGTATTTTCGAGATTAAATAGTTATTTATGAACAATGGAAAGTAGAGAGGGATGTCTATTTATAGTAAGGGGAGGAGTATTCTTGGGATTTCATAAATAATTAAATTTATTAAAATTTATTTTCATGTTAAAATGGATGATATATAACATAATTAAAATATAAGATGTTTATGAGTATAAATCCTCCCATAAAATAAAAATTGGACAAATATAGATGATGTTTTCAACCTGGTCATTTCGTTTTAACTGTTTCATAACCCTTACGATGATTTTTGTGATAACAATGATTTTACTATTTATTGGTTAAGGTAATGTTATTAAAAGTAATTTGGGCCAGAAATTATTAATGATTCATATTTTAAAACACACCCAAATTATATTGCTAAAGATATTATTTTTCTGAATTTTATATCATTTAAGAAACAATTTTTTATTATAAAATATTATTAATGACATTTTTGGAACTATTCATTTCATTTGACTTCAAATAAAACATGATAGAAAAGTATTTAAATATTTATTCTTTAAAACATATACAAAATATTATATTTACACATAAATTTCATTTAAAATAATAGTTAATTAATATCATTTTTCTTTTTTATATTTTTTATATTTTTTAATTTTTTTATTCAATTAATTGAATAAATATTTTATGAGCATTACATAAGAATGTGAGGAAATAATTTCATCACAAAAAATTTATAAATATATTTTCAGTATCAGAAAACAAAATATTTCAAAAAAAATTATAACGTAAAAATAGTTTTTCATCTATGTTGTCAAATTATATATATATATATATATTAATATCAAGAGAGTGAAACTTTTTACATTATATTTTACATAAATATTATAAAGGTAAAAATAAAATAAATATGGAAGCAAGATACCATATGATGAAAAATTAGTTCACTGAGTCAAAACTACAGTATTCTAATATGATACAAAAATGTGTTAAAGTTATTATTTAGTCTTTATTATCATAATTTAGAGTTCAATTACTCAATTTACCCTATCCTTGGAAACTATAATTTTTTATTTTTACTTTTCATGATTACCAAAAATTAAAGGGAAATATTTGTTAAACATGGAACTACTGATTCAAAAAAATATAATCAATTTCTCATGATTCAATTTCTATTAGTGCAATAACACAATTTATGAGTAAAATAGAAGTAAAAATATTTTTTCAGAAACATATCATCTAAATGTTTAAAAAATATTCTATATTTGATAGTAAAACTCATCAAAATGAACTTAGTTCTATTGTTAAAAATTCATTAAGAGTACTTGTACTATAAAACCATTTGAAAAAGGCATCTTTGTAAATTCATGATATAATAATACAGATTTTGATAAAAATATGTATTTTAACTATTCAATAGAAAATAAATCTATTCAAAAAAATCCTAAATATTACTTCTATGATAATATTTACCTAATTATTTTAAAAATAATTTCATTTTTATCAAATAATATTTTTAAAATTTCCATAAACTAAAACACATATTCGCTCACAAAATGGAATAAAACACAATTTTGAAGAAAATATATTTTTTGAATAATAATATATATTTACTAAAAATCCCATCTTTGTTTCAAAATAATGAATAAATTAAAATTTATTTAAATTGGAATTTATATAAATATTATTATTTTGTTACTCCAATTCATACATGAAAAATTATTGGATATGTTATAGGAGTCATATTTAAATAATAATATTTCATGGTTCATTTAATTTTTTTGTTTAAAATATTTTTTATATTAAACATTATATTCAATTTAAAATTAGAGAATTTTATATTCCCCCCATTTATGAATTATTTCCTTTATATTATAAAAAGATATCTCTAACAAATTATTTTATATTTGAATATACCATTGTAAAAATCTCACATTATAAAAAGGTTTAATAATTTGTTCTCTTGAAAATATGTAAAAGGTAGTAGGAAGGTAATTTATAATAAAACAAAAATAGGTTTCCAAATAGGAATGAATTAGTGGGAGTGAAAATATATACATAGAGGAAAAATACAATTTCTTAATTATTTTAGAGAGTGATAGAGACCATTTATCATAATAATATCACTAACTAAGAAAATGTTAATGGCCATAAACCATAAATTAATGAGGTGAAAAAATGACCATTGATTCAACAAAAATGAATGTAATAGGATAAATTTTTTATTTCTAGATATTTTTCCTAGAGTTTAGGATTTACGTCATAAACCAGACTATGAAAATAATGAAATACACTTTCTAGATAAGTATAATTGGTTCCATTAATCAATTTTCACCATGATCACATATTTTTCTCCAAGTAATGAATATTCAAAAAGAATTATTTATTCCAAAATAACAAACATAAACTTATAATGAATCAAACAATTCCTCAAAAAGATAACATGATATTCCACAAGTATTTAGAGATTAATGAAAACCATAATGGTTATAATAATGTATAATAATTACAAAAATGAAAAATCATTAATATGATAAAAGTATACAATAACATTCAATGGCTCAACAATAAAACCCATTGTTCAACATATATAATTTGATATGCAACTAACCATAAAATTCATAAAAAGTTTCCTTAAATAGAACCCCAAATAACAAACGAATTTTGTCTTAATATCTTTTTTCATTAATTAAAAAAATATTCATAACTAACATTAGTCAATCTGAATTTTATATTCCTCAAAATTTAGATTCCATTACCATATAATCTATTAAATATTATAATAATATCTATAAATAATCCAAATCACCATAAAAACACATTAAAATATAATATTCATTCCAATGGATAAATCAATCTTTATTCACAAATTAAAATCCCATTTTATTCAAAAATATCTACATTTACCATAATTATATAAGGATCCATAAATTTAAAAATTATTTTGATATACCATTAATCACTTGTTAAGAAAATCACTTATCTATCCCACAGTTTTCTATGAGATAAAAATATATATTCCCAACATTAAATAACCTACCGTGTCATCAATATTAAAGATCATATATACCCTAAATATCATTAATACATTTGATGTTATATCAAAAAAATTAGAGGTATAATTCCTAAAATATTTTTATTGCACTGTAATCCTAAGGGTTACATATTATTGAATCTAAAAAAATAGCCTAAAATTTCATTAATCACCTCAAAATTCAATCACAACAAACATAATGGGGGCGGGGTTATATTCATTTTAACTTATCAGTAACATTCAACATATAAACCCATTAGTTCATCCATAACTATTATGATAATGTCATATAAAAACATTATAATCATTGTGTATATCTAAAAATTACCTCTAATACCAACTGTAATAGCCCCGAACCCACTCTCCAAGATTTGGTGATACAAAATGATAATCATTACATAACATGATTTGAAACTAATAAACATGTAAAAATTTCAACATTCAAAACATAAAATATAAATAATTAAGTATTGGATCAATCATATTTCCCCCGGACAATCATGGTAGACATATTTAGAGGAATATGAAAAATTATTATAAAACAACTTGGAAGAAGAAACTATTGAATCTTGAAATTATATATCATATCCCATTATTCTATTCACTTATATTAGCATTATAATGTATAACATAATTTATAAAATTCATCCCATTATGAGGAAAATGATACAAAATATGGTTGATCACTAATGCTCAGAACAAGTAAACATATGTGCTAATAATTGTTGTCATCAATGATAATAAGATGATAATAAGTGTATGATGACATAATCATAGTAAAGGAGTATAACATAATAGATTTTATGTCTATCAAAACATTGATCTTAAAAAATCCAAATAACCTAATGATTTAATAATAGTAAACGTAATGAGAATAAATAATCAAGATCCATCTGATATCAATACTGATCAAATGAATCATTAAAACTAATAGAATGGAAAAAAACATATCAGTATCACGGAACACCATCTCTATATTAATCTTTCAATAACGTAAAAATATTTAAAAATCAATATGGTTGGATTCTAATAGAATTACCACCCAATGGATTGGAGGGATATTTGGAAACCACACATATATGGTTTATAACAGTGCTAACCAACCATGGTTTCTAAAATAATAACCCATAATTGGTTTATAATAGACCCAAATGTAGTTTATTTATAATATAACCACCCATAATCATACATAAAGTTGAAAATCCATATCATGAATAATGTAAACATTTATTTCGGTTCGTTATCATACACATATAAAAACACAGTATAACATTCAAAAATTTATTAAACCCTTAAAATGTAAAAATTTTTAATACCCAAATATTTTAAGAAAACTTTTTTTATTGTAAATTTATGTTTATAGATTGATTATTTACAAGAAAAAATATTTTTTAATGAAACATGTAATTGTAATGAAATATTATTATAGATATCTCTTATTCATTGGAGTAGAAGGTATAAATAAGATTATCTAAATTATAAAAATATCTGATTTACAAATTTATATAAACTAATTTTTTTGAAATATTAAATTAGAAAATATAATTTAAAACATTTCAAGATAAATGAAATATTTTTTAGAAAAACTATTTTAATGCACAAAAATATGTTTTATGTAATTTAATTAAATAATTTATTTCTAGTGAATGATTTTAATTAAATTTATATATTATATATTCAATAAAATTTTATACATTCGTCATATGTGTTTTTTAGGAATGGGATATTTATAAATCATTGTTTCCACATAAATCATGTATTTTCCTAAAATGAAGTGTGGTCAAATTTTGAGTATTTCGAATATTTTTTTATTGTATGATGTTTATTTGGACAATATTTAAATCATTTTGTGAATAAAAACATCAAAATTACATTAGGTTTAATTTTTTTGTTTTTATTGAAAATATTATTTTTCAATGAATAGTAAATAATTCATGTTTTTTATTGAGGACAAGCTTTCTTAAAATAATGTAAAACAGTTAATTTTGTATTAAAATGGGTAAAAAAGTAAATTAATCTCAATTATAAAATTATTATTCCAATATAGTTTATTAGAATCAATTTCATATTTAATTACGAAATATAATGGAATATATATGGGAAAATCTTATAATTAATATTATATAAAAAATAAAAACTCTTCTATTAATAATAATTTCTAAAGACAATAATGTTTTTATCCAATGTAGGTAATTATAGGATTCTTCATGTTACATCCTCTTGTGTTAAAACTAATTTTAAACACACATAGGATTGGTAAAAAAAATCATAATATAAGAACATTTTATTCTATAGAATATGTGACATGAAACACCGAGCATAAACAACCAATGAAATATATTTCCATTATTTTAATATCTTCGATATCTGGTAGAATTCACAACAACAACTCCAAAAGATCCATAATAAGGAATATCATTATAAAATAGCAATTAAATTATAATTTCTGAAATTTGAAAACTAAATTATGTATCGTATGTATATCAATTAATTATAAATAATATTAAAATTATTTCAAAAAAAATCTCAAAAACCGCATTTTTTTTAAAATAGTAATGTAGCGTTATAGACACATAATTGAAAATTAATTTTTACCAATTTAAAAAAATTATAAAATAAAAAAAATAATCATATAAAATTTATCCAAGGGTTTCATTTTTTAATTTCTCTAGAATGTTTTATCTCTCTAGTAATAGTAAAAAATATTATTTTTTAGCAAAGGCCTTCGGGCCATTCAAGCTAATAGGTTAAATTGAATTTTAATTTTTTTATTTAAAATTGGATATAATATATTATAATTAATATTTATTATGTTATTTTAATCAATCTTATATTGAATTTTGTTATGAAAAACAAATATAGTTTTCAATAATTTTCCCAATGTAAACAACATTTTTTCTTCCCGTGTGTGGGAATAACTATTTGTTGGATTCTTCCTAATTTTTGAATTATATTAAAATAAAATATATTAAATAACATTAATAATAATAATTTATATTATCTAATAGCTTTAACATTTTCTTTTACCATCATGAAGTGTAAAATCTGTAAAAATTAATTATCATGGTTGTGATAAAAACCGATTTACAAGGGTTAAACTAATGAGAAAATAATTATAATGAACAAACAAATAGTATAAAAATATTTTTATAGACATATTTAGATCATATGAACCATAATGGTATATAATGATAGATTTATGTAGATTTTAATGATAAAATATGTTGTGTAATTGATTCATTTCAATAATTGAATTTTTGTCTTCTCCCCCACTTATTAATGAGAAACTATATCCTCCCCTCTTCAAAGATGATAATTCATTTTTATTGGCCAATAAAAACCCTAATATGTTTCTTAATAAACACAAAACATCCTAGAGACCCTTTTGGAGGATATGTTCATTATAGGATGGATTTTTGTGCAATCCAAATGAACTTCCCTAAAGAAGAGATAAAATTCTTAAACGAGCCTTATTAATTTTGTATTTCTTCCACCACTAAGAAATTTTTTTAAACCATGATTATATAATAACCAAAATATATAAAATACAATTAGATGTTATTATTTTATTTTAATAATCTATCTTTATACCATCATCTATTAAATGAGAAATGAAATCATCAATCGTGTGTTTGGAGGACTACTGCCTCGCGAACCAATGTAATTTCTTTTCCCTAAAAACAATTATAGGATGAGTATAATGAATTATTTTATAATGATAAATTATATTTGTTGTAATATTTTACTACATTATAATTATAATATAAAATATAACTTATTAGTTTAGATGTTTTTTAAAATATGATAATGTCGCTCGTGTGTACATTGGATTACTGCTTTACGAAGCGATGTGGTTCGTTTTTCACATATGTTTCAAATGGAAAGAAATGAGGAAAATTATAATTAATATATGTTATATATATGAAATGATATTGATTATTTAAGATTAATATAACACCCAATTCCTTTTAATTAAGCTCGCCAATGGAATGATATCACCACTCATGCATACATACAACCAACCATCTCCAAAAAACTATAAAATGAATTTTGAATGTCTAATATTAAATAATGATAAGAAAAATTAATAAATATTAAAAATATTATATTTATAAAATTATTATCACTATAGAGATGGTGAGATTTTATCATAAACTGAAAAACTAGAACATATATGAAAAATAAAAAATGAGATATAAAAGAAATTAACTCCCAAAACAATAAAAAATTATATATTATTAGAAATAAAGTGGTAAAATTGTATAATAATATTATATATAGTTTTATAAATATTAATATTGTTATATTATCAATTAATAACAAGAATAAAATAACTTTATTGGATTTTATGGAATTCCATGCAAAAAAGTATGTGTGAGGTATGTGATAACCCCTCAATTAATCTTCATTGAGGCATATAATAATTTTATAATAAAAATTAACTTTTTATAGTTTATAAAAGTCCCATTTTTCATTTAACATCAAAAATAATTAATAATTCATGATATTTAGGGTTTTAATCTGAATTATTTCATCAAAAGGGACATTACATGAATATTGCCAAGTGGTAATGAATTTGATAACTAAATATCATATCATTGATTCAATTACTTCTTCAATATATTTTAAATTATATGATTATGTGTGTAAATACTATTTATTATCTTATTTTTCTATTTCAAAATTTTTAAGGGGATTTAAATTTCATACACATATTCAATTCATTAGTTAATTCCCACTTCAACATCACTATCACTATGTTGGTTTATATATAAATATAATTTTAACTGGGATTTTTCATGATTATTTTACTATTGAAAGAAATCATTTGTTCATTAGATAAGAATCCCCTTTGATTTTATTTTTATACACTTACTTTTTATGTTTCAGAAATTACTTCAACTTTCCACTCATTGCTTATTAATGTTATTTGGAAAGTGATTTTAATAAACACTCTCATAATTCTTCCCTTCGGTCATGAATATTTTTTGTTCCAAATCTATATTTCATGAAATTATTTTTAAAAATACTTTTAAAATACTAAAAATCATCATTCAATTCATTTTTACTCAAAATTTACTTTTTAAAAAATATTTTGAAAGGTATCCTTATGTCATTTTTGAAATAATTCTCATTTGTCATTTACATGAAATGTGACAGAAATGTTTGTTTTAACGTGTATGACATGAACATAATTTCACAGCATCATATGTAATCAATGTATTAATCATTCGTTTATATTTTTCAAGGGGTATTTTCAAATATGATTATTTCTAAAAGTCTTGTTAACAATTAGTTTTGAAATTTTATTTTTGAAGTGAATTGCATATTTTCCTAAATAATGTTTTTAATCATACATTTATTGTATTTATATTTATCAAAGAAAATGAAATTTTTTATATTAACTCCACTGGGAATATATTTTATTGATACCATACATATTATTATTCTTAATGTTTTTGATTATCGTGAAAAAGGATTGTTTTGAAAATCATTTCCTCGAATTAGTTTTGTAGATGTTAATGTTACTTGGATTTATTCATTTTCTTGTGATCATTAGATATTAAATTTATACTAAATATACATATTTTTTTGTCATTGATATTACTATTTACAAAAAATATATATAATTTATAAATATGATAATATATTTTTAATGTCATATGACTGAGTGGGGTAGTTATTATTAATTTATATTCCACACTCGATATAAAAATATTTTGATAAGGGAAATTATTCAACAATTAAATAAAATATATGATATATAATTAATGATTTGGACATGTTTTTTTTCAAAGTTTGGGGCCGAAGCCTCATTTTTATTATTAAATCAATGCAAATACATCTTTTAACTGGGTAGATGGAAACCCATTACATAGCCTGAAGGCCTAGTGGGCTTGTAGCCCATTACATAGCCTGTAGGCCCAAAATTTGGCACAATTCACATTCTGTGAATAGTAACCCACCTGCTACAGTACCACATACTATTGCCGCCACTATAGTGCCATACCTCCGCTATAGTACCCACTGATGAACAGTTCCACCGCTGCTACAGTACCACTAATGTACTGCTACAGTACCCTGCGCCAAATGGGTTATGAACCCACAATTTTCAAGTAGGATTATGGGTTTCGGGTGTATACATTCACATCAATTTTAAACTGTTTTGAGAAAGGCCATGAAAATAGAGGTGTCATGGTGTCTGAGATCATGACATCCACTAATAAAGTGTTTCCCTCATTTGAAATTTTTCTATTATTATACATGATATTTTATCAATGATATTATCTCTGGTTTCATTTCATTAAAATTTTATTGATTAAATTATATCTGTTTTCAGATATTTACAAAGAAATATTTTTTATACCATATCATGTTATGATAATCATTATAAGGATGCAAAAAAATTAACAATGTCATTTTCCTTTCTATAATTATGTCATATAGTATACACAAATTCATTATATCGAAAAAACAGTAAAACATTATTTTCAAAAATTATGAAAGTTATATAAATAAAAAATGAACCAATAAGAATTATACATGCTAAAGAGGCACAATAAATAATAAATAAGAGAAAAATTTTATTTTAATTTGATTATCCTCAATCCACCTGAACATATACACTGACGAATGTAGCTTTGGAAATAAAACATAATGATTAAAAAAAATTAATTTTTATAATGAAAGAATAGATAACATTGACATAATATAGAATTAATTGAAGAAGTAATGGGATAAGATGAATTTATAGGATGTAGTGAACCCATGTGATAGTTATAAATATGAGCATTGTAATAGTAATATGATCATAGGAATATTCCTATGACTATTACAATAGTAACTTGAACATTGTAAAAATATTCACACTGTTAGGAATAGTAATATGACTGTTAGAATAGAAACCTCACATATGTAAATGTAAAATAATATTTAGGGATATTAATAATTGAAATATGATTTATTTATATCAATTTATATGTAAATAAATGTTTAAAAAATAATAAATTAAGTGTTTGTGTTTTTATATAATGAAAAGGTTTCATCAAAATTTTATAAAAAATGTAATAATTTAAAATAAATTTTTATATGTAAAATGTATAAAAAAATTAATTTATTGTTTTATTAAAATTATAAGATAAGTTTATGAATCCAAAAGATATTTTCCAAAGGCTCATAAAATCTATTATAATATCACAATCCACATTTTTCAAATAAATGACTCTTTTATTTAAAAATTAAATTTCTCATATTTTAATAATGTTATCTAAAAATTGATTCAATTTTTGAAATATACGTGGTAATATAGGGTAGGGGTCAATTTTTTTTAGTTTTCTAAAATAGTGGATGTTTTTTATGAATAGTAAAATATGGTAATTTATAATATTGTACATTAAAAGACAGATACATAAATTTTTGAGTCATGGTTGATATTATAACTAATTAGTTGTAACTCTCATGCACTAGTTACATTATATACACTACTGGAGAAATACCCTGTACCAACAGATTGGAACCATTGGTATAGGCCTCCAAACCGTTGGTATAGTTTATACCAACGGTTTGGAGGACCGTGGCAAAGTAAGTTCTGAGGATAGGTCTATACAAACAATTATCCCAAAACCATTGGTATATGCCCATACCAAGGATTTTGAATACTGTTTGTATAAGTAAAATGTGAATTTATACCAATGGTTCCATAAAAATGTTGGTATATGTATTTAAAAAAATGGTGGGATTTGATCTAAGGACCTCTAGTTTATGATTGAACGACCTAACCACTAACATAACATGATTTTTGTTAACATAATTTCATAAATATATATATTTATTATCATAAATATTTTAAATTTTGATTTATTTAATGTTCATCTTAAGAAGATTCCCTTAAAAATACATGTAACCATACCAACGGTTCTCAAAACCATTTGTATAGACCTATACCAACGCTTTTGAGAACCGTTGGTATAGGTCCATTGATTTTGGGACCAATACCAACGGTTTTGGAAAAATTATTCGTATAGGTGGAACCTATACTGAGGGTTTGGACAAACCGTTGGTATAGGGGGGACCTATACCAACAGTTTGGCCAAACCGTCGGTATATGGTCTCTATAATGGGCCTATACCAATGGTTCTGGCCAAACCGTTGGTATAGGTCCTCTATAATGGACCTATACCAAGGTGTTGGAAAAACCCATTGGTATAGGGCCCCCTGTACAAATGGTTTGGCCGAAACCATTGGTATTGTTACATATAAGTAACCTATACCAACGATTTTGACCAAACCATTGGTATAGATCCTAATTAATGAACTATACCAATGGATTTTCCAAAACCATTTGTATAGTTCATATTTCCAGTAGTGATAGTCTCAATAATCAATACAATTGATAATATTTACCAAAAAATTAATAAATCCTCAGTAAAATAATCAAAAACATCCCTCTACCACTTATAAATACCAAACGTCAGTCCCATTATCCTCACACCTTATAATCATTGTTTCATTAAATTATTCTTAAAAATTAACTTCCCAATAATATTCCCTATTTCTTAGTATTTATTGTCTAACCAAGATTCCATTTACTGGTGCCTTCGTGATTTTATCAGGGAGACATCATTCATAAGTTAAATCCATTATCTATCACTTTTTAATTATTGATTTCTTCATCCTTATCCTCACACCTATCGAATGTCACATGTAAAATAAATTATCATATATATTCAGTAATTTTATATTTTTTTCATGTAATATCCTTCATCATATCCCATCTATCCTTGTTTTATTCTAATAATTAATACATCATCTATGATATGTCGGTTCACCACCTTTGTGGATGATGAGTTTTCATTTTCAATTGTAGGTTTTAAATACAACAATAAGACCATTTTTATGGTGAAATTTTTTTCTTTCATATTTTTAAAATATCTTATTTAATATTAAGAAACTAATATTTAGACATAATATTAAATAAAATGAATGTAATTCAGGATTTTCGTAAAAACATCCATATAAAACTAATCATTGGAAATTAATGTATTATCAATTGAATAATCCTCATTTCAAAATGAAAAGGATATATGGTACCATTTAAAATTATTTAATTGAATAAAGACCATATAATTTCACTTCATTATTTCCATTTTTATTTGACTAGAACTTCCTTAAATATACACATGGGAACTGACCATGAAACCATGAAATAAACACTACCAAATGGACAAAATTAATCTTTATACCACTAAAAATAGACAAAAATGAAATAGATAAAATTATTAAAAAAAATAATATATATATAATATTTTCTAAATTAATTAATTAATGGATCTAATTTTATAATCCTTTACATCATTTTAAAATGAAAAATACATTCAAGCATAAGGTTGGTGTTCCTCATTAACCTCCATTTTTTTCAATTTGGTTTCGATTTAACTCTCATTAACCCAATGTATTTCTTCATTCAACGTATATAATTCTCTTAAATTCTATGAATATGTTTCAAAAATGGGTATATAACTCAACCATTATTTCTTTTATGGGGAAATACATGTTTTAAATGGTTACATTATCAATACTTCTTAATAAACAAGTTCAATTAAAAGGACATTCTCTATTTCGTAACCATTTTCATGTACAGTAAATAAAATATTTTATGCAAAAAATTATTCTACAATAACATAAATTATTATGTAAAACTTTTTTAGTTAATTTATGGTTTTATTGAATCTAATATGAAAATTTATCTTATAAAAGAAAATTTAATCATTTCCCTAAAACTGCACAGAATTGGAACATTTCTAATGTTACCTAACTAATATCTATCATGATTTCAATTCAGATGAACATAATTATTCATGATATATTATTATAATTTCATTTTTGAATTAAAAATAATTCATTTATCCCTTTTTTTAAAGGATTCCATTATTATATTCCCTTTGGTTTTACCAGATGACATGATTTTGAAGCCCATTTCATTGCATGGGTAACCCTTATTATTATTATTCCTTATTACTGATATCTTTATGTGGAATACATATGATATTACATGTTATGATGGGTGTTCCCAGATATATCTCAAATTCATTGGATAATGTTATAGTCGCATTAGAAAATATGTGTTTGATTATGGAGAAACCCAAATCCATTACAAGACTTTTTCCACCATGTGATACTGTTATGGAAGATTTTCTTGAATCATGTTTATGTAAGGATATGTGTTCATTAATATTTCATATAATTATATCATCATATAATTTTTTGTTATATATATTATTCCCTCATATATTTTTTCATGATCCATTCCTTTTACGTTATCATATCATGCATTCTGACTCATGTTCTTGGTTATGAACTTACTGATATTTTTAGCTCATTCATTTGTTATATGTATTCCTAATGTTATCCAATTTATTTATTGGTGATAAAATGTATTATTTATCTCATTGAGGATATGAATAATATATTTTTTATTCTAGTTTTATTTTTTCGATTTATGTTCCTAGTCTTCCAAAGGCAATATAATATTTGATCCTTGGTTTGTA
This sequence comes from Viscum album, assembly GCA_963277665.1. NCBI lineage: Eukaryota > Viridiplantae > Streptophyta > Magnoliopsida > Santalales > Viscaceae > Viscum > Viscum album. Next base: position 4,985,773 of record CAUJRU010000001.1, read on the forward strand.
TTTTATAGATATTTATTCTCAAAATCATGTAATAATATCATTTAAAGGATATGGTATCTATTGTCACAATATTAATTAAACGTAATTTTATAAATTATTTACATATCAATATTGATTATAAATTATATTATAATTATAGTAAGTTATTTAAATTTCATGTGTATTCTGTTATTTACATTTTGACAGTGATTATGTGTTATTTTATCGTGGTAGTCTGGATGTTTAAATTAAACGTGTTTTAATTTTTTTACCTTTTTATATTGATAATGTATTATATTATCAATATAGTGAAGATATTTAAATGTAATATGTTTTCAATTATTTACTATTCGACATTGATTATCCGTATTTATTTACGATAGCTTCTTTTGTACTTAATCTTTACATATAATTTCAACAAACCATTATTTGGTTTCCTTTATTAGGAATACATGATGTTTAATATGATTTATATGAATGAATAAACTAGAGGATATAATTTATTCTTTAAAATAAATTATATTTTAATATGTTTTTATAGATGTGACATGGTAATCATGTATATTTCTAAACTACTAATGCTATTAATATATTCGGTACATTGGGATGTGATTCCATGTATCTTATGAAAATGTAATAAAGTCACATAATCTGATTTATTGAAATCATGTCTTTTACAATTGGAACTAGGTTATGTAAAGTAGAATCATTGGGTACTAGATTAATCAAAACATATATTAGGGAGAATAACCATATGATATACATTGAGGATAAGTACACGTCAACATCCAACTGTTTTGTATTGTTAGACTTTTTATGGGTTTCCTAGAATTGAATCCCTCCCTGGATACTACATCTGTATTTGTTTCCAGAACAAATGTACATAGTGTTAACAAATATTAAATGGCAGAATTGGTATTGATCCAATCATCACCTAGTGCATGAAAACGAGTCGTACTGTGAAATTATATTTGCACTCATACGGTCTTCTTTAGATAATTAACTTTTCTTTATCAATATATTTTGATTGATTTGACTATACAATTATAATAAATAACCTAGATTCAAGATAATGTTTCTTATAATAGAATCAATGATCCATAATTTATACATCTTATAAATGATCCATCATGGTTATATTGTGTTCCCACTACAGTTATTGTTTCTCACACAATACTTTTTGGTTTGAGTCAATTGATAGACCCTGAAATAATTATTTTAATATTGAATGTGAATTAAAAAATTTTACAATGAGAATCAAATGAGTATGTTTATAGGATTGAAATATTTTGTGATTGTTACTAATCAATTATCAGTAAACATGAATTACAAATTATACCTTAACCAACTATCAGAATTAATAAATAAGATAAGGATGAACTTCTCATGAATCCTGATTGAAGGAAACCATCGAGGGAAAAAATGATCAACTTCATTCATATAAGAAATGTTGAATGTGATAGATAGGAATGTTTTGAAATGGAATTGTATAAATTTTTATTTTACAAAACAAATGGAATAAAGCAATGAATTTTCAAGGATATATGAAGAGTCTGACTAAAGTAAATAAATATCATCCTAATGAACCATTTATCATTTTTTCATAAATATTGGAACCTTATAATTATTCGAGTCAATTCCTTCTTCTAATGGTCCTACAAAAGACCATTGACAAACATATGTTAAAATCAAAAAAATAAGTATCTATGTATTGGTATTCAAGAATTAAAATGTAGTAGTTTTTTAAAAATGATATTTCATTACAAGAATTACGAATCCTATAAGGATTGAGTAAATTTTCATAAAAATATATTTATTCATTAATTTGAGAGTTATTGACACCATCATGTATTTTTTTGTATTAGATTTATCGTATCCACAAATCCATACACCCCTTTTATTTAATTTTTTGATGATATTCTACCATGATTAAGGATATTTTGGCAGTAATTTATGGGAATAAAACCCATTGGATTAGTATATAAATATTTATTTGAGTGAAAATTCCATTATATTTTAAGACACAAGATGAAATGTATTTGTAACTGTTACTTTTTATCTAATATAAGATGTTGTAGTTATTATGTGTTATCATAATTTATGAATGTTATTAGAATTACGTCAATATAGATTCAATGAAATTATGAATCATTGGATCCAAAAGGATAGTAGGATCTAAAAACCACTACTTGTGAACGATAAGGGTCCAACACACAACATTGGGAAAATTGATGTTCTTGTTAATATGTCATTGTTTTAAGATAAATAATTTGATAAATAAATATTAATTATGAACCAATGGTGTTAATTTGTTAGATATTAATGAATTTTTTTATTTCGTATTCTAACCATATTATTTTTGGAAAATATTTAAAGATATATGTAAATACATGTCTATGTAATATAGTTCTTTAGATCTATTAAAAAAATTAGTGATTCATGCATAAAAATATATTACTGCATATTCATATCATATTGTGTTAGTTGATGTGGGAATTGAAAAAAGAAAAACCAAATGATGAATTAATGCTTATGAAATATAAATTTATAAAGTAGGTATATTTCATGATATTCATGTATAGTAGAATAATTTTCCACATTTATTAAAAGGATCTTGAAAAAATTTTATTTCATTACATTCCAATTTTAATTATAAATTATCCTTTTAAATAATCATATTTTCCTATTTTTGAGGTCCTCATGTTTCCATTGATTATAAACATTCATGTGATAAATGACCTTTATCATTCCCTTTATTAAATATTCTTTTCATCCATGTTTGTATATTTAAATTCACCCAATTTTATTTTATATAAAAACCAAGATATGTTTTATTCCATATGACCTTTTTTGCTTGCTTTTATTTATTACTAAGAGGATATTTTAATAAAAAAATTTATGATGTATATCTCTAACAATTGATTTCTCAAATATCAATCCCTTGATATTAGAGCACATGATAAAATTTCAATTATTATGTTTTTTATGGATAAATAATATGAAACCATGATATAATAAAATAAGAACAATGTATTTGATTGTTCATGTTATGTGAAACACCTAGCATAAACAATCCCAAAAATATATTTATTAAATTTAATATATTATATTACATGCATAAAACCCAACTGTGAGAATAATTGAACTATTCTATAGTATATCATTATAAAATTGCCATTAAACTATATTTTATTATTAAGAATAAGAAAATTATTAATATTTTGGTAATCTCATAATTATTAAAAAATAATAAACAAAGTGAGGATAAATAAATGTTCAGAAAATTTATATCATTTATAAAAGATGATTTATTAATGCAATAGATATATAAATTAAAAATTATATTTACCAATTTTGTAAAATTTATCTGATATAATGAACAATTTTTTTGAAATAATCAAATAAAAAATTTCTTAGGGTGAATTATTTATATTTTTCTAAAATGTTTATTTTTTTGATGAATGTTGAAAAATGATGATTTTATTGAAGTCACCATTTATGTTTAAATAATATACAAGGTTAAATAAAGTTTTAATTTTTCAATATAAAATTATTTAAATTATATTAAAATTATGAATTTTATTTTATTATAAAAATTTTCAATTTTATTTTTTATATTATAACCATATATACATATATGGATTTTATCTATCAAACCCATCTTTTTCATCACATATATGGGTATATTTTAAATTTTCAGTATACCAATTATAGTTATTGAATTTATAAAAATGGATTAAAAATTTGGAATCACAAGTATTTATATTATACAATATGTTATCCTTATTTTTTTAACACTATGAATAGTAAAAGATGTAAAATTATTTACCGTAATTAAGGTAAAAATGATTTACATGTGGGGGAGTTAACCTCTAAATATGAGTGTTAAAATAACCCACCACATTTTCAAAACCTCATTTTATAGACGTATTTATACCACAGAACCTCCAAGGGTTTATATTATACAATTTGAGAGGCTTTCAGAAGGATACGGTAATGGGCATAATTGATTCTTTTTTAATATTGCAGCACTTGTAAATGGTCACCCAAGTCCTCCACTCTTAAAGTAATACAATTGGTTCATAAAATACATTAAAAATTACAACAATACCCCCTCCCAGCATCCATGATCCCTTGGATTGATGATAAATAATCCCTATGAAGGTGTTTGGTGAAAACAAATATACCCTCCATGAAGAAGAGGTAACATACATAAACAAATATTTTTAGCTTATTTAATTTTCAAAAAACATAAAAAAGTTATAAATAAATGATTATAAAATAACATATTTATATTTTGTAAATATATTTTATTATGTAATGTTATAGGCCTATATATATATCTCTCCCCTTTTATAAAATGGGAAACAAAACTGTTGATCATGTTCACATTTAACTGCCTCCTCAAAAACAGATGTAATTTGTTTTCCATCCCAAAATTTATAGGATAAATATAATGATTTATTGAACTCATCAATATGAAAATTATGATATGGTTATAATTTCTGAATTACAATATAACATATAAATACTTAATTTACATGTCAGTTTGTATATTATAATTCCCCTCATGTCTACTGAAGACTATCTCCTCACGAAGTGATGTGATTTGTAATCCATTGACATTAATAAGGATAAATGTAATGAATATCATTCATATATATGACTTTATATTTATTTTCAAATGTTAATATATAGTCAAATAATTTATCATTTGACATTTTTTTGGATTGATATCATTGTACATTTGAACATATAGCCTATTGTCTCTACCAATTATTTTGATTCATTTTCTATTTATAAACATCATAAATCATTAATAAATTTTATATAATGATAAAAAAATTATATTTATAACATTTAAATTATTATATATATTATTTATATATATTATATATCCAAGAACCATGAAATTCATGACAATTCATGAATGAAAAATTAAGGTAATTAACACTAGAATAAAAATAAATAATGAAATATTGTCAGCAGATGGGAGGTAAAATGTTATAAGAGTATCATATATGATAATATAATATTAATGTTGTTCTCTTATAAATTAATAAAATCCATAAAACCATCATATAGTAGGTTAAATAATTTTCAATAAAAGATATGTGTTAGGAAAGGGACTTTGACTCAATTTCTATTAATTGATAAATATTATAATTTTAGGAACCTAATTTTGTATATATGGAGTGTATACTACCAATTTTTATTTAATATCTTGAATAATTCACACTTTATGTTTTTTTATTTTTAATTCGAATTATTTCATCTCAGGGGGTATAAAATGAATATTAATCAGTGGTAATGAATTTTATACCTAATTTTCTTTTCAATACATTTTATTATCTTATGTTTTATTCTAACTATATAGAATTTTATTTATATTTGAAAACAATAATATTTTAATTTATTTATTCTTAAATTAATGTTGTGATATTTCTGAGGGTTTATTTTACAATTTCATTTTCATTAGTATTGATTAAGAAATTATATATATTTAAATAAATTATCTGATCATTGGAAAATTATACCATTTAATATTATTATTCTAATGTTATTAATGATATTTTTTGGTAATTTTATAATTTTTTACTATTTTTTAAATAAAATGATTTTTAAATTTTTTTTTACAAAATTAGACTTTATTTATCGCTTCAATTTTAAATCCTTTTTCTTGAAAATTCATTCTTTCATAAATGTTTTATTAAATTTTTTTAATAGTCTAGAAATTAACTATAAAAGTAATTTTTACCTTTTTTGTATTTTTAAAAAATATTTTTAATGCAAGATTTATGTCATTTTCCATATAATACCCATTTGGAATTTACATAAAATGTGAAACAAATAATTGTTTTAACATGTATGACATGTATAGAACATATCATAATCAATATGACTCAATGATTTAAATATTCCTTTATATGAACAAATGGTAATTTCCAAATAAATGTATTTTCATATTTTTTATGACATTCTAGTTTTAAAATATTGGTGGAACCCAATTATAGATGTCCCCTCAATGTATCTGTAGTCTTATGAGATGAATCTAATGTCTAAACTTAGTTATATTGGTATCTAGTGTATACCAACCAATAAATTTCGATCTATCTTAAAATGTTCTTGATAGTAGTGGTATAGTGATGTCTATGATCACGAAATCTAATAAGTATAAATTTATTTTATTATGAATTTATTTATTACAATCCATTATATTTTAAATAATTATATTATCCCCAGTGGAATTTCATTATTTTATTATTTATTAAAAGGAATGTTTTTTATTATTTACATTGCAACAGTGTTTACACCTTGTACAATTATTAATTTCATGAAAATGATTAAATGAAACAAATTTTAATTTATTTAAATTTTCATATAGATTATAAATTGTCTAATCATGATAGTAAAATTGTTTAAATGAAATGTGTCATATGATATTTACAATTATATATTGATAATTCATTATATTATCAGTACTATCATGTTGTTTAAATAGAATGTGTGTTCAATTATTTGCATTTCCTTATTGACTGTGTATTATCTTATCATGATAGTTGGTTTAACTAAATGGGACATGTCTTGAGATGATTACCATTACATGTTGATTATGATTATTTATTCATTATATAATCCACTATAACTGACATGAACTAGGAGTATGATCTCACACTTATTTTTTTCCTTTTCCTGGTATCCATGAAGAGTTCATTGATTGATATGAAAGAGTATACTTGAGAGAACATGTTATTCTACAAAAATTAATTTTTTTAATTTTGTCTTAAAATGTAATACAGGAATCATGTATGTGTCTTGTATACATTGTATTCTAAACTATTTTTTCCTTCCGGATGTGATTACTTATGTCATATTCCAATTCAATAAATTATGACATTAACTCAATGTTAATGGAGTCTGGGTAATTAGAATATTTTTATTTAATAAATAGGATAATATTTAGAACCATGTATTTAAATTATGTAATAATTCAGAATTTAATTTATTCTTAAAGTATAAATTTACAAGGTAAATAAAAATAAATAGTTCACATAGTGAAAAATAAAATAGAAAATTTAAGTGTACATAGTGAATAAATGATAAAATTTTAGAAGAATGTTTTTTTGGTGGAGGTCTGGCTTATCCAAATCATTCATGGAAGATTTTATTTACCAATTTTGGAAGGAAATGGGGTAAGTGTGGATTCCAATTAATTAATTTTTTCAGGTCTTTAAAAATATGCCACTACTCACCATTATAAACTCCCACTCCTACCCTCTCTTCCACACACCACTCATGTTATTTTGATAGAACAAAACATAAAAAAATGAATCCCCAACATTCTTCTCAATTTTATTTAACTATGTTTAATCCCAAATACCAATAATAGGTTATATAATGAGATATCCAAAATGGATTTATTATATTATTAGGGAATTGTAGTTTCGAATGTCATTATATTTAATTAATATATTACCAACATAATTATATTAAAATTCATTAAAATATACTAAAAATGGTATATATCATATACTGATATGATAATTTGTAGACAGAACAACATATATCCTTATCCACTTCCATAAAATAGAATATAAAACTATTGATCTTTTGTGCAATAGACTACTCCATTACGAACCAATATTATTCTTATTCCATAACCAACACAGATGTATATATATAATTATGGATTTAATTTTTATATATGATATTAGGAACATATATATTCCTTTGTAATTATTATATCACATTTACCTGATCAATTTAAATTTATTAGGGTATAAAATAACATCTCTTGTGTGTATAGAAAACTAAATTCTTGCAATGTGATGTGATTCATTTTACACATACATTTCAAATATAATGTATTAAATATAGTTTTAATTGAAATATGAGATATATATGAAACAAAAATTAATATTGGATGGTAATATATTATTTATCATTATTTCATTTAATTTTATGATAAATGAAACTATTTTTCATGGAAACATATGATCTATAATCTCCATGAATAATGTATTTCATTTTATATCATTCATATATATTGATTACACTAAATAAATATATATTTAAAATAAATTTAATATTTATATAAATTTTAAAATTATATATATTATGGGGCTATGATCATTGTAAATTGAGTGTAAATACCATCCCAAAACATACATGAAAAATAATGCAGTTATTACCTAAATTATAGTTTTAACAATGAATTTTTAAAAAATTGTGTTGAAAGGTCATTAGTAAACCATATGGGGAATGATATATGTAATTGTTGTTATATAATATATTTTAAATTAACAAGAATTTATTATAGAAGAGGTTATGTCATTAAATAAGGAAGTTTATACTTAATGTAAGACATTTCTAGTCCCATATGTATTTCTGGGACACTTATCTGGAATTCACCACTAATTTATTTTTTGTTTTTTATATACATAAAATTGACATGATATAGCATGGATATCATTATATTTATGAAATTTAATGTTTCATTTGATTTTATTCATTATGGGTTTTATAATTTAATAGATACTAATGTTGTAAAGGATTAATGTTATAATCTCATTTTTTTAATGTGATGGTATGTGTCATTCTTCAAATGACGTGATATTTTGATCTAAATATCAAGAACCAAATTTATTTTATTACACAATGTATATCTATAATGTCACATCCCAATTGAACACTAATATGCTAGCTGGAATGATGGGTAAGATGGCCTCAAGTGCGGTTCCCAATACACCCGAGGCTACTAACAAGTAATGAGGGTCTCACAACGTGATTTCAAGAAGAATATACCATCATATCAGAGTATCTAGTTAGTTTATCTGATAATAAATAATATAAAATTGTGGAAACGATAATAAATGAAAGAAAAGTTGTATAAGAATAAAATAATATCAGAACAAAAGTGGAAGACACCAATTTATAATAATGAATTTATGATAGATTATGTTATCAGTTTAATAAGAAAAATTAAAAATATTAATATAGTGTTATGAAATAATATGCTCCCAAAATCTATCCCCATGAGTATCTATAGAACTATCACAGTCATCTTATCGTATCTCCCATGTACATGAATGATAGCTCAAATAATACACCATGATTCTACAAACATATGGTCATCTTAGGTACCCCTGTTCGACGGAGTCCCATGAATGGTATGAGATATAAATATCAGTCGGCTAGAACCCACATCCTATATCAAAATAAATTTCAAATAATAAAAATTATGCATTGTGAAGGTAATATGAAATAATGAATAGTAATGAAATAAAAACATAGGTCATTTTATGTTCTAATCAGACACCTGACCGACTCTACCTGCTTGGGATCACAGTCAAAAAGAATTTATTATATATATATATATATATATATATTAATTAATAGTTATATATATAGTTTAGATATATATTGCACCCTCTTATATTAACCAAATTTGTGTCGGCTCCTAATGGCCATATACCTAGAATACATTTTTTGGCTTGATCGAGGTGTTTCTCTAGCATCAATATATAGTCTACACAAGACTATAAGATCATGAAAAAGGGAAAAATACTAATATCCCAATAGATTGGGAGTCTCCATTCTATAATACTAGGTATTGAGGATGATCCTCGATGGAAACATGCTATTCATGGAATGTGGCACATAAATCCCAATCCCCATATAGTATCACTAGTTAAATATGTCATGATCAAACCCCAATATAATGGATCATGATAACGCTATGCTCAACTGGTCTCCTACCTTCATGAAAAGACCTCTATAAAGGTTCATTAGAAATATAACTCGCATGGGGAATTACCTATCATCCATCAACATTATGATGACATTATATATAAATAAAACATATTTATCCTCATAGCATTAATAATTTCTGGATTTATGAGGAATGTACAATCTATATATACATTTGATATGATCATTCATAAACAAAGGAAATCAATTTAATACAATACAAAATAAGCATCTTAAAATTGGAATACCTTTTCCACCCTCTATATTTCATTCTAATTTAAACAATTTAATTCATTAAAAGGGGTGAATTAATCATGAACATTCTAGCCCACATAATTCAATACACAAAATTTAATAATTCAAGTCCAATCAATTTATAAGGATCAATGAGTATTGAGAAGTTATCATTAGAAAAAAAATACCAATATGGGGAATTCTCATTAATAAAGAAAATAATTTAGTTTATAAAATAGGAATAATACATAGAAGGATCTTGGTTCATTAAACATTTAAGGGATAAAGGGGAAACCCCCTATATAAGAATAATTGAATGGAAAATTACAAAAATTTCCATTTTACTAACCAATGAAAAAATAATTTGGAAACACCAACACCATAAGGCCAAGCCTGATTTAAATAACCCATCACAACTTTATATTTCAATTTCCATCACTCTTAATTTGAGGGGTTATATTATAGAATCATGATGTTTTTTCTCAAAACAAATTTACGCATAAAAATGAATCATATAATAATTTCATAGCCCAATTCACACTAATGTTGGATTTATTCTAGGAACCATACAAAACTAATGAATATCCATGGAGAATTTGATGAATTAGAAATTAATACATTCTAAATTTTAAAAGGAAAATGGAAAGGGATCCTACCTCAAAGGAGGGATTACAAAAGTGAACACTTGGGACTTCACAATGTCATCAATTATCACATGATGCTTCCCATCCCATCCTCTGAGTAAATGAATCTATATATATATAAGGACACCTATCCCTTTTGTAAATATTATAATGTCCATGAATATGTAAAAGGGGATCCTTCCATATATTCTTATATATGCATATACCTATGTGCACTTACACCCATATGAATTTTTCATATACATGCATATGAAAACCTAGACCATATATATATATTCATGCCGCTATGGGTGAATAAATATATTACAAGTGGAATATATATATATATATATATATATTTTCATTCCATTATATATGATGTAATATTCCTATGACCTTGGTGACTCGAACTACCTGAAGGATATCCAAAAAACCCTATAAATAAATGTAATAACTCAGAACCACTAAAATACCAAAAATAAAATTGGTCTCGAAAACGTAGCTGGAGAAAAAAAGCACCCCATTAAGAAAAAATAATCCAAAAATAGAAGAACCACACTTCCATCAGTAGTGATCACCAAAACGCACACAAGGCTGGGTTAAGAGACCTTCTTGATGACCTAGAAATGGATGAAAACTGATATAAATGTTTAACTCTCAACCTAGGGTTCATCCAAACATCCCCAGTTGATAGGTAGAGGGGAAATTGACCATCTAAGAGTGGATAAGTGAGATAGAGGACTTACCATGTGGAAACGATGGAGAATCTAGAAAGAATCACGGTGCAACGAAATATAACAATACATTGATGTAGGTAGGTGAAAATAGAAATAGAGGTGGTGTTGGGTCACGTGCTCCTAGGAATAAGAATGGATGAGTATCTTAGGATTAATTTATTTTTATATTAATTTTAATTTCATTAATTTAATTTCAAAAAAAACACAATGTACAATTTGGGTTGCACAATGTGAAAAAAGGTGAGGCAACTGTGCATTGAATAGAGTGAGAATACAATCCATTTGGAATATTCAATGTAGGATAATTTTATGGATTTGGTAAAACATGTCTAGCCTTTCGGGGGAGTTTCTGTTGCTTTGTAACAGACACATGGTTTGCTACAAAGGGTTGCATAGTTTTAGAGAAACGGCGTGCCATATGAAGACTATCCAAGACATAAATTTTCATTAGTGCTCTCAAAACTCAAAATAATCTCCCATATCCCCTAAAAACATTACCCAAGTGTAAAAACAACACATTGAAGTGTCACAACTTGCATAATTTTGTTCCAATCTCAGTTCAAAGAACAACTCATCCAACAAATTCCAAAATTCAAATTTTCATGGAATTTTACCTTATCTCAAATCCGGGGTAATTACAACCTCCCCACATTATATCTTATCATCCCCAAGATACTTTAGTGAACAAAAAAAACTACACCCAACATACATGGGTTGTGAAGTCCCTTTCAAATGATCATGTTTCATTTCCAAATTCCTATTGCACCTCCTAGAATTCAATTATGCACAGAGAACATAAGCCATAAAAAACCTGAGAAAATAGTCATACTCATAGTGAAACATGTATATGGATCTTAACTGAGCCCATTTATCAATAAAAACGATCAAATCTTCCATTAATTAAATATCATTCCATTATTTCACCCCACCATAGGTATTGACATTAGGTAGTGGATAATTTCGAGCCACGGTAACTTCACCATTAGAAATTACATTAAAAGAACAAATCTAAGTGTAACAACAACGATTCTAAATGTTTTATGTAATTGGAGGAACCTGATAATTGATGATGTAATAATAGACACCTCACTATAAAAAACAGCCTAATCTCTATTGACCAAACTGATGTTTGTCATGAACTCTTTCCATGGAGGATAATTCCCACCATTAGAACACACAAATTGAAACCTAACAAGGTTATTAAAATGGTTTCTCATCCAAAATAAACATTGATAAATAGGGGTAAAATGTTTAGAAACCTATGCATCTCCTTCTCTAAGAATCCTGGCTTAGAGGGTCTGTGCATTTCAACTAAACTGCACCACCTTCTTCCAAGTCATCAAGCATTTAACATGATCTAGTTCACTGAATCTGATAACCAACAACTGATGAGTCTCAGTAGTCAAAACCTCACATGAAAATTTAATATGTGGTTCTATATAATGAACATGGGGCTTACCTAGATAAAATTAACTTGAATATTTTTCCCTACTAACATATCTTCTGAGTCCAACAAAAATTCAAGGGTATATTCAAATTCATTGAATCAGAGTCCAAGGATCATACCAAAGGTCGTCCGTACTCCATTATTCAATGTGAGACGTTGATACAAAGTTAAGACTTCAACATCATTTCATATGATGAACCCAGAGAGGCATAATCCTGGATGTTATATTAAATAGTAATGACAGGTGTTGATGACTCCATCAAAGGAATTCTTACTCTGGAATCATAGTCCACTCAAGAATAACCATGCCTTTATTAATCAAATACAGGTAAAGAATGAACCCATATAGGGATCACTATTCTATCCCAATTAATTTAAAAAAATTAGTGTGTCATAAGACCAAAGAACATTTAATGCATCAAGGATAATTTCAAGATAGGGGACATGGTCATCTCTTCCAGAAGAGTACACTAATATGATTTTAATGATTTCAATCCAACCAATAGTATGAAATGAATATTTTTCAAACCACTACTGGTTGACTTCTATTGAAATAAGATCAACATCACCTACCAATACATCGCCCTAAAATAATCCCAAGACTTCAACATATGACGCATTCTATGATCATTCAATCTTAATAACATAATTCCATCCACGACCAATGGTGATTCTATTGGTTTGAATACACATCAACCACTTCAACAACATGATGATGAGAATGAATTGACATGAATGAAAACATTCAAGCCTAATGAGATTCATTAATGATAGACCATTAATAAACGGTCCTTCTAGGATGTGTTCCTAATACATATAAGGACACAATTTCGAGAAGCTAAACCATGCTCCCTAACATAGGATTGTTTTATTCATCGAGAAAAAAATAGGTCAACCACTCCCAATAACTCTATATTAGAAACACATTAAACATTTATGTGTTACTACTTTGATTCGTGACATACATGTCACAAAATCTATTAATTTTGAATTAAATCTACAACCAACCAGGTCAATGTTTCAAAACACTCATTCTTCTTATAAGGTTTTCTCGAGCATTGGCATAGACATACTTTTCTAATTCTCGAGTCCCAATACTATGAAGATTGACGGACCCTGGGACACCCTGAGAGGGGAGGGGTGAATCAGCGTGAAAACGTTTTCTTTTAATGTGATGTATATTTTTCCCACGTTGGTAGGAACTTGTTGAACTTGTATAATGAATACGATCTAAAAGAAAACATTCACAAGAACAGAGAAGACAAAGCACTTCTTACTTGGTTCACCACTAAGGGATACATCCAAGGAGCATACACTGACAAATTTTCGGTCATACCAAATTCCACTAATCTTCACTAGTTGTGGATTACAAATGTTCGGGCACAGTCACTCTGTCCCATGCTCACTTCCTTTACAACGGTTCAGGGATAGCTCACTGCTTCCCTCGGGTCACTCCCGCTGACTCCCCCTAGCTCACTGCCCTTGGTGAAGTCACACTCAGGTTATAGACGTGAAGGTTTCTTCAATAGATTTTCATTGATGTCTTTGTATCTTATTAGCATGAGACTCTCGTTGCATCAATGACCGGAATTGATGCACTAGAATGCACAAAACCACTGAACCGACAAACCAGAATGTGCAGGAAAACTTCACTGACAATTGCGCGCAACACCAACCCTTTGTGCGCAAAACCTTCCTATTGCGTGAAACCGTTACTTTTCGTGCGGAAAAATATTCCGTGCAAAACCCCATTTTTGCGCAAAGGAATCTTTTATGCACGAACCCAATTTTTACGCCCAACTCTTCATTTTTTGCGCATCCCAAAATTTTCCACGCAATTCATAATATTTTGCGAAAGCCCCTTTACACGATCCTTTTTGCGCATCAAACCTCATATCTTCTATAAGTCTTTCACTCCGTCGAATGAAGGGTCTCACCTCATATTTATAGGCGTCTAATACCCCCTCAGGAAAAATCCTTTATGGCGTAGAAAACCTCTCAGCTGGCGCATAATCATTCGTGCCGATATCATTTTTCGTGCACATCATCAGAAATTTCGCGCATCCCATGCCATTGTCGTTTTTCAGTGTTATGATTATGAAACACTGTTTCCACAAAAAAAACTCGATCCTCTATTTCATGAATCCCGCTCTTTTTCGTGTCCAACTCAAATATTTCGCGCACAACACTTATTTTTCGCGCACCACTTCCTCTTTGCGTGCACTTCATTTTACCAACAATACATGTCTTCATTTTCCGATTATGAGGCCCAAAAATTAATGCATAGAAGACCATGGTTCCAACAATCTCCCCCTTTGGGTTTGTTGGAAATAAGAAAATAAATTCAATAAATTCCCATCCATGTGCATAACAAAAAACAGAAGAATCAACTCAGCCAACACTCTAAGTCTACGTTTGTAATGATCAGTGTAGAAAAAAAGAGAAGAAGCTTGAATTGGGTTCCAGTGTTTTGGAATTCTCAATGACGCCCAAGAAGCATTAAATGACCGATGTATTCCTTCTCAACCTATCACTAACACTAAATTCGCATCATGTCACAGGAGAATTAATTTCCTGAACATGCCTGAATTTATTCCTTCTCATCCTATCACTGACACTGAATTCGCATCGTGTCACAGGAGCATTAAATTCTTGAAAATTCCTGAATTTATTCCTTTCTCCCCCATTAAAAATAATACCAAAGGCCGGTAAATTTTTCAATATTCAGCTCAAACCATACCCTCCATGGATAATATCTCCCCCACAAACCTGATTTCAATATGTTTTGTACGAGAATGCTGAACATGATTCTTCGTAAGATCAATTGTGCTTCTGTTATCATAGTAAATCACCATTGGTTTCTTTACATCATCACAAATATCTGTTAATTGTTGCTTCATCCATATCAGTTGAGTGCATGCCTTTGTGGTGGATATATACTCAGCTTCAGCAGTACTAAGAGATGTACATTCTTATTTCTTGGTCAACCAGCCAACACATTTCTGCCAAATATAGAAGGCTCCACCACTGGGGGACTTTTTGTCTACTACATCACAGGCCTAGTCAGCATCAGAAAATGCTGATAATTCATTATCCCCGCCTGCATCAAAATATAACCCAAAGTTATGTGTACCTTGAATGTACCTCATGATTCTTTTGACTGCTTCCATATGTTCCTCCTTTGGATTACTGTGAAAGCGGGCCGCAAGATATTTGGAAAGAACAATATCTGGCCTTTTCGCTGTCAGGTATATTAGGCTACCAATGGTCCTCCTGTATAGAGTGGGATCTATAGATTCCCCATCTTTATACTTTCCAAGTTTATTTCCAACTGCAATCAGAGTTCACATTGGTTAGGAGTCTTGCATATTAAACTTCTTCAGCAGATCTCTTGCATACTTTTCCTGAGAAATGAATGTGTATTACTTCTTTTGTATCACCTGTAGCCCTAAGTAATATGTGATCTACCCAATCATAGATATTTCAAATTATGATTTCATGTGATTGGAAAATTCTTCCACTGATTTCTGTCTGCTACTTCCAAATATGATATAATCAACGTAGACTAGAACCATGATGTCATCTTTTGCATAATTCTTCACATAGAGATTGTGATCTAC
Organism: Viscum album; assembly: GCA_963277665.1. NCBI lineage: Eukaryota > Viridiplantae > Streptophyta > Magnoliopsida > Santalales > Viscaceae > Viscum > Viscum album. The sequence continues at coordinate 5,002,163 of CAUJRU010000001.1, forward strand.
TTATATTCTTTTGAATTCCAGATTATTGAGATATGAATCCAGACACGAGTACCACTCCCATAGTGCCTGCTTCAAACCATATAGAGATTTCTTCAGTTTTAAGACCATTGTTTCATCAGTACCTAGAACAAAACCCACTGGTTGGTCAATGTAGACTTCTTCTTCGAGTACACAATTCAAGAATGTTGTCTTGAAATCCACTTGATATACATTATATCCTCTTTGGAGTTCCATGGCAAGGAAAATCCTGATTGAATCCAGTCTAGACACTGGAGCAATGGTTTCTTCAACATCAAGGCCTTAAATATGGGAGTATCCTTTACATACCAGTCGTGCCTTGTTTCTGATGACACTTCCATGTTCATCAAACTTATTCTTGAAGATCCATTTGGTTCCAATCACGTTGTGACCATCAGGTCACTGGAAATGATCCCATGTCTGATTCTTATCAATCTGATCTAATTCTTCATTCATGGATTTCACCCAAGATTTATCATTTGCAACTTCTTCGAATGTGGATGGCTCTACAAGTAACAGAAATATAGATTGTGTGTTATTCCTCATCCTTCGTGTTTGAGTGGGTGCACTCATGTCCCCAATTATGTTGGATTTATCAATATCAGCTCTTCGATTTCTCCTGTAAGGTTCAGTTACATTCTCTTCAGCCATAGATTCTTCTTCAGATTCTTCTTCTCATTCAACAGCATGTTGCGACTGCTGAGTGTTTTGTAGAACTTCATCTATTTCTGTATTTGTATTTTCTCCAAGTTCACTTTCTTCCTCAAATTCTGTTAAATCAACATATGACGTTCTTGAAGCATTTGTGTTTTTCTCTTAAATGATCATAACATCACTACTTTCCACAATCCTTTCTAAACTTTTGTTGAAACATTTGTAGGCTTTTCTGTTCATTGAGTAATCGAGGAAAATTCCTTCATCTGCATTGTCTCCATACTTCCTTTGATTTCCTTCTTTGTTCCTGATGAAGCATTTACTTCCAAAGACTCGAAAGTATCTTAAAGGGAGATTCCTTCCATGCCACAATTCATATGGTGTCTTCGTCTCACCCATATAATGTTCTGTTCGATTCTGAATAGACACTGTCGCTGTACTGCCTCTTTCCAGTAATGCTGTGGAATACGACTCTCAATCAGCATAGTTTGTGCCATGTTGTTCACCTGTCGATTCCTACATTCAACAACTCAATTTTGTTGTGGATTTATCACAGAAGCTACCTCCTGATGTATCCCATGATTCACCAGATAATTTTCTAATTCAATGGACGTGTATTCTCCTCCATTTTCAGACCGAAACACTTTGATTGTTCATCCAATATCTTTCTCAGCGATTCGCTGATATGTTTTCAAGCAGTCAAGGTCCTGTCGTTTCCTGTGAATGACCATCACACATGCCATTCTACTGAAATAATCTATGAAAAGGGAAAAATACCTTTCTCTATGAGTTCCAACAATATTTATCAGGAAACATACATTTGTATGAATAAGATCAAGAAGGTGAGATGTTCTTTTCTTCTTTAGCCGATATGAACTGCAGACCAGCTTCCCACGAATGCAAGCATCACAAGACTTTTCATCCTCACTCTTCAGGTTGGGAATGGCCATGAAAATTATCAATTTTGATATTTTCTCAATGTCATGTTGATTGATGTGTCCCAGTCTATGATGTCACAAATTATTTTCTTCTTCAACAGTCATGTAACAGACATTTTCTTCACTATCAACCTGATACAAGTTGCCTTTTATTCTGCATCCCTTCATAAGTGAATTGCATGTCATTCCCTTGATGGCGCAACCTTTCTGATTAAAAGTAACTATAAGTCCTGACTCATAGAGTTGACTCACACTGAGTAGATTATGATGTAGGCCATCTACGTAATGGACTTCAGTAATCTTTAATTCTCCATCAGCTAATTCAGTACATCCACTCCCTTTGATTTTAAGAGCTCCATCAGTACCAAATCTCATTATACTATCTACCTACCTTTTGATATCCATTAACAGGACGACATTACATGTCATATGGGATGAACAACCACTATCCTGAATCCAGGTACTGTTGTTCTTAGTAGATTTAAGGGCCACCTCTAGAAGGGTGGACTTCTCAATCTTCTTCCTTTCCTTCCATGAGACATTACATTGAGTAGAGAGTACTGATGGCCTTCTAGTTATTTCTTCCGTGTACCCAGGTTCTTCATAGTCAAAATCTTCTATGAGAGGAGAAAACATGTTTGAATGAGAAACAATGTCTTGCTGACATAGCTTGACTTTCCTTGAACTTTGGTATGAGGTGTTCATGTCCCTTCTCTACCTACAATTAGCTACATTATGACCAAAGTTAAAACAACGAAAACAATATCCTTGAAAAATTATTCTTCTATAAGAATTAGGATATGAATTCGTTCTCCTTTTTTGAACACCTATATCTTCTCCATTCAGATAGCTTCTTGCCTCTTCGCAATAAGACATGGTATGGCCCAGATAGCCATAGAATTGACACTTCATGAGAGGAAATGTCTTCTCACATGAATTTCTCCTCATACCTTCTTCCATGGGAGAATAATTATACTACATGACATTTCTAAATGTTTGAGGATAATTTTCATTTCTCCTTTTAGTTTGTATTGAGGCTTCCTTTTCAGCACATTAGGAAAAGTTTGGACATGTTCAACTTTCATATTATCTTTATTTTGGATTATTTCATTTCCAGTAGTTGATGTCTCAGCTTCACAGCCAATTCCACTCATTCCCATGCGAGCGGGTCTTTGATCACTCAATATTTTTTCAACCCCATCTGAACCACACTTGGCTCTTTCCAGTAATTCTACATTTGAGAATCTTGCAAACTATATTTTATTCCTTGATTCTTTTGGAATTGATTCATTCTCAAGCTTACTCCTAAGAGTGAAAACTTCCTCCTCAAGACCCTCAACAGTCTTCTATTTTTCGTCAAGTCTGGAAGTGAAGTCATTGATGACCTTTCCTTTCTCTTCAATTATCATCTTCAAATCAACTATATCATCATTACTATCAACTATTTTAGACTGAACCTTCACAAATTCTTCAATTCATTCAATTTCAGCTTCATGTTGATCAACGTATTCAGTTGATTCTTCAATAATTGATTTCCACTAATTGCAACTCTTATATTTAGTTTTGAATTTACTAACAGCATCCTTAAGTTGCATCTCAGGATCTAAAAAATATTTCAACTGTTTTTTTCCACCAGTATCTTATGACTTTTCAACAATGGCCATCATGGAAGCATGGTTCCCTGTTTTGAATTCTGGTTTTTTATCACATAATTCTTTACCATCTTCTTCTTATTCACAGACAAAACGCTTCCTTTTCATTTTCTTCCTAGATTTGAAGTCTACATTTTTAAAAAACCTTATCAGAGGCTTCTTGAAGCATTCATATTCACTATCATCTTCATTGATCTTTCTTAGGAACTGAGAGGCAATGTGCCCAAGTTTTCCGCAATGAAAACATGTGAGAGGTAACTTCCCTTTGAATTTCCATTTTCCCTTCTAGAACATGTTATCAATAAGAGAAATAATTTCTTTTTCTTCGTCATCATCACCACTAAAATATATTGAAAATTTTAGTTTATCCTTGGCCTTAAATGCCATTTTCTTTCTCACGCGAGTCATAGCATCTTCTGGTTTGATTCTCATTTCATATGCTGCCAAGCTACTTAAGAGGTCATCTAGAGAAAGTTTTGATAGATATCTTTCCTCAAGGAATGATACCTTTGCATTGAATAGTGGTTGAAGTCTTCTCGGTATTTTCTTCACAATGAAAATATTTTGATTTCTTCACCTAGGCCCCGAATTACTCCAACTACTTCAGTGATTCGATTAAAGAAGGCGTCTGCATTCTCATTAGGATGCATCTTCAAATAATCTAACCTATTGTGCAACACTTGAAGTTTTTCCTCCTCACTTTTCTATCTCTTTAATAGATATTCTTGAGTTTATCCCACATGGATTTTTCTAAGGTGAAATTCATCACCTTTAGGTAGATCTGAGCAGAAAGGGCTGTAGTGAGTGTATTTTGTGCTTTAGCATCTGCATCAACAATTTTCCTGCCTATGTCATTCATAGCCATCCCTGTCGGATCAGTGACTTGTATTACATGCATATTAGAGAATAGAACTTCCATTCCAAGAGATCTTAGATGAGATCTCATTATGTTCTTCCATATTTGGAAATTACTTCTATCGAAGTGAGCGACTCCCCAAACATTGATTGCATTCTCCATGATGAAAAAGGACAGATTCAACACCAGCATCCTTTACCCACTGATATCACTTGAAGGACCCCGGGACACAATGAGAGGGGAGGGGTGAATCAGGGTGAAAACTTTATCTTTTAATGTGATGGATCTTATTCCCACGTTGGTAGGAACTTATTGAACCTGTATGATGAATCCGATCAGAAAGAAAACATTCACAAGCACAGAGAAGACAAAGCACTTTTTAATTGGTTCACCACTAAGGGCTACGTCCAAGGAGCATACCCAGATAAGTTGTTGGTCATACCAAATTCCACTAATCTTCAGTAGTTGTGGATTAAAAAGGTTCAGGAATAGTCACTCTGTCCCAGGCTCACTACCTTTACAAAGGTTCAGTGTTAGCTCACTGCTTCTCTCGGGTCACTCCCGCTGACTCCCCCTGGCTCACTGCCCTTGGTGAAGTCACACTCAGTTTATAGACGTGAAGGTCAATAAAATAGATATGCATTGAAGTCTTTGTCTCTTCTTAGCATGAGACTCTGCTTGCATCCAAGACCAGAATAGATGCACTAGAACGCACAGAACCACTGAACCGGATAACAAAAACGTGCAGGAAGACTTCACTGACAATTTTGCGCAACACCAATGCTTTGCGCGCAAAACATTCCTGTAGCATGAAAACTGTACTTTTCGCGCGGAAGAATATTTCGTGCAAAAAACCCCTGTTTCGCGCAACTGAATATTTTATGCACGAACCCAATTTTTATGCGCAACTCTTCATTTGTCGCACATCACGAAATTTTCCGCGCAATTCTTAATATTTCGCACAAGCTCCTTTACGTGATCCTTTTTCGCGCATGAGACCTCAGATCTTTTCTAAGTCTTCAACTCTGTCAAATGAAGGGGGTCACCTCGTATTTATAGGTGTCTGAGTCCCCCACGCGCAAAATCGTCTATGGAACGTAAAACCTCTTAGCTGGCGCGTAATCTATCGCATCGATATCATTTTTCGTGCACATCATCAGAAATTTCACGCAGCCCATGCCTTTTTCGTTTTTCAGCGTTCTGATTCCGAAACACTATTTGCGCAAAAAACATGATCCTCTATTTTGCAAATCCGGCTCTTTTTCGCACCCAACTCTAATATTTCGCGCAAAACCCATCCTTTTCGCACACCAATTCTTCATTAGTGCACTTCATTTTACCAACAATCCATGTATTCAATACTGTTGTTTGCTTGAAATGTATGATCACTTTGCTGCTTCACATTCTGAACTTAAACTGAGAATTGACAACAAACACAAACCATACTCAAATTCATGCATAAAAGACTATGGTTCCAACAAATATAACCTTCTATAGTGCACAAAAATCAAGGCTTAATCATTGAAGTAAACCGAAATGTTTCGTTATAACATTTTTCAACTTGAAGTTTACAGTGTATGTGAATTCATACTACCCTTAGTTTTAGTGCGAAAAATGCCACACCCTTGGTACTATCCAAAGTATGTCTTCTATATGCATCCAACTATCAGGTCATCTATACTAAATATTTAACTCAATGTCGTAATTACCTTTATGAAAATTAAACAATATGAAAACATAGTAAGCCTTCCATAATATAAGAATAATAATAAATTCTCACACCCTACAATGTAGCCGACCATTCCCTAGGCATGTCTAACCTACTGATACTGAGCACTAATTTACAGTTATACCCATAACAGAGGCCAACCAAAATATGGACACCCATCCAAACAAGGGATTCATTTTGAAGCTAAGAGTACTTCTAGAGACAACGTCACCTGAACATCACAAAAATTATTGAATATGAAAACATTTTCATGGAATTTAATTTCTAAAGGCGATACCTATCATGGGATATCCCCTTATGAAGCACAATATCAACCCCAATAGTAAGTCATCACTATATATTAAAATAGGATATAAACGTATATTTTAATCCATTGATAGAATGAGAAGGGACTACAGAATACAGTCACGCATCCATTCAAAGGAAACTAAAATGAATATCTAGATATCCCTTACTAGAGTTTATAAAAACATGACACCATAAATGGTTTAATTTCCAAGTCATTTCATTTATTTACATTAAATATATAAAAATTTAAATTATTTAAAATAAAATTCATGTACCAATTTCAATCAAAACACATGGTACATGATTTATGTAACACCCCAAGTGAAAAACATGCATGTTATACAAACTTACTTCTTTTAAAAATTTCTTAGTTTGTTGAAATTTGATCATCACAAATGAAATTTATAAAATAAATTTATTTTTAATCGATAAGGATTACTATGAGGGTCCCATTAAGCTAACCAAGGTCATTTATAATGAACCCCAAAAACATTTCCTTGGTTATTGAAATTAAAAACACCCCAACCAGTCATCTCATAAGATACAAGACCCAAATTTCCTAACTGGGTCCAGTTGTGCATTTAGGTTGTTAACCAAGACATTTTAGATGAAACATAAATAGATTTTATATTTTAACCATTTATTATCTTATATGGTTATATATCATAAGTTATTTATATGGTTCGTCCTCTACCAATCTATAAAGAACCCATACACTTAAAGGTTTAGCATTTTGATACCATTAACCAAAAATAAATCACATTACAAAATTTAAACGTTATGATTCTTTTAATTTTATTAATGATTTCAAAACCTATATAAAGATCAAATAGTGTTCGAATACATGGTTTATATATTCCTAGATATAAGTCTCCCAAACACTTTACAATTGAAAATTGGATCCCATTATAAATGCAAAAAAATTATTTGGGAAGTGCACCAATTTTATAACATCATAACATGGAATGATATAATAGATAATGAACATAGAGAAGAATTATATTAAGTATATAATAATTACATATAGACATGGAATGCCAAATAAATCAAGAATCATGTTGTATAATCAATAAATCATTGATAAGTATAGAATCCATAGTATTTATATAATAATAATTTTTCATAACTAATAATATTTATGTGTAAGATATTAATTTTACGTTAAAAGGAACTCTTTTTCTGATAGATTTCATGATGTCCAACAATGGGTTTCGTTGGAATCTTATGTTTCACAGAGCATTGAGATATGTAGGAATATTATGCAATTACATTATTATTATTTTAAATGATAGTTAACTCCTAGATATTTTATGGGTGGGAATGAATAAAACTAACTAAAACATGATATAAAAAGTTTGTTGAATATTTTTATATTTATCGAATAAATATTAGAGGCTTAATATGATAATTAATCCAATTTTAAGCTTAAAATACTCTAATATTTTTAAAATATTGTTTTACCTCCTTTTGAGGGAGAACCCTATATAAATATAGTTTTTGTAAATTTAATATGTTCAATTTGATAAAATAAACATCATCTTTAAAAGAGGGATATCAATATTTACTTTGGGTGAAATTTTGATATTAATCTAATAAAATTCATATTTTAATCAATAGTGTAAACTACTGCATTTTAATTCAAAACATTATTTTCATCTCATTTATTTATATAGTTATATTCACCATTGATTTGGTTTTAATATGTAATTGTAATTTTTTTTATAATTTAATCCAATTTAGGTCGTTGGAAGATATTTCACATTGAAATTGGACAAAAACTCATGGTAAACATTGGATTGTTTTTACATCTTAAAAACACGCTTTCTGGTTTGGATAATGGGAATTACATTGAAATTATTTCCCACTAGTTATGTGTTTTTAATTTGAAAAAATTGCTTCTATATTTGTAATCATAAGTTCCAAATTGTTTAAATTGGCACCTTTTGTTTTTAGGAATTATGATTATTAACTTCAATAATTATTTTTAATTACCATGGTTAAAGGGTAAATTTGGTAAATAATGGTAAAAAATAATATCATAATAATATAAAACTACCCAAAAACTTGGTTTAATACTATTTCATGAGATATATCAGACATTGGGAATCCTTGGGTTGATTTTGGGACCCCATAGAGTATCATGGGTGTGACAGTGAACTTTTATATTTTTTAATTCAAATAAAAGGGATGTATAACGTAAACATGTATCTTCTAACTAAAATAATTTTAATATTGTTTACATAAATTTAATATTTGACCATAAATATTCATTATAAATATAAAAATATTTTCTGCATCATTATATTTTATTTATAATTTTTATACATTAAATATATAAATTTATTTATGACAAAATGATGATGCAATGATTACCTTTTTCATAAAGTATTCAAATAAATGGTATTATAAATATTAAAATAAATGTAAATTTCAAATTTTTCTGCCATCCATGAATTTCATGGAAGATATTTACATATTCTATTTGATTTAATGCCTTTGTAATGAAGGAATCTAGTTGTTATGAATTTCAAAAAAACAATTACTAAACAGTGTCAAAAATGACATAATTGTGTTATTAAAACAAATACTATTTTATTAAATGATATAATAGTTATAAAAATAAATGTTTTTTCCAAATGAATTATATAATATTTAAAATTTTATTAATTTTTTACTTTTTGTTCTCTTGGTATTTTATAGTAACTACAGTAACCATATTCTATGAAAATACAAGAAGAAATGGTAAGAGTTAATGTTTTTAACAAACAGTTACATCTAAAAGATAAGGTTACTTTTTTGACCAAAACTTGTATAAAAACTTTTGGTTGAGAGTATTTATAATCATGATGATCTTATCCTCGAAATATTTCACTTTGACACTATTAGAATTTGAATATCCTTTTATAATAAACTAATATTTCAAGACTTTCCTAAAGTTCCCCCCTCCCTCTTATAAAAGGCCACCACCTTTACCCACTTACTCAATCTCTCCCGCCCCTTGGCTCAACAAATTTCTTATTATATAATCTCCCAATCTCCCTACCTTTAATCTATAATCATTACCATGGGATGAAGGTAATTCAAGAAATCTTTTTGGTTCAAATCAAAAGAAAATACTTGATTTAGAGGTAACATCTTCTCTCAAGTTCCTTTCCATTATATTCATTCTCCACTAACTATTATCTTATTTTTATATGTTAAAATAATAATTACAGTATCCTAATTATAATATTATGTTTTTATGAGAATAATTATAACTACACTTACGCACACATCCATCTAATGGATTCAAACATATTATTTCTGTGTACGGCTATCTAATGACTCACAGAACGATGATTGTTAAATTTTAATCTACCACCTATGATTGTGGCCATTATGTTGGAACTTTATTTATATATGATATATATTATATTTATTTTTATCTATTTGTTGGTAATTTTTATTTACAACAAACTTTTATGTTATCCCTAATCTGTAAATATGATAATTTCATTTGAGAAAGTGCAGACTACCAACCCCTCAAAGGGATATGACACATTCATCCAAAAAATGGAACATATAAAGAATGATGTTAATGAATTTATGTAATATATATAAAATATATTTTATACTAGAATTATAACAATCTTATCTCTTGTTTTGTTTTCTTTCCTTTCATATGACAATGAAATGAATGTGGCATTCATGCGTACGAAGGACCTACCATATTCATGACAATGGTATTTAATTTATTATCTAAAAATGTTATAGACTATTTTAAATGCATATATAATGGGTATATATGAGATTTAAATCATTAATATAATTTTTTAGATGATTTAATTTTTACTACTATGAAAATTTACATCAAAACACGTTCATTCTCAACTCATGCACCAAATATCGACAGAACAACAGATATTAAGATAAATAATTAGGTAATTGATATAACATAGAAATAAGTTATATAAATGGAATAATAAACACGAAAAACGATTTCAAACAAATATAATATTTCTTATCTTTATTATTCAGGAAGAACAAGGAACATACAATACGATTTATACTCAAGGTAAGGGACTTCATCTCAATCTCCTTTCATTGAGGAATATTTTGATAATATACACCTCTTTATTTTATACGTTGTATAAAAAATAATTTTAATTTTAATTTCATTCAAATTGAATATTTTTACTATGAAATGATTAACAAAATTAAAAAATAAATATTTTTAATGTATGTGGTGGCAACGACCCTATCACCATAACCGTTAGTAGATATTTTTCATCCTATATAAGCCTTAATTTTATTTAAAGGAATAGAAATTCCTTATTACCTTTTTTGGTGTTTTTGTATTGAAAATGGTTTTTAATGTTGATTAACCATTTCAATATCCTGAAATGATCTCTTGTACTTTCATATGAAATATCATAAGTGGAATGTTGAAAATTGTAATCTTTTATTTTTTATGATTATATAATTGTACATGGAAATTTTACGGGTGGTTATGTGATAAACCAATGATGGGGGGTTACGTGATAAACCAAAGATGAGTGGATCCATGATAAACCATGTATAGGTGGTTACATTATAACATCAAATGCATTGGTTATGGATGTCATCCATATGGTTATTCCTTTTGATGACATGTTTGGAAGTCAACCGTATAATTATTCCATTTAAGTATGTTTATGTTCCATGTTATATATATATATATATATATATATATCAAATTATTCTTTCTATGGGATTTCGGTTAATATTTCTGTTAAAAAGGGTAAGCATGGAGCTTATAATCAATGAATTTTATTTACTACTTCTAAAGGTTAAATGTATTAGTTCATGATTAAGTATTTATGTTTTTGATGTTTTCCCAATACCAACAATTTTCATTCATTGTGTATCCCCTTCTGAGATTTTTATGGTCATCCCATGTGTTAAAATGTTTCTCAAATGACTTAAAGTAAAATATAGTCAAGGAATGGATCAAAGAAAAGTTATAATGATGAAACAAGAAAATATAATAAGTTTTTTTAAAGAGTTATTATTTTATAAAAAAATAGATAGTGAGTGGAGGTTTCTTCATGTAATATGGAAGTTATTATGTTTGAGTTATTAAGAAATTCTCTAAACCAATAAACATGAAATGATCCTCAATGTGAATTTAAGTCACATTAATTACTTATCTCAATATTAAGGAATGATCATGTTCGGGGACTTATAGTTTGTATTATAGGTAAGATTAGAAAACATTTGAAGTTATAATATTATTACTAGAATATCCATAAAATATTTTTAATTTATGATCAAATTGAAATGAAATATCATTTGAATATTACCATGTAGTTCAATATAAGATACTTTTGTTCATAATGGTTATCAACAAATTATATAGGGAAGTTGGCTCGGAAGGAATACAAAGGGAAATTACCTTCCAAATCTACATCGTGAGATGGTTGGAATTTGAACTAAATAGTTGGTTGTATTGTTGTTTCAGTTTTCATAGGAAATAAATGGTTGTAGTGTCCATGTCGGAGATCAACCAAACCAACCATGAAAGATGATGTCTATTATATATCATTTCAGGAGGCAACATCCCCCCTAATTCAGAGGATCATTTGAACCTATACAAGATAAAGGGTGAATTATGGCACTGGAAATGATATTTATGTAATGGGGTGCTAAAAAATTAAAAGGTTAGTATTTATGTATATCATTTTGAAGGTGAAGATGATGAGTGGTTGTTAATGATTAAAAATATCATAGGATTAAAAGGTATAGATTCCTTGGAGTGAGATGAATTTAAGAATACATTCCTTGAGATATATTTTCCTAAGGATATTTGACTTAGGATCGAAAATAAATTCATGTAATGGAGAAAAAAGAATGATGATTTTTTGGCTCTATATGATGAAAATTTCCACCATTTGTCATGGTACATCCTAAATTTTATCTAGGATATCGATAGTAAGATAAATCGGTTTTACTCAATATTGAATCCCAAATATCAAACGGTGTTAGCTTCACACAAGATCAAAATATATGAGAATATTTTCTGTTGTGCCGAGAAGGAAGATATGGTGTTTTTATGATGATTACGTGTTACATGAGAGAAAATAAAATAATTGATCTAGTTTAAAGGAAATGGGAAAGAATTCATCAAATATTTCTGGTGGTAAGGAAACTAAATTTCCAACATGTGAGAAGTGTGGTAAAAATAAGCTTATAGAATTCCTCTCAAGGACCAGGAAGTTCATAAAACGTTGTATGATTGGTCATATTTCTTGTATCTGTATGCAATATGGTTAAGAAGATAATGAAAACCCAATGGTAGGAAGATTTATTGGCAATGAGTTAGTTCATTATGCCAATGTGTGTTCAAAGTTGTTTAATCGGGGTAGAAACCAGCAAGATCGAAAGAATAAGGGCATAGAAAAATCACTTTCTACTATTATGGTTGATGTGGGACCATCAAATGAACTGGTGACATGTATATTACATATATTTTCAAATTTTTCCAATAATTAATTTGTCTTTGGATCATCACATTCATTTATTTCCATGATCATTTCAAATAAATTGTAAATATAACCTCATGAATGTGATATAGTCCATTTGGTAAAAATTTCAGGTGGATGTATTATAGAAATTATGATTTATAAGAACCTTACTATTATCATTAATGGGATAGTCATTCTTGCAATTGTTTTTAAAATTCCCATAGTGGAATTTGATATAATTTTGTTTAGGTATTGTCTTTCAGTTTATCATGATAAAATAGATTTCAATGCACAAAATTTTTTATTCAATGGTTTAAAACCATTAAAGACATACCATGATGCACAAATATTGATTAAAGATGGTATTGAATGTTATCAAGGTCATGTTTAAGAAAAGAAATAAATCTTTTTGAATTAGTGAAATTCCAATAGTGAATGAATTCATTGTTGGTTTTTCTGATTTATTTCCTGGCATTTTTTTCAATTGAAAGGTGGAATTTACTATTTATTTAGCAACTGATACAATTTCATTTTTTGAACACCCATATCGAAGTGATCAAGAAAAACTAGTGGAATTAAAAAAATATTTTTAGGAATTACTTGATAAAGGTTTCATTCAAAGTAGCACTTCACTACGGGGTTCTCCAATTTAATTTATGAAAAATAAATATGGGTCAATGAGACTATTTATTGAATATAGAGCCTTGAATAACATAACTATTAAGCTAAAGCATCAATTTCCTCAAATCGATGATTTGTTTGATCAACTCTAGGGAGCTAAGTGATTTTCCAAGACTGATTTGAGGTTCGAGACGCATTAGCTGAATGTGATGGAGGATGACATTCCAAATATAGATTTCCAAACATGATATTGTCATTATGAGATTTTAGTTATGCCTTTTGGGTTATCTAATTCACATACTATATTTATGAATCTCATTAATGGATACTTTCATCAGTTTTTGGATCAATTTGTTATTGTGTTTATAGATGACAGTTGGTATATTCTAAAATCCAGGAGGAACATGATAGTCACTTATGGATTGTTTTTAAAATCATTAAAGAAAAGAAAATATATGGAATGATTATTAAGAGTTAATTTTTTTTTAAAAAAATTTATTTCCATGGTCATATTGTTTCTACTGTTGGAATAAATGTTGAAACTTCTCAAACAAAAGTTGTTGAAGAGTGGCAATACCTACCAATATCACTGAGAATCATAGTTTTATTGGATTAGTGGGTTATTACAAAAGTTTTGTTAAAAACATTTATCAGTTATCTATCCCACAATCTAAGCTATTGTGTAAGGGAGTAAAATTCATTTGGAAAATAGAATGTGATAATTGCTTTTAGGAATTGAAAAAATGATTGGTAAATGCTCCAGTTTTGGAAATTCCTTTTAGGAATGTTGAGTTTTTTTTCTACAGTGATGAATCATTGAAAAGAAAATGGTTGATTCCTAATGAAGAATGATCAGTTAATTTCTTATTCTCCACATGAGTTGAATACTATTGAGTTAAATTACCCTAACCATGATTTGGAGTTAGATGGTGTTATTGTTTCTTAAAAAATTTGAGGCATCATTTGTGTGGCGTATGGTGTGAAAAATAAACTGATCAAAAATTTTTATGTATACATATAATAAAAAAGAATTAAATTAGAGACAAATGATATTTCTAAAATTAATCTAGTATTATTATTTCATGATTCATTATAATTTAGGAAATAAAATAAAAGTGGTTGACGATTTTAGTTGAAAGAATTATTCTATATTAACTATGCTAAATTTTGAACGAGATCCTTTGGTTTTTTGATGTGATGAATTTTTTATTGGAAGTTTTTGGTTTGGGGAATTCTTGTATTTTTATTCATTTGGTAGTGAAATAATCTCTACTGGTCATAATTATGAAAGAGAAGAAAGAAGATTGTGAGGTACAAAAGAAGGTAGAATTGGAATAGAAGGGTATGTTTCCAAAATTTAACATTGATAAAGATAGTGTTTTGAGTCGTGGAAAGAGATTATTTGTACCTTCTGATTTACAGTTAATAAATAAAAATTTATGTAAGGATTATAGATCTCCATTGTCAGTTCATCAAAGAAATACTAACATGTATATAATTATTTAGGAGTATTACTAGTGGGATGTAATGAAAATAGATATTTCTGATTTTACTGTGAAGTGTGAATTTTTAACAGGTTAAAGAAAAAAAAATTATTCTGAAAGGGTTTCTTTATCCTTTTCCAGTGCAATAGTGAAAATGGGAAAATGTGTCTATGGTGTTCATAGTAGGATTACAAAATACTTCTCATGGTAATAATGCAGCCTGGGTTATTATTGATAAATTGACTAAATATTATCATTTTCTTCAAATTCGAGATACTCTATCTCTAGATCAACATTCTTAGTTGTATTATAAAGAGATAGCCAGGGTAAAAAGAGATAATCTCTCCATTGTATCGGATCATGATCTTATGCTTACTTTTATCTTTAGGAAAGGTCTTCAAAAGTCATTGGGAACTGAATTAAATTTATGTACATCATTTCATCCTTAATTAGATGGGAAGCCAGAATGTAAAATTCAGACCATAGAGGATATGCTACAAGTTTATTCAATGGATTACTAGGGAAGTTGGGATAAACATCATTATTTGGTTTTAGTTTTCTAATCATAATAATTTTCATTATATTATACATATGAAACCATTTGAAGTATTATATGGAATGCAATGAAAATCTCTATATTTTTGGAATGATGTTGGTGAAAGGAGGTTAATGGGACCAGAATTGGAAGAGGAGATGGGAAAAATGTTATGTTGATTCAGAAGAACGTGTGGATAGCTCATAGCCGGAAAAAAGGTTATGTAGAAAACCAAATGAAGGATCATTCTTTCATGGTAGTCAATCATGTCATTCTCAATGTTTCTCCATGGAAAAATGAGATTCATTTTTTGTATGAAAGGAAATATGAGTCTGAGATTCATTATACCCTATGAAATCTTGGAGAAGGTTGGACCAGTGACCTATAGGGTGGATTTAACTCCACATTTATCCCTTGTAGACACTGTTTTTCATGTTTTATTACTGATATAGTATATTCATGATACATCTCATGTTTAGAGTCTAGATGTAGTTCAGATTAAAGAGAATCTTTCTTACGATGAACAACCAGTCCATATTCTTTACCACCTAGAAAAAGTGTTTTAGAATAATGTAATTAATCACTTAATTCTTTAGTGGAAAAACTATATGGTTTAATAGGAAACATGGGAATCAAAAAAATTTATGAGGGATAAATATCCCATCATATTTTATAATTAAATAAAAATGTTGTGGATATAATTTCCAAAAGGGAGAATGATGTAGCATTCCAAGTATATATAGAATAATACATTTTCATATCTATTAATATTTTTGAATTAGATATTAAATTTAACATGAATATGACTCTTTTTCAGATAATGTACCCAACATGTAACCACGAGTTTCGCCAAAATCTTACTTTTCAGACAATAATGAGTCCTACCAAAATATAATATAATAATAATACTATTATTTTAAATATTTGTCAACACCTAAAAATTCTCTTGGAATGAATGAATAGAACTAAAAAAATATTATTACACATATTTGTTAAAAGTTTTTACAATTAACCAACAAATATTAGAGGCTTAAAATGACTATTAATCCAATTTTAAGCATAAAATACTCTAATATTTTTAAAAGCCTATTTACCACCTTTCAGTGATGAACCCTTTTTAAATATAGTTTTCTGTCACATTTATATGTTCTATTGGATAACGTAATCTTAATATTTAGAAGAAGGTCATCAATATTTAATTTGGATGAAATTTTGGAATTTTTCGGATAACATTTATATTTTAATGATTAGTGAAAAATACTGCATTTTAATTCAAAACATCCTATTTGGTCTCATTTTTTACATATATAGATTGCCCTTTTAATTGTTTTTAATGTGTAAATGGATTATGTTATTATCATTTAATCCAATGTTCATCATTATAAGTAATTTCACAATGATATTCAACATAAACACATGCCAATATTTTGATAGTTTTTACTTCTTAAAAACACTCTTTATGGTTATGATAATGAGAATTAATTTTAATTTAATTTCAGCCAGTTCATTGTTTTGAGTTTAGAAAAATGGATTCCATATTTGGAATAAAAAGGTCCAAAAATTTTAAATAGGTAAATTTTATTTTTGGGAATTATGAATAGTAACTTAAGTAATTATTTTTATTTACCATTGTTAAAGGGTAAATATCTTAAATAAGGGTAAAAATAATATTATAATAATATAAAACTACTGTAACACATTTCATAATCATATTTGATGAGATATTTCCACCCATAGTCTTCCTTGGGTCGAATTTGGGACCCCATGAAGCCACATGGGTGTGATAATGACCATTTATAAATTTTAATTTAATGAAAAGGGAAGTGTAACATAAACATGTATCTCCCATATAAAACAACCTTAATTTGGTTTATATAAATTATCTCTTAGACTATAAATTGTAATTAGAAATATATAAATATTTCATACATTATGGTACTTTATTTATAATTTTTATACCGTAAATAAATAAATTTATTTAGGAGACAATGATGATGTAGTAATTACCTTATTAATGAAATATTCAAATAAATGATATTATAAATATTAAAATAAGTATAATAGGAACATTTTTGATTCCATACATGATTTTATTAGAAGATATTTACATATTATCTTTTTGTTAATACCTTTTTTTATAAGTAATTAATTTGTAATGACTTTTACAAAAATCAACTACTAAATAGTGTCAAAATTGACATAAATGAGTTTTTAAAACAAAAAATATTTTATTAAATCATATAATAGTCCTAAAAATAAATGATTTGGAAAACTGATATAGATAATGTTACAAATTTCATTAATTATTCTCTTTTTCCTCATGGTATTTTATAGTAACTATAGTAACCATATATTATGAAAATATAATAAGACATGGTAAGAGTTACTGTTTTTAACTAAGGGTTAAATCTAATAGATAAGGTTAATTTTGTGATCTAAAGAATCCTAAAACCTATTATTTGAGAGTATTTAGACCCAATAACAAATTTTCCTTGAAATATATCACTTCAGATATATTTTAATATGAAAATAATTTTATAATAAAGTAATATTTCAAGACATTCCTAAAGTGCCCCTCCTCTCTCTTACAAAAGGCCACAACCTCTACCCATTTAATCACACATTCCAAGACCCTTGGCTCATCCAAATGTTAATAAAATAATCTCCCAATATCCATCCCTTCTTCCCAGAAGAAATACCTTCAGATGACGTAAATTCAAGAAATAATTTTCGATCAAATCAAAGAAATTACCCGATTTAGAGGTAACATCTTCTCTCAAGTTCATTTACTTTATTTTACTTCTCCCATCCCTATGATCTTATTATTAAATTATTACATAAAAAACCAGTATCATAAATATATTAGTATGTTTTTATGATAATTATTCAAACTAAAATTACACTTACCACTATCTAATGGATAAAAACATATGGTTTCTTTGTATGGAGAACTACTACCTCACGAAACGATGATTGTTCAATTTTCACATACCACCTATCAGGGTAGCGACTATGATGACACTATAATTAAATATGATGTATATAATATTTATTTTTTCTCAATTATTTTTTAATTTATATTTAAACATGCCTTTATGCTTTTCATAATGTGTATATAAGATAATTTAATTTAAGGATGTGAAGACTACTGCCCACTCAAAGTGATATGAATCCTTCTTTCCATATATGGAATGTAACAAAGGATGAATTTAAAGAACATATTTAACATATATAACATATATAAAATATATATTATAAACAAATTATAACTATAATGGCCCAGAACCTCTGGCACCATTAATTTTCCAATTTCTAATTGTTGGAGTGTCATGGACTCATCGATAAGACCCCCGTTCTATCTCACAGAACAGCTTCACAGATCAGCTTCACAGATCAGATTCACAGATCAACATCACAAATCTGCTTCACAGATCATCTTCACAGATTAGCTTCATAGATCAGCTTCACAGTTCAGCTTCACAGATCCGCTTCACACATCAGCTTCACAGATCAACTTCACAGATCAGCTTCACAGATCAGCTACACAGATCACCTTCACGCATCAAATTCATTGATCATCTTCACAAATCAGATTCATAGATCAACTTTAGAGATCAGCTTCATAGATCAGTTTCACCAATCGGTTCACAGATCAGTTTCACCTAATCGGTTTTAGAGATCAGTTTCACCTAATCGGTTTCACAGATCGTTCTCACCAAATCGGTTTCACAGATGACATTCACCAAATCAGTTTCAGAGAATGGATTCACCCAATCGGTTTCACCCAGTCGGGTTCAGATATTAGTTTCACCCAATTTGTTTCATAGATCGGTTTAACCAAATCAGTTTCATAGATCGATTTCACATATCGGTTTCACCAAATTGGTTTCACAGATCAATTTCACCAAAATTGGTTTCATAGATCGCTTTCACCAAATCGGTTTCATAGATCAGTTTCACCCAATCGGTTTCATTGATCAGTTTCACCTTATCAGTTTTATAGGCCGGTTTCCCCAAATCGGTTTCATAAAATCAGTACCACAGATCGGTCTCACCCAATTGGTATTAGATATCAGTTTCACCAAATTGGTTTCAACAAACGGGTTTCACAGATCGGTTTCACTGAATCAGTTTCCCAAATCAGATTCACCCAATAGGTTTCACATAATAGTTTCACCAAATCACTTTGAAAGATCGGTTTCACCAAATCTATTTCACATATCGGTTTCACCCAATCGATTTCACAGATCGGTTTCACCAAATCGGTTTCAGAGATCGGTTTCACCAAATCAGTTCCATAGATCTATTTCACCAAATCGGTTTCAGAGATCGGTTTCACCAAATAGGTTTCACAGATATGTTTCACCCAAATGGTTTCAGAGATCGGTTTCACTATATCAGTTTCACATATTGGTTTCACCAAATCGGTTTCACAGATCAGTTTCACCCAATCGGTTTAACAGATCAATTTCACTGATTTGTTTTCACAGTTCGGTTTCACCGAATCAGTTTCACAGATTAGTTTCACCAAATCTGTTTCAAAAATATTTTCAACAAATAGGTTTGAGAGATTAGTTTCAACAAATCGGTTACAAAGATCAGTTTCATCAAATCAGTTTCACATATCGGTTTCACCCAATCGGTTTCACAGATCCGTTTCACACAATGGGTTTCACAGATCAGTTTCATATGATCATATTCACACGATCTGCTTCATAGGATCAGCTTCATGGGATCAGCTTCATATGAGTATCTTCACGGGATCAGCTTCACCCAATCAGATTCCCTGATTAGCTTCATTGGACCAGCTTCACGGGATCAGCTTCAATCGATCAGCTTCACTGATCAGTTTAACCAATCAGTCTCACCAATCAGCCATAGTGGAGTGTTGGGGATTCATTCCCCATTTTCCCATAATTCCACTTTTAAGTCATTTAATGTTATTAAAGTGGATCATAGCAGTTTTAGAACCATGAACAACGTTTTAAATCCCCTAGTAGTGGGGGAGACCCTCAACGGACCCATTTTCCTCTCTTTAAATGAAATCCTTTAACGCACAGCTATTTTTCCCACCCCTTAGATAAGAATTATTAAATAAAAATTAATTCCATCATGTGTAACCATCTAACCACGAGGTGAAACCATAATTCGCCTTTAATGCCGTTAAAAGTTATCATATCTCGTAACTCCAAGATCTCAC
Source organism: Viscum album (assembly GCA_963277665.1). Lineage (NCBI taxonomy): Eukaryota > Viridiplantae > Streptophyta > Magnoliopsida > Santalales > Viscaceae > Viscum > Viscum album. The sequence goes on from CAUJRU010000001.1 coordinate 5,022,620, forward strand.
CCTTTTTATCACACATGAATTATTTCTTTCTTCTTCATGGATGGTTTCTTTCATTATTTGGTGTGTTTGGAGTCCCCTTTCTCGAGGCTAGTGGTGCGCCTATGTTGGAGCCTTTCATGCCCATTCATGGAGTCCTCCGAGTTCCTCCTCATCAATTCATGCATCCTCTATTGTTGGCACCATGAGAAAAACATAGATCTTTGATCATGCAAGTAGGGTTCTTCCTTCATCTCCCTTTACTGTGTATCATGTAGGGTGGGTATCAAAATGTTTACTATGGGAATGGGTGAAACCAAACCATAAAGAATATAATTAATGGATTTATATAATGAAGGGGTGTGTTTGGTACTGCTATTTTACACCTTTATCTCTTCCTATATGTTGTGAATTGAATGAGAATATGTCCACTGAAAATTGAGGTCATTGGTGGTACTTTCTTGTGTAATAATGAACCACTTTTTTATGGATATTTATGTGATTGAATGGATGTAAATTGGAAACTGGTAAATAAATAAAAAATTGGTTGATTAAATGGATGCCCAATAAATATGAATCCTTGTGCGATCACCCTGGTTAACCAAACGGAAAGGAATAAATAAATGAATGGCATTTTAAAATTTGAAAACTCCCTTGCACTATTTTTGGTATGCTTACGATTGATTATTTTGAGGTGATGTGGATGGGGATGTGGTCCCCTATTTAGAAGTCATTGGTTTTTGGACCTATGGTCATGAGGGGCTGTATGTTGGGGCTTGTTTTGGTTCCAATACATTAAGGGACCTCAGAGATCCCTTTTGTTGTTGTGACTTTACATGAGAACCGAGTGTGAATGCTTAAATTACTGCTTGGTTGTTTTTTTTCCTTGGCTTGTGGCTATTCCTATTAGTTTCCCGGTAGTGAAGAATTATCTAAATGGAATCACTTCATAATGAAAATAGGAATGTTTCCAATGGGTAAATGGTTCCCAGGAATAAGTAATGACATGTTTGAGGGTATGGTGATTAGTATGAATGAATTTTAATGACGGTGTTTGTATATGAGCTAGTTTTGGAAACCATGGGATGGGATTACTGCTTGTTACCTCTATTAATAATTTAGTTTTTATGCTTCTTATTTGTGCACCATCCAAGTTGAGCACTTTGTGTTGAACACCCCCATTTCACGGGGGAGGGTGTTTTTTCCAACCTACCTATGACTGGCTGGTTAGTAATCCTTTTCATGTACCTTTCCCGAGTATCCCACGATTCATTGTGCATGTTGTGATGGTCCGAATTCTATTATAGCCCTTGATTCTTCAGGAAAGTGTACGTTGATGTGGTTGGCCCAGGTGTGTGTGTGCCGGTGGTTTCCCAAGTGCCTTCAGGATTATCCCTAGATGTCTTTGGGTTTGGTGGTAGTTGTTCTAGCCTTGGTGTCTACGTGAGTGGTTACATGTGGTTGTTGTGGCCCAGGTTTTGGTGGGCATAATGTGTTGTTGTGGTATCCCAGGTGTGTGCGGGTGAGGAATGGCAGTGGGACTGTGGTGAGAATTGAAGGAGAGGTTTGAAGCATATGATGTCTCCAATAACAAGTGGGAAAGTGGTGTGGGGTACCCAAATATTGATTTTATATTACTATTATTTTACATGACTGGCGTTATTTGGGGATTGTTCCTTAGTAAGGTTGGGTGGATAGATTCCATTTTAGGTGCTTCAGTTGGCTCCTTTTCTCACGGAGCATTAGAATGCCTCACAACTTGTGCATGAGAGCTTTTGTCTTTCTCTACTAAGTATACCTATATACTCACCCTAAATATTTAAAACTAATTTTAGGTTTCCAAGAGGACTTCAGGGGTCATGTGGGACCATAATAGTTCTAACGTTGGATTAATTGTTGTTGCTGCTTTTCTTTCCTTTGGTACTTTAATTTTGATTTGTCATGGACATTTTAGCACTTAATTTTGGAACATACATATGGGAATGGTTTGTTTTGGATTTACCTTTACCTCTAGTTTTTGTGTTGTCTGGGATATACTATCTTATCTCTCGATCCTACTAAATAAAAAAGGGTAAGGCCTTCTATTTTTTGTCGGATTCTATACCCTTGGTGCTAGTCGACACTTCGTGACCTATTGAAGGAGGGTTTCGCGGGTCATTATATCGCATTCAACTTGAGGAAGGAAGTGTTTGTATATCCACTATCCCTTCCCACATCCTGGTGAAGGTGAGTCATGAAAATAACATACCTATTTATCATTTAGCTATCATTCCTTTAATATGACAAAGACATAAAAATAGCACTCATGTGAATGAATGAAATACCATCTCCAAGAATGTTGAATTTCATTTCTTGTATCTCAATATTATGGACTATTAAAATAACATATATACTAGGTATATATGATAATTAAATCATGAATATCATTCTGGAGATGATGGAACTTTGACCACATGAACAATTCTCATCCAAACACTTTCATTCTCAACTCAATTATCGAATATCGACAAAATGACTAATACTAACATAAATAATTATGAATTCATTATAACATGGTAATAAACGATAGTAATGGATTAATAAACATTAAAAGGGTACTAAAAAAGTTGGTATTTAGTTATGTTTATTATTTAGGAAGAACAAGTAGAAAATTTAATGATTTGGACTTAAGGTAACGGACTTCGTCTCAATCTCCTTTTTACTGAGGAAGATTTTGATAAGATATACATCCTTATTTTATACAATGCATAACAAAAAACTTTGGATTTTAATTTCATTCAAAGGGAATGTATTTTCAATTTATAATTTTACTCATTGAAAAAAGGAATGTTTGTAACGTATACGACGGCGACGACTCTGCCATCGTAACCATTATTTAATATTCAGCTTCCTCTATAATACTTAATGTTTTCAAATGTAAAAGAAATCCCTTATTAACTTTTTTGTTGTTTTGGTATTGAAAATGGGATAGAATGTGTATTCACTATTTCAATATAATGAAATGATCTCTAGTGATTAATGATTAAATGTTATGAGTGAAATGTTTATCAATGGAATATTTTATTTGTTATGATTATATAATGGTACATGGACATGTGATGGGTGGTCACGTGACAATCCAATGACAGTTGGTTACGTGATAAACCAAATATGGGTGGTTACATGATAATTCATGAATGGGTGGTTACGTTATATCCTCCAATGCATTGGGTATGGAGGTTCGCTGTAAGGCTATTCTATTTATTGATATGTGATGAAGTTCACCTTATTGTTATTCCATTAAAGTATGTTTATGTACCATTATACCTATATATGTCATATGATTCTTTATATGGGATTTAAGGTAATCTATTGGTTACAAAAAGTGTCATAAATGAACATAAAATTAGTGAAGTATATTTACAACTTCATAAAGATGAAAAGTATTACATTATGATTATGTATTCATGGTTTTCATGTTTTCCCAAGAATTATAGTTTTCCTTCTTTTTGTATTCCTTACTATGATTTTTTATCCTCATCCCATGTTTTGAAATATTTTTCACCTGACATAATGAAGAATAGGGTCAAGGATAAGATCATGGAATAGTTATTCTATTGAAACATGAAATGATACAAGGTTTTTTTAAAGAGATTTTGTTTTATTAAAAAATGGATAGTGAGCATAACTGTATACATGTAATATGTAAGTTTTTATGTAGGTGTTATGACTTAATTCTATAAATCTATAAATCAAAAAAGATAATCTTTGTGAATTAATGTCATATTAATGACTAATATCAAAATTAGGTTACGTTTAAGTGCAGAGCCTTATAATAAGAAATCCATAAACACGGTGAAAACTAAACATGGCACTAAATACCATACATGGAATATAACATGCATGAAAATTAACAATGGCATTGTATAACACCCATGGAACAAAATCGTAATCAGAAAGGAGATTTACAAATCAAACTACATTGCATGGAATATTTGAGATATGTGAATTTCTACATTATTAAAATTATGACTATAATGGTTCATCCTTTACATAATAGGCCAAGGGTAAAATACCCTAAATATCATAAATACATCAGAATTGGAAATGAAACCATCTCTAGAGTTGGAATCACAATTAACTAAAATGGTTAACAACATGAATAACAATCCCAACCATGGCCATTTGGACTTTTCACCATGGGTAGGTGATCAACCCCAAACACTACTATTTTCCAAGAGCCTACAAATTCAATGTCTCCTATCTACCATCTCAAAAAGAATGAAAAATGAAATAAAATGCCTTAATATAACTGTGTGACATCCTAGACTAACTAACCACATAGACATTAGTTGGACTAGTGTGTCACATATCCTCAAGCACGACTCTCCATCAGATAGAGGCCGCGACTAGTAGCGAGGGTCTCAAAAAGGGATAGAGGGGAGACTATACCCTTATATAAAATTTACAAAATTATTTTACTGATAATATATAAAAGGAAATTGAATATTTTGTAATATAAGAAAGACACATAGCATAATAATAATATAATATCCAAGTAAACATGGACACATCAAATACCACAATGCATGTATGACAACTGATGATATAAGTATACGAGGATAAAATTAAAAATAGAAATAAAATGTAATAAAATAACAACTTCCCAATGACTAGCTTCATGATAATCTCAACAACCAAGTCAGTTTTGTGCTCAAAAATCCAATGTATAAGTAAGAAATCTCAATAAATATTCCCTTGTCATACAAACCTATGGTCTACTCAAATACCTATGTGATATAGTGTCCCGAGAAGTGTCTGGGATATAAAAATTGGTACTCCAACACCCTTGGTGAATAGCCTAATAAATTTCATGTAATAAATATTCATCTATTTTTAAGTAATATGAAACACTTTTAAATACGAAAATAATAAAACAAGTTTTCTCAGGTTCCAACCATACATTTTCCCACACTACCTACTTTTTCTAACTACCGAAACGAATGTCTAATCATTAACTATATATATAGTTATATATATATATATATAGTTTAGTTATAAATTATATCCACCTATATGAACAATGTCTATTTAAATTCCTAATAGACATATTCTTGGAATACAAGTTGCTGGTTAGACATGGTAATAACTCAGACATCTATAACATGTCTAAATGAGACTATAATCTCATGCAATAGGGTACCTGGCCTACATAAAAATAGAGTCAGTGTGTCATGCTACAGCACTAGGGATAAGAAGTTACTCGTCATGGAAAAACCCTAATCTTAAAACATTAAATGTAAATCCCAACACCCATATAGTATCTCTATTGTTAGACATCATTCTCAACAAGCAATGTAAGGGAGTGTCACATCACCATTCTTAACAGATCCATTACAATCATATCGATACCTCTAAAAATGTACATTATAAATAGAATTTTTATATTGAATTAACTCCCATATATCATGTTTACAAAGACATTATTTATAAATAAGGAATATTTATTATTTTAACATAAATAATAACCAGATCCATGATGAATTTCCTCTCATTCTCAATTTTTTTTCCATTTCATAATAAAGGGTGTTCAAATTTTATTAATTCAAATAAATGATGTAATAAATGGAATGTCCTTGACCCCCTTAAAATTTACTTCTAATTTAAATAATTTAATTCATTTAATGGAGGACCGAACTCATGATCATGACAACCCACATAATTCTGACCATTAAATTTACTAAGGAAAGACTAATAATTTTATAAGTATCAATTAGAACATTTATGGTGTCATTGGAAAAAGGTAAATTACATACTTGGGTAATTCACTTTTATAATGAAAACCATTTAGGTTATAAAACATGTCAAAACATAGAAGGATATTGGTTTACCAAAATTTTACATTATAGAGTAGAAACCCTCTATTTATTAATATCTGAACGGAAAATTCCTAAACAAGATATTTAACTAACCAAGGAAAAATATCACAGGGAAAAACCATCACAATATGGCCAACAATAAGTTAAAAACTCATCAAAATTTTTAGTTTAGAATACAGTGAATCTCATTTTAGGGGTTTTATTATAAAATCATGACCTTATTTTCAAAAAAATAAATATATTATACACAAGAATTAGATACTAATGTTATATTCAAATTAACATTCAAGAAGAATTTATTCTAGAAACTATACAAGAATAATTAATATCCAAGGAAGGTGTGAAATGTGGGAAATTAAATAATTCATAAATTTAAATGGAATAGGGAAAGGTATCCTACCAAAATGGAGAGAGAAACAAGATGGACACTTCTGCACATACTGCTTTCTTTAGAAACCACTAGAAGCTTATCTTTCCCACCACAAAGAAAATTCACCTACATATATACATAAGGACCCCTAGCCCAAATGTATATATTCTCTTGTCAATTAATATGTATAAGAGGACCCTTATATATATTGTTATATATGCATATACCTATTTCAACTTACACCCATATTCAATTTTCATACATATACATAAGAACACATTTCCCCAATATATATTTTGTTTTCTCTATGGATGAATATATATATATATAATATTGGAAATTACCTATATATATATGGATTCCATCCTATATATATTATTTAACTCATCATTGACTTAATAAACACTAACCCACCTCAAAGGATGACCAAAACATACTATAGATAAAAATAGGAACTTAAAACCACTAAAAGAAACCAACTAAAATTAGGCTAGTCCATGAAATAGATAAAAACGTACCTCATGAAGTGATAAAAACCCCAAAAGGATCGAAAATCATTGACTTTGGTGTAGATCCCTGATACATACACAAGGCCAACACAAGATTCAGATTGCACACCCTATAAATGGAAGAGAACAAAGAACCGGATAACCCTTGACCTAAGGGTCATTAAAATGATATTGGGTGATAGGGTGGGAGAAAATCAACCTACCAATGTAGGAGAAGGCAGATATAGGTCGTACCTTGAGGTGATGATAGATATTCTCAGAATAATTAGAATGTAATAGAGTGGAATGGGTTCTCGATGGGGTGAGGGGTTTATGGAAAAAGTGGGTGGGAGGGGGATCAAAAGACAATTTGAAGGGAATGTGAGATTTCTATCAGTCATAACATGTTTTATTTGAATTTTAATTTCATTAATAAATTTTAAATCAAAATAAAAAATGCATGATTTGGGTGAGTTAGTTAGCCAATCCTTTCACCAACCCTATATTTAATAGTTCAACCATACTATCCATTTCGTACTAACCATTTGGGCTAGGTGCATAGTTTGGGTAATCTATGAACAACTCATGTGGGCTTTTTCAACACCTTTTCTACAGCCATATAGTTTATTTGTTAAGCATTGTACGGTTTCATACAAACCATGCGACATGTGAAGACCCTCCAAAAATTTTATTTTCATGGTATTGAACTCCCAATACTTAAAAGGACTCCTCAGGTAACCCTAAACCCTTTACCGAAGTCCATAAACAAAACATTGCAGTGTTCCAACTCTCAAAATTGCATTTCAATTCTTGGTACAAAGAAAGAATATTCTAATACATGCAAGAATATAAATTTCCAAAAAATTTATCTTGCCTCAAAGTAGAGGTCATTACCTTATCTATGTAAAATAATGTTTTTCAATTCATTTTCCTCTCATAATGGATTAAATAGATTGAAATATTTTTTTATCGATAACATACATTATTTATCTCTTCGGTCAAAAACTATTTTTTTTTCAATCTCCATGTTTTAAAAAAACTACATTCAATAATGTTTTTAAAATTATCCAATGGATTTATTATATAAATTTTTAACCATATATTAATTTTTATATATTTTCAAAAGTGAATATTCATTTAATCTTCAAAATAAGGCACATATGTCTTCTACTATCAATTTTCAATGAATATGTTTTGTAATTCATACGACATGAATATTACTTCCCATAGTCAGGAACGATCAACAATTTTATTCTTCATTTATATGCTATAGTATTATTTTCAATGAAAATGATTTTGGAAATGTTTTGTCATATAAATTTTTTAAGAGTCAAATATATTTTCACCATCAAAGGACTTAAATTATCATTAAAAAAATAATTTATATGCTTTAATGTTATATTCAAAAAAGGGTTAAAAATGTTTTAATTTAAAAAATGTTTTTTTCATAGTGTTATAGATTTTATTGTCAAAAGAAATATTTCAAATTATTATTGATAATTCATTTATATTTTTCCAAGGTTATTTTTACAGAATATTATTTCCACAATATATTATGAATTTATAGTTTTCAAATGGTTATTCTCAATTAAATATTTAATTCCTCAAAAAATTATCCACGTTATGTTCATTTCTAAATAATTTTTCTTTATATTATGAAATCCTAAGAAGGTAAAAAATATTTATTGGGGATATAATCCAATGATACAATCATTATTTTTTCTCTGGATTTTTTATTTTTAAGATGACATGATACTTATGAAACCAGTTTCTTTTATATTGACCATGTTATGATGAAACCCATTTATTTTAATTTATTATGATATGAAAAATTCTTAAGGAGGGTTATATATTTTCATTGGATCTAATATGATAATTTTTTTGACATGGTGTTCACATAATTATGATTTTCATTATGTGATAGGTAGGACCTATATCACCCTCTATTAAATTGTGTAAAGTTTTTTTTCTCATGATATAATAGTGTAAAAAATGATAACATACCTGATACTCTATGGGAAACATGCCAATGGGCATGATCCCCACAGAGAAATGGGATGACAGACATGATTTATAATGGGAAACAGATGATAGTTCCAAATACAATATGTTTGATTGTCTTGTTAGTTAATGATGATAAATTGAATGGTTCCCTTTTATATATGATGAATCAATTTTATGACATGAGATTTCGGTTCATGATTTATAGTGATTTCATAATATTATGAATAATAATTGTTTCAATTATAATGATTTATTCCCTGTCCCATGGTTATTATCTATAAAAATTTGGGTATGAAATTTTAGGTTATGTGGATGATCTCATACCCATATGCTTGTATTATCCTTTCATATGATCATATAATGATTTATCACATGTTTACCCCTTCTAACCATATGAGATACCATTTTCCGATGTTTCCATTCCCCATGTTATGATGAATAGTTTGATATAGGGTATATTTATGGTGAGGAGAAAAGGGGAATATATTTATTGGAGATATTAAATATTATTCAATTAATAAAAAATTTGTATACCTAGTCCCAAAGACACTAAACCATAACATTCCATGAAACTATATTTGTAAAATATATAGAATATTCATATATAAATTTTCATATTTTTGTTTTATATAAATGGGTATCTATATGGTTCTATGAAAATATCATTGAACTAATAATAATCAATCTAGAAAAATGAATATTTATTGAATCATTACAACATATCCCGAATAAATCATTATATAAAGCAAGGTTTATTTTAACTAATTAATAGAAATTCTAGATAAAGATAATTACAATTTATATATGAAAATACCCTTTCAATATATAAATTTATTTATACAAAAAAAATTCAGAATATTTAGAAGAACATTTTTATTCAAAACAATCATGAAAATTAATATAGAAATATTTGAATAATTTATTGGTCACATCAAGAGGAAAAAATTATAATGTTGACAACATTAAAAAAATATTCAATTCACAGACATATAAAAATTAACCTTTTTTATAAAATTATATGATTATATCATTTAAAAAAATTAACAATTCAATCATCGGATAAAAATTCAGTATAAATATTTGAATAATTATCAAAAAAATTAAAATAATTGAAATTGAAAAAAAAATCAAATAGATATGGGAGAAATTGGTTTATATTTTTATATAAACAATATTGATCTATTTTCAATTTCGTAGAGTGAAATATGGTACATAAGCATCATAATTCCATAATTAAATTGAGGAGAAAAAAATAAATTGATTTATCAAATAAATATCATATAATTTAATCTAGGGATAATCAAACATAAAAAACTATCTATTTAAATGTGATTAAATCCTAAACCCCTTACAATAACAGTAAAGTTTTATTCATATGTCCCACAAAAGAATAACTTCAAATGAAAAAAATAAATTTCCTGAAAATACAAATATTCATGATATAACATGTTATATTTGTAGTATATAAAACTCATAAAAATGATAATTGTATATCATGAATAAATATCCCAATGAAATGGAACGTGAGACGAATCACCCTTAAAAATATTAAATCATTGAATTGAAAATTAATAAACAAAGTTATTATATAAAACAAATGTAGATACACAAAAAAAGTGTACATAAAAAATAATTCCAACATAATTCATTTAAAACATAATCATGGCTTAAAAAATCAATGAAGAAGTGATATAGCATAGTGGAAGGAAATCATGTTTAGAAATCCCTAAATCAAATCCATAGTTCCCATGTATGACCTTTACACCATGTATAAGAAACATATATCAATATTTGAGTTCATAAAAAAACTTCACGATTAATTATTTATTCCTAAATCATTTATATAATTTTTTTTAATGAAATACTTAATTACATAATTTAATATGTTACTATAAATGTTTTTGAGGATGTTTGTTTCAAAACATGAAAATGGATTTAGTATATTGATTTTTGTCAAATTAGTCCATTTTTTCCATCAAATAAAAAATAATTCTCATGGAATAACAATATTATTTTACATAAATTATAGTTTTATAACCATCCATGAATGATGGATATTAAAAACAACAATATTATAATAATGGAGACAGTAAGCCACATGTACATGTGAGTAACATTTTCATTTTTAATTCTTTATTATTTAAAGAAGGAAAAATATATTTTATTTTTCCATAATGAGAATTTTATTTAAAATAAAATATTATTTCTATAAATAATGTCATATATATCATCCTTGTGATGTGGTTATAGAAAATGAAACCAATCACTCTGTTGAGGTTTTAGTGCACACGTACACATGAATGAGGTTATAATTTATCAATAGTTGGAAAGGTTCCATATTAGATGAAGTATTCTATTTTTAAAATTACTGATATATAATGAATATTATATATAAATATTAATTGATTCATAATATATAGTTTTGAGAGACAATGAATTTAAATGAATTACGTCGTTCCACGAGGTGGTAGTCCTCAATACAAAAAAATGTTGGGTTTGTTTCCAATATGATGAAAGAGGAAATATATATAGGATATTTCATTAAAAGAAATTAATTACATATTTGTTCATTTTTTTGTCTCATCTTGATTGGGGAATATCTGATAGAGGTAGAAATAGAATAAACTATAACATTTAGTTAAAATCTAAACATCTTCCTCAGACAACCTTCAATATTTTACACAATAATCCATATAAGGTTGAGACTATATGAATACTAAGACCACTTTAATGTGGGATGATCTGTAATAAATTTCATTTTTTCAACCATATATTTTTTTTACCCTCGATTATCCCTTTTGATTATTACTGTGATAATAATTTTTTTTATATTTTGGGGGTTATGATAGTTACAAAAAATGGAAAATTGTCCCATAAATTGATCATTGAAGTTATTTACAACCATATACATATAAAATGGCTATGTATTAGATTTCATTAGTAATTTAATCTTAATTCATAATTAATTAATAATAATAAAATATCATTATTTTTATTTTTGACTGATTCAATTAATTTGACTTTGAAATCCACATGTTGGTAAAAGGATTAGAATAAAACCCTTTAACACATACCTAACATGTTTTATTTATCTAAATAATTCATTGAACTCAATATTCCATTTATATTATATTAAATTTTATGTCTTTTAGAATACATTATATTATTTATCTGTTATTTGAATAAATATTCTATTAACATTGCATAGAATATAAGGTAATTATTTCATCACAAAAAACATATAAATAAATTTCATTGATAAAAAAAATGCATTTCAAATTATACTATCAAGTTGAATTTTTTTTCATTCCTATCAAAAATTTATATATGTATTAAATGAAAGAGAGTGACACTGTTGAGTATTTCATTCACTTAAATATTATACGGTATTATAAAAAACATATTGAATTGGGATTCCAATTTTTGTAAAAATGGGATGTAAATGGAAACAATAAACTCAAATAGTAGCATAAAACAAAGTTTTAGGGTCATTTTATGAATCATATCATATATGTTTTGACCATTAATACATGATTTAAGATTATTTTATTGAAAATTATTTACTATTATTTCTATTATTAATTATGAAAAATATAAGGGTATATTTATAAAATTTGGACAACAAAATTAACTATACAGATTCCATTTTTCAAGAATATAATGTCCCACATGTTTCGTATACTTTTTTATAATTATATGAAAGTATTTCAAGACCGTGAAATCTAATGGTGCGTGATTTTGAGGCCCAGAGTACCCAGAATGATCCGTCGAAGTTTTGTTAAGATTTAATTTTCCCATGTAAGGTGTTTTCCTAAACAAGTGGAATAAATTTGAATGGTTGTCCGGATCAGAATTCGCAGGGCACTGTGGCATTCAAGAGGATGGGTTTATCCTAGGTGTGACTAAATTTTAGTCGTCGTAGGCCTCCTATGGGAAAACCCATTAATGGAATAAGTGTAAATAAAATAATAAAATAATGTTGTTTTATTTTTCAAATGATTATAACTCATGAATGGTGAATCAGATTAAAAATTTGATACCATCGCTAAAGTTGTGAGGGTATGTTTTCCATAGGTTGTTAATAACATTTTCCAGTGCGAGCCACCAGTTAAAGATAGTTTTTTCCCATAAATAAAATAATTAAGTGAAAATTATTTTATTTTAAAATCCATAACATTTAAATGGTATCTTGGATTGGGAATCCGAGAGTACCATTGAGTTCCTTGGGTCATGTTATCTTCAACAAGGCTAACCTCGGCCGGTGCAGGTATAGGGTGAACATAATTAATTTATTTAACATTTTTTCTGTAGATTCTGTAAATGCGTGAGCGGCATTTTGTAACTTTTGAAATGTTGCACTAACAAAAAAATCTGAGTGCATTGTTGAATCCACATTGCTAGGATTATTTTAAGGGAGGCTTTACATTTACTACATTATGTCGGGAGAAAATTATATGTTTTGTGACTTTTAAAAAGAAATGAAATAAAATAATTTTATTATGTTATTTTCTATTATATCATCAATAGAAAATAATTGTGTGGTGTATGTGATCTGTCAAGCCAATAAATGGAATAATCTGCCAACCGTAATTAACGATGTCGTTGGGGAATTAATAAGGTTCATAATTTATGAGACACCTTTAATTACCGACGTCGTTACATACCCTCCCGCTCTCCTATTTATATTCTGATTTGGGGGATGTATCGGTATAGATTCGCCACGCAATGACGGGCTGATGGAGCGACACAATGAAGAACTCTAAGTGGACAGAGCCGATCCTAGCTATAGATGATAGGTGACACCGAACGACAAACCGACGAATGACTTACGAGTGGCGTCATTGTAAACCGGTTTCGGGAATAAATAACTCATTCTACCTTCAATCGCGGACACTCTCCAATGGGTTTTTTGAGTTAGTGTGTTTATTCATTTATGCACTTTAAATGATTTTCATCTTCTATATTCTTGAATAATATGAAGAATGTGGATCAATAGACTAACGTGTCGACCCACGATTCATTCGACTTTGCGCGAGGTTGTTGTGCGGTACCATTGTGGGGTTTATCTTGTTGTTTAATTCAATTTCTTATTAAACCCTTAACAACCTCATGTTTACAAGCTAATTCGGAGGGTGAGGGCATAACAAACCCGGCCTGAACCCTCTACTACTTTGCTAATCATGAACCTCTATGGAAGGCCACAAGTGAGGCGAGAAAGACCATTTGCGTTGGGAATTGCATGTTGACGCATGCCACAAGGGGAGGACACGACACAATGCTGTGACGGATATCGGAACGGACGTCCGCGGAGGAGGAACGACACATCGTCGCGCACCGCCGATTAGTAGAAGATGCCACGGCTCGTCAGGCGTGGCGACCTGTGGAAGGCAGCCGACACACTGGTAGGTCATGGGTGACGGTGTGGCCCATCGTTGCACACCACTAGAGAAATTTCTGGCACACCATCTCACTGTAACGGAACCATCATCACCTGCTGCAGTGGGTTCCGCGTGCCACCTGGAGGAGCCGTGTGGTGTCGCTTCTTTGAAGAAAACCGAACAGCCGAAGCCATATGAGAAAAACGGGGGGTCGCTCCCCCGGTGGCGGCTACGGTGGACCCCCCTAGTGTGTCGTGTCACATGTTTTCAGGCCGCCGCCCTCTCAGCCCACCCCCCTACAGGGCCACCGCCTTCTCGGGCCTCCCCCCTAACGGGTCGCTTCCCTATCGGGCCGCCCTCTTACCGGGCCGCTGCCATCCCAGGACTCCCCCCTACTAGGCCGCACCCTTTCCTGGATAGGCTGCCCCCCCATGCGGGCAGGGCCACCCCTTATGGGTTAGGCCAGACCACGGCCTAGTGGGCCGAGACTTCCATGTCCCAGCCCACACCAGGTCATTCCGGGTCCGTCCGACCGGGTCAAACCGGACCTGGGCCCTACTAGGCCCATAATCACATAAAGGGATTATCTTGAGAATCAGACATCCATATGATGAACCGTCTACTGAGTTGAGATACATGGAGAAATATGTTCCTTTTGACATACTCCATGAGAGATTTTTATGAAACATGTAGTACGTCTGGGTTGGATTGCACCCAAATCCAACCTGGCCTTCGGCACTGAAATGCCAATAATGCACAGATCGAGAATCCGATTGACACGCCATCAATTGCATTGGAACCCTTATGACATGTTTGATATTTTGGTAACTTCATTGTAAGAATTTATATTTCTTGAAATATTAGCGATGGATTGGGGAGCAGTACTCCCAAGCGTGCAACGTTCAGAAACCTGCAACTGGTTGAGATCTGACGACTGAAGAATTGTCGACTCAGAGTGACTCGATGACCCAGTAGGGAGCACCTCTCTGTGGCGTGGTAGACCCATGGTGGGGAGAACTTATTTATGACATGGTAGACCCATGGTACTCAACAGGAGGAGTACCTCAGCAGACCACGATTGGGAGCGCCTATGTGTGACGCGGTGGACCCACGGTGGGGAGCGCCTTTAAGTGATGCGGCAGACCCACAATACTCGACTTGAGGATTACCTCACCAGTACAAGAATAGTGGAAGGTTCCTTTGTGTGAAACAGTAGGCCCATTGTACTAAAAAAATGATGAGTTGTCAAACATCTTAGGTGTTTGGTGTTGTGTCTATGGATATTACTTATTAATATCCCTAGAGAATCTCGTCGCTGACTATCAGCATTCATAGAGATCATGTGTGTGTCGGCATCATAATCCCGTTTCACTATGTTGTATGCCTAGTTTGAGTTGATACTTTGTTTGAACTAAGTCTTTTACCTGTGTAATACTTTTACCTATGTGGTACTTCTATCTCTGTGGTGTTACCTATGTGGTACATCTACCTTCATGGTATTGCCCTTGTGGTATACTTCCCTCATGTATGAGATGAGTATATCTCGATAACTTATGTATATGTATGGGCATATACATAGGTAGAGCTGGTGTTTTTATTTGTGGTTTTTCTTTCGTTGATCATTAGGAGACCTACGGGGTCTCGGGGACCCTACTGTGTATCGTTATACTCACCCATAGATGGGATTCACCTTCACCTTGTTCTGTCTTGTGCAGACGTCATACAACATTGATTGAGGCTAAGGTAGATAGGACTGGATGGTGCTCATTGGTGGACAATTTGGCATGATGTGATGCATGTACTACTGATTGTGAGCTATACCTACCCTTCAGGTAGGATCCGTGGTGGACAATCTTGGAGCTGTTTTTCCCCTTTTCAACTATTTTGTACTTTTCATTTGTACTTGTAAATTTCCAGTTGGGCTTGTATTCCAGCCCCTTTTCTTTGAGCACTATTTTACTATAGTAATTTACTTCATAGTTTCTTCTTTTTGTGTTTTCGGCCGTGTTTTTGTATAAGATTAATTGAAATGGCTTCATGTTGTAGGTAATATGCATTTCGGTGCTTGTCGCTAGCCCGTGACCTATGGAAGGCGGTCTTGGGGTAGTCATGAAATGGGCCCCGGGGGATGGGTCATGACAAAGTGGTATCAGAGGAGTTTATTTCTACTGAAGAACTAGGACTCTGATCTTTTTTGTGTGGTAATAGTGATAAGTGTTATGAGCATGGTTTTCATTTTGGGAAATCCAGTGTTGGTGCTTCGGCCAACATATTCATACTCCAGGACCCTGAATTCTGATTTCTGACTCGGTGCACAAAAACATTGAGTGAGTGTGTTTTGAATTTTTTTTTCATGGTTTCATTGGAGTCATCTCTCCAATAATAACTGAATGACCGTGGAATACATGTTCCTTATTAGGATGCCACAACATAGGCATCCAACCAGGATTCCTAAGAGAGTACACGATGATGGCCCACCAAGCAAAGAGGCTCTTGTGAAGGGCCCTCTTACTATGTTGGCACCTTCGTGTGGTGTTCCTAAAGAACCACCACTCATTGGGAGGTAGTTAACACTAACCACAATAGAGGACGATGCATGCCTACTGAGCGTGATTCACATGTTCCAGTGGTAGAGGCCTTTGAGGTTTAGATGTGAGACAAATTCCATTACAGCTGAGGACTGGAGGCAAGCAGTGGCTAACGTTTTCCGCCTAGTAGATACACCAGTAGAGCAGATGGTGATCTTAGCTGCTAAAATTTTCCATTGTGGGACCATGAAGATGGTCCGTAGGGTGAATAATATTTGGTATATGGACCGTTTCCCGATATGGTACCTTCTGGTAGTGTGCCTGCAATATCATTGATCGTTGTTCAGTAGTTACAACTGATAGTACTAATAGAGGACACTTATAGGCATAGTTACCTACACGTGTTTCAGCATGAGATACCTCTTAGGTTCTGAGGAAAGCCCGACTCACATGTGGCTATTTACTGGATTGAAGATGTTTTCGTGTTTCCACCTATCCAGGGCGCCATTCTATCAGATGGCAGTCATGGTATAGAGCCTTCTACATGGCTAATAAGGATGATGACGGGGTTTATGTTACCCTGATCTTGGGATGATGTGAATTTTATATGGACAAGCTTTAGAACCTTCCTTAAAGAAGGGGGTAACTTTCCATAAAGAGCTATGGGATGAGAGTTACTTAGATCATCTATAGCATCAGTAGGATGACATGTCTGTAGTAGAGTATTCATCAAGGCGTACCGGCCATCCCATGTACTCGATGATTACCTTATGATTAGTGCTTCATGGCTCGGATCTCCGGGTGAGGTGTGTTTCGGGACATCCAAGACATCACTATTACTCTATGCATTTTTAATTATTTTAGGGTATTAGAGAGAATCTTTATGGTTGAATTTTCATTGGCTGAATAGATGCAGTCAGTGAATGCTAATAGTGGGGAAATAGGAAACTGATGCCAGTCTCAGAGACTTGGGCATGTAAAATGTCTCGGAAACAGGAAGTGATAACGAGAGATGAATCTACTGGGTAGCTGATGTGGAAGAGGAGCTAGGGGAAATGGAAGAGGTGGTACATATTTTGATATTATACAACCACCACCCCAATGTGGTCCCCATCAGGACTGGGGATCTGGAGGTCATGGAGAGAGAGTATGTAACAGCCCGATATTTTATGAAAAATATTCGTTTTTATTTCACTAATGTCTTGTGTTGTACGCTACACCAAAAGGATCTTGCACAACACGCATCCTTGACTTGCCTTGCATTACACGCAATCGCGACCTTCCTCGATAGCGTGTGTAGTACGCAATACCGAGTTTCACTAAACAACGATATGCTATTAAAATATTATTATAACTAGCCGTTATGAATAGTAATAAACACATTTTAAAATTTTAGAAATTTTAGCTCCCAAAATGGACTTCATTTTTGGATTCGGAGTATCGAATTTACCCTAAGGTGAAATTTTGGCACTTTTCGGATAACTTTCTTATTCTGATGAATAGTGAAAATTACTAAATTATAATTAAAAACAACTTTTTTAATCAAAATAATTAATAGTGATAAATTATTAATTTGAGTTGTTTTAAAGTATATTTAGAATATATTTTTACAATTTAATACAATGTTGGTCATTGGATGTAATTTCACATTTAAACCAGACATAATCAAGTGTCAATCTTTTGATAGATATTGTTTCTTAAAAACATGCTATTTGTTTTAACAGCGGGATTTAATTATCTAATTAATTAATGCAATTTCTATGTTATGAATTTGGTAAAATAGACTTCATTTTTGAATTTAGAATATAAAATATAGCTTAGGATGAAATTTTGGCTTTTTTCTGAAAACTTTCAATTTTTGATGAATAGTGAAACCACTAAGTGGTAGGTTAAAAACTGAATTTTGCATAAAACATAATTTTACCGCTTCTGTGAATGGAATTTCAAAAATCCGACAGACACGGTTAATATCAAGGACTAAAATGTGGTTCAATGAGATGAAAATAATTTTAGGTGAATAGTAATTATTTACTTTTTTTTACCACGGTTAATAGTAAATAGGGTAACTAAGGGTAAATATGATATTACTATTACCCTAACACATGTCCTAATTCTATTGGATAAGTGTAATTCGACCAAAAACAACCTTATGAATATAATATGACCATTTAGGTCCACATGGATTAGATTATGACATTTAATATTATTTTATTTAATGAAAAGTTAAAATAGTTAAAATCAAAGTTTAATAACTAAAACATTTTTAATATGGGGTTATACATAAGATAAATTCAACTATAAATATTCATTAGAAAGATAAAAAGATTTTCTACATAATGATATTTTATTTATAATTTTTAGACTTTAAATAAATTAATTTATTTATGACACAACGATGATGCAGTAATTACCCTTTTAAGGAAATATTAACATAATTGATGTTATAAATTCTCAAATGAATGTAATTTGAGACTTTTTATGAATTCCACTAATTTTCTAGGTTACTATGATATATTAGTGTTGATTTAATCAACTTGGTTCGAACATATAATTCTGTTATGATTTTCACAAAAATCATATATCAAATAGTGTCAAAATTGACACAAAATAGTTTTAAATCAAATATTATATTATTAATTGTTATTTTATTTCTAAAAATCTAAGGTTCAGCCAAATGACTTAGATAAGGATATATATATTAATAATAAACAATTTGGGGTTCGTTTTGCATGGTATAGTAAGTATATTAACCATATAGTGAAAGAAAACAAAAAGACACGGTAAAAGTTAAATTATTTAACTTAGAGTTAAATCTAATTGATAAGGTTAAAATAATACCCTAAACTTGTCTAAATCCTATTGGATGATAGGATTTCGACCCATCCCCACTTTCGCTTCGAAATAAGACCCTTTGGAACCATTATAATCCGATTTTGACTTTAATATAAAATAATATTTTGAGATATTCCTAAGGTGCCCCTCTCCTCCCTTATAAAAGGGTACCTCCTCCCCCACCTCCTCACACCAATTTGAGCACTCAAGCTCGGCCAACCCCTGCCAAAATCCCTTCTCCACTTCCCTAGAATAATCCTAGAGGTCCTGGTATTCTTCAAAGACCAATCATAGTTCCCTATGTGGAGGATTCAAAGAGGCGTTTCAAAGAAGTGGAGGTTCGGACACTTACAAAGCAAGTCAGACCTATGGTAAGGGAAATATCACAATCTCATTTTTATCCGAGATTGTTTATTCGTAAGTATTTACTGGGGTGTATTTTATCATCCACATCCATGTTTCATCAATATGTAATATTATTTCCATCCACTTACAATAGTTTAAATCCAATTTTTACCCTTCAGTGAGTTTTTAGTAAAGAATATGAAAGGAATCTTTTGTCGTTTTTTCGTACAAGGTACTTTTTGACTTTTCTGACAAAAGTACAAAGAATGTTTTTTTAACTTATAAGGTATAAATGGATTTCTAAAACATTATTTCCAAGAAGCTTCCTTTACAAGTATTCAAGTTTATTTTTAATCAACTTCTTTTAGTTTAAAATTGTATGACATGTTAAGAAAGGAAAAGTGTTTTTGAAGTAGAAAGGATATTTTCCTCAAGAATGAAGTTCAAGTATTTTATCAAAATTATTTTCCATCTATGATAATAAAAGGGTTCTATTTTTATCCCTATTATTACATGGATTTGATTATGTTGTGATGGAAATATTTTTATGAATTCCTTTATCTTATATGAATTGTTTTATGATGTCATGTTGTTTAAGAATCACATTTTTATTACATGGGTTACGCTATGATGTATGGATTATGATTATGTGGCACCCATCAGAAAGGATTCATTATAACATGGGTGGGACCTATATCTCCCTCCAATGCATTGGGTAAAGATTTTATATCTCATGAGATAGACATGGCTGGAATGGTAGGTTATACCGGTTCAGTGAAACAGGACTGAAATGAGGGTTACTCGATTCAGAAAGGGACTTTGTACACTAAGATAGTCTTGGCAATGAGTCTTGACTAACAAGAAATGATTCTCTATGATTATGTGTGAATGCCACAAAGTTTCATGTTTTACGTTATGATTATTGTGATTACATTTCACTGCCATGATTTACCCCATGTTATGAAATTATGATCTCTTTTGCAGGTTAAGATTTCCAAAAGTTATGTGCTTATGTATATGATGTGATTGATATTTCTTTTGTTTACCCTTACTGAGCATTTGAGCTCACCCTTTTATGTTTTCTTTTCCCCAGGATATAAAGAAAGGTTTTAGGTAAAAAAAAAGGAAGATCTTTATGGGAGATTTTGAAGATCTTTCACCACGGTTAGAAGATTATATTCCGAGTTTCCAAAGACACTAAACTATTACGATCCTTGTGTGTGTGTTTTTTGTTATGTACTAAGTATTCCGAAAATGTAATGTAATGTCCATGTACTTTAAGCTTTGGGTCTCTACAGTTGGTATCAGAGGAAAGGTTTAGTCAACCTTTGGAAACTAGGATGTGAGAACTTTAGTGAGATCCCTAGAGATATTTCTAAGGTATGTCTAGGGATGTCCCTAAGGTTAAGTATACGTATAGGTTATAGAACTAGAATTACGCTAACGATCATAGAATTAAACCTACGATGTTAGATATTGAAGGTACTCCCCCTTTATTATGTTGTTTTCCCTAGCATGATTTTTGCCTCTCACACTATTCTTTTTGGGTTTTAGACGATGGCTGGAACCCGAAGGAACCGTGTTGATCAATGCAATGGACAATGCAATGATTGTCCTCCTGAACAAACAAATGTTATGGGAGATGGAGTGAAAAATCTTATTTCTATACTTACACAAGCTATGAATCATTCTGGACTTCCAAATGATCAGAGAAGGGAACAATATTCTATTGAGTCCTTCATGAGGCAACGTCCACCTTCTTTCAGTGGGTCTTCTGATCCACTTGTTGCTGAACAATGGATCAGTACCACTGAAAAGATATTTTCAGTTCTTCAATGTTCTGAACATGATAAAGTCATCTTAGCAGTATATCGTTTGGAAGGTGAAGCTGATCAATGGTGGAATCTTATCAAGAATACAAGGCAAAGAGATGAAATTGAGTCCATGGAATGGGACGAGTTCAAGAACTTATTTTTCAATAAGTACTTCCCTCGTATTCTTCGAACAAAGATGGAGAAGGAGCTTCTTGAACTAAAGCAAAAGGATGATGAATCTGTTGGTATATACGAACCGAATTTTACAAGACTTGCAAGGTATGCATCTGGCATTATCATCCAACCTGAAAGTAATGTTGATCGATTTTTCAGTGGCTTAAAACCAATTCTTCGAAGGGCATTAGCTATAAGAGACTTCAGTAGGTATGAAGAAATTGTGCGTTGTGCTATCAAGGTAGAAATGGAAGTTGGTGTTACATATCCATCTCATGGTTTTGACAAGAAACGAAAGATGGAGTTCAAGGAGAAATCTTAGAATAATGGTGAAAAGAAGATGAATGTTTCCTTATGCACAAAGTGTGGAAAGAAGCATGGTGGAGATTGTCTTAATGGGACTAGAAAATGTTTTAAGTGTGGAAAAGAAGGTCATCGAGCAGCTGAGTGTCGAAGTAATGAAAAAAGGGTTTCTAATGATGTGAATAAAGCAAACACTGCAGAGAACGCACCACCAACACTTCAATGCTTCAAGTGCAAGGAAATGGGGCATTATGCTAATAAATGCCCTAATCCAAGGGTTAGTGATGATCAACATGAGCAACCACTGAAGGCAAAGGACAAAGGGAAGTCACATGCGATCACTATTGGCAATGTTGAATATGACAACGATGTGGTGGAATGATTAAGTGTTTATGTAATGGGATTCCAAAATAATGTTGTATCATTGAGTATTGCAATATTTATTGATGTGGTATTCAAAGTGATTGAGATATTTTTTGGAAATAAGATGATATGCGCATAATGAAGGGAAAACGAGAAAATGAAATGTTTAATAGTATTCATGAGCTCATGATTGATATAAGGACTAAGTGATATCATGGTTTGAGTATATAGAATTTTGAGGATTTTTGTATGTGGAAAGTGTTAACTTTAAACTGCATTCATGTTTTCACTAAGGTATTCAAGAGAATACATGATTAAGGACTTTGAATGTTTGTAATGTGACCAACAAAACATATCTTATAATATATGGGGATCAACGATGGTATTAAATCTCTGGTAATCGTTTTCACTATGTTATGAGAGTGGACTGCAGTATTATGGATAAGACTAAAGATTGAAATGGATTATGTTGGACATAAGTGAGTATTGTTTAAGGATAGAAGTTTTTTTTCGATATTATTGATGGGATGTTATAGTAATGTAGTTTTAGAAAAAGGACAACCTGCAGGACGGGCGACAGCCCATCGCTTCGGACAAGGCTGTGGGAATCGAACCCACAACCGAAGTGCGACTGGCCTTTATCGCCTACCACTGGCCTACAGGAAGTCCCTATTTAGTAGAAACTAGTTTTATTATATTAAGCAGTATGATATATGAAGTATAAGTCCATTTTAGGAACCATATGTGATTAATCTCACTATAGATCGACTTATGTATATAATTTTTGCTAACCTTTTGTTTGAGACAGATGGAGTGACCCGTCATTCTATCACATGATCTGCTAACACTTCACGAATAACAAATTCAACTTCATTTATTTAAGAAATGAAGTGGAAATTGTTCAAGGCATGAACAACAGTGAGACTGTACCAAAATAATGAAAGTATTTATTCTAATTCAAATTTTCAACTTTAGGGAAATGATCTTGAAAACCAAAAATGTTGTCCAAGTGATCTTATACCTGATGAATCAGATGGTACCTTAGATCGTCACAAATTTATGGATTTGTGATTACTGGATTTTCCATAGCCATGTTCTCTACCACTCTCCATCAGAACATGATGGTTAGATTTCTCTTCCATATCCATATTTTCACCTATGTGGAAACCCAGTGATTAGTTTATTTGGGTAATCGTTACATTTCATACTTTAGTTTTTAAAGCCAAGTTTTGGAATTCCTTTTTACGATGTGGGATTCTATTAAAGAAACTTTCAAATAGTAAACCATTTATAACCCCGATGAATTTCGAGGGCGAAATTCATTTTAAGGGTGGTAGAATGTAACAGCCCGCGATTTTATGAAAAATATTCTTTTTTATTTCATTAATGTCTTGTGTTGTATGCTACACCAAAAGGAGCTTGCACAACAAGCATCCCTGACATGCCTTGCATTACACGCAATCGCGACCTTCCTCGATAGCGTGTGTAGTACGCAATACCGAGTTTCACTAAACAACGATATGCTATTAAAATATTATTATAACTAGCCGTTATGAATAGTAATAACCACCTTTTAAAATTATAGAAATTTTAGCTCCCAAAATGGACTTCATTTTTGGATTCGGAGTATCGAATTTAGCCTAAGGTGAAATTTTGGTACTTTTCGGATAACTTTCATATTCTGATGAATAGTGAAAATTACTAAATTATAATTAAAAACAACTTTTTTAATCAAAATAATTAATAGTGATAAATTATTAATTTGAGTTGTTTTAAAGTATATTTAGAATATATTTTTACAATTTAATACAATGTAGGTCATTGGATGTAATTTCACATTTAAACCAGACATAATCAAGTGTCAATCTTTTGATAGATATTGTTTCTTAAAAACACGGTATTTGTTTTAACAGCGGGATTTAATTATAAAATTAATTAATGCAATTTCTATGTTATGAATTTGGTAAAATAGACTTCATTTTTGAATTTAGAATACGAAATATAGCTTAGGATGAAATTTTGGCTTTTTTCTGAAAACTTTCAATTTTTGATTAATAGTGAAACCACTAAGTGGTAGGTTAAAAACTGAATTTTGCATAAAACTTAATTTTACCGCTTCTGTGAATGGAATTTCAAAAATCCGATAGACACGGTTAATATCAAGGACTAAAATGTGGTTCAATGAGATGAAAATAATTTTTGGTGAATAGTAACTTTTTACTTTTTTTTACCACGGTTAATAGTAAATAGGGTAACTAAGGGTAAATATGATATTACTATTACCCTAACACATGTCCTAATTCTATTGTATAAGTGTAATTCGAACAAAAACAACCTTATGAATATAATATGACCATTTAGGTCCACTTGGATTAGATTATGACATTTAATATTATTTTATTTAATGAATAGTTAAAATAGTTAAAATCAAAGTTTAATAACTAAAACATTTTTAATATGGGGTTATACATAAGCTAAATTCGACTATAAATATTCATTAGAAATCTAAAAAGATTTCCTACATAATGATATTTTATTTATAATTTTTAGACCATAAATAAATTAATTTATTTATGACACAACGATGATGCAGTAATTACCCTTTTAAGGAAATATTAACATAATTGATGTTATAAATTCTCAAATGAATGTAATTTGAGACTTTTTATGAATTCCACTAATTTTCTAGGTTACTATGATATATTAGTGTTGATTTAATCAGCTTGGTTCGAACATATAATTCTGTTATGATTTTCAGAAAAATCATATATCAAATAGTGTCAAAATTGACACAAAATAGTTTTTAAATCAAATATTATATTATTAATTGTTATTTTATTCCTAAAAATCTAAGGTTCAGCCAAATGACTTATATAAGGATATATATATTAATAATAAACAATTTGGTGTTCGTATGGCATGTTATAGTAAGTATATTAACCATATAGTGAAAGAAAACAAAAAGACACGGTAAAAGTTAAATTATTTAACTTAGAGTTAAATCTAATTGATAAGGTTAAAATAATACCCTAAACTTGTCTAAATCCTATTGGATGATAGGATTTCGACCCATCCCCGCTTTAGCTTCGAAATAAGACCCTTTGGAACCATTATAAACCGATTTTGAATTTAATATAAAATAATATTTTGGGATATTCCTAAGGTCCCCCTCTCCTCCCTTATAAAAGGGTACCTCCTCCCCCACCTCCTCACAGCAATTTGAGCACTCAAGCTCGGCCAACCCCTGCCAAAATCCCTTCTCCACTTCCCTAGAATAATGCTAGAGGTCCTGGTCTTCTTCAAAGACCAATCATAGTTCCCTAAGTGGAGTATTCAAAGAGGCGTTTCAAAGAAGAGGAGGTTCGGACACTTACAAAGCAAGTCAGACCTAAGGTAAGGGAAATATCACAATCTCATTTTTATCCGAGATTGTTTATTCGTAAGTATTTGATGGGGTGTATTTTATCATCCACATCCATGTTTCATCAATATGTAATATTATTTCCATCCACTTACAATAGTTTAAATCCAATTTTTACCCTTCGGTGAGTTTTTAGTAAAGAATATTGAAGGAATCTTTTGTCGTTTTTTCGTACAAGGTACTTTTTGACTTTTCCGAAAAAAGTACAAAGAATGTTTTTTTAACTTATAAGGCATAAATTGATTTCTAAAACATTATTTCCAAGAAGCTTCCTTTACAAGTATTCAAGTTTATTTTTAATCAACTTCTTTTAGTTTAAAATTGTATGACATGTTAAGAAAGGAAAAGTGTTTTTGAAGTAGAAAGGATATTTTCCTCAAGAATGAAGTTCAAGTATTTTATCAAAATTATTTTCCATCTAAGATAATAAAAGGGTTCTGTTTTTATCCCTATTATTACATGGATTTCTTTATCTTGTGATGGAAATATTTTTATGAATTCCTTTATCTTATATGAATTGTTTTATGATGTCATGTTGTTTAAGAATCCAATTTTTATTACTTGGGTTACGCTATGATGTATGGTTTATGATTATGCGGAAAACATAAGAAAGGATTCATTATAAGATGGGTGGGGCCTATATCTCCCTCCAATGCATTGGGTAAAGATTTTATATCTCATGAGATAGAAATGGCTGGAATGGTAGGTTATACCGGTTCAGTGAAACAGGACTGAAACGAGGGTTACTCGATTCAGAAAGGGACTTTGTCCATTAAGATAGTCTTGGCAATGATTCTTGACTAACAAGAAATGATTCTCTATGATTATGTGTGAATGCCACAAAGTTTCATGTTTTAAGTTATGATTATTTTGATTACATTTCACTGCCATGATTTACCCCATGTTATGAAATTATGATCTCTTTTGCAGGTTAAGATTTCCAAAAGTTATGTGCTTATGTATATGATGTGATTGATATTTCTTTTCTTTACCCTTACTGAGCATTTGAGCTCACCCTTTTATGTTTTCTTTTCCCCAGGATATAAAGAAATGTTTTAGGTAAAAAAAAGTAAGATCTTTATGGGAGATTTTGATGATCATTCACCACGATTAGAAGATTATATTCCGAGTTTCCAAAGACACTAAACTATTACGATCCTTGTGTGTGTGTTTTTTGTTATGTACTAATTATTCCGAAAATGTAATGTAATGTCCATGTACGTTAAGCTTCGGGTCTCTACAGAGTATCTAAATGTGGTCATGGATTGTGACCGAAGTGTTCTTGGAATGATTCAAGGTATGGTCTAGGTCTACTACTAGCTGCCTTATTAACAGACATAAGTAACAATCATTTCATACTTCCATGAATCTTGTTCAAGACCTTGGGTTTCCGGTTAAACTGAATACTTGACCATTAAGCCTCGAGATACCTTTGTAAGGAGACTCGATAATCACACTTACACTGACAATGTGATCTGACCCTTGAGGTGAGAGTATCGGTTGGAACCTCTCTGTGGCAGTTTCGAGGCCATACGACATTAGTTTGTGTATGGAATGGACATAAATAGTTCATTCTCAGATTGACTGTATTAGTAAAAAAGTATGTGGTTTATCTTCAGCGTTGGAATGGGGACTTCCTAGTTCAATGAAAAAGGAATCCTAGGCCGCATAGGATAGATTAATTGATATGTGGTTTCAGCCGATCACTCTTGAGTCGGCCATCCTTACCCTCATTGAAGCATGAGTTTTTAGTTTTTAGTTCCCAACAGGAGTGGCAGAGTGTGGGGATATCTTTTCAAAATATGCTTCCAGTTTTACCTCCCGGATGGGAGAGGGAATTGTTTTTTGGCTGCGTACCACTAGAGATTTGTACAAGATTTCTCGAGGGTAGCGGCACCCTAGACAGCTTTGATGAATAAGGGGGGCCTTAACTGTGGACGGAAAAGTGTTACCAGATCTTTCAGGAGATGAAACAGTGAAGATAGGTAGAGTTCATCCTAGAATCTGACCTTGAGATAGTTTGTACTCTTGGGAAGGAGAACATGGTAGCAGGCGCTCCTAATAGGAGGTCTGGTCTACAACCGCTGAGTGAGGAATCCGACCAGCTAGTCGTGATGTTGATATCCTTCATGGATAAATATGGAGTATATTAACTACAGTTTATGACTGTCACTCCCCCAATTCTTCATAGAATTCCGAAGGCACATCTTGGGACATTGACTACGAAGCCCGACGTGTTCATATATCCTCAGGATGGTCTCTTGAAGGATTTTCTCAAGGTTGGGAGAACGTCTTCCTATTTAGAGGATGAAAAATAGTACAAGTGACGCTTTGGGAGGAGGTTATGAGGGAGATCCATATATCCAATTTCACATTACATCCTGGAGTGGAGAAGATGTACCAGAACCATCAGCGTAAGTATTGATGGCTAGGGATGAAGGAAGTATTGGCAATGTTTGTATCACGATTCCTCGTTGGTTTTCATGTCATGACGGCATAGTGCCGATAGAGGTATTATGCCAACAGGAGATGAAGACCCTTGTTTTACAAGGCGGGATAACATGTCTTCCTATGGGTCTCACCCCGATGAGGTTTACGGAGATTTGGCTGGGGAAACAAGATATCTCCGGTGTTCATCAGAAATTTCTGGGCACTTAGTAGAGTGGGCGAGGTGGCATTCCATCAATCTCATTCCCCACAGATGCAATGGATTCATAAAGACTTCCATGAGTCATAGATGAGGAGATGGGTGCATGATCCATCAAACGTTATCAACTAGGGAGAGTTTATCATTGAAAATGGGGTGAATTTTATGGAGTTCCCGGTGGAGATAAAGGATCAACAAGATATTTTCCTTCATGGATGGATGACCCCTCTGATGCAAGATCATTGGCAGCACATCGACCTATAGGAGAGCGCATGAGAGCGGGAGGCACCAATTCGTGCTCAGTACCATCATTTATTTGATTTTCTTTTATTTTGGCTTTTGTGGATTCAAAGTCATATGGTGGAGTGAATGTAATGTCCCGGAATATCTGTATAATGTTTTTAATTATATGGAAATATTTCGAGACTGTGAAATCTGACGACATGTGATTCTGAGGCCTAGATTGCCCGGAATGATCCGTCGAAGTTTTGTTAAGCTCAAATTAGCTCACGAAAGTAGTTTTCTTGAAAAAGAGGAATAAATCATAAACGATTACCTAGATCCAAATTTTGAGGGCACCGTTGCATTCAAGATAGCGAGTT
This sequence comes from Viscum album, assembly GCA_963277665.1. NCBI lineage: Eukaryota > Viridiplantae > Streptophyta > Magnoliopsida > Santalales > Viscaceae > Viscum > Viscum album. The sequence goes on from CAUJRU010000001.1 coordinate 5,051,723, forward strand.
TACCCTAGGCGCAACTTATGTTTAGATGGCGTAGGCCTCCTGTGAGAAAACCCAAAAATGGAATAACAGTAATTAAAATAATTAAATGATGTTATTTTACTTTTCAAATCCTTATAACTCATGAATGGTGACTCAGATTAAAAATCGGATACCACCGCTGAACTCATTAGAGTATGCTATCCTTAGATTGATTGGAAAATTGGTCAGCGCGGGCCACCAGTGAATGATAATTTTTGGCCGTAAATGAAATAATTAACTAACAATTATTTTATGGTAAAATCTATATCTTCTAAACAGTATCTCGGATTGGAAATATGAGAGTACCGTTGTGTTTTTTGGGGTGTGTTCTCCTTAGGTGGAGCCTAATGACGACCGGTACAGGTCGAGGATGAATGTAATTAATTTATTGAACTTTTTTCATGTACGTTCAACAAATGCATGAGAATATTTTTTTAACTTTTTAACTATTGCTCAGATTAAGAATTTGAGGGCACCATTGAATCCACAATGTCGGGATTCACTTAAGGGAGGCTTTACTTTGACTGTAGTAGGTCTGGAGGAAAAGTCATGTTTTGTGACTTTTTATAGGAATTGAAATGAAATGATAATATTTTTTTTCATATCCTCCAACGGAGAAGAGGTGTGTGGGTTCAGCGATGTGTCAAGACAATATATGGCTCTACATGCTAAGACTAAGTGATGATGCCGTTGGGGAATTAGGATGGTTCTTAATTTATGAGCCTCCATTAATTCCCCATGTCGTTAATTACCCTCCCCCTATCCCATTTATATGGATATTGGGGGGAGGTATCGGTACATCCTTTCCAAGAAACGAAGTGCTGAAGGAGCACCGTCATGCCATTGCACGCTACAATGACACAAAGCCGTTGGATTCATCAAAATGGCTAGAATCGGCCTACTATAGGGGACGTGTGGCATGCCATTGCACGCTACAATGGAGTAAAGGAGGTTGCGGCTCGATAGCCGCAGCGACTGGAGGAAGGCGGCCGACACACCAGGCGGCCGCAGGTGACGGTGCGGCTCACTGTCATGCACTGCTGGAGAAAGGACCAGCATGCCTTTCGGCCATGACGGAACCGATAGGAACAGCCCCAGTGGGTCCCACATTCCACATGGAAACCCAAAGTGACGTCGTCACTGTTATGAAAACTGAACGGCCGAATCCATTCGGGAAAACCGGGTGGTCGCTCCACGGGTGGCGGCTTGGATGGACCCACTAGTGGGTCGCACCTCATGTGGTCAGGCTCCCACCCATGCTAACTAATTTCCTCCCAGTCTGCTACCCTACCATGTTATTACCCTCCCAGGACGCTGCCCTATGGGGCTGCTGCCCTATCGGGCCGCCGCCTTCCTAGGTCGTCGCCCTACTGGGCCGCCCCTCGCGGGACGCACCCTTTACGGGCCATGCTTCCCCTTTGTGGGAAACCCCATTGTGGGTCGGGATTCCCCCTTTGCGGGTCGGGCCATACCTCGGCCTAGTGGGCCATGTGTGTCACGATCTAGCACAAACCAGGCCTGGTCGACTCAGTATGATCGGGTCGGACCCCACAGGCCCAAAATCACTTAAAGGGCCTTATCATGAGAACCAGACACCTGTTTGACGAACCTTCTGTAGAGTTGTGATCACTGGAGCGAGATATTCCTTTTGAATTACTCCATGAGAGTTTATAAAAAACATGGAGTATGATCGGGTTGGATCACACCCGAATCCAATCGGGCCCTCGGCACTGAAATGCCAATAACGCATAGACCGTGTGTCAGATTGATGCACCGTCTATTGAGTTGGAACCTTTATGACATGGAGAATCTTTGGGTAACATCATTGTGAGGATTAATTCTCGTTGAAATATGACCAATGGCTTGGGGAGTGCTTCTCCTTAGCGTGCTACGTATGGAACCCTGCGACTAGCTGAGACGTGATGACTGCTGACTTTTCTACTCCGAGTGACTCGACAACCTTGTGAGTATTACCTCTATGTGATGAAAAAGACCCACAGTGGGGAGTGCCTCGGTGTGATGCGACAAAAACACGGTACATGACATGAGGAGTACATCAGTATGACATGATGGGGAGTGCCTCTATGTGACGTGACAGATCCATGGTGAGGAGGGCCTCTATGTGATGCGGCGAGACCACAGTACTCGACAGGATGAGTACCTCAGTAGTCCATGGTTAGTGGGAAGCGCTAATGTGTTACGCGACATACACACTATACTCGGTAGAGAAAGAGTTCTCTAGAAGCTGAGGTGTTCAACGTTGTGACTGGGGATGTTTCTTGTTACTATCCTTAGAGAATCTCGTGGGTGGCTATCAACATTCATAGCTATCCTACGTGTTCTAGCATCATAATTCTTTTTCTCTGAGTTGTATTCCAGGTTTGAGCTGAGGCTGTATTTGAACTAAGTCTTTTACCTATGTGGTACTTTTAACAGTGTGGTACTTCTATATTCATGGTGTTACCTCTGTGGTACTTCTACCTTCATGGTGTTACCCTTATGGTATACATCCCTCGTGTATGAGATGAGTATATATCAATAACATAGGTATATGTATGGGCATATCCCTAAGTAGAGTTGATGTCTTTCTTTGTGGGTTTTCCATTGTTGAACTTTATGAGACTCATGTGGTCTGAGGGTCCCTATTGAGTATCGTTATACTCACCCTTACATGGGCTTCGCCCGCACCTTGTGATGTCTTGTGATGATAACATACAACATTGAACAAGGATGAGGGAGCCAGGATAGGATGGTCCTTGGAGGTGGACCATTTGGCGTTATGTGATGCCTGGACTAATGATAGTGAGTTGTACCTACCCCTGATGTATGATCCGTGGTGGACATTCCATGCGGTTCTTTTCACCTTTTCAGTTGTTTTGTACCTTTCATTTGTACTTTTACTTTTTTAGTTGAGCTTGTATTTCGGAGACTTTTCTTTCAGAACTATTTTACTACAGTGGTTTACTTCACTGTTGCTTCTTGTTGTGTACTCGGACCGTGTGTTTTTATAGGCTTAAAAGAAAATTCCTTCCTTTTTTAGGGAATATGAATTTTGGTTCTAGTTGTCATCCCCTGGCCTAAGGAAGGCAGGCTTGGGGTAGTCATGAAATGGCCCCCTGGGGACGAGTCATGATAAAGACATAATTTTTATATGATGCAGACATTAATTTAATATTAAAATAAAAAATAGAACATATTATTTATAAATAAATTGCTTTTAATGTATAATTTTTTTTTAAAAAATAAACAATGAAATGGATTCAGATGAACATAATTAGATTATTACTAATTTATGAGAAGTAATGATAGAATAAAATAAATTTTGAAGAAAACCAACCCTTTTAAATGCCTAAAAAATATAGTTTTTATTAAAAATAAGTATTGTAATCTATTAAATAGAATATGAATGCTTTATAAAAAAATAATAAATTCACTAAAAATTAAATTTTATATTATATTTACTAAAATGATATCTATTTTATTATTTTTTTTCAATTTAATAAAATTATTTATTATATTTTCTCATCAAAATCTATAAAATCTATCATTTAGGAAAACATATTTTTGAATAATTAAATGAAATTTCTTAATATTTAGTTATCATTTACAATGTATTCATCAATAAATATTTATTTATTTGGATCAATATATATATTTCAATATGTGGTTACTCCAATTCATACCTTCTTATTCAACAACTTTGTTATATTAGTCATATTTAAAAAATAATATTTCATGGATTTCTTATCTTCAGTGATTCATATCATATATTCTATCAATAATTGCATTTAATTTAAAATAACTAGATTTTAAAAATTTAATATCAACAACATTTTAACATTTTCACCATATATTTAAAATATTATGCATACATAATGCTAAATCATTGAATTAAACAACCTCAAAATTGTATTTTTCTCGCTGTTTCTTCATCTGATCATACAAATCGATAATTCCTTATTCTATTTACGGTGTTATTGTATTTATTTCATCATGAATATCATTCATTAATTCTCATAGAGGCACTATAGTTGAGTTATAGAGATTTTAAATATCATCCTTGTAAGTTTTGATCTTCATAGTGGCTATGGAGAGGGAGCATGAGCATTGTAGAAAAATTCACAGTTTATTAAATAGTTATAGTAGTGCTGGGGTTAAACTGGGTGTAATTTGTAGGCTATAGAGAGCTATGTGAAAAGATGGTCGAATAGGTGTAATGAAAAGTGGTTCCATTTAAGATATGAAGTAATAGTGTTCCATATTGTAAAATACCACATCAAAAATATATTGTTTTGGCCACTCTTTCACTACCATGTAGTAGTGAAGTTTGTAAGGGTATATATAGTCACCATAAGAATCTAATTCACATACCCATATGATCCATGATTAAACAATGCTCTAGAATAAAATCATGTGTGTGATTCCACAATTTACTAATTTATTCATGTGATTGATTTCATGATATCTAGTTGATATAAAGACCATATATTTTCCGAAAAATAGAAAATTTTATTTCTATAAATCCCATAATGTTGATATTTATGATTCATTAAATAAATTTTTTTTAGACATCCTTTTTCCACAAAATTATATTCTATATTTTTATTCCCAAAATCACATTTTAAATGTTATTTATGGATATATTAAATAATAAAAAAATATTTGCAAAAAATAATCTCATAAACTCTAAAATTTATAACATAAATTAATAACGAATGTTTTTTTAATATTCATAACAAATCCTATAAAAATTTGACTCATGAATAACCTTATATAGGAAATATAAACATTTATCCCAATATAATCACACCCTTTGAATATTTGTACATCAAATACAATAAAAACACCAAAACTGCACTTCTAGATATAGTGATAAAACCAAAAAATTATATTAATTGAATTCATATAAACCAATGTGACCTGGAATTTACCCTCAAGGACATAAATAATGAATATTATATTTTAAATCTATTACCAAAAAATGACCATTTAAGAGTTTGTTTTAATTGAATTTTTAAAATCTCTTGTATAAAAAATAATAATGGCATCAGGATAGTATTTTTTTCCACAATACCCAACTTCTCTTAACCATTATATTAGGTCAATGAAATTATCTATATGAAACCCTTGAATACATAACTCATTAAACAAAATTATTGATAACTATAAGAAAATGAATCATTAGAAGGGTGTTATGAAATTCCCAATAAGGGTAAATATAAGGATTAAAAATTGAATGTTGTCTATGATAAAATGATGTTTATAATGGTATGAAGATATAATTAATGTGAATTTACATAACCTAAGAGAAATCATACCCATAAAAATTAGATCATCAAGAACGAATCACAAAATAAGTATTTAATGCAGGAAAGAGTCCTATGAGTCAATAATCATTAGCCATATGATATCAATTTTGATAAAATGAAATTTTTATGACCCATACCATGAATTATGATACCATGTTAGTAACATGGAATAATATCTTCAAAGAAGCGTAATCGAACCCTTGAAAATTGGAATTACATTACATTCAACTTACCACATAATTTTTTGGCGAACATAATCCTTTCACAATGAATTGGATAGATATAATGGGGATCACATGGAATATAATGATCCATACAAAGTATCAACCCATCTTATATTTAACAACAATGGGACTCAACCCATAATTTAATGAGATATAATGGGTCTCAACCTATAAATTCTTGAGATTCTATGTTGTTAAACCCATCATATAAGATGTATTGGGATCACTAGTGACATATAATGATGTTTGACCCGTTATATGAAATTACCAAGAAACATGACATAAATATATTACATAGATATTTTACCTCATCATAAAATTCATAGATGAATACATTATTCATTAATCTACATTATTAAACCATGTAAAAGGAACAAGTCGATGAGAATTCACTTCAAACAATGAAAATCTATATACATAAAAATTAGGATGCTGTCATTAAAAGATATCCCTAGTGGGGAATAAGACACATCAAGGGTTGTCGATACTGGTAAATTAAAATGAAATTAAAAGTCCATTAAGAACATTCTTGGGGAAAATAATATTATAACATTTAAAAAAAGTTATGAATAGAAAAAAAGTATATATATTCAATGAATTCATTTATTTTAATATAACTATATAATTATATATTTAAAATATCACTTTAAATAATTGAAATTATAGATGAAACATTCATTCATGTTGTAAATATTAAATAAATCTCTATTTTTAAACATATTGGAAATGGATTCAAAATATTCCATTAGAAATGTGTTATAAAATATTAATTATAATATATTATAAAAAATGGTCAAATATGATATAAAATTTATTTATCAGTTATTTTATGTAGTGAATTAGATATTATATATTCTCAGATATTATATATTCTTAGATAAATATTCAATACATTACATAAAAACTATTTTAAATACTATAATAGATTATTATCATTGGGGTTGAGGTGCATAATTTTCTAATTTGGTGAATGATATTTTTATCACCCATAATGATATTCCAATTTAGTACTCTTCCAAAATATGACCTACTTAAAACCCTTCTTCATTACATGGGGAATGGTAACATAAAAATAGGTGAAATCATGTTCTAAGATAGATTAAACTAGATATATATCAAAATATTACATGAACATAATGTTATAAGAACAATAGAATAGATTGTGAAAACAATACCCTACATATTAAATATCATAATTTTGAGTCATGGATTAAATTTTTGTAGTTAGTAAGACATGAATTATACATGAATCCCATAACATTATTTATTAGATCATATTATTGGAATAATAAATTGTTTTGTTCTATAGACATAAAATTATAACATAGTGATCATTTTTAAATAGATATTGGTTCACTAATTATGTTATGGATATGAAAATTGGACCTCATATAAACTTATGGATATTTATATATGTCCACTCAAAACATTGTGGAAATGAAACAAAGGTCCAAAAATAACACTATGAATGAATAATTACATTAGAACGTATCATTGTGAATATGTAATTAGGTTCACACATTACATTTTTACTCATATGTTATCCATCATTACCCCAGGAATTTGAGCGAAACAATGATCCCACCCATAAAATAAGGAAATTGATTTGAATTTGATCCATATGATAATAAAACAATATATATCACAATGCATGAAATGATTTTTTAAAAAGCAATCACCATATGAGAACTTCTGGAAATGTAATGGGATTAATAATCATTTCATCCAGTTATTTTAGAATAACCCATGAAAAAGAAGTGGGTGTCATAATAAATTTTTCATTGTGTACCCCATGGAGGTTTAATGTGTTTCATTAAAATATTTTCATCATAAAACAATCAGAAAAAAATAACTATAGTATCTTCAGTCTGTATCTCTAGGAAATAATTATTTATTTCAACTGGTGTCGTCTTAGATGGAAAATATTTTTTATGTGTCATTTGTAATATTTGATGAGGAAAATAAATTTTTATTGCAATTAAAAATTTTAAAATAAAAATATATTAAATATTCAAGAATTCCAGTCAATTCAAAATTATATATAAATTTTAAAATTGAATCCTTTAAAAATAATTTAATAAACATCTGGTGGAAAATATACCTTAGTCATTGGAGAATCATTTTCAAAAAAAAACATTTTAAAATATTTTTCAATGAACACAACTATTAAAAATATAAAATAATATAAAAAAAATCATGGTAAAATAAATTTCAGTTCATGTAATACACTTTAAAAAAATTGATTTCCACTATTCTATAAAATACAAAAAATAATTGATTTTAATAATTCCTGATGATTAATTTATGAAATTTATTTAAAAAGAAAAAAATGTGTAAATGATTCCTCAAAATATAATTTTAATAATCTTTAACCATTTTTTAATTTTTTATTAAAAACATGGGTGTGGATAAAAAAGTTATTTCAAAAAAAGATATAAATAAAGATGATTTTTATAAATTTTTATTCTGAAATCATGAGTATATAATGAGAGTAAAACAAACGAATACATGTATTATAATTAAATAACCATATTATTAGAAAATTAATGAATTTATTTAGTGATAAATAATATTATTTCATCATTGGAAGCATACACAGAAACAATTCGGATAAACAACGAGATGTAATATAAAACTATTACCACATTGGTAACATTGAATCATTTCCTACATGACATAGATATCATAAAACTGATATACAATCCTTGTATTTTAAATGGGGACAAATATATAAGGTATTCATGGATATTTTATGAACCACATAGATGAACCGAGTGGTGAACATAGATTGTATCTCATTGATTTAAAAAGTGATATGGAAATCCATTACCACTTTAGTAATCATTTGAATCGTAAGCCTTGATAAAGAAAAAAATCAAATAAAAATTTGAATATCATGAGAATGTGGGTATGAATGATATAACATGTCAATTAATTATAATAAACACCCCAAAAAATTAATTAGTGTTGAATTTGAAAATGTCTCCCAAAATTAAATTACACCATAGAAATCCCTTATGTTATATCTATAATTCCTACATAGAAGTTATAAAATTTTATATAATGAATATAAGTTAATTTTAAATCTATTAAAGAACCCTAATTATATATTTCATAACATATATTTCTATATTTTGACAATATATTACATTTTTATTATCAATTCAGTTTTAAAATAACATATATGGTAATAACAGCTTTATATTTCATATGTGTTTGTATTTTTTATTTTCAATAATATTACTTTGATAATGGTTACAACATCTCAAGAATAATTATCATGAATTAATTATCATATTTTCATTAAAAATATATACATTTAATAATAATTAGGAATTATGGTTTTGATAAATAATTTACATTCTCATAATTGAGATGAGAAGTCTTAATATATCATTTGTAACCTTTCCATTTTTTAATTATCATTTTGGAAAAAAGAAGGTGACAAATAATATTTATATATGTATCATATTACAATAAATGAAATGTAATTTATTGTAATATTCATAAACATATAATCTATTTTTGTGGTTATTTAAATTGAGTGTCAAATTTCTTCATGATTGCGGTGGTCCAAACATTAACGAATGACTCTGTAATCATCAAGTGGGAGAAAAGTTATGAAAAAATATATATTATATTTTAATAATGAAAAACATTTCATTTTTATAATAATTATTTCATATATGTTATATATATTAATGAACTTTTCCTTATTATATTCCATGGAATGATATAGAAAAAATGGCTCACATTGCTTCGTGAGATTGTAATCAACCGTATAATAAACAACATTATCATATCCCCTAAGAAAATTGAAATTAAAAAGATATAGATATGATGTAATGATTCCCAAGGTAAATTTATTTTAGAAATTATATATATATATATATTATAATACCCAACCGTTAGTGGTGGTAATGGAACAAATAATGAGATCAGTTCACAGTGAAGTCTGTCGTACTCAAAAATAATGACTTCACAACCCATTTAATTTATTTGGGTATAGTTTTATGTGATGAAATTAATCTAATATCATATAATTATATGTAAAATATTTACATTATTATATAATAATTCTATAATAATAATTCAAGGAGGTGTAGGATAAAATAAAATAAAAACCCATGTTGAAGAATTTAACAACATCCTCGAGAAACCTCCTTAGGATTTCCCCGAAAGCCTTACTATGTTGGGTTATATCCAAAAATAATTCTTATACGATAAGAGTATAGAAATATTTTTTCAGATTTCTTTATTTACTGTGAGATCCAAAAGTGTTATAATGTGTGAAGAAGGGAGTGGAGGCGTGGCCTTTTATATGAGAGGTGGGTGGCACACATGTATCCTTTTCAAAAGAAAAAGGTGTACTAACATTTTTCACAATAAAAACGTTTCAAAAATGTAGAATTCATGATAAATTTAAATAATTGGGTAAAATTATATCCATTAAAACAGATAAATACAAATTTTATGTCATTTTAACTACTATATTTTTATTTTAACCCCTGGTAAACACATTTTTAGGCACATCAAATTTTTTACTATTATAATATTCATTATGGTCCAAAATTATGTTAAAATTATTTTTTTATATATTTAATTATTATTTTAAATATGTAATCCATTTTTCAAAATTATACACACAAAATTGGAAATATTTAAATTAAATTTAATCCCATAGACTCTATAAGAAACAATATTTTCAAAGTGAAAAAGATCAATAGTAAACAATGTTTTTATACCAGAATTCAACAAGAAAATAAATATAATAAACTTAATTGGATTAATAGATATATAATTTCACTAATTTAACTTTACAATCCTTAAATAATAATTTATCATCATAAATAATTTAAAAAATTATGTTTTCAATTAACATTAATTATATTTCACTATTTTTCATAAGATTAATCTCTTCATAAAATAATCACAAATTCACCGTATGATAATTTTGAAAAAATATTTCAAAAATGAATAATATTTTATCAAATTAATTTTGGAAAGTATTAAAAACTTAATTATATTATTGTTCATAAAAATAATTAAAAAGAACAATTTTGGAGAAAATAATATATATAAAAAAACATGGAAGAAATTATGTACTTTTTTATTTATATGATTTATTTATATAAAATTATTATACATTATATTTAAATATTAAATATTACTATTCATAGTTGTATGTTTTATGTCTTGGTTATAGGGGTTGTGTTTAAATAATATTTCTCTATTTTATTGAAACATAATTTCATGTATCCAATGCTAATCCCAGTGTTTTGTGTAATAAAATATCAAATCAGTTTTTTCTATAAAGATATAAATATATGAAAAAATATTTAGAGAAAAATAATTTCTAAAAATCACAGGTTTTTACATTCCAACAAACATATAATGAATGTATCCTATGAAATTTGCAACATTGGTTCCATTAATTGAGGATAATTCTACCTCATTACATGCTCATGTTCCAATGTAACATCTTCACATTAGTGGTTTTATCACAAAATAATAACCAGTTTAGTGGCCTTGTTTGGTAGAACATTGTATACTCAATCCATAATATCTATTAGTTGTTTATTGTAAAAAATGACTACATCAAGTAGTAAGAACTCTATGTTCAATACATCTGATAGATCATGTATTTACTTGAATAAGAGTGATATAAATCTTACACTATGTACATAAGAGAGTTTCAGTGAAAGATCCAAATGATATGATACTATCCAAATTCGATGAAATATTTTAATGGGATCGATATATATATAGGTCATATTTGACCCTTTATTCATACAAAAAGAAATATACCAAATGAAATTATTAGCATCCTTAAATTCTGGATGACATCGATGATTATAAACATAACATTTCTACCAACATTTTGAAGTCCATAATTGTTGTTGAATGGATCAAACATTCCTTTCCATATCATCAGCTACCTTGTGTCTCTATGTGTTTCTTTTTAAAAATTCATTCCTTTATGTGTGAATAGATTCCTAATGTTTCATCTAAATGATCGAGTGAAATATATTGTTGGATGGAAATTAATAAATATATAGGTGTGATCCCACCTCATATTTAAATTCATTAAAAAAAAGATAATATATAATTCTGTAGTTCTTGAATTGTTCTCTTTGTGATGATACTCAACTATATATCAAGATCATGATGAATACTTCACTATGTTTTCAATGTAATCATCAGATCTTGATTAGATACAATTGAATGGGGTACTCCATGAAACCATACTCCTCTCTTAATGTATATCCTGAAAATCTCATCCTAATATTCTATGATAAAGATGAAGAGGGTGACCTTGTACAATTATCAACAATAATTGATGTATAATTATTCCTTAGATGTTATGTGGAATATGATGAAAAAACCCATGGGGATTTCCTCGCATTCCCTTTCTCGTATGGATAATGGATGTGGAGTCTTATTAAACCATTTTCCCCTTCACTTTAATTTCAAACATACAATAAATTTGGATATATACATATGAATATCAATATTTATATTGTCTAACTAGAATTAATACTTCATATAGACCATTGGAAGGTGTTATACACTTTTCACCATTCATTTGTTGGTTCAAGCTAAGCAGCATTTCAAGAAGAAACATGTTATAGTGAATCATACATGTTATCCTCTTTTTCAAAACCATATTAATAAAAATAGTTTGAAATTACAATAACCCATAATGTAATTAGCATCAAAGATAGTAAAACTCTAGTGGTTACCAATGGATTTAATCATATTTATATAAAAACAAATTCCTTATCCAATCGAAGGGTTGGTATCTACATTATTATCTATTAAAATACACCTAATTATAATTAAATCACTAACGTAATACCTTATTAGGATTTTTTATGAAATTGTTCTTATGATCATCCAAAAAATTATAAAACTATGATGGAATACATAACTATTATGTTAATATTATAGGGATATGTATATGCTTCCAAAAATAACATAATAATTTGACATTTTAGGACTCTTTCAACCCAAATTCAATTGTGAAAATAATTCTATTGAACAATCCTTATATATTTCATGATTTACATTACATAACTCAGAAATTCCCATATACAAATACTATAATCATTACTCCTCATCCTTAATATATTGACAATGATTCGTCATATTATTCCTTGTACATCCTCCTATAATATGGCATTAATATTCTCATTATCGTCAAAAGAAAAACCACAACTCATATAACATTTCTGATTCTCAACATGATAATTACACTTAGGAAATTGAAATCCATAATTTTAATATGTTCGAATTTTAAAACATTCAATGGTTGATGATACATTAGGGATACCATTATTATTATCATTTTTATTAACTGAACTATTAAGTTTCCTTTTGAAGTTATTTTCTTCGTGTCCATATTTTCGTTAATCATATAATAATATGATACATTTCTAATATTAGTCAATGTTGTAATTTTCATCTTCATGAAATGTTGGAAGTTAAATATTCTTTATTCTATGTTCATTACCAAAAAACATTCACAAAACATCATATATTTCTTATTTAATGATTTAGGAATCTAACTAAAGTTCACGTTGCTAATAATATGTCATGATAGCTGGTTAAGAATAATCACATTATTAATATGTCTATTTATAATCAATTTAGGTTTCACATAGTAATCAAATATTACATTAGGTTAATTTTTAACTTGATTCCGTATATTTCCATCCATAGGCTCAAACAAAAAATTGTGTTAGAAAAAATATTCATAGTGGGAAATCACATAATTACAAAAAAAATAAATCATAATAAGTCTAAACCATGGCAAATTTTTTTAATCTATGATTCCATATGTTTATTCTATTCAATTAATAGTCGTCATCTATTTAAATCCTTCATGATGGTTCGTACTCCTCACGGGGAAGGCGTGACACGCTTGGTTCATGGTGGGGCACCCCAGTGGGAGTTGAGCGTTAACCATTCCCACATTTTTTCGAGTACCACTAGACTTGGACACTATACATATTATGCATTGGGAGATTCAAAACCATTTTCCTAGTAGGGGAACATGCGGAACACTCTAGGAATGGCTGGTCCCCCATTGGGAGTCGAGCATCAACCTTTCACACGTTTTTCCCAGGGGTTGTTAATTGAGTAGTACCTACTGGTTGTACCCCTTGCTCTCCATGGGAACTAAACCAGGATCATGTACCATTAGACTCAGACACTATTTATATTATGCATATGGCGATTCAAACCAATTTTCCTAACAGGGGAATGTGTGGGGCGCTCTGGGCATGGAGGGGCCCTCCTAGTGGGGGTCGAACGTTAACCTTTCAAACATTTTACCTATGAGGTGTTAGCCGAGTGGTACCCTCTGGTTATACCCCTCACTCTCCATGGGAACTGGCCCATGATCGACTCCCTCTAGACTCAGAAACCGTGCATATTATGCACAAGGCGATTCAAATCCATTTTCCTAGCTTGGGAACATGTGGTGCGCTCTGGGCATAGAGGGGTCCCTAGTGGGAGTCAAGCGTTAACCATTCACACTTTCTCCCAAGGGTTTTTTGCTGAGTGGTACCAACTAGTTGAACCCCACTCTCTCAATTTCATCATTCCCATGATAGATTCCGGTTAGACTCGTACACTGTTCATATTATACAAAGGGCGATTAAAATCCATTTTCCTAGATGGGGTACATGCGGCACACTCTGGGCATGGAGGGGCCCCCATAGAGGGAGTCGAGTGTTTTCCTTTTACATGTTTTTACAATGGGGTGTTATCCGATTGGTACCTTATGGTTTTTCCCCACGTTCCCCATGGTAACTTTCCCATACTCGAGTCCCGTTAGACTCAGAAACCGTGCATGTTATGCATAGGGAGATTCAAATCCATTTTCCTAGTTGGGGAACATGTGCCACGCTCGGGGCATGGTAGGGCCCCCCATTGGGAGTCGAGCGTTAACCATTCACATGTTTTCCCTTCCTCTCTATGGGATCTAGACCAGGATCAAGTCCTGCTGGACTCATACACTATAAATATTATACATAGGTTGATTCAAATCCATTTTCCTAGCTGGGGAACATGCGGCGCACTCTGGACATGGGGGAGCCCCTAGTGGAAGTCGAGCATAAAACGTTCACACTTTTTGTTGTACCCTTCTCTCTATATGGAAAATGGAATAGGCTCAAGTACCACTATAATCATACTCTGTGCATATTATGCACAGGGCAATTAAATGCCATTTTCCTATCCAGGGAATGTGTGGTGCGGTTTGGGGATGGCGGGACCACCCAGTGGGAGTCGAGCATTAACCATTCACACATTTTTGGTAAGGTCCAAGGAGTATGATCCCATAAGGGGTGCAGTAGGGTTAATTTTACCCTATTTACACCTTTCATTCCCTTATCTCCGGTGGGCCTCATTTCCTTTCTTAACGCTCTCCCGGTGAGCTCATAGTACGGTGGTTGTGATTCAGGTTGCTCTTAATGATTCGGCTTAGATCTGGTGCCGTGGGTTTATTATGAGGAGTTGTGGATTCCCTCGTGGCTACGTTCATGTGGGATCAGATCTGGTAGTGTGAGGTTTTTCTTACTGCAGCGAGGTGTGATCTTCCTCAGCGAGGTCTCTGGCAATAGTTTGGTTCTTCTGCAACACGGTTCTAGGGACACGGTAGGGTGTGTTCATTCATAAAGAGTTTCCAAATGTTGGTGTTATTTGGTTTTGGTTCAAGTTAAGCATAACAACATGTTCTTTTTCAACCATGGGGAAGCTTCCCAATAGCGGAGGGCTTTGATCATGGTTCGAGGCTGGGGTTTTGGCGGGGCACATTTCTTTTGTAGCATAATCTCTGGGTGGAAGTGGTTTGTCTATGCCTTGGATCTTGTGTGTCAGGGTGTAGTGATTTAGCGGCGAAGGGAGTGAGCTTCAACATCATAGGGTCGTCCTCTCTACCATAGAGAAGTGGTCACATTCTGGATCGTCTGGGGTGAGGATTGTCAGTCATTTCTTTAATGATGACATGCTCTACTAGAGTGAGTGGTTTGGATGGTTGGTGTGGCATGCCTGGCGGTCGGGAGTGGTTTGGGTGGAGATGACTTGATTTTAGGTTATTTTTTCATCTTCTTTATCATGGTGGCCTTGTTTTCATCCTCCACAGCATCCTCTAGTAGTATGCATGCATGCTCATTTTGGATTCGATGTGGGTTCTTCCCCCGCTTATATTTGTTTGGATTCATTCCCAATGTGGCGCTTTTGATCCTGATCGGCATGGACCACATCTTCCGTGATAATCCTATGATGTGGTTGTTGGGCCTTCCAGCCTTGGGTGGCTTTAGATTTTAGTTTTTCTTCTTGGAGCGTGTGGCCACTTCGAGTTTCTCATCGGCGACTGCAGTTTTGAAGGGAGTCTTCTGTTATTGTGTCAGCAAGGCAGATTTCTAGTGGAGACTTCAATGTGTGGGATGTTTTTTTTTCATTGAAATTTTTTTTGTTTATGTCTAGGTGATTGTATTTCATGGTGCTTTTGCAATCGATGAAACTGTGACCTATGGCCCATTCTCTATGTCCTTTTCAACCAGACCTTATTCAAGGAGCTTCTTGAGATGAGGTTCAGATAAGGAATTTTTTACTTGATCGTTTCTAGTATTACTTAAATGTTTGAGAGGGTATGACTTTTTTCATCGGTACCAGGCCCGCACAATTGCATGGGTCAACTTTCTGGAAGTGATGAGAAGGTGGAAGCAGGTATTAACATTTTTTATGTTTAGGAGGAGATTTTATTTTTACCCTTGTTCTTGTTAGTGATGGCTCGAGGACTGCTAGGACACATTTTATGTCCTTATGTATTTGAAGCCTTGTTGGTTCCCCATTATCCTTTAAATGGGATTTATGATATAATAAAAAAATGAATTTTCAGTCATGATGGTTTATAATATGGTGGGTAATTTCTAAGTCATATCCCCTAGACTGTCATTCTAGGTGTGCACCAACGACCATGGTAATGCACTAGGTGATAATTGATTCCAACTCAATGTTCAATTTTTTGAGTTATTACCCATAAATACCTATGTTCTAGAGTTGTAATATGTTATTGTATCTAGAAATGATGAAATTTGTTAGAAAATACTTTCTCGATCCTTTATAAAAAATTCCACTATATTTTCATACACATTTACTCATCTATAGACTTATCTTCAATGAAATTTCTAGAAACATCCTTAGAAATATACCTAGGGATATCAATAAATTATTATCATACTAGATTCAAAATGTTAACTAGACCATTACATTAATTCCATCTATAGCAGCCCCATATTTTTAGACATTTATATTACATATTTTTATAATAATATTCAATACATTACACAAACACATTCTGTAGGACCCTAATAGTTTTGTTTCATAAGGCTCTAAGAAAAAAATATTATAATTCAATGAATGATCTTAAAAGTAAGACATAGTGATATTCCACTTTTTAAATTTTAATAAAAATACCCTATATAAGTCATTTCATAATAAATTTTGGAAAATAAACAATAGAATAGTTTATATTAAATGATTATTAAGTGTAAAAAATAAAGGTACATAAACACAAATTGAATTTATGTGTATGAGAATATGAGTATAACATTTTAAAACCATAACCTTTATATAAAATAAAAAAAATTCTTTAGTCATGGAATAAATATTGGAAGAAAATAAAACATGAATCATAAGGGAATTAATGATCATGATCCCTGAGAACATAAAATTAAAATATGTGAAATGTTTTTCATATAAAAAATAGCGTACAACATTTAGAACTTGTATAATAAGGTGAAGGTTTAATAATTAATGTAAGAACCTAAAATTGATACCTCACATAAATGTATGCAGATCCTACCAGTTCCAGGCATAACATTATGCACATGAAAGATAGGTCAATGTATAACACTGTGAACATATAACCAGGTTCACACATAACATCTTGATCATGTAATCTGGTTCAAAAATAACATTGTGACAATGTAATCAGGTTCACATATAACATTGTGAACATGTAATCAGGTTCACAGATAACATATATACTCATGAGAAATATGTGATTACTCAATTAATTATACAGAGATATAGGTACCACCAATCAATTAATTAAAACCATACATATGTGGGAAACAATACAATAAAACATTAATCATATCATAACTCATTAAATGAAATGTTTTTTTTAAAAAAATTCATTATTTTATAACAAGTTTAAAAGAGATATAATTTATAATCATTTCATCATTTCCTGATAGAATGCACATGAAAAAATAATAATACCTCATATGAATTTTTTTATGGTATAACCTGTGGAAGAGTAAGAGGATTTATAAGAAACATTTCATCATAATATATTTATAGAAATATTGAAAATAGTTTTCTTTTTCCAAATCCCCAGTAAATCATAATATACATCAATGGATGAAATATTATATGAAATATTACATTTGAAGATCATATATAACATTTATAGAGGGAAATAAATTTTATTTTTTAAAATATGAATAAGTTAAATAATTTTTTTTCCACATATTTGAAAAAAACAATGATATCATGCAATGGGAGGTTTTAATAAACATTTCAAATATTTCATGGAAAAATATCCATTCTACATTGATTTTATAAATATATTCGTTTATGAAAATAATCTTATTTAAAAAACCATGAAATGTTTTAATGTAATATTCAATGAAAATAATGTTAATTATGATGGGAGGTTCCACTATTTCTATAAACATTAAAACAATGATTCCAATCACATTTTTAGTAAACAACTATGGGTTTTTTTGGAAATTTTTTTGAATATTCGTTTTATTTTATTTAAATAAAAGTCATATTAGGGTAAACATATGTTAGATAAATAATTTAAATGATTTAAAAAACATGATCAAGTACTTTATTATAATATATAGTTTGAAAATATATTTTTTTAAACTAAAGAGATAAATAATGATGTTCTTATAAAATTATTCATTTAACCAACTAAGTAAATAAAGATAGAAAAATGATGGGAAAAATTAATCCTCAAGAAATAATTTGATATGAATAAATTCATTAGTTTCATAAGAGGTAAATAATATGATTTCATTAGAGGAAATATAATTATAAAACATCCTGAAAAATGATAATATTATATCTTACAACTCATAGAACATTAATATCTTTGAATAAAATGCACCATAAAATATAGATCATATAATAATTATTTGTATACACTTAATATTAATCAGAATAAATATATAATTCAATCATTGATATAATATGAACCACGTATAATAACCAGGTGATGAATACGAAAGGAATCTCATAGTAGTACAAAAGTGAGATGGAAATCCCTTACCGTATTAATAATTATTTGAATCGTAAACCATAATGAAGAATAAAATCAAATGAAACATTATATATCATTAAAAGGAGGATATTAATGATATATCATCTAAATTTGGTAGTATATACAACACATTAAATAAAAATGTGGTGAATTTTCTTATGTCTCTCTAGAATAAAAGAGAGAATTGAAATCCCTTGCCTTCTATATCGACTTGCAACACACATGTTTGTACCTCTTATATAATAAATATATTATTATTAAAAATATGTTATCGAAAAATAAATATTTATATAATAAAATATATTATTTACTCCTGACCATTTATTACCCTTTAATTAACAATTCATAGATAAAATCATGTTTCGGGTAATAAACAAATTTTTTTTATATATTTATTGAATTTTTATTTATGGTCATCTTACGATGACAATGATTCCAAAATTTAATGAATAATAATCATGAAATAATTATAATATTAATACATAAATTTTAAATTTTAAATCTATTTTGGAATATGTTTTTGAGAAATGAAGTATGTTCTGACCGTGGAGATGGTAGGCCAAACATACGAATGAGTAATGTTTCTGTTTTTAATGTTAATTATAGAATAGAGGTAGGTGATATATTGTATTAAAAAAATTATAATAATATCATAAGAAAACTGTTATTTCTTTAAATATAATTATAAATATAATCTATGTTGTGTGGTGATGAAAAGTGAGATTCACATCGCTTTGTTAAGGTGGTTCTCCATGCGTACACGGATGATGTTATCATCTTCCAATGACTAAAAAATTAATAAATAAAATGATATATTATATTTCAATAATGAAAAATATTTCATAAGTATCATTTTTAACTCATTTAATCAATATATATTTATTAAAATTATCATTATTATCATCCATGTGAAGCATTATCGAAAACGAATTGCATCGCTTCACATGGAAGTTGCCTACCGTACACATGAAAGATGTTATCATATCCCCTATAGAATGGAAAGTAAAAAAAGTTATATATTATATGATAAATAAATAGGTATAATATTTTTATAAATAATATATTTATATAGTTCATATAAATCATCATACCCAATCATGGGATCTGCTGATGAAGAAATGATTTACATATGTTTGTGAGTCAGTAGTTTATTATACACAAAAATTATGAATTCATAACCCATTTAATAAAAGTTGTGATGGTTATAAGTAATTAAAATAACAATAAAAATTTAATTATATTTAAAATACTTTGTTTATTATATAAATATTGTTATATAAAAATTGAAGGAGTAATGAATAACATAATATCATTCCTTCAAGAATGTTACGAATTCTTTACCTTACATCATTAGGCCTACACTAAAAGCCTTAATAAGATAGATTTATGAAAAAGAATGATTATATAATTATAGGAGTGAAATTTTGAAGAAATATATTTGGGTAATGGAATAACCAATATTGTTTAAATGTGTTAATAATGAAGGGGAGCGGTTGGATTTTTTTAAGTGAGTTGAGTGGAAGAATTGTAATTTTTTTAAATAAAAAAGGAGTATCAAATTATTTCCCATTCTAATAGGGTGAAAATTAATTATTATAAATAAATGGGAATTATAGGGTACAAATTTGAATTAAAATATATCTAGAAATTCTTTAGGTTATTTTAACCCATATTTTGTTAGTTTAACCACATATAAACTCATTTTTACCTGAAAGGATGTAATTTTTTTTTCTATTTCTACTAATAATTATGGAAAAAATTAATTTAATAATATTATAAAATATAAATAATAATTATTAGAAATATTAAAAAAATTTCCAAATTCCATTCATAGAATTGAAAAATATATTTTAATACTAATTCAATAGACATGACCAAAAAAGAGGTTTTCAATGATAAATATTAGAAAAGTTTGCAATGTTTTTATATTAAAAATATATATTAAAATTATTTCAATGACCTAATTTGGAGGAATAGATATATATTTTGAATAATTATAAATTTAACCAGTTTAATATAAAAATTAAAATTTATAAATAATTTAAATGAATAGGAAAATTACAATTAAAATTCAAATTTTTTTATTATTAAAAAAATTTAATCTTTTTGGAAAATTATTAAAACTTATCCCTAAGATAATTTTTATATAATTATTTCATGAAGAAGTTTAAATTTATCAAATTCATTTTATATATGTTTCAAATATAAATTTTATTATTTTTGAAAAAATGAAATTAAAATAATTTGTTTAGAAAACAAAAAAAAATAATGACATTATGATAAATTTATATTATATATATATATATGTTTGATATAAATTTAAACATTCTGCATAATATTTAATAATTAGATATTATTATTCATTTTTCTAATTTTAATGGCTTTGTTATAATTGTTTTGTTAAAATAATATATCATATCTTTGTAAAGAGTCTATTTCGTGTAACAAAAGATAAACATAGTTTTCTGTGTAATGGAAGATTAACTAGGCCTTGGGTGTAATTAAAAATATATAACAAATTAAACTTACAAGAAATAAATAAAAAAATCTCTATATTTAAAAATCCTGGAGTAATAAATGATAATACACAAAAAGTTGGAATACATAGCTAAAAAATTTATTAATCAATCAACACATAATCATGTCATAACGTAGTCAATGAAGAAGAGTTGCAACCCAACAAAATGAAAGTGAGTTATCCGACCCTTTAATTATTATAAAATTTTAATTAAAACACCATTGGGTTAAAAATTTAAATCATAATCATTTTATACTAAAAATTTTTTAGGATTCAAGATATAAAAAACTAAAGGTGTATAATATTTGCACCCCATAAAAAATTGGTCAATTATAATAAAATACACATCAATTAAAATAAATTGATGTGAAAAAATAATATTTATTTGGTATTATCTTTAGGTCATATTTATAATTCCATATATATCGTATATTTTCAATAAAATCATCATTAATACATTCCATGAAGTGTTGGAATGAAATGAATCACTTTGAGAGGGTGGTAGTCCACACATCCGCAAACAAGATTAACATATTTACCAGAAATTTAAATCCTAAAGGAATTATTTAAATTATAAATATAGAAGTATAAATACATAATATATATCATATATATAATATAAAAAAGGGTGTCCAGCATAATTACAAGCTATGATATGTGATAAATGTAAAATGAATAACATCATTTTGTGAGGTGGTATTTCACCTTATATAAGATTGGTATGTTCATTACCCATTAGATGGAAGCGTGTGTAATTAAATTTCAACCCCATTGAAGAAAAACATATTAGTTTATTTATCATTCTAGTTTTATTATATGATCTTGGGATAATATTTACTATGGGGTTGTAGACACAATATAAAAGAATGAAGCTTGATTAAGGATGTCACCTTTTCATTGATTGACTCCTTTTGGACAGCATTAAGGGGATTCCTTAGTTGGATTTATGCCAAATGGGAGGCATCATGGATAAATGTAAGGATTTTGGTAAGTTCATTACGAAGATATTTTCTGGGAATTTGTTTCTACAGAAGTGTGTGGATAATGATTGATACGATTGCTGGTGAAGAGATAAATTAAAAAATAGATATTTAATTTTTTTATTGAAATTTAATGAAAATGAACATAGATTATTTAAATGATGCTTATCTGTTCCGAAAACGTATTTGAAAAGTGAAAATATAATATTAAAAGTAATATTTATAAAATTGTGGAAATATAGAAGGAAAATATTATTGAAAGAGTGATTAATTTTATGGGTTGCGATATCCATGACTAGAATAAAAAACATTAATGTTATTATAAATATCATGAAAATGATGATGTAAAGTGTTATTCAAAATCACAAAGAAATAAATTTAGATTTATTGAAAAACAATAGTGTTATCATTAATATATAAATTATTTGAATTCTTATATGAATGTAAAATATTACTAAAAAATATGACTCAAATAATTTAGGAAATAATTTTACTATGAAGTGGAATATATTGGGTTTGTAAAAAGATATTGGTTCACAAATAGAAACCCAATTAATGTATAAAATAAGGAAGAAGTGGAGGTTTCAAAATCATGAGAGCAAGATTCTCATATAGGAATATATTCCATATATTGATATGATTATAATAGTGAAGAATTTGGGAACATAGAAATAATTTTTCTCGTAATTAAAAAAATTCTTATAATATTTGAATTATTTATATATATTGTTTTAGGGTGATTTATCCAACTCAAAAATGAAATATTCAGAGGATATCAAAAAAATAGTGACTGATGGTTTAAAATATAGACATGATATTTGATGAAAATTATAGTATATGTGAGATGTTTATAATCATTTCTAAATATTTTATTAGTGTCTTACTAGGACAATTGAGTATTAATCACAACACTAAAATTACTCAGATGATTAATAAAATTATATAAAGGTCTTTCATTATTGTTGTTGTACATAATATATAAAAAATGGAAGGACTACAGATTATTGAAAATGGATTCCATGAACACGTAAATGTATATTTTATACATCGATGGATGCTTCCAATTTCATAGAAGGATCAGTAGCCTACAATGTTTATGGAATAATTAACATCAAAGGAGTTGTATTAATAGTTATTGGAAAAGATATTCTTAAATACAAGAACACATTATATGTTTATGGGAAAAAACAATTTTGTTAAGTGTATCGTGGCTATGTGATTAAGGAAATAAATAAATTTTTCAAATATATAATTTCATGGTAATTATTTTTAAAAATTTATGTCTTTTATAAAGAGTACAAAAAAAGGGGCCACTTTTTTTAGGTTAGTGATTGTGAAATTTTTATCTACAAAAACATGATATGAGAAAAATATTAATTCCAAGAAAGATAGGAAATATTTTAAAAAATGAATCAATAAATATTAAAAATTAATAAAATTATTTATTTTACTATCCTAATCCTATAAATAAATAGTTTGTTTTATACTTGTCAAATCGTAATGATTTTTTAATCTCCATATAAAAAATTATATATTAAAACACCACATTTATTGTAGATCGTTAATTTTGATATCTTTTTATATATGGTGATGTAATCACAAATTGTTGAGAAATATTTTACATTATTTATTGATTAAATTACTCATATAACATGTGTAATGTTTAGGAAGATCATGTTTGAGGGAGTGATGATCTCTAAAAATTTCAGAAGGAGTGCTCAAAATTATCGTGGTTTCTCGTTAAAAATAAATATGATCAAAAAAAGGTGCCAGGTAAAATATTGGATGATTTTAAGAACATATTAAGGAGAATGGTATTAACCAAGACCTTAGTGTTCTATAAATTATATAACCTTGTATTTTTCCTGAGTATAGAAATATATTTTATTATAAGTGGATTTTACTATGTTGGCTCTTCATAATTCTTGTCGATATTTATAATGATATTAAATGGTTGTAGTCATTCAAATTAAATGAAATTTTACATACAATCTAAATTTATCCATTTTACAATATGAGATGTATAATAATTATTCCCAAATTTGTTAATATTTTAGTGTGATTGATATCTATTTCATAATCAATGTAAAGGGTTAAAATATTGGAATGTCTTGGAAAAACTAATTGGAAGGTATATTTATTCTCGATCATAAAAATTGGTTTCAATACCATTATAAATAAATTATATAGGTAAGATTGTTGATAATGTTTATGCACATGTTTTTTGACCATAATAGAATGATATTACACCAAAATAAGTATGTTACATGAGAGATGTATGGCACCCAAGTCTTAGGGTTTTCTCCCTCCTAACGCTAGGGTTTCTAGTGTTGTCGCTCCCTCCCTATCATGTAACTCTCATTTTGAGAATCCTCTAGTGTCCCTCCTCATCTTTCTTATCTTCTCATCCCTTTGCTTAGATACTTCCGGCGAGCTTCCCCATTTCTATCATGACTCTCTCCTCCTCTAATCCCATCAAACATTGTCCTCTTTCTTCCTCATTTTTCATACATTTACCGCTCAGATTTGTTGGAACTTCAGTTCTATTAGTTGATAATGATGTCTAACTTCATGATGGTTTCACGGGCTTGAGGTCAGTTTTGTGCTGAAGAGCTCATTGTCTGGTCAACCTGCTCTGACCCTGAGTGCCTATTCACATTACCTAGTTGAATCTGGCATAGAGGTAACTACCTAGTTTTGGGATTTTTGGTTTATCGTTCAAAGGGAATCAAGGTGCTTCCAGAGTTGGAGTGTTTTCATTTTGTTGGATTCAGTTTTATTTCTCAGTTTCTCTGATTCTATGTTTGTTTTATGATTTTTGGTTTTTATTTCTATGGTGATGGAGATCTGGTTCGCTTTTGTGTCATCAACGACTGTTTTCTATAAGGCTTATTAGGCCTGACGATAGTTGTGGGCTGATGCTCATTGGCTGCTCAACCTTCTCTGAATGCAAGTCTCTATTCGACTCTCTTAGTTGGATTTGGCACAATGGCAACTACACTATTTTGGGATTTTTGGTTCATCGTTTGAAGAACTCCAAGATTTTTCCAGATCTAGTGTGATTTGATTTTTGGCATTATTTTTAATTGCATTCTTCCTGAGTCATCTGTTTTGGTTTTTTCTTGGGGGTGATGATTGTTTCTGGTGATTGGTTGTCTCCGACCTTGATGATTTTTCTGCGTGATGGACTGTATTGGGGTTCTTTGTTGAGGATTTTGGTGGTGGATGCTGGTGATGATGGTGAGGTGATGGGATGGTGGTGACGAAGTGTAGACCAGACATGTCCTTCCTCAATATATTCAATTCACATCGGCCAGCTCGTGGGACTGGTGTGATTTTCAGTGATGATATTCCAATTTTGAAACTGGGTGTGTGATGACAGATGACAATGTGCCTTGGCTATGTTTTACTATATTGATTTTTTAATTATCTAATGTTGGTGTGACATAACGGAATGGAATTGTTCTGTATGGGTTCCCACATAACCTCAAAGTGGTTTTTAATAAAAAAAAATGGATTTTGGTGGTGAGAGAAGTGATTAAGTAATTTTTGTTGATTAGAAGGAATATGTTTCTAGAAATAATTTTAGTTTATATGTAGGGACCCAAAAATAAAATGATTTATGAATTTCTAGTGATTAAGATAAATTTTCATCATCTCATATAAGGTTGATAATTAAAATGGATCTCCAATATATTATTGTTTAATAATTAAAATAGGTTTAAAGAAGAATAAATTTGTGGATAAAAAACACGCATCACTATTCTCTTAACATAAAAATTTTATTTCAAATAGAATTTATATAATGAAGAAATTATTACGATATTAATTAATATTATATTTTAAAGATAAAATTGAGACGTTGGAGCTATTAATAAATACAATAAAGAAATATTTTTTCATATTAAAGGAGTTTTTTGAAAATACGTTGAATGATAAGAGAGAATATAAAATAAAAATGGAAAGACTTGTGTTAAAAGGATGATCTGAAATTGACGGGAATGATTTCTATGATTAATTTTTTTACAAATTATTAGAATTTAATCCATTATATATTACATTATTTTTCAAAGAAGAATATAATATTAGACTTTCAAAATGGATTTCATGTTTTCATTCTTCAATGAAGAGTTTCATGAGTAAGTGTATATAGAATAAACCCAATAGTTTCATACTTTTTGAAAATGAATTTTGTTTTATAGGTTAAATATGATTTTAATATAGGTCAAAATTAACTATGATCATATAATTATATATTAGAATCATTCATGATGTAATTGAAATTAAATAAAGTAATTACCAGAAAACAATTCCGCCCATATAAGGTAATGTGGTATCACTATTTTTTTTACATACATATGATAATAGTTTCTGTAGAAATGATGAAGAAATTGATGAATAATTTCTTCATGGATATTAATAAGTTGTTTTAAATTTATATTATTAGATAAATGAGATATTATTTCCCTACTAATTTATAATGAGGAACATTGTATCTTTTTTATCATAGGTGATGTATTCTAAGGAACTTTAAAATAAGTTTTGTATTTAATATTATTTTCTAAATATGAAAAAGGGAAATATTTAATCCCAAATTAATTTAATAATATTATCATAAATTTATAATTTTTTATTTTTTTAAGGTAGAATATTTTATATTTATGGGATATAAGTATTTCATATATACATATAACATAATTTTAGATGAATATTAATTTATATAATTATAATCCATCCTATAACAATGTATCATTAGTGCCTCAAAAATTGTTTACAGAAGGAGGTCATTTATATAAATCTACATCAAGTCCCACTTTATACTCATCCATTAGTACCATTCTTAGTAATTACATTCATGATATCATTCTTAAAACCCTATTCAATATAAAATATAGTATATAATGATTTGTGATAATTATTAATGTTATACATGTGCAATATCAATAAATGAACATTTTTAAGAATACAATGAGAATTAGGGTATAATAACATGATCATAACAATATTCAGTCCTAAGATAAATTTTATAGATCATAATCAGGAATTATAATAGAATGTTTTACAGTTCATAAAATGCAAATCAGAATAGAATAAAAAATTCATGATCCACAAGGAAACATCATAAGTTTATGATCATGTCCTAAAAGTGTAGAATAATGTGTGTAATAATCATAATCAAATAAATTATATGTCAAGTCTTAGTACAAATAACAAAATTGATTAGTATACCTAAATACAATATGAAAATTACTAATATGTTAATTTTAATATTATCCTAGAACTAATATCCATCTTGTTAACTCTGTCAACATTCCACAATTAATTTTCTGGATATATAATTTTTCTTTAACATGTTTCATAATCACAATCTATTGATATGTATCCCAAAATAATATAACAAATTCATCATATAATCATTTCATAACTGATGGGAAATAAATGGGATCCATATATTTCTCATATTCATAATCATAAAAGCATTCATCAGGGATTAATTGACCTTTGGAATGGAAAAAAAAATCCATGTTGATTACCAAATAATAATCAACCATTAATATGAATAATTTAGACTATTTCATTAGATCATATCTCCAGTGGAGCATAATAATCGTCAATGAATATTCAATTTCATGAAAAATACATTTAAAATAACATTTAAAACATTTCATGTAAAATATTATTTTTCTTTAGTATCATTAAAACTATTAACACCCAAACATTTAGAAAAATATATTTCTTTTTTTTTTATAAAAAAATTTATTCATGTACATGAATAATTAGAGAAATTAAATTTCATAATCTCATGAAATTACTCCCATTGACTGTATGAGTAAAATATATTATTTTCAAACATTTGTAGAAATTCAATAAGTTCCTTAGTATAAATATAGAAAGAATACTCACTCAAGAAAAAATAAAAGTAAAACATTCATAAAAATTATTTTATTGAATCATTTGAACATTTAAAATAATTTTCTTTAAAATATTTTAGAAAATATTGACATGAAAGAAATGTATTCCAAACTGTTGTGATGAATAAGGACGGATTTTGTTTAATCATTATTAGGGTAACCGTTTAGAATAAATAGTGGAATAGGATAAGAAAACCTCAAAATATCATAATTAAGATTAATAAATGTATAACACATTTAATTTTATAAGTTTAAAATCATAAAATTTCTAAATAAAATTAAAATACGAATGATCCCAATTCAATGTGAGATCGTCGAATTTACCCTTTCCTCTTTGGATAAATTTGAATTGTATGCCTCATGTAAAAAAAATCATACAATAATAAAAATATAATGAAATTAAGTATATAATTCATTTAACATGTCAATGAGGTAGTTTTTAAATATTATTAATGAATATTAGTGTATAACAATGTATATATATCCGAATGGAGATTGTTTTAGATGATAAGACTAAACATTTTGTTAACATATGAATCAATATACCAAAGATAAAATAACTAAAAATTAACATTAAATCAAACAAATTTATAATGATCTATTATTTAACTCAATTTTATATTAAATAGATATCATAAACAAAAGTATCTTTATAACATCAACCATGTCGCAATGAAACAATATTCGGACAAAGGGTCCTTAAATAATTGATAATAACTGATTCAAAACATCCTGAAATATAAAAACATATATATATATATATATATTTTAAATCTCCATAATATTAGTGAAATATATAAAAATATAAATTCATAGTATTCATATACACCACACAATGTAAATAGGTTATGAATATTGTATTTGACTTACAAACCTCAAAGTGAGATGACAAAATCATACCTCACTTTTGACATGCTTCATTAGTCTTATAACTCCCTTTATAGTAAATATTATATTTCAATTATTATATAAAAACCATATAAATACATATAATACTATTTATTATACAATTATATCATTTCCACCCCCATTTACAATTACTTATTTATTAAAATCAATCTTTCATAGTGTTAACTCTTTTGTTTTTCATGAATGTTATAGTTTGAAAGATTTAGTTCTAATCTATTGATCATGGTCCCACCATCTATATAATAATATTAACGATATTAATATCATATATATTAATTATATTTGTATTTCTGATCTTCCATAAAATAAATATATAGATAAATAAATTACACCATTCATGGAGACTGTCTTTTGTATGTTTTCGTGAACACTATTTTCATTCTCTAATGAAAATAAAAAATGAATGATAAACATTAATATACCATTGTATATTAACTATTACATAATAAATTTCATTTATATATTTATGAAAACTATTTTCATAAAAAATAAAAAATAATTTTGATTGAAAATGAATCATAATATTTTAAGGAGGCGGTAGTACACATGTACATATGAGTGATACTTTCATTCCCATTTGTTTGAAAGAAGGTTGAAAATGTGTGTTCAGTCAACATAATAATGTATCATTATAATTAAGATACTTTAGTAATAATTTTATCATTCATAAAAATTATTTACAGATTGTGTAATAATAATCAAAATTGAATGTACTCTATTACGAGTAATAACTCTTCAATGGGAAACCATATTTAAAAACATGGGATAGTTGATTTTGAAAACAAATATTAAAAAATGTGTTGAAATGATATAAGTAAATCATAATGGTAATTGTTATTATGTCTAATGTCATGAAATTCTCCACACAAATCGTACCCCTCCATGGACAGTAATATGGGATGGGGGATAGTTACACCTGTGTCCCCCCTCTAGTAGGCCCTAGGTTGAAGACTATCACCGAGGGTAGTGTAAACACACAAATGGGTAGAATTACCCTCTAAGAGATCACATGTGAAAGGTGGAGATAATATATATGCCAACCATATCCAACATATAATACAATATAAAATTAATATCATGTAGACATATGTAATGTCATGCATGAACTACTACAACTGAAATGGAAAACTACAAGTTCCAAAAGAAAGTAAAACGTCAGAGACCACAATTCCCGAACAACTCCTCCAACTCCAAGCAAGTAGTTACTAGATTAATATCCATCCTACTACATGTGAACTGAAAAATAGTTTTTATATATACGTTGGGTGATTATAACATAATAGTAAGAAAGATCCTCCCCTAAACCTCTCATAGAAATGTAATGAAAGCATGTTAAACCACTGTGAACAATAGGTGAAACTAACTCGACACCTAAACATGCATACTATATTCCAAACCTCACCATGTATACTCTCACAATGTATCACATAAAATATTGTATAATAAAATAAAATATCAAGGGTACCCCACTACCACTTCCCAATTGGTTTACCGCTTTTCCCTAACATTGCATGCCCTAGGATTTTCTCTCTAAAAATCCTTACCCACAGAAACCTAGGTGTACCACCAAATCATACACACTGTGAAACACAAAAACTACACCCACAAAACCACATTAGCCAATTAGTTTCCAGGATCCACCAATGCTCACATAATTTATATCATACATCAGGTATTATACCTTAAGCCAATATAGCCCATATGTCGAGTGAGGATCCCCAAGCCATGACAACCAATACACATTACACCTATAGTAGTCCATAAAAACTATATCCAAAATATATGTGTGTGAATAACCACAATCTATTACATCCCTACACACATATATACATGGAAAGCTAACCAACTTTCCTACATGTCCACGTAACTACTAAGATAAGAGAGTGGGGAAAAAGTGGGTAGTCATCCATCTATCCTCCCATCGGGAAGTTGGGGAAAACACCTCCAAGGCTCAGAATCCCAAGGGTGTCAGTTTAAAAAACCAAAAGGGTTAAATAGTATATATAATCACAAAATATTATAGAATATAATGTATCTCACAAGCACACTATGGGTAAAACCTTATCTTAGACAACACTGCAGATAACATCTCTCAGACTCCTGGCTTCCACTACTAAGACTAGATATACTATAAGCACATAACCATTTAAAGTGATTTATAATGTCACATATCCATTTTTACTAGTTTCAATTTATGATAATGAATTCTTTAACCATTAATTAACCTTTAAAATTTCCAAATTTAATTTCATTTGACATCATAACAAAGATCCATTCCCTATGGAACAACTAAGAAAAACCAAAACATCTCAAAAGTACCACCTCAGTAGTGCATTCCATAAAGCTCCAACCCCATGGGTTCGACATCATTTATTCAATCATTTATAAATATAATTTTCTATTTTCCACATTTCAAAGAATTCTGGAAAATTAATGTTAGGCTACCAAAAACAAGGGGCTCAACACGGTGAGTAGATGAACTACTCGTCAAGTCCTTACCCCAAATAGTGGGAGAATAGACCCATGAAATATCGAGAATCTAAACAAAGAATGTATGTGTCATAACCTATATTTCTTTGCCTCTTTATGAAAGATGGTAGGAAAGTCATGCTACCTTATGCATTGGGGTAATTAATTTCGATAAATAATAGATTCAACAACAACAACTTTTACATCAATGGATAATCCCAACATCACCTGTTTCATAACATCTTATGTCCTCCCTAACACCCACATGCATAAACTGATGCATCTTTCCACTCTAGGTGTCATCTTATGCCACAACCAATGGGCCTCCATTCCCCCACATCTCAAAAAATTCATCCTTGCTCACAACACATCACGTGAAGTTGGAAAAAACAAGCCATTGAGCTCTTAGACCTATGATTGGAATTCAAAATTCACAAAAAATGATAACTCACTACTCCAATGAATAATTTTTTTTGACATTAAAAGAAGAAGGGTAATTCAGAACCACACCAAGAATTATCTTTTTTCAAACAAAAGGTTCTTTTATCCATTTTGAATTAACTAATTCATTATTTGTATTTTCCAACTCCGTGAAACCTAAATAAAAATCTATCAAAAATTTATTAAACAATAAATTTGAGATTCCTTTAATCATCTAGCATCATATTGCTTGAGGTTTATCTATCGATTCAGTTAATATTTCACATCTGCATCAATTTGATTGATATAAAATTCAAAACAACAACCAGATTTATTTACATGCCTATTAATCTTTGGCCAATTAATTTATAACTAATACCAATTTACACTCTTAACAAACTTCTATTAATAACGACATGATAAAAAATATGTCATAGATAACACATTATCGAGGAAATTAAAATAGAACAATATATGATTGATATCAATACGTTAATCTAGTTTATTTATATATTTTTTCAATTCCATTGCGATCCAGTGGGATAAAACATTCTAACTCTACTATTGCACTTAAATAGATTAAAGAATCCATGAATCCCCTAAATTAAAAGGTTTCAATTTTTCATTTCATGAGAATATTCTAACACAGTAGATCATAATTACCTCTTCTAGAAGACTTCATCCACTAGAGGACACAGAGACATCACCAAAACAACCAACAACCCAGGAACATCCATTAAGAACATAGAGAACGGATGGCATAAGAAGGAAAATGAGAAATGTGAAGGAACCTATCTAGGATCCTAGAAGAAAAGGGGCAGAACATACATTACATTAAATATGGATCGTGATTTCTTGATTGCACCAAAATATAGGGGTGTGCATATTGTAGGAATAAACTAAAGGAAATACATAATCCAATGCTGCAATACTATGCACGACTCCTACAGGAAGGAAGGATAGGTTCGAGCATCCTGAACTAGGGAACAAGAAGGATGATCAAGGGAGAAAGATATCTCATTCCATTAGAATATTTAATGGAGTAGTGGTTTAAGATACATTGGATTTCCCACTAATATTTGATCTATCAAAGATCACACATTTTGACCGAGTAAAGGCTTCCCATCAATTTGGAAAATTACAATAGGAGTTATAGGCTTTCAATCTAACATAAATCACATAAAACAAATATTTGAATGCATTTTATTTCAATGCAAACGTCAAATATGAGAAACAATAAGAATTTGGGAGAAATTTGAAATTTTACAAAGGAAATGAAACCATTCTAGAATTATTATTCATGAAAGATTTTCGAACACGCCATTTTTGACTCACCGTTTCTAACTCACTATTTCAAACTCACCATTTCTGACTCACCAATTCAGACTCACCATTTCCGAATCACCAATCTGGAATTTCTTGCAAAGGAAATGATACCGTTTTGGAAGCACTATTCATAGAATTGGAAATGTGGAAATATTTGGGAATAAGTCACCTTGACCTAACAAAACACATCCAAAACATGATTTTAGAAAATGAATGTACAAGAATATGTCCAAGCCATTACATTAGAGGGATATGAAATCATTATCGTCCACGAGAATCCAAACACACCTAGATAGGATACAGAAAAAGGGGGTTCGAGAAACCATTCATTGAGATACCACTCAACGATCTTGCTACTAAAGGAGCTAAACTACTTCAAAAAGGAACACACATAACCAAACAACAACCACAAACAGATTCTAAACACTCTCACTAGGGAGATACCTCTCAAAAGAGATCAAGAAACATCGAACAACAAATGAAATTAATCTTATAACTAGAAAAGGTTTAAAACCCCAAAATAATCATAGTTACAAGAAAAGAGATAATCATTAAAAAAACTCAGGGTACCAAGTGCATATATGCGACTCACATTACCAAGTACTTTCCTTCATGCCACCATGACACCACTAGACATGAACCAAGGGGATATAAATATCGCACAACACCTTCTCCTTGATGTCTTGGATCTCTACAAGCAGCCCCTTAAAAGACCAATCATCGTCAACATCGATCTCGACCTAATCCATGAGGTGAGATTCATCAAGAAGATAACATCGGAGACATGACACATGAAAAACATTGTGAATCTGGAAAATTTGTGGAGGAAGTTCCACCTTATACACCATGGCTCCAACGCAAGCCAAAACATTGAAAGGCCCAACAAATCAGAGAGAAATCTTACTCCCACGATGACACCTTTTTCGCCCATGATGGGGAGTCAAATTTAGAGAAAAGTGAACCCATACATCAAAATCTATAGGTATCGTCGTATGGTTAGTATAAGACTTCTGGCGATCATACACTTCCTTCATCCTCTCGTGAATCACCTGAACCATCTATGTCTTATTATGCACTAGTTCCAGCTAGAAAATTCTTGACTCTCTAACCCCAGTCCATCACAACGAAGATTAGTAATTTCGGGAATACAAGTCTTTAAATGGTTCCATACTGTTGGTGGAGTTATAACTATTTATGTGTGAGTATTCTACCAAGGGAAGGTTCCTCATCCTAGAACCTAAATATTTCAAAACTCAAAAACACACCATTTAATCAAGAGTTTGGATGGTCCACATTATCTGACCATCCGTATGAGGATGAAAAGAAGTGCTATGGTATAACTGAGAACAAAAATCATACTGAAGACCCCTCCACACTCTGGAGGTAAAACTAGGATCAACATTGAAATTATCATCCTCAGAACTCTCTCAAGTCTCCCTACATCCTCTAGATTTTTTCTTTAGAAAATCTCCACAATGCTTGACTCCTTGGTCATTATAAAGTGAGTATACTTCATCATACGATCCACTACCACCCATATAGTGTAATAACCTCTCCGATATAGAGGTAGTCCAATAAAAAATTCCATATATATGTCCTTACACTTATATTGTGGAACATCTAATAGTTGTATAACACCGCCAGAAATATGGTGCATGGCCTTCACCTTTTGGAAAACCAAAAATCGAGACACAAACTCTGAAACTGCACTCATCAATCTAGGCCACCAAAACTAAATCCTCAAGGTTTGCTACATCTTCACCACACCAGTATGTACCGTTAATGGTGGACTATGAAACTCCATAAGAACTATCACCCCAATATCTGATGGAATGAAAATAGGTCAATGATAAAACACTTGGTGTTGTACATAGTCAGACCAACCATCAGGGATGTCACCAAAAACAACTCAGTCTCTCTAGATCTCCACCTCATGATCCCCCCAACTAGGACTCTTCTGCCTACTATACCAGAGATGACTTCACTTTTATCTAGAAAAAGACAACCTCTATCCCCAACTTCTCCCATATCCAGATGTAATTTTGAATGTTCTTCCATCAACCTCTAAGAGTCACATGATTCATACTCTGCATCACTACACAACATTTTCCTCCATTCATCGGCTACCACATTCACCTTTCTTGTTGTATATGACATTTCAAATATGTAAACCTATCATAACTCCATCCACTGATGTTTCGTCAAGTTCATGTCGTATTAGGAGAAAAAATACCTTAGTATCTTATGATTGGTGAAAACTACAATGCGCTCAACGACGTGGTAATGTCTCCACAATGTCAAAGAAAACTCCACTATCAAAAACTCGAGATCATGGGTGGGATAATTAAATTCATGGTGGAGAAACTACAAAGAAACATAAGAAATGATCCATCTCGGTTGCATCAGAACAAAACCTAACAACAAATAGAAAGCATCACAGAAAAAATCAAACTGAAAACCTTATACTGGTAGAAAAAGAACTAGAGAACAAAAAAACTTCTCCTTCAGATACTGAAAACATGTATGACACTAATTAGTTCAAACTAATGACTAGTCTGTCTTGGTCAACACTATTAGAGGAGTCTCAAGCCGAGATAAATCAACTACGAACCTCCTGTAATAGCTTGGATGACCAAAGAAACATCTCAACTCTACTATTTTCTTGGGGGATTACCAATAGAAAAATTGATTATATATTCTATGGATCCCAATATAATACCTACTGTGATACAACATTACAAATGTAATGTACTTCACGATCCCAAAACTCACACTTTAACAACATCCCATAAAACTGTTATAGAGGAAGGGCACCTAAAACTGCATGAAGATTCATTGCATGACCCTCCTCAGATGCGTAGTACACAAGGATGTCATCTATGATAGCCACCATTATATTATCCAGGAATTCAATGAAAATAGCATTCATCAACCCCATAAACACAAATAGAGAATTTTTCACTCCCAATGACATCACCAAGAACTCATAATGCCCATGACAACAATAGAAAGCTGTCTTTGGAATATCCTCATCCTCTAATCACATATGATCATACCTAGAACACAAATTGATCTTCGAGAACCAAATTTCACACTATAGTTGATTGATCTAATCATTTATCCATGGATGGGGATAGTGGCTCTTCATTCTCACTTTGTTCAAGAGAAGATAATCGAAACACGACCGAAAACTACCATAACCCTTATCCATGAACAAAACTGGTGCACCCTATAGAGACACAATCAGATAAACAAAACCACAATGCAATATACCATCATGAATTATATTCATCCCCAGAAACATAGAAGGTACCATCATATATTGATACATAGATATAGGAGACACTCCTAGATGTAGCTCGATCTCAAAATCGATCTCCCTTCTAGAGGGTAGTGATAGAAAAACTTCAATAAAGTCATCAGGGTAAACATCCAAGATCCTAGAAATCATTTCTTGTTGAACCACTGATGAACTCAAATTCAAGTCGTCCATCTTGGATGATATGGATGGATCATTCCTATGACCCATCTGAAGGTCTCGCTTGCCAACAAACACATCTGGCTCTCCATCATCATTGAAAAACATCACCTTCCACTGGATGATATCCACGAAATCTTGGAATGAATAAAATCAATTCTTGTCGATGATGACATTATATGGTTGTATTCGTAATCATATGAAATATCCCCAAGAGCAATGTTTCCCCAATAGTATCTCATAATCTCTATATACTTAAAAAAATCATTCTCAACCTTCAACTAGTGTAGTAAATTCCCAGGGCATTGGAAGCCTCCCTACCTCATGGCCAATGTAATGGAAAATGGTAGGTGATATGAATGATTGTATATCCCATAAGTAAAACAAGCCGTACACCCATATTGAAATAAAGCAAAGGGTACCTTGAATGAAATTTGGATTTCCGGGAACTCGTAACACAAAAGCATGAAGCTGACCATGCCCTTCTCCACAATCTATCTGAAACTGATGCAGAACACCACCATATTCATGCTATACTATCTGAGGATGGGGAGTATCCAATGGTTATCCTATGCCTTCTCCATAAGATATCTATGAATCAAAATCTGGGAAAATCTGCTGCTACTGCCTTGCCTGGAACTGCTTCAAGGGAGGAACCTGCATGGAACACTTGGTACACACTGACCACTCTTAAAGGTCAGGAACTATATATAATGATGACCTCGACCCCCATAATAAACACAGGTTCATGATCCAATTGTATAGGCTTGATGGGTTCCGCCCCTAGAGAAACAAGATGTTGAGTGATGAAACATCCCCCCGACAGAACAGAAACACTTCTTCCATGAAAATAGGGAACCGTAGACTAAAAATCTACATCATGGGGAATCCTAATGACTCCCCACTCATGACGATACAGTTCTTGCTAACATCCTCCCGATTACCTCTTCCCTCACTAGAACCTCAAGATATGTCATTACAAAAAATGGGGTGACCTGACACTAGATCTCTAGATTCAAATACTTATCTAAATGACTCACCCTAGCCACCTCATTTGGAAACATCTCTGAAAAATATCGTAAAAGGATCCTAAAATAGATTCTAAACATCCACACACTAGAGATACTATGTCAAAGGGTATGAAGCTCCTGGAGACTGGACAACTTCACAGTCGATGAAAGAAACTAGACTATGAACTTGAATCAAAATTCCTCATAAAAGATTTCCAAATCCTCGTGATCCCTGAGGAACAAGTACTACCATTATCGCACTACCCCACAAACCACTGTCATAACCAACGATACCCAACAGTCCTTTCAGACATGGATTGAACTTAATTATATCTCAACCTCCTCTAACCAGTTTTCTCAGACTACATTTGAAATGGACCCCTCATACTTTTGCAGACTCAGGCATTGAAACTTTCATAGTGTCCTCATCCAAGTGTCTTCATCATCAACATCTACCTTTTGACAATCTGCTGGCATAGCCTACTAGAAATCTTCTTGCATGAACTTGATGAGGATGTCGACCTGGAGAAATACCTACAAAATAAAAAACATGTAGTGCCTGTAAACCTAGAATATGGAAGACTCAATATTAATTAAATATTTTTTTATTTTATTCATTATAGGTTAACCAATCTGAATGAATACCCATTCAAACAAATGCATAAGGAATAATGATTCTTGATACTTTCCTAGATCTATACCCTGCAACTAGTATCACCTCGTTTAGAAGCCACTGTAATCTTAAAGGTCTCTATATCAGGTCAGATGGGTCCCTAAATACTTGAGTCTCATCCAGTATCTGATGTTTACATCAGTTTCTAAACTACGCTAACATTGTTTCCCTACCAAATCATTGAACCACAGCTGTACCAATCTCAAAAACCCAGTATATCCCTAACCAGAACTCTGATACCACTATGTAACAGACCCGTCGCCGAAAAATTTACCTCTCTAGGGCCGGAAATGTCATATGAGAGATAAAGACACATGAGTCCTACCTCTAGTAGCCATCGCATTGGTGACTAGCATCGGGGGTAATGTAAACCCACAAATGGGAGGCACTGCCCAATAAG
Source organism: Viscum album (assembly GCA_963277665.1). NCBI lineage: Eukaryota > Viridiplantae > Streptophyta > Magnoliopsida > Santalales > Viscaceae > Viscum > Viscum album. Next base: position 5,090,717 of record CAUJRU010000001.1, read on the forward strand.
AGAACACATGCGAAAGGGAGAGAAATGATATAAAATAACTCACTCTAAATTAGATTAAAATTTAAAATAAATCCCATGTACACAAATGTAATGTCATGCAAGAACCACTCCAACTAAAATGGAAAACTGCATATGCCAGAAGAATGTAAAGTGACATTGACCATGGAGCACATACAACTCCTCCAACTCTAAGCTAGTAGTAACCAGCTTGACCTCCAACCTATTCCATGTGTCCTAAAAAATAAATTATACATATACATAGGGTGAGTATAAATGTATACTTAGTAGGATTATCCCCAAATCCTCTCATGAAAAAGTATATAAATCATGATTAAGTATAGTGAACAACAAGTGAAACTAACTCATCACCTAAACATGTATACTATGTAACCAACCTCACCATGGGTTTTCTCACCATATATCATATAAAATAGTATATAATATATTAACAAAATCAATGGTACCCTACTACCACTCCTCCACATGTTTACCTCTTTTCCCCAACGTCGCACATCCTAAGAATCACTCTCTAAAAATTCATGCTCGTAGACTCCTGGTTGTATCACCACAACAAGCACCTCAGGAAACAAAACCACTACACCCACATAACCAATGTTAGGAGGTAGTTTCTAGGAGCCACCACATCTCGCATAATATAAATTATACATTAGGTTTTATACCTTAATCCATTATTTCCCATACACCATATACAGATCCTCATTCCATCACAACCAGTACACATTAAACCTATAGTATTCCATAGGAAAATATTTCCGGAATATATGTTTGTGACTAACCATATGTTATTATATCTCCCTACACATGTAAATGGGGAAATATAACCACTGTTCCTTCCAAAAAAAGCTACTAACTTCATAAGAGTGTTGGGCCAAAGGCGATAGTTAGCCATCCATCCTCCCTTCAGGATGTTGGGGAAAACACCCCCAGGGCTCCAATTCCCAGAGTCTCCATTATCGAAAACCGATAGAGTGGAGTGTTTTATAGAAATATAAAATGAATCGAATATAACATATCTCACAATAATGCTATGGGAAAAACCTAGTCATGGAATGCAGTACAGCTAATGTCTCCCAGACTCTCAGTTGCCACTATAAAGACTAGATACACTATAAGAACACAACCATTTAAAGAGATGTATTATGTCACATATACATTTTTTCCAATTTCACATTATATTAATTAACTATTTAACCATTAATTGACAATTTACATTTCCAAATTTCATTCTATTAGTCATCACAACAATGATCCATGCACTCGGGCACCACCAAGCCAAACCACGAATTCTCAAAAGTACTACCTAAGCCATTCATCCCAGCAATGTCGAACCCAATGGGGTCAAAATCATTTATTCAATGATTTATTAATAGAATTATCACATTTCCACAGTCCCAGGAATTCATGAAAATCAAATTTAAGCTACCAAACACTAAGGGATCAACAAGCTGACTACATTGACTACCCATCGAGTCCTTTACACATATATCAGGAGCATAGACCCATCTATCCTCGAGAGGATAAATGTGGAAAGCACATGGCATAGCTCGTGTGTCTTCACCACTTTTGGAAGGAGGTTAAACAAGTACAACTAACTAATGAAGTGGGTAATGTAAATAAGGTAAACTACATATTCAACAACAACAACATTTACATCAACGAGTAAGCCCAACTTCAATCTGGTCCATCAGCTTCGGTGTCCTATCTTAGACCCACATGCATATCCTGATGTATCCCTCCACTCTAGGCATCAAATGACGCCATAAACACAGGGAATCCCTTTCCCCACAACACACAATAGCCATCCTGACTCACATCACATCACAAGTAGCATGAAACAACAAGCAACTCTGCTCTTGTCCCTAAACAAGGTATTCATCTTTCACACAAAACGAGCACTAACTACTCCAAATAATATGGTGCTTAGAATTTAGAAGTAGAAGGGTAACTTAGAACCCTACCGACTATTAAATTTTATCATACAACAGATTCTTTAGTCTATTATAAATAAATAGATTCATTATTCATAGGTTCCAACTATGGGAAACCTAAACAACAATTCATCACAAATTAATCAAATAATTAATTTGAAATTCCATTAATCAAAAAGCATCAGCATACTTCTTGTTTATCATTAAATTTAGTTAAAAAGAACATTAACATCAATTTGATTAACATAAAATTCATAGCAACAACTGGAAAAATTTACATTCCTCTTTATCATTGGATAATTATTTTACAATTAATCCCAATTTTCATTCATTACCAATTTCCATTAAGAATGAAATGAAAAACAATAAGGAATAGATAACACACTATCAAATAAAACAAGAGGAAACAACAAACGATCTATATTAATTCGTTAATTATGTTTATATATTTATTTTATCAATTCCATTGTGATCTGTTGGGATAAAAAATGCTATATATACTACTGAATATGAATAGAATTGTCAATCCATGAACCCCCTACCTAAAAAGGCTTCCAACATACATTGCACAAGAATATGCCTACCGGTTAGACTACGATTACCTCTCCCAGAAGACTAAATATACCTGAGGACATAGATACACCACCACAACTACCAACATCCCATAAAGCATCATTAGGAATATATATAACACATTCCATAACAAGAAAAAGGAAAAACAAGAAGGAAACTATCTAGGAACCCAAAAGAAAAGTGGTAGAACATAACTTATATTAAATATGAATCGACAATTCATGATTGCACCATAATAGGGGGTGCACATGCCGTAGGAAGAAACTCCCCAGAATAAACAATCCATTTCTAAAATAGTATGCACAACTCCTATAGGGAGAAAGAAACTGTTTGAGATTCCCGCACTAGGGAAAAAGAAGGAACAACAAGGGAAAAGGTTATATCTCCCCTTTAGATGATTTAATTGAGAGGTGGTTTTAAATGCACTGGATTTTCCATTGAGATTGTATTTGGAAAATATAATGATTTTTGACTCAGTAAAGGCATCATGGACATTAGGAAAACTATAATAGGAGTTTTGGGTTTTGAATTATCCTTAAATCTCTAAAAATAGTATTTGAATGCATTTAATGTTAATGTAAATGTAAAATATGAGAAATTGTATGAATCTTTGAAAAACTGTAAATTTAACAAAGGAAATGACACCGGTATAGGAACACGGTTCATGAAAACGTTTTTGAATTACTATATCAGACTCACAATTTCTAACTCACTATTTTTGAAAATTTTTCAAATGAAATGACATCGTTCTGGAAACACTATTCATTGAACTATAAATTTTGAAACTTGTTTGGAATAAGTCACCTTGACCTCCCTAGATGCCTACAATACTCGATTTTAGTAATGGAATGGATAAAATAGGTCTGGTCCATTACATTAAATACCTAGAAAAACATTCTCATCATTTAAAATTCAAAACCTACTATGATCAGAAGCATAAAAAGGGGTCTGAGCAACCATTCTTGGAGATACCTCTCAAGGATCACGCCACCAAAGGAGCTCAACCACTTCAAAATGTAACAAGATAAACCACACACCAACCACAACAACATTCTAAACATTCTCCCATGGGATATTCCTCTCAAAAGAGAGCGAAACAAAACATGCAACAAAGAAAAATCCATCTTATAACTAGAATAGGCCTAAAACCACAAAATGAACATCATTACAAGAAAATAGCCAAAAATAAAATATCTTGGGGTAATGAGCGTGTATCAGTAACTCATGTTCTTAGGTACTCTACTCCACGACACTGTTCCTTAACAAGATATTGACCAAGGTAAGGGAACACTCGAACAACACCTTCTCCTTGTGGTCCTGGATCTCTAGAAGCCATTCCTCGAAGGTCCCATCACTACCAATATAGATCTTCCCCAATCGATTATGTGAGAGTCACCATGAAGATAACCAATTAGATATAACACATGAGAAAATTTGTGTATGTGGCTCATCCATGGGGGAAGTGTAGCCAAATACTCCACAACTCCAACATGTTTTCACACGTTGAATTTCCCAAATAAACCAAGGTAAATGTTTAATCCCATGACCAAACCTTCTTTTCCCATGACAGTGAGTCACCTTCAGAAACACATGACCCGAAACTTCAAACTCCAGAGGTATCCCCATATAATAATCATTTGACTCTGGATGATCTTGCACTACCACCATCCTATTTGAAATCACCTGAACTGTCTTTTTCATATTCGGCACCAGTTCTAGCCTGATAATTGCTGACTCTCTAACCAAAGTACAACAGAACAAATAATAGAATGGTCATCCAAAAAATGCCTCAAATGGATCCATAACAAAGGTGGAGTGAAAACTAATATTGTAAGAAAACTCTAAAATGGGAAGGCTTCCAATCCATGACCCTGCAAATTCCAGGACACAAGAGACCAAAACAACTTCATGATTATGGATCGCCCTTTGTATTTTACCATCCGTATTCAGATGAAAATATGTAATAAGGAATAATTGAGAACTAGAAGCTTGTTATAGACCTCTCCACACCCTAGAGGTATAATGGGGATATTGATCGAAAATGATCATCCTCAAGACTCTGTGTAGTCTCACCATCTGTTCCAGATAATATCTCGAAAAAACCTCCATTGTGTTTGAATCCTTGGTCACTATAAAGTGGGAATAATTCATCAAAAAAATGGAAGGATCTATTTTCTACGTTGAAGAAAATTTCAATATATTGTCTAGGTATGAACCAAAAGTTTTTATATACTATGATAGTAATATTGATATATTTTACTGATTATTAATACCATATTTACGAAGTGATTTTCTTTCTAGAGAGATATGATGTAATGTTGAAATTTTTATATATACATAAAATATCAGGATATAATTAATTGAATTTTATAACCATAAGGCCACGATGTGGCCCATATGGAATTTCTTAAGGATTAATCTATCAAATAAATATAAAGGTATGAAAATTAAGATTCCCACTTCTAATAAATGTGTAAAAAATAATTCCAAGGAATGGATAATAAATCCAAGAATTTTTTATCAGGGTGTTAATCATGAAAATTTGGCTCATTGATATAATGTAATAAGAAATTTTATTGGAATAAAAATATTTATAATTGAGAAATAAAATTATTTAATTATAATAATATGAACCTTATGTTGACATGTTTCTGAAGAAAACTACGAAGGATGATAATCCTCGAGTTTATAAGAATAATGGTTTCAAAAAGTCAATGAAATTTATATATTAAGATAAATAAATTTTTTATAACATATTAACGGTATGAATCATATTTATTCTTATGCTTAAAGTAGGATGCATGATTATACTATAATTGATATATCTGAAAAAATGATACATATTTATGATGGTTTGAAAAAGTGTTATTGAAAAATATTGAAAATCATGAAAAATTGTTTACGAATAATGTTAATTTTTTCAAAGTTCCTACATATAGGGTTTCAATCATTACTATGTGTTATTATTTTAGTTATGGATTTTGAAGCAATGAAAATGATATGATGTTCAAAAGTATATACACCCTTTTGAGGCCATATGTGATTGTATTGAATGGTGATTAACGGAATTTTTGGGGAAATTTATTGAGTTTTAATTGATTATTTAGGTATATATAAACATTAGGTTTATTACGTGATTTACTATGTAGGATATTTCTGAAGGATTTTATTGTATTAGTTGTAAAATCATTAATATAAAAGATAACATTTTGGATTAATTTTTATTAAATGATTATGGTTAACTGAGATAATGTGATATTATATTTATTCCCATATATGTTTCATCTAAAAGATATCCATGATATTTAAAATAAGATTCATGATTATGTTGATGAAATTATTGTAAATAATTTTCAATATATTTTTGATAAAAATATAAGAATCAAGGTAAATGGTTTTTTTTCATGAATGATATTTTATATAAAAATGTTTAATATAATTGAGGAAAAACATTTGTTATCATATGTAAGAATATATGATTTAATTTTGGAATTGTGGATATTCAAGATATTTCTAATAAATAGTATCATATTTTAAAAAATATATTTTTAGGGAATAAAAAATTATTATATGGGACTATATCTGTGATATTTGTTGTTTTGAGAAAAAGTTTAGGAGGATTTTTGAAGAATATGTGATACTATAATTCGACTAATTGCGTATAAGAATTTTCCATGATTATTTTGAAGAGTTTTTGTGTTTTTTTGAAGAATGATTTATCTTGAACATTGGGTAATTTTATAGGTTTTGAATATTAATGTCTCATTCCATCATATAATGGATTGTATTTTTAATTTTTATATTAACATGTGCTGACCATTTTAATTTTGGTTAATGTATAGAATAATTAGAAAAAACATTTCATCCATTTAATAAATTATGATCCTTTAAAAGTTACATTTAATGATTTAGGAATTAAAAAATATTCATAGTAAATTATGAATTTAATAAATAAGCTGCGAATAGATGGAAAACTATTTAAAACACAACAATAAAATGAAATAAATATTATATTGTGGAATAAAATTAATTATATATATTCTCTAACATTATCAATCATATTTTGAAATAAATAAATCAAAAGAAGATATACAATGAAAATTTAATAGAATCTTATACGATAAATATAACCAACTATCTATTTGTGACATTCAAAACTCATTCAGAAGTGTGAGTCTTATAATGCTAAATGAAATGTTTAACATATATATTGGTAATGATTGGTTTCCAAGTATAATTATAATAATTAATGTTCTTTACAAATGGAAATTTAATCTACATAAATATAATTGTATTTATATCCACTTATTCATATTAATTTTACACCTTTTAATCCTAATAATTTTCTATGTTTTACCTTCACATTAATATAAGTTCACCAAAATTAATGATTTTCTACGTTATCTCCCACATAATGGAATTGTTTCTAAAAATTATTAGACATTATTTCCTCTATAAACTAAATTAAAAATATGGGGATGAAATTTTTTTGGAAGGGATAACGTAACAATGTGATCATTTTATATGTTATTAAATTATGAATTTTTTTTGAACAGTGCGTTCTATACTAAATTCTAATGTAAAGTGAGTAGTATTTTTTTGAAATAAATGATATGCATCAATACAATAATTATAAATAATGTAAATATAAATAAATTAAAACTAATTAGTAATTGATAGATATAAGGCTATAAAAACATAAAAATAAAAAGGGTCATTATTTTATAAATATGAGTTTTCCTTATATTTTCTATTTTTATTTAGAGTTAATCATCAAAATTTAGAATTGAAATTGATAAAATGGATTCATTTATAATAACATTATGTAAAAATATAACTAAAATAGTTTTTAGGACATTTTTTAAATAACTAATAGTTTATAGAATATCATAAAATACATATTTAAAAAAATTATGATTTTTGTGAAATTATCATTATGTAAGAATTACCTGAATGATTATGAAATATTTTTTATGTAAAAAATATTAAATACAAAAAATAATAAATTTCAAAATGCAATTCCAAACATAGAAATCTATGTCAATTTTTTTTTGAAATCTATGTAAATGTTTTATTTGAATAAATATAATTTAATCTTCAATTTTAATAATTTTTTCAAAAGGATTCAATTAGGTTTGGTTGTTTTTTTTCAAAATCATATATGTAATCATTTATTTAATTGAGTAATATTAAATAAAATTTTGTCCGTATTAAAATTTATTTAGGATTAAAATCATATCTATTCATAAATTGATTTGATCCAAAAATTACATTCCATTGAATTTTGAAATTTTTCATTAAATATGTTTTTCAATATATCTACTAATTTAATCATATAAATTAGATTCCATATCTGGAGTCATCATATTTAAATTTTTAAATGTGTTTGATTTCATTTTTAGTCATCATGAATAGTTACCATGGTAAATGTTTCTGATTACATTTAATTTTAAATTAGTTAATGAGGGTTAAACTAAGATATAGTGTATAACAAATATATAGAATATTTCTTTGTTTTTTATTTATTATGTCAATAACATAGTATAAATGATCACTTAAATTGGATTTCGTTGGATCCAATTTCTACTATAAATGAATTTATTTTATTTTTAGGTTCCTAATATATATAAGAGGAGCACTCATCGCACTTATAAATTAGAATATCATATTTTTAGTACTCTACATGGTATACGTCCATGTACATGAACAATACCTACCCATATAAATTTAAAAATATTAAACCCATGTCCTATATGTTATGGTCTCTCAAAAATTACTAACCTAGAAGGATTATGATTTGAACCAAAGAAAGATCTACAAGGAAGAGGTAGAAGTATTAACATAAAATGTTCATGTTTATTTCTTCTATTAAATACTCAAAATATTTTATAAATATTAAAATATAAAAATAGTTTTTTAAATATATTTAACTATTTTCATAATGGTACAATAGATTTCTACATTCTTTCCATCATATGCTAAACGAAAACATCATGCATATTTACATGTTGAATACCACATCTAGGAAGTGAATTATGTCATTTATAATCCCACCTAAAAAGGATATTTAAATAGATAGATTTAATGGATATTTTTTTATAATATTAATTATTTTATAATTAAAAAATATTATCCACCTTCATAATATCTTCCAATGGAAATTTATACCATCACTCATGTGAATGTGCGGACTACCCCCTCCATGAAGTTGAATTATTCATTTTTCATTTCTACAATACATAGGGGGTCCTGAGGATTCATTTAATGATTAAATATTATGTTTATGATATTATTACTGTTTTATAGTTTTAAAAATCTATCTTCTATATTTATTTATTCATCCTTCCGAAAAATGAAATCACGTTTCATGATTGTGTTTAGATTCATGATTCCCTAAAATAATATACTTCATTTTTCATGGCCTCTATACAATATTTGTTAAAAAATGTGTCTTTAATTTATAAACATGATAATCATATCCTGTTTACTAATCTAGATATGATGATACCATGACAAAATTCACATCAATAATCCATCCTAAATTTATTTAAATGTTATGGAATGAATGACGTAAAAATGTGTTATGTGAAAATAACTTATTTTGTAAAAAATTAAATCATGTTAATTAATTTAATAAAAACTACAATGATAATGGAATTAAATTGAAAATATTTTTGATCAATTAAATGAATAATATAATTTTTTAATCATGAGTAAGTGAATATTTAGAATTATTAGGTACAAAAGGAAATGTATTTTCACTACAAGATAACCGCCGTTTAGAAGAGGTTATTTTTGCGTTTAGTGGTGGCTTAAACCACCGCTACATGGTTTAGTGTCAGTTTATGTAAACAACAGCCTAATATGGCGTCACCAATCTATTAGTGGTGGTTATTTCCGTATTGTTGTGGTTTATGGAAAGAGTCTTAGCTACATCATTTCGCGGCAGTTTTACTGAGTTTAGTGGCGGTTTTTACGAGCCCTAGACATCAGTTTATTCGTGGCGGTTATAACTGCCACAAATAAACTCAAATCCAGTGGTCGTAAAACCACCACTGAATTCATGAAAACCGCCACGGAATCAACACCTATGATACGACAATTTAGTGGCAGTTATGACCACCGTGAAAATTAATTATTGTTTTTTACAATTCGTGGTGGTTTTCACCGTTTCGAGTCGGTTTAAACCGCCGCCAATGTACATTTCGTGGAGATTTAAACCGCTGCTAAAAGCTGACCAGAAAAAAAATTGCTTCTACTGCACCACTTCCTTGAAAGTCAAATAAAACCAGAAATACCATATTGTACATAGCAATAGAAAACAAGAAACATTAACATAATTTTAATCTACGATGAATCATGTCACATTACCGAAAAATGCATGCCTTCCATTATATTGTATTTTATTCCTCTTAATTAGGATACAATATCTCCCCCCCCCCCCCCCGAGGTTCAATCCCAACATCAACATACATGCTATTATTCTAATGAGATAAGAATAATATGAATCACTTTTACAAAATACCATAGTTAAGGACTCTAGTAAAAGATTCATTATGTAGTCCTTAATTATAGATACCCCACCTAGTATCACAATATCATATCCACCTTCAAGTTTTATGCCCTGTCCTATTAAGAATTTATCCATTTTCATCATACCAATATGTATGATATTGAAAACAATATATGGGCCCTATAATAGGTGTAATTAACAACCATACCTTCTCCAAATTAGTCATTGAAGACCAAGATGAAACTGAAATGGAAACTCATGATAAATTCAAACACCTTCTATTTCTAGGTTCCTTTCACAAAGTGTTCCCCTTCACAAAAAGTTAAGATTCTTGAAATATTTCTAATTAAATTGAACATAAATGGTATGATGTGTCCCACTAATCATTATTAAACTATGTATTTTATGATTCTATTTATAAAGATTCATATGATGCTCATCGCATGGGCCAGATCCCAACAATGTAAACACCTATGACCTCTTTGTATGGCGAAAAACGAATAATTTCATAACTATGTGGCCTTAAATTAATGAATCATAAACATGTATTATATGTATGGTTAACCTAAAAATCATATATTTTCATATATACACAGATTCAGAGAGATCATAGGAATAGGGGTAACTTATTAAACACTTTTATTTTAATATTATTCATTTAAAAAATCATAAATCTATAAGGGAATCCAATAATTCAAAAGATTCCACCAAAAGAATATTTGATGATCCCAAAACCTCACACCTTTTTCCAATACCTATTTTGAAGAATCTATAGTATACGAATCACTAGTGAACACCTTTCTTTGTAATTTAGTTATAAAAGTAAATCCATTCCAAATATTCATATAGATAGAAGCCCATTAGAGGCTCTCATCAAAAAATAGATAACCTAATGTGAATCCATTAACAACGAAATGGATTGATAAACTAGGAAATCTTACATTTGATGATGTATTGATGGGTTTCTTAATTTTGTTTCCTTTTCAATACCTTCATCACATCCTTCAATTAAAATTGAATCACCAAATGCACCAATTATGTTCAAGACCAAAAACAAGCAGATAATACCCATAAGGAACACAATTGTGAGGCCTGAAAACAATTTTTATGTCACACATTTGACTCAATTTCTATGAATATTTGTTCCCTATTCCCTAACATACATTGTCTCCTACCCTTGTAAAATGAGTGCATGATGGTTCACACCTTATTTCAGGAATACCATATAAATGGATCTATCATAAAATTATATGACACTCATGGTAATCTATAGCGAATAGTGCCCCATAGTTTGTCCAACTAAAAATAATATATAGAAAAACCATTGGTCCATAATTTCACAACCAACCTTTTTGTATCCTTTCAATAGATCATGAGAACACGTTCTTCTCTTATCATATTGATTTTGATAAATATTTCCACCATAAAGTAGAAATCACCTTAGAACATCATTATGAGTATCATGTTCACTATAGTCATTTTTATTAACATGTGAGCTTGAGTACTCAAGAAGATATATAGTGTGATTTTCCCTACTGTCTTTACTCAAGCATCTAAATGTTGATCCCACTGAGGATATCCAACCACAGAACCTGAATAGTATATTTATAACCATACTAGTTTAAACACCCTTGATCCCCATTAGAATATCTAGATAATATACTAGGGATGGTTACAATGCTCTAATATCTAAAAGCATCAAAATCTATCCTAAGTGGAATTTGTGACTATAAAATTAAAATGGAAAACATAACCCACATGGGTGCGGGAATTTTTTTATCATTTTTTCCTTATTGTCATGTCCAATATCTTTCATCCTATGGGATCACAACCAAATTAATGATATCCCTCCTACAAAGTAAATATGTGTTTCCTATTGGTGGTAACACATTAGTATTTTTCTTCAATGTTAACCTAATTGATGTTGGGAAACATGATTCTATTGATTGTGAAACAGGTGTGGTTGAATCCACTACCCCCTCACCATTAAAAAATAGTAGAACCATCTCAACATAAGAGAATATTAATTAGTTCAAATTCAAAATAGTATAACATGTGAAATGACCCAATTTGTTCAACAAATCAACAATGTGTTTAACTCCTAGTCATCCAAAATCTCGACAGCCAATTCAAACACATGCCTAAATGGAATGATGTATAACAAATTCGAGAAATCATGACATAAAAAGAAACATAAGAAATCAATAAAATACATAAAAGTAAACATGAGAAATCAAGGAAATTTTAGGACCTGAATTTGTTTGGTGGAAAATATGTGCCACAAATGTTACATATATAAACCAACAGTTCCAATATTTGTTCAAAACATGAATAATAAAACTACTCCTGGTCTGATGATGCATCGTCACCCTCACCACCTTCATCACCACATTCTGATGTCACTTGTAAGAACATTATATTAAAAATTAAATACAGTTTCATATTTATAATATAACTAAAATCCAACGAAAGTTAGAAAACTAAATGATTTTTATTTTTTGGTGATTTACCTGCATACCACTAGTTGAGGTACTACCACCAGGGGTATATCTGCTCATATGCTGACGTATTTCAATCAAATATTTCTACAATGTAGATATCTGATCCCCCTGCTGTTGATCTGTGTTTCGTAGAGAAACAATCACTTTCTGAGCATCTCCGAGTATGGGCTGACTAAATCCAGGAGTAGATGTAGAAAAAATCCCTGTTGGCCTGTTAAAAACCTCAGATGGTACGGGTACCAAACCCATCCCGTGCACTCTACCAGGATGCTCTTTCCAAAGGACGTTAGCAACTGGGTCATCGTGGGAGACTGAGTAGGACTGCACAGGATGGGAATCCCATAGTTCATTAATTTTTACCTATAAATCAAATATCTATATATATTAACACAATAAAAACTGATAATAAGTTTTTATAATAAAAATTGACTTCATACCCAAAAATCTTTAGGAGGATCATTAACAAAACTTCCATATGATTTATTGTGAACATCCAACCAGAGTTCAGTTTGGGATGCATGGTTCCCTAAACTCTGTGACTGCATTAAGAAATGATAAATCAAAAATTCAATATATTAAATAGATAATACTATCTTATAAATATTTAAACTAATTAAAATATTACCAATGTCATTCGGCTTCCAGAAAAGCCTTTTGAGCCGCAGTGTGAGGGATGGCTTGCTTAGCCCAATTTAATGCATTCTGTCATGAGAGATCCTGAAATAAATAAAATTCAATTTAACAGTAATGTATACAATGTCATGTCCTATTCATAAACATGTATAAATGTAAAATGAGGATAATATAATAATATATATTTCAATATCATCTGCTTCTCATCACGATGTCTGTCAACAAAAACATTCCACTGCTCTTTCGGTAACCCACTGGGTAGCTTCTTATACATTTTTTTGCACAGTCAATGAGGTATCATTGACATTACACCACAATCTCCATTTGAAATCATTCCATTTCTTTACAAGATTTTTCAACTTCCACATCTATGCTATCACATTAGCAACTGTAAAGTGGAAGAACATATGTATACAGAAATTAATTTTGATCATATTAGTAACATGACATTCAATAAAACCATAATTTAATAAATTTACCTTAATTTGAGAATCAAAAAATTCATTTTTCCAGCTTGGAGGCATTTTTCTCTAATCATTATATGAAATAGGAAGAAAAATGGGCACCGCTTCCACCTGACCAATAATCTGGCCAAGTAACTCGTGGGTGTCATCTGTCGAAACCCCATAATAATCAAATGGCATGACTATCTTTTCACCATTCATATAACAAACATCTTCAATTTTTATGTTTTTCTCTACGGTGGCGTTTTTTTTTCATCTTCAATGAGAAAACAATTAGTGTTAAAAAATTCAATAAATTTATTTAAATAAAATTTGTACCAATGACAGTGACACTCCAGTATGCCTGTGATGAACTGGAAGGGGCATGTTGCTACCCCACTGCTGAGGCTCCTGAAGGGGGAGTCGACGAATCACCCTCTAATGGGACATCCAAAGATGGTGTGAGATATTTTTCATGGAGGAGATGGTGTAGGGGTGTAGGCAGCTGGTGCCTCAGATGTCGTGGGGAGGGAGCCAGATGGATCGTCATCTCTCGTAGAACTAGATGAAATAGTGTACCTCTTCCTCCTTTCCATTCATCTCATTTAATCAAATAATATTTAGTTCAGAATATATATTTTAAAATAATTATGCAGAAAAAAAAAATTAAAAATGATAATAGATGCCCAGTACTAACAGACAAAATATATTTAACAATGATAATGAATGATTGTAGAAATGAAACATGTAACACCCCAAGCTTCCACGGTACGTTTCCCTTCGAATAATGCGATAGCGTGTGTTGTACGCAACCTCGAGTTCTAACACTCACTACAACTAATTAAACTAGCCGTTGTGAATAGTAATACCTAATTTTTGAAATCATCTATATTTTATATTTCAAAATGGACTTCATTTTTGGATTCGGAATATTGAAATTAGCCTAGGGTGAAATTTTGGTACTTTTCGGATAACTTTCATATTTTGATGAATAGTGAAAATTACTGAATTTTAATTAAAAACAACTTTTTTAATCAAAATAATTAATAGTGATAAATTATGAATTTTAGTAGTTTTAAAGTATATTTAGAATATATTTTTACCATTTAATATAATGTTGGTCATTAGACATAATTTTACAATTAAACCGAACATAAACAAGTGTCAATCTTTTGATAGTTATTACCTCTTAAAAACACGCTTTTTGTTTTGACAGCGGGAATTAATTTTAAATTAATTTCTGCCACTACTGTGTTTTGAATTTAGAAAAATGGATTCCATATTTGGAATCAGGATGTCCAAATTGTGTAAATAGTTAACTTTTATTTTTAGACATTTTGAATAATTACTGCGGTAAATATTTTATTTACCATGGTTAAGGGTAAATCCGGTAAATAAGGGTTAACAAATAATATTATAATAATACTAAATTACCCTAAAACATGTCTTAACCCTATTGGTTGATACATGGTCGACCATGGGCATCTTTGGGTCGATTTTGAGACCCCATGGATCCACTTGTAAGTGATAATGACACTTTATTTTAATTAAGTTAAAATGAATACAAAAATGACACAAGCATATATCTTTTAGCAAAACAATTTTTACATAGGGTTATACATGTTGGATTCTCGATTATAAATATTCATTAGAAAGATAAAACGATTTCCTACATAATGATATTTTATTTATAATTTTTAGACATCAAATAATTTAAATTAATAATGACACAATAATGATGCAATGTTTACCTCATTAATAAATCATTTAAATAAATAAGATTATAATGATTAAAATATTATCTAAAACCAGTCCAATTCTTATTGGTTGATGTTATTTAGAAAATGAGTCATCTTTGCTTCGACCTCAATGATTTTTGGACCATTATAAACCGAATATAATTATATTATAAAGTAATACTTTCACTCTTTCCTAAAGAGCCCCTCCTCTCCCTTATAAAAGTAGACCACTTCTACTCATTCCTCACACCTCTCAAGCCACTTGGCTCGTCCAAACCCTGCCCAAATAAGCTCCCCACATCCCTCTACTCCTCCTTGAAGCTTCCCCTTAGGCAGAAAGCATTTCAAGAAGTCTTTTGGTTCCAACCAAAGTGAGTTACCTAAATTAAAGGTAACGATTTCTCTTAAATTATTTTCATTTATTTTGCTTCTCCAACCCCCAAACTCTTTTTATTTCCTTTCTTTTGTAACAACACCAGTATCCAAAATATACTAGGATGTTGTTATAAGAAGGATTCAAACTACACATACACACAAATCCATCTAATGGATGATGAACATAATGTTTCTGTGGATGGCAAACTAACGCCTCACGAAACGATGATTGTTCAAATACATCTTACCGCCTCTCATGGTGGCCATTATGATGGCACTGTAATTAAATATGATATTAATGATATATATTTTATATATAAGCTTCTGTAATTCCATTTTATTTCATATCATTATTCTTTTCATGTTGTATATACATACGATAATTTCATTTGAGGAAGTGCGGACTACCGCCCCCTTAAAATGATATGACTCGTTCATACCACACATGGAACGTATAAAGGATGGTGTTAATGAACTTAAGTAACATATATACAATATTATATTATACTGTAATAGTAATATACCTATGTATCATTTGGATTTGATTCTTTTAAAATAAAAATTAAATGGAAGTAGCGTTCGTGCGTACGTACGGACTACAGTCTCCACGAACGCGATGAGATTCATTCTTCATCGTATCCATTCAAGTCTTATTCTCATTTTAGGGTTAAAAATAATGTTAATATCATTCTGATTATAAATAAGATATAATCTATCCATTACAAACATGTCTTACGTAACCAAACATTTAAGAAGAACGAATTGATTATCACCCGAAACGACGATAATACTAAGATATTATTAATAAAGCAATGTTAAAAGATCATATATGGTATAATATTAATGTATATGATTCTTGTATAATTTAATAACAATTATTTCACCATTATACAGGAGGTTAACCTACCCCAACCAAGGAAAAGTACAAGGTAAGGGTTATTTCACAATCTCTTCATTATCCGAGGTTGTTTATATGTAATAATCTACTGGGATCTCTTTATCATCCACATCCATGTTTCTTAAAAATGTATTTCAAATTTTTTTTACTATTTACTAGAGTATGAGTTAAAGTCATTTATACCCTTTTTGACTTTTATAAGTGGTTTATAAAGGAATCTTTCCGTCTTTTTCAAAATAAGGTCCTTTTTAACCTTTTCGACAGAATTAAGGTAAGAATGTTTTTTTTAACTTATACGGTGGGTGCGGCTATTTTCCGCCATTATAAAATCTTCAAATCTTCCATTACAAGATTATGAGAATATTTTCAAAGAAAATGTTTTATTTTATATGGATCATAAATGATTTCAAAATAAAATGAGATATTTCTTTAAAAAGAATTTTGATTTCATCTATGTCAACATCCTTTGATGGATTTTACGCTTATTTGAAGTTGATTTATTATGATACAAAACTTCTATATTGTATTGAAGGTTTTGTGATATGTTTGACTGTGGATGTGCTATTTTTATACCATTCATAGTTTATGGTGAAATTATTGACATTTCGTATGCTAGTTTTAATACGAATGTTTATGTTATGTTTAAACATTTTCATATGGGAATGCATTGGACTTAATATGTGACGGGTGGAGCCCGCTATAGCTCCTCGATGCATCGGTAGGTCTCATGAGACAAACTAGTGTCTTGGCACAAGGCCTTGGAAAAATATTATTTGTAGTCTTGGCACGAGGCCTTGACTATGTGGTTATGATAGTCTGGCATTATGCATTCCAACATTATGAAAGTGGTTTTTGATTTTTTCATGTGATTATTCGATTAGTAGAATATCCATGTGAATAAGTAAATGGCATTATTTCATTTTAATTTTGCCATACTATGTTGAAGTTTAAGTTTAAAAGGCTTTTGTTTTAGTAATGCATTGCCTTAAATGTTTATGCTTATTTTGAATGTTCCGCTATATTGTCATCCTTACTGGGCATTTGAGCTCACCCCTTTTCTATGTTTTATTTTTCCCAGGATGTGAAGATGTAAGTTATGAATGACCTTCAGGGATATTATGAGGGAATAATAGTGTGGATTGTGGAAA
Source organism: Viscum album (assembly GCA_963277665.1). Classification (NCBI taxonomy): domain Eukaryota; kingdom Viridiplantae; phylum Streptophyta; class Magnoliopsida; order Santalales; family Viscaceae; genus Viscum; species Viscum album. Next base: position 5,108,489 of record CAUJRU010000001.1, read on the forward strand.
CATTATGTTGTTGTATTAGTTTGTCATTTTATGATGTAATGTAAAACTGATGAATATATCTAGTGTTTCCAAGGCTACTAAACCAATCGGTCTTTCGAGATTTGATCTTTCTTGTGATCATGCCAATGTTATGTAATAATGCACCGACTCTGGGTAACTGGGGTCGGGGCGTTACAGTTGGTATCAGAGGGATTTTAGTACAAACCTTGGAAGCTAGATTTAGATAAAGTCTGATTAGAGCACGTAATCCTAAGATGAACTTTGAGGATTAGTATAGAAGAACTTCCTAGAATTTTGGTATTGTAGAGATTTTGTGAGTTTTCCGAGCAATACATCCCTGTCTGGATACGAGCAGGTAGAGGCGGCTCTGGCACAGATGTACCTAGGGGTAAAACCCGAAAACACCGCTTTGAGCTAGACTCGAACGGGAACTGGTGCACGACAATGGGCCTTGCTTCACTCTTGGTTACGACACTCCCGGGGGATATGCTTAGGATAACTCTCATTTTTTTTACAAATCATTATGAAGGGTTTATGAGTATATACTTCCTCAAAGAAATTTTTTTTAAGATTATGGATTATATCCATAAATAGTTCAATTTATGTTAAGAGTTTTATAAGTATGGGATTATGTATTTTGATTCATCAACTGATATAGTTTATGCCATTGTTTAGAAATGGCGCCTAGTGGAAGAAATGGAAACCTTATCAATGCACGCACTCCATGTAGGGATTTCCCTCCTGCTCAAGATAATTATAGTGGGGCTGGTGATGCAACTGGTGCTGATCAGCTAATCACCATACTGGGACAACTTACTGAGGTTATGAATAATAACCTTACCCGTATGGAGCACCCTGATCCACAGCGTGGAGGATCAATGTTAGATCGATTCATGAGGCAACAACCACCAACGTTCAATGGGAGTACAAATCCCTTAGTAGCTGAGCAATGGATAAATTCCCTAGAGAAAATATTTCAGGCTTTGGGGAGGAGTGAAAGGGAAAAAGTTATCATGGCAGTTTACCGCCTCACTGGAGATGCTGATCAATGGTGGTCATTGATTCAAAACATGAAGGAAGATGATGAAGTATCAAATATGTAATGGAGGGAGTTCAAAGATCTGTTTTTAGAAAAATACTTCCCTCGCGACCATCGAGCAGATATGGAAAGGCAATTTCTAAGTCTGAGACAGAAGGAGGATGAGAATGTCGCAAAGTATGAGGCTAACTTTACAAGGTTAGCAAGGTACGCTGGTGATTATATACGTAACCAATGAAGTAAGATTGATCGTTTCTTTGATGGGTTAAAACCATTTCTCCGTCGAGCATTAGTCTCACAATCCTTTTCATCGTACGAAGACATTGTCTCATGTGCTATCAAGACCGAAAAGGAATTCTCTAAGTCTTATGACTTTAAAGAAAAGCAAGAGAAGAAGAGACCTGCTGATCAATCTGGGAATGGAAATAAGGGGAAGAAGGGAAAGGTTGAATATCCATCATGTGGTAAATGCGGGAAGAAACACCCTGGTACTTGCTTGAAGGGAATGGGAGTCTGTTACAAGTGTGGTGAAAAAGGCCACCAAACTCGTGATTGCAAGGGGAAGAAGGAAGCTACCAACGTTCAGTGCTACAATTGCAGGGAAATGGGACATTATGAAAATGCATGTCCTAAGCGTCAGGAGAACTTACCTCAGAAAAGGCCAAGGGATCAAGGCCAGGCTTATGCTATCACTACTGCTGAGGTTGAAGCTCCGAAAGACGTGGTGGCGGGTAATTTAATGGTTTCCTCAAGTTTAGAAAATGCATTATTTGATTCTGGATCATCGCATTGTTTCATATCTTCCCAGTTTGCTAAGAAAATTAGATATTTCCAATTTGATTTAATAAGGGAGTTGTCAGTTAAAACTCCTAAGGGAAGTATCATTGCAACAAAGTTTTGTGAATCAGTCCACATTAGAGCACATAAATTTTCTTTATCGGCTGATCTCATTGTCATACCTATGATTGTGTTTGATATAATCCTCGGTATGGATTGGCTTTCGGACTATGATGCGAAGATTTATTGTAAGAAGAAAGAGGTTACAATTCTTGATGATAATGATAAGGAACACCTTATCTTTAGAGCAGAATCGTCACCACCTAATTCTTATTTAGATCCACCCCCAGTAGCTCAACTTAATTCAATTATTGGGGAGGAAGAGAATGAAATAACTGTCGGTGAGGAAAGGAATGTTCAAATAGAGTATGTACCTGTTGTGAAAGAATTTGTAGATGTATTTCCGGAAGATTTACCTGGACATCCTCCAGAACGAGAAGTTGAGTTTTCCATTGATTTGATTCCTGGATCAAGGCCTATATCGAAGACCCCTTATAGAATGGCCACTGTAGAGTTAGTCTAACTAAAGAAACAACTAGAGGAATTGAGTAATAAGGGATTTATTCTCCCTAGTGTTTCTCCATGGGGAGCCCCTGTTCTTTTTGTTAAAAAGAAAGATGGATCTATGAGGTTATGTATCGACTACAGGGAGATCAATGCTATGACGATAAAGAACAAGTATCCCCTACCTCGTATTGATGATTTATTTGACCAACTGCATGGAGCTCAATACTTTTCAAAGATTGACCTTCGATATGGATACCATCAGTTGTGTGTGAAGAAGGAAGACATTCTGAAGACAGCATTTCGAACCAGGTACGGGCATTACGAGTTTACCGTAATGCCGTTTGGATTGACTAATGCACCCTCTGTATTCATGGATCTGATGAACAGAGTTTTCAAGGAGTATCTCGATGAATTTGTGGTGGTATTTATTGATGATATCTTGGTATACTCCAAAACCTACGAAGATCATGAAAATCACTTGAGCATTATCTTGAAGACTCTGAGGAGGCATGAATTATATGGGAAGTTTAGTAAGTGTGAATTCTGGCTTCAGGAGATTTCTTTTCTTGGCCATATTGTCTCTAAGGATGGAATCTCTGTTGATCCTTCTAAGACCAAGGCAATCCAAGAATGGCCAGCACCTACGAGTATAACTGAGGTACGCAGTTTTATTGGTTTGGCAGGTTATTATCGACGTTTCGTCCAGAATTCTGCCCGATTGGCTAACCCATTAACGAAGCTCACATGTAAAGGGGTTAAATTTGTTTGGACAAAAGAGTGTAATGAATGTTTCGAAGAACTGAAGAGAAGATTAGTCAATGCTCCTATATTGACTCTACCATCGGGGAATGATGGGTTCGTTATTTATAGTGATGCATCAAAGAAAGGACATGGTTGTGTCCTTATGCAGAATGATAGAGTTATTGCCTATGCATCACGACAGTTGAAAATTCATGAACAAAACTATCCTACTCGTGATCTTGAGTTAGCAGTTGTGATCTTTGCTTTGAAGATATGGAGGCACTACCTCTATGGTGAAAAATGTGAGATTTATACTGATCACAAGAGTTTGAAGTATATTTTCTCACAAAAAGAACTCAACATGAGGCAAAGGAGATGGCTTGAATTACTCAAGGATTATGATTGCACGATACACTACCACCCGGGGAAAGCAAACAAGGTGGCAGATGCTTTGAGCAGAAAAGACCATGGTGTTTTGAACATGATGAGAATTGAAAGGGATCCAATTATCATGAATCTAGTGAAGATGGACATGGGAATAACCAGGGAAGGTGAAACATCAATGCTTTTTCAAATGGTTGCCAAACCATCTTTACTAGAATGGATTAAGAGTTCTCAGACCGATGATGAAGAATTTCAGAAGAAGATTAAAGCTGTGAATGATGGGAGATTGAGAGACTTTGTCTATGAAGATGGAATTTTGAAATTCGGGAACAAACTTTGTGTTCCCGATTTACCTGATCTGAAAAGGGAATTGCTGGATGATGCTCATAGTTCCAATTTCTCTATACACCCTAGGAGCACCAAAATGTATAGAGATTTGAAGGAACATTTTTGGTGGAACAACATGAAGAGGGAGATTGCTGATTTTGTGTCAAGATGTGTGGTTTGTCAACAAGTGAAAGCTGGAAGGCAACAGCCTGGAGGAGTCATGCAACCTCTTCCCATACCGGAGTGGAAATGGGACAATATTACGATGGACATTGTCATGGGGCTACCAAAGACTCCTAGAAGGAACGATGAAATATGGGTTATTGTTGATCGTCTTACCAAGTCAGCACATTTTCTTGCTATAAGAGAAGATCTACCCCTGGAACGTCTAGAAAGACTATATATTAATGAAGTTGTGAGACTTCATGTAGTACCCCTATCGATTGTTTCTGATCGTGATCCCCGTTTTACTTCAAGATTTTGGAAAAGTCTTCAGAAATCCCTGGATACTGAACTTCATTTGAGCACTGCTTACCACCCTCAGACAGATGGACAATCAGAACGGACTATTCAGACCATAGAAGACATGTTGAGATTTTGCTCACTTGATTTTCAGGGTATGTGGGATCAATATTTACCTCTGGTAGAATTTTCCTATAACAATAGCTTCCATTCGAGTATTCAGATGGCACCATATGAAGCGTTATACGGAAAGAGATGTCGTACACCAACCTGTTGGGATGACGTTGGTGAAAGAAAACTTGTAGGCCCAGAACTGGTGGAGGAAACGGTGGAAAAGGTGAAAGTAATCCAAAATCACATCAAAGCAGCTCAAAGTAGGCAGAAGATCTATGCCGATAATCGAAGGAAGGATTTGTAATTTCAAGTCGGTGATCATGTTTTCCTGAAGGTATCTCCATGGAAGGGAGTCATACGTTTTGGTAAGAAAGGTAAATTGAGTCCCAGGTACATCGGACCTTTCGAAATTCTTGAACGAATTGGGGTTATAGCTTACCAATTGGCAATGCCGCCAAGTCTCTCTAAAGTTCATGATGTGTTCCACGTATCTCTGTTGAGGAAATACATGCCTGACCCAACGCATGTACTCACTTATGAAGAATTAGAACTGGAACCCGATCTGTCTTATTGCGAAGAGCCCGTCAAGATTCTTGATACGAGAGAACAAGTGCTGAGAAACCGGACGACGCGTCTGGTAAAAGTTCTGTGGAGAAACAATAAGATGGAAGAGGCAACGTGGGAACCCGAGGAACTTATGATGAAGAACCACCTGATTCTTTTTATGCATTAATACCCTAGAAATTGCGAGGACGCAATTATTTGAAGGAGGGGAGAATGTAACACCCCAAGCTTCCACGGTATGTTTCCCTTCGAATAATGCGATAGCGTGTGTTGTACGCAACCTCGAGTTCTAACACACACTACAACTAATTAAACTAGCCGTTGTGAATAGTAATACCTACTTTTTGAAATCATATATATTTTATATTTCAATATGGACTTCATTTTTGGATTTGGAATATTGAAATTATCCTAGGGTGAAATTTTGGTACTTTTCGGATAACTTTCATATTTTTATGAATAGTGAAAATTACTAAATTTTAATTAAAAACAACTTTTTTAATCAAAATAATTAATAGTTATAAATTATTAATTTTCGTAGTTTTAAAGTATATTTAGAATATATTTTTGCCATTTAATATAATGTTGGTCATTGGACATAATTTTACAATTAAACCCAACATAAACAAGTGTCAATCTTTTGATAGTTATTACCTCTTAAAAACACGCTTTTTGTTTTGACAGCGGGAATTAATTTTAAATTAATTTCTGCCACTACTGTGTTTTGAATTTAGAAAAATGGATTCCATATTTGGAATCAGGATGTACAAATTGTGTAAATTGGTAACTTTTATTTTTAGACATTTTGAATAATTACTGCGGTAAATATTTTATTTACCATGGTTAAGGGTAAATCCGGTAAATAAGGGTTAAAAAATAATATTATAATAATACTAAATTACCCTAAAACGTGTCTTAACCCTATTGGTTGATACATGGTCTACCATGGGCATCTTTGGGTCGATTTTGAGACCCCATGGATCCACTTGTAAGTGATAATGACACTTTATTTTAATTAAGTTAAAATGAATACAAAAATGACACAAGCATATATCTTTTAGTAAAACAATTTTTACATAGGGTTATACATGTTGGATTTTCGATTATAATTATTCATTAGAAAGATAAAAAGATTTCCTACATAATTATATTTTATTTATAATTTTTAGACATCAAATAATATAAATTATTAATGACACAATAATGATGCAATGTTTATCTCATTAATAAATCATTTAAATAAATAAGATTATAATGATTAAAATATTATCTAAAACCTGTCCAATTCTTATTGGTTGATGTCATTTAGAAAATGAGTCATCTTATCTTCGACCGCAATGATTTTTGGACCATTATAAACCGAATATAATTATATTATAAATTAATACTTTCACTCTTTCCTAAAGAGCCCCTCCTCTCCCTTATAAAAGGAGACCACTTCTACTCATTCCTCACACCTCTCAAGCCACTTGGATCGTCCAAACCCTGCCCAAATAAGCTCCCCACATCCCTCTCCTCCTCATTGAAGCTTCCCCTTAGGAAGAATGCATTTCAAGAAGTCCTTTGGTTCCAACCAAAGTGAGTTACCTAAATTAAAGGTAACGATTTCTCTTAAATTATTTTCATTTATTTTGCTTCTCCAACCCCCAAAATCTTTTTATTTCCTTTCTTTTGTAACAACACCAGTATCTAAAATATACTAGGATGTTGTTATAAGAAGTATTCAAATTAAACATACACACAACTCCATCTAATGGATGATGAACATAATGTTTCTGTGGATGGAAAACTAACGCCTCACGAAATGATGATTGTTCAAATACATCTTACCGCCTCTCATGGTGGACATTATGATGGCACTGTAATTAAATATGATATTAATGATATATATTTTATATATAAGCTTTTGTAATTCCATTTTATTTCATATCATTATTCGTTTCATGTTGTATATACATACGATAATTTCATTTGAGGAAGTGCGGACTACCGCCCCCTTAAAATGATATGACTCGTTCATACCACACATGGAACGTATAAAGGATGGTGTTAATGAACTTAAGTAACATATATAAAATATTATATTATACAGGAATAGTAATATACCTATGTATCATTTGGATTCGATTCCTTTAAAATAAAAATTAAATGGAAGTAGCGTTCGTGCGTACGTACGGACTACCGTCTCCACGAACGCGATGAGATTCATTCTCCATCGTATCCATTCAAGTATTATTCTCAATTTAGGGTTAAAAATAATGTTAATATCATTCTGATTATGAATAAGATATAATATATCCATTACAAACATGTCTTACGTAACCAAAAATTTAAGAAGAACGAATCGATTATCACCCGAAACGACGATAATACTAAAATATTATTAATAAAGAAATGTTAAAAGATCATATATGATATCATATTAATGTATATGATTCTTGTATAATTTAATAACAATTATTTCACAATTATACAGGAGTTTAACCTACCCCAACCAAGGAAAAGTACAAGGTAAGGGTTATTTCACAATCTCTTCATTATCCGAGGTTGTTTATATGTAATAATCTACTGGGATCTCTTTATCATCCACATCCATGTTTCTTAAAAATTTATTTCAAAACATTTTTACTATTTACTAGAGTATGAGTTAATGTCATTTATACCCTTTTTGACTTTTATAAGTGGTTTATAAAGGAATCTTTCCGTCGTATTCAAAACAAGGTCCTTTTTAACCTTTTCGACAGAATTATGGTAAGAATGTTTTGTTTAACTTATACGGCGGGTGCGGCTATTTTCCGCCGTTATAAAATCTTCAAAGCTTCCCTTACAAGCTTATGAGAATATTTTCAAAGAAAATGTTTTATTTTATATGGATCTTAAATGATTTCAAAATAAAAAGAGATATTTCTTTAAAAAGAATTTTGATTTCTTCTATGTCAACATCCTTTGATGGATTTTACGCTTATTTGAAGTTGATTTATTGTGATACAAAACTTCTATATTGTATTGAAGGTTTTGTGAAATGTTTGACTGTGGATGTGCTATTTTTATACCATTCATAGTTTATGGTGAAATTATTGACATTTCGTATGCAAGTTTTAATACGAATGTTTATGTTATGTTTAAACCTTTTCATATGGGAATGCGTTGGACTTAATATATGACGGGTGGAGCCCGCTATAGCTCCTCGATGCATCGGTAGGTCTCATGAGACAAACTAGTGTCTTGGAACAAGGCCTTGGCAAAATATTATTTGTAGTCTTGGCACGAGACCTTGACTATGTGGTTATGATAGTCTGGCATTATGCATTCCAACATTATGAAAGTGGTTTTTGATTTTTGCATGTGATTATTCGATTAGTAGAATATCCATGTGAATAAGTAAATGGCATTATTTAATTTTACTTTTTCCATACTATGATGAAGTTTACGTTTAAAAGGCTTTTGTTTTAGTAATGCATTTCCTTAAATGTTTATGCTTATTTTGAATGTTCCGCTATATTGTCATCCTTACTGGGCATTTGAGCTCACCCCTTTTCTATGTTTTATTTTTCCCAGGATGTGAAGATGTAAGTTATGAATGACCTTCAGGGATATTATGAGGGGATAATAGTGTGGATTGTGGAAACATTATGTTGTTGTATTAGTTTTTCATTTTATTATGTAATGTAAAACTTATGAATATATCTAGTGTTTCCAAGGCTACTAAACCAATCGGTCTTTCGAGATTTGATCTTTCTTGTGATCAAGCCAATGTTATGTAATAATGCACTGACTCTGGGTAACTGGGGTCAGGGCGTTACAAAACAAGTGGTTTCTGAATAAATAAATAATTGTACATACAATAATTTTCCCCTTCAATCATGTAGGATACCTTCTACATTTCATCATCCAATTCATTCCTCCTTTCTGGACTAATATTTTCAATATAATGATAGACAAATAATTCTGCTTCCTGTGGTTGACTAAATTCAATTTCAGAGGTAAAATTATCCAATTCATCCCACATATCATACAAATCTCTTTGTATTACAAGAGCAACTACACTCAACCCTTAATTGACAAAATAATTCAAATAACATTTCATTTTTTCTTGTGATGCTATGATATATGGACCATGAAATTCACGATCACCAACATCCATCAAGCGAGAGTAGTTCAAAGAAGTAAATTACAAGGAATATCTTTTAACACCTCTGATAATATCAACCCATTTTCATTTGAATAAAACAATAGAAAAGTGTCAATTGTAGTTTAATTCAATAATATCATGCAGCTTTCCATAGTCTTCCACTTCAGAAAATGTAAATATACCACTATTCTTTGTTTTTAAACCCACTTCTCGGTCGACTGTACGAAATCTAAACACATTCAGATTATAAGCATAGAACATTCTAACTTATTTTATAGGACCTATAGCTAGAAACATCAAATCTCCTGACACATCTGATCATGTACTATTATTCATGATCTGAAAAGAGAAATATACTTTATTATATTTAAAAAATTTATGTGTCAAAATAATATTCGTACTTATTGCAAAATTTATGAACTTACACATTGTGCAAACCATTCTACAAGCTCTTTATTAACAGATTTTTTTATATGATTCTCATTTCTTGTTCGGCCTCTCATTCATCTCTTTGTTTGTATCCTCAAATCGTCAATAAATGGATCTGCAATTTCACTATTCAGCATCACATATTTATGTGCCTCTAATAATTCCAATTCAGTTAGTGTCACATTTTAGGTCCTCCCAATTGATCTTCCAATAACAAGGAATATTTTTTATTTCTGATGTATTTGAGATTATTTCAATGTGTTTTCAATACGTCCAACTCTATTAAATCTTGTCTTAATATCATCCAAGAATCGAGAAAAAAATGTAAGACACTCCTCAGCCAAATAGCCCTCAGCAATAGAGCCTTTTGGTTGAGAATTATTTCTCATGTATGATTTCAAATGCCCAAGATATCTATGAAATTAAATAATCATAATTATGAATGTAATTATGTACCATGAATGGTTTAATTAATTGAAAACCATATGAATAAAGTACCTCTAAATTGGATACATCCATCGATAATGAACGAGGTCTTCTAATTGAGCTTCCTCAACCAAATGCACAGTTAAATGCATCATTATAGTAAAAAATGACAGTGGAATGATCATCTCCATTGCAAAAAGAATCAATACCAACCTATCCGGGAGATTTTCAAGCTGAAATTGATGTAGTTATTTTTCACATAGTTTTCTGAAAAATGTGCAGAATTAGAGTACAATATCAATAATTTTTTAAGGTAATAATGTACGCAATTCCAATGGTAGTAACTGTTGTAACAAAATATGTGAATCGTGTCTTTTCAATCCATGTAACTTCTGATTCTTCATGTAAACACACCTCAAGATGTTCCTTGAGTACCCATCAGATATCTAAACATTCTTTAAAAATTGAAGGAATGTATCTTTATCCCTATTTTTCATTGCAAAAATTTCTGGAGAATACTTTTCATTCCCATCTGGCCAGGGATCGAGTTTTATGTTCATTGATTGTAAGTCTTTGCGAGCATTGAAATGATCTTTCGATTTTCCATGCTCATTAAGCAATGTGAAAATCAAATTCTCAAAGACAGTCTTCTCAATATGAATCACATAAACATTCTGCCGCATAGAATTAAATTCCTAATATGGAAGTTTGAAGAATATTCTTTTTTCTTCCATTTTTGTGTTGAGATTTCTCTTAATGATGCACTTAGGACCCGTTTTCAGCTATCATTCAAATTATGAACCTTCCCAAAATTTGTTTCAACATTTTCAAGCTTTTTCAATATTTCAAAACCAGTTAACAACTTTGGAGGTGGTCTACGATCAATGGAACCATTAAATTTTGATATGTTGAACCGAAATCTATGAGATGCATCGAGAAATCTTCGATGACACAAGAATATCTGTTTTCTACTGTGAGGTATCCGTTTGGGCTCGAAATCAAAGATAAAAATGGGACAACCCAAAACTGTGTTAGTGTTCGAACCAGATAAATTCCAATGCCCCAGGAAGTCACTAATGGTACACATTAAAGCAACATGCATTTTTAACATTGTTTTAGAAGAAGCATAAAATATCTCAACACCATTGCTCTATAAATCCTGTAATTCATCAATCCAAGGGTGCAAGTATACATCAATATCATTTACAGGCATTTTTTTTCCAGGAATAATAATCCAAAAGATAAAATATTTTTGTTTCATACACATCCATAGAGTCAGATTAAATGGGATCAAAACAAGTTTCCAAATGCTATAGCTGGTACTCAATGTCCCAAATGGGTTTAATCCATCGACATCCAATCCCAATCTAACATTCCTAGGATCATCTGAGAAATCGATATGTAATGAATCAAACGTCTTCCATGATTGGGAATCTCGTGGATGTCTCATTAACCCATCATTGTTATTAGCTATAGAACGCCACATCATGTATTCGGAGGTTTTCGATGACATGAATAATCATTGCAATCAAGGCTTCAAAGGAAAGTAACACAAAAACTCAGCAGGTGGGTTCCTTTTCTTCTTCTCCATGAAATTATGAACATTCAGACATCGAACATCACCATTTGCCTGCAATCTAGAATAATATCATTTTTTTTCAATTCTGTCTACTTGAATCCTCTCCCTAACAAAACATACAATCTTTTGGACACACATGTATTTTGGTATAATTCATACCAAGCTTGATAACAACTTTTTTCATATCATAAAATTATTTTGGGATTTTTGCTTCAGGAAATGAATCACGAATGAATTTCAATATCATGTACATTGCCTTATTTGTAATTCCACATAGACATTTGATATAGTACAACTTCAGCAGAAATGAAAGCTTTGAATATTTCAAACACCCACTATACAACACTTGATTTCCATCGTCAACTAAATCATGAAACACATTTTCCTCAGTGAAGTTTTCTCTTACATTTTTCTCCACAGAATATATAAGAGGATCCAATGATATTTTAAAATCTTGATCTGCATGTGTTGTAGTCTCAAAAACATCACATGTCACATTGTAATTTTTAGCACCCTATTCTGGTGGTTCTAATATATTTTGATGCTGACAGTGATGTCTTACAGTGCCGAATGAATAATTAATGTGGTTTTTCATTTCATTTTCCACTGTTGACAAACTTGGGACCTCATTCTGTGGATTAAAATCAGTGATCAATATTTCTCTAACGTTCAATTCTCCATGCCACATCCAACACAAATATTGACTAGGGAATTGATTCAGTATTAAATGTTCATAAACATCATCTCTCCTCAACCATGTTCTATATTTACATTTATGACATGGACATTTTATTCACCCTTTAATGGATCGATTATAAATGGACAAATCTAAAAACTCCTTCCAACCCTTAAAATACTGAGGTGTGTTCCTCAGTAATGTGATCCAGCTTTTATCCATGTATATCACAATGTGCTTACATAATAATAATAAAAATTAAAACAGATAGTTACTACTAAATAGAGAAATAGATTCATATATATAATAGTGTATGATTACAGAAACATAATATAATAAATATGTCCCCCTGAGTTAGATATGATCCCTCTAGTGTTTGGGATAGGGGAAGATTCTTTGGAAAAGAGAAACAGTGTGATAACAACGTAGTAGCTAATTTACTATGAAAACCAAAGCACATTGTTAATTTGGAATAACCTCAACCTACGTTACCTATATAGTCTTCATATAAAAGTCTAATATCAAATAAATATATTATAAATTATGTTTAGGGAAAACAATATGATGCATACAAAACTCAAAACATTGTTAATTTGGAGTGGTAAGAACCATGTGAGGGATGGTAGTCTTGAGGCATGATAAGTGGTGGTGTTCATGGAAATCCATGATGAAATAACTTGGGTGATTAGGTTTTGAGGTTCTACGAACCATGCGTGGATTAAATTCATAGACCTCTCTTTGGTATATTCACATAGAAAAGAGTGGTGGTGTGACTTGAGGTTGATTTGGATCATATATGTTATAATGATCAAGAGTGGAGAATTTTATATAAATGGTACGATCGTAGAGCTAACCATGGAGTTGAACTAAGAGTCAGATTCAGATTGCGGTGTGGGAAATGATCATTTCTGATATTCATTGAGTTTTACAACATCGTGGTAAGGATATGATAGTGAATTGGTGGGTGGGATTGAGTGCATTTGGAATAATTCAACTAATGAAGAACATACTACTGTTGTTGAATAAAAATTGTGGTGGTAAGGTGGAGACCACATCAGAAATGGAATTCAAGATGCGGCTGATGTGGTTTGGGGATCAAACTCGGGTATTTGAAGAATAGTTGATGTCTCAGGGCTTGGGGTTTGGAGTTTCATAGTAGAATAATGTTGGGAATTTGGAGATGAAATGTGAGGTTATGGTATTATCATCCATGAGAACATAGTAAGATAATCAGAATCACAGAGGTGGAAATAGATCCCAGAACAAATTCTACCTAAACATTAAATTCGGGTACATGGAAGAATACTTTTCATCCAAACCACTACAATAAGTTAGAATGAATTCAATACCATTCACTTCAACACAAAAAAGAAATTTATGCAATGTAAATGGATTCTATTATTGAGTAACACATGTTTGATGGACTCCATGATCGAGTATCAAAAGTATATGGAACTCTATACCTAAGTGTCATAATTCATTATAGTCAAGTAGGCCTTATAAATAAATTGGTTGTCCATTTCAAAAAATAATGAAAAATACAAAGATACATATTCAATGAAAGTGATTACATTCATCCAAGACTATACATATTAAGGAAAAATAATCTAGTTTGGATAACATATAGAGAATGAAAAGAGAAATAAATTTTAAATACAAAATAAACCTAGTTGAACTATCTCACAATAAAATTTCCCCAAAAGAAAGTCACAACCATATTCACAACACAAAACATCTCTATGTGTTCTATTAAAAGTCAAAACATTCCAATGTCCATTAATGGAACAAGAGGAAAAAAATGAATAGAAATCACAATCTTGGAATTAGACTGAAATGATAGAATTTACACACACACATGAATGTTTATGAAATGTGTGATATATGTAGTCCTATAAATATTTCACCATATATTCTTTGTAATTAATTTTATAAAAATGATTAAAAAATTCTTATTTTTGATATAACTCTACCTATGATATTTTCAAACCATTTTACAATGATTAGAATGAGAAAATAGAGGAAGAGGTAATTGGGAATGAATAAGAGGGCCTAAGATGAAGGAATAGACAAGAATCAAGGTCAAATCCTTATGAAAACACCATGGAAAATAGAGAACTAGTAGAAGAGGATTTGTAATGCATTGGGTTATTGGTTAGGGGTCATGAACCACACAAGAGGGACACTGGTAGGCACAGTGAATTATTGTTAGTGTTATCTGAGGATACAATTAAAGGTTGATGATGAATATTAATGGAAGAGAGTATGTGGTGTCCACCTTGGGTGCAGTGTCATTACACAATGAGTGGTGATTGATAGTGGTGGAGACATGGTTTTGGGGTCTTCATCATCTCATTATTATTATGGTAGTGAACGTCATAACATGTCAATAAACATTTTATCCCTAATATAGTTATATATAATACACCCATATACACCCATCTACAAACATCATTTATATATATATATGTATATATATATATATATGAATTACATAACTTGTGTAATATATACAGACATATATATATATATGTGTTTCACCCACTTACATCACTTGAAGCCATTAGTCATTGAGTTTGAAATTTAATACTTAAATAAACTTATATGATTATGTATGATGAACATGATATCACATGCATATATTTATATGAATTTAAAATCTAAAAAAATAAATTTGGGAATCACTTATGTATAAAATATGGAATTTGAGATGAATATATATATATATATATATATATTAAATTCCTCTAACAAAATTATAAATTCATGAATTAAAGTTTTTAAAATAAAAGTAATCACTTACTTTGGAACATCAAAACATGATAAAATATAATTCCCTAAATTGAACTCAATTGTAAGAAGATAATTTTTTATGGATAAACTAAATCATATCTTCAAATTCTCAAAACATGATTTATAGAAACATTAGCATAAGTCATAAATTAAAAAAATTAAATGATCCCTTAAAATAAGTTTTAGCAAAATAGTAAATATTAAATCCCTTAAATTATATTTCATAAACTTAACTAAACCATAATTAAAATACATTAAATTATCCCTTATAGAAAATATGGTCCACAATCAAAAATATAAATTGTGTAAAAAATATATGTTACAACAAATGAATATAATTTTACTACACATAATCATTTACTGCAAAAATACAATTCATTACACAATCACGTTTTCACCAAACAAAATCATTATTGAAGACCATAGCTTTGATAAATAAAATTCATTAATTATTGGAAATCAAAAAACCATAATTTGAAAATAATATTTCACCCATACGTGATATGCTGGAACAAAACAAGATCTATTGCAGAATCCAAAACAAAACAAACAGACTGTAAAAGGCTGAGACAAAGAAACATGAAAAACAGTGAAATTAGTTGAAATAGAAATGAGCACAATAATGAATGAATATTCGGGAGCCTACTTTATCTATGTTCATTATTGATTTTTAACTCAACCTACAAGAAAATCACTAGAATTTAAACCTTAGGATTCGTTTAGGTCGCTGAGGTTGCGGTGTCACCAGGGTCACTGGGTCGCCGGGGTAATGGGGGGCTGGGGTCGCCGGGGTTGCAGGGTCTTCGGAGTCGCTGGGTCACTGGGGTCTCATGGTCGCCGGGGTCGCAGGGGGCTAGGGTTGTGGGGGAAGTAGGGGTCACGAGGTCGTGGGGTGAGAAGAGGGGACAGGGTGGGGGGGCAGGGACGGCGCTGTAAAAAATTTTTCATGGCAGTTTATTATAAACCACCCTGAAACCTTTTTTTAAAAAGGTTTAATGGCGGATCCCAGAACCGCTGCTAAACGGCGTTTATGTTGTACTGTTTCTATAAAGACCATTCCATAAACATAATAAAATATTTAATATTTTCAATAATTCAATTTCTTTCACTTTAAAGATATTTTCCGGTTTATTTATTTAGGGAATTTTGTCCTAAATCATATCTAAAAAACTATAATAAAAATTGACACTTCCGAATAGTATCCATTTTTTCATTAATATAAAACATTTAAAAAAATCATGGTTTGATTTACTGAAAAATATTCATATATTCCATTTTACTTCATTATTTCCCATACCCTTGCGAAAAACATATGAAATTAATTTTTAAAATATGTGGAATGAGAAAAAAACCGATTGATGGACATAGAAAAGAAATATAACTTTTTTTCTAGTTAGAAAAAAAACTCATGTAATTTGTAACATTATTTTCAAAATTCATAGAGTTTATGAAGTAGACCATATTCATATTAAATCTAAACACACTTATTTCTAAAATATAGCCTTTAAAAACGATATAAATAAATTAAAAACATTTTTGGAAACATAGGGGAACATATTTGTAGAACCCTTACAAAACCATTTTAATTAGAATAACTATATTTATGAATTCCAATATATTCATTACCCAATTAATTATATTTTTATAATTGGGAAGAACCTTCATATAAGAAATATTTGGCTTAGATGTTTTTCAATAGTTATAATGGGGTTCAACCATTTGTATATGCTATATCGATCTCAGTTGTGAGCTACAATAGTGATCAACCCTTTGTAAAGGCAATATACGGCTCACCATTGAGAAATAATGGGGAATATACTATTGTATTATGAATATCAGGATCACCCATTTTTTATATAATTCTCAAATACCATATCATTAATAAAAATAGTTATTCCTTCACCATTATTATCATAAACCCCTTGGGATCCTACTTTAAAAACTATAAGAAAATCATTTTAAGATATCAAAAAAAAATATCTTTATAAAAATTTAAATAAACATATATAGAGAAAAAAAGTAAGATTTTTTAAATTATAGAATATCTGGATCGTTTCATAGGAGGATATAAATAAAATAGTCATGGTAGAATATTTTTTTTTGATATAAATGTTAATAATGGAATATTACTTTTTTCATTTTTCAAAACATTCCAAATTAAATAAGTAAAAATATTATTTTGGAAAAATATTAAATAAACATTAAAAATATATATAATATAATTTACAAAACATTTATGCACATATTAATTTTTTTATAAAACAATTTTAAAAACATGGATGTGGAAGAAAAATAATTGGAATGAAAAAATTAAGATATATTATTTTTAAAAAAATTTATCCTACCACATTAACAAACATTGAATCATAATACCTATGAAATAATAAAAAAATAAATTTGATGATAATAAATAAATTTATTACATAAAATTTTAAATGGGATTTTATACACCATATTTATTTATATAGGTTCACAACATCCAAATATGCTCAATGAAATTAGATTTAGACGAAGTCATTTACCTTTAACTCAGATAGCCATGATCATTATTTATCATCACAAATAATAAAATTATACTAATTATCTAATTTCCTGATAACCATTTTCATGATTATTATAACATTTATTTCACTTATTACTATATCATTTATAATTATAAAATCAATTATGTGTATGTCACAAGTTTCGATGATATTTGGTTTACGTGTCAAATAGACTTCGGTAAGATGAATATTGGTCAAAGTGTTAATTATTTAAACTTATCTAAAATTAAAATCATGAAATAATTATAATTTTAATTCATAATATATAATTTTAAAACAAAAAATTATAATTTTCATGATAAATAAGATATGATATGATCAAGGAGAGAGTAATCTATACATACACAAGAGTAGTGTTTTCATATTTGAAGATCATTATTGTTAAGGGGTAAGTGATATTTATATTTATATAATGATAATAATATCATATATAAAATATTATTTTCTTGAATATAATTTTATATATAATTCCTACAATGTAGTGATGAAGAAAAAAATCACATCACTTTATGGAGGTGGTAGTCCACACATACATGAATTAATTATCATTTGTTTCTTGAATAAAATTTACTTATCATATTTTAATAATGATAAATATGTAATGAATAAAATTTTGATTTCATTTATATCAAAAATAATAATTAATTATGTATATAATGACAAGTCCTTCAACATTACATAATCTTGAACTATGTTAATAATTCAAATTGATGATCTTTTCAAGCATAGAGCATTAGAGAATTAGGTCATCACATATACATAACAACTTGAATATTACATGTAGACACATCGACTCAGTATACATTTTTTCTTTAAATAAAAACTCTTTTAGAAAAGATTCATATCAAGTTCCATGTTTTAGACAACATGACTTTTCCTTGATCCCACCCTTGACCCTTTTCATATTTTAGTCCTGTGAAAAACATTTCAAAAACATGGGATGATCATAAATAGATCAGTAAGGAATTTAAAATAAATAAAGAAAACATTAGTCCTTAAACAAATACCAAGAATGTGATATTTAACATAACTCATAAAAATCATAAGATTTATGAATAACACATAGAAATCATAAATCAGAAGGGTAACATGTTTCATTCATAATGAACTTACATTGAAGCCATTACAACTACATGGGGAGTTACGTTAAGAATAACCATCATAGTATATTCCCTACATATCTTAGGAGAATCATTAACGTTTATCTTCTTCATGTTAGCCAATGCATTAAAGATCCATCTAGGGCTCACCTATCCTAGAGTTATCACGAAACCACCCATATACATAAATAATGCCCAAGAACCATAACATATTCACATCACATTAAAAAATCATAAAGGAAATATATCATCTCCACATTTCAATAACAATATATTATTTAATTATATAGACATGACAAATCAATTATCAATACCATTTTCAATATAAAAATATGTAAAACTTTATATGTATTTATTTTTCTTTTAAAAACATTTCAACTTGTTACGGAATCTAAATATCAAATAACGCTTGCAATGGAAAAATGTTCATTTTCATCGTGTACGTTAAAAGAAACATTCCTTTTTATGTATAGTAAAACACTACATAGAAAAAATATTCCATTTGAATGAAATTAAATGTAATAGGGGTTTATACACCGTATAAAATAATGTTGCGTATAAAACAAAATATGCCTCAATGAAATGAGATAGAGACGAATTACCTTACCTCATATCCAACATGAACCGTTCATTCTATAATCTCCTAAATAATAATCTAATGTTAATTTATACTTTTTTAAGAACCTTTTTAGGTTTATTATTCCATTTATACCACTTATTACCACGTTATAAACATTATCTAATCATTTAAGATAATAATTGTTGTTTTTCGATATTAGGTACTTGATTCAAAAATGAACTTATTATCATTACAGGTTGTTCATGTGGTAAAAATTAAAATATATAAATAATGATATTCATGATTTATATATCATATATTTTAGATAAAACAATATTTATATCATTACATAACATTTGGAGATATGAAATGAAATGCACCGTTCATGGAGACTATAAGCCGTACATACGCATGAACTCTACTTTCATTTCTATTTTGTATTTTAATGGATTTAAAACTTAATGATACATAGGTATATTTTAATTATAGTATAATATCATATATAAATTCATTAACTCCATCAATTATACATCCAACATATGGAATGAAGGAGTCATATCACATTGAGGGGGCGGTAGTTCGCACTTCCTCAAATGAAATTATTGTATTTACACATTATGGAAACCATAAAGGTATGATATAAATAAAAAATAATGAAGTTTAGAGAAAATATAAATATAATATATATCATATTTAAATAAACGTCCACTTTAATGGCTACCATAATAGGTGGTAGGATAAGATTGATCAATCATCGTTTCGTAAGGCAGTAGTTTGCCATCCACAGAAACAATATGTTATTTACCCATTAGACTAATGTGTGTGTATGAATAGTTTGAATAATTCTCATAAAATAAACCTAGTATATTTATTATACTGTTGTTGTTATAAAATAATGGAATAATAATATTTTAGGGGATTGGAGAAGTAAAATAAATGAAATGAACTTAAGAGAAGATGTAACCTTTAAATCGGGTAACTCCAGTTGGATTGAACCAAAAGGCTTTCATGATGTGTTTTATTAGTAATTTAAGGCTTATAAGTGGAATAGAGGGATCTTGATAGATAATTTGGGTACTTTTTGGAGTATACAAGGGTCTTGAGAGGTGTAAGTAATTGGTTTGAGGTGATGGATTTTTAAAAGGGGTTGGAGTGGCTCTTTATGAATGTTTAAGAATATTATTTTATTATAAAATGATTTTCTTTTTGAAAACGTCCAAAACTCATTAACATCATGTATATGAAGAATATTGTTCGAAATGAAATCACCCAATAATAATTGTATAGGTTTTTTATTGTGTTTTAAATTTTATAATCTCATTTATTTAAATCATTCATTAATAATGTAATCACAACATCATCATTGTGTCATAAAATATTGTCTTTATTTGATATATAAAAATTATAAATAAAATACCATGACATTGGAAATATTTTTATCATTAAAATAAATATTTATATATGAAGAGATAACTTATATAACCCCATGTATCAATTCATTTACTAAAGGATATATGTTTATGGAATTTTTGTCATTACATTAAATTAATTAATATAATGTGTCATTTACACTACTATGTGGCTCCACGAGGTCTCAAAATTGAACTTAGGATGACAATGATAAGACATGTATCAAAAAATTGGATTAAGACATTTGTTAGGGTAATTTAATATAATTATAATATTATTTTTACCCTTATTTACAAGAGTTTCCTTTAAACCATGTTCAATTAAATATTTATTAAAGTAAATATTCATAATATCTAAAAATAAAAGTATTCTATTCATACAATTTGAAGATCCTGATTCCAAATATGGAATCCATTTTTCCAAATTTCGAACAAAGAAGTGGCAGAAATAAATTTGAAATTAATTCCCGTTGTCAAAACAAAATTTTTTTTTTATGAAATTAAAACTATCAAAAGATTTACCTTTGTTTATGTCCATGTTAAGTGTATAATTTCGTCCAATGTCGAAAATTGGATTAAATTGTAAAAATATATCCCAATTAAACATTGAAACCAATTAAAATAATATTCTATTAATATAAATAAAATATATTAAAAGGCATATTGGAATTGAAATGATGTATTTTTCAGTATTCATAAAAAAATGAACAATAGCAGAAAAATAAAAAAATTTCAGCCATTGTAAATTTTGATGTCCCGGTTCTAAAGAAAAATATTATTTTGTCAAATAGAACATATAAAAGTGACAAAAACTATATTTAAAAACGTTTCTCCATCAAAATGAAGCAAATAAACCATTTAAAGAATGTTACAGTATTTATGCTTAAAATTGAATTATTTCTTATTTGATGACTCTAAAATTTATTGGACAAATGTAAAAACATTTAACAAACATGTATAATCATATTGGAGTTAGTTATATTCATTACCTCCATTAAAACAAATAGGTGTTAACTACTCTTTAAAATAATAATATTTTATTTTTATTTTTCAGTATAACTCAATGTTTTGGGGAATGTAAGATTTCAAAGAAACACATTGTCGCATATCAGGTATTCCATCAAATAGAGAATCATCTTTAAAGTGAAATTAATATTTAATTCCCAAATATTAATAAGTATGAAAATATTATATTTCTTTATATACACGTGATGTTACATCCTTCACCCCTTTGGGATATTGCGTCCTTACAATTTAATTCACTTATCAAAAAAATTGGGGTATTTATCCCTCAAAGCATTTCCAGATTCACACATTTCATATTAATCTAAATGATTTTTCCAAAAACCTATTACCTGATGGATTCCCTTATTCCGAAACACATTCTCTCTTCAGTCAAGAATTAAGAATGGTTGTTCCTCATCAGAGAGATTCTATTCCAACTGATCTACCTCTAGGCTCAATACATGAGATGGATCCGACATATACTTTCTCAACATTGAGATTTGATAAAAAAATGTATACCTCAGATAAATATGGAGGTAAATCGAATATGTAGGAAATTGATCCAACATTCTCTAGGATTTCATAGGGTCCAATGAACCTCAGACTCTACTTTCCCTTCTTACCAAAACGCTGCACACTTTTCCATGGGGAAACATTGAGAAAGACATGATCACCTACCTCAAAAGAAAGAATCTTCCTCTCATTATGCTCATAAAAATACTTCCTACTCCATGCTGGCCTCATGATCTTATAAATCAGCTGATGTTTTTCTACCATCCCTTCTACCAATTATGTTCTCATCAACTACCTTTCAACAACTTCTTCCAAAAAGCTATAGCTCGACACCTCTTCACATTTAATGGCTCAAATGGAGCCATCTGTATACTTGAATTAAAATTGTTATTATATGAAAACTCATCCAAATAAATATGTTGGTTTTAAATTCCCTAGTAATTCACTGAACACGCACATAGCATATCCTCCATGTTTTGAATTGCTCATTCTAACTACCCATCTAATTGAGGATGAAAAGCTGTACAAAAATTTAATTTAGTACCCAATGACTTCTGAAGGTATTTCCAAAAGACATACATAAATGTGGATCATGATCAGATACAATGGAGTGGGGAACTCCATGAAACCCGACTATGTATTTAACATACAATATAAAAATTTGATCTAGTAAAATAGTATATCGAATAGGAAGGAAATCAGAAAATTTAATCAGTCGATAAACAATAACCGAGATTGCATTATTACCTCGATATGTCTTCAGTAATCCCACAATGAAGATCAGGGATATATTTTCACATTTCCACTATGGCACCAGTAATGACTGAAGCATCCCTTTCGGAAACTGTTGATCTGCTTTAACCTATTGGAAAGTCAAACACTTCACAGTAAAGTTAGCAATATCTCTTTTCATTCCATCGCACAAGTAATACTCTTGACGATCTATGAACATCATAGTACTGATAGGATGAACTGAAAATGGATTACTATGAGACTCACATAACAACTCATTCTTCAATTTTGAATCACAAGGCAAGTATATTCTTTTCCGAATCTCAACATACAATCATTATAATTATTAAAATCAGGCAACTTACCCTTATAACCCAACACTACATTTTTTTGCAATTCATTGTCTTCCTTCTATGCTATCTTTATTCTGTATTATAAGGATGATTTCACTGACACCTAAAACAAAATAGATGAATTTCCATCACCAACAACATCTATTCCAAAGATCATCATGTATTTAATCAAAGGATCTTGTTCCAAACGTAACATGGATAATGTATAATTACTTTTACGACTCAAAGAATCAACCAATTTAGTTTCCTTTCCTGGATGGTAATTAATTGTGAAATCATAATCCTTGATTAATTCAAACCATTTCCTATGTCTCATGTTCAATTATTTCTGAGTGAATATATACTTCAAACATTTGTGTTCAGTATATATTTCACATTTTACTCCATAAAGATGATACCTATATATTTTTAAAGAAAAAACTACAAAAACTATTTCACAATGATGTGTAAGGAAATTTAATTCATGAGGTTTCAACTGACGTGAAGCATATCCAAAAACCTGTTCATTATGAATAAGGACACAACCATTTCCTTTCAACGAATCATCACTTTACATAACAAACTCAACATTTTGGAAGGCAGTTCCAAAATTGTATCATTCACCAATATTATTTTCAATTCCTAAAAATAATCATCACATTCTTTGGTCCAAATTATCTTACCAACTTATCATGTTAACTTAGTCATTGGTCAAGATATCCATGAAAAAGATTCAACAAACATCCGATAATAACATGTTAAATGATGAAAACAATGAATCTTTGTGATATTGGAAGGTCTTGGCCATTCGTCAACAACTTTTTTTTAGCAGGATCAACATTTATGACATTTTGTTAAACAATGTGGCCACGAAAAGTAATTTTATATAAACAAAAATCACACTTGGTGAATTTTCCATATAATTTCTTATCTATTAAGGTTTTCAAGAAAACCCATAAATGACTTTCATTTTCTTATTTACTTTTGGAATAAACCAAAATATCAGAAATGAATTCAACCTCAAACTTATCCAATAACTCATGGAAAATTATATTCATAAGATGCATGACTATAGCAGGTGCATTGTTTAACCCAAAAGAAATAATTAAAATTCATAATGGCCATATTTAATATGAAACAGGTTCTCCAGAATGTCTGGTTCATTTACTTTTAACTGACGGTACACCGACCTCAAGTCAATATTCAAAAAATACTGAGCCCCCTAGAGCTGATCAAACAAATCATCAATATGAGGCAAATGATACTTGTTCTTAAATGTGATGTTATTCAATTCTCTATAATCAATGAAATGTCTCATCGAACAATCATTTTTTAGCGAACAAGACCGAGGCACCCCATGGTGATGTGATAGATCAAACAAAACATTTTTCGAATAATTTCTGCAACTTCTTCTTTAACTCTAAATGTTCAATTTGAGCAATTTGATAAGGGGTTTTTGTAATTTTTTTAGCATTAGGAACTTAGTCAACATGAAAGTTCAACTTCCCGATCGGGTATTATACTAGGAAACTCATCAGAAAAAACATTAAGATACTCTATTAACTCTAGAACATAATTAATCTGAGTAGTTTCTTTTTTTTTCAACAATATGTTCATAATAACATTCATTTTCATCATTTACTTGTTTCTCATATTCCTGAAATATTATCATAAGTAAGGGTTCATTCTTGTAAACAAAATGAAATTCTTTCTGAAAAGAAACTTGTTTAGTTCTAAATTAAATTATAGTATGGTAAACAAAAACCCAATCCATAACCAAAATAACATCAAACTCCTCTAGAGGCAAAACTGTAAGGTTTTTAGGTAGATTTTTTCCTCACACAAGGACATTAAGGGTATTATAATTTATTTTTGTCTCAACATTTCCTCCCGATGTTTTTACCATATGTTTAGGAATCATATCATGAGATGGAATTCTCAATTTACCAGAATACTTTTCAAAAATGAAAGAATGGGTAAAACCTTAAAAAACAACACATTGGCATAATTTGAATAAACCAACAGTGTACCTGATACTACTTCATTCGATGAACCGATATCTTCTAAAGTAGTTGAAAAGGATTTCACCAACCCTTTATACTTGTAGTCTGGATTTTTTCTCTTAGTTGAGTTCTTCGTTGGACACTCATTTTGATAATTACCAATTTCATCACACTTAAAACATTTTACTAACAGTAAATCAGATTTTGTCTTACCATTTCCCTAATCTTTTTCAGTACAATTATAAGCCTTATGTCCCATTTTACCAAATCTGTAGAACTTAATATAATTCAAAAGACATTCCCCATCATACTTTTTACTACAATTTTCACAAACTGTAAACTTATGTTTCATGCCATCAGACTTTTTTGAAGAGTTCTTCCCTTTTTTCTTGCACCTCAACCTCTAATTATTTTGTTTGTCAAAGAATAAATGATCATAAAAAAACTCTATTTCTACCTTCTCTGCACATTGAACAAGTTTTTCATAACTTTTTAACTCACGAGAAGTTAAATCCCACAGATACATTGGTTTTCATCCTAATTAAAAATGATTGATTTTATTATCAATATCTCATATAAATTTTAGAGCATTCCATTCCAGTCGATTGAATTTTTCTTCATAAGTAACCACTGATTCATCTTGCTGCCTCAATTCTGAGAGTTGTTTTTCCATCGTACGGTGAACCACCTTAAGAAAATATTTCTCATGAAACATCACTTTTAACCCATCCCAGTAAAGAGAATTAATATCCTCACGATCCCTGAGATCATTCACCATCGACCACCACTGATCGACTTCACCTTCAAAACGGTAAACAATAAGACTAAAATTTTGATGTTCTCTACTATAGATATCTTCCTCTGGGGTTGGTCTGGTTGGTATCATGCATGTATACCACCAACATATATAGCCTGAGTCAACTAATTCATCATAGCAAAAAACTATTCAGTTCTGATTCTGACCATCTCAGGATGCTGATTTGGAAGGTTATTCTCCTCTATATGCCTTCCCAACTTACCAGCCTGGTTTCCTCTGCGAAAAACCACTCTGAACATAGAAATATATTAGGAAAAGAAACATGGTAATCTTA
This sequence comes from Viscum album, assembly GCA_963277665.1. NCBI lineage: Eukaryota > Viridiplantae > Streptophyta > Magnoliopsida > Santalales > Viscaceae > Viscum > Viscum album. The sequence continues at coordinate 5,134,783 of CAUJRU010000001.1, forward strand.
AATGCTATATCATTTCAATTTTACCATAAATTAATTCATGGAAATTAATTTAAAAATATTCTAACTACTAAAGATGTCTAAATTGGCCTCAGATACCAACAATAAGGATGCAGACATAAACATTAAATAATGTTGAATTAAGTAAATAATTCACAATGAGGATCTTTTCAAGTTTAGAGATTTAGATAATTAGGCCATATCATATACATTACACCTTGAATATAACATGTAGACGCTTCTACTCAGTATCCATTTTTTATAAAATAAAAACTATTGAAAAAAAGAGTCATGTCTCGTTCCATGTTTTAGACACCATGACTTTTCCTTAATCCCATCCATGGCCCTTTTCTTCTTTAAGTCCTTTGAAAAAAAATTCAAATACATGGTATGAGCATAAAAATCTCAGTAAGGATTATAAAATAAAGATTGAAATCATTATTCCATCAATACATACCATGAATATGATTTTTAACAATCCTCAGGAGATCATAAGATTTGTGAATAACAAAAAGAAATCATAAATCATAACGTTAACTTGTGGCATCCATATTATACTTACATTGTAGCTATCACAGCTACATAGGGAGTTTTGTTTGGAATACCCATCAGAGTATATTCCTTAAATCTCTTAAGATAAACATTAACATTTACCTCTATCAAGCTACCCAAGGCATTAAGGAGCTATCTCGGGCCCAACCACCCATGATTTATCATTGAACCACCCATATACATAAACAATTCCCAAGAACCATTACTTATTAACAACATATAAAACAAACATAAATGAAAGATAACATTTCCACATTTCAATCACAATATATCATTTAAATATATTGACATAACAAATCCATTATCAAAACCATTTTCAATACCAAAATACATAATAGAGTATATGGTATTTATTTTCCTTTTAAAAACATTATGAATTGTTTAAAAATTCAAATATCAAATAATGCTCACGATGGAGGAAAGGTCATTTTCACCACGTATGGTAAAAGGAAACATTCATTTTTATCATTTAGTAAAACATTACATAGATAAAAGATTCCCTTTTAATGAAATGAAAATTCAAATGGGTTTATACGCCGTATAAATGAAAGTCATGTATAAAAAATATATCTCAATTAAAGGAGATTAAGATGAAGTCCCTTACCTCGTGTCAAACATGACCCATTTGTTATTTAATATCCTAAATAACAATGTAATGTAAATTTATACTTTCATAATAATATTATTAGGTTTATTATTCCATTAATTTCAATTAATAACATTTTATAAACATTATATAATCATTTATGTTAATAATGGTCATTCTGTTGATATTTGGTATTTGAGTCAAAAATGAACTTCTAATAATTACATGTTGTTCATCCAGTCCAAATTCCATTATCTCTAGATTGATGTTAATGATTTAGATATTACATATTTAATATATATCATTTATATATATATGTATTTATAACAGTATAAAGCATTTGATGATAAGAAATGAAATGCACCGTTCTTAGAGACGGTAAGCCGTACGTACTCATGAACGCTACATTAATTTCTATTTTGTATTTTAATGGAATGAACACATAATGATAAATATGTATATTATAATTCAAGTATAATATCATATATAATTTCCTTAAATAAATCCATTATACCCCCCACGTATTGCATGAATGAGTTATATATCTTTGCTGGGGTGGTAGTCCGCACATCCTCAAATTGAATTATCGTATTTACCGATTATGGAAACCATAAAGGTACGATATAAATTAAAGAAAAATAAGTATAGAGAACATATAAATATAATATATATCACATATAAATAATGTTCCATATTAATGGCCACCATAAGAGGTGTTATGAGAAGATTGAACAATCATCATTTCGTGAGGCAGTAATTCGCTCTCCATAGAAATAGAATGTTCTTTAGCCATTAGACGTAGGTGTGTGTAAGTGTAGTTATAATAATTTTATTAAAAACAACCTAGTATATTTAAGATAACATTTGTTTATTAAATAATGAGATAAAATAGTTTACTGGGTTGGAGATGTAAAAGAAAAGAAAATAACTTAAGAGAAGACGTTACCTTTAAATCATGTAACTCCCTTTGGTTTGAACCTACGGTTTTTCTTGAAGTGATTTCTGCATAATGTAAGGATTCTAGGTGGAATAGATGGATATTGAGTGCTTATTTGGGATGATTTTTTTCAATCAAATTGGCATTAGAGGTGTGAGTAATGGGTTAGAGGTGATGGCTTTTTATAAGGGGGAGGAGGGGATCATTAGGAATGTTTGAAAACATTATTTTATTATAAACTAATTTTATGATTCAAAAGGACCGAAACTCATTATATAAAAAATATAAGATTAATTGTTTCGAAATAAATTCATCCAATAATAATTGGACATTTTTGGATAGTTTTTTAAATTTTATAATCTAATTTATTTAAATCATTAATTAATAAGGTAATCATTGCATCATTATTGTGTCATAAATAATTTTCTTTATTTGATGTCTAAAAATTATAAATAAAATACCATGTTTTAGGATATCTTTTTATCTTAAAAATCTTTATATATAGTCCATGAGATACTTTATATAACCCCATGTAAAAATTAAATTACTAAAATATATAGGTTTATGTAATATTTGTCTTTACTTTAAATTAAATAATATAAAGTTTCATTATCACTCCTATGTGGCTCTATGCGTTCCGTAAATAGACCCAAGGACACCAATGGCTTGATATTTATCATCCAATTGGATTATGATATTTGTTAAGGTAATTTAATATTATTGTAATATTTGTTTTCCCCATTATTTACCAGATTTACCTTTTAACCATGGTAAATAAAATATTTATTGAATTAAATATTAATACAGTCTAAATATAAAAGTAACCTATTATCAGAATTTGAAACTCATTATTCCAAATATGGAATAAATTTTTTAAAATTAAAAACATAAATATGGAATAAATTAATATAAAATTAATTTTCGTTGTCAAAATAAGAAGCATGATTTTAAGAAATAATAACTATCAAAAGATTTACCATTATTTATGTCCATTTTAAGTGTGAAATTAAATCCAATAACAAGAATTAGATTAAATGGTAAAAATATAATCCAATTGAACATTAAAACCTATTAAAATAATATTCTAACTATTTAAATAAATTAGATTAAAAGGCAATTTGGAATTATAATGCTGTATTTTTCACTACTAAAAAAATTAACATTATCGGAAAAATACAAAAATTGAATCCAAAGTAAATTTTGATGTCCCAATTCTAAAAAATAATATTATTTTGTCAAATAGAACATTTAAGAGTGAAAAAAACTATATTCAAAATGGTTTCCCCCAAAGGGTGATAAATCGAATATTTAATGAATATTAGAGTATTTATTCTTAAAATTGGATTCATTAATATTTTAATCCTCTAAAATTTATTGGATAAATGTAAGAACATTTAGAAAAAATGTATAATCATATTGTAGTTTTTTCTTTTCATTCCCTCCATTACAACAATTAGTCATTAACTACCATTTAAAATAATAATAATATTTTATTATTTTTCAATATAACTTAATGTTGTGTGCATCATATGATTTCAAAAAAAACTCATTGTTGAGTATCAGGTACGCCATCAAACAGAGAATCCCATTTAAAGTAAAATTAATATTTAATTAGTAAAAATTAATAATTGTGAAAATATCTAATTTTTTTATTTAGTGGGGGTGTTTCAATATCCTTATTGAATTCCATGAAAATCATTAGTAAAAAAGGAATGCCTACGTACCGCGAGCTAGAAGTCTGTCGTACACACGATTGACATTATCGTATCCCCTGATGAATGGAAATTAAGAAGGTATACGTTTTATTATAATTAAATAAGTATGAATATGTAAAAAATATCATATATAGACAATAATTTAATCCTTAAAACAATCCATTAGAACCAGCTAGCAAAAATTAAGGACATCAGTTCAGAAGGTGGTTGACCATTGTATACACGAACAATGATTCTGTATCTTAGTTGTTTGATTATAACATGATTTATTTTATGAAATCAACATAATATTTCATTATATGGGATATAATTTTGTTAATATATATTATTTATTGAATAATATTTTCGGGATCCATAAAGATAAAATAAAATAATTATTTGGTTAAGCATGAAAGATCTTCTTCAGAAAACCACTTCAGTAAGCATTAAAAGCCTTTGAATGATCATAATATGATAAGAATAAGGGCTATAAGTATTTATGATGGATTTAAAGAACATATTTTATTATTTATAATCTAATAAAAAAGAATTTAAATGTGTGAATATGAGAGGACAGTGGGGGCCTTTTATAAGTGATTTGAGTGGAACAATTGTGATTTTTTGTAAGAAAATGTTTTACCCATATTTTTACATGAAAAAGTATAAAAAGTTGTCCCTTATTGAGAATAATAAATTATAATTTTTAAATAATATCAGAAAATATATTTTATAAAAGTTTTTATGTAATTTTAACCCTTATATTTTTATATTAATCATTGATAAATTTATTTTCACCTTAACTACGATAATTACCTTTGATTATTTTTAAAAAAATTTATGGTAAAAAAAAATATTTCCTTGGTAGAAAATATAATATTGGATGATTAAAAATATGTAATATATTATAAAGATTAAATTAATAGAAGTTAAAAAATTAATTTAAAACAAAACTGGGATATGTTATGAAATATAATGTTTTATGAAGGGATTTTTTCCAAAAAAAGATAATTTCTTATTAGATTTTTAACTAATAATAATTATTATAAGAATTTAAATTAAAAAATACCGATATATAATATATTTATTTGTTTTTAGAATTACTAATTTTGGGTTTATTTTATTAAGTAAAATGGTGAGACATTATGGACTATAAAATAGGTTTTCGAAAAATCGATTTCGTAAACCAAAAAATAAACATATGCTAAAATATAATATATAGTTGAATTAAATATTTTTAATTGGATAAAATATAACCAACTGAAAATTATTTTATATTAAACCATTTTTAATATATAATCTCAATTTTAAATTAATTTATTTATTTTAAAAAATTACATATTTAAAAAACTCTATATTTTTCATTATTCACATAAAAATTAACATTTTTTGAAAAATCCCCAAATTTTCCCATTTTTTATTTTTTATATGGAAATTTAAAAAAAGATGCTTATTTTTTATAATTAAACTATTATTTTTTTATTCTTTAAAAAGTAACATTCAAATAATATAGTTAAATTAAAACTATATTTTTTATTTAAAAGTTCTTAAAATGTTTATGATGAATATTACAATATAAATCATGTTAATTAACATGAATTTTTTTAATTATATAAATAACCAAGTTATCACATTTTTATTAAATACTTGTGTTATTTTGTAGCGTTGAATATCTTTCTCTTCAATATACATGGTCATTAAAATGATTTAGCATTGTGAAAATTTTCACATCTATGATTTTTCATTCTAATTTTATACCAAATTTGTCTTTATATAAAATATTACTGAATGGAATTGATTTAAATTTTCTAATGTAATTTTTTATCTCTTTCCCAAAGTGTAAAATAATATTTTTTTACATTTACAATAATAATAAATTTTATAGCCATCATAGTTTTTATTCACGATCAATATTCAATTATGTGTTATCATAGTTTTCAATGAATATCTAATTCAAATTATTCAATTGAATTTTATTTTTTTATATTTTTTAATGGAAAATGATACTTCACCCAAAATTTGTACATAAATTTAATGAGAATTTTATTATGAGGTGAAATGTTAGTATCAATGTTTTTATAATCAAAATGTGAATGGTTATGAATTATCTGTATATGATATGGTTATTGGGTGTTTTTTATGTAGATCGGTGGCCTAGGGATATAGATCAAAAATTAATTGTGTAATTTAAATTCCTCATATTGATATATAATGTAATTTACTGTGATGTTTAATCCTTTATAATGGTTATTGTTAGAGTGATTCTAAGAGTGATTTTAAAGGTAACTGTAAGAGTGAAATGGTTATCAATTATTATTGTATATATACATTTATTTCATGGTATAATATGAGTTTAAAAAAACCATTTTATTTAATATGGTTGAAAATTGAGCTTGGGATTTAAATAGTTCTTTTTCATTTTTTTGATAAAGGTTGTATTTTCATGGAAAATATTCCATGGCTATCATAAAACCCTCATGATTATGATTTTTAATTCATTCTTATTGATGATAAATTTATGATGAAGTTTGGAAATTAATATTTGAATTTTGAATATCTAAATGATTATTTTGGATAAAATTTTAATATATAAAAGGAACTTTTTCTCATGGTTTTATATGATTTTCAAACAGATGAATAGTATTCATATTAATTTATATCATGTGTCGAGATTATTTTTCAATATCTTATTTTCTAAACATATATTACAAGGCCAATGGATTTATGGGAATTATATAATGTTCAATGGTGAAATATCATGAAAAAATAAATGGTTTCATAAATGAAATATTAGTTTAATATTAAGATAATGTTTTGTGGGAAAAAATTACACTACAAGGAAATTTTAACATTATTATGATTTTATATTCCTATTACTCTAAAAAATTACCAAATGATCATGGAAATATAAGAAAAGACGTCATTCTTTGTAAATTATCTAATTTGGGATTTTACATTACACGTTTTAATATTTTTTACCAAAACAATATGTGAAGGATATGATTTTTCAACTAGATATATGTGTATGAATTTGAGGTACTATAGTATTTTTCATGACCTTATAATAATATTCAAAAATCCCTTACTCTCAAAAAAAGTTTATTCATCATTTTATGGCCTAAGGATAGATTATGATGAAATTTACATTCATAATTAACAATCCCACACCATGTATGAACATTCCATGAAAATATATAGATAATCCTGACAACCTAGTATCTGTAAATAAAAAGTGTTATGATTCCACCATTACTAATAGAGATGTATAGAGTGGTGACAAAGAGGATATTATTCCAGGACAAAACTCTATTTATATAAAATAATCATCTGTTTTCCTATATAAATCCTCTATTCATAACTCCTTCAAATTGAAGGGGAAAATTCCAATAATATGCATCCATTATAACCTATATCTCCCCCTTTCATAATATCATGTTAAATAAATTTATATTCTATTTATTTCCACTATAACAATATCATGATGAAAAATATTTTCCAAATCCTTTAAATCCTCTATCATGAAAAAATTATGGTTCTATGATAATAAACAAGTACTTTGAATAAAAAATCACAATAAATGCATGTCAACCACTTCAATTATTTCATTTATATAAATAACAATAATCAATTTTCATGTAATATTATATATTATAATTTTTTGACATTTAATTCCCCAAGAAAACCTTTACATATTTGAATATTTATAGTAATCTGCCATTTACATTTTCTAAAATCCATAACAAAACCTAACTACATCATTAAATTTACTGAGTCACTTGAATGAAATTGAACCATTTCATCCAATTATTAACTCTATTATACCCCTTAAAAAAGGAATATTTTATAGTTTTCTATATACCAATGAATATATCTTAATCCAATATCCAATCAATTATAGGAGAAAAAATTAAAATTTTAATGTTAGAACTATTTTAAAAAATTATAATTATCTCTAATAAATATAAATAAACTAAAATTTTGTAACGATTCTACTTGATATAGTAATTTTCACCTTATTAAATTCAATATGATCAAATGTATTAAACTGTTAGCATTAAATTTTAGATTTTCCCTCAATTGATCTATCCATTTGTGTATTTCCACAATACACAAATTAAATAATTAATTTTTTTATTTCAATACTATCTATTGTATGCAAATTATACACAATAGTATACTAAAAAATGTACTATCCAATTCCAACTAAAGCAATTCACATTGAAGAAAATGTGTTTGATCTGGTTGAAACATTTTATACTGTGTAATATGAAACTCATCATGAATCAAATAATACATTATTAAAATTTCAAATTGATAATCCAAATATTCAATTCTTTAAATAATTTAAAGATGTATCTATATTCCATGTCATAAACATGAGTCATATATCAATTCATTGATATCCCTTCCATGTATACACTATTGAAAAGACTCAATCACTAAATTTAAACTAAAATAGTCAATATCAATTATTTTAATTATATTATTTCATTGTATTTATAATTTATATATCTAAAAAATTAGAATAATATAATTTATCATCTCTTTTACTGACCTCGATCCTAACAAATACTAATTTACAATAACAATTGTTTAAAGAGGAAATCAAAATTAACTATTAGGAAACACTTCAAAATTAATCATTTGTATCAATGCATGATAACTAATATAATACAAAAATTATATTAAAATAATTATATTTTACCATGTTCCTCTAAAATACATTATGGAATATTTATTAAAAATATTCAATATCTTTTTGACCTATATATGTTTTTTTATCCAATTGAGGATGTCTCTGTACACTCTTTTTCAATTAATTTACCATAACCTTCTCCAATCGCATAAAAATACATGAACTAAACTGGGAGTACAAATGAAACACAAATGATGAAGAAACACCTTGTGAAACTAAAATTCTATCATATATAATATATCGATGTTATCCAATGAAACATGTGTTGAATGTGTATAAAGTTAAATGATTTTGAATGCCAATTTTTAATCATCTTGATAAAATCATAATTATTGAGTGGAATTTGTTAAAAAATATTGTTACATATTATCTCATCTCCATCTGGTACTATTAAAGAAAAAATAATTTTCATATGTCACTGAAGATAATCCTCAAACATTTGAAACGATTAAATTTAGAAATAAACTATACTACCTCATTCCTTATTCCCATTCAACTAAATTTTCACCTAATATATTCAATAAATCACTATTACACAAGGATAAAAAATATAACAGGAAGGATGAATTGTTTCTTCAACGTCATACACTAAACATGATGAATCAACCATCATATAGTTGGAAATAAGTATATAATAAATTATTAGGGAACTCTAATTAATGAAATCCAATTAATTGAGCACGTTAAAATTATTTTTTCAATTAATATCAGTTATTTTAACTTATTTAATTTATCAAAAAAAAATAAAAGGGCCATTATTATTTTGTAACACTTTATCAAATTTCTCTATGACGTCCACTATATTAATTTCTATCTCTATTATAATCAATTTCTATTGATATATTAATTACAATAACACTAAAATATTTCCTCTCAAGCAATTTGATACAACACTAACCCTTCACATTGCCTAAGATAACCCAATATAAAAATACTAAATAAATTCAACCGTCTAATTTTCATCATTTTTAAATCTCGGAGTGGGAAAATAATTTTCCAATTATTTTCTTTAGAAATAATTATGAACCTATTTTATAGATGATAATATCTCCAAATATTCAAATAATAATTTTTTTTCATGTTATAAGAATGTCATTGGATAATATCATAATGTTTTTATTATTGTATTGATCAATATATTACTATATTTCCCATTATATCATCTATAATCCAAAACCTCATACCATATCACTAAAAAAATAATTCCTTTTTTGGGATAATATTATAGATGAGTCAATAATAATATATTTAATTATTCATTTGAGTGATGATTAACACTTATCAATGCATTATAACTTCATATAATCTCATTTCATCATCGTTATCAATGATTATTTTTCATTATATTATTTATTAATGAACCCTTAATATATTATCATTGTTCGAAAATTATATATCTACAAAAAATTATATTGATTCTCAAAAAACATTACCTCTTTCTCATTTTCGATGTCATTTGAAGTTCCCTTCTCAGAGATAACACTACCGAAAATGACATATCATAACTCCATAATTTATATTTAGAAAAAAAATAGTTTTAAAATACCAATTACATTTTCTGTACAATTATAAAAATATATTCAATTATCTTCATTAAAACTCTATTAAAATATTATTTCTATATAAAAAACTACAACAAATAGTTCCATGTATTTTGAAGTGATTAAATTCATTATATATTTTAAAAGGAGAGATCATAAGTTACTCCAAAATGTAATGTAAACACTAATGATATTTGACTATACTCTTAAAAGATATATTCACAATATCATCGCACACCACTCTGATATAATAATTTCCCAACCATAATTTATTCTTTGTTAATTACTCAACTCTTATAAGTTAATATAATAATCCTCAATGTGAGGAAAATGATACAAATTTTTATATATTATATTGATCAATATACAATTTTCATTTTATACGTGTATGGTACCAGCATACTTCGTAGAAAAATATTTTCCACCCATGGGGATGAGTTATTTGAAAGTGAACCATTTTCTTTAAAATTCATCAAAAAACATTTTTGATATCATATATATATTGTTTTAATATGCTAAGAAATCTCGGATATGAAATTTTTTCCTAGTATCAACTCAATCAAGATATTTATTCCTATCATTAGTCATTGTTGAAATCGATTTCAATGAATCACATGATAGAAATAATCATCTGCTATGGTAAACTATGGTTTATAAATTAACTATATTGATCAATGAATCTACCTAATTAGTAGTCATGTTACAAATCCTAGATTATTTTAAAATTTTCTTTCTCATCTCAGATAAATTATCGATAACTCTAAAGTAATTAAACAATGGAATTATATATGTTAAAAGATACTATATGACTATAATATTCAATATGATAATTTAATTTTACCCTCATGTTTATCTAAATTGATAGGTTTTGTATGCACACATATTTAAAAAATATTATAACAATATTTACTCATCACTAATCATAGTGTAAGGAGGATGGTATTTAAAACCTATCTTTATCATCCCTATATGAGGTGTATTAATATTTATAAAAAATAAAATAATTCCATTTGAAAATTTAACTATTCATATACCTTATAAAATATGAATGTATTGGATGGACATGAATAGAAAATAACATAAACATATAGAATAATAAATATGTATGATACCAAAAAATATTGTATCTCTCATTTCCTTGTCCTTTAGAACATGAGTTGAGATGAAAAAACTCCACCAAACTCTTATGTATTATCCTTTATCAAGGGATACCATCATGTATCACATGAGACCTCACTTATTTTTTATTTAGACTATCAACCAAAACAATCATTCCTCGTGTCTAATTGAAGTATCAAAACTAGATTCTTAGGAAATCACTACACATATACCTATATTTGTAAATGTGGACACATTTTAGACTCATTTGAATTATCTCACATCCAATGAATCATTCAACTACATTAACATAATACAAGTTATCTATTACCCTTAGATATATTTATTTGAAAAATATATTATACACAATTCACTTATTGAAATGAATTATTCCTATAATATAAACCACAAGGGAAGTTACATCATTTAATAAATCATCTAATAGTATAAATTTTACCTTTATTATCCATTATATCCATATAAACTGATATTTCCCAAATTTCCACAACCATGTAAGTTCATAATTCAATTAAAATAATATTCAGTAAAACCTATCATTTAAAAAACATTAATAATATTTAATAGTTAAGGTAACCATTTGTAATCAACTCTAGTGAATAAAATTCCTTCACTTTAAAATAAGATGTGCTTTCCAACACTATAATATTTAATTTATTTATCTCAAAACACTAATAAGTGTATTGGTAAAATTATAGGCTAAATATTTACATAATCATATGTCATTTTATAATTTCCCTTCCATAGTTGGGTATTGAAACAAAAGAGATTATCCAACTGAAATGTATATTGAAAATTTCAATTATGATAATCCTTTAGTATAATGGAACTGAAAGATTCAATTTATTCTCTATAAACATTACTCATATTACTACAATCATCCATATCCCCCATAGATGTGGGGATTCTTATTTTTACACATTTATGATTTACTAAATTTTATCTCCATCTTATTATACATTCCACCATTAAAATCTAAAATATCTGAGTCCAGTAATTAAAGTGTTCAAAACACCATTCAAAATTATATGATTCATGTATATATTTGATCATGAGAATAAATCCATCATCTTGATCACAAATATACTCACTATATTGAGAATATTAAGAAATTTTAGAAAACCAAATACTGTCTAATTAAATAAGAAAAAAATTAATCTCTATTATTAGAGAATTATATCTATTTCGACATGGCTCTATTAATAATGATATGAATCCTTCCTTTTTTTAACTAAAAGGAATCCAAAATATATATAACCAGATTATTTTTCAGAAACAAAATAAATCTAAAAACATATATAAAAAATTTTAAACAAAAATCCTTTAGTTGAGTGGATCATCATACAATCAAAAACACATTAATAATATTGTTAAATATGTTATTAAAGATTAGTGAGAACATTACCAATCCAAAATCATTAATGTATAGAAAAATATATTCTATGACACCCTATTTGAATCATCCAATCTTATACCTTACATAGAATCCTAGAAAAATCTTTTATATCAATAAATATGTTAGCAATTCCTTTCTATATATTCCAAATGAGTTCAAACTATCTTATACTTATTTCCTACCAGACACCCCATGAAAAAATATAATAAATTTTATACAATACCATTTTATAATAATCACTGAAAAATATAAAAAAAAATTAGAGGCTTGATTTGATCATCAAAATGGTCTCTTGTGTGTTATCTATCATACATAAGTTACAAACTAGTATCACATGAATACATATAATTACTAGGGATTTTTCTAAGAAAAGTGGTGTCATGAATTGGACACCAAATTTATAACCAAATAAATTTATTCAAGAATGAAAAAATTACAAGGAAATCACAATGTTTAATGATATTACAACAACCAGGGGATTAAGGGGGATACAAAGTAATATTTCAATAAAAATTAAATAATAGTTTATGATTCATAAGATATGACCTACATCAAATATAGTTAATTCTAGAAGGGTAAGGTTGCATCTGATGAGAGAACCATAATCATATTCCACGAGTGAAAACACTGAATCTTTAAGGAAGATCTAAAGATGAGATGATGATAACTCAATACAATGAAAACCAGAAGAACCAAGCCACTCTGAAACCAAACATCACAAAATTATTAGGGATTTATTTTTGTTCAAATAAAATAAAATAATATATTTTTCAAAAAATATAAATAATTTTATAATAGAAACTATTTTTAAAAACCCAGTAATGAAATAAAGTATCCGAATATAGAAATAATGAATTTAATAAACCAAGACATAGTAACCAATTATAGATAACTAAAATTAATCTATCTAAGATAGAATAGTAATCCAATAATGTTTATACTAATAATATCATGTCCATTTTCTATTGAAACTAACCCCAATAACCAAAAGTCGAAGTATGATTTATTATATCTGAAAAAAAATTAATTTTCTTAATAACATCAATACTCCATAAATAAAATATTTTCATATAATTCTTAGTAATTTTCCTTGATTACTAGTAATTGGTACAAAACATGGGTGAACAAAAAGTATCCGTAAGGGTTATGTAAGGTGGAATCTATCATGAATCGAGAGGTATTATCAATATATAATGGTAAATAACTGAACATACATTGAATTTAAATAATTGGGATTTTATAATCAATATAGAATGATAAAAAACCAAAGACATATAAATATTAAATAATTTTTCAAGAAAAATAAATAGGTTAAGGTGAATATTTGAAACCATAAGTCATTTAATAACTAACATGAAAATCATAACTAGATAAGAAATAATCAGTATAGAAATGTAAATTACTAAAAACACATTCCATTTTACCAATGAACTGATAATTAAACTCCTTGAGGGATAATATAATTGTGCAAATATCATGGAATATAATAAATAAATTAATGATGAATGAAATTATTAATTATTTGATGTAATGATATCATACACCATGATACATGGATTGTAAATCCCTTCCAAATGAATGTATATATATGATTGGAATGTATATTCCATAAAAACATTTATCTATAGATATCCCATTGATTCATAATAAGAGACTATTGATGAATCAAGGGGTTATCTATAACCATTACCCTCCTATATATGAATATTAGAATCATTAGATTTATGAAAAATTTTCATTATCATTAAATATCTGTATTGAATATCGAATAAAAATTTATTAATTGTTCCCCAGTCAGTCAAATAAAATTCAATGTCAAACACTATATATTGAAATGTTATTTGGTTTACTAAACAATAATATAAATTATTGATTATATGGAGAGTTAGGGTAAATTTAATGTTAAACTATTAAAGGGGAATTTTGTATTTCAATGGAATGTTAAAAACTACAAAAATGAATTAGTAATGTGAATGTAAAAACATTCTTTTATAAAAAGTATCCAATACCATTCAAATAATTAATGAAGATGGTGCAAATTAAAAATATCCCAATTGTATTTCTAAAAAATTTGGTTTATTTGTTTATGAATATAAATACCATAAATAGATCAATAAAAACATTATTAGGGAGAACAACTTTTTTAATTGAAAAATTATGTTTTTAAAATATAGAATTTCAAAAATATTTGGCTGGAAAATATTATTTTAAAAATAATGAGTTAAAAATTTAATGGGTGATTATGATAACTTATAGGTTATGATAAAAGAAAATATTGTACGTGTAGTATAATCTAAAAGCATTCCTTTCACACTTTTGTAAAATGGAAAAAGGTCCTCGTTTAAAATGAGAAATACAAATTTTGGTCATATTTTTTGGTAACAAGTAAAACATGGGAGAGAATTTATTTTGTAAATCATTTAGATAATTTTAATACATTTATGAAAATATTTTATGAAAACATGGATAAGTAATAAAATGGATTTTTGATCGAAGGGAGAAATAATGTCAGGTTTTATTATAAACATTTAAAAAATTATTTTAAATACCGATGAATGAAAAAAAATATAATATTACATGATAACATAAATAATAATTATTTACAATAATATTATACGTTTTTATTATAAAATTATTAAATAATTTTGACAATTGAAATTTAGGCATAAACAATCAATATTAAAATGAGATTGTGAAATAAACCACAAAAAATCTCATATCATTGATGTGATAAAAAATCAATGAATCTAATTGTAATATAAAATTTAAATCTAAATTTTTTTTAAAATAAAACATAATACATTCCAATTTCATTAGAGATATAATATGAGAATAGCTATGGAAACATATATGTATTATAGTTCAATGATATGAAACTATGCTTTGAAACTCATTACAACTTAGAAATTTTCATATAAAATCACCTTGAATAAAAAATTGGAAATTCAAATTTAAAATACCTTGTATGTTTAAGGATTATTGATATTACATTTAAAGGGATGTATATTCGATATATAAAAGGAATTTATTACATAATATTACAATATGTTTTGATGAAGGGAAATTGAGACTAAATATCTTACAATGATAATAACAATGATGTTTTAATTAATTAATGTATTTATTCTATGTATCAAAATTAAATAAATATAATATAATTTTAAATACAAAATAACATACCAAAAAATATTTACACTCATTATATATGAGTGTCAATGAAAATGAGGAATTAATATAACCCTAGGTAGTGAAATTATAATATGAAATTCCATACAACACGTTAATTTTCTATTAAAATACAAATGGATAAAATAATTGAAAATGCAAAATATGACCAATAATAATGTTTAATTCATGATATTTCATGTAAAATATGATTTATATAATCCATATAAAATAAATTAGGTGCACAGTATTAAAATATACCAAAATGATGTGAAATTGATATAAAGACCCTTACACTACACTTCCTTTTGGTCAAAAATTATTTAATATTTTGTATAATGGTTTTATTCATATTATTAATTATTAAGTAATCCTTATTAATATATAAATTGTAATATATTATCCCTTTAAAACATTTTACCACAAATTAGTTAATAATATTTCATTATTTTCATTGTTTGAGGTATTAATTTCAATGTTTTCTCATGCATTTTTTCTATGAAAATTATAGTTATTAGATATAGGATATATATCTATCATATCCAAAACATTTTTAATGTTACAAATATCATATTGACTATGTATATAATTTTTTATAATCACTACTGACCTTTTTACTTTGAATGTGAATCACATTGAATTATCAAGATGGTAAATGATATATATACATGTGCAATGATATTATTCCATTAACAAGTGAACTTATATGGAAGTGGGTGATATATTAATATTATAGAATATAAAAAAATGTCACATATATATCAAAAATATTAATTAAATTTGACATTATTAATTTCCATGTAAATAATATGTGATAAATATATCACATCGTTGCGTGAGGTGGTAGTCTGCCATATAAATGAGTTATTTTATCACATTTTAGATTAAATAGAATGTAATAAATTATTAGAGATAATATAATTAATAAAATATAATAATATCATAAATTTAATATAATTTTGATAAATCTATATATATATATCAATCCGGGAAAGGTGGCTATTAAGAATGAATTACATTAGTTTGTTAGGCAGCAGTCCCCCATAAACATTATCAATGGTTGTATTCCCCATTTGAAGGAAGATATGATGGATATAGCTCATTAAATAATCATAATAACATATTTTTATATAGAATATATTTATGTTATTAAATATTATTTGTTTAAAAGTATTTAACGGAGGTCTAAGAATAAACAATATAAAATTATCATTTTTAAAATGATTTATCTTCTTCAAAAAGCGTTTTTAGGTATTGACCAAAATCATTCTTAATATGGATTTGTGATAAAAATTAATATATTATGTTTTTTAGTATGTATGTAAGTGTTATTTGGGTTTTTATTTTCCAAAAAAATTTCTTTGAAAGTGTGATTATGGGAGGAGAGGGGTGGCCTTTTATAAATGTGAGGGAGGAGACACATCGATTTTTTAATAAGCTCAATTATACAAACATTTTTATTTTTAAATATTCAAAAAATGTGCCATTATATAAAATTATAGGTTATAAGGTTGAAATAAATCCATAAAAGTGTTTTATTAAAAAAAATTAAGTCATTTTACCCTAAAATTATTAGTTTAAACCCTGAGTAAATTAGTTATTACTATAACCATGTTAATAAAATTTTACAACATTTACTATTCATTATACTAAAAAAATTTAGTTAAACATTACAGATAGTATAAAATTTTTATTTTAAATATTGAATTAATTTATATAAATTAAAATCAATGAAGTGGCATATTTTAATTAAAAATTTTCCCCATGGACGTGCTGAGAAAGAAATTTTTTAATGGGAAAATCATTATATATATAGAAGGGTTGAATATGAAAATTCAATATTATATAGAATTAAAACGGATAAAATAAAAAATGTGTATTATAATTCACATAATTTTAATTTAATACCAATTTTATTTTAACTTTAACCATTTAAATTATTTAAATGAAAAAGAAAGTTTCAATGAAAATCATTACTATTCTGTATAGAAAAATTTATACATTTCAAAAAAAATTCATAAATTATCCATGAGACAATTTTCTTAACCTGATTTCGAAATTTAATTTCATTTTTTTAAATAAATTAATATAATTTGAAAAAATTAATTCTAAATTGTGAGATCAAAGTGCGAAGAAACTATCTTTAAAAATATCATTAAAAATAATTTTATTTTAAATGATTCTTATATTTTGTCTAATGAAAAAATATCATATTAAATTACTTTACATTGAATAAAATAGTATTTTAAATCATCACATATTTATTTTTTTGAGGTCTTTAAGCATAAATGTAATATAATATTTGAGGCATGTGAATATATGGATATGGATGAAAAGAATAAATAATTATCTAGTGTTATATTTATCACGGATCCTAGTAATGTGAATGATCAATGGAAATTTAAAGTCTACATAACCCTAAATATTTAATGATTGACAATAGTTTTATATTCATCAAATATGAACATAATATTATATTTTTTTCCCAAATAGCATTTCCAATAGTTGAGTAATTTTTATTTTCTTTTAATGTGAGGAGATATAAATACATGATGAATTTATATTTCATAAGAATAATTTAATCCTTTGGTTTCTCTTAAATAAATTTCTAATTCATCACTTACTCCATGAAATGAATATCCAAAAAAGAATTTTTCCCTTGAATCACTAAAATTCACTTTTAATGGAAAAAATTGATCTAGAAACAAGTGATAATAAATTTTTTTATTTTTCTAGATATATTCAAAAACTAATATGGTGAGAATTTTTTGTCCAATATATTACATTAATCAATAAATCTCTACTATAATTGTACTTGTTCAAAATTAATATTTATCTATCAATTCATTTTTGTATGAATAATAAAATGTTTATATGAACATCACATATTCTTGTGGTAGCCCCAACACAGATCTCACCATTCCTTTGTCGGTTCAAGACCCATGACCATGATGAATAAACTACAGGAAAATGATCCTCTAGCATCGGTTTCAAAAAACTACCGATAAATTGTGTGTCGGAATACAATACGTGGTGGTTTAACCACTATTAAATTTTTTGTGCTAGCGGTGGCTTTAACACCCGTTGATAGAAAAATATCAAAATTTAGCGGTAGTTAAAACCAACAAAAAATATTATAAATTTAATTTGATGTGAATAAAACCTCCACTGAATCTACATTTACAAAAAAACACTTGATTCTGCACCACCAGTACCAATGCCCTAAAAAACCATTTCAATTACACATGAACATACATCCCACATTGAAAAAATACCAAAAGACCAAAATTTTAATAATAATCGCAAGATATATACTTGAATAATAGGTTTAGAATAATTTAGGTACATACAATTAATTCTATGTGCATGAAGTGCCACTTTTGGATATTGTGGTTTAACCATCAGGTATAACTGTTGATCATGAGTAAGTTGATGTATTTGTGTATCTGTCATAATCAAGGAATGTAATCAATATGTGATGTTTTATTGGATTGTATGGAAATTAATAGAGAATCATTTTGGAGATGTCTCACATAGCCTTGCAATGGACCACATTTACCAAGAATGGATTCACATTTGACTGTTCATACTACTGTTAGGAAGTTACCATAGCGTTGAAGAAGTGGTTGTTGTCAGCTCTGATCCTAAGAATTCCGGAGCCTAACATTGGACATGTTCTGAAATGTGATTCATATGGTTCTGGAATTGGATATGTTCTGATGTAGAGTGATAAATTGTTCACTTTGGGTTTCATTAGTTTTTAACTGACAACCTTAAATACTCAAATCCAATATTTTAGTATGTAGTTGTAGTCCATGCATTGAAATGATCATGACAGAACCTCTTGGGAGAGAGATTTTTTGGGTACTTTGGCACCTAGAGTGCGTACAATATTCCCCCACTGTATGTACATAATCTTTATCAGGTGAATTTCTTAAAGTACTTGTACAAGTTTGACATTGATAAATAGTATTCAACTAGAAATGGAAATGGAGTGGTAAATGCATTGGTCTATAAAATGTAAGACATGGGAGAACAAATTTCATTACTTAAATAGAAGATATTATCATCACTGTAACACTAGTTTGTGGGTGTAGTTGATGGTTAAGTGATGAAATGTGGGTATCCTTAGAGATAATGTATTCAATGGTAAAACAAGTAAATACAATTTAGAATATTGTTTTGGAATGTATCATGATGTGTGATAGTTTGGAAGAATGTGAAACCATTTCAAGATTCAATTTTGATATACATGGAGTGTTTATAGTTTGTAGCATGCCAATGGTTACATATTCCATGAGAGATTAGTTCATGAGATCCTATAATTCATGAAGTGGGATGTTCACCCAGTGCCCACCATGATTTATAATAATGAAAAGTGGATGTTCAGGTGGCCCCTCATAGAAAGAGACATTGAAGGATTTTTATCCCATTGATTGACTTTTCCAAATATTGTCACCATGTGTCGAAGTTGATTGTAGAAGAAGGATTTTCACCCAACACCGACCTATTTTGCCTCATAGGTTTGGTAATTATAATAGAAGTCTATGAGTTGATAGTTGATTTTGTGTATAAACTTTTATCCATAGATCGATGAGCAGTTAGGAAGGATGATCCAAAACATATAGTATATGCTTCCATATTGTATTATAGATTTTATCCACCAGATGCATCTTTTGGGGAGATACAAATTCTGGTAGTGTAATACACTCAAGTGTTCAACAGATATTTGTAAATTATACTATTAATAATGTGGATAGTCCCCCTACCAAAACAGGATCATGACACTCAAGTGTTCAATAGATATTTGTAAATTCTTATCACAACTATTTTGAATAAGAGGATAGTGTAAGTGGGAGTGATCACATGCCAACTATAAAACATCAGAAGAGAATGCTATAAAATTTGATGAACGAATGGCTATCCACTAAAACAAGATGAAGGGAGTTACAAAACTGGATATTCCCGAGAAAAACAATAAGAAGGTTGATCGTTCATCCTTGGGTAACAAAAAAATTAAATTTAAAAATAATGAATTATTAAAAATGATTCATGACAATAAATTATTGACATATATTGTGCATACCACACTCATGAAATCAAAAAATAAAAAGAATCATTAGAAATAAATAAAATACATAAAAGAATAATGAGAAATCAAGAAAATGATTGGCTGTGAAAATGATTGGTGGAAACTATGTGTCGTACATGATACATATATAAAATAAATGTTAGCATATTTGTAAAACAAATCAACAATAATACTAATCACTGTTCGATGATGAACACATCTCATCACTCTCTCCACCTCCATATCTACTTCCTCCTACCACCAGTAAGAACATTTTATTGAAAATTTAATAATTTTGTATATCTATATTTAATCATAAAACAAATAAATGTATGAAAACTAAATGACATTGATTTTTAGTGATTTACCTTATCACCACCAGTAAATGAAAAACCACCATGGGATGATGCGGTCATATTCTGATATAAATAAGTCAATTATTTCTACAAAGTGGATATCTGAGCCCCCTGCTCTTGAAATTTTCATCGTAGAGAAACAATATCTCTCTAAGTATTGTAGGCTATGGACTGACTACAACCACGAGTAGATACATCTACGATCCCTGGTGTCCTTCAAAAGACCTCAGATGTTATGGGTGCCAAACCAATCCTGTACATTCTACCAGGATTCTCCTTCCCAAGGACATTAACAACCGGGTCATCCTGGGAGACTGATTAGGACTGTGCAGGATTAGCATCCCACGGTTCGTTAATTTTTACCTCTAAATAAAATAAAATTCATTTTATAAGGGATATATATTAGCATAGTGACAACTAAAAATAATTTATTATAATGAAAAAATGAGTTCATACCGCAACTTCTTTTCCAGGCTCATTAACAAAACATCCATCAATTTTTTATGAACATTCAACCACACTTTTATTTGGTACGCTTCATTCCCTAAACTATGTGACTTTATTAAACTAAAATAAATAATTAATTTAATATATTAAACAAATAATATTGTCTTATAAATATTTAAACTATTAAAAAGATTACTAGATCATATCAGATTCTATAAAAACTCTTTGACCCCGTAGTGTGAAGGATGACCATCTTATCCGGACATGATGCATTCATTCATGAATGATCCTGAAATAAATAAAATGAAATTTAATATTAATCTTTTCAATGTTGTCACGACCAGTCCTCGAGACCCGTTCCGTGACTACCCCAAGCCCCCCTCCCATAGGCCAGGGGCTGGAGACAAGAACCAAGGCGTAACACCCGACATAATGGGGAAGGAATTGCCTTTATAAAGTAAACAAACACTACAGAGTAAGAAAGCAGAAGTAAACACTAAGTAAAACATGGTACAATAGTAAGTGCAGAAAGTAAATGGGCCAGAATACAAACCCAAACTGAAATTAAATTACAAATGGAAAGAAAGTACAACAACTGAAAGTAAAGTAGCAACGTCGAGCCATCCACTAGAAGTCCCTCCTGAAAGGTGGGTACAGATAGCCTCCTCAGCTCCTCATGTCTAGCCGCCCGCTCCATGTACGTCCTACCCAGTGGTCCACCTCCAGGTACTGACTTGCTCCACAAGCCTCAACCACGATCAGCGTTGTCCGTCGTCTGCATCCAACACAACGTAGTGCGGGCATAGCCCATGCAGGAGTGTGTATACGCTACTCATTAGAGACCTCGAGACCCCCAAAGGTCTCCCAGAATCCACAATGGTTAGTCCACAAAGGAAAGATACAATCACGAAGTAATAGCCAACACTACTTAGGTATATGCCCAAACATATACCTAAGTCATAAATTCCTGTTCGACTCCAACATCCGAGGCCTAGTTCGATCACGTCCACATAGGATAGTACAACCCAATCCACACAGGATAACACAACCCAATCCACATAGGAAAGAAAGTCAATCATATCGAAGATATTGATTGAATGTCAAGACTCAACTCACACAGGTATACTTCTTCGTTAGGTGATAGAAAATATCAGATATAGCCACTAAATCATCTAAGCTGGGACCCACGTAGGATACTAAACCATCTAAGCTGTCGGACCCACATAGGATATAGACCAGCCACTCTGCCAGACCCACGTAGGATACATGAACAGAGTCAATACCGCCAGACCCACGTAGGATACACGAACAGTAGTCATCGCCATCGAACCCACAGAGGATTTCAGTATGGTCTTCATCACTATCGAACCCATGATGGATTTCAGTGCAGTCTTCATCGTCGTCGATCCCACGGAGCATTTCAGTGTGGTCTTCATCGCTGATGAACCCACGGAGGATTTCAGTGGAGTCTTCATCGATGCCGAACCCACGGAGGAATTCAGTGCAGTCATCGTCGCTGCCGAACCCACGGAGGATTTTAGTGTATTCATCATCGTCATTGTAGTCGCAGCCAGCTCTAGGGTTCCCGCACACAGCATGCTCAATTTCGGGAGGGTCCGCACCACGATCCAAAAGGGGGGTCGATAGATCTAATGACATGTATTCCAGAGTTGATTTATTCCAATGTTTCTTCTCAATAAAAGGAACTCAACGTGATAGACGACGCGTCAATCAGATGCCTAGTCTGAGAGATATTGGTTTTTTCGTTCAAGGGGCCCGGTTGAGTTTTAAGTCAAAACTAACCCGAGTGCACTCCAACTGCGTCCAAATATCGAGTGGAGTAATCCAAAATGTCCGTCTCACTAAGAGGAATCCAAAAAAGTCGATGGCATGTCAATCAGACGTCCGGAGCTCATGTTATAAGTATTTCCACTCTGAGGGCCTAGTTGGTTTCGTGTTCGAACCAACCCAGCTGTACCCAATGTTCTCCGAAACCATGAGAGTAATATAGGGAAATGATCGTCTCGATCCAAGGATCACATCTCAACTGACGGTGCATCGATCAGAAGTCTGTAGCCCATGATACGGGCGTTTGAACGGAATTGTCCGAAAATAAGGGGTTTGGGCCCGGACCGACCCGGCCCAAGACCTCCTGGGTCGGCCCGACCCAACCGGCGCGGCCAGACACCGTCGGTGTGGACCGGCCTGGCCTGGGCGGCTGGTTGGCCTGGCACGGGCACGGCCAACATGGCCAACTCGGCGCTAGCCGAGCCGCCGTGGAAGGGGGGGCACACTGCCCCCCTGTTTTCAAACCGTGGCCCCCATGTGGGGGCCGCTCCCTTTGCCAGTCGGAGGATAAGACCCCCGGTTTTTGGATCTAGACGGCAGAAATGGCCGGCCAGGGTGTCGCGCAGGACATGCCGGTCCCTCCCACTGTGCACCGGCGGCCCCGGCCACCCTCTCCTGCTCTGCCGCGGCCAAAGGCCACGACCTTTGTCCGACCAGCGTGGCCCGCCCCAGCCGCGGCCCTTCGTGGTTTTCTGGGGCGGCGTGATGGCACCGCGCCCCTTCACCGTGACCTGACTCCGGCCACAGCTTCATTCGGCCTCAACGGCGCGGCGCGACAGTGCAACACTTCTTTTCCCGTTCCTCTTGCTTTCGCGCGGTGTCATTTGACCGCACTGCCTTTGCTCATGCCGCAGCAAGTACAACATCAAAGGGGGAGGAGGGTCGTTCGTGTTCGTGCGGTCCGACCTCCTCCTGTTATGACGATAACAGGTGGCCATAAAAAACAAAGAAGGGAAAAGAAAAAAATCCACAAACATCAAGTAAACCCCTACCTCGATGAAGTATTCGAATGAGGTTCGTCACAGGAAAAGGACGTCGCTGAAGACGAAGTTGCGGAAGACAGCGTCGCGGAAGACGACGTCGCGGATCGATGCTCCGTATGCGTCGTCGGCATTCAACAAAGAAGGTGTCTCTTTCCGGCTGTGGAGAAGAGAGGAAATGGCACAACGATTCCCTTGCGGTGATGAAATTCTTCGTCGAAGACTCGACGTTCGTCACATTCTTCGACGAGGAAGAAGATAATCCTCAAGAGAGAAACAGTCCTCTATTTCCTTTCACAAAACAAACTAACCCCTAATAAAATATGTCATGTCATATTTTATTATCACTCATGCATTCCATTAATTAGAAATTCAAAAACAAATCCCATTGAATTAATTGACTAAATTGAAGAGCGTTTAATATCCAAATTAATTGTGAGGGTTGACAAGGCATTTAAAAGTGGTGCGGGTGAGTTACATATTAAATGCACGAGAGGGAGGTTCAAAAGGGATTTGAAGGGGTGGGGCTCGTGTGGGCCCCACTTCACTAATATCCTACCTAGTGGAGGTAGGATATTATTGGGTCCCACTAAAACCACCATGCACAGGTTTAAACTACATAGAATAGAAATAAAAATTATAGCACAATATTTTATTTCATTCTTTAGTTAACCCATTTATTTAATAACCTCACCCAAGCAACGCAACTCCGGAAAAGGTGTTCCTAAGAAATTATCGGCACTGCGATTCAATTGGTGCCCTTATATTTCGATTCCGATCACCGGTTCAAATGTTAGAAAAACCCGCTTGTTCATTCCTTGAAAGTACCCGAGCTAAGCTTCAGATAAATGATTCTGGGCACACCGGGCCTCGGAATCAGGTCCCCTCAGAAACTGCGTACTCGTAAAATCACAAAGAAAATTAAGAAAAAAAAAATTACCTTGAAATTTCTGGGTCTTTACATTACTCCCACCTCAGGGCTTTACGTCCCCATAAAGATACATCACAAACTAATGGAACAAATGAGGGTACTGAGCACGCATCTAAGCCTCCCACTCCCAATTGCTCTCAGGGAGGTTCCCGTGCTTCCATCTGATGTGCACTAGAGGTATCGACCGTCCAAGTAGTACCAGATCCTATAGATCCTCGATCTCCACAGGGACCTCCGCAAAAGTAGCCACATCGTCAATGTCCAACTCCCCATGGTCGATGATATGTGTTGGATTGTCCAGGTATCTCCCCAGCTGAGATACGTGGAAGAAGTCTTGCACCCGGTGCAACTGGGTGGTAGAGCCAGGTGGTAAGCCACCTCGCCTATCCTGCTGAGGACCTGGAATGGTCCAAATAATCATGGAGATAACTTTCCGCCTAGGCCAAATCTCCGTAATCCACGTTGACGTGGGACCCTCAAGAAAACGTGGACGCCATCCTCAAACTCTAGTGGTCTTCACCTCCAGTCTGCATAAGACTTCTGCCGACTCTGAGCTGTCCTTATCCGCTCCTGGATGACCTGGACCTTCTCTGTCGTGGCATGGACCATCAGTGGTCCCAAAAGTGCTGACTCCCACGACACTGTCCAGCACAGAGGTGATCTTCAAGGTCGGTCATACAATGCCTCATATGGTGCCATCCTGATGGTGGAGTGGTAGTTGTTGTTGTACACGAACTCCACCAAGGGTTGGTGGTTCTACCAGCTCCGACCAAATTCGAAAACACATGCACGGAATGTCCACGTTGGTCTGAATGGTCCTCTCCGTCTAAAAATCCATCTGAGGGTGAAAGGCGGTGCTCCGACATAGATGCATCCCGAATGCCTCCTACAACCCCTTCCAATGCCGGGATGTAAAGTGATAATCTCAATCGGAGATGATAGATGATGTCACACCGTGAAGCTGTACGATCTCCTGAATGTAGAGGCGTCCCAAGATCTCCACTGAGCCCTGCTCTCTGGTGGGTAAGAAGTGGCACAACATGGTGAGTCTGTCGACAAACACCCAAATGGAGTCGTGACCTCTGAATGTCTGTGGAAGTCCAGTAATGAAATCCATAGATATCCCATCTCACTTCCACTCCCAGACCTCCAAGGGATGTATCAAGCCTGGTGGTACCTGGTGCTCCGCCTTCTCATTCAGATAGGTGAGGCATCGAGAAATGAACTCTACTACAGCCTTCTTCATACACGGTCACCAATGCTGACATCTGAGATCCTGGCACATCTTCGTCACTCATGGATGTACCACTAAAGGGGAAGTGTGAAACTCCCTCAACACCACCTCTTGAAAAGCAGTAGGTACCATGGTACGTCCTCTAAAAATGATGACGTTCTCCTCCCCCATAGAGAATCCATTATGTTCATGTCCTGAGGACATCTGTGCATGTCGCGTCTCACAGTCAACGTTCCCACGATGTGCCTATCCGACCTACTGATGAAGTGGAGAAGTGATTATTAGTGACTGAAGAAATATTGCTCCATCTCTATCCATGAAGGATATATGCAAAGCGGATAGCTACTCTCTCACCTCACCGAGTAGATGAATACCCATCCTCTTGCTGAGGGCATCAGTTACTACGTTCTCCTTTCCAGGAGTATTGACTATCTCAAAGTCATAGTCCTGAAGGAACTCGAGCCATCATCACTGTCTCGGATTCAGGCCCTTTTGTGAGAAGATGTACCTGAGACTCTATTGGTCAGAGTAGATGGTAAAACACTCGCCAATCAGCTAGTTTCGCCACATCTTTAGAGCAAAGACCACTGCTGTTAACTCCAGGTCATAGGTAGCGTAGTTCTACTGATGCTGCCTCAACTGACATGATCTATAGGTGATAATTGCCCGCTCCAGCATCAGGACACATCCATTTACGGTCCTTGATGCATCGTAGTAGACTACGTACCCCACCCCCTCCTCAGGTAGCCTCAAGATAGGTGCGCTGGTCAATCTATATCTCAGCTCTTGGAAGCTCTACTAACATCTGCCTGATAACGCGAAGGGTTTCCCATTCTTCGTCAAAGCTTAGAGTTGTGCCGCAACTCTAGAAAAGTCTTCCACAAATCTCCAGTAGTACCCATCTAGACCCAAGAATCTCCTCACCTCTGTCACGCTCTTGGGTGGCACCCAAGCTAGCACTGCCTTGATATTCCTAGGATCAACAACAACACCCACCTCAGAGATGACGTGTCCCAAGATGTGGACCTCACGTAACTAGAACGGACACTTAGAGAGCTTGGCATATAGCTGCTTCTCTCAGAGTGTTTCTAGTACATCCCGCAAGGGGTAGGCGGCTCCTCCTCAGTGGTCGAGTATATCAATATGTCGTCGATGAAGACCATGACAAATCGATCGATGTATGGCTGAAAGATTCTGTTCGTGAGACTCATGAACACCGCTAGAGCATTGGTTATGCCGAATGGCATATCCAAGAACTCATAGTGGCCATACCGACATCTAAAGGTCGTCTTCTGCACGTCCTCATCCCGAACTCTGAGCTGATGATAACCTGACCTGAGGTCTATCTCCAAGAACCACCGTGATCCCTTGAGCTGATCGAAGAGTTCGTCAATCCTCGGTTGCGGATACTTTTTCCTCACGGTCACCTGGTTCAGGTGACGATAGTCGACACAGAGCCACAATCTCCCATCCGCGCTCTTGGCGAAAAAAATTGGGGAAGACCAGGGTGAAACACTGGGTCAGATGAATCACTTGCCCTGAAAGTACTCCAACTGTACCCGTAGCTCTCTAAGCTCAGCGGCGGCCATCCGATATGCTGGAGTGGATATCGGGGATGTCCTGGGTTACAGGTCGATTTAAAAGTCTACCTCTCTGCGAGGAGGTAGTCCTAGAACATCGTCAGGGAAAACGTCTGCATACTGATCCACCACTATATGAAAACTAGGACCCCGCATGTCAACTTCTCCTAGGATAAGGCTAGAGAAATGATGATTAATGGGTTGTCCTCTCCTCTGTGTGAGTCCATCCTATGCTTCAAAGGCTCCCTTGTCTCCGGGAAAGGTGAACCTGCTCCCATCGGTGTGAACACACCACACCTTGCGCCTAATACAGTCGATCTGAGCATGAAATGTGGATAACCAAACCATGGCCAGGATGACGTCATAAGGCCTCGACGCCACTACGAGAAGATCACAACTGAAGCTCTCACCTCCTATAGTAAGCTCCCACTACCAGAACTAGTGCGTAATAGTCAAGTCTGGTCTCGTAGGAGTCTCTAGCCGTAACGATCGACCCAATGGCTCCATCGGAATCTCGGAGATCTGAACAAGGGCAGCGGCAATGAAAGAATGAATCGCTCATGTGTCTATAAGAACTGAAGAAAGGGTGGAGTAGACATAGATAGTACCTTGAATCATCTCTGGCATGTCGTGGTCGTAGGCCTCTGCTGCCTGAAGCTGAGCCTGTCTCTTCCCGCCTGCTCCCTATGGTCGGGGTGGACCTCCTGCTGGTGGTGGTGGTAAAGCCTCAAAGCCTCTCCCACCACCTACGGCTCGGCCAGCTCCCCTGCCTCGTCTGCCTGATCTCGGCGGACCGCCATAGTCGACCCTCTGCCTCTGCCTGGGTGGCCCCTCAACCGTCTACTGCTCCTCTGGACGGCGGGTCGGGTGGTCACGAGCCATGTGGCCCTGCTCGCCGCATACGTAGCACTGCCTGCTCCTCAGAAGGCTGGCTCTGCGCCGTGTGCCCTGCACCTCTGAGCCAGTGTCTTGAGGTCATCTCTATGATGGTCCGGTCCACCTGGACCCCTATGAGATTCGTCGACTGCCAGCAGTAGATGACTCTGCTACGTGCCGCCCTGCGGTAGGTCTCGCTGCTGGCGTAGGCTGAGCATGAAATCTCTCTATAAGAAGAGCTCGCTCCAGTACTCCTGCATGTGTCAGAATACTGAGGAATATCATTGATGCCCTGATCTCATGCCTTAGTCCCTGCTCGAAGGACTAGGCCTGGAGGAATGGGTACCATACCATGTCTTTCGAATTACATGAGAGATCGGTAAATCTCACTGAGTATTGGGCGACCGTCATGCTGCCCTGCCGCAGCTGTAGAAGCTCCTGGATGCGCATCGCACTGAGGGTGGCTGGGACGAACTCCATGCGAAAGAAGCTCTCAATGTCCTTCCATAGGAGAGATTCCTCGTCGTGCACCTTGAGCATCAAGCTCCACCATCTGCATGCTGCCGCGTGCAGGAGGATCGCTTCGAGGATCACCAAGAGGTCAGCTAGTGTCCCCACTAACCTGAAAACTCGCACAAACGCCTCCAGCCATTCCTCGGATGCCTGAGGGTCTGTCTCCCCGCGTATCATGGGTGGTCTCTGATGCTGAAACTCGTACAGTTCACAAAGATGACATGCACTCTCGGCGGCTGGGGCTAGTGGCATCGGTGGCTCAACGGGTAGTGGTACCGCTGGTGCCTCCGCTGAAAAAGAGCCCTGAACCGAGGCCTCATCGCTTGGTGGGATGTCGTCTTGTACAAATCTCGGTACCCAAGATGACTGCCGTCGTGGGGGCATCCTGAAATGAAACAGGTGCACCACGGTCAAATAGTATAGCTGGTGATCGGACACAAAGTAATTACAAAGAAAAAATTTGAAACACACATGCAATCAATGTTTTCGTGCATTGAGTCGGAAATCATAAGTGAGGTTCCTGGTGTATGGTTACGTTGGCCGATGCACCAACACTAGACTCCCTGGACTGATAACCACACTCAATAACCTTAACAATATTTCTTCACATCGAAGAAAGATCAGAGTCATGAGTTCTGTGGTGGAACCGAACTCCTTTGATACCAATTTGTCACGACCTTGCCTCGGGACCCGTGTTGTGACTACCCCAAGCCCGCCTCCCATAGGCCAGGGGCTGGCGACAAGTACCAAAGTGTAAAACCCAACAAAATGGGGAAGGCATTGCCTTTATAAAGTAAACAAACACCATAGAGTATGAAATTATAAGCAAACAATAAGTAAAACTGGGTTCAATAGTAAGTGTGGAAAGTAAATGGGCCAGAATACAAACCCATACTAAAAGTAAAGTACAATAGGAAAGAAAGTACAACAACTGAAAGTAAAGCAGCAACGTCGAGTCGTCCACAGAAGTCCCACCTGAAGGGTGGGTACAGATTGCCACCTCGGCTCCTCAGGTCCAGCCGCTCGCTCCGTGTATGTCATGCCCAGTGGTCCACCTCCAGGTACTGACTTGCTCCACAAGCCTCAACCACTATTAGCGTTGTCCGTCGTCTGCATCCAACACAATGTAGTGCGGGCATATCCCATTTAGTGATGAGTATACACTACTCAGTAGGGACCCCGAGACCCCCGAAGGTCTCCCAGAATCCACAAAGGTTAATCCACAATGGAAAGATACAATCACAAAGTAACAACCAACACTACTTTGGTATATTCCCATACATATAACTAAGTCATCAATCCTCGTTCGACTCCAACATCCAAGACCAAGTTCGATCACGTCAACATCGGATAGTACAACCCAATCCACATAGTATGACACAACCCAATCCACCTAGGAAAGCAGGTCAATCATATCGAAGATATTGATTGAAAGCCAAGAATCAATTCACACATGTATACTTCTTCGTAAGTTGATAGAGATGATCATATATAGCAACTGTTTTATCTATGCTGGGACCCACATAGGATACTAAAACAGCTAAGCTGTCGGACCCACAAAGGATACATACCATCCACTCTTCGAAACCCACGTTGGATACAAGAACAGAGTAAAAAATACAAGACCCAAATAGGATACAAGAATAATAGTCATCACCATTGAACCCATGGAGGATTTCAGTACGGTCTTCATCGCTGTCGAACCCAAAGAGGATTTCAGTACAGTCTTTATCGCTGTCGATCCCACGGAGGATTTCAGTACAGTCTTCATCACTACCGAACCTATGGAGGATTTCAGTGCAGTCTTCATCACTGCCGATCCCAATGAGGATTTCAGTGCATTAATCATCGCTTCCGAACCCACAGAGGATTTTAGTGCATTCATTATTGTCATCACAGTCGCAGCCAGCTCCAGGGTTCCTGCACACATCATGCTCGATTCCGAGAGGGTCTGCTCCACGAGCCAAAAAGGGGGTCATTACATCAACTGACACATAGTCCAGAGTTGATGTATCCCAATGTTCTGTCTCGACAAATGGAACTCAACGTGACAGACAGTGCGCCAATCGGACGCCCGGTCTGAGAGTTATTGGATTTTCCATTCTAGGGGCCCGGTTGGTTTTTAAGTCAAAACCAACCCGAGCGCCCTCCAACTGCGTCCGAAGCTCATGTTATAAGTGTTTCTGCTCCAAGGGCTCGGTTGGTTTCGTGTTCGAACCAACCCGGCCATACCCAAATTTCTTCAAAACCTTATGTTTAATATATCGAAATGACCTTCTCGATCCAAGGATCCCATCACAACTGACGGTGCATCGAATGGAGGTCGGTAGCCCAAGATATGGGCGTTTGAACGGAATTGTCCGAAAATAGGGGGTTTTTGGCCCGGACAAACCCGACCCAAGACCCCCTGGGACGGCCCGAACCGAGTTGACCCGAACCGGCTTCGGGTCTAGCCCATTATGGAGTGGCCCGGCCTGGGGGGTGTAGCCCGGCTTGGCCGGGGCGGCCGGTAGGCCAGGCGTGGGCGCGACCCACATTTCCAGTGCGGTGCTGGCCCAGCTGCCGCGGAAGGGGGGAGGGCGGCCATGCTGCCCCCCGGTTTTGAAACCGCGGCCCCTGCATGGGGACCACTCCCTTTGCCATCCGGGGGTTACGACACTCGGTTTTTTGATCTGGCCGGCCGAAATGGTCATCTAGGTTGTCGCGCAATACCAGTCGTTCCCGCCCCCTGTGCACTGGCGACCAACGGCTCCGACCGCCCAATCCTACTCTGCCACGACCTTGGTCCGACCGGCGCCGCGCCACGGCGTAGCGCCCCTCCGCCGCGCCCCTCCGCAGTGGCCCTTCGTGGTTTTCTAGCGCTCCGCAACGGCGCAGCGCCCCTTTGTCATGACCCAACTCTGTCCGTGGCTTCGTTCGGCCTCAACGGCGCGGCACAACGGCGCCACGCATCTTCACACATTCCTCTTTCATCTGTGTGGTGTCGTTGCACCGTGCTACCTTTTCTCATGCAGCAACAAGTACAACATCATAGGGGGAGGAGGGTCGGTCATGTTCGTGCGGTCTGACCTCCTCCCGTTATGACGATAACAGGCGGCCATAAAAAAAGGCGAAGAATGGAAATGAAAAAATCCATGAACATATAGTTAACCCCTACCTCAATGAAGTCATCGAATGAGGTTCATCATGGGAAAAGGACGTCGCGGAAGACGAAGTTGCAGAAGACAGTGTCACGGAAGATGGCTTCGCGGATCGATGCTCCGTAAGCATCATTGGCGTTCGCCGAAGAAGGTGTCTCTCGCCGGCTATGGAGAAGTGAGGAAATGACACGGTTATTCCCTTGCGGTGATGGAGTTCTTCGTCAAAGACTCGGTGTTCTTCACGTTCTTTGATGAGGAAGAAGATAATCCTCAAGAGCGCAAGAGTCATCTCTTTCCATTCACACAACGAATTAACCCCCAATAAAATAAGTCATGTATTATTTTATTATCACTCATGCATGCCATTAATTTTAAATTAAAAAACAAATCTCATTCAATTAATTGACATAATTGAATAGCGTTTAATATCCAAATTAATTTTGAGGGTTGACCTGACATTTAAAAGGGGTGCGGGTGAGTTACATATTAAATGCATGAGAGGGAGGTTAAATAGGGATTTTAAGGGGTGGGGCTCGTGTGGGCCCCACTTCACTAATATCCTACCTAGTGGAGTTAGGATATTAGTGGGTCCCACTCCAACCACCATGCATAGGTTTAAACTACCTATTATAAAAATAAAAATTGTAGCACAATATTTTATTTCATTCTTTAGTTTACCCATTTATTTAATAACCTCACCCGAGCAACACAACTTTGGAAAATGTGTTCCTAAGAAATTATCGGCACTACGATTCCATCAGTGCCCTCGGATTTTTATTCCGTGCACCGGTTAAAAATTTTGAAAATCCCGCTCGTTCGTTCACTGAACGTACCTAAGATAAACTTCGGAAAAATGATTTCGGGAACACCGGGCCTCAGAATCAGGTGCTGTCAGAAACTGCGTACTCGTAAAATCCCAAAAAAATTTAAGAAAAAATTTTCCTTGAAATTTACGGGTCTTTAAAAATGTAATCTCCTCTTCATATATATGTATAAATGAATAATGAGATTAATATAATAATATACATTTAAATACCATCTTCTTTTCATCACGATGTCTGTCAACAAAAACATTCCATTTCTCTTTGGGTACCCCATAAGGTAGCTTGTCATATATCTTTTGGATGGTCTATGATGTATCATTGACATCTCCCCACAATCTCCATTTAATTTTTCACCATTTTTAACAAAAATTTTCAATGTCCACTTTTGTGCTATCACATTAGCAACTGTAATTTTGAAAGACATCTTTACACATAAATTTATTTTGAAAATATAAAAAACATGACATTCAATTACACCATAATGTGTTAAAATTGCTTTAATTTGGGAATCAAAAACATCATTTTTTCAAATTTCAGGCATATGCCTCCAATCATTATATGAAATAAGAAGTGAAACAGGCTCCGCGGCCAGATGGCCTAAAATCGAGCCATGTAATATTACTGCGTCATCTGTAGGGACCTCGTATGAATAAAATGTGGAAACTAACTTCAATCTAGTAAGATTCAAATCATCTGAACATTTTATATTTTTCTCCACACTTGAATTATTTCCAACTTTAATGAACACACTATTAGTTTAAAAAAATTCACAAAATTTATTCATAATAAAATTTGTTCCTAAAACAATCTACCTCTGATATCCCTAAAAAGTACTAGAAGTGGTGTGTCGCTCCACTACATTTGAGGCTCCTGAAGCTAGAGCCGGTGACTGTGCAGCTGAAGGGACACTCACAAAGGGTGTGAATGATTGTTCCAGGGGGCTTGAGGATGGAGGCACACATGTCGTAGGGATGGAGACAGATGGATCGTCACATGTCATAGTGGTCGATGAAATAATATATCGCTTTCCCATTGGTATTCCTACCATTTAATCAAATGAAAATATGTTCAGAACATATATTTCAAAACCATTATGCAGAAAAATAATTAAAAATAGTAATAGATGCACAAAAATAATAAACTAAATATACATTACAATGATAATTAATGATTGAAAAAATAAAATAAGTGGTTGCTAAATGAATGTGTAACTACACATAGAATCATTTTCACCTTCAATAATGTCATTTTCTTGCTCCATTACTTCATCCACTTCATTCATCCTTGATAGAATAATATTTTAAATATCATTATGGAAAAATAATTCTGATTCATTTTATTGATGAGATTCATTGTCATAGGTAAAATCTTCCACATCATCGCCCATATCATAAAAATCTATTTGTTTTACATGGGACACTACACTCCTCCCTTTATCCACAACACCATTCACATAATATACCATTTTTTCTTACGATGATAAAATATATGGATCATGCATTTCAAGATCACCAACATCAATCAAGCGAGTTATGTTCATAGAAGTAAATTGTAAGGAATCTCTTTTAAAACCTCTGATATTATTGACCCAATTGAATTTGAATAAAACAACTACAAAATGCTCGTGGTAGTTTATTTCAATAATATATGTCAGCTTTCAATATTTTCCCACTTCAAAAAGTGTAAATATTCTTCTATTCGGTGTTTTCAAACCCTCTTCTCGATCGACTGGACAAAATCTAAATCCAATCACATTGTAAGAATCGAACTTTATAACATTTTTTATAGTACCTCGAGCAAGAAACTTCAAATCTTCTAAAAAATCTACTCGATTATTAGTATTCTTGATCTAAAAATAGAGTTATACTTTATTAGAATTAAAAAATTTATGTTTCAACCTAATATTCGTATTTATTGAAATATTTATGAACATACACATCGTGCAAACAATTATACTATCTCTTTATTAATAGATTTTGTTATATCTTTCTCATTTTGTGTTCGGAATGTCATTCATCTCTTTGTTTTTATCATAACTCTTCAATAAATGGAATTGAATTTTCACTATTCATCAGCACATATCTGTGTGACTGTAATAATTTGATTTTTGTTAGTGTGACTTTTGAGGTCCTCCCAACTGATCAAATAAAAAAAGGAAATTTTTTTGGATTTACATGTATTTTAGATTGAGTCTATGTGTCTCCAACATGTCCAACTCGATTAAATATTGTCTCAATATCAACCATGTATCTTCTATAAAAGTTGATACACTCCCCTACCAAATATCCTTTAGAAATAGAGCCTTATGGTTGAGCTTTATTTCTCACCTTTGTTTTCAAATTCCCATGATATCTGTGAAATAAAATAAACATAAATAATTATGAATTTAATTAAGTTCCAAAAAAAATTAACTTAAAAAAACATATAAATAATGAATATCTCAATTGGATACATTCATCAAAAATGAACGGGGCCTCCGAATTTAGCTTCCTCAAACAAATGCATTGTTAAATCCATCGTGACACTAAAAAATGACAGAGGAAATATAATCTCCATTACACAATGTGTCAATACAATCCTCTCTTGAAGGTTGTAAATCTCAAATGGATATAAATATTTCTCACATAGTTTTCTGAAGAATATGTAGATTTGGAGTACAATATGAGTAACTTTTTAATTTAATAATGTACTTAATGCCAATGGTATTAACTTCTATATCAAAATATGAGTATCATGGATTTTAAATCCATGTTACTTATGATTATTTAATTCAACACACAAAGAGATGTTACTTGAATGCCCTTAAGATACTTTCAAAAAATTTAAAATTCGAAGGAATGTATCTTTATCCCTATTTTCATGTGAAAAACCTTCTACATCATACTTTTCATTCTCATCTGGCTAGAGATCACGTTTTATGTTCATTACTAGTAAGTATTTCTATGAATTGAAATGTTCCTTCGACATTCCATGCTCATTAAGCAATGTGAAGATCAAATTTTCCTAGAAATTATTCTCAATATGCATCACATCTAGATTATGGCAAAACAAATTAAATTCCCAATACGGATGTTTGAAGAATATACTTTTTTCTTCAATTGTTGGGATTCAATTTCACTTGAAGATGTACTTCATACCCATTTCCCACTATCATTCCAATGAAGATCCTTAAAAACTTCTATTTCAACATCTCTAAGTTGTTTCAATATTTTAGAACTAGTTAACAACTTTGGAGGTGGTCTACGATCAATGAAATTGTTAAATTTTTATCTGTTCTATCGAAATATTAGAGATGTATTGAGAAATATTCAATGGCACAAGAAACACCATTTTCAACTATGAGGTATCCATTTGGGATCAAAATCAATGTTATAAAAAGTCAACTGAATCCCATGTAAGTGTTCCAATAAGAAAAATTCCCAAGCCTTGTAATGTAACTAATGGTCAACATTAAAGAAGCATGAATTTTGAACTTTGTTTTAGAAGAAGCATCTAATGTCTCAACACAGTTGATCTATTACTCTTGTAATTCTTCAATTAAAGGCAGCATGTATACATCAATATCATTTCAAGGAATTTTTTTCAGGAATAATAATTGAAATGATAAAATATTTTTCTTGCATACACATCCATAGAGAAAGTCTATATGGGATAAAAACAACTGGACAAATGATATAATTGGTACTCAAAGTCCCAAATGCATTGAATCCATTAGCATCCAATCCCAATAGAACATTCCTAGGATCAACTGAGAAATATGGATGTATTGAATCAAATGTCTTCCACAATTGTGAATCTTTTAGATGACGCATTAACCCATAATTGTAATTATCTACAGAATGTAACATCATGTGTTTGACGGTTTTTGATGACATGAATAATCTTTGCAATTGAGGCCATAAGGGAAAGTTACACAAATCCTCTTTAGGTGTGTTCATTTTATTCTTCTTCATGGTAGTATGTTGATTCACACTTCCAACATCACCCATTGACTTCCATCTAGAATAAGAACATTTTTTTCAATCCTATCTACTCGAATACTCTCCCTAATAAAGCATACAATCATTGGGACACAGAAGTATTTTTGTATAATTTAAAAAATTCCTGTTAAAAATTTTTTCATATCATAAAAAGCCTCATGGATGTTTTCATTAGGAAATGCATCATGAAACCATTCCAATATCATCGATATTTCCTTATTTTTTATTCCACATAGACAATTGATATGGTACAACATCATGAAATATAGTATTTTAATATTTTAAACATCCACTATAAAACTCTGATTTCCATTGTCAACTAAATCATGAAAATTATTTTCCTCAAT
The DNA here is from genome assembly GCA_963277665.1 of Viscum album. Taxonomy (NCBI): domain Eukaryota; kingdom Viridiplantae; phylum Streptophyta; class Magnoliopsida; order Santalales; family Viscaceae; genus Viscum; species Viscum album. The sequence continues at coordinate 5,172,587 of CAUJRU010000001.1, forward strand.
GATGTTTTCTCTTACATTAGTCTCCACATAATCAAGTGGATGATCCAATGATATGTTACAATCTTGATATTTTTTTCCTACAATCTCAAAAACATCACTTGTCACGTTTCTATTTGTAGCACCCACATGTTGTTGTCATTATATGTTTTGTTGTTGAGGGTGGTGTCTTGTTCTGATGAATTCATTGTTTATAAGGATTTTAATTTCATTTTCCCATTTCGGCGTAGTTGGGAGCTCATTTTGTGGATTGACATCAGCGCTTATCCTTTCTGTACTATTCGATTCTCTATGCCAAATTCAAAATAAAAATTGACCAGCGAATTTCATCAATATTAAATGTTCATAAACATTATATCTCTTCAACCACATTCTAAATTTACATTTATGACATGGAAATATTATTCTCCCTTCAAAGGATCGATTGTAAATTGAATAATAATAAAACTACTCCAGAACCATAATATACTGAGGGGTGTTCCTCGGTAATGTGATCTAGCTTTTATCCATGTATATCACAATGTCCCTACACAATATTAAAAAAATTAAAACACAAAAATATTAATAAATATGGAAATAGATTCATATATACTAGTTCAATAAAATATATAAATATGTTAAATAATGTTTTCCTAAAAAAATAAATATGGTAAATAATGAATACAACCTCTAAAAAATATAAGAATCCAAATTACAAATATCCATAATAGAATATAGAGATATACTAAGTGCTTGGACCAAATTTTAAATTGGAATTTACCATGTAGGTGATTTCCCCTTTCCCCAATGACATTTCCTATGTGACCCATATATAAAATCTCTATCCAATTTTTGCATGACTTCAATCCTATTATAGATGACACAAAATACTATTGGTGTAAACAATGGATATCATACATATAAATCACAAGACACCTAATTGTAAACACACCTCCAAATTTCATACGTGGATCATATGTTATCTTCCACTCTAAATATCATACATGAATTCTAAAAAACACACCTAATTGTAAACACACCTCCAAAATTTGTGCAAGGTATGGGGATTATTCATTCCATGAGAGGCTAGTTGAGAGATAAATCTAGTTTGTGATACAAGTTGTAAATATAATATATTCTATGATTAAAAAATTTTGTCTGTGTGTCAAATATGATACTATGTATGTTTTTAAGCATATGAGTCATGTTTTTGTAGGACAATATTCATGGGATTATGAGCATTGTTATATCATTATGTGATATGGAAATCCCACACCCTCCCCCACCTGGACAGCCCACCCCCACCCCTAGGACATCCCACCCCTCCCCGGACATTCCACACCGCTGAAGCCCCCCTACCATCCTTGAAATCCCACCCCCACCTGGATATCCCCACCCCACCAGGACAGACCCCCACCCCACCTGGACAGCCCACCCCCAGCCCCACCTGGACTGCCCCCCACCCCACCTAGACAACCCCCTCCTTGGACAACCCACACTCCCCCCCCCCCCCCACAACCCTACACCCCCCTACACCCCCAGCATCCCCCCCTAGAGAGTCCCCAACCCACCTGGAGAGCCCCCACCACACCTATACATCCCACCCCCACCCCCACCTAGACAACCCCCTCCTCCCTAGACATCCCCCACCCACCCCCACCTGTACAGCCCACCCCACCCCCTTGGATATCCCACACCTGGAAATCACATGCCCCTCCCTCACTTAGACAACCCATCCCCACCCCCTGGACAACCCACCCCCTCCATGGACTGCCCAAACCCCCTCTCCCACACCCCCGCAGCCCCTACTTCCCTAGACATCCCACACCCACCTAGATAGCCCCCACCCCACCTGGACGGCCCACCTCCCACCCCCACCAAGATAGTCCCCACCCCCACATAGACATCCCACCCCACCCCCACTAGGACAGCACCCAGCCCCACCTGGACAACCACCCACCCCACCTGGACAACCCACCTCCATCCCTAGACAGCCCCCACCCCTTCATCCCCTACCCCTACATACCCCCTAGAGTGCCCCCACCCCACCTGGAGAGCCCCCACATCACCTGGATAGCCCACCCCACACCCACCTGGGCAGCCCCCTCCTCCCTGGATATTCCACACCCCTCCCCCACCTAGACAGCCACCCCCACCCCCCTTGGACATCCAACCCCTGCAAATCCCACACCCCTCCCCAACCTGGACAACCCAACCAACCCCATGGACTTCCCACCCCCTACCTGGACAGCCCACCCCTCCACACACCCCTATAGCCCCCCTACTACCCTGAACACCCCACCCACACCTGGACAGCACCCCCCCTACTAGACATCCCTCCCCCAACCTGGATTCCCCCACCTTATCAGCCCAACCCACCTGGAAATCCACCACCCTAGCTTGGACAGCCCCCACCCCACCTGGAAAACCCACCGCCCTCACTGGAAACCCCCTACACCCCTTCAGCCCTTACCCCCTGCAGCCCCCTTGGACATCCACCCCCTCCCCCACTTGGAGAGCCCCCCACCCCACCAATACATCCCACCCCAACCCCCTGTTCAACCCCTCCTCCCTGGACATCACACACCCCCTCCCCCATCTGGACAACCCACCCCCACTCCCCCTAGACATCCCACCCTCTCCTTGGACAACCCACACCCCTGTAGCTCCTACCCCTAGGATAGATCACACCCACCGGGACTGCCCACCCACACCCCACATGGACCTCCCCCACCCCCTCTTAGACATCCCCACACCACCTGGACAGCCCACCCCCACCTAGACATCCCCACCCCCACATAGACAACCCACCCCCTCTCTCAGAAACCTTAAAAGGCTAGGAAACATAAAAATGAAAGAAATAATATTTTTATATATCAAATGATGTATAGAGGGTGTGAGAAAAACTAATCCCACTAGGATCACAACAAGGATTTTGTGAAAGTATTTTCCAAACACATCAAATTTATTATAGTTATAAATATTTTTATAAAATAGATTTTTATTGATAATCACATGAAAAACCAAATATCACCTTAACATCCATTTTATAAACTACTATTTGCTTCATCTTTAAATAAAAACAATTATTTTAATAATATTACATTATAACCCTTATGTTATATTAAACCACCCATTATAGTTACAATTTTAAAAATACTTCAGAAACACCCTTTTGAAAACTCTTTAAAACATTTTAATGAAACAAACCATTTCTCATAAACTAAAAAAATAAAACACCAAGTCACAACATCACAAATGAGATATGTGTAATAAAGGAGAAAAATTCATGGTTCCCACTATATTAATAAAACTAGGGGACACAAGGAATGAGACCCCAAATGGAATACATATAGTATCATGGGAAACAAAAAAGGCCATAATATAAAATATTCCTAGACGTTACCAATAATTGATACCTACCACTGACATATGATTGATCCAAACAATATAAGTCACTTTGAGTATCTTGCACCTAGAATCATAGGGGAACTCCCCAATAACCATGGTATAAAACACAACTAGGGGACAAAAATATTGTGTGACTACCTAGTGTAACATAAATATATACCACCCTCTCAGTGCCTAGTGTACCCATGATAGAAATAATTAGAGACGAGTAATAAAACAAGTTACCTGATTAATGCAACAACATAATATAAATCTATGCTCACCTATAACACCCTTGAAATAAACAACACAGAAAATATCATCCATGTCATAAAAATACATCTAAAGAGAAGGGGAAATCATTGACGGTATTACATAAACTATATGTAGTTCATTATGAAAGTTACAAATTAGAAGTAGTAAAATAATCAAAAATTTTACAATAATCAGAATTATATGTCACTTTAATCCTCTTTGAAATCCCATTTCAAATAATTCATTAAAACTAACCATTTATATACTTTACTAACTTATGAAATGGTTGAATGAATCTTAATTATACTCATACTATAGAATACATATTGATCAAAATATTTTGGGGTATAAAAATAAATATGAATCCTAAATATATAATAGTCCTAGAAGAAAATGAAATAAAAAAAATCTAATTTTAGGATCTATATATATCTATCATGACTAATGAGATCCCAATGAAGTTATATGATAATAAAAAATCCAAAAAATCCAACAATAAAATAATGATTTATTTCAAATATATTAATGATGAAACCTATAATGATGATTGAATGGCCCATCAATCAATGAATGTAAACATATTCTTCAAAAATAATGGAATCATTAAATTGTTAAAATAAGGTGGATAATGATAGAGAACAACGAGTGTTGTTATTCCAATGAAAAAAGGATCATATAAGGGCATAATTCTATATGAATAACAAAGGGAACAAGGAGAAGAATAAAAAAACAAGACATGTAGCATAGAGGCGAGCTTGGGCTTTGGGGGGACTGCGGTGATGGGTGGTGGTCCGAGCTGATGGGTGGCGAGGTGGAGAGCCATGTTGAGGGGACACATAGGGCTTCAGGGGTAGCTGGGGGGAGATGGGCGTAACCGAGGGGGTGGTGGTTCACGGGGGTTGGTGGGAGAAGGGGGGTCTCGCGGGGGTTAGTGGAGATAAGTGTTAGAGTTGAAAGATTATTTTAGGGGCAGTTTATTATAAACCACCGCTAAATCATTTATAAAAAAGTAGGGGTGGGTTAGTAAACCCCTGCCAAAAACCTGCCAAAAATGTTGTTTAATTTTTAGTTATGTGACGGGTTGTCATCCAATATGCAATTTTTCCTATTTTAAAACTATACAAATATAAATTGAATAAAATTACAATGTAATGATGAAAAAAATTACTATAATATCAACCATAAGATAGAAATTAAAGGTTATCAATACCCTTAATCACCACTCCCTAAAATATAATGGAATTATTCATGAATTATCTCTTCCATATACTAAAACAATGGCTCGTATTGAAATAAATGTTTTCCAAAATAATCCTAATAATTATATATTCATACAAAAAAAATTCAAAAGGGTTGTTTAAGAATTGAAATTAAGATTAATTTTAAACTCATAAAATCATGATTGTATTCATAACTTTTTTGTTAAAGAAGACATATATTCTTCTGAGTTTTACATAATCGTTAGATGAATCACAATTATTATAAAAAATTACAACATCAAAAAAATATAATACACTTTAATTCATGAATCTCAATATAGGAATACATCATAATTTTTTAACAACATAGGTCCATCCGGATTGTTTGATTCTTCCTTAAAAATAGGTTACTAACACAAATAAATCCCAGGTTCCCTAGATTTATGAAAAATAACAATAAATGAATCACTATGAGGAAATTTATCTCCTTCCATTATACTATTCGTTTTTCCTCATAACATTATTTCATTATTCCCCTCTTCTCCACACATAATATTTTTTACCATTTATTTGAGACACTTTATTAGGTGTGAAATTGAACATTTATGAAATAAATTCAACCAAGCCGATTTTCCCCAATAGTATCCACCACATGATATATTATTGAACTACATTCTTTTACTATATGGTGATTAGGAGAGTTAGTTAAGGTGTTCTTTGTTAATCATATTTAGAAATAAAAAAATAAAAATTATCAAGATATAATTTACTCCAATAATAATCTAATTTGGTTTATCATAGTCGGCACATTTTCATTTATATTCTATTATTACATTATTACTTTGAGTTATATCGATTAACTAAAACTAAAATTCATATTTTGATTAGTAATATTCATAGTCATAAAAACATAAAATCAAGAAGAATAATTTATAGGATGTTTAAATCATAAAAACCTATTTCCAATTTAAGACACCATACTCTTTAACATAGGTCATTCATTGTCACATTGTATTCAAATTCTTATAATGATTTCTGAAGAAATTTTGATTTGTCCTAAGAATATCCATTATAAGTGTCAAACCATATCGACTATATGTCCTTTTATCATTCACTGGGTGATGATAGAGTTATGCCAAATGCATAATTTTCAGATTTATTACCCTATCTACATCAATACTAGAGCGGCATCCACCTATATTATCCAAATAGATATTTATTTAATGGAAAGACATATAATCTATTAATTAACAAAACATTATGATATTAATCATTATTAATCCTAAATATCTATCATAGGGTAACATTTCACTAAAATATGATTTCCTAAATCTTTATCCCATTGTTTCAAGAAATTTACCTTGATACTAATTATAACTACCCCGACCCCAGTATCATGGTTACGGTATCTTCTTAATTACATTTAAGAAACTGTAGGACAATATAATATTTTTCATTATTATCATTAATTCCTATAATATATACTATCATTTCATTCATATTACATTTCTTGGATTCATATGAATGGAAACAAAATAGTGTGATTTCAATACCTTTGTAAGGATTTTTTATGTAATATGCTATCATGAATCAATATTCATAATCCTCATGTCTTTGAAAATAACTATTCAAAATTTCCATATAAATAATTTTACAACAATAATCAACATGGAAAGGTAAATAACATAGCACTAATTCCATTTAAATAACTTCACTAGAATAATAAATATATCAAGGATAATAAAATAAAACACATTTAATTAATCCATAACATGAAAATCCTAACTATATAAGGAATAATCAATATGATAAGGTATATTATTGAAAACATGTATCATTTAACCAATAAACTATGAATGAAATGAATCCAGATATAATATCAAATATAAAATATTAGGGATAATAATTAATAAAATAATTATGATGGAAATTAATAATTATTAAATTTCATGATCTCATTAATCATGATACCATTAATGTTAATACCATTCAAATGATAGATTAATTATAATGTGATTTTATACACTAGAAACCCAGTTGTCTATGGCTAGAAAAATAACACATATCATGAGGCTACTGATATTTTGATGGGATATCTATTACTTGGCTCAACTATATTAACATTTTTGAAAAAAATCTCACTCAACAAATAAATGATTTAATTCATTATTAATATGGATTATCTAAATATATTCGTATTTATTAAAAACGCTAATTTATCATGATTCCTCAGTCAATAAAATAAAAATTAAAAATAAAACACCATATGTGGAAAAGTGAAATGGTGTAAAAAATATTTATATCCATGATAAATAATATGAATATTTAGGGGATATTTACTGTCCAATGGTTAAAAGAATGTGTAATTTTCATGGGAAATTTAATAACAAAAAATGAATCAAGAAAGGCAATGAAAATAATTTCATTGGTCATAAAATCATAAACAATACATTGAATGAAAAAGTGTGGAATCATTTCATCATATCCCTAGTAGATTATAACTAAAATAAATAGTTATTTTTATTAATGAATTTAAATATAAAAAAATTCATTAAAATCATCTATGAGGAAAAACATATATATAAATTAGAAATTCTATTTTGGAAACTAAAAATATAAAGAATAGTATAAAAACACATTCTTTCTGAAATCATGTTACTTTTTTTTAAAGGAATCGTCAATGAAATGAGAGGTCATGGAAGTATGAATTTCAATACATGATTTAATGATAACAAAAGAAAATCTTTCTCATTTTTGTAAAAAGGGTAAAGAACACCTAATTTGGAAATATACAAGATTATTCAATTAAAAATATTTATAAAAATTAAAACTTTTTTAAAAATATATTTACTAAATAATTAAGATAAAGTTAAAAAAATTTAAATGATTTCCTAAAAACGGGTATTTGGAAGAAAATGGATTTTAACTGATGATGGAAATGAAATATGGCATTAGTGAAAACATTTTCTCACTCATTTTAATTTTCAAATAGTGGTAAAATTGTACTATTATGTCAGGACCCACCTTCACCAAGATGAGGGATGGGAAAGAAAACAGACAAACCATTTCTTCTTCAAGATGAAGGAGAGATAAGGACCCCTAAGTCCCACATTCAGTAGGCCCTAACATGTTGACTAGAACCAACGGTATAATATCACACAGAATATGGAAGGAATTAAACTTTTTATAGAAAAATATCAGGAGATAAGATGGTAAATCTCAAATAATTCCCAATATAGAAATTAAAAGTAAATCCAAAACCCCCCTTTTCCACATGCATGTTCAAAATAAAATGATACAAGTACATGTAATCTCTAATGAAATGTATAAAAAGAATGAAAAATAGCAACAACGACTATCCTGATGCTCAAGCTAGTACAGTCCAGCACGATTCTCAATGCCCTCCTGGAAACCTGAATGTAGTTTTATATATGTAGACTGAGTATACAGGTATACTCACTAGGGAAAACCAAAATCTCTCATGCACATGTGTGGAGGAATTCTAATTCTTCATTAGAAATAGAGATAACCAAAGAACCTTGCCAAGGAAACCATCCACTTAGCCTCACCAAGGAACACTCCCCAAATAACTCCAGTTAAGTAAATTAATAGTAATAGAATATCGATATTTTGGAACCCTCCACTGCTTTTACATTGGTTATATAGGAAATAAATTAGGTCAGACCTCACCCACAAGTCTCACTGTAGTCCCACTGCCGCAATAACCAAAACATTGTGGGACACCACATCGCATCTCGCCTATACAAACATGGGCTGCCACAACCACAAACATCCCCGACTACAGACAATTGGGCCACAAAAACTAATACCACACCCAAAGACACATGTACCAGAACAACCACTATCACACTACAAGACACCTGGGCCTCATCCCGAAAACGCTTGGGAAATAACCCTTCCTACACACACATAGGCCAACAACTAAAAAAAATCTGGCACATATATTCTTGAGCCTTAATGAAACTTATTCCATCAATTTCTTCATGAAGAGTCTTGGGATATATGGGAGTTGGAGTCGAAAAATTGTAATAACCAGCCAGCCATAGGAATGTTGGGGAAAACACCCTCCCCCATGAAATGGGGGTGTTCGACACAAAGTGGTAAACATGGGTGGGTTGAAAATAAGAAAAAAAGAAATAAATTTAATACATATATATTTGAACAATGACTCATCCCAACCCAAGGGTTCTGAAACCATCCCATAAAAACCACTCTCGTTACTATTCCTACATTCACAAATACACAATATCCACAATCCGAGAACAACCCATTACTAAAAAACAATCCCCCATTGTACCCATTCTGGTTGTCATGATCAAGTGACTATTCTGAAAATAATTATCCACTACCGGGAAAATAATAGTTATAGCCACAGAAAAATCAACAATTGAAGTAAAACATCTAAGAATCAATTTATGCATTCACACCATGTTCCCATTTAAATTCACAAAATCAAAATGGATCTGTGAGATGTATCGATGTATTGGAACCAAACAATGACCAAACATACGACCCCACGTGATAGCAGATCCAAAAACAAACAAATGATCAAAAGAAGACCTCATCCCGATCCACATCACCCCATAAGCATAAAGCAGAACAACCTTGTGATTATTAGCAGAACAGAGCAATGGAGTTTCTATATTTAGTTACACCATTTATGAAGTTCCTTATTTCGATTTGATTAACCAAGGTGATCGCACCAATATTATTATTCATTGGGAATCCATTTAATCAACCAAGTTTATGTGATTATTCAGTTTCCATGTTATATCCATTCAATCAAAAGATTATCAAGAAAAACAGAGGTTCAGTAGTACAAAATAAAGGACCACATTGACCACAATTTTTAGTGGAAAAAATCCCATACAATTCACAATATAAAAATAGAAAATAGAAATACATCAACATTATCATTAAACAAAACCCTTCATTATTTAGATTTTGTTTATTATACTTGTTAAGGTTTGGATTCATCCACGTCCCGAGGGAAGCACTATCATACCTACCCCGCATGATTCATATTAAAGATAGACAAAATAAAAACCTTCTTGGATGATCATGGATCGATGTTTCTATCCTCACGTTATGAACTAAGTGTGCATTACTTGTAGGAATGGAAAAATCATGGTCTTCTTGAATTAGTTTGAAGGGATCCAGCACAGGCACATGATTTTTTTCAGAAGGAAGTATCGAGGAGGACTATGAAAAACCAAATGGAAAAAGAAAGATATGATCTTAGCTTATGAAAAGTCCATATCCTAAAATCTGGCAGAGGATTTCAATGTACATAAAAGTCAGATTGTGGAAGGACCACATGGTTTGGAGTTTTAACATGTTGTGATTAATAAATATTTCATAATTATCCCCATAGATGGTGGAGATAAAGGATGTGAGTTAATATATTTCCATTAAACAGAGAAAAACTCCTCACAGGGTAGAAACTGTAAAACACATCAATTGTGTGACACCAAGGAAAATTGCCACACATTTTGGTAACTCAAATGTCTCCCATCTATTGGGGGGTTAAAAACAAATTTTAATGGGTTAAAAAGGATTTTAAATGGGTATTGATACACTTTTATGTCAAAATATGTGTTACTGGGGAAAAACTGGACGGTCTTGGAAAAACAAGTAAGGACTCACCGTTAGGTGAGATACCATCACCGTAACACCATTTCCCAAGCACCATTGCCCGGGAACATTCACCCTAGCACCGTCCCCCGGACCCCATCTCCCTAGCACCGTCACCGTAGAACCGATGGTGATTGGTGTTATGGATGAATCATTAGTGCCACCGATACTGATTGGAGCCACCAATGCCCATCAGTTCCACCAACACCCATCAATGACACTGATGCTCCTCGTTTCCACCGTTCGTTCAATCCTGAAATTTGGAAAACTCATTAATGAGTCACCAATGGTCCTGATGACACTCCAAACACAGTAATTTCGAAAAGTAATGGAATAATAGGGTTTGGTCCAATACATCAGTTTCCTATCAAACTATTCTATCCCTCGAGAATTCATGAGTAAACCTGATGAAAAGAGGGGGGGGTCCGAACAACCACCTCGCAAGATACCACTCAAGGACAAACCACCTGAGAGTTGTTCAAAATCCGGAATAATCCTTGATAGCAAGGAAAACCATTCCCTCATCTATCTCCAGAAATACAATGGATATACTACCACTCTTATCCCCCAATGAATCACACAAAAATATAAAGGTCACACATTCCAGACATATGGGTTAGGGAGTCCCTTCCTCCATGTCGAGATACTGTCCATTTTGGGAGGCACTAACTCACCCACACCAGTTTAATCGCATACACCATAATGAGTCTTGATTAGGGATAAAGTCCTCCCCTCCCCATAGTGAGGACTTTTAGACACATTATGGGAAAGGAAAACATCACATATTATAGTTAACAAGGACATGCACTACATCATAGTCAAGTGAAAAACTAGCCCAAAACAAAACTCAAAACCGCTCTAGGTACTGGGAATGAATCTGTGACTCCCATTACCAGGTACTCTCATTGAGGCCACCATGCCTCCATAACACACGAACCTAGGGAATGGTCCAACCACGAAGAACCTTTTCCTCACGATCAACGGTTCTCACTAGTCACTCCACAAACATCACATGGTCCTCGATATCCTTCTTCCCCTAGTCTAGGACATCCAAGTAATCCTGTAGATACCAACACATCTCAGTCACATGGAAGACGTCATGGACCCTATGTAGCGGTGGTGCTAGAATCAACTGATAAGAAATTTCAGTGACTCGCATTAACACCTTGAATGGACTGACGTACCCGGGAGAAAGCTTACTCCCCCTGATGAACCTCTATTTCCCGTGACAAGGGGATACCTTTAAGAACAGATGGTCCCCAACCATGAACTCCAAGGGTCTCATCCTATGATTGTAATACAACTTATGTTGGTCCGGATTCTCCTTCATCTTCTCTCGTATAAGCTAAACCTTCTTTGTTGTGCTCTGCACCACCTCTGGGCAACGAACACCGGCTTCCCTAACCTCTGTCCAGCACATAGGTGATAGACATGGCCTTCCATACAAGGCTTAGAACAGTGCCATGCCAATTTTACAGTGATAGATTTTTTAGGAAAACTCTACCAAAGTAAATTGTTGTACCCACGATCCCCTAAATCTCAAAACACATGCCCATAGCATATCTTCGAATATCTGGATGCTCCTCTCTTTCTACCAATATATCTTGTAATGCAAAGCAGTGCTGAGGCATAGATGTGTTCCAAAAAAATGATTGAATACTTTCCTGACTCTTGAAGTAAAATGTGCATCCCAATCTGACACTATAGAACTCTTAACTCCATAAAACCGCACCACCTCATCCTAGTATCTCTGTTCTAAGAAGTCCACCACACTTGACTTTTTGATCACAAGGAAGTGTGCCGATTTCGTCAGCCAATCTACCACTAACCAGATAGCATCGAAGCCTCCATGAACCCTGGGTAGTACTTTGATAAAATCCATCAAGATTTTATCCCACTTCCACTTGGGGACATCTAATGGCTACAACAAACCCCCTGGCACGAAGTGTTCAACCTTCACCTGATGACACATGAGGTACTTTTCGACAATCTCTTCCACTTCCCGCTTCTCTTTGGGCCACAAAAAAATGATATATCAATAACCAATACATATTGGAAACACCTGTGGTGTACCACCATGGTTGATTTATGGAACTCACTAAGAACTCTCTCGTGCATTCCCTCTAGTAAAAAAGCATTCCATGAAACACAATCTAATTATGACCATATTTCGACCATCCTTCCGGAGCATTTCCCTGGCTAACACGATCATGAATCACTTCAGCATCAATGTATCCCAGATAAGACTCATCCACTTGTCGTACCAAGGATGAATTTGCCATCATCAGGAACAGACAACCTCTACCATCCTTCTATCTCCTGCTCAGATAAAAAGATACCAACTACTCCATTTCATTCCAATCAGATGCTAACTCTTGGACCACATCATTATGCAAATTCATTCTCAAGGTAACATCAAACACATTCCCCTTTCCTGAGGTGTAGGAGATCTCGATGTTTTGGTACTTATTAAACTCCATCCACCTCCACTTTTTCCCGTTCAAGTCTCGCTGGAAGAAGACATACCTCAAGATATTATGATTTGGTAACACAACGAAGCATTCCCTAATTATGTAAAGATGCCACAAGATTAGCTTGAACACTACTGCTATAAGCTCTAGGTCATGGGTGGCATATTTACGTTCGTGAGGACATAACTGCCTAGACCTATAAGAAATCACTCCCTACTGCTGCATCAGCAAACACCCCAAGCATAGACCAGAATCATCACAAACCACTTCAAACATTACCCCATCGTTTGGAAACCCCAACACTGGGACACTAACCAGCTTCCTCTCTAGATAAACAAAAGATTCTTGGCACTGCTCACTCCAAACAAATGTTTGGTCTTTCTTGTTCATGGCATTCAAAGGCACTGAAACTCAAGGGATGTTAGGAATGAACCTTTGCTAGTAACTTGGAATACCTAGTAAACTGCGAACCTCTTCCACATTCATAGGTTCTACCCCTGAAACAATCAGTTAAACCCTTTAAAAATCCACTAAAATTAATTGTTATGTCACCATGTATCGATGTATGTGAACCTTTCGTGTCTAGAAAATACACTTTGGAAACATCACGTAGAACTGGTGGTGTAGGAGGACCTTCAAAAAAATCATCAGATTCTTGATGTGATGCTCCTCTTTTCTTCAGTAGATTAGGATTACATCAATCAAAATGACTATGAACTATTCCATATATTCATATAACATGGGGTTCATGAGACCCATGAAGATGGATTGTGTGTTCATAATGCAGAACGACAGGAACACGAACACAAAGGGCCTATATCTATATATGAATGTAGTATTTGATATGTCACCCTCCTTCACCCTCAACTGGTGATATCTATACCACAAGTCGATCTTAGAGATCCATCCTTGTCCCTTCAACTGGTCAAAAAGGTTGTTGATCCTCGAGAGGGGGTAACAGTTCTTGAACGTTTCTTGATTCAGATATCGGTATTCTATACTTAGCCTATGACCACCGTATTCATTCTTTGCGAACAAGACAAAAGCACCACATGGTGAAATTCTAGGTCAGATAAAACCCTTCTTCATCAAGTCACGAACCTAGATCCGAAACTCCTAATGTGCCATCTGATAGGTAGCCATCAAAATCGGATTGGCGCCGGGTTGTAAGTCTATCCCGAACTCAACATCACGTCGAGGGGGTAGAGTCACCACCACTCTAGGGAATATGTCCATGAACTCACTAACGATCCCCATGACATCCAATATCTCTATTTCATGCCGACACCACTAACAACATAGGTAACATGGAAATAAGGGGATCCACTCACTGTTTTCCCTCTAAGAAACCCTGCTCCCCAACAAAATATACATGTTCGACACCCAAATCTGAAAACATGACCCTTCTATGAAAGCTCATGATAACGAAACACATATATAACTTCAATTAATTTCTATAAATGACATCACATGGACGAATCTATAGAAAAAGACGGTCCCCACTAGAGTGATGTGGCCCCAACATCACTGTCCATCCCCAGAAAACATAAGACAAGATGGTCTGACCTCCGACTAGCGTACTCAATACTAGGGGCATGATATTTCTCTCTACATCTAGACCCAAATAATGTGATATAATGGGTCTAACGATGTAATGTGAGGCTCATGAATTAGACAAGGCAGAAGGATGAGTACTAAACAAGTTGATCCTACCTCAAAAGATATCTAGCCCTGCTAGAACAGCTACCACAATAGCCTGCAACTGCCCACACCCAACTCCTATACCACTAAGATAACAGACCCCTCCCCAACCTTTCCCTAGTCAAGGTCCCTGAGGAGCACACTAAGGTAAGGCTCCTCTTGCAATTTCTCTCTCAGAGGATCAGGAGCTTGTTGTCCCTACTACGGCCACTGAAAAGGCCTGGATAGAAACCGGTGCTGCTAAGGTGGGCTATGAGCTTGGCTACCCCCACTGTACTATATTTTGTCTATCCACTAATTTCAAATATTCCCACGATATCCACAGATAATGAATCTTGGTCTTAGACTCATGGGGAGTGGGCGAGGAATGGGAGATCGGAACTGGAACTATTGAGGCTTTCTCCCCATCGGCCAAAACACGGATGGCCCTGTAACACCCCATGATTTTATAGTGTGTTATTTCTTCAAAATAATTCAATAACATTCACTACACGCAACACCAAGTTCAATCGCACCATGACTTACCAAACAAGCTGTTCAAAAGAGGTTATGAATAGTGTCAACTAAATTTTAAACTTTATATAATCCTTATAATTTTAGAATCCATATTATGAGTTTCTTAGACATAATGTAAGAACAAATTCATTTTCAGTATTTCACTTTTACCAAATTTTAATAGTGAACCCTTTTTAGATACTATATTTTAAACTTTTTGACTAAATGGGGACATCAAAAATTTAAAATGAAACATCCCAAGCTTCCACGGTACGCTAGCGTGTGTTGTACGCAACACCGAGTTCTAACACACCGTAACCAATCAAACTAGCCGCTATGAATAGTAATACCTACCTTTTGAAATTATATATATTTTATATTTGAAAATGGACTTCATTTTTGGATTCAGAATATCGAATTTAGCCTAAGGTGAAATTTTGGTACATTTCGGATAACTTTCATATTTTGATGAATAGTGAAAATTACTAAATTTTAATTAAAAACAACTTTTTTAATCAAAATAATTAATAGTGATAAATTATGAATTTGAGTGGTTTTAAAGTATATTTAGAATATATTTTTACCATTTAATATAATGTTGGTCATTGGACATAATTTTACAATTAAACCGAACATAAACAAGTGTCAATCTTTTGATAGTTATTATCTCTTAAAAACACGCTTTTTGTTTTGACAGCGGGAATTAATTTTAAATTAATTTCTGCCACTTCTGTGTTTTGAATTTTGAAAAATGGATTCCATATTTGGAATCAGGATTTCCAAATTTTGTAAATAGGAAACTTTTATTTTTAGACATTTTGAATAATTACTGTGGTAAATATTTTATTTACCATGGTTAAGTGTAAATCCGGTAAATAAGGGTTAAAAAATAATATTATAATAATACAAAATTACCCTAAAACGTGTCCTAAACTTATTGGTGGACAGATACCCGACCATGGGCATTTTTGGGTCAATTTGGGGACCCCTTGGAGCCACTTGTATGTGGTAGGGACACTTTATATTAATAAAGTTAAAATAAAAATAAAAATGGCATAAGCTTACATCTTTTAGAAGAACAATTTTTACATAGGGTTATACATGTTGGATTTTCGATTATAAATATTCATTAGAAAGCTAAAAAGATTTAATACATAATGATATTTTATTTATAATTTTTAGACATCAAATAATTTAAATTATTAATGACACAATAATGATGTAATGTTTACCTCATTAATAAATCATTTAAATAAATAAGATTATAATGATTATAATATTATCTAAAACCAGTCCAATTCTTATTGGTTGATGTTATTTATAATATGAGTCATCGTAGCTTTGACCTAAATGATTTTTGGACCATTATAAACCGAATATAACTATATTATAAAGTAATACTTTCACTCTTTCCTAAAGAGCCCCTCCTCTCCCTTATAAAAGGAGACCACTTCTACTCATTCCTCACACCTCTCAAGGCACTTGGCTCGTCCAAACTCTGACAAAATAAGCTCCCCACATCCCTATCCTCATCCTTGAAGCTTCCCCTTAGGCAAAAATAATTTCAAGAAGTCCTTTGGTTCCAACCAAAGTGAGTTACCTAAATTAAAGGTAACGATTTCTCTTAAATTATTTTCATTTATTTTGCTTCTCCAACCCCCAAACTCTTTTTATTTCCTTTCTTTTGTAACAGCACCAGTATCCAAAATATACTAGGATGTTGTTATAAGAAGGATCCAAACTACACATACACACAACTCCATCTAATGGATGATGAACATAATGTTTCTGTGGATGGAAAACTAACGCCTCACGAAACGATGATTGTTCAAATACATCTTACCGCCTCTCATGGTGGCCATTATGATGGAACTGTAATTAAATATGATATTAATGATATATATTTTATATATAATCTTCTGTAATTCCATTTTATTTCATATCCTTATTCGTTTCATGTTGTATATACATACGATAATTTCATTTGAGGAAGTGCGGACTACCGCCCGCTTAAAATGATATGACTCGTTCATACCACACATGGAACGTATAAAGGATGGTGTTAATGAACTCAAGTAACATATATAAAATATTATATTATACTGGAATAATAATATACCTATGTATCATTTGGATTCAATTCTTTTAAAATGAAAAATTAAATGGAAGTAACGTTCGTGCGTACGTGCGGACTACCGTCTCCACGAACGCGATGAGATTCATTGTCCATCATATCCATTCAAGTATAATTATAATTTGATGATTTAAAAATAGTATCTAAGGACTTTATATCATTCTGGATATGAATAATATACATCCCATTAATAACGAATATGGCACACATAACAAAGAATATAAAGTAAAATGAACCCGTTAACACCCGAAATGACGATAATTCTAAGATATTATTAACAAATCAATGTTAAAAGATCATATATGATATCATATTAAAGTAAATGAGTCTTGTATTATTCAATAACAATTATTTCACCATTATACAGGAGGTAAACCTACCATCGACCAAGGAAAAATTACAAAGTAAGGGATTTTCTTATCTCACTTTCAATTCCGTGAGATTTCCATTGTTCACCACTTAATTATTGCATGTGGTGTAGTGCCCATGATTGTATTCATTGTGTAATATAATTAAATTTATGGGTATTTACATCATCATGTTATGATACTTCTTTCATGGGTGTATGTTTCGTAAGTTACCTAATCGATAAGGGAATTTGAGATTTCAATTTCCACTCATTTGGCTTTACACATATTTTATTGATTATATTACTCCAAGATTATGTGTGGAATCACTATTCATTTGATTATGCCTTAATTTCCACTCCCCTTTCTGTGGATATACTTTTGATACACATAATCACTCCATTGATAAATTCTCAAGTGATCGGTATGAACTTGATAAGAGTAATTTTAACTCAATCTCCATTTGTTGAGGTAAATATCCAATTCATTGGTGTTGTTTCTACAAGAATATGTGTGAATATCCTTTGATTGTTTTACACTGAATATTCAATCATATTTAGTGTATTTATATTTTTCACACATAATTATGTCATTGATTTATCCTTAACCTAATGATACGGCCTTTATGAGAGATTTCATCTCAATTTACATTGAACAGAGACTTCTTTGTTGATATACACCAAATCACTTTTATGCGGTGTATATAATGTACTTGACATAGTATATCATGAATCCCTTTATTCTCATGATATTACAAAGTTTTTATTACCTCAATTATTTGTATTCAAGTGTCTCTCTTTTGGTTAGAACCTCTAACCAAAATACCATTTTAAAATGTTTTAAAGACTTATTCTTCTATATCTTGCTCATTAATGTCCATGTTTTAAAAATGGTTTTAAGGATTTATTTATATGGACATTAAAGTTTTAAAATTAAAACTCCTTTTAAAAGTTTCAAAGTGGTATGGGACACTTTGATTCAAAAGTCTACCTTTAAATGGCTTCTTGACAAATAGTGTGACTTTTAAATGTTTTCAAGAAAAGGGGGATATTTCTCTCAAATAGTTTTGATGATTATTTTCATCTATGTCAACATCCTTCATTATTGAGGTTTATGTGATACAATACAATCTTCCATATTGTATCAAATGAGTTATGTTTGACTGTGGATGTTCTATTTTTATACCATTCATGGTTTGTGGTTAATGTATTGACATTTCGTATGCTAGTTTTAATACGAATGTTTATTTTATGCTGAAACCTATTCATATGAGGAATGCATTGGACTTAATAAGTGACGGGTGGAGCCCGCTATAGCTCCTCGATGCATCGGTAGGTCTCATGAGACAAACTAGTGTCTTGGCACAAGGCCTTGACAAAATCTTATTTGTAGTCTTGGCACGAGGCCTTGGCTATGTGGTTATGATAGTCTGGCATTATGCATTCCAACATTATGAAAGTGGTTATTGATTTTTGCATGTGATTATTCGATTAGTATAATATCCATGTGAATAAGTAAATGGAATTATTTCATTTTATTTATTCCATACCATGTTGAAAGTTCATGTTTAAAAGGCTTTTGTTTTAGTTATATATTTCCTTAAATGTTTATTCTTATTGATGAAAGTTTCTGCTATATTGTTATCCTTACTGGGCATTTGAGCTCACCCCTTTTCTATTTTTGATTTTTCCCAGGAAGTGAAGATGTAAGTTATGAATGACCTGCAGGGATATTATGTGGGGATATGAGTGTGGATTATGGAGACATTATGTTGTTGTAGTAGTTTTTCATTTTATGATGTACTGTAAAACTTATGAATATATCTAGTGTTTCCAAGGCTACTAAACCAATCGGTCTTTCGAGATTTGATCTTTCTTGTGATCATGCCAATGTTACAAAGTAATGCACCGACTCTGGGTAACTGGGGTCGGGGCGTTACAGTTGGTATCAGAGGAAGTTTATTACAAACTTGGAAGCTAGATTTAAATAAACTCTGATTAGAGCACGTAGACCTAAGATGAACTTTGAGGATTAGTATAGAAGAACTTCCTAGAATTTTGTATTGTAGAGATTTTGTGAGTTTTCCGAGCAATACATCCCTGTCTAGATACGAGCAGGTAGAGGCGGCTCTGGCACAGATGTACCTAGGGGTAAAACCCGAAAACACCGCTTTGAGCTAGACTCGAACAGGAACTGGTGCACGAAAACGGGCCTTGCTGCACTCTTGGTTACGACACTCCCGGGAGATATTCTTAGGATAACTCTCATTTTCTTTACAAATCATTATGAAGGGTTTATGAGTATATACTTCCTCAAAGAAAACATTTTTATGATTATGGATTATATCCATAAATAGTTCAATTTATGTTAAGTGTTTTATAAGTATGGGATTATGTATTTTGATTCATAAACTAATCTAGTTTATGCCATTGTTTAGAAATGGCGCCCAGTAGAAGGAATGATAACTCCAGAAATGCCCATGATTCAAAGAGAAGGAAGGATCATATCTCTCATGGTCTTAAGCTAGAATTTATAAGATAAATAGACTCCCATATATTATCATCATATGAAGAAATAATATCATGTGTTGATAAGATAAGTAAAGAGTTTACTAAGTCCTATGGCTTTGAAGGGAAGCAAGAGAAGAAAAGGATGGAAGAGAGAAAGATGGATAAAGGGAAGAGGGAAAAGAAGAATTTTCCCATATGTGGTAACTGTGGAAAGAAACACCATGGAACTTGCCTGAAAGGAATGGGAGTTTGTTATAAGTGTGGAGGAAAAGGGCACAAAGTACGTGACTGCAAGGGTAAGAAAATGGTTTCAAATGTACAATGCTTCATTTGCAAGGAGTTTGGACACTACGCGAACCTATGTCCCAGTCATCAGACTATGCCGCAAATGATGTTATTGGATAATAATCATGTTATGATACTACCACAGATGAAGAGGAATGATTAGAGTTCTTATGTTGATTATGTCAATTGAGTGCTGTATCAACAATGTACTTTTTATAATAATTATGGAGTATATAAGGATTGTACTGCAGTACTATTTCATTAAGGACTTGAGATTGTGTGGAACAAAGAAAAGTGACTCAATAGCAGGATAATTTTTGGAAAATATATGGGTGAGAGAATGATAAACCATAATATAGTTCTGATACCGAGGTAGTAATTTTGGAATAATACATGATTGTTTTGGATAAATTATATTGGATATTCTTGACTACCTTGGAACTGATTAATGATTTGTATATTCCATCATTGTTGGGGTTTAAAACATTTTTGGATTGATGAAGTATATCCAGCATTCTATATGGAATAGGGGAGCATGAATGTAATCAATAAGGAATATGGTAATTCAAGATGTTTCAGTTTATTAAAAGAATACAAGATGACGGTATTCATATGCTATTGTGGGGTAAAAAGGATCTATATTATGTTTACCTTCCTTATAAATGTTGGACTGTGAGTTTGGACAGAAGTATTTTGGATAGTTCTAGTTTGGATTATTTTGGATTACCATAAAAGGAAAACCCGGAGGTCGGGCGGCAACCCGTCGCGTCCGGAAAGGCTGCGAGACTTGAACCTGCAACCGAAGGGCGACAAGGGTGTATCACCTACCACGGGCCCACAAGATATCCTGGATTAAATAATGTTGTTTTTTTAAAGATCTGGTATATGAATTATAAATTCATTTATTTTGGAACCCTGTACGAATAGTATAAATAAAAAAAATTACATTGTATTATCTTTTAGAGTGATAGATGAGTTTGTGGTAGAAACTTATTAATGGATAAAACTCTAATTATAAAGTCAGTATATCTCCTTATGATCTTAGCCAATATCATAAATAAATTCCTCAACATTAATAAAATGAACATAGAACAAAAATGTTTTCCTAGATGGTACCTTAAATCATCACTAATTTATGGCTTTGGGATTGTTGGCCTTTTCATAGCCATGTTCTCTACCACTCTCCATCAGATAATTGATGGTTAGATTTCTCCTCCATATCCATATTTTCCTACATGGAACCCTAGTATGTGTTATTTTCGGTAATCTTCATACTTTCCACTCTTTATTTTAAATAGAGGCATCATTAATTCATTTTTCGATGTGGGATTTCAACTAAGATATTTTGAAACGTCAAAAATGTGTTATCCCAATACCCTATATTTTGTTGAACTGATGGTACTTCAAATCATCATAGATTGATGAGTTTAAGGACCTCAATTTTATACTTGTTTGTGATTGATGACCTCAATCACTACCTATAAATATTTACGTTTTTCCTCCAATTATATGTCTATAATTGCCACCAATGTTCTCCTAATAGAGATCATAATTTGGTGGTGATCCTTTAATTTCTCTTTTTCTTCATATTAAGACTAAATTTTAGTAACCCAATTTCCGATGTGGGTTTTCCCACAAAGATATTTTCTATTTTCAACCTTTTATTTTCGAAGAACAATTTCAAATTGCGAGGACGCAATTTATTGAAGGAGGGGAGAATGTAACACCCCAAGATTTTATAGTGTGTTATTTCTTCAAAATAATTCAATAACTTTCACTACACGCAACACCAAGTTCAATCGCACCATGACTTACCAAAAAAGCTGTTCAAAAGAGGTTATGAATAGTGTCAACTAAATTTTAAACTTTATATAATCCTTATAATTTTAGAATCCATATTATGAGTTTCTTAGACATAATGTAAGAACAAATTCATTTTCAGTATTTCACTGTTACCAAATTTTAATAGTGAACCCTTTTTAGATACTATATTTTAAACTTTTTGACTAAATGGGGACATCAAAAATTTAAAATGAAACATCCCAAGCTTCCACGGTACGCTAGCGTGTGTTGTACGCAACACCGAGTTCTAACACACCGTAACCAATCAAACTAGCCGCTATGAATAGTAATACCTACTTTTTGAAATTATATATATTTTATATTTGAAAATGGACTTCATTTTTGGATTCGGAATATCGAATTTAGCCTAAGGTGAAATTTTGGTACATTTCGGATAACTTTCATATTTTGATGAATAGTGAAAATTACTAAATTTTAATTAAAAACAACTTTTTTAATCAAAATAATTAATAGTGATAAATTATGAATTTGAGTGGTTTTAAAGTATATTTAGAATATATTTTTACCTTTTAATATAATTTTGGTCATTGGACATAATTTTACAATTAAACCGAACATAAACAAGTGTCAATCTTTTGATAGTTATTATCTCTTAAAAACACGCTTTTTGTTTTGACAGCGGGAATTAATTTTAAATTAATTTCTGCCACTTCTGTGTTTTGAATTTAGAAAAATTGATTCCATATTTGGAATCAGGATGTCCAAATTGTGTAAATAGGTAACTTTTATTTTTAGACATTTTGAATAATTACTGTGGTAAATATTTTATTTACCATGGTTAAGGGTAAATCCGGTAAATAAGGGTTAAACAATAATATTATAATAATACAAAATTACCCTAAAACGTGTCCTAAACTTATTGGTGGACACATACCCGACCATGAGCATCCTTGGGTCAATTTGGGGACCCCTTGGAGCCACTTGTATGTGGTAGGGACACTTTATATTAATAAAGTTAAAATAAAAAAAAAATTGCCTAAGCTTACATCTTTTAGAAGAACAATTTTTACATAGGGTTATACATGTTGGATTTTCGATTATAAATATTAATTAGAAAGCTAAAAAGGTTTACTACATAATGATATTTTATTTATAATTTTTAGACATCAAATAATTTAAATTATTAATGACACAATAATGATGCAATGTTTACCTCATTAATAAATCATTTAAATAAATAAGATTATAATGATTAATATATTATCTAAAACCTGTCCAATTCTTATTGGTTGATGTTATTTAGAATATGAGTCATCGTATCTTCGACCTCAATGATATTTGGACCATTATAAACCGAATATAACTATATTATAAAGTAATACTTTCACTCTTTCTTAAAGAGACCCTCTTCTCCCTTATAAAAGGAGACCACCTCTACTCATTCCTCACACCTCTCAAGCCACTTGGCTCGTCCAAACTCTGCCAAACTAAGCTCCCCACATCCCTATCCTCATCCTTGAAGCTTCCCCTTAGGAAGAAATCATTTCAATAAGTCCTTTGGTTCCAACCAAAGTGAGTTACCTAAATTAAAGGTAACGATTTCTCTTAAATTATTTTCATTTATTTTGCTTCTCCAACCCCCAAACTCTTTTTATTTCCTTTCTTTTGTAACAACACCAGTATCCACAATTTACTAGGATGTTGATATAAGAAGGATTCAAACTACACATACACACAACTCCATCTAATGGATGATGAACATAATGTTTCTGTGGATGGTAAACTAACGCCTCACGAAACGATGATTGTTCAAATACATCTTACCGCCTCTCATGGTGTCCATTATGATGGCACTGTAATTAAATATGATATTAATGATATATATTTTATATATAAGCTTCTGTAATTCCATTTTATTTCATATCTTTATTCGTTTCATGTTGTATATACATACGATAATTTCATTTGAGGAAGTGCGGACTACCGCCCCCTTAAAATGATATGACTCGTTCATACCACACATGGAACGTATAAAGGATGGTGTTAATGAACTTAAGTAACATATATAAAATATTATATTATACTGGAATAATAATATACCTATGTATCATTTGGATTCAATTCTTTTAAAATGAAAAATTAAATGGAAGTAGCGTTCGTGCGTACGTGCGGACTACCGTCTCCACGAACGCGATGAGATTCATTGTCCATCATATCCATTCAAGTATAATTATAATTTGATGATTTAAAAATAGTATCTAAGGACTTTATATAATTCTGGATATGAATAATATACATCCCATTAATAACGAATATGGCTCACATAACAAAGAATATAAAGTAAAATGAACCCGTTAACACCCGAAATGACGATAATTCTAAGATATTATTAACAAATCAATGTTAAAAGATCATATATGATATCATATTAAAGTAAATGATTCTTTTATTATTCAATAACAATTATTTCACCATTATACAGGAGGTAAACCTACCATATACCAAGGAAAAATTACAAAGTAAGGGATTTTCTTATCTCACTTTCAATTCCGTGAGATTTCCATTGTTCACCACATAATTATTGCATGTGGTGTACTTCCCATGATTGTATTAATTGTGTAATATAATTTAATTTATGGGTATTTACATCATCATGTTATGATACTTCTTTCATGGGTGTATGTTTCGTAAGTTACCTAATCGATAAGGGAATTTGAGATTTCAATTTCCACTCATTTGGATTTACACATATTTTATTGATTATATTACTCCAAGATTATGTGTGGAATCGCTATTCATTTGATTATGCCTTAATTTCCACTCCCCTTTCTGTGGATATACTTTTGATACACATAATCACTCCATTGATAAATTCTCAAGTGATCGGTATGAACTTGATAAGAGTAATTTTAACTCAATCTCCATTTGTTGAGTTAAATATCCAATTCATTGGTGTTGTTTCTACAAGAATATGTGTGAATATCCTTTGATTGTTTTACACTGAATATTCAATCATATTTAGTGTATTTATATTTTTCACACATAATTACGTCGTTGATTTATCGTTAACCTAAGGATACGACCTTTTTGAGAGATTTCATCTCAATTTACATTGAACTGAGACTTCTTTGTTGATATACACCAAATCACTTTTATGCGGTGTATATAATGTACTTGACATAGTATATCATGAATCCCTTTATTCTCATGATATTACAAAGTTTTTATTACCTCAATTATTTGTATTCAAGTGTCTCTCTTTTGGTTAGAACCTCTAACCAAAATACCATTTTAAAATGTTTTAAAGACTTATTCTTCTATATCTTGCTCATTAATGTCCATGTTTTAAAAATGGTTTTAAGGATTTATTTATATGGACATTAAAGATTTAAAATTAAAACTCCTTTTAAAAGTTTCAAAGTGGTATGGGACACTTTGATTCAAAAGTCTACTTTTAAATGGCTTCTTGACAAATAGTGTGACTTTTAAATGTTTTCAAGAAAAGGGGGATATTTCTCTCAAATAGTTTTGATGATTATTTTCATCTATGTCAACATCCTTCATTATTGAGGTTAATGTGATACAATACAATCTTCCATACTGTATCAAATGAGTTATGTTTGACTGTGGATGTTCTATTTTTATACCATTCATGGTTTGTGGTTAAAGTATTGACATTTCGTATGTTAGTTTTAATACGAATGTTTATTTTATGCTTAAACCTATTCATATGAGGAATGCATTGGACTTAATAAGTGAAGGATGGAGCCCGCTATAGCTCCTCGATGCATCGGTAGGTCTCATGAGACAAACTAGTGTCTTGGCACAAGGCCTTGACAAAATCTTATTTGTAGTCTTGGCACGAGGCCTTGGCTATGTGGTTATGATAGTCTGGCATTATGCATTCCAACATTATGAAAGTGGTTATTGATTTTTGCATGTGATTATTCGATTAGTAGAATATCCATGTGAATAAGTAAATGGAATTATTTCATTTTATTTATGCCATACCATGTTGAAAGTTCATGTTTAAAAGGCTTTTGTTTTAGTTATACATTGCCTTAAATGTTTATTCTTATTGATGAAAGTTTCTGCTATATTGTTATCCTTACTGGGCATTTGAGCTCACCCCTTTTCTATGTTTTATTTTTCCCAGGAAGTGATGATGTAAGTTATGAATGACCGGTAGGGATATTATGTGGGGATATGAGTGTGGATTATGGAGACATTATGTTGTTGTAGTAGTTTTTCATTTTATGATGTAATGTAAAACTTATGAATATATCTAGTGTTTCCAAGGCTACTAAACCAATCGGTCTTTCGAGATTTGATCTTTCTTGTGATCATGCCAATGTTACGAAGTAATGCACCGACTCTGGGTAACTGGGGTTGGGGCGTTACAGGCCCTGAGGATGGAGGCCTGCTGCTAACGACCTTACCCTTCGAAAAGTTGAATGGGATCCCCTCACTCACCACACCTTCTAATGTTTGAATCCTCTACACCACTTCATCCTTCTTATGAACATCCATGTACGTCGGTAGAGTGAAGGGAGTAACAATGTACTACAGGGAAGGTCAGAGTGCCTCCTCTAAATGTCTTTCCTATGATTAACCACTTGGGAAGAGGTATAGAGTGAAGAAAAGGAGATCCTTGAACATGATCCCCAATTCCCTTACTTACATACTCCCCTACTGAAGGGATAGTAGCTCCTGCCACTTTTCATCCATCGTTGTGGAAGTGTGGAATACCGCCGGAACTCCCTCTCAAATACGGTCGATGAAACGTCAGACTATTTCTTCTCCCTGAGATAGAGTTTCCAAAACTGAATTTCATATCCCTCTAGATTACAGCTAGAGGAATACAGTACTCATCTAGAGTTGAGATTAAGCTAAAAGCTATCACAAACTCCACGATCCAGTTCTCAGTCTCCATGTCTAAGACGATGCCCTTGTACTTCCGAAGGGTATGTCACTAAAAGCCATGAAGCGTCTTCTACCACCGGTCATCCTCTCCATCTTGATCTACCATCAGTAGATCATATAAATCCTCATTATAGTTCTCTATCACCCACACTACTTGTGGTTGTCTTCTGAGTGACATAGCATTAAGGTAAACAATGAACACCTAAGCCCAAGTAGTGTAGAAGACTCCTATAAATTTTTTCATAAAATTTGTTTTTATTTAAAAGTCCCCAAAAACCCAGAACACACAAGGAAAGAAGTCATTATGATGCATTTACCTTTCCTAGGGTCTCTACACTATAATTAGTGTAGCCTCACATGGTTGTTCGGTAGGTCAAGATTCCTTGCATCAGATCATCAGGGGACCTTAAATCTCGTGTCCTAGCTGGACTTCCCGGGCCTATTACATGCAGAAAGATTACATAACACTATTTCCCTACCATCTAATGAAATAATCACTATTCATAACCTTGATCTCCATCATATATCTCAAATATCACCTCTGATACCATTCTATCACGGCCCGCCTTCAGCAAGATGATGGATAAGAAAGAAAATTGACAGAACCTCCATTCCTAATGATGAATGAGAAATAAGGACCATCAATTCATGCCTTCAATAGGCCCTAGAGTGGTGAATAACTGTAGGGGTATATAATCACATATAATATGGAAGGAATTACCATTTTTATAGAAAAATATCGTGAGATATGATTGTAAATTTCAAACAAATCCAAATACATAAAGTAAATGTAAAGCGAGAAACCCCTTTTTCCAAATGCATGTTCAAAAAATTAAGATACAAGTACATGAAAATTATGATGAAATGTATCAAAACAAATAAAAACCACAATGACGTATTTCCCAACGCCTAAACTTGTAAGGTATGACATGTTCCTAAAAGTCCTCATGGAAACCTAAAACCTATTTTACATACATTTTGTGAGTATACAAGTATACATAGTAGGGAAAATCAAAAGATCTCATGCACAAGTGGGGAGACATTGTAATGCCTCGTGAGAAATGGAGTTAACCAAATCACCTATGAAGGAAACTATCCACCCATCCTCAACAAGGAAAACTCCGCAGATAATTCAAGTCAGGAAAAGTAATTGTAATAGCACATCGATATTTGGGTACCCCACACTGTTGTCCAACTTGTTATTTTGGGCATGCTTTGTGTCAATGCTCCCCCACAGTTCTGACTACAGTCCCACTGCCTCCCCCAACATCAACCATGTGGGCCACCAAAATGAATCCTTCCCATACACACTTGGGAATCCACAAACACACACATCCCCAACTCCAGACACCTAGGCCATAAAAAATAATACCACGAATGAAGAAACATGGGCCAGAACAACCACTGCCACATTTGATGAAAACTGGTCCTCATCCCAAAAATCCTTGGGAAACAATCCTTCCAGAACACACCTGGGCCAACCACCACAACACACTCTTCCCAAAGAGTCTTAGGACATAATAAACCTTAGGCTGTCATAACCTACCCGAAGAGTATTGGGCTACCCAAGAGAGGGACCATAAAGGATCAAATAACTTTCCACTGATATGAATGATAGAAAAATCACTTCCATGAAATGGTGGTGTTTGGAATGAAGTGATGAACTTGGGTGGGATTGAAAATAAGAAAAAAAACTAAAATTATACTTATATAGTTGAAAAGGTACTCATTCAAACCTAAGGGTTCTGAAACCATCCCATACACAAACACTCTTATTACTATTCCAATATGCACAAATGCACAACAACCACAACCCGAGCACAACCAATTTTTGGAAAACACGCCCCCATTGTACCAGTTATTGTTATCATGTTCAAGTGACTTCAAAGAAAATAATTCTCCACTATCAGGAAGCTAACAAGCATAGTAAAAAACCAAGTCAACAACATAAGGAAAATACCCAAAAACTATTTAAGCATTCACACCCACTACTTTTGTAAATTCACAACATGAAAAGGGTTTCGGGAGATCCCTCATTGTACAAGAACCAACCAAACCCCCAATGTATGGCCCCACGTGGCTTTAGATCCACAATTAAACAACTTAACAATAAGAGATCCCATCCCAATCCACGTTACCACACAATAATCAATGAAAACAACCATGTTCTTATTAAAAAAATAGAAAAGGGATTTTCCAGATTTAGCCACACCGTTTATCAAGTTCCTTCAATCTGTATGATTAACTGGGGTGATCACAGAATCATTATTATTCATTGGGAATCCATTTAGTCCACCATGATTACTTGATTTACCTATTTCCATGTTACAACCATTCGATAACAAGATTATCAAAAAAAGCAGCGGTTTATTAGTGCACAATAAAATACCACCAACATCCACTACTTTTAGTGGGAATAAGCCCATAGAATTCACAACATAAAAACAAATATAAAATAATTACAAAAAAATCAACATCAAACAAACCCATTCATTATTTAGAGTCCATTTATTATCATCATTAAGGTTTGGTTTCGTCTACTTACTGAGTGAATCATTATCATACCTACCCTACATGATACACAGTAAATAGGGACAAAGGAAAACCCCACTTGGAAAATTAAGGATTCCCATTTTTACCATTGTGTCAAGAACAGAGGGTGACCGACATGTAGGAATGGAAACAACAAGGGCATTGAGTCTATGTGGGTAGGGCTCTTGCATAGTCACACTATCCATCTTAGAAGGAATTCGTGAGGCTCACTATGAGAGAACTAAATGAATGTTTATTAGTGATGGAAACATTCACCATAATATGGATAATTTCATTTTCATGCTGGTATAAAAATTTACGATATGACAATGGCTATACGAGAGAATGAAATTGGAGTTTCTACCACATTTCAACATAATAGTTCACCAATAAAAATTGTTTTACATAATACACACTAGATTATATTGTATAATATCCCATTTATTGTTTTGTAAATGTTTGAAGATGTCTCTATCGGTTTGTAAAGGTTACATGGGAATTATTAGAATCATCTAATGGATGATAAAATTATCCATTATGTAGTTTCTAATCAATTGTGGTTGATTTTATGGGATGGAATATTTTGTATGTAAAGTTAACTCTATAATTATCGAACATATAAAAATATGTGGTGTTATATTTTTTTTGGGTCACGTGAGACAAAATAGCCAATAGTTGGTTACCATTTCAAAAATAAAGGTGTTTTCAAGGTAAAGTTAATTTCTCTAATGGTCCACATTGTTCTGTGTTAGGATGAAACAAACATCATTCACCTATCTAATGATATTGGATCATGTTATAGTATTAAAATTATTTTTATCATATTATATATGATGGATCAAAATATTATTACATGAAATTTTACATAAGAGAAATTTAGAACTATAAATGAATATAATTAAGATCGTTGCATCATGGTCCGACCCATTTTATTGGGAATGTTAAAAATAATTCTTCTACAGTGGACCTCAAAATGGACAGAGTCTATGATGTTGATCATGTTGTAGTGAGTACTACCTAATCATTTACTACACCATGTTATAGTGTGATAGATCATGGAATTTTGGTTGCCAAAGTTTTTGAATAATAAAATTCATGATATTTTTTTTATTGATCCAATAACTATTTAAAACTATTGAATTTAATTTTGAAGTAAAATACAATAGTCATGTTTAATTATAATATGACGTTATTTATGATATTAAAGAACATTAAAATGATATTTGTTATGTTTTTGAGATTGAAGTTGAAATTAAAATACTATTACATAAAATTTTTGTTGTTTTGATCAAACAGAAATGTAATGACACTGATTGTATGATAACATATGAGAGATCATAAAATATATATTTGAGTCTCAATAACAAGTGTAATCCTATATAATGTTTTAGAAATATGAAAAATGTGTATGGATTGAGTTGAAAATATTTACAAAAGAAGAGATAGAGTGTGCACACTACATATGTGAATCTTAAAAAAAGATGTATTCTAAAAAAGGGGTTGGAAGAAATATTAAATATTTTTTCCCTCATTGAAGAACATTTAAATAGTACAAAGATTTTGAATGTATATTTTTTATTGATGAAGAGAGTTAAAGTTGTAAAAATGGAAAAATAATGTTCTACATTTCTTTTTATGAACAAAATTTATTGCTTGATGGAGGATTGACACCACACTTTGAAGGTGTAGTGCATGGACATCTATAGATTATCACAAAATATATAAGGATGTATTGGGCCTATATGTTATTGAATATGAAGGGACATGAACATATGTAAACAATAGAACTTATCATATATTATAGGTGTTTATGGGGGATTTGGTATAGATGTGTACTTTGGTAATGTAGCGACACAATCCCTAAATAATTGAATAAATAAATGGTCTTAGAAATGGAGTGACTACATCAAATATATCGACATATAGAGATAGATTAGTAGTTTATTGGTTGATCATATTTTTATTTAATTATCATTGAAGTGACCTATATTTTTGAACAATGAAAAGTTCATTCTTTCATTTCATGCACTATCATCATGTATATTTCCATATAGTTTTTTTAATGTGGGGGTGAAAATGATGAATTGATATTATATGAATTTTTTTCATTCCCAAATTAGAAAATTATCCATAAATATAAACATGAAGAAAAAAAATTTACTCAACAAAAATAATTAAACCACCCCACCCCTCTCGAGGAGCATTTATGATATATAAATTGGTATAAAATTTATAGGTTATATTTGAGTATTAAAATGAAGGAATATATATTTAATTTCATGATAAATTAAATAATCCTGATGATAAAATTTCTCAATGGTATATAAATATAGAATTGGTAAATTAAGTTCATGTAATACATGGAAGAAGTTATGGAAGTACCAAATTATAATATTCTCATGAAGGGATTATTCTGTTGAGTTAATATAGAGTTGTTTTTGAAATAGATCAATGAAAACTAAATATTGATACTCCTATAATGTTTTATTTAATATAATCCTTAGGGGAAGGTAGATATTAAAATGTATATCTTTAATGAAACTCCAAATATATGTCCAGGGATTTGGATAGATTTCATGGAATACAATAGAAAACGAGACAAGTAGTAAATCCATTATGTTAATATTGCCTTTTTTATAGTGAACTAATAATAAGATTAATTCCACAAGAATGGGGGACTCTTATACTAAGTAGATGAAAATAAATTGAGAATTTGGTGAATTATTATTCATAACATCATGTCATAAAATCAAGGAATAATCATCCATTAACCAATAGGATATTCCATAATGATAAGAGAATATTGAACAATGGGATGTCATTCAATATTTTTGTTTTGTAATTATGGATTATGATCCAATAAAAAATAAATTTCTTTTATTATATGAAGGGGAATATAGAACAGAGATAAATAAAAAGGTAGTAATTATTATGTTGATATGTGATTTTCTCATAATATTTTCCTAATAAATATAGAATCAGATGATATAGAAATAGATTTGATAGTGAGAATAATTCATGTATAACAACAAATAAATAAATTTAGAAAATATGGGATGTATATTTCATCATTAATTATATATATGGTAACCAAATATAAAAATTATATTAATATAAAACATATGGGTATAATGTCTAAGTCAATTAAGGGAATAGAGAATATGATAATTCCTTGTACAACTGTATTAACATATACAATGACAATGAAATTAGATAGGTTAACTAGGTGAAATAGAAAATATAGATATGAAGTCTATATGAATATACAAGTTCCTTACCAAATTAATATGTGATGATCCAAAAAATAAACAAAAATAAACATTTTATATTTGTGTAACTCATTGGAATATTTTGAGTTTTTCCCTCAAAAATAAAATACTAAAATATGGAACCAAAACTACTATTCCAAAATAAAATTCACGATAAGACCAAATTAGTATTGATTATCATGAAACATGTTTAATATTTTCATACCTCATTAACATTAAAAGGAATTCAAATTAAATTGTTCCATTTAATTAAGATAATTCTATAATAATTCATTCTAACACATGGGTATACAAGGAGGGGATTTCTCCATGAATGAATCCTTTTAATATGGATGCTAGATTAATTGTTTTCGAGGAAGATTGTAAAACTATATAACTAGTGTATCATTTTTTAATTGAGTTACTAACAAAATCCATTTATGATAGAATGAATGAAGGATTTCAGGAAGAAGAAAAAATATACTATATCTATCTAAAAAGACGAATTTAAAAAGAACCCACCTAGGAAAAATGAATTATTAGATGGATATCATGAACATCATGTATGAGGTATGCATTATTTATCATATGACCCCAATATATATTAGGAAATAAACACAAGTTCAATTTTCTTAAAATTTTGATTGAATATATAAGAAAGATTGGTTGTACTTACCATAGAAGATAATATCTATAAATGAAGAATATATTACAAAATTGTTTCAAATCCCATGACATGGAAGGATTAGAGCTTAATCATCGAATAAATAAATATTTCACATTTTTAAACATAAAAAATATCAAATGGAAATTTTTTTTAAAGTTTTCTTAAAAAAATAAATTAACTAGGAAGATGATATTGAATCATATATTGAATTTTATTCCCTAAAGTTGATAAAGTAATTGAATAGGTGAAAGATTAAGGTTTTTCAAATATTACCACCCTATTTATCTATTTGTGGAATTTTATGTAACCGTTATTGACATGAAAATTAATTTTTTATAATCTATTTTGAAATGATGAATGATTCAGAGGGAGATAAAATCTATCAAGAAGATTTTATAACAAAACCACGTTTATATGTAATAGAGTATTTTATCATAATGATCAATATGAAAATGGAAGAAGATATATTTTGTTTATTATTTTTTAATATTGATATAAATACAATAATTACATGCAATAGTGATGTTTTTATGATTAAAAACATGATAATGGTCCTTAGTGATGGAAAAAATAATTTCAAATACATCCTAATACAATCAACGATATCATCTATAACAACCATGCTCTTTTTTACACACTAATACATGATTTATTACATAAACATGCACTTAATAATACTATAATGATTGAGAGGTCTAGTGTCTTGGGAAATTAGGGACATTAAATAACAATTTAGAACCTAAAATAAAACATCTTTATTGAAAACATCTTTTACATGACCACAATATACATTTGTACTTATTATTTCAGGGGATAACATGAGGAAATTCATAAGAAAAGGGTGAGAAATAAATCATAATAAGGGAGTAAAAATGGAATAAATTTAGAATAAAATACATTTTTGGCTACATACATATTCATGTATCATAATAGAAACATGATAATTATGGAATTATATAGAATTATTATCATAACACGGAGATGTGGCAGCAAAATATAACATGATAATAGCGTGAGCCATGGCTCATTTCACTTGGAGCATGATTAAACCCTCGTTGCACATGAATTATTTTGATAAAACCCTAATTTAACTTTAATTACCATGAGTAAACCATAATTTCACATGGTTTATCATGAGACTATTCTTTATCCAATGCATTATAGCACTATTCGGGAACACCCTTTATAAAAATTTCATTTCATGCATAAGTGTGCCACATGGATAATATAACATGGAATATTTCAACATCTTCATTTATTCTACAATAAAATAATGTCTAATACATACATGAAACTCTATAGTCAATAAGTGTTTTTTCATAAAGGTTTATACCTTTGATTGATAAAATAAATGTTATTCATTACAACATGATTTGGGCATTGAAAATAATGGAGTAATTTCAACAGCAAAAAAACATGACATAATAATCGATAAAAATGGTTGACGAGAGAGAAAGATATATATATTCGCATTTAAATGAAATGTAATGTAAGGAGGTCATATATATATGTCACCCAACACATGAAATTTTGAAATTGAAGGCATGCCATAAAAACACAACTTGAAGAAAGAGGAGAAATGGATTGAATCTTTTGAAATTTCGTCACGGTAAAAGGTGTACATGGGAGGGATTAATGAGAAAGTAAGAGGAAACTCATCATTAAAACATAAGGTCATAATTATGGGGGAGGAATAAAATCATACCAAAAAAATTGTAATTGAAAATAATATGGTATAACAATATAAAGGATCATGGGAAAAAATGAGAAAGGAAGTAATCCCATACGAAATTCCGGTATGGTAACAGGTGTAATTGGGAGGAATTAATGAGAGATAAAGGGGTCTATAATCATTAATACATATGTAGGGAATTATATGGAAGGATTGAAATAACACCCCAACTTTATTAATTGAAAATAAAAGGGAATAACAATATAGGGAAACTTGGAAATAAATAAGGAATGAAAGTGATGATCCATTACTTGGAAGTGTGATCCTAAAGGCTAGGGAGAGGAATTATAGAGGCTTATTAGGATCTTGGGGTACATTGAGAGGATTATATAGAGAGGAGGGAAGAGGTTGGTTGACCTCCAACTGGTTTTAGTGAAGATTAATTGGAGATTGAGTGGGATTATATAGGAAATGTGGGGGAATTATTTATTATTTAGGTTTTGGACAGTACACATTAAACTAATCAAAACCAAAAACCATCCCATTCTTATTCCCATGTTTATTTTTGATGATGGGAGTGGAAAACATTATTTTATAAGGCTAATTTTTGAACATATTAAAATATTAGTCTTTCTTATATGGAGTTGAGTCACGCTCTCAAGGAAATCACTTTAAAAAGTTAAAATATTCTATAAGTCATGGAGGGTCCTCTAAGGCACCATAAAATTATTCAAACAAATATAAAATAAAATTATGTTAATTTAAAAACATATTATTTCCAAATATCCACTTTATAGTATTTTATTACCTCACTATTGGGTCATTATGATGTCACAAAACCCATTATATATTTAAACCGTATTTAATTTTTTCCCAAATATTCTAATGTTTTATAAAATTATAAAAAAATCACCGTTAGATAAATCCAATTCCCTGAATCCAAAATAATATTAATTTTATCAAAATAATTTTCAAAATATGTGAATTTTTTATTTATCAAATAAAAACAACATTTAATTAAAATTCATGTGTTTTGACACAAAAACAGTTTTTAAACCTCAATAAAAATTACAATTTTATTCATATAAATTATACGATCATTTATATTTAATAAAATTAAATTACGAAATAATATTTTATTAATATATCATTTAATTATAAAATCCATTAATTCATCAAAATAAATTTATTAATTTAATTTAAATAATAACAAATAGTATTATTTGTGCTTAAAAACAATTTACAAAGTAATAATAAAAAAATGAATTTATATTCATTATGAAAATGTAATTACCATAATCATAGTGATAGGGTCTTGTTACATAACCCCTCATAACACCAGTATAAAACCTATGTGTAAGGTGTGTGATGGTGTTAGACTATTGGGGAAACTCAGATAACATCGCTCGGGTGGTATTCTATATTAACACCCACTTAACCAGAAGGAGGTTCCATTCAATATTAACATGTTAAAGCTCGTCATGGTCTTGGTCAAGAGTGAAGACAAGTGATGATACATCCTTTATGAACTCTAACAAATGGGCTTCAAATTGAGAAAATTCTACTAGATGAGGCAATAAATTACTTGTTCTGAGTAAATTTGATTTGTTAAAGACTTATATTTATACAAATCATG
The DNA here is from genome assembly GCA_963277665.1 of Viscum album. Lineage (NCBI taxonomy): Eukaryota > Viridiplantae > Streptophyta > Magnoliopsida > Santalales > Viscaceae > Viscum > Viscum album. Next base: position 5,209,486 of record CAUJRU010000001.1, read on the forward strand.
TGGTCATTATTCAATGACTATGTCATAAATGATAACAATTCATAACGGTATTTTAATATCCAACCACACAAAACCAATGAAGTTCATATGTTTTATATAACCATTTTACATAATAAATACATTTAATTAGATCAAGAAGAATTGTAATTAATAAAATTATGGGTCATTACAATCTTTCCCCCTTAATAAATTTTACCCTCTAAATTACAATTCACATGATATTGGGAAAATAGGTGAGGGTACTTATCCTTTATCACATCAATAAGGTATTCAGTCTGTCCTATTGGCATTTTCTTCAAAGATAAAGGGATCTTGCGTCATGATGGTACCTTACTAGTTTTTTCAAAATAATCTACTTCCTTTACCCAGAAAACCGCATCCATATTGGTTTTTATCAATGGATGCATCAATAAGTCAAAAAAAGTAACTTTATATATAATTTTGAGACATCATCTTGAAAATGTTTTTCATAAAAAAGTATTAATTATTAATCATCAAATATTTCAAAATAATGTTTCCGTAAATCTCTTTTTTATTTCCCAAAAGACATAAATCTATAATTTGATACATATAGGCTCCATGGAGCTCTTCATATTCTAAATAAACTAAAAAATAATTTAGTGCATCAAAATTTTGAAATAAAGAGAAGAATTGGAAAATACCCTGACGGTACTTCCCACTCTTAGCATTGTATAAATGCTGAGAGAAGAAGATTCTCCAATAGATAGTACTTGATACTTTAAAAAATCATGCAATTTTAGAGGTATTGGATTCTACATAATGTTTTTTTCATGTAACATGGTTATTTTAATAAGTTTTTAATTCATCTGAGCATGAATTCAGGATAATCTGTCAAATTATTTATTGAGTAAGAGAGAGAATATTTTTTCTTGATCTTCCTCCTTCCATTTTATAACTTAGGAAAAAAATACAATTAAAGGGTTTCAAAAATTATATAATAAGAAATAAAAAATAAAAAATTGGACATATATGGATAATCTTGGATATTATATCTTAACATATGATACCCTATGTTTCAATATCAGATATCCATGATCTATTTTATAACATATATGCTTATCGTCTTTTATTGTTCCCTTAATAATGGTTTATATTAAGATTATGAATTTACCAAAGAATATCCCCAGAGATTTTCGAACCATGAGTGAATGAGGGCCTGCTTTCGTGGACCATTTCTTGTTCAAGTCTAGCTAAAAGCGGTGTTTTCAGGATTTACCCATAGATACATCGGTTCTAGAGACACCTCTAGTTGTTCGTAACTAGACATGGAAGTATTTGATTGAAAATCCACATACCATAAAATCACCAAAATTTAGGGATGTATTCAATATACATAGTATAATACTTATTGCTTTCAATAGATTTTTCTAATCTTAATCCGACAAATAACTAATCATATCCACTTATACCAACTATAACATCCCTTCTCTTCATCACACACTTAAAAATGTTTTTTATGTAAACATGCACTTAAAAAAATCAGATGATTAAGAGGCCTATTTTCTTAGGATACAAGAAAAATTGAATAACAACATTGATCATAAAATAAAATATAATTATTGATAAATATTTTTACATGGCCACATCATTCTTTCATACTTAGCATTGCATCTGTTTACGTGAGGACATACAAACGAAAAGGGTGTGCTATAAAGACGAGTATGGGAGTAATCAAGGCCTAACCAGATGAATACTATACATGTTTGGAGACTGGAATATCAATGGATAATAAAATAAATATGAAAATAAAATGCATGATATAGAATTATTATCATAACATGGAGATGTGGAAACAACATTTAACACAATATTAGCATGAACCAAGGCTAATTGCACATGGAGAATGAATAAAACCTAATTTAACATGAATTAGCATGATGAAACCATGAATTAACTTTAATTGTCATTAGTTAACCCTCATTTGACATGGAATTTCTTGATTCTATTCTTTAATCAATGCATTGGTGCACTATCAGGCCGCCCCTTTTATAAAATTTCAATTCATGCATAACTGTTCCACATAGATCTTATAACATTGAATCATTTAACATCATCATTTATTCCAAAACAAAGTAATGTGGAATAAATAGCTGGAAATCTATATTAAATATGTATATATTCATAATGGTTAATACCCTCGATAGAGAAATGGGGATGGTATTCACTACACGATGATTTTGGAATGGAAAAGCACGCTGCAATTTCGGCGGCATAAAAACGTGAAATAATAATTCATCAAAATGGTTGAGGATAGTGAAATGGATATCTCAGAACATGTACATGGAATTTTCCGAAATGGGGTCATATAGATACATGTCCCAACACCTGAAATTTTGGAATAGAAGGCATATTATAATAAAGAAACATGAAGAATGAAGAGAAATGGAATAACTCTTTGGAAATTTTGGCATGGTAACAGGTGTACATTGGAGGGATTAATGAGAGATAAAAGGTATATCATCACTAAAAAATATGGAGGGAATTATGGAGGAGGTGAAAAATTATACCCCAACCTTTTTAATTGAAAATACAAGGGTAGAACAACATAAAAAATTTTAGAAAAAATGAGAAATGAAGAAATCCCTTACAGAATATCAGCACAGTAATGGCTATACATGGGAGGCATTAATGAGACATAAAGGGGTATATAATCATTCAAACATAAGGGGGTATGTATTTGTGAGGTTCAAAATCATACCCCTACATTTTTAATTGAAAATAAAATGGCATAAAAATATAGGTAAACTATTACATTAATAAGGAAGGAATGTGATGATCCCTTACTAGGAAATGCAATTAAAAATGGTTGGGAGAGGCTTCAAAGAAGAATCATGGGAGGTTGGGGAATATTTGGAGGATTCTAGAGAGAGGTGTGAATATGTTGTTCTAGAAACTAATTTATTTAGTGATGAGTAATGGGAGATTGAGTTATTTTATATAGGAAAGTACATGGAATTCATTATTATTTAGGTTTTAGACACAATATATTATACTAATCCAAACCACAAACCATACCATGGTTTATTCCAATGGTTTTTTTCCAAAGGGGAGCAGAAAAAATTATTTTATATGTACAATGGCCGAACTTAATAAAACATTATCCTTTATTATGTGCAGGTGAGTCACACTCTCAAGGAAATCTTTTTAAAAAGTTAAAATACTTTATAAGTCTTGGAGGGTCCACTAAGGAACCTTAAATTATTCAAAAAAAAATCTAATATCACATAATTTTAAACTTAAAACACATATTGGAATAATATACCTTTAATATTATTTTATTACATCACTATTGGGTCATTATGATGTCATAAAACACATAATATATTTAAACAGAATTGAATTTTTACCCATGAATCCGACATTCACAAGAAATTATGAAAAATTCATCGTTAGATAATTTTGACATCCTGAATCCAAAAATAATATTAATTTTATCTAAATAATTTTCTATGTATATGAATTCTTACTTTTAAAATAAAAAGTGATATTTATTGAAAATTTGATGGTTTGAATAAAAAATAGTTTTCAAACTATAATAAAAATTACAATTGTATTAATAAAGATTATAATATCATTTATTTTTAATAAAAATTAATTAATTCATAATATTTTAATAAAATATAATTTAATTAAAAAATCTATTAATTTAACAAAATATGTTTCTTAATTAAATTTAAATATTAACTACAAATACAATTCGTGCTTTAAAAACCATTTATGAAGTAATAATAATAAAATGATTGAATATTCATTATAAAACAATAATGCACATAGTCATTGTTATAGGGTCTTATTACATAACCCCTTATAACACCCACATAAGACCTAAGGGTATGGTGTGCAATGGTGACAGACTATTGGGGTGCCTTAGATTACATTCCTCATGTGGTAATCTCTATTAACTTACACTTCACCTATAGGTGGTTCTTCTCAAGCTTATTGTGTTTAATCTTAGATTGGTATTAGTCAAGTGATAGTCCCAATGATTCTACCTCATTTCAGAGCTCCAAAAAATTGGCTTCATATGGATAAATTCTCCAGGATGAGGCCATCGCTTCCTTGGCTTGAGTAAATTGGATTTGTTAAAGTCGTGTAATTATACTAATCATGTGATCCCTGTTCAAAATCTATATCAACAAAGGTAAAAAATTATAATGGTATTTAAAAATACAAATATATAAAAAAAACGTAAGTGAATATGTTTTATATGACCATTTTACATAATAAGACATTTAATTAGATCAATAGCAATTTTAATTAATAAATTTTTGGGTCGTTACATAATCATAAATATTATATTTCATGGTTGGTATCATTTAATATATTAAATAGAATAGGTAAAATAAATAATTAATATTAGTCCAAATAGATTTAAAATCATCCCGTTAAATTATTGGATAAAATTGCTCAGAAAACAACAATATAGATGAGATATTCATGTTTATCTTTTAAAAATTTCTAATATGTGGTACCATTAATTGGATTGAAAGTATACTAAAGGTTTCTATATAAACGAGTTTACTGTCGACAATTTGTTTCACCAAAATGATAATGTATTATTTCTTCCAAGTGATTAATAATCAATGGTTGTTGATGATTATTTACCTAATGTCTTTTATGCCTTATTTATGAATGAATAATAATGTGATGTTCTAGAGTAAAAGTGGTATCATTTGATGATGAAATTTTTATGTATCAGACTATTTAATTTTAATGATCCTAAAATATATATTTAAGTGAATTTCAATGAGATCAAAACAAATTTTGGAGAAAAGGAAAATGAAATGATTATTTGAATTAATTATAATTCATGATTATCATGGACATATTTGTGAATATTAACTAAGAATAATTTTCTCTACACTACTGCCTTGAAATATAATATTATAGGAATTACTAACATCTAAACAATTAAGATGTAAATTCATTCACTATATTACATTTATATTACACAGTTATCATAAATATTAGCTTAAGTAGAGTATTATATAATTGGAAACTCCAAAAAATATATATCTTAATATCAATTGGGGAAAAAATAATTTCGTTAGTCAATATGTAATTATAGCCAGACTATGAACAAGTTATTCAAATCCATAATGGTGGATTTATATCCGTAGAGGAAAACCATTAATATTTGTAATGAAGGATAAAAAACCAATTACAATTTCATTATTCCCAAAGGGTGAGTTTATGATAGGGTGAAATTATTCCTACAAATGGAATACCAAGGGGAAGTGTGAACACCATCTAATGGAAAATAAATATTGATGTGATTAAAATTTAATGTTGTTTTAAGTCCACCATTTGGATTTAATATCAATAGGAGGAGGAGTTTTATTTTTTTTCTTTTCAATAAAGTCTATACAAAAATATTTTTGGAACACTTATGGTTTTTCAAGAATCATTAAATAATAAATTATACTGTTTTAACACTTTTTGTGATATTATGGTTCTAATATAAAAATTTACTGTTGGAGGAAAATATTCTTATATTATTATTTAAAATATAACATTTTTTATTTTTTTAGAATCTATTGAAAAATAATAACAACGATGAAGATGCTATTTTTTTATTTAAGAAATAAAACAGAATGTTCTTGCAGAGGAATTTTCTATAGGCGAATAGAAGTTGTTTGGTGATGTAAACGAGAAACCTGGCTTGGACTAGGCATTTTTTATTCAGGTGATGATCCCTAGGATTTGTAAATGTTCATGGTAAAGATTAATAGGGGTTTTTTGGAATAAAATTCAATGGAATATTTCATCAATGAAAACTTATATTTCATTCCATGTCATTGAGGGGTCATAGTGACATTAATATAATATCTCATTAACATAATATGTTCTTTTTATAGACATATATTGGTCACTTTGTAATTTCAAATATCATGAAATGGTTAATAAAATTTTCATGTGTTTTTTAACCAAAATATAATAAATTTCATTTTTGATTTTGAATGAATTAATCATAAAATTAAATCCAAAATTCTCAGAAATACATAAAGATATGGTGTTATGTTGTGTATTGGTCATGGTTAACCAAAATTGGTATTAATTAGTGAACTTTCCATAGATTATGTTGTTTTTATGTGGAAGTGAAGTAGCATAAATGTTTGTATGGTTCTAATATTTATAAACTAAAACTTATTTCACGTTCATAATTGTATTTTCTCATAATAAGATATAAAAAAATATTGATGAATAAATCAACATTATGGGGCCTAATGGTATTACCTAAAAATTTACCTATAGGAAATAGGTATATCAAAATTAGAATAATAATGGCTGGGGTGTATAGAGTTAAATTTTTTACTCATCATGTTAAAGAAATTGTTTATGAAGTGGAATTAAAATTTTTCAAATTCCATTATAATAATCATATAGAATGGAATTTTTTAAGGGATATTCATGAAACCATATTTCACTGTCCAGAATTAGGATGTCTTGGAGGTTGTGGTGTTTGAAAATAGAAGTTTGGGTTGAGTTTTACTAATTTTGTCCTCTAAAAATCATATGGATTTTTTATATATTGATTATAAACTATAAAAATAGAATCTAATATTGATGATCAACATCAATAACACATGAGTGATTAGATTGGATTTTTGAAAATTCTATGTTGTTATGTCTTTTATTATCATTCATATGTCGAATCAATTAACACAAAACTATTATATATTTATTGGAATATAAAAATAATAAGACACATTTTACAAGTACATTGGAGATAGAATTAACTCTGCCTGAATATAAATAAATATAGAAATTATATTTTATTGATTTTATATAATTAGAAGGGGGTTATAACTCATTTATGACCTTCCCAAAATACAAGATAAAGAGCACACACTTCTAATAAAAATATGAAGGATACTAATTCTACAAAGGGGATAAAATATTAAATGAGCATAGATCACATTGAATATATTTACCATGTATACGGAAAAGGGGTATTGGAGTTACATAGTAAAGAAGATGATTTTTTTCATTATACTTGGATTACATAGTGATAGATTTAATATGGAATAAAAAAATCTACTTTGGGAAGGAGGTTTCAGAAAAGATTATTATGGGGAAGTGTGTGGAAATTGTTTAAGAAAATTATACATTTGAGGAGGGTGTATTTAGTCCACATTCTACTAAACCCGATGGGTCCTAAATATATATAAACTATGGAATCAACCCTACCCCATAGTAGTTCTTAAAAGAGTAGGAAGGGATGTTTTCTTTCAGTGTTGTGTGGTCTTTTCCTGAAAAAATATATTATGGCAATGATCTAGGGAATGTCTTGAAAACAACCTTTATTACTAACAAATAATAGTGATCATTGCAGTTAATTTGTGTATCAGAACACTTTTTTTGTCATTCTACATGTAGTAACCCATAGTGTGAATAATGAAAAAATCATTAATTTTATAAATATTAATATATTTTTTAGTAATTTAGAGTGAATGTGAAGACTCCAGATCAGTTAAAAAGTTATCATACAAACATGTGAATATGATATATATAGAGAAACAAAAAATCATTTAGTATGTAGAACCCTTATTTACCCCCACCACCAGAAGGACCCTTAGGGACTAATTATTGAATACATCCATGGGACAATGGACATGAACACCATGTTTTAGTAAAATGAATATAAATAAATAGAAAAGTATAACATTAAATATAATATAAATGAATGAGTTTCAACATCATGTATTTAATAATGTTAATTTTATTATTCATGAAGAGAGTTTAAATTAATAGGATGATTTAAAACATGAGATATATATACTCCCTCACAATACATTCTTATTTTTTCACGATGTATATCTCAAAAACGTAATTATTCTATTTTAATGTCACTTATATTCATTCTATTTCATCATATTCATATTTTATTAATGTATGAATTTTCATTTTCCTTTTATTTCATATATAAGATAATTTTTTAGTAGTTCCATTTCAAATAACATGTTAATAGAAAACATAATTTAATAGAATACTTATCATTATTTTTTATATTCATGTATTCATATTTTATGTTCTATTAGAATTTTTATTTATAATAGTAAAAATTATTTATTTGGAAAATATTGTAGTTTTTTAATTTTATTAGGAAATAAAATATTATCTTTATCTCAATTTAAGCATCATTATCCATTTAACAAAAAATTGTTAAAGGGGGTCCTTTATATAAAAAATAATTTTCTTCATTCAATGATTTATTATTTTCCATTAGATAAAAATTCATTATATATTATTCTAAATTCAACTATAGATATAAAAATCCATGAATAAAATTTTTTATAATGATAATTTATGATTCATCATTAATTATTCATTATTACAGGATACTAGTAACCCATTTCATTATCATATCTTTTTATCATGACATGGAAGGATTAGAGCTCAATCATCGAATAAATAAATATTTCACATTTTTAAACATAAAAATATCAAATGGAAAATTTTTAAGAAGTTTTCTTAAAAAAATAAATTAACTAGGAAGATGATATTGAATCATATATTGAATTTTATTCCCTAAAGATGATAAAGTAATTGAATAGGTGAAAGATTATGGTTTTTTCAAATATTACCACCCTATTTATCTATTTGTGGAAATTTATGTAACCCTTATTGACATGAAAATTAATTTTTTATAATCTATTTTGAAATGATGAATGATTCAGAGGGAGATAAAATCTATCAAGAAGATTTTATAACAAAACCACGTTTATATGTAATAGAGTATTTTATCATAATGATCAATATGAAAATGGAAGAAGATATATTTTGTTTATTATTTTTTAATATTGATATAAATACAATAATTACATGCAATAGTGATGTTTTTATGATTAAAAACATGATAATGGTCCTTAGTGATGGAAAAAATAATTTCAAATACATCCTAATACAATCAACGATATCATCTATAACAACCATGCTCTTTATTACACACTAAAACATGATTTATTACATAAACATGCACTTAATAAAACTATAATGATTGAGAGGTCTAGTGTCTTGGGAAATTAGGGACATTACATAACAATTTAGCAACTAAAATACAACATCTTTATTGAAAACATCTTTTACATGACCACAATATACATTTGTACTTATTATTTCAGGGGATAACCTGAGGAAATATATAAGAAAAGGGTGAGAAATAAATCATAATAAGGGAGTAAAAATGGAATAAATTTAGAATAAAATACATTTTTGGCTACATACATATTCATGTATCATAATAGAAACATGATAATTATGGAATTATATAGAATTATTATCATAACACGGAGATGTGGCAGCAAAATATAATATGATAATAGCGTGAGCCATGGCTCATTTCACTTGGAGCATGATTAAACCCTCGTTGCACATGCATTATCTCGATAAAACCCTAATTTAACTTTAATTACCATGAGTAAACCATAATTTCACATGGTTTATCATGAGACTATTCTTTATCCAATGCATTATAGCACTATCCGGGAACACCCTTTATAAACATTTCATTTCATGCATAAGTGTGCCACATGGATCATATAACATAGAATAATTCAACATCTTCATTTATTCTACAATAAAATAATGTCTAATACATACATGAAACTCTATAGTCAATAAGTGTTTTTTCATAAAGGTTTATACCTTTGATTGATAAAATAAATGTTATTCATTACAACATGATTTGGGCATTGAAAATAACGGTGTAATTTCAACAGCAAAAAAACATGACATAATAATCGATAAAAATGGTTGACGAGAGAGAAATATATATATAATCACATTTAAATGAAATGGAATGTAAGGAGGTCATATATATATGTCACCCAACACATGAAATTTGGAAATTGAAGGCATACCATAAAAACACAACTTGAAGAAAGAGGAGAAATGGAATGGATCTTTTGAAATTTCGTCACGGTAAAAGGTGTACATGGGAGGGATTAATGAGAAAGTAAGAGGTAACTCATCATTAAAACATAAGGTCATAATTATGGGGGAGGCGGAAAATAATACCAAAAAAATTGTAATTGAAAATAATATGTTATAACAATATAAAGGATCATGGGAAAAAATGAGAAAGGAAGTAATCCCATACGAAATTCTGGTATGGTAACAGGTGTAATTGGGAGGAATTAATGAGAGATAAAGGGGTCTATAATCATTAATACATATGTAGGGAATTATATGGAAGGATTGAAATAACACCCCAACTTTATTAATTGAAAATAAAAGGGGATAACAATATAGGGAAACTTGGAAATAAATAAGGAATGAAAGTGATGATCCATTACTTGGAAGTGTGATCCTAAAGGGTTGGGAGAGGAATTATAGAGGCTTATTAGGATCTTGGGGTACATTGAGAGGATTATATAGAGAGGAGGGAAGAGGTTGGTTGACCTCCAACTGGTTTTAGTGATGATTAATTGGAGATTGAGTGGGTTTATATGGGAAATGTGGGGGAATTATTTATTATTTAGGTTTTGGACAGTACACATTAAACTAATCAAAACCAAAAACCATCCCATTCTTATTCCCATGTTTATTTTTGAAGATGGGAGTGGAAAAAATTATTTTATAAGGCTAATTTTTGAACATATTAAAATATTAGCCTTTCTTATATGGAGTTGAGTCACGCTCTCAAGGAAATCACTTTAAAAAGTTAAAATATTCTATTAGTCATGGAGGGTCCTCTAAGGCACCATAAAATTATTCAAACAAATATAAAATAAAATTATGTTAATTTAAAAACATATCTTTTCCAAATATCCACTTTATAGTATTTTATTACCTCACTATTGGGTCATTATGATGTCACAAAACACATTATATATTTAAACCGTATTTAATTTTTTCCCAAATATTCTAATGTTTTATAAAATTATGAAAAAAATCACCGTTAGATAAATCCAATTCCTTGAATCCAAAATAATATTAATTTTATCAAAATAATTTTCAAAATAAGTGAATTTTTTATTTATCAAATAAAAAACAACATTTATTTAAAATTCATGTGTTTTGACACAAAAACAGTTTTTAAACCTCAATAAAAATTACAATTTTATTCATATAAATTATACGATCATTTATATTTAATAAAATTAAATTACGAAATAATATTTTATTAATATATCATTTAATTCGAAAATCCATTAATTCATCAAAATAAATTTATTAATTTAATTTAAATTATAACAAATAGTATTATTTGTGCTTAAAAACAATTTACAAAGTAATAATAAAAAAATGAATTTATATTCATTATGAAAATGTAATTACCATAATCATAGTGATAGGGTCTTGTTACATAACCCCTCATAACACCAGTATAAAACCTATGTGTAAGGTGTGTGATGGTGTTAGACTATTGGGGAAACTCAGATAACATTTCTCGGGTGGTATTTTATATTAACACCCACTTCACCAGAAGGAGGTTCCATTCAATATTAACATGTTAAAGCTCGTCATGGTCTTGGTCAAGAGTTTAGACAAGTGATGCTTCATCCTTTATGAACTCTAACAAATAGGCTTCAAATTGAGAAAATTCTACTAGATGAGGCAATAAATTACTTGTTCTGAGTAAATTTGATTTGTTAAAGCCTTATATTTATACTAATCATGTGGTCATTATTCAATGACTATGTCATAAATGATAACAATTCATAACGGTATGTTAATATCCAACCACACAAAACCAATGAAGTTCATATGTTTTATATAACCATTTTACATAATAAATACATTTAATTAGATCAAGAAGAATTGTAATTAATAAAATTATGGGTCATTACAATCTTTCCCCCTTAATAAATTTTACCCTCTAAATTACAATTCACATGATATTGGGAAAATAGGTGAGGGTACTTATCCTTTATCACATCAATAAGGTATTCAGTCTGTCCTATTGGCATTTTCTTCAAAGATAAAGGGATCTTGCGTCATGATGGTACCTTACTAGTTTTTTCAAAATAATCTACTTCCTTTACCCAAAAAACCGCATCCATCTTGGTTTATATCAATGGAAGCATCAATAAGTCAAAAAAAGTAACTTTATATATAATTTTGAGACATCATCTTGAAAATGTTTTTCATAAAAAAGTATTAATTATTAATCATCAAATATTTCAAAATAATGTTTCGGTAAATCTCTTTTTTATTTCCCAAAAGGCATAAATCTATAATTTGATACATATAGGCTCCATGGAGGTCTTCATATTCTAAATAAACTAAAAAATCAATTAGTGCATCAAAATTTTGAAATAAAGAGAAGAATTGGAAAATACCCTGATGGTACTTCCCACTCTTAGCATTGTATAAATGCTGAGAGAAGAAGATTCTCCAATAGATAGTACTTGATACTTTAAAAAATCATGCAATTCTAGAGGTATTGGATTCTACATAATGTTTTTATCATGTAACATGGTTATTTTAATAAGTTTTTTATTCATCTGAGCATGAATTCAGGATAATCTATCAAATTATTTATTGAGTAAGAGAGAGAATATTTTTTCTTGATCTTCCTCGTTCCATTTTATAACTTAGGAAAAAAATACAATTAAAGGGTTTCAAAATTTATATAATAAGAAATAAAAAATAAAAAATTGGACATATATGGATAATCTTGGATATTATATCTTAACATATGATACCCTAAGTTTCAATATCAGATATCCATGATCTATTTTATAACATATATGCTTATCGTCTTTTATTGTTCCCTTAATAATGGTTTATATTAAGATTATGAATTTACCAAAGAATATCCCCAGAGATTTTCGAACCATGAGGGAATGAGGGCCTACTTTCGTGGACCATTTCTTGTTCAAGTCTAGCTAAAAGCGGTGTTTTCGGGATTTACCCATAGATACATCTGTTCCAGAGACACCTCTACTTGTTCGTAACTAGACATGGAAGTATTTGATTGAAAATCCACATACCATAAAATCACCAAAATTTAGGGATTTATTCAATATACTTAGTATAATACTTACTGCTTTCAATAGATTTTTCTAATCTTAATCCGACAAATAACTAATCATATCCACTTATACCAACTATAACATCCCTTCTCTTCATCACACACTTAAAAATGTTTTTTATGTAAACATGCACGTAAAAAAATAAGATGATTAAGAGGCATATTTTCTTAGGATATTAGAAAAATTGAATAACAACATTGAACATAAAATAAAATATAATTATTGATAAATATTTTTACATGGCCACATCATTCTTTCATACTTAGCATTGCATCTGTTTACGTGAGGACATACAAACGAAAAGGGTGTGCTATAAAGACGATTATGGGAGTAATCAAGGCCTAACCAGATGAATAATATACATGTTTGGAGACTAGAATATCAATGGATAATAAAATAAATATGAAAATAAAATGCATGATATAGAATTATTATCATAACATGGAGATGTGGAAACAACATTTAACACAATATTAGCATGAACCAAGGCTAATTGAACATGGAGAATGAATAAAACCTAATTTAACATGAATTAGCATGATGAAACCATGAATTAACTTTAATTGTCATTATTTAACCCTAATTTGACATGGAATTTCATGATACTATTCTTTAATCAATGCATTGGTGCACTATCAGGCCGCCCCTTTTATAAAATTTCAATTCATGTATAACTGTTCCACATAGATCATATAACATTGAATCATTTAACATCATCATTTATTCCAAAACAAAGTAATGTGGAATAAATACCTGGAAATCTATATTAAATATGTATATTCATAATGGTTAATACCCTCGATAGAGAAATGGGGATGGTATACACTACACGATGATTTTGGAATGGAAAAGCACGCTGCAATTTCGGTGGCATAAAAACGTGAAATAATAATTCATCAAAATGGTTGAGGATAGTGAAATGGATATCTCAGAACATGTACATGGAATTTTCCGAAATGGGGTCATATAGATACATGTCCCAACACCTGAAATTTTGGAATAGAAGGCATATCATAATAAAGAAACATGAAGAATGAAGAGAAAGGGAATAACTCTTTGGAAATTTTGGCATGGTAACAGGTGTACATTGGAGGGATTAATGAGAGATAAAAGGTATATCATCACTAAAAAATATGGAGGGAATTATGGAGGAGGTGAAAAATTATACCCCAACCTTTTTAATTGAAAATAAAAGGGTAGAACAACATAAAAAAATTTAGAAAAAATAAGAAATGAAGAAATCCCTTACAGAATATCAGCACAGTAATGGCTATACATGGGAGGCATTAATGAGACATAAAGGGGTATATAATCATTCAAACATAAGGGGGTATGTATTTGTGAGGTTCAAAATCATACCCCTACATTTTTAATTGAAAATAAAATGGCATAAAAATATAGGTAAACTATTACATTAATAAGGAAGGAATGTGATGATCCCTTACTAGGAAATGCAATTAAAAATGGTTGGGAGAGGCTTCAAAGAAGAATCATGGGAGGTTGGGGAATATTTGGAGGATTATAGAGAGAGGTGTGAATATGTTGTTCTAGAAACTAATTTATTTAGTGATGAGTAATGGGAGATTGAGTTATTTTATATAGGAAAGTACATGGAATTCATTATTATTTAGGTTTTAGACACAATATATTATACTAATCCAAACCACAAACCATACCATGGTTTATTCCAATGGTTTTTTTCCAAAGGGGAGTAGAAAAAATTATTTTATATGTACAATGGTCGAACTTATTAAAACATTATGCTTTCTTATGTGCAGGTGAGTCACACTCTCAAGGAAATCTTTTTAAAAAGTTAAAATACTTTATAAGTCTTGGAGGGTCCACTAAGGAACCCTTAAAATATTCAAAAAAAAATCTAATATAACATAATTTTAAACTTAAAACACATATTGGAATAATATACCTTTAATATTATTTTATTACATCAATATTGGGTCATTATGATGTCATAAAACACATGATATATTTAAACAGAATTGAATTTTTACCCATGAATCCGACATTCACAAGAAATTATGAAAAATTCATCGTTAGATAATTTTGACATCCTGAATCCAAAATTAATATTAATTTTATCTAAATAATTTTCTATGTATATGAATTCTTACTTTTAAAATAAAAAGTGATATTTATTGAAAATTTGATGGTTTGAATAAAAAATAGTTTTCAAACTATAATAAAAATTACAATTGTATTAATAAAGATTATAATATCATTTATTTTTAATAAAAATTAATTAATTCATAATATTTTAATAAAATATAATTTAATTAAAAAATCCATTAAATTATCAAAATATGTTTCTTAATTAAATTTAAATATTAACTACAAATACTATTCGTGCTTTAAAAACCATTTATGAAGTAATAATAATAAAATGATTGAATATTCATTATAAAACAATAATTCACATAGTCATTGTTATAGGGTCTTATTACATAACCCCTTATAACACCCACATAAGACCTAAGGGTATGGTGTGCAATGGTGACAGACTATTGGGGTGGCTTAGATTACATTCCTCATGTGGTAATCTCTATTAACTTCCACTTCACCTATAGGTGGTTCTTCTCAAGCTTATTGTGTTTAATCTTAGATTGGTATTAGTCAAGTGATAGTCCCAATGATGCTACCTCATTTCAGAGCTCCAAAAAATTGGCTTCATATGGATAAATTCTCCAGGATGAGTCCATCGCTTCCTTGGCTTGAGTAAATTGGATTTGTTAAAGTCGTGTAATTATACTAATCATGTGATCCCTGTTCAAAATCTATATCAACAAAGGTAAAAAATTATAATGGTATATAAAAATACAAAAATATAAAAAAATGTAAGTGAATATGTTTTATATTACCATTTTACATAATAAAACATTTAATTAGATCAATAGATATTTTAATTAATAAAATTTTGGGTCGTTACATAATCATAAATATTATATTTCATGGTTGGTATCCTTTAATATATTAAATAGAATAGGTAAAATAAATAAGTAATATTAGTCCAAATAGATTTAAAATCATCCCGTTAAATTATTGGATAAAATGGCTCAGAAAACAACAATATAGATGAGATATTCATGTTTATCTTTTAAAAATTTCTAATATGTGGTACCATTAATTGGATTGAAAGTATACTAAAGGTTTCTATATAAACGGGTTTACTGTCGACAATTTGTTTCACCAAAATGATAATGTATTATTTCTTCCAAGTGATTAATAATCAATGGCTGTTGATGATTATTTACCTAATGTCTTTTATGCCTTATTTATGAATGAATAATAATGTGATGTTCTAGAGTAAAAGTGGTATCATTTGATGATGAAATGTTTATGTATCAGACTATTTAATTTTAATGATCCTAAAATATATATTTAAGTGAATTTCAATGAGATCAAAAAAAATTTTGGAGAAAAGGAAAATGCAATGATTATTTGAATTAATTATAATTCATGATTATCATGGACATATTTGTGAATATTAACTAAGAATCTTTTTCTCTACACTACTGCCTTGAAATATAATATTATAGGAATTACTAACATCTAAACAATTAAGATGTAAATTCATTCACTATATTACATTTATATTACACAGTTATCATAAATATTAGCTTAAGTAGAGTATTATATAATTAGAAACTCCAAAAAATATATCTCTTAATATCAATTGGGGAAAAAATAATTTTGTTAGTCAATATGTAATTATAGCCAAACTATGAACAAGTTATTCAAATCCATAATGGTGGATTTATATCCGTAGAGGAAAACCATTAATATTTGTAATGAAGGATAAAAAACCAATTACAATTTCATTATTCCCAAAGGGTGAGTTTATGATAGGGTGAAATTATTCCTACAAATGGAATACCAAGGGGAAGTGTGAACACCTTCCAATGGAAAATAAATATTGATGTGATTAAAATTTAATGTTGTTTTAAGTCCACCATTTGGATTTAATATCAATAGGGGGAGGAGTTTTATTTTTTTTCTTTTCAATAAAGTCTATAGAAAAATATTTTTGGAACACTTATGGGTTTTCAAGAATCATTAAATAATAAATTATACTAATTTAACACTTTTTGTGATATTATGGTTCTAATATGAAAATTTACTGTTAGAGGAAAATATTCTTATATTATTATTTAAAATATAACATTTTTTATTTTTTTAGAATCTATTGAAAAATAATAACAACGATGAGGATGCTATTTTTTTATTTAAGAAATAAACCAGAATGTTCTTGTAGAGGAATTTTCTATAGACGAATAGAAGTTGTTTGGTGATGTAAACGAGAAACCTGACTTGGACTAGGCATTTTTTATTCAGGTGATGATCCCTAGGATTTGTAAATGTTCATGGTAAAGATTAAAAGGGGTTTTTTGGAATAAAATTCAATGGAATATTTCATCAATGAAAACTTATATTTCATTCCATGTCATTGAGGGGTCATAGTGACATTAATATAATATCTCATTAACATAATATGTTCTTTTTATAGACATATATTGGTCAATTTGTAATTTCAAATATCATGAAATGGTTAATAAAATTTTCATGTGTTTTTAACCAAAATATAATAAATTTCATTTTTGATTTTGAATGAATTAATCATAAAATTAAATCCAAAATTCTCAGAAATACATAAAGATATGGTGTTATGTTGTGTATTGGTCATGGTTAACCAAAATTGGTAGTAATTAGTGAACTTTCCATAGATTATGTTGTTTTTATGTGGAAGTCAAGTAGCATAAATGTTTGTATGGTTCTAATATTTACAAACTAAAAATTATTTCACGTTCATAATTGTATTTTCTCATAATAAGATATAAAAAAATATTGATGAATAAATCAACATTATGGGGCCTAATGGTATTACCTAAAAATTTACCTATAGGAAATAGGTAGATCAAAATTAGAATAATAATGGCTGGGGTGTATAGAGTTAAATTTTTTACTCATCATGTTAAACAAATTGTTTATGAAGTGGAATTAAAATTTTACAAATTCCATTATATTAATCATATAGAATAGAATTTTTTAGGGATATTCATGACACCATATTTCACTGTCCAGAATTAGGATGTCTTGGAGGTTGTGGTGTTTGAAAATAGAAGTTTGGGTTGAGTTTTACAAATTTTGACCTCTAAAAATCATATGGATTTTTTATATATTGATTATAAACTATAAAAATAGAATCTAATATTGATGATCAACATCAATAACACATGAGTGATTAGATTGGATTTTTGAAAATTCTATGTTGTTATGTCTTTTATTATCATTCATATGTCGAATCAATTAACACAAAACTATTATATATTTATTGGAATATAAAAATAATAAGACACATTTTACAAGTACATTGGAGATAGAATTAACTTTGCCTGAATATAAATAAATATAGAAATTATATTTTATGGATTTTATATAATTAGAAGGAGGTTATAACTCATTTATGACCTTCCCAAAATACAAGATAAAGAGCACACACTTCTAATAAAAATATGAAGGATACTAATTCTACAAAGGGGATAAAATATTAAATGAGCATAGATCACATTGAATATATTTACCATGTATACGGAAAAGGGGTATTAGTGTTACATAGTAAAGAAGATGATTTTTTTCATTATACTTGGATTACATAGTGATATATTTAATATGGAAGAAAAAAATCTACTTTGGGAAGGAGGTTTCAGAAAAGATTATTATGGGGAAGTGTGTGGAAATTGTTTAAGAAAATTATACATTTTAGGAGGGTGTATTTAGTCCAAATTCTACTAAACCTAATGGGTCCTAAATATATATAAACTATGGAATCAACCCTACCCCATAGTAGTTCTTAAAAGAGTAGGAAGGGATGTTTTCTTTCAGTGTTGTGTGGTCTTTTCCTGAAAAAATATATTATGGCAATGATCTAGGGAATGTCTTGAAAACAACCTTTATTACTAACAAATAATAGTGATCATTGCAGTTAATTTGTGTATCAGAACACTTTTTTTGTCATTCTATATGTAGTAACCCATAGTGTGAACAATGAAAAAATCATTAATTTTATAAATATTAATATATTTTTTAGTAATTTAGAGTGAATGTGAAGACTCCAGATCAGTTAAAAAGTTATCATACAAACATGTGAATATTATATATATAGAGAAAAAAAATCATTTAGTATGTAGAACCCTTATTTACCCCCACCACCAGAAGGACCCTTAGGGACTAATTATTGAAAACATCCATGGGACAATGGACATGAACACCATGTTTTGGTAAAATGAATATAAATAAATAGAAAAGTATAACATTAAATATAATATAAATGAATGAGTTTCAACATCATGTATTGAATAATGTTAATTTTATTATTCATGAAGAGAGTTTAAATTAATAGGATGATTTAAAACGTGAGATATATATACTCCCTCACAATACATTCTTATTTTTACAAGATGTATATCTCAAAAACGTAATTATTCTATTTTAATGTCATTTATATTCATTCTATTTCATCATATTCATATTTTATTAATGTATGAATTTTCATTTTCCTTTTATTTCATATATAAGATAATTTTTTAGTAGTTCCATTTCAAATAACATGTTAATAGAAAACATAATTTAATAGAATACTTATCATTATTTTTTATATTCATATATTCATATTTTATTTTCTATTAGAATTTTTATTTATAATAGTAAAAATTATTTATTTGGAAAATATTGTAGTTTTTTAATTTTATTAGGAATTAAAATATTATTTTTATCTCAATTTAAGCATCATTATCCATTTAACAAAAAAATTGTTAAAGGGGGTCCTTTATATAAAAAATAATTTTCTTCATTCATTGATTTATTATTTTCCATTAGATAAAAATTCATTATATATTATTCTAAATTCAACTATAGATATTAAAATCCATGAATAAAATTTTTTATAATGATAATTTATGATACATCATTAATTATTCATTATTACATGATACTAGTAACCCATTTCATTATCATATCTTTTTATCATGGTTATTCCTTATATATTATTTCATTTCAATGTGGAACACTTGTAGATGACATATTATAATTTGACTGGAGTGTGAATAGTTATAAAATCCCACAATAAATTGGATAATAGTTAAAAACCATGAGATATTATGTATAATATAGGTGTAGTGAGGAAATAACATTATGTTATGAGTTCTTGTAATTGAACTATGACTAATGATTATGATAAAATATTTATATTTGTTCAATATTACTATGATTTTTAGGATAACAATGTTACTTTTATATAATATCTTTTATGAAATGTTTACTTGTTATGTATTATTTTAACACCTGAGTTTTTGTGAAATAATTTTTTTAGAGTTAATTTAATATTTTTGATATTATGAATTTCTCACTACGTTGAATATTGATTTTTTTATATGAAGCCACGATGTTATTCTTGCATTGTATGATACACCATGTGATTCTTTCTTCCTATTATACCCCATGTTAAATCTACACTACATGAAAAAATGGCCTGAATTTCACTACATTCAACACAGATATGGGCTAATCAACCTTAAAACCCAAATTGGCTTGTGCTACACAAAACACTGACTTAGAATTTGTTACATGAAACACCGAGTTTTTGTGAAATTGCACTATATTTTTATAATTAATTAAATAAGGTAATTATAATTATTACATTAAAATAGTAACATGTATAGTAATTACTAATTTTTAAATTCTAATTATAATTATTTCTTAAAAATAATACATATTTATAATGAAAAATATAATAATTGGGAATGCATTTTAATGTTTTGAAATAATATTTTCTTAATAGAATTTATTTTTTATTTCATTTTAGGGAATATAATAAAAATAAATTTAAAAAATTTTAGAAATTTATTTTCATAAAATAAACATCATTTTATATTTCAGATGATCAAAATTATGATAGGGTGAACTTTTTGTATTTTTTTGAGAAACATTATTTTTGGATGAATAGGGAAAACTACTAAATTTTAATTTAAAACTACTTTTTCGTCTAATTTATTTATATAGTGCTATAATATTTTAAGATGTTTCTAAATTCTTAGTATATCAATTATATATACATTAAATCAATTCATTTCATTTTAATCATTATATATTTTGTTTAGATATAAAATCATAATCCATATTTGAACATTCTCACTTTGAAAAACCTTCTGTCTTCCCACATCTACGGGAAAAATATAATTGTTTACCACTTCTGTGAATAAAATTTTAAAATTTTTACAGAAATGGTTGTAATCAGTATTATATTTATATGCTAATAATATAGTCATATTTTTTTACCAATATTTTTAGCGAATGTCCCTAAAATTAATTACAACGGTTAATGTAAAATTATGCTTGACAAGTGACTAAAACATAATATTAATAGAAAAAATGACCAATTAACCTTTTTAAAACATATTGGATGCCCATATTTGGTCCACTACAAAACTATGGCCCATAATGATAAATTTAAAATCATATCTATAATTAATACACGGGGAATAAAAAATTCTATTAAAAAAATACTAACTGTCTCATTTCTATAATCTATAAAAGGCCCTCATCCCACCCACTTACACTCACCTCTCATGACACTTATGTTCACCAATGTTCTTTCCAATTCACATTCCAACAAACATAACATCCTCCTTGAATCCTTAATTTTGAAAAAAAATTATCCATACAAGACCTTTTCTAAAAACCAAAATAAGTTACTCAATAAAGGGGATGTTTGTACCAGTTCGAAGATCGTCAAGACATTTGGTAAGGGAACTTCATGTCACTAATTATTTTATTGAGATTATTTCCTTTTTTTCCACTCATTTATTAATTTTTCTTATTTACACTACCCATCGAGGTATTTAATGAAACTTATGAAAACATTTATGAGTGTTTACATATCCATTGGATGACCTTCCTTTAATGGGGTCTATGTTTCAAAAGTTACCAAAGTAGTAAAGAAATTTTATCTCAATTTACCTTCTTTGAGAAACATGTCATGTTATCCAACTATATTTTTCTATGAGGTTCATATACTTTGTTTTACATTTTATATCATGAATATTTTTTTTCATTATATTTTATATTTCACATAATATTATTATTTTAATCATGTTATGCTTCAAAATTAACAAATTTGTAATAGTTTATAGATATAATACCATCATTTATCCAGATTGTTTATTATTATACTCCAATTTTGGAAATATTATGAACCATATATCAAGACCAGAAATGATTAATCATACCCTATAGTTATTCATGTTATATCCATTTAATCGTACCATTTCATCCACTCTTTCATACATAAGACGATCAAGAATTTATTTTTATGAAAGTATAACTTACCTCTCTCATTGTGAAGAAATTTTTGTTCCTTAAAACCCATATATTATAAATGTGTTTTGAAAAATATTTTTCAATTCACCTATTTTCATTAAAATATATTTTTACCCATTATTCCCCTTTTTAAAAAAATGTTCATTAAAAATGAAAATTATTGTCCTTTTTCAGTCAATGAACCGTTGTAAACTTTTTATGGTGAAAACTAATGTTTGACATATAAGAATTTACCTATTATCACGACCTTCATTACATTGATGATTCATTTAAAATGTATTACTAATATTATGAAAAATTGTTGGTTTTATGTTTTTTTTATTGAAAAAGTTTCAAATAAATATTTTATGTTTAAAATTTATTTAAATTATTTTCAAAACCACCTTTATATGTTTTCAAAATATTTATTTAATGAAATTTATTTGAATGATTTTGAAACTTCATTTATAACATTTCAGTTTATTTGCATGGGAATTGGGTTTTCAAAAGTTTTTTTTGTTTCTATCAATGTTTTAAATGAATTTTCGTTGAAAATTATTATTAAAAGTTTTTATGTTTTGATGAAGATTTTTCAATGAAAAAATGATATTTTACTCTAAATTTTTTATAAGATATTTCAAAATAATTTTTCATCTATGATGACATTAATTATTGTTACTCATTAAATTTTATTATAAGATACAATAGTTTCCTTCGTATTATTTTCTGAATTGTTTATATTCTAATGTAATGATTTTTTTGATACCTATTTAAATTTCATGGGGAATATAATTTTCAAGCCTAATTTATTTCAAGGGATATTCTTTCAATTAATGATTATAAAACCTATATATTTTAAATATATTATGATGTGATGAAATTTTTGTGATACCCATTTATTTTCATGCGTTAGGATTTTATGTTTACAAAACACAAATATTTTTATGGGTCATTATATGATGAATGTTTCATTATGTTTTAAAACTTGTATTTATGATTTATTTTTGTGATTTGAGGGACATATATCTCCCTCCATGCATAGTTACTGAAAATGTTTTTATGAAATCAAGAGTGTACATGGGAGGGAATCCCATTCCTGATGGACGAGGGAATCATAAGACAAACATCAAGAGGGTAAACATGAGGGAATCCAAAGCCTAAATCAATAGGGAATATTTATCCCGAAATAAGAGAGTACCTAAGAGGACATCTGAATCCCGAAACAAGAGAGTATATTGGAGGGTTTACAATCCCAGAAATAGGAGGGTACATGGGAAGGAATCCAAAGATTTAAATAAGAGCATACATGGAATGGAATCCCAAGTACAAAGCTGGTTCATAGGTTATTAGACCAAGCCTTACATGTTATAAAGGTAAAGGTAGGTATCCTTGATATAGAATTTTCTATGTTTATGTGTATACCACAATTTCCATGTCTTATTACATTATGGATCATGCTCTTGTCTCCTTTATGGTTCAAGATATTTTAGATGATAATATTTAAGAAATGATTCATGTTAATGATATTTGGTATATAGGGTATGATCATCCAATGTTGTGATCACATTCTAATACCCTTATACTAATGTTTATCATTACATATCCCCCTTGAATACCCTTGTTATACATCTAATTACACCCCTTTTTAAATTACATTTTCATAATTGTGATGATATATTTTATGTATGGTACGTCTAATCATGTTTTTGGTCTTGGAGAACCTAATTGGAGATAATGTATCTCACCAATGTATTAGTATTTATGTTTTTATATGGAAATAAACTAACATGAGAATTGGGAATCTATTTTTTTAACGAATTAAGAAATTTTACAAAAGTAAGGTAATGTCTATATACGTTAGGGTTGATACGTTATTGTAGGTATCAGATAGAAGGTTTAATCATCAATCTGAAACAAGGATGAGAAATATTTAGGGAGATCCCTAGAATATTTCTAAGGATTGTCAAGGGATGTCCCTAAGGATATGTATAAGGACAAGATAACAATTTAGAAAATTTCATAGAATGATGATAAAGGATAGAGTTAGATTCTTCCTAGAGATACATCCCTTTATAAATAATACATGTAGATGTGGTTCTAGAAAAAATGTATCTAAGAGTAACAACACTAACATGGTAAGTTTGTCCTAACACAGAATAACTTATTACTAGATAACATGCATTACTAGGCAAAAAGTTTGACACTACTAGGGGATATGCATGGGAAATTTACGAACTCTTTCTGAACCACCATAAAGGATTTCGGATGAATATAAAATTGAATATCCTAACATAAATCTATGGTTTCATATATTAATGATATAGTATCCATGACTTTGGAACAATTTTGGTGATTTTATTGATTATATGATATTATATTGGGATAAATGTATCTCAAACTATGATTTCAGGTTTTAGTCAAAGGAATTGGATACTAGGAACATTGTTAACATTCAATATTTCATATGTGGAATGTATTAAAACATTGAAAATCGATTTCCTAAGTGGAAATCTCATTAATAGAATTAGGAATGTAATATGAGTATTTTTTATATTATTGAATATATATAAATCATTAATGACATGAGAATGGTATTTCATGTTCTAATAGTATAGATAGAATTAAACATAAGATGGATGCTTATATAAAGATTTAGGAACCTTATGACATGATTCAGATTTCATATTATAGAAAAGGTATTAAAGAATATGATGATGTGTCATATGTAATGGTTTAAGAATAATTTTGGTTGAATGAAGTATGTACGTTTTGGAATTTAAAAATTTTGTTATATGAATCACGAAGCATATGAGTAAATTCATGGAAAGTTTTTCATTAATGATTTAAAATGATATGTTGGATGGTGATAAAGTCATTGAAATGTGATTTAATATAAACAGTGATATTTTTATTAAGGGAATGTAACCCTTAATGTGTTCAAGATGTTAGGAATATTGTTTTTGGCTAGTAAAAGAGATAATTATGTTTGGATAAGGATACATTATATATGAATAAGTAATTTGGATGGTACAGATTAAATTTTTTTACTCTTAAAATAGTGGTCTATGTTATTACTGATGATGTTTACACATTTTTTGGATTTAAGGAGTATATCCATATTAAAGCATGAATGTATTCAATAATTTTGTACGATAATTCTATATATTACCATGTTTGAAGATTATGTAAAATGAGTGTATTAAAAAGATTAGAATACAAACACAAATATATACTCTTGGATTTATGGGGGATTATACTATAGATGATTTCATAACCTTCTTCCTGATGTTTTATATTTTCATCTTCTGGAAGAGTTACAAGGTTAACCATTCATTGAAGGGTGTATGTTAAACATCAGTTGATGTTTTTGAGATTGAAGTATTATCTCACCATATGATGATTTATTAAATTTTTATAACCTCTGCTAACCATTTTGATGTGATAATAAGTAAAGGTAGTTAGAATGACATATCATTCTATTTATGGATCTCATAATCTATTTTATATTTACGAATGAAAAATTATACATCAAACCCAAGAGTATGATATGATGTGGGAATTGATCAATGAAAATAAAAAGGGTGAGATTGTATACTTAAAAAGCAATAGAATCAAGTATGTGTATTTCCTCACATTCCTATAATGTAAAACAATTCATCAAATCTTGGAAATCGATATTGAAAATGATTTTTCCAAGAACAATTATTTCTGATAAATCAGATGGTCCCTTAGATCATCATAGATTAATTGTATTGTGATCCCCCACTTCAAGTGATAATTGTTATCTATCAACCTCAATCTGAACAAATTAGATTGATTTCCCTTTCAAGTTCATGTTTTCCCCTACCACCTATATTCTCTTATATTCTTTCCTAGTTATGAGTTATTTTGTGTAGTTGTTATGATTAGAATAATATTTTTTAAATAATGTTTCAATATTCAGTTCTACGATGTGAGTCTCTATTAATGGAACATAATAGTATTAAACAATATATTATCGAGATAGATTTGGGGGGTAAAATTCATTTTAAGTGGGGTATAATGTTACATGTTCAATTTTTGTGAAATATATGTTTCTTAATAAATTTAATATTTCTGATATTTTGAATTTCACACAGTACTGAATATAAATTTTTGTATATGAAATGACCATTTTATTATTGCCTTTAATGCTACACTATATTATTCATTTTTCTAAAATAGTTGATGATAAGTTTTTTCTACATAAAAAATTGTATTGGATTGTGCAACATGAAACACTAAGTTACATTTCACTACACGCAACACTGAATTGGCTTGATTTACACACAACACCATGTTTCTACAACGATAAACATTATTATTATAAATTTTTATCCTAGGTGGTTATAATATATCCATTATACACTGTAATATGTATAGTAATAAACATATTTAACTGTTATTCACAATGGTTTCTTGTAAATAAAACATATTGATTATGAAATATATAATTTTTGGACATGTCTTTGTATGTATAAAAAATATATTTTTATAAAAGAACTTACTTTTTTTCATTATATTAAAAATAATAAAATTAATTTTAAACAATTTTTTTAAATTCAGTTTTAGAAAAAACTGTTTATTTATAATTTTATAACATAACAATTATCTTAGGGGAAATTTTATTTATTATTTTGGGAAACATTCTTTTTGGATGAATAGTGATGACTAGAAAATTTTAATTACAAACTATTTTTTAAAATAATTTATTTATGTAGTAAAATTATATTTGATGTTGGAATTAATTTAATAATAGATAAATTATTCATTTATTATTATAATTAATTTCATTTTAATCATTTTTATATTAAATGTAGATATATAGTTAAATTATATTTGATGTTGGTATTTTTTGTCTCATTTTTTTCTTCTTTAAGACACATTCTTTATTATGAGGCTATATTTTCTGTGAGTCTTATACACTAAAATTTAAAATTTAAATCATGAATGTACTTATTTTCATGATATGTTATGATTTATCTATTTTTTTATTTAAATTGTGTTATGAATCAGTGTTACTAAATTAGTAAAGGTTGATAGCTATAACAGAACTGTTTATCAAATTTTTTTATTATTCTCCCATAAATGAAATATTGTGATACATATATCATGATTTCTCATGAGTTTTCTTACCTTAGTTTTATTTATTTTATATCCATGTAATGTTATCATATTTCAACTCTTTGGTTGATAAAGTGACCAAGAATGTGTTTTTATGAATCGAAGAATTTATTTATCATGTTTTTAAGAAATAATTGTTCCTTCATAACAAATTATTCTAAACAAGTATCTAAAAATATTCTAGTAGGATTATATGGACTTTAGAAGAAATGTTTACCCATGATTTAAATTTTTAACCAAAATATTTTTAGAATAGAATCCTATAGAAGTTTTCTAATCAAAGAATTTTTCTAAAATTATTATTCTGTTAATGGATTGTTCTGGATATACATATTTTCTCACTATTGTGACCATAATTCACATGATTGTTCCTTTTCAAGATTACAATTTTAATTTTTTAAAGGTAAATGTTTTTATAAATATTCTATAATATCGATGGTTTTATAGTGGTTTTCATTGAAAGGGATTTCAAAATTATTTTATGTTTACAAGTATTTTCAATGATGTTCAAAACCACATTTATAATTTTTCCAAATGAATTTTTTCATGTAAATGATTTAAAATATTTTTAAGCTTCTATTATATGTTTCCAATGTATTTTTAAGAAATATGTTTTTGAAAGGATTTCAGGATTTCTTTATATTTTATCAAAGTATTTTATTTGATAATTGGCTTCAAATGGTATTATGTTTTATTTATACTTTATCATAAAAGAATAGATTTATTCATATAGAAATGATTTGAAAAGATATTTCATAATTATTTTCAATCTATGATGACATATATTGATGTTACTCTTGGCCTTATAAGAAATGGTCCATGGTTCCATTAATATTCTTTCATGAATCGATTTTGTTTTTATCAAATGATCATTTTGACACATCATTCTCTCCCACATGAGTTATGATTTTGAAACCTGATTATTTTCAATATTTCTCTTTAATGAAATGAAAAGAAAACCTATCAATTTTCCATAGGTAGTTATGTGATTAAATTTCAATGATACCCATTTCCTTTCATGGGTTAGGATTATACGTTTATAGAGCCATATTTTTTTCCTACATCATGATATGATAAATGTTTTTCTATATTGTGGAACATGTATGTTTTATTTTATTATACCACTGGTTGGAACAATATCTCCCTCTAATGCATTGGGTAATAATAAATGTTTTATAAGATAACGATTGTACATGAGAGGGAATCCTAATACTAAAAGAAGAGTTAATATTAAGTTTGTAACAAGAGGGTACATAGGAGGGAATCCAAGACCTATAACAAGAGGGTATATTATGGTCGAAATAATAGGGTGAACTTGAGTACAACCCTATCCCGAAACATGGGTGCAAATAGGAGGTAATCTGAATCCTGAAGTAAGAGGGAGCAGAAGAGGGAATCCTAATCCCCAAATAAAATGGTACATGGGAGGGAATCTCATGTCCAAAGGAGGTACACATGTTATTATCCCAATCCTAACATTTTCTCAAGATCTTGGATGGTATTCCTGATGTATATTATTCTATGTTTATATTTATCCCTCAAGTTATTTGACATAATCCATTATTTATCATGCTCTTGTCTCCATTATGATTCCTAAATTATTAAAGGATAATATTCATTCCATGATTCTTGTATATTATCATTGATATAAAGGGCATGATCATCAACTCTTACTATCACGTTATCATACCCTTATGATCATATGCTTACATATATCCCTCATTTATTCTTACTGAGCATATGAGTTCACTCCTTTTTATGTTTCCTTTCCATGGTTGTATAGATATATTTAATATGCGATGTTTATATGAAGGGTGGTAGTCTTGGAGAAACTAGTGGGAGGTAATGTTTCTCACTCACGTACTAGTGTTTATATTTCCATGTTTCCAAAGAAACTAAACTAATACGGTATTTAGGAGTCAAATTATGTCATTTTTTTATTATTTTGAAAATGTTATGTAATGTATATTTACATCAGGACTCGGTTTTTGTACTTATGAAAATTATTTTTATTATTGTTCATTTTAATTATTTACTCCAGGGATATCTCACCATTATATTTATCATTACTATTCCATTAATGTGATTACTAGCTCAATTATATTTTATGTATATCCCTATGATATCTCTGGTAGAGATAAGAGTATGATTAGATCTATAATAAAAAAATGACGTTACTGATAAATAATTATGATTTTTATATTTTATGATATTTTTTTATATCTAATATCAGAAATACAATATAATTATAGATAACAAATTGTTATTATTGATATTTATGATAAAAAAGTTATAGAAATTTATATATGACTTGGTGATCATTACAAATTACATTTGAAATTTTCATCTTATTTGGATTCATCTGATATATTGTGATTCTACAAATAATTAGAAGAGAATAAAATGAGAGAAAAAGGGACATTTAGGAGGAAAATCTTGTGAGGAACCTAATTTGATGTGTTAATAAGGTGGATAGGATAGATTTTATGTTATTAAAATAATCTAAATGGAATTATTTTATTCATTATAAAATAGTTTATTAAAAAAATTTGTAATGAAATATTTCCCAATTATGTTGATTAAGAAATCATTAAGGTGTCTCAAATGTAATTTAAATGAATAAAGAAAACATTAATTTTAATTTTTGAGATCGTTTGATGTTTTTTTATAAGAGGATTTATAGTTTGATTTAGTTTATTAAGGGTTAATTCTAATGAAATTGAATATATGTTTTGGTGTTTATAAAATTGATTGGTACTTTTATTATAGACTGTTATATGTTCCACACATTTCATAAAAATACATGTTTAACTGGGTAACTAGTCCAGGTTAGTATGTACTTAGTTTGTTTAAAAAATTATAGATAATCCTAGACAGGTAATGGGGTACTTAGTGACCAAAGATTGAGTACTATATTCCCTTCCCTTACTTTTAAAATTGGGGTCATTTTGATAATTTCTTATTAATGTCTTATTATTTTATCCCCCTCCATTGACCAAATTTACCTCTACCCATATATGATCTCTCACTTAATGAATCTCATGATCATACCTTCCACCACCTCTTTCGCCTTATTCCATGAATATCCCATTAGGTATTTATTATCAAAATTAAAATGTAATTTACAATTTTTTAACTTATTCCCTCTTTATTCTGTTATTTTAATATCTCATGATGAACTATGTATTTTGAGATGAATTATAAATATTCTTGTGCGAGTTCAATATATACACATAATTTTTATCCTTTTTTTCTATAGTAAGGCTAATATAAATTGATTTACCATTATTCAACTATATTTTTGTAGAAGGGGGTTAAGGTATGTTTCACCCCAAAAGTACACTATATTAGTTTTTATTTTATTAATTTTTTATAGGACTGTGGTTGTGATTTCGAATACTGTTATTATCGTTGAATTTTTTATGTAGTTTTCATTGATTTTATTCATTTTTTATTTCTATATGATTATTGTGATTAAATTATTGAATTATGTTGGTTATGTATCTTAGTATAATGGGTTTGGGGCATCCTGGTAGACTTATAGAGTTAGAAAATATCTCCATTGGTATTGGGATGTAGTCTCAAATAATCAAGTGATTCTTATGATATGATTACAAGATGGTTTCCATTTTAATTTAAATTTTTAATGAATACAATTTATATACTGAATATATAAGGCCCCAGCCTTAAACCTTACTTAAACTTGAGTTATTACAAGATTACACATTGAGGATCTTTTCAGGTTTAGAGTTTTAGAGAATTAGATAATGAAACTTACATTACATTCCACATTTAAACAAAGTGGTTACATAAAAGACAATATTCATTCTTCCCATCAATGGAAACCTATTTAAAAAAACACGGATTTTTTCTTTACACATCTGTGACACTATCGTCACATCATGTACCTTTCCCTTGACCTGTGAAAAACATTTCAAAAACTTGGGATGAGCATAAAAAGCTCAGTAAGGGTTATAAAAATATGGAAAGGAAACATGAGTTCATATATACATAAGAATGAAATCATACTTTACCCATAAAACATAGGCATATAAAATCATGAATAAATCATAGAAAACATAAGACATAAAGGTAACTTGTGGCATTCATAACATTCTTACGTAGGGAGTAACCCTCTTGGTTACGTTTGGAATACCCATCACAGTATATTCCCTAAATCTCTTCAGAGAAACCTTAACGTTTCACTCCTTCGTGTTACCCAATGCATTGGAGAGCTATATCGGGCTCACCCACCCTTAGTTTACCACGGAACCACCCGTTCTTCAAAACAATGCCCAAGAACCGTAACATAATTGTATCATATAAACATGAATAAAGGAAACATAACATTTCCACATTTCAATCACAATATAACATTTTAGGATATTGAAATAATGAATCCATTCAAAAAGAAACCATTTCCAAAACCATTTAAAACATTTAATAAAGAGATTTTTGAATCAAAGTGTCCCATACCACCTTGAAGCTTTTAACATTTTAAACCATTAATATCCATATAAATAAATCCTTAAAACAATTTTGAAAACATGGATATTAATAAGAACAAATAATTAAAACATTTAAAACGATATTTTGGTTAAAGGGGTTTTACCAAAATTAGAGACACTTGAATACAATAATCGAGGAATAACATTTAGTCAGAACTTTATAATATCATGAGAATAAAAGGATTCATGATATAATACTCTAAAGGACAGTATATACACCATATAAGATTGAATTGGTGCATAACAACAATGAACCCTCAATAGAAATGTCAAATGTGATGAAATCCATTATAAAGAAGGTATCCTTAAATTAAGGACAAATAAATCTCAAAAATATGTGTGACAAATATATATACACCCAATATAAGTGGATATTAAGTGTAAAACAATAAAAGTTCATTCACACATATTCAATGGATGACATATTCAATGACTACAAGTTGAACCCAAAGAAATCGAAATTGGGTTAAAAAGTTCCATTGACAGCCTAACGGCATCACATCAAAATGAGTTGATGAGAGATGAAAAGTGTATCTCATCACTTGGACATAAAATTTAAATCAATAAGGATGTATGAGAACATATACCAACATAAAAATATGTAAATTAAAAGACCCAATAAAAGAAGTCTTTTAAAAAAAAGGAGGGTGAAAGGTTCCCTTACCGACTTGGGTATCTTTCAAAACATACACCCCATGAAAGAAAGACAATAGGTCATTGATGTAAATACTCATAAACGAAAGTATATTACACAAAGATTAGAATAATGGGCACTACATACACCACTCAATGGAATTTGTGGCAAATGTAGCATAAATCTCACGGGAATAAAAGTGAGATGAAAAATCCCTTACGAAAACTCGCCAGCCTAACAGCGCCACATAAAACTTCCGAATATGGATTGATGAGATCAAATAGAGTATCCCATCATATTACAATAGAATTTACAGAAAGTGTAATATAAAAGAAAATCCCCCAACATTGCAAGGAGGAGTTTAATAGAAGTGTCATAAAGGAGAGTACTTAAAAAGAAAGAGAGAGGTTAGATCTCTTACGAATGTTCGGCAGCCTAACGGCGCCACTCAAAACTTCCAAAATGGATTGATGAGAGAGAATTGTGTCTCTCATCACATGAAAATAAAAATTATAGTAAATGTAATATAAAATAACATCCCAATCATAAGAAAGATGAGCTTAAAATAAATGACATAAAAGAGTGTACTTAAAAAGAAAGATAGTTGTAGGATCCCTTACCTCGGGTCCGAATTGACTCGATCGTTCTTTAATCTCCTGAATAATAAACTTGAGTTAATTTATACTTCCTTAAGAACCTTTTTAAAGTTCATTATTCATTTTATATGACTTATTACCATGTTATATACATTATATAATCATTTAAGTTAATCATGTTTGTTTTGTCGATATTTTGTTCTTAAGTCGAAAGTGGACTTCTTACAATTACATGTTGTTCGTGTGGTCAAAGGTTCCTCATATCCAAAAATGACATTCCTGATTTGGATATCATATATATCATATATATCCAGAATATACATGTATTTATAAAATCACATGATCATTTAGAGAAAAGAAATGAAATGCACCGTTCATGGAGACGGTAAGCCGTACGTACGCATGAACGCTACTTTCATTTCTATGTCGTATTAATGGAATTAAAACTATATGAGAGATATGTATAATTTAATTCCATAATTATATTAATAATTTAGATGTATCATACATCATATATATCCATTATATATATGTACTTATAATAGTACATTACATTTGGGGATAAGAAATGAAATGCACCGTTCATGGAGACGGTAAGCCGTACGTACGCATGAACGCTACTTTCATTTCTATCTCATACTTTAATGGAAAGAAATAATAATGATATATAGGTAAATAATAATTCCAGTATAAAATAATATATAATAACATTAAATCCATCCTTTATACGTCCCACGCATGGCATTAACGAATCACATAACTTTGAGGGGGCGGTAGTCCACACTTCCTAAAATGAAGATATCGCGTATACCCATAATGGAAGCCATAAAGGTAAGAAAAAAATGAAAAATAATAAAGAATAAGTAAAACATAAACATATTATATTTCATATATAAAAATAGTGACATCATAATGTCCACCTTTGAAGGTGTTAAATGATTATTGAACAATCATCGTTTCGGGAGGCACAATTTCGCCATCCACGGAAACCGTATGTTCTTTAACCATTTGATGTAGTTGTGTGAGAGTGTAGCTCGAGTAAATCTTATAACAACATCCTAGTATATTGAAGATACTGGTGTTGTTACAAAAGAAATAAATAAAAAGAGTTTAGGGGGGTTGGAGAAGCAAAATAAAACAAATGAACATGAGAGAATGAATTACCTTTAAAAGTGTAAATCCTTTTGATTTGAGCCTAAAGGCTTCCTTTGAAAGGATTCTGCCCAAAGGGAATCCTCTAGGATTAGGAGAGGGATCTGGAGAGAGTAAATGGGCAGGGTTTGGCCTAGCCAAAGGCTTGAGGAGTGTGTGAAATGAGGTAGAGGTGGGGGCCTTTTATAAGAGGAGAGGAGGGGCACTTTTGGAAAGTAAAGAAATATTACTTTATTTGAAAATGTGTTTCGGTTTCAAAAGGTCTCACATTGATATAATTCGTGGCTAAGGTGATAAGTCTTCGAAATACACTCATCCAATAAGTTTTTTACATGTGTAGTTCATAGATTTTACATTATCTTTCCATTTTATTTAAATCGTCAAATAATGATGTCATCGCTGCATCATTATTTTGTCATAAATAATTTAATTTATTTAATGTCTAAAAATTATAGAAAAACTTCTATGATGTAGGAAATCGTTTTATCTTTCCAATGAATATTTATAATCAAAATTATGACTTGTATAACCCCAATTAAAAATTGTTTTAGTAAAACATATCATGTTTGTGTCATTTTTACTTTTACATTAAATAAAAAGTTATTTATGTCATTTCCCAACCCAAATGTCTCCATGGGGTCCCCAAGTTGACCCATGGCTTTTCTTGGTCGGCCATGACACAACCAATAAGGTTGGGACATGTTTATAGGTCATTTCATATTATTAAAGCAATATTTATACCTTAAACTACACTAATTACCATTAATCGCGATTAAGAACTTAATAAGTTACTATTCACCAAAAAATTATTATAATCTCATTGAACCACATTTTTCTTCTTAATGACAACCATGTATGTCGGATTTTTGAAATTCAAAACACAATGATGGAAAAAATTTCATTTAAACGGAAAATCAGCCTTTATAAGTACCACTTAGTGGTTTCACTATTCATCAAAAATTGAAGTTTTTCAGAAAATTACCAAAAATTCACCCTAAGCTATATTTTATATTAAGAATTCAAAAATGAAGTCTATTTTAAAAAATTCAAAACATATAAGTCACATTAATTAATTTAATAATTAATTCCCGCTGTCAAAGCAAATAGCTTATTTTTATGAAACAATAAGTATCAAAAGATTGACACTAGTTTAAGTCCGATTTCAAAGTGAAATTAATTCCAACGACCACTATTGGATTTAATGGTAAAAATATTTTCTAATTTCAATTTAAAACCAATTCAAAAGATAATCTAATCATATAAATAAATTATATTAAAAAGAGGGTTTGAATTAAAATACAACATTTTACACTATTCATTAAAAAAATGAACTTTATCGGAAAGATACCAAATATTTACACAAAGTAAATTTTGATGTCCTGATTCTTAAGAAGAGCTTTATTTGGTCCAATAGAATGTATAAGAGTGAAAAAAACTATATTTAATGACGGTTCGCCATCAAAAGGTGATAAGTGAACCTTTAGTGAAAACTAGGGCATATATGCCTAAAATTGCATTCTTTCCGTATTTTAAGCCTCTATCCTTTATTGGATAAATGTAAAAACATTTAAAAACATATATAATCATATTTTAGTTATTTCTATCCATTCCCGCCATTACAATGGCTACATGTTAACTACCATTTAAAATAATATTATTTTATTATTAGAGTGCAATGTAAGATTCCCAAGAAACTCGTTGTTGTGTGTTTGGTATGCCATAGAGCATAGCGTCCCCTTTAAAGTCATTTGAATATTTTATTCACAAATATGGATAAATATGAAATGTCATATTCTTTATTTACCTGGGGTGTTACATCCTTCCCCCCTTTTGGGAATTGCGTCCTCGCAATTTTAAAATTGCGCTTGGAAACATCCTTGGAAGTCCCACATCGGAACAAAAGTCGGTAAAACAAACACTTTAAAATAAAGAGAGATAAGTACAAAGGTCACCCGAGTTAACCCATACTAGGATTCCAAGTATCAAAATATGGACATGGAGGAAAAAACAAAGGGTCATGTTCTGATGGAGAGTGATAGAAAACATGTTTAGGAGAAAGTTAACCACGAGAAAATCACAAACTTGTGATGGGTTAAACGGTATTCGATTCCCCAGTAGGAAAAGATAATAGACAACATTTTTGTTTTAAGTTAATTTTTATTGAGGAATTTATTCATAAGGAAGCATAATCACTTATCATGTTGACTTTCATCTTTTACTAGATTCCTTAGTCAAACTCATATTTTTTCCAAAAGACGAGTATTTAGGGAGACTTGTTCGCATTAAGAGTACTATAATCAACTTCTATAGAATCACCTAATCCACAAAAGAGAAATATATACTTCCCATATCTTTAGACCTTAACCATAACCAAAACCAAAAAGGTTAGTACAAGGTCAGATAATCCAGAAAATGATAACCCTTTATAAAAAGAAAATCTATTCTTAATCTCCCAAAATTTGTCCAACAAAAACCAAAGTTCAACGAGGAGCATCCGATAAAAAAATTTGTCCATAAAAATTCCTCAAAGTAAACCAATATAAGATTGAAACCCAAACATTTTAAGGATTAAGTCACATAGTCTTCCAAGTTAAATCGTAACATTTATCTCCAAACAACATCAGTTGCTCCTAAAGTCCCGTATTGAAAAGTAATTAACCTAATCGCATATCCTCCATGATAGGTTAATCATTTTCATAAATAACCCAAAATCTTCATACTCTTAATTCATAAAATCATATAACCAGAGAGAATCAGTCAAACTAACCAGGGACTTCACGTAGTCCAGTGGTAGGCGATAAATACCAGTCGCACATTGGTTGTGGGTTCGATTCCCGCAGCTTTGTCCGACGCGACGGGATGTCACACGGTCTACGTGTTGTCCTTTTTCCAAAACTATATAATTCATAAAACATTCCCCAAAATGATATAAAATCTTCAAGAATAATCATAACATATTTAAACCTCAAGTTTATCTCATTCCTTTCATTTTCCATCATATCATAGAGTAACCCATAATTACCTAAAAATTAAGTATCATATAAACCCTAATGGTTACCTTAATAATTATTACCTGAATTTCCACATCGAGTTGGCCATCTCATACATGATGCATTAGAGAATACACCAAGGTTGAAGTGGTTGATCATGACTCCTTGATATTTGGTTTAGAACAACCACGAGTTTCCTCATTGAATCCTCCATTTTATCTAGTATCTTAATCAGAGAACCACCACAGTTTCCTTCAAAACTGTTGTCTCTTTGGTGCCTGCTAGATCCATCCATTCACTAAAAATAGAAATGTCAGTGTGAGTATATCAACAAAACCATCATGTACTAATGTGGAAGGTAAACACTAAGATACACTTACTCATTCACTTTATCTAGAACTAGGACTCTTTCTGAAATCCTAACCATTATGGTAATGCCACTTATGCTTAAAGAATACCCTAACCTCTAAAGTTGTCTAAACCGACCTTTGATACCAACTATAAGGCCCCAGCCTTAAACCTTACTTAAACTTGAGTTATTACAAGATTACACATTGAGGATCTTTTCAGGTTTAGAGTTTTAGAGAATTAGATCATGAAACTTGCATTACATTCCACATTTAAACAAAGTGGTTACATAAAAGACAGTATTCATTCTTCCCATCAATGGAAACCTACTTAAAAAAAACACGGATTTTTTCTTGACACATCCTTGACACTATCGTCACATAATGTACCTTTCCCTTGACCTGTGAAAAACATTTCAAAAACTTGGGATGAGCATAAAAAGCTGAGTAAGGGTTATAAAAATATGGAAAGGAAACACGAGTTCATATATACATAAGAATGAAATCATACTTTACCCATAAAACATAGGCATATCAAATCATGAATAAATCATAGAAAACATAAGACATAAAGGTAACTTGTGGCATTCATAACATTCTTACGTAGGGAGTAACCCTCTTGGTTACGTTTGGAATACCCATCACAGTATATTCCCTAAATCTCTTCGGAGAAACCTTAATGTTTCACTACTTCGCGTTACCCAATGCATTAGAGAGCTATATCGGGCTCACCCGCCCTCAGTTTATCACGGAACCACCCGTTCTTCATAACAATGCCCAAGAACCATAACATAATCGTATCATATAAACATGAATAAAGGAAACATAACATTTCCACATTTCAATCACAAATATAACATTTTAGGATATTGAAATAATGAATCCATTCAAAAAGAAACCATTTCCAAAACCATTTAAAACATTTAATAAAGAGATTTTTGAATCAAAGTGTCCCATACCACCTTGAATCTTTTAACATTTTTAACCAGTAATATCAATATAAATAAATCCTTAAAACCATTTTGAAAACATGGATATTAATAAGAACAAATAATTAAAACATTTAAAACGATATTTTGGTTAAAGGGGTTTTACCAAAATTAGAGACACTTGAATACAATAATCGAGGAATAACATTTAGTCAGAACTTTATAATATCATGAGAATAAAAGGATTCATGATATAATACTCCAAAGGATAGTATATACACCATATAAGAGTGAATTGGTGCATAACAACAATGAACCCTCAATAGAAATGTCAAATGTGATGAAATCCCTTATAAAGAAGGTATCCTTAAATTAAGGAAAAATAAATCTCAAAAATATGCGTGACAAATATATATACACCCAATATAAGTGGATATTAAGTGTAAAACAATAAAAGTTCATTCACACATATTCAATGGATGACATATTCAATGACTACAAGTTGAACCCAAAGAAATCAAAATTGGGTTAAAAAGTTCCCTTGACAGCCTAACAACATCACATCAAAATGAGTTGATGAGAGATAAAAAGTGTATCTCATTACTTGGACATAAAATTTACATCAATAAGGATGTATGAGAACATATCCCAACATAAAAATATGTAAATTAAAATACCCAATAAAAGAAGTCTTTTAAAAAAGAGGAGGGTGAAAGGTTCCCTTACCGACTTGGGTATCTTTCAAAACATACACCCCGTGAAAGAAAGACAATAGGTCATTGATGTAAATACTCATAAACGAAGTATATTACACAAAGAGTAGAATAATGGGCAGTACATACACCACTCAATGGAATTTGTGGAAAATGTAGCATAAATCTCACGGGAATAAAAGTGAGATGAAAAATCCCTTACGAAAACTCGGCAGCCTAACGACGCCACATAAAACTTTCGAATATGGATTGATGAGATCAAATAGAGTATCCCATCATATTACAATAGAATTTACAGTAAGTGGAATATAAAAGAAAATCCCCCAACATTGCAAGGAGGAGTTTAAAAGAAGTGACATAAAGGAGAGTACTTAAAAAGAAAGAGAGAGGTTAGATCTCTTACGAAAGTTCGGCAGCCTAACGGCGCCACTCAAAACTTCCAAAATGGATTGATGAGAGAGAATATGGTCTCTCATCACATGAAAATAATAATTACAGTAAATTTAATATAAAATAACATCCCAATCATAAGAAAGATGAGCTTAAAATAAATGACATAAAAGAGTGTACTTAAAAAGAAAGAGAGTTGTAGGATCCCTTACCTCGGGTCCGACATGACTCGATCGTTCTTTAATCTCCTGAATAATAAACTTGAGTTAATTTATAATTCCATAAGAACCTTTTTAAAGTTCATTATTCCTTTTATATCACTTATTACCATGTTATAAACATTATTTAATCATTTAAGTTAATCATGTTTGTTTTGTCGATATTTGGTTCTTAAGTCGAAAGTGGACTTCTTACAATTACATGTTGTTCGTGTGGTCAAAGGTTCTTCATATCCAAAAATGACATTCCTGATTTGGATATCATATATATCATATATATCCAGCATATACATGTATTTATAAAATCACATAATCATTTAGAGGAAAGAAATGAAATGCACCGTTCATGGAGACGGTAAGCCGTACGTATGCATGAACGCTACTTTCATTTCTATGTCGTATTAATGGAATTAAAACTATATGAGAGGTATGTATATTATAATTCCAGAATTATATTAATCATTTAGATGTATCATACATCATATATATCCATTATATATATGTACTTATAATATTACATTACATTTGGGGATAAGAAATGAAATGCACCGTTCATGGAGACGGTAAGCCGTACGTACGCATGAATGCAACTTTCATTTCTATCTCATACTTTAATGGAAAGAAATAATAATGATATATAGTTAAATAATAATTCCAGTATAACGTCATATATAATAACATTAAATCCATCCTTTATACGTCCCACGCATGGCATTAACGAATCACATCACTTTGAGTGGGCGGTAGTCCGCACTTCCTAAAATGAAGATATCGCATATACCCATAATGGAAGCCATAAAGGTAAGAAACAAATGAAAAATAAAGAAGCATAAGTAAAACATAAACATATTATATTTCATATATAAAAATAGTGACATCATAATGGCCACCTTTGAAGGTGTTAAATGAGTATTGAACAATCATCGTTTCGGGAGGCACAATTTCGCCATCCACGGAAACCGTATGTTCTTTAACCATTTTATGTAGTTGTGTGAGAGTGTAGCTCGAATACATCTTATAACAAACATCCTAGTATATTGAATATACTGGTGTTGTTACAAAAGAAATAAATAAAAAGAGTTTAGGGGGGTTGGAGAAGCAAAATAAAACAAATGAACCTGAGAGAATGAAATATCTTTAAAAGTGTAACTCCTTTTGATTTGAGCCTAAAGGCTTCCTTTGAAAGGATTATGCCCAATGTTAATCCTCTAGGATGAGGAGAGGGATGTGTAGAGAGTAAATGGTCAGGGTTTTGCCGAGCCTAAGGCTTGAGGAGTGTGTGAAATGAGGTAGAGGTGGGGGCCTTTTATAAGAGGAGAGGAGGGGCACTTTTGGAAAGTAAAGAAATATTACTTTATTTGAAAATGTGTTTCGGTTTAAAAAGGTCCCACATTGATATAATTCGTGGATAAGGTAATAAGGCTTCGAAATCCACTCATCCAATATGTTTTGGACATGTGTAGTTCATATACTGTACATTATCTTTCCATTTTATTTAAATCATCAAATAATGATGTCATCGCTGCATCATTATTTTGTCATAAATAATTTAATTTATTTAATGTCTAAAAATTATAAAACAAATACTATGATGTAGGAAATCGTTTTATCTTTCCAATGAATATTTATAATCAAAACGATGACCTGTATAACCCCACTTAAAAATTGTTTTAGTAAAACATATCATGTTTGTGTCATTTTTACTTTTACATTAAATAAAAAGTTATTTATGTCATTTCCCAACCAAAATGTCTCCATGGGGTCCCCAAGTTGACCCATGGATTTTCTTGGTCGGCCATGACACAACCAATAAGGTTGGGACATGTGTTTAGGTCATTTCATATTATTAAAGCATTATTTATACCTTAAACTACACTAATTACCACTAATCACAATTAAGAACTTAATAAGTTACTATTCACCAAAAAATTATTATAATCTCATTGAACCACATTTTAATTCTTAATGACAACCATGTATGTTGGTTTTTTGAAATTCAAAACACAATGATGGAAAAAATTTCATTTAAACAGAAAATCAGCCTTTATAAGTACCACTTAGTGGTTTCACTATTCATCAAAAATTTAAGTTTTTCAGAAAATTACCAAAAATTCACCCGAAGCTATATTTGACATTACGAATTCAAAAATGAAGTCTATTTTACAAAATTCAAAACATATAAGTCACATTAATTAA
This sequence comes from Viscum album, assembly GCA_963277665.1. Classification (NCBI taxonomy): domain Eukaryota; kingdom Viridiplantae; phylum Streptophyta; class Magnoliopsida; order Santalales; family Viscaceae; genus Viscum; species Viscum album. The sequence continues at coordinate 5,251,671 of CAUJRU010000001.1, forward strand.
TTTAATAATTAATTCCCACTATCAGAGCCAATAGCGTATTTTTATGAAACAATAAGTATCAAAAGATTGACACTAGTTTAAGTCTGATTTCAAAGTGAAACTAATTCCAAAGACCACTATTGGATTTAATAGTAAAAATATTTTCTAATTTCACTTTAAAACCAATTCAAAAGATAATCTAATCATATAAATAAATTAGATTAAAAAGAGGTTTTGAATTAAAATACAACATTTTACACTTTTCATTAAAAAAAATGAACTTTATCGGAAAGATACCAAATATTTACACAAAGTAAATTTTGATGTCCTGATTCTTAAGAAGAGATTTATTTGGTCCAATAGAATGTATAATAGTGAACAAAACTATATTTAATGACGGTTCGCCATCAAAAGGCGATAAGTGAACCTTTAGTGAAAACTAGGGCATATATGCCTAAAATTGAATTCTTTCCGTATTTTAAGCCTCTATCCATTATTGGATAAATGTAAAAACATTTAAAAACATATATAATCATATTTTAGTTATTTCTATCCATTCCCGCCATTACAACGGCTACATGTTAACTACCATTTAAAATAATATTATTTTATTATTAGAGTGCAATGTAAGATTCCCAAGAAACACGTTGTTACGTGTTGGGAACGCCATCGAGCATAGCGTCCCCTTTAAAGTCATTTAAATTTTTTATTCACAAATATGGATAAATATGGAATGTCATATTCTTTATTTACCTGGGGTGTTACAGAATATATAAATGGATTGTAAACAACCATAATTTAATTTCTGTGGTCAATTTTTTTCTATATAACATTTGTGTTATTATATAATTGAACACCTTTCTCCATTTATTACATTATAATTCTTATTGAACCAATTTTTAATTTATGGATTATTTCTATGTTTTGATCTCTGTTATTGAAAATTATCATTAATATATGTGTTGGGAAACCTGTTATACGGTACTATCATTCATCCATATTACCCAAATGTATAGAAAACATTATTTAATGTTTATTATGGGATAAATTGGGAATTATTGGTTTTGTTGTTATTCCCAAACCATCTTGAGGAGTGATTGGTAGTCCATAATATTTAATTATAATAAAGCCATATGGTTTATTACAATATATGTAAGGTTCTATAACATGGTTCTTAGTAAAATTATATTCATCTAATCACGCATTTAAACATTAATCGAAACATGTTATAATCCAATAAACCATACATAACCTATGGTTAATATTTTTTTTATTAGTGATGTGGTGGTTAAGTTTATAAGCTATGAAAAAAGTGAATCAACATGAAATTCAAAATATATAAATATCGTATAATACTAACACATAAAAAGTCTTAATAAATAAATAAGTTTGTGAGAATGTTTTAGGAAAACCGTATTTTTAAACAAAATATTTTTGGAAATGTTATCTAAATTAGTTCCCTATATTCTATTCTCATAATCTATAATTTTTTTAAAAAACATATTTCCATTTGAAAACACTATTTTTATATGATATAATTGAGACATAAATAAAAATATATTATAGCAAGAGTATAATTTAAATCATGAGGTATTGAATGGTTTATAAATTTTCACCTTGAACCCATATAATTATAATAAAAATTATATAATAAAAATGTTCCCCAAGGAATAGGAAATTACATTCACATGTAAACTTGAGAACTAAAAAATGATGTATTTGTTTAGTGTAATTTTTTTTCAATATAAATTTACAAAAGATAATATAATTGGATCTCTCATTTCTTAATTAAACCCATTATTGTATGTTTTAAGAGTCGACTATGCCATACCCATGTGGTTTTAATCGACAATGTATAATGTTTTTGATCACCAAATAACTATATATTATCACAAGATTTACATTAATTGTAAAACACCTAATTCGAGCATATAATGGTTAATTAAATCATTGTACTATATAATACTTTTGTATATTGTTCATGGTGATAGTTTTTGTTAGGAATATTCTTTCATGCTTATAGAAAGAATGTTGGTTTATATAAGATAAAATGTATCTTTTAGAATGCCTTCTATTCACTATATATAATTGTCCTTTATTTGATAGTTTAGATGTTTATAGCCATGATATTTCATCTTATTGATATATATATATATCATGACTATGTCTGCCATGTAGTGATATATATTTTACAGTTATTAATCTAGAAGACTCATACACCCTAATAGGGAGGTTAATTAGAGTTAAAGTTTTTATATTTACAGAAGGTATTTTCCTTGCGTTAATAAGTATAATGTGATTAATACTATAAATCCATATAAATTAAATGATTAAAAAATAAAATTAATTTAAATGAAAATATGATTTTACATGGTTTACAGCATACTGTTAATCGAATTAGCATATATCGATAGTGTGTTGACATCCTAGTATGTAATAATATAAACTATAAATATTATAAGAGGTCTGTAAAATATTAATGCAAATAAAATTATAACATACACTTCGTGACCTATCATATAATACATCGTGTCAGGGGATTCCATGGATAAATGGTAAACGTAGGATTTATAATTTATTTTTAAACATATAGATTGAAATCCAAACTAGAGTGGGTGATATAATTCTTATTTTTTCTTGTACATAAATACTAGATCATTAGGAATGCATTTTTTTCACTATCCACAACATTGTCAAGAATATATTCTAGGATTGTTGTAGTAATAAACTCATTTCAATTGTTCATTTTTTTTACACTATTTTCTCTCAAAAAAACATATTTCCATTTTGTTTTTGTATGTAATATTCAATTATCATCGTACTCGTATTTAAATTTTATTTTTCAATGAATAATATTTTACACATTTGAATAAGGATATTATCTATATCACTATTGTGCAATACACCATTTAATGATCAATAATAGTCAAATTTGTTTACATAAATTATCATCCACGCATCTCTATAAGGTAGATGTTTTAGTTTTTGAGATTCATTAAATTAAAAGTCATATATTTTAATTATTAATATTATCATGCATGATGAAATACAGTGGGAAGAATTTATCTAACATGCCTGTCTTGATGTACATAGACCTTACATTTATTTTTTGGAATACTTAATACATTAAAAAAAATATATTCCCAAATACCATATTAGGTTTGTGTCTTTGGGAACTCGGTACTAAGTATTCTAACATGGTAAAATATTGTCAACATCACCCATAAAGATCTTCTCCTTTTTTTCATATATTAAACCTTTCTTTATATCCTGGAGAAAAGAAAACATAAAAAGGGTGAGCTCAAATTATCAATAAGGGTAAACCTGGATATCATAAATGAAACCATAATAATTTTAACATGGAAACATGATCATATAGTTAAAACATCAAAATCGTGAGTCATAAAATAAATCTCGGCAGTTCATAAGGTGTAGATCATAATGTAACATTAACCATAATAAAATAGCATTAGCATGAAACACAGAATTATGGTAATTAAATAATCACATAATATGATATCCATTGTAACCATGTTATTTCTTACATGATAATCATAGTGGAAAAGGTAGATTATAGACCCGGGTTTACATGATGTTCCAGCCATGTATTGTGGAACTAGATTTACATACCATTACAACCTTGTATTATTGCAACAGAATTAAATTCCATTATAATAATGTCTTTCTCATTAGATATAAATCTTTACCAAATGAATTTTAGGGAGATATATGTCACACCCATCTCATATAGAAATCATTCTTACATGTTCCACAGAACATAAATCATTCATTATAGCATAACCAAAGAAATAAAATGGTTTTTCTTAAATGTCATTCCAACATAAAATAATCCATCTAAAATAACATTAAATCAATAAATCATTAAAATCATAGTAATAATAGGGATATAAATATAACCCTATTTAATGAGTGAAATCATATATGGAAAATAATTCTGGGAAAACACTAGGTATATATTCATGAGAAAAGTATCCTTTCTTTTTAAAAAATAGTTTATTTTCATAAAATTCCACATAGTTTTAAATGAAAATATTTTAGTTTAATATAATCATGATATATTTTAGGGTAATCTTTATTGAAATAATTTATCATGAAACCGTAAAAATCAATTCATGTTGTATACGTTAAAAAAAATTAATCTCGTACTTTTTCCAGATAAGTCAAAAAGTACCTTGTTTGGTAAACGTATAAAGGATTCCTTCCAAACCTTATAGTAAAGGTCAAAATGGTTAAAAATTAATTTAAACATACAATGATGTGTAATAAAATTTTTATGATAATATTCTTACCCCTAGTAAATACTTATGTATACACAATCTCGGATAAAAACAAGATTTGAAAAGTTATCCCATACCAATTTATAATCAGTTGAATCATATGATTCATATAATAAATAAAATTATATGAATATTTAAAAATCATAACAACAGTAATGATAATATTAAACACATTAATGGGTAACACAAACACCACACAAAATAACTTGATGTTGTATATGGCATATGTCCCACAGAAATAATAGTGAGACAAAATAATCTCTGACCTTTGCTCTGATTTCTTCCATATGTTTCTAAAAGTACTGCAGAGTGGATTTAGATATATTATGTACTTGAATCATAACCATAATAATAATTATGTTATCATATATGATTTACTTATGTCTTTATATTATCCATTCATTTGTCAATTCCATGTCAATGAAACGTTTTCAGTAATAATCGTTTTATTTATCTTATCAGTTTGGACTTGTTATTCTATATATTGTTACATAGATAAATTTTTATGTTAAATAATGTAAAACATAATTTACATATAATATACATTCAGTATATATATATATAATAATTTTATAAATGAATTGAATACACTGTTCATGGAGACGGTATGTTGTACGTATGCTAGAATGTTGTTTTCTTTTTCTTTATTGAATTGAATGGAAGTAATTAAAGGCAACATATATATATACACATAATTCCAGTATAATTATTACGTAATATATTTCATGATTAATAATTATATAAACATTATAATATTTATTTAATGGTTAATGTGGAAAATGAATCACATCACGTCGTGGAGATGGTAAGTTGTACTTACTCATTAGGGATGATATTGTTCCCATAATTGTTGAATAGTATTGAAGTTAACGGTTTATTGTATCTAAAAGTAAAATCCTTTTATAATAATCATATATAGTTATTATTTCAACCATTATACCCATCCATGTAATGTGGTGGAGAAAAACTGATTGCACCACAACGTGGGGATGGTAATCTGTAGGCACACACGTGCGGTGGTTTCATTATTAGTAGGATGTATAGAAGATGTAATAGTGTTGTGTAATATTTATAATGAAATATAAGTATTTTATTGATTCTTATGTTATTACTTTATAATGGGGCATTTAATAAAGTGAATGTCAGAGAAGAAATAATTTTGATAGAATTGGAAGAAGAGATTACCCCTTCCTCGATAGGCCTGCTTTAAATTTCTACATAGAGAACTATAGTTGGTATATAGAGAATACCTTCACCTCTAGAATATAAGTAGGGATGTTTATAAGAGAAATCTGTAGGGTTTTCTTGATATTGAAGGCTCAAACTGGAGTGAAGTGGAGAGGGAGGAGGTTCCCTTTTATAAGAGAGGATAGGGGCACATTAGGAAACTCTCAAAATATTAATTTATTATAAATTAAATTTTGATTAAATATTGTCCAAAACCCAATAAATTAATATATAGGATTATTTTGGTTCGAATACGCATCATCAAATATTTATTAGATTAGTTTTGAATATTTTTTATCCTTATCTTTTTGGTTTTAACATTATTTTATCCTTTTTAATATTAGAGTGATATCATATAATTTACACATTGTGGGTTAATTTAATTACCATATCATTAAAAAATACCAAAAGCATGACATTTATGAAATATTTGGAATTGTCTTGACCATTTTTCCGAATCATATATTTTTAGGAACTAAATATAATTTAATATACAAATTAAATTTTTAAGTTATGAATTATATAAATTTTGGACACTATTCATACTTAACTTTTTTAATAATTCATAAAAACCTGATTACATCGACCCAAAGGCATTAAATAAAATATATTATGTCAATAAATTCCATAAAATTCAGGTATTACATTAAAAATAAAATCACAATAATTTTAATATTTATAATATCATTTATTTGAATCCATTATTAATGAACCAATCACTGCATCACCATTGTGCCATAATTAAATTTACTTATTTAATTTCTAATAAATATAAATTAAATATAATGATATAGGAAATTTATTTAAATTTGTAATGACTTTATATTCGAAGATATTTATTATATAACCCCATATGAAAACTTGTTTTAGTGAAAGATACTTTTTTCTGTTATATTTTTCATTACATTTTATTAATTCTTATAAGATATTATTTTCACAAATAGGTTTCTCAATGGGGTCCAAAAACTACCCAAGGATGATCATGGTCAAATATATCTTGTAACACCTCAACAAAAAATTCCTAGAGTTCATTCATTATTTTATTAAATTGGCATGATATCAAGTAATCAAGTCCCGAAGGACCGATCAGTATAATAGTATTGGAAAATAGATTACATCAATGAATTTCACATTAAAATTTCAATCATAAAATATATATAGATAGTTCTTTTTGGACTCCATTATTCCATTAGCTTAACCCTGCATCTCAAACATAAAACACTTCTTGGAATCTTAAGATAAATAAAACCTAATGAGTGAGCTCAGATGCTCAGTAAGGGTAAAAAAATTTAGAGGAATCTATAAACGTTTAAGGCAATATGTATAACAAAATCAGTATCCTTTTAAACATAAATTCGAACATAATATGGAAAAAATAAATAAATAAATGTTATTTTCCTTTTCACATGTATATTCTACTAGTAGAATAATCACATGTAATAAGTAATTTCATAGTGTGGGTATGTATAGTACCGGACATTAATTTCTGTGTCAAGGCCTTGTGCCAGGACCTAGGGGATAACTGTAACTTGACACAAACCTGGAGAGCCTCTGTAAGCGGAATCCATCCCGGAGAGCCTCTGTAACCGAACACCAGCCTGGAGAGCCTCTGTAACTTGACTCCATCTCGAAGATCCTCTGTAACTGGACTCCAACCCAGAGGGTCTACTATAAGCAGACCCTATCCCGGAGGGATTATTTTTACCGATCCCCATCCCGGAATATACTAGTCTAATACATTCATCTTTAGAAAAAGTTTAGACATAACATAAACACTCGTATTAAAACTAGAATACGAAATGTCAATTACATTAACCATAAACCATGAATGGTATAAAAATAACACATCCACAGTAAAATATATCACAAAACATTCAATAAAATTTGGAAGATTTTTATCATAATCAATCAACTACAATCATGTTTAAAATACATCAATGGATGTTGACATAAATGAAAATGATTTGTAAAACTCTTGGTGAGAAAAATCCCTTTTTCATGAAAAAATTTAAAAGTCACAAATTTATAAATTATGTAATTTAAAAGAGATTTTTGAATCAAAGTGTCCCATATAAAATTAAACATTTGAAAAGAATTATCATTTCAAAACATTCATGTCCATATAAATAAATCCATAAAATCATTTGGAAAACATGGACATTAATTAAAAGGATATAGAATGATAAATCATTAAAATATTTAATATGATGATATAGTAAAATAGACCCTCCCATAAAATCCTAAAATATTCATTTTGAAAACATTTTGATGGAATATGGGTATCACAGATAAATATTTCCTAGTAAATACTTACAAATAATCAATCTTAGATAATAATGAGATTGAAGAAATAACCCTTACCAATTTGGTAACTTTCGAAACATACACCCCATGAAAAAAGTATCATACAATGAAGATTTAAATACACATATATTAAATTGTTTAACACAAATAATATATTTATGGGGTTTACGTACACCACACAAAAAGAAATAGTGGCAATATAACAAGAATCTCACGTGAATAAGGAGTGAGATGAAAAACCCTTACCTTGTAATTTTCCTTAGTCGAGGGTATGTTAACCTCCTGTATAATAGTTAAATAATTGTTATTAAATTATACAAGAACCATATAAGTAATAATGATATCATATATGATATTATAATAATGTTTTGTTAATATTATTTTACTATTATCGTCATTTAGGGAGTTAACTAATTCATTTCCTTTATATACTTTGTTACATGAGTCGTGTTTGTTAGGTATGGGATGCTTATTATTCATATCCAGTATGATATCAAGTCTTTAAACATTATTTTTAATCATCAAATGAAAATTATTCGTGAATGGTTACGATGGTGAATGAATCTTATCGCGTTCGTGGAGACGGTAATTGGTATGTACGCACGTATGGTGACCTGTCATTCATTGGATGGATAGAATAATGAATATGATTGTAACATATTTATAATAAAATCACAGTATATAGAATATACTGGATTAATTGTTTTACAATGGAAACAACAAAGAAATAGGACGTGGAAGAAGAAAAGAACATGAAAGAGGTGATGAAATATTTACCACTTCATTCGGTTCTTCTTTTAGATTTGATCAAAAGGGATCCATATGTTAGATTTATAACCAATGGAAGGCCTCAATACTGGAAAAGATGGTTATACCAAAGGTTATATGCCATTGGTATACGCTGGAATGCCATTGGTATAGCCTATTCCAACAGTTTTCCCAACAGTAGCATAGTAAGCCGTGAGGAAAGCCTTGTACAAATAGTTTGATCTAAACTTTTGGTATAACCCACTATATTTATTGATATACCAATGGTTTTAGGCTAACCATTGTTATATGTTTGAATAACATTTTTACCAACAGTTTCCAAAAAACTGTTGTTATATATTGAATACTAAACACTATACCAATGGTTTTAAAACTGTTGGTATAGTTTTTAAATTTTTCTCAAGGTATACCAACCGTTTAAAACCATTGGTATTGAGTTCTTCCAGAACATTTATAACAACAGTTTAAAACCATTGGTATTGTGTTTTTCCAGAACTGTTGTGCAGTTACCCTCCAGTCGCCCCTCCATTATACACCTGCATAAAAAATATCACCAAAACCACATAAAAACTTAAAACAGCGTAAAAATCACGTAAAATAGCACAAAAAATCATAAAATCATCCAAATATTCTAACCATGTTATTTACTACAATTATATATTTCAATCTACATATATAAAAATTCATCTAGTAGATTTAATAACAGTTTCAATAACTCAAACATTATTTACACCCATTTCAATTATCAAATGACTAATACTCTTCTAGTAGTAATTCACCTCACCCCTGCACAACCCCCCATCCAGCACATCCCCCCACCACCACATAAAATTATAATTGGCAGAATAGTCTTAGAAATACTTATTAGAGTTGAATAAGAGTTTGAAATTGGCTCAAATCTGTTTTTTTTTCTGATTCTAGATTTGGGTATGTAATGATTTGTGATGCATTTTGCATTAAACTTGTATTTTTTATAATATATGGTGAAATGGTATTTTATTAGGAGACTCGTCGCTTATGCCCCCATGGGTGATACTACCCAACTCATTAAAAAGAATTTGAGACTATCATTGATGAGTGTAAATTTCAGTTGTTGTTTTCACATAAAATGATGTCATTTTGAAACAGAAGAGAGACACATTGAGTGGTGCCAGCCACACTGCACCTCGGATTTAGGCGAGGTTGACTCATACAGGTCACAAATGACCCATGGATCATTTTCCTGAAGTACCAACACAATCCGAATGTGTTTGGTCAGTTTTTTGTATGCCCGTTGTTTTTACTTAAAAGAGTATCCATTTTATGTTGGAACCACTTTGTGTATAGGTTTGTATTTGTTGTCAATAGTTGTCAATGGAATACCAAATTGAATGAGATCAAGAAGTACTCCAATAAAATGGAGGAATGTAAGATCAGAATGTTGGAGATCATGAAGTACTCCGATGAAGTAGTGGAGTAGTGATTCAGACGATTGTTGTGCAGATCGTAAGTTCAAAGAACATGTGTCAAATGTGATACATTGTTTACAACAATAAATAATGTGAGGATTAATCCATACAAGAATGATTAAAGCAGGATGGTGTTTTTTGGATGAAGACCATGAAATTCCTCTTTATTGCATAAGAACCATGGGCTTTGATGAAGACCATGAAATTCCTCATTATTGCATGAGAACAATGGGTTTTGATGACGACCATGCAATACCACATTATTGCATAAGAAGAATGGGTTTTGATGAAGACTATGCAATTACTCATGATTGCTTGAGAACCATTCTAGAGACTTCTTGACGGATTGAGTCACATGGTTTGCATGAAGTTGATCATGACGGTTGATGAAGGAGGCAATGTGCCAATGTGTTCACTTATGAAATGGCCATGCACATCACATTTTCATAGAAGATGATGGTACTAAAGTTGTTCCTTCAGAGAATACATATCAAAATAGTGGAGTTTGTGATAAAAGCAAAAGAGTTGCTGAAGGATACAGATCACCAAGAATAAGTTTTGTTGAGGTGATCGTGCTTGTCAAAAAAGAAAACAAACGACATACAAATTTGTTGAAAAAGGAGATAAAATGGTGAAATATCGAGTTCAAGAGTTGTGGTCAATGATATATGTTTGATTCATGAACATCTACAGAGGAATGGATGATCTGGAGGCAGTAAAAAAAGAGAAGATACAAGGTGGCACCGTTTTCCAGTGTTTGCCAAATTTTAGGGCCTCAAAATCAACAAATGAAGAAGAGTGATTTTGGAAAATGGAATTGCGCTCCATACTCTTAGAGGATAAGAAACTTGCGCGCCATATGTTTATGAAGATCAGAGCATCAAAATATGGAAAAGGGATAGAGGTCGCGCAAGTTTTGGTGAAGTCGCGCAGGTGAATTATGTACCGGGAAGAGACTTGCGCGCCGATGCCTTGAATGCATTATAACTTGCACGCCTATAGTTTTTCGAGATCAGAAGATCCAAATTTGTCAAAGGCAAGATGTTCGCGCAAGTTTGGATGTTGATCGCGCAAGTGCCTAGCAGGGGTCGAGACTTGCGCACCGATGGATGACATGCGTGCCGCCGCGCAGGGGGTCCAGTTTGCCTATAAATACTGGACCACCCCTCCTCATTTCTTACGGAGCTCAAGACATTGAGATTGTTCGAGATCTCGTCACGCAGGTGGTTGAACCGCGCAAGTGGTAGTTGGGTCCCGCAAGTAGAGGTTGCGCGCCGACTGATGGTTGAGCGCCCTAGGTGATTTGGGCAAGGAAGGAAGTGAGTCGCGCAGGTTTGAAGTTCAAGACGGCAGAGTCGCGCAGGTGCTTTGGAGACACTTGCGCGCCAGGTTATGCTTGGGCGCCTAAGACTTGCACGCTAGATGGATACTTGCACGCTGGGCTTGAAAAGGATATCCAAATATTGTTAAAGCACGCCCGCCTTTCTGGAGCTGCACAAGAGCTAAAGATTTCCTGATACATTCGGTGCAAAGCAAGATTGAAGAAGAAATCTAAATGATACATTAAGATTCTCATGCATACATGGTGAATTGATTCTGACAAATGCCGAGTAAGCTGAACATCACTTATTGAGCAATCACATAAGTGATTGGGATTCAGGAAAACGAAGACAAGGGGATCTAGTGCATTCAGTCATTGCACTAAAGAAGAAAGATTGAACTATAAAGAGCATCAACTCTGAAAACTGATGCATGAAAAGTCTCATTCTGAACAGGAGACGAAGAACTTTAATGCACACCTATTGAAGGGACCTTCACGTCTATAAACTGAGTGAGACTTCACCTAGGTCAGTGAGCCAGGGGGAGTCAACGGGAGTGACCCGAGGGACGCAGTGAGATATCCCTGAACAATTGTAAAGGCAGTGAGCCTGGGACAGAGTGTATGTACCCGAACATTTGTAATACGCAGCTAGTGAAGCATAGTGGATTTAGGTACGACCGACAACCTGTCAGCGTATGCTCCTTGGACGTAGCCCGTAGTGGTGAACCAAGTAAAAATAGCTGTGTTATCTCTCTGCATGTGAATGATTAATTGCTGTTCATATCCATCATACAGGTTTAAGTAGTTCCTTCCAACGTGGGAACAAGATCCACAACTAAAAGAATAAAAAGTTGTCACCCTGATTCACCCCTCCCCTCTCAGGGTGTCCTGGGGTCCTACAAGTGGTATCAGAGGGAAAGGTTCATGTATGTTGGATATTCTCCAGTAATTCTATTGAAAGGGGATTTGAGTTTCTTTCCTAAAGTCAACAATGAAGAGAATTCTTGATGAAGTTTTGGAGGAGACGTCTACATCTAGCAAGACCATGACAAACAGGAAAAAGAAAGAGAAAAAGCAGCTAAAGAAGTCACTCGTATCCAAAGAAGATGAAATGTCTTGTTCTCCATGCCATTCCAAAAATGAAGAAACATCAGGAAAGGAATGTATCGAGAAGGTGACTCAGAATTATTCCAGAGGAAAGGATGACACCCCTAATTCAAGCTTTCAGGAAAAACTCAGAACATATCTGCATGATATTCCAAAAGAAAGGGTTGCTATTATTTGTAGCCTATTCCAATCTATGCAGGTTGAGATAAATCGACTTTAAAGGGAAGCGGACAATATGGAAAAGGGTCTGGAAGGAAAAATTATGGAAAGTATGAAGCTCACCAAATAGGTGAAAGCCCTTGAAGAAAAAGGTGAAGTCAGCAATACTCTGGAAGAACAGATCGATGCACTTGAAGCTGAGCTGAAGAAGAACAATGAAGTCAACAATTTTTGTCTGGAAGAAACTTCCATTAAATTCAGGGAACTTGACTCTTTGTTACAAAACAAAGTTAATATGCATGAAGATGAGGTTGAAAGGTTGAAGAAGAATTGTGAAGAGAAGATGATCACGATTGAACATTAGAAGATCATCCTCAATATTGTGGGTCAAAAATTGGAAGCTCAATTGACCAAGATTGAGAACACAAATATTGAGACTTCACAAAAGAATGAAATGAGTGATGTGTGCACTCAATGTTCGTTGGAGGAGTCTAAAGCTAAAATGCCTCCAACATGTGACTAGAAGATTATGACAACTCTTGATTATACACATCAAGAATCAGTTGCCGCCAGTAATCAATGCTCAATGGAGGATTCTAATGTCAAAACACCTCCAACATGTGATAATAAGATCATGACTTCGCTCATTGATCTATCACATGCAACAGAGAAAGTGAAGGTACCATCCAGACCATCTTGCACTCATGTTTCTAAATACACTCCGACCATCAGTGCTGGTGGGAAGAAAAGCTCTAAACAAGTATGGAGGAGGATCAGTGAGAAGAAGAAACCTACCACCATGGCTAGGGTGGATGGGAAGAAAAAGGAGGAAGCGGGTTCCTCAAATAGAGCACAAAATATTGAGCAGATGGCCCAACAACTTAATACAGAAGACACAAAGAAGAAAAGATTTGTGGGTCAATGTTGGTGCTGCAACAGATTTGGGCACTGTGCACTGGATTGTCTTTATAATCCCTTACATGGAAAAGCACAGAGAATGCCTATATCAATGAGATGGAATCCAGAGAAAAAGAAGCAACATCAGCAGGTCCAGAAGCATCTGTTTACTGCAAACAGATTTGGAATTCTTGATTACATCTGTGATGTATGCAACGGCAGCGGTCACAATGCAGGCACATGTCCATATCAACATGCTTTCGCTGTTTAAAAGAAAATAAGACCTCTGATGCCATCAAATAATGAAGTAGCTACCTTGGGGAGAAATCAGAAGAATGTTGTGAACACACATTTCCCCAAGAAGATATCAAGTAGGGAAGATGAGAAGACACGGGATTTTGGATCCATGAAATTGAAGGGTCATTCATTCAAAAGGAACACTACGTGGGATGAATCTCGGATGAACCCATGTGGAAGACCTAAACCAGCTGCAAAAGTTCCAAATGTCATATTGGTCATCTGGACAGAAGATTTAAAAAGAATAAGGAAACTTGAAGATGAGAAGGCTATGGCTGGTGACAAAGGAAAAGGAAAACTTTCACATGATGAAGACACAATACAGGAGATATTGCAAACACAGAGAAACACACGTGTCAAAGAAGTTCTGTATGAGAGATGCAAGAAATCTGGTCACATTGCAAAAGTTTGCCTAACCTTAATACCAGAACAAGAAGCGGTCCTTAAGAGGAGTAAGAATGTATCATTCATGATGGCTGCTAAGCAGAACAATTCTCCACACAAAGTAGAAGAGAATGTGAACAGAGTCATGCCACACCGAAAGATGTCAGAACATATGTTCAAATGTGCAAGCATGAAGACTGGAGTGAACAGAGGAACATGGTTGAGAAAAGAACCTCAACCAAGCAAGTCTTCTTGATGAAGCAAGAAGGAACCACCTTATTCCTGTAATCATTTGTGTATTGTATTTGTGCAAATAATGCAGGGAATTGAAGGTGAAGCATGCATTCAGGGGGAGAACCTGAGATGTAGTGAATGCTGTCAACTATTGATATCCAAGCTGAAGAAGTTTCCATCCTTGGAAGATTATTCAATTGATATTCAAAAATTATGATGATGAAGGATCACCCTTGATGAAGATGATGAGGAGTGTTTCCCATGAGGGGGAGAAGAATGAAGAAGCTTCCATAATCACTGTTTCAATCAATATCAACTCCAGCTGGACTCAAAAGCAGTTACTCTTTGAATTTCTTTAAAAACACGCCAATGGAGAAGGTATGTCATTTCTCAATCACTATCCCTTGGTTACTCAGATCAAATATTATTTTACAAAGGGGGAGTAACTGAATTGATCAGTGGCAGAAAGAGAATGTAAGTGTCCCAAGGTCACTTATCCTGCCGATTTCACTTGAATGTTTTTGATCTATTTGCTGATGTGAGTGAAGGAGTTTCAGGTTGATTATTCTCTATCATTGTTGATCTTCTTATACCTAGAATTAACGTGGTAAACCCTTGAAGACAAGATACATGAGTTATCATCTCATGATTGGTATCATGATCTGTGGATAATGGACAACCTTGTTGACTTAATCAAAACCTCTTGTTTTCTACATCGAGCATTGCTCAAGTAGACTTAGAGTGAAATGGTTAATGAAACATTGATTAAGTTTGGATTGATACACTCCCTACCATGTGATTTGTATTTCTTGTCAATAAGGGGGAGAGAAAGTGAAATGAACGTTTGAAAAGAAAAGTTGATTGAATAGAAGATTCTCATTTTGACATTGACAAATTCATTTCAGAAGAAGTATAAGGTATTGACAACAAAATACAAAGGGGGAGATTGTTAGAACCAATTTGTGTATAGGTTTGTATTTTTTGTCAATAGTTGTCAATGGAATACCAAAATGAATAAGATCAAGAAGTACTCCAATAAAATGGAGGAATGGAAGCTCACAATGTTGGAGATCATGAAGTACTCCGATGAAGTAGTGGAGTAGTGATTCAGACGATTGTTGTGCTGATCGTAAGTTCAAAGAACATGTGTCAAAGGTGATACATTGTTTACAACAATGAAGAATGTGAGGAGTAATCCATCCAAGAATGATTAAAGCAGGATGGTGTTTTTTGGATGAAGACCATGAAATTGCTCCTTATTGCATAAGAACCATGGGATTTGATGAAGACCATACAATTCCTCATTATTGCATGAGAACAATGGGTTTTGATGACGACCATGCAATACCTCATTATTTCATAAGAACAATGGGTTTTGATAAAGACAATGCAATTACTCATGATTGCTTGAGAACCATGCTAGAGACTTCTTGACTGATTGAGTCACATGGTCTGCATGAAGTTGATCATGACGGTTGATGAAGGAGGCAATGTGCCAATGAGTTCACTTATGAAATGACCATGCACATCACATTTTCATAGAAGATGATGGTACTAAATTTGTTCCTTCAGAGAATACATATCACAATAGTGGATTTTGTGATAAAAGCAAAAGAGTTTCTGAAGGATACAGATCACCAAGAAGAAGTGTTGTTGAGGTGATCGTTCTTGTCGTCAAAGCAAACAAACGATATACAAATTTGTTGAAAAAGGAGATACAATGGTGACATGTCGAGTTCAAGAGTTGTGGTCAACGATCTATGTTTGATTCATGAACATCGATAGAGGAATGGATGATCTGCAGGCGGTACAAAAGAGCAGATACAAGGTGGCGCCGTTTTCCAGTGTTTGCCAAATTTCATGGCCTCAAAATCAACAAATGAAGAAGTGTGATTTTGGAAAAGGGAATTGCGTGCCATACTGTTGGAGGATAGGAAACTTGCGCGCCATATGTTTTTGAAGATCAGAGCATCAAAATATGGAAAAGGGATAGGGGTCGCGCAAGTTTTGGTGAAGTCGCGCAGGTGAATTATGTGCCGGGAAGAGACTTGCACGCCGACGCCTTGAATGCATTATTACTTGAGTGCCTATAGTTTTTAGAGATCAGAAGATCCAAATTTGTCAAAGGCAAGATGTTCACGCAAGTTTGGATGTTGATCGCGCAAGTGCCTAGCAGGGGCCGAGACTTGCGCGCCGATGGATGACTTGCGCGCCGCCGCGCAGGGGGTCCAGTTTGCCTATAAATACTGGACCACCCCTCCTCATTTCTTACGGAGCTCAAGACTTTGAGATTGTTCGAGCTCTCGTCGCGCAGGTGGTTGAACCGCTCAAGTGGTAGTTGGGTCGCGCAAGTAGAGGTTGTGCGCCGACTGATTGTTGAGCGCCCCAGGTGATTTGGGCATGGAAGGAAGTGAGTCGCGCAGGTTTGAAGATCAAGAAGGCAGAGTCGCGCAGGTGCTTTGGAGACACTTGCGCACCAGGATATGCTTGCGCGCCTAAGACTTGCGCGCCAGATGGAGACTTGCGAGCCGGGCTTGAAAAGGAGATCCAAATATTGTTAAAGCACGCCCGCCTTTCTGGAGCTGCACAAGAGCTAATAATTTCATGATACTTTCGGTGCAAAGCAAGATTGAAGAAGAAATCTAAATGATACATGCATGATCTCATGCATACATGGTGAATTGATTCTGACGAATGCCGAGTAAGCTGAACATCATTTATTGAGAAATCACATAAGTGATTGTGATTCAGGCAAACAAAGACAAGGGGATCTAGTGCATTCAGTCACTGCACTAAAGAAGAAAGATTGAACTATAAAGAGCATCAACTCTGAAACCTGATGCAAGAAAAGTCTCATGCTGAACAGGAGACGAAGAACTTCAATGCACACCTATTGAAGAGAACTTCACTTCTATAAACTGAGTGAGACATCACCTAGGGCAGTGAGCCAAGGGGAGTCAATGGGAGTGACCCGAGGGACGCAGAGAGCTATCCCTGAACAATTGTAAAGGTAGTGAGCCTGGGACAGAGTGTCTATACCCGAACATTTGTAATCCGCAGCTAGTGAAGCATAGTGGATTTAGGTACGACCGACAACCTTTCGGTGTATGCTCCTTGGATGTAGCCCTTAGTGGTGAAACAATAAAAATAGCTGTGTTATCTCTCTGCATGTGAATGTTTAATTGCTGTTCATATCCATCATACAGGTTTATGTTGTTCCTACCAACGTGGGAACAAGATTCACAACTAATAGAAGAATAGGTTGTCACCCTGATTCACCCCTCCCTTCTCAGGGTGTCCCGGGGTCCTACATTTTAAACAATAGAATGACACTTTCAGTGGTATCAGCCACACGATGCCTCATATTGGGTTGGGTTTAATATTACACTTCCAAAATAACCCATGGAACCTTTCCCTAATGTATCAACAAAATCCGAATGCATTTGGTCTATTTTCGGTATGTCAGTTGTTGTTTTCACTTAAACTGTTGTCCATTTCAAAGAAAAGTGAGACACTTTGAGTGGTTTCGGCAACAACGCACCTTGGATTGAGGTGGGGTTGACTCTTAGACATCAAAAATGACCCATGGATCATTTTCCTAGAGTTTCAATAGAATCCTAATGCATTTGGTCAGTTTTATGTATGTTAGTTTTTGTTTTCACTTAAAATAATGTCCATTTTAATCAAAAGAGAGTCATTTTGAGTAGTGTCGGCCACACTGCGCCTTTAAATGAGTCTAGGTTGACTCTTAAATGTCACAAAATACCCATGGATCATGGTCCAAATATATCAACACAATCCGAAAGCGTTTGGACAGTTTTAAGTATGCGAGTTATATTTTTCACATAAAATCTGGTCCATTTCAAACAAAAGAGAATTGCATTGAGTGGTATCGGCCACACTGGCCCTCATATTGTGGCGGGGATGACTCTTACACGTCACATGTGACCCATGAATCGTTTTCCTAAAGTTTCAATAGAATCCGAATGCCTTTGTTTGGTTTTCTGTATGTCAGTTGTTGTATTCACTCAAAATGGTGTCTTTTTGAATCAAAATAGAGACACTTTGAGTGGTGTTGGACACAATGCACCTAGGATTGAGGCAAGGTTGACTCATTCACATAAAAAATGAACCATGGATTGTTTTTCTAAAATATAAACAAAATCTGAATGTGTTTGGTCTGTTTTCTTTTTGTCAAATTTTTACTTAAAAGCGTATCCATTTTAAACAATAGAAAGACACTTTGAGTGGTCCCGGCCTCACCACCCCTTGGAATGAGTCGGGTCTCACTCATACACATCACATATGACCCATGGATCATTTTAATAACGTTTCAAAAGAATCTGAATGCGTTCGGTCGGGATTCGGTATGTCGGTTGTTGTTTTCACTGAAAACCCCGTCCATTTCTAATAAAAGTGAGACACTTTAAGTGAAACTGGCCACACTGTTCCTCATATTGAGGTGGGGTTAACTCGTACACATCACATATGACCCATGGATCATTTTACTTAATTTTTAATAGAATTAAAATGCCTTTGTTTGGTTTTCCGTATTGTCAGTTGTTATATTCACTTAAAATGATGTCCTTTTGAAACAAAAGAGAGACACTTTGAGTTGTTCCGGCCAGACCGTGCCTCATATTGAGGAAGTGTTGAATTTTACACGTTACAAATGACCCATGGATCATTTTCATAAAATACCAACACAATCCGAATGCATTTGGTCAGTTTTATGTATGCCGATTGTTGTTTTCACTGAAAATAATGTCCATTTCAAACATATGAGAAACACATTGAGTGTTGTTGGCCACACCAGCCCTCATATTGAGGGGGGTGGGTTGACTTGAACACATCAAATATGACCCATGGATCATTTTAATATAGTTTCAACAGAATCTGAATGCATTTGTATTGTTTTCCGTATGTCAGTTGTTGTTTTCACTTACAATGATGTCCAATTGAAACAAAATAGAGTCATTTTGAGTGGTTTCATCCACACTGAGCCTCAAATTGAGGTGGGGTTGACTCTTACAGGTCACAAATGAACCACGAATCGTTTTGCTAAAATATAAACACAACACAAATGCGTTTTGTTGGTTTTAAGTATGACGGTTTTTGATTTCACATAAAATTTTGTCCATTTCAAACAAAGAGAAACACTTTAAGGGGTTCCAGCAACACCAGCTCCCGGATTGAGGTGGGGATGACTTTTTCACATCACATATTACCCATGAATCATTTTCCTAATGTTTCAAAAGAATCCAACTTCCTTTGGTCAGTTTTTAGTATGTTAGTTGTTGTATTCACTTAAAATGATGTCCTTTTGAAACAAAAGATAGAAACTTTGAGTGCTGTCGGCCACACCGCGCCTCAGATAGAGTTGGGGTTGACTCGTACACGTCACAAATGAAACATGGATCTTTTTACAAATGTATCAACATAATAAGAATGTGTTTGGTTTTCCGTATGTTGGTTTTTTTACTTAAAAGCGTATCCATTATAAATATAAGAAAGAAACGTTGAGTGGTACCGGCTACACCATCCCTCTGATTTAAGAGAGGTTGACTCGTACACATCACATATGATCCATCGATATTTTTACTAAAGTTTCAATAGAATCTGAATGCGTTTGGTCCATTTTCCATATGCCAGTTGTTGTTTTCACTAAAAACCTGTACATTTCAAATAAAAGTTAGACACTTTGAGTGATCCCGGCCACACCATGCCTTAGATTGAGGAAAGGTTGACTCTTACACGTCACATATGACCCATGTATCTTTTTCCTAATGTTTGAACAGAATTAGAATGATTTTTGTTGGTTTCCCTCACTGTCAGTTGTTGTATTCACTTAAAATGATGTCCTTTTGAAATAAAAGAGAAACAATTTGAGTGGTGCTAGCCACACCGCATCTCTGATTGAGGTGTGGTTGACTCGTACACATCACAAATGACCTATGGATCATTTTACTAAAATATTAACATAATAAGATTGTGTTTTTTCGGATTTGTGTGTGTCAGTTGTTGTTTTCACTTAAAATGTTGTCCATTTCAAACAAAATAGAAACACTTTTAGTGGTGTCGGCGACACCGACCCTCAGATTGAGGTGGGTTTGACTCATACATGTCAAATATGACCCATGGATCATTTTCCAAATGTCCCAATAGAATTCGAATGCCTTTGGTCAGTTTTATGTTTGTCAGTTGTTGTATTTACCTAAAATGATTTTCGTTTAAAACAAATAGAGAAACACTTTGAGTGGTGTCGGCTACACCGCTCCTCGGATTGAGGTGGGGATGACTCGTACACTTCAAAAATGACCCATGGATCGTTTTCATAAATTATCAACACAATTAGAATGCGTTTGGTCAGTTTTCCATATTCCAATTGTTTTTACTTAAAAGCGTATCAATTTTCAACAAAAGAAATACACTTTTATTGGTACCGGCAACAACATGCCTCAAATTGTGGCGGGGTTGACTCATACACATCACAAATGACCCATAGATACATGAACTAAAGTATCAACAGAATCCGAAAGAGTTTGATTAGTTTTCTGTATTCCAGTTGTAGTTTTTCACTTAAAATGCTTCCATTTCAAGTAAATGTGAGACAATTTGAGTGGTGTCGGCCACACCACGCCTTGAATTGAGGTGAGGTTAACTCGTACATGTCAAAAATGACCCATATATCTTTGTGTTAGAGTATAAACACAATCCAAATTCGTTTGGTTGGTTTTCCGTGTGCCAGTTCTTTTTTTCATTTAAAATCATGTCCATTTAAAATAAAAGTGAGAAATTTCAAGTGGTGTCGCACACACCGCCCCTCAGATTGAGGTGGGGTTGACTCTTACACATCACATATGACCCATTGATCATTTTACTAATGTTTCAACAGAATTAAAATGAATTTGGATAGTTTTCCATATGCCAGTTGTTGGTTTCACATAAAATCATGTCCATTTTAAATAATAATGAGACAATTCGAGTGATACCGGCCACATCATGCATCAGATTGAGGCGGGGATGGCTCATATACATCACATATGACCCATATATTCTTTTCCAAAAGTATCAACAAAATATGAATGTATTTGGTGGGTTATCTGTATGTTATTTGTTGTTTTCACTTAAATTGTTGTCCATTTCAAAGAAAAGTGAGACAATTTGATTGGTGTCAGCCACACCGTTCCTCAGATTGAGGCGTGGTTGACTCGTACACCGCGCCTCAGAGGAAACAAGAGTGACAGGAAAACCCCTTACCTTTTACTTTTCATTAGTTGAGGTTATGTTAACCTCCTGTATAATAGATAATTCATTGTTATTAAATTATACAAGAACCATATACATAATAATGATATCGTATATGATCTTCTAATAATTCATTGTTAATAATATTTTAGTATTATCATCATTTAAGGTGTTAACTGGTTCATTTTCAATTATATTCTTTTTTTCATGAGTCATGTTTGTTATGGATGAGATGTTTCTTATTCATATCCATAATTATATTAAGTTTTTAAAAATTATTTTTAATCATTAAATTAAAATTAGTCTGAATGGTTACGGTGGGGAATGAATCTCATCGCATTCGTGGAGATTGTAATCCGTATGTACGAATATATGGTGACATGTCATTCATAGGATGGATAGAATAACAAATATGGTTATACGATATTTATAATAATATCACAGTATATAGAACATACAAGTGTTATAGTTTTACAATGGAAACAAAATGGAATGAAGAAGTGGAAGAAGAAAATAACATGAATGAGGTGATGAAATATTTACCTCTTCTTTGAGTTCTTAATTTTGATTTGATATAAATGTCTCCATAAGATAGCCTTCTGGCCAAAGGAATGCCTCTAGGATAAATGGAGGATAGTTGGGAGGATATTTGGTCATGGGATGGTCGAGAAAAATGTCTTTAGAGGTGTGAATTTGAGAGAATGGGAAGTGCCTTTTATAAGAGGGGTGAGGGGAACCATAGAAAAAACAAACAATAATCTTTTATAATAAATTCATTTTAGGTTTATAATGGAACAAAAATGATTTATTTAAAGGAAAATGTGGGTATGGGTCAAAAACCTCCCATCCAATAGGTTTAAGACAGGTTTGGGTCACAATATTAACCTTATCTTTTAGACTTAACTCATAGTTAAATAGTTTGACATTAACCTCATCTCTTTGTAAATTTATATTATATGGTTAATAAACTTACAATAAACATCCAATAGAACCCCAATTGGTTCATTACTGATACACCTATCATTATATAAGTCTTTTGGCCGAACCTTAGTTTTTAGGAATATAATATCAATTAATAATTTAATATTCGTTTTCTAAACTCTTTTATGTCAATTTTGAAACTATTTGGTATTTTGTTTTTTGAAAATTCATAACAGAATTATTAATTCTAAAACATTTCATCTAAACAACCATAACATGTCATATTAACCTATAAAATTATTTTAATTCATAAAAAGTCTCAAATTTCATTTATTTGGATATTTAAAATATCAATTAGATTAAAACTTCATTAATTAAGTAATTACTGCATCATCATTGTGTCATAAATAAATTTAATTATTTATTTTCTAAAAAATAATAATTAAATACCATTATTTATGAAATCATTTTGGCTTCCTAATGAATATTTATTTTCCAATTTATCTTATGTATAACCCTATATGAAAAATGTTTTATTTATTAAACATTGATATTAACTCTTTTAACTCATCATTAAATAAAATAATAATAAATGTGAAAACTAATAAAACTTCACCAAATAGGTTAATGTTTTATTCCTAAGGTTTTTTTGTCTTATTATACTTATCCAATAAAATTATGACATGTGTTAGGATAATAATAATATCATTTTTACCCTTAATTACCCTATTTACATTTAACTATGGTAAATAAATGTAAAATGGTTTTATTCACCAAATATTATTTTTAACATATAAAACCACATTTTATTTAATGATATCAACCATATATCTCCATTTTTTGAAATTAAACTCACAAAAGAGGTAAAATTATGTTTTATGTAAATTTGCAAATGCTCCTAGGAGCTGGGTAAAAGACGGTAAAATTTCAATAAAATTTTTATATATCTAAACATATTATAAAATGTCTCCAATGAATTAAATTGAACATATATAGGTATTATGTATCTATTTTTACCTCAAATAAATTAAAATAAAATAAATAATTATCTAAATGGAAAGTCGGTTTTAACCATTATCATAGTGTTTTTCACTATTCATCAAAAATTGAATGTTTTCAGAAACATATCAAAAATTCACCATAATATAATTTTGATATCATGAATTCAGAATTGAAGCTTATTTTACAATATTGAAAATATATAAATTTCATTTATTAATTTAAAATTAATTCCCATTGTCAAAACGAAACAGCGTATTTTAAGAATTAATAACTACCGAAAGATTAACACTTGTTTATGTCCAATGTCAAAATGAAATTACTTCTAATGACCAACATTGGATTAAATGGTAAAAATATAATCTATTTATCCTTCCAAACCATTAAAATGTTAATTTAAAAATAGCAATTATTTTGATTAATTAAAGCTGTTTTTAGGTAAAATATAGTATTTTTCACTATTTACCCAAATATGAATGTTTTTGAAAAAAAATTTATTAAAAATAAATTCTTATGTCTCTATTATAAATAAGAAGTTTATTTTGTCAAATTTAATATATTAAAGTTTCAAATATTGGATTTAAAATGGGTTCTCCGTTAAAATGCGGTAAAATTTCATTTTTAGAAAAATACATATTTTATCTAAAAAATGAATTTTTCTTAAATTATGTCTAAGTTAATCCTAATATGGATTCTAAAATTATAAGGATTATATAATGTTCAAAATTCAGTTAATAATATTCACAATCGCTTTTGAACGGCTAGTTTGGTAAGTCTTGGTGCGCTAGAACTCGGTGTTGCGTGTTGTGCAATTTATTAAATAACATTGAAGAAATAACATAATATGGAATCTTGGGGTGTTACATATCTCATACAATAGGATTCAGACATGTGTTTGGGTATTTTTATATAATTATAATATTATTTTGTTACCCTTATTTACCAGAATTAAATTTTAAGGAAGGTAAATAAAATAATTACTAAAGTTATTATTCATAATGTCTAAATTTAAAATGTACATCTATACACAATATGGACCGCATGATTCTAAATAAGGAATCCATTTTCCAAATTTAAAAAACATAATTTTCCGTGATTAATTTAAAATTCATTCCCATTATCAAAAACAAAAAGCAGGTTTTCAAGAAGTAATTACAATCAAAAAATTGAGATGTGTTTATGACGAATATCAATGAAAAATTACTTACAATGACCAAAATTGGATTAAATGTTAAAAATTTAATCCAATTTCACTTTAAAACAATTTAAAAGGATAATTTATCTATATAAATAAAATAGATGGAAAGGATGTTCTGAATTAAAATGCTATATTTTTCACTATTCATTAAAATATGAATTTTAACAGGAAAATACTGAACATTCAATATAATTAAATTTATTTGTCCATATTCCAAATAATATGTTTAAATTTTCCAATAAAATACATAAAATAATTAAAAACTAGATTTAAAATGGTTCCACCCTCAAAAAGCAGGAAAAATGATTTTTTTTAAATATAATTATTTTATCTGAAAAAATGAACTTCTTCTTATATCATGTCTATAAAATAAATAAGATTAATTTTAATGTTATATAAAATTCAAAATGTGTTTAATACTATTCATAATTCCATGTGTATATCACATTAAATAATAATATATTAATAATATATAGTTGTTTAGTGAAACACAGTATGGCATATATTGCATGCTATCGAGGAAGGTTTCTCTTTCGTGTAACACAATTAATGTTCGCATTGCGTGTAGTGAAATATTCATTTTATGTTTCAAATAACATAATCCAAACTTATTTCACTTATACGTTGAACAAAATTTATACTCAATGTCATGTGAAATGAATTCCATCAAAAGAACTAGAAATTTTGTGAAACACTAACCAAGAATACCATTGCGTGTACTGGATGCTAATACATTATTTCATATAAGGAAATTTAATCTTGGTGTTCAATAAAACATAAGACATAAAAGAAATTAAAGGAATATAACTCATTAAATACTAGTTGTTACATTCGACCCCGCTTAAATTGAATTTCTCCCTCGAAATTTTTCGGGGTTATAAATGGTTTACTAACTAAATGTTTCATTTAGGGAAGCCCACATCGTAAAAAGTGATACTAACAATTTATTTAACAATGTAATAGTAGATACATAACTGTAACCCAAATTAACTCATCACTGAGATTCCACATAGGAAAACATAGGTGGGAAGTGAAAACATGGATATGGAAGAGAAATCTAACCATACTGTTCTAATGGATAGTGATAGAGAATAACATTTTGAGAATGTAATATACTATAAATCCATAATCTACAATGATTTAATGCACCATATGATTCATAGGATATGAAGGTACTTGGATAAGGTTTTTGGTTTCAAGATATTTTTCCTAATGTTGATGAATTTTTTTCACAAGGATAAATACTTACTTGATTTCAATAAAATTTCATCATTGGTCGGTGTTTGAAAAAATTCCATATCTTCTCTTATTTAAATAAATAATGTTTAATTTCTAATTCATTATGTTTTAGTAGATCATTTGGCATAATGACAGGTCATTCTATCAATCTCAACAAAAATTTTAGAACATGTTATCAAATATACATAAGTCCACCTGTAGTGAGATAATAAATTAATCTTACAAATTTCTGTCTGAATATATCTTATACTATACATAAATGGATAACATTAGAATCCTTCCAAAAACTGAAAATATAAAACTTTAGAAAGAGCTGATATAAATTGATTTGTCATTTTTCTCTGATATCTCATTTGACAGTTCGTAGTTGTCACATTCTAAACATGAGAATACTGTAATCATGTAATCTCATAAAACATGATAATAACATTGATTACAATATTTCCATAGTAAAAACATACATTGTATCAAAATCAACTCTTTCCGCACACCAAAAATACCAAAAATTATATATACTATAACCACAATATCAGTTTGTCCTTATATCAGTCATAAGCTCAGTAATAATATAAAATATCTCATTATCTTCTTATCAGTTAACTATGTTCATATCATGTGCATTCAAAAAATATTTCAATCACTTTTCATGGATACCAGTACCATAAAATTATCGAAACAATTAGTGAAAAAATACATAGATATTCCAATATTCCATAAAACAATAAAAGTGATCCTATAACACTGTTTTTGAATCCCATTACATAAATGCATAATCATTCAACCACTCCATTTCCACACTCAACATCTTCAATAGTGATCTCATGTGACTTCCCTTTTTCTTTGGAATGGAGAGGTTATTGACGCTGATAATCAACTGTAACCCTTAGATATGGGCTTCTTTTAGCAGAATGACCTATTTCCTTGCACTTGTAACACTGTTTTGTGGGAGGTGCACTCTTTCCATATTTCCTCCATATGTCCTTCCACACTTTGTTAAGAATGAAAATATTATGTTATTTCCTTCTTAATTTGTATAGCTTCCTTTGAATTGTACCATTATTTTTTTTCATAACCATGAGATAGATTAGAAACTACAATCTCCATTTTTCCTAGAGTTTCAATAGAATCCTAATGCATTTGGTCAGTTTTATGTATGTTAGTTTTTGTTTTCACTTAAAATAATGTCCATTTTAATCAAAAGAGAGTCATTTTGAGTAGTGTCGGCCACACTGCGCCTTTAAATGAGTCTAGGTTGACTCTTAAATGTCACAAAATACCCATGGATCATGGTCCAAATATATCAACACAATCCGAAAGCGTTTGGACAGTTTTAAGTATGCGAGTTATATTTTTCACATAAAATCTGGTCCATTTCAAACAAAAGAGAATCGCATTGAGTGGTATCGGTCACACTGGCCCTCATATTGTGGCGGGGATGACTCTTACACGTCACATGTGACCCATGAATCGTTTTCCTAAAGTTTAAATAGAATCTGAATGCCTTTGTTTGGTTTTCTGTATGTCAGTTGTTGTATTCACTCAAAATGGTGTCTTTTTGAATCAAAATAGAGACACTTTGAGTGGTGTTGGACACAATGCACCTCAGATTGAGGAAAGGTTGACTCATTCACATAAAAAATGAACCATGGATTGTTTTTCTAAAATATAAACAAAATCTGAATGTGTTTGGTCTGTTTTCTTTTTGTCAAATTTTTACTTAAAAGCGTATCCATTTTAAACAATAGAAAGACACTTTGAGTGGTCCCGGCCTCACCACCCCTTGGAATGAGTCGGGTCTCACTCATACACGTCACATATGACCCATGGATCATTTTAATAATGTTTCAAAAGTATCTGAATGCGTTCGGTCGGGATTCGGTATGTCGGTTGTTGTTTTCACTGAAAACCCCGTCCATTTCTAATAAAAGTGAGACACTTTAAGTGAAACTAGCCACACTGTTCCTCATATTGAGGTGGGGTTAACTCGTACACATCACATATGACCCATGGATCATTTTACTTAATTTTTAATAGAATTAAAATGCCTTTGTTTGGTTTTCCGTATTGTCAGTTGTTATATTCACTTAAAATGATGTCCTTTTGAAACAAAAGAGAGACACTTTGAGTTGTTCCGGCCAGACCGTGCCTCATATTGAGGAAGTGTTGAATTTTACACGTTACAAATGACCCATGGATCATTTTCAAAAAATACCAACACAATCCAAATGCATTTGGTCGGTTTTATGTATGTCGGTTGTTGTTTTCACTGAAAATAATGTCCATTTCAAACATATGAGAAACACATTGAGTGTTGTTGGCCACACCAGCCCTCATATTGAGGGGGGTGGGTTGACTTGAACACATCAAATATGACCCATGGATCATTTTAATATAGTTTCAACAGAATCTGAATGCATTTGTATTGTTTTCCGTATGTCAGTTGTTGTTTTCACTTACAATGATGTCCAATTGAAACAAAATAGAGTCATTTTGAGTGGTTTCATCCACACTGAGCCTCAAATTGAGGTGGGGTTGACTCTTACAGGTCACAAATGAACCACGAATCGTTTTGCTAAAATATAAACACAACACAAATGCATTTTGTTGGTTTTAAGTATGACGGTTTTTGATTTCACATAAAATTTTGTCCATTTCAAACAAAGAGAAACACTTTAAGGGGTTCCAGCAACACCAGCACTCGGATTGAGGTGGGGATGACTTTTTCACATCACATATCACCCATGAATCATTTTCCTAAAGTTTCAAAGGAATCCAACTTCCTTTGGTCAGTTTTTAGTATGTTAGTTGTTGTATTCACGTAAAATGATGTCCTTTTGAAACAAAAGATAGAAACTTTGAGTGCTGTCGGCCACACCGCGCCTCAGATAGAGTTGGGGTTGACTCGTACACGTCACAAATGAAACATGGATCTTTTTACAAATGTATCAACATAATATGAATGTGTTTGGTTTTCCGTATGTTGGTTTTTTTACTTAAAAGCGTATCCATTATAAATATAAGAAAGAAACGTTGAGTGGTACCGGCTACACCATCCCTCTGATTTAAGAGAGGTTGACTCGTACACATCACATATGATCCATCGATATTTTTACTAAAGTTTCAATAGAATCCGAATGCGTTTGGTCCATTTTCCATATGCCAGTTGTTGTTTTCACTAAAAACATGTACATTTCAAATAAAAGTTAGACACTTTGAGTGATCCCGGCCACACCGTGCCTTAGATTGAGGAAAGTTTGACTCTTACACGTCACATATGACCCATGTATCTTTTTCCTAATGTTTGAACAGAATTAGAATGATTTTTTTTGGTTTCCCTCACTGTCAGTTGTTGTATTCACTTAAAATGATGTCCTTTTGAAATAAAAGAGAAACAATTTGAGTGGTGCTAGCCACACCGCATCTCTGATTGAGGTGTGGTTGACTCGTACACATCACAAATGACCCATGGATCATTTTACTAAAATATTAACATAATAAGATTGCGTTTTTTCGGATTTGTGTGTGTCAGTTGTTGTTTTCACTTAAAATGTTGTCCATTTCAAACAAAATAGAAACACTTTTAGTGGTGTCGGTGACACCGACCCTCAGATTGAGGTGGGTTTGACTCATACATGTCAAATATGACCCATGGATCATTTTCCAAATGTCTCAACAGAATTCGAATGCCTTTGGTCAGTTTTATGTTTGTCAGTTGTTGTATTTACCTAAAATGATTTTCTTTTAAAACAAATAGAGAAACACTTTGAGTGGTGTCGACTACACCGCTCCTCAGATTGAGGTGGGGATGACTCGTACACTTCAAAAATGACCCATGGATCGTTTTCATAAATTATCAACACAATTAGAATGTGTTTGGTCAGTTTTCCATATTCCAATTGTTTTCACTTAAAAGCATATCAATTTTCAACAAAAGAAAGACACTTTTATTGGTACCGGCAACAACATGCCTCAAATTGTGGCGGGGTTGACTCATACACATCACAAATGACCCATAGATACATGTACTAAAGTATCAACAGAATCCGAAAGAGTTTGATTAGTTTTCTGTATTCCAGTTGTAGTTTATCACTTAAAATGCTTCCATTTCAAGTAAATGTGAGACAATTTGAGTGGTGTCGGCCACACCACGCCTTGAATTGAGGTGAGGTTAACTCGTACATGTCAAAAATGACCCATATATCTTTTTGTTGGAGTATAAACACAATCCAAATTCGTTTGGTTGGTTTTTCGTGTGCCAGTTCTTTTTTTCATTTAAAATCATGTCCATTTAAAATAAAAGTGAGAAATTTCGAGTGGTGTCGCACACACCGCCCCTCAGATTGAGGTGGGGTTGACTCTTACACATCACATCTGACCCATTGATCATTTTACTAATGTTTCAACAGAATTAAAATGAATTTGGATAGTTTTTCATATGCCAGTTGTTGGTTTCACATAAAATCATGTCCATTTCAAATAATAATGAGACAATTCGAGTGATACCGGCCACATCATGCATCAGATTGAGGTGGGGATGGCTCATATATATCACATATGACCCATATATTCTTTTCCAAAAGTATCAACAAAATATGAATGTATTTGGTGGGTTATCTGTATGTTATTTGTTGTTTTCACTTAAAATGTTGTCCATTTCAAAGAAAAGTGAGACAATTTGATTGGTGTCAGCCACACCGTTCCTCAGATTGAGGCGTGGTTGACTCGTACACCGCGCCTCACAGGAAACAAGAGTGACATGAAAACCCCTTACCTTTTACTTTTCATTAGTTGAGGTTATGTTAACCTCCTGTATAATAGTTAAATCATTGTTATTAAATTATACAAGAACCATATACATAATTATGATATCGTATATGATCTTCTAATAATTCATTGTTAATAATATTTTAGTATTATCATCATTTAAGGTGTTAACTGGTTAATTTTCAATTATATTATTTTTTTCATGAGTCATGTTTGTTATGGATGAGATGTTTCTTATTCATATCCATAATTATATTAAGTTTTTAAAAATTATTTTTAATCATCAAATTAAAATTAGTCTGAATGGTTACGGTGGGGAATGAATCTCATCGCATTCGTGGAGATTGTAATCCGTATGTACGAATATATGGTGACATGTCATTCATAGGATGGATAGAATAACAAATATGGTTATACGATATTTATAATAATATCACAGTATATAGAAGATACATGTGTTATAGTTTTACAATGGAAACAAAATGGAATGAAGAAGTGGAAGAAGAAAATAACATGAATGAGGTGATGAAATATTTACCTCTTCTTTGAGTTCTTAATTTTGATTTGATATAAAGGTCTCCATAAGATAGCCTTCTGGCCAAAGGAATGCCTCTAGGATAAATGGAGGATAGTTGGGAGGATATTTGGTCATGGGATGGTCGAGCCAAATGTCTTTAGAGGTGTGAATTTGAGAGAATGGGAAGTTCCTTTTATAAGAGGGGTGAGGGGCACCATAGAAAAAACAAACAATAATCTTTTATAATAAATTCATTTTAGGTTTATAATGGAACCAAAATGATTTATTTAAAGGAAAATGTGGGTATGGGTCAAAACCCTCCCATCCAATAGGTTTAAGACAGGTTTGGGTCACAATATTAACCTTATCTTTTAGACATAACTCATAGTTAAATAGTTTGACATTAACCTCATCTCTTTGTAAATTTATATTATATGGTTAATAAACTTACAATAAACATCCAATAGAACCCCAATTGGTTCATTACTGATACACCTATCATTATATAAGTCTTTTGGCCGAACCATAGTTTTTAGGAATTTAATATCAATTAATAATTTAATATTTGTTTTTTAAACTCTTTTATGTCAATTTTGAAACTATTTGGTATTTTGTTTTTTGAAAATTCATAACAGAATTATTAATTCTAAAACATTTCATCTAAACAACCATAACATGTCATATTAACCTATAAAATTATTTGAATTCATAAAAAGTCTCAAATTTTATTTGGATATTTAAAATATCAATTAGATTAAAACTTCATTAATTAAGTAATTACTGCATCATCATTGTGTCATAAATAAATTTAATTATTTATTTTCTAAAAAATAATAATTAAATACCATTATTTATGAAATCATTTTGTCTTCCTAATGAATATTTATTTTCCAATTTATCTTATGTATAACCCTATATGAAAAATGTTTTATTTATTAAACATTGATATTAACTCTTTTAACTCATCATTAAATAAAATAATAATAAATGTGCAAACTAATACAACTTCACCAAATAGGTTAATGTTTTATTCCTAAGGTTTTTTTGTCTTATTATACTTATCCAATAAAATTATGACATGTGTTAGGATAATAATAATATCATTTTTACCCTTAATTACCCTATTTACTTTTAACTATGGTAAATAAATGTAAAATGGTTTTATTCACCAAATATTATTTTTAACATATAAAACCACAATTTATTTAATGATATCAACCATATATCCCTATGTTTTGAAATTAGACTCACAAAAGAGGTAAAATTATGTTTTATGTAAATTTGCAAATGCTCCTAGGAGCTGGGTAAAATACAGTAAAATTTCAATAAAATTTTTATATATCTAAACATATTATAAAATGTCTCCAATGAATTAAATTGAACATATATAGGTATTATGTATCTATTTTTACCTCAAATAAAATAAAATAAAATAAATAATTATCTAAATGGAAAGTCGGTTTTAACCATTATCATAGTGTTTTTCACTATTCATCAAAAATTGAATGTTTTCAGAAACATATCAAAAATTCACCCTAATATAATTTTGATATCATGAATTCAGAATTGAAGCTTATTTTACCATATTGAAAATATATAAATTTCATTTATAAATTTAAAATTAATTCCCATTGTCAAAACGAAACAGCGTATTTTAAGAATTAATAACTACCGAAAGATTAACACTTGTTTATGTCCAATGTCAAAATGAAATTACTTCTAATGACCAACATTGGATTAAATGGTAAAAATATAATCTATTTATCCTTCCAAACCATTAAAATGTTAATTTAAAAATAGCAATTATTTTGATTAATTAAAGCTATTTTTAGGTAAAATATAGTATTTTTCACTATTTACCCAAATATGAATGTTTTTAAAAAAAATTATTAAAAATAAATTCTTATGTCTCTATTATAAATAAGAATTTTATTTTGTCAAATTTAATATATAAAATTTTCAAATATTGGATTTAAAAAGGGTTCTCCGTTAAAATGCGGTAAAATTTCATTTTTAGAAAAATACATATTTTATCTAAAAAATGAATTTTTCTTAAATTATGTCTAAGTTAATCATAATATGGATTCTAAAATTATAAGGATTATATAATGTTCAAAATTCAGTTAATAATATTCATAATCGCTTTTGAACGGCTAGTTTGGTAAGTCTTGGTGCGATAGAACTCGGTGTTGCGTGTTGTGCAATTTATTAAATAACATTGAAGAAATAACATACTATGGAATCTTGGGGTGTTACATATCTCATACAATAGGATTCAGACATGTGTTTGGGTATTTTTATATAATTATAATATTATTTTGTTACCCTTATTTACCAGATTTAAATTTTAAGCAAGGTAAATAAAATAATTACTAAAGTTATTATTCATAATGTCTAAATTTAAAATGTACATCTATACACAATATGGACCGCATGATTCTAAATAAGGAATCCATTTTCCAAATTTAAAAAACATAATTTTCCATGATTAATTTAAAATTCATTCCCATTGTCAAAAACAAAAAGCAGGTTTTCAAGAAGTAATTACAATCAAAAAATTGAGATGTGTTTATGGCGAATATCAATGAAAAATTACTTACAATGACCAAAATTGGATTAAATGTTAAAAATTTAATCCAATTTCACTTTAAAACAATTTAAAAGGATAATTTATCTATATAAAAAAAATAGATGGAAAGGATGTTCTGAATTAAAATGCTATATTTTTCACTATTCATTAAAATATGAATTTTAACAGGAAAATACTGAACATTCAATATAATTAAATTTCTTTGTCCATATTCCAAATAATATGTTTAACTTTTCCAATAAAATACATAAAATAAATAAAAACTAGATTTAAAATGGTTGCACCCTCAAAAAGCAGGAAAAATGATTTTTTTTAAATATAATTATTTTATCTGAAAAAATGAACTTCTTCTTATATCATGTCTATAAAATAAATAAGATTAATTTTAATGTTATATAAAATTCAAAATGTCTTTAATACTATTCATAATTCCATGTGTATATCACATTAAATAATAATATATTAATAATATATAGTTGTTTAGTGAAACACAGTATGGCATATATTGCATGCTATCGAGGAAGGTTTCTCTTTCGTGTAACACAATTAATGTTCGCATTGCGTGTAGTGAAATATTCATTTTATGTTTCAAATAACATAATCCAAACTTATTTCACTTATACGTTGAACAAAATTTATACTCAATGTCATGTGAAATGAATTCCATCAAAAGAACTAGAAATTTTGTGAAACACTAACCAAGAATACCATTGCATATACTGGATGCTAATACATTATTTCATATAAGGAAATTTAATCTTGGTGTTGAATAAAACATAAGACATAAAAGAAATTAAAGGAATATAACTCATTAAATACTAGTTGTTACATTCGACCCCGCTTAAATTGAATTTCTCCCTCGAAATTTTTCGGGGTTATAAATGGTTTACTAACTAAATGTTTCATTTAGGGAAGACCACATCGTAAAAAGTGAAACTAACAATTTATTTAACAATGTAATAGTAGATACATAACTGTAACCCAAAGTAACTCATCACTGAGATTCCACATAGGAAAACATAGGTGGGAAGTGAAAACATGGATATGAAAGAGAAATCTAACCATACTGTTCTAATGGATAGTGATAGAGAATAACATTTGGAGAATGTAATATACTAGAAATCCATAAACTACAATGATTTAATGCACCATATGATTCATAGGATATGAAGGTACTTGGATAAGGTTTTTGGTTTCAAGATATTTTTCCTAATGTTGATGAATTTTTTTCTAAAGGATAAATACTTACTTGATTTCAATAAAATTTCAACATTGGTCGGTGTTTGAAAAAATTCCATATCTTCTCTTATTTAAATAAATAATGTTTAATTTCTAATTCATTAAGTTTTAGTAGATCATTTGGCATAATGACAGGTCATTCTATCAATCTCAACAAAAATTTTAGAACATGTTATCAAATATACATAAGTCCACCTGTAGTGAGATAATAAATTAATCTTACAAATTTCTGTCTGAATATATCTTATACTATACATAAATGGATAACATTAGAATCCTTCCAAAAACTGAAAATATAAAACTTTAGAAAGAGATGATATAAATTGATTTGTCATTTTTCTCTGATATCTCATTTGACAGTTCGTAGTTGTCACATTCTAAACATGAGAATACTGTAATCATGTAATCTCATAAAACATGATAATAACATTGATTACAATATTTCCATAGTAAAAACATACATTCTATCAAAATCAACTCTTTCCGCAAACCAAAAATACCAAAAATTATATATACTAAAACCACAATATCAGTTTGTCCTTATATCAGTCATAAGATCAGTAATAATATAAAATATCTCATTATCTTCTTATCAGTTAACTATGTTCATATCATGTGCATTCAAAAAATATTTCAATCACTTTTCATGGATACCAGTACCATAAAATTATCGAAACAATTAGTGCAAAAATACATAGATATTCCAATATTCCATAAAACAATAAAAGTGATCCTATAACACTGTTTTTGAATCCCATTACATAAACGCATAATCATTCAACCACTCCATTTCCACACTCAACATCTTCAATAGTGATCTCATGTGACTTCCCTTTTTCTTTGGAATGAAGAGGTTATTGACGCTGATAATCAACTGTAACCCTTAGATATGGGCTTCTTTTAGCAGAATGCCCTATTTCCTTGCACTTGTAACACTGTTTTGTGGGAGGTGCACTCTTTCCATATTTCCTCCATATGTCCTTCCACACTTTGTTAATAATGAAAATATTATGTTATTTCCTTCTTAATTTGTATAGCTTCCTTTGAATTGTACCATTATTTTTTTTCATAACCATGAGATAGATTAGAAACTACAATCTCCATTTTTGTATGAAGAATACTAGGAAGGTGCATACAAAAAAATAATTTTTTAAACTCATCCAAATAAATTAACAAAATTTTATCATGTTTCCATTTATACTAGAGAAAGATCCACGACCGATTTGGTTTACATTACAAGTAATTAGTGGCCAAATTAACATTTTAACATTCTAAAAAATGGAGCATGAAAAATATCTTTTTAATGGTACAAATCTATTTCTATACAACTAGTGGACTAGACATTCCTGTAAAATAAGGGGGATGTTTTCTAAATAAATATTCCAGAGAATGTGGTTCCAAACTTTGGTCATTTGGAAGCCCAACCAGATTTTGGGTCATAGAATAAATATTAATTATTTGAGATCCCATATGATTTTGTTGTTTTTGAGGAAAATAATTGAATTTCCCAGTGCATTGATCATTAAAATAGTCCCTTTGGGATCTAGGTATCGTCTACAACCCAAAAAGAATAGCGTGTGAGGATAAAATCATACGAGGAAAAAAATATAATCAGGGGGGATTACATTCAATCTCTTACATCTTTGGTTTAATACTAGGTTATTCATGATCATTAAAATAATTATAGAACTGTAACATATAGTTATACTTATCCTTAGGGGCATCCCTATAAATGCCTTAGAAATATCTCAAGGCATCTCAATAATTTTTTCATATCCTTTTTTCCAACGATTGACTAACAATTCGCATTGACACAAACACAAATGACCCAGGCATGACGTACATGGAAATTATAATTATTTTTCATAATACATATTAAATTAAACAAAATATATTCCCAATGACCGTATTTGATTAGTGTCTTTGGAAACATATAACAAAATCTTCTAACTTGTTAAAAGTTCTTAAAAATCACTTATAAAGAACTTCCCATTTTGTTTTCCTACCTAAAACCATTATTAATATCCTAAGGAAAAGAAAAAATAATATCGGTGAGCTCAAATGATCAGTAATGGAAAAAATGGATTACAAAAAACAAATCATAAACCATTAAATGTACAATCATGAACATAAAGTCTAAACATCAAAATCAGGAGTCATGAAATAAATATCTATAGTTCATAAGGCATAAACCATAAAGGAACATTAACCTTTATAAAATTGTATTGGAATAAAACATGGGATTATGGTAAATAAGGATGCACATAATATTATTTCCATAGTAGCCAAGGAATTTCTTCTAAGATCATCACAGTGGACAATGTCCATTACTAAATCGGGTGTACATGTCGTTCCAGCCATGTATTACTGAACCTCATATACATTACATTCTAGCCCAGTATTACTAAACCATATTTACATTCCATTCCAGTCATTTTTATCTCAAGAGATATAAATCTTTACCTAATGTATTAGTGATATATATATATCACATCCAACTAATAATGAATAATTTTTACAAGTTTTAGAAAAACATAAATCATTCATCACACCATAACCCAAAAAATAAAATGGGATTTCCTAAACATCATTCCAACATAACGTAATCTATATAAAATACCATCTCATCATTAAAATATTCAAATCAAAGTAACAATAGGGATGGAAACTTAAAACTATTTTAATAGTTATATATTAGATGGAAAATACTTTTTTCGAAACACCCGAATTTAATTCGTGAGGAAAATTTCCTTTCTTTTTCAAAAACATTTTCTTTTCTCAAAATACCACGCAATATTTAAAGAAAAAAAATTATTTTTAAATAATCATTAAATTGTGTATAAGAAGCTTCTTGGAAATAATGTGTGATTAAATCGTATAAAATTATTGATGCAGTATATGTTAAAAAACCATTCTTCTCATAATTTTTCCGGAAAAGATAAAAAAGTCCCTTGTATGGTAAACGTTAGAAATATTTCATCCAAAACATTTACAAAAATTCAAAATGGGTCAAAATGAATTTAAACATACATATAATAATATAAAATATTTTATGAGAATAATCTTATAAAAATTTGAATGGATGATAAATATACCCCAAGTAAATACTGATGTATAAACAACCTCGGATAAAAATGAGATTTGCAATGTTATCCCTTACTAATTTATAATCATTAGAATCATATGCCTCATAAAATAAATAAAATTATATTCATAGGTAAATATAAAAACATTCATAATATGAATAGTAAAAAGATTCATTGGTAACATAAACACCACACAAAATAAGTAGATAGTGTGTTAGGCATATGTCCTATAGAAATAAAAATTAGACAGACTAATCCATTAACTTTGGTCCGATTTCATCTATATGCGTCTGAAAATCCTATATAGTGTTTTTAAACATATTGTTAAATTGAAACATAAAAATAATAAAAATTTTAATATTATATATGATTTACTTATGACTTTATATAAACTATTTATTTGTCAATTCCACGTTAAAGCAGTATATTTTGAAATAATCATTTCCTTTGTCGTATTTGTTTAGACTTGTTATCCTTGTTATTATTACTCAGATAATTATTTATGTTACAGAATTTAAATATTTATTTATATATCATATATATAATCAGCATATAAATATATGAAATATATATATAAATGAAACGGAATACACCGCTCAGGGAGATTGTAGGACATACAGACACAAGAATGATGTTTTCGGTTCCTTATTGAATTGAATGGAAGTGAGTAAATGAAATATATATATATATAAATAATAAATTATCACTATTATTTCATATATTTAATTATTATTTATTATATATAATTTATAATCATTCTTGTATGGATAACGCAGTGAATGAATCTCATCACATCATGGATATGGTAAGCCATACATACAGACGACTGACAATATCATTCCCATATTTGATGAATGTTAATAAAGTGAATGGTTTTTAGTATATCATAATTAATATAATTTATAATAATCATATCTAGTTATTATTTCTACTATTATACCCATACAAGTATGGAGGTGGTGAAAAACAGATTACACCACAATGTGGAGACAGTAAGTCGTACGTACACACGCGCGATGATATTGTTTCTCATAGGATGGATAGAAGGTGAATAGGGATATTTATTACTTATAATAACATATATGTATATTAGTGGTACTTATGTTATTAATTTATAATGAAACAACTAATTATGTGGAAGTAGAAGAAGATTGAAATTTGAAAGAATTTGATTAAGAGATTACCTCTTCTTCGATGAGCCTCCTTTAAATTTCCTCTTAGGGTAGAATAGTTTGACTAATGAGGAGACCAGTACATCTAGAATGTAACTAGGGAGGTTTAGAAGAGAATTTTTAAGGTTTTGGCCGATCTTGGATGCTCAATATGGAGTAAAGAGTAGATGGAGGAGGTTCTATTTTATAAGAGACGAGTGTGGAAATTTTAGGAAACTCTCAAAATAATAATTTATTATAAATTCAATTTGGATAAAAATGGTCCAATACTGATTTAATATACAAATAGAATGTTTTTGGTTCGAATAAACATCATCCATTAATTTTTAGATATGTTTTCTTATTTATTTATCCTTATCATTTTTGTTTAACACTTATTTCAATATTTTTTATCCTACATTGATATAATGTTATTTATAGATTCCTGGTTAATAAAATTACCATATAAAGTAAAAGACCCAAAAAATCCATATATAACATATTTGGACTTATCTTAAGCATTTGGCCAAATATTATATTTTTAGGAATTTAATATAATTTAATAAATTATTTTATGTTTTATATTATGAATTATGTTAATTTTGGACACTATTCATACTTTACTTTTTAAAAAATTCATAACAACCTGATTCTTCCAATAAAAGTAGTTAAATAAAATAAAATACGTCAATATAATCCATAAAATTCTTGGATGAAATTTAAAATTAAATTACATTTATTTTAATATTTATAATATCATTTATTTGAATCCATTATTAATGAAGCAATCATTGTATCATCATTGTTTCATAAATAAATTTATATGATTAGTTTCTAAAAATTATAAATAAAAAATATTCTTATAAAAAAAATATTCTTATATTTCTAATTTCTATTTATAGTCGATGAGATGAGTTATATAATACCATATAATTTTTTTAGTAAAAGATACATGTATATGTCATATTTCTCTTTATATAAAATTAATTTTATAAAATGTCATTTTCAAATATAAGTGGCATAATGGAGTCCAAAAATTGAACCAAGGATTCCCATGTTCAGAAAAATCACAGATAATAGTATTAGGACATTTGTTAGGGTTGTTTAATATTATTATAATACTAAATATATCCCCTATTTACCAAATTTACCCTTTAACCTAGGTAAATTAAAAAATTACTGAAGTTACTATTCACAATGTCTAAAAATAAAAGTTACTTATTTACACAATTTGGACATCCGGATTAAAAATATGAAATCCATTTTTCCAAATTCAAATCTTAAAATTTTTAGTAATAAATTTAAAATTAATTCTTATTGTCGAAACCAGTACGCGGGTTTTTTAGAAGTAATTACTATCAAAACATTGAGATGTGTTTATATCCAATTTCAATGTGAAATTAATTCCAATAAACAAAATTTGATTAAATGAGAAAATCATAATCAAATTTACCTTTAAAAAATTTATATATATAATCTTACTATATAAATAAATTAGATGAAATGGATGTTTTGAATTAAAATTCATTATTTTTCACTGTTCATTAAAATAATAATTTTAGTAGAAAAAATACTAAAACATTAAAATGATTAAACAATTATGTCCCGATTCCAATGAATAAAGTTATTTTTTCAAATAAATTATATAAAAGCGATAAAAAAATTTAAAATCGGTGCACCATCAAAAGGGGGTAGAACATCATTTTTTGAAATATACTTATTTTATCCAATAAATGAACTTGTTCTTATATGATGTCTAGAAAATACATAAGATAAATTTTAATATTATATAAAATTAAAAATTTGGCTAATAATTATCAAAACAGTTATTTTATATCCAATTAAAAAATAATATTTTAATAATATATCATTGTTTAGTGAAACTCAGTATGGCGTACAAGAAAAGCTATTGAGGGAGGTCTCTATTACGTGTAATGAAAGACAAGTCATTGTATCATGTAGTGAAATATTCCTTTAGTGTTTTTCATAAAATAATCCAAACATAGTTCATTTATACATTGAACAAAATCTATACTCAGTATTGAGTGAAATAAATTCTATCCAAAGAACTTAAAATTGCGTTCAATAGAAGCCAAGAATACTGTTGCATATACTGCATGTTAATATTGTGTTGCGTATAACTCAAGATATTCTTGGTTTAGCATAAAACACAAGACATAAATGAAATTAAAAGAATATAACTCCTAAAATGTCAGGGTGTTACAATTTAGTAGAAGTGTGATATTAGAGAAGAAATTTTTATATATTTTCAATAACAAACAACATGACAGTTTATTTCTCCATTAATCATTATGAAATATTTCAATATATTGTCATGACCAAAAGAATCATAATATTTTACTCTCCTTAATCTTCTATGAATAACTCTTCCATACACTTCCTAT
Source organism: Viscum album (assembly GCA_963277665.1). Taxonomy (NCBI): domain Eukaryota; kingdom Viridiplantae; phylum Streptophyta; class Magnoliopsida; order Santalales; family Viscaceae; genus Viscum; species Viscum album. The sequence goes on from CAUJRU010000001.1 coordinate 5,293,451, forward strand.
AATTAAGGAAATTTGAAAAAATTATAAATGATATGATCACTTGATGAATCTTATTAAATATATATAGTCTCTTACAATATCTAGGTATGTCTTACAAACAACATTCCATCTCTAATAAAAAACCAACAAGATATATAAGATTTTATATATCATTGTTAAAATTGAAAAATTAATAACATAATATTCAATGTATTACCATCTTCATAAATTTTAATTATTTTAACCAAAACATTATATAATTTAAAAAACCTAATGAAATCCAATTAAATGTCTTTTGATGATCCAAAATCCTTAATGTATCCATGTCTTATAAAATGAATAAATTTAATTCTTAAATATTCCATTCCCTTTTAAATCTTTAAAATATATATATATATAATGTCGTATGTATATATGGAAGCTTCTATCCTTTTAGAAATATCAATTACACAAAAATTAAGATCAAATCAAGTAGGTATTCTAGGAAAATTGATAACTTTACAATTAATCAATTCATATAATTCAGGACAAAATGTTTTTATTTTGGTGACCCAGACCACAGTAGTATAGATCTATTATATTGTTTATTACATTAGCATAACATATGATGAATTAAATATTGAAGGATTGTGTAGTGTAACAGTCTTGGAAAATTTTATATATACAAGATTACCATATTACATTGAAAAAAAAATAATTTAAATATTTTTTGAGTATAATGTTATTATTTCTAGAATATCCCTTCATATGAATCATATTAAACTTCATGGATTCCCTGGAATGGAAAATAATAATGGTGATATCAATTTATTGAAAATGGTTTAGTACAACGGAATCTATCATTAATAAAGGAATCATAATCTATAATGAATGAAAAATGTGGATGGGTAAAAAACTAATAACCCATTCCATTTAAATAATTGAATATCAAAATTATTAAAAGGATAAATAACAAAAAAACACATCATGTAATCAAATACATGACTATAATAACTAGATAATTCTTAATAAATATGAAATGATAAATCACATAAAAAAGAAATTCTATCAATCAATTAATAGTGGAATTCTTCAAGAGATAAAATAATTTTGGAATTATCATGGATAAAAATAAATGAAATAAAAATGAATGAAATTATTAATTATTTCAAGTTAGGATATCATTAATCAAGAAAAATCTACATTCAAGATAATTCTTTTGGATAGTTTAAATATGATCGATAGAAACCCATTTAACTAAGGCAGGCTGACAAATTCATCTCATGATATTATCGTTGCATCAAGGTGATATCTATTATTGGGACCCACATTTAAATGCATTTATAAACTATTATTAATATATCAAACAATATATTAAATTCATAATAAATTTTTCTTATCATCAGATATATGTATTTATGAAAGATTATATATTATCAATTTTTCACCAGTGATCACAAGAAAGAGTATAATTCAGGGAAATTTTAATGACTACAAAAATGAATCCCAAAAGTTAATTTCAATGTATTACATGGAAAGAATGTTCATAAACCAAAACGAGTAACATTAACTATTAAATAAATTCAGCATAAACCCACTGGAGTAATAATAAAGGGTTGTATTCATTTATGAGTAGACATTTTAGAAAAATATCATAAAAAACATTCTGGGTGAAAATATACATTTCATTATGAAAATAAATTTATTAAAATAAATGTAAAAAAAATCTCAAAAATAATTTTAATTAAAATTAATATTTGAATATTATAAATTAATCATTAAATTTTTTTATTGGTCATGATGAACAAAATTAACATTCAGGTTGTACCCATTTAAACAAAGGTTCAATATACATTTTTGAGAATATAAAAAATGTCATTGTCTTGAAAATATCCTAATGATAACATTTAGAATAAATTTTAAAGATATTAAATGTTTAATAATGCCTTTAATAATTCATCTGGAAATGTAAAGAAAGTAATTTTTCATTTTTTTAAAAAAATCAACATTTTTAATCAAAATTGAATTTTGAATGAAGAGAGAAAAGAAGTTACATTTTCTTTAAAAACATATCAATTATATTATGTTTTATGAGTGGAAAATGGTAACACTACATGAAAATATAATGAGTAAAAAATGGGGAATTAAATTAATGTTTTTTATTATCCTATTATTAAATAATTTCTATCAATGTAAATTCAAGTATAAATAATAAACTTCTAATGATATTATAAAGTAAACCCTTTCAATAGACATGATGTGATGTGAATATTAATCAATGAATTTATTGTCTGTATGAAATTTAATTCCACATAAAATAAGTGTATGAATAATAACATATAGTAAAAATTCATTACACAAAATCATATAATATAAATTAAAATGAATTGACAATATAACCCCGCAAAAAAATTGTATTATGAAATTACTTACCACATTGAAATATTCATGTAAAATACTAATGGTTGAATTAATAAAAATTGAAATTTAAAACACCATTGATGGTCAATGATTCATTATATTATATGTACAAGGGTAATTATATACACTATATAAATGATATGAGGAATATAATATTTCAATATTCCTCAATGAAGGGAAATTGAAGGTGGTAGTACACACAAATATACACATATATATCATCAATACCAGTATGTGAGGAAAATAGTGTCGCATCGCTTTGTGAAGGTGGTAGTCTACACATATATAAATGATTTTACCATCTTTAAGAGAGTAAAATGGTTTTAAAAATGGTATATTACCGTTTATTAATTATAAATATTTCATGAATATAATATTTATGTTATTCATAAGAGAAATAGTCCATATGTTTATCCTTATTAACTTTAATGTAATGTGTTACTGAAAATACAATCACATTGCATCGCAATTTTATAGTATGTTGTACACAAAATTGACCTTATAGTATCCAACACATAATAGAAAGTAAAAAACAAAATATATGATATAATGACCCAATAAGTATAATTATATTAATAATAAAATATATCAATACTTTATATCCATCTTCATACAGAACCATGAGTGGTAGTAACGGAATAAATGAATGACATCAGTTCGTGAGGGTGTAGTCTCCAATTCATAGGATTGATGATTTTGTAACCCAATTTATGGTAGGGGTTATGGTTTTTAGTCATTAACGTAACATAAAAAATCTCATTATAAGTTAGATACAAATAATATTATATCATCATAGTTTAATAATAATTCATTGATGTGAAAGAGGAAATAAAACAAATAGACATAGTTATAAGTGTTACCTCTTCTCCAAACACCTCTTTAAGATTATTACTAATGTATATCTAGTTCAGATTTAATTTAAAAAAATTAATCTAGGAATAGAGTATTGATGTAGGGATGTTATTTTGGATAATATTGTCTAAAATAAAAGTATTCTATAGTGTGATGAAAATAGGATAAATAGTGACATTTTATAACTCACGTGAGTGGGACACTTGTAATTTTTTTTAATTAAATGGTGTACCCAAGTATATATCATTAAAAAAGGATCCAAAATGAATAATTTTAGATACTTAGACATTATATGGTTTATTTATGGACCTTAAATATATTTTAGAGGTGTTGTTAAGTAATTATAACCTATTTCATTTTAGTTTAACACCAGATAAATCAATTTTTACAGTTACTACAGTAATCAATTTTTACAATTTCAGCAATTAATTTTTGACGATAATATTATGTTGAACTCGATATGTAATATAAATTTTCATTATTACTATAAAAAAATTATAATCCATCATTCAAAAATCAATTCATAGAATTTGTTTCTTATAATTTATAATTAATCCCACATAATCAACAAAAAATAGTGTTTTTATAGGGAAACATTTCACTACCATTCAATGAATTTATATTAAAATTCAATATAAAAATCATTCTAATGACCAAAAATATATTAATATATATAATATTGAACTAATGATACATTATAAATAATTAAGAAATAATTTATCTTTATAAATAACATAAATTAAAATGATGGTTTGAATTAAAATTTAGTACTTTTAACAATTCAAATAGAAATGAAACATTTAGACAAAATCCAAAAAATCCAATTTAATATAATTTTTATATGATTAATTTAGAAATCTAATTATTTTTAACAAATAAATTTTCTAAATGTGATAAATGATAATTTTAAATTATGTATATGAACCGTAACTGACCCATATTTTATAAAAATAATGTTTTCTAGAAATTAGTTCATATTTATGAATTGATTCTAATTTTATTTAAAATAATTATTTTATCATCATTTTATTAATTTAGTTATTACTATTAATAGCCATTAATTTAATTATTATATCATAGTTACATACCATAATCTATTTCTTTTTTACACATCATTGAATGTTCTCAAAGCAATTGATGATATTAAATTTAAGAAACTAAATTTTATCTATTATTTAAGATCAATGTTTTGTGTTTCGTATTGAAATAAAATGATATTATTTTAGAATTAAGCGGTGTTATGTTCTCCCCACATACAAAAATTTTTCCCCTAACAATAGAAACATGATCTCAATAATCTGGAGTTTGATATTGGAAAATTCCCTCCCTCAAAACCAACAATGTAAAAATGGTTAATTAAAATCCACATAATTAGAGAGAATGAGATGTCAAAATGTCATATTAGATGAAAAATATATATGGCACCAAAAAAATTGGTAGGAAGTGAATCATTATACTTTTATAAAAGGATAAATAATTATAGATATAGATATAGGTCATTTATCACAAGAAAATGAATGATCAACAAAATTTTAGGGAACTAAATAACAGTATTTATAGGTAAATAATAGAACACGCATTCCATTTAATAATTAACATATCCATAATAACCAGATAATTTGAAATAAATATATAGAAGGTAAATAAATCTATGAAATTATATTTATATAACTAACAATGAAATCAATCAAATGATAATGTCATAGGTAAATTATAATCGAAAATAATAACTAAAATGAATGGAATGACTTACTATTGGATGACCTATTTCTCAAAAACATGATACCTTCATCGATAAGATCTATCCACTATAAATTTTAAAACATACTAGTTCAAACACCCATTACCAGAGGAAAGACAACAGATTTGTCTGATGAAACTATTTATGCATCGAGGGTATTGAATTAACTTGTGCTAAACCAATTTATTTCTTGTAAAAAGCATTCCTTGTATATAACAATTGATTTAATTGATAAACAATGTCCCTTTTGAAATATCTGTAATGAGTAAAGGATATATATTTTTCAATATTATTATATTTAATCAAATAATATTCAAATTAAACTATATATGTTAAAATGGAATATAGTTTGTGAAACCATAATACCAATGATAAATTATATAGACATTTAGTGACAATTTAATGTCCAATGAACATTGGTATGTGAAAATTTTAAAGGAATTCTTTTCCAATATATAAAAAATAATCATGGAAGTTATTATCAAAACATTCCTTAGGGAAAATTATAATAAATAATATACTAGAATAATAATGATTTAATTAATATAACATATCCTAAGTGAAGTATTTTCAAAATAAGTGCTTTTAATTGATGAATAGATATATCATCAAAAATATTAAAAAATTTATAAGGAAAATATCTTATTTATTTGGATTTTTTTTGAAAATAATTTTCTTTGAAAATCCCATTTATACTCATTTTATTTAATAATATATTCATAAAAATAAAAATGAAGATTAACATAAATAATTTATAATTATTCATGTAACTCCATAAATTATATAATGAACCTTATTTTTTTAGGATAAAAGAATAAAAAAGTGGCATGTTTGGAAAGTGATAAGATAATCAATTGGAAATATTTCTATAAAAGGAAAATGTTGATAAACATGTATTTTAAACAATAATTTTCGAAATTATTATTTAAAAAAATAGAAAACATTTTTAGAGAACATGTTTTTTCAAGAAAATGTATTCTTGTCTAAATAGATATATGGAGTTTGTTATTAATAAAACTGTGTTAGAAACCCTAAGAGGGTCGTTGAATTAGAGTATTGATATTAATATTAATCATATATATTCCCCCTCTATATCTTGACCATCTATGACTCCGGTCCATTCATTTATCTATAATATTAAGGTTATTTTTAAATATAACATCATTATCTGATGATGATTCACAAAAAATAAAACTATAAAGCAATCATGTGAAAAAAATTCACACGGTTTACAATATCTGGGATACATCCAATTATAATAAATCAATAATGTATTGATGTAAAAAATCCACTAAATCTCACAACTAATAAGGCGTTTGAGGTAAATCACTTCTATCCCATGGAACAAATGCTTTCAAGATTTAGGGAGATCATAATGCTACCACTGTATCACACCCTCTATCAATCCGTAGATTTAGCATTACCGATGGAATGTTTCACCTCATTCTTTATCCTTAAAAAAATTAAAATATATGGTATTTTGGTACATTTTATATAAATTTATGTCCTTTCATTATCAATAATTAATGTATCCTCAATTGTAGGTTGATTTTTTTATTGGTTTTCATTTTGGGTTTCTATATCACTTATTTCAAAAAACCATGATGCAACACTTCCACATTCCAGATGCCTAGAACAAACTCCTCTTTTTTGTACACATATTAATTATGAACTCAACATTTTGTGGGACCTCCAATGGATTCCATTGATCATTTCACTAGCTTAGATGTGGTAGTGAATAATACCATTGTGCATGTATCAAGAAATGGTGAAGATTCCCATTATTTTTTTCTTATGGATTCAGATATGAAAGTGATTCTACATAGAGGGTAATGTAGGTGTGTATCTCCTCGTGAATGAACATAATGTGATACCCCTGTGCGAGACCTTAGTATGTAAACCCTTTCAAAATAATCTTGTGAGTAAAAAAGTGAATAGAACATAGTGTTTATCTTTTAGTGATAACATTTCATGATATCCAGTTGTGAGACACCTTTGCAAGAGATAACAGTGCGAGACTCTATTGCACTTCTTTGTGAGATCATGGAATGAGACCCCTTTTAACTTTTTATGAGAAACTGGTGTGATACTCCATAGTTCAAGATCCAGGTGTGTAACCCCTGTACAGGATCCTGGAATGAGGTACTTTAATTAATTGTGTAAGATCATTATGACTGAACTTTTCCACAATATCCGTGCACATAACCCTTCTGTAAGTTCTTTTCATGAGACCCTTTCACCCTTTCGATGACATACATTAACGTCACATGAATCCACATATCATGATTTTTATTCAGATAGAAACTTCTATGAAATACATATTTACATATTATAGATGGGTCAATAGGTATTTATAGGTGAGAGTACACCACCCTAACTCCACAAATAAAAAACAAAAATCTAATCCACCACCATATAAATAATCACCACACACTTCGTGTGATCCCATAGCGAGATGAAATAAAAATAATGAAATTTTTAGTTGGTATGTATTCTATTTCTTTGTGTGATCCATCACAATATCTGAAGACAATCATTAGCACATCACATGATTCATTTGAAATCATGAATTTTCAACATTAACATCATGAGATCTCTTTATGAGATCCTTTGAAAATCTTACACTATAATTATCTGGCTTGTGATATCTCACTATCAGATCAATCGACAACTATGATTTATTATAATGGTCTTCATGATATCTCTCTACAAGGAACCACCCTTACTATTGAATCCTAGAGTCTGTGAATTACTTTATAAAATTAGAATGATTACAAGGAACTTAATCTAAATAGATTGATAGTATAATTTTTTTTAAACCATAGTGCATTCATGATAATATATTATAATATGAAATAGAAAATTAAATATAATACATAACAAAAGATAATAAATTTAATCCTTGAAAACTAATTCAATGGTATTTTCTTTACAACATGGCGAATAGAAGTAAAATGGGGGTGAGAACAAATTCACATTAATGTTATGTATAGCGGAATAAATAATGAATAAATGATAATAAATCCACATGGAAAGGTAAACAACTAAGAACACATTCATTAAAATAATGGGATAAGGCATAATCAATAAGCAAATGTACATAACTCAAACACACACCTCTCATCAATTAACTGATAATGAAATGAATCCATCGATTTAAACATATGAAAATCTCATGGATTATAAAAAAATATCTGAAATATCTATGATCGAAATAATTGATAACATGATGTCATGTCCAAGTCACAGGAAAACCTATATTGTCAACACCTTTCACATGGTGAATTTAATATATAGGTAGAAACACATTTAATTTGGCCAAATGTTATTAATCATGTGATCATGTTGATTCATTGAGTCACAATATAAATTATTGGGACCACCCATCATTTCTAGTCCAATTCATTATTCTAATCGAGTACTCGATTAATAAGCAATATGTTTTATCAAATACCCTTACAAAATTTTATACAATTTTATTAATATTTCCACAAATAATAATATAAATATGAAAGTATACATCATATGTAAAAATGGTATATGATTTTGAAAATAAAAAATTCAATCAAAAAATAATGGGAAAATTAACCTAAATTTCAAATGAATTATTTTCTCAATAAATTTATTGTTTCAAAATAAATTTACCAATCAGAGTAGATTGTTAGATTTCAAGCATTACATTTACCACTGAGAAATTTTCAAACTAAACCATTTATGTGATATATTTTTTATTGAAACATAATATACCATAATTTATGAGTTAATAATGATATTAAATGATAATTTGGTATTATATACACCAAATTAAATAGAATTTGTGCAATTAATCAAATAAGTCTCAATGAAATTTTAGTTGAGGTGAAATTCATTAACTTATATTTCCTTTTTGGTGCATTTCATTTAGCCTCTTGTATAATAAATTTCAACATGTTAATAACCTAAACTAGAGATATAATCATATTTATAATATAACAAATTATCTTCTTATAATATCATATTACATATCTGTAACTATTCATTCATTATATTCCATATTTCATGTGTTAACTACCAAATGTTTCTTGTATGTTTTTTATGTTTACAAGTTATTCCTTTTAATTAGACAATAATTTCATCATCTCTAGAATGTAATAAATTATTTAAATATCATATATATTCATAATATATGTTTCTATTTTAATAAATAAAACATGAATATAGTTAATGATATGAACCATTCATGGAGCCGATATGATTTAAATACGCATGAACTCGACTTTCATTTCATAGAATAATTAAAAGAATAAAGTTTAAATGATATATATATATATCTGTGTGTGTGTGTTTATTATATTTAAATGATAATATTTATTTAATATATTATACAAATATTTATTAAATTAATCTATAATACATTCTATGTATAGCTTGAGAAAATCGCATTGCGTTGAAGAGGAAGTAGTCCAGACGTCCAAAAACGATGTTATCGTATTCCCAAAAATGGAAATAATAATGTAATGTTTTGAATAAAAATTCAAGAAGAAAAAATAAATCCTAAGTATTATATATATAATATATAAACTATAAATCCATCATTATCCCATTATTTAATGGTCGATAATGGAAGAAAAAAAGACATTAGTTCGGGAGGTTTTAGTCCATTGTATACATGAACGATGATTGTGTAAACCATTATTTCTTTTTATGAAAGTGTTAGAATAAATATCTGAATAAAACATATTAAAATATTTAATATCAAAAGTTCATTATATATTTATTATGTAAATAGAATTAAAGGGGAGAAGATGTCATCAAAACAAAAGTGATCCATGAAGAATATTTCTTCATATTTGGGTAATTTTCTTTTAGATTATAGAAAAAGAGTTACTTTCTTTTCTCTCTTCCCAAGGTGAGGCTTCTAGGGTGATGGTGGAGGAGTTGGTAGATTATTTGATCAACCTTTGGAATATACAAATTCCTTGAGGTGTGTGTATAATTGAGAGGGGTGAGTGCATTTTTATAGTGGACGAGTGATATTCATTTGATTTTTTTAAAAGGGAAGTCCACCTATGTTTTTCGCATGTCTATTGGCTCCCAAAATTAACCAAAATATATAGAAGTTAGTATAGTGTCAAAATATTTCCAATAAATGGATTAAGGAAATGTTTCTAGGTGATTTTGTCCCATATGTTTATGTTTTAGTACCATGTTTGGCTAATTTTTATCTTAATCATTTATTTAATATTAACTAATTTCAAAAATATTCATGATGAAAAAATGATTTGAACATATTAGATTTTATAAATTTTTATGATTCTAAATTTGAAATCTGTTTTTATATATTCTAACCACATAAGTGGTAGAAATTAATTTAAATTTAATCTTGCATACAATATAAGAAATCAAGTTTTTAATTTAAAACTTTTCAAATGTTTGAGGTGTTTATATATCAAATTTCAATATTAAATTTATTCCAATGAAGAAAATAGAATTAGTTTTTGTATAATTTAAGTAATTAAAAAATAAAACTAATTTGAAATATAATTCAACAGTATAAATTATATATGCTAAATGTTAGTTTTCAATTAAAATTCATTACATTCCATATTCATTAAAAATTGATTCTATATAGAAAAATACCAGAAAAATAACCCTAATCTAATTTTTATGTTCTGATTTAGAAAATTATTTTTATTTTGGAATAATATATTTTTAAAAGTGTCAATGTTCTGTTTTAAAAACGGTTCCCCATTAAAATTAGATAAAACAAAATTTATAAAAATATAAGTTTTATGTGTTAAATTGGGATGAGAAATATGTTATTCTTATCATAAATATTGGATGAATATGAAAAATATTTTATTGAATATACAATATATATATTTCATTAAAGTCATTCATTAATATTAATTAAATCAACTTATTATGATAAAATGGAATTGGAATCATACCAATTGTTCTTTATAAATACATTTCCAATATATTCAATTAATTATTATATTCATTTACAATTTATATGTAACCAATTGACTCAACCATATATTTTCATAATTTACGTAATCATATTCATAATAATTAGTTAGAGTGCTAGGTCATGTATTATTATATTAAATAATAATATCTTAATAATATATTGGTTTTAAGTAAAAGTCGGTCATGCGAGTAATGAAAACCGCTGAAGAAAGTATCTATTAATTTAAACATAATATAATATTGTGTTGTATTCGCATAAAAATATCAACAAAATTAAATTCATTCAGAAATAAAAATATTGTAATGTCTTGGGCTGCTACATTCTTCCCACCATAAATAAATTTCTTCCCAAAAATTCAAACATGATGTCAATAATAAAGGGATTGATATCTAAAAATAAACTATTATTGAAAACCCCCACTATAAAAAGGGTTAATAACACATATTCTTAATAAGAGGTATAATTAAATACAAATGTTCACAAAAAAGAGTATTTTAAATTGCAGATAATTTGTGAAAACATGGACTTGGAAGAAAAATATAACTTCCCTATTCTGGGGGAGAGTGATAGAGAACGTCATAATCGAAAAGATGATAATTATAAATCTTCATTCCACACTTAGGAAAATTTCATAAATATCTTAAAAAATCATGATAATTGATGAATTTTTTTTTGTTACAAACCCCTTTTCCATATATTTGAGTAATTACTTCACACTATAATAACATAAGGAAATATAATTACTTGATATGTTTCTATTTTATAAGAACAATTGTATATGTTAGTTGTTCCTTAATCTATTTATACTTCATCTCTTAGCATAATTTGCATCATAGGATGATGTAATACATAAATAAATACATATAAATCCATAGATAAACATAAAACACATTAATAATAGATAAAATTCCAATGATATTGTGATCCAATATCTTAAAATGATGGTCATTCAATTTCCATAATTTAATTATCAATCCACATGAAGTAGCTCGTAATCATCACATAATAAACATAGAAATATGGTAATATATTGAATTACCATAAAACCTTATTGAAAACATGAATTATTACAAATTCCTTTCATAGAAGGTAGATTATTTTATATACTATTTATATCCAAAAATTTTGTAAATGTCATCAATGACAACATAAAATATTTTTCCAACAAATGATTAATTAGTTTTAAGTTATAATGTAAAATTAAATTCACATTATCTATGATAATCAAATCATTGTCCAATAATCCTTATATAGACATCAATAACATATTACGCCTTATCTTTACCTCAATTATTTATTTTCTAAAAAATTTAACTTGATACAAAATCAATTTTCCTGGTACATTTTAACATATGATCTCAAATATATAATAAAAAAGAAATATAGTCAGATACTAGAATATTTCATAAATAATATGATCAAAGGATAATAAATAAAATTATTTTAAAAAATATTTTATTTTTCCAAATATAGACGTACATTAATCATTTCACTTCAATTGTGTCAATATAAAATACTTGATATTCATCCCTTAGCTTATTATATAGTATATTCCCTCGATACTTAGGGTATGAATATTCATAGTTACCAATCTCCTTGTAGTATTAACCATAAATATAAATATTTTACTTATATCTATTACATTATTTTTCCTATTTATCCTTTTTTTACTACTTATAAAAAAACCCCAATCTTTTCAAGTAATTCCTATGGGGATTCTATCTACAGTTTTCACATGTTGGAAAAACCATACACCCTTTCTATTTCATTGACACATTCCCTTTTTTGGGGTGTTCAAGAAGACCTCTTATTCACATTAATCCTTTTGAATTCATATGACTTGGAGAATTATTTCACATTCTAGATATCACAAAAAACTATTACATCACGTGAAGAACAAGATGAAGAAACTAATTCTCTTCGAAAATTTGGCTTACAAACATATATTAATTGGTAAATATTTTAGTCTTTGTGGCATATGTAATATATAACATACCTTGATAACCATGTAATGGTTGTTTCATACTAAGAAACGCGTTGATCCTCTTTTTTATTTAATCTATGTAACATTATATGCATCTCAATTATTCCTCATGAGGGAAATATTTATTGAATTATGACTCCTAAAAAGTACTCAATTCCATGAGTTCAATTTCTTCTTCCTCCCTATTAAATATGATTAATTACCATGATGGATTTTCATTTTTATTAAGATAATAAAATTCAATTGTGACATTTTCGATTATAAAAAATTCCAAAAGAATGAATATATTCACAAAAATACATACTGCATTTCTATTCTATCATTAGGTTAGAAGGTCCTTTAAATGATGGGGGCCTCTTTTTCATAATGAAATCAAATATCAATGTACCCCATTTTGTAGTAAGATTATCCAAGTGGGTAAGTTTATGTTTCATATCATGATTATCATTCCTTAATATTTCCATAATAGTATATGTTAAAAAATAGGCTATTTTGACTTCATCAGTTAGAAAACCTCAGAATTATCATGATTATTGATTCCATTCTTCATTATAGGAAATATTTCTAAACAATGTATTTTTTTTTGATTAGATGACATCACTACGTAATATAATGAATAATTCCAAAATTTGTTAAATATATAAGTTTAATTGATATTTTTTTGAGTATTTGTCATCATAATAAAATAATGGTTATATTGGAGAAATATTTACATTAAAATAATTCATAATTTTGTATCAAATTTTAATTAACCTATGTGTATCCCCTAGTATGGTCAAATATGGTTTATAGGAAGGTGTAGGGGATTCTTACAGAATACATTTACCTTGGTTAGTGATGGTTTTTCGGAGCGAATTGTTAAAAACGGTGATACTGCCCATGTTGTTGCTAATTGGGAAGATATCCTCGATAGAGTTAAGATACATGAGAATTCAATAATTGCTATACTAATTCATCCTGTTGGTGGTAAAATATGGAGGATTGATGATTTGGTTCATAAAATTACCTCTACATGGTGGTTTTTTTATTAGTGATTCATAACTATAGGGAGTTTATTTTTCCACATTTTATTTCCATTAGAGGATCTCAAGCAGAGATCATGGGGGTTCAAGTCAATTGATCTAAATCTAGGTATGAATTTCATTTTGGAAAGATACTTTTGTTTCAATACATTCTCAATATAAAATACCAGGGATTAGGTGTGGATTAAAATCGTTGGCCTTCAATGGATCTTGTGGCATCATAAAATTATTTTTGACATTTGCTCTGCGGTGGGTATTCCAATTAAAATGGACAAGACCGCCGAGGCTACAAAATTTGGAAACTATACTAGGGTTTTGGAGGATGTTCATCTATGTTATTTCCAAATTCGTAATATAGTATTATCGGCCATAGATGATGATGTATTTATAAAGGTGATGTATGGGAGACTGCCCGACTTTTGTCTAGATTGTCATGTGATTGGACATGTTAAATAGAAGTGTAGTAAAAATGATGTATGCACCTTTTTCTCATTAAAAGGGCATCATGAGACTTATTGTAGAAAAAAGGTGAGGTTGAAATCAACACAACAAAATATGGGTGATAATCCTTCACAGGAGATGGATGATGCTTCTCGAGAATTTTCTCAGGATCCTCAAGTGGATATGAATACAGAGAATATAGGTGATAATGTTTTTCTGGTGGTGGATGATACTTCTCGGGATTTTGATCAAGCGCCTCAATTGTATAAGGATGCGTAGAATAATTTGATGATGCATCAAGAAGAGGAGTGCGTGAATATCTTACATGATCATGGGATAGGTTTGGCGATGTCTTTGACTCTTGAGCATGTTTCTCGGGGTGTGGGTGACATGATGCCAGGAGCACTGAAGGAATGTTTGGGTCCTGTGCTTGAAGAGAAACTAACTACCAGTGATGGTGAGACGGTTTCAAAGACCCAGTTAGAAATTCATAAATCAAAGGAAACACATGTCATTCACAGAAAGTGGGATGATGTTGAGGATAACACCCCAAAAAAACTAACATATAGTCATGCATTGTCCAAAGGTAAAAATTTGGTTTTTGATGTTCACGGTTTTCAACCTGTTCCTCCAAGAAAAGTGAGGTCAAGAAGGATTACTCATACATAATTCCAACCATGGTTACCAGGTCCTATGGCCATCTTTATTATGATTCTGAAATAGACCACAACTATGATGCTTCTTATCCATATGACATTGATATTTTAGTTATTCTTTTCATTGGTTATCCTCGGGTACAAGGGCTTGGGTGCGTGTATGACCCCATCTTTCGTCATGTCTTCTCTTCTTTTCTATTCATTAATAAAAAGGGATATTACCTAATCTTCATGTAGTATAATGGGAAATATAAAATGAAACAAAATACAATTTTTTTTAAAAGCATTCATCCTTGAAATCATATTTGAATATGTTTTCATCAAAATCATTGGAATGGAAGAAAATATGGATGAGATAAAATACTTAGTATGGGTATGTAGAGTGAAAAAAATTAAATCTATGATAATTAATCAATATAAAATGATAAACAATAGAGAAAACATAACATTCCATTAACATGAAAAGTCATAATAAAATTAGTAAGGTAAATAATTGAAACACATTTAATTTAATAAATTAATATAGAATAAAATGTATCCCTATATTTAATTATACAAAAATATCATGGATAATGAAATTAAATTCTAAAAGATCTATTTAAAAAATCCTCAATTATTTTATGTCATTTCAAAGGCACATGAAAACTTATACCTTCATGACCTTTAACAAGAAGATTTAAAAGTATCGGTGGAAACCCCTATAATTGAATCAAATAAATTTTTTAATGAGAAATGATAAATTCATCAAAAATAAATTTAATGTCTCCCCCAACCCATCAATACTATTAAAATAATTCCTTAAATTGATAAATCAATTAATAAATAATATGAATTATCAAAAATCTGTACAAAATAAAGAAAAAGTATTTATCAATATTTTAGAAAATAATATGAAAATAATAAAAGTATACACCATATATAAAAAAGGTATATGATTTTGGAAATAATAATATCCATCAACCAAGAATGTGGATATTATTGGAAATTTAAATTTAAAAATGATTACAATGAAGTTAGTTTTTCAATCGGATGTAAACAATCCCAAAAAAGTGAGATTTAGAAGATAACCTTTCTCACATGGTAAAGTCAATTCTAAACCCCTTGGGTGAGACAAATCAAATTGAAACATAGAATAAATTAAATGATGGGTTTATAATGATATTTATGGAAAAGGGGTTGTATATACACTAAATTAATGTGAACATGTTCAATTCAAACTATAAGTCAGATGGAGTTTAAATTAAGGTGAAACCCCCTATATTGCGTTTCCTTTTCGGAGAACGAATTTCATCCTACTGTATAATGATTTTAGAAATGTTGATAACTTATAGAACAATGAAACTAATATTTGGAAAATTATATATTAAATTCATATAATATATTGATACCCTTTTTTTAAAACTTTCATTATTTTTCACTATTTGGGGTGTTAATTGCATAGTTTTTCGAGTTTTTTTTTACTTGTAATATGTTATTCCTACAAGTTAGACCAAAATTACATAACATAATAAATTTAAAATATTATTTCATTATCATGTATATTGAATATATATGTATAATAATTCATAAAATTTGGAAATATGAAATGAAATATGACATTCATTTAGACGGTAGGTCATATGTGTGCATGAATGCTACTTCCATATCTTTTGTAATATTAAAAGTCTAAAAAGTAAATGATATAAATGAATATTATAAAAATAATATCATATTTATTTAATATATGTAATTTTTTTTATTAAATTAATTCTCAATACATTCTATGTATTTCTTGAATGAATCACATCACTTTGAGGAGTCAGTAGTCCATATATCCAAAAACGATGTTATCGTATTCCACAAAAATGGATTGAATAAAGTTATATGTTATATTAAATTTATAAAAGTATAATGAAATAATATTTATCATATATAAAATATAAATACATCATTAATCATACCATGAAATACAGTAATAGAAGAACAAACGACATCGGTTTGCGAGGTTGTAGACCACCGTACACAAGAACGAGGATTGGGTGTCTCATATAGTGAATGTGTGTGAAAGTGTATTTAGAACACATAACATTAAAAAATATCATTATATTGAATATTATGATCTTATTATATAATAATTATATAAAAAATTTATAAGGGTTGTATAATTATATGAAGTAAATTTTATCATTGAAGAATGCTAACTCTAATTTGGGTAACTCATTTTGGTTTATACCAAAAGACATATTTGATTTTTTTGGCCCAAGGTGAGGATTTTAGGATTAGGAGAGGAATTTTAGAATATTATTTCGAACTATTTTTGATGAGAAAATTGGATTGATATGTGTGAATAAGCTGTAGGGGTGAGGGCACTTTTATAGTGTAGGAGGCGTGTCATTATTGTAAATTTTTAAAAAGAGAATACCACCCATTTTTCTTGTTGGTATGTGTCTCAAATAATAATATGAATTATATAAAATGGAGTATCGGGTTGAAATATTTAAAAAATATATTTTTTACATGTTTCTAGGTCAATTTAGAACTTATGTTTCGTGTTTAGTCCCTTGTTAAGCTAATTTTTCTCTTCATCGCTTTAATTAATTTTAATACATTTAATAATATTTTTGGAAAAAAATAAGATAAACCTTTTAGAAATAAAAATTTAATTTTTTCTCAAATATTTAATCATGTTTTACAAATTACAATATTATAAGTGATATAAATTAATCTAAATTTAATCTCCTAGATGGGTTGAAAACTAGGGTTTTAAATATAAAGATATTCAATTATTTGAGTTGTTTTTAAATCCAATTTCAATGTAAAATTGATTCAAATCAACTAAATTGTATTAATTGACATATTATTGAAAATATTAATCATTAAAACCAATTTATAATAAAATTTATCAATATAATTTATATATATTAAAAATCTGTTTTCAATTAAAATTCAATATTTTCACTATTCATCGAAATGAGAAAAATCACTAAAAATACCAAATATCCACCCAAATATAATTTCTATCTAGATGTAAAAAATGATTTTTATTTCGAAATATAAAATTTATAAATGTTTCAACATTTAGTTTCAAAATTGGTGTGGCATTAAAATATGGTAAAACTATACTATAAAGATGCTAGTTTTTATGAAAAAAATTAGTGGTTTATATATTTTTAATATAAATTATATTAAATGAAAAAATCATTTTTTTAAATACAATATATATATATATATATATTTCATTAATATAATTCAAGTATAGTAAAAAATTTAATTTATTTTTATAAAAATCCATTGGAAGCATAATAATGATAATTTATAAAAAATCTCATATATTCAAATGGTTCTTATATTAACATATAATTTAATTTTCTCCAATGAATTCAACCATATATTTTTATAATTTAGTAAATTTTATTCGTAAAAATTAATTTACAATCTATGTTATATATTGTAATATTAAATAATAATATATCAATAATATTTATATATTTGGTAAAACACAGACTTTCATGTAATGAAATCCACCTAAAAGGTAGAAATTTCATTTAATATATGGTAAATTAGTGTTTCATGAATTACATGATATCAAAAAAATAAAATTAATCTAAAAGTAGTATAATATAAAATCAATGGGTGCATCATATGAGATCCTTGTATAATCATTTTTTGTCATCTTTTTCTTCAGGAGATCCGATATATCAACCATATCACCATCAATGAGATCAAAATTCTATTCCTCTATGATTTCAGATATCTCAGGCTCCACGAGATCATACACATATACCATTCATGAGATAATGCATCTCACTCATTACGAGGATCATTTATTTCACACTGTTGTCATATCAAACATTTTACTCTTCCATGATAATATACATTTCTCTCTTCTCTAAGATTAAGAAACTCACTATTCTATGAGATCATGCATTCTTCCCTTCTAGGTGATCAGGAATTTCAATGTTCCGTGATATCTGAAATATTTCTCTTCCATGATATCAAGAATTTTTATCTTTCCCTAGATGAAACATTCATTTTAACTTATCATTCCTTCCATTATAATCTTCCTTTTTGAATAACAAAAAAATATTATATAAAAAACACAATAAATCTAAAAGCACAACCCGATGAGTTTTTTCCCATAAATATAACCTTTTGGATTATCAAAAACACATATATTATTAATGAATTGTCATGTTGAATAATAATGTAAATGGGAATCAATTTACATTATGAAACCCTTGAATAGTGATTTGGTAATTCTATAATAGATTCACTAAGCCCAAATAAGAAATTATCGACATGAGAAACAACAGTAGCATGTAATGGTCATCAATGAATCACTTACTTCCCAAAAACATTCAAAATAATTCACCATGAACCCCACGTTTCGTGATATATATCCATTGATCTGTCATTATTAGAATAATCATATTTAAAAATCCATATACTTCACATATCCCCTAATAAGCGTCTCCCCATATCATGATTAATAAAATTTATCCCATTTTATACCAAAATATTCTCCCATTTTTTCAATGATCCTGAAGGTTAATCTTTTGTGCTCTAATACATGGTAAAAAAATAAAAACATTAATGAAAAACAAATAATACCTTTGGTATAAGGGGTTCTATATCAACACTATTTAATTATGGGATATTGAATGAACTCTAAGAGTATAAAAATTCCATTCAAAAACTTATTTGTTTAATTCCTTTGTAAAAATTTCTAAAATCTATTATTTTGTTTAAAAATTAACCAATTTAAAATTCCATGATCTAGATTCTCCTTAATAATGTGATATTTTATTTCAATGTTATTATTCCTTGGATAATGGCCTATATTTTTTCGGTGATTTACAAGTTATGATTAAATAAAATTGATACTAATCAAAGACTTCAGATAAAAAACCCCATTTCTCCTAAAATTTAAGATGTTATTACTTCATTTATTAATTTTCATCTTGTTATTAAATGATATATATTAATTAGATTTTCAATAATCGTCCCGTATTATTCTTTTATTTCCTAAAATAAAGATAATGAAAAATTAATTTCCCTATTTGGTTGTGAACTTATTCTTAGATCATTGGACACCATTGTTTAACATCATAATAACACCATGGTATTTCAAATATTTTAAATTTCCCAGTTGACTCAATTTATTAATATTATATTGAAAAATGTATTCTTTTAGATATTTTAATGAGTAGATTATAGTTTTTATTTATAGACTCATGCTACTGAAATATGTTCATCAAGTGAAATTACATCCTATAATTGAGTCATCATGATATCCATGAATCCTACAAAGCAAACAAAATTATTGGGAACATTAGTTTTAGCTAATAAATATCAATTTTGTCCAATCACTCTCTTACATTCATAGATTCTAGAAGCATGACATTCATCAAATATTCATAGGACCGTCTCTTATGATAATGATATATCACATAGAGTGCTTATCACCATTTAATCATAAAAAGCACCATATTATTTAGATAATTAATATATTAAATTGATACCACATTGTTAAATCTATTATGAAATGTAAATTTCAAAAATAATGATTTTTATTGTCACATGTATCTCCACTAAACATATGCATCTAGTTCATTTCATCACACATACACCACAAGAATTGTATATGCCCCTTAAACAAATACCAAATACCTAACATATTTTAATAGCTAATTAATTAGCAGAGGGGTACCTATGTAATCCTCAAGAAGTTTATTATGGTTGATCCTGATGGACCAACCCTGTATTGTTTTCCTACAGAACACTATTTAATTTTTTGACATGTACTAATTTCCGATCCCACATAAAATAGTCATTCGATATAACTAGAATTTCTATTACCAAAATCATAGTACTATTCTAATATATATATATATTATATAAGTTTCATATTTTTCACAATTTTGTGTTAACATCCACTAGAAAAAATTATTATCATTGATGCTCCTCCAATTTGACATTATTCATTATTCTAGCTCTATGTAAGAATGTTTTCATTGGTCATCCGATTTTGATTAATCTTTCATTGGAGGGTTTTTTCATAAATAAAATTTCTCCTAATGTAATTACATTTTAATGTCTTATATAAACCAATATCTCCCAAAATTGATCATAAAAAAACATCTAATAATATTATAATCATAACCTTGGGAATAAGGATATCCATGGAATCCCTTTGGTGAAAAGGATAATGAGTTTCCTAAATAACCTTTAACATTCTTCTGTATGTTCTATTATTTCAATTAAATTCTACACCAACTCAAAAATCATATTTCATGATTGTATACAAACAAAAATATCTTTAGTATACTAGTATTTTTATTCTATGGGTTCTTCCTAATCTAACACACACATCCATCTAATGGGTAACCAATATACTTTTTACATGTACATCGATCTGCAACCTCACAAAATGATTAATGTTCATTTTTTTGGACCACTTATCATGGTAGAAATTATAATTGGAACTATGTTTATATATGTTATATGCTATATTAATTATATATTTAATATTATTTAAATCTTTTACAACACATATAAATATACTTTTCATTTTGTGTAAAAATGATAATTTTTTTGAGGAAGTGTTGACTTTCGCCCTCTCAGAATGATTAGAATCTTTTACACCCTACATGCAATGTATTAATTATAGTTTTAGTGATATTTTATGAAATATATAATATAATAATTCTAATGGAAGAATGATATATAAAATTATGTAAACATATATTTCATTTACTTACTTTCTTTCAATACGAGTATTAATTTAAAACAGTGTACATGCAAACGTACGACCGACTATCTCCATGACCAGTGTATTACATTTCATACTTATATATTATATTGATTATTATAATATACATATTCTGAATATAAATGATATTTATATCATGATTTACATTCTAGAAATCATGATAAATATATAGGGACCAGTGATATTACAAATTAGGATACATGTAAAGAACAAAGAAGATATTATTGAAGTGATACATTAATATAGAATTATTAACAAAAGGGTGATATACAGTCTTAATCAAAACATATAAGGTATTATATATAATAATATGGTATGATGAATTATTTATAAAACATATATATTTATTATAAAACAGGTCTGACTGAGTATGATGATAGTCAAGACACAAGGTAAGGGAATTTCATCTCATTTATTATTTCTAGGAGATAAATGCTTCATTAACCAACCATTCCCTATGTGTGGTGTGTATAATTCCCATGTATGTATAATATGATAATTATATTCAATATTATGGTTATTTAAATATCCACTATATTATCTTTCATTCATAGAGTTTAGCATTCAAAAGTAAGAAAACCAGTTTAGTTATTTTTTCTTAATCATACTTCATTGAGACAGATTCCATGTAATGAACCTATATTTATATATGAGGTGTACATAATTCCATTGAGATTTTATATAACTAATATAATTCATTTCATTATATTTTATCCTTCATTTAATTTCACATTCTTAAATGTTTAGTATGGTTCATAGTTACTAATTGATAAGAGGTTTTTGAAATAATCTCATCACTTTTCATGATTAATTATGATTATGATTCTTCTATTGAAATATTATAATCCACCATTCAATAAAATTACTGAATTTTATTCAACTATAGTTATTAAAGTTATATTTATGTATTCATACTATTTTTCTACTCTTTGGTAAATAGTATAGTTAAGAATGTTTTTTTGAGAAAGGCATAATTTACCCTCTCTATGCTATGAAATCTGTGTTCGTTCAAAACCATGTTTTATAAAGTGTATCCAAGAATATTATATTATTTTAATATAATATTTAAAAGAATTTTATTCCCCTATTTCTTTTAACAATATTTTATATTGTATCAAATATTTAATTTCTAAAAAAATTATTTTCTCTAATCTATTACCATGAAAATGGAATGTTCTTATTTCCTCTTAAGACATGTACCTATTTACCAACTACCATTTATTTGAATGTTCATTTTCAGTTTTAAAAGTTTAATTCGTATGAAAATGTTTTTTTTAAATTAAATGAAATGGTTTTAAAATTATTTTCATGATTCCATTATTAATTTTCAATGTGTTTTTCAAGTAATGTGTTTTTCAAAAGGTGTTTATGATCCTTTATAAATTTTCAAAGAAAAAATTTTAGAAAATTATTTCATAGATTCTATTATAAGTTTTCAAGGATTTTGTATCCATTTTTTCCAATTTTCTTTTATATTTATTGATGAAAAATTGTTTTCAAAATGTTTTCAAGAATCATCTATATGTTTTAATGAAATATTATTTTAATATTTTTTCAAGATTATTTTAAAACTTCTAAACGAAAATGGATACAACTGATTTCAGGATTAATTTATTTGTTTTCAAGATAAAATTAAAAAAATTCAAACTTCATTTATATATTTTCATGGAAAATGTTATCAAAATGATTTTAAACATTATTTATAAAATTATTAATGTAATTTCAATGAAATATTTTTCAAAACGTTTTAAAGATCCTTTTAGATGTTTTCAAGGAAAAATGAGATTCAAAACATTTTCAAGATCACATTTTATGTTTTCAATGAAATTTATTTCAAAAATGTTTTCAAATTGTTTATAATAATCATTTAAGTTTATTTTATGAAAATTATTTTTAAAATATTTTAATGTTTAAAAGTGTATTTTATCAAATAAAAATGGTTATTTTCATTAGGAGATGTTTTCAAAATATATTTCTATTTTACTTTCCATCAATGATTTCGTTTGTTTATATTTATCATTCCTTATAAGAAATGATACAAATTATTTATTCATATTATTTCATAAACGGTTTATGTTTTAATGAAATTATGCTTATGACACCCAGTTCTCTTTGATATGTTACATTATTTTTCAACCTACTTCATTTAAAGGTTATCATTTGATGAAATTATTACAAAACCTATCTTTTATAATAGGTTGAGATAATAGTACATGTTTATGAAACCGATTACATTTCATGGGTTATGATACAATTTTCTATGAATCTACCGTAATTATGTTTATAATTTCATTATGAGATTGGTGGGACCTGAATCTCCCACTAATATATTGGGTAATTATTTATATCTCATGATATAGACATGTATAAAATGAGAAATGGACTCAGTTCAATATTACAGTGATGGAATGAGGATTGGTCTTATATTAGTAATAATGGGATTGAATAGGGTGTGAACCTAGTTTAGAAATGTGATTTGTCCACTAATATGGTTTCTCCAGTAATAACATGACTGTAAATAAAATCATTATATATGAATATTTTTCTGTCATTATTCTATGTTTTATTTATATATTATTATTTAATTATTTTTTCTTTATTTTCTTATCGTTCATGTCTTTTTAACTACCATGATTTATGCCACAATTCATGTTTAATATCTTTGAAATGCATGAAATTTTTATCTATTTTGATGATTATGTTTTAATACCCTTATTGTTATGATTATGAATACGCATCTACCTTGTTTACCCATACCAAGAATCGACGGACAATCCTTTTTATGTTTCCTTCCCCCATGTAATGAAGATGATTATTTTTTTGATTGTCTAAGAAGTTATCTCATCAGGAAGAACATATTTGGAGATAACGTGGCTCACTTACAAAATACTTTTTCATGATTCTATGTTTCAAGAGGCACTAGAATAATTTTGTCTTTGGGTGTATATTTTTTATAAAGGTTTTAGTATTTTAAAAAATCCTTGTAATTTTAATGAATGAAAAGTGATGGTATCTATAGTTGGTATCAGAGAAATGATTTATTTAATCTTTGGAAACATGGATGTTAAAATAGTGTGAGAACCCTAATATCATGTCTAAGGTTATGTATGTTGACAAGGACATGTATATAAATATGTCTTGGGATTTCGGTAAAGAGTCGAGTGATTGGTTTCACAAAAAAATCTAATTCTGGGTACTAATAGTGGATGTGTCATTATCACAGATGTAAATACAAGTAAAAACTCTA
Source organism: Viscum album (assembly GCA_963277665.1). NCBI lineage: Eukaryota > Viridiplantae > Streptophyta > Magnoliopsida > Santalales > Viscaceae > Viscum > Viscum album. The sequence goes on from CAUJRU010000001.1 coordinate 5,318,477, forward strand.
AAAAAAAATTCCGAGCTTGACTCGAGGTAATTTGGATGAGAACATTGGCCTCACTAAAGCATTTTAAAAGGTTATTTTTTTAATGTATGGAATAATAGGTTATTATACAACCTAATGTCCCAAAAAGAATGCTCTTGAAGAGATTTTTCAAGGTTATGTGAATAAAGGTTATACTTCTGATAATGATGAGACTACAGATGGAATGTGAAAGAAAAAAGGTATTACATAATTGGATATTGTTGTTATCATATATCATATGGATGAAGTGAAAAAATCAATATTTTTATTTATTTTGGAACCATGAATTATGTGATGTGATTTGTGAAATAAATCAGGATTTTCTAGTTTTTATTTTTTCAAAGGATTTGAAAGATTATATTAAATAGACCCAATATAATAGAAACATGTTTTAATGGAAATGATATGTCCCTTAAAAAACATGGTTATGTGAAATATAACCCATAATATGTTCGATATTGTACAATAATGTTTTTCTTGGATAAAGATATGTATGATATAAGTAAATTTGATGGTACTATTTTACTTAGAACTAATTAATAACTTATTGACAAGTAGTTCAATCTATCAGGGATGATGTTTAAAACATATTGGGTATTTTTAATATATCTAATAATATTGGAAATGTAATTATAAATTTTTCTAAAGATAATTTTGGTAATTTTGGTTTTTACCAGATTCCAAGAGATTTTATCATGATGGTATTCACATATTTGGAATGTGACAACTATGATAAACGTTTTGATGTATAGGGGTTAAATTTTAGTTATATTTCAAGACTTATTTTATGTATTTTTTTTATTTTCAAATTTTATAAGAGTTATAATATTATCCAATCATGACATGTTTATGTTAATCTTTTGAAGAAGTATTTATGTATTGAGATTTTATTGAAACTATTGGTTAGAGGACTATTAAAAGATAAATCTTTTTTAAGGATAAAAATAATATTTATTTTGTAAATTCTATTAGTGTGATTTTAGAAAATTAAATTATGTATTTTAGGTGATGAACAACCAAGTGCAGATAGGCTACAACTCTTGAACCTATGACCGAAGGACGATATGGGATTTACGCCTACCACTGGCCCACATGATGTCTTGGTTAATGTATAATTATTTTGGATGAATAATTACATAAAATTAAACTATAGTATTACTTTTGATGTTCATATATTTATAGATTAAACATATTTATTTTTGAGAATAGTCATATACAAATTTTTATACCTTTCATTCTTTTATGGGCCTTAACAAATACTAAAAGGGTATTTTAGTTCAATGGGAATCATTGTTAATATCTAGGCATCTTTTATTGATGTAATGGGTGAATTATAAATAATAAAAAGAATAACCAAATAATGGAATTTCGTTTAAATTAATATATCATGTAAGTATATTCCCTAATATTTAATATCAATAAATTCCATTTTGGGATGATGATAACAAAATTTTTGTCATAATACCTTAATTTTTATGAAACGGATGGCATTATAAATCCTCAAATATTTATTAAATTGAATCACTAATCATGAATTTCATCATTCTTATATTTGTGATTGATTACCTCAAACACTCCTTATAAATATTTATTCTTTTCCTCCATGTCTAATATTCACTCCTAACCTATGTTATACTATTTGGAAACCAAGTTTGATTTCACTTTTGGTGACCATTAATGTTTCAATGTTTCCCTTTTAAATAAATTTATTAGTATTAGTTTTTTCAATGTCGGTTTCAATGAATGAAAATTTCAAATATTATACCTTTGATAATGTTGATTAATTTTAAGGGTGAAAATTGAAACACCTAAATAATTTGTTAATTTGTTTTCTAAAATAAGTTAATATTTGAGATATTTTCCATTTCACGCAATATTAAAAATATTTATTTTATAAAATAAATATATTTGGATTGTTTTATATGAAACACCATGTTTATTATACACTTCACACAATATAAATTTTATCTTGTTATACAAGGAAGATAGACTTGGCATATGTTACACGCAACACTAGGTTTCTATGAAACATCATTTTATTATTATAATTATTTAAATGAGATAATTATAACTTAGAAATTAAAAAAGTAATATGAATAGTTATAAATAATTTAAAATTTTTTTATAATGGTTTTATATAAATAAAACATTTCTATAATCAAATATATTATTTTGGGAAAATTCTTTATATGTTTAAAAATACAATTTTCTAAAAAGAAATGATTTAATGTACTTCCCTGGAAAAATATTTAAATTATTCTTAGACAAATTTATATTTATAATTTGATAGAATAAATATTCATTTTTAATTTAGAATTTATAAATTTATTAGGGTGAATTTATGTGATTTTTTAAGAGAAACACCATTTTTCGATGAATCGTGAGAATACGAAATTTAATTTAAAAACTATTTTTTAATATAATTTATATTTAAGTATATGATAAATTTTAATTTGATTTAACTTTTTAATTAGTCCTTATTTTTATCAATCATACCATCATGTGTCATTGGAATATGTTTACATTGAAATTGATTATAAAAACATAGAAATATTTTGAACGTTTTTACTTTCAAAACCACCATTTTCGACCCAACTAATAGAATAAAATAAAATTAATTTCTTGTTATTTTTGTGAATATAATTTTGAAAAATGGTTTACATATTTGTAATGATAATAATTTATATTATCTAATAATGAAAAATATATTTTTTTCCAAAACAATTTGGAAGGTAATTAAAATTAATTTCAATGATTAAGGTATAATTAATCTTAATGAGGGACTAATGATTAATCATAAGCAACAAAAACATAGAAATTTTTTAACGATTCATTGGATGGAAATATTTAAACATTATCCTCCATTTGATATAATTTTTCCCATTATTTAATAGACTTGACAAAGGAAATACGTTGGTGGAATTCCTTTTCCCAAAATTTACAAGAGTGACACTCCTCCTCTCCTATAAAAAGAAGTCATCTCCTCCCACTTCCTCAAACCTCTCAAGACACTTTATCTTGAACAAGATCTTACAGAATACATCTTAAAAATCTATACCATAATCCAATATTACTCACATTGGGAATAATTCAATCTATGAAATCCATTTAGAGATAACCAAAAGGAGTTACCTGAATAAGAAGTAACATTCTTCTCCATGTTCTATTATTTTATTTCAATCCTATACCCCATAAACACTTCTTATTCCATGATACCAATATCCTAAATATATTAAGATTTTTTATGTTATTTTCTAAACATATAATTACATACAATTCCATCTAATAGGTAATGAACATATTGATTATTTTAATGGTGAACTATAGCCTCATGAAATAATGATTGTCAATTTTTCCTTTTCCACCGCTCAAGGTAGAAATTATGACTAAAAATATATTTATATATGTTATATTTTATATTAATTATTTATTTAATATTAATTAATCCTTTAATAACACATATCTGTATACATTCCATTTTGTTTAAATATATTAATTTCGTTTGCGGATGTGTGGATCACCGCCCCTCAAAGTGAAGGGATTCATTCACACACTATCTAGAAGGTTTTATGGATGGGTTTAATGAAATTATATTATATATATTATATAAAAATTATAATTGAATATATATATATATATACACATATATTTAATTTACATTCATTCTTTCAATTTGATTATTAACCGGAATCAATGTCCATGCGTATGTATGACCTACCATCTCCGTGAATAGTGTATTATATTTTATACATATATATTATAAAGATTATTATAATACACATATATGTAATATAAATTATACTTATATTATGTTTTAAATTTTATAAATCATTATATACATATATAGACCAAAGATATAACAAATTAAAACACATGAAAAGAAAAAATCAGGTATTACCCGAAGTGAATCCTTTAGATAGAATTGTTAACAAGTGGTTAATATACAGTAATCATGAAAACATATAAGGTATTATATACAATAATATGGTTCTATTATATATATATATAGGAAAATTTTATTTATTATACATTTTTTTCTTTTTAGTATGGTGAGATTCAAGACACAAGATAAGGTAATTTCATCTTACTTTAAATTTCCAAGATGTACATGCAGTATTCTCCACCCACTACATTGTCATGATTTTTATACATCCCATGGATTTATTATATGGTTATTATAAATAATTTTTTTTTGTATTTACATATATATTCTATGATATTTCTTTCTTGGGTTATATTTTTCAAAATAAACCAAATCGGTATTGTAGTTTAGTCTCAATTTTCCTTCATTGAGACACATGACATTTTATGAACCTATATATTTATATGAGGTGTCCATACTTCCTTTGACATATTTTTTAATTAATATAATACCTTTAATGATATTTTAATTTTCATGTAATTTCAATTGATTACATGGGTAGTGTGGTTCAAATTTACTAAGTAATAAGAGATCATTGAAACAATCTCATCACTTTTCGATATTCTATATGATTATTTTTAAATTGTTGAAATATTATAATAAATATATAAATTAAATTGATTAAATTTTTTATCATAGGGTTATTCATGTTATATGAATTTATTGGTACAATTTTTTTACTCTTTGTTAAATAAGATAGTTACAAATGTGTTTTTAAGAAATCTCAGTTTTCCCTCTATCTGGGCATAAATATATGTTGCTTTAAAACCATGATTTCAAAAAATGGATACCAAGAATATTGTACTAATATCATATAATATTAAAAATATTTTCCCCTTTTTTATCATGTACCAATTTTATTAAAGTGATATTCTTTTCTCTTTCTGAATAAGGAATTGTTCGAGACATAAACTGTGAAAAAGGAATGTTCTTCTTACCTCATACGGCATATATAGATTGACATACTGACATTTATGTATTGCATTTTCTGCTTGTTTAAAAAGATAATTTTTAAGAATATGTATTTAAATGTCAATTTTAATAATTTTTTTTAAAAACTTTTCAATATTTATTTATATGTTATCATTTAATATTTCGAGGAATGTGTTTTTCAAAATGACAGAACGATTAATGGATAATGTTTAAAGGAAAATTAATTTCAAAATTATTTCAAATCATCATTTATATGTTTATAAGGAAAATTGAATTCAATATGTTTAAACATATTCCATTATATTTTCTCATGTTAAATTATTTTTCAAATTTTTATGATCATTTTATAAATTTTCTAGAAAAAATGTTTGAATTTTTTTTCTATATTCCTTTATATGTTTTGATGGAAAATCGTTAACAAAAATTTACAATATTCATCGGTATGTTTTGAAGGTTTTTTTAAAAAAAAAATTCATTCTTCATTTATAGATTTTCACAGAAAATAGTTTTCAAAATTATTTCCATCATTATTTATATGTTCGCATGGTATTTTCGAATAAATTATTTTCAAAACATTTTGAAGGTACTTTTATGAGTTTTAATGATAAAATGGTTTAAAAACGATTTCAGGATCTATTTATATGTTTTCAAAGAAAAAGGTTTATAATTGTTATTCAAAGCATTAGTTAATATATTTCATGTTTATTTTCAATGAATTTGTTTTCCAACGGTTTGGATGTTTTAAAGATCCTTTTTAAAGAAGAAAATATATTTTACTCATGAAATGTATTCAAAATATCATTCCATGTTATTTTCCTTCTATGATGGAATATGCAGATGTTACTCTTACCCATTATGGACATGATCCAAATTTTCTATTCATATTCATTATTTATTGGTTTATTTTTTTGAATGAATGATTCTTATGACACTTGTTTTTATTCCACGAGTTATGTGATATTTAAACCCCCTTCCTTTCATGAGTTATGATTAAATAAAACGATTATGAAACACATATTTTTCCATAGGCTATGATATGATTACATTTTTATGACACCAATTTCATTAAATGGGCTATGATATCATTTTTAATCAATTTTTGGAAAATTTATATATGATATAATTATGAGATGGGGGAGACCTATATCAATATAAAATATATTGGGTAACGATTTATATCTCATGAGATAGACATGGTTGGAATAAGAAATGTACTATGTTCAATATTACTCGACTGGAATAAGGTGTGAACATAGTTCAGTATTACATAGATCGAATGTGGTGTGAACTAGGTTGAGTAATGGACATAATCCACTATGATGGACTAGAAAACAGTTGCTTGACTACTGTGGAAATTATTACATATGATTATGTTTCTTCAAAAATTCAACAATATATATCTATGTTATGTTCTCACAAATTATGATATTTATTTCTATATGATTCATGTTGTTTGATCATACAATCATTACATAAGGATTAATGTTTTTGATCTTTGATATGAATGGTGTGATCTTATATCTTCTAAATCATGTTCATATACCATTATGCACAAGATTGTACTTATGTATCACCATTGCTTACCAATACAAATCATATAAACTCAGCCCTTTTTTTATTCATTCTAATAGGTTGTGTTGAAATGTATTATGTTTTATATGTCTTACAAGGGTTATATTCAAGAATAACCTAGTGGGAGATGATGTAGCTCAATTACATACTTGTTTTAATGTTTCCTTGTTTCCAAAAGAACTAGAGTTGTATGTTCTTTGGGAATCTGTTTGTATACTGTTTTATATATTCCACATAATTTTATGTAATGATAATGAATGGAATGCAATGGTCACTATATTTCCATTACATACTTGATAACACAATAATTCGCCACATCAACTTTCCAAAAGTATGGTAAAAACATCTCCTTCGTGTAGATAGAGTAACAATAAACCCAAATATTTTAGTTGGATCTAGAATGGATGTCGGTTTTTATTTTCACTGAATTCGATGTAGAAGTCACTATAATATTTATAAATTTACTTTTTAATAGTTTATATACTATTTATTCTTATTAATATGAATTAATACATGAAAAGGATGCTTCTCACAGGGTAATGTTGGTATGTATGTACTTGTATATGAATATAGTATGATACCCCTACATAATAACCCATCACCAAACCCCTTACGTTAGATCGAATTATATAAGCCCTATGTTATATCCTGGTGTGTAACCCTTTAGCATGATCTGGGTGTGATACCCTTTCATGAGATTCTGGCATGAGAAATATTTTCAATAGATCCTATCATGTGATTCCATTCTTCATTGAATTAGATCTATGTGAAATTCCCTATTGCACTTTGTGTGAGATCCTAGTTTGGGATCCTTTTGTTCATGATCTTGACATGTAACATATTTTTGATATATTATAATGAGACCCTTTATTAGTTTTCATGAGATCTAGTAATAAGAACCTCTTTTACAATATCCTAGTACATAACCCTTGGATGTGATCTTATCATGAAATCCTTTCACGATTTGTGTAATATCCTTTTCTTTTCACTTGAAAAACCTTCCATAAATGTTGCTATAAATATATATATATTAGAAAAACATATTAAACCCTTATGGATGGTTTATTTGGTATTTATAGGTGATAATACACCACTTTAAATTCACAAATCTTGCAAAACCTTACATTCCACCACCATAGTAATTTAAACCACTGGCTTTGAATTTACTCATCACAATATAAAGAGAAAATCATGTGATGGTTATCATTGTTTTATTTCAATGATTGTCATGATCCATAGAGAGATCCTAATACAATAATATTTACATCAAAAAATAAATTTCATGAGATCCTTTAAAATCATGATTAATCAATACGCACTTCGTGAGATATCTCTAGGAGATCCTTTGAAAATCATGACATGACATCATACACTTAACAAGATATCCCCACAAGATCCATTGAAAATTATGATATTTTGTAATGTTGTTTGCAATATCAATCCATTAGATCATTTTAAAGTCATGATTTTTCATCATGCTCTTTTGAATATCTCTCTTCATGATTTATATATCCCACATCTCTCCCTCCATGAGATCATATATATCACCCTCCATGAGATCAGGTACCACCCAATATATAGGATTAAAATTTCTGCTCTTTTGTGAGATTATACATTTTCCTTTATTGTGAGAGAGTACATTTCACTGTTTTGTGAGATAAAAATTTTTATCTTATAGAATATTATACATTTAGATATTCTATAATATATGGCATTTCTCTCTTCCATGAGATCAGTCATCTCACACTTATATGAGGTTGTTCATTTCACACTTTAGTGATATAATGCATTTCTCCATTTCGTGATATCATATATTTCATAATTTCATGAGATAAAACAATAATGCTAACTCTATATTCATTTTTTGACATCCCTTCTTCTTCAAACACCTCAAAAACTTTCCCCCAACATAATAAACCAAAAATTACAACATGTAAGGATTTACGAAAAAAGGATAGACACGATTCAAACATTTTGTCACTAATTTTACATATCAAAGATTTAAAATTATAGTATAAATTAAAAAATAACATTATTTACTAGAGGAGATTAATGTTATAGGGTATATTAAAAAATGATAATATAACTCCCTTAAATGGGAATTCAAGAATATTGAATCTTGATTTGAATGAGAGAGTGAAATTAACACTTCAAATGATCATAACATTGAAATGAGATTTAATCAATGAATTGATAATGAATATCAACTATAAGTACATATATAGAATGTGTAAATACAATAATATAGAGTAAATATTCATTATACACATAATCATATAATATTAATGATAATTAAAAGGTAATATAAACATTGAAAATAAATTGAGTTATGGAATTTCTTACCACATGGTATTTATTGATACAAATTACCATAATTTACATAATTCAAAATGATACATAAAATTCCAAAAACAATTATTTATTGATGTGGTTAAATTTCAATGGGGAATATATACACCATTTAAATTTAATTATGTGAATAAAACTCTTATATTCCTCAACTAAATGAAATTGAGATGATAACCATTATATATAGCATTTGAATTAGTTATACGTTATTTGAAATACAATTTCATTCATGTAAAAAAGTTAATAAAATATTCCAAAGCCATATCAATATTTAATATATAATATATTATCCTTTTATAAAATATTATTCGGTATTTGTTAAGAATCATTCATTATTTTCATCATTTCATGTAATAATTTTTTATTTTTCAATTATATTTTGACTTGTCGTTTTTTTGTTCCTATTCTATAAATAATGAAGTAATCTTCCCTAAAAATTAATATAATAAATAAAAATAACATTTATTCTACATAAATGTATATATATTAATCCATAAATGTTTTTATAGAAAATAATGTTCATAATTCATAGATATAGTTTTTCATTCGTACACATGAATGTTATTTCCAATTTCACATCTTATTGGAAGAATGAAGTCAAATTTATATTTATATATATATAACAATATTATTATAATTTTTATCTCATATATATCACCTATTTTTATTAAAAACATCCTAAAATGTGTCACTATAAAATGTGAATAAATCCTATTTCTTTGTGAGGATGTAGTCTGCCATTCACACAAGCGACAACATCGTCTTCCCAAAAAATGGAAATCAAGAATTTTGGAATTGTACACTCATTAAATAAGAATAATAAAATAATAAATATTATATGTATCATATATAAACTATAAATTATTCATTATTATCAACTTTTAACGGTTGTAGTGTAAAAATAATCATTATTTGTTTATGAGGTGGTATTCTGCCATACAGACTATCAATGATTTCGTTACCCATTTGATGTGTCTTTGTGTGTGATGTTATGGGTCACAAAAATAACATAAAAACATATAATTATACGGAAGATATATATTTTATTACTTAAATATGTCATAAAATGAATTCATGAAGGCGGACAAAGAAATTAAAAAAAATACTTTTGGAAGAACATTACATCTTCAACATATATCCGCCATAATTTTTCACAAAAAGTATAAAAGGACAGATATATGAAAAACATTATTATATGAATAGGTTAGGTATTTTTGGAAATAATTTGGGTAGTCATTTTACAAGACCTTGGTATTAAGGTGTGAATTGGAGAGGATGGTGGTTTTCCTTTTATAAGTCGGGTGAGTGGCACACATGTAATTAATTTGAAATAGTGAATTACACCTATGTTGTTTTCAGGTCACAATGCCCTATAATTGTTCATTGTAGACAATTAATGTTATATGGTTGTTAAAATTCCATATAATTGGTTTTGGATATTTTTTGGGTCATTTTTACTCATTATTTTTTAATTTTAACCCCTTAGTAATCTAATTTTTATCTTAATCAATATAAATAATTTTAAAAAAATTCACTAGTCAATTTGGTCAAATCTTTTTTTTAATTATTTAAATTTTAAATAATGTAGAATGAAAATATGGAATAATTATTTTCAAATTCCATCAGTATAATTTTAAAAAAGTAATTTAAATTTAATCCCACAAACTAGGTGAGAAAATAAGTCCTGAAATTGAATGTGTTTATAACTTAACAATCATTTTATACTAAAATTCAATATAAAATTGATTAAAACGAACTTATTTTGATTAATTGATTCATAATTTATATATTTTTAATTTAAAACCAATTTATGTTATAATTAATCTCTATAATTTATTTATATGAAAAAAAGATATCCTTTACAATTTAATATGGTTCAGTATTCATAAAAAATGATACTTCACAGAAAAATACCATAAATTGAAACAAATATAATTTTTGTATTATAATATATATTTTTTATATCCTAATATAATGATTCTAAATTTGTCAAAAATTTATTTTAAATTATCTTCACCAAATGTGTCTAAAAAATCTTTTAGGAAAATAATTATTTTTGAAAATATTAAATTATTCTTATTATTATTTATAATCAAAAATTAACTAATAAATGTGAGTAAACTATATATTTTCAAAAGTAAGTTAATAATAATTGTTTTCTCCCTTACAATTTCTATGAGATAACCATATAATTAAATATTAATATTATTAGAATATTATTTTTCGGTAATACTCAGTCTTTTGTGTAACACATGTTATGAAACAAACATGTTGTTGTGTGTAATGAAAGATAACTCTATATTTTGTTTATTTAGTGGTATAGAATATATTTATTTTATTTAAAATAGTAACTATATTACAGTGTATTCATATTTTTTATCTATTCATATTCATAGTTTTTCATGTTATTCATGATATCAAATGTGTTGTTCATATTTAAAAATTTTAGGGTGTTACATATAATGTAAATTTGATAGTGTTTTTGACCTCATAACTGATAAAGGATTTTTATGAAAATTGTTTTAAGGTATCTTTTATAGATATGATAACATTATTGGGTCTATATATTTTTATAAATAATTTATATTTTTAATCAAGTAATGTGGAAACATGCATGTTTTAATTGAGTTTTTTTTAATTATGGTTATTACCAAGATTCTGGACAATGCATGTTGGAGATATTCACATGTTTGGAATGTGAAATTAATGATGCAATTTTGTATATATGGGGTATTAATGATATCTTGACTTTTAGAAATATAGAGACCTTATTTCTAATGATGTGAATTTGAATCTTTTGGAATTGTCATAAACATAACCATTTGGGAAATTTTTTCTATTTAACATTGGATCAGGATTTAAAAACAATTGGATTACTTCAGCATATAAATATTTATTCATATTGTATAACATGTACTAATTAATTTTTTTGTGTGTAGATAACAATTTATTTAATAAATTACCTTTAATTAAATTTATTGATCTTATGATATGGTATAATTTTTGGCATAAAAATTGTCTTTTATTTATAGGAGTAAGAGATGAAGTGGAAATTGATCCTGGAATAACCCAAGGGTGGGAGTGCTCTTATGAAATAGAATGAAATAAAGTAACTCTATATTCTAACCAAATAAAATTTTATCATATTATTATAATTTATTATGATATTTATCACATTTTCACACCTATTCGGTTAAGGGATTTGTGTTCATTAACGTTATATTGATCACACACTTTATTGTGATCAATGTTCTCTATCACTCTTTATTAGAATATTGGTGTAGTTTCTCTCTTCTAGGTAAATGTATCCATATACAACATATTTTATCTTTTTTTGAACACTACTATGTGTTATTATAGATGAACATGACACATCCATTTCTCTTTTTCAGGTGATGTTTTACTAATTCCTTTTATGATGTCAGTTTCTATGAAGGAATTTTCAAATGTTAAACCATTAATTACCACGAATAATTTAGAGGGATAAATTTATTCTAATGGATGTATAATTCAATAAACTAGTATTTTGAGAATTTTTTAAATTTTTTAAGGATTTCATTATAATGAACAATGAGTTTCATTGATTGCATGCATGGCTCACAACACAATGCTTATGTGAACCATGAAATTATTTTATTTTAATTATAACCATTATAACATGGCCATTAAATAGAACGATATTAATATTACTAGACAATATTTGAAATATACAAATAAATTTAGTCTGAAATATAAATATATTTATATACTCTTACTAAATAATTACTAAAATTGGGAAAATAATTATCTTCATCACAAATATGTTTTCATAATAAATGATTTGTATTTCGTTGAATGAGAAAATGTAATTATTAATTTTATGATATTTATTAATATTTATTTCATAATATTAACTAAAATTCTAGAATCATCATATCAAAATTATGTTATGGAGACATTTTGGGAATTATTTTGGAAAATGATGTTTTTTTAGCGAATAAGTTAAAAATGACCAATTTTGTGAAACAATTTTTTATTTTTAATAAATTATATTTTTTAAATTCCAAATTATTATTTGAATTCTAAATGATATTAGTTGTTGGTATTTGATTGTATTAATTTCATTTGAATCAACATTATATCAGATATTATTATGAGTTTGTATTTTGGGTTTTACAGATGTTTGTTTCCGTGAATTTTTTTTTTAAACTGCATAATGATTATCTATTTTAATTAAGTTAACTAATAAGTAATGGGGATTGTATTAAATAATTTTTTTGATAATATATTAATAAATTATACTTAATATTAAGAAAATTATTTTCATTAAACATAAAATAAATATAGATTCATCTTGTGCTGAAAAAATACACTTCTCTAAAACCTACTTTTTCTTCACACATGAATATTTTTTTAAATTTAATTTTCCCACATCAAAAATATTAAATGAAGAAATAAATTTCATTTCTAAAATAAATATGTAAAAATATTTTTGGCTGAATATTTTTTAATTTTAAGAATTGAATAATATTTTGATAAATAAGGAAAAGTAATAAGTTTTAATTGGAAGAGGTCATTTTATTTAATTGAGTTATAAATTTAAATTATATTGTAAATTTATTTTATGTTAAAATTAGTTCAATAATAAATCCATTAATTTATTTTAGTTCATTAGAATAAATTTAATGTTGAATTTAGATTTAAAAATATTGTGAAATTTTTATTGTTTTCTCTTTAAATATCATTCTTCACATCGTGTCTATGGGATTACATTAAAATTAATCTTTTTCCAATTCTGTGAATATAATTTTGAAAATTAATTGAATATTTGGAATTTGAATAAATTTTATTATTTAATATGTTAAAATAATTTTCTAGAGGGAATGAATAGTAAAAACGGAAAAAATTATTTACTATAATTAATTTAAAATTGTGTTTATATGGGGTTAAACTAAAAAGATAAGGGTCCAAAATGACACAAAACATGTATATATACCATTGTATTGGAATATTTAGACCATAAATATTCAATTATAATAATAATTATATTATGGGTGGCTTTTGACCATGAATATACATTGGATTAATTCTTTCATTCAAACAATTTCAAGTGTTTCACTAACCTCACATATAAATACCCACCCTCTCTACCCTCTTCCCATCATATTAAATTTTAGGACTCACCCATATTACATTACAAAATCATGAATATTAGTGAAGAAATCACCTCCTTTCTTATTGAGGTTATTTTTGAAGTATAAGGTTTTAGATAATAGGGATATAGTAGATACATATCATTCCACATTTATATATAGAAGACACCATAACAATAGTATCCATTTCTTCTAAAATATAAAAAATTTCAAATAAAACATGATTTCATTGAAAATTGTTCAAAACATTTAACTTTTCGTCCTTATTTATCTTACACATCATTATGACCATTGAAAATAATTTCAAAACATTGTATGAGGAAAAAAATCTCAGTAATGGATATAAAAATAGGAAAAAAACATTATTCCATGAACGTATGAAATAATTATAAAAAAGTCATACTTGTCAACCATATATACATACTTTTTGAAAATCGAATTTTCAACGAGATTTCCACAAAACATAAAGAACATAAATAAAACCATAGAGGTATCTTGGGGAATTACTTACTTATATTTTAACCCTCATGGATTCCTAACTATTTTTAACCCTCATAACAACCTTAATATGTAACACTCACGGTTACCTTATGGTGTAACCATCACAACTACACATTGTGTAACCATACGATCGACCTATGACATATTTATATCTAATATATTGGAGGGATATATAGGTCCCACCCTCAATCATAAACGTTTTCCAAGAACAATACTATAATCATCCAATAATAATACTTTCATAAGAACATTCACTTTGATTTTTTTTTAAACTGGAAGTTTAAAAGTTGGTTTTATAAGAAACCTCAGTTAAAATAACTTATAATTGATTTTATAATCATTATAAGTAATGTAATATGTGTATAAACTATAAATAAACATAATAAAAAGTAAAAAAATTCATCACACAAATGATCTTGAAACCACACAATTAATGAAGTAGTTGGGTAACCCAAAGATTGGAAATTGTGTTAAGAATTCCCTTACCTCAGGTTTGAATTACTTAAAAAAATTTTAAACATCATATATAATAGTTAAATGAGTGCTACTAGTATTTTAGAGAAGCATTTCCATTTTTATAACACCTTATATGATCATTTAATAACATGATATCACCCTTTAATTATTATTATTTTGTTCCTTTCATTGTTTCGGGTGTGTTCTTTACATGATTTCCATGGACGACTTGTAATTTATTTTCTTATCATATAGAAATGTAATTTCATATGTATAAAAAAATGTAATTCATATGTTTTAATAATATTTAATGATACCATACATCATTTTTTATCATATATGATGATGAATCATTATATAAAACAATAATGATATTTATTTAGATCATTTTTGGCAGGTCCTCAATATTCATGAACTAGTTTCATTATATTATTTAATTTCATGGATATAAGTTCATTGTAGAACATAAAATAGGTTACAATAAGCAGTTCATATTCTTTTTCAACAATTAAAAGGGGTTTATGATTAGATTTGAAGAATATAATGGAAATTAAAAGTACATAATCCACAATTTTGATAAAAGACACATCACAAATATTCTTTTTATTTTATTTTTTAGAAAAAGAGGAAGGGGAGAGGAATAAATATGATGAAGTTTTTACATGAATAGGATAACATACATAATATATAAGATTCTATTGATTTCATACCTCCTAGAAAATGGTTGGGGAATAGAGTATATGAAAATAAATGATTTTAAAATAAAACACATGGAAATGAATAAGGATTCATAACTCTTTACCTCTTCTCATTGAGATCCTCCTTATGGACTTTGGTTTTGGACTTTTGGTGAGAATTGAAGGTCTTAGACGTGGCGAAGATCCTTGGGGAGGGTATTTGGTAGAATATAGACAATTATCATGGCTTGAGAGGTGTTATAATGAATAAGTGAATGAAGGTGGTATTTATCATTGATGAGAGGGGGGATTTTACATTATTTTAATCATTACATAAATATTTTTCCATGATTATTAATATTGTTCATTATTTTTTTCAAAATATCAATGAGAGAATGTTATTTTTAATGACATGGGATTAAATCAATCCTGATGTTAAAAATATTGTATTTAATTGATAATTTGTATATATAGTATTTTATTGTATTTCACTAATCAAGAATTTTATAAAAATACTAAAAATCAATCTGAGCCATTTTCAACGCATTGAATTCAAAAAAGAACACCATTTTTAAAAAATAATTTTATATGTATGATTTATTTATCTTTTATATAAAAAAATTCATTATTCAAAAATTATCAATTTTAAAACGATAACTAATTTTATACCACCTTGAAAAATTAATCAAGATTTCATTATCTTAAAGCCTTAAGATAATAAAATATTAACAAAATATAATATTAATTAGGGTCATATTAATATAAATATTAAAATTTATAAGGTTATGTTAATATTCCCAAAAAATAATGTTGGTTCCATCAGACACCAAATAACATACTGACCACAATTGTAGATTACCATTTTTTAAAATTCAAAACATATAAGTGGATGATATATGTATTAACGGATAATTTTTAACTATATCTATAAAATAATGATTTTTTTAATATATTCTTAATATTTCATTCATTTAATTTATTTTTAAAACCTTGGGGTGTTTCATTCTCCCTACCTTCTACAAAATGAGTCCTCACAATTTTTTTATTTACTTATTGAATAACAGAGGGTACATTTCCCTCATAGCATTTTAAGACACAAATGTTGCTTCTTCAACAATATAGTATCCCTTAAACCCTTTAAATGGTAGATTAAATTATTCCACAGTACGTTTTCCATTCTATCAAAAATCTATTTTATATTCTCTTCATATGAAATGTTCTCTTATAGGTGAACTACATTTGGGATCAAGGCATGACATGAATCTGGATCATAATTTCTCAAAATGGAAACACGAAAAATATTATGTACCTAAGAAAAAATCAGATCTAAGATACTTGATAGGTGATTGTTCCAACGTTATCTAGGATTGCATAAGGTCTAAAGAGATGTCAAAATGTTATTCTTTTCCTACCAATATAAATAACACTTTTCCATGGTGAGATTCTAAAAAAAACATGACCACCTACCTCAAATGAAATGTATTTCCTCTTATTATATGCATAACTATTCATCATGTACTGAGTTTTCCTTATGTGTTTCTAGGTCATATTTACATTCTCATCCACTTCCTCTAAAAATTATGGTCCCATCAACTTCTATTCCCCGACTTCATCCCAAAATATTGGAGTTTGACAACACTTTTCATACAATACTTGAATAAGTGACATCTATATACTATAATGAAAACTATTGTTATAAGATAACTCAAATAAATAATTATGATGATCGCATCTTCCCAGTAAGTATATTAATCAATCTCAAAGCATATCTTTTAGTGTCTAAATCATTCTTTCTTATTACCCATCTGATTGAGGATGAAAAGCTGTACATAAAATTTAATTCAATTACCCTTGAATTCTGAAGGCCCCTAAAAAAAATTAGACATGAACCTGGGATCCCGATCAGATACAATTTAAAGTGTCTCTTCATGTAACCATAAATCTCTTTATGGTAATGTCGAGAAAGATGATCAAAGGAAATTATATCTCAAATAGGAAGGAAATGTTAAAATTTAGTAAGTTGGCCAATAATAACCCATTCTGCATTATTACCATGAGAAATATTTGGTAGTCCGACAACGAATTATATGGATATATTTTCCCATTTCCACTCGGGGACTGGTAACAACTGAAGCATACCCTTTAGTAACATCCACTATTCTTTAACCTATTTGCATATCAAATATTTCATGCTAATGTATACAATATATATTTTCATTCCATCCAACCATTAATAATCCTGATGGTCTCTCTACATCTTTGTTCTACCCGAATGAACTAAAAATGTAAAATTATAAGCATTCCACAACAATTATATATTCATTTGAGAATCACAAGGCACATAAAAACTTTTTCCAAATCCGAAATCACAATCTTTATCAAGGTAGAATTATAGAAACATACCCATTTAAAAAAATTCTACTTTCTTTCTGTAGCTCACGGTCATCCTTCTACACTTTCTTAATTCTATATGATAACAATGAATTCACTAAAACCTGAAATAAAAAAGGTATTTCCTACACCAACAACCTTTAATCCAAAATTAATCAAATCATTAATCAAGGGGTCATGTTTCAAATATAACATGGTTAACGATACATGATGTTTTCGACTCAAGGAATCTGCCACATTGTTTTTTGTTCCTGCATGGTGATTGATTATGAAATCATTATCTTTTATCAAATCATGTAATCTTCTATACCTCACATTTAATTCATTTTGAGTGAATATAAAAATAATACTTTTATGGTTCATATATATTTTAAATTTGGATCAGTATAAATGTTGCCTCCAAATTTTAAAATAAAAACTATAGCTTTCATTTCCAAAAAATGTGTGGGATAATTTGTATCATGAGGATTTAGTTGTCCTCATGCATAAGAAATTACCTAATCATTTTTCACCAGAAAACTACCATGTCCCTTTAATGAAGCATCACTGTATATGAAAAAATCACAATTATGGGATGGAAGATCAAAAATTGGATCATTCACCAATCTCTTCTTCAAAACCTGAAAACAAGCATCACATTCACATTTTAAAACATATTTAATCCTTTTTTATTTTAACATAGTTTGTGGCATAGATAACCTTGAAATTGTTTTCACAACCCGCAAGTAATAACCTGGTAATACATTAAAACATAGAATCCATGTAACATTTATAGGCCATTTCCATTCATCAACAACTTTTGTTTTGGAAAGATAAACAATTATTCCTTCCTTATTTACAATGTGACCAAGAGAAGAAATCTGATGTAACCTAAAAGCACACTATTCGAATTTTCCATACAATTTATTTTTTCTTTAAGACATTAAAAACCACACCTAGATTTTTTTTATTCACCTCTTTGCACTTAGAAAATACCATAATTTCATAAAAACTATAATCATATCAAAAAACTAAATATATATTCTATTCATTAGATCCATGATTACAATAGGTGCATCAGTTATCCCAAAGAGTGTAACATCAAATACATAACCCCCATATCTATTATAAAAATATTTTTTCAGGATTTCATCCTCCTTTACCTTCACCTGATGGTATCTAGATCTCATGTCAATATTAGAAAAGTATTGAGATCCCTATAGCTGATCGAACAAGTCATCGATATAAGGCAAAGAATATTTTTTAATATTTATTTCATTCACGGCTCTAAAATCAAAGAAATGTATCATTGAACCATGCTTCTATTTATTAAACAAAAAAGGTGCACCCCATGGTGAAGTTCTATGATTAATGAAGTCGTTATCATGAATATATTTTAACTAAATTTTCAACATAAAAAGTTATAATTGAGATTTTTGTTAAGGGTTTTTAAAATTGGATTTACATCAAGAACTATGTAAATGGTGAATTTGACTTCCCAATATGGTATAACATCATATAACTTATCAGGTAAGATATAAAGATATTTATTTACCGGTATCACATCATTAATATGAATAGTTTTATTTTTTAAAAAAATTGAGGAAAATCAATTTCATTACCATATTTCAATAGTTTCACATCGTCGTGATATGATATAATTTTTATGGCTTCATTCTTGTATACAAATTAAAAATATTTTTGAAAAATATCTTCATTAGATCTAAAATAATACTTATCAAGATAAATAAAATTCCAATCCATTACCAGAATAACTTCAAACCCTATGAAGGGAAAAAATTGTTTGCAGGTAATGTCTTTCCACAGACCACAATAGAATGATTATTCTAAATCCAATTTTCAAAAAATATTTCACCCTGGTTTTTGAACTTTATGTTACTGTCTCATTTTTTGAATTCGTATTTCAAATTTACAAAAAAAATCTCACAAATAATGGAATATGTAGACCCTTCACAAAACATTAGAAAAATACAAGTAAACAAACAAGGAACCAGATATTAACATTATTGGATGGTCGAGAATCTATTGACACAGTCATAGAGGATCTCACTAGACCGTTCTACTTATAGCCTGGCTTCTAAGTATCCTTCAGAACATTCTTTGGGAAGAAATTTGCATATTGAACCATCTAACCACATTAAAAACACATAAAATTTTTCTTATCAGGATTAGTCTCAAGATCATTTTTATTAAAATCTTGGGCCATATGTCCAAACGTACCACTTCGAAAAGTCTTCCGTATTTTGGTAATTCATTCCCATGGGATCTTTTTTCCACACTTTTCACAAATTGGATATTTTAATTTATTACCATAATGTTTCTTTGACTGATTCTTACCGATAACATACAATCTGGTCCTCTTCTTCTCCTTGTTTTCAAAGTGAACGTGATCATCAGTAAAATCTATTTCTACACTCTCACCACTTTGGAAAAGATTCTTATAGCATTTTAATTCAAGGGAGGAAAAATCCCTTTGATACTTTGGATTCAATCCAGAGTAAAAATAGCTTATTTCTCTACCAAGATCCAGAATAAGATTAGGAGCATACCTTGCATGTCAAGTGAAGTTAAATTAATACAGGACCACTAAATCTTCCCCCTTTTAAATAATTTCAAGGAATTTCTTCTCCATCGTATGTCTAACCACATTAGTAAAATACTTTTTCAGGAAAAGACTTTTAAATTCATCCCACCCAAATGTATCAGTCTCATCTCTATCCCTAATATTCTTTAACATTGAACCATCCTCATAAGATTCACCTTTAAAATGATAAATGGAAAGCCATAGATTTTAATTATCAGAACATACCATAACATCCAATACCTCTTCAAGGTAATTTATTTATCCCTAAGCCACTACTAGGTTAGAATATCCAATGATTGTTGGAGGGTGTTTCCGCATGAAATGTTATACTATCATACTTCTCCATTGTGGTAAATCTATTTGTTCTCTTGAACAGATGCCACCACCATTTATTTCCTATGTTAGCTGACCCATTACTATAAAAAACAGCTCGATTCTAATCCCGACAATTCTAGGATGACCATTCAAAAGGATAATGTTATGTCATTTCATATCCACTTCATCATCCTTGTTTCTTCTATGGAAGACCATTATGAACAAACATATCATAGTCGAAGCAAAATAGTAATCATTAAATGATATAATTATTAAAATTATCCATAGAGTAAAAATAATTTATGGTATTCTTTTAACATCATCATGACCCCTATACTTATCCAAACAATCCTCTAATACCAACAATATTGACCCCACCCTATTACATTACATAATCTTGAATTTTAATCAATAACTCACTTCCTTTCATATTAAGGATATTTTCAAGTTCAGTGTTTTAGTGAATTAGGATACAATACATAGATATCATTCCAAGTTTATATAGAGAAGATTCCATAAAAACAAAATCCATTTCTTACAGTATATAAAAAATTTAAAATAATACATGATTTCTCTGGAAAATCTTCATAATATTTTAATTGGATTACTTATATGTATTTCCCATCTTTATAACCAATGATAATCCTTTAAAAAATTATTATGAGTACAAAAATCTCAGTAAGGGATTTAAAAAGGGGAAAAAGATAACCTTTGTCCTTGAACATATGAAATAATTAAAAAAAGGCATAATTTTAACCCATATATACTTAATTTCTGAAACGTGATATTTCCATGATATTTCCACAAAACATAAAAAAAATTAAAATAGAACCATAAAGTTATAATGTGGAATTACTTACTAATTTAATAACCCTCAAAACTACCTTATGTTGTAACCATCACAGCTACACATGGATTAACCATAAGTCTGATACCAAATATATAGATAACCAATGCATTGGGGGGAGATATATGTACCACCCTTAATCATAATAAAATTCCCAAGGACCATAACATAATCATAAAATAGAAACACTTGTATAAAAACTTTAACTTGGAATTTTTTAAAACTAGAATTTTAATAGAATATTTTATTAGAAAAGTCACTCACAAATAACATATAATTAATATGAGAATCAATATAATGAATGGAATCTACGTATACACTATATATACACATTGAAAAACCGAACAAAAAATTCATCACACAAATTATATTAAAACAACACAATTAATGATGTTTATGGTTAATCCAAAAAATGGAAATTGGGTCACGAATTCCCTTACCTCGGGTTTGACTTACTTTAAACTTGTATAAACATCATATATAATTATTAAAATAGTGTCATTAGTATTTTTGTAAAAACATGATAATGTTTATGACACCTTATATGATCATTTCATAAAATCATTTCACCATTTATTTATTTTTATTTTGTTTAATTCTTTGTTTCAGGTGCGCTATTTACATGATTTCCATTTCCAGTTTTTATTTTATTTTCTTGTCGAATGGAAATGAAATCCCAGAAGTGGAAAGAAATGGTATTCATATGTTTCCAAATTATATTATGATACCATACATAATTTTTTATCATATTTGATGATGAACCATTATATAAATCATTAAAAATATTTATTTAGATCATTTTTGGCGGTTCCTCGATAATCATAGACTTGGTTCAATGTATAATTTAATTTCATGGATAGAAGTTCATTCTAAAACATAATATAGTATACATCAAACACATTAATTTTTGTCAACAATTATAAGAGTTTTATGATCTGCTTTGATGTAAGTAATTGAAATTGATTGCACATCATCCACAATTTTGTTAAATGACTCACCAAAAATTGTGTATTTTATTATATTTTTTAGAATAAGAGGAAGAGGAGAAGAAGAGATACAATGAATTTATTACATGAACATGATTAAATAATTAATATATATGATTTTGGAGATTTCATACCTCCTGGATATGGTTTGGGGAATAGTGTATATGGAATAAAAGGAATTGAAAAGAAAACCCATAAAAATGAAAGAGGATTCTTACCTCTTGATCTCTTATCCATGAGAACCTCCTTATGTCCTTTGGTTTGGTACTTTTGGTGAGACATGTAGGTTATTGACTTCCAATAGATCCTTGGGGTGGGGATTTAGTAGAACATATAAAAATATAAAGGCATGTGATGTGTGAGAGTAATAGGTGATTGGGGTGGTATTTATAGTGGTGGAGAGGGGGGATTTTACATTATTTTAATCATTGTTTTAATATTTTTGTCTAATACAATGTAAAGTGTTCATTCATGTTATCAAAATAGTAATGATAAAATGTGAGTTAGAAACAACTAGTATTATATCATTCCGGATGTGAAAAATAGTATATATAATTGTTTGTTTATATTTAAGGTATTTTACTATATTTCACTATTCGAGAATTTTAGAAAAATACCAAAAATTAATCCTAACAATTTTTTGAAGTCTATAATTCAAAACTAAATTCCATTTTTTAAAAATAATTTTATAAATACTATAAATTTTATTATAAAATAAACTCATACATTACCAAAAAATTAAAAAATTTAAAACTATAACTCATTTTATTTCACCATGTAAAATTAATAAAGATTTCCTTATCATAAATACTTAAGAAAAGAAAATAATAATTCCATTTTTCTATTCATTAGGGTCATATTACTATTCATAAGGGTGTGTAACTATTCACCAAAAATCATGTTGCTTCCATGTGACTCTAAATAAAATACCGTTCACAATTGTAGATGTCCATTTTTCAAAATTCAAAACATGTAATTGTTAAAATTATGTATTAATGTCTAATTTAAAACTATCTCCTTACAACTATGTTTTGTTTCATAGAGTCATGGTATTTCATGCATTTCATTTATTTGTAAAACCATGGGGTGTTACATTAATCCAAGGATTTTTGGATAATACCTTCCCAAATAACATAAAAACGCCTCTAATATTACCCTATATGCATTATTTTAGACATAAATCCAACTAATATAGGCTTTGGTGAAATCCTAAGTAGGATACTCGAACAAGAGGTAACATTCTTCAATGAGCATTTTTTTATTTCATATACTACCTCCAAAAATTATTATTATACCACAATGATATATTATCATCAATGCCTTAAATTTAATTTTATGTTTTTATGTTAAGGTCATAACGTAAAAACATCTCCACATCCATCAAAATGGATTAGAAAATCATCGGTCATGTGTACGACAGAGTACGATATCATGAAATAATGTCATTCATTTTTACTTTACCACACACCAACGATTTGGTATCTTGATAGATAAAAGTTATATATATATATTATTAATATTAATATTATTATACATCTATATTCATTATAAAAGATATAATTTTTTTTCATTAAATTCCACATGGGTTTTGACAATGTCGTTCGTTTCTATGGAAGATCGTTGCCTCGAAAATTTGTATGAATCATTTTGTCAAATGATTTACAAGAAATATACTAAATATAATGTTAATAAATAAATATGACAAGAATGATATATTTAAATTCCTAAAAATATTATATATCATTCTTTTTATTATATTTTCATTCCCTGAATAAGGATTACATCATTCGTGTACGTGTGGCCTACCACCATCACGAAACGATGTGGTTCCCTCTTTTCATCACCATAACACATGGTTGATATGTATATGTATATTTATATATATAATGTATTATTTCTGATATTATTATACATATATAATGTAAAATATTACTTACCTTCTCTCCATAATGATATCTAAGAAATATAAATTATAACAATTCATATGTATGACCTATCGTCTCTCAGATTGTGACATAAATTATTTCTTGAAAACATATTACCTTAATGGTCATAAATGTATAATTCAAGTATAAATATGATAATAATTTAATGGTTATTATTCCTTATATTATGTACCCATGAATATTTTAGTGTAATTAAAATAGAAAATTAAAAAATATACGGAAGACAAGGTTGTTATTGCACAAAATGTGACTTTATCTTAGAATATTAAATTAACAATTAATAAATTATCAAAAGTAAATAATATATGGTACATTATATATATAAATTTTAATATAACATATAATAAACTTATATTTACTAAAAAATTATATTTCAATGTGTCTGAAGGATTTCAAAATATAAGGTATGAGTTTTCGTCTCATTGTTATTTTTTTGTGACACAAATGAAATATTCATCATGTGTTTCTTTTATATTATCAATATATATATTACAAATGTATTTTATGAAATATAAAATTAAAATTATTGGTATTTAAATATAATATTTTTAATCTCCCTTTCATGGGTTTTATGGTCCAAACGTTACCAAATCAGTAAGGGACTTTTCTTCTAATTTTCCATCTTTAAGACATATGATTATTTTATCCATCTATCTTCATATACAAGATGTATGTATATAGCATATAACTTATAATATATGGAATTTATTTATAATAATGATTTTATATGATTCTTTTAATGGCATTTCTTCATTGTTCTTATGTTTCATTGTTAGCAATGTAGAATTGATTTTATATTACAATATCATCATTTATAATGATTGACTAGGACTATGTTTTCGATGGAAAAATATTATGATCAATATCTCATGAAAATCATTAATTTTATTCTCATATGGTTATGTCAAAGGATAAATTATTTTCCCTTAATTTAAATCTCATAATGTATTCAATTTTTTCGATGGATTTTTTTTAAAAAAAACCATATTCTCAGTGGAAAACAAATTTTATTTAAAAATAATTCATTCTACAAAGGTTTTATAAAATGTCTTTTTTATATAAAAATTATTTATTAATTATATGTTAACCCATTTATTTGTTTAAAAATGGATTTTAATGTAATTTCAATTTCTCTTTCAAAACTATGCCCATTTGTTTTTTTACCTAAAATGTGAATGAAAATTTTGATTAAAAGTGTAAAACATGAATGAAACATATCATTATCATCTCTACAATTATCTTTAATGATTCATTTATATTATTTTGAGTATATTTTAAATGAAATGGTTTTTACAAAAAAATTATGTTTTATAAAAATTTATTTCATAGTGGAAATTATATTTTTCTCAAGAAATGTTTTAAATTATTTTTAATTATTATCATATACATTTTAAAGTATATTTTGATAGAAAATTATTTCCAAAATATTTTATACAGTTTTGTTAATAAAATTTATCTTTAGGTAAACATTGTTTTCATAAAGGAGTAAACTAATTTATGTATATTATGAAGTCATTTTACATATAAGATGACATCCTTTGTTGATACCTATTCATTACTGAGGATAGTATCCAAGGATTCTATTCATATTATTTCAATGAATTTTTTATTTTTATGATGATGAAAAGATTAAGAAACCCGTTTCCCATCATCAGGTTATACCATGCTAAATTGCTTATTAAAACCTAGTTATTTTACCATACATTGTTTTTTCATGAAATGATATAATGATTATCTAAAAAAAATATTTCCCGCTGGTTATGTTATGATGAAATTTTTATGAACCCCATTTCACTTCATTAGTTCTGATATGATGATTTTATTATTATCTTGTTGGACACACATGTATGCTTATACATTTTTTACAATGGTTAAGTAATATACATAGAAATTGGTTACATTATAACCAATGATGGTGGTTACGTAATAACCAAGGATAATGGATACATTATAACCATATATGGTTGGGAGTTATATCCCCCTCCAATTAATTTGGTAATGATTTATATCTCCTGAGATAGAAATTATTGAAATAAAGAGTGAGCCCAATTCAGTAAGAGTCTTTTTCTTCTATGATGGTCTATGAAGTTAACCTTTACTACTATAATAGATTGGGGAGTGAACTATTTTAACTATGTTTAAAGGGGTCCTACTGCGTATGGTGGTGTGTCCATCCTAGGAGGTGTAGCTACATATTTAGTTCCCTAATATGTCTTGGAAGTGAGCCGGACTACTAAGGAATTTATTTTCAATTCGTATACATACTCCATAATTCAAATTCATAGTCCAATGTTATTATACCTTCACTCAAGTTCATTAATTACCTTTTTATCCATCTATTATAAAAATCCATTATTTATCCCTTTACTCAATATTAGGGTACCTTATATGAAGGTTATGGTTTCCATATGTTATTATCTTATTGTTATACCATTTTTTCCATGTATTCTTATGTTCCTCCCCTGATTACCAATAATGAGTATCATAGACCCCCATTTATTTTTTCCCATTAAACATCTTATGAAGAGGAGTTTATATAGGAATTTTTATGAATAGTAATAAAGGTAATATCTTTGTGGGATACAATGAATATCATTCCCCAAATTAATATTATTTTGTTTAATGTTTCAAAATGCAGTAAATTATTATGGTCCTTGGGTGTCTAATATTATAATACATAGAAAATTATTCTAAAATGACGTTACATACATTTATGAAATGTTATGTTTTCTACATTATTTAACTGTTTATTTTAGCAATCAATGACCACATTGTGATATTAATATTGTATAGAGTATGCCTCATCTTATAACACAATTTTCAATGTTATTCTTCACATTGATGGACATGTAATCCATTCCATTACGATATCACAATTATTTAATAGTGTAGTTAGTTTCATTTTCCACTCTACCCTACTACCAATTCATCTGCAACAAATCCTCATTAATGGTCTATAATAAAATCATAAATTCCCAGATATTTTAATTACCTACAAAGAGAATTGATTGAATTAATAATTTTGATAGTAATAAACTTATTGTTCTCTAAACATTATGTTGCACTAGATCAATATATTTGGATTCCCACATAATTTTATGTTTATAATTATTACAAAATATCTTCCATCAAATTTATACAAAACATAAGTTCTCTTATTCAAAAATGATGTTAAAGATTCCTATAATTGCTTTTAGATTCGGTATACTTTATATACATTTATACAAAATATGTTAAAGCATTTCGTGCTAAAGATTGTTTTCATCATCCATCATAAGGAAACAAAATTATCCCTACCTTCCATCTCATAACTGTTATCACATGATATATGTCCTCTTATAAGGAAATTCATAACATTAGATTTCATCAATCTTATTTTCTGAATAAATGGTACCTCTAGAAAAAATTCACATACATTACTCATGATTACCAGTTTTTTGTCAAAACATATAAAAGGATAACATCATTTCATTCATGTACATTACCTTCTATTTTTCCCCTGTCAGTTCCCAATATTTTTAAATATCATACAATATCAACAAAAGGTAAAAATTACTCTTAAAAACATGTTTTTTGGATACATACATTCTCAGTCATATGGGATGAATACCCACTATCATAGATGTAAGTTGTTGTTTTAATTTAGTGAAACATTAACTATCTTTTCTATCAATCCTATCTATGTTTCATTCCATGAGAGTCCTGAATGTGTGGGGATAGTAAAAATTTCATCCCCTCTCTTTCCAACACTGTTATTATAATTAATCTAACCTTCATCTTCTACTCAAGAAAATATATTTACCCATGAAATTTCACTGAGTATTATAATATCCATTAATATATGGATTATATGTTTCTGACATTAATTTATTATCTTAATGTAATCACCATACAAATTATGAAAATTAGATCATTAAGATGAATATCCATAGTATATGATTATTATCTTTGTTAAATGATTAAAACCCATTATTCTATATCATCATTCAGATGAGTTTCCCTCAAAATAGAAAATATTCCAATATTGTATGTGACATGAAATGATTATGATGAAAAAAACTAAAAAATAATAAGATGAAAAATATTCCCACAATCGACTGTACATGTGTTAATTTTCTTTGAAAATCATAATGGTTGTTGATATTTCTATACATTATATATACTATATTAGATATTTTCATTCCATTTATACAAATCCATTTTTATTATAGTTATATATATATCAATATAAAAACATAACCAACTATTGTTCTTTTTAAAAATTCATTTTTCAATAATAGTTTTCTCTACACCATTAGTTCTTTGTTGTAACCTATATAATAGTTGTACTTGTGTGATAATTTTAAACTGAACCTTCTTCTTTAGATCTCATGATTTTATTTTATGTTCAATTTTTCATTAAATATTACCAACTCATTATCTTAGATATTACACTCTTTTTTCTAATTCCTTTAAATAAGAATCATTCTTATCAATTTTCATAACATGTTCATTAATATTCAATTTGTACCCAATTAATTTTCCAAACTATTCATAAATAATTTACCTATCTCTAAGCTCCTTATATAGTGATTTTAACATTGCACCATTATGGACATAATATTAAGAATATTTTTTTAAAAAAGAACAAGTTTTTTTTACATTATTTGAATATTAGGAATTGTTAAATCTACCACAAGTTCAACATTATAAGCTAAGACTACCGATTTGTGGCTAACATTTTCTATCTCAATATTTTAGTTTTCAAATGTTTCCAGAATGGGATCATATATATAAAATTTAAAATCATTTTATTCATCCTTTATATATTCATAACCATACTATTCTTTTATTCCCCCAAGACTATTTATAAAAAAAATCATTGTGGAATAGTATGATGGGATGAAATTTCTTTTATGATAAAACATGATTTTTTATTTTTAATGTTTCTATCAAAAAATCATAACCATCTAATTTATATAAATAGAATTAATTAATTTATTCATCCTTTACACATTCTAATAAAGTTAATGGTACATTTACTTCAATTATACCCTTTACATTTTTGATCTGTCATACCATCAGAGATAAATTCTCATTATCCAAATATCCTTCTTTAAATCATAAATTATTCATGTTAATATAATCCTTATGTTTGAAACAAATTTTATTTATTATGATTTGATATTATATCTAGATTCAATTATTTAAAATAGTGAACTAATTATTTTTAGATTCATCTAGTTTTATCTCATCAATGTGTACTTCTTCAAGTGAAAATACATTTTTCTTATAAATGGATTAAAACCTCATAATGATAAACATTATAAAATTAGAATCATTTATTTATTCATAAATCCCTTGAATTTCTTCATCCACCTCAATATTTTTATTGATGAAAACAAAAATATTGTCCTCTTAATATGTCTTTACATCATAAATATTTTTAAAAAAAACCATGGAACATTACATTCTTGGGATCCAAATATCCTTCAATGTTATTTTCAGACACGACCGTTATATCTATCTCAAAATCGTAGATCATCAGCATCAGATAAATCTAATTTCATTATTAATCAAATAGTGAATTTAGATCTTTGTAATATCTTTAAATAAATTATTTATATCTTTAAGTCAAGGATAATTTTAAATCAACCCTAACATGTACTCCATGATAAGTTGTATAGACCATACATAGTACACGATAATCTTGGGGAGATCTAATATATTTCTAATAGATTTGGTAATTACTTCAACAATATAAAAGAACTCCTTTTTCTGTCAGTGTATTATACCTTAATCCAAAATAATGGGGAAAGATTCAATACCAAAAACATGGGGATCTCGTACCATTTGTTTTTATATATACCCTAATATTCTATAATTGGGGGTGATTTAGGTTGTTGGATATGTTTTATTTTCAATGGATTGTGTCATTAAATTAACTCGAACAATATAAATATGTCAATATTAACAATGACATATACAGATGAGAAAAAAAAAACAAAACACAAAGAAAGATATGTATTTACAAGGATCACCATAATTGGATATTCCAAGAATCAAAAATAAATAGTGTGTCAATATATTGGGAGGTAATATTATCCAAAATAGATATTACAAGTGTTTTTGGAAGTTTCACTACTAATCCCACAATAATTTCCTCTTGCTGACCTATCACACACTATAATTGGTCGAGGGGTATAACGAAATAAATTAACATGTAGGTTTATTATAATATATTTAATAGTAATTAATTTACATCTATCCAATGATGTTGTTATCATTCTTCTTTATATTCTCCTTCACCCACATATCTTCAAGAGTTCCCTTATAGGAATATATTAACTCAATATTAAAAAGTTTTTTGATGGATATATTTGTAACCTAATAAATAATTTGATTTTTAATTCCAATCAGTTATCTCCAAGAATTATTTACTATATTTTTTTTATGGAAATAGTCATATAACCTAAATATAAGATATGATTTTGTTTCTATTCAATATAATGTGAATTTTAAAAAAATGAAAATCACATGATGTTATCACCACATAATCTTCCTTTTAGTGTAATATAATCCTCTCAATCTTTCACATAAATTATAATTTTTACTAATCTGAAGAATATGAAATATGTGAATTATTAATCATATATTTTGATTCAAAATATTTCCATGTTGAAAACTCATAATGTAATGCTATGTGTTGTGGAATGACATATTCCAAGAACCAGATATACATTATAAATCAAGAACCACATTGTAGTTTATTCTTCAATATAATGATGCTATAATATTAATAATTTATGGAATGACCACATTCATCCTGATCTAATAATGTTCTATATAACCAAAAAACACATCAACATGCTTTCCATGAGTTTAGGGATTGAGAAAAAAATCAATTTCAACTTTATATATCTTATAAATTTCTTACCATTTTATGAAGTGTAGTTATTCAATCAACACATTACAACATGTTTAATGAAAACTATATTGTCTTATTAAAATTGAAAATGGCCTCAATAAATTGGAAAGTTAATATGGAAATAGTTAAAGACATATATATTTCAAAAATCAATAATATTTCCAAAAAACCATAATGAAATTTGAAAATTCATAAGAAATACCCATATAAGAAAAATGATGATCCAAAATCTATATGAAATACAGGTCATTAAAAATGACTTAATGTATTTCAAAAACATTATGTATCTGTTTAAAGTTTAATGAAGTCCAAATAAATTATTTTTCGGAAGGGGAAGCATATATTTCTTGGAAAATATAATGTTCATACAGTTCCTTATGATATAATATATGTATTAAATTCATTTAGAACCAGATAAATTTTTCCTATTTTCATAATTCTAAAAATAATGAAATTATTTTGGGCCAAAGAAACATCAAAATGTTTATGATCATAATATCCATTCAATGGAAAATACATACAATTTTAATTACATCCAATAAAATAATATTTGACTCCAATATAAACATATTGGATGGGTTGTAATACCCTGATTAGGTATAAAAGTATATTTTTATGATTGTTTAGAAACAAAATGAATCATTATTTTGGAAGGAACATTAAGTGCCTCATAAACCATTATTCCCATTTCTATCACCCCTAATGTAGGCTATAACATTTGGCTAAATCATTATTCTTAATTAATCTTCCCACATGATGGGTTTCTAAGGACCCAACTTCTATTCCACGCATCTACGATTATGTTTGGGTTTATATTTGTACATATTTGAGATATTAATTTGTATTATTATTTCTTATTATAGGTGATATTGTTGGGGTGAAATCATATGTCCATAGATGATGATAAAAGAAGGTATATAGTTATAGACCATCCTCGTATAGGAGACAATCTATTATTAATGATATTAATATTATGTTACTACACTGCTGATATAATATTCTACATTTCATACTAAAAATTAAAATTTTGTTATCAAATTCATGTAAATATGGGAGTACATGATCATGAATATAAATTTAATATTTTTTTGTTGAGACACCAATTTCGGTTCCCTATAATGTATTTATGATCACACCATGCATAGACACCTCGTGAGACTTGGAACATATCTGTTATTTCATTTTAGGTACCTATATGTATATTGGTCGATATTTAAAAGTTGTGGATAGTGTCCTATGATTTATATATTGTTATAATCAATTTCAAATTTTCATATAGAGTTGGGGGAGAAGGATGTAGGTATATTAGGGATCATCTCTATTTATTATGATTATATACATTCCCATTGGCCTTGTTTAGTATGATGTAATTTAAATACAATATTTTTTATTTTTTTACACAAATACGATATTATATATAATATTATTCGTAATTTAAATTCATTTAAATTTTTCCTTATGACCAATATTTTTATTTTAGTTCTTTGTCAACCAACCAAAGATCATGTCATGACTGACCTCCAATAAAAACCAGTTGTAAAAATTATCTGTAATAATGTTGGTATATGATTATGGAATTATATATTTAGTCTTACTGTACATGTCACTAAAATATATGGTTTATGAGAATAAAATATGATAATCATGTGCAATATGTAACCCTATGTACTATGGTTTTTAATAAAACTATCAATAATTATTGTGGTTTAACAATAATAATTTTGATTAATATTAATTCATTTGGAAATGTATAATCAAAAAAATTTAAAATTATTTACTATAAAAAACCTAATGGTTTGGTGTATTTGAGGATTATATAGATAATAATTTTTTATTTTAAAATCATTATTGAAATTCCCCATGATTCTCTTAAAACAAGCTACACTAATTGACATATAGTGTTATGCAACAAAAATCATAACCAAATGTTATATATAAATAAGATGTAGTGATCATTGATTTGAAAAACTATAAACACATATTTCAAATTTGAAGATCATAAGTTTGAATAACCTGAGATTAAGGGTATGTGAAAATAATGGAGGTACATGATCATAACTTATAAAAAGAAATGAAAAAAAATGCATCCATCATATCATAATATTCATGGAATGGGTCCTTGGAAATATAATAAAAGAGGATTTTCTTTGACTATTAATCAGTTATGAGTGAATGTAAATAATCTATGATATCATATCCTAGGCATAAGAATATGTTATAAATGGGAGAACATTCATAATAATAGAAAAGAAATTTATTTTCTCAAATATCACTATAAATATCATCATCAAATACTAGATAATATCTTGTTTTGGGTTCAGTTAATTCCTTATTCTCATTAAACCATAGTAGATAGATTCCCTTATTAGATTAGGTTCACACCACATTACATTGAATCTTTTGTGTATGGAAGCCCTTATGGATTGGGTTTACCCCATAGTCCCTAAATTATAATCTAATGAGATACAGTGAAATACCCAATTCATTGCATGGATATATTATTTCGGTTCTAACAATTGAAAAATACGATATAATATATAGAAATATTTAAATATGAATATTATATCATATCATAATCAACACATGTGAGGAAATGTATTTCAGGAAAATATTGAAAAAGAAATCATATACCTCACATGGAATTAAGGTGGATGGTTTCACTAGAAAATATCTCTAGTGAGGCACAATAAAAATTCAAATATGTAATCATAGATGGGAAAAAACCTTATGAAATTATTATAAATATACTTTAAATACATGAATAAGTTTACTTCTCATTAGGTAAATTATATGAAATGGAAAATTGATATAAAAATGAAAGTTAAATTTTCATTGAAACCCCCTTGAAAAATGGAATCTATTATTGATAATTATTATAATTCATAATGTTTTTAAAAATTGGTCAAGTGGTAAATGTTAAAAAAAATATGTTTACACCATTATAATAAATGTATGAAAAGTCCAGTGTTGAATTCCGTGTTTTTGTACTTGAAAAATGTAAGAATGTTTTTCAACATTTTTGTTTCATTGGACAGGTTGGATTTAAAACCATGATTTGGAACTTAATTATGAGAGTAGGATCACTCCTAAGTAATACTTTTGTATATGATAAAAGGCCCTAGAGATCTCACAAGTTTCTCGAGATGTTTTGTGAGTGTCGGACCTAAAAAACATTAAGTGATTTATGAATCATCTTAGGGAACATGGTTTGTGCATGATCTTCCAATCCATCCGTCTGATTTCAGGTAACTGTACAATCCTATTTTCAATGGGATATTGGCTTTGCACATGGGCTATGCTTGGCTTTCTCAATCATGCACCTCTCCCCATGCAGAGGGAAGACTCATCATGGTTTTCACAAAGTTTTGCAAACAGTGTGGGTCAAACCATGAGGGAAACCCATTTTTTAGAAATTCCATTAGTTTTAATTAAATTAAATTAAATTAATTAAAATAAATAAAACCTAAACTACTATTACCCTCCCAAAATCGGAATGCATCATAATGGGAGCTCTCCTCTTTGACCCACGATGCAACCCTCGGTACCCCCTCTCCTTGTTCGTTTCTAGCTGGAACACTACCAGTTTTTCATTTGTTTCACCATGTTAAGTCCCCTCCTCCCTTAACCTCCTTGTTTCGGCTTCGCTTAGACCTAATTAGTGCCTGATAAGGTGTTTCCAAACCTAGGGTTGAGGGATATCCTGTATTTTTAGTTCTCTCTTTCATTATGTTGGTGTGAATGGTCTCCTAGGACCTGTGGGGGAATGTTTCATCAACCACCGGTAAAGGCGAGGCAGTACAAGTGGTTTTGGTCCGTTAGCTTTGCTTTGGATAAGTTTTCTCTTTATCACCAAGTTAATATTTGGGTCTTTTGGTATATATGAGTCCTTTACAAGTGGTATGTAGTGCGTTAGGATGTTTCTTGTGGTTTCAAGTCGCTACATCAAGGTCAACTCACCAATGTATGCATAGGTATGTATATATATGTAAGGAGGTTCCCTCATTACAAGTAATTTCACCCATGGGAGAGAATTTCAAATATATGGAAATCTATGCCTATGTATATATATTGAAAATGCATGCCTAGTTGAGTGGATTCAAGTGTATTCCTATAAGAATAAAATTAAGGATTCCCTTGCACATGCTCATGCACATGCATATGCATGCATAGTGGATAGACCACCTAGAACAGAGAATACCACGAGAACTCATGTACCCCATTCTAAATTCAAGGACGGGTTGCTATGGTTAAGACCCACATAGAACTTATTCCTTGTATTATATTTTGATTCCTGGTATACTACCATTGGGTCCCCATTTAGTATTATAGGATGCCATGGACACACTCCTTGGATCCTGCATTGGCACATTGGTGCCTTGGATACACTCCATGGACCTAGTCCTTACTTAACCCTATTTTTCCATGGATGCAGTCCATGGACTCGGTCGGTGACTCATCATGGAAGCCCTTGGGCAATGCTCCATTGATTACACCCTTAACCCATAGCTAGAGCTAGATACTATTGGGTTAGCATTCCATGAGATCTACATTACATTGGTTATTACCCTAGAACTCCCTCACCAGAAATCTTGGTCAGGTTTTCTTATTACATCCTAGGACCTTCACTACATACATAGTCCGGAGGTTATTTCCTTGGTCATTACCTTGGGACCTTATTACTGAATAAAATCACATGATTCCATGGATAAACTGCTTGGGTCCAACATTGACAAGTAGGTTCCATTGTTAAAGCCCATTGGGCATGGTCATTGCTTATCCCCATTTTACCTTGAAGGAAACTCCATTGGCTTGATAATATACTTATTCTAATGTGTCTTATGAGTAAATTGGTAATACTTAATTAATGAATTGATTATATGTACATAAAATAGCCAAGGGATGAAATAGGTACATGGGGTTTTAAATACATTGTACTGATTACTTTTTTTATACATGCTTGACCCTCTTTAATTTATATTACAATGTCAGGATTGGGTTAGACCCCAGTGGTGTCGGCCTACTATGATTAATATCTCACACCCTACTTGGGAAACCATTTCATTGTGGTACCCGAGTAAACTTGTGTTCTTCACAGGTCCATAGAACATTCTTGTTGATGTTTTCTTGTACCCTGGAGATAGGAGTAAAGGACATATCTGAAGCTCTGGATGTTTGTGGAGATCGCCTTTGGGATTTTAGGTCTTTTATTTACGTGAGTCTTATAGGTATTGAATTGTAATTCATTATGCACTTTTTACTGATTTTCCTCATGTATCAATACCATGTCATGCATTCATAAATTGTATAAACTTGAATTGGACACTTTTGTTCAGTTATATGAAATCTATCTTCCACTCCTTTATGATTGTTATCACTGCTGCCTCAGATGATGGTTATTGGATTTGTTGTACCACTTCACAAATTTGATAAGAGGGTATAGTCTCCCCACTGACTATCATTAAACCATCTCTTCTAGTTGACAACCTATGTCGTATGGGGAGGCATGCTTTAGTTCATGTGGGGACCAGTCCGACCACAATCTTAGTGGTGAGCAAGATCCAGACATTACAACCAGTACAAGAAATATTAAAATGATTCCTTTTAAAAACCTCTAAAACGAATGAAAAAAAGTTTAAAATTAAATTAAATAATACCTTAGTTTTAAATAATTAATAATCCTAAAAAATATATTAAATATAGATATATAAGGGAATGAGTTAGTTAAAAGACATTAATAATTTTAAAATAATTATTTTAAATAAATACACATAAAAATAATAAGGTAAAAACCCTCTTGAAATAATTAAAATAAAAAAGAAAATGAAATACCATGATTATAAATATATTTATGATATAAATTTTCAAACAAGTTGTATATAAACCATATTGGTGCATGATATGAAATATGACTTGAATAATGGAATTTGAGGCGAGAAACACGTTCCATGGACCTCAACATGGTCGTAATTTATCAAAAATCATAGAAAATAAATGTACATATATTATAAATATAAATTAAAAAAATTATTTTAATTATTCTAGATTTAATTCAGTTATAATTATTTATTTCACATTTCTTTATAATTCTTGGTTAAAATATACAATTTCTTGTTACCTATTCAATATTCCATGAATGTTCTAATTTACCGGTTCTGATCCATTCCCTTTTTCATGATTTAATCATCTACATAATGTTAATGAATGTATATAATACTTTTTGGATATATATATATATATTTGGATTCTTATTTTTCATTTCATGGAACATATGGTGATGAATCCCATTAAATTCATAAAAATATAAATTTTTAGAAATTTAATTTCCAAACAAAATGTTAATTTTATTATTGAATAATAATAGTCACATATAACCATTAAGGAATAATTAAAATATTATTTAATTAAATATTTTTAATTATTATTTCTAGTATCCAATATAACTTGATAATTGACAATATGAACGGATTAACATTGTTCATATTGGTTGTAAAACTCACTCGAAGAAGAGCCTGTTATAAATACCAAATGTATAATAGCATTATATTTCATAATGATAAGATGAGTTTTATAAAATATTAATTATTACCAAAAAAATAAATGAAAGTGGTAAATAATATTTATAAAAGTATTTGAAAAATATATATATGAATAATCCCAAGATATAAATATCTTACATAGATATTTTAAATATAATATTGAAGGGACTCATTAAAATGAGAGTTTTATGGAATCTTATTGGGACTAGAGGATCACAAAAGTTATAGGGGGTTATGAGGGAGAGAAGTTTGGAACAAATTCAGGACAAATATGATGCAATGTTGTGAATTGATGATGGGATAGGAGGGATCCATTTATTGGTGAAATGG
Source organism: Viscum album (assembly GCA_963277665.1). NCBI lineage: Eukaryota > Viridiplantae > Streptophyta > Magnoliopsida > Santalales > Viscaceae > Viscum > Viscum album. The sequence continues at coordinate 5,356,879 of CAUJRU010000001.1, forward strand.
GTGGTAATAAATATTGAAACAATTAAATATAGTAAATATAATTCTCAAAGTTAAATGAAACAAATTTATAAAAATCTTGAAGATGGCATTGGAAAGTTGAGAATCCACTCATCAAATAAATTGAAAATAATGTGTTGGGGATATTTTTTTCATTATCTCTTAGTTTTAACCATTTTACCATATATTAAAAATCAATATAGTGAATAATACTTTACCTTGATGACTTTTTTTATCAAAAAATGATAATGAAATTATTAATAAATTTGAAAATAAGAAAAAAACCGTTTTAGAAAAAAATTAAGTAAGATATAAAATTTAATTTTAATCTTTTCCCACATAACATGTAAAAATTATTTTTTATGAAATTTAATCACGTAGAGTTAATATGAACATATTCTTATTAAATTGAATATAATAGTAATTGAAGGATTTTTAATATATTTTATGGTAACTATTATAATAATTTTTTATTAAAATCACCAATCAACATTTATAAATTTAATTGGTTATGACAAAAATACACTACAACCATAAAAATAATTTTATGAAAAGTAACTCCATTTACCATTAAATGTTTTATTCATAATTTAAATCCAATTTATAATAAAGGTATAAATGATTACTAATTTCGTTTTATATCTACAAAAAATATGATTCAATATATTAAAAACTCAAATTGATAGATATTTTTCATAATAATATTTCTTTTCCAAAAGAACATTTGAGTTTTGTCAATAATATTTATAGTAGAACTACATAATTTTAAATGATTATTTAATTCATGTCTATAAATTATTTTTAAAAATAAATCATTTCATTTTATCAATAAGTTGTATATAATTTATTAAAAATTGAAAATATAATCAAAAATTATTATTCAGAAACATAGATTCTTTAAAAACAATTATATTTCAAATGTCAATAAGATTTTTTTAATGAAATAGAATAAATTATTTTTATAGTAATTTAATGTTCAAATATCATATAATTTTTTTCATTTTGTATTTTATAAATCATTATTATTTATATATATATGTTCTATGTATCACAAGTAAATGAACTTTTTGATTTTATTCCAAAATGAAAGAAATAATAAATCATGGGGTGTTACATTACACCCCCTTAGAAAAATAAAATTCCGAGGAAACATTATTACATTGTTTAAAAAATATGGATACATATTACTAATTATATCCCTTATTTCCAGTGATACTTTCTCAAAATTATGACCCCCCATAGAATAATAAATAGGTGAGTGGTCTATTTTCACTGTACATTATCATTAAGATCCATTATTTTTACGTGTTTTTTCTCTTAATACAGATCTTAAACAAGTAGTATAACTTATATGTTCAACACAAGTTAAATTCCTCTAATATAATTCCTCCAATGTGAAACATTGAACACATAATTCCATATGGATAGGTTTAATGTATGTATAAGGTGAAAAGATACAACTCCCATATGATCGAGGATTTTAAAATGTATAATTTACATATGGATCAACATAATGACTTATAAAATCTCATAACCTTATTCTATAGACACATTCGAAAATATTAATTTTTCTATAGAAGAAAAATTAAAATTTAATGATGATAATATCAATGTACTTTTGAGAAACTTTCTGTGTCTTAATGTGTTATTGAATAGTTTCATTCTTCTCTAACACCTCTTTAGTTAGATCTTATCCTTATAGTATACAATCTCTAACATCATCCACACATGTACCATTTCTAAATCAATTCCTACATAGAGCCACTTTTTATTCCCTCTCAATTCTGTAATGGAAACTATTTTATTTAGTAACTCTAACAATGTTTTTTTCCCCATCCATTGTTTAAATCCATCGAACATGATCCCATCTTATATTATAGGGTTCTAGTTTTCCTCTCATGGCATGCATATATATAAGGATGTTATTATATGGTAAATATTAACTCATTATTCAACGATTCTTGAAAATTTTTCTTGAACATAATGGTGAACCTCAGATCCTTATATGATATAATAAAATGATGTACATGATGTAATCAATCTACTTAATGTTTTTAATAGAATATTCCTTGAATAAGAAATATTATTTGATGTTAAATAAGTTCTCAATCATCATAAGGCCATAAAATTTAACAAAAATGGAATTATGAACATTATATTTCTTGGGAATTTATATGATAATGTATATGGCCTTTTACCATTTTCAGTTTAGTATAGGAAATTATAAGTTTATTCCCTTAAACTTCTACCATTAATTCATAACATGTCGGTATATAACCAGATATATACAAAATAAAAAATATCTCATATCAGGATTTCCTATATGAATTGATTATAGATTTCTATATGAACCTCTTATGGTTTGGCATGGATAGATAATTGTGAGATATGCTCTTCATAAAATATCCCTTTCATCAACTCTAGTATTGGTGGAATAAATATTTTTTTCTTGAATCTTTTCATTCCATTATGGTAAATATTAAATATAAAATAATTAATTTGCTATGTTTATTCCATGATATCCTCATTTACTACCATTTTAATCATTACATGGAATGATAATTAATAATAAATTTTTAAAATATATGATTTATCTTATTTATTTATGATTTAATGGCCCATCATTTACAAATCCAAGAGTACTATATTTTTTTCAATCATCATCATAAATAAGAAAGAATAATCATTTCCACTATGATAATTAGCTGCATTATTTTCCACCCCATATTGGTAATATATTATGTAAAAATAATCATTATCAACTCCAACCATATCCTCTAGTTTATATTCAACCCCTTCTCTATAAAAATATAATTTATGCCATTATGATCAGTATATATATGACACCATTTTTCATAGAGATTTTCATTACACATTATTTAATAAACAATTATAGTGTCATCCTATAACTAATGAATTGGGTAACTCTTACCATGAACAACCAATTGGTGAGAGGAATATTCTACCACAATTTAATTGTTCATTTAAAAAAATTCTATCAACATCATTGATTAATATCATATTATAAAAAAAAATTCTCCACTACTCTTTAATGTGAGTTCCGGTGTAGTTACAAAAATTAAATTAAACTCATATACTATTTTTAATAATTATATATATTAAGGAAATTTTATCCCTTCTTCTTAACCTATTTAATTGATTTCATAGTCATGATAAATTTTAAAAAATAGTAATAGTATATATCTAATATAAGATTTCTATGGATATCATTCAAAAAGATATGTTTAGGATATTATTCAATAACCTCTAACTCTAATAGATATATTGTTCAACCTTATCATATTATTATAAAACCCATGAATGATAATTTATGTAGATAGAATTCAAAATTTATTAAATTTTCATATAGTTTCCACTTCGACATGATCGTCCACACAATCCTAAATTAATAACCATGTAATTTTTTAAATGTTTGGTCTATAGACTCTCTATTATTGAAACAAATGAAATAAACTCTTTTTTGGGTATATGAGACCCATTACCTGGCCCACAAGTCCAGTGGATATTAAATCCCATTAAATGCCCCCAAAATCACAAATTTTTTCCACCAAAGTCACTTTATTTAATCGTATTGCTATAGTACCCGCAATAATATAGTCCTTGTTATTGTTTTTTTTCTGATACAATGCTCACCACCGCTACAATGTCTCTGGTTCTATAGTTCAACCAATGCTATAATAAAGACATAATTCATTTGATATATGAAGATAGAATGAAAATTTTTATTTCTTAATTGAATAATAATAAATTCACATTATCCCTACCACATACTAATGTCTCTGTTGGATATATCCACCATGTTGACCCCTGATTGAAAATATTATGATTAAAGGTCAATATTTGAGATGTATTTAGTCCCTTAGAGTAGATCAAACAATTAAAAAATACATGTTAGGTGATACTTTTTCTTCATCATGATCATGTTAAGTCCAAAATAATCCACAAAATGATTTATTGTACTATATTTATTCATTTAAAATTAACTAGTTCCTCCCATGGTTATGGACTAGGGAATATGGATCACATTTCTAACTTCTCATAGTATTTCTTCATTGATTCGATTAACTCAATGGGATAAATTATATAAGGATTACATAAAATAGGTTTATTAATTGTTATTAGTTATAATAAAAACAAAGCATCATGATACATGATAATACCATGACACTCTTCGAAATATATACTGAAAAACTCTAAAAAAGTAAGCATATATTCATTGTTGATATTTACTCAAACTATTGGATCTTGATAGACCCCATGAATAGTATTTAAGGCCCACATAATTTAATTTTGTTCCCATAAAATTTTGTGGTTAAAATGGGACTGATACATGATAATAGGTCTATTCAGGAAATAAAATGGTACTTCCATATCCCATCCACTTATATGGCCTCCTTATTTAGAGATTCAATACAGCTGCAAAATTATTAAAAATCCAAATATAGCATGAGTAATATTATTTTGCTGAATTATATTCCCACAAAATCTGATCAATGATAAGATATATACATGATATGAAATAATAATTCTATTATGAATATTCAATAATACCTAAATATCTAATCATTAATGTGATGATGTGATACCCATTTAAAAATATCCTAGTAAAAATATTATGTTGAAAATGAAACAAATAGAACGTTATTTTAAAAAATAACATTAATAAATACAGATGATTTTGAATTATAACAAGAAATAGAGTTTAAACAATACTGAGGATCATTTTGTCTTACAATTTTATAGAAATTGGTTGAAATATTACATAGTAAACCCATAAATTACATGTGGACACTTATATTCATAATACAAAATTCCAAGAATACCAAACATTATAAATAATAAATGGTTTATTTTATAATAACTCCTCACAATTGATAATCATCAAATCATGATTGTCCCTAGTCTTCCTTAAACCCTATTTTTTTCAAAACAGGGTAGCTGTGGTAAAATTGTAGTATGATGCATAAAAAAATAAATCCATTATTTTATTAAAATACATTAAAGTGGATGAAAAATAATTTTCATAAAAAAAAACCCTTTACCCCAAACAGTTTTGTAATTACCTTAAAATACATTATATTTAGATAACAATTTTAAATCAATTAGTATCAACATAACACATAATTCAGCATAAAAATTCATGTAGGTTATTTGTAACATCATTTTCCTGTAACTCTTATAGTCACTCTAACAATCACCCTTACAAATGGAATAATCATACGATCAAATGTCACAAAAACATATCCTAGTATACTATTGAGCTATAAAGGGGGTCACCCTTCCTATAATATATATCAGGTTCACCGTATTATCATGAGATATAATTTGGCTCAAACTATAGTATATGATATATTAGGCTCACTCATGAGCTATACTAGGGATCAAAACCTCAGATTTTTTATATATTGCTTTTCCACAAACTATAATAGGGATAAACATGTAATGATTGATTTAATAGTAAAATATAATGAATGAAAACCGTCAAAAGTCTTTTAAAATCATTTAAAAAACATTTTTATTTATGAAAATACAACTTTTCTCATAAAATTAACTTTTAAAATAAAAAACAGTACAAACAAAAAAGAATCCAATATCATTGAAATGAAAAATTAAATCATATAGTTGAAAATTTAATTCATTAAGTTATAATAAAAACATGAATATAATCTCAATATTTATATATAAAATCATTCCATGTCATGTTTTTAAAAAGGGTTGAAAGATGGATTTTGATAGAGTGGTGTTTTAAAAAGAAGTCCCTGACCATGAGCTAAATGTTTCACCTATGATTTTTATTATGATAAATAATAATTATAAGAAAATTATTTATTAAATTTACTACCATTTTATAGTTTATTAGTAATTTTATGTACCTTATTTCCAATTTATTTAAAATTATATAATCATTCATGATCTGAATAGATGAATTGATGATATTCACTACATATGTAAAAATAACATCCTTATGTTGACAATATTAAAAGAGGTCATTATTAAACCATGTATAGAATAATATTAATGAAATAAATAACAAATTTATTCAATTATTATACCTTTAAATCCATATTTGAATGATGGTTATAAAATATGAAATATGATACAATCATGGCGATGGTAGACCGTACATACGAATGAGTATTGTTTTCCTTTATATCGAATGTCATTGTTTCAAGAAGTTTAATATTATATTGTCTCTAAAATATTATAAAAATATTATAAATTTCATATAAATTATTCCTATATAGTTATATATTTCACCCATGTGATGTGGTGATGAAAATCTAATAACATTGGTTTGTGGAAGTGGTAACCCACACATATCCAAGAATAACGTTAGTATGTTTATTTTCATAGGAATGTAAGACCATAAATGATATAATATATTATTAAAATTATGAATATTTTATTAATATAATCTGAAATCCTTAATAAAATAATAATGATCTTTCTTTAGAAATAATGATAGAAAATGAGATACATCAGTTCGCGAGGTGGCAATCTTTCATACAAAAAAAAGATTAATTGTTTTCCCATTTTTAGGAAGTGGAACCTTATATAGGAAATTAAATTATCATAGTAATATCTCCTTATACATAAGATACTGGAGCTATTAATTTATCATGGTTGAATAAGGATTTAGGAATATGAATTAATAAACAAAACAGAAACACTCGATTAAAAAAGATATGTCTTCATCTGATAATATCATTTTCTTAACACATTAAAACAACTAATGTTGTTGTTATTCATATAAATAGACCTATATAATTATTTAATGTGTTTAATTATGGTATTTATGTATTTATTGGCTGAAACAATGGTTTTTGAGAGTGACGAAATGAGAATAAGAGGTTCTTATTTAGCAGCTTTGGGAGGGGCACTCGTGGAAATTTTCAAAACATTAGAATATAATATGAATATTATTGATAAACATTATGAAACTGTCATATAAAATAATTGGTGACAAAATTTTATACCATATATAATTAAAATTGGGATTATTTAATTTTTTTTGTTTTTCATATAATTTAATATATTTTTAATTCCATAAATTACAATTATTGTCAATTTTGATAATATTCGTTGAATTGAAATAAAAATTCAATATAATAAGAAAAATTATACCCAAATTTTTTATTATAAACATATCATGTCATGTTAATATATAAAATTCCTAGAATACAATAATTATCTCAAAATATATTTATAATAATATTTTTATATAATATACGTTATTTATTCGTTAACTAAATAATTATCACATTAGCATTATGAAAGAATTTATGTTATGTATTTATTCAATACAAATTTAAAATATATTGTCATATTGAATATAAATAAAAATTATTTTTAAATTAATATATTATTCTATCATATCTTCTAGATATTACTATAATAAAAATATTTCAACTTCTACAAACAAGATTGTAACATGTTTGAATTTTAATTAAATAACATAATATATAAGTCGGAATCTAATACAAGTGGCCCAAAAGTTCATAAGTTAAACCCATGAAAGATTATAATCGACATATACTCATATAATATAATTTAAATATGTTTTTTTGGTAATTTAATAGATATTGTCATTTAAATTTATATATATAATACCTGATTTACCTTTTTCGTGGTAATAAAAATTAATAATGTTACTATTTGTATTATTCAAAAACAAAATAATTTTATTTACTAAATTTCAACCCAATTAATCCAAATATAAAATCCATTTTTTGGAAAAAAATCTCACATTTTAATTAATTAGAAAAATCGAATGAAAATTAGTTTTTTGAAAAAATCACTATTTTAATTATAAAATATAATTATACAAAATTCAAGTGTCAAATATATCAGAATATCCATAAATAGATTAATTTAAATAAATATTTTACAATTATAATTTAATAATATTTTGAAAAATATTTTACATTGAAAATATATTTTCCAATTAAAATCAATATTTTCACTATTTAATTAAAAATCAACATTTTTATAAAATTATGAAAAATTCATTGAATTATAATTTTGTAATATTTAATTTATGAATGACAATTATTTTATCAAATCAAATTTATATATTTTAAAATTTAAATGTTTAAACAAAATTTTATATGAAATTATTTAAAAAAACCATTTCATTTTTGTTATTAAAATTAGATAATATATGTATAATGAATATAAATAAAAAAGTTAGGATAACTAGTGAAAATTAAAGAGGTTTATTATATCATTACCCGGGTAGTCACATCCTCTCACCCATCCCATATGGAAAATTTTCCCTTCCCATTTTTTAGATGGGCTAGGTAACTCTGGGTATGATATTTGAAAATAACTTTTCTGAAATCTCACATCATAAAAATTATTAATAAAACATACATGAGAAAAAAGAGGAAAGAGAAGTATTATGATAATTTAGAGTAATTGATTTTTGGTTTCCAAATAGTGGAACATAAGTGGAAGTGAAATAATCAATATAAAAGAGAAAACAATATCCCAAGGACTCATAGAGAATTATGGAGAATATCGTTTTTAGAAAGACAGTGATCAAAAAACAGTAAATCTTTGATGGATTACACGACCATTTTTATTTGTAAGGAAAGATAAAAGATAAATTTTTTATTTAAAAATCATTTCCCTTGAGATGATAAACTGTTTAATATGTAGAAAATGAATATATGACAATATAATAACATGACTTGTTACATTAATTGTTTCATCGATTTCCGCCACAATATCATAATTTCATCCAAAATAGTAGTATATAATGTGAAATATTCAGGTATAATTAATTAAAATACAATTCTAACAACATAAAAATCCAAAAAATAATAAAAACGTCTTCATGATTTCTATAGTCTATAAAAAAACAAAAAAATTAGTAAATTATTAGATAATTTAGAAATATTAGTAAACTTTCATAATAATAAAGCTACATTGACCTCCAATATTTTATATTAATACCCAAATCTCAAAAAAATCATTAAACAAATCACTATATTTAAAATTCCTCAAAATTATTCTAGAATAGAATATAAACCCACAAATAATAATGAGTTAATCATATATTATTCCATGATAAATTTAATATTTACCTCCCCAAATAACATTAATAAATCATAATGTATCATAGCCAAATAAATTTACATAATCATATAACTTAATTGATATGATAATGAATCAATTAAACACGATTGAAGTCATAATAAAATTATATGTTCTTACCAATAAAAATTCAAATGTTATTATTCAAATAAAATCCTCTAGTATTCTATTTACCTTCATCCTATAACTCTCCCAAAAATAGATACCATGTTCCAAAAATAATATTAGTTACATAATAAAAAAACCATTTCTAGTCCCATGGTTATTTATATGATAAAACACATGTTCCACAATTTTATTAACTACAATTTACACAAAATCATTGATCAGAAAAACCATACTGAAAAAAATTCATCAATATTTTTATCATAATAATTTAATGCCATTTTTCCTCAAATATCCATTTTCATATGTGAAAATTAGAGTTAAATATACCTCAATCTCAATAAAAGCCTCCCAAACTTTTCACCTTCTTACTAATCCACATTTCAAAGGTATTAATTCTATATAAATTATATTTCTAAATTTTTAATTAAAAAACATAAATAGAATATTCCTTATGACTTTTCAAAATAAACTCAATCATTCTGCATAATTTAAAATTATAAAAGTTTTTATAAATATAAATGAATATGCTGGGATTTATTTGATATCCCCTTATTTTCTAACATGATAACCAATATCTATAAATTAAATGGTATTTTATATTATGGATTTCAAATTTTCATGAGATTTGGTAGTGTTGAAATTTAGAAAAAGAAACCATTAATAAAAAAATATAGAAAATAAATGTTATTGGAGTTTTCAAATAGTTTCTTTCATGTGATTTGAAAACTCAACATGCAGTCAAAATAATTTAAATAATATTTTTCAATAATAGTGTTAATCAAATAATACTAAAGGGATAATACATGTATGTAACTTCCTCTTCCATTCGTCTTGATGAATGATCTTTATTTTTTGGAATCAAACAAGATTAAAGCATAAAATAAATTATTTTTTGTTAAAACTAAAATATTACTTGTACATATAATATCGTAATAAATTGCATAATACATTACACCTATTATCCTTTATGCCTATCTTGAATACCCTTCTAGATTAAATGATCAAAAATATCATTAATCTCCTCCAAACCATAACTTGAATCCTCAAAATTTTCTTCCATATAGTGACTATATAATCAACATTAAAAATATGAAACTACAATAATATTTAAAAAAATTTAGAAATCATCATAATAAATCATCGTAATATTTTCTGTTATCTAAATCCACCTCTAATATAAAATATAAATAAATAAAACTAAGGATTACAAATTATAGTATTTGAAAAATAATTCATATTATAACAACTCAAAGAATATTTTCTGTTTAGATTTTTATAGAATGAGGACAAAATCTTACATAGTAAACCCAAACATTATAAGTGGAATATTAAAATTTTTATTGAATTTTTAAACAAAAATAAATTAAACAAAATTGATTTTCAGTGTTGAATGTTCACATTTTTTAACCATGCCCTCATCCATATCTCTAACGTTCCATAAAAACAATGACTGACATTTTATAAATGAGGCATGAGGACAAAAATATCACTAAGGTGCATAAAAAAGAATAAGTATCTTAGTCCGAATGAAAATATATAAACACAGGTAATTTTTTTACCCAAAAATTGTATATATCATCATTCAAAATAAAATGATACTTTTATTTCCATTGGAATGAAATTATTTCCATGAAAACTCATAATTAGTCATGAAATGTCATGTTATTACCTTAAAACATCATTATCATTTCCCTCTTACAATCACACTTTCAATCAATCATAAAAAAATTGTAACCAAATTTTGAACATCCACCCCATGGTAACCCAATTAATTGAGATATATAATGGTGATAACCCATCATATATGCTATACGAGGATCACTTGGAATTTATGATATATAATGTATCTCAACCCTTCATAAAAGTTATATCATGCTCACCCATGAACTATAATAAGATCAGCCCTTTATATAAGTTTTATCAGAAAAAGCTATAATAATAATGTGGATAAATACATCATGAATATTTTAAAAGGGTCATATCATGAATACAACCATTGAAACTATTTTAAATCAACGTAAAACACTATTAAATATCAAAATACCACTTATCTTTTAAGAAAAACTTTTGATATCTAAATTTCACACCCATAATAAACAAATCATTTTATTAGAAAATATTAATGAAATTTTTTTAGTTTATAAAATTAATGTTTCATGAATGCATGAAACTTCACTCGAGATTTATAAGATAAAAACATCATTTCTGAGTATTTTAATGAGTTTTTAAGGATGAGTTTTAAAATAGGGTTTTAAAAGAAAATCTATTAGAAGAAGTTCGATTGGTCACATACACTATTTTTCATAAAGAATAAAAACATATATTTATTAAGTACATGATTAAATAAATTAGTAATGTTTATTTGTCATTTTATCTCAATTATTTAATTATTATATAAAAATTTCTTAGTAATTTATGTTCACGTCGGATGTTTTTACAATATTCTATATCTATGTCCAAAATCACTTCGGTGTGTTGATTATGATAAAATTAATCCTGATTACACTATATAAAAAATAATAATAATTAAATAATAATATCTTTTAAGAGAAATTAAACTATTAAATCCAACAATGAATGTGAGGAGAAAAATGAACTATGTTTCAATCATAGAGATGATAAGTCATAAGTACGCATGGGTAACATTTTTATTTTTCTATGTACATTATGAAAATAAGGTAAATATCATTTTATCAGTACTTAATTATAATAATATAATAAATTTAATATAATTTCTTCATATATACTTATATATATATTTCATGTGATGTGGAGATTATAAACGAAACACATCTATTTGTGGAGGTGGTAATCCAGATGTGCGTAAAAACGATGTAATCATTATTCTATGAATATAAATTTTATAATTTAAATGATATATTATCTTTTTTGAATTATAAATAAATAATAAATAATATATATATATATTTCATTTATATAATAATTATTGAGAGACAATGATGGAAAAATAATTACAATAGTAAATTGGAGGGTAGTGTACCATGCACATGAAAAATGAATTATTCTTCTATTTGACTCATGTGGAGAATGATATATATAATGAAAATAAAATAATTGTATCTCGGTATATAAAGGATACTAGATTAATAATTTTAGGATTTGTTGAAAAATTATTAATGTATGTGAAAGAATAAACAAAACCAAAAATCTTCACTACAAATGATACATCTTCTTGGACAATCTTCTATCAATAAATCCTTAAGCCCACAATGGTTTTTTATGCATAAAGAAAAACCTATATAATAAAGGGTTGAATTCTAAGAAGGTATTTTGTTATTAATTGGAAAATCCGAAATTTATTTTATGTTTAAATATATAATAATATATGGTACCCTTTTATAAGAAAGATATGAGGCACGTGGGGAATTTATCAAAAGAATAAAATTTAATAAGACTATTCCATATATAAATTCTTAAAAATGGATTATGATTTAATGGGGGATTCAATTTTTCACTATATATTTTCAATATTGATATTATTTAAAATGATTATAATTTTTATATAATTTGTTAATATATTAATAACATAAAATATTATTATTTTCAATTTTGATATTATTCCTCAATTTTGCTTTATAATATCAAAACAAAAATTAATATTAGTCCCAAAAAAACTTATAGAATCCCTAATATATAAATACCTTCTATAAAATTATATTATTATAATAACTATACCATCTTATATTTATTTTAATAATTTTAATATCATTTGTTTTATCAAGTTAATTAAATATCTACTCCATCTGCATTACAAAATCATTTACCATAATCATTTCATCATAAAAATTAAAATTAAATTAGCATTATATATGAAATAAATTATCCTTTAAATATCTATTTATATTTTAATATATCCTCTAGATAATAATATTTTAAAAATACTATAGTTATAAAAAATAAGAGTGTGTAATATTTGACATTTCATTAAATAAAATATTATAGAGGTCATAATCTTATCCAAGTGGCCCTAAAATTCATTAAATTCAACAATTTTATGATTTTTGTTGAGAAATAATGGTCCGATAATATTTAGGTCTTTTTTATTCTCATTTAATAGTTCTTATAATTTAAATTTTTACCTAAATTTTTTATTTTCCCTATACCATTATAACACATATTACTAAGGATACTATTAATATTATCTAAAAAAGACCAATATAAAAACATTTGACCCACTGATTTAAAATGTGTAATCAATATTTCATTATAAAAAACATATTAGTTTAATAATTTAATTATACAGAAAAAATGCAATGAAATTTATTTTTCAAAAAAAATCTGTTTAATTATATAATCATGATAGACTATATTCAATTATAAAATCCATTTCCAATAGGATAATTGGATTATTTTGAATAAAAAATAACCATTTAAAGTATAAAATAATCTAATACATAATTTAACATTGTAGGTTTATTTTTAAATATAAACCTGTATTTTTCACTATTCATTGAAAAGTTAATGTTTTTTGGAAAGTATCAAAAATAAATAATTATATAATTTAATTAAGATAAATATAAAACTAATTTTTTTCCAACTAAAATACTACATTTTTAAAATTAATATATTAAATAAAATCTTATCTGAAATTGATTTAATAAAAATTTTTCATTTTGATTTTATAAATTATATAATGTATATAATAAATATAACTACATAATTATAGAGTTCTAGTTGTTATTAAAATGATTTATTATATCATTACTTTGGTTGTTACCCATAAGTAGTTATAATGAGAATATAAGATTAATATTCAACACTTTCTTCTCAGGACCCACTTCAGCTATTGAGATATCATTGGCTTTCACATTTTCCCTTGACATTAAGGGTTTCTGAAATCAAATTTTCTCATTTAACCTTGATTTCCTATACTGGAATGAATATTTTTCATGCTCATAATATTATAGGATATGGAGTGTTATAATTCCATTTGGTTAAAATTTTTCACTATTCATTTCACTGATTTCCCTCTTGGTATCGATTTTTATTTTCATTTTTGATGATGTTTTTATCTACACATAATGAATGTACCTATCAACTAACGTAAAATTCCCCCACTAATCATTCAATGTTTTTTAAATAAATCAATTTTTCTCTTTCTTATATGGGTTGTATTATATATGATTCCTCAAATCCTCATCATTCTATTCTAATCCCCTAAACCATGAGAATATTGGGAGTCTCCAATATACCTTTTTACATTGCAATTAAATCAAAAAAATTCTGCATACCTCACAATGATACTGATAGATAAATCATATGAAAACATGGTTTTCATACAATGAGGAAATGAACAACATCTTGTATTGTGTTAATAATAAAACCATAAACACACCACTCATATTCTATATCATTTTCGTAATAGATACTGATTTATCCATAAGCCAGATAACAGAACACATGTAATTATCTATCTATTTTAGTGAAAAAAATTCGTAGAAAGTAATTATATAAATATACCTTCTTAAAATCCTATCATTTCATGGTGTCTATTTCTATCCATGAACTCATATTCCGGATTAGAGTCTAACTTCAATACACATCACCTTCGAAAATATAAATTTATTAAACAACATTTTAATTCATTTAAAACATGAAAATGAAATAAAATTTTTTTATTTTAAGTATCCATTCATTGGCAGTTAAAGAATCCAATTAGGAATGTATATATGGTGGTATATTTCACATGGAAAACTCAAATGGAGAGTTGTTTCTTATATTTCTAATTTGGTTGTATTGTAGCATTTGTTTTAATTTTCATAGATTTTGAGTGTTGGGTGGCATATCCTCAATATTTTTTATACTAACCCCCATTTTTTCCTAACCCTATATGAATACCCTGGTACATTTGTATCCAATTCTACTATGACATGACCAAAATGTTCTTTTTGATCCACAAGTTCTTGTGTCAAGTTATATGGAACAAATAATCTGTATGAGGGAAGTATTTTTCCCCCATGAACATTTTGAAGATATGTAGAATAGTGGTAGATGAAATAAATAATAGTCATTATGCTAAACACTCATAATGGAGAAATAGTACACCAAGCTAACAGATAATGATCAAAGATGTATATCACCTAGAAATGACTTAATATAAATCATGGAAAAAACATAGAAACTATATGATATGTGTGGATAATCACTCCACCAGTCACCATCATCACCAAATGTCATATTAGTCATGAACAACTTCCACCTTCAAGTAGCTTTATTTCTTTTTTCCATCACACTGAAAAAAAGAATCTTTAAATTCCAAAACTAAATGTTAGTTTGTGAGGAATCGAACCCAGTATAATTTTACCAAATATTCCATAGTAAGTAAAAATAAAAATAAACAAAATATACTTAATCATTAAAAAAATATGATGCAATGAATATAATTTCATATTTTCATCCAAAAATTATTTCAAAATAAGTACAAGGAAATTATATAAAATGAGGATTAAATTAATATTTTAGTAAAATAAAATTACATCTACAAAACAATTTTATAATCAAATGATTTTAATAATCAATTAAAAATAAAAACCATAGTCATATTCCATGAGGGCAGTTACTTCCGAGATATAGGATCCCCTCACTAATCATTCAGTAATAATGTCACATTTTTTGAACACATCCTTAAGGCTCAAGCCATCAGGATTGAATCAAACATCACTCCTTAAGGATAAAATTTTTACCCATGTTGGTTTAGTTCTATTTTTCATTTTTACTACTTTTCATTTTTGTCACAGTCTTATGGTTATTGTCTAATTAACTAATTAACTAACTTATTCTCACATGTTCTTTAATGAATCATTCAATCAATCAAGGCATGATCATTCATTTTCAATTCAATTCATTATTTAATGTTCAAATTCCCTATTTCGTGTTTAGAAATTTTATTTCAATTTCAAACCCGACCTCATTTTTTTATATAAATATAATGTATATCAATATAATCATTCATTTGAAATAAAATTATCTAAAATACCATCATATTATCATTTTATCAAAACCAATTCTCATTTCAATCAACTTTTTTCAAGAAAATTGACCCATTGTCATTATAAACATTGAAATGGGTTTTTATTTCGCATTCCCATAAATTTTAAATTAATAAATCATATCCACTATATTTAAGGAATAAAAATCATATTACAAAATAATTATTTCAAGAATTAGATTTTGTGTGTATAGGGAAAATTCTTATAGTGCCACAAACTTTTACTCCAAAGATCATTCATTCAACATATATAGGAACTGGAAATGGAGTTTCAGTGGAAAACAAGATCAATGAACAAACCCAATAATTATTACCCATTAAATAATGTATTACATCCTCCAAAAAATTGGAATAATCACTCCCAAAGAAGGATATAATAGACTAATGGATGATTCTGAGTTAAATAGACTACTCCTACTAGTAAGAGATAAAACTAATCCATCGACACTTCAATCATAGTGTAAAGGGGTTAGAGAAGCCAAAATCCTCTCTACATATATTCTATGAGTCTCTGTGTTATAATAGGTTCTATTAGGTGGATTTTATGATTTATTTTTTGGGGTTTTAAAACAATAATTTACCATTTTTATGTGATAAAAAATTTGTTTCAAGGTAACCTGTGTTATGATTCATGGTTTGTTATAACCATTAATTTAATTGTGAACCGTCATGGGATTTTGAAAGAGCTACATAGTTTTGTTTCAGGGTTTGTAAAAGCACACATAAATATTTGGGTCTTCCATGGCCTACTACAAAGGGTTAACAATTATTTAATCATGGATTCAAAAACTATGTTCCAACCATGATAATCCACACATCCCCTAGAAAATTGTTTAAGGGAAAGGAAACATGGTACAAACATACAATGTAAAACCATCCAGTGCCTTATAAAAATGAACATAGTACACTATCAAAACCCTAAATGTTATCCCTAACAATGTCCCAATTTTTAATAGCCCACAAAACTACTAAAAATTTTAAAAATTCCCAAAAAATTATATGGGGCCATATAAAGACAATGGAATATCGAAAAAGGGTTAGGTATTTTTGAATGCATGGAATTGGATTTCATATTATCCCCACTATAAATGGTTATTTCCATCATAATTCCTACCAAAATATCTTCATTTTAAATAGATGAGGCCACTAGCCTCTTATCAATACCCCATGGTCCCATGATACATGTGATTCAGAACAATTCTATAGTACCAATACTAGCGGTATAAACATTTATAATGAAAATTAATCCCAAAATAAATGATTAAAATGGATTATTTTAACCGATAAATCTATTTCTACTTCAATAATCTCCAAAATGAAAATAAGATATGGGAGAGTGAATTTTTTTTTGGTTGTGACCATTGAAACACATTATGAGTGAATTTCAATTTCGGTGGAAATGTTAAACAGTAATCCAACTTGGAATTTTTTTCAACAATAAATGATGATACAACATATCTAGGATGTTTTTTTTACTTTTTTGACATATATTTCTGTCCCAAATAATTAAAAACTCACATAAAAATTGATTACCAACTGAGAACTTTGAAGGGAATTTATGATGACCAATATAGGATTTATACCAAATTTATGCTGTTACCATAATATGAATAATAAAAAATATGTTTTTAATAATATCTATAAAAACTAGGACCATCCATGGATTTTAAACCATCCACCAACTAACAAAAAAGTGTTTACATGGTTGGTCATACAAGGAATCAATGGTTGAATCTATAATGGAATTTGGAATATATTTTTACATGGGAACTCATCTATTCCCAAGTGGTTTTCCCAAGATCCAAAAAGGATGAGAATGAAAGAATGAAGCATGTTTTCAAGATTCTATATATATACTCTATGTGGCCACTCATTTTTTGGATGATATGCTATGATAAATATAACCAATGATCCCTTGAATTCTGTAGGCCTCTCAAAAATTAGAAGTAAAATTTGAATTCCTTTGCAAAAAATAGTAGAAGTACGTTCCAATAATTTGAAAATATCTTACACATTAATTCTTCTAATGTATCATTTTTATATCATGAATTTTGATAATGTAATAATATTTTTCTGTTGAATAATCACTACCCATATCACATTATTCCATCAAGTGGTACACACAAACCCAACAAAAATATCCTTTGAAATATAGCCCCACTTCCAAGCCAGTATTTCAAGGGGATAAGGAAAACCAAAAGGTATCTAATTCTCGACATTTACCTATTGATATACATAAAAATGATAAACAATTGTCGAACATCTCATCCCATACTATACAACCATAATATATACCACTTTTCAAATAGCATCATAATGGTACCAAGGTTCACCTCAAAGTATGAAATATGAAAAAATCCATCAAAATATTAGTCACTAAAAAAGGTAAATTGTACATTCTCTTAAAGAATATGATAACCCTATAATAAAATTATCACTCATTTATGGTGTCACCACAATAATGAGTTACTTTAATTTCATTAAACTAATCGTCTAGATTTCAATATTTAATATTCCTCTAGAGAATAATGTCATTGAATTGAAAGATTGTCAAAACATTATCAATATCAAAACCCAAAAATACCAAAAGAATACAATAATTTGAGATGCATCTTATTAAACTCTTCTTAAAAATATTTGATAATTAATGTAAAAATTTTCCTACTCAAAGAATCCGCATTGAAATTCAACTTACCAAGGGTATATAAAATTTTTATATTAAAATATTATATATAATAAAACCATATACTATAATAGATATTCAAATAATTTTTTGATTATAAATAACACATTATTTCTTATCCGATGGAAAACCAATATCAAAAAAGATAATATCTCTATCTCTTAAGTGAATTCACCATAAAAATATGTTCATGATAATGGGTAGGATAGTTCTTCTTGTGTAACATAAATTTTTTGGAACTATAGGCCACTAAATTATCCTCTAGTTTTAGAATTCATCCCATACCGAAATTATGTGTATCAAAAAGGACTTCATATCCTTGAATATCCTCTGGAGGAGTCATCACTAGTAAAAAGTCAAAATATTTTTCAATTAATTGAATGAATTTGGAAATTTTGTATTGTGTAAGATCATTAATCCTTTTCAAGTTATATCATTCATTGAATAATAAAAATTCTAGAAAAATTTTAAAAACTATTGGGAAAACCCCACTAAGACTAGGAATATCTGAATATCATAATCATAGTGTGATTTTAACCATGTCATAACAGTCATCACTTTATCATTATTGACTGAAATTCCTTGTTTTAAGATCAAATGTCCAAATAACATGATATCAAAGATCCATATATTACATTTAAATATCTTAGAATAAATTTAGTGATCTAAAAACATTTATAGAATTTCTATAAGGTGACACATATGACCTCTTTTGACCTTAAGTAATCCAAGATTTCATCCATAAAATCCCACCACTAATGAGGTGATATTCTTATAGAATATAATATTCCTAAAACCTATAAAACTATAGGAGTATCTATTAAAATAAATTCATAATAAGGTATTTTTATTTACAATATAAACACCTAAATCCATCATTCGAAATATTAGATTATTTTATTTGTATATGTTGGAAATCAGATCAATGACCAATTTTAAAAAACCAATTTTTCCCTTAAAATTGGCCGAGCATATCTTTGATATGAGGCCAAAATATTTTTTCAGTACTAAATTTATTATTTTATAATCAAATAAAAAAATTTCATCTTAAGTTTTCTTTTCATAACAAAAATATCCACCATATCCAAAATACCCAATTGAATAATGAAATAATCCAAATAAATCATCAAACTATATCTTTAATTATTATAGTTTTGATGGTTCCATATGGTAATTAGGAATGGATATAGGGTTTTTAGCTTGTATCAAGTCAATATCAAACTCTAACTCTCTTATCAGTATCAATAAATAAATTTTATATAGAAAAATGTTAGGAAACTCAATTATCACTGGATAAAGATCACCAAAAAAATTAATCTTGATGAAGATAAAAATCAAACACATGTAACACCCTTCCAAAATTTAAAATTGGTGGTTAAACTCTAGTAAAACACTAGTACTACTCCCCTAGAATAACATGATACATAACATTGGTGATGAAAATGGATACCCATAGAATGAAATAATAAATTCCATGCTTTTTGGAAACTCAAAAAATCCAACTGATTAATTAATATAATGGTATAATAGTAGTAACTATAATATCATAGGTGATATCAATATTCAACATAGAGAAGTAAAAAAAGGACATCAGAGACCATATTCTGTCACCATTGTACGAAGAATAGAAATATCCATCACATAAGAAATAAAATGAGTATGAAGGATTAATATATTTACAAAATAGGATTATATGAATGAATGAGATGCATTAGAAAATAACGAAAATATTAAAGATGAATATATATTGATGGTATCCCTCACTATTGTTTGACTCACATCATATTCCATTGGAGACTCATCCACTATGTGAAGATTATTTTTTCTATATTATTATGGATTAAATAAAAAATTTCACGAAGAATATAATTTAATTACACTACCTTTTGGTGTGGATTTTAATGTTCCACAATGTGGGAAAATGTTACTTTTTTAACAGTGGCATAGTGTTTCCATGAACTCAAAAAGATATGGAATAATTTTTTTCCAAACTTATACCTCTTGATGATCATTTGATTCTTAAAATGTTGTTGGTTTATTTCCATGAAACTCATCACCATGATCTCTAGTTTCAACCCATTTGGCTTCAACTACCAGATCCTAAATAGGGTCATTTGTGTCTACATTTACCTAAACTTCTACAGTGTGATCCCTTATCACAAAAAGGTTCTGATCAACTATAGGTTTATCATGGTATGTTTTAACAGTATCTCACTTATTATGTATATTGAAATGTGTAAATAACTAGATTTTCCATGTAATTTTTTTTAAGTAAATTGGAATTTTATGAGTCTGAAATTTGACAGCGCGTGATTATGAGGCCCGAAGTGCCCGAAATTAATTTTAGATGTTTTCTTCTAGTTCGTTCTGTAAACGTACGAGCGAGTTTTTATAACTTTTGAACCAATTCATGAAATTGAAATCTGAGGGCACCGTGGAACTTGCAGCGCTGGTATTCACTTAAGATGACTTTCACCTCGACAGCAGTTGGTCATGGGTGAAAGTTAGTTTTTGGGTTTATCATGGAAATAATAAAGTAAAAATAAATATATTTTATATTTTATATTATCTATTATAACCACCCATGAGGAAGTTGGATGTGAGGACCACCACATTTTATCCTCCCATGAGAGGTTATGTTGGTGGGGCTCACCCAAACCTAACTTCCCACGAGATGTTAGGGTGTGAGGAACACCTGGGACTCAACCCCACATTTAATTGAGAAAAAACTCTCAACTCCCTCATAAAAGAGGGGGAGTCTCTTGACCTCATCTATCATTAATAGTGCCACCACCTCCCTTAACTTAATTCTGGAAATCCACCCTAATTAATCTTGCCATCCTAGGTGTTTAAGTAGTTTAATTTGAAATTGTTTCCAACGAATTAATAAGATATTTTTATCTATTATATATTCATACCAATTCCTTTGGTTGGAAAAAGATGATTTGGGAGAGGAGATCATGTGATAAATAATGTACTCCAATGAAGAACTTCATCTCCCAACGAAGAAGACTCTCTCGATGAATAATTCTCCACAGACGAAGAACGACCTCAACATCGACTTTCTTCCTCGGAACCTCCTTCAATATAGGATGTGTTCATTTACAAAGAATTGACATCCCCCTCCTCAAGCCACATCGATGAAAAACAAACTTGTAAGGGTTTATTCATTATTTGATTAACACATCCCATGTTCTCCCCTCTTTTTCCTTTGCGGGGTTGGGAATAGAAATTAACGGGGGATAATGGTAATTGAAAATATCTTCCATGCTCCTTCTTGTTTTTGTTCTTGGTAATCTTAATTCTACCGCTCTAATGCAGAGAGTGCAGGAAAAACTAACATGGCATGGTCTCTCATTAACCCTTGTGTTGTTTTGTGGTGTTCTTCACAACGGAGGAAGGCACCAATGGCTTTGATGGCGATGAAGTCAATAAAGTCAATGTCCACACTAAATATTATACACAGAAATTATATACATATATATATATAATAAAACCTAAACATATATATTAAACATATATATAAATATATATATAATATAAAATATAAACATGTATATATAATATCATATAATCATGTATATATATTTCTTTAGACAAAAATTATCAAATAGAAACATATATATATACATATTAATATGTATATATATATATATTATTTTTAAATATTGATATATATATATATATAACATAAAAAATAAATATTTTAAATTTGGTCATGTTTTTCAGAAAATGTGACCATTGTAGTGATATTTTGACCTCTGTTTTAAACTGTCTCTAATTATATATATATATAAGCATATATGTATGTATACAATCACAAATATATTTAAACAGACACACACCCACATATATATAAACATATGTATATATATAAATATATATTTAAATATAAAATATAAACATATATATTAAAATATAATATAAATATATATATATATATAATATAAAATACAAACATATATGTAAAATATGAATATATATATATATATATTTGAAAGTAAAATATAAAATATTGAAATGATATATAAAATATATAATATAAACATTTATATAGTAATATATAAATATATATATATATATATAATATTAATTTCTTATATATTTATACACATATATATAATTATAAAATTACATAACAAAACATTAAGTGGCTCTATTAATACTCTTCTTGCTTCGTAAAATGAAGATTACAGTTTCTTCTCCCATGAACCCACTTTAAATGTTACACGATTACTGGAGAGGGGTGTGTGGAGGTGTGGGGAAATGTGGTTAGGTGAGCTATCAACTAGAGAGGATGGTCATGTGGGGGATTCTATCGATAGGAGGGAGGGTCCTAGAGGCAGGGCGAGATGAGTTACAGGAGAGTAGGGTCATATAGGTGGGGCAAGGTCGGGCTATAAGAGAGGAGGAGCGAGTCGAGGTCAAGAAGAGGAGGTATTTGTTATATAAATTTTCTAATTATTTGTATAAAAATATATAGTAAATTTAAAAAAAATTTCATTTTTAAAAAGATAATTCACCAACGTTTCCAAGAAATATCCGTAAATGTGTGGTCTCTAATGTAGCGATTGTTATTTACAGATGTTTATAAAAAATCTTAGAAAATGGATTGTCACTAAATAGATGCATTCATAAAAAATATCTAAATTATTAAATAAGGTGCCACTTATCAAAATATCTCTAAAAAGTTTCTAAATGTGATGTCTTTAATTTAGTGAAACATACAAACGTCACTACATTAGAAACATTTCTTTAACAAAGATAGTAAAAAATAATGGAAAATGAGGTGTTTCTCAATAGCAACGTTTATAAATGTCTCTAAATGACGACATTTATAAACATCCCTATTCAGTGATGTTTTTCATAAACATCATGAAATAAGTTAGAGATATTTATAAATCCCTCTAAGGGAAAAAATACTTATAATTATCATTTTTTGGTAATGTCTTTGGTTGCTGTAATTGAATATGTTTTAAACAATTTGATTATTTACTCCTATGGTTGTTAATTTTATAATTTTTGTTTTCCATTATAGTAACTTTTTTTAACCAATGTATCTTATCCAATAATATTAAAATAAAATTATTCTTGCTTTATAATTTGGACCCAAAAATTCATAATATGATATCTAGTTAATAGTATTAAAATCAAATGTTTCTTTTCAATTAATTCATACACAAGCACCAATAACATGAAAAATACTCCTTAAACTGTCACTTCACTAACCATGTTTTATTACTATTTAATGGTCAACATTTTTATTATAATATAATTGTTTTCCATTAATGTACCATATTATATATTTAATAATATTTAAAAATCACTTGACAGAAGATAGTATTTTTTTGAAATTTTAAAACAATAAATAAAATATAATTTACTATAATATAGCATAAATGTCAAATTTGAAATTAGTAATTTAATAATAATTAATAAATTCAAATAAAACTATTTATTCAAATATATTATGTTAAATTATTTTAAAAATGATATATCCATCTACAAAAGGAAGGGAACATATTTAATAATGCAATTTTCAATACTTTTAATAGATTTAGTATCATTTATTTTAGTTAATTGTTTAATGTTTACGTATTGTGTTTCCATTTTATAACCCTTTTAACCAACTTATTACTATATAAAATAGTTAAATATTTTTTTTTATGATGGAGAAAATATTACTATTTTAAAATAATGTTAATAACATTAACTATTTTGTTTTTCTCCTATTCAAAAACCATTAAAGAAATATAAAATAAGAAAAAAATTGTTTTGTTTTTTCTTTACATAACATATATTATTGTTCAAATTCATTTATAAGTGTCCCAAAAAAACATAAATTTAAATCCTAAAGACATAATATTCTAAATATGACTATACAATTGTTGTTATACATTTTTTAGTTCATTGTTTCACATTATATAGTATTTTTAGTCACTAAGCAAACTCATTTAATGCTAAATTATTGTAATTAATTTCAACTTCATTCATTAATATGTTTGTTAAAAAATTTAGATCACATCAGTAGAGATTATAAATTATTATGATTAAAAATATGTATTCCATTTTTCTCAATTCAATTCATCAAGGATTCAAAAATTATTTAAAAAATCGTCTTATATTGGGAACATGGAATGGGGTTTTTATTGTAAACATATTCCAATTTTTACTTTGTTTTTAAAACTGAATTAGAAATAAAAATGATTCAAATGGACTAAAATAAAATTATAGATTTTTAATTGATCTACTGCCACTTTTAGATGATTTTAATATATAATTTATCATTATAAAACTTTTAGAAAGAAATTCAATTTACTATTAATATTAAGTATTTTACATGATTCATCCAAAAATGAAACTTCTCAAAAAATTACAAAATCACACCATCATAAATTGTTTTCATTCTGATTTAAAAAATGATGTTTATTTTTTCAAATAAACGTAAAAAAATTTACAACATTTATTTTTTAAAGTAGTTCTCCGTTAAATGTTTTAAAAACTTACCTTTAGTATAATTTATATTTTTATGTGTAAAATAGTATTTGTTATTATCTTATTCTAATAAAATATTTTGGATGAATTTTGAAAAAAATTATCAAATTATCAAATTTTATTGTGATCATCCCTTAATAGTAATTAATTTATATTTTCAGAATTATACACCCTCATAGGTTACAAATTATTTTAATAAAACATTTATTTTATACTAAATTGGTTTTTATATTCTTTTATAATAAATTGTTTACCAATAAATTCGGAAATATGTTTTCATATGTTAGTTAATCGAATTCATGGGAACAATTTGAAAATATAAGAAATAATTTTCATTAAAAATAATAATATTAATATAATTTGGTAAAACTCCGTCTTACATGTAATGGATGTTATTAACAAAAATCATTGTTGCGAGTAACATACGTTCACTATGTGCTGCATACATTTCATTCTGAATCATAGATTTTATTTATTTAAAATAGAAAATATATTTTAATTTATATAGTTGTTACATTCTCATCTACTCTTGGTGTTGTGTTTCATACACACTATTTAATAAAATGTTAGTATTTTCGTATTTAATGTTGTAATAGTATATATAACATTCATGAAAACATTATTATTAAATTTATTTATATTTTTAAAAATTATTAATTGATTTTAATTTTAGTCATTCCAAACCTTGTTGTAGGATGAGTTTTTCAATGATAGAACCAATAAAATCTTGGATGATTGGCCTCAATGTATCTTCAAATTTTATTCCAAAAAATAAATAATATATTATCTTTAGAACACCTAATATTTAAATCACATACAAATAAAATGTAATTGATGATTTATTTCAATAAAAATTATCAATTTCATTATATTATGGTAAATATTCAATTTAATATGAACATGTTTTGGTAAGAGATTGAGTACATGAGATTGATGTGTGGTATTTAATTATAAAACCTAATATGAGTAATTATGTATAAGGGTAATTTTATTTATATTATAAAAATAAATAAATTAGTTATAATAACTATTTTTAGGGATTTTTTTAATTGAAGGAAACTATTCCAAAGACCATGTTCTGTTAATATTTTCACTTAATTCCCTCTTAATATTTTTTCCAAAAAATAACTATAATGACCAATATAAAATATTAAGAATGTCTCATTATGTATTGATTTGAAATTATAACAAGTATATATAATTTTTTCATTATCACATTTGAAATAATGCATTTATGATCATAAAGAATAATTTTAATCATTTTTATACAGTGAAAAATCAATGAAAATATAAATTTTAGATGTGAAATAAACATGTGATGGATATAAATTTTAGAGGACCATAAGTTATAAATCCATTATTTAAATTTAAATTTTATATAAATAAACATTTTTTTATTTATATTATGTATATTTTTATCCTCATTTATACCATAGGTATAATTTTTTGGGGTTGTATTTTTTTCATTTAATGCATATAGTGAAATATCTCATATGAATTCCTAGTCATGGTTTAAAAAATATCTCAATCTTGCCTCTCCAGAATTCATAGGCTTTTGACTAGCGATGAATGTATAATATTATATTTAGGGAGAGTATAGTCTCAGAATCAATTTGATCTATAATAAATAAATAACTAAACATCAACCAACATTATATATCATAGTATGTACTATAAAATTAAATACAAAGATAACAGTTTAATATTAAAAATACACTCATTTTATAAAAGATCAATAATTTATTCATATCCTCAAACTTCCCTGTAAAAAACCCATAAGAATAATAAAATAGGCAAGATGCATTACTACTGACCACCATACCTCATCACAATCACATCTCCAATCATTATTAAACTACCCTGCATCTATCTAATAAACAACATATACTCAATCCTAGACAAAAAATATATTTTTTTTTACCAAGATACCATGGTTTCCAAATAGGTTTTGCGAAATAAATATCAGTTTGGTCTCACCATGTTCCCCTAATATGGGTCATAATATTAAGTTTTATGAATATAGAAACATACAAAATTATCATACATCACACAATCATTGATGTTGGGTTATCATGGGTTATCCAAGACACGTAGACACATGACCCCACTAGTATCGACCTAGTTCAAAATAAGTACATGTCACAAACCACCACACTTTAGATACCCATTATTTTTTAAATAACCAAAAAATGTTTCATAAAAACATCATAAGGTATCATTCCAATCCCAGTATCGTATGTTATCCCATAAAAAACCACAATCACATATTTTGATGTCCCATATCCAATCACAAATCATTTCTCATAAATAAAACTATAAATAGAGGTGTGGTCTCATACCACATCACACAATAAAACTCATACCTACATTCACTTATTCAATGTATAGACTCATACCATGTCACATAACACAAACCATACCTCCACCACATCACATTAGGGGGGTATCATACTGTGTCATATAACTTGACTCATACCTACAAATTTTCATTCATAGTTAGGTCTCATAACACATATCAAAATCTACTATCTCAATCAGGTAATAGTCCTATAAAAAATCTCAACCATACCAAACAAAATATTAGTTGCCACCCTCTCCGCCTGTTGATTCCCTCATATAAAATTATGACATCCAAACTATATCTCAGTGTAATTATGATTACCACCCCTCTAAATCAGCCCCACATTTTTGGATTTCCTCTATAACATATCTTGAACAAATTTATATTTTTCTATAACAACCATGTATTATTCTCCAAATATCCTTCGCTAGAAAGAAAAAAAATTTATTTCACTCTCCCAGCCTCATTGGTTAATCTTCAAAAGAAATATTTACAAACATCATTATTAAAATTTTAATTCATTATCATCCTTATATTTCTTGAAACTTCATGAGAAATATTCTTTTTACAAAACCATGTCTCTTAAATTGATAACAGCTGACACATGTCACCCCATGATAACCCCATGTCTTATAGGCCATCCTTAACCCTCACGCTAAGGGGAAAATAAAATTCTTATAAACATTACAACTTTTATGTTGTTATATTAATCCACATAGAATATTCCAATATATTTACATGATGGTCACTTATGAACTCATATAAAATCCATCTAGACAATTCGCATGACCTATAACTATTTTCCATATCACATCTCCCATATGAGAGCTTTAATGTTTCAACATAGAGGGAACCCTACTTGTTTGATCATGTTATGCCTGAAATTTTATAATTCAATCACTAACATCACCATCAATATGTCTATAACATCATGATATTTTATGAAATATATTTTTTCAAATAAATTTAATTTCAATATATTTTGTTACATGAAACACTGTTTTTAGCGAATTGTGAAATAAAGATTATAATATCATCTAATCATTATCGTTATAACATATCCATTAAATTTAGAGGTATAAATTGGAATAAATTAATTTTAAAAATTAATTTTATAAAAAAAATTATTGTGAAATATGTACATTATCTTTAATAAAGTATATAAATGCTCTAAAATATATCATTTCTCCAAAAAAAAATTTTTAATTCTTTTTGTGAAAAATATCCCTATTGATAAAAAATGAAGAAAAAGTTAAATTTATTCAATTATATATTTATTAATTAAATTTATATAATTGAAATAAATTTTATATTAAAATATGATATTAAAAAATTCTATACAATTGAAAAAAATATGTTTTGAAAACAATTTTTTTCAACATTTATGAGTTTTTTATTAAATTAAATTTTTCCACTTATATGAATAGAATTTTTCAAAATAGATTCCATATATGGAATCAAACTAATTAGTGTTATATAATATAATAAAGAAAATTTTTTTCGAAATAAACAGTAAAATTGATAAGAATTAATTACTGTGATTAATATTAAATTGGGTTTCATTGGGGTTAAACTAAAAAGATAAGGGTTAAAAATAATAAAACATTTACTATTCATGTTGTATAAAAATATTTCAACCCTTATTAACATAGGCTCTATTTTCCTCATTTTTTGACACATTTCTAGGAAATTCTCCAATATAATAATTTATGAAAAGAATAAACATAATTTCAACCTCCTACTTTAAAATTTCAATTATGTGTTTAGATTCGATAAAATAATTATTTAAATGAATGTTATTGGCCATTTTGAGAATAATTGAATTAATTTCATTATAGTAATTTAATTTTTTTTATTAGTTGTATATTTTAATTAAATTCTAAATAAACACCAACCTAGTAATTATATAATTAAATGAAAATTAAAAAAATTAACATAAAATTATTTAAAATAATCCAATTTGAATGAATTATTGTATTTGGTGAATTTTTTTAAAAAAATTCTTCATGATATATAAGTTTTAAATAATATAGTCTGATTTCGCTTTTCATTTTTTTAATGTCAATTTAAATTAATATTGTAAAAAATTATATTAGTGTTATTTTATTATAAATAGTATTTTATTAAATGATTGAATATTTCAAAAAATATTAACCTCATCCAATTGTTGGTATATGTTTAATAATACTAAAAATGGTCCATTAATAAACTAATGGTCATTTTATATTAATTATATTGACCCATTACAAACAAAATTTTGTTACCATGGTAATAGGTAAAATGCGGATTTTTTCATTACAAGTTATTCTATTAAAATTAATTTTCTACACACAAATGAATTTTATTCTATAAATATGATTAGATATTTTGAACTACTAGATAAAAATTATATAATAAATCTCATCTATTTCTAGTCTTAAATCTACGGTTAACTATGAATAAATACTAGTTACTATAGTGAAAACTAAAATAGTCAAAGTAAGGAAAGATAAAAGTAAAAAACAAATTTGAAAAACATGTTTTTTTAATATGTGTTTGTTGTTTTTCTCAAACCTATATTCAATAAAGTACATTGATAATATGTTTTTAAACACAAGGGTTGATAGGTACCTTCCATTATTGAATTATTCAAGGTGTTTACAAAATCCACATTGCTCCTTAGTAATAATAGGTAACCACATTCCGTAAATTATTCAGATTTAAAAAAAACTTTCTCAACAAAAACATGTTTAAATACATATCCCAAAAAACTTGTTAATGCTATAGAACTTCTTATCATCCTCAAATAGAATCCCTAAAGTCCATAATAAGATATATAAATAGGATTGTTCTTATAAAAAAATATTTTTCTTAAAACACTATTTCATTTTAACTTCATCTCTTACCATGTTACAGTATTTATTTATGATAAAATATATTAAAAAATTACAAAACATATATATAGATGATATTTTGAATGTGTAACAACCTATATTCATCAACTCCTCCATCAAATGGGAAAAGAAACAATCAATTGTCTGTGTGGAAGAATACTTCATCACGAACTAATGTTATATGTTCTCTATAACCACATATAACTAACAAATATAATCATATATATACTGTTTTTATTTTAAATATATAATTTATTATAATTATTTATTTATAATTCACATATACAGTATTACATTTAGATTCATTGGAATATGATAACACCATTCATGGGTATGACACGCTACCTTCTTGTGAAGTGATGTAATTCATTTTTCACTTTCTAATTACAATGAAGGTAATATTGGATAATTTACATAATATATGTGACATATATGATATAAAATTATTATGTAATGTTAATATATTACATACCTATCCATTTTTTATCCTTAGGCAAATTGGAATCAATGTTCACGTCTATAAAGGACCTACCGTCAACAAGAATAGTGTAATTAATTGTCTATATCTAACATTAATAGAATAATATAAGTAACTATATATTAAATAAATAATTTAACTTAATTAGAAAATGTTATGTTATAGACCTATCTTATTTTATATGGTGTATATATTACCATTTGGACATGTTATATCCTGATTATTATTCTATTCATGATATGCAATGTTATATTTTATATTAACATTCATTTATTATTATTTTTAAAAATTTACCATTGTGGATAAGGTTTGATTCTACAATATCATTATTTATCTATGTTGATAATGATTATGATTTTGATGATGAAATATTATTATCTATTTCTCATGAAGATGATTAATTTTCTTTTAATCATGTTATTTCTTAAGAATAAAAGTTTACATTAATTTTCCTCTTTTTTTTGTACTGATGGATCAAAAATAGATTTATTTTAAAACAAACATTATTTCACTCTTAGATCAAAAAATCCTTTGCATCCATATAAATATATTCTAAAAAATAATAATAAATATTTCATAGTTTTTTATAATTGGTTAAAGTAATATTTACTCATTTTTTACTTTTCAAAAAACTTATTAATAGGAATCTCCACTTATTATTCCAAACATGGCCCATATGTATTTACCAAAATGGGAAAGGAATATTTTTTAATGTGTACCACATGAACAGAATTTCCCTCCCAAGACCAATTAATAATTATAAAATTCAATTAAAATTATAAATAATTATTCAATAGAAAAGGATTTTCAAAGTGTATTATGAACAATCATTTTTTAAAAGTTCAATTTTAAAGATTGTTTATTTTCTTAAATAAATTATCCAGGTAATTTTATTTTCAATTTCATTTTACATTTAATTATAATTCATTTGATATTACAAAATATTTTATATGGATAGATTTCAATACCATAATTCTTCAATATATGGAATGTCTAAGTCTATGATGAAAAGATGATTATGAAACATTTTACACTACAATGAGGTATACCATGATGAAATTATGTAGTGACTATGAAACTCAATTATTTTCTATAGTTTTTGATATAACATAAAGTTAAAAAAACTCATTTATTTTCATGGATTATGATATGATAAAAGTTTTATGATGTTGTGGAACACAATTTATGCTTTATGTGATGTTAATGACCAATGTCTCACCCTAATGAATTTGGGTAATGATTAATGATACATAAGATAAAATGATATATAAGAGGTCATCCCAAGCCAAAAAGAGGGTACAACAGAGTTTATCACAATCCTGGAGGAAGTTATATTGAATTTTATCTCATTCTTGAAGTAGTTATGTGGGTTGTTATAACAAGATGATCGTTTTCAATTTATTTTTGGATAAATTTGACATAAGATTTTATATGGCCCCGTTTATGCTATAAATAAATATCTTATGTTAACTTTATGCTCTCATTAATTATATTATATGATCCTATTATTATTATTGTCTTATGAACTATAATGTTTTTGTTCATTAATCATGTTTATGATCTATGATTTGTACGGTATGGTTTTCCATATGTTACTCTGGTGTTTTCATACCATTATGGCCATTATTTATTGATATCTCTATTATTTATCATTACCGAGTATCTAGTACCACCCTTTATTATATATCCTGTACCCATGAAATGATGAAAATTATTTTGAATCATATGACTAAAAAAGGATACTAGTTATGAAGTAATTAGAGGGAGATGATAGAGCTCAATTATAGACCATTTTTTATGTGTCTATGATTCCAAAGACTCCAGTCAAAAATAATCATTCGGATGATCATTTTGTAATGTAATAAATATTGGCCTAATAATATGTGATATTTATGAATGAGATATTTTGACCCAAATAGTTTTTATTATATTAACGTTTAGTTATCATTTGGAATATTGGATGAGAAAACTTTAGTTAGAACTCTAATGTATAGTGTATGAATCTGAGAAAATAAAAATGTTTTGTATGTAATGGATTATGATGTTTAATAAGAAATAAATCCCGATATAGGTAATAAATGTTTATGTGGATTTCTACCTCATTCGACAAGGACATAAATCAGAAAATGTTGCATTTGGAAGGACTTTAGGATTACCTAGCACACAAACGACCCACCTAAATTTTCTGCACATAATAAAAGTGTGTATTGAGTCATACCCATCATTTATTTTTGTCATGATTGGTGATCTATATGATATTTAGATGATGAGAAATTCCTTGATCAAAAGAATTGAATCATAGAAAACAAAATTTCGATAAAACATCAGAACAAGAGAACTAGAACGTTACAAAATATTTATAATTAATTTAATAAATTAAATACTTACATTGGGAGAACACATTGTTTGTATATGGATGTAAAAAAATCTAAATAGTACAATTATTTTATTATAGGCATATATAGTAAATTTTCTCTAGTGGTGCTACATATGTGTTTAAATAAATCTCTAACTATCTTCATAGGTATATTTGGGATGTAGTATAAAAATTCATATCACCTATGTACTTATCAGCTGTTCTATATGAGATTTGATTCAAATGGATTATCATCGTTATCCCTTTAAATTAGACTAGTAGTTTTAAGGAAATAAATCTCTGATATTGAATGTTTTCATGGGGAAGGGATCTCTCTATTTAATTGAGAGGTTTCCCTATATTTATTTTTCACGACAGAAAAATGATTTAACTCTCCTAAAGAATAATTTAATTATGTTTATATACTGATAGGTATTAGAAATAAATTTGAGAACAAGTATTATTTAATATTTATATAATACCTTCCTAACCCCCTGTCTATACTATCAATATTATTATTATTTCATGATTTGAACATATCTTTTTAATTAAAATTAAATATTATTTATACAAATAATAATCAATATATATTATTCATCTTATAAACATTAAACTCATCCCACCTAAATATTTCTCATGTGTTGATTAATTTAAATTTATTTTTAAAATAAATATAACTACATTTTCCCCCAATATAGGTAAATATGTATTATATAAAATAATTGGAAAAAAATAATTATTAAAAATTCCACTCATAAAATATTATCATGAATTACATGTGACAGAATATATGTGATCTAGAAAAGATGAATAATTTTTAAACCAATTGTGGGAATAAATTCTTTCATACATTCAAATAATGAATAATAATATATTATTTAACTGAGATTCTTGACACACATAGTGTGTGGCCTTACGTCCCAATTTTTCAATGGCATTACATTAGGAATCATAAAGTCCAGGGTTAGCATCTAGAGACACACCATGTCTTGAATAGTGAAAGAACATTGTGTCACAAGGAACCAATTACATCATACTTGCGCATTCTATGTAATGTAATCCCTTTATCATGATATCTCTAATAAAGTATGTTTCACACTGGTGCTATCAACCCAGATGCTTTACGTATCATTCACTAACATTATGAAAAAAAAATTCCAATAGAATACCATGTCCACTTATTTATTTAGTCCCTATAATTTCCATCAAAGTGCATGAGATATGATCTTCTGTTAAATAATGTAAATTAAAAATTCTTACACAAAAATATTTCTTTGGGGTGTAAAACTCATGAAACCCCCAACATATCCAACCTAACTTTGAAACTTTTTCATTTTTTTATTCAATAAAATCAAGTATTATTTTAATAATACACATCCATAAAAATATCAGTGTCTAAGGAAAAATACACACAATCATAGATAGGAACATAAAAAGACATATAAATGTGGATTTCATATTATAGGGTCTACTTCCCATAATATCAAACACTGTATATCTCCAAGGGTGAACACCTTGAGAACGTTCCAAAACGTCCTATGATCCTCCATACCCAATTCCCTATTGATTTATTTACATCAAATTATATCATCAAGATATATAATATATATTTTATAATTCTATCATGTAACTTGTGGGTAGTCATCATAGTGGGGAGATACTATGACCATTTTGGGTGACCATATCTCTTAGTACATTGTCACTTACTATGTCATATTGTATAAAAATCATTATCTTAAAAAGGATTTTTAATATTCAAAGCTATGAATATGTGTTATCATAATGTACACTGAAGTTAGTTCTATGGGACGAACTGTTAGGACCATGATGATGAGTAAGGTATTTGTTTTCTAGTTTTCTCTTTCATTGTATTGGAAATTTTTTGATGTATGGAAATCACTTCACATATAATTTGTTGGAATTAATATTGATTGTTGTTTTAAAATGAAATAATCTTACTCTGTTGCACGTAACGAGGAGATGTTGTTTGAAGTAAAATGTTCTAATTGGACATGCCTTGGGTCAGGAATGAGAGAAGACCATAATGAGGATTGATCGTTATCTTGAATGAAATAATCAGTTGTCTAGAGAGTGAACCATGATTAAAGTAAATATTTATTGGATACACTCTGGGTTTAGTATGAAAGAACTGATTGTTTTAGAAATTCCATTACTATGATAAAATTTAAATATGGTAATGATTTTCAGATTTTTATATCACATATATCATAAGTTGATTAGAGAACATATTATTCTAAATCAATGGAATGAAAGGAAAAATAGGTATTCAAAATAATACAATGATTAATCATATCATAGTGGAAGAGAAGTTGACAATCATACCTAGAATGATTTTACCTATGAGAAATCGTACTCAGCCTAATCATATTCCGAGTAATTGTACTCTGAAAGATCATAATCATTGTAATCAGATTCATGCTAAGTAAGAATGAAATAAGTTTTTGGACTATTGTATAGTATCAATACAACCTATATTATGTCCGGAGCTGTAGCAGTCAACCATCAGAGATATTCAAAGGCATGATGATGAAGTTGATGGGGAAAAATAAATTTCTTTATGTTGTATTGTATTAAAAAAAATAAGTCGTGGATCAGACTCAGTATGAAATTGTCATCATAGGAAGTATTTATTGAGACTGATTACTGAAATGAAAATAAGAGAAGAATATAAACAATATAGTAAACTATTTATAAGGGGTTGAATTGTTTGGTTTATCAATCATGTGGGTCATGGGAAAAGGTGATGATGTTAATGTGTTCCAATGAAATGTTGAAGGATATTTCTGAATGTGCTGCTAAGGGGGATATTTTCATTAAAAATAACAGTTTTATTCATAATTTAGAGTAGAATACATTTCATCGTACATTGACATTAAATTGTCATGGAGGTCTGTTTTGAAGAAATCAAATTCAAAAAATAAGACTCATAAATTGAAACCTAATTGGAAATATAAAATAATATTATGAGATTATTTTTGAATAAGAACCGATACGCTTCAAGATGCAGTGAAGATGTCAAAATGAACCTGATATTTTAGGTGAAATTGAAATTACAATGAATATGAATAAGCGAGAAAATTTTGTGATTCCCACCATAACAACTAATGGGTAACCTATAATAGGTGATGTGTAGTTTTACCTTTTTATAAATGATGTATTTTTCACTATATAAGAGAGAAAAGCTCTGAGTTTTTATAGAGAATAAGATGATTTCAATATTGATATTTTTATAATATGTTTTGAAGTATTAATGTTAATGAAAATAGATAATATCACAATGTTCTATTCATCGGATCATCGTACAATGTGATTATCGTACTTATTTGATTACTGTATTCAGAATCTCAATCGTATTCGGTTGATCTTTGTATCATGCTGGACAATCAGATTTTATATTGTTGTACTAATATTTTTGAACTAATGAAGAATCATACAAGGATAATCATATTGAGTTTTACATACACATAATTGAAGTGATTGTATTATATCTCTACCATATTATGTCAAAGTCATATTTTTTCATATCGAGGAGAATCGTACCTAGAAGAATCATACCTAGAAGAATTGTATCAAGGAGAATCATACATGTAAGAATCATACTAGAAAAAAATACTGGGAAAACCTGACTAGGGATTTCCTTAAAAAATATAGGGAATTATAACTAATATCATGGTATGAAATTGAAGAAGTGATTTCAATTGAATATTTTTAATTGAAATAAGCACATGTAACATGGGTTGTTAAATAAATTTTATATTACCTAGTTTGTGCTACAAGGACACACGTACTATTGGAATTGTTTACATAGTGCTTCATAATTGTATGTGTGTATTCTTCACATTGTATTCTGGGGATATTTTCCTAGTTAATTTTGTGGTATTTCATCATTTCCATACCAGAATAAGGACATATAAATTATTATTGAAAAGTGATCCTTGTAAAGAATTGCTTTCCTTTGGATTTGTTGTTGACTTTTTTTTTTACAGTAAATTGAATATTAAAAAATAGGTGAATGTTGTTTTAGGGAAACATTAAATAAAGAGTATCATTGTTTCAGCCCTCCCCCTCTTCACTATACAACCATCCAGACTGGGCACATTCAAGTTGTATTGGATCATATTTTTAATTCCCTTATTATTTACTGATGGAGAATTTGAATTCTATAAATAGTAAAGGTATTCTAGTATTCGATGGAAAGAATTTTCATCTTTAAAAAGATATAATTTTTCATTATCATATGTCTATTGGATATTATGTTCATAAAGATACAACAAATTGGTGACCTCCTATTGATTTTAATTTACATCTAACAGATATGGATTAAAAAAATCTATAGAATGATGGAAGGGACAAAAATTCTATATTATCATAACTTTAGGCATGTGAATTATTAAGATTGATATGTGTTTCCTCAATAAACGTTATATGAGATAAAAAGAAAATCATATACGAAGGTACTAAAAAGTGAAGAAGGAATAGAAAAAAATCCTGAGATTGAAATTTGAATATTTAATGATGGATGAGCATGAATATCTTTGAGACTTCCTTACCTATTTAATAGATATTTCTTGTACTATCAAATGTTTTGGTGAAATATTGGATGAGTCTATAGTTTCATAAAAGATTTTGAGAATCCATCAAAAACGTTTGATACAAATTTTTCATCACTAGATGACAGAGATCCTGAAATATTAAATATTGAGTACTTTTATAGATATCTCATCAATTATGAAATGAGAATGCAGAAATGTATGAAATGAAATAGAAAAGGTGGTAGAGAAATTTTATCCATGGAAACAAATAATGAAAAGTAAAAGAATATTCATATTAAAGATGAAGATGTTGAATATGATTATGATGAAGAGGTATGTAATAATAATGAAAATATGTTATCCTGATTTTTTTAATAGTGTAAAATAGGTCCAATGAAATAAAAATGTAAACATCACTTGAAATTTTTTGAATTTGGAGCCATTGGGAACTATCCTTCCAATTTTCCTTGAAGAAACAATGAATACGACAGTGAGGAAGAAGATTAAATAAGTCCAATAAGATCGTGGAAGAAACTGGGTGATAATGGAAAATTTTATTTCACATGGAAAGATAGGAAATTCCTCAATTCCAATAGAATAATCTTCTTATCTAAAGATGTTGATGAAGAATGAATTGATGATGAATCTAGAAAATATGTTGATTGTGGTATTAAAAATAATTTTATTCTAATACTAAATGATAATGAATTATGAAGAAATATTTCTAATTAAGAAGAAACTCAACATGAAATGCATTAGAAAGAATAATTGAAACAATTCCTAATAATGATTGAAAATAAAAACAAAAAGTAGGAAGTGGAATGTTCTAAAATATAAAATAAATAAAAGATTTGATAATTAAAATGTGATGATTATGATAGAAATTGTTTATTTGAAGAAATATATTTATTAATAAAAGAATCATAAAGAAGGATTTTTTTTTGAAAAGAAGAATGCGAGGAACGTTAGGTTTGTGGCCAAGACCAAAAAGCTAGAAATTAATAAGATTCATAGAACCCAATGATGGAAAATCTTTTGAATAAATATGAATCAAAAAATGTATCAAATAATTCTGGTTATAATAAATAAAAAAACAAAAAAAAGTCTCTAATTGATAATACAAAGGTTTGGTGGCTGATAAATTATCGAAAAGAAGGTGGATGAGAAATATATTCACAATTCTAGTCAGTATGGATGTTTTAGATCCAAATTCTCTTGTTATGAATATTGATGTTATTTTGTTGGATTCATTTATTATCCAAATATATATTTGTTTAACCAAAAACATTATTATTATTCCACATGTTATTAATGGAATGGTTTTAGGGGGATACAATTTCCTCAAAAGAAAAAGTCTAAGAAGATTATTTTTAAGAAACCATAAAGGGTTGAGGCACAGATTGAAAATATTTTCCAACCCCAAGAAACTATTTTTTAATGATGTTAAAAACCAAGATATCATGAAAAAATATTACATGATTTGTTACCATCCTATTAAAATATTCATAACAATTCTCTAATTCCAAATATGATGAATGAAAAAGAAGAAGAAAATTCTCAAGTCGTTGAAAATATATTAAAGGATACAAAAATAGATTAACCTTGGATTCTTAATAGTAGGTTTCATTCTCATATAAGGGGTGATTTGAAATTGCTTAATAATTTGAAATATTTCAAAGAAGAAATAATTACATATAGAAATGATGAATCCTTTAAAATCAATGGTTTTAGTCAAACCATTATTAGTAAAGAAAAGATAAATTCAAAGACAACGTTATATATTAATGAGATGAAGCACAATTTTCTATGTGTATTAAAATTGTGTAATGAGGGTAATAAAGTTATCTTCTAAAAAGATGTTTTTTTAAGAAGTATTGAATTTGGGAAAATTGTTATAAGGGGCCAACATAAAATAAATGAAACATGTTTCATGATGGTGAAATAAAAAACTCGTGTTACATGAGTACAGTGGAAGATAATCAATTTTGGAATAAAAAACTATGACACATGTCTCAAAGAAATATTATTAAGTTATCAAATTGACATAGTGTTTGAGGGATTCTCTATTTTCCAATAAGAAGTGATTGGTGTTGTACTAATTCATAGAAAGGAAATATATCAAATTATTTGAATAATAATGTTGATATTTCTCCAAACAAAGCCATGGAGTTGATTCATTCCAACATTTTGTGCCAATGAGAAAACAATAATCAAATTGTGATAAGTACATTATAAATATAATTTATAATTTTACTTGCATTACTTTTATTATTAATATGAATCATAAATTAGATTTTTTGAAAATGATTAAATGATACTAAATAAATTATAATAATGAAATTGAGTATTCAATAATGAAGATGAGAACAGACAATGGTGGTGAATAAAGATGTGAATAATTAGAAATTTAACTTATGAATCATGGGAAGAACTATGTTACTTGAACATGGTATTTATCATTATTTTTCGACGCAAGCCATGAGTACTACTATTTATATTAAAAACTGATATTTCTATAGGAAACGATCATGTATGACTCCATACAAATTGTGTAATTAAAATAATCCATGTACGAAACACTGAAGTGTTTTTTGGAGTCCTTGTTTCATAAAGAAGAAAGGTGAAAACATTGGAATCATTGTGCAGAAATGTAAGGATAAAATCATTCTTTTCTATCCTCTAGAAGTGAGAGGATATAGATTCTTCAAAAAAGTGATGAAAATAATTTTTTATTCCATTTATTTAAAATTAATTGAAAGAGTAGATATGTAAAAAAATATTTTGGAAGAAAATTAAGTGGATAATGTCTAAGAAAACAATTTTGATAAGTGTAAATACAATTATCTTCTTACTTAGGAAGAAGAATCTGACTCAGCCATTTCCATTGATGCGGGAGATACTAGAAAATATCATCTGTGGCTAAGGAGGCATATTGACTATTAAAATATAATTTAGGATAAACATAAGAAGGTTCAAAAAATAACTACAAATAAGGCTATCACGCATACTACCTTGTATTCCAATGTGGAGATTAATGATTTTAATGAATATATTGAGTATCTATAATGGGTTCAATAATAGAATGAACATTTTGACTAGATTAGAAATTATGATACATGGGATATCAGAACTATTCTTTAAAACAAAAACATTATTGGCATGATATGGGTCTCTAGAACAAGTTTAATGAAGAAGGATAAGTGATAAAAACAATTAAATATTGTTATGCAAAGGGTAATACGAAATTGAAGGTATTGATTCTGATGAAACCTTTTATCTAGTGGATATAATTGAAACAATCAGAATCAATTTTTCTAATACTAGACAGTGAGGATATATGTTATTTCAAATGGATAATAAATCTCTATATCTAAATGGTAATCTTGAAGAAGAATTTTATATTAAACAAACATGTGGAATTTTTTGGGAAAGATGAGAGAAATGAGTACAGATTAAAAAAATCATTGTGTGGCCCAAAAAAAGCTATGAGGGAATGGAATTCCAAATTGAATACATGCATAAGGAATTTTTTTTATGGAATAGTGGATAACAATCTCTACATTATAGAATGTGTAAATCATTCTCGTATTGTTATTGTCTTTGTTAATGATATTATCATTACTCGAAATGTTGATAGCATTTTTGAATTGTTTTCTAAAGAAATGAAGACGGTATTTTAAATGTACATGTTGTGGGAATGGAAATACATTCTTGGTTTATAAATAAATCAAACAAAGGAATACATTTTTATATCCATCTAAATGTATGCTAAGGAACTTCTTAAGAGGTTTGGCATGGAAAAATCTAAAACCAATTTCACACCAATATAAGAGGGAACAATTTTATTTAAAAATATGGAATGAAATGAAGTTGATAAAAATATTTTCAATATTTATTTGTATTTTATGTAATTTTACTGCCTCAAGAATGGAAATTCATTATGCAGTTACCCTATGTGCAAGATTTCAGAGTGCTCCAAATGAATCGAATTTACTTGATGGAATAATAATTCTTAGTATATCAACGGCACATCAAAATTAATGGAATCTCATATAGTATTGAGTTTTTTTGGATATTGATATGTTGATTGGGAATGAAATTTTAATGATATAAGATCCTAATCTAGTGTATATTTTTATGGGAATGAATTTTTTTAGTTGGAAATCAAAAAATTAAAATTTATTAATTCTTCGTATTACTGAAGATGAGTATTTTTCTCCCTCTAAGGAAACTACTATGCTTATGTGGATGAAAAATAAATTGGATGATTTACATGTGGAAGTGAAGCCACCCATTCCCTTGGGTTGTGATACTCAATTTACAATCAATCTAACTAGAAATCCTATTCAAAATTCTTGTTCAAAAAATTTTGACATCAAATTTTATTTAATTAATGAGAATATTGAGACGAATGATTTTATATTGGAGAATGTTCTATTATAGGAATAAGTTACTGACATTTTAAAACAATATTTATCAATGGAACGATTTTCATAATTGAGGTCGAACATATGTGTCCAATCTA
Source organism: Viscum album (assembly GCA_963277665.1). Lineage (NCBI taxonomy): Eukaryota > Viridiplantae > Streptophyta > Magnoliopsida > Santalales > Viscaceae > Viscum > Viscum album. The sequence goes on from CAUJRU010000001.1 coordinate 5,399,417, forward strand.
TTTCTATTAATTTTTTAGGTATGTGTTTATGTCCCCTATCCCATATTGCCTTTGTATTGTATTGTCAATGGGGAAAATTGTTTTATTATCAATACTTTTGAAATGAAAAAATATGGAGTTGTTGGAAAGATGTGAGTTTAGCATTTTTTTGAGAGTGATATATTCTAATTGCTTTATGGGATGGTTGAATGAATAAAATTGTATTCATTTCCATGAATGAAGAAAAGTGAAGGAAGATAAATAAGTTTTTCATAATTACTTCTTTTCGAAATCATGGTTTGGCAGTCAATAATTCATAACTCTTATAATGAGTTCTCTTATATAGGCTTATAATTGTTTTTATGTATCCCATTATTTTAGGATACAAAGATCAATGATTTATGAAACATTGTTGACAACAAAATCAAATGAGGGAGATTATTAGGACCAAGATGATGATGAAGGTATATATTTTCAAGTGCTGTATTTTATTGTTAAGGAATGTTTTTAAACAAATAAAATCACCTCACATTGCATTTGATGAAAAAAAAATTAATGGTTTTTTTCAAAAGAATCATACATACATTGTTCCTTGTAACGAGGATAATCTGTTGGAATGAAAACGTTCTGATCAGACATTCCTTGAGTTTATAATTGGTTAAGAATGTTATGAGGAATTGATCATTATATGCAATGAGAGAATTGTTCACATATAGGATGTAACATGATGGAAGTAAATGTTCTTAGAAATCACTCTAGATCCGATATGAAATAAGCTATTTTATGAGAATCTACATGACTATAAAAAAAGTTAAATGTGATAATGCATTACATATTTTATGTCCCATAAATCATAAGATTATTGAAGAGATTATGATGCAAGATTGATGGAGGAAAATGGAAAAGTGGTATTCCAAATCATAACAATATTAATCTTATCCAGGAGGAATATAATCTAATGATCGTATTGAGAATGGTTATACCTAGAAAAGAGCATACTCATCCTGATCATATTCAGGGAAATCATACTCAGAAAGATCATACTCATGATAATCATATTCGTGTTGAGAATGAATGATATAGGTTGTAGGAGGATTGAGATGTTTCATTAGAATCATTTATATGATAGGCACTGTAGAAACTGACACTAAAACATATTTATAGGCATGTGAATCAATTTTATGGAAAATGATAATGCCGTTTTATGTTGTATTGTATTTTGAAAGAACAAAGCTTCTAATTAGACTCAATATTCCATCATAATGAGAGGAATAATTTATTAAGATTGAAGAATGAAAGTAACATAAAATAAAATGATCGAGAACATATTAAATAATTTAAAAGGGGTTGAATTTATTTGTTCATCAATCATGTGGTTTAAGAGAAAATGAAAATAACTTAAAGTTGTTTTAGAGCAATGATGATGGAACTTGATGAACGTGTTGTCGAGGGAGAGCTTGGAATTCAAAAGAATGGATGTATTCATCATTCAGAGTCGTATCCCTTTCATTATAAATTGACATTTAATTGGAAAAGAAGTTTTTTTTAAAGAAATTGGATTTAAAAAATAAGAAACATAAATAGAAATCGAACAAAAAATTGTAAAAAATATTATAAGTTGATGTTTGAAGAATAATTTAGAAGCTTCGAGAGGTGTTGACAAAGTCAAAATGCACCCTATATTTTTAGGTAAATTGATACAAGGGCGAATTTTATTATATTGGAACATTTGGGATTCCCTCCATAACCACTTGTGGGTCACCTATAAAAGTAAATGTGTATTTTTCACTATTTCTGACTGATGTACTATTCACTTTAGAAGAGGGATGTGCTCATAGTTTTTAGACAGCAGAAGAGGATTTACTAGTTGATATTTTTGTTGAATAACTTTTGATATACTGAAGTGAAATTGAGAATACAAGATCAAAATGTTGTAGTTTGTTAATCACCTTACTCATTGATTATCGTACTCATCTAATTACCATATTTTTCATGTCAGTCATGTTCTTCCAATCATCATATCGGACTGGATAATCAAATTTAATATTTTCGTACATAGATTTTCAGATTGTGGAAGAATCATACATAGAGAATCCTACTGTGTTTTCCATACTCAGAATTAAAGTGTTGTCGATTCATATCTATTGTATTCTGTCAAAGCCATATGTGTCATACTAGGGACAATCGTACCTAGATGAATCAAACCTAGAAGCATTGTGTCGAGGAGAATCATTATAAGATGATCAGATTGGAAAAAACATACTTGGAAATTTGGAAAGGGGTTTTCCCTAACAATTTACATGATGTTTTTACAATCATATAGTTAAGAATTTTGTGATGTTATTTCAATTGAATATATTTTTGGAATTTAAAAGAATAACATGATACATGTGTTTTTACATAAACATTATATTACCAATTGGGTGATAAGTGGGTGAAATCACGCGATTTGAATTTTTTACATAGTTCTACACAAGGGTAAAGTTATATTTTACTAATTATAATCCATGGATTTTTTTCTATGGGATTATGTGGTATTGGATACCATACTAAAGATGTAGCAATTAATATTTAACAGTGATCCTTATAAATATATTTTCCATTGGATGTGTGTTTAAATTATTTTCATTGGTCAATTGAATATTTAAGAGGTGGTAATGGATGATTCAAGGAATCATAAAAAGAAAAAAGTGTCATATAATCACCCCTCCGCCTCTATGTGATACAATCATTCTATTTGGGAAATTTCACCAACTCCAACAGAATCATACTTGCACTAGATCCTACACCTAACAACCTTCAGTCCTATAGCACTCATATTATATACATAATTTTTCTAAGATATACCTTTAGTAAATGGGTCCTTCATTTTCTATTCTTTGGTAACTCTATTTACTGCATCATTACCCCTCTAAGAGAAACCCCTCTATAGAAGAGACATACATATTTTGTGAATTTTCTATTATTATGAACTTGTATCTTATTTAATATCAAGTGCTACAATATTATCATAATAAAATTAGATAATTTCATTACAATTTGGAATCACATTAATCTCATGGAAAAAAAATTCATATCTAGAAAGATTTCATGGATGCATTAGAAGGCACTATATACTAAGACTCCACTGTAGAATCATATACAACTTTCTTTTTTGAACTCAACCAGTTAATAGTTCCTCTATTGAGATAGAAAAAACATCATGAGTGTGACTTTAGAACATTTTTATATGTTTGAAAAAAAGAGTAACTATAATCTCAGCTGTCCATATCCTCATATCATCCAGACACCCACTAAATTTATGTATTTCATCCCATATTGATAAGGATATCATTGATATTTGTCCAATGTTATTCTCTTAGATCATTGTGATGTCTTATAACCATTATTAATTCATAGGAAACACCAATTATTTAATGTAACAAGTATAATATGATTAATCCATCACTGAAGAATATGTGATCTTTTTTATTCTATATTTGTCTCTCTATATTCAATGTAACATTTTCTAAGAAAGATGTATACCATGTAAAGATGTAACCATTCTTATTTTGGATTGTTCCATACTAAATCTTCTTATTGGTTGTTCAATTTATGATCCTTTACATAGTAAAGGTTGCCTATTGTATCTATCACAATTCATCTTGATAGATAGAATATTAATTACTTCACTTAAATCCTTAATTGAATACCACATGTTTTTCAAGTCCTTATTTGACTATAATAGTATTATGTTTTACCAATAAGAAATATTTCATCAATATATAATACTATGATAAAAACTAAATTTATATTAAAACTCTTGTAAACACCCAGATCATATTATTCCATAATTAAATTAAATTCTTTTATAGAATAATTGAATCAAATATTCTATGACATATATAGATTCTTTATTCCATATATTGATAAATGAAACTTGAAAATACTTTTTGCCTATTCTGGGGTCACAAAGCATTCATGTTGTTTCATGAAGACATCTTAATAAAAATTCCCAAAAAGAAACAATGTTTTTATGTCCATCTAGAAAATTTTATAGTCATAATAATCATTTATATCATTTATATCATTTATAATTCTAATTGATGAAAAAATTTCGTCTAGTGAAAATAAATTATCATTGTAAATTTATTGAATTTATTTAAACTATATGTCCACTAGACATTCTTTATAGGTAGTCACCTAACCATCTATGTCCAATTTATTCTTCAATTCCCATTTTCAACCAACAAGATTTTCATTAACTAGTTTATTGACTAGAACCCAAACATTTTTACGACTCATGGAATCAATTTCAAAATTCAGGTCTTATTGCTATCTACTATCATCTAAGATATCTACTAACACATGGTAAGAGATAGTTTCATCATTGATAATAAATAATGAGTCAACATCTTCAATGTATATAAAACCATATCACTCTGGTTCTATTAACACTATAGTCCATTTTATGTAGTACTTTTTTTCAAGGAAATAATTCATCCCATGGGACCAATTAAATATATTAGTCAAAAAACTCATGTGTATATTGAGCATAATCTCCAATGAAGTCAATCATTCTCCCACTGCCCATTTTTAAGATGACCTCCCTCCTAAAAAAGTTGTATTGTATAGTGACAGTCACATTATTGTTGTAAAAGGTTTACAGGTTTTATACCTTTGATTACATAGGATACCCTATAATTGTACATGTTGTTCTCTTGGGTGATAGTATGTTTCTTAAGAATACTTTAATAGATTAAATTCAACCCCATACCTGTGAATGTGTGAAAATGTATTTTCTACACCATAACTCAAATGTAATTCCATTCAGTACCATAGTTTGTAATCATTGTAATTTACAGACTGTAGTTTTTAATTCATACCCCCAAAAGGATAGTGGAGGTTCATTAGGACACAACATTGACTATATCATGTTTATCAAGGTACTATTCCTTAAATCACTAACACCATTACACTATGTTTTGTATGGTAGAGTGAGTTGTGATAGAACCCCAAACTCCCAAATACGCCTTATGACCTCTTTCTTAATACATTAACCACCCCAATCTAATAGAAAATTATTTATATTCATTCCAATTTGACTGTCAACATTATTCTTGAATTATTTGAATTACATAATGAATTTAGATTTATACATCATTATGTTGACATATAATTATATACTCAAGTAATTAAAAAAGGTTAATAGGTAATAATATATTGCTCTAGCTTATACATGGAATGGTCCACACACATCAGTGTATAAAAATCCTATAATATATGTGTCCCATTCACCTTGTCCAACAAAAGGTGGTATGGTCATTTTCCCTTAAAAATAAAGAAGGAATTATTAAAGTTGTTTTATCTCATAATTTTCTTAATATAAATTTTTATAGATCATTTTAAAAATCATATTGTTTACATGACCAACATGTAAATTCCACATATGGGTGTTATATTAGTCATGTGGGTATGGATCTTTATCTACATACAATACTCTCTTTTCCTAATTTAAGTCATAAATAATTTTACTTAAATGCTCCTACCAAAACATATGTTTTATTTATAAATGAATAAACATTTATTTCCAAAATTGATAATAACCCCATTTTATATAGTAATGGTACACATATTATATTATTCGTAACAATTTCTACATAATGGCAATTTTTAAGATCAATAGATATCTTTTGTGTAATGAAACGTGGTAGTATCCAATAGATAAAGTAGCCATACACTCACTATTATCAGCCCACAAATCCACCAATACTCTAGAAGAACATCATAATATTATTTTTGATATTTATGTGAAAACCAAAAGATATATATAAAACCCAATGTGTTGATATTGAATGATTACAGTCATTAACAGACACACCTTTAGATTCCCCTTGATTCTGGGGTAGTTCTTCTTCTAGTATCGTTTATTTCTACATATGACACAGATCATGGTGCACACATGTAGCAAGGAGTTTAGGTGGATCATGGCATTGATTTTGGAAGGAGCATTAATGGAAAAGACCCATTGCATGGGATTGGTGGCCCAATGACAAGTGGAAGAAAGAGGAGGATGAAGGAGGCCTTACATGGCTACATTTTGATATTACAAGAGGAGGACCATCATGCATGCATGGGAGCAGAAAATGGGCCTTTAATCACACTTATTAAAGCCCAAAAGTGATCCTAAAAGGACCACCCATATTCTTCCGCGAAATTTAATCCACTTGCATGAAGGAAATCTCCAATGTCTAAAGTGGTGGGCCCCTTCTCTCCAAATACATGGTTGGAATCATCAAAGTCTTTGGGGTGGTTCCTGAAAGTCTTCTTTAGAGATATTTTGTCCCCTATATCCATGGAAATGTGTAAACAAAGTGAAATTCGTGTGATAGGATTTAGTATTTTGTGGGATAGATCGTTTGACATGTATTCCTCTCATTTGGCTATAAATATCCACCTCATGTTCCCCTTGATGGTTAATTTGGAATTTTAGAGTTTCTAGCATTATTATGCTTGTGATTTTTGTGTTCTTAGGTGAATGCACATAAGCCTCATCCAAGGAGTGATCATCCTTTGTGGAGCTTTATAATTAGAGTTTCAAGGGGCAAGACTCCTTGGGGTCCTAATTGATCATGCCCTTCCCCTTTTATTCCTCTTTCATTTATTTTAATTTATATTCCCCACTTATTTCTTCGCTTGTGTTTATGGATTTTTTCCAACGAATACGACACTCTCATACAATATCATATCATTTGGTATCTGAGAAAGGCAATGAAAACTATGTTCTTTAATTTCTATTTCTCCCATCTTTTTTTTCTTCCCCTTCTTCCATTTTCTAGCATAACTAATTCTGGACGGAACATTCTTACATATTTTCTTCTACTTTTTTTGAGTTTTTGGGCATATAATATTTCATTTTAATAGTTCAAGAACTCATATTTCTTCTCGATTTGGAAACACTAAAATCCGACACCTATATTTAGAGATATAACGGAATCAAATCGTGCTATAATTTTACCCTTGTGAAATCAAACAATCTCCAAGGCGGATTTCCATTTGAGTTTGAAGTTCGTGTTATCTCATCCATTTACATCATTGAAATCAGATTAGTACATTTTTCATTTTTTTTACTTCGATCTCAAAAAGCACACTCCTTGTATCTCAATTCATGTTTATTGAGTAGAAAAAAAACAAAAATAAAAATTAAAAAAAAGGATGTTGCTCATTTGAAACATTGCACTCTCTCATAAGTTAAATATTTGATTGCATTCTATTATCCATCATCTTCTTTCCTTCATCCATATCCAACCTTCTTCTAAAACCATTTCTCCCATTTACCCCTATATTTCATGGACCTCATTGATTCAATACCTTTTAAAATTTATGATATTTAAAGATTGGCATGAATAGATTGCTTCTACAAGTTGTCTTCATGATTCTATTTAAGAACACATGTTGGAAACAAGTTGTTTTTCTAGAAAGTGTGAGGAAACTTTTGAGAGATAAAAAAAGAGGGAAATAGTTTGTGATTAATTTAAAAAAATGGAAAGTGAGGGAGAAGGAAGTGAGATAGACATTAAATTATTCATGAAACCAGTCGCTGACCATTTTACAAGATTGAATGCTATGTTGGATGATATGCAATGTTCTTCATCATTAAAGGCACCATGAAGGAAAGAAATACATGAAGTTGATGCGGAGTACTCTGATTTCGATGATTCTATTCTTAGGTGATGGAAGCATGCTGCTTGGAGAGAAAATGACTTGGGAAGCATTAAAGTGACACATCCATCCTTCCAATGGAAGAGTGACCCAGGACTTTATTTGATGTGGGAGTGGAAGGTTGACCATGTGTTTGGACTTCACAGCTACTCAGAGGAGAAGATGTTAAAATTGGCAGCGCTTGAGTTCAATGACTTTGCATGTATTTGGAGGGACCAATTACAAGTATGTCGATGAAGAAACATAGAAAAGACAATTAGAACATGGGAATAAATGAATATAGTAATGCGCAAGAGGTACATTTCTAGTCATTACTATCGAGAATTTCATTTGAAGTTACAAAAACATATGCAATGTTCTATGTGTGTGGAGGAATACTACAATGAAATGGATATATCGATGATTCAAGCCAATTTGGAAGAGGATCGTGAAGCTATCATGGCATGGTTAATAAATGGCTTGAATCCAACAATTAGAGATGTGGTGGAACTTCAAACATACATTGACATAGAAGAGTTGTTACATAAGGCAGCGAAGGTCGACAAGCAACTACATTCTCAGAGGATTCATGTATGATCCTATAATTTTTTGAAGGATAATCAGAAAGATCCAAAATCAACTTCTATGTGGAATGAATCGAAAACAAGGGATTCTAAATTTGTTCCAAAACAAAGAGAAGTGGCCAAAAATAAGTTCTTTCCCACTGATTTAAAAGGAAAAATGGACACAAATTTCCCTTTTAATATCATGATATAAAGTGTTTTAAGTGTAAATGACATGGTCATATTTCATCTCAATGCCCAAACAAAAGTGCCATGATTATTTTGTATAATAGAGACATCATTAGTGAGCACTTTAGAGATGATGAGCTTCCATATTTGGAGGAGAGTTCAGATGTAGAACATTAAGAACCCGTAGATGGAGACGCATTGGTGGAAATAAAAGATTTATACATTCAACCAAAAGATGATCATGATGAGGAGAAACGTGAACATATTTTTCATATGAGATGCCACATCAAGGAGAAGGAATGTATTATGATCATTGATAGTGGATGTTGAACTAATGTGGATAGTACCTTGTTGGTGGAAAAGTTGAGTTTTCCTACTATATGGCATACTAGACCCTATAAGATTACAGTGGTTGAATGATAATAGGGATGTTAGGGTCACAAAAAAGCCATAGTTTCATTTTTCATTTGAAAATACCAGGACAAGGTGCTGTGTGATGTTCCTCTGATGCAAGCTGGACATTTTCTTCTAAGGAGACCTTGGAAATTTGAGAGGAGGGTGATGTATGATGGGTATGCTAATCGCTTCTCTTTTTATTTCAGCAGTCAAAATATTGTTTTGAATCATCTAAGGCCCATAAAATCATATGAAGATCAAGTAAGGATAGAGAATGAATAAAAAAGGAAAAATAGAAATGACTGAAAAAGAAAGTGGGAAAAATAAAATTTTGAGTGATATAAAAGAGACTGATGAGTTGACGATAAAGGAAATGAGAGAAAATAATTAAAAGAGTGGAAAAATTAAGAGTGAAAAAGGAGAGTAGAGTGGCATAAAAATAAATGAGGGAAATAAAATATATGAAAACAAGAGTGTTGAAAGAAATGTGAGTTTATTTTCGGGAAAAATTGAGTTGAAAGGAGATTTATTGAGCGGGAATGTATTGTTACTCATTAGTAAGAATTGTGACCTTGTAACTAATGAACGTTGTCATTCTTTTCCTACTTGTGTGTGTCATTACTACAGGTATTTGGTTATTTTTTTCCTGAAGAAACACTCGATAGATTACCCCCTTTGAGAGGCATTGAGCTTAGGATTGACTTCATACATGGTGCCGTAATTCCCTATAGGCTAGCATATAGATCTAATCCGGAAGAGACTAGAGAGGTCAAGTTTCAACTAGAAGAACTCATGAAGAAGGGATTGGTAAGGGAAAACCTCAGTCTATGCACCATTCCGGGGATCCTAGTACCCATGAGTGATGGAACATGGAGGATGTGTGTGGATTGTCGCACCATAAACAAAATAACAAATAAGTACTGTTATCCCATCCTTCAACATGATGAAATTCTTGATGAATTACATGGGGCCTCATTGTTTTCAAAAATTAATCATAAAAGTGGATACCACCTAATTAGAATAAAAGAAGGACATGAGTGGAAAACTTCTTTTAAATCTATGTTCGGTTTGTATGAGTGGTTAGTTATGCCATTTTTTTAACTAATCTACCAAGTACATTCATGAGCTTAATAAACCATGTGCCTTGTTCATTCAATGAAAAATTCGTGGTTGTCTCTTTTGATGATATCTTGGTGTATAGAAAATCCCTAAACAACCATGTTGAACACTAGTGTTTGGTGTGTGAGAACCTTAAACAAAACCAACATTATTCCAATCTTCAAAAATGTTCCTTTTTCATGGATTCAGTTGTGTTTCATGGCATTTTTGTAGGGAAGGAAGGGATTAGTGTGGATTATGAAAAGATAAAAGCAATTCATAAGTGGCCCACACTGAAGAGTGCAACCGCGGTTAGGATCTTTCATGGATTGGAAAGCTTCTATAGGAGGTTTTTAGAGGATTTTTCATCCATCGTTACACCTCTTAATGAACTTGTGAAGAAACGTGTGGTCTTTAAATGGGGTAAAAAACAAGAAAAATCCTTTAACACACTCAAAGAATAATTGGCCAATGCTCCCCTTTTAAGGCTACCCGATTTAACCAAAGACTTTGAAATTGAGTGCGATGCATAGTGAGATGGTATTGGTGCTATTTTGACTCAAGAGTCGCGTCCAATTTCTTACATTAGTGAGAAATTGAATGAGGAAGTATTAAATTATTTAACTTATGATAAAGATCATTATACTTTGAAATGAACCCTGGAAACAAGGTAACATTACTTATGGCCTAAAGAGTTCATTATTCATTCTAACCATGAATGCTTTAAGTATTTGAAGTCCCATGGTATGTTGAATCGGTAGCATGCATCTTGGATGGAATTCATTGAGACTTTCACCTATGTGATCAAGCACAAAAAAGGTAAGGAAAATGTGGTTGTTGATGCTCTTTCACGAAAGTATTCACTTCATACTTCTCTTCATTCTAGATTACCTGATATTGAGTTACTAAGGTGAATGTATGAAAAAATGGAGATTTTTCTCAAATTTGTACATCTTGTGAAAAACATGGTTTGAAAGACTATTACAAAAATGATGGATTTCTTTTCAAAAGGGATAAATTATTCATTCCAAACTATTCAACTAGATAATTGATTGTAAAAAAACTCATGGGGGCGGTTTGATGAGGCATTTTTGGGTTGATAAAACACTAGCTACTTTGCATGAACATTTTTATTGGCCAAGCATGAGAAAAAATGTTATTGAAATTTGTGTTAGGTGCGTCACTTGTAAGCATGCAAAGTCCAGGGTTCATCCCAATGGATTGTATTCCCCCTTTCCCGTTCCGTCCATTCCTTGGACTGACATCTGTAAGGATTTTGTGTTGGGATTTCCTCGATCCCAATCGGGATGAGATAACATTTTTGTTGTCGTGGATAGATTCAGAAAAATGGCCCATTTCATTTCATGATAAAAAACTAATTATTCTATACATATAACAGATTTGTTTTTCAAAGAAATTTTGAGATTACATGGACTTCCAAAAACCACTGTAAGTGATAGGGATGTGAAATTCCTTAGGCACTTTTAGAGGACTTTGGTGAATAAATTGGGAACTAAATTATTGTTCTCAGCAGTTTCACATCCTCAAACTGATGGGGAAACTGAAGTTTTGAATATAACTCCTTCTACCCTCTTGCGTGCAATAACTCAAAAAAATCTAAAGAATTGGGAAAAATGTTTGCCGCAAATAGAGTGTGCATATAACCAAGTAGTGCATTCCACTACTAAATTCTCACCTTTTTAGATTGTCTATGGATTTAACCCAATGACTCCATTAGATATTCTTTCATTGCCTACTAATGAGGTTGTTGATCTTGTAGGTGAGGATAAGGCAAAATTTGTTTGGGAATTTCATGCCAAGGTAAAATCCAACATTGAAAGAAGAAATGAACAATAAGAGAAGCAAGCAAACAAGGGTAGGAATAAGGTTGGACTAGAACCTGGAGATTGGGTGGGGGTGTTTTTGAGGAAGGAAAGGATCCCAGAGCAATGAAAATCAAAACATAAATCACGAGGAGTTGGTCCATTTCTAGTTTTAGAATGAATCAATGATAATGCCTACAATATTGACTTTCCCATCAGGTATGGAAATGTGAGTGCGGCCTGTAATATTTCAGATCTCTCTCCTTTTGAATACAAATATTCGAGGATGAATCCTTTTGAAGAGGGAGGGATGATGTGGATCATGGTGCACACATGAAGCAAGGAGTTGAGGGTGATCATGGCATTGATCGTGAACATATCATTAATGTACAAGACCCATTTCATGGGAATGGTGGTCCAATGACAAGAGGAAGAATGAGGAAGATGAAAGAGGCTTTACATCGCCTCATTTGGAAATTACAATAGGAGGCCCAACATTCATTCGTTAGAGGAGAAAATGGGCCTTTAATCACACTTATTAAAGCCCAAATGTGAACCTAAAATGCCCACCCATATGCTTCCACGAAATTTAATCCACATTCATGAAAGAAATCTCCAATGTCATATCTGGTGGGCCCCATCTCTCCAAATCCATGGTGGGAATCTTCAACGTCTTTGGGTGGTTCCTAAAAGTCATAATTAGAAATATCTTGTCCCCTAAAGTCATGAACATGTGTAAACAAAGTCAAATCCGTGGGATAGGCTTTAGAAATTTTCGGGATAGGTAGTTTGACATGTATTCTTCTCATTTGGCTATAAATAGACACATCCTGTACCCCTTGAAGGTTAATTTCTAATTTGATAATTTTATGCATTATTATGCTTCTGTTTCTTATGTTCTTAGGTGAATGAAAGTAAGGCTCATCAAAGGAGTGATAAACATTTGCAGCGCTTTATAATTAGAGTTTAAAGGGGAAAGTCTTCTTGGGGTCCTAATTGATCATACCCTTCACCTTTTATTCCTCTTACATATCATTTAATTTCCATTCCTGTATTCTTTCTTCGCTTGTGTTTCTGCCTTCTTTCCAATGAATATCGCACTCGTATATGGTATCATATAATCATAAAAGTCATATTTCCTCTTATTTTGTACATAAAATATGGATCATCCCCTCCATGGAATGATGTTTCCCGAGAGAAATAGACATGATATGAGTCTTCAGACCCTTAACATTGTTCATATTTTTCTTCTTCACCATAAATACTATGGGATTGTCACACCCCATGTCCTTATCTAATTGGAGAATATATTTTATATGTTTTGAAATAAAAATATCACTATTTATCATTTTATAATTAATAATAAAACAGGAGAATTAATATTATAGTCTTGAATGTATGAGATCTGTGTGAATCTCATATAGGAATTTAATCAGAAGATGTCTAAGAACTGAATGTACAAGATAATCTTGACTACAAAAGGCCCAGATGGAACAAAATCTCCCTGAATTGTTGAAATCATATAATTATTGATCATGTACCTATCATCTCCCACACTATTTGGATATAGATACAAAATTTTATACCCTATGTCATATGTATCCACAAACTCATAACGACTCAAAAGATCATTCCTCATGGATGAAAGCATGGAACAATGCACATAAGAGGAATCATTCTAGTGTTTCTGATTGAGTTATAACTCATCACCACTACATTCATTACTAGGAGTATCAGCAATAGGATCATTCCGTAAACACAATTTCCTTTAATGGAGTCGGATAACATTTATGCGCCTTTCCACTCATGGAAATTTGTGCCATTGATAAGGTTGTCATTCTAAAGTATGGATCATTGTGATATGATTTAATTCATTTTTATTTTTGTTTCTAAAAATAATATTAGTAAATATTTAGTACTTCTTTTGATAAAATTTTATAACAATAATTAAATATTATTTTTATTAATATCCCATTATTTTATCATAGCCTAATATAAATATTGGCTTTAGATTATCATGTCACTTGAACATTCTAGGTGAAATGATCCATATTCCCATTCTCAATACCCCACCATTTTTTCATCAAGAATCCTTAATAATTTTAGGTAGGAATTCCAAATTCAAACTATATTAACTCACAGTTCTGTGGTCTTTTAGTGGACACCACAATATTGAAATTCTTAACATGGTTTTCATAACCCATTATCCTCTCAATTATAACAATTACTGCATAGGAAGTTAATCCTTTATATGACCTAATTTATGTCAAAAATGATTCATGTTATAATTTTTTGATATTTGAGTGCACCACAACATTTGCTGGCAACACATATTGAATTATGGGTCAATTTTAACTGATGTAGTGGAACGTAATACCAACTAAATATATATAATTGAATAATTTTATATTAATGTGTACATTTTCAATTATTATCTTAATTATATTATTGTTTTTATAATGTGTATTTACGTATTATATTTACCATGTCTAGGATTTTTTGGCATAATTCATTTTATTTAATTTCTATATCTCATTCTTATTAATTTGTTAATTTATGAAATCGGAATAAAACATCCATTATGAAATAACCATGATACATGACATAAATAGAATAATAAAACATTACTATCGTGATATTTTACTAATGGTTAGTTTATCTAGGAGATGAAAGACTAATATTTGACCTATGATAAAGTAAATTGAACCAATTAAGGTTTATGATTCATATTTTCACATGTCCACCTATAAATCCCTATTCGATTGGTTTCACCTCAACTCCAAACAAGAACCACCTCCACAAAATTATTAGTTCCATCCATTAAATATTCTTTTACTCACATATAAGCGAGTTATAATGGGTTTATATAAATGAAACCATGGGAACATAGTCCCCTACACAAGATAATATAGTTGACATGCAGACAAAAAAATTTAATTTAATAATAATTTAGATGAAAATAATCACATAAAATTATCTTGGTCAAAGATCATGATCCTCCATTACCATGAAATTAATTATGTATTTAATAAATTTATCATTCAATACTAATAATTGTTACATATGATAAATCAATATTTAATCAAATAATTGTATTATATAATTAATCAAATATTTTATCTTAATTCTAATATGAATTTCTTAGAGAATATAATCCATAATAATTTTAAAAAATAAATAAATTTAAATTAAATTAACTATGTATATAAACATAATTAGAGGAAAATGGTTAATATCCATTAAAATCTAGCCAACTTGTATTATACATGTATGTTTTTTATTTTATGACATATGGAATACATGACTTATCACGTACATTTATCACATGTACATTCAACATAATTATTACAAAAAAGTACAAGATATTTTTGTCACATGTTAGGATTCAATTAAATTATAGTAATAAGTTTAATATTACACACACATGATATGTATATCTGATCATTACAAAAAATTAATTATACATCTGTATATATAAAAAATAAAAATCCATCACATGGTACATCCTGTCAACTTAATGAACACACACACGTACATGCTGAAATGGTTTACAGAGTACAATAAATTAATTTTAATTCTACCCAATTATTTATAGGTATATGACTTGTACAAGCCAGATATAAGGAATGATCTTTTCTCATAGAACATCCAAGTCACACACCTAATGAAACATTGTATAAACCTTTCCATATAAAATATTGGAATACAAAGAATGTACATGGGATACATTGAGTGTGGTCTCCAAGTCACACATCCACTAGTTTGGTATTCCATTTAAGAAGATACATGGCCCATTTATGACTAAGTTGTACATGTAGTGGACAAAATAAATAAGGTTTGTAATCCAGTTTACTATGTTCTATGATGACACATTATATAAGATGTCTAAATTTAAATGCACAGTGTGTCACAAATTCACAAGCCTTGAATAAGTTTTGAATTAATTCTTGGTGAATTAAACACTAGTACATGTTATGTGCCTCAAGCATTCATGGTGTGCAATATTTTGTTTTTTGACCAGATTCATCAGCCCCTCTAGATGATATATTAAATTTCATTTCATTCCTAAAATTAACAAACATCATTATATTTATGTGAATGGAATGTGGTAGAAGAAAATAACACAATTTATATTATTGAACTGTTGAAAATAAATTGAAAGCTAAATGAAAAATGTGTAAGTAAACCAATGATATTTAAATAATTATAAATTAGTATATGATTGCTCGGATAACATATGATGGTTCTTGGTGTAGTGTTAGTGTGGTATTAGCCATGACCATATTTTCATATTCATGATCGATGATCAATCTGAGATTTACATGATGATAAGCATCATGATCAAAAAAAATTGAATCCTAGAAAATAGGAAACGAATAATATTCCAAAACTAGATTTTGAGATCATCTCATTTTGTTTATATTAAATTTAATCAATTAATTTATTTACATATGAAAATTAATTCATTGTTGATGGTATGAAAACAAATATATACTGTACCGTCACTACATTGTATAAATAAATAATATATTCCCTATACTGGTGATCCACACATTATTCATAAATATTAGGACATTTCTATAGAAATCATTGGGTACTTACATATTAGATCATTTAACTTTCATAATTCCATTATTATGGCCAAAATAATATCCTCCAAATGGTTGTCTTTGATCTCTCATTACTTAATAGTGGATGGTAGAGGAAGATCATTATTCTTTCATCACAGTGTTCTTTGAGAAGGGATCTCTCTTAGGCTTCTAGAGGATTTTATGGATTCATTATGCACATCAAAAAATTAATTAGCTCTCCTAAAATATAATATAATTTGTTTTAAATAAAACCAGTCTTTAGAAATAATTATTTTACCAGGTTCCTTATAATAGTCAATTAATATTTACAAAAACCCAAGAGTTTAATAATTATAATACTATTATTTTATTAACATAACCTTAACATCCTAATTAAATTTAAATTTTATTTATTCAAATAATATTTAATGTAAATATTTTCTTATCAGAACACCAAACTCAATCCATAATTCCTCCATATTAATTATAGTTCTATTAATAATGCATATTTGTTTATGAAATAAACATCACTACATTATTCACTAATTTATAAATATATATTGTATTCACTATATATAAAATAAATATTGATTTGATATTATTCTCAGATAATATTCACTCAAATATCTGTTGACATAATATATGTAATAAAGAAAACATGAGTAGTTATTAATCAATGTATATGAATAATATTTACTCATCATGTTAAGTAAAATAAATATATATATTATTTATCGATGATTATGGATACACTTAGGGTGTGACCCTCTAGGCCACTTTCAGAGTTTCGTCAGGAGATTCATCCTAGAGTCCATGGTTATCATCAGGATACATGACTAGCCACCCATATAGAAAGAATTTAATTCTTATAGGACATAATACCTCTTATAGACATTAAAATGTAATATAAATCCTTTATCACAAAATATATAATAAAGAAGGTTTCATGACGGTGCCATCAACCTATTTTCGCATTGTATCTTTCTTTGACATTCATGAAATTGAACATTCTTATATAAAACAATGGGTATGAATTTATTTAGTCTATATAATTTCCATAAAATGGTCTAATATATCAACTTCCATTTAGTAACAGAAGATAAAAATCATTCCTCACATTATCCATTAATACAACATTACATGTGAACCACCCAACATATCCTACTTCATCATGAACATATGTCATCATGGTTTTCATTAATACATCAATTTAAATGAATTATAATACTCATTGATAATAATATGAAATTATAATGATGAATAAACACATCTATACCTTGGGACATCCATTGCTACATTTGAATGTTTATTTTCTTCTGGATGCCTAATTTTCATAATATTCTACACTAGATATTACCGAGGTTATACACCATAAAAAAGGTGCCTAATTGTTCTGTGAGTCTCCCCCACAAATTTAATGTATCATTTTTTATCCTCAAATGATATAATATGGATATATAACATATATTTAAGAATAAATTAGGTGAACATGGGGGTTCCATCATAGCGGGGAACTGTTATGACCTTTCAGTTTGATAACTACTCTTATGAAATTATCGTGAAATATGTTACATTAAAGAATTTTTTTGATATGTTACAGAGTTTATCAAAATTTTAGAAAATTATTATGTGTAATCATAATGTACAAAAAAATGTGGTACTAGGGAACCAAATCGAACAGATCCTGGTTTGGATCTCTCAATGGGTTTATTCTTTTGTTAATTATGTTTTCTTAATCATTATAAGGGAATTGAATAGATTATAATCACAGATGAACTAAGGTAAAGTAATTTTTCCATGATTAACATAATGGTTTCTTGATTTAGACATTTGATAAATTATATTACATGAAAATGTTCTTTATCATTATGATTATATTTTACAACAATTTTTTTTCTAGTCAATCACAAGACCTATAAGAAAATAGACTAAAATAGAATGGTTAGTTTATAAATTTTTGAGAATTTGGTATGACGAACTCTCAGAAATGCCTCAATTCATAGATAATACTATTTGTGTGTTCAGAAGAATAGAACATTGTAACCTATTTCTATGGAAAAATGAAAATTATAGTTTACAAAATTAATGGTAATAATGGATTTCTTTATGAGATCATAAATGTTTTATTGTTACAAATGTGGAAAGTAAGGGAAATAAATAAATAAATGTCCTATGAAAAAATTTATGGTAGCAGATATGTATTGTGGTACAGGTAATTTTTTTATTGTCGATGATGAAGAGACTACAAATGACATATGAAATTAAGGAGGTACTACTAAATATTATAATTAATCCTAGTTAATTTTTTAAGAATGATGTTGAATGATTAGAGTGTTCATGAATGGGAATTAAATATTTAAGATTCATTAAATATTTATGGATTTTTCTTAAGAAGTTTCAATTAATATATTTTAAATACTATGTTAAATGGAAAAAATGTCCTAAAAATGATATAACAGTACTGCAAAATTCTATAAAAAACCAATCATCAAGGTAAACATAACCCTTAATGTCATTGAGATGTTGAGATAATAGTTTTTAATTTATATAAATAAATTTTTCTTATAGATAATGTAAATTTGATAGTATTTATGACCTTGGGACTAATTAGTGGTTTGATGAAAATTTTGGTTATGTTATAATTGATGGAGTTTACAAAAAAATTGTATTTGTTTAATATATTCAATTATATAAGGATTTATTTAATTGATGAAGATGCATATATATATATATATATTAATAATTTATGATAATTATGGTTATTAGCATGTGTCAAGGGAATACATGACCAATTTAGACACATATTTTGTATTATATATTTAATATCTATATAATGATATTTAGGGAATTATTGTTATTTTTAATTTAAAAATTTATCATTACTTTATATGAATTTTTGAAATGTTGTAAGGGTATTAATATTAATTACTTATGGAATGGTGAAATTTTTATATGGTTTTAGAGATTACTGTATTATATCATAATTTGCTGATTTTTCTATATTTGATAAAATTGTTCTTTCCATTTTGGTTTTTTTGTTAAATAGATATAGGTGGAATAAGATATCCTTAAATTATGGATCTTGGGATCTGCTTGTTCTTGAATCCTGAAAAAATATTCTTTAATTCATGGAGTAAGATATGTAATTGAAATTAATTGAATAACAGCCAAAGGATAAGAGTTTTCTTATGAAATAGAAAGAAATCATGAATGTATATTTTATCATGTTCTTTATCATGAAGGTAAAATAACCACACCATTGAAAAAAATTATATTGAGAAAAAATATGTTTTCATTTCAATTTAATTCTTATTGAGACAACGGTCTTTTAACTAAACACGTATTTATGGATTTGTGGATACGATCTTCTTCTTGGCCATGTTTTATATAACTTCATGTTAGTCCTTGGGCATTAATATTCACTTCTATGTCATTATTTTTACATCCCACCAATGTTCAACTATTTTGAAATATTGTCATGTGTTTTTACAAATGAACATCAAAATTTTATTCCCCTCGCTTCTATTGAATGTTTTAATAACCTTTTTGGGATATGGGATTTCCTGGAAATAATTTTCATTTGTAAAACCATTAATTATTGAGATCATGTTCAAATTTCAATGATAATATTTTTTTATGGAGGTTTCAATATAGAACACTAAGATATTATGATTTTCTAAATTTATATTATTTATGATATATTTTGTTACATGAAACACATAATTCCAACAAATAATTATATACTATTAATATAATTATTTAACCTTGATCATTATATCATAAACATTAAATTTGGATAAATGACTGGGAATAAATTAATTCTAAAAATTAATATCAATGAACTTAAATAACTATACTGTATTTCTAAATAATTATCCATTATTTATTAAATTATTTATATACTATAATGTACCAATTTTACCCAACGAAAATTATTTTAATAACATTAATGTGGAAAAATAGTAAAATTAATTTTGAAAACATTGATAAAACCTATTTTAATAGAATAAAATATTTTTGGGAATAGAATCTTCATAATTATCTTAGTTTCAATTATTTAGAATTTTATGTATTGATTAATTATTCAATTATTAGTGTTATATATACATATTTATTAAAAATAATCATTACATTTAATTAATTTAAAAAATTATCTATTATTTAAAATTATATTAAACATAAAGATTGATAAATTTTATATTTATTAATAAAATATATATCATTGGGATGAATTTCATAGTGAATTTTTATGTTAAAACATTCAATACATAGGAAAATTCTCTATTTAGATAACCATTTTTTCATCACATTTGGGAGTTAAATTTTAAAATGAATTTTATAGTTCTATAAATGTATTTTCTAAATTATATTATATATTTTCAATTAGAATATTTGAACCTTTATCATAATGTATCCATTGTTTTTTAAAACTATTAATTGTTAAAATGAAAAAATTAATAATCGTAGTTAATGTTCAAATGGGTTTGTTTTGGGTTAATAAAAAACGATTGTTAAAATAATCTAAAAACATTTAAAATTTATATTTGATAGATATATTTTTAGCCTTTTTATATTTTTATCTATTTTTATGTTCTTTTGGGAGAATTTTCAATGAAAATTTACAATATAATAATATAGGTAAAGGAAAATAGAAAAATTTGTCCTCATAATTCTAAATTTAAATTATGTGTTCATATATGAAAAACACGTCATATTAATGAATATTGATTTCCATATTGATATTAATGAAATTAGTTTAATGTGGGAAATTTATTTTTAATTTTTAGTAATTATATAGTCTCTTTAAATTCTTAACCAACACCAATATGGTAATTATTTAATAAGTAGAAAAAATAAATAAATAATGTTGTGAATATTAAAAGCAACATAAATTTAATGAATTATTTCAGTTCTCACAATTTTTAAAAAACCATAACATGATATACATGTGTGAATATAATATATTATAATCACACCAATGTAATTTTATTTTCAGAATCAAATTAAATAAATATTGTCAAAATTGATATTAATTTTATTTTATGATAAACAATATTTTATTAAATGATATAAAATTTTATAATACAAAGTCCTATAAGAATTTATTGTTATCAGTTTTTAAATATCATTCACGGTCCATTCATGTAAAAAAATTCCTTTTATAATAGTAATATTGACCCCAAGATTGAAAAAACATTACTACCTTATTAATGAGTTAAATAGTGTTTTGCGACATATGGGAACTTGGGATAAAATTAATTTTCATCCAGACTATAATTTTTATTTTTTAAATTGGATATTTTATATACAACTACTTGGTAATGATTTCAAATTTGTAACATTTTTTAATATTAAATGAAAAATTACCTAGGTAAAAAGACAAGGTACTATTGTGAAAACTAAAATAGAAAATGTAAGGGAACATATAATTTAAGGAAAATCATGATCAATACATGTTTTATCTTATTTTTTTTGGTTTGTTTCTATAAACCATATAATCCATACACTCCTTAAATTATTAATTTTTCTTGAACCTCAGGTCAAAATGACTTTCAATTATGTAATGAGTTTGGGTATTTACAAAAATGAAAATACTCCCCAATTTGGAAATTCACAAATTCCCCTCAATTAATTACACCTTGAAAGAAATATTTATTGAAAAAAATATATGAAAACACCTTTCCCGCAATCTTGTCCACATTTTAGAGCATTGTTTCATCACAATAAACCATTACTTGGGTTTGTTATAATAGAACCAAATAGGGTTGTTCAAAGTGAAGATAATTTCCTTCACTAAAATTTATCCTTTTTACTTACTCTACTATCTCATTCAATTATTAAATTATGATTAAAAAATAAAAACATTATTATCTACAATATTTATATATTTCATTTTGTTTTTAAAATAACCATTATAAATTTATTCCTCCATCAAATGTGAAATAAAACTACTGATAATGTTAATGGTGGACTACCACATCACGGAATAATGTTTTACTTTTTCCATCACCATAGCTAATTAATGGATATTATGACATATTTAATGTTTATTTATGATATCTACGATATATCATAACTATTGTAATTATATTATCACATAGACATTCTTAAAGTCCATTATGTGGGAATATGATACTGTAACTCGTGTTCATGGAGGACCAAATAAGTTATGTTTTAAATTCTTGGGATTATAGGACCCTGATAAAAATGAATGGAACACATATATCATACCAAAACATAGATGAAATATGATGCAGTGTTTATCTAAAATGTGACTCTAACATAGAATTTTAAATAAATGTGTAATAAATGGTAATAATTAAATCATATAAGGAATGATACACATGATTTTGGTTTTGTAATATATTTATAATAAACCTATATTTTTATACTTGAGGTTTGAATGTGAAAGAAGGAAGTTGATACTTACGGTTTGTGATTTTTTTTCAATTTTTGTTTGTAAGAAATATGATGTCTTCCACGCATTTCTTCCTTAAAGGGGTCTAAATAGTACACCTTTGACATTATATATCAAAAAATACCCCTCTAATCATTATATATAACGTTGAATTTGATTTTATTCTATAATAAGGATTAAAATTTAAATGTTACTAGAGATATACGATTTTTATGTTACAATCTCATTGTTTATCATGATTGAATATGATAATGATTTTGATGATGAATTATTTTTACCTAATTTTCACGAACATCATAAATTTTATTATATACTTTTTATTTCTAAATATTACATGTTTTCCCTTCTATTTTAGGTCATTATATACACAATATTCAATAATAATCATTTTAATTTAGCCCAATTTTATTAATCTCTTTGGTTGAAACCCATTTTTCATACATATCCGTGTTTTATAAAAAAATTGTTTTAATGACTATTTTAATGTTCCCCTATGAATTTTAAATTCATTTTTACCCTTCCAAGGCGTTTTACAGAAAAATTAAAAGGAATAATTATGTAATTTTTGAAACAATTCCCATTTGTAATAAACTAATAATTTGAATTGAATATATATATTAAAATATATGACATGAATGGAATTACATATCATCATGACCAATCAATATTTCATAGATTCTATTATGTGTTTCATCAGTTATTTTCAAATAATTTTATTTCCCATATGTTTTGTGGTATTTTACTTTGAGAAATTTGTATTTAAGTAAATGTTATTTTCTTCAAGAAATGTTCCAAGTGATTCCATTTTATAAATTATATCCCTTTTAATATGAAAATATCTAATGAGTTATCTAAATTAATGGAGATATGATCAAATTATTCTATCATTATTCTTTCTCAAGATGATTTATTCATATCATTAAAATATTTTTATGATACCTGTTCTTTTTCCCCATGTTATTCCATGAAGAACTGATTATGTGATTATGAAACATTATTATTTTCTATGTGTTATGATCTAAATAAATGTTATATATATATATATTTTTTTAATGGGTTATGATATGATATGTGTTTTCTGATATGTTGGAAGGAAACATCATGGTTTATGTGATGGGTGGGACCTATATCTCCCCCAATTTATTTGATAATGATTAATGTTTTATGATCTCAAAGGGTAAAATAGTGGTTCTCCGAGGCCTAAAAGATGTCACATGGGAGGTTATCCCAATCCCAAAAGGGGTCCCACAAGGGGTTATTGCATTACATATGAAGTTACATTGGTGGTTATCTCATGCCAAACATGTAATGAATGTTGGTTTGGTTATCTTTTAATTGTGAATTTTTATTCTCACGTTTACTAGACAAATATATATCTTATTTCAATGTTCTGATATCATGGATCACATTTGTTGATATCTTTATGATTTATGTATTAGTAACTATCAGAATTTTCTCCATGATTGTAATGTCCTCGCTCGGGTTCCATACACCTATTCCATGAGATAGTCAGTCCCATGACCTTAGGTTAGCCACTCAATACACTAGAGGTAGCCAACTAGTATGGAAGTTCTAATATTAAATATGAGTGGACTATAACTTATTTATAAAATCATTAGATCAATTGAAACAAATAAGTCTGACCAAATGATATAAACATCAATAGAATAATATCAATATCCCATAGTTAAAATATTAGGAAATATAATATCCAAAACTAAATAGTGGAAATGTCATGCCAATACATCCGAGATGGAAAATTAAAACCCAAAAGTAAAAACACAGACAACTACCAAGAGGGTACCAAACCATGTTATGATACCTCATCCATGATCCATCCAAAATCACCCTTCTAACATATGAACATTGCAATTTATCTTTCCTGAAAACATGAGGACTTTTCAAGTATCGATCAGGCAGCCCGATAATGGTTTGAGTACGACAATGTAGGCCACCACCAACATCATATAAAACAATATTTGTTCAATAAATATGTATGTACTTTTTTAAATAAAATGTAAAATTAAAAATTAAAATGATTCCATGTTGTGAATTATTATTTATTTATCCACATAAACCCCTAGGTTGTTGAGGTCACTAGAGTCTCAATACCTTCGTTGAACATGCTGTATTCTGAACCATTCAACAAATTTAATTCAAAATTACTTATAATTCAATATAAATTCATTGTCAAAAAATTTTTATTTATTATCGTAACTAGTTTGAACCATAGTCGAATGGAAACATCATGGATGTAGAACGTCATGTCTAGCACCTCATGGGTGTTTGAAGATTCATTCTATGTCCAACAACCCATTTTTCAATCAAACACAGATTTCAAGTATGTAGAACATCATTTCTACCTCCTAGTGGGTTTTTGGATCATCAGTCCCTATCCCACACCACATGGTTATTTGGAGCCTCGGTCTTTAACCAATAAAAATAGTCATATGAATTCAGTTGGGTCTATATCACCATTAATAGCACCACCATCGGTATTTAGATCATTATTCCATGCCCCACAACCTTTCAAAATCAATCACTTATATCACATATATCAGGTCATTCATGGTTAAACAACATTAACATTATTATAAGCTATCAAAATTGAACAGTTAACTAATTCACCTATTAATTAATCAAATTCAATAATTATATATTCAATTAATCCATTAATTAATTGAATATTTAATATACAACATCAATCCGACTAGATAATTATAATATTAAATAATCACATTGATGAAATTATTAATTAAAAAATTAGTTATTCACATCAATTCCATTAATGTATTTTACTATTAACTAATAAAACTAATTAAATTAATTAATTCAACAATTAATTAATCATCTCAACTAAAAGGTTAATTGAAAATTTAATTATCATGTCAATTTCATTAATTAATTTAAAAATCATTTAATCACATTAAACTCATTCAATTATTTCACCAATTACTTTTTCACGTCAATTCCATTAATTAATTCCACATTTTATTTACCACTTAATTACCATTAATTAATTCCCCAATTAATTGATTAATTCAATTCCATTAATGAACTCCATAATCAAATAACCACATTCAACTACTTCAATTAATTCAAAAAAAAATTTGTTCACGTCAATTCCATTAATTTGTTATAGAACTAATTAATAACATTCAATCCTATAATGTAAATCAAAAATTAATTTATCCTTTCAATTAAATTAATTATTTATCCAATTAATTAATAACAACATTCCCTTCAATTTATTAACCAATTAAATATTCATATAACTTCCATTAATTCATTATTAAATTAATTAATTATATTAACATTCATGAAATGATCATAATTAATTCAATAATTGATTTTTCAAAGACATCAATCACAATATCCCCTATTTCAGAATCCCTTAATATATTAACTCACAAAATTATCTAATTAAATCTATGAAACACAATTTATTATCATCTAATAGAATTTATACAATCACATACACTTAATCGAATAGATGACAATGGTATTTGAATTATAGACCACCTGCCTCAAAAAATATGATGAATAGTCACCAATAAAAATCCCCAATTTGAACTAAAGAACCCCAATCATGTTGAATAACTAAATATTCACTAAATTTAATAGATATAGGATTTAAATGGATTAGATCTAAAAAAACCTAGATATACATCCATTATGAATATAGTAAAACATCCCTTCAATGATGGGACAATAATGAAATTAATGCAAGAAACAAACATGTATAAAATTCACATAATAGTGAAGGTGAATATGTTCAATTCAGACAGTGAATTACCATGAATAGAGGTTTAGATCCCTAGTAAATAATCTAGATGACTCTAAAAAAGATATGAAAAATTATGGGATGAGTGTGAGTCGATTTGGGTCTAATAAAGGGGTACGGGCATTATAAAATCTTTTGGAAAAAATCCCTCAAGGTTTCCTCTCGATATGATTTAGGTTTGATTTTGTTTTTGACCAGTCCAGATGAAAGAGAATGAGGATGGTTGGGGTTTTATGAAGATATGTTTTAAGGAGATGCAATCTCTTAGAGTTTGCAAAAAAAATTTCCTCAAAATTGTGAATTATTGTTTGGAAAAGGAATGTTTTCATCATAATAATAAATTGATTGAATAAGTGTAGAAAAAATTCAAAATATAAGGGAACCTCATACATATGAACATGGTCCGCGTTCAATGTCTTGCAGTTGCTTGCGAGTGCAAACCAGGCAGCGGGAATTGTATATGGAGGAGGGAAAATGGTGTGAGGAAACATTTTTTCATGAAGGGCATGCAGTATGCAGAATTCTTGATTGTTTACAGGATGACCAATGTGAATAGTGCCACATAGGAGAAAAGGAAGTATGAAGACCATGTATAAAAAATGGTTTGCTAGAAGTCATGTCGTTCGTAGTGGAAGAAATAGTACACAACGGTGCTGAATCAAAGATTTGATAAATCTCAATTTAGGGGATTAAGCATGTATCATTTTCTATATTAGGAGATATAAAAAAACCAATTAAAAGGGAGATAAGATATAATTAGATAATACATCTTTTCTCCAAGAATTTGGTAAATTACAAGAGATGTTCACAAGGGAGAATCCAATGAAGGCAGAAGTGGTTCTCGCAAAATGAAATTCTACTGAAGGTTTTTGAGGTAAACTGCAGTCCATAGAGGATACAGTATGAAGAGGAATAATGTTTGGTATGTGGAGGAAGAAGTCGTGGTACACAGGTGGTTATATATGGTAGTTTATGAATAGGGAACTATTATTTTATAGAGGGTGGATCACATCGGAGGTTCACGGAGTCGGCACACATAGACTATATGAGATAGAAAAGGCAGAGATAGTCTTCGAATGCATGGTGGTTCGCATAAGCAGTTGTACTATGCAAAGGAGGAGTTTTGTGTACCATACTCATTACAATGTATGCGGTAGGAACAGGTTGTTCACATAACACTCCACAAATCATGGAAAAGCATCATGTCCTCTAGAACAAGTCATTTCCTTTACCTAACAGTACACATAAAGGTGTATTTCATCTGCGGGTGAAAATATGACTCCAAAAAACATCTAACTATAGTTAAGGGTGCAAATTTCATGAAAATGATGGGACCTACATGTCCATAAACTGTGTATGATCTACAATTCTATAAACTGTGAGCAGATTCCTTTCTGAGAGCAGTGAGATAAAGAAGAAGATGATAGTGACCCTTCCAACAATAGTGATCCAAGGAAAGAGGCATGGAGATTGACCATTGGAAATTCATTGATCAAACCCGAAACCTTGTAATGGTATTGATCCTTGGAATAAAAGATGTAGCACTAAAATTATACTCATTTTTAGTAGTGATCTTTAGTGAATATGGCAAATCGTTACACTATCGTTGTATGCACTTTGGGTGTAGCCCAATGAGGGTGAACAATGTAAAAATATTTTTGTCTCTTGAGTGATTTATATTTTGTTCATAATTTCCAATGGGAATGAGAGATAATAGAGTTTGGTTTAATGATAAAACAAGATCTGAAAGGGAATAAATTTTAATATGTCATACCCTGATTCACCCCCACCCCTTCTCAGGGTATTCGACCTAGTAACCCCAAAAATTTGTTTCAAAGAAAAATGATGAATGTTAGTCATCATATATTTGAATAATAAATAGATGTGGTCAATCATATTGTAATTATGATCTTCAATAGAAATAATTTCAACTATAGATGAATCGGATTCAGATCCTATTATTTGGTATAGATATATTCACAGTCGCGATGCATGGAATATGAGATGAAAACAGTAGTGGTGCCTTATAAGAATATAAAAGAAGGTAATTAGATGCTAATAATAAAAGGATCAATGATAAATGGAGAGCCCTATAAAATGAAATTTATATGAATGTGATGTACGGTAAAATATAACATACAATGTGGGAGAAATTATTGAACATTAATGATGGTGACACAAAAGTATGAGAAGAAAAGTTTTATATTCTGTGGATCATCTATGAGGATCTCAGAATGAACCACAATGAGGCAATAAATTCATTTTTTGAGAGGTTAAATATTATTGTGGACGAATTGTGGGGTCTTTGCGAAGTCATTGAAGATGTAATGATTTTGAAACATATATTGAAGAAAAATTCACCGGGGTTCAATATGAATGGTTCAGTATTTGAAGACAATGGCCCAAATGAACTAACTCTGGATAACCTATAGACTACCCGTATAGAAAATGAAATGAGAAGCGATGATAGTGTGGTAGTGGAAAAGGGGAAGTCTAAAAAAGTGTTATTCCAGGCCACAGAGAATATCTCTATTGAATATAGTCATGAGGTGGAAAATTTGGATGATAACATTTCATTTCTCTACTAAAATCTGAAAAGGGGAAAAGGGAAGATCAAATGAAAACTACCATTTGCACTCTTCCGATTTAAAAAGATTGTGAATTTGGAATTAAAGTATCCTAAGATGTTTGAAAATTAAATTTATGATAATTTTGAAATTCCCCAAAATAATTATTCTTGAAATGAGAAATGTAGGATGTGTATAAAGAGAATGTTATTCAAAAATAAGAATCTGACTTCAAAAAAAGATGAATGTTTAGAATAATTAGATTAAGAATAGTTGTATGACTTCAAAGATCAAAAAGTAGATGATTTGGTTGTAGTTTTCAGAAATTATTTAACAAGAGAATAAAGTGAAAATGAAGGATAAATTGATCGAATATATGTTCTTCAAGATGAATTAGAATTTCCCATTGAAGAGATAGATGTTTTTATATCCATAGAAAAAAAGCTAGCAGTATTTTCATGATGGGAAACTCTACATGTAGAAGTAGGATGAAGAGAATTATGAGCTCAATGTAGACATTGAAAAGTTGAGGTCTTAAATGCCTCAATTCTCAGAAAATGTGGTTGACTAAAAACTCAAAATTGAAGAATATAAAATAGACATTGATATTTTTACTGAAACTAGAAAAGTTCAAATCAAATGTATCGATGAACTAGAATAGTAAGCCTTTGTTCTATGACAATTAGTTAGTGATCAGGAGAAACTGTTAAATCATAGTTTGACATCTTTATAGAAGATCATACATGAAATAATGAAGAATAAATTTGAGTAGAGTGGTCCTGCAGAACAGAAGCACCAATCAAATCTGAATGATAGGGTTAGTATGTTCCTTGATCTAAAACCGAATGTAGTTATGGTTTATGTTAGACCACTTGCACCCACTCGAAAACTAAAATTGATTTGGGTATAAAGAGGAATAAAGAGTTTCAAAGAATCCTAGTCAAAACTAGTGGTGCATCATTTCAACAAAAGAATATACCTCACATAAGATGATATTAATGTGGTAGGATGGGACACTCTAAAAATGTATGTTCAATAAAAAAGACTTACCAAAGGGAACATGACCAAAATAGGTGGTAATACAGATCTAAAAAATTCATATTATCAGTTTTTGGTCATTGTTGTAGGTGTAAAAGACTCAAACATATGTAAAGATATTACAAATCAACAATGTAGAGTACATTACCGAGGTATACTGAATTTGTTCATATGATGAATCCAAAGGTATCAACAGGAGAGCTGAAAATTCACAATTTATTTTCATCAATGCAATTTGGAGATGGTTCATCATATTATGATGAAGATGAATATTTTTATTCTATGATGGGTATGAATTCAATGAATTGGTTTAAAAATAAACGGATTGAACATACTATGGTTGCATAAATTACATTCACGACATTAGATCACACTAGGATATGGATCATTTAGAATGGACGCACATACCATATGATGGGAAATTACGATCTAGTAATTAGAATTAGATATGATAAAGAATGTATGGTATTATTTGGTAATGATGATGGAATGAAAATTATTAGATCATTAAATATAATTTTTAGAGGAAAATACATGAGATGAGAAGATGTCTTGGTTGTTGAAGGGCTTAGTCACATCTTTCTTAGTGTTAGTCAATTGTGTAACTCCGGGCATGCCATAATATTTTCTATTAAATTATGTTTCAACAAGTAATTGGATAATACTTTTGTGTTGAAATTAAAGAATATAAAATAGAATCTCAACCTCTTGAGTTTAGAATAAGATGTCCTATTTCTATCCAAGGATGGAGAAAACATGTTATGGAATAATTATCTTCGAAATATAATCCAAACATCCATGGATGATCGGGTGAAATATGATGTTCCTCGAAATCTCACTAGATTATCATGTGACCATACTCGTAAATGTGGATCCTTCCTGTTGGAACCACTTTGTGTATAGGTTTGTATTTGTTTTCAATAGTTGTCAATGGAATATCAAAATGAAAGAGATAATGAAGTACTCCGATGAAGTAGAGGAGTAGTGATTCAGACGATTGTTGTACTGATCGTAAGTTCAAAGAACATGTGTCAAAGATGATACATTGTTTACCACAATGAAGAATGTGAGGAGTTATCCATCCAAGGATGATTAAAGCAGGATGGTGTTTTTTGATGAAGACCATGCAATTACTCATGATTGTGTGAGAACCATGCTAGAGACTTCATGACGGATTGAATAACATGGTTTGCATGAAGTTGATCATGACGGTTGATGAAGGAGGCAATGTGCCATTGAGTTGACTTATGAAATCAAATTGTCATAGAGGATGATGGTACTAAAGCTGTTCCTTCAAAGAATACATATCACAATAGTGGAGTTTGTGATAAAAGCAAAAGAGTTGCTGAAGGATACAGATCACCAAGAAGAAGTTTTGTTGAGGTGATTGTGCTTGTCGACAAAGCAAACAAACGACATACAAATTTTTTGACAAAGGAGATTCCATGGTGACATGTCGAGTTCAAGAGTTGTGGTCAACGATCTATGTTTGATTCAAGAACATCAACAGAGGAATGGATGATCTGGAGGCGGTACAAAAAGAGCAGATACAAGGTGACGCTGTTTTCTAGTGTTTTCCAAATTTCAGGGCCTCAAAATCAACAAATGAAAAAGAGTGATTTTGGAAATGGGACTTGCGCGCCATACTCTTGGAAGATAGAAAACTTGCATGCCATATGTTTTTGAAGATCAGAGCATCAAAATATGGAAAAGGGATAAGGGTCGCGCATGTTTTGGTGAGGTCGCGCAGGTTAATTATGTACCGGGAAGAGACTTGCACGCCGATGCCTTTAATGCATTATAACTTGCGCGCCTATAGTTTTTCGTGATCAGAAGATCCAAATTTGGCAAAGACAAGATGTTTTCGCAAGTGTGGATGTTGATCGCGCAAGTGCCTAGCAGGGGCCGAGAATTGTGCGCCAATGGATGACTTGTGCGCCACCGCGCAGGGGGTCCAGTTGGCCTATAAATACTGGACCACCCCTCTTGATTTCTCATAGAGCTCAAGACTTTGAGATTGTTCGAGCTCTCGTCGCGCAGGTGGTTGAACCGCGCAAGTGGTAGTTGGGTCGCGCAAGTAGAGGTTGTGCGACGACTGATGGTTGAGCGCCCCAGGTGATTTGGGAAAGGAAGGAAGTGAGTCGCGCAGGTTTGAACTTCAAGAAGGCAGAGTCGCGCAGGTTCTTTGGAGACAATTGCGTGCCAGGTTATACTTGGGCGCCTAAGACATGTGCTCCAGATAGAGACTTGCGCGCCGGGCTTGAAAAGGAGAGCCAAATATTGTTGAAGCACGCCCGCCTTTCTGGAGATGCACAAGAGCTAAATATTGCCTGATACATTTGGTGCAAAGCGAGATTGAAGAAGAAATCTAAATGATACATGCATGATCTCATGCATACATGGTGAATTGATTCTGACGAATGTCAAGTAAGCTGAAAATCATTTATTGAGCAATCACATAAGTGATTGTGATTCAGGAAAATGAAGACAAGGGGATCTAGTGAATTCAGTTATTGCACTAAAGAAGAAAGGTTGAACTATAAAGAGCATCAATTCTGAACCCTGATGCAAGAAAAGTCTCATGCTGAACAGGAGACAAAGAACATCAATGCACATTTATTGAAGATACCTTCACGTCTATAAACTGAGTGGGACTTCACCAACGGCAGTGAGCCAGGGGGAGTCAAAGGGAGTGACCCGAGGGACGCAGTGAGCTATCCCCGAACAATTGTAAAGGCAGTGAGCCTGGGACAGAGTGACTATACCCGAACCATTGTAATCTACAGCTAGTGAAGCATAGTGGATTTAGGTACGACCGACAACCTATCGGCGTATGCTCCGTGGACGTAGCCCTTAGTGGTGAACCAAGTAAAAATAGTTGTGTCATCTCTCTGCATGTGAATGTTTAATTGCTGATCATATCCATCATAGAGGTTTAAGTAGTTCCTACCAACGTGGGAACAAGATCCACAACTAAAAGAAGAAAAATTTGCCACCCTGATTCACCCCTCCCCTCTCTGGTTGTCCCGGGGTCCCACACTTCCAACATGGTAACATCATTCAAAAGACATATAAACCAAGGAGAAAAAAATCAACAAGATTTCTAGAATTTTATCATATTGATGTGTGTGGGACAAATTAAAAATGGCTATTGATGGTAGGATATATTGTGTTATATTCATTGATAATTATAGCATATTAGAATGTGTTTCAATAATCAATCACAGTTCTGATGTTTTCATTTGCATTACAAGATATCGATGAGAATGTGATAATATTCTTGATAAGAAAATCCAGATGATTCAAACAGTTAATGGAACAAAGATCAGAAACATCCATGTGGAGGATTATGTCATGAAACATTATATAAGGAATGATGTTTTAGTGATAAAAACTCCATAGCAGAATGGAGTAGTTTAGGGAATATATCGGATTGTGAACAACATTTCTATAATAAATCTCATTGAGAATGATCTTCCAGAGAAGTTTTGGAATGGCATAGAGATCATAGTATTCTACACATAAAAAATAACCATATTGTAATCAAAAGAAGAGAATATGATATATGAGATATGGTACATAAATAATCAAACATTAATATTCTTTCGAGCCTATGGAAGTAAGTGTTTCATTCCCAATAAGAAGAAACATAGGAATTTGAATCATTTGGAGATGAAGACATATTTCATGGATACTCCAAGAATAGAAAATCAAATAAAATATTTAATAATAGGAAATGTAATATTTCTAAAATCCATGATGTAACCATTGTAGAGAATGACTAGAATCATCAAAACATAAATGATTTTTCTCATGAGGATAGTGATGGAGAGATAAGTAGATCACGAGATGCCCTAGTTCTAGAGATTGATTCAGAAGAAGACGCTTATGAAGAGAGTGATGATAATAAATTATTTTTTTCACAGATACCAGTAAGAAGAGATAAAATTGATAGATATAACATAATTTCTGATCAAACAACACCAGTGTTGATAAGGAGGATGGATTATCTACAGAAAGCATCATACTTCTCATAAGTGGAGAATAAATGCATTGATGAAGTAGCTGGATATAAGAATTGGTTTCATGCATGGAATGGATAGCATGACCAAATTGAGATGAATTAGAAATTTGAAATTGTTTTGATCCAATAAAAAAGAATTTT
This sequence comes from Viscum album, assembly GCA_963277665.1. NCBI lineage: Eukaryota > Viridiplantae > Streptophyta > Magnoliopsida > Santalales > Viscaceae > Viscum > Viscum album. The sequence goes on from CAUJRU010000001.1 coordinate 5,433,688, forward strand.
TAGGGAAAAAATCAGTATTTCACAAAAAAAATAAATGAATATGGTATTGGGATTTGAAACGAAGCCCGAGTTTTGTTAAAAAGGTACTCTCAGATAGAGGGTATTGATATATATGAGACATTTTCACCAGTTTCACGACCAGAGATAGCCAGATTATTCTTGTTTTTATAAATGAATAGAATGTTCTTGGTTTTCTAGATGGATGTCATGTTATCATTTAAATGGAGTATTAGAAGAAGTATTTTACATTGAACAGCCAAATATTTTTCTCATTCATCAAGATGAGAATATATTTTGTCGACTGAGGAATTAAATATATAGTTTAAATCTAGCACCAATAGTCTGGTATTCAAGGCTTGATGTGCTTTTGGTGAATCTTGGTTACCAGCATTGTGGAGGTGATTGGAATATGTATTTCAAAAATGGATGTAATCCAAGGATGATGGTACTTAGTTATGTGGATGAAGTAATATTTGGTGGATTAGATGAATCAAAATGTAGGAAGTTTTCAGAATTCATGAAAAATAAATTTGAAAGTTCAATGATTGGTGAACTGATGTTTTTCCTTGGATTACATGTAACACAAGGAAATATTGGAACATTAATTTTTCAATATATATATGCTAAGGAATGTTTGAGGAGGTTTGGAATGGATAGTTACAAAGAGTTGAAGACTCCAGTTGATACCTAGTTAAAATTGTAACAGTATGATGATTCCAAGGTTGTTAATATCACAGAATACATGAAAATCATTGGAATTATATTGTACCTAATAGAGACAAGGACAAATATTGTATTTTCCAGATTCCAAGAAGATATATATGAAATAAATCTCAAAGAGATCCACATGATTGTACTGAAAAGAATATTTCAGTATATCATTGGTATAGTGGTTTATGGTTTAATGTATAATGACGAACCTCGTCAAGAGTTATTGGTATGTACAGAGGAATATTGTTCTAGATTAGAATTTGATAGGAAATCAATGTCAGGAGGTGCCTTTTATCTTGGAAGATTTTGTATATCATGGCTGAGAAAGAAACGCGATTTCATTTCATTGAGCACTGTAGAATATTACAATATTCCGGCTACTTAGGCTTGCACACTTTAGCCCGAGGATATGAGAGTTGAAGTGAAATCTCCCATCATAATACATTTTGATAATTAAATGTCTATAAATCATAGAAAAAAAGACATTTTATCACTCAACGACAAGGAACGTTGAAATCAATATGATTTTATCAAGGAGAAGGTGTGGAAAGGACTTGAAATGATTGAGTATGTTCCTAAAAACCAACAAGTTTAATATATTCATATGAAGGACCTACCCATAGAAGTGTTTGAAAGGAATCCACTAGCTCTGGCCTTCCAGTCGACGCCCCAAACATGAGAAAATGTGGGGTTTCCCCCCTCTCCATGATCTGTGATGTGTCTTTCCCAAATGTGATTATATGTTTTCATTACCCGATTATAAACAGTCTTGAAGTTCAATTTGGGTTAATTGACAAATGGGGATAATGTGTGACTTGTTTAGGGGGAGAAAAGAAATGGAGAGAAGTAATTAAGTAGAGCAGTGAGATATAGGGAGTTATAGATGAGAAGAACCTATTTGGAGAAGCAGAAATGTAGGTGGAGCATTAAATTGGATGATTCTAAAAGTGATCAACGAAATATTACATATCACTATTGTTGTTGTTTGTAATGAATGATTTTTATTGTTTTCAAGAGTTAGTGTCATGAATGAAGTGATTCATTGATGTAATTTTCATTATAATATTGTTTCCGATGCCGAGCATGGATCATGTGGTCTTGGAGTATGTGTTGAGAAAATCTATAATTTCTACCTTAATCACTTAAAGAGAATGGTGGTTGAAGATGGATGTAATTGTAATTAGGTATCAAAATTCAAATAAATTTAAATATAAGAGTTGTCAAAAAAACCAAGAGGGTGAGTTTTTTGTGTAAAAATCAATCAATGTATCCTATTGGTATGTTTTGAAAGTGATTGTATTTTTTTTTTGAAAAATCCAGATGATTATGAATGAGTTTGGTTGGTGTTTGTGAAGACACGTTTTTAAGGTGACATCGTTTCCCAATGTCTGCGAAATTTTTGGCCCTCAAAATGAGGATTTTTTGTATGGAAAAGGATGTTTTTCATCATAGGATTATATGGTATGAATAACTATGAATAAAATTGGAAAAATAAAGGACCCGCGTACCTCATAACATTTTATTCTTACCATGTTTGTGAATGGTTCAATGTTTGATACTAGGTAGTGGTAATGGTATGCAGAGTGGCAGAAATAGTCTGGGGAAAAGGTTTGCAATGAAGGGAATGTGGTATATGGAAGGAGTGATGGTTCATGAGATGACGGAATAGAATGGATCCATATAAAATCAATTGAATTATGTGGACTATGTATTAAAAATGTTTCACGGTATAGACTGTGGTTTGTTGTGGAAGAAGTTGTACTCAGTGAAGGCGAGGAGGAATCAATGACTTGGTAAATCTTGATTTATCATATTGAACAAATTTATTTTACAATATAAGGAGTGATAATCCCACTGATTAAAAGGGAGAGATAATATCATTAGAGAACTTATGTTTTCTCTGGGAATTCAGCAAAGTCCGGAGGAAGTTTATGAGGGAGAATCCTGTAAATGCGAAAGTGGTTCGTGCGGAATAAATTTTGCTAATGGTTTTTGTGAGAAATTGAATCCCGTAAAGGATAGAGTACATAGATAAAAAAGGTTTGGTATGTGTACGAAGATGTCATAGTAAATAGGTGGTTATTAAAAGAAGTCTACATATAGAGAATAGTTCATGGATAGAGGTTCGTTTGCAGAGGAGGTTCACAGATTCGATATGTGGAGGATGTATGTGATAGCGATGGAAGAGTTAGTCTACGAATGAAAAATGGTTCACAGAAGAGAGAGAGATACACGGTGGAGGTGTTAAGAATACAGTACATAGTACACAGTATGCAGGAGGATCAGGTGGATCATAGAACACTAAAGGAAGCTTGAAAATGCTTCATGTTGGTTTAAAAGTCATTTCGGTTCCCTAACAGTACATGGAAGGGTAGATTTCATCTATGAGTGAAAAAAGGACTTCATAGAGGCATCTAACTACTATTGAGGATGTGACATTGATGAAAATGAATTGATCTACATGTCCATAAATTGTGTTTGAACTACTTGTCTATAAACAATGAGTGGATTCCTTTCAAAGAGCTTTGAGAGAAGGATGTGGAAGACTGTCACCTTTTCCACTGGTAGTGAGCCATAGAAGGATTCATATGGAGTGACCCTTGGGAATGCATTGAGTAGACCCTAAGCCTTGTAAACATAGTGAGATTGAGAATATATGATCTAGCCCAAAAATTGTACTCAATATTTGTATTGATCCTTATTGAATTTTGAACATCAGCACACCTCCGTTTTATTCTGCTTGGACATATCCGAGTGAGTGTGAACCAGGTAAAAATAGGTAAGTCACAGGCATGATTTAAATTCTGTTCGTACTTTTCAAAGATAATGAGAGAGAATAGACTTTTTACAACAAAAAAGGATTCTATGGGGAAGAAATTTTAACCTACTATACCCTGATTCACCCCCCCCCCGGTTTGGGTATTCCACCTAGTGGACCAATCAAAATCTAATTTTTTTGTGCATTCAAGCCACTTGCAATGTTATGTGGGGAAGGGATTCATGGTTTTCCAAAAATTGTTTCATAATAATGTCTCTATTCGGGGGGGGTCACAGTTTCATTTTTTAGGGAGAACATTTTGAAAAATTGTTCACTAGATGTTCTGTAACACCCAAAGATTTCATAGAACATTATTTCTTCAAAGTAATTCAATAACTAGCACTAAACGCAACACCAAGTTCAAGCGCACCATGACTTACAAAACTATCCATTCAACAGAGCTTATGAATAGTCTTAACTGCATTTTGAATCTTATATACTCTATATAATTTTAACATCAATATTATGTGGTTCTTAGACTTAATATAAGAACACTTGCATTTTTTCTGATAAAATGATTATTTTTCAAAAAAAATGCAATTTCACCGCCTTTTAATGGAGAACCCTTTTTAAAAAACTATTTGATGATTAAATATATTAAATTTAATAAATTTAAATTATTCTTTAGAATAGGGACATAAAAATTTATTTTGGATAAATATTTGGTACTTTTCTGATATCTTTCATATTTTGATAAGTAGTGAAAATTACTAAATTTTAATTAAAAACAACTTTTTAAATCAAAATAATTTATAGTGATAAATTATGAATTTAAAATGTTTGGATGTATAATTATGTTATATTTTTATCACTTAATACAATTTTGGCCATTATAAGTAATTTCACATTAAAATTTGACATAAACACATGTCAATCTTTTGATAGTTTTTACTTTTTAAAATCCTGCTTTTGGATTCGACAATGGGAATTAATATTAAATTAACAAATGAAATTATATTTTTTGAATTTGGTAAAATAGAAATAATTTTTGAATTCGGAATATAGAAATTATCTTAAGGTGCATTTTTGGTATTTTTCTAAAAACATTCAATTTTTTAGGAATAGTCAAAAAACACTGCGTTATTGGTTAAAACCAACTTTTTATTTAAATAATTAGTTATTTTGTTTTAATTTATTTTAGGTAAAAATATATACATAATACCTATATATTATTAATGTAATTAATTGCGGTCATTTTATAATAGGTTAAGATATAAAAAATTTTATCGAACTTGTTACCATCCTTTACCCTCGTCCTCTTAGCATTTGCAAATTTTTATAAAACAGAAATTTACAGTTTCTGTGAGTGGAATTTAAAAAATATGAGAGACACAGTTAATATTAGTATGTAAAATGTTGTTCAATGAGATGAAAATAATTTTTGGTGAATAATAACTTTTTTTTATTTACCACGGTTAAAAGTAAATAGGGTAGTTAAGGGTAAAAATGATATTATAATTACCCTAACACATGTCCTAATTCTATTTTATAAGTTTAATTCGAACAAAAAAACATTAGTAATATAGTATGATACTTTAGTTAAACTTGTATTAGATTAGGACATTTATTATTATTTAATTTATAGAAGAGTTAAAAGTGTTAAATTCGTGTTTTCATAATTAAACATTCTTAATATATGTTTATAAATATGATAAATTAGACTATAAATATTCATTAGAATGATAAAAATATTTCCTACATAATTTTATTTTGTTTATATTTTTCAGACATTAAATAATGTAATTTATGAATGACACAATAAAGATGCAGTAATTACATTATTAATGAAAGATTAATATAATTGATATTATAAATATCCAAATAAATGTAATTTGAGACTTTTTATGTATTTCAATAATTCTATATGTTAATATAAAATTTTAGGGTTTATTGGATAAATTTTGTTCGAAGTGATAAGGTTGTTATGGCTTTCAAAAAAACAAAATACCAAATAGTGTCAAAATTGACTTAAAATAATTTTTTAAAAACTACTATATTATTGGTTGATATAATATTAAAAAAATATAAGTTTCAGCCAAACGACATAAATAATATTTTATATTTCATTAATGAACCATTTTTGGTTCTCTTGGTTGTTTATAGTATGTTTATTAACCATATTGTGTAAAAATACAAGGAGACACGGTAAAAGTTAAATGATTTAACTTAGAGTTAAATCTAAAATATAAGGTTAAAATGGTAACATAAACTTGTCTAAAAACTATTGGTTGAGAGTGTTTAGACCCATACCCATATTATCTTCGATATAAATCAGTTATGATCCTTTATAATTAGAATATGATTTTATTATATAATAATATTTCAATCTTTTCCTAAGGTGCCCCACACCCCTCTTATAAAAGGGCACTCCCCCTTCTCTCAAATTCACACCATCAAAGCCATTTGGTTCAGCCAAACCCTTACCACATATCCTTTAAACTATCCTCCCTTCATCTTATAATAATTACTTTCATCAGAAATCTATCCTAAAGAGCCATTTTGATCAAATAAAAATGAAGAACCCGAAGATGAGGTAAATATTTCATCACCTCTTTCAAGATCTTTTCTTCTTCCTCATCTTCTTTCTTTGTTATTTCCATTGTAAAACAATAACTACAATATATTATATATAATTTTATGTTATTATAAATATGGTACAACCATATTAAATATTCTATACATCCTATAAATGACAAAGTCATCATACTTGTGTACGTATGTATTACCATCTCCACATTGTGGTGTAGTTTGTTATTCAAACACATCATTATTTGGATGGGTATAATAATGAGTATAACTGATGGAAATAATAAATATAAAATGTTTATGATTCTTTATATATGATATAACATCCTATTAAATATGATTTCACCTTCAATATAATTATATTGTCACTCGTGTGTACGTACAGGTTATCGTCTCCATGACGCGATGAGATTCATTTCCATGTTCACCATTCAACGATGATCATAAAATATATATCATTAAAAAGTATGTAACATATGAAATATTAATGATACTGGAGTGATAAATATATATATGTAATTACATATATCTTATTCACTTAGTTGAGTTCAATACAATATGAAAACGGAATCAACGTTTATGCCTATGTACGAACTACCATATCCATAAACCGTGTTTTCCATTTAATATATATGTATATTATACATATTTATATTGTAAATATATAAGATATATTAATAATTTTTTATATTATGGATGTATTTAAATCATGATCTATGTGATACAATCAAGAGTAATAAGTTAAAACGCGTACGATAAAGAAATCGATTATTACCCTAAATGATAATTTAACATGGAAATTATTATTAAATGGGTAGTATACAATATTAAATTAATCATGTATGAAATCATAAATATTAATATGGTTCTGGTATATTTTAATATCATACATCATTCTTCATACTGGAGGTTAAACTTACCCTTGACTAAAGGAAAGTGCAAGGTAAGTGTTAATTCTTCAATCTCATTATTATCCGTGATTGTTTATGTGTAAGTATCTACTGGGAAATATTTATTATCCATGACCATGTTTCATAAAAGATTTTTCAATGGGATTCTTTTTAAAGGACTTTTTTCACTAAAACATCATTTTAAAAGTTTTAAATATTTATTTTCTAAATCATTTTCATTGATTTCCATGTTTTCAAAATGGTTTTTAAGGATTTATTTATATGGACATGAATGTTTTTCAAATGATAATTCCATTCAAAAGTTTCAAAGTGATATGGGACACTTTGATTCAAAAATGGCTTTAGATGTCATCCTTTCTAAATTATGTTACTTTTAAATGTTTTTATGCAAAATGGATATTTCTCTCAATGATTTATACAAATCGTTTTCATCTATATCAACATCCCTTGATGGAATTTAAACATGGTTGATGTTGATTTGGTATGATACAAATATTCCATATTTTATTGAAGGTTTTGTGATATGTTTTACTATGTATGGGTTATTTTTATACCATTCATGTTTAATGTATTAATTATTGTCATTTCTTATGATAGTTTTAATACGAATTTTTACGTTTTGTTTAAACCTTTTCATATTAGGTATGCAAGGGACTTAGTAAGTGATAGGTGGAGACCGCTATATCTCATCGATGCATCAGTAGGTCTCCTATGTCAAAGTAGTGTCTTGGCACAAGGCCTTGAAAAAATCTTATTTTTAGTCTTGGAACATGGTTTTGACTATGTGGTTATGAAGTCTGCAATTATGCATCCATCATTATGAAAAGGGATATTGATATTTCATGTGATTATTCGACTAATAGAATATCCATGTTAATATGTAAATGGAATTATTTTATTGTATCTTTTCCATATTATTCATAAGTTTAATTTTCAAAGGCTTTTGTTTTAGTCTTATAAATTTCCTTAAATGTTTATGCATATTTGTGAAAGTTTCCACTATATTGTTATCTTTACTAAGCATCAGAGCTCAACTCTTTCTATGCTTTAATTTTCCCATGATTCCAAAAATGTATTATGATTGATATGTAGGGTTACGCTTCGGCATTAATGGTGTTATCAAAGGATATTTTATGTTGTGTTTTATTTTCTAATGTGTAATGTAACATTCATGTATGTAATCTAGTTACCATGACTGCTAAAATGATCGGTCTTTCAGGACTTGATTCCTTGTAGTAATGCCAATGTATTAAAATAATGCACTAACTCTAGGATTCTAGGGTTGGGGAATTACATGTGAAATCCCATTGGTATCATTTTTGTACCATTTTCTAGGCTATGGAATACAATTAGAAAAAATTGTGCGCCCACCGTGTACTGCCATCAATTTACCATTTTTCTCAAAATTTCTCTATATGACTCACCAATATACAATCCAAAAAAGTAATCTATACTATGAAATGTGTTAATGGACATAAGAATGAAGAATCCTCAAAAAAAGGTCTAGATCTTATAATATCCTCACCTTATAATAGTTCTTCTCAAGCTATACTCCCAATAATTTGTAAAATTATTGTGACAAAATGATCAGGACATTGAGCCAAAATATCTTCTTCTCCCTCCCATTTTCCATCCTGAAAATGTCCTTATTGCCACAATACAAGAACTATTGCCATCGTCTTTCCCCACAAATGTTTCTCAATGCTATCCAAAAAACATATTGTATTCTTCTCAATAGAATTTTATTTAACTAAAAAACCACTCCACAACATGTGTGTATTGTTTTCATCTCTTTTGGTAATAAATTACATACTATAATTTCCCACACTCCTCCCATAAAGATCCCGTGAAGTGGTCATTCATATCTCATCCTCAGTCGAGCATCATAATTGAAACAGAAAATATCATCCCATCAAGGCTTCCAATAATGGATCCCTTAAAAATTGTTGACACAAAAACTCTTTAATATTGTCAATCAGGTATGGGTTGTAGTTCAAAATCGACCACAACTCTTTGTAATTAAATTAATACAAGGGTCCTAACATTAACACAACCCCTTATCCCACCAGTAATATTCTTATGTGTATTCTTGTATTTCTAATGTTCTCTCTAGGTACCCAAGATGATGTTAATGTATATAGTAGGTTAAACATGAGTCTAAATGTACAACAAGATTTTTATTGAGGAATAAAAAACTTTTTCATAACAACTTTAACAATGTTACCACCCTCACCCTTGTTTTTTCTTAACCCAAATCCAACCACAAGCTCAGAAAAGAGACTCGATCACAACCCATAACCATCCTATGTTTAGGTAATTTGTTTGAACCTCCTTATGTGTAGTATGTTTGACACAATCATATTTTAATGATCACAAATAATGATTATTTTAGTACTAATGATCACAAATAATGATCATATTTTAATGATCACAAATAATGATTATTTTAGTACAAATGATCTACATGTTGAATGATAGATTTTTATTCATTAATATTGTTTTAATGATAATTGTGGTATGTAATATGGCATGTCACGATTAGTTGGGAGTCACCGTCAAGAATTGTTACTTTCAGAATGCAGTTAATATTAATGTGAGACACCTCTAGGATTATTACTACCAATGATGTCACCACTAGAGAAGAAACCTCCGTAATCCGTTACCATTGAAGAAACCTAGTACAATGATTTTTTCCACCAGTAGAGTCAACGCCAGAGGAGTTACCGCTAAAATGAGCTAATGCTGGGATCTCAGTCACTATTATCGCTAGAGGATCTAATTACAGAATTAGCTACCACCAGACTCCCATTCATTGTTACTGCCTAAGGAGAGTGATTTCTAGATGTTGACTCACCAACATATTCTTGTTAGCATTGTTCTCTAATGAATTTTGCGTGAATGGATCCAAAACTATTTCATTATGGAATTATTATTTTTTTCTGAGTCTTGATGAAAATGTTAAAGACCAATCCAAGGATTACATATTTGATGCTAATATATATATACTAGAATGATATATCTCTTTAGATATTGATTACGAAAAAATATTACGTAGTTATGATTGTTACACAACTACAATGACGATCACTAACATTTATTGAATTGTACGACATATTCAGTGAATTATCATGAGCATACAGGATCATGTTTTTTGATGATAAAATGACACAGAAGAACAAAATTATTCATTAATACTGAAAGACAAACTGAGAGAGATCAACAGAAACATTCCTAAAAAAATATACATTCCATTTTTCATTTATACATTTACATGAAAAAGCATGAATTCCTCAGTAGTGCTGATATGAGGACTATGAACATTCCGAATATATAAGACTGAACTTTTCTATTCATTATTGTTATTTATATATTATATTGAGTAGTGTGTTTTTACCTTTTTATCAAAAACGCAATGTATCCTATATCATCCTACAAAATACATGTTATTTTCTTCTTTTTCGACATCTATTTTCAAACAAAATTTGTGGGAGAGGTCCTTATTTGACCTTCACTATTCATACATCCAAATAACAACAATACAGGAGGTTTTTTAGCCTAGAAAACCTATTGATATTGATTTTTTACCTTGTCTAGTTTTTGGATTCATTTTATTGTAATTAAAGTCTTCTTGTAAATTGGTTATCACCAAGTGTATGGGACTACGTATCGCCTTGAGACTGAACCTATAACTTATTCTGATGTGTCATTACATTTTTTGCTGTGATATCCGAGATTAATATTCATCTAAAAAGAAAACTATTAAATTAATAATTAATCATAAAAACTATTTATACTTTTTAATTTCAAAGTAAATTGATTTCAAATGATAAGGTATTTATAAATAGTATTTTAACTAATATTCAATCACACATTATGAAATATTTTAAATATATAGTTATTATAACGATATTTTATTTTCATTTATTGGATAGTTTATTTTATTAGGGGTTTTTTATATTAGTCTAATTATTAATAGATACTTTAACTGGGAACTCAATTCACTTCCTCTTGAGTTGCACAATCTGACCAACATTTGGTATGAGAAGTTTTTTAAAACTATATTTTCAACATTGATTTTAGTTTTATTCTAAAGATATCAAATTTATGCCAATTCTAAATTTTAGTTCCTTATGGATAATTGATAATAAGGATCTGACACACTAATTTTTACTCATTTTAATGGTTCAAGATATGCTCAATGTAAAATCCAAAAGAAACTGCAATTAGAAAGCATGGCTTTTAACATTTAGACTGTAAAAGAGGATCAATAAGAAATACAAAATACTATAAGAATTACATGGAGTAGTGCCAAAATATATTCTTACAATAACAGTTGTGATGCTTTTAATTCCTTGTTTTATGCTTTGGGTGATGATGAATTTAATATAATATCCACTATCCATTATTATTTTGAAATATGGGATTCCATATCTATTTCACATGATGTAACATCAAATGTAAAAGAGACGAGATTAAATATATAAAAAATCATATAAGGATACATTTAAAATGAAATCTGATTAACTAATCACTGATATATATATCTAGGGTTCATAAGATATAAAATAACATTTACAATGATGCATTAGTAAGATATTCATCTTTGCAATTAGATATTCATTTTATGTTAGTAAACTACTTGTTAAGGAGTTGATTGGAATGATAATGATGCATTAGTAAGAGAATGAATTAGACAAATAAATCGATGAATATGAATGAAAATGTAAATCAGTAGCCTTCAAATATACCTTATATAGACAAAGGGAAAAAAATACAAACTAATGATACTAGTGAAGAAGAATATCCTAATGACAATGATGGTGAAATGTCACATATAGACAGAAGAGTCTATAAATTTTATAGGAAATATATGTCATTAAAAAATTCAAATACCATTTGAGATTATGAATTAATGGAAAGTGGAAAAAGGAGTTGAAAAAGGATGAAACTCAAAATGAAATCAAATTCTATGAATTTATGCAGAAAAAACACATTAATGAAAATTATACTAAATTGAAATATAAAAATAAGTATGAGGATAAGGAAAAAAGATACAAGAGAGCCATAAAAAGAACATGGAGTGCCTCTAAAGATAGTGTGACAGACTCGGACACTAATCAAGAATATAAGACTGATATGGAAAATACTTTCTTCACAGCAACTGCACGAGAGGAACAAAATATTCTTTATAATTCTACTACTAATATTAAAAACGTTTCTATAAATGATGAAAATGATTATAGTGAGGAAAAAATGACATGTAATGATCTATTTTATTACTTTAACATTCTCGAAGAAACTTTTCATGTGCTAAAAGATAAAAATAATTCACTTAGGAAACAACATGCTTTGACATTAAATGTTAAACCCAATTTTACTATTGAAAATGATAAAAATACTCAACTTTTGAAAGGGAAAAATGAGTCCAAATTGATAAATGAAAAATTGATGAATTTCATAGACTTGTTTTCCAATGTTAAGAAAACATTAACATATATAATAGACGGAATATTTCTCCCAAGTATATAACTTGAAAATATTTCCAACAAAGACATACAAAAATTATACAAAACATGATTGGCAACGTGTTCCAGTCCTAAAAATTCATATACTTCCAATAACTACTCAACTAGACCTAATGAATTATTTATTTATAGATGTATACAATTTGTTATTAAGAAACCCAATAGGAAAATATTTATACCAAAATATCTTATTACAAACAGAAGCCAACCCAAGAGGATTTTTGTGCCAAAATTATTTTTGGAATAAAAAGTGTGTTGTAGGAATCCTTTTTGAAATTTTCTAGTAAAAGACATTGTTGTATTGAAAATCACTATTCTTGATATATCTCTACTGAGTATTTAGAATCCATTAATTTGATCAATGATGATGTTGGACATGTCACTTTTTGTGACAATGGAAAATAAAAAATCATCAACCTCGGAATAATTTGTAATTCAAAATCATTATAAATTTCATTTTTTTATATGCAGATGGATTGAAATACAATCTTTTTATCATATAAGAATTATTGGATGATGGATTTTAATGTAAAATATGAAAACAATACATTTTGTGATTTTAATGAGAAAAATGATTTAATATTTACTTCTTTAAGAAAAGATTAAATTTATTCGATTAATTTAAATTCAATATCTTATAATGTCACGACCCGCCCTCGGGGTCCGTGCCGTGACTACCCCAGGCCCGCCTTCCATAGGCCATGGGCTGGCGACTAGCACCAAGGCGTAAATCCCGGTAAAAAGGGAAGGCATTGCCTTTGTAAAGTAAACAAACACCACAGAGTAAGCAAGCGGAAAGTAAACACTAAACAAAACAGAGTACAACTGAAAGTGCGGAAAAGTAAATGGGCCAGTATACAAACCCAAACTGAAAGTAAAGTACAACTCGAAAGGGAAAACAACAACTGAAAAGTAAAAGCCGCTACTCCGAGCTGTCCACCGGAAATCCCACCTGAAGGGTGGGTACAGATAGCTCCTCTGCTCCACGGGTTCGGCCGTCCGCTCCGAGCACGTCCCGCCCAGTGGTCCACCTCCGAGTACCGTCCCGCTCTGCAAGCCTCAGCTAAGGTCAATGCTATCTGTCGTCTGCAACCAACACAACGTAGTGCGGGCAAAGCCCGTGCAGGGGTGAGTATAAGCTACTCAGTAGGGACCCCGAGACCCCTAAAGTTCTCTCAAATCCACAAAGGATAAACCACGAAGAAAGGAACAATCACGAAGTAATAACCGACACTGCATAGATATATGCCCATACATATACCTAAGTCATCAATTCAAATACGCTCCAACCTCCGAGCCCAAGTACAACTCAGTCCACACAGGAAAGTAAACGTATTACACACAGGGAAGCAAAACATAATCCACACATGATAGCACAACACAATCCACACAGGAATGTAACAGGATTCAGCTCACACAGGATTTTCATTATAAAAAACGTAACTACTGAAGAGCCCCATCTCTAAAGTGTACAGTGTCCTGTCACGACTCTGAGATACTGCTCACTAACCTAAGACTGCTGAGGTACTCCTCCTGTCGAGTACTGCGGGTCTGCCGCCAACTACCGGGCGCTCCGTCCGCTGAGGGTCTGCTGCCAAATATCGGGCGCTCACCCAAATATCCTACAGAGGTACTCCTCCAGTCGAGTACCGCGGGTCTGCTGCCAACTACCAGGCGCTCCGTCCGCCGTGGGTCTGCCTCCAAATACCGGGCGCTCCGTCCACTGGGCTAGTCGACTCACTCCAAGTCGAGTCGGTCGAGCAGTCTTCAGGTCTCAGCCGGCTACACGGTCTCCATACTCCGTACGCTCGTTTCCAGAATCGCAGGTCTTCTGCTACAACCAAGCGCACCACCTCTATCGAGAAACACAGAATATTCAGCTCACAGAGGTATACTTCTTCGGATGACGATAAAGATGATCACTGAACCATCTAAGTCATCGGACCCACGAAGGATCGATAGGTACTAACCCCCGTAGTGACCCACACAGGATCGGACCCACACAGGATCGGGCCCACACAGGACCTGTAGCACTGATCCACGTAGGATCGCTGAGTGTTGTAGTCTTCGTCGTCGAATCCACACAGGATCTCTGTACTGTCGTCGTCGCAGTCCCAGTAGCAGTAGCAGCAGTAGTAGTCACAGTAACAGTCGCAGCCAGCACTAGGGTTCCCGCACACAGCAAGTTCGTTCGGAGGGTCCGCTCCACGAGCCGAGAGGCGGATACATCAACTGTCACAAAGTCCAGAGTTGATGTATCCAAAAGTTCCGTATCGTCAACAGGAACTCACCGCAATAGACGTCGCGTCGATCGGACGCCCAGTCTGAGAGTTATTGGCATTTTCGTCCCCGGGGCCCGGTTGGTTTTTAAGGAAAAACCAACCCGACCGTACTCCACCTGCGTCCAAACCTCGGGCGGAGTATGCCTAAAGATCCGTCTCACTAAGAGGAACACAACACAGCTGACGGCACGTCAACCGGACGTCCGTAGCTCAAGATATGAGTGTTTCCGCTCCGAAGGCCCGGTTGGTTTCGTGAACGAACCAACCCGGACGAACTCAAAGTAATCCGAAACCTTGAGTGCGATATACCGAAACGACCGTCTCGATCCAAGGATCGCGTTGCCGCAGACGGTTCGTCGATCGGAGGTCCAAGGCTCACGTTATGGCCAAAAGACCGAAAATGATTCGAAACGGGGGGGGGTCCGGGTCCGGGTCCGGGCCGACCCGGCCCGACCCCCCCCCCCCCCCCCCCCCCCTGGGTCGGCCCGGCCGGCCGGTTTTCTCCAACGGGACCGGAAAATTCGGTCCCCTCTTCGGCTTCCGACGCCGGCGGCTCGGCCGCCGGTCTCCTCGTCTAGCCGCGGCCCGGAACCGGCCGCGGTGTTCGTCATCCGGCGCGGTGCGTCGGCACCGCGCCCCTCCGCCGCACCTCGATTTCTTTCAACGCGGCGCGACGGCGTCGCGTCCTTGATGTCTCTTCCATGGTGCGTGCGCGACGGCGTTGCGTAAAATAAACACACGATTAACCGCGTGGTGCGACAGCACCACGCCACCTTGCTTCCACTCGCAAGCAATTCAACAAGAACGATGGAGGGGGTTCGGCCGTGTTCATGCGGTCCGGCCCCCCTCACGTTAAAATAATAACTCAACTTAAACATTCAAAAGCCTCATGTTAGACATGCGAGATCCACGATCAAGAAATAAATAATTAAACAATAAATTAACAACCCCTACCTTGGGTATAAGGTTCAAAGATTTGATAATGTTCCGCGGAAGACAACGTCGCGGAGGTCGGGCGTCGCGGTCGTCGTTCCTCAAATCCGATGACGAAGAGGTGCGTCCGATGTGATACGTCGTTGGCGAATCCTTGTATGCCGACGAAGGTTGTCCGAGGATGAAGCGGTGTTCTCTCTCGTTGACATGGAATACGAAGAAGAGCAGAGCGGCGTTCTTCGTCGGAACTTGAGCGTTCTTCGTCAAGTCTTGAGGAATGTCAAATAAAAAGAAAACAACGAACTCAAGAACCCCTACCTCGATAGTCGCACGTTGACGTAGTCGTGGTATATCAGTGTCGATTCCTTTGACGTCGGAGGAAGGTTCGTTGTCGATGGCATTCGTCTCGGAAAACCGTCGCGGTAGAGATGATGCGGAAGAAGAACGTCACGTCGCGGATACGGCGTCGCGGATGGACCGTGTTCTTCGGCGGAGAAGTTCTTCGTTCAAGAACGCCGTTCTTTGCATTCTTCGTTGAGTTTGAAGAAGATGAAGAAGTCTTCCCAACTCTCTCAAGGAGATAAAATTCTAACAAAATAAAATAAGACTCTTTCTTATTTTATTCACACAACCCAACCTCTTTGAATTTCAAAGGTTTGAAATTCAATAACCACACACAACTCACCTCATTAACTCATTACATTTAAGTCATAGGTTTATAACTTAAGTTAACATAATTTAAGTGGGAGTTGAGGGGGGTTTAGGGGATATGAAGTGGTGGGGTTCGTGTGGGCCCCACCACCCTCATAACCTCCCATGGGAGGTTGGGTGGTTACCCAACTTCCAACAAGAGATAACACTTAGAGTAAAATAATAAAAATTGTAGTGTAATTACAAAGTAAACATCCACAATTTTTATTATCAACACTCGCATGAACGCAACTCCAGAACAAGAGTTCCTAAGCGTATATCGGCGCTACGGTTCCATCGGTGCCCTCGGAATTCGATTCCGGGCACCGGTTCAAAAGTTAGAAAATCCCGCTCGTTCGTTCACTGAACGTACCCGAGCCAAACTTCGGAAATTGATTCCGGGCACTCCGGGCCTCTGAATCAGGTGCCGTCTGAAACCGCGCTCTTGTAAAATTCCAAAGAAAAATTAAGAAAAAAATTTCCCTTGATTTTTACGGGTCTTTACATTACTCCCACCTCAGGGCTTTACGTCCCCGTAAAGATACATCAAAACTAGGGAAACAAATGAGGGTACTGAGCACGCATCTGAGCCTCCCGCTCCCATGTGCTCTCCTGGAGATTCCCGTGCTGCCATCTGATGCGCACAAGAGGAATCGATCGCCCACGCAGGACCCGCTCCTGACGATCCTCTATCTCCACCGAGACCTCCGTAAAAGTCGCCCCATCGTCAATGTCAAGCTCCCCATGGTCAATGATGTGCGTCGGGTCGTGCACTTATCTCCTCAGCTAAGACACGTGGAAGACGTCGTGCACCCGGTGTAACTGAGGTGGTAGAGCCAGGCGATAAGCCACCTCACCAACCCTGCTGAGGACCTGGAAGGGTCCGATGAAGCGCGAAGATAACTTGTCGCCTCGGCCAAAACTCCGAATACCACGTCGAGGTGAGACCCGCAAGAAGACGTGGTCGCCATCCTCGAACTCTAGTGGCCTCCGCCTCCTGTCAGCATAAGGTTTCTGCCGGCTCTGAGCTGCACTCATCCGCCCCTGGATGACCTGGACCATCTCAGGTCCCACAAGAGCTGCAAGATTTCTTCTTTGCCGATAAGAGAAATCTGGTCTCATCCCCTGGATGAACCACATTCTTTGCCTAAAACAGTCAATCCTAACATGGATGATACTAATCCATACCAAGGATGACGTCGTAAGGCCTCGACGCTACTACTAAGAGATCCAACCGTTACTCTCGCCTCCAAGGGTTGAGTCACACTGTCGGCATCAGTGTGTGGTAACTGGGTATCCTCCAGTAGATGTCTCACAAGTGAGGGTCAAGTCAACAGCCAAAACTGGAACCTCTTAGTAACATCACGAAAGAGGACAGGAACGAAATATCACAAAGGTATGCGTCTTTTATTATTGCATCTCATAATACAAGACGCTACACAAAAGCAACAAGGAACCAGAAGTACAAAGGATGTATCCACTAGTTCTGCTCCTGTCCATCGGCTACCAGAGCTCCATGATCGAAGGCGTCGGCTGCCTGAAGCTGAGCTCTCGCATGTTCACCTACTCCCTGTGGTCGGGGTGGACCTCCTGGTGGTGGTGGTGGCAGAGCCTCAAAGCGTCGCCCACCACCAGCTGCTCGTCCAGCTCCTCTGCCTCGTCCGCCTCCTCCCTGCGGACCGCCACGGTCGAACCTCTGCCTCTACCTGGGAGGTTCTTCACTTAACTGCTGATCATCAGCATGGCGGGTCGGACATTCACGAGCCATGTGACCAATCCCGCCACAGGAGTAACACTGCCCACTCTCGGCACGCCTGGCTCTGACTCCACCCTGTATTCCCCGCACAACTGAGCCTGAGTCGTGCAGTCGGCCACTGGTAGGTCTGGTCTGCCTGGAACCCTGAGTCATCCGTCGGCTAACTGCTGCAGATGACTCTGCCACGTGCCGCCCTGCGGTGGGTCGCTGTGCTGGTGTACACTCAGCAAGGAAACTCTCGATCAGAAGGGCCCGCTCCAGTACTCCTGTCTGAGTCGGTATGCTGAGGGAGATCAGCGATGCCCTGATATCGTGTCTCAAACCCTGCTCGAAGGTCCGGGCCTAGAAGAATGGGTCCTGTACCATGTCGGTCGAGTAGCGCGAGAGATCGGTAAATCTCGCCGAGTACTGAGCGACCGTCATGCTGCCCTGCCGCAGCTGTAGAAGCTCCTGGATACGCACCACATGAAGGGTGGCTGGGACGAACTCCGAGCGGAAGAGGCTCTCAAAGTCCGTCCAAAGTAGAGATGCCTCATCGTGCACCTGGAGCATCAACCTCCACCATCGTCCTGCTGCTGCGTGTAGTAGGCTCGCAGCGAGGATCACCATGAGGTCTACTGGTGTCCTCACTAGCCTAAACACTCGTACCACTGCCTCCAGCCAGTCCTCTGCAGCCTTGGGATCCGTCTCCCCGCGAAACCTGGGCGGTCACTGGCGCTGAAACTCATGCAGTGCGCTGAGGCGACGTGCATCGTCAGCGGCTGCTGCTGGAAGCATTGGGGGCTCGGCGGGTAGAGCTACCGCCGGTGCCACTGCTGACAAAGGGCCCTGCACCGAGGCCTCATCGCTCGGTGGGCTGTCGTCACGCTCGACTCTCGGAACCCTAGATGTCTGCCGTCGTGGGGCCATCCTGAAAGGAAACAGGTGCGCCACAGTCAAACAGTATACCTGGTGAGCTGACATAAAGAAATCACAAAGAAAACTTTGAAACACACACGCAATCAATGTTTTCGTGCATTAAGTCGGAAATCAGAAGTCAGGGCCCTGGTGTACGGATACGTCGGCCGCCGCACCAACACTGGACTCCCTGGACTGATAACCACACTCAATACGCTAAACATTATTGCTTCACATAGAAAAGATCAGAGTTCGCGGTAGAACCGAACTCCTCTGATACCAATTTGTCACGACCCGCCCTCGGGGTCCGTGCCGTGACTACCCCAGGCCCACCTTCCATAGGCCAGGGGCTGGCGACTAGCACCAAGGCGGAAATCCCGGTAAAAAGGGAAGGCATTGCATTTGTAAAGTAAACAAACACCACAGAGTAAGCAAACGGAAAGTAAACACTAAACAAAACAGAGTACAACTGAAAGTGCGGAAAAGTAAATGGGCCAGTATACAAACCCAAACTGAAAGTAAAGTACAACTCGAAAGGGAAAACAGCAACTGAAAAGTAAAAGCCGCTACTCCGAGCTGTCCACCGGAAATCCCACCTAAAGGGTGGGTACAGATAGCTCCTCTGCTCCACGGGTTCCGCCGTCCGCTCCGAGCACGTCCTGCCCAGTGGTCCACCTCCGAGTACCGTCCCGCTCTGCAAGCCTCAGCTAAGGTCAATGCTATCCGTCGTCTGCAACCAACACAACGTAGTGCGGGCAAAGCCCGTGCATGGGGGAGTATAAGCTACTCAGTAGGGACCCCGAGACCCCTAAAGGTCTCTCAAATCCACAAAGGATAAACCACAAAGAAAGGAACAATCACGAAGTAATAACCGACACTGCTTAGATATATGCCCATACATATACCTAAGTCATCAATTCAAATACGCTCCAACCTCCGAGCCCAAGTACAACTCAGTCCACACAGGAAAGTAAACGTATTACACACAAGGAAGCAAAACATAATCCACACAGGATAGCACAACACAATCCACACAGGAAAGTAACAGGATTCAGCTCACATAGGATTTTCATTATAAAAAACGTAACTACTGAAGAGCCCCATCTCTGAAGTGTACAGTTTCCTGTCACGACTCTGAGATACTGCTCACTAACCTAAGACTGCTGAGGTACTCCTCCTGTCGAGTACTGCGGGTCTGCCGCCAACTACCGGGCGCTCCGTCCGCTGAGGGTCTGCTGCCAAATACCGGGCGCTCACCCAAATAGCCTACAGAGGTACTCCTCCAGTCGAGTACCGCGGGTCTGCTGCCAACTACCAGGCGCTCCGTCCGCCGTGGGTCTGCCGCCAAATACCGGGCGCTCCGTCCACTGGGCTACTCGACTCACTCCAAGTCGAGTCGGTCGAGCAGTCTTCAGGTCTCAGCCGGCTACACGGTCTCTGTACTCCGTACGCTCGTTTCCAGAATCGCAGGTCTGCCGCTACAACCAAGCGCACCACCTCTATCGAGAAACACAGAAGATTCAGCTCACACAGGTATACTTCTTCGGATGACGATAAAGATGATCACTGAACCATCTAAGTCATCGGACCCACGAAGGATCGATAGGTACTGACCCCCGTAGTGACCCACACAGGATCGGACCCACACAGGATCGGGCCCACACAGGACCTGTAGCACTGATCCACGTAGGATCGCTGAGTGCTGTAGTCTTCGTCGTCGAATCCACACAGGATCTCTGTACTGTCGTCGTCGCAGTCACAGTAGCAGTAGCAGCAGCAGTAGTCACAGTAACAGTCGCAGCCAGCACTAGGGTTCCCGCACACAGCAAGCTCGTTCGGAGGGTCCGCTCCACGAGCCGAGAGGCTGATACATCAACTGTCACAAAGTCCAGAGTTGATGTATCCAAAAGTTTCGTATCGTCAACAGGAACTCAACGCAATAGACGTTGCGTCGATCGGACGCCCAGTCTGAGAGTTATTGGCATTTTCGTCCCCGGGGCCCGGTTGGGTTTTAAGGCAAAACCAACCCGACCGTACTCCACCTGCGTCCAAACCTTGGGCGGAGTATGCCAAATGATCCGTCTCACTAAGAGGAACACAACACAGTTGACAGCACGTCAATCGGACGTCCGTAGCTCAAGATATGAGCATTTCCGCTCCGAAGGCCCGGTTGGTTTCGTGAACGAACCAACCCGGCCGTACTCAAAGTAATCCGAAACCTTCAGTGCGATATACCGAAACGACCGCCTCGATCCAAGGATCGCGTTGCCGCAGACGGTTCGTCGATCAGAGGTCCGAGGCTCATGTTATGGCCAAAAGACCGAAAATGATTCGAAACGGGGGGGGGGTCTGGGTCCGGGTCCGGGCCGACCCGGCCCGACCCCCCCCCCCCCCCCCCCCTGGGTCGGCCCGGCCGGCCGGTTTTCTCCAAAGGGACTGGAAAATTCGGTCCCCTCTTCGCCTTCCGACGCCGGCGGCTCGGCCGCCGGTCTCCTCGTCTCGCCGCGGCCCGGAACCGCCCGCGGTGTTCGTCATCCGGCGCGGTGCGTCGGCACCGCGCCCCTCCGCCGCACCTCGATTTCTTTCAACGCGGCGCGACGGCGTCGCGTCCTTGATGTCTCTTCCATGGTGCGCGCGCGACGGCGTTGCGTAAAATAAACACACAATTAACCGCGTGGTGCGACAGCACCACGCCACCTTGCTTCCACTCACCAGCAATTCAACAAGAACGATGGAGGGGGTTCGGCCGTGTTCATGCGGTCCGACCCCCCTCACGTTAAAATAATAACTCAACTTAAACATTCAAAAGCCTCATGTTAGACATGCGAGATCCACGATCAAGAAATAAATAATTAAACAATAAATTAACAACCCCTACCTTGGGTATAAGGTTCGAAGATTTGACAATGTTCCGCGGAAGACAACGTCGCGGAGGTCGGGCGTCGCGGTCGTCGTTCGTCAAATCCGATGACGAAGAGGTGCGTCCGATGTGATACGTCGTTGGTGAATCCTTGTATGCCGACGAAGGTTGTCCGAGGATGAAGCGGTGTTCTCTCTCGTTGACATGGAAGACGAAGAAGAGCGGAGCGGCGTTCTTCGTCGGAACTTGAGTGTTCTTCATCAAGTCTTGAGGAATGTCAAATAAAAAGAAAACAACGAACTCAAGAACCCCTACCTCGATAGTCGCACGTTGACGTAGTCATGGAATATCAGTGTCGATTCCTTTGACATCGGAGGAAGGGTCGTTGTCGATGGCGTTCGTCGCGGAAAACCGTCGCGGAAGAGATGATGCGGAAGAAGAACGTCACGTCGCGGATACGGCGTCGCGGATGGACCGTGTTCTTCGGCAGAGAAGTTCTTCGTTGAAGAACGCCGTTCTTCGCGTTCTTCGTTGAGTTTGAAGAAGATGAAGAAGTCTTCCCTACTCTCTCAAGGAGATAAAATTCTAACAAAATAAAGTAAGACTCTTTCTTATTTTATTCACACAACCCAACCTCTTTGAATTTCAAAGGTTTGAAATTCAATAACCACACACAACTCACCTCATTAACTCATTACATTTAAGTCATAGGTTTATAACTTAAGTTAACATAATTTAAGTGGGAGTTGAGGGGGTTTTAGGGGATATGAAGGGGTGGGGTTCGTGTGGGCCCCACCACCCTCATAACCTCCCATGGGAGGTTGGGTGGTTACCCAACTTCCAACAAGATATAACACTTAGAGTAAAATAATAAAAATTGTAGTGTAATTACAAAGTAAACATCCACAATTTTTATTATCAACACTCGCATGAACGCAACTCCATAACAAGAGTTCCTAAGCGTATACCGGCGCTACGGTTCCATCGGTGCCCTCGGAATTCGATTCCGGGCACCGGTTCAAAAGTTAGAAAATCCCGCTCGTTCGTTCACTGAACGTACCCGAGCCAAACTTCGGAAATTGATTCCGGGCACTCCGGGCCTCGGAATCAGGTGCCGTCTGAAACCACGCTCTTGTAAAATTCCAAAGAAACATTAAGAAAAAAATTTCCCTTGATTTTTACGGGTCTTTACATATAAAAATATATAATACCTAAGATCCTTTCACGATTAATATTGGATTATCCATACAAGACTTGGCCATTTCAAATATCCATTAACTAATAATTCTAAACATGAATGTGTCATTTATAGAAGGACCCAAGATAAAATTATCAAATGATAGAGTCTGTGAACCCTACAAAAGAGGAAATGTTCCTATGATTTCTATAAAATATAATAAATATTTTTCTACCTCGAACCCTATATAGTTAATTCATATGGACCACTTTGGACCATATATAATCTCCCAAATAAATGGAAAACCTTATATTTTTGTTCTTGAATATGAATTTTCTAGATAGACATGGGTATTTTTTATAGATCACAAAAGTTAATATTGTTCTTACTTTATTATGTATGATAAATTTGATGAAAATATTTGTTGACATGGGATTATGACCCTAAGAAGTGATCATGGTAGAGAATTTGAATATCAATATAATGAATCCTTTTTTATCAAAAATTTTATACCCACAACTTTTCTACCCCTAGGACACCACAAAATAATGGTGCGGTTGAAAGATGAAATAGGACTCGTCAAGAGATGGCATGAACAATGATAAATGAGTATGACCTACCTATCTACATTTTGGATAAACCTATTAATAAAATATGTTATACTATATACAGATTATTAATTAGACCTCTCTTAAAAATAACACCAAATTATTTATGGGATAATGGAAATCAAATGTTTAAATACATCAGAGTTTTTGTTTGCATGGTTTTTATTATATATACAAAGGATAATTTGGAAAACAATTCTTCCATGAGTGATGAAGGAATTTTCATTTATTATTCAACTTCTAATAATTATTATAGAGTGTTTAATAATAGACCCCAAATAGTGGAACAATCATGTTACATCAAATTTGATGATGCTGATCCCAATAAAACTAAAACAATATTATAAAACATTAAGGATGATATATCAACTATAAATAACAATTCAAAACTGTCTTATTGTTCTATTAATCATGAAGGTAGTTCACCCTATAAAAATCCAGAACATGAACCTAAAGAAGTAAATGAGTCCACCATCCCCTCTTCTCAAAGACATGTTTGGTCTCATTTAAACCACCCTTTAGATGCAGTTATTGTGAATATAGACATAAGTACATAAAAAAATTATTCCCTAAGATATATAATTGAACAGCAAGCCTTCTTGTCCCAGCATTAACTTGAGAACATTAATGACTCCATCAATGATGAATTCTTGTTAACGTCTATGCAATAAGAACATAATCAATTTGAAATAAATAGTGTTTATGATTCTGATGATAGACCCAACTACACCATAACTATTGGCACAAAGTGGGTATTTAGAAACAAGGTTAATGATTCTGGAATGAAAGTACGAAATAAATCTAGACTAGCTGCACAATGATATAATGAAGATAATGTTATTGATTGTGAAGAAAAATTTTGATATGTAGGAAGGCTTGAAGCCAATATGATACTCCTATGGTATGCAACACATTTTTATTTTAAACTCTATTAATTTGTAGTTAAATGTCCATTCATAAATGGATTTATAATTGATGAT
This sequence comes from Viscum album, assembly GCA_963277665.1. NCBI lineage: Eukaryota > Viridiplantae > Streptophyta > Magnoliopsida > Santalales > Viscaceae > Viscum > Viscum album. The sequence goes on from CAUJRU010000001.1 coordinate 5,458,362, forward strand.
GTTTTTTGTACAACCCCAGGGAATTCAAAATCCACATTTTAAAAATTATGTTTTTAAATTAATGAGTGTTAAAAATGGTTTAAAATTGGATCCTAGATATTGGGATGATAGGCTTACATATTTTCATATTTCAAAATGTTTTTTAAAATGTATAGTTAATCCAAATATTTTTTTAATCATAATTTAAAAAGAAGTTTTCATTGTAAAAATATATGTGGATGATATTTTTTATGATCTACTAATGATTATAAAAGTATTGATTTTTTAATAATAATGAAATATGAATTTGAAATGAGTTTAATGGGTGAGGTCCAATTCATTATTTGATTTTTATTTATAAAAATAAATATTGAATTTTCATAATTCAATGTAAATATAATAAATATATTTTAATACATTTTTTCCTAAAAAGTAACAAAAGCAGTGATACTCCAATGAGTACCATATGTATACTAGATCATGGTGGAACTAGAAAATCAGTAGATCAAACTTTTTACAGAGACTTGATTGGTTATCTTTGTACATAACTACTTGTTGCCCAAATATTATTTTAGTGTGTGTATGTCTGTTCTCTTTCATGAAAATACAAATTAATTACATTTATTAGCCATCAAAATAATTTTATAATTCCTCATGTATACAACCAATTTTGGATTGTTCTAACTAATATGGATTTTTTTTATTTAGTATGTTATTCTGATGATAATTTTGGTTGATGGATGCTAAAAAATAGAACATTAGGAACATGTCATCTTTGGGGAAATCCTCAAGTATCATGGGGTAGTAAGAAACAATATTTTATTGCATGGACTACTTATGGAGATTTATATAAATATATAGTAAGTTTTTTTCCCAAATATTATTGATGGAACAAATATTAATGTACTAGATATACCAATTTAGTCATGTACCTATAAATTGTGATAACTCATCTTTGATAAACCTTTCCAAAAATCCAATATATCGTAGTAGAAAAATAAAATGATGATGTATGAAAATACTTTTTGAGAGATCATAAAAAAAAATGGTGATATAACTTTTGAATTTATTGGAAATAAGCATCATCTAGATGATACATATTAAAATCCTTAAAATTATGAAATATTGAACTAAATCAAACATGAATTAGGAATGATAAATTTTGAAACTGTTGATAAGTCATCATTGATGAGTGATCTTTGATGAGTCATTATTGATGAGAAATTTTTGATGAGTCACTATGGATGAGTTACCATAAAAAATTCATTGTTGATCATTCATAATTGATGAGTCTCCATTGATAAGTCACCATTGATTTTTCACTTTTGACGAGTCATCATTAATATGTCAATATTGGTAAGTCACCATTGAACGATTTACCATTCCTTTTTTGTTTCCATTGGTTTATTACCGTTGAAATTTTCTCTAATCAATTAAATTTTTGTGGTTTATATTTTATTATTATTTATTTTGATTTCCTTAATGATATAAATATGGGGATAAATGTAAATCGATTCAGTTGTCTTAAAAATCATAAACACACAAACATTTTTCCTTCCACTAAAATAAATCACCTTATTCCTTGTTCCATCGAATCCTTCAACTAATCTGAATGGATTGTGTGATGTGAGTTGTATAATTGAATCAAAATGAGACGTGCTTATTTAAGAAAAAAGGAATCTTCTAGCATATTGGATGTCATTTCGTTGAACCCTCATAGGGTAAAGCGATATGTCAAAGAAGAAAAATAGATCAATGCACAATGGATCCCAACTAGTTATATTCTATTATTAATGGATATCGAAAAGAAATAATGGATTAACTGGATTAACTTGAGTCATAAATTTTATTATCAGAAGGTATTATATGATTTTTATCAAAATGTTGAATTTTATTTCAAAATGAATGTGGATAGGATTTAACACAGTATTTATGTAGAATATGTTTCTTCTCTTCAGGGGAATATGAAAAATTCTTAAAGGTACCTCATATTGGAATGTGTGAGGATTTTCAAGCTACTATACCATCTAATAGTGAGGTTTTAAAATACAACAAGGCTATTCAATAATTGACTAGATATAGCACCCAATGAAGACCCACTAATGTAGAACATGATAGTGATTGTAAGATATTATTCATGTTTGGGCCAACATTTGTTATGTCGGAGAAAGGGATATTTCGATACCATGGATTATCAATATTTTCATTTCCTATAATTAATGGATAAATGGAATATAATTATTATATATATATTGTTTAAGGTTCATAAATAAGAAATTTTTAGGAATATATCATGTTCAAACACCCTCATATATCCTAAAATCATATCGATCATCTTATATGCAATTAGACAGCTCATTGGGGGAGAAGAGTATGAAGATAAATTTAACAGCTCTTTCATGTCAAAAACAATTTTTAAAAGAGTGAATGTGAGTTGGATCCCCTTCATGGAATGATGGGTAAGTGATAATAAAATAGTGTTTAATGAATTCAATCATATAGATCATCGAACAAGACCTAAGGACATGAGGCATCCCAATCCTGAGCTAGATGAGATAGTTGAGTACTCTGATGTAGGTACTGAAAGAGTTGAACCTACTGTTAATGAAGAATAAGATGAGGATTTTTCATTGGATATCGGGAGTTACATGATGATTCATAAATATCCCCCAAAATATTATAAAAAAAATGTCAATCAACTAGGTTTTCTTCCTACAACAGATTCCCTTTTAGATGAAAATGACGATGAAGGTACTAATGTTTATGGAGAGTCTCAGCTTATGTTATCTTCCTCATGAAAATTATATAATCAGAATGGTAATGGAAATTAATGTACTGATAATTCTTCTAAAATATAAAATGTTGACATTGTTGATCTTGAGAAATTCAATATTAGTAAAGTAATGATGAAAAGGATCATGATGATGTATACAATTACGGTGGACCTGATCATAGATATGATAAAAATATATAAGGAGGTATTGATCATGAAAATGGTAGTGATATGAATAGTTATGTTCTTATTGATCATGATCAACAGATAGTTCATCAAAAACCTTCTTCACCTGTGGAATCTAGTGGTAATAGAGAAGAAAATATTTATGTATATACATTGGTGCCTAATGTACCAAATATTCCGTCATAATGTATGAAACCTATATGTGGGGGGATATTTATACCCATACCATTCATCAGTTAGTTATGTGATTCAATTACCACAAAAGGATATCATATAGACCAATTAGACAAAACATTCCCCTTCTAGAATTGATCCTGGACAATGCACTCAACAACCCGAGACTCTCTAATCCTTCCATATATTAGACCTTCAGTTAGTTCTTTTGATGAATGTGATAAATACAATGGTTTTTTTGAAAAATATTGGAATATACTGATTTGGATGTTGAGAATTACAATATTTTTATAGGTGAAGGAAATTTAGTGGATTAAATAGATTTAGATGGTAAATTACATCATTTTCTCAAATGGAAATTGATATATCAGCTAACGTTGAATTGCCTCATGAGAAAAGAAATCATCCTCCTTCTCAAACTATACTACCACCTGATTTAGTAAATCAAATTGATTTGGATTCTTTTCAAAATATTATTAATATATGACATGAACTTATTGAGAATGAATTCAGTTTTTGATTTTAGAAATGTCTTGAACTCTCAACCATATCCAATTGGAAATCATAGTGAAGAAAGAACTCGTTATTTTTTTGACGTGGTTATATCGCATATCCAACCAAGAGTAATATTTCTTATTCAATAACATGAAGTAGATAATATAATATTTTCAAAAAAGATAAATTTTTGAAATCATTAGTAGAGGTTCTGATATACTCTGTGTTAGGGACCATGAGTAACATTTCTCCAAAACTAGAATGCCTGACTACTACTACCTCTATATCAACTTCACCACCCCTATCTCCAGTGCAACTTCATACATATCATCCAAAATATATTATCATAGAAGATATCAAAATTATTTTGGGTCATGTGACCACTTTAGAAGACTAGATTTTTCAGATACATCATCATTGATATAATATCTATATAATGATCCTAGAAACATCTACTAATTTTAGGAATGACAAAGACATCATTAAAAAGTGATAAAGTGCAATTAGTCAAGAATTTAAACCAATAATTATTTGTTTGATGATTTGAAATTTCTAATATATAATTTGATATTTCCACTAGGGATAATAGTTTTCAATGAATAGTTATTTCAACAATATCTTCTCACAGTAACTATAAAAATAATGATGTATAATAAATAGGACATCATTAATGACTTGGAAATGGTAGGTAATATAATTATGGACATTATCAACCGGAGGAAACCCTTCTTCCATGTTCATCAGATATATGTTATTACGAGAGAAGAAATTATTCTCACTTTAGTTCATTCAAAAACAACCACATATCTAGTTCAGTACATGCTTGACATGATTACACATTCATATGGTCTTATGCATCCATAATTTCAATCTCTGAGTTATTCACCAAAAGATTCTTTAAGGCACCCTAGGAAATTTTTAGTGAGAGAGTAACTTCCTCATGATACTGCAATACCTTCCATTTCAAACATTTCCCAAATTTTAAATTCTATTATCTCCTCCCATGAAGAAGATAGAGAAAAAGACAAAAATAAAGGAATATGGATGGATAAGGATGATCATCCACCACCCTCTAACTAGTGAATATGATTAGATTGTGTATTTATAGATTTGGATCATGTATGGGTCTTTTCTTTATTATCATTATGTATTCATTTTTTTGGAACCTAGTAAATTCACTCCCTTGGTTTTTTTTACATTCATTGTTTATTCTAGTAAATTTTTCTTATTTTGGATAATACCAAAGGGGGAGTTAAATGGTAATAAATATGTATTTATATTTTTAAGTAAACTCAAATACATTTATGATTATTTAATATTATTCATTTAACAAATGATTTATAAAATTTATTGTTTTTTATCATCATGAAGGGGTTGAATGTTGGAACCTCCTTTCATAGAGTATGATTAAAATTATATTATTTTAATGATTAAAACCTATTATTCTTTTAGTACTAAGAATGTACATGTTCTATGATCGCATTTTATATAGTGAGACTATTTCTAAGGAAAATTATGCTTTGTACTATGGATTGTCATTATAATATGGTAGTCACAACCAAGTCGTGTTATCATCATATATGAGCTACCGATGAGGCGAGCCACTACCAGTATTGTTACCACTAGCGGAATCAATGCCAAAGAACTTACCTCTAGGATGATATATCATTGTTGTGAGCCACTACCAGGATTGTTACCTCTAGTGGAGTCACTGCTGGAGGATCTACTTCATAAACGAGATACTACTAAACTCTAATTAACTATTTCCAGAAGACGATCTATTGATAGAATGAGATACCACTAGACACTAGGTCACCATTAGCGCCAGATGCCAAGCACCACCAGATGATGAGACACCTCCATCTTCTCATTACCACTATTGTCTGACAACTTCGATGTTAATACCTAAACGACTATTTAATTATTATATTATTTTTGACTGAGTCATCAGGACATTGTCAAAAACTGATCCAAAGATTGTGGATATGATTCTTCTATATATACAAGAAGGACATATATCATTCAATACTGGTTATGAAACAATATACCAGAGTTACGATTGTTATACATCTACAATCTATATCTTTCAATGAATTGTGGTATTGAAGCAGTGAATTTTCATGATCTTCCAGATTCAATTTCCGTGAATATAAAATAACACAGAAGCATAAAATTTATCATCAATAATTATTGACATGTTGAATGAGATCAAAAAAAACATTCCTGTAGATTTTCTACAATCATCTGTCTGGTTAAAATTTCTTGAACAAAGGATGAATTCCTCGCCAATACTGATCTGAGGATAGTGAACATTCAAAACATTTGCGAATAATCATTTCAATTATTTATTATTCTATAGGTTTTATTTTCATCAGTGGGTTTTTAAATTATTTTCAAACACACAATACCTCATACATCAACTTTATCAATACATTTCATTCTCTTCATTTTGGATATCTATTTATCCACAATGTGTGTGGAAGATGTCCATTTGTAACATGTACAACTCTTACATCCCATGAATATCTATAGAAGTGTATTTTAATCCTAGAAATCTTGTTCGTATTGATTTTATTCGTATTCCATGTTGTGGATTCATTTGATTATAATTATAATATGCATGTCATTAGGTGATTTCGAAGTGGAGTGGATTAAATCTCACCTTGAGACTTAAACTTTTGTTTATTTTGTTGTATCATTAATTTTTTTATATATATATCAATGATTACATTTTATCTACAAAAAAATATTACATTGATAATTAATCAAAACTAGTGCATATATTTGTATTAGTATAAGTAAATTTATTTCAAATGAAATAGTTCTTTTAAATTGTATTTTAACAAAAAATTAATCATTCTTTTAGAAATCATTAAAAAATAAATATCATATGTTGATCTACTGTTTTAATTAATCGATCGTTTATTAATAAAATGTAATTATTTTCGTCTAATTAATAACATTATTTTTTAGGGAACTCAATTCACCCATCTTGAGTTACTCACTAAAAAAATATAATTTTTAACATGTTAAACCACATTCTAGTACTAAATATAATCATTTATAAATCCAATTATTCAAATTATGAATTTTCTTTACCACATTAAATATCATCATAGGTAACATTTTCACATCAAATTCATAATAAAGGAAAAATAGATGAATTTCAACAACATACCCAAAACCCATTTTATACGCATGCCAAAAATGTTGAATGTCATTAAATAATCCTATGTTCCTATAATGATTCATGCAAACTCAACTCTCATGAAATAACCATTCATAAGTATAATATTGGAAAATCTCACAAATAATTTTAACATCACACAATAAGTGGTTCCGCCAATCTATAATAACATTCATATGTAAAAAAAATACCAATAAAAAAATACCTCCCTTGATACTTGAGTATCCCCCATACATTGTTTAGCTACACCCTTTCCCATGATCATAACCTAGACCTGAATCTTAATAGTATCCATTATACCTTTACCATATTGAGAAAAATAAATATAAAATAAAAATCCTTTGATACTTCGTTGTAATGTCCCAAACCATGCCACACATGTTGGTGCCCCAAGTCTGCCAGTCACATGACATCAGGAATGCCTCCCCTTATTACAGAGGCTACCGACTAGTAGCAATGGTCTAATAAAAATCATGGGGGACCATTCCCTCTTGGTTAATGTCGTTAAAAAACTGATATAATAAATAATAACCAAATTATATAACCTAACCCATAATAATTTCTATATCACATGATAAACCAAATAGAAAATATAATATCCAAAAAAATAGTTTATATTTCTTTCTAATAACTGAGAAGTTAAAAAAAATGAAAACCTAAAATAATAAAATTTAAGAACTCCCATGTGGTTCCTAAAACACATTTTCTTCTCTCATCCAATATCTATCCTAAATCTTACATGTAATATATAGAGTTTTCATTTATTCTATCCTACAAACATGATGACTATTCGGGTACCGATCAGTCATCCCAAGTAGGGTGTGATTAAAACATATTAGGCCACCAAAAATGACATATAATCCAATATCTTGTCAATAATAATGTATTCCATCATATAATGATAATGTACAATGCACAAGTAAAAAAGTTATACCATTATCAATTATACATTATTTAACCAAATAAACCAAAGTCTCCTTGAGGACACCTGAATCTCAATATCAGCATCAACTCATTCTAGATTCTAAAAAATTTCTCAAATTTAATACAAAATTCATTATAATGAAATGGGATTTAATTGTCCATTAATTTAAAATCATTATTCTTTCTAGTTTTTATTAGTAATCCATTACCAATCTAATGCGAATATAGCATTATATTTAGAAACTATTTGTTATTGGGAGAATCATTCTATTTCCCGCACGCCTTTTCTCAACCAAAAATAGAAATCATGAGAATAAAACATCATGTAAATAACCCTCTGGGTATTTAGATCATCAGTCCCTATCCAACACCCCATGGGTATTTGGATCATCAGTAATTTCCCCATTCAAATATTCCAGATCATGATGTTTTTATACAATACTATGTTTATCACCCCCATGAGATTTTTTTGTATGATTCCATGTTCCATTACCCATTCATAGTCAAATAAACATATCACATATATCACTTCACTCAAGGTTAATAATCAATAACATTCTTATGATTTTTTAAAATAGAAAAATTAATTAATTCACCAATTAATTAATGAAATTAAAAAAATATCATATTCCCATTATAATGAACTAGTCTTGACATACATTAGCATTACATAGCTTTTTCAGAATACAATAATAATTATATAAACAGATTCCCTTGGGCAATAATTGGTCTTGATCCTTTGAAACCTTGGATAGACAAACACAATTACAATAGCAAGCTAAATTACTCAAACAATTTTCATCATGACTAGTACCATTTTTATATACATCATACATAATACATAACTTCATGAAATGGTGATGTATAGATAAGAATGGGTGAGTTTAGATGGGCAGTTAGGGTTTACAAAGGTTTCATGTAAGCATAAACAAGAGCATAATGGTGTGAGAATGTGATCATAGAATTAAGAGATTATACTATATTTATCAATGATCACAAACATGAATAATGGAATTGAGATAAAATGATCATATTTCACAAATCACAAGGAAATAAATATCATCATCAATGAAATCATAACATAGGATTAACGTAGGTAATTGTGGCATGCATAAACATGTGATATCATTCCCTATTAGTCAAGATGCATTTCTAGATGTTATCAAGGATCATCATGGGAACTGAACCTAGTGGTGGGACACATCACCATCCCTATTTTAATTCCTTTACATGAAAGGGATTATGTTTCCCAATATCCCCATAGTGAATCGGGTTCCCCATGTTCCATATTCATGGTGACTACAATTGGTGGGCATGACACTACTACATCCCCTGTCAGATCTCATTCCCTGTAATGGATCAGGTTTCCCCATATACCAATAATAGATTGGGTTTTCCCATTTCCATCATCATGGTGACTACAAAAACTGGGTGGGACACACCACCATCCCTAGACATAGACATTTATATGTTAGGGATCGATTTTTCCCATCATTCTATAGTGGATCAAGCCCTTCAACTTGATTCCCATCATTATCTCATGAGATATATATCATTACCAAATACAATGGAGGGAGTTAATGGTCCCACCCATCTCACTAAAAATTTATTGATAAATTTTACACATGATAATAAGACATTCATCAAATCATTACCCATAAAAATTAATGGGTCTCATATACATCCTATCATAATCCCATGAAATGAAATAGAGGTCATAATCATGTAACCATATCAAAACATATGGAAACGATAGGTTTCATATTACTTTCATCAAAACCTTCTCATGATAATAATTTGTTTATACATGAATAAAAATTGATAGAGGACCAAGTTTCATAAACATATAACCGGTGAATGTGAATGGTTTTCATTGACATTATTTCTTCAAAACATAAACCATTCAAAGAAAGATTTTGAATGGAACCTTTGGATCATTTTCAATAATGGGAATTAATAACATCTATAGATTTCATATTAGAAAAAAAATAATTTTTAAATATATTTCAAAAATATTCTTTATGGGAAAATATAATTTATTCTATTAAAATGGTTTCTTGGAACAAAAAATCTTTATAAATCCTTTTTCATGGAAAACACCTTGAAAACATAGATATATGTCTTGAAATAATATTTATTAAAATAACATCAAATCTTATAAATTAATGTTGATTTTTTTTATTTTTTTCCCTTGATAACAAATAAAGGATGAATGATTGAATTTTGAAAACATTTCCCATAAAATATTATAATATAATATTTAAATCATTTTAAACCCACTTTTAATTGAAAACATGTTAGAAACATATAATATAATCTTGAAAAGTATTTGAAAACTGTTTTTTCGAAAACAAATTGAAAAAATATCAATAAAAAATGTTTTTTTCAAAACCATTGAAACGTAATGAATTTTTTAAAAACTTTTTGGATAAGATGGTTTTAAAAGAATGTAGATTTCTACCTAAGATAGCGGTAAATTCAGTATTTCTTAAAAAGGAATTATTAACAAACATATGTACTAAATGATGGAAACTTTTTACCAAAAAATGAATATATCATGAATAACCAGAGGATATGAAAATATATGTGGGTTTATGATATATGGATAATTATATTTCATTGAATAACCTATATTCACAAAAAACCTCGATATTTGATGATATTATTTCAATATAATCTTACAACTTAGTGACATTGAAGAAAACACCCTATTTATGAAAATGATGTAACATGAAACTTAAAATATAATAAAATTAAAAGGATTCTTGATATAAAATTTCAAAATATGTACATACACCTCATGGAAAAATGTAGGTGAATAACATGGAAAGTGTCTCAAAGTAGGAAAATTAAGACAAAAGTAATTTGACAATTTAGAATCTTTCGAAACATAAAACCCAAAAAATATTGTGAAATAATGGTTATGTGAATACCCATAAATTTAATTTTAATATTCATATATTAAATTCATCGTCACAATACACACCACATTGAATGATTTAGTGGTGATTAAATCACGTATCTCGTGGAAATAAAATGTGATAAGGAATTTCCTTACCTTGTTTCTTGAATCTCATCATACAATATCAAAAATTTGTATAATAAATTTAATTTTAATATAAATATAGTACATAATATTATTCTTATATGTAATACCATATATGGTTTTATTATTACTTTATATTACCTCGTGTTATCAATTTCATGTTTATGTTACACTTATAGTAATATTATTTTGGTTTTTCACTTGTGTCTAAATTTCCAATATAATTCATCCTAATACTTATATAATGATTCACAAAATGTAAATAATGAAATAAATATCATGAATATTAATTATATTTGTGATATAAAAATCTATTCAATATATAATTATAAAATGGAAGACATTGTTTATGAAGATGGTTGGATGTAGAAACGCATGAACGCTGATTCCATTTTGTTGAAGTATTGAATGATGGAAATTAAATAAAATCTATGGAAATTTATATATTTATATAATAAAAATAAATTATTATTATTATTTTACTTATATCATATAGTTTCACTAAACATATCGTAAATAAAATTCATGTACTGCGTGAACGAATAACATCACATTGAGGGAGTGGTAGTCCACACTTAAACAAAATAATCATATTTTCACAATATCAAATGATTAATGGTATCATATAAAAATTAAATACGAATAAATATATTATAAATATCTTATATAACATATATAAATATAGTTTCCATGATTATTTTCACCATGATTGGTGGTAATGGAAAAATAAACAACCATTGTTCTGTGTGGTGGTAGTTTTTGATACATGTAATCAATTGTCCCATTACCTATAATATTGAAGTTTGTGTAAGTTTAGGTTAAAAAATTAAGATAAAATAATCATGTTATATATATTATACACTATTTTTTATATAATCATTGAATGAGAAGGGTTTGTGGATAGTATAATTGAAATAAATAAAATCGTCTTAAGGGTGGGTGTTACCTCTTAATAGGGTGAGACCTTTTGGTTTTCACCAAAGGGATTAATTTGAAGTATTTGTGCAAGAAATTTATTGTTCAAGGAGGAAGGGAGGCTGTTTTTTATGTATTTTGGGAAGATCATTTCCTAACCTTTGTGGTTTGAGAGGTGTGAGGAAGTGGGAGAGTGATTGTGCTTTTATACTGGCAAGGGAGTGGCACTCTTGTAAATACCAAAAGGTATTCATTAATTGGAGGTATAATGTTCATAAGGATCCTAAAAATTGGAAAATAATTTATTAAAGGGGATTAATGGTCGATAGAAATTTAGACCACAAAAAAATATTCACAATTTAATAATTTTGTTCATTATCATCTATGATTCTCAAATTTTATGTTGTCGGTTTTTATTAAAGCATCTTGTTTTCTAACCTCTATAATTTATCCATTAATAATAAAATAAAGTGATAATTATTGGAAAATATACATCCACTTCATTATTCATATAGTATATAATATATAAGAGAAAAATTAATTGTTCTTTTGAAATTAATTTTTAAAAAAGATCATGTGATGCACAAAACAACTACTAAAAGTAGGACTGTGCTAAAAATCTTTTAACCACCTATGGGCCAATATTTTAATTATAGAAGATAAATTTTTCCATTAATATGCCTTATTTAATATTTATTATCAATTATGAGTCACTTTTAAAAATAGTTTATTATTATTAATTATTAATAATTTCATAAAATATCATTTATTTTAAAATATCATTAATACCTAACTAGATTTATTTATTTAATTATAATTTTATTAAATCAAAACAATATTTGAATTAAAATCTATTGAGTTTAAATATTTATTAAAAGATATATTAATCTAAAAATATTATATACAATAATTCAATTAATTTTACTCACTTTTAATATTTATTTTACCATTTCTTTTAATTAATTATTAACTAAATAATCAATGCATTGGCATTTCATATGCATTTGATGTATGTAAATCAAATTTAAAAATTTATGTTAAATTATTATGATAAAAATAACTCATTTATTGTCACGAACCAAATATGGTCGCCACTGAAAATTTCTCAAAAATTGGCTTGTGAAAAGGCCTGAAGGGCATTACTGATCCCCATGGGCTGGCCCAAGTTCCTGGGTATCATAAAATGAGAATTGGGAATGATTTACCTGAGTTTATAAACTTAAAACCACAAATGATTCCAATAAAAAAATCTGGATTTTTCAAACAAACCATATTTTACAAAAAATCAGAACTGAATTACACAGTTTAAAACAACTCACCATGACTATAACAAAAGTACAAAATCAAAAGTAAACAGCCTAATAACCCTCATGGAAAGGGGTACCACCCTCAACCCATCTCCAGAAGACATCACCACCATGGACCTGCTAGAAACCCGAACACTGGCACAAACAAAACGTACCCAACCTACGACAGAAAAAATAACCCAGTCTACTTACACCCAAGAGTTTAAGTATGGTGTGATACAATTACCCATCAGATACCATCACAATTAGATTCCATGTGATAAACATTCAAAGATGAAAAGCTTTCAATATTTCATAAACTTGAATTGCGAGATACAATTCCTAAAAAAGGAAACTAAAAAAATGAAAACTATTTTCAAGTGGGCTTCCATTAAGAATCAACAATTTTAAAAATAAGGCTAAAACTATTGAATTTTATATCCAACCATACCGTACTCCAATGGTAAGAACAAATTCACTAATGGGCACAAGTAATAGGAAATAACCCCTTGGAACTAGCTCATTGTGGCTCCCAGATACCTCATATCTTGGTGAGAGTAATCATCACAATGTCTATTCTCATGCTCGAGACACTAGTAGGGATAATACCCGTAACTTAGTGGTCCCCAATCATCATAATAATATTTTATTTATAATTGTAAGGGTCAATATTGCTACGGAGAAATGAGGCCAAAACCCACATATTCACTGGCATTCTAGTACATTTCCACCCACCTAGATACTCGGGTTTTCCCCTTGTGCTCAGACAAGTTCAAAAAGTCATGAAATATACTGTTCACAAGAAAATATCATTTTCACATCACAAATTCACCAAACAGACCATATGTATACCACACAAGTCACAAAATCCACTTTTTAATTCAAATTCCTTTTGAAATAATTCCCACACCAAAAATAGCCCACAACACTTTTCACATTTCCTTAACACTTCCACAAATACATTAAAAAAAATTATAAAAATTTCCAAGACATTATAACTCACATAACAGCACACTCAAATATCAAATAATACATTTTCATCAATAAAATTCATTTGGCACAACACACTGACACAAAACAGCCCACAACCATGTTTTGCAGCAATCCTTCCTTTTGCTAAATCATTTTAGCACTTTATAAAACATTCAAAAAAAATATTTGAAATAATAAATTACCACCTAACCTTTCAAAATCACATATTAGGTCGAAAAACCCCCAAAATAGTACATATACACCTTTACCCACTTTTTAACCAAACAAAACAGTCGCAATTTCATAAAACAATCTCAAGGGATGTAATTATGTCTTGCACACAAAACCCATTCCAAAACCCCCATTTAAGACTAAAACCATAACAATTCCTATCCAAAACATAATTTTCTGTCCTGGATACATTTACAAAACTACATTCAAGTGTTATAAAATCACCTTGAATAATACTGCAAAAGATCAAATGAAAAGGCACATTTTCATAAAATGATCTCAAGACGTTTAACAATGATTTACATATAAAAACTGTTCAAAAAACATATTTTTTGGCACACATGACACCAATATATTACCAAAACAGAATTGGCAGGCAAAAGACTATTTAAAAAACCAATTCCAAAAGTTATAAAATACACTCATATAATACCCCTTGAGTTACACATGAAAACAACCAATTTCATGTTAAAATGAAACTATAAAATTAAAACCTTAACCAAATCAATCATAAACAGTTTCCACACCACACCAAACATATTAGTAATATGAAAATTTATTAAATATAGCATGCTAAGAGATCAATAATTTTTTACACATGGAACCAACAACCTTTTATGTCGAAACCCAAAAAACATGGTGCGAAACATCAACCACATCACCGCCGCACCTCAAGGATGTGAAATCCAACATAAAACACAAGATTTCACCCAAAAGAAATGAAATAAAAACCCAGGATCGAACCCTAACTTATGTACATTAAAAACCTAAAAGATAAGGTAAGAAACCCTAATCATATTCAATGTAACCCTTATCAAAATGACAGAAGAATGAAAGAGGCCATCTTACTAGATGGAACTTTTATAAATCGCCACAAATATACCAGTATCTGAATTTTCAAACTCGAAAAAATTCAATGGTGGTTATAACAAGTATTAGGAGATCATGTATTTATTTTAATGGGGAAAAAAGAGTGAGATATGAAGGATTTATGAAGGAAAAAATTACCTTTATAAATCAGCACGAATTGAAGAAGCATAATAATTTTCTACTTGTCATACAAAGAAAATTAGCTCCAAAGAGAGGGAGAAGATATTGGGGGAGAGCCAAGGTTTTGTGGGCATGGGTTAAAGGTGGAATCATAGATAAATAGTTTAAATTGGATCAGATATTAAATAATTAAAAATTATTTTTATCGTAGGAAATGGGCCTTCGGGAAGGCCCAATCCCTTAAATAAAAACTCGAATACACCATGATTATGGATTCCTAAATGGTCCAAATTTGTATGGTGGTGTTGATAAGCCAAGGGATTCCTTCTATGAATTTTAATGGATGAAAAATTTGGAAAAATGAAGGAGTTATAAAGGAATCAGAATTTATTTTTAAATATGGAATTGGGCTCACGGTTTGGCCCAAATCATGAAAACTCACCCATTCTTCCAAAAAATGCATGGAAATCCCCCAAACAAAGATATAATGGAAATTAAATTTAAAATAACTTTAAAATAAGTTATTTAGGTGACAATTCTCCCAACCATGAAAACTTTATACCCCGGAAAGTCACATTAAGGCCAAAGCAACAACCAAACCCAATTGAGAAACCAAGAGGTACTCCCTTTCAAGGTTTCACCCCCAAAGGCCAAAACACCTCCACTGATCAATTAAGTAGGGAATACCCTCAAAAACCAACCATACACCACTTTCCTAACAAAATAAATCACATTCATTCATTATCCCAAAAGAAAAATCCTCAAACACAATCTGGACAAGACTCAATGAATTTACCCAAATAAACAACAACATCGAACAAGCTTACACTTACCTTGCTATAACTAAAGAATTAGGCACTCTCCAATCTCAACGTTTACCCAAGGAAGATGAAGATAGATAGATAACTCCGAACGAGGCTACCTTTTACTAATCCAAGGCCATGGATAAAACTGAGTTACTGGTATGGGGGAACAAAAATATGCTCCCCAACATAAGAGACAACCTATATTTTTCCAGAGACAGAATCTGGAAACTAACAGGGGGAGGCCTTAATGGAATCCCAGGTAAAAAGGGTATACTTCCATAAGATCATTACAAAAGAACTTATATAAGACTCATGGTGGATCTCCCCACCATAATAACCAACCATCTTAATCGACCAGCATGGACCGGTATAGAAATTCCCCAAAATTTAAAGAGTTTGGATGACCACAAGGTTAGTCTGCACGGTTTTGGAAACTATGCACTAACCTTGGGGATCCTTCTATCTACATGTTTTTTAGGTGCATGGTCACTACTAATCATGCTCAAACTATGCACTCAACTTGTCTACCAAAACATCAAACCTTTCTCCAAAGGCCCAATTAAAACCAAAGGGGGGAATAACATTGGGTGATGACATGGGTACAAGGCCCTCCACCTATTTCCACCGAACAGTCATGAAAGAAGAGAGATTATGAATCCATAGGTATAAAATCTTCCATTATTTCATACTGAGGATATGACATTGTACAAGTGTTTAAACAACCCTAGGTTTTACCATGACTATGAGTCAGCTTCACTCTGAGACCTATGGCTAGATCACAAATGATTGAAGCGTCTTAGACCTCACAGTTAGGCTTTTGAAACACCCTGAACGAGAATTAATCCTTCGGTATAACAAACAACTACATCACAATTCCTGAAAAGTTTTTTAAAGACATAAAACATTCCAAACTCACTTTACCTTAACCTGATATTTTACTAAAATAAGGGATTAAATGATACACACACATCACAACTTATCTGTTCGGGTGATAAACTATAGAATTAAAGGACACATATACTCACCTTCCTCTAAAATGGAATATTTTTATGATTTTTCAAAGGATAAACTCTCCGAAAATAACAGAGACTCTCAGATGATGGAATGACATTCACCTTTATGGTCAATCGAGCACATGACATCAGAAAACATCCCTAAACATTACCAATGTGACTGAAATAAACAATGCATGGAGAGGGACGAACCGTATACAACATCCCCAAACAACTAACAATTCTAGAAAGTGTCCACAATATCCAATAATGACCATATTTCCCAAAATTGTGGTTTAACATGAACTCAAGCTCCAAAGAAACTGTGAATAACCCAAAGGCCCTCTTAGACACCATCGAGACACTCATCCGCACTAAGAACCCTATACCACTTCCACCTTTGTTAAATTTGGAAACTTAAGAAAATATAGCCTCTTTCAACCATCCATGAGAACTCTACCACTACAAGAGGATCAAAAAATAAAATAATGGAATGGGTCTGGATTTAATCAATAAATATCGATAATATATTCATTATATTGATAAAATTAAGGATTTTCCAATGGAGAAACAATCCAGGTTTAACTTCAGTTATGCATTAACCCTTAATGGGGGTGTACCTTATCTAACGAGAGAACCCAATGACCCAACCAAGCTGGTACATTTGTCAAAACATGCCACAAAACTGATCCAAACACATGAATGGAACCCCTATAAAGGTTTCCCAAAACATATCTTAGAGGAGACTACTAACCAGTCCTTCTACCCAGCTTACAGACTAAACAGAAACCCAAAAGACAGTTCAAATAAGAGGGGATCATAGACTTAAAATATCCCACAACACAAAAATTTCCCAAAAACATATCATATAAACAATCCCAAAAAATTCATCAAGACATTATGATTTTCATTAAAAACATTTCTTTGAAAAAAAATGGTTCAGCGGTTAGCATACCAACCAATGGTACCCCATGGGCCTTACACATGCATGTTTCTATGCCACACCGGGAACCCTCCTGATATCCGTCCTGACATTCATCCATTCATTCCATCAACCATCCATCTTCTCGTATAACCCCATGAATGTGGTTTCTCACAGAAATAACAAAGGTAAAAAAAATTCTTTCCACTTTTCAAAACCAATACGGTCAACCAACACATCCTTTTTCTCAAAAACATTAACCATGAGATCAAAATCCAAATTAAAATCGTACAAAACTTTTCATATTGATACAAAAATTTAGAAAATAACTCACTTCCATTATATTCAAATCAATTTCAAATCATATCTTCCCATTGAAACACCCTTTTATTGTTTAGAAAAATCTATTAGATACACTTTTCAAAACCAACTTCAACATATTTCCTGCTATTAAAAGAGGTGTATGAACACCATTTTATATTTCAAAAAAATTCTAAAAATTCAGTTCCACCATTTCATAAATCAAAACATTCCCTCTTTATTTGAAAATCACTTCACAAAATCTGTATGCTTCTTAAAACCAAGTCACTTTAAAACTAATGTGCCACGATTTCAAAACTAAAGCACAAAACAATTCAAGAGGGAAACTAGTTTTAGTGGGTGAATTGATAATATGGTTGTCCACCATATTTCAATCACTTCACCATCACATAGAGTTTTCTAGGGGATATCCTTGGCTCCACATGGCTTTCTAGGCCATGTGAGCTCACTGAGACCATTAACCCAACTCTCTTTTCATTTCCCGTAATCAACATCAAACCAAGAAACCAAAGGACTTAGATAAATCTCAACATCTCCGGGAAACGTGAAACCCATTGGGATGTGCGGTGATCAGGAACAATACCCATAACTATAATACCAATTCCTGACAATACTAACTCTAGACTATACCGACTCTTCCCCAAATAACATGACCCAAAGAATTAACCTGAACCTCCTCTGATACGATTTTACCATGAACCGAATCTGGTCTCCCATGAAACCGACGCCAAAATAGGCCTATGACAAGGCCTCAGGGGAATTCCTGATCCCCACAGGCTGGCACAAGAACTTGGGTATCATAAATTGAGAATTGGGAATTATTTACCCGAGTTTATAAACATAAAACAACAAATGAATCCAATAAAACAATTCTGGATTTCTCATACCAAATAATATTTTATAAAATTTCAGAACTCAATGACATAGTATAAAAGAACTCACCAAGACTATAAAAAACGTACACAACAAAAAGGAAACATCCCAATAACCCTCATGGCAAGGGGCACCACCCTTAATCCATCTCCACAAGACTTCACCGCCAAGGACATGCTTGAAACCCGAACCACTACCACTAAAAAATGTACCCAACCTGCAACAGAAAAAATAACCAAGTCTACTTACACCAAATACTGTCATTAGGGTGTGAGAAAATTCCAATTAGGATTCCACCACTAATAGATTACTTGTGATAAACATTCAAACCCGAAATGCTTGCAAGTTTTCATAAACAGGAAATGCTATTTTCAATTTCTAAAGGATGCAACTAGAAAATTTAAAACACATTTCAAGTTGGCTATCATTAAGAATAAAAACATTTAAAAATAAGGTCAACACTACTGAACTTTCTATTCATCGATACCGTATGCTGATGGTAAGAACAAAGTCACTAATGAGCACAAGCAATAGAAAATAACCCTTAGGCACTAGCACATTGTGGGTTATAGGTACCTCGTTTTCGGTGAGAGTAACAATCACAATTTTTGTTTTTGTGAATGAGACACTAGTAGGGACCATACCCATAACCTAGTGGTCTCCAGTCATCATAATAATAGATTAGTTAGAGTTTTAAGTGTCTATCTTGTTATGTGAAACTGAGGCCAAACCCCACATATTCACTAGCATTCTAGTTCACGTCCACCCAACAAGATACCTATGTTTTCTCTTTGTGATCAAACGAGTTAAAAAAGTAAAGAAATATAAATTTCATATGAATATATCATTTTCAAATAACAAATTCACCAAACTGACCACATTTATACCACACAAGCCACAAAATCAACCTTTTCATTCAAATGCATTTTGAAATCATACCCACACCAAAAATAGCCCACAACACTTTTCACATTTCATTAACACTTCCCAAATACCTTTAAACATTTTTTATAAACCATTATATGATATTATAACTCACATAATATCCCAATAAAATATCATATAATACCTCTTTCATCAACAACATTCATTATGAAAAACACACTCACACAAAATAACCCACAACTAGCTTTTACAGCTCTCTTTCCGTTTGCTAAAACATTTCAGCACATTATAAATCATTAGATAAAATTTTACATCTTATATAACAACATAACCTTTAATAAACCCATATTAGTTGAACACACCCCCAAAAAATTGTATACACACTCTTTTTCCCAATTTATTTAACCAAAAAAAATTCACAATTTTTGTAAAACAAGCTCAAGGGTTGTAAATATGTCTTGCACAGAAAACCCATTTCAAACAAACCATATAAGACAAAAACCATACAAATTCCTATCTTAAATATAATATTCATCCCTAGATACATTTATAAAAACACATTCATGTGTTATAAAATCACTTGGAAAAATACCACAATAGATACAAATGAAAAGACATATTTTCATAAAATGCTCTTAAGAAGTTACAATGTTTTACTCGTCAATCCTATTCAAAAACATTATTTTTTAGCCCAAATAAAACCATTAAATTACCAAAATAGAATTTCTAGGCCAAACAAGATTTAGTAAACCAATTCAATATGTTATAAAATACACCCAAATAATACACCATGAGTTACACATGAAAACACCCAGTTTCAAGTTAAAAAGAAACGATAAAATTAAACACTTAACCAAATCAATCATAAACAGTTTTTGCACCACACCCAACATAAGAGGAATATGAAAAATTATTAAATAGAGCATTCTAACTCATAAATATTTGTTTATACATGGGACCACCAACCTTTTATATCGAAACCCCCAAATCATGGAGTGAAACATCAATTGCACCACCGCTGCACCTCAAGGTAGTGAAATCTAACCTAAAACCACAAGATTTCACCCAATTGTCAAGAAATCCCACCCTAGGTCCAAACCCTAACTTCTGGACATTAGGAACCTTAGGTTTTTTGGGAAGAAACCCAAATCAAATTCAATGTAAGCCTATGAATATTTAATGAATAATTAAGGAAACCCTCTTACTTGATGGATCTTGTAGAAATAGCCTGAAATATACCTATATCTGAATTTTAAAATAGGACAAAATTCCATTGGGGTTCTAACAAGGACAATTTGATCATATAAGAATTTGAATTGGTAAAAAAGTGTGAGAGATGAAGGAGTTATGAAGGAAAAAAATTACCATTATGAATCTGTTCGAATTGAGGATGCTAAAAAATATTCTACTTGTTCCATGAAGAAAATGAGCTCCAAATATGGGTAGAAGAGATTGGTGGAGCGCCTAGGTTCAGTGGGCTCAGGGTAGAGGTATTATCTTCGAAAAAATTGTTAAAATTGAATGACATATTAAATAATTAAAAAATGTTTTGAATGTAGGAAATGCACCTTCGGGCATGGAAAATCTCTTAAATAAATACTCAAGTACACCATGATTATTATTCATAAATGGTCCAAATTAATATGGTGGTGTTTATAGGTCAGGTTATGCCATGTAGGAATTTTAATGGATGAAAAATGTGGGAAAACGATGTAGTTATAAAGGAAACAAAATTTATTTTTAAATCTGGAATTGGGCTCATAGTTTGGCCAAATCATGAATACTCACCCAGTC
Organism: Viscum album; assembly: GCA_963277665.1. Classification (NCBI taxonomy): domain Eukaryota; kingdom Viridiplantae; phylum Streptophyta; class Magnoliopsida; order Santalales; family Viscaceae; genus Viscum; species Viscum album. Next base: position 5,480,113 of record CAUJRU010000001.1, read on the forward strand.
CACCAAAAATGAATGGAAAACCCCCAAAACAAAGAAAAAATGGAAATTAAATTAAAAATAACTTTTAAATATGTTATTTATGTGAAATTTAAAATCTAAAAATATATATATATTTGAAAATGTGGTTTTTATTACATGTCACATTGTTTTAAAATTGTTAAAGGTAAGGGAAGTTCCCATTTTTCAGTTTTCCTTACATAAGAATTTATATACGGAAGATTCATTTAATAATATCCCCATAACCATATATTTAGAACCAACATGGCATATGGGAGGGTAAATTTTATCAAATTTTCTTTATTCAAGGTTATGTGTCATTTTTTCCTTATTATTAGTTTTTAGTTCGTTATTAAGCATAATTTTACCTAAATCACTGTAAATAATTATAATCACTATAAAAAATAATTTTTTTTGAAGCTAATAAGTTCATATAATTATATAAACTATATTATGAACATCACATCCTTGTATTTAGTTTTTTCAAAATTCAAATCACAAATTTATGAAAATTAAGTTTAATGCTAATCCCACATATGTGGCGAGAAAGAGGGTGTTTAAGGTAAAACATTGCAAATTTCAACAAGTGTTTATAAATTATTTCAATATAAAGATGATTCAAATGACATAAACAAGATTAATGTATGTATAATTGATCTATTTTGATATTATAAACAAATTTAATGTATAATTTAACATTCTTGATTTTTTAATCTAATAAATTTAAATTCAAAAATTATATTTATTTTTTAAAATAAAAATCATTAATGTTACTAAATTTTATTTTAAAAATATTTTTGTCAATAAAAGCCTATAAAAATCAGTTTTATGTGTACCTCTATCTAATCTATGTGTTGTGTGCATACCATGATTAAAATTGTGGTGCGTATAATGAATGGAAATCTAAATTTATTGATTCATGTAAATAAATATAAATAATATTCAATTAATTTTATAAAAAATCAGAAAATGATGGAGTGTTACGTTCTACCCCACTTAAAATGAATTTATCCCTTTAAATTGGGTTGGATTATCAATGGTTTACTACTTTCTATGACCCATTAATGGAAACCGACAACATAAAAATGAAGACTAATTTTCATAAAAAAAATTTATTGAACCATAATGGTTACCCAGAGTAACACATAGCTTGGTTTTCATGTAGGAGAACATATGAGTCATGTGAAAAGATGGACATATAATAATAATATAACTATCATGTTATGGAAGAGAGTAATAGAGAACATGGTCGGGAGGATGTTAATAATAAAAAATATGTAAATCAATGATTATCTAAGGGAACATTCGAATCAAATAAAAATAAGGTACAAGAATTCCCATTTTGGATTCACGATCCTTTCTATAACATCCCTGAATTGGAATCCACTAAACCGGTGCTCCAAGCTGGGTGGTTACATAACCTTAAGCGCGCCTCCCCATACGCCAAAGGATGCCGTCTAGCAGCGGGGAACTATGTAGACATGTGGGGAGACTATACCCCCTTTTTATCAGAGTAAGCCACAACATAAACAAACCAAATAACATAAAAAATAAAAAAAATAAACAATAACCATGTATATCAACCATTTCCAAACAGTAAATATACCATGTCAAAGTACAAGTGAAAAAGTGGAGAAAACCAAAAAATAAAGACAATGGCCAAAATACGTGAAATAGTCCGACTCCAAGTCTGGATCCACCACCAAGTGCTACCCTTGTCCAATAACTATCTATCAAGGACAATTTCCCACCTGCTAACATGCAAACATGAAGTCTTCTCAGGTACCCAACGGTGGCCCGAGCAGGGTGTGATTACAACTCAGTAGGCCACCACCAACGATGTCTACAAAATATCCAATATAAATAGGTAGTGCATTCAAAAGGAAAAATTAATGATAATTTCCAAGTAATTAATTAAGGTGCCACTAACCAGTTCAGAACCAAAGCCATTGCCAATTCCAATACCATTCATTTGTTACCAATTACCATCACTTACCATTTCCACACAATTCCATGGGTTAATCACATACATTATGTTACATGGGTCTAAGGCCAAAAACCAAAAGCAAGATGGTAAACACATAGTTATCCTCTCTCACTAGGACTAACCCCTCATAGAAACCATATCCTCACCTCAAACCCTCATTCCGGGTGAATGCAACTGTAAGGATAATAGACCCTCAGTCCCCTTTCCTAACCCATGCATTTAGGGTGGAGTTTAGAACCTCAGTCATCACTCGACCTATTTGCATTGATCCTCATGTCATACCCCACACCACGAAGCCATGTGTACATTCTTATATATAAGTAACCATCAACCAACCATACCATTTCCCATTGGGAAGACCATTCACAACAACCAACACGAAAATTCACATCATACCTTAACCCACTAACACATTACCATTTCACATCATTTAACCATTCACCCAATTCCCATGTGTTATGCCTATCTCACTAATAATTCCATACAAGACCCATAATATATCCCATTATGGTCTTTAATCAATTTACACATTAACCCCTTTAACTTTTTCATCATTTCCATGAATCAACCATTCATTCCATTTCAAATTACCCTTTGTTTATTACCAGGTCAAGGTGCATCACCTAACTTTTATTCCACGTTCAACCAATCATGCCAACATATTCATCAAGGGCTCTACCATTTACCTCAATAAGATCACTTGTTAAATAACAATCCCTAAACCCAGGGAAAGCCTGCACATCCCATGGATTGCCCTAATTTAGGTCAAGTCAATAGCAACTCATCCCACGGGGATCGGGAGGGTTCCCATTTTCTATTTTAAACACCATTCTTCTCAAACATGACAAGGCTATCAAAAAATAACCAAGGAAAAGCAAGAACACATTTTAACATGCACAAAAACCCTAAATAACCATGGGATATAACTTGTAGACCACCTACCTCGAATCCACGGTTGAATGCACCCTCAATAGAGTCCTTAGACCTCTATCCGACCAACCCTTGGAGATTCAACCTAGAACTCACCCAAATGATAGGGTTTTAGGCATTCGTAACACGAGGGAAAGAAGTCACAAACCCTAAAACAAGAAAAGAACTAAGGATGGGATTAGTCGTACACGAAGCTTCAATCCGCAACCAATAGCACCAAAAACTCCTTTGAATCAAAGGAGATTGATCTCTTGGAGCCCTTATGTGTTTTGGTTCATTCTGAGGGAGAAGGAAGAGGAATGGGAGGAGAATCCCAAGTTGGGATCTTAAAGCCCAGAGTGGAATTTTTTGTAATTTTTCCCAACATTAAGTGGTCGCACTGTTTAGCCACACAGTTTAGAAAACCATGTGCAAACCGTGCACATGCCACTTCCTATAGGGGGAGGAGCCACACGGTTTAGCCGCACGGTTTGGCAAACCGTGTGCAAACCGTGTGCTCGCTTCTGTCCAGAGGAGGGAGGGTCACACGACTTAGCCTGGGTAGGCCACATGGTTTGGCTGACCATGCGCAGGTCGTGCACCTTGGTCTGTCATGCCCAGACTTCTCTTTTCCCGTGCCCTGATCCCCCAGAACACCCCCAAGGCCTCTCACACTTTCAAGAAAACTTTTAAAGTCGTAAAATCAAAGGTTTCAACCCAAAACACAACAAAACATACCTTCTCCTAATCCAGGATCTTACAACCTCCCCACCTTATAACCGCTCATCCTCAAGTCGAGCATCCAAGCCTCATTGCTCCACTGAAGAGAAGATTTTGGGCCACTGAGCCCGCATATCCGATTCCTGCTCACAAGTTTCATCCTGAACATTCCCATGCTGCCATTGTACTCGTACTAATGGCACAACCTTTCCTCATAAGTCCTTTTCACTACGATCCACCACATGAACCGGATGCTCCTCAAAGAACGCATCAGCCTCAAGCACCACATCCTCAACATTAATGAAACGATGTGGGTTAGGGTGATACCGTCGAAGCTGAGACACATGAAACATATCATACACCCCACCATAACGTTGTGGAAGAGCCAATCAGTATGCCACTAGTCTGATCCTCTCGACTACCTCAAATGGTCCCAAATACCTGGGTGCCAACTTACCATGATTCCAAATCCGTCGGTGACCCATCCTTGGAGACACCTGAATGAACACTTTATCACCCACCCCAAACTCAAGGGGTCTACTCCTCTAATCTACATACAACATCTGCCTACTCTGAGCAGTAGACATTCACTTCCTGATCGACTGAACTCTCTCTGAAGTCTCTGGCATGAGACTAGGCCCCAACAACTCAGATTCACCAATCTCTAGCCAACACAACAATGATCTACATGGTCTCCCATAAAGAGCATCAAATGGTGCCATCTGAATTGTATCATGAAAACAATTTTTTTAGGAAAACTCAACCAACGATAGGTGCCTCTTCCAAGAACCACCAAGGTCCAAGACACAAGCTCTCAACATGTCTTCCAACACTTGGATCGTATGCTCCAACTACCCATCCGTCTGTGGTTGGAAAGCCGTACTCAAAAACACATGTGTACCAAGCACCTTCTGCAACCCTTGCCAGAAACGCGACATGAAACGCGGATCTCGGCCCGAAACTGTGGTCCGTGGAACACCATGTAACTGCACTATTTCATGAACATACAGCTCACCCAATAGGTCGACTGTATAGGCCTCCTACATCAGTAATAAATGAGCCACTTTTGTTAACCAATCCAAAACTACCCAGATTTCAATATTCTACTGTGGAGTCCTTGGAAGACCCACGACCAAATCCATTATTACATCATCCCACTTCCTTTCTGGAATGGGCAATGGATTCTACCAACCATCCCAGTGTTGATGCTCAGCCTTCACCTGTTGACAGGTAAGACACCAGGCCAGAAAGCCCGCAACATCCTTCTTCATTCTTGGCCAACAGAACTACCATCGGAGATCACGGTACAACTTGATCAAACCAAGATGCACTACCCACATCGATGCATGTTACTCGCACATCAACTCTTCTTTCACACACACTGGAACAACCACACGATCACGAACACAAACAACACCATCCGCACGGATGGCCCAGCTAGAAGGTAGCTCCCCATCTTTAAGCTTTTCCTTCATGCTCTAACACTCAAGAACATCATGATGACTATCCTTAACTCGACTCAAGATCATCTACTCCATCTTTAAGGAATCAAGGGTGACCTGACCATTCTCCCCCTACACCCCAAGGTGCATCTCTGCAAACAAATCCATCACCGTCCACTCGGTGCTGGACTCCAGAACTTCCTGATTCAGAACCTTCCTACTAAGAGCAACAGCAACGATGTTTTCCTTTCCTGGTCTATACGCCAACTCAAAGTCAAAAGACTGGAGATATTCAACCCATCGTAGCTGCCGATGATTCCGATCCCACTGTTAGAAGATGTACATCAAAATTTTATGGTCAGTAAACATGATGAACCACTCCGCCAAAGAATAGTGCATCCAACACTTCAAGGCGTACACTACTGCAGCCAGCTCAAGATCATGAGTGGGATTGTATCGCTAATGTGGTCTCATCTGCCTCGACCCATAAGCCAAAATTTGCTAATCCTACATCAACAGAGCCCCAAGACCGACTCTGAACGCATCAAAAAACATGAAGTACTTATTACCCGGCTCAGGTATGACCAGGATAAGTGGGGTCGTCAACCGCCTCTTTAACTCTTGGAAGGAATTATCACAAGACTCAGACCATTAGAACCTTATTCCTTTCTTGTTCAACCCTGAATGTTGTGCTGCCAAATGAGAGAAATCCTAAATGAACCTTCGGTAATACACGACCTAACCCAGAAAACTCCAAACATCAGAAACGCTTTTGGGCTGCTCCCAAGGTACAAATGCCTACACCTTCATTGGATCCACTGACACACCTGCCTCTGAGATGATGTGACCCAGAAAATGCACCTCACATATCCATAATTGACACTTTGATTGCTTAGAGTATATCTGATTCTCTCTTAGCATACCCAAGACGATGTCAAGATGTTGGGCATTATCGTCTTGAGTTTTGGAGTACACTAAGATATCGTCAAAAAAGACAACCACAAACAGATCATGATAGGGATGAAAGATCTGGTTCATCAATGCCATAAACACAGCAGATGCATTGGTCAGGACAAAAGGCATTACCACAAACTCAAATAACCCATACTGACTATGGGAAACTGTCTGTGGTACGTCGGAAGAACGCACCCTAAACTGGTGATAACCTGACCTCATATCAATCTTAGAAAACACTGACGCACCCGTCAACTGATCAAACAAGTCGTCAAATCTAGGAATAGGGTACTGTATTTTCACTATCATCTGATTCAACTTCTGGTAGTCAACACACAACCTTAACGACCCATCAGCCTTCATAGAAAAAATCATGGGAGATCCCCACGGAGACATACTAGGATGAGTAAACCCCTTACGCTCCGACTCATCAAGTTGTACCTTTAGTTCCTGGTGTTCTGCCGGTACCATTCAGTATGGAGAAATAGAAACTGGCTCCACTCCCGGTAGCAGCTCGATCGTGAACTCAACATCCCTCTCGGGTTGTATCCCTGAGAAATCCTTAGGGAACACATCTTGAAACCAATCCACCACTAGAGGGAAAAACAATATGTTCCCCTATTTCATCATCACCAAGCATGAGACATGCCACTTGTGTCGTGTGTTCACTTATCTGTTGACCCAACGGTCGTACACGACCTACTCGAACATCCCACTCACCACGGTGGACATTAGCGTCACCTTCAAGTGACATGAACGACTCTCTGCGATGATAACAGTCGATGTGTGCTCGATACAGCACCAACCAATCCATTCCCAATATTAGATCGAACCTAGAAATCTTGAGGACGAACAAGTCCCACAGTAAACGATACCCAACAACTTCCGAGGAACATCCCTTGCACTGCCTGGTATCTTCTCCTCGCACCCCTAACGGAGTGTCAATTGAGATCACCCCACACACCCCCTCCACAGGTAAACCAATCACTACCACAAGTTGTGCAGAGATAAAATAGTGTGTGGCACCTGTGTCAAACAATGCACTAGAAAAAGTAGAGGCTACAAGGATCGTACATCGAATAGTAAACGGTTAAGTCTCACCATCCCCAGGCGCGAACTGAACTGCCTAAAGCTGACCTGCCCCCCTGCCCTGTGCTCTAGCCTGAACTCCCTGCGTTGCACTGCCTTGCTGGCGTGGGCAATCTTGCCCTGGAGTTCCACGTCAACTGCCCCTACCAGTATGGCTAGTGGAGCTCCAACTCCCTATCTAATATAGAACAACTGATTCCCTTTAAGTATCTTGTACCTGCCTTCCACCATCATGCTCACCCGCCTGCTGAGGATTCATGTAGAACCTCTGCATATGCCCCATTGTGCCGCACAAACGACACTCAACTAGAGGTCGAGGTCACTGACCACGCATATGCCCCGGCCTACCACAGTGATAGCAGAACACCTGATTTCCACTATGAGACGATGACCCTTTCTTCCAGCCACATTGCACACTTCCGCCATTATGTTATCTCTTATGGAGTTTCTTCCGACCCTTGGTAGTTGCACCATTATTCTGCCCCACTCGCACCACAAGCCCACTACCCGATGCTACCTTCAGGTTTCCTTCCGAGATCAAGGCCCGATCTACTACATCTGCGATCCTCTTCAAGTGGGAGAAATTTACTTGAGACATGATCTCATGTCTCTGCCCTTCTAGGAAACGTCTTGCTACCGCTGCCTCATCCCCTGCTAAGACTGGGACAAAGCATCTCAAATCAGTGAAGCGACTAAAATATTCCATCACCGACAACGATCCCTGAGTTAGGCTCATAAACTCTACAGTCTGCTCCTACCTCAATGTCTCTGAGTAGAAATGTTGCAGAATCTTTTCCTAAAAAACCTTCTACGACATTCCCTCAGCCTGCTCGATTTGAGACAGAATGTCCCACCAACGCATATCCTGGCCCTGCAACATATAAGCGGCCAACATCACTCGCTATTCAACCAGAGTCTCTAGATGATCCAGTATCATCTGGACGGACTCTAACCAGAACTCTGCTACCTCTGGCCCACCCTCTCTAGTGAAAGGTGTATTGTGCTGTAGCTGGAATTTTTCTGGTTAGCTCAAACATACTCAGTAAAACCTGCCCTGGGTCCCGATCCATCATCTGTATAAGGTGAGCCAAGTTCTCTTGGAACTTGTCATCTATAGCTTCATTGATTAACACATTTTCTTGCTCCTCTACTAGAGGAGTGTTCTCAGCAATATCCTCCTATTGTCCATGGGGAATCGACGTCATGGTGGCATTTCTCTACAATGCCAAGCATGTGATTTTAGAACGCATACCACAAAACATTCACAATTTTGACAAAATATCTTTACTAGCTACAACAACCCACTATTCATACATTATCTCAGCAACATTTTCCAATTTGTGTCAACCCTATTACTCCATTAAACATCATTTACCCACTTGTTATATTTTATTCTTCCCATCATTTCTTGGTTTCCTGAAATCCATGATGCACCCTATTTTATAGCCTCGCACACCCATCCCGTGTGTGTGCCTAATACAATGCATGTCACATATCTCCCTAGGTTCCTACAATGTTGAATGCATGCAAATCATTGTGCCATTAAGGCCAAGAGAAAAATATAATAAAATAGTCACATCAAACCACATGTGAATCACCCAACGGTGAAATATCATCAACCATAACATCACACAACCAAGAAAATCATTTCCCACCAATGGTGACTTGGGTTTCCCCCATACCATGGTTAGCTACTCCAAAGCACGATCTCATTACCAAGGCCTGACACATCCTAACCCTTGGCTACCAATACTAAATAACAAGAACTCAGAGAAGGAGAAGAATGACCTCCTCTGATACCACTTTGTAACATCCCTGACTCGTAAGCCACTAATCCGGTGCTCCGAGCCAGGTGGTTACATAACATTTAGCGCGCCTCCTCGTACACCAAAGGCTACTGACTAGTATCAGGGGGTCTATGTAGTCATGTGGAGAGACTATACCCCCTTTTTATCAAAGTAAGACACAACAGAATTGAACCAAATAGCAGAAACAATAACCAATAATCAAGAACCATGTATATAAACCATTTCCAAACAATAAATAAACCATGTCATTCTACAAGTGAAAAAGTGGACAAAACCCCAAAATAAAGACAATGAAAAAAATCCCCAAAATGGTCCGACTCCATGACTGGATCCTCCACCATGTGCTACCCATGTCCACTCACTATCTTGCAAAGACCTTTTCCCTTCTCCTGACCTGCAAACATGAAGTCTGCTTGGGTAACCAATGGCTACCTGAGTAGGGTGTGAGTACAACGTAGTAGGCCACCACCAACAGTGTCTACAAAATATCCAGTATAAAAAGTTAGTTCATGCAAAAGGAAAAAAGAATGATAATTTCCACTTAATTAATTAAGGTTCCACTAACCAGTTCAGAAACAAATCCATTTCCAATTCCATTATAATTCATTTATTACCGATTACCATCACATACCATTTCCACACAATTCCATGGGTTAATCACATACATTATGTTAAATGGTTCTATGGACGACAACATCATCCGAGAGGGTAAACATGTTGTTATCACATCTCACTAGGACTAACCCCTCATATCAACCATATCCTCACCTCGAAGCCTCAGTCCGGGTGGATGCAACTGTTGGGGAATAGACCCTCAGTCGCCTTTCCTAACCTATGCATTTAGGGTGTAGTTTAGAGCCTCAGTCTTCACTCGACCCAGGGGCATAGATCCTCATGTCAGACCCCACTCTAAGAAGGCATGTTCACATGCTTATATATAAGTAACCATCAACCAACCATACCATTTCCCCTTGGGCAAACCATTCACAACAACCCACGTGAAAGTTCACATCATGCCTTAACCCATTAACACATTACCATTTCACATCATTTAACCATTCACCCAATTCCCATGTGTTATGACAATCTCACTAAGCATTCTATCTTAGACCCATAATCTTTCCCATTATGTCCTTTAATCAATTTACACATTAACCCTTTTAACTCATTCATCATTTCCATGGATCAACCATTAATTACATTTCAAATAACCATTTGGTTATTACCATGTCTAGGTGCATCACCTAACTTCTACTCCATGTTCAACCAATCATACCAACATATTCATCAAGTTTTCTACCATTTATCTCAAAAAGATCACTTGTTTAATAACAATCCCAAAACCCGGGGAAAGCCGGCACATCCCATGGATGGCCCTAATTTAGGTCAAGTCAATCCCAACACATCCCACGGGGATCCTGAGGGTTCCCATTTTCCATTTTAAACATAATTCTTCTCAAAAATGACAAGTCTATCCAATCATAACTAAGGAAAATAAAGAACACAATTTAACATGCAATAAAACCCTAAATAACCATGGGATATAACATGTAGACCACCTAACTCAAATCAGCGGTTGAACGCACCCTTAATTGAGTCCTTAGACCTCGATCCGGCTGACCCTTGGAGCATCATCCAAGAACTCACCGAAAAGATAGGGTTTTAGGGTTTCACAACAAGAGGGAGAGAAGACACAAACCTAATCCATGAAAAGAACCAAGGTTGGGATTAGCCTTACCCAGAGCTTCGATCCTAAAACAACGGAACCAAAAAAAACCTTCGAATCGAAGGAGATTGATCTCTTGGAGCCCTTAGGTGTTTTGGTTCGTTCTGAGGGAGATGGATGAGGAATGGGGGGAGAATCCCGAGTTAGGTCTTAAAGCCAAGAGTTGCAATTTTGGTAAATTTTCCCAACATTAAGCATCCGCACAGTTTAGCCATACGGTTTAGCAAAACAAGCGCAAACCATGCGCACGCCACTGCCCGGAGGAGGAGGAGCCACACAGTTTAGCCACAGGGTTTGGAAAAATGTGCAAAAATTGTGCGCTTGTTTCTATCCAGAGGAGGGAGGTTCACACGACATAGCCTGGGAATGCCGCACAGTTTGGATGACCGTGCTCATGTCGTGCGCCTTGGTATGTCTTGCCCAGACTTCTCTTCTCCCGTGCCCCGAGCCCTAGGAACACCCCCAAGGCCTCTCATACTTTCAAGAAACCTTTTAAATCCTCAAAAGAAAAGTGTTCAACCCAAAACACAACAAAATATACCTTCCCAAAATTGGGGATCATACAACCTCCCCACCTTATAACGGTTCGTCCTCGAGCTAAGCTTCCAAGCCTCATTGCTCCACCGGATAGAGGAGTTCGGGCCATTGAGCATGCATATCAGATCCCCGCTCTCAAGTTAATTCCTGAACATTCCCATGCAGCCATTGTACTCTCACTAATGGCACAACGTTATCTCGCTAGACCTTTTCACTACCATCCACCACACGAACCAGATACTCCTCAAAGGAAGCATCATCCCCAAGCTACACATCCTCAACATTAACCAAATGAGATGGGTTAGGGTGATACCGTCGAAGATGCGACACATGAAACACATCATGAAACCCACCATACCACTATGGAAGAGCCAATCGATAATCCACCGGTCGGATCCTCTCCACAATCTCAAAAGTTCCCACATACCTGGGCGCCAACTTACCCTGCTTCTCAATCCATCGGTGACCCAACCTTGGTGACACCCGAAGGAACACTTTATCACTCACCCCAAACTCAAGAGGTTTACGTCTTTGATCAGCATATGACTTCTACCTACTCTAAGCCGTAGCCATTCACTTCTTAATCAACTGAACTCTCTCTGAAGTCTCCAGCACGAGACTTGGCCCCAAAAACTCAGATTCACCAGCCTCTATCCAACACATCGTAGATCTACATGTTCTCCCATAAAGCGCCTAAAATGGTTCCATCTGAATTGTAGCCTGAAAACTGTTTTTGTAGGAAAACTAAACCAATGATAGGTGCCTCTCCCAAGAACCACCAATTTCCAAGACACAAGATCTCAACATTTCATCCAACACATGGATCGTACTCTCTGACTGCCCATTTGTCTGCGGGTGGAAAGTTGTACTCAAAAAAAGCTACATACCAAGCGCCTTCTGCAACCATTGCCAGGAAATGCGATGTGAAACACGGATCTTGATCCGAAACTATGGTCTGTGGAACACCATGCAACCACAATATATCCCGAACATACAACTCACCGAACTGGTCGACTGTATAGGTATCCTGAATCGGTAAGAAATGAGCCACTTTCATTAACAGATCCACAATTACCAAGATTTCGTTATTCTTCAGTGGCATCCTCGGTAGACCCACGACAATATCCATTGTTACATCATCATACTTCTATTCCGGAATGGTCAATGAATGCAAAAAACCACCAGGTGTTGATGCTCGACCTTCACCTGTTGATAGGTAAGACACCGTGCCACAAATCCAGCAACTTCCTTCTTCATTCCAGGCCACCAGTACTGCCTTCGGTGGTCACAGTTCATCTTAGTCAAACCAGGATGCACTGACCACTTCTATGAATGGAACTCGTGCATCAACTCTTCCCGCACACACATTGGCACAACCATACGATCACGAACACAAACAACACCATCCACATCGACGACCAAGCTAGAAGGTAGCTCCCCATCTATATGATTTTCCATCATGATCAAACACTCATGATCATCAACCTGACATTCCATAAATCGACTCAAGAGAGTCAACTCCATCGTTAAGGAAGCAAGAGTGACCTTACCATTCTCCTCCTTCACCCTTAGGTGCATCACTGCAAACAAATCCATTACCTTCCACTCAGGGCTAGACTCCTGAACTGCCTGATTCGGAACCTTCCTGCTCAGAGCATCAAGAATGTTGTTTCCATTTCCTGGTGTGTATACCAACTCAAATTCAAAAGAATGTAGATATTCAACCCATCTTCGCTGCTGAAGATTTGGTTCCCGCTGTGAGAAGATGTACTTCAATCTTTTATGGTCGGTAAACACGGTAAACCGCTCCCCCATTAGATAGTGCCTCCAACACTTCAAGGCGTACACTACTGCATCCAGATCAAGATCATGAGTAGGATTGTTCCGCTTATGGGGTCTCAACTGCCACGACCCATAAGCCACAACCCGCTCATCCTACATCAACACAGCCCAAAGACCGACTCCCGACTCATCACAAAACATGACGTACTTCTTACCCAGCTCAGGTAAGACTATGATAGGTGAGGTAATCATCCGTCTCTTCAACTCTTGGAAGGAATTATCACAATCCTCAAACCATTCGAACCCGATTACTTTCTTGGTCAAGACCGAAAGTGGTGCTGCCAAACGAGGGAAATCCTGAAAGAACCTTCGGTAATACCCAACCAAACCCAGAAAACTCAGAACATCATAAACACTCATGGGCTACACCCAAGAAACAACTACCTACACAATCTATGGATCCATAGACACACCTGCCTCTGAGATGATGTGACCCAGAAAATACACCTCAACTATCCAGAATTTACACTTTGATAGCTTGTCGTATAGCCGGTTCTTTCTTAGCGTAGCCAAGATGATGTCAAGATGTTGGGCATGATCATCGTGAGTTTTCTAGTACACTAAGATATCATCAACAAAGACAACCAAAAACCGATCTAGATAGGGATTTATAATCTGGTTCATCAGTGCCATAAACACTGGTAGTGGATTGGTCATGACAAAAGTCATTACCACAAACTCAAACAGCCCATGACGACTCCGTAAAGCTGTCTGCGGTATGTCTGAATACCTCACCCACAACTAGTGATAACCCGAACTCAGATAAATCATAGAAAACAGTGACGCACCCCTCAACTAATCAAACAGGTCATCAATTCTCGGAAGAGGGTACCGATTTTTCAGTTTCATCTGATTCAACTTCAGATAGTCGACACACAGTCTCAACGACCCATCGGCCTTCATAGAAAAAAGTATAGGAGATCCCCAAGGTGATGTACTAGGACAGATAAACCACTAACGCTCCAACTCATCAAGCTGTAGCTTTAGTTCCTGGAGTTCTTCCGGTGTCATTCGGTATGGAGGAATATAAACTGGCTCTACTCCCTATAGCAACTCGATCGTGAACTCAACATCCCTCTCGGGTAGTAACCCTAAAAATTCCCCAAGAAACACGTCCAAAAACTGTTCCACCACAGGAAGGAAAAACAATATATTCACCTCTTTCTTCATCACCATGCATGAGACATGCCACTTGAGCCGTGAGTTCACTCATTCGTTGACCCAACTGTCCTACATGACCTACTCGAACATCCCACTCGCCATAGTGGACATAACTGTCACCTTCAAGTGACCTGAAGGAAACTCTGTGATGATAACAGTCGATGTGTGCTCGATACAGCACCAACCAATCCATTCCCAAGATTAGATCGACCGAGAAATCTCGGGGATGAACAAGTCCCATAGTAAAAGATACCCACCAAAATCCAAGTCACATCCCTTGCACCGCTTGATATCATTAACTTGCACCCATAACGAAGTGTCAACTTACATCACCCACACCCTCCCTCCATAGGTAAACCCATCACTACAACAAGTTATGCAGAGATAAAAGAGTGTGTGGAAACTTTCTCAAACAACGCGCTAGAAAAAGTAGAGGTTATAATGATCGTACCTCGAATAGTCGACGGTCCAACCTCGCCATCACCAGGAGAAAACTGAATTGCCTGAAGATGACCTATCCCTCTGCCCTGGGATCCAGCCTGAACTCCCTTCATTGCACTGCCCTTCTGGCATGAGTGATCTTTACCTGGAGTTCCACATCCACCGCCCCTACCAGTACGGCCCGTGGAGCTCCAGCTTCCTCTCGAATACGGGGCAACTGATCCCCTTCCCGTATCTGGTACCTGCCTTCCACCATCATGCTTGCATGCCTGCCGAGGGTTATTGCAGAACCTCTGCACATGCACCATCCTGCTGCATGAATGACACTCAACTGGAGGTCAAGGACACTGACCACTCATATTCCCCAGCCTACCGCGCTGATAGTAGAACAACTGATTTCCACTTTGAGAGGTTGAACCTTTCTTCCAGCCACATTGCATGCTTCCACCATGCTGTGAGCTCTCATGGCGTCACTTCCGACCATCGGTGGCTGCAATTTTCTTCTGCCCCACTGGAACCACATGCCCACTACATGATGATCCCTTCCGGTTTCCTTCCGAGATCAATGCCTGATCTACTACCTCTGTGAACCCCATCATGCGTAAGATATTTACTTGAGAAATGATCTCATGTCTCAGCCGATCTTGGAACTATCTTGCTACCGCTGCCTCATCCCCTACTAACACTGGGGAAAAGTGTCTCAAATTAGTGAAGCGACTAGCATAGTCCATCACTGACAACAATCCCTGAGTCAGGCTCATAAACTCTACATCCCGCTCCTGCCTCAATTTCTCTGGGTAGAAATGCCCCAGAAACTTTTCCTAAAAAACCTTCCATTACATTCCCTCAGCCTGGTCAATTTGAGCTTGAATGTCCCACAAATGCCTAGCCTGTCACAACAACATATAAGCGGCTAGCTTCACTCACTTTTCAACTGGAGTCTCCAGATTATCCAGTATCGTCTGGATGGACACTAACCAGAACTCCGCTGCCTCTAGCCCACCCTCTCTAGTGAATGTCGGAGTGTGCTGTAGCTGGAATTCCATAGAAAGCTGAAACATACTCAGTGCAACCCGCCCTGGGTCCCGATCCATCATCTGCATAAGGCGAGCCATGTTCTCTCAGAACTGGTCTTCTCTACCTTCATTTATCGCCATGTTTTCCTTCTCCTCTATTGGAGGAGTGTTATCAGCAATATCCTCCCATTGTCTAACGAGCAATCGACGTCGTTGTTTCATTTCTCTACAATTACAAGCACGATATTTTAGAAGGCATACCACAAAACATTCACGATTTTGTCAAAAGCTCTTTACGAGCTACAACAACCCACCTTTCATACAATATTTCAAAAACATTTTCCAATTTGTCTCAACCCTATTACTCCATTACACATCATTTACCCACTTGTTATATTTTATACATCCCATCATTACTTGGTTTCATGAAATGCATGATGCGTCCTATTTTCCAACCTCACACACCCATCCCATGTGTGTGCCTATTACAATGCATGTCACCTATCTCCCTAGGTGCCTATAATGATGCATGAATGCAAATCCTCATGTCGTTAAGGCCACGAGACAAATATCATGAAATAGTCACATCAAACCACATGTGCATCACCCAATGTTGAAATATCATCAACTGTAATATCACACAACCAAGAATAGCATTTCCCACCCAGGGTGACATGGGATTCCCCCGTACCTGGGTTAGCTACACCCAAGAACGAGCTCACTACCAGGACCCGACACATCCTAACCCTTGGCTACCAAACCCAAATAACAAGACCTCAAAGAAGGAGAAGAAAGACCTCCTCTGATACAACCTTGTAACATCCCCGACCTGGAAGCCACTAAACTGGTGCTTTGAGCCGGATGGTTACAAAACCTTAAGCGTGCCTCCCCGTAGGCCAAATGCTGCTGACTAATAGTGGGGGTATATGTTGTCAAGTGGGGAGACTATGACCCCTTTTTATCGAAGTAAGACACAACATAAATAAACCAAATAGAGGAAAAAATAACAAATAAACAAGAACCATGTATATCAACCATTTACAAACAATAAATAAACCATGTCATACTACAAGTGAAAAAGTGGACAAAACCCCAAAATAATGACAACGACCAAAATCCATGAACTGGTTTGACTCCAAGTCTGGATCCTCCACCAAGTGCTACCCATGTCCACTCACTATCTTGCAGGACCATTGCCCTTCTCCTGACCTGCAAACATAAATTCTGCTCGGGTTTCCAACGGTGGCCCAAGCCGGGTTTGAGTACAAATCAGTAGGCCACCACAAACGGTGTCTAGAAAATATCCAGTATAAACAGGTAGAGCATGAAAAAGGAAAAAGAATGATAATTACCAAGCAATTAATGAAGGTCCCACTAACCAGTTCAGTACCAAAGCCATTTCCAATTCCATTACCATTCATTTATTATCAATTACCGTCACTTACCATTTCCACACTATTCCATGGGTTAATCACATACATTATGATTCATGGGACGAAGGTCAATACCCACATTTAAGAGGGTAAACACATAATTATCCTATCTCACTAGGACTAACCCCTCATAGAAATCATATCCTCACCTTGAAGCCTCAGTCTGGGTGGAAGAAATAGTTAGGAGAATAGACCCTCGATCCCCTTTCCTAACCCGTGCATTTGGGATAGACTTTAGAGCCACAGTCTTCACTGGACCCGTGGGCATAGAACCTCATGTCATACCCCACTCTATGAAGCCATGTGCACATGCTTATATATAAGTAAAAATCAAATAACCATACCATTTCCCCTTGGGAAAACCATTCACAACAACCCACATGAAAATTCCCATCATACCTTAACCCATTAACACATTACCATTTCACATCATTTAACCATTAACCTAATTCCCTTGTTTTATTCCTATCTCACTAATAATTCCATCATAGACCAATAATCTATCCCATAATGGTATTTAATGAATATACACATTAACATCTTTAACTCGTTCATCATTTCCAGGAATCAACCATTCATTCAATTTCAAATAACCCTTTTGTTATTACCAAGTCTAGGTGCATCACATAACTTATATTCCACGTTCAAACAATCATTCCAACATATTCATCAAGGGATCTACCATTTAACTCAATGAGATCACTTGTTGAATAACAATCCCTAAACCCGGGGAAAGCCGACACATCCCATGGATGGCCCTAATATAGGTCAAGTCAATCCCAACACATCCCACAGGGATCGTGGGGGTTCCCATTGGCCATTTTAAACAACATTCTTCTGAAAAATGACAAGGCTATCCAAACATAACCAAGGAAAAGAAAGAACACAATTTAACATGCACAAAAACCCTAAATAACCAGAAGATATAACTTGTAGACCTCCTACCTCGAATCCACAGTTTAACTCACCCTCAATCGAGTCCTTAGACCTCGAACTGACCAACCCATGGAGCTTAAACCTAGAACTCACCCAAAAGATAGGTTTTTTTTTTGTTTCGGAAAAAGAGGGAGAGAAGACACAAACCCAAATATAATAAAAAAAAACCAAGGATGGAATTAGCCTTACCCGGAGGATCGATCTCCAAACAACAACACCAAAAATGCCATAAAATCGATAGGAGATTGATCTCTTGGAGCTCTCAGGTGTTTTGGTTCATTCCTAGGGAGAAGGAGGAGGAATGGGAGGAGAATCCGGAGTTTTGATCTTAATGCCCGAAGTGGCAATTTTTTTAATTTTTTCCAACATTATGTGGCCGCACGGTTTAACCGCACTGTTTAGCAAACCGTGCAAAAACCATGCCCACACCACTGCCCGGAGGAGGAGGAGCCACATAGTTTAGCTGCCCTATTTGGAAAGCCATGCGCAAACCGTGCGCTCGCTTCTTTCTAGAGGAGGGGGGGTCGCGCGACTTAGCCTGGGCAGGCTGCACGGTTTGGCTGACCGTGCGCAGGCCGTGCACCTTGGTCTATCTTGCCCAGACTTATCTTATCCCATGCCCTGATCCCCCAGAACACCCCCAAGGCCTCTCACACTTTCAAGAAAACATTTAAAGCATCAAAATCAAAGGGTTCAACCAAAAACACAACAAAACATAACTTCCTAAAATCCGGGATCTTACACATTCCCTAAGGATGAAGAATTGTCATGCGAAGATATACTAATATGACTTTATCAAATTTTTACCATTAATTGATCCTTGATCAAATTTCAATTCATCACTCATTAAATTATATGAAGGTAAATTTTTCATTCTTTTAAAATTAATATATCTTTATATGGATGATAAATCATCCCTTCTCTCTTCAGTTACAATCAACACAAAATTTCTAGAGTAGGTTATTATTTTTCCATAAATCCTCATATAGTGAGAAAATGATTTATTATCAGAAACTTCATTTGAAGATTAAATTTATAATTCTATAAATTTTTTACTGTATAACCATTCCAAAAGATAAAAATTCCATACATTAGAAAGAAGGTCATGAAATCATCTTAACATTGATCCCTCATATATAAAAAAGTGAAACGTGGTTACCACATTCAATACATGTGAATATCCTCATCATATATCCCTTAAATATTTTAATAACCAAAATTATCATAATTCATTTTAGAAATCTTGCATGAATCATATTAAAATTGTTAATGGATATATTATTCAAACGCAAGAAGTTCTGAACCTCGTCATTGATAACATAGACTACATTTTCAATATTATGTTACATGGTAATATGTACGGTCTAATTTAATTATTTATATCCAATATATCATTATCCAAATAACATTATCTCAATGTTAGGAATTAAATAAATATTACCTTCTCTGAAAAAAAATATCAACTTTCCATGAAATAACTATACTAACTCACAAACATCATTAAACAAATTCTGTCAAATTATAAAAAAAAATATTTTGAAAATATATAAATATTTATTGATTCGTATAAAATAATCATTGAATTTCATAACATATACAATTCAATAATACTATGTAATTTATAAACCATTACTCATGAATTGAAAACTTATTCCTTATTACAACTTTCCTCGAATATGATATAAAAAAAATCGTAGAATTTACCAAACTCAATTTAATCATGCATATCAATAATGATATTAAAACAACACATACCATATATTTTTCATTTTGATCTCTTAATAATTAGTCAAAATAAAATTACTTATACCACCTTTTTTCTCTTCAAGAGCCTTCAAAAAATAAAATTTATTTTCTTATTTCCATTAATTTACACATTTAATGAAATCACCAATTGATAATACCATAGATAGTAACACATTATCATCCCTAATGATAACTGGACTCTTTATTTTCCATTTTCAATTACTTTATTTGTGTCATTATTTTCTACATAAAACACCTTCTTATCACACAAAGATATTCAATTAGGTGATTATTTCCAGAATCTTGACATAATGGAAACCGAATAATCCTTCTCCATGGTCTCCATTACATGTACACTCATATAAATCCTTCCTTCAATTCTTTAGAGTGTTTAAGAGTTGGTTAAGGTAATGAAATTACCATGTTTCTTGAAACCAGACTAGGAATTATCAGGAAATCCATCACTTAATAAGTTATTCCATTTTAATTATCATTAGCAGCTTTTTTATCACAGTAATCATTAATTTGTTTCCTTATGATGTCCCCAATTTTATTGAACCATAAATCATTGAATAAGAAAAAGTTATCTTAGTGAGGAACCACATAATCGTGAAAAGTCCCATATAGTATTCCTCTGTTATGACCCATTCCATATGATATGACACATTAGGTTTATCCTATTTTATTCATAGTCTTCTTTTATTGAAATAATTTATAATAGTTTTTGAATTGTTTCATAATTTACAAAGAATATCCCATCTGAGTGTCGAACTATTATTGAATCAAGGCTCGTTCATGTATACCGGATTACTCCAATTCATGCCTGATTTATCTTCTAGAAGTTTTCACCCCTATGGAGATCTGTTCAAGATCCAAATCCACTTGTAGAATCATGACAAGAATGTATTTCTAGGAAACAACATAGTCAATCCTTTACCAAAATTCTAGGACTTTCTCAAAAACATTATACCATACTTAAACATATCCTTAGAGACATCCATAGATATGTCTTTAGAAATATCCCGACAGATCTATCAAATCTTTTTTCATCGTAGTTTACAAAGGGTAAATAAAAAATTACAATTATACCAAATATAACGTACCATTATTTTCATATGTTAACATTACATAATGTTTTCAAAATACATTAAACATTATATAAAAAGACAACCAAGGACCGCAATTGGACTAGTGACATTGGAAACATGGAAACACAATCATTGGTACAGAAGTTAGCTACATTATCTCTAACTAGGATATTTATGTATAAAAATCCTTATTAGACATATAATATTAAAAATCATCATAACATGGAGAATAAATCATAAAAGGGGTTATCTGTGATTCTCTCTAATGGTAAACAAGGGAGACATGTAAGAATAAACAAGATCGTACATGTATGAAAAAGTGATAACAACATTTGGAGACCATAACATGCATATCAAAGGACATAAACATGAATAATGGGATATATCTTTGATGTTCATAAGAAATTAATGATAAAAAAATAGATAAAATCATCTATGATATTAAGACATTGGAAAAAGACATGGAATTTTGACATGCATAAACATGTGATATCATTCTTATAAGTCAAGATTCATTATGAGAAAATATCAATGAAATTTAATGGATATTCACATACAGGATTGGAAAAACTGCCGTCACTAGTCACAATCATTTACATATAAGTGATCTGGTTTTCCCATCATCTCATAGTGGATCGATTTTCCCTATCTTTTATCATCATGGTGACTACACATATTAGGCAGAAAACACCACCATCCCTTTTCACATTACATTCCTTATAAGGGATATGGTTTCGCATATTCCTATAGTGAATTGGGTTTCTCCATAATCTATATTCATGGTGACTAAAACTACTGGACGAGACCCACCTCCTACTCTAATCCAATTCCTTTCCATGTAGGGGAATAGGTTTCCCCATATTACCATAATGGATAAATCCCATTGAAATGATTCCCATAATTATATCATGATATATAAATTAATACCCACTGAATTAGAGGTAGATATTGGTCCCTCCCATCATATAATAAAATCATTAATAAAATTTTCATAATATATTTATACATTCATTATATATTTACCCATAAAAAGATACATGTTTCATTAACATACTACCATAATCCCATGAAATGAAATTGGTTTCAAAAACATGTAGTCATATCCTAACATGCGGAAAAAGATATGTTTCATAATCATTTAATAAAATCCTACCCAATATAAAGAAGGGGGTTTTATAATCAAAAAAATAAATTTAAGAGGATCATGTATCAGAAACATATAACCCATGAAATGGGAATGGGTTTCATGAACATTATTCCATAATAAATTTATATATATTATAAAATATTAATATGATAAAAAATTTATAAAAATAAAAATTTTAGTGGTCTTTTGAAATTAACTTTAAAACAAGCACATTTGACGCAAAAAAACACTACTAAAACCCAGACTATGCTAAAAAGTTTTTATAGTAATTGGGTCAATATTTAATTTATAAATATCAATTTTTTCATTAATAATGAATATTTAATATTTATTAACACTAAAAAGTCACTAGTAACAATTCAATATTTTTTATTAATTTTAAATCATTTAATAGATTATAATTTATCAAAAAATAACAATAATGTCAATTATAACATTTTTTATTCAATTTGATGTTTAAAATGTAAAAACAATATTTTAATTACAATATATTGATTTTACATCTATATAACATGATATATTAATCTAAAAACCTAATTATATACATTAATTAAATCAATTTACTTAACTTTTAAAATTTATATTATCATTTGTTTCTGTTATTTATTAAAAAAATTATCACTACATTGTTATTTCTTAAAAATTTTATGTCACGAAATCATCTGTTAAATTAATTTTAAATTATTATGATAAAAATAAATCATTATAATTCATAATTATATATTAATCCTAATATATTATAAATTTTACATTTCTCAATATTTTATTAAATTTAAAGGTAATGAAGGATGGCTTTTTTTCTTTTTCTTAACATGAAAAATTATATAGGAAAATTATTTTCAATAATATCACAATAAACAATATAATTTGAAAAAAATGTGATATAGTTTAATCAATGGATGAAATTTATTTTAGGAAATCTTCCATCTCATTTTGTTCCTTAAGATTATGTTTTTGTCTCTTATTAGGATTAATTTTTCCTTCATCACTTTAATTAATTTTATTCACTATCCCTAATTTATTTCATCCAAAATGTAATTTTATATTAATATACTAGAAATATAATACTTATTACAATATTTTATGATGGGTTTTCAAAATTAAAACAATATAAGTTATAAATTTAGGTATAAAACTAATCGCAATGATGTGACAAGAATATGGCTTTTTATATTAAAACGTTCAAAAGTTCAATATATGTTTGTATCTAATTTAAAAATAAAATATATTCTAATTACCTAAATTTTATTTATATATGTATAATTTATCAATGATTTTATTAGAATCCAATCTCTAATATTAGTTAAAATTAATGATTGTTTAAATGAACATGCATTTTTTAACTAAAATACATCAGTTTTCAATATTTTCTAAAAAATGATGTATCATTGGATAATAACAAAAACCACCCAAATATATTTTCTTCATTCTGTATTCAAAAATTATTTTAATTTTTAAAAATAAAATTCAAAATGTTTCAAAATTTAATTTTTTGGATTTGTTTGTCATTAAATTGTGCTAAAAACGGTCCTGTGTGGACCATAAGCTAATAATAGTTTTGCATGTATCACTATCCCGATATAGTGTTTCATATAATGAAAGGGAAAGTAAATTCATTTTTTCATGAAAAAAAATATCAAAATATTAAAATAATTCCAAAAAATTGACAAAATCATAGGATGTTACATTCAACCCTCCTTATAATTAATGTCACCCTTAAAAGTTGTCTAGGTTATCAATGATTTAATACTTTTAAGTTCAATTTATAGAAAAAAATCATAAGAAAACACTAAAACATCCTTTATAAAACAAATTAACCATCATTATTTCCTAGAGTAACTCATTTTTAGGATTCCATATAGGAGAATATTGTGGGAATGTTAAAACATGGAAATAGAATGGAAATATTACAATAATGTTATGATGGAGAGTCATAGAGAACTTGGACAAGAGAAATTTAACTATATCGAAGCTATAAATATATAATTATATAAGGGGTAATTTTATTCATTTTAAAATATGTTACTAGTACAACTTTCTTTTGGTTTCATGAACCATTCACCAAGGTTGAAGCATTTTCATTTGAACATATACTTCCATGAATTTAAGAAAATATTATCCTTCATTGAACCTTTATCAACATCCAATTCATCATTAATTCCCTGAGATGAAGGTTAATTTTTCATTCAAGAAGATTTATAGATCATGATATCCATGATAATTCAACCCATCTCCCTTTAATTAAAATCTAAACAAAATTTCTAGAGTTGGTTATCCATTATGCATAAATCATCTTGTGGTGAGATAATAAATTATTCTAAAAAATTCATCCTTCATTTAACATAATCATTCCTTATATTGTTAACCATAAATTCCATCTAAAAAGATGAAATCTATAATTTTTTAAAGAAGTTCATCAAATAATATTAACAATTATTCCATATATATCACAAAGTACAACATAGTTGTCACATTCCAAAAATGTTAATATGATCGTTTTGTATTCTCATAAAACATGGTAATAACGTAAATTAGAATAAATAATTTTGGAAACATGCTTTAATCCTTATTCTAATGACTATTGGATATATTCATTAACCCCAAGAAGTTTTAATCATCATCCTTGATGACATAAAACCACTTTTTTAATAATTTGTTCCATGGTAATCTGTACCATCCAATTTACTTATTCATATTTTGAATATCATTATCCAAACATCATTATCTTAATGAAAGGCATTAATTAAGGGATACCTTCCCATATTAAAAATATAACATTTCCCATAAATCACTATTCTACCTCACAACACCATTCAATATATCCATTCAAATTCTAAAAAAATTATTTTGAAAATGCATATGTATTTCATGATTTCTATAATATAAGCATTGAATTACATAACATATATCATTCAACAATACAAGTATACTCTTAATCCATTAATAATACTTTATCTAGTTACTCCTTAATACATATTTCCATGAATATATAATAAAAATCATGTATTAACATTTATAAAACTCAATTTAATCATTCATATAAAAAATAATAATAAAAGGGAAAATACCATTCATATTTAATTCTTAGTTTCGTCATCATCAGTAGAAAAATAATTACTGGTACCACCTTACTAAATCTCTTTAGCATCCTTCTATATAAGGCATTAATTTTTTGAATTCCCTCAGTTTCTACATTTAATGTAATCATCAATAGTTATTACCTTAAGGAGGTAAAAATTTACATTCATTATGTTAACTAAACTCATCATTTTTCATTTTCAGTGACATTCCTTGTTTCCATATTTTCTATAGTCAAAACACCTTCTTATTCCTCTAATACATAAAATTATGTTTTCCTATCCACATTCCTGACTCAAATAAACAAAATCTTTATTCATAAATGGTCTTTATTACATGAAATCTCAACAAACTCACTCCTTATCTTCTTCTTTCAGTCTGAGAGTTGTTTAACATACATGGTGTTGACCAAGTTCCCTAAAAATTGATTAGGTATGATAAGAACATCCATCACTCTAGTGTTAATTTCATTTGGCATCACATTATTTGATCATCCATCACATTATATGCCAATCCTAGTCCATATAATTTCATCCATTTCCTATAAAAAAATAAACTTTTATGGAAAGATGTGTAATAAAAAAAATATCCTTTTAAACAAAAACATGAACATAATATGGGAAAAATAAATCAAATAATTTTATTTACCTTTTCACATGGATATTCTACTAGTTGAATAATCACATGTAATGACTAATTTCATAATTTGAGAATGTATAGTACCAGACTATAATTTTTGTGTTAAGGCCACGTGCTTGGACCTAGGGGCTAACTGTACGTAGACCCCAACCCGTAGAGCCTCTGTAAACGAACTCCATCCTAAAGTGCCTCATGAACTGGCCTCTAACATGGAGAGCCTCTGTAACTGGACTCCAACCCAAAGTGCCTTTGTAATCAGACACCAACTAGGTGGGTATTCTGTAAATGAAGCCCAATGTGGAGACACAAATCCTAACATACATGGACATTACATTACTTTGGCATAATACATAATACATAACAAATACTAACACTAAAGGATCGTAATAGTTTAGTGTCTTTGGAAACTCGGAACATAATCTTCTAATCTTGGTGAAAGAACTTCAACATCTCCCACAAAGATCTTCCCCTTTTTTTTTCATACCTCAAAACATTATTTATATCCTGGGGAAAAGATAACATACCAAAGGGTGATCTCAACTGCTCAGTAAGGGTAAGCATGGATAAAATAAAACAAACCATATACATTGTAAGTTAAAAACATGAACACAAAGTTTAAACATCAATATTTTGATCAATGACTAAAAACATGGAAGTACATAAGGCATAGATCATAATGGGACATAAATCATGATAAAATAGCATGGGAATAAAACATGTAATTGTGGAAAAACATTAAGCACAAGGTATGATATCCATAGTATCCAAGGCATTGCTACCAAGACAATCTTAGCGGACAAAGTCCCTTACTGAATCGAGTTCTCTCCTTATTCCAGTCCTGTCAAACTGAATCAGATTAACATATTGTTCCATCCATGTCTATCTAAAGAGATATAAATAATTACCCAATGCATTTGAGGGAGATATAGGTCCCACACATCCCATAATGAAATCATTATTACTTGTGCCACAAAACAAACATAAATCATTCATCATAACCGAAAGAATAAAATGGGTTTCATAAACCTCATCTCATCATAACGTAATCCATATAAAACAAATGGATATAATTTCATCATGAAAAGAATAAATCCATTTAAATAATAGAGACATTATACTTGAAACATAAGTATACTAAATAATAGCATCTTAGATGGAAAATAGTTTTGACACAACATTTGAAATGAATTCTTGAGGAAAATATCCATTATTTTTAAAATCATTTTCTTCTCACAAAATTCCATGAAAATTTAAACGAAACGGATTTTGATGAAAATAATCCTGAATTATTGTGGATGAAACTTTATTAAAATAAGGCTTTATAAAACCGTAAAAATTCGTTCAGGCCATATAAGTTAAAAAAACATTCTTCTCGTACTTTTACCGTAAAAGACAAAAAGTACATCGTATGGTAAAAAATGTAAGATTTCATACATACCATGTAGTAAAAGTAAAAAATGTATAAAAAAGACTTTAAACAAAAATGAAACCATTTTTAGAAAATAGGGACATGGATGATAAATATAACCATATTAATTACTTACGAATAAACAATCTCTGATAAAAACGAGATTGGAAAAGTTATCCCTTACCATTGGCCTGATATACTTTGTATGTATCAAAACCTCCTGTATAATGATTTAAACAATGACATTGACTGATTCCAGAATCATATTCATTGTTATGATATCATATTTTTTCATATTCATATATTGTTATTAGTAATATTTCATTGCTACTTATTATTCGGGTGTTTATTACTTTATATTCTTATCTGTGTTTTGTCGAATAAATTATTCTTCCTATTTTTCGGTTATAGATAAATAATTTACAGAATGGAATTTGTATAATATATATCATATTTATTCATTCAATTCGTTTATATAATCATGGTTTAATAAAGATCATGTAGAACAAATCACATCGCACCGTGGAGACGGTAAGCCGTACGTACGCACAAGCGATGATATCATTCACGTGATTGTGGAAATGTATTGTATTTTATGGTGTATAATATATTAAAATAAATATAACTTTTAAATAATCATATATAGTTATTTCTTCCATTCTTATACCCATCCAAGTAAGGTGGTGGTGGAAAAACAGATTACACCACGGCGTGGAGATGATATTCTGTTCATACACACGCGCGGTGATTTCATTTTCCGTAGGATGGATAGAAGGTGAAATAGGGTTGTTTCATATTTATAATAACATATCAGTACATTATTTATACTGATGTTTTTAATTTATGATGTAACAAATAAAGAAGAAGAAGTATAAGAAGAAATAAATTGGAAAAAATCACTAAAGGATATTACCTCTTCTTTGGCGTGCCTCTTCTTAACCTCCACTTAGGAATCTAAAGTTGGACTTTGAAGAAGAAAAGGACCTCTAGTATGCTTCTAGGGATGTGTAGAAGAGAAATTTTCAAGGGTTGGTCGAGATTGAAGGCTCAAAGTGGTGTTAGGATGAGAGGGAGGAGGTTCCCTTTTATAAGGGAGTAGAGGGGCACATTTGGAATTATAAGAAATATTAATTTATAATAAATTCCAAGCCAACTTCAAAACCTCCAAAAATGACCCAATAAGAAGATGAGGTTATATAGGGTTTTAATCTCATCATTCAATAAAATTTATTAATTTTTGGAATTTTGTTTTAAACATTATCAGCTTCATTTATCCTTATTTAATCTATTTAATTTTATTTGTGGTAAAAACATTCGAAATTTTAAAATGTTATAAATAATTAATTATTGTTTTGAATTTTCCATAATTGGATAATTTATGAAATTTTAGACTCTATAAATTTTAATTAATAATTTTTAAATATATTTGTGATTTTTAAACAATTTTATATTATTTTATTTTTATCAAATAACAATACTGTCAATTTTGACACTATTAATTTATTTGAATTTAGATAAAACACTCACAGAATAAATGTTGGAAATAAAAGCTTTAATATATTAATAATATGTCATAATTATCAATAAAATTAGTGGATCACATTTAATAGTTCATATAATATTTATTTTGATATTTTTAAAACCATTTATTTGATATTCCAATAAATAAAATAATTTCAACATAACTATTGTGTCACCTTTTATGATATTTATTTTATCCCTAAATATTCTATTAAAATTCACCTAATGTATATAATTTTATTAGATTTTTTTAGAAAACTCATGTTTGATGTTTCATTAATTTTATCACTAAATTGAAATTATTATACTTATATTATTTAAAAGAGTGACATGTTGTAACTTTCTTTGGTTTTAATAATAATTAAATTATTTTAATGGTCCAAAGTACATAAAATGAATATATTCCGACCCTTAGGTGATATGGGTCGACTTTTAGTCATCCAATAGAATTTTGTCAGGTATTAGGGTAATTTTATAATCTTATTTTCACCCTTAATTACCGAATTTACCTTTAACTACAGTAAATAAAAATTACCGTAGTTACTATTCATAATATCAAAAAAATAAAATTATCCTATTAACATAATTTGGACCCATGGAATTCAAATATGGAATCCATTTTTTAAAATTCAAAACATAGTAGTTGGAGTAATTAATTTAAAATTAATTCTATTGTTAAGAAAAAGGGTTTTAAAAGATAAAACATTGCAAAAGATTGAAATGTTTTTACCTATTAATTCAATGTAAAATTAATGGTAATGAGATAAATTATTTTAAATGGTAATAAAATTTATTATTTATACATTAAAACCATTAAATATTATAATTTAACCATATATATTTTTGCGACGAAAAAATTTGTTTTTAATTAAAAGATAGCATGTTTTTTATATTAATTAAAATATGAAAGTTATCAGAATTATATGAAAATTTTATCCAAAGTAAATTTTAATATCCTGATTCCAAAGAAGAATGTTATTTTGTAAAATTGAACTTATAAACATGTCAAAAACTAAATTAAATTCGAGTGCGCCATCAAAAGGCGGCATAACTTTATTTTTTGAAAAATACTTGTTTTACAAGAAAAATTTATTTGGTTCTAATAACATGTTATATAAAATGTGTAAGATGAATTATAATGTCATAAAATTCAAAATGTAGATACTACAATTCATAACGGCTAGTCAAAATAATATTATAACAATAAATCGTTGTTTAGTTAAACTCGGTATTACATGCTACACACGCAATCGAGGAAGGTCATGATTGCATGTAACGCAAGAAAAGCCAGTGTTGTGTGTAGTGAAAGATTATTTTGTTGTTGTGTATAATAGAATCCATGCATATTTCATTTATACATTGAATATATATATATATACACTCAATTTTGCGTAGAATAACTTCTATCAAATGAACATAAAATTGTGTGTAACATGATCTAAGAATAGTGTTGCATATAATGAAAGCTAGTACGGTGTTTCGTATAGCGCTAGATAATCTTGGTGTAGCATAAAACACAAGACATCAAATAAATTAAAAATAATAACTATCATAAAATCTCGAGGTGTTACATTCTACCCCCCTTAAAATGAATTTTTCCTCAAAATTCATCCGGGTTATAAATGGTTTACTACTTGAAAGTTTCTTTAATAGAAACCCACATCATAAAAAGAAATGCCAAAAAGTAACTATAAAAACTATACTATGAAACATAACGGTTATCCAAATTAACTAATCATTGGGTTTCCACATAGGAGAACATAGGTGAAAATATGGATATGGAAGAGAAATCTAACCATCATGTTCTAATAGAGAGTGGTAGAGAATGTTGCTATTAAAAATCCAAAAATCACAAAGCCATAAATTTGGGATGATCTATGGTCCTATCTGATTAATCAGATATGAGGGCAATAGGACAACATTTTTGTTTTGCAAGATCATTTCCCAAAAGTTGAAAGAAATTGTAATTAGAAGAAATACTTTCTTGATTTTGGTAGAATCTCACTATTGATTGTGCCTTAAACAATTTGCACATCATCTCTTAAATAAATGATGTTGAATTTGTCTTTAATGAAGTGCTAGCAGTTCATGCGATAGAATTTTGTGTCATTCCATCTGTCTTAAACAAAAGGTTACAAAATGATATCAAATATACATAAGTCCATCTATGGTGAGGTTAATCATATATGATTCTAAAAATGGACTTATAATTCATCTATCATACCTCTTAATAAAATCAAACCAGTTTCTACTAACCAGGGACTTCTTGTAGGCCAGTGGTAGGCGATAAAGGCATGTCACACTTAAGTTGTGTGTTCGATTCACACTTAGGGACATCCCTAAACATACCATTGAAATATCTCTTGGGATGTCACTAATGTTTTCGCATCCCAGTTTCCAAAGGTTAACTAATCCTTTCCTCCGATACCAATGGTAGAGACCCATAGCATGATTTACATAGACATTACATTACTTTGGAAGAATACTTAATACATAAAAAAATCAACACTCAAGGATCGTAATAGTTTAATGTCTTTTGAAACTAGAAACATAATCTTCTAATCCTGGTGAAGTATCTTCAACATCTCCCATAATGATCTTCCCCTTTTGTTTTATTACAAAAAACCATTCATTATATCCTGGGGAAATGAAAACATACAAAAGGGTGAGATCAAATGCTCAATAAGGGTACGAATGGGGATAATAAAACAAACCATATACATTTGAACATAAAAACATGAAAATAATTTTTAAACAACAAAATCATGAGCAATGACAAAAAACATGGAAGTACGTAAGGAATAGATCAAAATGGGACATAAATAATGATAAAATAGCATTGTAATAAAACATGTAATTGTGGAAAAACATTAATCACATGATATGATTTCCATAGTAGCCAGGGAATTGCTGCCAAGACCATCTTAGTGGACAAAGACCCTTTCTGAATCGATTTCACTCCTCGTTCCAGTCCTATAACACTGATCTTAATGGACTTACCATTCCAGCCATGTCTATCTCATGAGATATAAATCATTACCCAATGCATTGGAGGGAGATATAGGTCACACCCATATCATAATGAAATCATTCTTACTTGTGCCACAAAATAAACGTAAATTATTCATCATAACCCAATGAAAAAAATGGGTTTCATAAACATCATCTCATCATAACGTGATCCATATGAAACAAATGGATATAATTTCATCATAAAAGTAATCAATACATTAAAATAATAGATACATTATACTTAAAACCTAATCATACTAAATAATGTCATCTTAGATGGAAAATAGTTTTGACAAAACACTTGAAATGAATTATTGAGGAAAATATCATTTCTTCTTTAAAATCAATTTCTTTTCACAAAATGCCTTGAAATTATAAAAGAAATGGATTTTGATGAAAATAATCCTGAAATATTGTGGAGGAAGCTTAATTAAAATAAGGATTTATGAAACCGTAAAAATCCATTCATGCCGTATAAGTTAAAAAAACATTCTTCTCGTACTTTTTCCGAAAAAGTCAAAAAGTACCTCGTATGGTAAACAAAAGAAAGATTTCATACATACCATGTAGTAAAAGTAAAAAAATGGCTAAAAAGTAATTTAAACATACATGAAATATTTTTTAGAAAATAGGTACATGGATGATAAATATAACCCGAGTAAATACTTACGAATAAACAATCTCGGATAAAAACAAGTTTTGAAAAGTTATCCCTTAACTTAGGTCCGATATGCTTTATATGTATCCGAAACTCCTATATAATGATTTAAAAAATGTCATTGACTTATTCCAGAATCATATTCATTGTTATGATATCATCAATGGTCATATTTTTATCTTCTTATTAGTAATATTTCATTGCTACTTGTTATTAGGTTTTTTATTGATTTATGTTCATAAGCTTGTTTTGTCGAATAAATTCTTCTTTTTATTTTTAGGTTATAGATACATCATTTAATGAATGGTATATGTATAATATATATAATATTTATTCATTATATTTTTTTACATAATCATGGTTTAATGAAGATAATGTAAAATGAATCACATCGTACCGTGCATACGGTAAGCCGTATGTATGCACGAGTGACGATGTCGTTCTCATGATGGTGTAAATGTATTGAAGTGTATGGTGTATAATATTTTAGAATAAATATCACTTTAAATAATTATATATAGTTATATCATCCATTCTTAGTCCCATCCAAGTAAGGTGGTGGTGGAAAAACATTTTACACCATAGCGTGGAAACGGTATTCCATACGTACGTACTCACAGTGATTTTGTTTTGCATAGGATGGATAGAAGGTGAAATAGGGTTGTTTCATATTTATAATAACATATCAGTATATTATTGATACTTATGTTATTAATTTATGATTAAACAAATAAAGAAGAATAAGTAGAAGAAGAAATAAATTGGAATGAATCGATAAAGGATATTACCACTTCTTTGACACGCCTCTTATTAACCTCCCTTATGGCACTAAAGTTTGATTTTGAAGAATAAAAAGATCTATAGTATGTATCTACGGAAGTGGAGAAGATAAATTAACATGGGATGGCCTAGATTGAAGGATCAATGTGGTGTGAGGAGGAGAGGGATGAGGTTCTCTTTTATAAGGGAGGAGAGGGTCACCTTTGGAATTATAGGAAATGATAATTTATAAAAAATTTGAACACCACATAAAAACCACTATAAATTACTCAATTCGAAGATGAGATGATATACGGTTTTAATCTCATCAACCAATAAAATTTAGACATGTTTGGAATTTATTTTAAACATTATCATCTTGATTTATCCTTATTTAATCTATTTAATTTTATTTGTGGTAATAAGATTCTAATGTTTTAAATTGTTATAAATAATTACTTATGTGTTGTGAATTTTCAATAATTGGATAATTAATGACATTTTAGACCATATAAATTTTATTTTATAATTATTAAATATGTTTTTGATTTTGAAACAATTTTATATTATGTTACTTTTATAAAATAAAAAGTGTCAATTTTGACACTATTCATTTTTTTGAATTTAAATAAAATCATCAAAGAAGATATGTTCGAAATAAAAGCTTTAATATATTAATTAAATTTAATATGTATCTCTAAAATTAGTGGAGCGCATTAAATAGTTCATATAATATTTATTTTAATATTTTTAAAAAAATTTATTTGATATTTCAATCAGTAAAATAATTTCAACATCACTATTCTGTCACCTTTAATGAAAAATATTTAATACCTAAAAATTAAAAATATATTCACATAATATAGATAATTTAATTATCTTTCTGTATAATATTAATTTTCTTTGTTTCATAATGTTTATCTCTAAATTAAAATTAATATACTTATAAGATTTAAGAGAGCGAATTGTTGTCACTTTCTTTGTGTTTAATAATAATTAAATTATTTTCCTGGTCAAAAGTCCATAAAATGAATCTATTCCGACACTTAGGATATATGAGTCGTTTTTTAGTCATCCAATGGAATTTTTTTAGGTGTTAGGGTAATTTTATAACATTATTTTTACCCTTAATTACTTGATTTATCTTTAACTACATTAAATAAAAATTACCGTAGTTACTATTAATAATATCAAAAAAAAGTAACCTATTAACATAATTTAGACCCACTGAATTAAAATATGGAATCCATTTTTCAAAAATAAAAACACAGAAGATGCATTAATTAATTTAAAATTGATCCCATTGTTATGAAAACATGATTTAAAAGTTAAAACACTGCCAAAGATTGAAATGTTTTTACCTATTAATTCAATGTCAAATTAATGGTAATGACATAAATTATATTAAATACTAAAAATATATTCTATTTATACATTAAAACCATTCAATATTATAATTTATCCATATAAATTATTGCAATGATAAAGTTGTTTTTAATTACAACATATCATGTTTTTACTATTAATTAAAATATGAATGTTATCGGAATAATATGAAAAATTTATTGAAATTAAATTTATATATCATGATTCCAATTAAGAATTTTATTTTTTCAATTTGAACTTATAAACATTTCAAAAACTAAATTTAATGTGGGTGCACCATCAAAAGGCGGAAAAACTGCATTTTTTTTTAAAATACCTATTTTACCCGAAAATTCTTTTTTGTTATCATACCATGTTATATAAAATGTGTAATATGAATTATAATGTCATAAAATTAAAAATATAGATACAAATATTCATATCCTCTAGTTCATCATATTATTATAACAATATATCGTTGTTTAGTGAATCCTGGTGTTGCGTACTATGCGTGCTATCGAGGAATGTCGCGATTGCGTGTAACGCAAGCCAAGCCAGTGTTGTGCGTAGTGAAAGATTCTTTTGGTGTTGCGTATAATAGAATCCAATCATATTTCATTTATACATTGAATATATATATATATACACTCAATTTTTCATAGAATAACTTCTATCAAACAAACTTAAAATAGTGTGTAACACAATCCAAGAATAGTGTTGCATATACTTCAAGCTAAAATGATGTTGAGTATAGCGCAAGATAATCATGGTGTATTATAAAACACAATACATAAAATAAATTAAAAATAATACTTATCAAAAAATCTCGGTGTGTTACACCCAACCCAGAGGGCTTACTTTTACTGGTCCCCAACCCAGAATTTACTAGTTTAATACATCCATCTTAAGAAAATTTTTAGATATAACATAATCACTCATATTAAAACTGGCATACGAAATGTCAATTAACTTTATCATAAACCATGAAAGGTATAAAAATAAAACATCCACATTCAAATATATATCTCAAGAAATTATATATAATTTGGAATATTTTTATCATAATAAATCAACTTAAAAAGAGTTTAAAATCCATCAAAGGAAGTTCACATAGATGAAAATGATTTGTAAAACTCTTTGATAGAAATATCCCCTTTTCGTGAAAAATTTTAAATGTAAAAAATTAATAAATGAATTAATTTAAAAGATATTTTTGAATCAAAGTGTCCCATATCACTTTGAAACATTTTAAAAGAATTATCATTTCAAAACATTCATGTCCATATAAATAAATACTTAAAATAATATTGAAAACACGGACATTAGTTAAAAGTATTTAGAAAGATAAATCTTTAAAACATTTAAAATTACTATATAGTTATATAAACCCTCGCATAAAATCTTAAAATATTCCTTTTGAAAATATTTTGATGAAATATGGGTATCACTGATAAATATGTCCCTGTAAATACTTACTTATAAACAATCTCAGATAATATAGAGATTGAGGAAATAACAATTACCAATATGGTAACATAAGAATCATACACCCCATGAATGAAGTGTCATAATATGATGATTTAAAAAAACATATACTAAATTTTATTGCACAAAGAATACAATTATGTGTTGTACATACACCACATAAAAGGATATAGTGGCAATATAACATGAATCTCCTGGGAATAAGGAGTGAGATGAAAAACCCTTACCTTGAAATTTTCCTTAGTCGAGGGTATGTTAACCTCCTTTATAATAGATAAATAATTGTTATTAAATCACACATGAACAATATACATAATTATGATATCATATATTATCTTCTAATAATGATTTGTTAATAATATTTTAGTATTATCGTCATTTCGGGTGTTAACTGATTCATTTTCCTTTATATTCGTTGTAACGTGATTCATGTTTGTTAGGGATGGGATGATTCTTATTCATATAAAGAAATATATCGTGTATTTAAAAATTATTTATAATTATCAAATGAAAATTATTCTTGAATGGTTACGATGGGGAATGAAACTCATCGCGTTCATGGAGACGGTAATCCGTACGTACGCACGTATGGTGACATGTTATTCATAGGATGGATAAAATAATGAATATAGTTGTACCGTATTTATAATAACATAATATTATATCGAATATACTATAGATATTGTTTTACAATGGAAACAACAAGGAAAGAAGATGTGGAAGAAGAAAAGAACATGAAAGAGGTGATTAAATATTTACCTCTTCTTTGGGTTCTTCCAGTGGATTTGATCAAAAAGGCTCCTTGGGTTAGCTTTCTGACCAAAGTAAGGCATCTATAATGAATCGAGGATAGTTGGGAGTATATTTTGGTAGGGTTTGGCCTAGAAAAATGGCTTTGTAGGTGTGAATTTGACAGAAGGGGAAGTTCCCTTTTATTAGAGGGGTGAGGGGCACTTTAGGACCAACTACAAATATTATTTTATAATAAATCCATTTTCGGTTTCTAATGGCCCCATGATGAATTATTTAAATCTAAGGTGGTGCTGGGTAAAAAACCTCTAAACCAATAGGTTTTATAAAGGTTTGGGTCACTATATTAATCTTATCTTTTATATTTAACTCTTAGTTAAACAATATTACATATACCAGGTCTTATAGTATTTTTATATTATATGGTTAATAAAATTTACATAAACATCCGAGTGAACCCCAAGTGGTTCATTAATGATATACATATCATTATATAATTCTTTTGGCTTCACCTTAGTTTTTTAGAAATATAATATCTATTAATAATAAAATATCTATTTTAAAGACATTTTTATGTCAATTTTGACACTATTTGATATTTGTTTTTCTAAATTCATAACAGCATTATTACATCGAAGAAAATTCATCTAAAAAAACTTAACATTTCATATTAACCTATAAAATTAGCGTAATTCATAAAAAGTCTCAAATTACATTTATTTAGATATTTATAATATCAACTATTTTTATACATCATTTATTAGTTAATTACAGCATCATCATTGTTTCATAAATAAATTTATTTATTTAATGTCTGAAAAATATAAATAAAATACCATTATGGATGTAATATTTTTTACTTTCTAATTAATATTTATATTTACATTTATCTTATGTATAACCATATATTAAATATGTTTTGGTTATTAAACATTGATTTTAACTCTTTTATCTCTTCTTTAAATAAAATAATATAAAATGTCCTAATCTAATCCAAGTGGATCAAAGAGATTGATATTTTATTACTAATTTTTATTTTATCGAATTATATTAATCCAATAAAATTAGGACATCTGTTATAGTAATAATAATATAATTTTTACCCTTAATTTCCATTTTACTTTTAATTGTGGTAAATAAAAGAAAAAATTTACTATTCACCAAAAATTATTTTCATCTTATTGAACAACATTTTACATACTGATATCAACCGTGTCCCCTGGATTTCTTAAATTCAACTCACAGAAGCGGAAAAATTATGATTTACGTAAATTTACAAATGCTCCTAGGAAATGGGTAAAGACGGTAAAATTTCAATAATGTTTATATATTTCAAAACTTATTATAAAATGACTCAAATAAATTACATTGGAATTATATCGTTATCATGTATCTATTTTGACCTAAAATAAATTTAAATAAAATAAATAATTATTTAATTGAAAAGTCGGTTTTAACCAATAACGAAGTGTTTTTTAATAATCATAAAAAATTAAATGTTTTCAGAAACATACCTAAAATTATCCCTAAGATAATTTTGATATTATGAATTCAACATTTAAGTCTATTTTACAAAATTCAAAACATAGAAATTTCATTTTTTAATTAAAAATAAATTCCCGTTGTCAAATCCAAAAGATGTACTTTAAGAATTAACAACTATCAAAAGATTGACACTTGTTTATGTCAAATTTCAAAGTGAAATTACATCCAATGACCAACATTTGATTAAATAGTTAAAATATAATCTAATCATACTTCCAATTTATTCAAATGTAAAATTTATTAATAAAAATTATTTTGATTAAAAAAAGTTTTTTTCAGTTAAAATATAGTACTTTTCACTATTCACAGAAATATGAAAGTAATCAGAAAATCACCAAAAATTTATTGAAACTAAATTATTATGTCACGATTATAATGAAGAAGTTTATTTTTGAAAATTGAATATATAAAAGTTTAAAATATTGGATTTAAAAATGGTTCTCCATTAAAAGGCAGTAAAATTGTATTTATTGAAAAATACTTCTTTTATCTAAAAAAAATTAATTTCTTCTTACATTATGTGTAAGAAACACATTATATGGATTCTAAAATTATAAGAATTATATAATGTTCAAAATTTAGTTAATAATATTCATAACTGCTTTTGAATAGATAGTTTGGTAAGTCGTGGTGCGCTAGAACTCAGTGTTGTGTGTAGTGCAAGTTATTGAATTAAATTGAAGAAATAACGTACTATGAAATGTTGGGGTGTAAAATTCTTCTCCCATTCAATAAATTGCGTCCTCGAAATTTGAAACTGTTTTTCGAAAATAAAAGGTTGAAAATAGAAAATACCCTGGTGGGAAAACCCACATCAGAAATTTGGTTAATACAATTTAGTCTCAATAAGAGGAAAAGGGAAATGAAAGGGTCACCACAAAATTATGATCTCTATAAGGAAAATATTGGAGGAAATTAGAGACACATAATTGGGGGGAAACATAAATATTTATAAGGAGTGATTGTGGTAATTAATCACAAACTAATGTAAAATTGAGGGCCTCGAATCTATCAATCTATTTTGATTTAAAATACCATCGGTTTACCAAAACATAAGGTTTTAGGATAACACATTTTTGGTTTTAAGATCCCTTCCGTAAAGTTTAAGTGTTAATTTATCCAGATAATAAGAGGGAAAAAATTATATATATATATATATATATACATATATATACATACTTGACATGTAGAGTATCATCCTTAAAATAATTCCTACCACAAAGTCATCTTTCACTCCAAAATATTTAAAAAATATATTCTATTTATCCTAATCGTATAGGGTTCCAATAAATAGGAATTTGTAATTCACCTATCAGAACATTTAAAAAAGTAACTAAATTATACAATCCTGGACATCACTTAGGCCAGTGGTAGGTGATTCACACTTGTCACCTTTTGGTTGCGGGTTCAAGTCTCATGGCCTTGCCGGATGCGACTGGTTGTCACTCGACCTCTTGGTTGTCCTTTTTATAACAATACAAAAATAACCTTAACAATATTATCCAATTTCAATCTTAATCCATTCCGACCATTAGACTTATCCAATATA
The DNA here is from genome assembly GCA_963277665.1 of Viscum album. Lineage (NCBI taxonomy): Eukaryota > Viridiplantae > Streptophyta > Magnoliopsida > Santalales > Viscaceae > Viscum > Viscum album. Next base: position 5,519,861 of record CAUJRU010000001.1, read on the forward strand.
ATTATATCCAAACTCACAATCCAAAATATATAAGGAAGTTAAACACAATGAATATTCTATTATCCACGTTATAACAAGTGAACACCTTCGTCAAAAATTCTTTTAAAACATGTTAACACCATAAATTACAATAAAAACTTATTGATTACATTTATGTTCCCTTATTCTTTATAGAATACTGGATATATTCCTTATATCAGAATTTTTTGAATATTCCAAAAAATGAGGAATTCAACAAACTATTAATCAGTTCCAATGAAGTCAAGAATATTCAATATAATTTTTCCAAATCAACCATACCTTTTTCCAAAATCACTACCTCATTATTGGGACCATATTAAGGATTACCTTTCAATAAACCGTGTATTTTCCAAAAAAATTATCTTTCTATAAATTCACTTTTCATAGAACCATATAATCTCAAATCCTCAAGAAAATATTTCTGCAGTACAATCATTATTTATCTCAATAATTCATATAACCATTATATTGTTGATACAACACTCAAATGGAATAATTCTATAATAAAAACACTAAAACAATAGTCATTCTTCTTCATCTGAGGTAGTATCATAACTTTATTATTTTCCAATAGAATCGTTTTTAGTATACTCTGATGACTGTGACATTGATTTGGGATGTGTCCCAATGCCTTGCAGATGAATCATTTTACATTTGAAACCTTTTTCTTACCCTGAAAATCACATACATGGTTTCCTTTTCTCCACACTTATAACAAACTCACATTCCCTTCATGCATTTACCAAAGTGATTCATTCCACATTTATCACATATGGGAAAATCCGTCTTTCCCTTATTCTCATTATCCATTATTCTCTTTACCATCATTTACATCTCTAGCATCCCTTAAATTACATAGCACTCAAAACATTTATTACATATCGTATAAACACATGATAATATTTCATCATATGATGACAATACGTGTAAGACTATATCCTTTCTAAATTTTGGCTTATTAACATGAATGATATGATCCTTATTTCTCTTTGGATCATGCGTATTGCTGGACTTCTCATTTATAATATTGGGCACTTATTCTAAAAAATGGAATACACTAGATTAGTTTATTAATCGCAATACATAATTCAAAACTTGTAAATAAGTTAACATAAATTGAACAGTTTATGGATGTAATCCATAATCCTAAAAATGTTTTAGTTGTGGAAATATATACTTATAAACCCTTCATAATGGTTTGTAAAGGAAATGAGAATTATCTTACGAATATCCCCTTGTAGTGTCGTAACCAAGAGTCCAGCAAGGCCCATTGTCGTGCACCAGTTCCTGTTCGAGTCTTGCTCAAAGAGGTGTTTTTGGGTTGCACCCCTCGGTACATCTATTCTAGATCCGCCTCTACCAACTCATATCCATACATGGATGTATTGCATGGAAAAATCACAAAATCTCTACATTACCAAAATTCCATGATGTTATTCTATGCCAATCCTCAAATTCTATCTTATTATAATGTGCTCTAATTAGTGTTTATCTAAATCTAGTTTCCCTGGTTTGTACTAAACATCCTCTGATACCAACTGTAACGCCATGACCCTAGAAGGCCAATGTCGGTGCATTATTTTAATACACTGGCATGATTACATGGAACGACGTCTCAAAGGACCGATCAGTTTTGTAGTCTTCAAAAATAGATAACATACATTAACTTCACATTACAATTTCAAACATAAAATACAGCTTAGATATTTCATTGAGGACACCATTAGTCCCATAGCATAACCCATCATCTCAAACATAAAACACTTCTCAGAATCCTGTGGAAAATAAAACATAAGAAAGTGGTGAGCTCTGATGCTCAGTAAGGGTAAATAATTTAGCGGAAGCTATAATCTTTTAAAGCAAGATGTGTAATAAAATCAATATCCTTTTAAACATAATCTTGAACATAATATGGAAGAAATATATCAAATAATTCCATTTACCTTTTAACATGGATATTCTAATAGTCAAATAATCACTTCTAATAACTAATTTCATAATGAGAAAATGTATAGTACCAAAATTTAATATCTACGTCAAGGCCTCATGCAAGGACCTAGGGGAAAACTGTAATTGGACCCCAACCTGGAGAGCCTCTATAACCAGACTCCATCTCGGAGACCCTTTGTAAATAGACTCCACCCCGGAGAGCCTCTATAACCAGACTACAACCCAGAGAGCCTATGTAACTAGACTCCAACGCGGAGGGTCTGCTATAATAGGACCGCAACCCGGAACATACGAGTCCAATACATTTATCATAAGAAAAAGTTAAAACATTATATAAACACTCGTATTAAAACTAGCATACTAAATATCAATTACTTTAACGATAAACCATGAATGTTATAAAAATAACACTTCCACATTCAAATCTATCACAAAACATTCAATACAATTTGGATGATTTTTATCATAATAAATCAACGTCAAACATGTTTAAAAAACAATAAAAGGATGTTGACATAGATGAAAATGATTTGTAAAACACATTGAGAGAAATAACCATTTTTTAGGGAAAAATTTAAAATTCACAAATTTTTAAATGTTGTAATTTAAAAGAGATTTTTGTCTACAAGTTCCCCATATCACTTTGAATCTTTTTAAAATAATTAACATTTCAAAACATTCATTTCCATATAAATAAATCCTTAAATTAATTTTGAAAACATTGACATTAATTAATTGGATATAGAATGATAAATCATTAAAACATTTAAAAAGAGGATCTAGTTAAATAGAACCTCCTATAAAATCTTAAAATATTTCTTTTGAAAGCATTTTAATGAAATATGGGTATCACTAATAAAAATGTCCCAGTAAATACTTACACATATACAAATTCAGATAATAATGAGATTGAAGAAATACACCTTACCAATTTGGTAACATAAAAAACATACACACCATGAAATAATAATCACAAAATGAAGACGTAAATACACATAATATAATGTTTATTACACAAATAACACAATTATGGGCAGTACATATACCACACAAAAGGAAAGAAAGTCAATATAGCATGAATCTCACGGGAATGAGGAGTGAGATGAAAACCCTTTTCCTTGTACTTTTCCATAGTCGAGGGTATGTTAACCTCGTGTATAATAGTTAATTCATTGTTATTAAATTATAAAATAACCACATACATAATTATTATATCATATATGATCTTCTAATAATTCTTGGTTAATAATATTTTAGTATTATCATCGTTTCAGGTGTTAACAGATTCATTTTCCTTTATATTTTTTTACATGGGTCATGTTTATTATTAAAGGGATGTTTCTTATTCATATCCATAATGAAATCAAGTCTTTAAACATAATTTGTTATCATCAAATAAAAATTAGTCTTTATTGGTTACGATGGTGAATGAATCTCATCACGTTCATGGAGATGGTAATCCGTATATACACGTACGGTGACATGCCTTCCATAGGATGGATAGAATAATGAATATGGTTGTTCCATATTTATAGAAACATCATAGATTATAGTATATACTGGTTTTAGTGTTTTACAATGGAAACAAAAAGGAAATAAGAAGTGGATGAAGAAAATAACAAGAAAGTGGTGATGAAATATTTACCTCTTCTTTGGGTTCTTCTTATTGATTTGATCAAAAGGGATCCATAGAATAGATTTATGACCAAAGGAAGGCTTCTAGAATTAAGGGAGGATACTTGGGAGGATATATGGGCAATGGTTGGCCGAGACAAATGGCATTGGATGTGTGAATTTGAGAGAAGGTGATGTTCCCTTTTATAAGAGGGGTGAGGGGTACCTTATAAAAAAAATAAATCATTATTTAATAATAAATTCATTTTTGGTTTCTAATGGCTCAAAAAGTATTTATTTAAATTTTATGGTGGGTAGGGGTCGGATACATTTCAGACAATAGGATTTAGATAGGTTTGGGTCACAATATTAACCTTATCTTTTAGATTTAACTCATAGTTAAATAGTTTGACATTTAACATGTCTCTTTGTATTTTTATATTATATGGTTATTAAACATACAATATACTTCCAAAAGACCCATAAGTGTTTCAGTAATGATACAACTATCATGTTATAAGTCTTTTGGCTGAACCATAGATTTTTAAGAAGAGAATATCAATTAATAATATAATATTTGTTTGAAAAACTCTTTTATGTCAATTTTGAGACTATTTGGTATTTTGTATTTTCTAAATTCATAATAGCATTATTACTTCGAAAAAAATTCATCTATCCAACCCTAACATGTCATATTAATAGATAAAATTAGTTTATTTCATTAAAAGTCATAAATTACATTAATTTGGATATTTATAAAAACAATTATTTTAATAATTCATTAATTTGGTAATTACTGCATCATCATTGTGTCATAAATAAATTTAATTATTTAATGCATAAAATTTTTAAATAAAATACCATTATTTATGAAATCATTTTAGCTTAATAATTAATATTTATAATCCAATTTATCTTATGTATAACCCTATATTCAAAATGTTTTAGTTATTAAACATGGATTTAAACACTTTTACCTCTTCTTTAAATAAAATAATAATAAATGTCTTAATAAAATCCAAGTGGACCAATGGGGTTCATATTTTATTCCTCAGGGTTTTTAATCTAATTATAAAAATCCAATAAAATTAGAACATATGTTCGGATCATATTAATATCATTTTTACCGTTAATTACCCTATTTACTTTTAATCATGGTAAATAAAAGTAAAAAGTTTTTTTTCATGAAAAATTATTTTCATATTATTGAAGCACATTTTTCATACTAATATCAACTATTTCTCTCATAGATTTTAAATTCAACTCACAGAAGCGGTAAAATTATGTTTTATGTCAAATTACAAATTCTCCTAGGACGTGGGTAAAAGATGGTAAAATTTCAATAAACTTTTTATATATCTAAACATATTATAAAATGACTCAAATGAATTACATTGAACTTATATAGGTATTATTTATCTATATTCACATAAAATAAATTTAAAATAATTAAATAATAATTTAAATGAAACGGCGATTTTAACCATTAACGTACAGTTTTTCACTATTCATCAAAAATTTACAGTTTTCAGAAACAAACCAAAAATTCCCCCTAAGGTAATTTAGATATTATGAATTCAAAAATAAAGTCTATTTTACCATATTGAAAACATAAAAATTGAATTTATTAATTTCAAATTAATTCCCGTTGTCAAAATCAAAAAGCATATTTTATGAATTAATAACTACCAAAAGATTGACACTTGTTTATGTCCAATTTCAAAGTGAAATTACATCCAATGAAAAATATTGGATTAAATGGTAATAATATAATATAATTACACTTCGAAACAATTCAAATTTATCATTTAATACTATAAATTATTTTGATTAAAAAAAGCTGTTTTCAGTTAAAATATAGTATTTTTCACTATTCTCCCAAATATGAAAGGTATAATTTTTTTTTTATTAAAACTAAATTTTTATGTCCCAATTCTGAAGAAGAAGTTTATTTTTTCAAATTGAATATACTAAAGTTTCAAATATGGGATTTAAAATGGGTTCTCCATTAAAAGGCGGTAAAATTACATTTTTTGAAACATACATCTTTTTTCTGAAAAAAATGAATTTGTTCTTGCATTATGTCTAAGAAACTAAAAATATGGATTATATAATGTTCGAAATTCATTTAATATTACTCATAACCACTTTTTAATGGCAAGATTGGTAAATCGTGGTGCCCTAGAACTCGGTGTTGCGTGTAGTGAAAATTATTGTATAACTTGGAATAAATAACGTACTCTGAAATCATGGGATGTTACACATCTCAACCAATAGGATTAAGACATGTTTTAAGGTATTTTAATAATATTATAATATGATTTTTTTACCCTTATTTACCATATTTAACTTTTTATCATGGTAAATTAAATAATTACTAAAGTTACCATTCATAATGTCTAAATATAAAAGGTAAATTTTTACAAAATTTGGACCTCCTGATTCCAAAAATGGAATCATTTTTCCATATTTAAAAACTTAATTTTTAATAATTAATTTAAAATTAATTCCCGTTGTCAAAACCAAAAGCGTGTTTTCAAGAAGTAATAACTATCAAAAAATTGAGAAGTATTTATGTCCAATTTCAATATGAAATTACTTACAATACCAAAATTGGATTAAAGGTCAAAAATTTAATCCAATTACACTTTAAAAAAAAATTAAATTGATAATTTTTCTATAAAATAAATTAGTTGAAAAGGATGTTTTGAATTAAAATGCTGTATTTTTCACAATTCATTAAAATATGAATTTTAACAGAAAAATACTGAACATTCAACATAAGTAAATTTGTTTGTCCGCATTCCAAATAATAAGTATAATTCTTCAAAGAAAATACATAACATAATTAAAAATTATATTTAAAATGGGTGGACCCTCAAAAGGTTGGAAAAATTAATTTTTTGAAATATAATTCTTTTATCTGAAAAAATTAACTTGTTCAAATATCATGTCTATAAAATACATAAGATGAATTTTAATTCTATATAAAATTCAAAATGTGTTTAATAATTTTCATAACATTTGGTTTATGTCACATTAAATAATAATATAATAATTATATATCGTTTTTTACTAAAACACAGTATGGAATACAATGCAAGCTATCGTGGAATGTGGATCTTTCATGTAACATAAGTTAAGTTATCATTGAGTGTAGTGAAAGAATCCTTTTATGATTCACATAACATAATCCAAACATATTTCACTTATACATTGAAAAAAATTTATACTCAAGGTCGTGTGAAATGAATTCCATCAAAATAACATGAATTTTTTTGCAACACAAGCCAAGAATAATGTTGCGTATACTGCGAGAGAATACAATATTTCATATAGGGACATTTAATCATTCTGTAGCGTAAATCATAATAAATAAATGAAATTCAATGAATATAACTTATAAAATACCATGTTGTTACATTCGACCCCCCTTAAATTGTATTTCGCCCTCGAACTTTGTCGGGGTTATAAATGGTTTACTAATTGAATGTTTCATTCTGAGAAGCCCACATCATAAAAAGTGATACTAAAAATTCATTTTAAAACGTCATGTTAGAAACATAACGGTAACCCAAAGTAACTCATCACCGATATTTCACATAGGAAAACATCGGTGGGAAGTGAAAACATGTATATGGAAGAGAAATCTAACCATCATGTTTTGATGGATAGTGATAGAGAATAACGTTTGGAGAAAGTAAACTACTAGAAATACATAAATATACGATGATTTAATGCACCATATGATTCATTAGATATGATGTTACAAGGATAATATTTTTGGTTTCAAGATATTTATCCTATTGTTGATGATTTTTTTTTTCACGAGGTGTAATACTTACTTGATTTCAATACAATTTCACCGTTGGTCATTCCGTGAAAAATTTCCAAATCATCTCTTATTTAAAGAAATAAATTTTAATTTATCATTCATGATGTTTTAGTAGATCATTCGATAAATCTATAGGTCATTCTATCAATCTCAACAAAAATGTTTTAACATGTTATCAAATATAAAGAAGTCCACTTGTAGTGATATAATACATTAATCTAACAAACTTCTGTCAGAATATATCTTATACTATCCATAAATGGATAAAATTAAAATCCTACCAAAAACTGAAAATATAAAACTTTAGAAAGAGGTGAGCTAAAATGATTTAAATTTTTTCTCTGATATCTCATTTTGCAGTTCATGGTTGTCACATTCTAAACATGTGAATACCTTAATCATGTAATCTAATAAAACATGGTAATAACATTAATTACAATATATTCTTAGTAAAAATAATAATTCTATCAAAAATAACTCTTTACACACACCATAAATACCAAAAATTATATATACTCAAACCATGATGTCAGTTTGTACTTATACGAGTCATAAGATCAGTAATAATATAAAACATCTCATTATCTCTTTATCACTTCATTATGTGCATATCATGTGCTATCAAAAAATATTTCAATCACTTATCATGGTTACCTGTATGATAAAATTATGGAAAACATAGTGGACCAATACATAGATATTCCAATATTCCATAATACTCTAAAAGAGATCCTATAACACTATTTTGGAATCCCATTACATAAACACATAATCATTCAACCACTACATTTCCATTCTCAACATCTTCAATAGTTATTTCATGTGACTTCCCTTTTTCTTTGGAATTAAGAGGTTATTGGCATCTATAATCAACCATAACCCTTGGATATGGGCTTTGGAGCGCATAATGCCATATTTCCTTGCATTTTTAACCCTGATTTGTGGGAGGTGAACTCTTTCAAGATTTCCTCCATGTGTCATTGCACACATTGTTAATAAATAAAATATAATCCTATTTTCTCCGTAATTTTTATAGTTTCCTTATAATTCTACCATTATTTCCATATCATAACCACGAGATAAATTAGATACTACAATATACATTTTTTTAGAAGAATACTTGGAAGGTGAATACTAAATAATAAATTTTTAAACACTTCCCAATCAATTGAGTCAATTTTATCTTGTTTCCATTTATTCTAGATAATGTTCCACCAACGATTCACTTTACCTTCCATGAAATAATTTCCCAACTTAACATTTTCACATTCTGAATAATGGAGAAGAAAACATATCTTCTTAACGGTACAATTCAATTTCTATGAAACTATTGGACCAAACATTCCAATACAATAAGGTGGATGATGTCTTACGAAATATTCAAGAGAATGTTGTTCCCACCTATTCCCATTTGGATGCCAAGCCATATTTGTGGTCACCGAAAAAATATTCTTTATTCGAGATCCCGTAACATTTTTTTGTTATGGTGGACAATAATTGAATTTCCCAGTGCATTAATCATTAACTTAGTTCCAAAAGGAATAGCATGTGAGGAAAAAACCACACTAGTATGACAACATAATCAAGGGGGATTACATTCAATATCTAACAACTTAGGTTTAATACCAGGTTATTCACGATCGTTAATATAATTGTAGAACTGTAACCTATAGTTATACTTATCCTTAGGGACATCCCTATAAACCCCTTAGAAATATCTCAGTCTATCTCACTAAAGATTTCGTATCCTAGTTTCCAAAGAATGACTAAACCATCGCTTTGATAGAAACTCTAATGATCAAAGAATGACGTACATGGATATTATATTTATTTTGCGTAATACCTATTAAATTACACAAAATATATTCCCAAAGACCGTATTTGATTAGTGTATTTGGATACATAGAACATAATATTCTAACTTGTTGAATGTTCTTCAACATCTCTAATAAAGATCTTTCCATTTTATTTTCCTACCTTAAACCATTGTTTATATCATAGGTAAAAGAAAAACTAATATGGGTGAGCTCAAATGCTCAGTAAGGGTAAAAAAATATTACATAAAACAATCCATAAACCTTTAAACGTAAAATCATGAACATAAAGTTTGATCATCAAAATCACGAGGCATGAAATAAATATATGTAGTTTGTAAGGCATTGTCCATAAAGGAACATTAACCTTGATAAAATAGAATTGGAATAAAACATGGGATTAAGGTAAATAAGTATGCACCTGATATTATTTCTATAGTATCCAATGCATTTCTTCTAAGATCATCACAATGGACAATGTCCTTTACTAAACTGGGTGTACATGTCGTTCCAGCTATGTATTACTAAACCGAATAAACATTACATTCTAGCATGGTATTATTGAACCATATTTACTTTCCATTACATGGATTTATATATCAGGAGATATAAATCTTTACCCAATTTACTGGTGATATATATATGTAACATCTATCTCATAATGAAATCATTTTTACATGTTCGATAAGAACATAAATCATTCATCACAACATAACCCAAGAAATAAAAAGGGATTTCCTAAACATCATTCTAATATAACATAATCCATAAGAAATACCATTCCATAATTAACATATTCAAATCATAGTAATAATAGGGAAGAAAAATAACCCTATTTTAATAGTTACATCTTAGACGAAAAATAATTTTGAGGAAACACCCGAAATTATTTCAAGAAGAAAATATCATTTCTTTTTGAAAAACATTTTAATTTCTCAAAATTCCACGCAATATTAAAAGAAACGATATTATTTTAAAATAATCAGGAAATTTTGTATAAGAATATTCATGAAATAATGTGTATGGAAATTGTGAAAACCCATTCATGGAGTTATGTTAAAAAAACATTCTTCTCATACTTTTTCCGGAAAAGAAAAAAAAGTACATCATATGGTAAACATAAGAAATATTTCGTCCAAACCATGTAAAAAAAGACCAAATGGGTAAAAATGAATTTAAACATACATATAATAATATAAAATATTTTATGAGAATAAAATTATAAAACATGGGAATAAATGATAATTATACCCCTAGTAAATACTTTTGTATAAACAATCTCGGATAAAAATTATATTTGCAAATTTATTCCTTACCAATTTATAAGAAGTGGAATCATATGCCTCATAAAATAAATAAAAATATATTCATATGTAAATATAGATGAATTCATAATTTTAATAGTAAAAACATTCATTGGTATCATAAACACCACACAAAATAATTAGATGGTGTATAAGGCATATGTCCAATAGAAATAAAAGTGAGAGAAACTATTCCCTTAACATAGGTCTGATTTCATCTGTATGTTTCTGAAACTCATGTATAGTGGGTTTAAACATATTATTCACTTTAAAATTAACAATAATAATATTTATTATATCATATATGATTTACTTATGACTTTATATTCCCCATTCATTTGTAAATTCTACGTTAAAGTAGTATTTTTTCTAATAATCATTTCATTTATCGTACCTGTTAAGACTTGTTATTCTTGTTATTTTTACACAAATAAATATATATGTTACAAAGTTTAGAACATTATTTATATATAATATATATATTCAGTATATAAATATATGAAATATATAGATAAATGAAATGGAATACACCGTTCATGGAGACTGTAGGACGTACATACACATTAACGATGTTTTCGTTTCCGTATTTAATTGAATGGAAGTAAGTTAGTGACATATATATATACATAAATAAATTTTAACTATTATTTCATATATTTAATTTTAATTAATTAAATATACTTTATCATCATTCTTCAAAGGTTAACGTGGAGAATCAATCTCATCACATAGTGAATACATTAAGATGTACGTACAGACGAGTGAGAATATCATTCCCATAATTTTTGAATTGTTTTGTAGTGAATTGTGTTTAGTATATAGTAATTTAGATAATGTTATAATAATAATATAAAGTTATTATTTCATATATTATACCCATATAAGTATGGAGGTAGTGAAAAATATATTACACCACAATGTGGGGACGGTAAGTCGTACGTACACACGCACGATGATTTTGTATCTCATAGGATGGATGGAAGGTGAATAGGGTTATTTAAAATTTATAATAACATATAAGTATATTATTGGTTCTTATAATATTAATTTAAAAAGAACAAACTAATGATGAAGAAGTATAAGAATATTGAAATTTGACAGAATTGGTGTAATAGATTGCCTCTTCTTCGATCTGCCTCCTTTAAATTTCTTCATAGGGCACTGGAGTTTGACTTTTCAGAAGACTAGAAGATCTAAAATTTTACTGGGGAAGTTTAGAAGATAAATTTTAAGGGTTTGGACGAGCATGGATGCTCAAAATGGAGTGATGAGTAGAGGGAGGAGGATCCCTTTTATAAGAGAGGGGTGTGGAACTTTTAGGAAACTCTCAAAATACAAATTTATTATAAATTCAATTTAGATTAAAAATGTTCCAAAACTCATTTAATTTACATATAGGAAGATTTTTATTCTAATAAAAATAATACAATAATTTTTAGAGAGGTTTCTAATATTTAGTAATCCTTATCATTTTTGATTAACCCTTATTTTAAACCTTTTTATCCTATAGTGATATAATGTTATTTACAGATTGTTCATTAATATAATTACCATGTAATGTACAAATACCCAAAAAAAGTCATTTATGAAATATTTGGACATATATTAAGCATTTGAACAAATACTATATTTTTATGAATTTAATATAATTTAATAAACTATTTTATGTTTTAAATTATGAATTATGTCAATTTTTTACACTATTAATACATGACTTTTCTAAAAATTCGTAACAACCTTATTATTTTAAAAAAAATTCATCAAATCATATAAAATATGTTAATATAATACGTAAAATTATTTTATGGAATTAAAAAATTAAATTACATTTAATTAAATATTTATAGTACCATTTATTTGAATCCATTATTAATGAAGCATTCATTGTATTATCATTGTGTCATAAATAAATTTATTTTTTTAATGTATAAAAATATAAATAATATATCATGATATAGAAAATAGTCATATATTTATTATGACTATTTATAGTCGATGATACAAGTTATATAACCCCATATAAAGGTTTTTTTAGTAAAAGATACATGTTTATGTCATATTTCTGTTTACATTAAATTAATTTTATTAAATATCATTTTCAAATATATGTGGCTTCATGGAGTTCAAAAATGGACCCAAGGATTACCATGGTCAGAAATATCTCATTAAATAGAAATCGGACATGTTTTAGGGGTTTTTAATATTATTATAATACTATTTTTTAACCCCTATTTATCAGATTTACACTTAATCCCAACTAAATAAAATAATGACTGAAGTTTCTATTCACCATGTCTAAAAATAAAAAGGTACATATTTAACCAAATTTGAAATCCTGATTAAGAATATTGAATCCATTTTTCCAAATTCAAATCACATAATTTCCAGTAAGAAAATAAAAATTAATTCCTGTTGTCGAAACCAAAAGGCGGGTTTTAAGAAGTAATAATTATCAAACAAATGAGATGTGTTTATGTCCAATTTCAATGAGAATTTACATCCAATGACCAAAATTTTGATTAAATGATAAAAAAATAATCCAAAGAAACTATAAAAAAAATTAAAAATATAATCTTACTATATAAATAAATTATATTAAATGGAAGTTTTGAATTAAAACTCTATATTTTTTACTATTCATTAAAATAAGCATTTTAAAAGTAAAATACTAAAAATTCAAAATAAGTAAATTTTTATGTTCTGATTCCAAAAAAGAAGGTTATTTTTTCAAATAAAATATATAAAAGTGTTAAAAAGGGATTTAAAATTGATGCACCATCAAAAGGCTGTAGAACATCATTTTTTGAAATATACTTCATCTATCCGAAAAAAAAGAACTTGTTCCTATATGATTTCTAGAAAATGCAAAAGATAAATATTAATATTATATAAAATTAAAATAGTGGCTAATACTTTTCATACCAGCTAGTTTATATCACATCTAATAATAATATGTTAATAATATATCATTGTTTAGTGAAACTCGGTATGGCGTACCACACAAGCTATCGAGGAAGGTCGCTCTTGCATGTAATGCAAGTCAAGTTAGTGTATCATGTAGTGAAACATTCCTTTTGAGTTGTGCATAACATAATACAAATATAGTTCATTTATACATTGAACAATATCTATACTCAGTATTGAGTGAAATGAATTCAATCAAATGAATTTAAAATTGTGTTCAATAGAAGCCCAGAATACTGTTGCATATACTGAAATCTATTACGGTGTTACGTATAGCTCAAGATATTATTGGTGTAGAGAAAATCCCAAGACATCAAAGAAATTAAAATAATATAACTCATAAAATCTCAGGATGATACAATTTATTAGAAGTGTGATATTAGAGAAGAAATTGATATATATTTTTAATAACAAAAAACATGACAATTTATTCCTCCATTAATAATTATGTAATATTTCTCTATCATGTCATGAAAAAAACAATCATAGTTTGTAACTCTTATTAAGATCATAAGTGTAAATCATCCATACACTTCCTGTAATCAAGGAAATTTTCAAATATTATAAACGATATGATCACTTGGTGAATCTTATTAAATACATATAGTCTCTTACAAAATCTAGGTATGTCTTACAAAAAACATTCCATGTTTAATAAAAAACCAATAATATATATAAGATTTTTTAAAGAATTGTTAAAATTTAAAAAGTAATAAGAGAATAGACAATTTATTACCAACTTCAAAAATTTTAATTATTTTAACAAAATCATTATATAATTTAAAAAACCTAATGGAATCCAATTAAATGTCTTTTGATGATCCAAAATCCATATGAAATCCATGTCTTATAAAATCAATAAATTTCATTCATAAATATTCCATGCCCTTTAAAAACCTAAAAAAATAAATATAATGTCGTATTTATATATGGAAGCTTATATCCTTTTAGAAATATAAATTACACCGAAATTATGATCAAATTAATTTTGTATTGTAAGAAAATTGATACTTTTACAATTAATCTATTTATATAATTCATTGCAATATTTTCTAGTTTAGCGACCCTAACACTAGTAGTCTGGATCTATTTTATTCTTTATTACAGTGGCATAACATATGATGAATTAAATATTTAAGGATTTTCTAGTGTAACAGTCTTGTAAAATTTGATATATACAAGATTACCATATTACATTGAATACAAAAAAAATTTACATTTTTTTGAGAATAATGTTTTTTTTTTCTAGAATATCCCTTCAGATGAATCATATTAAATTTCATAGATTCCAAGGAATTGAAAACAATAATGGTGATATCAATTTATTGATAAGGGTTTAGTACAATGGAAGCTATCATTAATAAATGAATCATAATCAGTAATGAATGAACATTGTGGATGGGTAAAAAAATAATAACCCATTCCATTTAAATAATGGACTGTCATAATCAGTTAATGGGTAAATAACATAAAAAACATTCCATGTAATCAATAACAGGACTATAATAACTAGAAATTTCATAATTAATATGAAATGGAAAATCACATAAAAAATAAATTAGATCAATCAATCAATAATGTAATTATTAAAGAGATAAAATAATTTTGGAAATATCGTGGATAAAAATAAATGAATTAAAAATGAATGAAATTATTAATTATTTCATGTCATGATATCAATAATAAAGATAAATCTACATTAAAGATAATTCCTTTGGATAGTTTAAATCTGATCGATAGAAACCCATTTAACTAAGGTTGGCTGACTGATTTGTCTCAGGATACTATCGATACATCAAGGTGATATCTATTATTAGGACCCACATTTACATGAATTTATAAATTATTATTAATATGTCAAATAATATATTAAATTAATAATGTATTTTTCTTATCATCAAATATATGTATTGATAAAAGAGTACAAATTATCAATTTTTCACCAGTGATCACAAGAAAGAAAATAATTGGGGGGGAATTTAATGACTACAACAATGAATCCAAAAAGTTAATTTCAATACATTAGTTAGAAATAATGATCATAAACCATAAATAGGAATATTAACTAATAAATAAATTCATCATAAACCCATTGGAGTAATAATAAAGGGTTTTTTCAATTATGAGTAGACATTTTAGAAAAATATCTATAAAAAAATTCTGGGGGAAAATATACATTTGATTATGAAAATAAATTTAATAAACTAAAGGTTAAAAAAATATGAAAATAATTTTAATTAAAAATTATATTTTAATATTATAAATTAATCATTAAAATTTTTTATTGGTCATGATGAACAAAATTTCCATTCCGGTTGTACCCAATTTATCAAAGATTCTATTCACATTTTTGATAAAATAAAAATCGGCATTTCCATGAAAATAACCTAATGATAATGTTTGGAATAAATTTTGAAAAGAATAAAATTTTTATAATGACTTTAATAATTCATTTTGGAAATGTAAAAAAAATAATTTTTCAATTTGTTTTTAAAAATCAACACTTATAATGATAATAGAATTTTGAACGAAGAGGGAAACGAATTTACATTTTCTTCAAAAACATATCAATTACATTATATTCGAATGAGTGGAAAATAGTAACACTACATGAAAACATAATCAGTAAAAAATGGGTAATTAAATTAATGGTTTTTTAATCCTATTATTAAATAATATCTATCAACGTAAATTCAAGTTTAAAAGATAAAATTATGATGATATTATGAAGTAAACCCTTTCAATGGCCATGATGTGATGTGAAAATTAATCAATGAATTTATTATATGTATGAAATTTAATTCAACATAATATAAGTGTATAAACAATAACATATAGTAAATACTCATTACACATAATCATATAATATCAAATAAAATTAATCGACAATATAACCCCACAAAAAAATTGTCTTATAAAATTGCCTATCAGAAAGAAATTTTCATGTAAAATACTTAGGGATGAATTAATTAAAATAGAAAATTAAAAAACCATTAATGATCAATGAATAATTATATTATATTTAAAAGGGGAATTATATACTCTATATAAATGAAATTAGGTGTATAATATTTCAATATTCCTCAATGAAGGAAAATTGAGATGAATTCCCTTACCACTTGATGATATTCAATAAAAATCAAATTAGACAAAATAAATAATATTGAATAAAAAAGTTAAATTATGTAATATGTATTAATGATATTACTTGTGAAATTGTTTGTTTACACACCTTATAAAATAATTTGGTTTATAATATACAGTCATTCCTCAATGAATTGAAATTGAGATATAATCCCTCACATCATGCTATTTTTTTTGAAAGTTCACTAACCTCATGGATAGGATTTTAAATCATATAATTAATTTATAATAGAACCATATTCATTTTTATAATATAATATATGATCCTCTTAAACCATCCTATCACCTATTTATCAAAAAGAATTCATTATTTTCATTTTTTGGATATTAATTGTATTGTTATATCAAGATTATTTTGTCTGGAGTGATCATGTTCATGACTATATTATGTCAAACAGTAATATCAAGAATATATATCCCGAAATTACTATCATATTTATACATAAATTATACTTTATTTACCAATGATCATTATGGAATTGGTGTATGTACTATTTTATAATAAAAAAATGGAGATATTATCATAAATATCATATTACTTCCACATATATACATATATATATCATCAATGATAGTCGGTGAATAAAATAGTGTCATGTTGCTTTGTAAAGGTAGTTATACAGAAATATATAAATGATTTTATCATATTTAAGAGAGAAAAATGGTATGAAAAATGTAATATTAACTTTTATTATTTATTAATATTTCATGAAAATAATAATTATGTTATTTATAAAACAAATATTCAATATGGTTATCATTATTATATTCAATGTAATTTGTTACTGAAAATAAAATCATATTGTATCGCAAGGTTATAGTACATTGTATACAGAAGTGACCTTATAGTATCCAACAAATAATAAAAAGTAAAAAAAGTAATATATGATATAACGGAACAAGAAGTATAATTATATTAAAAATATAATATATTTAAACATTATATCCATCATCATAATGAACCGTGAGTGGTAGTAATGGATAAAATGAATGACATCAGTTCATGAGGGGTTAGTCACCATTATATAGGATTGATGATATTGTAACCCAATTTATGGTAATGGTGATGGTTTTTAGTCATTTATGTAACATAAAAACATCTCATTATAAGTTAGATACTAAGAATATTATATCATCATAGTTTAATTATAATTCATTGATGTAAAAGATGAAATAAAACAAATAGACATAGTTATAAGTGTTACCTATTCTCCAAAAACCACTTTAAGATTATTCCTAAATTATATCTAGTTAGGATTTATTTAAAAAAAATTAATATAGGAATAGCGTATAGATGTAGGGAATTTATTTTGGTTTCTATTTTCTAAAATAAAAGTATTCCACACTAGGATGAAGAAAGGATAAAAAGTGACATTTTATATGTGACGTGAGTGGGACACTTGTAATTTTTTTAATTAAAAGGTGTACCCAAGTATATATATTTAAAAAAGGATCCAAAATGATTATTTTAGATCCTTAGTCATTAAATGGTTTATATATGTACCTCCAATATATTTTAGAGGTGTTATTATGTCATTATAAACCATTTTATTTTATTTTAACACAAGATAAATCTATTTATACAGTTACTACAGTAATCCATTTTTACTGTTTTAACTTTTGATATTTGATGATATATTAGGTTGACCTCAATAAATAATAAAAAAAATTAATATTACTATAAAAAATTAAAATCGAACTTTGAAAAATAAATTCTATGAATTTATTTTTTATAATTTATAATTTATCCCACATAATCAATGAAAAATACTGTTTTCATAGGGAAAAAATTCATTATCTTTCAAATTATTTATATCAAAATTCAATATAAAAATGATTCCAATGGTCAAAACTATATTCATATATATAATATTGAACTAATTTTACATTATAAACAATTATTGAATAATTTATCTTTATAAATAACTTAAATTAAAATGATGTTGTGAATTAAAATTTAGAACTTTTAACAATTCATGTAGAAATGAAGCATTTCGAAAAAAAAACATAAAATACACTCTAATATACTTTTTATATGATTAATTTAGAAATATATTTCTTTTTATCAAATAAAATTTCTAAAAGTGATAAATGATAATTTTAAATTATATATACGAATTGTAAATGACCCTTATTTTACAAAAATAATGCTTTCTACAAATTAGTTCATATCTGGGAATTGATTCTAATTTTATTTAAAATAATTATTTTCACATAATTTTATTAATTCAGTTATTAATATTAATATCCATTAATTTAGTTATTATATCACAGTTACATACTATATTGTAGTTCTATTTTACTCATTGTTGAATGTTCTCAAAGCTATCAATGAGATTAAATTTAATAAAATAAATTTTACCTATTATTTAAGATCAATGTTTTGTGTTTAATATTGGAATAAAATGTTATTATTTTAGAATTATGGGGTGTTATGTTCTCCCCACATTCAACATATTTTCCCCTCACAATAGAAACTTGATCTCAATAATCTGGAGTTTCATATTGGATAATTCCTTCCCTCAAAACCAACAACGTAAAAATAGTTAATTAAAATCCTATTAATTAGAGAGAATGGGATGTAAAAATGACATATCAGATGAAAAAATATTTAGGTTTCCAAAAATATTGGTATATATTGAATAATTATACTTTTATGAATGGATAAATAATTATAGAGATAGATATAGGTCATTTATCACAAAAAAATGAATGTTCAATGAAATTTTAAGGAACTAAATAACAGTATTTAAAGGTAAATAATAGAAAACACATTCCATTTAATCAATAATATATTGACACTAACCAAATAATGAAAAATCCATATAGAAAGGTAAATAACTCTAAGAAATTATATATATATAACTAACCATGAAATCAATCAAATGATAATGTCATTGGAAAAATATCATGGATAATAATAACTAAAATGAAGGGAATGACTTACTATTGGATGGAATATTTCCCAGAAACATGATACCTTCACTGATAAGATCTATCCACTATAAATTTTAAAACATACTAGTTAAAAAACCCATTAGTAGAGGAAAGACAACATATTTTTCCCATGAAACTGTTTATGCATCGAGGGGATTGAATTAACCTGTGCTCAACCAATTTATTTCTTGTCAAATGAATTCATTATATATAAAAATTGATTTAATTCATAATCAATGTTCTATTTGAAATATATGTAATGAGTAAAGGATACATATTTTTCAATATTTTAATATTTAATAAAAAAATATTCTAATTAAACTATATATGTTAAAATGGAATATGGTATGTGAAACCATAATATCCATAATAATTATATAGATGTTTAGTGACAATTTAATGTCCAATTAACATTTTTAATAGAATTTTTTAAAGGAATTTTTCTTCTATTTACCAAAAATAATCAAGGATGTGATTATCCAAAAATTCCATAGGGAAAATTATAATAAATAATCTACCAGAATAATAATGATGGTATTAATATAACATATCCTGAGTGAAGAATTTTCAAAATAAGGTTTTTAATTGATGAATAGATATAACATAATAAAAGTAAAAAACGTGATTGAGAAAAATATCTAATTCATTTGGATTTTTTTGAAAATAATATTATTTGAAAATCTGATTAATAAACATTTTATTTAATAATATATTCATAAAAATTAAAATGACGATTAAAATAAATAATTTATATTTATTAAAGTAACTACATAATTGCTGTAAATAAAATTATTTTATTAGGATAAAAAGAATAAAAAAGTGGTATTTTTGGAAAGTGTGAAGATAATCAATTGGAAATATTTCTATTAATGGAAAATGTTAATAAACATGTATTTAAAAAAATATTCAAAATTTTAATTAAAAACAATTGAATTTTTTTTAGAGAACATGGGTTTTTAAGAAAATAGATTCTTGTATAAATATAGATATAGAGTCTTTTATCTATAATAGGGGGTTATAAACCCTAATAAGGTGGTTAAATTAGAGTATGGATATTAATTTAATTCTTATATATTCCCCCTCTATATCTTGACCTTTTATGAAAACGGTCGACTCTGTTATCTATAAATTTAATGTTATTTTCAACCTTCCCATCATTATTTGATAATGATGCACTAAAAATAAAACTATAAAGCACACATATGAAAAAAATATTAACGTGGTCTACCCTAACTGGGATACGTCCAATTAGAATAAAATAATATTGTATTGATGTGAAAAATTTATTAATTCTGACAACCAATAAAGGAATTGGGAAAGATCACTTCTATCCCTAGGAACACATCCTTACGAGGTTTAGGGAGATCATAATGCTACCAATGGATCACTCCATTTATCAATCCTTATATTTATCATTACCGATGGAATGGGTCACCTCATTCCTCATCCTTTTCAAATTAAAATATAAGGTATTTTGGGACATTTTATATAAATTTATGTCCTTTCATTCTCAATAATTAATGTATCCTCAATTTTAGGTAGATGTTTTTATTGGTTTTCATTTTGGGTTGCTCCATCACTTATTTCAAAACACCATGATACATCACATCCACTTTCTAGATTCCTAGAACAAACTCCTCCTTTTTGTACAAATAGTAATTATGAAATCACTATTTCGTGGTAACTCCAATGGATTCCATTAATTATTTCACTCGGTTGGATTTATTATTAAATAATACCCTTGTGCTTGTATCGGAAAATGGTGAAGATTCATATTATTTTTTTCTTATGGATTCAGATATGAATGTGACTCTACGTAGAGGGTAATGTGGATGTGTATCATCTAGTGATTGAATATAATGTGATACCCCTATGTGAGACCCTAGCATGTAAACCCTTTCAAAATATCCTTGTGAGTAAAACATTGAAGAGATCATAGTGTGTAACTTTTAATGATAACATTTCATGAGATCTAGGTATGAGACAACTTTGCATGAGATACCAGGGCAAGACTCTATTCCACATTGTGTGAGATCATGGAGTGAGACCACATTGAACTATGTATGAGAAACCAGTGTGATACTCCTTAGTTCAAGATCCAGGTGTGTAACCCTTGTACAGGATCCTGGAATGAGATCCTTTAAATAATTGGGTGAGATCATTGTGAGTGACCTTTTTCACAATATCAATGTGCATAGAACTTCTGTTAGATCTTAACGTGAGACCCTTTCACCCTTTACATGGCGTCCATTAACATCATGTGAATCTACTTATTATGATGTTTCTTCATATAGATCCTTTTTTGAAATTATAAGTCTCATCTTATGGAGGGTCCAATGGGTATTTATAGGTGAGATTCCACCACCTTAACCCCACAAATCACAGACAAAAATCCAATCCACCACCATATAAATCATCATTACACACTTTCTGTGATCCCATCGTGAGATGAAATAAAAATAATGAAATTTTTAGTGGTTATGACTTCTATTCCTTGGTGCGATACATCACGAGATCTGAAGAAAATCATGAGCACATCACCGGATCCATTTGAAATCTTGTTTTTTTATCATTCACATCATGATATCACTCTATGATATCATTTGAAAATCTTACATTGTAATTATGTTCTTTGTGATATCTCACTTCTAGATTCATTGACAACTAAGATTTATCATAAAGTTCTTCATGATATCTCTCTAAAATGTAACACCCTTGCCCTAGAATCCTAGATTCTGTTAATTACATTATTAAATTAGAATGATTACAAGGAATTAAATCTAAATGGATTGATAGTTTAATTTTTTAAACCATAGTACATTCATGATAAACATTTTATAATGTGAAATTTAATATTAAATATAATACATAACATAAGCTAATAAATTTCATCCTTGAAAACTCATTCAATGATATTTTCTTCACAACCTGGGGAATGGAAAAAAATTGGGGTTAGAAAAATTCACATTAATGTTATGTATAGTGGAATAAATAATTAATGAATGATAAAAAATAAACATGAAAAGTTAAATAACTATCAACACATCCATTCGAATAATTCGATAAGGCATAATCAATATGAAAATTTAAATAACTAAAACACACACCTCTAATCAATTAATTGATAATGAAATGAATCCAATGATTTAAACATATGATAATATCAAGGATTATAAAAATAATATCTAAAATATCTATGATGTAAATAATTAATAACATGATGTCATGTCTGAGTCAAATGAAAACCTATATCGTCAAGACCTTTCACATGGTGATTTTAAAATATTGGTAGAAACCCATTTAATTTTGACAAATGATTTTACTCATGTGATCATGTTGATTCATTGAGTCACAATATAATATATAGGGACCACCCATCATTTCTAGTCCAATTCATTTTCCAGTTCGAGTAATCAATTAATAAGAAATATGTTTTATCAAATATCCATAAAAAATAAAGTATACAATTTTATCAATATTTCCACAAAAAAAAGACAATTATAAAAGTAAACAATGTATGTAAAAATGGTATATGGTTTTGGAAATAATTAAATCAGTCAAAAAATTATTGGAACATTTACCTAAATTTTAAATGAATTATTTTAACAATAAATTGATTGTTTCAATATGAAATTAATAATCACAATATATTGCCAGATTTGAAGGATAACATTTACCACTTGGAAATTTTCAAACTAAAACCTTTATGTGATATATTTTTATGTGAAAAATAAAATAATACAATATATGATTTAATAATGATATTAAATGACAATGTGAAATTATATACAACACAATAAATTTAATAGGTGTAATGCATCAAATAAGTCTCAATGAAATTTTAGTTAAGATGAAATCCCTTACCTTAAATTTCCTTTTGGGTGAAGGTCCTTTACCCTCGTTTATAATAAATTTCAACATGTTAATAACATATACTAGATACATAATCATATTTATAATATAATAAATTATCTTCTTATAATATCATATTACCTATCTATAAGCATTCATTCACTATTTTCTCTATTTCATGTGTTAACTGCCAAAATTTTCTTGTATGTTTTTAATGTTTACGTGTTGTTCCTGTTAATTAGAAAATAATTTAATCATCTTTAGAATGTACTAAATTAAATAAATATCATATATATTCATTATATATGTTTCTATTTTAATACATAAAACATGGATATAGGGAAGGAAATGCACCATTCATGGAGCTGATATGATGTACGTACGCATGAACTCGACTTTCATTTCATAGAAGTATTAAAATAATAAAAATTAAATGATGTATATATATGTGTGTTTGTGTTTATTTTATATAAATTATAATATTTATTTAATATATTTTACAAATATTTATTAAATTAATCTGTAATACACTCTATATATAGCGTGAATAAATCAAATCGCTTTGAGGAGGAAGTAGTCCAGACGTCCAAAAATGATGTTATCATATTCTAAAAATGGAAATAACAATTTAATGTTTTAAATAAAATTTCAAGAAGAAAAAATACATCATATGTATTATATAAATAACATATTAACTATAAATCTGTCATTATCCCATCATTTAACAGTGGATAATGGAACATCAAAAGACATCAGTTTAGAAGGTGTTAGTCTATTATACACATGAACGATGATTGTGTAACCCAATATTGACTTTTATAAAAGTGTTAGAATAAATATCCTAATAAAAAATATTAGAATATTTAATATTCTATGTTCATTATATGTTTATTATATAAAATTAATTGGAGGGGTGGAGATGTCAACAAAACAAAAGTGATCCTTGAAAAATATTTCTTCATATTTGGGATATTTCTTTTTAGATTATAGAAAAAGACATAATTTATTCTCTCTCCTCCTAAGGAGAGTCTACTAGGATGATGGTGGAGGTTTTGGTAGATTATTTGATCATATTTTGGAATATCCAAATTCCATGAGTTTTTTGTATAAGTGGTAGGAGTGAGTGCATTTTTATTGTGGACGAGTGACATTCATTTAATTTTTTTAAAAGGGAAGTCCATATATGTTTTTCCCATTTTTAGTGGCTACCAAATTTAACCAAAATCCTTAAAATTTAGTATAGTGTCAAACTATTTCCATTAAATTGATTTAGGAAATGTTTCTAGGACATTTTGGCCCATGTGATTATGTTTTAGTCCCTAGATATGCTAATATTTCTCTTAATCATTTTATTTATTTTAACTACTTTAAAAAATAATCATGATGAAAAAATTATTTGAACATATTATAATTTATAAATTATTATAATTCTAAATATAAAATCCGTTTTTATATATTGTAACCACATAAGTGGTAGAAATTAATTTAAATTTAATCTTGCATACATGATGTGAAATCATGTTTTTAATATAAAACTTTTTAAATGTTTGAGATGTTTTTATATCAAATTTCAATATTATATTTATTCCAATAAACAAATTAGTATTAGTTTTTGTATAATTGAAGTAATTATACATTAAAACGAATTTGAAATATAATTTAATAGTATAAATTATATATATTAAAATTAGTTTTCAATTAAAATTATTTACTTTACTTATTTATGAAAACTTAATTCTATATAGAAAAATACCAAAAAAATAACCCTAATATAATTTTTGTATTCTCATTTAGAAAATAATGTTTATTTTGGAATAAAATATGTTTAAAAGTTTCAATGTTATGTTTTAAAATCGGTTCCCCATTAATAGTGGATAAACCGAAATTTATAAAAATATAGGTTTTATGTGTTAAATTGGGTTGACTAATATGATATTCTTATCATAAATATTGGATGAATATAAAAAATATTTTATTGAATAAATAACATATATATTTCATTAAGGTCATTCACTAATATTAATTAATTTAATATATTATGATAAACTGGCATTGGAATCACACAAATTGTTCTTTGTAAAAACATTTCTAATATATTCAATTAATTCTTATATTCATTTAAAATTTATATCTAACCAATTAACTCAACAGTATTTTTTCATAATTTAGGTAATCATATTCATAATAATCATTTTGAGTGCTAGGTCATGTCTTATTATATTAAATAATAATATCTTAATAATATATCGTTGTTCGGTAAAAATCAGTCATGCATGTAACGAAAAATGCTGAATTAAGTATCTCTTAATTTTAAAACAATATAATTTATGTTTCCTTCACATAAAAATATCACCAAAATTAAATTAATTCAGAAATGAAAATATTGTAATGTATTGGGCTGCTACATTCTTCCCACTATAAATAAATTTCTTCCCCACAATTCAAACATTATCTCAATAATCGATGGATTGATATCTGAAAATAAACTAATGTTTAAAACCCCCACACTATAAAAAGGTTTAATAATACATATTCTTAATAAGAGGGATAATTAAATATAATTTTAACAAAAATTGGATTTTAAATTGGGGGAAATTAGTGAAAACATGGACATAGAAGAAAACTCTAACTTCCCTATTGTGGGGGAGAGTGATAGAGAACATGCTAATCGGTAAGAAGATAACTATAAATCCTTGAACCACACTTAAGAAAATGACATAAATATCATAAAATATATTGATAATTAGTCAAAAAAAATTCAAAACCCTTTTTCCATATATTGGAGTAATTACTTCACACTATAATAACATCATGAAATATAATTTCTTGATATGTTTCTATTTTATAGGCATAATGTTATCGGTTAGTTGTTCCTTAAACTATTTATACTTCATCTCTTAGAATATGTACCATTATAGGATGATGTAATATATAAATCAATATATCCAAATCCATATATAAACTTAATCCATATTAACAATGGATTACTTTTCAAAAAAAATTGTGATCCAATGTCTTAGAAATAAGGTCATTGATTTCCAAAATTTAATTATCAATAAAAATGAAGTAGCTCTTAATCATCACATACAAAACATATGAATATGGTAATATATTGAATTACAATAAACCCTTATTGAAAAAATTAATTATTACTTATTACGTTCAAAGAAGGTAGAATATTTTATATACTCTTTATATTTGAAAATTTTGTAAATGTCATCAATGATAGCATAAAATAGTTTTCCAACAAATCATTAATTAGTTTTGAAGGTATAATGTAATATCCTTTTTAAACATGAATAACATTAATAAAATTATTATAAGAGAAATATTAGCATATCTAGGGACTAAAAAGTTTAACTTAATACCAAATCAATTTTAAGAGAAATTTACGTTCAAAGAAGGTAGAATATTTTATATACTCTTTATGTCGTATCTTTACCTAAATTATTTATTTTCTAAAAAGTTTAACTTAATACCAAATAAATTTTCCTGGTACCATTTAACATATGATCTAAAATATATAATGAATAAGAAATATAGATAGATCCTAAAATATTTCATAAATAATATGATCATAGGATCATCAATAAAATTATTTTAAAAATATTTCATAGATCAAAATATAGATGTGCATTAATCATTTAACTTCAATTATGTCAATTGAAAATGCTTGATCTTAATCCCTTAGCATATTCTAAGGTATATTCCCCCCAATACTTATGGTATTCATTTTCAAAGTTACCAATCTCATAGTAGTGTTAACTCAAAATATAAAAATTTTCCTTATATTCATTACATTATTTTTCCCATTGACCCTTTTATTACTACTTATAAAAATACTCTAATCCTTTCAAGTAATTCCTATGGGTATTCTATCTACAGTTATCATATGTTGGATAAACCATATACCCTTTCTATTTCATTGATATATTCCATTTTTCAGGGTTTTCAGAAGACTTATTATTCTCTTTATTACTTTTGAATTCATATGAATTGGAGAATTATTTCACTTTCTAGATATCATAGAAAACTACTGCATGACATGAAGAACAAGCTGAAGAAACTAATTCTCATCGACAATTTGGTTTATAAACATCAATGAATGGGTAAATATTTCACTCTTTGTGGCATATGAAATCTATAGTATACCATGATAGCCTTGTAAAGGTTTTTTCATACTAAGAAACAAATTCATACTCCTTTTTTATTTAATATAAGTAAATTCTATTTTATCTCAATTATTTCCCATAAGGGAAATATTTATTTAATTGTGACTCCTATAAAGTACACCATTCCATGAGTTAAATTTATTATTCCTCTCTATTAAATAGGAATAATGACCAGCTCATATTTTCATTTTTATAAAGACAATAAAATTCAAGGGTGGCATTTTCATTTAAAAAAATTCCCAGAATAATGAATATATTCTCAAAAATACATACTTCATTTATATTCTATCATTAGGTTAGTAGATCCTCTAAATGCTGGGGGCCTCATTTTCATAATGAAACCAAATATCAGAGTACCATGTTGAGTCAATAAAGTTTTCCTTATGACTTTCCCATTCCTTCTTGTTTTGAAAATCACAAACACCTAATACATAAGAAAATCTATTTTTCACTTCTATAAGGAAAATTTCCTACCTTAAAAAAATTTACCCTAATCTAGATTTTTCTTATACATAGGAATATTTTTCTTAAGTATAAAAATTGGATTCATACCTAAAACCTCGGAATCATATAATACTAAGGTATGTGGCATTCTGTTTTTAGGATCCGAATTCTGGATGAGAACTGTAATGAAGTTCCACTCCGAATTCTGGATGTGAACTCTAATGAAGTTCCACTCTGAATTCTGGATGTGAACTCTAATAAAGTTCCATTCCGTATTATGGATACGAACTCTAATAAAGTCCCATTCCGAATTATGGATACGAACTCTAATATAGTTCAACTCCGAATTCTAGAAGTCGATCATTTACTTAGTTCGACTCCGAACTATTACATAGTTCAACTCGGAACTTTTATTAGTTCGACTCCAAAAATTATTTAGTTCGACTCCAAACTTTTATTAGTTCGACTCTAAACTTTTAATTGATCGACTCTGAACTTCTATGAGTGGGACTCTGAACTTATAAAAGCTCGACTCCAAACTATGTAAGTTTAGATTCTGAATCCTGATGAAACCAGGCTCTGAATTTCCTTAGAAATTCAGACTCCAGATTTCTACAGAATTCAGGTTCCGAACTCCTATAAAACAGAATCTCAATAAAAATTTATTATAGACTCCGAATTCTATTTTGGTTAGACTCTGAACTTTTAATTTGCTTACACTCCAAACTTTAGTATGGCTTTTTCTTACACTTGTATAATTACAAAAGGTTGTTGTGCTTTCAGTTATACAAAACGATGTCATCCATTGTGTTTTTAATAAACTGTTGAATGTGTGACATGTGTACAGGTCCCTCCAAATTTTACAGAAAATATGACCATTGGAGGAGGGAGCCGACCATTCCAACCGAGCCTATAATAGGAAATCATTTGAAAGAGCTCCAAACAGAAGTTGATCACTCTATAGACCACATGGTGTTAAGGTGATTTCTAGAGAGAGAAGCTTTTAATGCTTTCTGCGTACTGAACTGCTCGTTCAGATTGCTTCGTGTGACTCCGAATGTTGGTGATTAAAATCTAGGGCTTCTAGAGATAGGAAGACAGAGGTGTCGGCTTCCTTGATGAGGAAGACATAGGTTCCAACTACCTTGAAGTTGAGTGATTGTGGGGATAACAAGACATAGACACTGATCTTGGTATCGAGTGCTTACCCTAGTGTGGGTAAGACAGACTTTCTTGAAAGTATAAATCAAGGGAACTTTATCCACGGTTGTTGGATACCCTTCTTTTTGGGTTAAAAAATCATTGTTTGTTACTAGTAGTTTTACTACTTCTTTTCCGACTGTATTTTTGTATTGTAAGGAATGTATAACCTTCTTATATTTCCTTACACTTTTACTCTGATTCATTTAGATTCTAATGAATTTTTCGTAAATGAATTTTCCGTAATGGAAATCTTCAGAACGTTATCCATCGTAATGAGAATTTTTGTACTCGAAATGTTCATAATGATGTTTTCAGAACTAAAATTTCCATAATGGGATTTTTGGAACTATAACATTCGTAATGAAAATTTTCGTACTTAGAATTTTCCTAATGAAATTTTTCGTATTTATATTTTTCATACTAGGACTTTTGTACTCATAATTTTCGTACAGTCTTTTTCATGGTCAAAGTCTTTTAAACATTAAATTTTTCTTAGTTAGTTTTTCGCAGTCAAATTTTTCATCAAGAAGAATATCACCTATTAAGAATAAAATTCTTGGCCATTCTGAAAGCTATTTTTTCCTTACATAAGTTTTCTTACTCATATTTTACATGATTGGTATTTTTCCATGAGTTTTAAATTTTTCGGATTCTAGTCTTTTTCAAATCCGATAGTTTTTCTAAAAAAACCTCAAAATATTGGATTCGATATTTTCTTGCGGGTATTCATTGAACCGTCAGATCAAGGAAAAGTGATTTTAAACTGTTAGACGGTTTTTGGAAGTTGAAAGGTCGACTTCATCGCCTATATAAAGGGTACCTCGAGACTCATCCAACATCGTTTTTATCAAAGCTTTCACGTCTCGAAGCCCTGCTGATCTTCTTAAGGACGATTTCAATCATTGTGAAGCCATTCCAAATCCTTCAAATCTCTCCATTCCAAATGTCTATTGATGCAACATCTCAAGATATGTCAAATACAAAGCCAATCTCAAAGTGTTTAGTCTTCATGGAAATTTTGGTGCATCCAGATGTTTACAAGCCTGATTCTATTATAACGAATAATATCAGATTGAATAGTTGGGAAGATGTTTGCTTGTACATGTCAGTGAAACAGGATTCAGTTTATACCGATTTTCTGATTGAGTTCAATGAGTCTATTTCCTTTGAGATGGAAGATGGTAGAGAGTGGTTTTCGTTTAAGTCTTATGGAATATTTACAAGTTATCTTACACCAAGGCCGCGTGGTTGGTTGGTTTATCCTATTAAGGGGAATATGAGTTTTACTCACATAATCTTCAAGATGAGCAAGGAAGTTTCAATAAGGTGAAGGCATTGAAATGTCTTGGACTTATGGATGCTATGACTGCTAAGATTTCTCATATCACTCTGAAAAATAGAATTCTACAGCTATGGGTACAAGGTTTTCTCGTACCAAGAAGAGGTGACAAGGATAATATGAAGGAAAGTGATATCTATGTCTTCGATTTCATGGTAAATCTATAAAAGATAAATTTAATGAGGCATGTCTTTATTATGATCAAGAACATCAATGAAGGAAACATAAGATCCCAAATAATTATGTACCCTACCTTACTATCTAAGATGATAGTTCGGTGTTTACAGTCCTTCAAGGTTTCATGTAAATCAAATGTCCAGAATTGTAAGCTTATATTGGTAAGTGATGATACTTTGAAGAGGTTAAAGATGGGTTTTTCTACTGATTTTGAAGAATTATACCCTTTATCTATGGAAGATATTGAAGAAGTTCAGAAAGATACACATACTCTAGAATCATCTAAAAAGGCACGGAATAAGAGAAAGCTTAAGTAAGTGGTTGCTGATGAAGAAAATACTATGTCTAAGGAAACTCAGTCTGCTCTGCCCAAACTGAAGAAACAAAAAGCATATCCTGATGATGTTGCTGCAAAGTAGAGGGAAGGAAAAGGGAAGTGGAAAGAAGGGGATCCACAGTTCAAATTGGACCCTGTTGAGGCTAAGGCCATAAGAGAAAGAACTGCTGATCAGTTAGAAAACCAGACAGATGAAAAGAAGATGAAAAAGAAGTAGTCTGAATCTGAACTGGTGCAATATCTTTTGAGAGATACTGAAACAGCTTCTGAGAAGATTCTGATTCCGGAAACATTCCTTACAGAACCTTCTTTGCCAGAAAATCCAGCTAAGAACTGTATCCCTCCGGAAACGTCTAAGGGTGAAGATGGTTTTGATGAAGTAGAAAAACAAGTAGATGGAGAAGAAGTATAGGAAGAGGTTGAAGAAGAAGAAGAAGAGGGAGGTGAATATTTGGATTCCTTGATCATGAATGTAGAGGATTATCAAGATAAGGCAGAATCTGAAAAGTTAGTTACTCCAGGAAAGGGATTTGAGAATGATAGTGAGGATGAAGATAAGAAACATCAAGAAGATGAAAATGATTTTTATGATGAAGAAAAATTATATGAGAAGGATTTTCAAGAGGAAGGAGTAGAAAAGGAGAAACAATATGAAGATCAGATTATTTATGTTTCTGAATCCGAGGAAGAATATCCTAGTGAGGAACCAATTCAGAAATCTGATAAAGGGAAGAAAGTTCTCATGGATACACCAATAAAAGATATCATCTGAAATAAAAAGATCGGTGGTTCATCTAGAAGGATGCTAGTCCAGGTTGAGGATGAGCAATCTCCACGAAAATTATCTGATTCGAATTCATCATCCCATGGTCATGATTTTGTGGTAGAATCTTTGAAGAAGTTGTTCGACACCATTCTGATTTTCCCAACTATATATTCTTGATGCCAAATGCTGCTACAGAGTATGAATCAGAAATAGGATTCCTTATCCATGGGCATGGATAAGTTTATAAAGATTGAGGCTGACCATAAAATTTTTATTATCAATTATGATGTACATAGAAAGTTGTGCAGCAAAATAACTATGTGGTCTAAGAAAGTTGATGAAGACATGGCTGTGTATTATAATTTTAAGAATGAGGTGAAAGATTCGATTGACACCGAGGATAAAAAGATCAAGAATCTTCAAGAAGAGCTGATCATTGAGAAAAGAACTTGGAATCAACACGTTAGAGACCTGAATGGGAAGCTTAACTGAGTAGCTCAGAATTGGAAATGAGAAATAGATTTTCAAATTGAGTTTAAGGAGAAGCAGTAAAAACAAGACGATTTAATAAATATGCAGAAAGATTCCATGGGGGCTCAGGAAGATGCTTTGAAAGTTCAAATGGAAAGGATATCATCTTTGGACAGGAATGCTGAGGAAGACTAAAGGGATTTGAACAAGCTCAAAACCTTATTGAGGAAGCTGATCCCGAAGGAAAAGGAAGACAAATAAACCCACTCCGATCTTTTGTTTTATTTGCCTTTCCTTGTAAAATTATTGACAACACTAATGAAATGTTGTTTGGTTGGTTGTATATTGTAGTGTTATTACTAATCTTTCAGGTACTATATTTTCCATTCCCATACATTCTTTTTGAAAATCACAAAGGGGGAGAAGGAAAAATAACTACTTAAATGGGGAGAAAGACTTAAAATGGAGAAGGAAAAATTTCTATGTGAAAATATCATTAAATCAATGGGGAGTTTTCTATTACGAATATTTTCATTTCCATGATAATGAAAACTCCACTCCAGAAATTCAAAATACAATCCTTAGAGTGCCAATGCCTAAGGGGGAGTTAGTTGTATTAATTATCATCCATGAACAAAGGGAGATAATCTTTAATTTCAAATTCTAATGAATGTTTTCAAAGTCGTTATATTATTTTTCGTAAGGATGTTTGTGCATTCCAAAAAGGGGGAGATTTTTGAGTCAATAAGGTTTTCCTTATGACATTCCCATTCCTTCTTGTTTTGAAAATCACAAACACCTTATACATATGCAAATATATTTTTTAATTCTATAAAGAAAATTTCCTACCTTAAATAAATTTACCATAATCTTGATTTTTCTTATACATAGAAATATATTTCATAATTATAAAAATCGGATTCATACCCAAAACCTCAGAATCATATAATACTAAGGTATGGAGCATTCTATTTTTAGGATCTGATTCTGTATGAGAACTATAATGAAGTTCCACTCTAAATTTTGGATGTAAACTCTAATGAATTTCCACTCCGAATTCTGGGTTTGAACTCAAATAAAGTTCCATTCTGAATTATGTATACACACTCTAATAAATTCCCATTCCGAATTATGGATACGAGCTCTCATATAGTTCAACTCCGAATTCTGGACTCTGAACTTTTAATTAGTTCGACTCCGAACATTTATTAGTTCGACTCCGAACATTTATAAGTTCAACTCTAATATTTTATTAGTTCAACTCTGAAATTTTATAAGTTCAACTCCAAACATCTATGAGTTGGACTCCTAGCTTTTAAAAGAATGACTCCGCACTTTGTATGTTCATATTTTGAATCCAGATGATACCAGACCATGAATTTCTTTAGAAATTCAGATTCCGGATTTCTATAGAATTTAGGTTCCGAACTCCTATAAAATAGAATCCGAATACCTATTTATTATAGACTCCGAATTCTATTTTGATTAGACTCCGAACTTTTAATTTGGTTACACTCCGAACTTTCGTATGGCTTTTTCTTAAAATTGTTTTATTACAAAACGATGTCGTTATTTTAGTTATAAAAAATGATGTCGTCCATTCTGTTTTTAACTAACCGTTGGTTGAGTGACATCTGAACAGGTCCCTTCAAATTTTATGGAAAATATGACCGTTGGAGGAGTGATCCGACTGTTCCAACCGAGCCTATAAATAAGAGCTCATTTGAAAGAGCTCAAAATAGATGTTGATCACTGTAGAGACCACACACTGTTAAGGTGATTTCTAGAGAGGGAAGCTTTTCATGATTTGTGCATACTAAACTGCTCGTTCAGATTTCTTTGTGCGACTCCGAATGTTGGTGATTACATTCGAGTGCTTCCGTGGATAGGAAGACAGAGGTGACGACTTCCTTGCTGAGCAAGACAGAGGTTCCAACTACCATGATGTTGAGGGCTTGCGGGGATAGCAAGACATAGACACTGATCTTCATATCGAGGGGTTACCCTGGTGTGGGTAAGACAGACATTCTTGAAAGTATAAATCAAGGGACCTTTATCTTAGGTTGTTGGATACCCTTCTCTTTGGGTTAAAAGAATCATTGTTTGTTACTACTTGTTTTACTACTTGTTTTCTTGCTGTATTTTTGTATTGTAAGGAATTTATAACCTTATTATATTTCCTTACACTTTTACACTAATTCATTTAGATTCTATACGCTTTAATATTGAATTTCATATTGTAATACTTTTGATAAGTTTTAATTTCCGGAACCATGTTTCCGGAACTATTTTTATTTGGTGTTAGAGGTGTTGTGAATCTACTTAGTTTAACATTGTTAAATATAGATTGTTCCTTGTTTAAGGAAAATTTTAAATTATTCAATTCACCCCCCTCTTGTATATTGAGCATCTACATTTTTATTTCGATCCGACACACCCCATTTTGTAATAGAATTATCCATATGGGTAAGGTTATGTTTCATATCCTGATTATCATTCCCTAATATTTCCATAATAGTATAGGTTTAAAAATGTTATATTATTACCTTTTCAGTAGGAAAACATCAAAATTATATTGATTATTGATTCCATTATTCCGTATATGAAATATTTCTAAAGAATGTAATATATTTGATTAGATAAAATCATTACATAACAAAATGTATATTAACCAAAGTAGTTAAATATATAAGTTTAATTGAGATTTTTTTTGAGTATCTGTCATCATAATAATAAACATGGTTATATTGGGGATATATTTAAAATAAAATAATTCAGATTTTCCATGTATCAAAATTTTAATTAACCTATGTGTATCACCTAGTATGGTAAACTATGGTGTGTAGGATAGTGGAGGGGATTCTGACAGAAGATATTTTACCTTGGTCAGTGATGGTTTTGCGGATCAAATTGTCCAAAAGGTTAATACTTTTCATGTTGTTTCTAATAGGGAAGCTTTCCACGATAGATTTAAGATATTTGAGCATTTAATTATTTTTTGACTAGATCATCCTTGTGGTGGTAAAATTTGGGGGATTGATGATATGGTTTAGAAATTAACATCTACATGGCAGTTTTCTGATTAGATATGCATACCTATGGGGCGTGGATTTTTCACCATTTTATTTCCATAAAAGGATCTCAAGTGGTTAGCATGGGGGTTTGGGTCAATTTCTCTAAATACAGGTCTGATTTTATTTTAGAAATGAGACTTTCGTTTCAATACATTCTCAACAAAAAATACCAGGGCATAGGTGTGGATTAAAAATGTTGGCCTTCCATGGATATTACGACATCCTAATTTTTTTTTTGACATTGCCTCTGTGGTGGGTATTCCAATTAAAATGGAGAGGAACACCGAGGCTAGAAATTTTTGACACTATTCTACGGTTTCAGAGGATGTTTATCTATGTTCTTTCCTAATTCATAATATAGTATTGTCCTTCATTGATGATGATATCCATCTAAAGGTGATGTGTGAGAGACTTCCTGACTTTTGCCTTGATTGTCTTGTGATTGGACATGTTAAATAGAAGGGTTGTAAAAATGTTGTATGAACCTTTTTATCATTAAAAGGGAATCATGAGTCTTCTTAAAGAAAGAAGTTGAGGAAGAAATCAACACAAAAACATATGGGTGCTAATCCTTCACAGGTGGTGGATGATTCTTCTTGAGAATATTCTCAGGTTCCTCAAGTGGATATGAATACAGAGAATATGGGTGCTGATGTTTTATAGGTAGTGGATGATGCTTCTTTGGATTTTGATCAAGTTCCTCAAGTGTATAAGGATGCAGAGCACATTTTGATGATGCATCAAGAAGTGGATTGAATGAATATCTTACATGAACGTTGCAGAGTCTTGGCATTGTCTTTGACTCTTCAGATTGTTGCCTGTGGTGTGGGTGACATGATTCCGAGAGCATTAAAGCAATGCTTGGGTGTTGTGGTTGAGGAGAAAAAAACTACCAGTAATGGTGAGATAATTTCAAAGACCCAATTATAAATTCATAAATTATAGGAATCACATGGAATTCAGTGAAAGTGGGATGATGTGGAGGATAACTCTCCAAAAAAAACTAACTTACAGTCAGTCATTTTCCAAATGTAAAAATGTGGTTTTTTATTTTCACGGTTTTCAACCTGTTCCTCTTCGAAAAGTGAGATCGAGAAGGTTTAATCATACCTGAATCTAGCCATGGTTACCAGGTCCCATGTCCCTCTTCATTCTGATTCTTAATGGGACCACGACTATGACACTTCTTATCCATGTGACTTTGATATTTGAGTTCTTCTTTTATTTGGATCTCATTGGGTACAAGGGATTGTGTTCATGTATGACCCCATCTATTCATGTCGTCACTTCTTTTTCATTCATTAATAAAAAGGGTTATGCACTAATCTTTAGGTAGTACAATGGGAAATAGAAAATGAAACATAATAATTTTTTTTAATAAATTTCATCCTTGAAAACTTATTTGAATATATTTTCATCAAAATTATGGGAATGGAAAAAAATATGGTTGAGATAAAATTCTATGTAAGGGTACGTAGAGTGAAATAAATTAAATCGAAGATAATAAATAAAAATAGGAAGATAAATAACGGAGATAAAATTCCATTAAAATAACATGACAATTCATAATCAAATTGGTAAGGTAAATAATTGAAACACATTTAATTTAATAAATTAATATAAAATAAAATGTATCCATATATTTTATTATATGAAAATTTCATGGATACTGATATTAAAAACTGAAATATATATTAACAAAATGATAAAATATTGTATGTCATTTGTAAGGCACCTGAAAACGTAGACCTTCAAGACCATTCACAAGACCGTTCAAAAGTATCGGTGGAAACCCCTACTATTGAATCAAATAATTTTTGTCATAACAAATGATAAATTAATCAAGGATAAATATAATGTCTCCCACACCCATCACTACCAGTCAAAGAATTCCTCCAACCGAGAAATCAATTAATAATTAAAAAGCATTATAAAAAATCTGTACAAAATAAAGAATAAGTATTTATCAATTTTTTCCAAAATAATCCGAAAATAATAAAAGTATACACCATATATAAATAATGTATATGATTTTGGAAAAAATAATATCCATCACCCAAGAATGTGGATATTATTGGAAATTGAAAATGAAAAATTATTACAATGATGTTAGTTTTTGAAGAGGAAGTTAGCAATCAAAAAAAAGAGAGAGATTTAGATGATAACTTTTATCAAATGGTAAGGTCCATTCTAAACCCCTTGGGTGAGAAAAATCAAATTGAAACATAAAATAAAGTAAATTATGAGTTTATAATGATATTTATTGAAAAGTGGTATTATAAACACTGCATAAATTTGAACATGTTCAATTCAAACTATAAGTCTCATGGAGTGTAAATTGATGTGAAATCCCCTATGTCGCGTTTCCATTTCAGAGAACGAATTTCATCCTACTATATAAGGATTTTAGACATGTTAATAACATATAGATCAATGAAACTCATATTTAAAAAATTATATATTTAATTCATATAATATCTTGTTACCCTTTTTTAGAATATTTCATTATTTTTCACTATTTTGGGTGTTAATTGCATAGTTTTTTGAGTATATTTTTACTTGTAATATGATGTTCCTACTAGTTAGACAAAAATTAAATAATATCCTGAATTTAAAATATGATTTAGTTCTCATGTATATTTAATATATATATATATATATATATTTATTTATAATATTTCATAAAATTTTGAAATAGGAGATGAAATATGACATTCATTTAGAAAGTAGGTCTTATGTATGCATGAATGTTACTTCTATTTCTTTTGTTATATTAAATGTTTGAAAAGTAAATGATTAAAATGTACATTATAATTATAGTATCATATTTATTTAATATATGTAATATTTTTTTATTAAAATAATCATCAAAACATTACATGTATATCTTTAATGGATCATATCACTTTGAGGAGTCAGTATTCCATATATCCACAAATGATGTTATCGTATTCCACCAAAATGTATTGAATAAAGTCAAATGTTATATAAATTAATGGAATTATAATGAAAAAATATATATCATATATATCATATATAAAATATAAATACATCATTAATCCTTCCAT
The DNA here is from genome assembly GCA_963277665.1 of Viscum album. Lineage (NCBI taxonomy): Eukaryota > Viridiplantae > Streptophyta > Magnoliopsida > Santalales > Viscaceae > Viscum > Viscum album. The sequence continues at coordinate 5,558,347 of CAUJRU010000001.1, forward strand.
GAAATATAGTAATAGATGAACAAACGACATCTGTTCGCGAGGTTGTAGACCACCGTACACAATAACGATGATTGGGCATCTCATTTAGTGACTGTGTATGAAAGTGTATTTCGAACAAATAAAATTAATAAATATCATTATATTGAATACTATGATCTTATTAATAATAATTATATAAAAAAATTATAAGGGATGGAGAATTAAATGAAGCAAATGTTATCATTGATGAATGCTAACTCATATTTTGGTAACTCTGTTTGGTTTATACCAAAAGACTTATTTGATTTTTTTGGGCCAAGGTGAGGATTTTAGGATTAGGAGATGAATTGTAGAATATTTTTTTGAACTGTTTTTTATGAACCAAAGGCATTGATATGTGTGAATAATTCTGAGGGGTGAGGTCCATTTTATAGTGTTGGAGGCATGTCATTATTGTAAATTTTTAAAAATAGAATTCAAAACATGTTTCTTTTTTTTCATGTGTCTCAAATAATAATATGATTTATATAAAAAGGTGTACAGGGTTGAAATATTTAAATTTTTTATTTTTTACAGGTTTCTAGGTAAATTTAGAACTTATGTTTCCGGTTTAGTCTATTTCTAAGCTAATTTTTCTCTTCACCGCATTAATTAATTTTAATACATTTAATAATATTTTTTAAAAAACTAATATAAACCTTTAAGAAATTAAAATTTATTTTTATCACAAATATGTAATAATGTTTTCCAAATTCTAATAATGTAAGTGATATAAATTAATCTAAATTTAATCTCATAGATGGGTTGAAAACTCGGGTTTTAAATGTAATGATATTCAATTATTTGAGTTGTTTTTATATCAAATTTAAATGTAAAGTTTATTCAAATAAACTAAATTGTATTAATTGACATATTATTGAATATATTAATCATTAAAACCAACATAAAATAAAATTTTTAAAAATAATTTATATAGATGAAAAATTAGATTTCAATTAAAAATCTATATTTTCACTATTCCTCGAAAAGTGAAAAATCACTAAAAATACAAAAAAATCCACCCAAAGAAAATTTCAATGTAGATGCAAAAAATGATGTTCATTTTAAAATATAAAATTTATAAATGTTTCAATATTTAGTTTCAAAATTGGTGTTCCGTTGAAATATGGTACAACTACATTTATAAAGATACAAGTTTTATGAAAAAATTGGGGGTTTCTATATTTTTAATATAAATTATATTAGATGAATAAAAAATATTTTATTGAATATAATATATATATATATATATTTAATTCATTAATATCATTAAATTATAGTAACTTGTTTAATTTATTTTTATAAAAATCCATTCGAAGAAAAATAATGAATATTTAGAAAAAATCTCATATATTCACAGGGATATAATATTAATATCTAATTTAATTATCTCCAATGAATTCAACCATATATTTATATGACTAAGTAATTTATATTTATAAAAATTAATTTGAAAGTTATTTTTTTCTATTGTTATATTAAATAATAATATATTAATAATATTTATATATTTGGTAAAACACAGACTTGCATGTAATTAAAACAACCTAAATGGTATCCATTTCATTTTATATAAGATAAATTCATGTTTCATGAATTACAAGATATAAAAAAATGAATCTAAAATTAAAATAAAATAAAATCAATTGGTGCCTCACAGGAGATCCTTTTATAATAATTTTTTTCTTCATTTTCGTCATGAGATCCGATATATCATCCATATCACCCTCAATGAGATGAAACTTCTATTCATCTATGAGTTCAGATATCTCAGGCTCCATGAGATCATACACATATCCCTTTCATGAGATCATACATCTCACTCATTCCCGAGATCATGTATTTCACACTGTCGTGATATCAAACATTTTACTCTTCCATGAGATTACACATTTCTCACTTCTCTAATATTAAGAAACACACTATTCTGTGAGATCATGCATTCTTCCCTTCAAGGTGATCAGGGATTTCAATGTTCCGTGATATCTGAATTTTTTCTCTTCCATGATATCATGAATTTTTATCTTTCCCAATATGAAACAATCATTATAACATTTCATTCCTTCCATGATAGACATCCTTTTTCAATAACCAAAGGAATTTAAAATAACACAATAAACATATGAGCATGACCCGATGGGGTTTTCCCCAAAAATATACCCTTTTGGATTATCAACAACACATATATTCTTAATGAATTATCCTGTTGAAAAATCATGTACATGGGAATCAATTTCTATTCTTCAACCCTTGGATAGTGATATGGGAATTCTATAATAGATATAGTAAGCCCACATGAGCAATGATCGAAATGAGAAACAATAGTAGCATGTAATGTTCATAAATGAATCACTTCCTCCCCAAAAACATTCAACATTATTCACCGTGAACCCCAATTTTTGTGATATGTATCCATTAATCTATCATCATTCGAATCATCATATTTAAAACTCCCTCTAATTAACTTCTCCTCCAATATGAATCTCCCCATATCATGATTAATAATTTTTTTCCCTTTTATACCAAAAAATTCTCCCCCTTTTAAAATAACCCAAAAGGTCACACTTTTCGGCTCTAATACATGGTAAAAAAATCAACACATAAATGATAAAAAATAATACCTTTGGTAGAAGGGGATCTATATAAACACTATTTAAATATAGAATATTTAATGAACTCTAAGAGCCTAAAAATTCCATTCAAACATTTATTTGTTTAATTCTATTGTACAAAATTCAAAAATCTATTGTTTCGTTAGAAAATTACACAATTTAAAAGACCATAATCTAGAATCTCCATAAGAAAGTGATATTTTATTTCAATGATATTATTCCTTGGCTGATGGCCTATATTTTTTCTATGATTTACATATTATGATTAATTAAAATGCATTATAATCAAATAATTCAGATAAACAACCCCATTTCTCGATAAAATTAAGAGGTGATTACTTTTTTTATTAAATTTCATCATGTTCATCAATGATATACATGAATTATATTTTCAATAATCTTCCCACATTATTCTCTTATCTCCTAAAATATAGATAATGAAGATTTATTTTCCCCATTTGGTTGTGAACATCATCAGAAGTCATGAGACACCGTGGTATTTCAAATATTTTGAATTTCATAGTTGACTCAATTTATTAAATTAATATTGAAAAATTTATTTTTTAGATCTTTTTATGAGTATATTCTGGTATTTATTTTTTGAGTCATGCTACTGAAATATGTTCATCAAGTGAAATTACCACCTGGAATTGAGTCAACATGATATCCTATAATCATACTATGTAAAAAATATTATTGGGAACATTAGTTTTAGCTCATAAATACCATTCTTTCCATGTCACTCACTTACATCCATGGATTCTATAAGCACGACATTCATCAATTATTCATAGGACTATCTCTTATGATAAGGATATATGACACATAGAGTTTATCACCATTTCTACCTAAAAACACCATATTCATTATATCATGAATTATTCAATTGACCCCACATTGTTAAATATGATATGAAATGTAAATTTCAAAAATAATGATTCTTATTGTCGCGGGTATCTCCACTAAACTTATTCATCAAGGCCATTTCATTACACATACACTACAAGACATATATATCCACCTTAAACCAATACCAAATAACACACACATATTAATAGCTAATTAATTGGTAGAGGGGTACCTATGTAATCTCCATAAATAGTATTATGGTAGATCCTGATGGACCCACCCTATGTTGTTTTCCAATAGAAAATTGTACTCTTTTTTGACTTGTAATAATTTCCCAGCCCACATCAAATAGTCATTCAATATAATTAGAATTTCAATTACAAAAATCATAATACTATTCTAATATATAAATATATTATATAAGCTTCATATTTTTCACAATTTGTGGTTAAACCCCACTAGTAAATATTATTTTCTTTGATGCTCCCCATATTATAAATATTTCCTGATTCTATATTTATATAAGAATGTTTTCATTGGTCATCCTATCTTGATTAATTCTACATTGGATGGTTTTTTCATAAATTAAATATCTCCTTATTTCATCAAATGTTAATTTTTTACATAATTCTCTATTCAATTTCCTTTTATCAGTTATCTAATACACCTCACACTATATTCCAAGGAATGTATATTTCATTGAAGGTATATTGTTTTCAAAAAAATTTAGAAGCTCAACCATTTAACATCAATGATCATTTACATCCACGGTAATTTTTCTATTTTGAGTGTAATAGAAAATTTTCTTGCTAAACATTTCATTTTTCTCCTAGAGTTTCCTCCATGAAATTGAACCACATGTGAAACCCAATAGGCTACCATTCAGTATAGGAATTCTTGATATACATGTCTGGATATGAACATTTCATTTTTAGTTTCTTATCAATCCCTAATTTCGTGTACCTACTATATACATCCAAATTCCTAGTATTATCACATGTAAAACAACTCTATATAGAAATATAACATGAAAAATAATTTCTCAGTTCATATGTGGATGCAGCTAGAGTTATTCATCTAACAATGAGCACTCTGGATTCCTGACACATATTTATAGTCTGTCCCTATATCCCACAATAACAAAATTTGATAGAAAAATCCCTCTAAGATACCTTTCTTTTAGATTTAACAAGATCTATTATAATATTCTCATATTTGAAAATAAGCCTATGTTTATAGCATGAAGTATATTTAAAAACCTCAAAAATCATGATATATTACTATTCATCCCACAAAAATAAAAAATATTGTTACTTAATGAAAAAAACTTTTTAGGTCCATAACCAGCACATAATGGATCCTTCCTATTTCTAGAACTATTCACAAATATCTTCTTATATTTTATGTGAGATGGTTAAACTTATCTGATAAAATATTATCCCAAACTGCTTGTAAATTGGGGTGAGGTAATCAATTATGTTTTCCCTCCAAAAGCACATATTTTATTATTTCATTTTTACAATTCGAAGTATAGTTCTATAATAAATGAAATTCATCTTTAATATGGGACCTCCTTCGACATTATATTGATCCACATAATTCACTAGTGATTATATCACATCTCCAAATTGATGGAAATTCTTTTAGATTTATTTACTTTGAGAATTATGTTCTCTCTTTAAATACATGTCCTATTTCAATTCATGTCCTATTTCAATTCATGGGATATATTATCCATCATTTCATCATGATCCTTTAATTTAGAATTTTTATGAGATACAAAATCATTACTACATGAGTTCTCTTTTTGTATACATCAGTTATCTTGAACTAGTTCAGTTAGATGTTTATCAAGATCATTAGTTCTAGCTTCTAGATTTTTAATTTCTTCTAATTTTATATTATTTCACTTTTCATCAGCTTCGCATTTTTCTAGCTTTGTTGAAATATATTTAATTCTTCATTGGGTGAATAATACTTCTCCATTAGATCCTTATCGACATAAAAAATCCTTTTATTCATAAATTTTATCTTCGTGACTTCAGTTTCCGATAATTGGCTCCAAATAACATGAGTCATATTTTTCGCTATTTATTTCTGATCCAATTACCTTTTCATGTAAAAAATATATACTACTGGCCTTCATTTAATATATTCATTTTCAAATGATCATAAATAACTCTACATGTCTGGTTCTTCATTAAATTTTATATAATCAATAAATTGGGAATCAGTATCACAACGAGATATGTTTTTTGGTTTCCTTAAACTAAATATCACTTATTTCATATATACTTCATCAATGAGGAATTGTAGTAGAATTGTTTTTCTTTTTTGATGTTTATACATTTTTTAAGGGAAACACCTTTCTTAAAAACCCCTATAATAAAAGAAACCTAAAATCTAAAGAAATTGAAAGCCACAAAATTGAATTAGATTCCATAAGATGGGGGGTGGATTAGCAAACGTTTGTTGTTTTAAAACATATTCCTCCCTCACTGGATCTTGACCTCTTTTTTATGAGGGTCACTTTTTCACATTAATTTTAATCATTATTGTATCCTTTCAATATTTTTCTGAAGATGATCCAAATAATGTAAAACTACATAAAAATTACAAGGAAACCTAGATTTTTACAAAGTTCACCCTCATTAAGATGCATTAATTGATCATACAACAACAATGTATCTATGTACCAAATCAAAAAAATATCACAACTAACAAAATGTTATGTCTAAATAGGTTATATTCCTAGAATAATTGCCTTTTAGATTTATAGAGTTCATAATGCCTCCCAAATGAACCATTATAGGTATTTCCTTTGATGGATTCACACTTGTGGAAAAGATAATCATCTTCATCTTTCTTTTCCCACTAAACCTGAAAAGACTCATACACAGTTTATGAAAAAATTATTCCCTTCATTAAAAATAATTAAATATTCCTCAATTTTTCATAGATTCTCTTATCATTTTTTTATGTTATATTCCTATAACAGCCTATGATTTTTTTGAAATATATTTTTTCTAATTAATTTAATATTTTTATATTTTATATTTCACACAACACTAAAAATATTTTATTTTATAAATTAACTATATATGGATTGAGTTATATGCAACACCATGTTAATAATAGCTACACACAACATGAATTTTATCTTTTAGTACACGGTACATCGACTAGGAGTATGTTTAACGCAACACCAACTTGGTTTACATTACACGTAATACTGAGCGTCTACAAAAACCATTTATTATCAAAATTACTTAAATGATATATTTATAACCTAGTTGATAATAATATTAATTTTATTTGAAAAAATAAATTTTAAATAATTTATATAATAGTTTTATATAAATAAAACCTATTGAAAATGAAAGATAATATTTTTGTTATTCATTATAGGTTTAAAAATAATATTTTATCAGATGAAATTTTTTAATGCCCTTTTGTGAAAAATAATAAAATAAATTTTAGACACATATAGAAATTGAAATGTATAACATAAACATTATTTATCTATTTAGAGTGTAGACATCATCTTTGTGAAAATTTCTCGGTTTTTATGAGAATCGTCAATTTTAGAAGAATAGTGAAACATACTAAATTTTAATTCAACCTTTTCATATAAATTAGTTATAAGGATAAAATATATTTTTTTTAGTTTAAAAGTTAAAATAAATGTTATTTTTTTAAATAAAATAATTTTGGGTCATTGAAATCATTTTCACTTTGATATTGAAAAAAAACATAGCAATCTTTTTGTTTTTTTACTTTGAAAACATGCATTGTCGACCCAACTACGACCTTAAATTTAAATTAATTTCTTCCACTTATGTGTTTTTAATTTTGAATAATGGATAAAATATTTTTAATAATAATAAATTATATTGACTAATATGGTAATGTTATTTTCTTCCAAAAATATTAGTGAATTTAATTAAAATTAATTAGAATGACTATGTTAAAATTAAACATATTCTGAGACTAATCATTAATCTTACGGGTAAAAATGACATATAAATATTCCTATTTTACATTTTATGGAACAATACAGAAACTATACTCCATCTTCTATAATTCCATTTATAAATGGATCCCATTTACATCAGTAAAACATACAAAGAATTCATTTTCCAAAAAATTTACAACAGTGCCACTCCTCTTCTACTATAAAAAGAAATCATGTCCTCCAAACTCATCACACCTATTGATAAAATTATATATAAACCAAGATCTCCCAAAATTGATCCTAAAAATACCTCTAATAATATTATAATCCTAACCATGGGAATAAGGATATCCATGGAATCCCTTTGGTGAAAACGATAAGGAGTTTTCTAAATAACATGTAACATTATTCTATATGTTCATTTATTTCAATTAAATTATACAACAACTCAAAAGATCATATTCCAGGATTGAATAAAAATATATCTTTAGTATAATAGTATTTTTATTCTACGGTTTTTTTTAATCTTACACAAAATTTCATCTAATAGGTAACCAACATACTGTTTACATGTACATCGAACTACCGCCTCACAAAATATTATTCTTCATTTTTTCTTTACCACATTTATGATAGAAATTATTATTCGAACTATGATTATATATGTTATATGTTATATTAATTATATATTTAATAATATTTAATTCCATTACAACACATATCATTATACTTTTCATTTTGTGTAAATATGATAATTTTTTGAGGAAGTGTGGACAATTTCCCTCTCAGAGCGATGAGAATCCTTTACACACTACATGAAATGTATTAATGATAGGTTTAGTGATATTTTATGAAATATATGATATAATAATTCTATTGGAATTATGATATATGAAATTATGTATAGATATATTTCATTTACTTACTTTCTTTCAATACGAGTATTAACGGAAATCAATGTTCATGAAAATGTACAACCAACTGTCTACATGACTGGTGTATTACATTTCATACTTTTATATTATATAGATTAATATAATACACATATTCTGAATATAAATGATATTTATATCATGTTTTACAATCTGTAAATCATGTTAAATGTATAGGGATCAATGATATAACAAATTAAGATAAATATAATGATCAAAAAACATATTACTTGAATTGAAACATTAACATAGATTTATTAAAAAAAGGGTAATATAACGTCATAATCAACACTTATAAGTTATTAGATATAATAATATGGTTCAATGAATTTTTCATAAAAAATTATATTTATTATACAAGAGGTTTGACTGAGTACGATGACAGTCAATACACAAGGTAAGTGAATTTCATCTCATTTATTATTTCTATGAGATACATGCTTCATTAACCAAGAATTCCCTATGTGTGGTGTGTATAATTCAACTAGATGTATACTATGATTATTATATTAAATATTATGGGTCTTTAAATATCAATTATATTATCTTTCATTCATGGGATTTAGGTTTCAAAAGTATAAAAATCAGAACAGTAATTTTCTCTTAATCTACCTTCTTTGGGAGTTATTCCATGTAATAGACCTATATTTATATATGAGGGGTACATAATTCCATTGAAATTTTTTATAACAATTCTAATTCATTTCATGATATTTTACCATTCATTTAATTTCACATTCATAAATGTTTAGTATGGTTCATTGTAACACCCCAAGCTTCTACGGTACGTTTCCCTTCGAATAATGCGATAGGGTGTGTTGTACGCAACCTCGAGTTCTAACACACACCACAACTAATTAAACTAGCCGTTGTAAATAGTAATACCTACTTTTTGAAATCATATATTTTTTATATTTCAAAATGGACTTCATTTTTGGATTCGGAATATCGAAATTATCCTAGGGTGAAATTTTGGTACTTTTCGGATAACTTTTATATTTTCATGAATAGTGAAAATTACTAAATTTTAATTAAAAACAACTTTTTTAATCAAAATAATTAATAGTGATAAATTATGAATTTGAGTGGTTTTAAAGTATATTTAGAATATATTTTTACCATTTAATATAATGTTGGTCATTGGACATAATTTTACAATTAAACCGAACATAAACAAATGTCAATCTTTTGATAGTTATTATCTCTTAAAAACACGCTTTTTGTTTTGACAGCGGGAATTAATTTTAAATTAATTTCTGCCACTTCTGTGTTTTGAATTTAGGAAAATGGATTCCATATTTGGTATCAGGATGTTCAAATTGTGTAAATAGGTAACTTTTATTTTTAGACATTTTGAATAATTACTGCGGTAAATATTTTATTTACCATGGTTAAGGGTAAATCCGGTAAATAAGGGTTAAAAAATAATATTATAATAATACTAAATTACCCTAAAACGTGTCTTAACCCTACTGGTTGATAGATGGTCGACCATGGGCATCTTTGGGTCTATTTTGGGACCCCATGGATCCACTTGTAAGTGATAATGACACTTTATTTTAATTAAGTTAAAATGAATACAAAATGGCATAAGCTTACATCTTTTAGAAGAACAATTTTTACATAGGGTTATAAATATCGGATTTTCGATTATAAATATTCATTAGAAAGATAAAAAGATTTCCTACATAATGATATTTTATTTATAATTTTTAGACATTAAATAATGTATTTTATTTATGACACAATGATGATGCAGTAATTACTAAAATATTGAAAAATTAAAATAATTGATATTATAAATACCCAAATAAATATAATATGAAACTTTTAATGAACTAAACTAATTTTCTAGGCTAATATGATATATTAGGATTGATTTAATGGACTTTGTTCGAAGTAATCAATCTGTTATGAGTTTCACAAAAATCAACTATTGAATAGTGTCAAAATTGACATAAAAGAGTTCTTAAAACAAATATTATATTATTAATTGATATTAAATTCCTAAAAATCTAAGGTTCGGCCAAGAGACTTATATTATGATAGGTTAATCCTTAATGGACCACTTGGGGGTCGCTTGGATGTATATAGTAAGTTTATTAACCATAATATATAAAAATACAAAGAGACATTGTAAAAGTGAAACTAATTAACTTAGAGTTAATACTTAAAGATAAGGTTAATATAAGTACCCAAACCTGTCTAAATTCTATTGGATGAGTTGTTTTCGACCTATCCCCACCTCATCCATTGAATAGTCAACTTTGGAGCCTTTAGAAACCGAATATGAATTTATTATAAATTAATATTTCTAGCTTTTCCAAAGGTGCCCCTCACCCCTCTTATAAAAGGGCACTCCTCCTTCTCATTTCTTCACACCTTCAAAGCCTTTTGGTTCGGACAAACTCTGCCCAAATAATCTCCCAACATCCCTCACTACAACCTAGAGGCCTTAGTTTGATCAGAAAGCCAACCTAAGGAGCCCTTTTGATCAAATCAAAAGGAAGAACCCGAAGAAGAGGTAATGATTTCACCACCCTTTTCTAAGTTCATTTCTTCTTCCACTTCTTCTTCCTTTGTTCTTACCATTCTAAAATAATAACTCCAGTATCTCACATATACTGTGATGTTATTATAAGTATGGTACAACCATATTCAGTATTCTATCCACCCTTTGAATAACATGTCACCATACGTGCGTACGTACGGCTTACCGTCTCCACGTCGTGGTGTAATTGTTATTCAATATAATATTATTTGGATGGGTATAATAATGATGTGTAACTCATGTAAATAATAAATATAACATGTTAATGATTCTGTATATATGATATACCATTAATTTATATATTATTTTAATATCAAAAGAATGATATTGTCGCTCGTGCGTACGTACGGACTACCGTCTCCACGAACGCGATAAGATTCATTCTCCATCATATCCATTCAAGTCTTATTCTCATTTTGGGGTTAAAAATAATGTTAATATCATTCTGGATATGAATAAGATACAACAAACATGTCTTACGTAACAAAACATATGAAAGAAAACAAGTAAGTTAACACCCGAAACAACGATAATACTAAGATATTATTATCAAATCAATATTAAAAGATCATATATGATATCATATTAATGTATATGATTCTTGTATAATTTAATAACAATTATTTCACCATTATACAGGAGGTTAACCTACCACAACCAAGGAAAAGTACAAGGTAAGGGTTATTTCACAATCTCTTCATTATCCGAGGTTGTATTATACGTAATAATCTACTGGGATCTCTTTATCATCCACATCCATGTTTCTTCGAAATGTATTTCAAAACATTTTTACTATTTACAAGAATATGGGTTAAAGTCATTTATACCCTTGTTTGACTTTTTATAAGAGGTTTATAAAGGAATCTTTTTGTCGTTTTCAAAACAAGGTCCTTTTTAACCTTTTCGACAGAATTGAGGTAAGAATGTTTTTTTTAACTTATACGGCGGGTGCGGTTATTTTCCGCCGTTATAAAATCGTCGAAGCTTCCCATACAAGCTTATAAGAATATTTTCAAAGAAAATGTTTTATTTTATATGGATCTTAAATGATTTCAAAATAAAAGGAGATATTTCTTTAAAAAGAATTTTGATTTCATCTATGTCAACATCCTTTGATGGATTTTAAGATTATTTGAAATTGATTTATTATGATACAAAACTTCTATATTGTATTGAAGGTTTTGTGATATGTTTGACTGTGGATGTGCTATTTTTATACCATTCATAGTTTATTGTGAAAGTATTGACATTTCGTATGCTAGTTTTAATACGAATGTTTATGTTATGTTTAAACCTTTTCATATGGGAATGCATTGGACTTAATAAGTGACGGGTGGAGCCCACTATAGCTCCTCGATGCATCGGTAGGTCTCATGAGACAAACTAGTGTCTTGGCACAAGGCCTTGACAAAATCTTATTTGTAGTCTTGGCACGAGGCCTTGGCTATGTGGTTATGATAGTCTGGCATTATGCATTCCAACATTATGAAAGTGGTTATTGATTTTTGCATGTGATTATTCGATTAGTAGAATATCCATGTGAATAAGTAAATGGCATTATTTCATTTTACTTTTGCCATACCATGTTGAAGTTCAATTTTAAAAGGCTTTTGTTTTAGTAATGCATTGCCTTAAATGTTTATTCTTATTTATTAAAGTTTCCGCTATATTGTTATCCTTACTGGGCATTTGAGCTCACCCCTTTTCTATGTTTTATTTTTCCCCAGGATGTGAAGAAGTAAATTATGAATGACCTGCAGGGATATTATGAGGGGATAGTAGTGTGGATTATGGAGACATTATGTTGTTGTAGTAGTTTTTCATTTTATGATGTAATATAAAACTTATGAATATATCTAGTGTTTCCAAGGCTACTAAACCAATCGGTCTTTCGAGATTTGATCTTTCTTGTGATCATGCCAATGTTATGTAATAATGCACCGACTCTGGGTAACTGGGGTCGGGGCGTTACAGTTGGTATCAGAGGAAGTTTAGTACAAACCATGGAAGCTAGATTTAGATAAACTCTGATTAGAGCACGTAGACTTAAGATGAACTTTGAGGATTAGTATAGAAGAACTTCCTAGAATTTTGGTATTGTAGAGACTTTGTGAGTTTTCCGAGCAATACATCCCTGTCTGGATACGAGTAGGTAGAGGCGGCTCTGGCACAAATGTACCTAGGGGTAAAACCCGAAAACACCGCTTTGAGCTAGACTCGAACGGGAACTGGTGCACGACAACGAGCCTTGCTGCACTCTTGGTTACGACACTCCCGGGGGATATGCTTAGGATAACTCTCACTTTCTTTACAAATCATTATGAAGGGTTTATGAGTATATACTTCCCCAAAGAAAACATATTTATGATTATGGATTATATCCATAGATAGTTCAATTTATGTTTAGTGTTTTATAAGTATGGGATTATGTATTTTGATTCATAAACTGATCTAGTTTATGACATTGTTTAGAAATGGCGCCTAGTGGAAGAAATGGAAACCGTATCAATGCACGCACTCCATGTAGGGATTGCCCTCCTGCTCAAGATAATTATAGTGGGGCTGGTGATGCAACTGGTGCTGATCAGCTAATCACCGTACTGGGACAACTTACTCAGGTTATGAATAATAACCTTACCCGTATGGATCACCCTGATCCGCAGCGTGGAGGATCAATGTTAGATCGATTCATGAGGCAACAACCACCAACGTTCAATGGGAGTACAAATCCCTTAGTAGCTGAGCAATGGATATTTTCCCTAGAGAAAATATTTCAGGCTTTGGGGAGTAGTGAAAGGGAAAAATTTATCATGGCTGTTTACCGCCTCACTGGAGATGCTGATCAATGGTGGTCATTGATTCAAAATACGAAGGAAGATGATGAAGTATCAAATATGGAATGGAGGGAGTTCAAAGATTTGTTTTTAGAAAAATACTTTCCTCGCGACCATCGAGCGGATATGGAAAGGCAATTTCTGAGTCTGAGACAAAAGGAGGATGAGAATGTCACAAAGTATGAGGCTAACTTTACAAGGTTAGCGAGGTATGCTAGAGATTATATTCGCAACCCAAGAAGTAAGATTGATCGTTTCTTTGATGGGTTAAAACCATTTCTCCGTCGAGCATTAGTCTCACAATCCTTTTCGTCGTACGAAGACATTGTCTCATGTGCTATCAAGACTGAAAAAGAATTCTCTAAGTCTTATGACTTTAAAGCGAAGCAAGAGAAGAAGAGACCTGCTGATCAATCTGGGAATGGAAATAAGGGGAAGAAGGGAAAGGTTGAATATCCATCTTGTGGTAAGTGCGGGAAGAAACACCCCGGTGCTTGCCTGAAGGGAATGGGAGTCTGTTACAAGTGTGGTGAAAAAGGCCACCAAGCTCATAATTGCAAGGGGAAGAAGGAAGCTACCAACGTTCAGTGCTACAATTGTAGGGAGATGGGGCATTATGCAAATGCATGTCCTAAGCGTCAGGAGAAATTACCTCAGAAAAGGCCAAGGGATCAAGGCCAGGCTTATGCTATCACTACTGCTGAGGTAGAAGCTCCGAAAGACGTGGTGGCAGGTAATTTAATGGTTTCCTCAAGTTTAGCAAATGCATTATTTGACTCTGGATCGTCGCATTGTTTCATATCTTCCCAGTTTGCTAAGAAAATTAGATATTTCCAATTTGATTTAATAAGGGAGTTGTCAGTCAAAACTCCTAAGGGAAGTATCATTGCAACAAAGTTTTGTGAATCAGTCCCCATTAGAGCACATAAATTTTCTTTATCTGCTGATCTCATCGTCATACCTATGATTGAGTTTGATATAATCCTCGGTATGGACTGGCTTTCGGACTATGATGCGAAGATTTATTGTAAGAAGAAAGAGGTTACGATTCTTGATGATAATGATAAGGAACACCTTATTTTTAGAGCAGAATCGTCACCACCTAATTCTTATTTAGATCCACCCCCAGTAGCTCAACTTAATTCAATTATTGGGGAGGAAGAGAATGAAATAACTGTCGGTGAGGAAAGGAATGTTCAAATAGAGGATGTACCTGTTGTGAAAGAATTTGTAGATGTATTTCCGGAAGATTTACCTGGACATCCTCCAGAACGAGAAGTAGAGTTTTCCATTGATTTGATTCCTGGATCAAGGCCTATATCGAAGACCCCTTATAGAATGGCCACTGTAGAGTTAGTCGAACTAAAGAAACAACTAGAGGAATTGAGTAATAAGGGATTTATTCGCCCTAGTGTTTCTCCATGGGGAGCCCCTGTTCTTTTTGTTAAAAAGAAAGATGGATCTATGAGGTTATGTATCGATTACAGGGAGATCAATGCTATAACGATAAAGAACAAGTATCCCCTACCTCGTATTGATGATTTATTTGACCAACTGCATGGAGCTCAATACTTTTCAAAGATTGACCTTCGATCTGGATACCATCAGTTGTGTGTAAAGAAGGAAGACATTCCGAAGACAGCATTTCGAACCAGGTACGGGCATTACGAGTTTACTGTAATGCCATTTGGATTGACTAATGCACCCTCTGTATTCATGGATCTAATGAATAGAGTTTTCAAGGAGTATCTGGATGAATTTGTGGTGGTATTTATTGATGATATCTTGGTATACTCCAAAACCTACGAAGATCATGAAAATCACTTGCGCATTATCTTGAAGACTCTGAGGAGGCATGAATTATATGGGAAGTTTAGCAAGTGTGAATTCTGGCTTCAGGAGATTTCTTTTCTTGGCCATATTGTCTCTAAAGATGGAATCTCTGTTGATCCTTCTAAGACCAAGGCAATCCAAGAATGGCCAGCACCTACGAGTATAACTGAGGTACGTAGTTTTATTGGTTTGGCAGGTTATTATCGAAGTTTCGTCCAGAATTTTGCCCGATTGGCAAACCCATTAACGAAGCTCACACGAAAAGGGGTTAAATTTGTTTGGACAAAAGAGTGTGAAGAATGTTTTGAAGAACTAAAAAGAAGATTAGTCAATGCTCCTATATTGACTCTACCATCGGGGAATGATGGGTTCGTTATTTATAGTGATGCATCGAAGAAAGGACTTGGTTGTGTCCTTATGCAGAATGATAGTGTTATTGCCTATGCATCACGACAGTTGAAAATTCATGAACAAAACTATCCTACTCATGATCTTGAGTTAGCAGCTGTGATCTTTGCTTTGAAGATATGGAGGCACTACCTCTATGGTGAAAAATTTGAGATTTATACTGATCACAAGAGTTTGAAGTATATTTTCTCACAAAAAGAACTCAACATGAGGCAAAGGAGATGGCTTGAATTACTCAAGGATTATGATTGCACGATACACTACCACCCGGGGAAAGCAAACAAGGTGGCAGATGCTTTGAGTAGAAAAGACCATGGAGTTTTGAACAATATGAGAATTGAAAGGGATCCAATTTTCATGGATCTAGTAAAGATGGACATGGGAATAACCAGGGAAGGTGAAACATCAATGCTTTTTCAAATGGTTGCCAAACCATCTTTACTAGAAAGGATTAAGAGTTCTCAGACCGATGATGAAGAATTTCAGAAGAAGATTAAAGCTGTGAATGATGGGAGATTGAGAGACTTTGTGTATGAAGATGGAATTTTGAAATTCGGGAAGAGACTTTGTGTTCCCGATTTACCTGATCTAAAAAGGGAATTGCTGGATGATGCTCATAGTTCCAATTTCTCTATACACCCTGGGAGCACCAAAATGTATAGAGATTTGAAGGAACATTTTTGGTGGGACAACATGAAGAGGGAGATTGCTGATTTTGTGTCAAGATGTATGGTTTGTCAACAAGTGAAAGCTGGAAGGCAACAGCCTGGAGGAGTCATGCAACCTCTTCCCATACCGGAGTGGAAATGGGACAATATTACGATGGACTTTGTCATGGGGCTACCAAAGACTCCTAGAAGGAACGATGCAATATGGGTTATTGTTGATCGTCTTACCAAGTCAGCACATTTTCTTGCTATAAGAGAAGATCTACCCCTGGAACGTCTAGCAAGACTATATATTAATGAAGTTGTGAGACTTCATGGAGTACCCCTATCAATTGTTTCGGATCGTGATCCCCGTTTTACTTCAAGGTTTTGGAAAAGTCTTCAGAAATCCCTGGATACTGAACTTCATTTGAGCACTGCTTACCACCCTCAGACAGACGGACAATCAGAACGGACTATTCAGACCTTAGAAGACATGTTGAGATCTTGCTCACTTGATTTTCAGGGTATGTGGGATCAATATTTACCACTGGTAGAATTTTCCTATAACAATAGCTTCCATTCGAGTATTCAGATGGCACCATATGAAGCGTTATATGGAAAGAGATGTCGTACACCAACCTGTTGGGATGACGTTGGTGAAAGAAAACTTGTAGGCCCAGAACTGGTGGAGGAAACGGTGGAAAAGGTGAAGGTAATCCAAAATCACATCAAAGTAGCTCAAAGTAGGCAGAAGAGCTATGCCGATAATCGAAGGAAGGATTTGGAATTTCAAGTCGGTGATCATGTTTTCATGAAGGTATCTCCGTGGAAGGGAGTCATACGTTTTGGTAAGAAAGGTAAATTGAGTCCCAGGTACATCGGACCTTTCGAAATTCTAGAACAAATTGGGGCTGTAGCTTACCGATTGGCAATGCCGCCAAGTCTCTCCAAAGTTCACGATGTGTTCCACGTATCTCTGTTGAGGAAATACATGCCTGACCCAACGCATGTACTCACCTATGAGGAATTAGAACTGGAACCCGATCTTTCCTATTGTGAAGAGCCCGTCAGGATTCTTGATACAAGAGAACAAGTACTGAGAAACCGGACGACGCGTCTGGTAAAAGTTTTGTGGAGAAATCATAAGATGGAAGAGGCAACGTGGGAACCCGAGGAACTTATGATGAAGAACCATCCGAGTCTTTTTATGCAGTAATACCCTAGAAATTTCGAGGACGCAATTATTTGAAGGAGGGGAGAATGTAACACCCCAAGCTTCTACGGTACGTTTCCCTTCGAATAATGCGATAGGGTGTGTTGTACGCAACCTCGAGTTCTAACACACACCACAACTAATTAAACTTGCCGTTGTAAATAGTAATACCTACTTTTTGAAATCATATATATTTTATATTTCAAAATGGACTTAATTTTTGGATTCAGAATATCGAAATTATCCTAGGGTGAAATTTTGGTACTTTTCGGATAACTTTTATATTTTCATGAATAGTGAAAATTACTAAATTTTAATTAAAAACAACTTTTTTAATCAAAATAATTAATAGTGATAAATTATGAATTTGAGTGGTTTTAAAGTATATTTAGAATATATTTTTACCATTTAATATAATGTTGGTCATTGGACATAATTTTACAATTAAACCGAACATAAACAAGTGTCAATCTTTTGATAGTTATTATCTCTTAAAAACACGCTTTTTGTTTTGACAGCGGGAATTAATTTTAAATTAATTTCTGCCACTTCTGTTTTTTGAATTTAGGAAAATGGATTCCATATTTGGAATCAGGATGTTCAAATTGTGTAAATAGGTAACTTTTATTTTTAGACATTTTGAATAATTACTGCGGTAAATATTTTATTTACCATGGTTAAGGGTAAATCCGGTAAATAAGGGTTAAAAAATAATATTATAATAATACTAAATTACCCTAAAACGTGTCTTAACCCTACTGGTTTATAGATGGTCGACCATGGGCATCTTTGGGTCTATTTTGGGACCCCATGGATCCACTTGTAAGTGATAATGACACTTTATTTTAATTAAGTTAAAATGAATACAAAATGGCATAAGCTTACATCTTTTAGAAGAACAATTTTTACATAGGGTTATAAATATCGGATTTTCGATTATAAATATTCATTAGAAAGATAAAAAGATTTCCTACATAATGATATTTTATTTATAATTTTTAGACATTAAATAATTTATTTTATTTATGACACAATGATGATGCAGTAATTACTAAAATATTGAAAAATTAAAATAATTGATATTATAAATACCCAAATAAATATAATATGAAACTTTTAATGAATTAAACTAATTTTCTAGGCTAATATGATATATTAGGATTGATTTAATGGACTTTGTTCGAAGTAATCAATCTGTTATGAGTTTCACAAAAATCAACTATTGAATAGTGTCAAAATTGACATAAAAGAGTTCTTAAAACAAATATTATATTATTAATTGATATTAAATTCCTAAAAATCTAAGGTTCGGCCAAGAGACTTATATTATGATAGGTTAATCCTTAATGGACCACTTGGGGGTCTCTTGGATGTATATAGTAAGTTTATTAACCATAATATATAAAAATACAAAGAGACATTGTAAAAGTGAAACTAATAAACTTAGAGTTAATACTTAAAGATAAGGTTAATATAAGTACCCAAACCTGTCTAAATTCTATTGGATGAGTTGTTTTCGACATATCCCCACCTCATCCTTTGAATAGTCAACTTTGGAGCCTTTAGAAACCGAATATGAATTTATTATAAATTAATATTTCTAGCTTTTCCAAAGGTGCCCCTCACCCCTCTTATAAAAGGGCACTCCTCCTTCTCATTTCTTCACACCTTCAAAGCCTTTTGGTTCGGACAAACTCTGCCCAAATAATCTCCCAACATCCCTCACTACAACCTAGAGGCCTTAGTTTGATCAGAAAGCCAACCTAAGGAGCCCTTTTGATCAAATCAAAAGGAAGAACCCGAAGAAGAGGTAATGATTTCACCACCCTTTTCTAAGTTCATTTCTTCTTCCACTTCTTCTTCCTTTGTTCTTACCATTCTAAAATAATAACTCCAGTATCTCAAATATACTGTGATGTTATTATAAGTATGGTACAACCATATTCAGTATTCTATCCACCCTTTGAATAACATGTCACCATACGTGCGTACGTACGGCTTACCGTCTCCACGTCGTGGTGTAATTGTTATTCAATATAATATTATTTGGATGGGTATAATAATGATGTGTAACTCATGTAAATAATAAATATAACATGTTAATGATTCTGTATATATGATATACCATTCATTTATATATTATTTTAATATCAAAAGAATGATATTGTCGCTCGTGCGTACGTACGGACTACCGTCTCCACGAACGCGATAAGATTCATTCTCCATCATATCCATTCAAGTCTTATTCTCATTTTGGGGTTAAAAATAATGTTAATATCATTCTGGATATGAATAAGATACAACAAACATGTCTTACGTAACAAAACATATGAAAGAAAACAAGTAAGTTAACACCCGAAACAACGATAATACTAAGATATTATTATCAAATCAATATTAAAAGATCATATATGATATCATATTAATGTATATGATTCTTGTATAATTTAATAACAATTATTTCACCATTGTACAGGAGGTTAACCTACCACAACCAAGGAAAAGTACAAGGTAAGGGTTATTTCACAATCTCTTCATTATCCGAGGTTGTATTATACGTAATAATCTACTGGGATCTCTTTATCATCCACATCCATGTTTCTTCGAAATGTATTTCAAAACATTTTTACTATTTACAAGAATATGGGTTAAAGTCATTTATACCCTTGTTTGACTTTTTATAAGAGGTTTATAAAGGAATCTTTTTGTCGTTTTCAAAACAAGGTCCTTTTTAACCTCTTCGACAGAATTGAGGTAAGAATGTTTTTTTTAACTTATACGGCGGGTGCGGTTATTTTCCGCCGTTATAAAATCGTCGAAGCTTCCCATACAAGCTTATAAGAATATTTTCAAAGAAAATGTTTTATTTTATATGGATCTTAAATGATTTCAAAATAAAAGGAGATATTTCTTTAAAAAGAATTTTGATTTCATCTATGTCAACATCCTTTGATGGATTTTAAGATTATTTGAAGTTGATTTATTATGATACAAAACTTCTATATTGTATTGAAGGTTTTGTGATATGTTTGACTGTGGATGTACTATTTTTATACCATTCATAGTTTATTGTGAAAGTATTGACATTTCGTATGCTAGTTTTAATACGAATGTTTATGTTATGTTTAAACCTTTTCATATGGGAATGCATTGGACTTAATAAGTGACGGGTGGAGCCCGCTATAGCTCCTCGATGCATCGGTAGGTCTCATGAGACAAACTAGTGTCTTGGCACAAGGCCTTGACAAAATCTTATTTGTAGTCTTGGCACGAGGCCTTGGCTATGTGGTTATGATAGTCTGGCATTATGCATTCCAACATTATGAAAGTGGTTATTGATTTTTGCATGTGATTATTCGATTAGTAGAATATCCATGTGAATAAGTAAATGGCATTATTTCATTTTACTTTTGCCATACCATGTTGAAGTTCAATTTTAAAAGGCTTTTGTTTTAGTAATGCATTGCCTTAAATGTTTATTCTTATTTATGAAAGTTTCCGCTATATTGTTATCCTTACTGGGCATTTGAGCTCACCCCTTTTCTATGTTTTATTTTTCCCCAGGATGTGAAGAAGTAAATTATGAATGACCTGCAGGGATATTATGAGGGGATAGTAGTGTGGATTATGGAGACATTATGTTGTTGTAGTAGTTTTTCATTTTATGATGTAATGTAAAACTTATGAATATATCTAGTGTTTCCAAGGCTACTAAACCAATCGGTCTTTCGAGATTTGATCTTTCTTGTGATCATGCCAATGTTATGTAATAATGCACCGACTCTGGGTAACTGGGGTCGGGGCGTTACATTCATAGTTACTAATTGATAAGAGGTTTTTGAAACAATCTCATCACTTTTCGTGATTATTTATGATTATTATTCCTCTATTGAAATATTATAATCCACCTCTCAATAAAATTAATGAATTTTATTAAACTCTAGTATTTAATGATATATTTATGTATTCATACGATTTTTCTATAATTTGGTAAATATGATAGTTAAAAATATTTTTTTAAAAACCCCGAATTTACCTTTTCTTTACTATGAAATTTGTGTTCGATCAAAACCTTTTTTTTATAAATTGTATCCAAGAATATTATGTTATTTTAATATAATATTTAAATGATTTTTTTTTCCATTTTTCGTTTATAAATGTTTTCTATGGAATCATATAGTTAATTTCTAAAAAAATAATTTTCCCAATCTATTACAATGAAAAAGGTATGTTCTTCTTACTTCTTACGAAATGTACGGATTTACCAACTACCATTTATTTGAATGTTAATTTTCAGTTTTAAAAGGATAATATTTATGAAAATGTTTTTTTAAATTAAATGAAATGGTTTTCAAAATATTTTCATGATTTCATTATTTATTTTCATAATGTTTTTCAAGTAATGTGTACTTAAAAAGGTGTTAATGATTCCTTTATAATTTTTCAATGAAATAATGTTGGGAAATTATTTCATAGATTCTATTATAAATTTTTAAGGATTTTTTTCCATATTTTTTTCTTTTTTACTTTATATTTATTGATGAAAAATTGTTTTAAAAATGTTTTCAAGATTAATATATATGTTTTAATGGAATATTATTTTCAAAACTTTTTCAAGATTATTTTATATCTTCTAAAGGAAAAGTGATACAAATGATTTCATGATTTAGTTACTTGTTTTCAAGAAAAAAATAAAAAAAATTCAAACTTATTTTATATATTTCCATGGAAAAATTTTATCAAAATTATTTTAATCATTATTTATAATATTTATATTCTATTTTGAATGAAATATTTATCAAAACGTTTTGAAGATCCTTTTATATGTTTTCATGGAAAAATGGGTTTCTAATCATTTTCAAGATCACATTATATGGTTTCAATGAAGATTATTTCCAAAAAATATCAAATATTTCATAATAATCATTTAAGTGTGTTTTCAAGAAAATTATTTTTAAAATATTTTAATTTTTAAAAAAGTATTTTATAAAATAAAAATGGAAATTTTCATCAATAAATGTTTGTAAAATATATTTCAATTATAATTTCCATCTATAATTTCATTTTATGATATTAATCATGCCTTACATGAAATTATACAAAGTATTTATTCATCTTATTTCATAAACGGTTTATGTTTTAATGAAATTGTGCTTATGACACCCAGATCTCTTTGATATGTTACATTATTTTTCAACCTTCTTCCTTTCACATGTTATCATTTAATGAAATTTTTATGAAACCTATCTTTTATCACAGGTTGAGATATGTGTACATGTTTATGAAACTGATTTCATTTCATGGGTTATGATATTATTTTTTTGAATCTATCGTAAATGTGTTCATAATTTTATTATGATATTGGTGGGACCTATATCTCCCTCCAATACATTGGGTTTGGATTTATATCTCATGATATAGACGTGGATAAAATGAGAAATGTACTCGGTTCAATATTACATTACTGGAATGAGGATTGATCTTAGTTTAGTAATAATGGGATGGAATAGGGTGTAAACCTGGTTCAAAAAAGTGATTTATCCACTAATGTGGTGTCACAATTAATAACATGACTATAATGAAAATCATTATATATACTTATTTTTCATTCAAAAATCCATGTTTTATTCATATATTATTCTTTAATTATTTTTTTCTTTATTTTCTTATCATTCATGTCTATTTAACTGTCATGATTTATGCCACGATTCTGGTTTATTATCTTTGATATGCATGGAATATTTATCTTTTTTTATGATCCTGTTTTCAAACCTTATTCTTAAGATTATGAATATGCATCTACCTTGTTTACCCATACTGAGCATCTATGGCCTAACCTTTTTATGCTTTTCTCCCCCATGTTATGAAGATGATTATTTTTTTATTGACTAAGATTTTTTCTCATAAGGAAGAACATATTAGAAGATAATGTGGCTCATTTACATACCACTTTTTTATGATTCCATGTTTCAAGAGGCACGAGAATAATTTGGTCTTTAGGAATCTATTTTTATAATGGCTTTCATATTTTGAAAAATCCTTTTAATTTTAATGTATGAAAAGTGATGGTATCTATAGTTGGTATCAGTGAAAAGATTTAATTAATCATTGGAAACATAGATGTGAAAATAGTGTGATAACCTTAATATCATGTCTAAGGTTACGTCTATGGATAAGGAAATGTATATGAATATTTCTTGGAATCTTGGTTAAGAGTCGAGTGATTGGTTTCACAGAAAAAATCATATTCTGGATACTAATAGTGGATGTGTCATTGACACAGATGTAAATACGAGTAAAAACCCTTAAAAGATCTTCCGAGCTTGACTCGGGGTAATTTGGTACGTGATAAAAAGCTTTGTTGAACACCTCTTTTTACCCTCTCAGGGGATACACTTTGGTATTTCATAAACTCTTTAG
This sequence comes from Viscum album, assembly GCA_963277665.1. NCBI lineage: Eukaryota > Viridiplantae > Streptophyta > Magnoliopsida > Santalales > Viscaceae > Viscum > Viscum album. The sequence continues at coordinate 5,582,622 of CAUJRU010000001.1, forward strand.
AAATCATTATGAATGATTTAAATATATGTTGTCTATGAAAAACACATGATTTACCTAGGGTGTTATAGATTAAGATAGATGTAATGATTATACATTTATATTTAATTCTTCGGTTGACTTTGTGAGTTTACTCTATGAAAAGTAATAATCAGAATATGATTCCGGTTTTTTAAAATGGCAGAAACCTGAAGTGAAAATATCAATATTTTTATGTATTTTAGATTCCGGAATTATGTGATGTGAATTGAGAAATAAATCGGGATTTTCTAGTTCTTATTTTTTCTAAGTATTTGAAAGATTATGTCAAATAGATCCTATAGAATAGAAACATGATTTAATGGAAATGTTATGTCCATTGAAAAAACATGATTATGTGAAATATAACCCTTAATATGTTCGATATTGTACAATATTGTTTTTTGGATAAAGATATGTATCATATAATTAAATTTGACGGTACTATTTTACATAGAACTAGTTAAGAAATTATTGACAAGTAGTTCATTCTATCAGGGATGATGTTTAAAACTTATTGTGTTTATGTAATATATCTAAAAATATATGGAAATGTAATTATACATTTTTCTAAAAATAATTTTGGAAATTTTGGTTTTTACCAGCTTCCAAGAGAATTTACCACAATGGTATTCACATATTTGGAATGTAACAACCATGATCTATGTTTTGATGTGTGGGGGAAAAAGTTTAGTTATATTTCAAGACTTCTTTTCAATTTTTTATTTATTTTCATTAATTAGAGGAGTTTTAACAGTAACCATTCATGAGAAGTTTATGTTAATCTTTGGAAGAAGTATTTATGTATTGAGATTTTGTTGAAAATTTTGGTTAGCGGACTATTAAAAGATAAATCTTTTTCAAGGAGGAAAATAATATTTATTTTGTAAATTCTATTAGTGTGTTTTTAGAAAAGGAAATTATGTTTGTCAAGTGATAACCAACCAAGTGCACCTAGGCTATAACTCTTGAACCTATGACCGAAGGAGGATATGGGTTTAACGACTACCACTAGCCCACATGATGTCTTGCTTAATGTACAATTATTTTTGATGAATAATATATTACAATTAAACTATAGTATTACTTTTTATGTTTTTGATATTTATGTATTAAACATATTTATTTTTGAGAATAGTTATATAAAATTAGTTATACTTCTCATTCTTTTATGGGCCTTAATATATAATAAAATGGTATATTAGTTCAACAGGAATCAATGTTAATATCTAGGCTTCTATTTATAGATGTAATGGGTGAATTATAAATAGTTAAAAGAACAAACAATGAATGAAATTTTTTTTAAATAAATATATCATGTAAGTATATTCCCTTACATTCGATATCAATAAATGAAATTTTGGGATGATGATAACAAAAAATTTGTCATCATACCTTAATTTTTATGGAACTGATGAAATTATAAATCACCACATATTTGTTACATTGAGGCCCTTAACATTGAATTTCACCATTCACATATTTGTGATTGATGAACTCAAAACCTCCCTATAAATATTTATTCATTTCCTCCATGTCTAATATTTACTCCCAACCTATGTTTATTTATGTGGAAACCATGTTCGATTTCACTTTTGGTGACCATTAAGGTTTCAAAATTCCCTTTTAAAATAAATTTTTAGTATTAATTTTTACATTGTGGATTTCCATGAATGAAAATTTCAAATATGAAACCTTCGATACCATTGATTATTTTTTAGGGTGACATTTGAAACACCTATTGATATTGTGAATTTTTTTCAAACTAATTAAATATTTTAGACCTACTCCATTTAATGAAAAATTAAAAATAGTTTACTTTATATAATAAATACATTGGAATTTATTTATATAAAACATCATGTTTATTATACACTGCAAGTAATATAAATTTTAGCTTTTTATACAAGGAAGATCGACTTGTCATATGTTACACACAACACCAGGTTTCTATAAAACATAATTTTATTATTATAATTTTTTAAATGAGATAATTATATCCTCTACATTAAAAATGTAAATATGAATTGTTATATATAATTTTAAAATACTTTTTATAATGGTTTTATATAAATAAAACATATTTTTAACAAAAGATATGATTTTATGAAAATTCCTTATATGATTAAAAATACTATTTTCTCAAATGAAAAGATTTAATGTACTTCCCTGAAAAAATAATAAAATTATTCTTAGACAGATTTAAATTTATAATTTGATAAAATAAACATAAATTTTTAAAATATAATTTCTAAATTATATTAGGGAGAGTTTATGGGATTTTTTTATGAGAAACATCATTTTTGGATGAATCGTGAAAATACGAAATTTAATTTAAAAACTATTTTTAGTATAATTATTTTATAAGGTTATGATAAATATTAATTTGATTTCAAAGTTTAATTACTACTTATTTTTATAAATAAACCTAACATGTGTCATTGGAATATGTTTACTTTGAAATTGTTTATAAAAACATAGAATTTTTTTGAACGTTTTTACTTTAAAAACCGCCGTTGTCGACCCAGCTACTGTTTAAAATAAAAATAATTTATTGTTATTTTTGTGAATATAACTTTAAAAAATGGTTTCCATATTTTTAATGATAATAAATTATATTTTACAATAATGAAAACTAAATTTTTGCCCAAATATATTTGGATGTTATTTAAAATTAATTTCAATGACTAAGGTAGAATTAATCTTAATAAAGAACAAAACATTAATAATAAGTGAAAACAACATAGAAAATTTTCAAATATCCATTGGTTGGAAATATTTAAACAATATCCTCTATGTTATAAAATTTTACCCATTATTTAATACAACTGACATGGGAAATACATTGGTGGAATTCCTTTTCCCAAAATTTACATGAGTGACACTCCTCATCTCTTATAAAAATAAGTCCTCTCCTCCAAATTCCTCACACCTCTAAAGCCACATTTTCTTGACCAAGATCTTATAGAATATATCGTAAAAATCCATACCATAATCCTAGATTCCACTCCTTGGGAATAATTAAATCCAAGGAATCTATTTGGAGATAACAAAAAGGAGTTACCTAAATTAGAGGTAACATTCTCCTCAATGTTCTCCTATTTTCTTTCAATCCAACTCCCCATAAAAAATTATTATTACTTTATTATAAAATAAAACATGTCTCGTAAATATACTATGATATTATGTTATTTTTTCAACTTATACTTATATATAATTCCATCTAATAGCTAATGAACATATTGATTATTTGAACAGTGAACTACAGCCTCACGAAATAATGATTGTTAATTTTTCATTTTCCACCCATCAAGGTAGACATTATGATTTAAACTATGTTAATATATGTTATATATTATATTTATTATTTATTTAATATTAATTAATCCTTTAATAACATATATCTGTATACTTTCCTTTTTTTATACAGTAATTTCTTTTGCGGAAGTGTGGATCACCGCCCCCTGAAAGTTATGGGATTCATTCACACACTACATGGAAGGTTTTAAGGATGGGTTTTGAGAAATTATAATATATATATCATATAATAATTATAATTTAATATATATATATATATATATATATATGAATTTAATTTACATACATTCATCCAATTTTATAATTAAACAGAATCAACGTTCATGCGTGTGTACGACCTACCATCTCTATGAATAGTGTATTATATTTAATACATATATATTATAAAGATTATTATAATACACATATATGGAATATAAATTATATTTATATTATGATTTACATTCATTAAATCATTATATATGTATAAATACCAATGATATAACAAATTAAAACACATGAAAAAAAAATCATATATTTCCCGAAGTGAATCCTTTAGATAGAATTGTTAACAAGTGGTTAATATAAAGTAATATTAAAACCATATAAGGTATTATATATACTAATATGGTTCTATTATATATATATAGGAAAATTTTGTTTATTATACATGAGGTTTTTCTGAGTATGGTTAGATTCGAGACACAAGATAAGGTAATTTCATATCACTTTATGTTTCCAAGAGTAACATTCATTATTCACCACCCACTCCTCTGTTATGATGTATATACATCCCATGGCTGTATTATATATTTATTATACATAATTTAATGTGTTTTTACATATATATTCAAATATATTTCGTTTCGGGGTTATATTTTCAAAATTAACTAAATAGGTATTGTAGTTTTGTCTCAATTTTCCATCATTAAGACACATTCCATGTTATAAACTTATATATTTATATGAGGTGTCCATGATTCCTTTGACATATTTTTAATTTAATCTAATTCCTTTAATAATATTTTAATCTTCATGTAATTTCAATTTATTACATGGGTTGTGTGGTTAAAATTTACTAAGTGATAAGTGATTATTGAATTAATCTCATCACTTTTGGAGATTCTATATGAGTATGATACAATTGTTGAAATATTTTAATCAATATATCAAATAAATTGATTAAATTTATTATCATCTGGTTATTCATGATATATTAATATATTGGTATAATTTTTATAAATATTGTTAAATAATATAGTTAAAAATGTGTTTTTTAGAAAGATTAGTTTTTCCCTCTCTTCGGTCAGAAATTTGGGTTTCTTCAAAACCATGATTACAAAAAATGGATTCCAATAATATTGTACTAATATCATATAATATTCAAAATATTTATCCCTTTTTATCTTGTACCAATTTTATAAAAGTGATATTCTTTTCTCTTTCTGAATAAGCTATTGTTTGAGCCATATACTGTGAAAAAGGAATGTTATTCTTACCTTATAAGGCATGTACACATTGACATACTAACATTTTTATGAAGCATCTGATGCATGTTTAAAAAGATAATTTTTAATAATATGTTTTTAAAACTATTTTTTAATTAATATTTTTTAATCATTTTCATTATTTATTTATATGTTTTTATATAATTTTTCATGGAATTTGTTTTTTAAAATTATTGAATGATTTATTGATAACCTTTCAAGGAAAATTGTTTTCAAAATTATTTCAAATATTTCGTTTTTTGTTTATAAGGAAAATTGAATTCAATATGTTTAAAAATATTCTTTTATATGTTCTCAAGATAATTTTTTTTTCAAATTCATATGAATATTTAATAAAATTTCTAGGAAAAATGTTTCAAAAATGTTTTCTTTCTTCCTTTATATGTTTTGAAGGAACATATTTTACAAAAAAATTCCAATATTCATTGATAAGTTTTGAAGGTTTTTTTCAAAAAAAATATCTTTCTTATTTTATAAGTTTTCAAGGAAAATAGTTTTCAAAATTATTTCCATCATTATTTATTTTTTTTCAAGGTATTTTCAATGAAATGATTTTCAAAACATTTTTAAGATCCTTTTATGATATTTAATGATAAAATGGTTTCAAAATGATTTCAAGATATATTTATTTGTATTAAATGAAAAAGGTTTAATTTTTTTTCAAATCATTAATTAATATATTTCATTTTTATTTTTAATGATTTATTTTCAAAAGGTTTTTATCTTTTAATGATACTTTTTTAAAGAAGAAAATATATTTTACTCATGAAATGTTTTCAAAAAATCATTCTATATTATTTTCCTTCTATGACGACATAAGCTGATTTTTCTCATACACTTTATAGGAAGGATCCAAATTTTCCATTCATATTATTTCTTTATTGGTTTATGTTTTTGATGGAATTATGGTTATGACACTTGTTTATATTCCATAAGTAGTGTGTTTTTGAGACCCACTTCATTTACCGAGTTATGATTTAATAAAATTATTCTGAAACATGTATTTTTCCATAGGTTAAGATTTGTTTACATGTTTACGACAAAAATTTCATTACATGGGTAATGATATCATTTTTAATCAATTTTTTGAAAATATATATATGATATAATTATGAGATTGGTGAGACCTATATCAACATTCAATACATGGGGTAAAGATTTATATCTCATGTGATATACATGTTTGGAATAAGAAATTTAGTAAGTTCAATATTAGATGACTAGAATGAGGAGTGAACTCGGTTTACTAATACATGGCTGGAATGTGGTGTAAACTCGGTTGAGTAATGGACATAATCCACTATGATGGACTCGAAAAAAAATTCTTGACTACTGTGGAAATTATTATATATGTTTATGTTTCTTCCAAAATTCATCATTATATATCTATGTTACGTTATCATATATTATGATATTTATTTCCATATAATTCATTGTTTTGATCTTCCAATCATTACGTATTGATTTATGTTGATGATCTTTGATAAGAATGATATGATATTCTCTTTTAATGATCATGTTCCCATACCTTTCAGCACATGATTAAACTTATGTATCACCATTATATACCCATACTGATCATATGAGCTCAACCCTTTTAATTATTCCTTCCCATAGTTTATGATGAAATTTATTATGTTTTATATGTCTCAGAAGGGTTATAGTCAAGAAGAACCAAGTGGGAGACGATGTAGCTCAATTACATACCAGTGTTTATACTTCCTTTTTTTCCAAATGAACTAGAGTTGTATGTTCTTTGGGAATCTGTCTGTATACTATTTTATATATTACACAAAATTTTATGTAATTATAATTAATGGAAAGAAAGGGTAACTATATTTACATTACTTATTTGATAACACTATAATACACCACATCAACATTCCAAAAATTTTCTAAAAACATCTCATTCGTGTAGATAGGCTAATAACAAACCCAAATATTTTAGTTGGATCTAAAACGGAAGTCGATTTTTCTTTTCACCGAATTCAATTTAGAAGTCGCTAAAATCTTTAAAATTTTAATTTTTAATAGTTAATATTCTATTTATATCTATTCATATGAATTCATACATGAAATGGATCTTCTTACATGGTAATGTTGGTATGTATCTCCTTGTACATGACAATACTATGATACCCCTACATAATAACCCATCACCTAACCCCTTGCATTAGATCATATCCTATAAACCATATGTTAGATCCTATTGTGTATCCATTTAGCATGATATGGGTGTGATACCCTTTCATGAGATTGTCGCATGAGAATTATTTTCAAGATATCCTAGCATGTGATTCCATTCTTCTTTTAATTAGATCTATGTGAAATTCCCTATTGCCCTTTCTGTGAGATCCCAGTGTGAGACCCTTTTGTTCATGATCATGACATGTAACAAATGTTTGAGATATTATAGTGAAAACCATTATCAGTTTTCACAAGATCTTGTAATATGAACCTTTTTTACAATATCCTAGAATATAACACTTGGATATGATCCAATAATTAGAACCTTTAAGGATTTGTGTAATATTCTTTCTTCTCATTTGAAACACCTTCCATGGATGTTTCTATATATATATTAGAATAAAAAATTTACCTATTTTGGATGGATTATTTGGTATTTATAGGTTTCATTACATCACTATAAATCCACAAATCATGAAAAACCTTACATTCCACCACCCTAGTAATTTAAACAACTGGCTTTGAATTTACTCACCATTATATAAATTGAAAATCATGTGATAGAAAACATTTCTTTATTTTAATTCTTTTCATGATCCGTAGCAAGATCCCAATACAATCATATGCACTACAAAATATAAATTTCATTAGATTCATTACAATCATGATTAATCATTAGGCTATTCATGAGATATATCCATGAGATCCTTTGAAAATCATGACTTGTAATCATACACTTAACATGATATCCCAACAAGATCCTTTGAAAATGATGCTTTTTTATAATGTTCATTTTAATATCAATCCATTAGATAATTTTAAAGTCTTTCTTTTTCATCATGCTCTTTTGGATATCTATCGGCGTGATCTTACATATCATACTTCTCTATAAGGCCCCGACCTTAAACCTTATTTAATATTAAATTAAACGAATAATTCAAATTGAGGATCTTTTCAAATTTATAGTTTTAGAGAATTAGGACATAACTATTACGTCTCAAATGATTACAAAGTAAACACTTATACTATGTTTCCATTGAATAAAAACTCTTAAAAAGAAACATGTCTAGTTCCATGTTTTATATAGAATGAATTTCCCTTGATCCCACCCTTTACCCGATTCCACAGTAAGTCTTTTGAAAAACATTTCAAAAAAACATGGGGTAAGCATAAAAAGCTCAGTAAGGGATACACAAAGAATGAAAACTGTTAGTTTATCAAAACAACAAGTAATCCATGTATACATTATCAATGTAATACTTTTAACCATTATGAAGTAGTAAAAACTCTTCACTAAATAAAACATCATTACTTACCGTTTTGTAACCAAAAGATTACCATAAAACTCATATAAAGATCACATATCATATAAAGGTAACTTGGGACATACACATACATAAATGGAATAACAATACGGTCGACTTCCACACATATCACTTAATGGAATACCCATACGGTAGACTTCCATACCCAATGCATTGGAGGTTATAACGTAACCACCCGTCCTGGTATTCACGAAACCACCCGTCATATGGTTTATCATGTAACCACCCATCAAATGTCCATGTACCATTATAAAATCATAATACATAAAACAAATATAATGGAAAGAAAACATTTCCACACTTTGATCACAATATATCACTTAAATATATTGACATAACAAATCCATTATAAAAAACCCTTTTCAATACCAAAATACATAAAACAGTATATGGTATTTATTTAATTTAAAAAAAACATTACGACTTTTTGAGGAAGTCAAAGCCCAAATAATACTCACGGTGGCAGAAAAAGTCATTGTCACCGCATACGTTAAAAGAAATATTCATTTTTGTCGTTTAGTAAAACGCTTCATAGAAAATGATTCCTTTTGTAAAAAAGTAAAAGTAAAAGGGGTTTATAAACCATAAAAAAGAAAGTTGTGTATAAAACAAAATATTCCTCAATGAAAGGATATTGAGACGAAGTCCCTTACATCGGGTCCGACTTGACTCCATCGTTCTTTAACGTCCTTTAAATCGGGTAACTCTTTTTGATTTGAGCTCGAAGGCTTCCATGGGAAGACTTATGCCCAAAGTGAGGATTCTAGGAGTAATAGAGGGATGTGGAGGGACAAAATGGGAAGGGTTTGGCTGAGCCAAAGGCTTTGGAAGTGTGGGTAAGGTAGTAGAGGTGGGGGCCTTTTATAAGAAGAGAGGAGGGACACTCTTGGAATGTAAAGAAATGTTACTTTATTTTAAAATGAGATTCGGATTTAAAAGGTCCCACATTGATATAATTCTAGGATAAGGTGATAAGGGTTCGAAATATACCCATCCAATAGGTTTTTTACAAGTGTAGGTCTTAGATTTTACATTATCTTTTCATTTTATTTAAATCGTTAAATAATGAGGTAATCGCTGCATCGTCATGGTGTCATAAATAATTTAATTTATTTAATGTCTAAAAATTATAAAACAAATATCATGATGTATGAAATATTTATAGATTTCTAATGAATATTTATAGTCAAATATATGTCTTGTATAACCCCATTTAAAAATTGTTTTTTTAAATCAACTCATGTTTGTGACATTTTTACTTTAACATTAAATAAAAAGATATTAATGTCATTTTCCATCCGAAGTGGCCCCATGGAGTCCCCAAGTTGACCCAAGGATTGTCTTGGTCGGCCAGAACACATAAAATAAGGGTAGGACATGTGTCATGTTCATTTCATATTATTAAAACATTATTCTTACCTTAAATTACACAAATTACCTCAAATCACGATTTAAACTTAAAAGTTACTATTCACCAGAAAATTATTTTAATCCCATTGAACCACATTTTACTTCTTAATGAAAACCATTTATGTCAGATTTTTTAAATTCAAAACACAAAGGTGGTAAAATTTCATTTAAACGAAAAATCAGTTTTTTTTAAGTACCACTTAGTGGTTTCACTATTCGTCAAAAATTGAAGTTTTTCAGAAAAATACCAAAACATCACCCTAAGATATATTTTACATTAAAAATTCAAAAATTATGTATATTTTACAAAATTAGAAACATATAAGTTGTATTAATTAATTTAATAATTAATCCTCGCTGTCAGAGCAAATAGCATGTTTTTATGAAATAATATGTATCAAAAGATTGACACTAGTTTAAGTCCAATATCAAAGTGAAATTTATTCCAAGGACCACTATTGGATTAAATGGTAAAAATATATTCTAATTCAACTCTAAAACCAAATCAAAAGATAATCTAATCATATAAATAAATTAGATTAAAAAGGGGTTTTGAATTAAAATACAACATTTTTCACTATTCATTAAAAAATGAACTTTTTCGGAAAAATACCAAAAATTTACACAAAGTAAATTTTGATGTCCCGATTCTAAAGAAAAGTTTTATTTGGTCCAATAGAATTTATAAAAGTTACCAAAACTATATTTAATGACGGTTCACCATCAAAAGGCGATAAGTGAACCTTTAGTGAAAATTAAGGTATATATGCTTAAAATTGAATTCTTTCTGTATTTTAAGCTTTTATATTTTATTGGATAAATGTGAAAACATTTAAAAAATATATAATCATATTTTAGTTATTTCTATCCATTCCTTCCAATACAATGGCTATGTGTAAACTACCATTTAAAATAATATTATTATATTACTTGTGTGCAACGTAAGATTTCAATGAAACTTATTGTTGCGTATCGGGTACGCTATCGAACATAGCAACCCCTTTAAAGTAAAAATTATATTTAATTCAAAAATATTAATAAATATGAAAATGCTTTATTCTTTATTTACCTGGGATGATGCGTCCTTCCCCCCTTTTGGGAATTGTGTCCTCGTAATTTTATTCACTTATCAAAATAAGTGGGGGTATTTATCCCTCATAGCATTTTCAGATTCCCACATTGCCTCTTCAACCATATGGTTTTTCCATAAAACCTTTACCTGGTAAATTACCTTACTTCGCAACACCTGCTCTCTTCGGTCAAGAATCTGGACTGGTTGTTCTTCATAAGAGAGATTCTCTTCCAACTAAACTACCTCCATGCTCAAAACATGAGATGGATCTGACATATACTATCTCAACATCGAAACATGAAATTCATAGTGTATCTTAGATAAACTCGAGGTTAATGCCAATCTGTATGCAACTGATCCAACTCTCTCCAGAATTTCATATGTTCCAATGAACCTTGGACTCAGCTTTCCCTTCTTACCAAATCGCATCACACTTTTCCACGGAGAAACCTTAAGAAAAACATGTTCACTTACCTCAAAAGATAGATCCTTCCTCCGGTTATCCGGATAAATTTTCTGTCTGCTCTGAGCTGTTCTCATGTGTTTCTGAATCAACTGAACTTTTTCTGCCATTTCTTCTACCAATTCTGGTCCCATCAGCTTCCTTTCACCTACTTCATCCCAAAACGCTGTAGTTCGAAACCACTTCCCATATAACGCTTCAAACGGTGCCATCTGTATACTAGAATGAACACAGTTAATATATGAAAACTCAAACAAAGAAAGATGTTGGTCCCAACTTCCCCGATAATCCATAGAACAAGCTCGTAGCATATCCTCCAAGGTCTGAATTGTTCGTTCTGACTGCCCATGTCATTGCATATGAAAAGGTGTACTAAAATTTAATTCAGTACCCAACAACTTCTTAAGGCCTTTTCAAAAGTTATAAGAAACCTGGGATCACGATCAGATACAATGGAGTGGGGAAATACATGCAACCTAACTATATCTTTAAGATACAATCAAGAAAGATGATCTAGAGTGAAAGTTTCTCGAATAGGAAGGAAATGAGCAGATTTATTCAAGCGATCAACAATAACCCAGATTCCATTATTACCTCGAGATATCTTCTATAATCCCTCAACAAAGTCCATGGATATGTTATCCCAGTTCCACTCTGGCACTGGTAAGGGCTGAAGCATCCCTTTCAGTAACTGCGGCTCTGTTTTAACCTGCTGACAAGTGAAACACTTCGCAGTAAAATCAGCAATATCTCTTTTCATTCCATCCCACTAGTAATACTCTTGCAGATAACTGTACATCTTAGTACTGCCATGATGAACTGAAACAGGGAACTATGAGCCTCACATAACAACTCATTCTTCAACTGTGAATCAGCAGGCACACATAATCTCTTCCCAAGCCTCAAAACACAATCATTATCAATGATGAAATCAGGAAACTTACCCTTCTGAACCAGCTCTACCTTTTTCTACAACTCACTATCTTCTCTCTGTGCTTGCTTATTTATGTATGATAGGTATGATCTCACTGATACCTAAAACAAAACAGAATAACTTCATGCATCAACAACTTCTATGCCAAAGTTCATCAAATCAAAAACCAAAGGATCTCGTTCCAAACTTAGCATGGTTAATAAAGTATTACTTGTTCAACTCAAAGCATCAGCCACTTTATTTGCTTTTCCCGGATGGTAAAAAATTTTACAATCATAATTGTTGATGAATTCCATCCATCTCCTCTGTATCATGTTCAATTATTTCTGAGTGAATATATACTTTAAACTTTTGTGATCAGTATATATTTCACACTTTACTCTATACAAATGATGCCTCAAAATTTTTATAGAAAAAACAACAACAGCTAATTCCAAGTCATGTGTAGGGTAATTTACCTCATGAGTTTTCAACTGACGTGAAGCATATGCAATTACCTGATCTTTCTGTATAAGGACACAACCAATTCCTTTCAATGAAGCATCACTGTAGATAACAAACTCACCATTCCTAGAAGGAAGTGCCAAAACAGGATCATTCACCAATCTTCTTTTCAACTCCTGAAAACAATCATCACATTCTTTTGTCTAGATAAACTTAACACCCTTCGGAGTTATCTTAGTCATTGGACTAGATAATCGTGAAAAATTTCCAACAAACTTTCGGTAGTAACATGCCAAACCACAAAAACTACGGATCTTGGTTACATTTTTGGGTCTTGTACATTCTTCAACAACTTTTGTTTTAGCAGGATCTACAGTTATTCCATTTTCTGAAACAATGTGACCAAGGAATGAAATTTGTTGTAACCAAAACTCACACTTGCTGAATTTTCAATATAGTTTCTTTTCTTTTAAGGTTTGGAAGATAACCCTTAAATGACTTTCATGCTCCTCTTTACTTTTAGAAAACACCAAAATATCATCAATGAAAACAACCAAAATCTTATCCAAGAACTCATGGAAAATTCTATTCATAAGGTCCATGAATACAGCAGGTGAAATGGTTATCCCAAAAGGCATAACTAAAAATTCATAATGGCCATATCTAGTACCGAATGTAGTCTTCGGACCGTTTTCTTCTTTTACTTTCAACTGATGGTACCCCGACCTCAAATCAATCTTCGAAAAATACTGAGCTCCTTGGAGCTGATCAAACAAATCATCGATATGAGGCAATGGATACTTGTTCTTAATAGAAATATTATTCAAGGCTCCACAGTCAATGCAAAGTCTCATTGATCCATCTTTTTTTTAACAAACAATACATGATCACCCCATGGTGATGTTCTAGGTCGAATGAAACCATTATCTAATAACTCCTGTAATTTTTTTCTTTAACTCTAAAAGTTCAACTTGATCCATTTTATAAGGGGGTATTGAAATTGGATTAGAATCAGGAACTAAGTCGATAGTAAATTCAACTTCCTGATCATGAATAATACTAGGCAACTCATCAGGAAAAACATCAAGAAACTCATTTACCACTGGAACGTCATTAATATGAATAGTTACTTTATTTTCAACAATATGTGCAAGGTAACATTCATTTCCATCTTCTACTAGTTTCTCAACTTCCTGATATGTTATCAAAGTCAAGGGTTCATTCTTTTACACAAACTAAAAATATTTCTGAAAAGAAACCATTTTAGCTCTGCAGTCAATCATAGCATGATAACCAGAAATCCAATCCATTCTAAAAATAACATCAAACTCTACTAGAAGCAGAAAAATAAAGTTTTCTGGTAGATTCTTTCCGCACACAAGGATAGGAAGGTTATTCTAATTCCTTTTTGTCACATCGTTCCCTCTGGGTGTTTTTACCATAAGTTCAGGATTCATATCATGAGATGGAATTTATAATTTACTAGAAAACTTCTCAGAAATTAAAGAATGTGTAGACCCTAAATCAAAAAACACATTGGCATAATCTGAACAAACAAATAGTGTACTTGATACTACTTCATTCGATGGACCAACATCTACTGAAGTAGTTGCAAAGGATTTCACCACCCCTTTTTTCTTGTAGTCTGTCTGTTTTCCCCTAGTTGAGTTCTTTGTTAGACACTCATTTGCATAGTGAACCATTTCATTACACTTAAAACATCTTACCACTGGCTTTTCATTGCCTGCTTGATCATCTTCCCTACAGTTACGAGCAATATGACCAGACTTGCCACACCGAAAGCACTTTCCAGAAATGGATAAACATTCTCCAGGATGCATTTTACCACACTTCTCACAGGATGGATATTTGGTTTTCTTACCTCCTTGCTTCTTTGATGAATTCTTCCCCTTTCCCTACCAACTGGACCTCTTATTCTGTTGTTTGTCAACAAACACCTGATCATCGGCAAACTCCATTTCCACCTTCTCCGCACATCGAACAAGTTTTTCATAACTTTTGAACTCATGAGAAGCTAAAGCCCTTCGATACTTTGGCTTTAACCCTCAGTAAAAATGGTTTATATTAATATCAAGATCCCTTATGAAGTTTGGAGTATACCTTTCCAATCGAGTGAACTTTTCTTCATAAGAAGCCACTGAGTCATCCTCCTGCCTCAATTCTAGGAACAGGTTTTCCATCCTAAGACGAACCACCTTAGGAAAATATTTCTCAAGAAACATACATTTGAATTCATCCCAGTGAAGATCATCAATCTCATCACTATCCCTAATATTTTTCACTATCAACCACCACTGATCATCGTCACCTTCAAAACGGTAAATAGCAAGACTAACCTTTTGATGTTCTGAACACCCCATGACATCAAAAATCTTCTCTAGTGCTTTAATCCACCCATCAGCTTGCACGGGGTCAGATGATCCTCTGAATGATGGGGGATGTTGCCTCATGAAATGTTCCACCACTGACATGTTCCTCTGTGGTTGATCTGAATGATCTCATGCAAGGATACCACCACCATTTATATCTTGAGTCAACTATGCCATCACTGCAACAAACTGTTCAGTTCCAATTCCGACCATCTCAGGATGCTGATTCAGAAGGTTATTTCCATCTGTATGCCTTCCTAGCACTGCTTCATTGTTTCCTCTGCGGAAAACCATTCTGAACAAACATGTCTTAGATGAAGAAACATGGTAATCTTCAAATTCTATATTATTTCAATTTGATCATAGAAAAATATATTTTTGTATAATCATTTAATAGTATTCTAACTCCTAATGTTATCTAAACCGACCTCTAATACTAACTAAAGGCCCCAGCCTTAAACCATACTTAATATTGAATTAAATGAATAATTCACATTGAGGATCTTTTCAGGATTAGAGTTTTAGTGAATTAGGACATAACTATTACATCTCAAAAGATTACAAAGTAGAAACTTCTACTAAGTTTCCATAGAGTAAAAACACTTAAAATGAAACATGTCTAGTTCCACGTTTTATATAGCATGAATTTCCCTTAATCCCATCCTTGACCCTATTCCATAGTATGTCATGTGAAAAAAATTTAAAAAAAACATGGGGTGAGCATAAAAATCACAGTAAGGATTACACAAAGAATGAAAACCGTTAGTTTATCAAAACAACAAGTAAACCATGTATACTTTATCAAAGTAATATTTTTCACCTTTATGAAGTAGTAAAAACTCTTCACTGAATGAAAAATCATTACTTACCCTTTTGTAACTAAAATATTACCATAAAACCCATATAAAGATCACATAACATATAATGAAAACTTGGGACATAAAAATACTTAAATGGAATAACGATACGGTCAGCTTCCACACATATCACTTAATGGAATATCCATACGACCGACTTCCATACCCAATGCATTGGAGGTTATAACATAACCACCCATCCTGTTATTCACAGCACCACCCGTCATATGGTTTATTACGTAACCACCCTTCAAATGTCCGAGTACCATTATAAAATCATAAGGCATAAAACAAATATAATGGAAAGAAAACATTTCCACACTTTGATCACAATATATCACTTAAATATATTGACATAACAAACCCATTATAAAAAACCCCTTTTCAATACCAAAATACATAAAAACTTATATGGTATTTATTTAATTTTTAAAAAAACATTACGTCTTGTTGAGGAAGCCAAAGTCCAAATAATACTCGCAGCAGCGGAAAAGGTCATTGTCACCGCGTACGTTAAAAGAAACATTCCTTTTTGTCCATTAGTAAAACGCTTCATAGAAAAAGATTCATTTAGTATAAAAGTAAAATTCAAAGGCGTTTATACACCGTATAAAAGAATGTTGTGTATAAAACGAAAAATGACTCAATGAAAGGAGATTGTGATGAAGTCCCTCGCCTCGGGTCCAACATGACTCGATCGTTCTTTAACGTCCTTTAAATCAGGTAACTCTTTTTTATTTGAGATCAAAGGCTTCCTTGGGAAGACTTCTACCCAATGTGAGGCATCTAGGAGTAAGAGAGGGATGTGGAGAGACACAATGGGTAGGGGTTGGCCGAGACAAAGGCTTTGGAAGTGTGGGTAATGCAAGTAGAGGTGGGGGCCTTTTATAAGAGGAGAGGAGGGGCGCTGTTGGAAAGTAAAGAAATGTTAATTTATTTTAAAATGGGTTTCGGATTTAAAAGGTCCCACATTGATATAATTCGAGGATAAGGTGATAAGGGTTCGAAATATACCCATCCAATAGGTTTTTGACAAGTTTAGGTCTTAGATTTTACATTATCATTTCATTTTATTTAAATCGTTAAATAATGAGGTAATCGTTGCATCATCATGGTGTCATAAATAATTTAATTTATTTAATTTCTAAAAATTATAAAAAAAAATATCATGATGTAAGAAAGATTTTTATCTTTCTAATGAATATTTATAGTCAAAAATATGAATTTTATAACCCCATTTAAAAATTGTTTTTTTAAATCAACTCATGTTTGTGACATTTTTACTTTAACATTAAATAAAAAGTTATTAATGGCATTTTCCTTCCAAAGTGGCTCCATGGGGTCCCCAAGTTGACCCATGGATTGTCTTGGTCGGCCATGACACATAAAATAATGGTAATACATGTGTCAAGTTCATTTCATTTTATTAAAACATTATTCTTACATTAAATTACAGTAATTACCTCTAATCGCGACTAAAACTTAAAAGTTACTATTCACAAGAAAAACTATTTTAATCCCATTGAACCAAATTTCACTTCTTAATGACAACCATGTATGTCAGATTTTTGAAATTCAAAACCCAGAGGTGGTAAAATTTCATTTAAAGGAAAAATCAGTTTTTTTTAAATACCACTTAGTGGTTTCACTATTCATCAAAAATTGAAGTTTTTCAGAAAAATACCAAAACTTCACCTTAAGCTATATTTGATATTACAAATTCAAATATGATGCCTATTTTACAAAATATAAACATATAATTTTTATTAATTAATTTAATAATTAATTCCCGCTGCCAGAGCAAATAGCGTGTTTTTATGAAACAATAAGTATCAAAAGATTGACACTAGTTTAAGTCCAATTTCAAAGTGAAATTAATTCCAATGACCACTATTGGATTAAATGGTAAAAATATATTCTAATTTAACTCTAAAACCAAGTAAAAAGATAATATAATAATATAAATAAATTAGATTAAAAATAGGTTTTGAATTAAAATACAACATTTTTCACTATTCATTAAAAAATGAACTTTACCAGAAAAATACCAAAAAATTACACAAAGTAAATTTTGATGTCCCGATTCTAAAGAAGAGTTTTTTTTGGTCCAATAGAATTTATAAATGTGACCAAAACAATATTTAATGAGGGTTCGCCATCAAAAGGTGATAAGTGAACCTTCAGTGAAAATTAGGGTATATATGCCTAAAATTGAATTCTTTCTATATTTTAAGCCTTTATATTTTATTGGATAAATGTAAAAACATTAAAAAATATAATCATATTTTAGTTATTTCTATCCATTCCTGCCAAAACAACGGCTATGTGTTAACTACCATTTAAAATAATATTATTATATTACTTGTGTGCAACGTTATATTTCAATGAAACTCATTGTTGTGTATCAGGTACGCTATCGAACATAGAAACCCCTTTAAAATAAAATTAATATTTAATTCGTAAATATTAATAAATATGAAAATTATTTTTTCCTTATTTACCTGGGATGTTACATTTTATCTCTCCAAGAGATCATATATATCAACCTCCATGAGATCAGGTATCACACACTCCAAAGGATTAGAATTTCTTCTCTTTTGTGATTTTATACATTTTCGTTTATTGCGAGAGCGTACCTTTCACCCTTTTGTGATAAAAAATTTATCGCTTCTAGAATATCATACATTTAGATATTCTTAATTTATGTCATTTCCCTTCCATGAGATCAGTCATTTCACCCTTATGTGAGATTATACATTTCACACTTTGGTGATATCATGAATTTCTCTATTCTCAGATATCATATATTTCATAATTTCATGAGATCAAACTATATTGCTAACTCTATATGCATTTGTTGACATCCCTTCTTCTTCAACCACCTCATAATCATTCCCCCAACATAATAAACCCAAAATTACAACATATAAGGATTTACCAAAAAAGATTAGACAATATTCAAACATTTTTTCAATAATTTTACATATGAAAGAGTGAAAATTATAGTATAAATAAAAAATACCATTATTTACTAGAGGAGTTGAAAATTATAGGGTTTATTAAATAATTTTCATATAACTCCCTTAAATGGGAATTCAAGAATAATGAATCTTGATTAGAATGTGATAGTGAAATTAACCCTTAAAATTATAATAACATTGAAATGAGATTTAATCAATGAATTATTAATGTATATCAACAATAAATACATATAAAAAGTGTAAATACAATAATAGAGAGTAAAAAGTCGTTATACACATAATAATATTATATTAATGATAATGAAAATGTAATAGAACCCATTTAAAATGAATTGAGTTATGAAACACTTTACCACATGGTATATTTTGATGCAAATTACCATATTTTACATAATTAAAAATGAAACATAAAATATAGAAAATAATTTTTTATTGAAGTGGTTAAATTTCAGTGCTTAAATATATACACCATATATATTTAATTAGGTGAATAACATTTTTATATTCTTCAATTACATGAAATTGGGATGATAACAATTATATATATCATTTCAATTAGTTATACGTGATTTGAAATACAATTTCATTCATGTAATCAAATTAATAAATTATTCCAAAGCCATATAAATATTTAATATATAATATATTATCATTTTATAATATAATATTAGGTATTTGTTAATAATAATTCCTTATTTTCATCATTTCATGTAATAATTTTATATTTTTTATTTATGTTTTGAGTTGTCATTTTTTTTGTTCCTCTTCCATAAATAATGAATTAATCATCCCTAAAATTTAAAATAATAAATAAAAAGAACATTTATTCTATAATAATGAATATATATTAATCCATTAATGTTTTTTATTGAAAATACAGTGCACCATCCATAGATATAGTTCAACGTACGTACAAATGAACGTTATTTCCAATTTCATATCATATTTGAAGAATGAAGTGAAATTTATATTTATATATAGAAAATATTATTATTATAATTTTTATCTCATATATATCAACTATTTTTTATAAAAACATCCTTAATAGAGTTACTGTATAATGTGAACAAATCACATTGCTTTGGGATGATATAGTCTCCCATTTACACAAGTGACGACATCGTCTTCCCAAACATGGAAACCAAGAATTATGGTATTGTACACTGATTCAATAAGATTAATAAAATAATAAATATTATATATATCATATATAAACTATAAATTCTTCATTATTATCATCATTTAAGGGGTTTAGTGTAAAAACAAACGTTATTGGTTCGTGAGGTAGTATTTTTCCATACACACTATGAATGATTTCGTAACCCATTTGATGTGTGTGTTTGTGGGATGTTATGGGTCAAAAACATAACATAAAAACATATAAGTATATGGAAGATATATATTTTATTATTTAAATATTTCATGAAATTAATTCTTGAATGCAGAAAAGGAAATTAAATAAAAGTAATTTTAGAAGAACATTACCTCTTCTTTGGATATCCGCCTTCATTTTTCACAAAAACTATAAAAGGACATATTTATGAAAACAAATGTATTATATGATTAGGTTAGGTATTTTGGGAAATAATTTGGGTAGTTATTTTACAAAACCATTGTATTAAGGTGTGAAGTGGAGAGGAGGGAGGGTGGCCATTCATAAGTCAGGTGAGTGGCACACTTATAATTAATTTAAAATAGTGAATTCCACCTATGTTGTTTTCAAGTCACAAGGCCCCAAAAAAATTTCATTATAGAAAATTAATTTTATATGGTTTTTATAATTCCATATAATGGGTTTGGGATAAGTTTTGGGTCATTTGAACTCCCTATTTTTTAATTTTAACCCCTATGCAATCTAATTTTTAACTTAATCAATATAAATAATTTTCATATTTCTCACTAATCAATTTGGTCAAAAAATTGGTTTAAATTATTTAAATTGTAAATAATGTAGTATAAAAATAAGGAATAATATTTTTCCAATTACATCAGCGTAATTTTGAAAAATTAATTTAAAATTAATCCCACATACTAGGTGAGAAAACACGTCTTGAAAATGAAAATCTTTATAACTTAACAACCTTTTTATACTAAAATTAAATAAAAAATGATTAAAATGAATTTAATTTAATCAATATATTCATAATTTATATATTTTTAGTTTACAACCAATTAATTTTATAATTTCAATTTATAATTTATTTATATGAAAAAGATGATTTCAATTATAATTTTATATGTTTCATTATTCATCAAAAATGATACTTCACAGAAAAACACCATAAATTCACACAAATATAATTTTTTTATTATGATATAATTTTTTTATATCATAATATAATGTCTCTAAAGGTGATAAAAATTTATTTTAAATTATTTTCACTAAATCTGATTATAAAATCTTTTAGGAAAAAAATTATTTTTGAAAACATTAAATGATTATTTTTATTATTTATAATCAACAGTTAACTAATAAAAGTGTGTAAACTGTATATTTTCCTAAGTAAGTTAATAATAATTTTTTTCTATATTCCAATTTATAGGAGATAACTATACAATTAAATAATATTATTATTATAATATTTTTTTTTGTAATACTTGGTCTTTCATGTAACATATGTTTTGAAAGAACCTTATTGTTGTGTGTAATGAAAGTTAAGTCTATATTGTGTTTATTGAGTGATATATAATATATTTATTTTATTTAAAAAAGTAAATATATTACAATGTATTTATATTTTATATGTATTCTTATTCTTAGTTTTTCATGTAATACATGCTATCAAATGTGATGTTCTTATTTAGAAAATTCAGGGTGTTACATATAATGTAAATTTGATAGTATTTCTGACCTCATAACTGATAAAAGACATTAATGAAAATTGTTGTATTTTATCATTTAAAGAGTTGATAGCATTATTGGGTCTATACAATTATATAAATAATCTATAGTTTTAATAAAGGGATGTGGAAACATGCATGTTTTTATTGAGTTATTTTTAATTATGGTTATTACCATGATTTTGGACAATACATGTTGGAGATATTCACATGTTTGGTATGTGAAATTAGTCATACAATTTATTATATATGGGGTATTAATGTAGTATTGAATTTTAGAAATATATAGACCTTATTTCAATTTATTTGGATTTGAATATTTTGTAATTATCATAAACAAAAGCATTTGGGAAATTTTTTCTATTTAACTTTGGATCAGGATTTATAAACTGTTATATTACTTCAGAATATAAATATTTATTCATATTGGATAACCTGTACTAATTAATTTTTTTGAATTAATATCAATTTATATAATAAATTACCTTTAATTAAATTTATTGATCTTATGATATGGTATAAATTTAGGCATAAAAAATTGTCTTTTATTTATAAGAGTAAGGGATGAAGTGGAAATTGATCCAGTAATAACCCATGGGTGGGAGTGTTCTTATGAAATGGAATGAAATAAAGTATCTCTATCTTCTAAAAAAATAATTTTTTATCATATAATTATAATTTATTATGATATTAATCCCATTTTCACACCTATTTGGTTAAAGGATTTGTTTTCATTAACGTTCTATTGATCACACAGTTTTTCGTGATCAATGTTCTCTATCACTCTATATTAGAATATTGGTGTAGTTTCTCTCTTCTATGTCAATGTATCCACAAACAACATATTTTATCCTATTTTGAACACTACTATGTGTTATTATAGATTAACTTGGCACATCATTTTCTCTTTTTTATGGGATGATTTACTAATTCCTATTATGATTTCAGTTTCTATGAAGGAATTTTCACATCTTAATCCATTAATGACCAAGAAGAATTTAGAGGGTGAAATTTATTATATTGGAGGTATAATGTAATACCCTAGTATTTTGATAATTTGTTTAAAAATTTTTAAGGAATTTTTTATAATGAACAATGAGTTTCTTTGATAGCATGCATGGCACACAACATCAAGATTCTGTGAACCATGAAATAATTTTATGTTAAATATAACCATTATTACATGGCAATTAAATAGAAGGGTATTAATATTACTAGACAATTTTGGAACTATAAAAATAAATTTACCCTGAAATATAAATTTATTTATATACTCTTACTACATAATTGCTAAATTTGGAAAAATAATTATATTCATCAAAAATATGTTTTCATAAAAAAAGATTTTTTTTCTTTGTATGAGAAAATTTAATTGTTAATTTAAAGATATTTATTAAAATTTATTTCATAATATTAACTAAAATTCTGGAATTATCACATCAAAATTATTTTATGGTGACATTTTGGGATTTTTTTGGAAAATGTTTATTTTTCAGTGAATAAGTAACAAATAACGATTTTTGTAAATCTATTATTTATTTTCAATAAATTATGTTTTTTAAATTCCCAATTATTATTTAAACTATAAATGATATTATTTCTTGGTATTTTATATTTTTAATTTCATTTGAATCAACATTATATCAGATATTAGTATGTGTTTATATTTTTGGTTTTATAGATGTTTATTTCAGGGAAAAATGTTTTAAAGTGCATAATTATTATCTATTTTAAATAAGTAAAACAATAAGTAATGGTGAATGTATTAAATGATATTTTTGATAATATATAAATTAATTTTACTTAATATTATGAAAATTATATTCATTAAACAGTAAATAAATATAGATTCATCTTGAGCTGAATAAATAAACTTCTCGAAAACCTACTTTTTCATCACGCATGAAGATTTTTTAGTTTAATTTTCCCACTTCAAAAATATTAAATTAAATAATAAATTTCATTTATAAAATTAATTTGTAAAAATATTTTTGGCTGAATATTTTTACATTTTATGAATTGAATAATATATTGATTAAAAATGAAAAATACTAAATTATAATTGGAAGATGTAATTATATTTAATTTATTTATAAATTTAAATTATATATTAAATTCATTTTAAGTTAAAATTAGTTCAATAATACATCTATTAATCCATTTTAGTTCATTATAATAAATTTAATGTTGAATTTAGATATAAAAATGATGTGAATTTGTTATCATTTTCCCTTTAAATACAATTCTTCACGTCGTGTCTATGGGATAACATTAAAATTAATCTTTTTCCAATTCTGTGAATATAATTTTAAAAATTGATTCAATATTGGGATTTTGAATAATTTTTAATATTTAATATGCTAAAATAATTTATTGGAGAGAATTAATAGTAAATATGAAAGAAATAATTTACTACAGTTAATTTAGAAATGTGTTTATTTGGGGTTAAACTAAAATGATAAGGGTCCAAAATGAAACAAAAATTGTCTAAAAATCATTGTATAGGAATATTTAGACCATAAATATTCAATTATAATAATTACTATATTATGGGTGCCTTTTGACCAAGAAAATACATTGGATTAATTCAATAATTCAATCAATTTCCAGTGTGTCACTCACCTCACATATAAATACCCACCATCTCTACTCTCTTCCCAACACATTAAATATTTGTACCCTCCCTTATTACATTACATAATCAGGAATTGTAGTCAAGAACTCACCTCATTTCATATCGAGTATATTTTTTAAGTTTAATGTTTTAATTAATTGGGATATATTAGATACATATCATTCCATATTTATATATAGCAGAAACTATAAAAATTGTATACATTTATTGCAAAATATAAAACATTTCAAATAATACTAGATTTCATTGAAAAATGATCAAAACATTTAACCTGTCATCCTTATCTGTCTTAAATATCCTTATAACCTTTGAAAATCATTTTAAAACGTTGCATGAGGAAAACATCTCAGTAAACGATATAAAAAGTGAAAAAAGACAACATTAGTCCATGAACGTATGAAATCATTATAAAACGACATACTTGTCACACATATATACATAGTTTTTGAAAATTGAGATTTCCACGAGATTTCTGCAAAACATAAATAACATAAATAAATCTATAAAGGTATCTTGGAAAATTACATACTTATATTGTAACCCTCATGGCTACCTATCTATTTTTAACCCTCATAACAACCTTATGATGTAACACTCACAGTTATCTTATAGTGTAACTATCACAACTACACATTGTGTAACCATACGATCAACCTACAACATACTCATAACTAATAAATTGGAGAGAAATATATGTCCCAACCTCAATAATAATCAATTTTCAAGAACCAAAACATAATAATCCTATAATAATACTTGCATAAAAACAATCACTTTGAATTTTGAAAAACTGGAAGTTTAAAAGAGGTTTTATAAGAAACGTCAGTTAAAAATAACATATAATTTATATGATAATCATTATAAGTTAAGGAATATGCGTTTAAAGTATAAATAAAAATAATAACAAATAAAAAAATTTCATCACACAAATTATCTTAAAACCACATAATTAATGAAGTAGTTGGGTAACCCAAAGAATGAAAATTGTGTTAAGAATTCCCTTAACTCAGGTTTTTCTTATATAAAAATTTATTAAACCTCATTTATAATAGTTCAAAGAGTGTTATTATTATTTTCGTGAAACATTTTCATGTTTATAATACCTTATATGATAATTTAATAACATCATTTCACCCTTTAATTATTATTATTTTGTCCATTTCATTGTTTCAGGTGTGTTCTTTACATGATTTCCATGGCTGGTTTGTATTTGATTTTCTTATCATATGGAAATAAAATTTCATAAGTGGAAAAAATGTTATTAATATGTTTAAAGAATATAGAATGATTCCATACATCATATTTTTATTATATATGGCGATCCATCATTATATAAAACAATAATGATATTTATTTAGATCATAAAAAATTATCTTGGCTTTAGAGGTGTGATAATGAATAGGTGAATGATGGCGGTATTTATAGTGAATGAGAGGAGGGATTTTAAATTATTCTAATCATTATTTTAATATTTTTTCCATGATTATTAATATTCTTCATTAATTTTTTAAAAATACTAATGAGAGAATTTTATTTTGATTGATGTGGTATTAAATCACTCGTGATGTTAAAAATTGTGTATTTAACTGATAATTTTTATATATATTATTTTACAGTATTTTACTAACCAAGAATTTTAGAAAATTACTAAAAATTCATACACACCATTTTCGATGTGTTGAATTAAAAAAAGAACATCATATTTAAAAATTAATTTTTTATGTATGATTAATTATTCTTTTAAATAAATAATTCTTCATTCAAAAATTAACAATTTTAAAACATTAACAAATTTTATGCCACCTTGAAAAAATAATGAAGATATAATTATCTTAACGCCTTAAGATAATAAAATAGAAATAAAATATAATATTAATTATGGTCATATTAATAAAAATATTACAATTTATAATGTTATGCTACTAGTCACAAAAATCATGTTGTTTCCATTAGAATCCAAATTACATACTGATCACAATTTTAGATGAGCATTTTTTAAAATTGAAAACATAAAAGTGGAGAATATGTCTTTTAACGGATAATTTTTAACTATCTCTGTAATAATATGATTTTTTATTACATTCTTAGTATTTTATGCATTTAATTTATTTTTAAAACCTTGGGGTGTTTCATTCTCCCTACCTTTTACAGACTGATTCCTCAAAAAAATTATTTGTGTACCGATTAAGTGAGGGTAGCTTTCCCTCAAAGAATTTTCAGACTCAAATGTTTCTTATTCAACCATATAGTATCCCTAAAAACCCTTTAAATGGTGGATTAAATTATTCCACAATACGTCTTCCCTTCGATCAAAAATCTTAATTGTCTTCTCATTATATGAAATTTTATCTTCCAGGTGAACAACAATAGGGATCAAGACAAGACCTGAATCTGGGGCATCCTTTCTCAATATGGAATAATGAAAAACATTATGTACCTAATACAAAATCAGAGCCAAGCTACATGATAGTTTACTGTTCCAACATTCCCTAGGATTTCATAAGGTCTAACGAGCTATAGACATATCATTCCTTTCCTAAAAAAATCAATTACACTTTCGATGGTGAGATTCTAAAAAACATGATCACCTACCTCAAATGAAAAGTCTTTCCTCTTATTGTATGCATAACTATTCTACCTGCTCTATGTTCTCCACATGTGATTCTTGGTCATATTTACATTCTCATCCACATCCTTTACTAATTACGGTCCCAACAAGTTCCTTTTCACGACTTCATCCCAAAATATAAGAGTTTGACACCACTTCTAATACAATACCTTAAAAAGTTTCATCTATATACTAGAATGAAAACTATTATAATATGAAAAATAAAATAAATAATTATGATGATTGCTTCTTCCCAGGTATAATATTAAACAAGCTCGAAGCATATCTTTTAGTGTCTAAATCATTATTTCTGACTACACATCTAAATGAGGATGAAAATCTATTCTTAAATTTAATTCAATTCCCCATGAATTATGAAGGCCCTTCTAAAAATTAGACAAGAACCTGGGATCTCGGTCAGATACCATTGAAAGAGTCTCTCCATGTAACCTGAAATCAATTTATGGTATTGTAAAGAATGATGATCGAACAACATTATATCTCAAATATGACGAAGATTTGAAAATTTAGTCAGTCGGTCAATAATAACCCATACTGTATTATTTCGATGAGAAATATTTGGTAGTACCACAGTGAATTATATGGATATATTTTTCCATTTCCACCTGGGCACTGGTAACAGCTGAAGAATACCCTTTGGTAACTGCCACTCTTCTTTATCCTATTTACATGTCAATGATTTCATACTAAATTCTACAATATATATTTTCATTCCATCCCACCAATAATAATCCCGAAGGTCTCTGTACATCATTGTTCTACCTGGATGAACTGAAAATAGAAATTTATAAGAATTACACAATAATTTTTTTTCATTTGAGATTGACAAGGCACTGAAAAACATTTTCCAAATCCTAAAACACAATCTTTATCAAGTTTAAATTGTATAAACTTACCCAGTTAAACAAATTATACCTTTTTTATAGATCACAGTCTTCCTTATGCACTTTCATAATTTTGTATTATAATAATGAATTCACTGAAACCTGAAACAAAAAAGGTATTTCCATTACTAAAATCATATAATCCAAATTTTATTAAATCATTAATCAAGGTTTCATGTTCCAAATGTAATATGGTTAATGATAGATGATGTTTTCGACTCAAGGAATCTGCCACATTGTTTTATTTTCCTACATGGTGATTGATCATGAAATCATAATCTTTTATCAAATCAAGTAATCTTCTGGACCTCAAATTTAATTGTTTTTGAGTGAATATAAAAATAATACTTTTATGGTTTGTATGTATTTGAAATTTGGATCAGTATAAATGTTGCCACCAAATTTTAAAAGAAAAAACCAATTCTTTCAATTCCAAATAATGTGTGGGATAATTTAACTCATGTGGTTTTAGTTGTCCTGAAGAAAAAGAAATTACCTAATCATTCTGCACCAGAAAACAACCATGTCCCTTCAATAATTAATAACACTATATGAGAAAATCACAATTATGGGAAGGAAGATTAAAAATTTGAATATTCACCAATATCTTCATCAGAACCTGAAAAATAAGAATCACATTCGTATTTGAAGACATATTTAATCCCTTTTTATATTAACATAGTCACTGGGATAGATAAACATGAAATATTTTTAACAACCCACCCGTAATAACCTAGTAATACATGAAATTTTATAATCTATGTAACATTTCTTGGACTTTTCCATTCATCAACCACTTTTGTTTTGGCAAGATGAAAAATTATTCCATCCTTATTTAGAATGTGACTAAGAGATGAAATTTGATGTAACCAAAAATCACAATTGCCGAATTTTCCATTCAACTTCTTTTTTCATTAGGACATTAAAAACAACACGGAGATTTTTTGTATTCACCTATATAAACATAGAAAATACCAGAATGTCATAAAAAACAATAATCATATCCAATAACTAAATAAAAATTCTATTCATAAAATCCATAAATACAATAGGTGCATCAGTTTACACAAAGAGCGTAACATCAAATACATAACCCCCAAATCTATTATAAATTTTTTCATTCAGGATTTCATCCACCATTACCTTCACCTGATGGTATCTAGATCTCATGTCAATATTAGAAAAGTATTGAGATCCCTATAGCTGATCGAACTATTCAGAAATATCAGGAAAATGATATTTTAAGTTAATAGTTGTGTTATTCAAGGCTCTAAAATCAATGAAATGTCTCATTTAACCATACTTCTATTTAACGAACAAAAAAGGATCACCCCATGGTTAATTTCTAGGATTAATGAATCTATTATCAAGAAAATACTGTAACTAATTTTTCAACATTAAAAGTTCTATTTGATATATTTGGTAATGGTTTTTCAAATTGGATTAACATCCAGAACTATGTCAATGGTGAATTTGACTTCCCAATATGGTATAACATCAGGTAACTCATCAATAAAAACATAAATATATTTATTTACTGGTACCACATCATTAATATGAATAGTTTCATTTTTTTCAAAAATGTGAAGAACATAACATTCATTACCATATTTCAAAATTTTCTCATCGTCGTGATATGTTATAAATTTTATGTGTTCATTATTTTATATAAACTAAAAATATTTCTTAGAAACAACATTATTAGATCTAAAGTTAATCACATCATTATAAACAAAATTCCAATCCATACCCAGAATAACATCAAACTCAATAAAGGGAAAAAAGGTTTGGAGGTAATGTTTTTTATAGACCACAATAGAATGATTATTCTAATTCTATTTATCAAAAAAAATCCCCTGGTATTTTATCAATAAGTTATTGTCTAGTTTTTTTAGTTTATATTTAAAATTTTTCAAAAAAAATCTCATAAATAAAGGAATGTGTAGACACTGCAGAAAACATTAGAAAAATATGAGTAAACAAACAAGGCACCTGATATTACATTATTGGATGTTCAATAATATACTTATATAGTCAGAAAAGATCTCACTAGACCTTCCTACTTATAAGGTGGCTTCTAATAATCCTTTAGATCATTCTTTGGGTAGGAATTTGCATATTGACACATCTCACTACATTTACAACACTTAACAGTTTTTTATCAGGATTAGTCTTAAGATCATTTTTATTAAAATCTCGGGCCATATGTCCAAGCTTACCACATCGAAAACACTTCCCAATATTGGCAATTCATTCCATTGGGAGATTTTTTCCACACTTTTCGCATATTGGATATTGGAATTTCTAACCATAATGTTTCTTTGACTAATTATTACCCATAACTTTCCATATGGTCCTCTTTTTATCCTTGTTTTCAAAGTGAACATGATCATCAAAAAACATCATTTATACCCTCTCACCACATTGGAAATGTTTGTTATTGAATTTTACTTCCTGGGAGGAAAACACCCTTTAATAATTTGGATTCAATCCAGAGTAAAAATAACATATTTTTCTACCAAGAACTAGAATATGATTAAGAGCATACCTCGCCAGTCGAGTGAAGTTCATTTCATCTAGGAATCTCTATCCAAGGAGGCCCACTTATGCAATTCACCACACATCATATATCAATAGACCAAACTATAGATTCCATCACATTCTACGTGAAAAACTACATAGGGTAGACTACTCGTAGCCATAAATCTAATCCTCGATGAAGGAGATATTAAAAATTTGAGACTCATCCAATAGGGATTACACAACATATAATGGTGTCCACGCCTATTGTTAACCCTTACAAACACCCAAATATGTAATTTGAATGCACGAAATGGAATGGAATGTTGGTGTACATAGAGTGTGCAAGTTGTAAACAGCGTGTCTTTCATCCCTCAGCCCCCCCCCAATAATTTCATCCTTTACTGAGCTTGCACATTCATGTCAAACAAATGGAATGTTCTCATGGTAGAAGGATTATCATAAAATATATCCCCCCTTCACCTTGTATCATCGAATTCTGATTTTTGATATGTTTTTTGTGTTTACATTGGTCTTATACATCCAAACATCAATGTACCATAACAAGGCTTCCCAAGAGATGTCCCTGGGTCAAATGACATGGGGTCACTAAACGAAATGTATTCCCCAAAACTAATAATCTGGTAACATGAAGAATACATGGAATGTTACCCTACAATATATACTATGTGATAGGGAATTCCAAATGGAAATTCCCCATGAGAATCCCATCCCACTCTGGTTTCCTCCAAAACCTCAAGATCTATCCTCACTGGGTCCCTAATAAGCACATAAGGTCTCTAAAACCATAAAAAATATATTAAAAGAGGAAAAGGAAATAAAAATAAAATATTACTTCCACATGGTGAAACATATAATCATTGTTATTAGAATTGTGCTCAGGAGAAGCTGTAACGTGATCTAGAGATGATCATCACCAAAAAGAAGCTTGATGACACCACATCTCTTGGATTCAGCCTCAGTATCATCTGTAATCAGGGAAGAACATCCTCTTATAAATTTTATGAGAACGATAATTGTGTAAGGTATGATATTTTTCTTATGTTTGGTAAAATAATATCATCAACTCTCCTACTAACTCACCCTTGAAAAAACTCCCTATGTTAAAAAAATTGTATAGAGTACATTGGGGAACCACCATGTTCTAAACTCAACTGAGGTCTCAAATTTAACATATGAGACTTATCACATGTACTAAACAACAATTACCATATAACATTGTGAAAATGATTAAATATATTCAATATTACACAGATTACATCCCTGATATTATCCAAGTTATTTAACCCTATTCCAACTCATCTCATGACTTCATAAATATTCTTGCATATATTTAAAAGTCTTATATGGAAGAAATTGAGTCACCAAATCCAACAAACATTGAGATATTTCACCCTCATAATTAAAAATACATGGAACAGGGAAAAAAATTGTTCTCTCTACTCAGAAAACATCACCATCAAGCTCATCAAGGGGGTACCATGAATCTTAGAGGAACAAAAACAGGGGAACCATAAGAGAAATCCACAACCAAAATATATATAAATATAGGTGGAAAAAGATGTGGGAAAATTTACCCTCACCTATAACATGTGGAAACCAATCCAAAAAGTACCATGACACCATGAAAAAAACCTGAAGACTGTTTTTTGGAACCCGAATGGTTAACTTACATGGCGCTACCACCCCTCTCTTGGGTAAAGCACTGAGGGAACGTTTCCTCTTCAACACAATGTATTGCTACATTATTGGTATCATCATCCATCCTCAAAAGAGTGATGTGCTCCCAAACTATGGAAATTACATCAAGTACATGTCCTATAGATATTTGTACACACGATACCTCGTAAAAACACTCAAATTTATTCCTCCCCAAATTACAGTAAGAAAATGTTAAATATTTTGAACTGAAAAATTATGCACCAACCTCAACCATGATGGTAAAAAACTAAAATTCGACTACACTATCATCTCACCTACCAATAGTGAATAGTGATCTCGCCTAAAAAACAACAACCCTTCTAAAAATATACTTGAACTGAACCAAAGAGGTTTAGATATCCAATCTTACTACATCATGAAACCACGTGGAATCCCATTAACTCATACAGTTTCTCATGACTGCCAAAAAAAAATTAGGGAATGTTGTCACATGTTATACCCAAAAACACACTCATGTTCTCAGTCCAGAAGACACTTCTGATTGGATCTCTTCATTTCCTTACCTACCTATCCTTTTCAATGATGGCCTAACAGGACATCACAACACCACGACCAAATCGGAAACAAAAGATAGAGTAACTCACCCACCACACCGCAATACTATCCACTATGGGAAGAACTGACTCTCCCACACAGTTCTATATCAATAATCATGAATGTGTCTCAGTGGGGAAAGCATCCATAGTTATCGTGAACATAAACCATGTCACCCCACACTACTTACTCCTCAAGCATCTCACAAACAAAGATGGAATCGAGCACTTGTGAGTACTAATGAAAAATATTGAGATACATATTTATAAACCCTAGACATTACCATCCATCCACAGAAAAGAATAAACCTCATCCCCGCCATAAAAACAAAAGATAGAGGGACTCATCCACCCAACCATGACATGATCCACATTTGGAGACATTGTCTCACCCACATAGTTTTACTAACATCACAAATAAAATTCCTCAATGGCGGATGCATCCCTATTTATAATTCATTTAAAGAAATGTATAACATAACCGAAAAAGTGTTTTATATATTCTTTGTGTGATATTGTAAAAACATTGAGAACAAATTGGATAGGAAAATGAATCTCTTCTTCACTTAAAAAAATATTTAATCTATTGAAATGATACATAAAAGACATCCAAAATCTCATGGATCCTCTGGGTCAAAAATATCAATCACATTCAACAAAAAATTTCATTATTCACTATCTCCCCAAGGCTATCTTGGAAAATGAAGGGGTGGTGGTGGTTGAAAAAACACAAAGCGCCATCCACCTTTGGCTGTTGCATCTCAAATTCCACATCTGCCACCCTTTAGACCCCCATTGAAACTAATGTATATTCATCAACGATCAAGTGAATAAACCTAGTCTAAAAGCTCAATTGGTTGTACACAATTGTTTCATACATCCACACCCCTCACAAGAATAAATATTCTTTGGCCCCAAATGATCATGACACTTTAGATGCCTATGAAAGAGATGATGCCTCCTATGTCATGTTCTTTCATTCTATCTTCCGACACAACCGGGATATCAGGAAAACCGTGACCCTAATGCTCGTGAAATGTGATCTATCCCATTATATCATCATCTAGAACCAACACAAGAATCAACAGATTAGTCAAACAAGACTCAAACACCTAAAATATTAGGGTGGATCTACGAACTACTTGATTGTTGGGTGCTATACCAGCTATCAACATAGAAGAAACCCTTACTTTTAACAAGCCCTAGGTAGAGAGACCTCATCACTCATTACGTCATACCCTCAGACAGACTATGGAAAACATGCAGAAAATAGTGATAGAAACATCATGAAATAATGAATGGTGTGCCACAGACAATGTATATATCTGGGGATATGACACTATAAGGGAAGAAAAAACAATAACCAAGTCACATATGATGCATGTATCAAAATTTATCAATAACTATTTTTATAATGAATACATTCAAAAGTAATGTTATTAGAGTAATGATGAATGGATACATTATATTCCACACCAATGTTGGATTTCCTATCGTGATACCCAATCTCAAAACACATTAACACAGTCATTATAAATCCCCACCAAAATTCACAACACTATGATCCCAATTTGTAACCCTATCTAATTACACTCTCTCATGACCCAACCCAATGGGGATCTGTGTGTGACACCAAATGAATGCCTCTATAGTCTAGGGGAAGTTGGATTATACCATGCTGGTATATCGCACACATGAAATGCCATATCCTAATGTACCTATACTCATTAATCCATAAACACCGACAAACCATAGTGTAGATATGGTAAACTAAAATTAAAAAATAAATATATATGTGTGTCTGAAACCAGACTATAATAGTAATACTATAAAGGGACAATAATACAATCCCCAAGAATAAAACTAAAAATGTGTTCAACCTGCACAGATAGAGGGGGATCATTGTCAAAATCATTTCCCAAACACTCCGCGATACATATATTACATATCTAGGCTACATTATAGCTTTGTCCTCCATGGAAAGTTCTAGAAGCCCTATTTCCTGCACAGGACATAGCATGCATGGTAAAATACCATATGGGGGTGTGTATATTAATAACCATGAATCTCCCCAAAATCCAATAAAAAAAAGACAGAAATTAAATGGCATCAGTCCACTCAACCCAACTAGATTGATCCAGGAAATTAGAGAAAATATATCTTGAACATCCTCTTCTATATAATAGTACTTATTTCAACACCCAATGAATGATAAAATATATGGCACATACCACATGGCTACCCAAAATAAAACCTCTATATACTCGTCATAAACTGTACGTCTCATGAGATTTTGACCTCATGGCCATAAAATCATGCTTCCAATGAAAATATAAAATAAGGACACATTCCCCATGATCATATCCATCCTATTTGAAATATAACTAATAGAAGACACACATTTGGAATCTCAATGTCAATTTCGAAGCCCTTCCATTATAGATTAGACTCACTTGAGAGATGAAATTCCATCGAGTATCATTATACTAATGGTAAAACCTTATCATTCTTAGTGGTTCCTATCTATGAGAGAACATTCATTGGAAAAAACATATAGAAACTCATCTAGTGGAAAAAATATCCCAGATAATAAGGTTGGGGATCCTTCCCAAGAACCACTGCGGGACACTACGAACCCAATGTGAAAACCCACACCCATAAAAAGGTAGTATCAGAAAACAATCATAATATGAAACCCTCACTAAGAAGAGGACCAATGCTTCAGTCAGGATGGTCATACAAATTCCACAAAATCCACCCAAGATGTAATCATCCTTGAGATCTGAATGAAATTTAAAGGATTCATCTGGGATAGACAATCCACTAGGTAACAAATTCATTAGAATGATCATATTTCGACACATAAATAGATGGTCTATACTCTGGGATAATAAAATTATTCTTCCCAAATTTGAAACAATCATCTGGGTAGAGTATTGATGCCTAGATAATTATTATTCCCAGATATTGAAAAAATACCATACTATGGAAAAAATGAATGGATGTGAGGATTACATCAGACCTCATAGAGTTATATGTTGTCCATTACTTTGAGTCTAGAGTTTATGTCGACATAGGTAATTCACTCCATAATATGGGTACACACCCAACATATAGGATACCATCTAGACCATGCAATCTTGGCTAGACAAAGAGGTGTAAAAAACATGTGGGGAGGTTCTGATACCACAAACCCAGATGATAATGGATCAGGGGGACTCACTCTAAATTTCATGTCTATGAATAACTAAACCAAGGGACCCACATCAAAAACTTACCCCATGTCACATCTAAATATCCAAAATCATGGACACCATTTCATTATATGTGGAAGACTAGTCATGATTCGATACTAATAAGTATAAATCTAATCACTGAAGAATGAGATATAAATAAAATAATTCTCCTTCATAAAAAACTACTCATTATATAGGGGGTACACATAGTGTGTGGACCTTTCTGAAGTCCTAGATATGTTCTCTAAATTCATGGTTTGGATATGCATGTAGGTGTAAATGGAAATTTTAGGTTGTTCACAGTGTGTCTACACTCATATAGGTACCCTGACCATGTCTTCCTTTACACGACTTAGCCAGCCCTGTCTCCTTCATCTGTATGTGTGAATGTACATGGCCAATATTTCCCATTCTTTTGTTTCCCATTACAATGGGCATATACATTCACACATACATGTACCATCACAGGAAATCCCTGGAGATGTCTCTTCGCCACATAATGTAATCCTGGTACACTATGTTTAGTCCACAAAACTAATATTCCCTAAACGGGAAGAACACGTGGAATGTGAGCAGATAATAAACACTATGAAATTTATAACTCCAATCGATAATTCCTTATGTTCATTTTGTTTCTGCATTATTTCCACTGAAACCTCCATATCAACCTACATTGGGTCCCCTACAAGAATCTAATGTCTCTACAACCTTAAAAATGAACAAAAGGGGATCAACATTTAAAACATGTATCCTAAAACCTAATAGTTAAATGAGTATTCTTCAATGTTTGACCTGAAATCGGGAGGTTCTTTTGCATGAAATTGAGATGATCTGTACTAATAACAGAGCATGAAAACACCTCTTCTCGATTCAGCCACTGGTTCATCCGTTTCCATGGGAGAGCCTCTTACTCTCCCTTTTCTATGTGTGAGAAGTTTTTTGGGGAGGGTATTAATTTATTTTTAGAAAACAAATATCATAATCTCACCTACTGATTCTCCCTTGAAAGAAACCTCGATGATGAATACATTATTGATGACATAATGGAAACATAATGTTCTAAACTCAACCGCTATACATATATCTAATATGAGACTCCACTCATGAGTTAAACCATATTTACCGAATAGATTCATGTGAGTGAAACAATATTATCAATATTTTTCACACTACTACACCATGTATATCTTGACCTTGGTACCCTACATCAACAAAGCACATGGATTGAGAATTATTCATAGAAATATTCAAATGTCATATAACGTAAAACCCGAGTCCCTAAACTATATGATTTGATAACGTTGAAAAATATTATGCTTGATCATCTTCTATGACCCCCTCATCGATATCATCTAAATAGCCTCCTTCACATCCATGTTTTCCATTTTCAATTAAATCATTAATTGTTACTGTAATTTTTTATTTCCTTTAGTTTCATCATTACAACCCATTATATTCTTTATGGTGTTCTTTCCCCTTCTATGTTTACAAATCCATTTTTTTACTATTAACATAAAAATTATTTTATTTTTTTTTGTCAAACTAAGACCTTGTCCAAAAAAGAAAGATCCCTTAATTTTTAGAAAAAATCATACACAGGTCTGAATGAATAAGATTTACAAAAATCCTTCCTGAAAAAAGGAAGGAGATCATCTGGCATATGATCAAACAAATCAATATCATTACAATTAATGCCTTTTTTGGAAATCCCATCCGCCAACACATTTGCCTCTCTATAATCATGAGTCACAATGTGGTCTCTTTAGTAGAGAGATTCAAGAAATCTAGTCCAGCGATTAGTGAGTGTGTTTAAATTATTGTGTATGTGTGTGTTTGATATATATATATATAAATATAAATATTTATATATTATTTTAGTATATTTTGGTTTTTAAGTGTGAATATTTGGTTTTTATGTTATATATAATATAATATTGTGAATTAATATTTAGTGTAAAAATTACCACTCCAAAACATATTCAATGGGATTAAGATTTTTTGTTTGTGTGTGTGTCCACATTTCATATATCAAAAGTGGTTATTGAGTATATATAAATTTATATGGTGGATCTTTACAACAACAAAAAAACAATAAATTTAAACATTATATTATAAAATAATACAAAAAAAATTGTGATATATTTAAGAAAAGAATTTGATATGTTAAATTTCCTCCATGATTTAGTTTCTAAATGGTTGATAACCTTAGATAGTTGTCCAAAAATACATGTGTATTCCTTGTATTTTATTTCATTAATGTGTTCATAATCTACACTATAGTGTACGTTGATTAGAGGAGAATGAAAAAATGTTTTGTGAATCTTTTGGTTGAATGAATTTATATAAAAAGATAGAGAAATGAAACACCATTTATAAATAAATATAATACAATAAATTGAAATATTCATGATATCTATTTGATTTTGTGGATATATAATGATTTTCACCAAAACATGTACATGGTTCCCATTAAAATGTAAAGTGGTTTGGCTAAAATAGTAAACAACTATATGAGGGAGATATAACATTAAGAAAAATTTAAAAAAATTGTAAATGTATTATGTCAAGTATACCATAGACATATTTGGATGAAAATAGATAAATAAACATTATTAATTTTGAATTTATAACTTGGTATTATAAGGATTTATTATTATACAGAATGGTATAAAAAATAAACATTTAATTATTTTACATAAAGATCAAATTTTATATGTTATTAATCATTTGACACTAACTTTTTGAAAAGATTATTTCCAAAATATATAGAGTATGTTACGAATGATACATAAAATGTGGTTGATCATTTTAACTACATCACTAGAAAATGAATTCAAACAATATAATCAATTCAACTTAAGAAATTATAACAAAAAAATGAATGTTAACATCAAATATAGGAATAGTATTTTGAATAAAAAATAACAAAAATGTATATGGGAAAAAATATGTAATATTAAATAATTATTAAAACAAAAATAAATAATGGAATCATTGATATGAAGTTAAGATGGAAACTAATTGTTTACTACATTATTTAATTTAATTTTTTATTATATATATTATCATAAATAGCTCAACATTATTATTATATATATTTGATTACTAAAATTAAATCAAAATTTTTAAAAAATATATAACATTTATAACTTCCTTTGGATTTTGTCTCTATAGGAATTTTATAAATTAATTGAAAAATATAAATCTATGAGGTAAAAAATAAATTTTTCTAGACTTGTAGTAATATAATTCGTTTAACCAATTGGGAAAAATGTTTCGAAGGCCTAATTTATTGAAGAAGTTTTTTTCAATATATTATTATATGTAAAATATAATTAAATATTTTACTTCATTTTTTTCTATAAATTATATTATATATATTTTATCCAATATATAAATACTGACTAGTCATAGTAATGATCTAATATGTACCATGAGTGACAGTGAAATTGAGATGAATATGATCCAAAATAAGAAATGTTTGGTATTGATGGATGAAGTGAACCAAAAATACAAAGTGTCCAAAAATATGTCTTATTATGTAATGAGATTGGCCGTCAAAAAAAATAAACATTTGTAAATTAATCATTTAACTTGTTTAGCGGTAGGATAAAACATGGTTATTAAAAATTTAAATTAGTATATTGTAGATGTCATGATGAGAGTTTTAATATCAAATAATGTTGTAAATATTTTATTGTTGTCAATTGATAATCATTTTTTTAAATAACTACTAACATGAATATGTCTTCTAGTATAATTTCAAGGTTTATGGATGTTGTAAAAATGTATATGATTTATATTTTTCAACATATATTAAATAATTTTTTGTATTTTTTATTCATCTAAAAAATTAATAGGTTTGAAGATAATATTAGATCTAATGTAACCAAGATCATTATAACTATTATACCATAATTTTTTCTGGGAAGTATTTGTTCATTGTATACATAAATTCAATTTTAGGGTAATAATATTTAATATTTTAATAATTATTGATGATATTTTTAATTTTTTTTATTTCATTGTTTATATTTTAGTAAAATATAAGTACTAAAATAAAATTTATTCATGAAAAACTTATACACCAATAAAAAAGATGGTTTGAATGTTATGGGTATGAAAAGAAGATGTTTGTATATAAATACATTAAACTATATATTCTCAGTTATTGAATATATAATATTGAATAATATTAACATATTTTTTTAAAAACAAATAACTTTCCTTGATGGAATGAAGACTAGTAACATACATAGATTTAGATTATTTATCTATGATCAGACAAATATAGTAGTTCTAATTATTATTGTTTACATTGAAGACTTTAGAAAATTGTGTATAATATATCTATGTTCATATATTTTCTTAATATTAACATAATTTTCTCATTAATAAAAATCTACAAAAATTTTGACACCATTTTATTGGACAAAATAACAACGGAATTTTCAAATGGAAATCATCTTTATGATACAAATTTCATCAGCATAGTATTGGGAACTGCTAATTATTTTATCTATGATAATAGTTTAATTAATGGTATTTAAAATAAATTAAAAATATATATATATTGTTTCATTAGTTAATGATTCGGTAATAAGGGATCAAATGTGAATGAAATAAATGATCAACGATAATTATATGATAATATAATTAAATAGGAATACTATAAATGATATTATCACTAAAAATATTGATATTTTTATAATGGATAAACAATTATATACAAATATATGTAAGGTAACCATACATATTTTCCCCTCTTACAATGTTTTGAATCAATTTTTATCATATTTAGAACTATTTTGACTTCTAAATTTTTTTATGAAATTGAAAACTATATGTTAAAAGGAATCCAATACAACATAAGGCCTCATTTATCCTAGTGTGTCATCACCTATGTTATAGTATGTATATATATATTTGTAATATCAACTGATCACCTTTATTTTTCTTTTCAAATTTAATTTGATGAGTATTATAAGTTACATATCTATAATAATGTTGTCGCAACCACTTGAATGATTTAAATAATACTTATATAATTTCACATTGATTGGATTTTTGATTTAATCAATAAACTTGAATCATTATTTCCTATTAATATATTTATATATGTATGAATTTTTTTATAAATAAATATTCTAATCAAATATAAAATAAGTAATTTTTAGGGAATCTCATAATCATAAATATTCAAAGTGTAATGACAATCATTGAATGTCATATATTATAATTACTAAGAAAAAATTAATCTATACATGAGCCATATTTACATATATTTAGGGAAACCAATATGTCATCAAAAATACAATACAAATTGTAATCATAATATTATATATAAATATCAACTTAATTATTTCATTATTTATCACAGATAACATGGGATGTTACTCACATTAAATTCAATGATTGAATATATTATGATATCCTACTTTGATTCCGCATGTAAGGAACCCAAAAATCACTAAATTTTTATGAATCTTAAAAAAAAATTAATTATATTTAATTTTATGTATAATTTATCTATGTATTATATTATACATTGATTTTATTTTTGTTATTTTTACGTTGATGGTGTTATAACGAAAAAAGTTACCCTCCCAATCCACACATTATCGAATACCAAAATGAATATTTTTAGAACATTATTATAGATATAATTTGTAATTATTAAATATATTATTTATAAATATTTATATTATTTATTTAATTTTATTGTTTATTAATGGTTAAATTTACAATACCAGGAAGCATCAACATTCAATATTTCCTAATGAGATGTTGTTAGGAAATATTCACTTGGAGAGGGACTAAAATCCCTATCATTATATATTTATTTATATACATACATAGGAATTTATATATATATATATATAAATATATTCATATATATTTAGCGATCTGACCCCAATAAGACTACATCTATTAAATGTTACCATTACATTGGAATAAGATACATTGGATAGCATCCCGAATGGCCAAATAATGTATTAGTCTGGGTAAAATAAGTACATGGATGATTCGCATATTAAATTTGAATACAAAAATCAAAAAATAAATTTTTTCAGAATAAATGTATTCCATCTAGTATATCCATGCACAGTATTAATAGTATACTTCATGGAGTCTTGGTTAATGGAAACGAAATAACGGTTAGAAAAAATTCTCAGCGTGGATTCACTATAGTGGAAGATATCATAAATCAATATTCAAAACCAACATGTAATGGTAAATAACAGAACACAAATTCCATATAAATATATGGTTGTCTTATAATTAATAATGCAATGTAAATTATAGAAACAAATTATATTTAAACAGTAAAGTGAGAATAAAATTAATCCATAGATAATTCCATAAAACAAAATATAAATAATAATAATAATAATAACTAACATCTCAATGAAGTTAATTCTTAATTATTTTGATCTATGTTTCCAAGGAATATGAAACTATTACCATTAAGGCATTTCAGAAGACAATTTATAACATACAAGCTAAAAACTCATTAGATTTGTACGACAAATTTGTCTCATGAGACTACTGATGAATCAAGGGGATTGTATTAATTGCTCCCCAAATCGATTCATACCATTCCAAATAATTTCAGAAATATCTAATAAATGATTTAAATCCTAAACAATGTTCCTTATCAAATATCTGTATGATTAAAGGATATAAATTTATCAATATTCCCCCAATTAATCAATATCTTACAATGAAAAAATCATATTTAAGAATAGTATAAGGTATAGGAAATAATCATACACATTGTACTAGAATATGAATATTCAAGGGATATTTAATATATAGTGAAACATAATTATAAAAAATTTATTATTTTATGAGAAAGATAACTATCATAAAATAATAATTTATATAACAATGTAAGAATAATGCCTAATCATCTTGGATGAAATAATTCAAATTGAAGGATAAAATTCTACAATGTATGATTCGTGTTACTAAATATCCAATGAAAATTATATAATCCACAAAGATGTGAATTGGTTAATAATGACAAATAATTTTGCAACGAATGTAATATTTGACAAAATCCCTCACATTATTCTTCCTTTTGGTTAAAATTTAATTAAATAGTTGTATAAAGGGTTTAATAATTTCATAAAATTATAAAATAACCATATTTATATTTATATAATCCTTTTATAACATCTGATCATCCATTCTTTAAAAATATGTCTCTTTTTTAATCATTTTGGGTTTCAATTTCCATGTATTTCATGTATGTTTTGACTAGTTACATTTAGTTCCTATTACATTTAATATGATTTCATCAGCTCCAAAACATAAAACATGATTTAAATATCATTTATATTCTGTGTATCTTTGTTTAATTAACTGATAATATTTTACGGTAGGAAATGAAATATATCATTCATGGATACGGTTGGCCATACGTACACATGAAAATTGTTTCCATTTTATTGTCATATTGAATGAAATAGAGGTCTACCATGTATATGTATATTATCATTACTATATAATAATTATTTCATATTTACAAAGATATTTTACTAAACCATCCTTAATATTTCAATGTAAATCATGAATTAATGACATCGTTTCGCAAGGTTCTAGTCAATCGTACAAATGAATAATGTGATCATATTCTCATAAAATATAAAGAATGATGGTATGTGTTATATAATAATTCTATAACCATGAATAAACCATAAATATATTAAATAAAATATATAAATTTAATGTCCATTATTATTCCCAACTGTGATAGGTGGTAATAAAAAAATGAATGACATCAGTTCAGGATGTGGTAGTCTTCCATACACACAA
Source organism: Viscum album (assembly GCA_963277665.1). NCBI lineage: Eukaryota > Viridiplantae > Streptophyta > Magnoliopsida > Santalales > Viscaceae > Viscum > Viscum album. Next base: position 5,626,347 of record CAUJRU010000001.1, read on the forward strand.
ATAATGATATTATGACACATTTTATGGAAGTGTGTGGAGTTTTACTTCAAAATCATAAAATAAAAACATCCAATTAAATGGTATATAATTTTTTTTATAATCATATTATAATAAAAATTTGAGAAGGTGGATAAGGAAATAAAATAAATACTCTTTTAGGATATCAGTAATTATTTTTTGGGTATCCTCCACATGTTTGTGCAAAAGACAAGAAATGATGTATTTATAACAATATAAATGCTCCTATGAAGATATTAGTGATTATATGGAGTGATTTTGTTAGATATTGGTTGATCCAAAAGGATTATAAGGTGTGAATATGTGGGTGGAGTGTGTTCAAATGTATACTTGAGTATGTGTAACATTTATGATATTACACAAAATTATACAGTATTGGGATTTTTAGTCATACATAATGTGACTGAGTTATTGATAGTTAATGGGTTTGATGTATTATTTTGTATACCCACACCTCAAAACAAAATAGAACACATGTTTTATATTTTTTGTTCCTTATCTCCTATGTATTATTATTTATCATTTGGGGGTTTTAAATGCTGTATCGAGTTCTCAAACGTATGCATTTTATAAATTAATTTTAAGGCCCTATCCTTAAAAGTTACATAATGTTGAGTTTATTCGATAATTTTACTTTTTTTCACATAGAGGATCCTTTCAAGTATATAGTTTTAGAGAATTAGGACATAGCTATTACATAACAAATAAAATTTATAAAAACTGGACACAAATACTATAATATCAATTTCATCCACAATATAAAAAAAATTAAAAGGGATCATGTTTTACATTTCATGATATAAATATTCATGAATTATCCCTTTCTATTACCCATACATATACCATGTGAAAAAATTTTAAAAACATTGGATGGGCAAAAAAATATTCGAAGGGGAAAAAAATAAAGAATGAAAACCATAGTAATTTTTTTTACAAACCCATGATATCAAAAGAATACGAAAACAATTCCTAGAAATCATAAATCCAAACGGTAACTTGTGGCATCAATATCATACTTACATTATATATTTCACAACTACACAGGGACTAACCTTCATGGTTATGTTTGGAATACCCATCACAGTATATTCCCTAAATATCATTAGAGAAACCTTATGGTTTAACTCTGTCTCAGTACCCATTGCATTAGAGATAAATCACGGGATAACCCTCCCTTGGTTTATCATGGATCCTCCTGTATAAAAAAAAATTTCCAAGAACCATAACATAATATTAACACAGAAACAATGCATAATGGAAGAATAACATATCCAAATAGAAATCATAAGATATCAATTCATGATATTGACATAATAAATCCATTCCAAAAACCATTTTCAATACAAAAATACCAAAAAAGTTATTATGGTAATTATTTTTCTTTTAAGAACATTACATCTTGTAGGGGAAGCCAAATATAAAATAATGGTCATGATAACGGAAAAGGTCATAGTCCGGACATATATTAAAAAATATTCCTTTATTTATTTAGTAAAAAACATCATATAAAAATGATTCCTTTTAAAATCCATTTAATGATATTAAATTTCAAATGTCTTGAATATACACCATATAAATGATGGTGGTATGTATTATAAACATTTTTCTCAATGAAAGTAGATTCAGAAGAAGTCCTATGCCATGAGTCTGAATTATCACGTAAGATATTTATCTTCATGAATTATTATCATTGATTAATTTCTATATGATTATGAAATTATTTCATGATTAATATTTATTTAATATCACTTATTACCATGTTATAAAATTTACATAATTATTAATGTTCATATCAGATTTTTTGACGATATTCGAAACATGATTCGAAAATAAACATTGTTTTTAGGAAACAATTCCTTATGTTCTTAAGTCCATCATCTCTAGAATATTATTCATGACCTAATAATATCTTTTATACATTAATCATAATTTTTAAATTAAAACACTAATTATTTTTATGATAAATTATCTACGTTATATTCCTGGAGATGGTAGGTCGTAAGTATGCATGAGTAACGTTTCTATTTTTCATTGATAATTATTGAAATAGGGTAATTATTATTTTATATTTCCATAATGATCATATAAATATTAAAATAATAATATTCATTTAAATATAATTATTTATATCATATATGTGAATAAAAATTATTTATATCGCTTCGTGGATGTGGTAGTTCACAAAAACAACGAAACGATGTTATTGTTTTTAAGTGAAAGGAAGGTAATAACATAATTGAAATTTTATTCTTTTACAATGATAAATTTGACATTAATATCTCATGTCAATAAAAATTCCATCATTATATCAAATCATGATAGAAAATAGTGGAAAAAAAACTAAATCAATTCATGGAGGTGATAATTACCATTTATGCATAACTGATAAATTATATTCCCATTTGCTGGAAATATTGATAGATTTTGGGGGTGATATAGACATAATAAAATATCAGTCTGTTGAGAATACTGGAGTTATTATTTCATCTTTTACGAAGAATATATAAAGAATGTTTATGAATAAATAAAATATTAACTCTAAATGAGACGATACATCTTCTTCATTGGATCACCTTTGAAGAACACTTTAACAACACTAATAAGGGATTTGTGTGAAAACAAAGTCATGAAGAATGTAGGGTGGGGTTATAGGATGATTTTTGGTTAGATCTTGGAGGAACCAAAATCATTTATAACTGTGAGTATTATAGAATAGTGGATACCGTTTTATAAGAGACAGAAGGTGAAACCTTCAAAACTCTTAAAATGTTAAATGAATATAAAATTATTTTTGATTTCAAATTGTCTCAAACTCATTTATTTATAATATAATTTTATTTTGGGTAGAATAAATATCATCCAAGTAAGAGTATAATAGTTTTAAATATTTTTTATTCATTATCTTTTTAGGTTAACCCTTATTTTACCCTTTTTAATCTTACAGTGATATGATGTTATTTACACTTTGTGTGTTAATGTAATTACAATAAAATGTGAAATGTCCAAAAAAGGGTCATTTATGACTTATTAGGTCATATCCTTACCTTTATGTCAAATATTATTTTTTTAGTTTTTTTATATCATTTGATAAACTATTTAATATTTTATTTTATGAATTATGTCAATTTTGACACTATTCATACTTGACTTTTATTAAAATTTCATAATAACATGTTTCTTTTTAAAAAATAAATTAAAGAAATACTAAAATGTAAAAATAATATATAAAATTATTGGATGTAATATTGTAAGAAAAATAACATTTTTTCGATATTTATAATATCATTTAATTGTTTCATTCATTAATAAATCAATCACAACAATCGTCAATGTGTCATAATTAAATTAAATTATTTAATACATAAAAACTATATATAATATACCATGATGTAGGTAATTTTTTTAAAAATTATAATTACTATATAGAGTTTATTATATCACTTATATTACCCCGTATTATAACTTCTTTAGTAATAAGGGTCATGTTTGTGATCATTTTTCCATTACATTAATTAAAAGCTATAAATGTATTAATCACAAAAACATAGCTTATAAAGGAAAACTTTCAACCCCGTGTGTTCTATTTATCATTAATATATCATCTAATATGATTATTATAAGAGTTAGGGTAGTTTTATATTATTATAATATTATTTTTATCCTTATTTACTTGATTTTCCCATTATTGGTGGTAAATAAAATAGTAAGGTTTCTATTCGTGAAAAAAAATATTTTGATCCTATTAAACAAAATTTTTCATAAAAATACCAAAATTTACAGTTATTTATTAAAAATAATATTCACAGAAGTGGTAAAATTAAATCTAATATTGATTCTATTGTTAGAATGAGAAAACAGGTTTAAAAAAAATAAAAATTCTAAAAAGATTGACATGTGTTTAAATCAAATTTTAATGACGAATTTGTTAAAATGAAAAAAAAAATGAATTAAGTTATATAAAAATTATCTAAATATAATTTAAAACAAATTGAAATTACAATTTTACAATATAAATAAATTATCCAAAAAGGCGGTTTTGAATTAAAATGAAGTATTTTTCACTATTCATTAAAATATTATTTTCATCAGGAAAGTAACCAAATTTCAACCAATGTAATTTTTGATTTCTTTATTCCATAAAATATGTATATTGTGACAAATATAACATATAAAAGTAGAAAAAACTTTATTTGAAATGTTTTCTCCATCAAGTGGTGATAAAACTATTTTTTATAAAATTAGAGTCATTTATGCTTAAAATCAGATTTATTATAATTTTAAGACTCTAAAGTTTATTAGATGAATGAAAAAAAATTAACGGACATGTTTATATGTAATATATTTAGTTAAAATTCATTTCCCCCATATACAATTCCTTGCCTCTGACTACCTTTTAAATTAATAAAATTAATAATATATTATTTTTTGGTATAACTCGGTCTTGTGTGCAACGTAAGATTTTAGAAAATTTTATTGTAACATGTCGAGTAATCTATCAGAGAAAGTGTAAACTTTAGTGTAAAATTTATACGTTATTTCCAAATATTAGTAGATATGAAATACTATTACTCTGTAATTACTTGCGATGTTATATCCTTCCCATTTTGTAAACTTCATCCTTAGGATTTTAAAATTGGGCTCGATAACTTCATGGAGACCCCACTTCAGAAAAATGGATAATAAAAACTCCAAAATAAAAGTAATGAAATGAATTAGAAATCCTACATTGGGATCCATGTATTAAAACATGTCTTTGGATGAAATGAACTAAATCTCGTAGACTAATATGTTTTTATAGAACTAGATCATAGAAAGTTAACCATCATAATTGAATAAATATGTGATGGGTAAAACTATGTTGATAAAAGAAAGTGTAAAATGTTTTTTCATCAAGATTGTTTTTATATATTTTAATAGTTATATTTCTAATTAGACTATGATCAAAAGGAAATAAATTTATTTGACAAGTGTTGTTTCATCTTTTAATCAATTTCCACTAAAAAATAATCTTCTCTCCAATCTATGAGAATTTAAGATGACTATTTTCACACATGATGTTCTATAATAAACATCTAGAGAATCACATAAACTAAAAAAGATAAACTATATATTTATCATTTCTTTAAAAATTACCCAAAACTAAAATGGTCAGTACAGGAGAAGTTAATTCCCAAAAACAATAAACAATTTTATGATGAAAAACTACATTTAATATCCAAAATTCAAAATTAATAACCAATATTCTACATAAACAATTCAATAAATAACTAACCATAAAATTTGTCAAAATAATCCAAAATAGGATTGAGAGAAAAAATTTAAAAGGATTTGACCACATTGTCTTTGAAGATAGATTTTAAAATTTATCTCCAAATAACATAAATCACTCTTACGGTCTCATACCAACATGTAATTTCACTAGTAATCTTCATGATATGAAAACTGTTTCCATAAATATCATAAATCATTATAATTCAACCATAAAATCATAGTTTCTTCCAAAATAAAATATTACCATTACTCAAATAATATCTCATTATATTATATTTACCTTAATCAAAAAATGACCCCAAACAATTAATGTCCTCCAAAATAACATTTATCACGTAATTACCAAATCATTTTCCAATAAAAATGATATCCATTTGAAAAAACATATTCTCCCAAAATCATATTATCATTATTATATAATATTTTTTAACTAAAAAAATGATTTCATTCTAACTAGGAACATTATGTAGGCCAGTGGTAGGTGATAAAGTCTTGTTGCGCATTAGTTATGGGTTCGATTCACGCAGCCTTATGCGATGTGATTGGATGTACAAATGAATAACATTATCATAATCCCATAAATAAAGCATGGCGGTATGAGTTATATATTAATTCTAAAACCATAAATAAACCATTAATATCTTAAATAAAATATATAAATTGTATATACATTATTATTCCCAACTGTTGTAGGTGGTAATGAGAAAATGAATGGCATCAGTTTAGGAGGTGGGAGTCTTCCATACACACAAATAATGAATTTTTAACCCATTTTGTGATTGTGTATCCTTATTTAACATCTTTTTCAAAATCATAATATTCTTTATAATCCAGAAAAAAATAAAAAAATATCAAAAAATTCAGGAATTATATTTATCTTTTTTAAAATTATGAAAATATTATGAAAATAAGATTTTATTAAAATTGAACCATGATCCATGATGGTATTGATGTATAGTGGAGGTATTTGATATCTCAGACTACTTATTGAAAGTTATTTTAATGTTTTAAAATGTTTCAATATCATCTGGACAAGAATTTTCAAGAATTATTGCAAGTAAGACATGATGAAGATATAGGAATGTTGTTTTCGATCCTCCTCCTTCTATTTGTAACAGAATTTTCTTGATTTGAAAAAGTTATAAAACAAATATTTAACCCAAATAATATATATATAATGTTACCAAATTTTTAAACAAAACTCATAATCGCAAAATTTATCTAGACCATCCCTTTGATACCAACTATAAGGTCACAACCATAAATATTTCATAATTTAGAGTTATATCCATAATTTGACTTTGTATCACATTAGAGACCTTCTCAGGTTTATAGTTTTAGTGAAACATGACATAGATATTACATGAAAACGCAAATTTATAAAAATTAGAAACAATTACAATAGTATCTATTTCATCAAAAATATAAAACTTATAAAAGTAAACATCATTATGTTTTATTGATAAAAATATTATTGATATCTTCTATTCTCTTACCCATCCTTACACCCACTGAATGTTTTTTAAAAACACTGGATGAGAATAATACTCTCAGTAAGGTATATAAATAAGGAAATAAAATATTATCCATTGAATATTTATAATCCCATGTAAAAATAAAATACTGAAAATCATCATAGATATCATAAATCATAAATGCAACTTCTGGCATCAATATAATAATTACATTTTAGATTTCAGAACTACATATGGAGAAAGATTTATTGTTATTATTGGAATACCTGTCAAAGTATATTCCCTAAATATATTAGTAGAAACTATATTGATTAACTCCATATCATTTCCCAAATCATTAGTGATCTATTAAGACCTCACCCACCCTCAGTTTATCAGGGATCCACCCATATACATAATAAATTACCAAGAAATATAACACAAGCATAACACATAGACGATAATTAAGGGAAAAATAACATTTCCACCTTGAAATCATTATGTATAATTTAAATATATTGATATAATCAATACATTCTCAAAACTATTTTCAATACTAAAATAATAAAAAAGTAATATAGTTTTTATATTTCTTTTAAAAATAATAATACTTGTAGAGGAAGCCAAACATCAAATAATGGTCACGACATCATAAAAGTTCATTGTCTTGTAATATGTTTAAAAAAGAAATTCATTTACTCATTTATTAAATGATTTGTAATAAAATGATTTATTTTGAAAATTGTTGAATAAAATAAATAGGATTTGGTTGAATATAAAACCATTTAAATTAAGTCGGTTTATATTATTAAATCATGCCTCAATGAAAAGAGATTGAGATGAAGTTCCTTACCGTGAGTCCAAATCATCATGTACAATCATAATATTCTAAAATAATAAACATAGATTAATTTCTACTATATTGAAATCGGTTTTCAAGTTTATTAATTATTTTATATCATTTATTACATTATTATAGAAATTATATAATTATTTATGTTTAAATCAGTTGTTTTATCGATATTCGGTCATGAGTTGAAAATGAACATGGTTTTGATGTCACTAATCCATGTGTTCATAAGTGCCTCATCTCTGAAATATTATTCATGACATAATAATCGCTTTTATACATTAAACATAATTTATAAAAACAACCATTAACTGTGGTTATGAAAAATGAACAACATAATATTCATTGAGATGGCAGGTTGTACGTACGCAAAAGTAACGCTATTAATTTAGCATTGATAATTATGGAAATAAAATAATTATTATTTTATCCATAATGAATGATAAAAATATTATTAAAATTGTCATAATAAATTAAATATACTATAATATATTATACGTGTGAATAAAAAAATCACATCTCTTCTGGGAGATTATAGTTCACTCGTACACACAGACAATGTTATTGTTTTTATTTTCATGAAAGGTATGAAAATAATTGAAATATTGGTATTTTACAATGATGAAAAGCTCATTAATATCACATATGAACATTAAATACATCATTATAACCTATCATTATAGACTGTAATGGAAAACAATGTAAATCGGTTCGTGGAGGTGATAATTCACACGTACACACAAACGATTAATTTTGTTACCATTTGACAGAAGTAGAGATGGATTTATGGGATGAAATTAACTTAAAAATATCTCTGTATATTTATGATATTTCAATAATTATTTCATCTTGAACGAAGAATATTTAAAGGAAGTGATATATGAAATAAAATAGAATCTTCTAAAAAATTATACCTCTTCTTCGGTTGATCACATTTGATGAACAACTTAACACACCTAAGTACGATTTTTCTCCAAAAAATGGAATAAAAATGTGGGGAGAGATTTCATGAATTTTTTTGGGTAGATATTATCCGATAAAAAATTATTCAAATGTGTGATTATTAGAGAAGAGTGGAGACCTTTTTACAGGAGAGGGGAGGGGAAACTTAGAAAATATTAAAATATTAAATTAATATAAATTATATTTTAATTCTAAATAGTCCAAAAATAATTAATTTTTAAGATAATATTATTTTGGGTTGAATAAATAGTATAAAATTAATCTTATACTTGTTTTTTATATTTTTTAATACTATAATTTTTGTAGAACCATTTTTAGCCTTTTTAATCAAACCATGATATCATGTAATTTAAAATTTATTTGTTAATGTAATTAACATAACATGTAAAAAGACCAGAAATTGTTTCGTTTATGAAATATTAGGACATATAAAAACCATTTGGAATAATCAAATATTTTTTGAAATTTTAAAACATTTAATAAACTATTTTTTATTTTAAGTTATAAATTATGTCAATTTTGAAACTATTCATACGTGACATTTTGAAAACATTCATAAAAACATGATTATTTTGAAAAAAAATTTGTCAAAATAATAAAAAATTATAGTAATCCATAAAATTTGTGTAATGAATAAATTATTGAAAATATTATTCATTTAAATATTTATAATATCATTTATTTGATTCATTCATTAATAATAAAAACACTTAATCTTCATTGTGTAAAAATTAAATATAATTATTTAATATCTAACATTTATTAACAAAATACTATGATGCAGTTAATAGTTTTATATTTCAGATTAATATTTATAGTTTATTATATCGCTTATATAACCCCATATCAAAATTGTTTTAGTAATAAGAGTCATCATTATGATAATTTGTCCTCTACTTAAAATGAAAAGTTTTAAATTTCATAATCAAACATAGCATCTGTCCAATGGAAAAAAAATTTATCCCAAGGTTTAAATTGGTAAGAAATATCCCATAATATAATATTATTACATCACTTAGTGTAGTTAAATATTATTATGATATTATTTATACCGTTATTTACCTATTTTACCCTTCAACCGCGGTTAACAAAATACTAAAGTTAATATTCACCAAAAATTATTTTCATCCTTTTAAAAAACATTTTTCATAACAATTAAAATAATGTAAGTTATTTTTTTAGAATTCAATACACACAGGGGAAAAAACTAAATATAATATTAATCATGTTGGTTGGATGAGGAAATTGTTTTTTCAAAAAATAATAACCATCAAAAGATTGACTAGTGTTTATATCAAATTTTAATTTTAAATTCCATCCAATGACCTCAATTGTATTAAATTATAAAAAAATAATCTAAATATACATTAAAACCAATTCAAATGTTAATATAACAATACATATAAATTAGAATAAATGACCATTTTGAATAAAAATGCAGTATTTCTCACAATTCAGTAAAAATTGAATTTTTTCAAAAAAATTACCAAATTCGAAAAAATTAAACTTTTTATGTCACACTTCCAAATCATAAGTTCATTTTGTCAAATAGTACATAAAAGTGAAATAAACTAGATTTATAATTATTTTTCAATCAAAAGGTGGTAAAAATACTTTTTAAAAATATTAGAGTATATTATGCTTAAAATTGGTTTTATTCTCCGTTTAAGACACAAAAATATATATGATGAATTAAAAAATTAACAAACATTTTAAAACATAATATAGTTTCTTATGTTCATTTATACCAATACAACTACTAAGAATTAACTACCCTTTAAAATAATAATAATATTAATGTATTATTTTTTGATATAACTTAGTCTTGTGCGCAAATAATATTTTGGAGAAACATGTTGTTTTTTGTTGGGTGAACTATATGAAAAATCATATCATTGAACATATAATTAATATATTATTTATAAATATTAATATATCTAAAAAAGTATTATTTTGTAATTACCTGGAATACTACATTAAAAATAAAGTGAAATTATCATGGCTATATAATTTGGAACCATTGATTGTAAATATGATATATATTTTATATAATAAAAATACTATGTCAGTCGTAAATTAATTTAAACACAAAAGGAAGTAATTTGAAAAACTCTGCTTAAACCCTAAGTGTTCTAAATGAGTTTTTTTATGATTTAATAGTCAATATAAGTGTTGAAATATAAACAACGGTTCATTAATGGACCCTTATTTATATTTATTAACATATTAAAATTTCATTATAGAAGTTAATTTTTCTAGTAATTTTAAATCAATTAATAAAATATCACATATTATAAAATCGCACGAATGTAAATTTTTTCAATATTAATTTAAATTGAATTTATAATTTTAATGAAAAGAATAAAATAAATTTTACAAACATAATTTTTTTTTACCAGGATATATTATTATACAAAAATAATGGAACCCAATTATGAATTCAATTTTATTTACTTTTAGTAATTTTTAATTAATTTTTTTAGTAAATTATTAACTAAATAATTAGTCCGTTGGCGTTTTATATGAATTTTAGGTTACTAATTCGTCTATAAAAATTAAAGATAAATTATTCTTATGGTAAAAAATTATTTAAAATTTTAAAAATATTTCTAACCTGACCTATGTGTTTTTAATCCGTTTCCCAAATCATTATGGAAATTAGATGTAAAAATAGATTCTTTTTTTTCTTTAATTACATAATATAAATTATCTTTCACCATCATGGGAAAGTCTCCAAAAATATCATTCAATTATTTAATAATGACATTAAAATCTAAATATGTCTATGATATGGGTTTTAGACAAGTGTAGGTTCTATTTTACACCTTAACATCAATGTTTAATCACAAAGTAAACTCATTTTCACCTTAATTATTATAATAAATTTTAAATGTTTTCCAAATAATTTCGTTAAAAAATAATATGATCATAATTATAAATTATATAGTATTATGATTTCTAATATGGAATTCATTTGTCCTAAACCAAATCACTGAAGTGGGAAAATATAATATAAAAATAATCCCACAGATAGAACGATGAATCAATGTTTTATAGTAAAAATTATCAAAAGAAAAAAATATTTATATCTAAATTTTGTATAAAAATTATTCCAATGACATAAATTGTATTAATATATGTATACGTTATCTAATTATAATTTAAAACAAATTGAAAATATAATTCCAAATTATAAATTATTTATATGAAAAGTCAATTTGAATTAAAAATCTGTATTTTCCTTATTCAGCATAAAATGATGTTTCTGAAAAAATACAAATTACTCAACCATTGTTAATTTGAAAATTATGATATAAATAATAATGTTTTTTATATAAAATATATTGAAGTGTTAAAAATTTTATTCAAAGAATGTGATCCATTAAAATGGGAAATGACTGTTTCAGTATGTAACTTTTATATGTCCAATTGGATTTGTTATTTTTTTATTCATATAAAAAAATATTTGATGATTTTAAATGAATTTAAATAATATATAAATTAAATTTATATCTTATTATAGTATTTATAAATTTAAATTATTAATATTATTATATTTCTTCGGATCATAAAAATTGTTTTTCAAAAAACATTTAATTTACATTGAATGAATTTTTATTTTCATTTCTATCAAATTGTTAAACAATTAATTCGGTTATATATTTTTATAATATTGTTCATAGAATTCTTAACCACCAATTTAATAACTTTTATTAAATTATCAATTAAAAAATAGTTTTAGTATTTCTTAAAGATCAGTATTTCATTTAACACATGTTTTTGAATAAATAGTTTGTTTCATTAAAAACAACCTAAATTAGTGTTGTGTGCATTGAAATATATATCATACATTTTACTTATTCAAAATATAAAATAAATTTTAATTTCCCTAGATGATATATTCCGTTCTACGCTTGGTGTGGGGTTTCATACTTGTTATTTCGTGAAATTGTTTTCTTTTACGATTTTGTGTTGTAACATTCTCTAATATTTACATAAATTACATTCCCACAATTTAAATATTATCATAGTAGTATAATGTCTGATATTTGAAAATTTATTTATTGAAGACCACACAAATTACAATTTTTAGTAAAATATATTCTTAATAAAAATTTAATTGGATTATAATTTTCATCTAGAATAATTATAGAAGTATATTTCCGAGTATGAGGACATAAGTGGGAAATGGAAAGACTGTCATGGATGAGAAAAATAATACTCAAATACTGATGGAGAGTGATTGTGGTCATTGATAACAATAAATTGAGTGTCTACTGTATATATAAGGGTATCAAGGTCATAAATATATGATTAATTTAAAGACTATTGGTTCAGTATAAATGAAGGCTTTAGGATAACATTTTTTCTCAATATCTGTTTCCAAGAGTTGAGGAATTCATTCACTCTCTATGAAAATATAGAAATATACATACTTGAAATTATTCTGTTTTATAAGAATAATCATATCATATTTTTCTGCCAAAAACTGTTTCTACTTCATGTATTATTATATGTTTCATAATATGGTAATTCAATATAATAATCTTTGAAACCTCATCCAATGATTAACTCATGTCATATAATAAATGGATAAATTTTTCGAAATATTATGATGAAATACTTTAGAAATAAGTTTACTGGATTTCCATAATTATCTTATCATCAATCTGATTCAAGATTGTTAGTATTATATAATTTAATTTACCCATATAAATCATATCTTTATCCAAACATAATTATCTCAAAAATAGGAACATACTAAGGATTATCATTCCCTCAACCATATTTTTTCAATAAGTGTTTAACTTCCCACTACATCAAATTTTTAGTACAATTAAATTCTGGCAATTTTTTGGTCCTCTTAATCAAATCATGATTACAACATACCTATAATGAAATATATGTTGTAGATATCATATATATTTAGTATATGTGAATTTTTAGTGACCCATAATATTTGGTAATAGGAAATGTATTCCACCATTCCTAGAGACGAGATGCCGTACTTACACAAGAAGATAGTTTATGTTTTCTTGTCGCATTTAAAGAAGGAAATGTAAATGAAATATTTATATATTATCATTAAATTATCATTATTATGTGAGATATATCACATATTTTTATTAGAATCATTTTTAATACATTACATTTAATTAGGTAATGAATCAAGTCCCTTCATGAGGTGGTAGTCTTCTATACACACAAATGACATTATCATATAACCATAAAATGTAAATCATGTAGTTATTAGTTATATAACAATTATATAAAAAAATGAAATAATAAATATCATTAATATTATATATAATATTATTCCCATCAATAGTTTGAACCATGATATATGGTAATGGAAACAATAATGACATCACATTTTGAAGAGGTAGTCTGTCATAGACCCAAATGATGATTTCATATCCCATTTGATGGAACTGTTTGAATTTTTATGTTTTACCCTTAAAAAAACTATTAGTATATTTAAGATATGTTGGTTATTATATAAGACTGGTATAATTATAATTGAAGGAGGTAGAGAAGGAAATAAAATAATACAAATTTTTAAAGATAATTACATCTTTTTAGGTATCATAATTAGGATTCCACAAAGGACTTCAAAGGATGGATTTTTTTCCCAAACTATTGATTCTATTATGTGGAGGGAAATGTTGGTGAGTGAATTGGGCTTAACTTGGTCGATCCTAATCTATTGAAATGTGTGAAAAATTTGGGGGAGTGAGTTCATTATTATTGGTGATCAAGATTGGAATTTGTGAACATAATGAAATGTATTTTATATTGGGAGGTAAATAATACCTCAATTTCCTAATTATTTATTATTAATATGGTGGAGGTATTATATGGTCAGGTCGCACCTCGAAGACACAGTAGAACTATTGTCTTCTATGATTTAATAAAATAGATTCATTCAAATTTATTGAAATTATTTATAATCATTTGTTACACACAATTAAATGTTTATCTTTCCAATATTACATGTTTTTATTTCATTTTATGCTCTATCTACGATCATCAACAACTTTTGTTACACGCATGGCCGAGTCTTACTAGAAAAAATTATAATATTAATATTATTATTTCTTATGATAGTAATCCCATATCTACAAAAATGAAGGAAATTAATAATTTAAATGATGTAATGAAAATATAGATTACACATGTTTATAAAATGAATTTTATGTTGTACAATTTATTATAAATGAAAATAAAACACAAACAAATATAAAAAATATATAATAATAGAAGAAAAATATATTCCTAATAAGTTATTCGATATTAGTATATTATGTTAATCACAATTAGTGTATGATATTAATTAAATTTATATATTATATATTTTCTTTAAAAAATGATATTCAAATAATATATTTTATATTCCCAACTTATTAATAAATCCAATTTTGAGAATAAAAAGCTTTATTTTTCTAAAATGTGGTGATTCCACCTTTTAATGGAACAAATGTTTTAGAAAAAAAATTAAAAATTACTATTTCTTTATAAAACAATAAAAATATTTCTTATAAAATATTATATCAAAAATAACTTTTGGTTACTATTTTTATTTTTTTATAAGAATATCAATTTTTGTATTAATAGATGAAAATAATATATTTTAATTCAAATCTCATTTTCATGAAAATAGTTTATAGTGTCAATTTGAATTTTTAAATTTTTTCCAAGTATAATTAGATAATATTTATATTTTTTAATCAAATTAATTTCACTAGAATCATTTTTATATTTAATTTTTAGATTGAAACATATCAATCATGAAATTATTTTAATTTTAAAACCCCTCTTTTTCAGCCCACCTATGAGAATAATTTAATATAAAATTCATCAACTTATGTGAATGGAATTGTAAAAAAAGGATCATATATTTTTATTAATAATATTTTATAATTTATAGTATGTTAAACATAGGTTTTTAAAAAGAATAACAGTGAATTAAAATAAATTAATTAAAATGATTAATGAAAAGTAGAGTATACATGATCATTAAACAAAGAATACTTGTTTTGAAAATTGTACTAGACTTGTTTAAATATTATTTAATGGAAAAATAATGTCCATTACACCTCAAAATTTTCATAACCTTCTACTTTTTATCCTCATGACACTTGAAAAATTAGGATAGCAGAAAATTTGATCCGAGATTACTAATTCTGTCCACATCCCCAATTATAAACGGCCTCCACCTCTACCCTACTATTAACAGAATTCAAGACTTTTGTTTCTTCCAACCATTAAAATAATAAAATCTAAGAATCCCAAATCTCATTCTAGAAGCCTCTATTTTTGAAAAAAATCAAACCAAGTATTTTCTTTCAAAGCATACCAAGTTGACTTACCTGAAGAATAGATACCATTCTGCAACAATCTCTTTTGTTTTATTTATTTCTCCAACCTATAAAATTATTTTTATATCATTGTTATATAATAAACTTGTTATATTAAATATACTAATATTTTTATTTTAATATTATCACTAACACCGTCAAACTCTTCTATCAAATTGGGTACACAATCATAATTTGTGTGTATGAAGGACTACAACCTCACAAACCAGTGTCATTTTTTCTTCAATTACCAAATATCGTGATATGTAAAAATGATTTACACGATTTATTATATGATATATTTATGATATATATGATTTATGTAATATTCTTGAATCTATATCTAATATATATCTTCAATATTTTAAATTTTTGGGAATACGATAACACGGTTTCTAGAAATGTGGAATACTAACTCCTCTATGTGATGTGATTCATTAATCCATTACATGGAATATATTAATGATGTGTTTAATAATAATATGTGATATACATGAAATATTCCTGATATTAATGATAGATGTATCTTTCTAAAAATATATTATATCACTTTCTTTTTTCCTTTTCAAACATTAGACGCATGGACTACTGCGTCCTCAATGAAATGAGAAACCTTTTACGTCACAATAATTATATATATAAGTATACGTGATTAAATAATATATATGTTATTAAATAATGGTAATTAAAGAGTGATAAATGATGCATACCTTGTTTCTATAATAATCATTGAATAATGGGAATGTTAAACTTGCATATGAATGGACTAATATCATCATGATTATAATGTTTGTTCATTTTTCACAACCATGTTCCATGATTTATTATAATAGATTTATTTATATATAAATAGGAGGATTAATTCATGATTACTATAATGTATTTATTAAAATACTTATCTTTCTAACCATTGTATCCCTACCTATCTAGTTTTTGACAATCATGCCAAATATTGTCAAAACACACAAATAAAACATAATTCATTAAATATATATATATAATAAATTTACATGTGAAACAAGAGTAATAATAAACTTGGAAATGGTTTTGAATAAATTAAATAATTAATATATTTTTATTATTCATGATTAAAAATAACAAGCATGGCAAATTAGACTGACGATTAGGGGATTTCTGGTCTCAATTTTAGTTTGGCAAGACAGAGGCCACATGCACCACTATTTTTTCGGGAATTTAGATAAATATGATAGGTTTTGATGGAAATTTCATTTATTTGACGAAATTAAATGTATAAATTGATTTCAACCTTTCAATTATCTCATGATTCTAACATACTAATGTAGTTAGTGTTTTTGGAGTCTCGGTTTTATTTATATGAGATAAATATCATATTCACCACTTATTTTTATTGTGTGATGTATATGATTCCAATAAATGTATTTTATAACAATATAATTTAAATTTATTAGGTTTTAAATATCCATTTTATGATATATATTTCATGGGGTTTATGGATTCAAATTTACCAGTGATGTAACAGATTTTTGTATCAATTTTCATTCATTATGACATTTGTTTTGTCGAACACCTTCCTTATTTTATATACATTATGAACTATATATTTGAAAAATAATAACATAAATATCCTTATTTAACTAATATTTTATTTTCCTTTTAATAAATTTCTATAATTCGGATTACAAGTAAACGTTTCCTATGTGGTAAGTGTATTTTGTTATAATCTCATCATTTATCTGGATTGTCTGTGATTAAATATCCAATGTTTACATAATACTCTATATCTATAAATTGTTACCATTACATTTAATATCATCTATTTATGTAAGAATAATATATGTTTTAAGATAAATTTCCTTTACTTTCATAATCAAGAGTTCAATAGATCATTTTTATTTAAAAATAAAATTTTTATTCAAAACCATTTTCTTCTAAATCATTTTTTTTAAAATGTTTTAAAAATATTATTGAATTGTTTTTCAAATAAGAAACTATATTTTCTACATGACACATTTTAAATTGTTTTTAAAATCATCTTTTATATGTTCTCAAGTATATTTTCATAGAATTTTATTTTCAAAATTATTTATGTTTTTCATATTGTTTATCCAAATAAAGAGGGAATTATCAAGAATAAATTTTTTAACAATAATTTAACTGTATTTCCAATGATCAACATCCAAAAAACATGTTTTTACATATCCTACACTGAGGAATTTTTTCATTGATTCCATTCTTATTCTTTCACTAGAAGGATTAATATTTCTTCAAATATATTTTTTTTATAACTAGTTACATTTCCACGGGTTAACCATGTTTCAAAGAGATTGTAAAGGAACCTCTTTGAATTCTATAAGATTAGAATATTTCAAATATATTTTAATAGAAACTATTTTTATTCCATTGGTTAATCATATTTTAAAAGTCATAATGGTTGTTTGTATGAGTTTTTGGAGTAATTAATACCCTTACATGTTTTGATTATGTAATTTTACCTAGACATTGGATGGGTGGTCATATTATAAATGAATTATAGTTGGTTCTATGATAAACTAGTGATGAATGGATCCACGATAAACAAATCATGGTGGGTACATCATATCCATCCTATGTATTGGTTTTGGAAGTTAGCTATTTTGTTATTTCATTTTTAAGAGTGATTTTAATATTGATAAGAAAATGATGTCCCAAGTACTTTCGTAGTGTCTTTATAATTGTTGTGAGTTTATCATTTTTATAATGATAAAGATAGAGATCTCATGGATCTTTGATAATTATTCTGAGGAATATTTCCTTGTCAATGATTTTATATTTAATGATGCATTTAGGAATGTGTGTGAGTTATTTTATGATATGGTCATTTACTTTGATTATGCCATGATACACTTTTTCACGCTAATGCTCATTAATGAAATTCAATTGTTTATACATATGTTTAGTGGTACTAATAATCATATATTGATCAACTTATGTTTCCATTTATATAGGTTTAAGATATTTATTTGAAATGATTCATTTCTAGAAGAGATTTAAAATGGATGATGATGATATTCTAATATAGGAAATAAAATGTGGGTTATGAGGGAGAAATGATCATTAAAATTAATCTGAATTTTTATGTAATCCTTTTTCATAATTAATTAAAACTCTAAAAATTATGTTCTTTTAGTATGTATTTGATACATGTATTCATTTGGATTTTTATTATTTATATGAAAAATTAGTGTCATAATTATCAGAATCAAAGTCGGGAGTGTAAGGTTATAGATTTCAAAACATGATCTGGGAGTGTGGGTCATGGGCAGTATACGTGGTATCAATTGATAGTTTAGATAACATTAGAGATGTGGATATTTTATTGTGAGGTTATCTTAAGAGTTACAGATACTATTAGAGGTCAATAATCATAAGGATGGACAAAAGATTAATGTATTACATACCACATTGTGTTTTTAAATGATAAAGAAATTAATGACATTTTTGGAGGTGTTTTATTTGTGATGATGTTTGTATAACCCCTTGGAACAAATTGAAGTATTTTAGGGTGGAATAATTTATCTGGATTAAATAATGAAGAAAAGGTGGAAAAATTGTTTGATCGGTGATAACATGATGCATACGGCTAGTCGGTGGTGGTTAAACCCAGGATAAAATGCTGAAAAGTGTTTTATTACAAAAATTTTCCATTCCAATGACTTGTGTAGTAAGAAATTCTTACATGTTTAGATTAATTTTACTTCATAAAAATTTGGTATTTAATTTTACGAATAATGGTTTATTTATATTAGAATAATACATGATCAAATACTTATAATATTTGGTTTTGAAAAAAAAATTCATGAAATGTGTGAAGAATTTTAATTATAGTTATTTAATTAATTATTTTGTATCAACATTGGGTGTTAACCAATGGTTTAGAGGTTATCAAGACCGATACTAAAAAATTTATTAAAGAAAATGTAAATGTACCACACAAGTCATAGAAGGGGAGAATTAAAAAGAAGAGTGTGTAGCTCACAATGAAAATCCGACTAAAAAAACAAGAACAATAATTATTCAAGACAAATGACTAGCTAGAACTGATCTCCATGATATCTCTCATAGAAAGAGAATTATTGACCGAATTGGCCTCCCTGTAAAATTGGTTTAAATCAAAAGAGATCGACTCAGCAAGACAAAGACAAAGAATATAGGAATTCAACTTCCTAGATGGTACATTCCGGGAGAGATCTTTATGAATTTTCACAGCAACATATGAGTCCGTCACTAACCATAAAAGATGCCAACCATAGTGTACAACATTACTTGTAGCCTTTATCATTGTCTAGAGTTATTCCACAATTCCATATTCATATCCAATAAAGTGAAATAAATGGATCTTATTGAGACCCTGATGGGTGTGAAAAACACTACCACATATAGTAGGACCTGATGCATCGGATTCATCCCCATAAACATTGACCTTTATCCAACATGAGATTTGTGGAATCCATTAGATATATTTCACCCCACATAGTTTCTTTTCCATTCCACTAACACCAAGCGACCTCAAAATGATATGATCAGAAACATCATTATGCATTGATCCTGTTTTAATCATTGATACATGTCTAATCCCACAATGAATATCGAAGACACAAGCCTGGAAATAAGGTTTTCGGTTATTAAAATCCAAATCATTCCTTGTCTTCTAGATGTATGATAAGACCATCACAGTCACTACCAGCCAGAGGGAATGAACCTATTCACTATAAGACACATTACATACAGATGTGAGATGTGCCTCAATGGACAAGAAGCTGAGGAAGCTTTACAATATATCTTCAATATGGATCCACAATATATTGGTAAACCTGCAAGAAACAAAAATAGATGTGGAAAACACTCCTATGCACTCAAGCAAAAGTAACAGACTGAGGAAAGATTCAACAGAGTCCGCTTGAGAAGGCACATATTTGGAAGCCAATACTTCCACAGTTTCAAAACAAGTATCATATTAGTAAGGGCATCGAATGGCTTACAGAACCTGGCCAGCCATACTGGAAAACCAAGTGAGGTACCGCATTAAAGCCTATAATTATCACAAATGGAAAATTTACCATCAAGAATAAGAATCTAGACCAATATGTTATAGTCCGAATAATCAAACCTAGAAACATCCATACGAAAATGTGTGGGTATGATATAATGAATATTAAGATTACCTTTTAACAATATTTTGGTTATAGTATTCATGGATATAGGAATAAAAATATCAACATTTATGGGAATAGATTTCAAAGGAGTTGTGAAAAAATTTAAATGAGTATCCCTACATACCACCCATTTGGAATGCTTCATAATATCACAATAATCCTTCATTACTGATGGCCAAAAAGAGGATTGCATATACAAAGCATACCCATTATAGATCTTGTTAACAAATCTAGGGACAGAAAACTCCACTGAGGAATCTGGCATGGAATAAATCATCCAAATGATGTTTTGGAGAAAAATATAGTTGAAAATTCTGTTGTATTTAATTCACATTCCACTCACACTTATAGGTTTAACACAATCTTTCCAGGAATCCTTGACTATATTCCTTTCATAAATAGAACTGGTCTAGTACAAATTATGATCATTCCACTCAACTCCTTAACATGATTCCTAGCTTCCATTCATAAATCGACCTGGTCGAGTTAAAAATTATGATCCTTCCACTCAAATCTTTAACAAGGGCCCTAGTACATCTATATAGTGAAAAATCAAATACAAACATTGGGGTGATAAAATAATTGACCCAAAAAAATTCCCATCCTAAGTCGTAGTCTTCTCTGTCAATCTTTATAACTAAATCATATTTTTCAAGGGAATGATATCTATGTAGAATCATTTCACCCTTCCCCAATAATGTGGAACCCCAAGGTATGTGCAAGCCAAGGGTCCTATCTTCACACCATGTCTTTTTGAAATCTTGTACAGCATTGATGTGAGAACTCCTTCTCTAAAACCCACAAAAGAATTTTTCCAACTGATCACCTGGCCTGTAACCTCTTCATAGTGTAAAAAATTTCTCTTTATAAATGAGATGGTGTGTATATTAGTATTTTTAAACAATAAAATATCATCATCATAAAGGAAATATGAAGGTGCAATGAAAACCATCCCAACTCTCATACTTTGATACATGCCAGTATTAATAAGGTCAGAAATTTTCTAGCTCAGATAGTCCTCAGTTATGGAAAATATCAGTACCGATAAAGGATCACCCTGAGGGACCCCTCTTGAGAACTAGAAAAAACCAGTTAGGGACCCATTGATAATAACTGAAATATTTTCAATTTTTAAGATTGAGTGAACCAAACCAATAAACCATGGTGGGAACCCATGCATTTTTTGTATTGTCAAAATGAATTCCCATTTTTTGTATCAAAATCATTCTAAATTTCAACATTCAATTCCATATTACCTTATTTTTTCCTCTTTTTCATAATATTTACACATTAAGAAGCAGTGAAGAGGTAATTATATATGTTATTCCTAGGGAAAAACCTAAACTGGTTGATTGAAATAACTCCATTGATAATATCATAAACATTCAAGAAAGGATTTTACTATTTACCTTTTTTATAGATTTCCAAAATGAAACATGCCTAAAATCCTTATGATCCATATCATTATATTTCCTTGTAATTAATGTAATGAAGTTGGAATTCATCCCATCCAAAATTTAATAATGATGAAAAAACTCCCTCATAGAGTTTACCACCTAACGCTAAATAATTTCCTAGTAAAACTTAAAAACCCTATTGGTGAATCCATCAAGACCCGCAACCCTATCCATTTTTATGGAGAAAAGGGCTATAACCATTTTGGGAATTACCTTACCATTCTCAAACAATTATGTATTTGATTAGTGTTTAATTTTATGGCGGTTGGATTAACAACCCATTTTATGGTTATGTGGCCACTAAATTTTCATTTTAGTGATTTAGGTTTTAATAATTTTCTATGTATACTCATCATTTTGAGTAAAAATTGATATTTTGGTGAAAATTGAGTAATGTATGAAATTATACTCCTCGAGTAAGTATATAAGATGTTTTCACTCTTGGTATATATGATAAGAGATTTATTTAACTATATGAAAATTATCTTGAACAAATTATTATCCTAGTACAATCAATAATAATGAAACGATGGTATTTTGAATAATCATATAATTATGATTTGATGACCTTAGTATTTCATTGATCATTCATTTGTTAGTGATCAATAATCACATCAATACGTATAATTATTTATGATTTTCATCTATTACTAGAAAAGTTTTTCGTATGTGCAATCCAAGTTGTGCGTACCACACACTGACCTTTTTGCTACATTAACTTTTATGATGATGTTTTATTAATACCTTTCACAATGTGGGTTTTAATAATGGAATTTTAAAAATTTTAATCATTTGATAACCAAAATGAATTTAAAATATATAATATATTTTAAGTGGGAAGTATGTAACATAATAATATTTTCGAAAATATATCCTTAAAATTAGTATAAATTAATTGGAATCCAGAGTTGAACACAGTATATTTTTTTTATTTCATAACACCAAGTTTATCTTCTGTTGCGTGTAACATCGTCATTCATTGATAACATCTATTATACACAAAGTAGTGTATTAGCAGACAAATATATACTATTAATATATTCATTTAATTTGATTTGATATGAGCTATCCATTTTCATGGTTCGAATGAATAATTTTATCTAAATTTTGAAAATATAGTTTAAATATGATTATACAATTAATTATTTGGTTAAAAATAATTATATATAAATATAAAAATTATTGAATATAAAGGATGCAATTTTATGGATTTCTCTCCTTCAAATATTCGATATTTTAATAAATTAAATTAATCACTATTAGTGAATTATATTAATTAATTTTCAATGTTATATTTTTAATATAAAATTTCACATCAAGATAATATATTTCATATACATAAGAAAAGAATAAATCCAATTTTAATCATAAAAAGTTGTATTTTCCTATCATCATGTTTTGTATCCTTTTAAGGGTGAACTTGTATTGAAAATAAATTTGGAAACATTTATAAATTTTATTTTAAAATATAATCATAGTTTTTTATATCTTAATATAAAATTTTAAATTTGGTGAATATATGGAATTTATTTTGAGAAAATTCTTTTTTTGATGAATATTAATTGAAAATTTATTTTTCATCTAAATTATTTATACAGTTAATTTATTTTTATAATTATTTTTTAAGTATAAATATATCAATTTTATATAATTTTTTCCAAATCTATGTAATTTTATTCATTTTTATATTGATTTATGAAAGAAAAACATATCAAAACGTAGAATGATTTCACTTTTGAAACACACTATTTTGTCACATCCACGTGATTAATATTAATATTAAATTATCCCACATCTGTGAACGGAAATGGGAAATTTTTTATATATTTATATTAAGATTAATTTTTAATTTCTATCATGTTCATCTTAGTTTTTTACTAATAATTGTAGTGAAATAAATCAAAATTATTTATATTTATTATGTTCAAAAGGTGATTAATTAATGACTAAACATTGAATATATGGTGTAAAAATGAAACTAAATATGCCAAAAAAATTAATCTATGGCCATAATTAGACTATTATACCTGTATGGATCTTTATTTTTCAACTATTAACGTGTTTGAAACTTGTAAAACGTGGGGAAAACACAATTCTGGTCAAGAATATCTTTAAAGTCTCAGACCCTCCAGGTCCATCACTTTTCCATATTCGGGTGTCTGTGATGCCCTGGACCACATCAGTAAGTCCAAATTCGAAGGGTGGTGTGTCGGTGGGAAGATGTCACTATGGTGTCACCCATCTTTGACACTGATCTATGCCACAAGGTCTTGTTGGGTTTTGTTTCCCCAGTTTTCCCGTAAAGCCACTTTTGAGTCATTTATCCTTTTTAAAGTAGTATAATTTTTTTACCCCCATAAAATTTTTTTAAATCCCCTATGGGTGGGATAAATTCAATAGAACCGTTTTTCTCATTTTATATAAAATCCTTAAATGAAAAAATGTTTTGACCACCTCTCCGATGAAAATTATTAAATAACAATTAAATCCATAATGTGTAACCATCCAAACACGTCGTGAAACAACGATCCTCTTTTAACTCCATTCAAAATTCATATCTCGTATCTCTAGTATATTTCCTTTTAACTCACATGGATTCCTCCTTCATCTTGGCTTGTCTCTATTATTTCATTGGTGCATTTGAAGTCCCCTAACACGAGACTAGTGGTGCACCTGTGCTGGAGCCTTTCCTGCTCACTCTTGGAGTCCTCAGGGTTCCTCCCCTGCAAGTCGGGCATCCCAAATTCATGGCGCGTTGACAAAAACATTGATTATTGATCATCCATGTAGGGTTTTTCCTTTGTCTCTCTTTACTGTGTATCATGCGGGGTGGGTATGGTGATGTTCCTTCGGAGAAGGATGAATCCAACCCTTAATGAAGATATCAAATTGATTTTAATGAATGATGGGGTGTTTTTGATGATGCTTCTCTACAGTTTTATCATTTATTATATGTTGTGAATTGTATTGGATTATGTCCACTTAATATCATGGTCATATTTGGTCATTTCTTGTGCAGCAATTATCCTCTGTTTTTTTGATATTTCTGTGATTGAATGGCTGTAACATGGAAATTGGTTAATCATGTAAGCTCGGTTGATTAAATGGATTCTCAATGAATAATAATACTTGTGTGGTCACTACAGATAACCAAACATAAGAAGGAAAATTAATGAAAGGTGTGTTTTAATCTGAAAACTCCCTGGCTCTATCTTGGTAACATGTGTGGTTGTTCTTCTTGATGGTTGTGGGGTGACGTGGATGGGGATGGGATCCACTGCTATTGTGAAGTTGTTGGTTTGTTGAACTCAGGCCACGTGGGGTCATATTTTGGGGCTTAGATTAGTTCTAGTACCTCGAGGGATCTCACAGATCCCTTTTGTGGTTGTTTCCTTACAAGAGAGCTGGGTGTGAATGCATAAATTTTCGCTTGGATTTTCATCCATCCTTCACTTGTGCCAATTACTTTTCATCACCCATTAGTAACGAATTATTTAAATAGAACCACTTTAATATGATAACAAGAATGGAATCAAATATGATTTGTCTTTCATGAATGAGTTGTGACTTGGTTATGGCTTTTGTTTTTTTTATGAATTAATAATAACGAGGGTGTTTGTTTATGTGTTGGTTTTGGACCCTCGACGTTGGGATGAGTTCATGTTCACCTATATGAAAACTTTAGTCCTTATGTTCCTTAATCACACCCACCCTAGTTGATAACATTCTTCCGAACACCCTCATTTCGTGGGGGAGGTTGTTTTTTCCAACCCTCTTATGAGTGGATGGTTATTAGCTCCTTTTCTTCTCCCTTTCCTGAGTAACCCAAGACACTTAGGGTAGGATGTGATGGCCAAAAGTCCTTTATAGCACCTGATTCTTTGGGAAGAGTACGTTGTGGTGGTTGTCCCAGGTGTGTGTGGGCAGGTTATTTCCCAAGTGTCTTCGGAATGAGGCCTAGGTGTCTCCGGGTGTGGCAGCAGTTGTTTTGGCCCAGGTGTCTTCGGGTGTGGTGGTAGTTGTTCTAGCCCTGACATCTGGAGGTGTGGTTATGTGTGGTTGTTCTGGCCTAGGTGTCTGTGGGTGTGGTTATGTGTTGTTGTTTTGGACCAGGAGTTTGTGGACGGAATGTGTGGTTGTGATAGCCCAGGTGCGTGCAGGCGGGGGCATGGTATTGGGATGTAGGTGAGATTGTAGGGGGATGCTTGATTCATAGTATTTTTTTAATAACTAGTGGGGAAGTGGTTCTGGGTACCCAAACATCGATGTGTTATTACTATTACTTTACTTGACTTGCTTTATTTTGGGAAGGTGCCTTGGAGGGGTTTGGGTGGATAGTTTTCCTTGCTAAGTGATTTGGTTATCTCTTTCCTCACTGGGCATTAGAATGCCTCCTTTCTTGTACACGAGAGATTTTGGTTCTCCCTACTCAGTATACCTGTATACACACCCTAATTATATAAAACATCATTCAGGTTTCCAGGAGGAATACGAGGACCATTCCAGACCCGACTAGTTCAGACCTTGGGGTAGTTGTTGTTGCTATTTTTCTTTTCCTTGGTACTTCTTATTAGAGTTTTTCTTGTACCTTATAGCCCTTTATTTTGGAACATTCATATTGGAAGGGATTTTTTAGGCTTTACATTTATTTCCTATTTGGTGTTGTACGGATTTACTATCTTATATCCTTATGCTACTAAATAAAAAGTGTAATTCCATCCATATTAGGTCTGATTTTATACCCTTGGTGCTAGTCCCCACTCTCGGGCCTATTTAAGATGGGTCTCGTGGGTCATTATGTCTCCTTCAACGTGATGATGGAAGGTTCTAGTAGTATGTTATCCCTTCCCTCATCTTGGTGAAGGTGGGTTGTGATAGAATGATATCAGGGGGGTTGAGAGATTGGATGGATCCCGGGGTTAGGGATTTTGAATATTTCATGGGATGGTAGGGAAACAATGTTAGGAAGTCTTGGTTCATGATTTAGGGCAGGGAAGACTGGCTAGGACACGGGATTTTAGGTCCCCCCGTGTTTCGATGCATGGGCTTGGGACCTACCGAATGACCAAGTGATGCTACACATATTGCAGGGTAAGGACCAAAGGAAAGGTACATGCGTCATAATGACTTGTGTTCTTGTGTGTTATGGGTGTTATAGGTATTTAAATAAATAAAAATATTAACAAAATTTTAAAATAAATCATCGACACTACTCATGCTTAGACATCCCTTTTTACCTTACCATTATGGCACTCGGACGATGAATACAAGTAGTGCTGGTGATTGGGGCCTAGGAGGCTAATCTGGCTGATCAGTGAAGGAAAAATAGAGATGAGGAGGATGACCAATGCCATATGACGATTCTTTCCTTTCAGTGGAAGACCATCAGGAGGTACTAGGGAAGCTTCTCAGACATGGTGACAAAGAGCTGGATCGAGGAGCTGGAGATAGCTTTCAGCTTAATTCAGGATCCCAATGGAGTAGTGGGTTCCTTTGGCAATAAGCCTGATGTAGGGAGTAGTGTGTCAGTGGTGAAAGCTCTATCTGGGAGAGAAGAGGGAGGCTGAGGTTTTGTGGACATGCATCAAGAAGGAGTTTGGGGCAGAATTCCTCTCTTCCACGATGAAGTCTGAGAAGAGGCAGGAGCTACTCTCCCTGTAACAGGGAGCATGTCAGTAAGGGAGTTGGGGATCAAGTTCAATGATCTCCCTCACTTTGGTCTGGACCTCTTTCTGTAGGAGGAGTCAAGGGAGAGACGTTAATAGGAGTCACTCTTACATTCTCTTTAGTATGTTGTAAATACCATCACCCTACCGACCTACATGGAGGTCCCATAGAATGTCGATGTGGTTTAGAGGATGCACATGTTGGGAGGAGTGTCGTGATAAGGGATCTAGTTGGGATCTCCAAAGGGGAAATCTGTAAGGATAGAACTCTAGCGTCATGGTCATCCAGGTTTCATCTAGTGGGGAGCATTCCCTAGCAGTTCTAGTTCTGATCTCATGGTCCTCGCCCCTTCCTTACGGGCTCAGGACCGAGGTCCTTCATCTGTGGAAGTCATGGGAATAATTAGAATCAGTTCCCTAACCGAGTGTCGTATAGAGTGGGTGGGCAGGTGTAGCGCCCACCTCAGCATGAGTAGTTTTCGTCCAGGCCTTTTCAGCAGCATAATCAGGGACAATGTTCTCCCGCTCCTCAGAGAGAATACATTGAAGGAGGAGGCCAACCTCAGGGAGATCCTCTGGGACCTCGACAATGGCATGTTCGAGGAGGTGTCTGACTTCCAAGGGTGAGAGGAGATGAGCATGGGCAGTTACACAACGTAGAGGCAACAGTTCCAGCATGGTTGTAAGTCGTTCGAGGTACAATCAACTTGTTTAGTACTCCTCCCAATTACCTATTTGATTCAGGAGCATCCCAATCCTCTTTTTCACCCAGTCAATCCCATGATTTTGGTCAAGAAGTAGAGATACTTCTCATACCCATGGTTTTGAGTACTCCAATTAGTGGTCATACTATCTTGTCTCGTGTTTCCCGTTGATGTAGAATGATGTTGCGACCACATCATTCTAGTGGGGAACTTCTTTTGATATAGATGCAACTGTACATTATCATTCTAATCATCTACAGGTTGTTATATGTGTTTTTCGTTATCGAAGGCTTCCGAAGAAGGGTTTTGTTTTTAGATATGGGCAAACAATGGGAAAATTTCATCGGTGGGTAGTGTTTTCATGAAGGCTGCCAGCGAGTGGAGGCCCTTATTTCCTTGTTAGCTGATCTTTCAGTGGAGTCAGCCAATATAGAGATGGTTGACATCTCGAGGATCGTTAGAGAGTTCATGGATGTCTTCCATGAGGGGTTGGTGACTCTTCCCCTCGATGTGATGTGGAGTTTGAGATAGTCTATCAACCAAGTGCTCATCCGATTTCGATGGCTCCCTATCACATGACTCCTTCTGAGTTTCTAGAGTTACTGATTTAGATTTACGATCTGATGAATAAGTGTTTTTTATGACCAAGAGCATTACCATGGGGTGCTCAAGTCTTGTTCACGAAGATGGCAGATGGTGTTCTCAAGCTATGCATAGACTACGGGAGACAGAATCAGGTAAAGGTCAAGATCTGTAACCCTCCCCAAAGGATAGATGACATTATTGATCAGTTTAAGGGGGAGAGATGGTTCTCCAAGATCAACATGTGGTCAGGATATCACCAGTTGAGGATGATGGAGGGTGACATCTCGAAAACTGCCATCAAATGTAGATATGGGAACTTCGAGTTTGTAGTCATGTAATTTTGTGTTACGAATGCACCAGATGTGTTCATTTGACTCATGAACCCCTCCATCCAGGAATATTTGGACAAGTTCATGGTCATGTTTATTGATGAGATCATTATCTACTCATGTTCAGTGGAGGACCATGTCGAGCATCTGAGAATGGTTATAGGGGTCCTTTGATATTACCATCTCAATGAAAAGTTTCCCAAGTGCAAGTTCTCTACACGAGAGGTGCACTAAATTTGTCATGTGGTGTCCGATCAGGGAATATTGGTTTATATGTCAAAGGTTTAAGTAGTTGTTTCTTGGGAAGCACCCAAGAATTTGATGTAGGATCATTGTTTCCTAGGTCTATAAGGTTGCTAACGAAGATTCGTGCCCAAAATCATCTGAGTTGCAGCACCATTGACAGCCTTGACCAAGAAAGGCCAAGATTTTATATGGAGTGATCAGTGCCTGGAAGCCTTTAGTTATCTGAATGGGAAGCTGGTTAGTGCCCCAATACTGAGGTTAACAGAGAAAGGGGTGTTATTTTAATTGTTCTGTGATGATTCAGGCCAAGGCTTGGGGTGTGTGAGGATGCAGTAGCATGGGTGATGTCTTTTGGGACTACACAGCTACCTCCCCTTGAGCATAACTATTCTACCCACACCATGGTGCTTGCAACAATTGTGTTCGAACTACTTTTGTCGCGACACTACTCATCGGGGAGCGCTTTTTGGTCTTCACATCTCACAAGAGCTTGATATATGTCTTATCCTAGTGGGACCTAAACTTGTGGCAATGGAGTTGGATGGAGTTTCTTCAGGACTACCACTAAAAAAAATTTACAGCACATGGAATGGGGATCTGGTGGATGATTCCCTAAGCAGGATGTCGCGGAAGGATGTGGTTTGAAAATCGGCATATGTTTGGAAGGCAATGGGGGAGTTGGATTCCCCACACCTGGATACAAGGGTGGTGGATGGAAGAGGTTGTCTCTTCCAGATGAAAGTGTTGTACTTTCTCTTGTAGCAGGTGTAGGAGTCCCATTGGGGGGGGGTTGGAGGCTGAAGTGATGCACGATCATGTTAGCCATGAAAATGCACAAAATGGATAGTCAGAAGATAGCCAGAATCCGATGTCGTTTCACGGAAAACAATTCTTCCCAGTGGAAATACGTGATAGAGTTCTTGGTGTGCTCTATAACTCACACCTGGCGGTACTCCCAGGCCTTTCCATGATGTACAAGGGCTTGAGGGGACAATTTTGGTGGCCTGGGGTGAAGCGAGATGTGGCAATGTTTTTTGGAAAGTGAATCGTGTGTTAGTAGGTGAAGGTTGAACACCACATCCCAAGAGGTATTTTAAATCCATTCGTAGTCCTCGTGTGGAAGTGGGAGGACATATTGATGGATTTAATCACAGAACTACAAATGGTTTAAGGAGGATGCGATGATATCTGTGTAGTAGTAGACCAGATGACTAAATCAACTCACTTCATGGAAATCAAGGAGTCGAGTGCGGTGGATGCCCAAGAAAAGAGTTATGTGGATGTGGTGGTGTGGTTTCATTGAGTTCTCATGTCCATAGTTTCTGATAGGGATTTATGAATAACCTCATGAATCTAGAGGGGATTGAAAAAACATTTTGGAACCCCTCTATGCCTTAGCACTACATTAAATCCCCTAACAAATGGGAAGATAGAGCGCACCATCTAGACATTAGAGGATATGCTATGAGCATGTCTTTTAGTCTTTGGTGGATCATGTGTAAAACACTTGCCTCTGGTAGAGTTTTCGTAGAACAATAGCTATCACTCTACCATTTTCATCGATCCATTCGAAGCCTTGTACGAGAGTCCATGTCGCTCACCCATGTGCTGGGCGGAGGTCTTGGTGGAGGTGTTCATAGCCTAGTGGTTGTGCATAGAACCATCAAGAACGATCTTCTCGTATGGGAGAGGATAAAGGTAGATCAGGAACGACATAATTCATATGCTGATCATAGGAAGAGACCCTTGGATTTCGACGTTGGGGACCATGTGTTCTTGAAGGTCTCCCCTCATTGTGGGCAATAGAGGTTCGACAAGGGGAGTAAGCTTTCTAAGAGGTTTGTCATACCCTTAGAGGTGTTGCGACAGGTTGGCTATATGGATTATCAGCTAGCGCTTCCACCATGGAAACTGAGGGTGCACGAAGCCCTCCATGTGTATCAGCTCCTTCGATATCTACAAGATGATTCACACGTCCGCGATAGGGGATAGTTTTATATCGAGGATGACCCGACATTCTTAGAGCAACTAGTGAGGATCGATGATCGTGAGGAGAAGGTTCTTTGTGGATGAACCATTCCTTTGGTTCCAGTGTTGTGGAGGCATGGTGTCCTCAAGGAGAGATCCTAGGAATGGGAGCCACAGATGCATGCCCATTTCCCAGAGCGGTTTTGAGTTTTGTTCAATTTTGTTTCGTACTTATTTGTGAAGTTGTGGTTGACCTTGTTAACTATGAAATATGTTTTTTTCTTGTTCGTTGAATGTATGTGAGGATTCATGACTATAGAAAAGGGGAGGACCCGATCCCTAATCAAAACGCATTAAACTGGATGCTATTGAAACCATGCGGGTGAGTCAATGTTGCCCAAAGCGAATACTATCTTGACATGGGGGAAGGGACTCCATAATCCATATGGATGGATGGTGTGAACATTATATGTTTGTGTGGTCACTTAGGGAATATGTGTTCCTAGATGTCTAGGGTGGTTTGGTCGTGAGAGGTATCTTTGTGATGGTTTTTGAACCCCTTTCTTTTGAGCCGTGTGTATTTTTGATTCCTAAGAATGAGAATAGTTTGAGGGGTATCTAAAATAAAGTCCCAGACCCTCCTAGTCCATTACATAGCCAATTTTTGGTGCCTGGGATGTCATGGACCCCATCTGTAAGTCCATATCCAAAGGGTGGCATGTTAGTGGAAGGATTTCACTATGGTTTCACCCATCAGTGACATCGATCAGTGACTCACCAATCGGTGTCACATGAGATTTTCCGGTTTTCATTCCGCAGTTTTACCGTAATGCCAATTTTGAGTCTGTAATCCTTTTTAAAGTGGTTTAAACCCATTTTTAGCCCCATAAACAATGTTTTAAATCCCCTAATGGTGGGTGACCCTCAATAGAAAAGTTTTCCTCTCTTTAAATGAAATATGTAAACTCACAGCTGTTATGGCCACCTCTACAATGGTAATTATTAAATAATAATTAATTCCATCACGTGTAACCATCCAGCCACATGGTGAAACCATGATCCACATTTATAGGCATTCAAAATACATATCTCGTTACTCCAGGTTCTCACCTTGTATCCCTGAGGGATACCTCCTTCTTTTTGGCTAGTCTCATTCCTATCCTTGTTGCATTTGGAGTCCCCCTTCCCGAGACTAGTGGTGAGCCTATACTGGAGCCATTCCTACTCTCTCTTGGATTCCTCGGAGTTCCTCCCCTGCATGTCGCGTGTCCCCTATTCTTGGACCATGAAGCAAAAATTCGATCATTGATCAAAAAAGTATGGTTTTTCTTTCGTCCCTCTTTATTGTGGATCATGATGGGTGGGTAGGATGATGTTACTTCGGGGATGGATGAAACCAAACTTAACGAATATAAAATATTGGATTGAAATAGTGATGGGTTGTGTTTGATGATGTGGTTGTACTCATTTATCTTTTATTATATGTTTTATATTTTATGGGCTTATGTCCATAGAGAATCGTGGTCGTTGGTGGTACTTTCTTATGCACTAATGAACCTCTATATTTATGGATATTTTTGTGATTGAATGGTTGTAACATGG
The DNA here is from genome assembly GCA_963277665.1 of Viscum album. NCBI lineage: Eukaryota > Viridiplantae > Streptophyta > Magnoliopsida > Santalales > Viscaceae > Viscum > Viscum album. The sequence continues at coordinate 5,659,992 of CAUJRU010000001.1, forward strand.
AAACTGATTATTCACCTAATCTCGATTGATTAAATAGATTAACAATGAATAATAATCCTTGTGCGGTCACCCCGGTTAACCAAATAGATGGAAGGAAATTAATGAATGGTGTGTTTGAATATAAAAACTCACTTTCTCTATCTTGGTAACATGTCTGGTTATCCTCCTCCATGCTTGTTGGGTGATGTGGATGGTGATGGGATCCCCTGCTATTTTTCAGTTGTTGGTTTGTGGATTTGAGGCTGTGTAGGTCCATATTTTGGGGCTTGGTTTGGTTCCATTACATCGAGGGATCTCACAGATCCCTTTTGTTGTTGTGACTTTACTAGAGACCTGGGAGAGATTGCTTAAATTGATGCTTAGTTGTTTTTCCTTCCATGGCTTGTGGCTATTCCTGTTAGACGCCAGGTAGGGAAAAATTATTTAAATGGAACCACTTGACGTGTTAACAAGAATGGGGTCAAAGGGGATTTGTTTTCCGATAATGAGTTGTGACTTGGTTATAGTCATTGTGCTTTTTATGAATGAAAAGTAACGAGGGTGTTTGTGTATGAGTTGGTTTTAGAACCCCTAGGTTGGGATGAATGTTTTTTTTCCTATATATAATATTTAATTCTTATGTTTCTTATTCTCACCGCACCTAAGATGAGAACTTCATGACAAGCACCCCTATTTCATGGGGGAGGGTGTTTTTTCCATCACTCCTATGAGTGGATGGAAATTAGCGCCTTTTGTCTCCCTTTCCCAAGTAACCCAAGAATCTTCGTGTAGGCAGTGATGGCCTAAGGTCCATTATAGAACAAGATTCTTTGGGGAGATTATGTTGTGGTGGTTGACCACGGTGTGAGTGGGTAGGTTGTTTCTTAATTGTCATCGAGATGAGGCCCAACTATCTTCAGGAATGAAAGTTGTTGTTCGATCCCATGTGTGTTTAGGTGTGGTGGAAGATGTTCTAGAGCTCGTGTTTGTGGGCATGGTTATATGTGGTTGTTCTGGACCAGGTGTTTGAGGGCATGGTTATATGGGATTGTTGTGGACCAGGTGTTTGCGGGCAGAATGTGTGGTTGTGATAGCCCATGTTTTTGTAAGTGGGGTATGGTAGCGGGACTGCAGTTTGAATGGTTGGGGAGGTCTGACATATATGATGTATTAAATAACTAGTGGGTAAGTTTTGAGGGGTACCCAAACCACTGTGTGTTATTACTATTACTTTACTTGACTTGCATTATTTGGGGATTGTGCCTTGGTGAGGATTGGGTGGATAGTTTTCCTTGCTAAGTGCTTTGGTTATCTCTTTTCTCACGGGGCATTAGAATGCCTCCCCACTTCTGAAAGAGGGATTTTGGTTCTACCTACTGATTATACCTGTATACTCACCCTACGTATATAAAACTGCTTTCAGGTTACAAGGAGGACTATGAGAACCGTGTTGGACCCTACTAGTTCGGGCATTGGGATAGTTGTTGTTGACGTTATTTCCTTTGTACTTCCCTTTAGAGTTTTACATGTACCTTTTATCCCTTTATTTTGAAACATTCATATGGGAATTAATTTTTTTGAATTTTATTTTATTTTTAGTTTGGTGTTATTGGGATTTCGTATATTATCTCCTCATCATACTAAATAAAAAGGGAAATGCCTTCAATATTACGGGTGATTCTAAACCGTTCATGCTAGTCGCCACTCTCGGCCTAATTAAGGTGGGTATCAAGGGTCATTACCTCTCCTTCAAAATGAATAAGGAAGGTTCTTGTAGTTTTATTTCCATTTCCTCATCTTGGTGAAGGTGGGTCGTGACAATAACAATTGTCTCCGCCTCCCCACGTATGAAAGGCTGCTAAATATCTCAATCTCTTCATACATATCATACCTCTTGGATAGTCATAAATCATCTCAAATTTACTCCCAATATCTTCAATATCATCCTTAAATACATAATATTGGAATAAAAAAACCAATGATGTCCTTTGGTGCAAACCAAAAGGAGTTACCTGAAGAATATGTAACATTCTTCAACAAGGACTTTTGATATATTTCATTCTATAGTCCTTCAATTAGTATTTAATCATAAATATATAATAACCTTAGTATCTTCAAAATATACCTATTTTTCATGTTATGGTTTTGACCTAAAAAACCACACTCTTCTATCAGATGGGATACACAATCATTATTTGTGTATTTGAAGGAATACCGCCTTAGGAACTGATGTCATTAGATCCTCCATTATAAACTATCTTGGTTTGGAATAATTAAGGAAATGATGTTGTAGTATTATATATATTATAATAATTAATTCATTTAAATATTTGTTAAAATATAATATGTATATTCATGCTCTCCATTTTTTGGGAATACAATGACATCATTTATGGGCATGTGGATAACCGCCTCCTCAAAGAGAAATTATTTTCTTGATTCACAAGGACAATATTAATGGTGGGTTTTATAAAACAATTAATATTCATGATATATATATATATATATAATTTATTTATTACTTAATTATATTTCATAAATTATAATAGATAAAAATAATTCTTTCCTTTTTTCACATAATGAAAAAGTGATAATGTTATTCATGCATATATGCACTATAACCTCCTTAAAAATTTTGATTAATTTTCCATCACTATAATTTTATATATTACATTAAATGATTCAATAATATGGTATTTATTATATTATGGTATTCATGGAAATATAAACGTTACTTAACTTGTTTTCAAAATGATAATCGAATAATGAGAAAGTTACTCATGTGTAAATTGGGCCAACTATCTCCAGGATTGCAACATTGTTTAATTTTTCAAAAATAATCTTCCATCATTAGTTACTAAATAATAGTCTTTATATAAATATGATGATTATTTCAAGATTAATACTCTATATATATATATAAATAAATACCTTTTCCCCATATTAAACATACTTTTGTAGCTTTTCTAGAGAAGGATAATATAGTCAAAACATATGAATGAACTCAATTTATTATGTAATTACATATAACATTATTATACTTGAAATAAAAATTATAATAAACATGTTAATAATTCCCGAAAATATAAATAAGTAACATATTTTTTTATTTAGGATGATAACTATAAAGTGCGGTGAATCAGACACAAGGTAGTGGGATTTCTAGTCTCACTTTTATTTGTGTGAGACTTATTCCATATTCAGAAATTCTTTCTTTTTTGTAGTTTATGAAATAATAATAAGATGAAATATCACATATTTCATTTATGTTATGATATTTATTATTTAAATTGATGTTATTATTTCATGTATCACATTATTCAAAAGGAACTCAAGTACAAATGGTTTTTCTCATCTCACATTTATTTCGGTGAGATACATGCCAAATTCACAACTTGTTATGGTTTTTGGTGTATATATTTCCAAAGAATTTAATATATGCTTAGTATATTTTTTTTCATATAAATAGTAATTTTATGATATATATATTTCATTTTGTTTATAGTTTCAAGGTTACCGAAGTAGTAATAGATTATTGTCACAATTTTCCGTATATATAATGTTTATTATGTAATACACTTATCTTATTTTATAAGGTGTATATACTACCTATTAGACAATTAATATTATAAATACAATTATTTTAAATATATTATATTTTTTTTATTAGTTATATTATTTTATCGGGATTACAATTCGTGGTAACTAATGTTTTAAGATTATTTTGTTACAATCTCATCGTTTACCATGATTGTTTATGATTAAGTATAAAATGGTAAAATAGCATGCTCTACCTCCAAAAAAATATCATAAAATTTATTTTCTTCTATTTATTTTATAAAAATACATGTTTTAATTTAATATTAGTGTATTTATATACACATGATTTCAAAATTATTTTTATATTTAAAAAATATCTTTTTGGTCAAAAACACTTTTATTCAGGAATCTTGTTTTCTAAAAATAATTTAAAATATTCTTTAAAAAGGGTCTTTAAAATCCCAAAATCCATTTTCCTCAAAAAATGTTTTAAATTATTTTTTTAAAAAAATTAATAATTTTTCAATGTTATTTTCAAATAATGTTATTTTCATAATGTTTAATCTCTTAAAAAGTTTCATTCAATATTAAAAGGATAGTTTCAACAAGATTGTTTAAGAAATATTTTAATGGTATTTTCTTTCATAAAAGAGAAAAAAATCATGTTGTTTCTTATCCTCTTATTTGGGTATTTTCTATTGATACATTCCTTCCTATTTTTATGGATAGAATAATATTTTGCAAATTGATTTTTATGAAACCAATTTCTATTCCACGGGTTAACAATGTTTTAATGAGATATTTAAGGAACCTGTTTATTTTTTATGGGATAATAATTCGTGAAAGATAATGTTATAGAACCTTTATTTTTTTCCATAATTAAATCATGTTACTAATATATAATTGTTATTCCATTTAGTTCTTGATGAAATGAAATATTTAATGTGTTATGTATTTTTAATGGTACTGAGACATTATATGGGTGGTTATATTATATCCAATGACAGATGGTTCCATGAAAAAACAAATATGGGTGTTTCCATGATAAAAAAATTAAAGGTGGGTCTTTGATCACTCTCCAATGAATTTCTTAGGGAAGTCGATTGTATGGCTATTCCATTTGTAAGAGTAATTTTATGAGTGAATTGGAAATGATTTCCCTTGTAAATACATGGTTTCATTATGGTTTTTATGTTATAATAATTCCACAAATGAATGAAATTGATATCACATTGTTCATGATTATTGATTCTAAGGACTTTTTCCTTTTGATGGTTTTTATAATTGACCATCCAAGTATTTATGGGTATGATTTATTTTACAATTATCTCATGAAAATTGATTATGTCATCATACAATTATATAGACATATCCACATTTATTAAATTAAACTATTAACTCATGTATATTTACATACTGAGAATCTGAGATCACCATTATAATGACTCCTTTTCCCCATATTTTAATGAATTATATTGAACGAGCTATTTATAGAATGTATTTCATATGGATGATGATGATGTATTAACGTGAAATATAGAATATAAATTATCATGGATACACTGTCTTTTAATGTAATGTGAATTTTTTATATCTGGGTTTCTCCTAATTATTTAAAACTCTAAAACTAATTTTTTTTCTAATATTTAAGTGATCCATGATTTCCTTTTTTTATTGTAAGGATTAGACCAAAAAATTTCATAACAATTTTTGTCTTCAATATATGGAATGTAAAATTATATATTCTTTCATAGGATTTAGGAGTTCAAGTCTCACTAAAAAAACTGTAATTTAGCAATGATTTTCAGTGATGTTTTCTAAATTCATCACCAATTATTAAATTTAGAAATCATTTCAGGAGATAATGCTAATTTGAAATGTTTTCTGAATACCAGACAAAACTAGCAACGCATCCTCAAAAACATCGCTAAATTAGTGACACGTCCCCAAAAGCATTGCTGAATTAACCATGCTTCCCCATTAGCGCTACTAAATTAGAAAAACTTCTCCAATTGTATCACTAAATTAGAAAATCCTCACCAAAACCATCGCTAAATTTACAATGTTTTCTAGAAACATCACTAATAATATATATATATATAGATAATTTCCACACATCCATGTAAATATATATTTACATATATATATTTATGCACACACACAAACACATATATATATATATTTATAATAATATATATTTAAACACACACACACACATAAATATATATATACATATATATATATATAAACACCCAAATATTTTATATTTAGTTACATTTTTAAAGAAACAAGTATATTGTAGTGTATTTTTTACCTATGTTTTAAAAAATAAGAATATATATATATAATAATAATTATATATACATACACATATATATTTATATATATACACACATAGACACACAGAAACACACACACACACACATATAATTATATATATACATAAATAAACATATATATTAATATAAACACACACAGATATATATATATTATACACATAAAATATAAACATATATATTAAACATATATATATATATATAATAAAACATAAACATGTATATATAATATCATGTATACACATATATATTTACTTATTTAAACATAAATTATCAAATATAAAAATATTAATATTAATATTAATATATAATATAAATATAAATATATAAATATTATTTTCAAATATTTATTTATATATATATAACATAAAAAAATACATATTTGAAATTTAGTCATGTTTTTAAGAAAATGTGACTATTGTAGTGATATTTTGAACAGTGTTTTCAAATGTCATTATTTATGTATATATGTGTGTGCATTTAAGTATGTATACATATAAAAATATATTTAAACACACACACACACACATATATATATCAACATATGTATATATATAAACATATATATAAATATAAAATATAACCATATAAATAAATATAATATATATATATAATATAAAATACAAACATATATGTAAAATATGAATATATATATATATATGTATGTATATATGAACATAAAATATAAAATATAGAAATTATATATATAATATATAATATAAACATAAATATATTAATATATAAATGTATATATATAATATTAATTTCTTATATATTTATACACAAATATATAATAATAACATTACATAAAAAACATTTAGTGGCTCTATTAATTGTCTTCTTGCTTGTTAAAATGAGGATTACAGGTTCTACTCCCATGAAGCCACTTTAAATATTACGTGATTACTGGAGAGGGGTGTGTGGTGGTGTGGGGGAATGTGGTGAGGTGATCTATCTACCAGAGAGGATGGTCATGTGGGGGATTCTATTTACAAGAGGGAGAGTCCTAGAGGTAGGGCGAGATGAGTCACAAGAGAGTAGGGTCATAGAGGTGGGGTAAGTTCGGGCTATAAGAGAGGAGGGGCGGGTTGAGGTGAAGGAGAGAAAGTATTTGTTATATAAATTTTATAATTACATGAATAAAAATATATAGTAAATTTAAAAAAATTGAAAAATTTAAAAGGATAATTTACCAACGTTTTCATGAAATTTCGGTAAATGTGTGGTCTCTAATATAGCGATTGTTATTTACTAATGTTTCTAAAAAACCTCAGAAAATTAGGTGTCACTAAATAGATGCATTAATAAAAAATCTCTAAATTAGTAAATAAGGTGCCACTTACCAAAATTTCTCGAAAAAGATGGTAAATGTGATGCCTTTAATTTAGGGACACATACAAACGTCTCTACATTAGAAACATTTCTTTATCAATGTTTCTAAAAAATAATAGAAAATGAGGTGGTTCTAAATAGAAATGTTTAGAAATGTCTCTAAATGAAAACGTTTATAAACGTCCCTATTTAGTGATGTTTTTCTTAAAAATCATGAAATAAATTGGAGATATTTATAATTACCCCTACGGAAAAAATGTTTCTTACTGCCTTTTTCTGTTGTAATAGAATAAGTTTTATAAAATATGATTATTTACTCCTATGATTCATTATTTTATAATTTTGGTTTTCTATTATTGTAACTTGATTGTTATCCAAAGAATTTTATCCAACAAAATTAAAATAAAATTATTCTTTCTATATAATTTGGAACCACAAATTCATAGTATGATATCTAGTTAATAGTATAAAAATATTATGTTTGTTTTCAATTAATTCATACAAAAAGCACAAGTAACGTGAAAACTACTCCTTAAATCATCACTTCACTAACCATGTTCTATTACTATTTAATAGTCAATATATTTATTATAATAGAATTGTTTTTCAATTAATGGAATATATTATATATTTAATAATATTTCAATATCACTTGATAGAGGATTGCATTTTTTGATAATTTTAAACAATAAATAAAATATAATTTATTTTAAAATAGCATTAATGTCAAATTTGAGATTATTAATATAATAATAATTAATAAATATAAATAAAACAATTTATTCCAATATATTATGTTAAATTATTTTTAACATGACATATACATCTACAGAAATAAGGGAACATATTTAATAATACAATTTTCATAACTTAAAATAGATTTATTATCATTTATTTTAGTTAATTGTTTAATATTTACGTTTTGTGTTTCCATTTCATAACCCTTTTGACTAAATTATTCATATATAAAATAGTTAAATAACTTTTTTAGGATGGGAAAAATATTTATATTTTAAAATACTAGTAATAAATGGACCTATTTACTTTTTCTCCCATTCCAAAAGCATTATAGAAATGAAAAAAAAAGAAAAGAATTTGTTTTCTTTTTTCATTACGTAACTTATATTATTGTTCAAATTTATTTATAAGTGTCCAAAAAACACATAAATTTCAATCCTAAAGACATAAGAGTCTAAATATGACTATAAAATTGTAGTTAGACATTTTTTAGTTCATCCTTTTACATTTTATTGTATTTTTAATCACTATGTCAACTCATTTAATCCTTAATTATTGTAATTAATTTCAACTTTATCCATTAATATGTTTGTTAAAAAATTCAGATCATATCTTTAGAAATTATAAATTATTATGATAAAAAATATGGATTTTATTTTTCCCGATTCAATTAATCTATGATTAAGAAATTAGTTTAAAACTTATCTTATATTGGGATCATGGAATGGGGTTTTTATTGTAAACATATTCAAATTTTTACTATGTTTTTATATCTAAATTAGAAATAAAAATGATTCAAATGGACTAAAAAAATTATAGATTTTTAATTGATATACTACCACTTTTAAATGATTTTAATATATAATTTATCATTATAAAACTTTTAGAATGAAATTCAATTTACTATTAAAATTCAGATATTAGACGATTCATCCAAAAATGAAAATTCTAAAAAAATAAAAATATCTCACCATAATTATTTTTCTTATTGTAATTTAAAAATTGAGGTATATTTTTTCAAATAAAAATAATAAAATATTAAAAAAATAGTTTTTAATGTAGGTCTCCATTAAAAGTTTTAAAAACCTACCTTTAGAAATATTTATATGTTTATGACTAAAATAGTATTTTTTATTATCTTAGTTTAATAAAATATATAGGATGAATGTTGAAAAAATATCTAATATAAATTTTTTTTTTTGTGATCATCCATTTATAGTAATTAATTTATATTTTCGGAATCATACACCATCATAGCTTACATATTATTTTTATAAAACATTTATATTATACTAAATTGGTTTTTATATTCTTTTATAATAAAATGTTTACCAATAAATGGGGCCATATGTTTTCATATGTTAGTTAATCCAATTCATGAGAACAATTTTAAAATCTCGGAAATAAATTTCATTAAAAATAATAATATTAATATAATTTTTTAAAACTCGGTCTTACATATAATGGATGTAATTGGAAAAAATAATTTTAGCGAGTAACATATGTTCACTCTGTGTTGCATACATTTCATACTGAATAATGGATTTTGTTTATTTAAAATAGAAATTAAATTTTAATTTCTATTGTTGTTACAATCACATATACTCTTGGTGGTGTGTGTCATACACACTATTTAATAAAATGTTATTCTATTCATATTTTTTGTTGTAATAGTATATATAACATTCATGCAAACATTATAATTTAATTTCATAATAGTTTTAAAAATTATTAATTGATGTTAATTTCAGTCATTCCAAGCCTTGTTGTAGGATGATTTTTTCTATGATAGAACCAATAATATCTTGGATTAGTGGCCTCAATGTATCTTCAAATTTTATTCCTATAAATAAATTGTAATTTTTTATAACACCTAATATTTATAACACATACAAATAAAATGTAATTTTTTTTATTTCAGAAATACTTCTCAATTTCATTATATTATGATAAATATTCAATTTAATATGACCATGTTTTGGTAATACATTGAGTACATGAGATTGATGCGGGGTATTTAACTCTCAAACCTAATATAAGTAATTATGTATATGGTTAAATTTATTTCTACTATAAAAATAAATATATCATTTATAATAACTATTTTTGGAGATTTTTTTAATTGAAGGAAACAATTCCAAACACCACGTTCTACTAATAGTTTCAATTAATTCCCTCTTAATATTTTTTCCAAAAATATAACTATAATGACCAATATAAAATATTAAGAATGTTTCATTATGTATTTATTTGAAATTATAACAAGTATATATAAAGTTTTCATTACCACATTTGAAATAATGCATTTATGATCATAAAGAATGATTTTAATTATTTTTATACAGTGAAAAATCAAGGAAAATAGAAATTTTAGATGTGAAATAAATATGTAATGGATATAAATTTTAGAAGAACCACATGTATCAATCCATTATAGACGTTTAAATTTAATATAAATAAACATTTTATTATTTATATTAAGTATATTTTTATCCTCTTTTATACCATAGTTATAATTTTTTTTGGTTGTATTTTTTTCATTTAATCCCTATAGTGAAATATCTCATTTGAATTCCTAGTCCAAAAAGATCTTAATCATGCCTCCCCAGAAGTCATAGGAATTTGACTAGAGATGAATGTATAATATTCTATTTAGGGAGATTATAGTCTCAAAATCAATATGATCAATAATAAATAAATAACTAAACATCAACCAACATAATATATCAGAGTTTGTAGTATAAAATTAAATCCAAAGATAATAGTTTAATATTAAAAATAAACTCATTCTATAACAGATCAAAAATTTATTCATATTCTCACACTTCCCTGTAAACAACCCATCGGAATAATAAAATAGATAGGATGATTTACTACCAACCACCGTACCTCATCACAATCACATCTCAAATGATTATTAAACTACCCCACATCTATCTAATAAAAACCCTATACTCAATCCTAGACACAAAATATAATTTTTTCCTAGATACTGAGGTTTTCAAAGAGGGTTTGTGAAATACATATCAGTATGGTCTCACCATGTTCCCCTAATATGGGTCATAATATTAATTTTTATGAATATAGAAACATACAAAAATATCATACATCACATAATCACTGATGTTGGGTTATCATGTTTTATCCAAGACAAGTAGACACATTACCCCACTAGCATCGACCTAGTTCAAAATTAGTACATGTTTCAAACCACCACACTTTAGATACCCATTTTTTTAAAATAACCTAAAAACTATTCTAAAAAACATTGTAAGGTATCATACCAATCCTGATATCGTATGTTATCCCATACAAAACCACAATCACATATTTTGATGTCCCATATCCACTCACATATCATTTCACATAAAAAACCTATTAATAGAGGTGTGGTTTCATACCAAATAACAAAATAAAACTCATACCTATATTCACTTATTAAATGTATGGTATGATACCATGTCACATAACAACATCCCTACCTCCACCATATCACATTGGGGAGGTAACATACTGTGTCGTATACCTTGATTCATACCTACACATTTTCATTCATGGTTAGGTATCATAACACATATCATCATCTACTATCTTACTCAGGTAATGGTCCTATAACAAATCTCAACCATACCAAACGAAATATTAGTTACCACTTTATCTTCTAGTGGATGCCCTCGTATAAACTTATGACCTCCACACTCTCTCTCAGTGTAATTACTCTTACCAAACCACTAAATCAACCCCACATTTTTGGACATCCTCTATGACATATCTTGAAAAAAAAAATTCTATAACAACCATGTATTATTCTCCAAATATCCTTCGCTAGAAATAATAAAAAAATTTCATTCTCCCAGCCTTATTGGTTAATCGTCACAATAAATTTCAAGAAACAACAAGATTAAAATTTTAATTCATTATCATCATTATATTTCCTATATGTTCATGAGAAATATTCTTTATAACAAACCCTACCTCTTAAATTGATAACAACTCACACATGTCACCACAGGATAACCTTATGTCTTATAGGCCCTTTTTAACCCTCGCGCCAAGGGGAAAATACAATTACTATAAAAATTACAAATTTTATGTTGTTATATTAATCCCCATATAATATAACAATCTAGTTACATGATGGTGAATTATGAACCCATATAAAATCCATCTAGACAATTAACAAGACCGATATCTATTTTCCATATCGCATCTCCCATTTGAGAGCTCTAATGTTTAAACCTAGTGGAAACCCTACTTGTATCATCATGCTATGCTTAAAATTTTATAACTCAATCACCACCATCATCAAAAATATATTTATTACATAATGATATTTTATGAAATATTTTTTTTCAAATAAATTTATTTTCAATTTCTTTTGTTACATGAATCATTTTTTAGCGAATTGTGAAATAAAGATTATATTTTCGTCTAATATTTAAGATTATAACATAGCCATTAAATTTGGAGGTATAAATAGGAATAAATTAATTTTAAAAATTATTTTTATAAAAAAATTAATGGATAAATATGTACATTATTTTTAATAATGCATATAAATTCTTTAAAATATATCATTTCTCCAACAAAATTTTTTTATTTCTTTTAGTGAAAAAATATTGAATTTTTTTATCAATATTAAAAAATTTATTTCGCATGAATAATTTTTTTAATAGAAATTTCAATAATATTTTTTCGTGAAATTGATTTATTTTTCTAAATTTCTTAATTTTTAAGTGAATAGTGAAAATACATATTCTTATTAAAATTTAACATTTCTTGTAATGAATTTAAAAGGATCCATATTGATAAAAAAAATTAATAAAAAGTAAATTTATTCAATTATATATTTATTAATTGAATTTATATCATTGAAATAATTTTTTTATTAAAACATGATATTAAAAAAATCTATACTTATGAAAAAATTATCTTTAAAAAACTTTTTTTTCCAACGTCTATGCATTTTTTGTGAAATTCAATTTGTCCACTTATGTGAATAGAATTGTTCAAAATAGATTCCATATTTGGAATAAAACTAATTAGTTCTATATAATATGATAATGATATTTTTTTCAAAATAAATAGTAAAATGGATAAAAATTATTTAATGTGATTAATGTTAAAATTGGTTAAAATGGTGTTAATCTAAAAATAGTAGGGATAAAAATAATAAAACATTTCCAATCGTGTTCTATAAAAATTTTTCTACCCTTATTAACATGGACTCTTTATTTTTCATTTTTGGAAACATTTCCAGGAAAGTCACCAATATAATAATTTATGAAAAGAAAAAACAAAATATCAACCTCCTACTTTAAAATTCCAATTATGTGTTCGAATTCAGAAAAATAATGATTTGAATTAATGTTAATGGACATTTTGAGAATAATTGAATTAATTTCATTATGGTAATTTATTTTTTTATTTTTAGTAGTTATATATTTTAATTAAATTCTAAATAACCACCAACCTAGTAATTATATAATTAAAAGAAAAATAAAATTAATTAATATAAAAATATTTAAAATATTCTAAATTAAATGAATTATTGTATTTAATGATTTTTTTAAAAACAATGCTTCATGATATAAATGTGTTAAATAATATAGTCTAATTTCCATTTTCAATTTTCTTTTTAATGTCAATTTAAATGAATATTGTCAGAATTGATATTAGAGTTATTTTATTATAATTAATATTTTAGTAAATGATTGAATGTTTCAAAAAATCTTAACCTCCTCCAATTTGTTTGTATATGTATAATAATATTAAAAAATTGTCCATTAATAAACTAACAATCCTTTTATATTAATTATATTGACCCATACATAAAAAAACATTTTATCATGGTAATGGGTAAAATGTGGATTTGTTCGTTACATGTTCTTATGTTAAATTTAATTTTCCGCACACATATGAATTTTATTCTATAAATATGATTTGATATTCTAAACTAGTGGGTAAATATTATTTAATAAATCTAATTTATTTCCATTCTTAAATGAATGGTTAACTATGAAAGAATACTACTTACCTCAGAGAAAACTAAAATGGTCAAAATAAGGAAACATAAAGTAAACAAACAAATTGTGAAAAAAAAGTTTTTTCTTATGTATTTGTGGTTTTTCTCAAACATATATTTCACAATGTCCTTTGATAATAAGTTTTTTAAACACATGGTTTCATAGTTACCTTCCATTATTGAATGATTGAGGATGTTTACAAAAACGTCATTGCTCCTCAGTTATAATAGGTAACCTAATCCCATATATTTTTCACACATAAAAAACATTTTCTCAAGAAAAAAATATATAAATACATAACCAAAAACCTTATTCAAGTTATAGGTCTTCTTATCATCCTCAAATAGAATCCCTCATGTCGATAATAATATATCTGGAGAGGATTGTTCTAATAAAAAATATTTTTCTGAAAATACTAATACATTTTTACTTCATATATTACCACCTTAAAGTATTTATTTAGGATAAAATATATTAAAATACTAAAAAACATATATATAGATGTTATTTTGATTGTGTAACAACCAATATTCACCACCTCCTCCATCAAATTGGAATTGAAACAATCAATTCTCTATGTGGCAGAGTACTTCCTCACGAACTAATATTATATGTTCTCTATAACCACATATACCTAACAAATATAATTATATATATAATGTTTTTATTTTAAAATTTTTATTTTATTATAATTATTTAATTATAATTCACATATACATTATTACATTTAGTTTCATTGGAAGATGACAAAACAATATATGGGTATGACATGTTACCTTCTCGCGAAGTGATGCGATTCATTTTTCAATTACTCACTACATGGAAGGTAATAATGTTTAATTTACATAATATATGTGATATATATGATATAAAAATTATTATCTAATGTTAATATATTACTTACCTAACCATTTTTTATCCTTAGACAAATTGGAAACATTGTTCATATCTATAAAGGACCTACCGTCTACACGAATAGTGTAATTAATTGTCTATTTCTAACGTTAATAGATTAATATAAATAATTATATATTGAATATATATATTATTTTTATATCATTTTTAATATTAAATATATGATTTACATGTAATCAAATGAATGTAAAGAAGATATCAATCCAAAGTATACCAGAAAAATAATGCACTTAATACCTACAATGAGATCCTAACAAGGAAGTATTAATAAAACGGGAATAAAATTTACTAATAAAATAATATGTGGTATGATACATATGATCATGTTTTTAAGTCGATTTATAAAACACTTATATTTCTTATATAAGAGGATAGAACGTATACGAAGGATATTGATACTTATGGTAACATATTATTGTCTCAATTTACCTTAACTGGAAAATGTTATGTTATAGACCAATCTTATTTTATATGGTGTATATATTACCCTTTTGACATGTTTTATCCTGATTATTATTCTATTCATGATATGTACTGTTATATTTTATATCAACATTCATTTATGATTATTATTAAAAATTTACCATTGTGGTAAGGTATTGATGCTACAATCTCATTATTTATCTATATTGATATTGATTATGATTTTGATGATGAAATAATATTATCTATTTCTCATGAAGAGGATTAATTATATTTTAATCAGGTTATTTCTTATGAGTACATGTTTTTATTAATTTTCATCTTTTTATGTACTCATGGATCAAAAATAGATTTAGTTTAAAACAAACATTATTTCTCCCTTGATTAAAAAAAACCTTTACATCCATATAAATGTGTTCTAAAAAATAATAATAAAGGTTTCATTGTTTTTTTATAATTTGTTAAAGTAATATTTACTCATTTTTCACTTTTCAAAATAATTATTATTAGGAATCTCTGTTTATTATTCCAAAGAAGGCCCATATGACTTTACATAAAATCTGAAAGGAGTATTTTTTAATATTTACCACATGAACGGAATTTACCTCCCATTACAAATTAATAATTTAAAAATTCCATTAAAATTATAAATAATTATTCAAAAGAAACGGATTTTCAATGTGTATTATGAACATTCATTTTTTAGAAGGTTAATTTTAAAGAGATTATATTTTCGTAAAAGAATTCTCTATGTGATTTTATTTTTAATTTCATTTTCCATTTAAGTTGAAATCATTTGATGTTACAAAAGAAATTCTAGGGATAGGGTTCAATACCCTACTTCTTAAGTATATGGAATTTCTATGTCTAGGATGAAAAGATGTTTATGAAACCTTTTACTTTCCTATGAGGTATACCATGATAAAATTATGTAGTGGTTGTGAAAATCTTTTATTTTCAATAGTTTGTGATATAACCGAATGTTAAAAAAACTCATTTATTTTCATGGATTATGATATGATGAATGTTTTATGATGTTGTGGAACACAATTTATGGTTTATGTGATGTGAATGACCCATGTCTCACCCCAATGCATTTGGGTAATGATTAATGATACTTATGATATAAGGCTATATAAGAGGTTATCCCAAGCCAAAAAAAATGTACAACAGAGTTTATCACAAGACTAAAGGAAGGTATATTGGATTTTATCTCATTCTTGAATTAGTTATGTAGGTTTTTATCACAAAACTATCTTTTTTCAATTTATTTTTGGATATATTTGACATAAGATTTTATAAGTCCTCGTTTATGCTATAAATTAATATCTTTTTCCAATTTTATGATCTCATAAATAATATTATATGATCCTATTTTTATTATGGTCTTATGAACTAGAACATTTTTGATCATTAATAATGTTTATGATCTATGATTTGTATGGTATAGTTTTCCAAATGTTACTCTGGTGTTCTCATCCCATGATGACCATGTTTTGTTGATATCTCTATTATTTTTCATTACCAAGTATCTAAGACCACCCTTTATTACAAATCCTTTAACCAAGTTATGAAGAAAATTATTTTAAATGATAAGACTAAAAAAGGATACTAGTTATGAAGGAATTAGATGGAGATGACATAGCTCAATTATTGACCATTAGTTTATGTGTCTATGTTTCCTAAGGCACTAGTCAAAAATTATTATTCAGCTGATCATTTTGTAATGTAATAAATATTGGCCTAATAATATGTGATATTTATGAATGAAATGTTTGGTTCCTAATAGTTTTTATTATATTAATGTTTAGTTATCATTTGGAATATCAGATGAGAAAACTTTATTTAGAACCCTAATGAAGAGCGTATGAATTTGATAAAATCCAAATGTTTTTGAAAGTAATAGATTATGTGGTTTTCCAAGAAATAAATCAAGATATAGGTAATAAATGATTATGTTCCCCTCTACCTCATTAGACATGGTAATAAATCTATTAATGTTGCAATGGGAAGACTCTAGGAATACCTAGCACACGAATGGCCTACCTAAATTTTATGCTCACAATAAAATTGTGTAATGAGTCATACCAATCATTTATTTTTTCATGATTGATGATCAATCTGATATTAAAACAATGATAAATTCCATGATCAATAGAATTGAATTGTAGATAACAAACTCTGGATAAAACTTCAGAACAAGAGAAATGGAAAGTCACATATTATTTATAACTAATTTAATCAATTAAATATTTACATTGTGAGAACTCATTCTTTGTATATGGATGTGAAAAAATCTAAATAGTTCCATTATTTCATAATAATAATACATAGTAAATTTACTATAGTGGTGATCCAAATGTGTTTTAATAAATCTCTAACTATTGTCGTAGGAATATTTGGGATGTAGTACAGAAAATCCTATCAGCTATGTACTTATCATTTGATCTATATGATATTTGATTGAAATGGATTATCATCGATATCCCTTTACACGACAGTGGTAGTTTTCGGAAAATAAATATCTCATATTGAAAGTGTTCATGGGGAAGCGATCTCTATAGGGCATTGAGAAGATTCTCTATATTTATTTTGCACGATAAAAAAATGAATTAACTCTCCTTATGAATAATTTAATTTTGTTTATATACTGATAGGTATTAGAAATAAATTTGAGAACATTTATTGTTTGATATTTATATAATACCTTCATAACCCCCTGTCTATTCAAACAATATTATTATTATTTAATGATATGAACTTATATTTTTAATTAAAATTAAATACTATTTATTTAGATAATAATCAATATATATTATTTATCTTCTAACCATTAAACTCATCCCACATGAATATTTATCATGGGTTGATTAATTAATATTTATTTTTAAAATAAATATCACTACATTTTCCCCCAATATATATAAATAAGTATTATATTATATAAATATAAAATAAATATTTATTAAAAATTCCACTCATAAAATATTATATTGAATTACGTGTGACAGAATATATGTGATGTTGAAAAACTGAATATATTATAATCCAATAGTGGGAATAATTTTTTTTTCATACATTTAAATAATGAATAATAGTATATTATTTAATTGAGATTCATGATACACACAGTGTGTGACCTTGTGGCCCACTTTTTCAGTGGCATTACGTTATGCATCCTAAAGTCCAAGGATAGAATCTAGAGACACACCATGTCTTGAACAGTGAATGAACATAGTGTCACAAATAACTAATATATCGTACATGCACATACTGTATAATGTAGTCCATTTATCATGATATCTCTAATAAAGTAGGTTTCACACTGTTGGAATCAACCGAGGTTCTTTATGTATCATTCATTAACATTATGAAAATAAAACATGCCTATAGAACACCATGGCCACTTATTTATTTAGTGAATATAGTTTCCATAAAAGTGCATAAGATATGATCATCGGTTAAATAATATAAATTAAAAATCGTTTATCAAAATATTTCATAATGATGTAATACTCATGAAACGACCATCATATCCTACCTCACTATGAAAATATTTCATTTTGTTTTTATTCAATAAAACCAAGTATTCTTTTTATAATACACATCAATAAAAATATCAGTGTCTAAGGAAAAATACACACTATCATAGATATGAACATAAAAAGACATATATAAATATTGATTTCCTATTATAGGGTCCAATTCCCATAATATCATACATTGTATATCTCCAATGGTGAACACCATGAGAACGTTCCAAAAAGTCCTATGATCCTCCACCCCTTTTTTCTTATATTATTTATTTTCATCAAATTATATCATCAAGATATAGAATATATATTTCATAATTCAATCGTGGAACTTGTGGGTAGTCATCATATTGAGAAGATACTATGACCATTTTGTGTGACCACATCTCTTAGTACATTATCACTTAATATTTCATATGGAAGAAAATTCATGATATTAAAAAGAATTATTAATATTCAAAGCTACAAATATGTGTTCTCATAATGTACACCGAAGTTAGTTCTAGGGGACGAATTGATAGGACCAAGATGATGAGTATGTTATTTGATTTCATGTTTTCTCTTTTATTTAAATGTAATTTTTTTAGGAAAATCACTTCACATTGTGTTTTGTGAAAATCATATTGATTGTTGTTTTCAAAAAAAAAAATATTACTCTATTGCTCATAACGAGGAGATGTTGTTTGAATTAAAATGTTCTGATTGGACATGCCTTGGGTTAGGAATTGGAGAAGAACATAATGAGGAATTGATCTATATCTGGAATGAGAGAATCAGTTTCCAGGAGAGTGAAACATGATTAATGTAAATTGTTATTGGATACACTCTGCATCTAGTATGAAAGAAGTGATTGTTTTAGAAATTTCATGACTATGATAGAATTTAAATATGCTAATGATTTTCTGATTTTTATATAACATAAATTATAAGTTTATTAGAGAAAATATTACGCCAACTAGATGGAATGAAATGGAAAATAGGTATTCAAAATCATGAAATTATTAATCATATCATAGAGGAAGAGAAGTTGACAATCGAACCTAGAATGATTTTACAAATGAAAAATTGTACTCAGTGTGATCATATTCCAAGAAATCGTACTCTAAAAAATAATAATCCTTATAATATGATTCATCTTTAGAAGGAATGAAATAGGTTTTTTGGAGTATTTTAAATTATCATTACTTCAAATATTATGTCAGGAACTCAGCAGCCAATCATTAGACACATTCAAAGGCATGATAAAGAAGTTTATGGGGAAAAACAAATTTCATTATGTAGTATTGTATTAAATAAATAAATCACTTGTGGATCAAACTTAGTATTACATTTTCATCATAAGAATTTTATATTGAGACTTTTTACTGAAATGAAAATAAATGATGATGATAAACTATATAGTAAAACATTTATAAGGGGGAGAATTGTTTTGTTTATCAATCAGGTGGGTCAAGGGAAAAGGTGATGAAGTTAAAGTGTTCCAATGAAATGATTATGGATATTTCTGAATGTTCTGTTAAAGGGGGGATTTTCATTCAAAATAATAGATGTATTCATAATTTAGAGCAGAAACCATTTATTTACATATTCACATTAAATTGGCATAGAGGTCTATTTTTAAGATATCATATTCAAAAAATTAGACTCATAAAATGAAACCTAATTGGAAATATAAAATAATTTTATGTGGTGATTTTTGAGTAAGAACCGAGAAGCTTCAAGATGCGTTGAATATTTCAAAATGCACCTGATATTTTAAGTGATATTGATATTACAATGAATTTGAATAAGAGAGAAATTTTTTGGATTCCCACCATAACCAATAATGGGTAACCTATAATTGGTGATGTGTAGTTTTATCTTTTTATAAATTATGTACTTTTCACTATATAAGAGAGAGAAGCGTTGTGTTTTTAGAGAGAATAAGATGATTTCTATATTGAGATTTTGTTGAAAATGTTTTGAAGTATTAATGGGAATGAAAATAGACAATATCACAATGTTGTATTCATCTGATCGTCATACTTAGTGATTATCAAACTTAGTTGATTAATGTATTTGGAATCTCAATCGTATTCAGTTGATCTTCATATCAAACTAGACGATCAGATTTTATATTTTTGTACTATTTTTTCTGAACTAATGAAGAATCATACAAGGAAAATCATTCTGAGTTTTCCATACACATAATTGATTTGATGCCAATTTATCTCTACCGTGTTATGTCAATGTCATATTTTTCATATCGAGGAGAATATTACTTGGAAGAATCATACCTAGGATAATTTAATCAGAGAGAATCATACATGGAAGAATCAGATTGGAAAACAACTACTGGGAAAATCGAACTAGGGATTTCATCAAAAAGCTCTACCAATTTATAACAAACATCTTGGTAAGAAATTGAAGAAGTTTTTTAAATTGACTATTTTTTTAATTGAAAGAAGCACATGTAACATTAGTTGTCACATAAATTTTATATTACCCATTTTTTGCTATAAGGACACACGCACTGTTGGAATTGATTACATAGTGCTTCATAATTGTATGTGTATATTCTTCTCATTATAATCCTGGGATTTGTTTGTAGTTAATTTTATGGTATTTCCTCATTTCCATACCAATACAAGGACATCTAAATTCTTATTGAAAAGTAATCCTTATAAATACTTTCTTTCCTTTGGATTTGTGGTTGAATTTTTTGACAGTAAATTGAATATTAAATAAGAGGTGAATGTTGTTATAGGGAAACATAAAATAAAGAGTATCATTATTTCATCCCTCCCCCTCTACATGATACATCCATCCTGACTGTTCTCATTCAAGATGTATTAGAGCATATTTTTCATTCCCATATTATTTAATGATGGATAATTAGAATTCTATAAATAGTTAATGTATTCTAGTATTCGATGGAAAAAATTATCATATATAAGAAGATATAATTTTTCATTTTCTTATGTCTATTGGATATTACGTTATTAAAGATACAAAAAACGGGTTACCTCATATTCGTATTAATGAACATCTAAAAGATATGATTAAAAAGAATCTAGAGAATGAGGGAAGGGGGAAAAGGTTTATATTGTCATCACATTATGCATGTGAATTATTAAGAGTGATAATTTTTTCCACAATAAAATTTATACGGGATAAATTAGAAATCATATACGAAGGAAATAAAAATGTGAAGAATGAAAATAAAAAAATCTAGAGATTGAAAATTGAATATTTAGAGATGAGTGTGCATGAATCTCTTGGGGACTTCCTTACATGTTTAAATGAAATTTCTTGTATAGTCATATGTCTTAGTGAAATGATAGATGGATCTATAGTTTCTTAAAAGATTGTGAGAATACATCAGAAAAGTTTGATACAAATTTTTCTTCACAATATGACAGAGATCCTGAAATATTATTTATTTAGGACTTATATAGATCTCTCATCAATTATGAAATGAGAATGCGAAAACGTATGAATAGAAATAGAAAATGTCGTAGAGAAATTTCTTCCACGGAAACAATGAATGAAAAGAAGAAAAAGATTCATATTGAAGATGAAGCTGGTTAATATGATTGTGAGAAGAGGTAAGTAATAATCATGAAAATATATTATCCTTATTTTTTAAAAGTGTAAAATAAGTACAAAGAAATAAAAATGGAAACTTCCCTAGAAATGATTTGAATGTGGAGCCATTTGGTACTATGCTTCCAATTTTCCTCGAAGAAACACTGAATATGAATGTGAAGAAGAAGAAGAATGAAATTTAAAAAGATCGTAGAAGAAACTAGGTGATAATGGAAAATTTTATTCCACATGGAATGATAGTAAATTCATTAATTCCAATATAATAAGAATCCTATCTAAATATGATGAAGAAGAAGGAATTGATTATTATTCTAGAATATTTGTTGACTGTGGTATTAAATATACTTTTATTCTAATAATGAATGATGTTGAATGATGAATAAATATTTATGATGAAGAAGAAACTGAACATGAATTGCATTTGAAAGAATAATTGAAAAAATTCCTAATAATGGTTATAAGGATTGAAAATAAAAACAAATGGTAGGTAGTTGAATGTTACACAATCTAAAATAAATAATGATTTCCTAATTAAAATGTGATGATGATGAGAGAAATTGATTATTTGACAAAATATATTTAGGAATAAAAGATTCAAAAAGATGGATTTTTTTAAAGAAGAATTCATTGAATGTTAGGTTTGTGGCCAATACCAAAAAAGATAGTAATTCATAAGATTCAAATTACCAAATTATGGAAAAGCTTTTGAAAAATTAAGAATCCAAAACAATATCAAATACTTATGGTTAGGATAAATCAAAAAATAAAAAAAGTCTATAATTTATAATACAGTGGTTGGTGCCTGATAAAAGATAGAAAAGAATGTTGATGAGAAATATATTCACAATTCTAGTCAGTATGGACGTTTTAGATCCATATTCTCTTATTATGAATATTGTTGGTATTGTGGTGGATTCATATATTCACCCAATAAAAGTTTTTAACCAAAAACATTACTATTATTAAACATGTTATGAATAGAAAGGTTTTAGGGGGATACAGTTCCCTCAAAAGAAAAAGTCTTAGAAGATTGTTTTGAATAAACCAGAAAGGGTTGACGTAATGATTGAAAATATGTTCCAACCCCTAGAAAATATTTTTGAATGATGTTAAAAACCTCGATATCATGAAAAAATATTACATGATTTGTTACCATCATATTAAAATATTCATAACAATTCAAAAATTCCGAATATGATGAATGAAAAAGAAGAAGAAAATTCTCTTGTTGTTGAAATTATATTAAAGGCTCAAAATGGATATTGACCTTAGATTCATAATATTAGGATTCATTCTCAGGGAGATTTGAAATTGTTTAATAATGTGAAATATTTGAATGAATAAATACTGACATTTGGAAATTATGAATCATTTAAAATCAATGGTTTTGGTTAAACCATCATTACTAAAAAATGATAAAATTCATGATAGCTTTATATGTTAATGGGATGAATCACAATTTTCTATGTGTATTAAAATTGTGTTATGAGGGGAATAAGGTTATCTTCCAAAATGATGGTTTTTTGTAGAAATGTTTTGAATTTGAGAAAAAATTTATAATGGTCCAACATAAAAGAAATGAAACTTGTTTCAAGATGGTGAAATAAATAACTCTTTTTATATGAGTATGGTGGAAGATAATCATTTCTGGAAGAAAATACTATGACACATGTCTCAGAAAAATATGATTATGTTATCAAATCGACATAGTTATTGAGTGATTCATTATTTTCCAATTAGAAGTGATTAATGTTGTACTAATTCATAGAAAAGAAATATATGAAATTATTTTCATTATAATGTTGATATTTCTTAAAAAAAACCATGGAGTAGATTCATTCCAACATTTTTGGGCCAATGAGAAAATAATAATCAAACAGTGATAAGTACTTTTTCAATATAATTTATGATTTTACATGCATTACTTTTATTATTAATATGAATCATAAATAATATGTTTTGAAAATATTTAAATATTACAAAAGGTTGTATAAGAATTAATTGTAGTATTTAATAATGAAGATGAGAATAGACAATGGTGGTGAATATAGATGTGAATGATTATAAATTTATCTTAAGAATCATGGAATTCCGCATGAGTATACTTCTGAAAACACTCCTCATTAAACATTTGTTTTTGAATGAATTAAATTATTATGTTTGTAAATGGGAAGAACTTTGTTACTTGAACATGGTATTTCTCATTATTTTTTAAGGGAAACCATAAGTACTACTATTTATATTAAAATTGATGTTTTTATAGGAAAATATCAAGTTTTACTCTATACGAATTGTTTTATAAAAATACTCCATGTATGAAACACATAAGAGTTTTTTGGAATCCTTATTTCATAATGTAGAAAGGTGTAAACATTGGAATTTTTGTGGCAAAATTTAAGGATAAAATCCATCTTTTCTATCCTCTAGTAGGGAAAATCTATAGATTCATCAAAAAAGTGAAAAAAGAATATTGTATTCTGTTTATTTGAAATTAATTAAAATTGGTGATATGTAAAAACATATTTTGGAAGAAAATAAAGTGTATAAAGTCTAAGAAAAAAATTTATAAGTGTATATACAATTATCTTCTTACTCGGGAAGAAGAATCTAACTCATCCATTTCCATTGATGTGGAAGATACTCATAAATAACATCCTAGGCTAAGGAGGCATGTAGACTATTATAATATAATTGAGGATCAACATCAAATGGTTAAAACAAGAAGAAAAAATAATTCTATATCTCATACTACCATGTCTTCCAATGTGGAGTCGAATGATGTTAATGAATATTTTGAGTATCCATAATGGGTTCAATACTATAATGAAAAGTTGTAATAGATTAAAAATAATGATACATGGGAACTCAAGAACTATTCTATAAAACAAAACATTATTGTCATGATATGGGTCTCCGGAACAAGTTGAATGAAGAAGGTGAAGGGATAAAAAGACAATGAAATATTGGTATGCAAAGGGGATTACCAAATTGAAGGTATTGATTTTGATGAAACCTTTTATCTAGTGGAAATTATTGAATCAATTAGAATATTTCTTTCTAATACTAGATAGTGAGGATATAAATTCTTTCAAATTGATAATAAATCTGTATTTCTGAATGGTGATCTTGAAGTGGAATTGTATATTAATCAAACATATATAATTTTTTGTGAAAGATGACAGAAATGTGTACAGATTAAAAAAAGCATTGTGTGGCCCAAAATCAGCTATGAAGGAATTTAATTCCAAATTGGATACATGCATAAAGAAATTGAATTTTTTGAAGGTAATAATGGATAACTATCTCCACATTAAAGAACATGAAAATCATTCTCGTATTGTCATTGTATTTGTTAATGATATTATCATTACTGGGAATGTTGAATGAATTTGTAAATTGTTTTCTGAATAAATGAAAAAGGTATTTTAAATGTACATGTTGTAGGGAATGAAATACTTCCTTGGCATATAAATAAATCAAATGAATGAATACATTTTCCTTTCCGAATAAAAGTATTCTATGGAACTTATTAAGAGGTTTGGCTTGGAAAAATAAAAACCCATTTTCACACTAATATCAGTGGGAACAAATTTATTTAAAAAAAGGGAAGGGAATTAAGTTGATCAAAATATATTTTCAATTTTGATTGGTATTTTATCGTATTTTAATGCCTCAAGACCGGAAATTCATTATATAGTTACCCTATGTGAAAAAAATTAGAGTGCTCCAAATGATTAAAATTTACTTGATGAAAAAGTAATTCATAGTACATCAATGACACAACAAAATTTATGGATGCTCAGATAGTATTGAATTTTGTGGTTATTGATATATTGACCGGGCTTGAAATGGTAATGATTGAAGATCCAAATCTATTGGATATTCATTATGGGAAGGAATATTATTAGTTGGAAATCAAAAAAATTAGAATTTAGTAATTCTTCATACAACTGAAGATGAGTATTTTTCTTCGACTAAAGACACTACACAACTTATGTAGAAGAAAAATCAATTGGATGATTTACATGTTGAAGTGAAGTAACCTATGCCCTTGTGTTGTGATACTCAATTTAAAATCTATGTCACTAGTAATCCTATTCAAAATTCATGTTCAAAAAATTTTGATATCAAATTTTATTTAATCAATGAGAATATAGAGATGAATGATTTTATGTTGGAGTATATTCTATCATCGGAATAAGTTTATGAAATTTTAAAACAATATTTATCCAATAAATTTTTTTCATAATTGAGGACGAACATATGTGTCAAACCTATTTCTATTCATTTATGAGGTATGTGATTATGTCCCTTGTCCAATATAACCATTGTATTGTATTGTCAAGGGGGACAATTGTTTCATTATCAATCCCTTTGAAATGAAAAAGAGGGTGTTGTGGGTAAGATGTGAGTTCAGCATTGTATTGAGAGTGATATATTCTAACTGCTCCATGGGTGGTTGAATGAAAAAAAATGTATTGATTTCAAGGAATGTAGAAAAGAAGAGGCTGATAAAAAAGTTTTTCATAATAAATTCTTTTAGATAGCATGGTTTTTCTGTTAATAATTCAGGTTTATTATAATGAGTTAGATCATATAGGCTTATATTTTTTGATATGTATCCCATTATTTCTGGTTACAAAGATCAATGATTTATGAAACATTGTTGACCACAAAATCAAATGGGAGATATTGTTAGGACCAATATGATGATGATATTCATTTTCAATTGTTGTATTTTATTGTTAAATAATTCTTTTAAACAAATAAAATCACCTCACTTTGCATTTGATGTAAATTTTATTGATGGTTATTTTCAAATGAATCATACTTACATTGTTCCCTGTAATGAGGATAATCGGTTTGAATGAAAACATTATGATCAGACATTCCTTGAGTTTAGAATTGGTGAAGAATGTAACGAAGAATTTATCATTATCTGCAATGAAAGAATTGTTTGCATATAGGATGTAACATGATGGAATTAAATGTTCATCGAAATCACTCTAGATCAGGTATGAAATAATTTATTGTATAAGAATCTACATGACTATAATAAAATTTAAATCTGATAATGCTTTACATATTTTTATGTCAAATAAATCATATGTACATTGGAGAGATTATGATTCAAGATTGATGGAGTAAAATAGAAAAGATGTATTCCAAATGACCACCAGGTTAATCTTATCCAGGAAGAAGAGAATCCAATGATTGTACTGAGAATGGTTATAAATAGAATATATCATACTCAGCCTAATCATATTCAGGGAAATCGTACTCAGAAAGATCATACACATGATAATCAAATTCGGGTTAAGAATGAATGAAATAGTTTGCAGGAGGATTGGGATATTTCATTAAATTCAATTATATGATAGGAACTATTGAAGATGACACTAAAACATATTCATAGTCATGTTAATGAAATTTATGGAAAATGATAATGAATTTTAATGTTGTATTGTATTTTGAAATGAATGATGCTTTTAATTGGACTCGGTATTCCATTGTAATGAGAGGAATAATTGATTAAGATTGATGAATGAAAATAAAATAAAATAAGATGATAAACAATGTATTAAATAATTTAAAAGTGGCTGAATTTATTTTTTTATCAATCATGTGGGTTAAGATAAAAGGGAATATAGTTAAAGTGGGTTGAGAGAAATGATGGAGGAGCTTGATGAACGTGCTATCGAGGGAGTGCTTGGAATTCAAAATAATGGTTTCATTCATCATTCAGAGAGATATCAATTTCATCATAAATTTAAATTCAATTGGAAAAGGTTTTTTTAGAATAAATTTTATTTAGAAAATAAGACACATATAATGAAATCAGAAGACAAATAGTAAAAAATATTATGAGATGATCTTTGAAGAATAATCGAGAACCTTTGGGAAGTGTTTTCATTGTCAAAATGCACACAATATTTTTAGGTAAAATGATACTAGGGTGAATTTTATTATAATATAACGTTTTGGGATTCCCTGCATAACCACTCTTGGGACACCTATAAAAGAAAATGTGTATTTTTCACTTTTCTAACTAATGTACTATTACCTTTAGAAGAGTGACGTGCTCAGAGTTTTTAGACAGTAGAAGAGGATTTTCTGGTTGACATTTTTGTTGAAATTTTTTTACAGATTGAAGTGAAATAGAAAATACAAGATCAAAATTTTTTATTTATCTAATCACCATACTCAATGATTTTTGTACTCAGATAATTACCCTATTTTTCATGTCATTCATGTTCATTCGATCACCATATCAGACTGGATAATCCGATTTAATATTTTCATTCTCATATTTCCAGACTGAGGAAGAATCATACATAGATAATTGTACTGTGTTTTCAATACTCAGAATTAATGTGGTCTCAATTCATATCTATTTTGTTCTTTCAAATCCATATGTTTCATACTAGGGACAATCGTACCTTGATGAATCATTCCTAGAAGAATTGTGTCAAGGAGAATCATTCCTAGATGATCAGATTGGAAAAACATACTTGGAAATTTGGAAAGTTTTTTCCACTAACAATGTCCAGGATGTTCTTACAATCATCTATTTATGAATTTGATGAAGTTTTTTCAATTGAATACTTTTTTTTAATTTCAAATAATAACATGAAACATGAGTTTTTACACAAAATGTGTATTACCCAATGGGAGATAAGCGGGTGAACTAGCACTATTTGAATTGTTTACATATTTCTACACAAGGTAAAAGTTATATTATACTAATTATAATTCATGGACGGTTTTCTGTTGGATTATGTGGTATTGGATACCATACCAAGGGCATAGATATTAATATTTAATAGTGATCCTTATAAATTTTTTTGTTCTTTTGGATGTGTGATTGATTTATTTTTAGTGGGTAATTGAATATTTAACAGGGGGTAAAGGATGATTCAAGGAATCATAAAAAGAAAAAAGTGTCACTTATTCACCCCTCCACCTCTATGTGATATAATCATCCTAACTGGGAACTTTCACCGACTCCAAAAGAATCATACTTTCACTAGATCCTACTTCTAACCAACTTCAATACTATAGCTCTCACATGATATACTTACATTTTCTATGATATAACTTTAGTAAATGGGTCCTTCATTTTATCTTCTTTAGTGTCTCTACTTACAATATCTTTATCCCTGTAAGAGAAATCCCTTTATAGGGCAGGCAATCATATTTTGTGATTTTTCCATTATTAAGAACTTATATATTTTTTAATATCTAGTGCTACAATATTATCATAATAAAATTAGATAACTTATTTACAATTAGGAGTCACATTAATCTCATGGAAAAAATATCATATCCAGAAATATTCCAAGGATGCATTAGAAGGCAATAAATACTCAGACTCCACTACAGAATCATATACAAATATTTTTTTGGACTCATCTAGTACACAGTTCATCTATTGATATAGAAAACATATCATGATTGTGATTTTAGAACATTTTTATATGTTTAAAAACTAGAATAACTATAATCCCAGCTGACCATGTCCTCATATCCTCCATACACCAACAAAATATATCGGTTTCTTCTCATATTGATAAGGATATCATTAATAGTTGTCCAATGTTATTCTCTTGGATCATTGTTATATCTTCATAGAATTATTAATTCATAAAGAACACCAATTATTGTATGTAACATTTCTAACATGATTAATTCATCAGTGAAGGATATTTGATCTTATTTATTCTATATGTGTCTTTCTATTTTCTATGTATCCTTTTCTAATAAAGATGTATACCATGTGACAATGTAACCATTATTATATTGGATTGTTCCATACTAAATCTTCTTAGTATATGTTCAATTTATTATCCATTACATAGTATAAGTTCCCTATTTAATCAATCATGATTGATCATGATAGATAGCTTATAGATTGCTTCACCTAAATCCTGTATTGATTACCACTTGTTTATCCAGTGCCTATGTTACTGTAATAGTATTATATTTTTTCTAATAAGTAATCTTTCATCAACATATAATACTTGGATAAAAACTAAATTTCTATTAAAAGTCTTGTAAACACTTGGATCTTATTCTTCCACTATTAAACTATATTCTTTTTTATAATCATTGAATCAAATATTCTATGACATATATACTTTCATTATTCCATAAATGGATATCTGCAAATTGAAAATTCTTTTGGCCTATCCCAGAGTCACAATGCTTTCGAGTTGTTTCATGTAGACATCTTAATAAAAATTTGCATTAAGAAACAATTTTTTGATGACCATCTAAAAACATTTATAGTCATTATAATCTTCTATAGCATGTGAAATTATGATTGATGAAAACACATTGTCTAGTAAAAATGTATCATAATTGTAAATTTATTTATTCTGTTTATACTATTTGTCACCTAGACATTCATTATAGCTGACCTTACCTTCTATGTCCAATTTATTCTTCAATTCCCATTTTCACCCAACAAGATTTTCATTAACTAGTTCCCTGACGAGAACCCAAACATTGTTACGACTCATGGAATCAATTTCCGAATTCATGTCTAATGGAAATCTACTATCATTTATGATATCTACTACCTCTTGATATGAGATAGGTTCATCATTGACAATAAACAATGAGTCACCATCTTCAATGTCTAGAAAACCATATCACACTGGTTCAATTACCACTATATTCTTTTTATGTAGTACTATTTTTTCATGGAACTAATTCTTCCCATGGGACCTATTGAATATATTAGTCTACAATAATAGGTGTTGTAACACCCCAAGCTTCTACGGTACGCTTCTCTTTGAATAATGTGATAGCGTGTGTTGTACGCAACATCGAGTTCTAACACACCACAACCAATTAAACTAGCCGTTATGAATAGTAATACCTACTTTTTGAAATTATATATATTTTATATTTTAAAATGGACTTCATTTTTTGATTCAGAATATCGAAATTATACTAAGTTGAATTTTTGGTATTTTTCTGAGAACTTCCAATTTTTATGAACAGTGAAAAATACTTAAAAACAACATTTTTAATCAAAATAATTTATAGTGATAAATTATATTATTGAGTGGTTTTAAAGTATAATTAGAATATATTTTTACCATTTTATCCAATGGTTTTCATTAGAATTAATTTTACTTTGAAATTTGACTTAAACAATTATCAATCTTTTGATATATATTGTTTCTTAAAAACAAGCTATTTGTTGTGACAGTGGGAATTAATTAAAAAATTAATTAATTAAACTTATATTTTGGGAATTTTTTAAAATATACATCATTTTTGAATTCGGAATATCAATTATAGCTTAGGGTGAAATTTTGGCATTGTTCTGAAAAACTTCAATTTTTGATGAATAGTTAAACTACTAAGTGGTAGTTAAAAAACTGAATTTTTCATAAAACTTAATTTTACCGCTTTTGTTAATGGAATTTTGAAAATCCTAGAGACACGGTTAATATCAAGAAGTTAAATGTGGTTCAATGAGATTAAAATAATTTTTGGTGAATAGTAACTTTATACTTTTATTTACCACGGTTAAAAGTAAATAGGGTAATTATGTGTAAAAATGATATTAATATTACCCTAACACATGTCCTAATTCTATTGGACAAGTGTATCTCGACCAAAATATCCTTAGGAATAAAATATTATCATTTAGGTCCACTTCGATTAGATTAGGACATTAATTATTATTTAATTCAAATAAGAGTTAAAAGAATTAAAATCAAAGTTTATTTACTAAAACATTTTTAATATAGGGTTATACATAATATAAATTCGATTGTAAATATTAATTAGAAATCTAACAAGATTTTATACATAAGGATATTTTATTTATAATTTTTAGACTTTATATAATTTAATTTACTCATGACACAATGATGATGCAGTAATTACCATAATAGTGAACAATTAAAATAAATGATATTATAAATACACAAATAAATATAATTTGAGACTTCTTAGGAATTAAACTAATTTTCTAGGTTAATATGACATGTTAGGATTGATTCAATTAACTTTTTTCGAAGTAATAATTTTCTTATGAGTTTTAAAAAAATCAATTACTGAATAGTATCAAAATTGACATAAAAGAGTTTTTAAAACAAATATTATATTATTAATTGATATTAAATTCCTAGAAATTTATGTTTCGGCCGAGAGACTTATATCATGATAGTTTCATCATTAATTGATCACTTGGGGGTCTCTTGGATGTATATGGAATGTTTATTAACTATATAATATAAAAATACAATGAGACATTGTAAAAGTGAAACTAATTAACTTAGAGTTAATACTTAAAGATAAGGTTAATATAATGACCCAAACCTGTCTAAATTCAATTGGATGAGTGTTTTTCTAACTATCCCCACCTTAAAATTTAAATAATCAACTTTTGAGTCATTAGAAACCGAATATTAATTTATTATAAATTAATATTTCTAGCTTTTCCAAAGGTTCCCCTCACCCCTCTTATAAAAGGGCACTCCTCCTTCTCATTTTTTCACACCTTCAAACCCTTTTGGTTCGGCCAAACACTGCCCAAATACTCTCCCAACTTCCCTCACTACAACCTAGAGGCCTTATTTGGATCAGAAATCCAACTTAAGGAGCCCTTTTGATCAAATCAAAAGGAAGAACCCGAAGAAGAGGTAATGATTTCACCACCCCTTTTCAATTTCCTTTCTTCTTCCACTTCTTCTTCCTTTGTTATTACCATTCTAAAATAATAACTCCATTATCTTGTATATACTGTGATGTTATTATAAATATGGTACAACAATATTCAGTATTCTATCCACCCTTTGAATAACATGTCACCATACGTGCGTACGTACGGCTTACCGTCTCCACGTCGTGGTGTAATTGTTATTCAATATATTATTATTTGGATGGATATAATAATGATGTGTAACTCATTTAAATAATAAATATAACATTTTAATGATTCTTTATATATTATATACCATCCATTTATATATTATTTTAACATCAAAAGAATGATATTGTCGCTCGTGCGTACGTACGGACTACCGTCTCCACGAACGCGATGAGATTCATTCTCCATCGTATCCATTAAAGTATAATTATCATTTGATGATTGAAAAATGATGTTTAAGGA
The DNA here is from genome assembly GCA_963277665.1 of Viscum album. NCBI lineage: Eukaryota > Viridiplantae > Streptophyta > Magnoliopsida > Santalales > Viscaceae > Viscum > Viscum album. Next base: position 5,693,536 of record CAUJRU010000001.1, read on the forward strand.
CTTGATATCATTCTGGACATGAATAATATACATCCTCCATTACAGACATGTCTTACGTAACAAAACATATAAAAGAAAATGAGTAAGTTAACACCCGAAACGACGATAATTCTAAGATATTATTAACAAATCAATGTTAAAAGATCATATATGATATCATATTAATATATATGATTCTTGTATAATTTAATAACATTTATTTCACCATTATACAGGAGGTTAACCTACCCCAACCAAGGAAAAGTACAAGGTAAGGGTTATTTCACAATCTCTTCAATATCCGAGGTTGTTTATACGTAATAATCTACTGGGATCTCTTTATCATCCACATCCATGTTTCATAAAAATGTTTTTCAAAACATTTTTACTATTTACAAGAATATGGGTTAAAGTCATTTATACCCTTGTTTTTATTTTTATAAAAGGTTCATAAAAGGAATCTTTCCGTCGTTTTCCGAACAAGGTGCTTTTTAACCTTTTCGACAAAATTAAGGTAAGAATATTTTTTTAACTTGTACGGCGGGTGCGGCTATTTTTAACCGTTATAAAATCGTCGAAGCTTCCCATACAAGCTTATAAGAATATTTTCAAAGAAAATGTTTTATTTTATAAATATATGACTCTTAAATGATTTTAAAATAGAAAGAGATATTTCTCTAAAAAGAATTTTTATTTCATCTATGTCAACATCCTTTGATGGATTTTACGTTGATTTATTATGATACAAAACTTCTATATTGTATTGATGTTTTTGTGATATGTTTGACTGTTGATGTGCTATTTTTATACCATTCATGATTTATGGTGAATGTATTGACATTTCGTATGCTAGTTTTAATACGAATGTTTATGTTATGTTTAAACCTTTTCATATGGGAATGCATTGGACTTAATATGTGATGAGTGCAGCCCGCTATAGCTTCTCGATGCATCGGTAGGTCTCATGAGACAAACTAGTGTCTTGGCACAAGGCCTTGGCAAAATCTTATTTGTAGTCTTGGCACGAGGCCTAGGCTATGTGGTTATGATAGTCTGGCATTATGCATTCCATCATTTTGAAAGTGGTTATTGATATTGCATGTGATTATTCGATTAGAAGAATATCCATGTGAATAAGTAAATGGAATTATTTCATTTTATTTTTTCCATACTATGTTGAAGTTCAAGTTTAAAAGGATTTTGTTTTAGTTATATATTGCCTTAAATGTTTATTCTTATTTGTGAAAGTTTCCGCTATATTGTTATCCTTACTGGCCATTTGAGCTCACCCCTTTTCAATGTTTTATTTTTCCCAGGATGTGAAGAAGTAAGTTATGAATGACCTGCAGGGATAGTATCTTGGCATATGAGTGTGGAATATGGAGACTATGTTGTTGTAGTAGTTTTTCACATTATGATGTAATTTAAAACTTTATGAATATATCTAGTGTTTCCAAGGATACTAAACCAATCGGTCTTTCGAGATTTGATATTTCTTGTGATCATGCCAATGTTATGTAATAATGCACCGACTCTAGGTAACGGGGGTCGGGGCATTACAGTTGGTATCAGAAGAAGTTTAGTACAAACCTTGGAAGCTGGATTTAGATAAACTCTGATTAGAGCACGTAGACCTAAGATGAACTTTGAGGATTAGTATCCTAATATAAACTTTGAGGATTAGTATAGACGAACTTCCTAGAATTTTGGTATTGTAGAGATTTTTTGAGTTTTCCGAGCAATACATCCATGTCTGGATACGAGCAGGTAGAGGCGGCTCTGGCACAGATGTACCTAGGGGTAAAACCCGAAATCACCGCTTTGATCTAGACTCGAACGGGAACTGGTGCACGACAACGGGCCTTGCTGCACTCTTGGATACGACACTCCCGGGGGGTATGCTTAGGATAACTCTCATTTTCTTTACAAATCATTATTAAGGGTTTATGAGTATATACTTCCTCAAAGAAAACATTTTTATGATTATGGATTATATCCATAAATAGTTCAATTTATGTTAAGTGTTTTATAAGTATGGGATTATGTATTTTGATTCATAAACTGATCTAGTTTATGCCATTGTTTAGAAATGGCGCCTAGTGGAAGAAATGGAAACTGTATCAATGCACGCACTCCATGTAGGGATTTCCCTCCTGCTCAAGATAATTATAGTGGAGCTGGTGATGCAACTGGTGCCGATCAGCTAATCACCATACTGGGACAACTTACTCAGGTTATTAATAATAACCTTACCCGTATGGAGCACCCTGATCCACAACGTTGAGGATCCATGATAGATCGATTCATGAGGCAACAACCACCAATGTTCAATGGGAGTACAAATCCCTTAGTAGCTGAGCAATGGATAAATTCCCTAGATAAAATATTTCTGCCATTGGGGAGTAGTGAAAGGGAATAAGTTATCATGGAAGTTTACCGCCTCACTGGAGATGATGATCAATGGTGGTCATTGATTCAAAACATGAAGGAAGATGCTGAAGTATCAAATATGGAATGGAGGGAGTTCAAAGATCTTTTTTTACAAAAATACTTTCCTCACCACCATCGAGCAGATATGGAAAGGCAATTTCGGAGTCTGAGATAGAAGGAGGATGAGAATGTCGCAAAGTACGAGGCTAACTTTACAAGGTTAGAAAGGTATGCTGGAGATTATATACATAACCCAAGAAGTAAGATTGATCATTTATTTGATGGGTTAAAACCATTTCTCCGTCGAGCATTAGTCTCACAATCCTTCTCGCCGTACGAAGACATTGTCTCCGGTGCTATCAAGACCGAAAAGGAATTCTCTAAGTCTTATGACTTTAAAGAAAAACAAGAGAAGAAGAGACCTACTGATCAATCAGGGAATGGAAATAAGGGGAATAATGGAATGGTTGAATATCCATCCTGTGGTAAATGTGGGAAGAAACACCCATGTACTTGTTTGAAGGGAATGGGAGTCTGTTACAAGTGTGGTGAAAAAGGCCACCAAGATCGTGATTGCAAGGGGAAGAAGGAAGCTACCAATGTTCAGTGCTACAATTTTAGGGAGATGGGACATTATGCAAATGAATGTCCTAAGCGTCAGGAGAACTTACCCTAGAAAAGGACAAGGGATCTAGGCCAAGCTTATTCTATCACTACTGCGGATGTAGAAGCTCCGAAAGACGTGGTGGCAGGTAATTTAATGGTTTCCTCAAGTTTAGAAAATGCGTTATTTGATTCTGGATCATCGCATTGTTTCATATCTTCCCAGTTTGCTATGAAAATTAGATATTTCCAATTTGATTTAACAAGGGAGTTGTCAGTTAAAACTTCTAAGGGAAGTATAATTGCAACAAAGTTTTGTGAATCAGTCCCCATTAGAGAACATAAATGTTCTTTGTCTGATGATCTCATTGACATACCTATGATTGAGTTTGATATAATCCTCAGTATGGACTGGCTTTCGGAATATGATGCGAAGATTTATTGTAAGAATAAAGAGGTTACGATTCGTGATGATAATGATAATGAACACTTTATCTTTAGAGCAGAATCATCACCACCTAATTCTAATTTAGATCCACCCCCAGTAGCTCAACTAAATTCAGTTATTGGGGAGGAAGAGAATGAAATAACTGTCGGTGAGGAAAGGAATATTCAAATAGAGGATGTACCTGTTGCGAAAGAATTTGTAGATGTATTTCCGGAATATTTACATGGACATCCTCCAGAACGAGAAGTTGAGTTTTCCATTGATTTAATTCCTGGATCAAGGCCTATATCAAAGACCCCTTATAGAATGGCCACTGTAGAATTAGTTGAACTAAAGAAACAACTAGAGGAATTGAGTAATAAGGGATTTATTCGCCCTATTGTTTCTCCATGGGGAGCCCCTGTTCTTTTTGCTAAAAAGAAAGATGGATCTATGGGGTTATGTATCGACTACAGGGAGATCAACGCTATAACAATAAAGAACAAGTATCCCCTACCACACATTGATGATTTATTTGACCAACTGCATGGAGCTCAATACTTTTCAAAGATTGAACTTCGATCTGGATACCATCAGTTGTGTGTGAAGAAGGAAGACATTCCGAAGACAGCATTTCGAACCAGGTACGGGCATTACGAGTTTACTGTAATGCCTTTTGGATTGACTAATGCACCCTCTATATTCATGGATCTTATGAATAGAGTTTTCAAAGAGTATCTTAATGAATTTGTGGTGGTATTTATTGATGATATCTTAGTATACTCCAAATGCTACGAAGATCATAAAAATCACTTGCACATTATCCTGAAGACTCTGAGAAGACATGAATTTTATGGGTAGTTTAGTAAGTGTGAATTATGGCATTATGATATTTCTTCTCTTGGACATATTGTCTCTAAAGATGGAATCTCTATTGATCCTTCTAAGACCAAGGCGATCCAAGAATGGCCAGCACCTACGAGTATAACTGAGGTACGTAGTTTTATTGGTTTGGTAGGTTATTATCGACATTTCGTCCAGAATATTGCCCAATTGGCTAACGCATTAACGAATCTCACACGTAAAGGGGTTAAATTTGTTTGGAAAAAAGAGTGTGAAGAATGTTTTGCAGAACTGAAGAGAAGATTAGTCAATTATCCTATATTGACACTACCATCGGGGTATGATGGGTTCATTATTTATAGTGATTCATTGAAGAAAGGACTTGGTTGTGTCCTAATGCAGAATGATAGAGTTATTGCCTATGCATCACGACAGTTGAAATTTCATGAACAAAACTATCCTACTCATGATATCGAGTTAGCAGCTGTGATCTTTACTTTGAAGATATGGAGGCACTACCTCTATGGTGAAAAATGTGAGATTTATACTGATCACAAGATTTTGAAGTATATTTTCTCACAAAAGGTACTCAACATGAGGCAAAGGAAATGGCTTGAATTACTCAAGGATTATGATTGTACGATATACTACCACCCGGGGAAAGCAAACAAGGTGGCAGATGCTTTGAAAAGAAAAGACCATGGAGTTTTGAACGAGATGAGAATTCAAAGGGATCCAATGTTAATGGATCTAATGAAGATGGACTTGGGAATAACCAGGGAAGGTGAAACATCAATGATTTTTCAAATGGTTGCCAAACCATCTTTACTAGAACGGATTAAGAGTTCTCAGACCGATGATGAAGAATTACAAAAGAATATTAAAGCTGTGAATGATGGGAGACTGAGAGACATTGTGTATGAAGATGGAATTTTGAAATTTGGGAAGAGACTTTGTGTTCCCGATATACCTGATCTAAAAAGGGAATTGCTGGATGATGCTCATAGTTCCAATTTTTCTATACACCCTAGGAGCACCAAAATGTATAGAGATTTGAAGGAACATTTTTGGTGGGACAACATGAAGAGGGAGATTGCTGATTTTGTGTCAATATGTATGGTTTTTCAACAAGTGAAAGCTGGAAGGCAACAGCCTGGAGGAGTCATGCAACCTCTTCCCATACCAGAGTGGAAATGGGACAATATTATGATGGACTTTGTCATGGGGCTACAAAATACTCCTAGAAGGAACGATGAAATATGGGTTATTGTTGATTGTATTACCAAGTCAGCACATTTTCTTGCTATAAGAGAACATCTACCCCTGTAACGTCTAGCAATACTATATATTAATGAAGTTCTGAGACTTCATGGAGTACCCCTATCGATTGTTTCTGATCGTGATCCCCATTTTACTTCAAGATTCTGGAAATGTCATTAGAAATCCCTGGACACTGAACTTCATTTGAGCACTGCTTACCACCCTCAGACAGACGGACAATCAGAACGGACTATTCAAACCATAGAAGACATGTTGAGATCGTTCTCACTTGACTTTCAGGGTATGTGGGATCAATATTTACCTCAGGTAGAATTTTCCTGTAACAATAGCTTCCATTCGAGTATTCAGATGGCACAATATAAAGCATTATATGGAAAGAGATGTCGCACACCAACCTGTTGGGATGACGTTGGTGAAAGAAAACTTGTAGGCCCAGAACTGGTGGAGGAAACGGTGGAAAAGGTGAAGGTAATCCTAAATCACATCAAAGCAGCTCAAAGTAGGTAGAAGAGCTATGCCGATAATCGAAGGAAGGATTTGAAATTTCATGTCGGCGATCATGTTTTCCTGAAGGTATCTCCATGGAAGGGAGTCATAAGTTTTGGTAAGAAAGGTAAATTGAGTCCCCGGTACATCGGACCTTTCGAAATTCTAGAACGAATTGGGGCTGTAGCTTACCGATTGAAAATGCCGCCAAGTCTCTCCAAAGTTCACGATGTGTTCCACGTATCTCTGTTGAGGAAATACATGCCTGACCCAACGCATGTAATCACCTATGAGGAATTAGAACAAGAACCTGATCTGTCCTATTGTGAAGAGCCCGTCAGGATTCTTGATACGAGAGAACAAGTACTCAGAAACCGGACGACGCGTCTGGTAAAAGTTTTGTGGAGAAACCATAAGATGGAATAGGCAACGTGGGAACCCGAGGAACTTATGATGAAGAACCACCCTAGTCTTTTCATGTGATAACTATTCTAGAAATTTCGAGGTCAAAATTATTTGAAGGAGGGGAGAATGTAACACCCCAAGCTTCTACGGTACGCTTCTCTTTGAATAATTCGATAGCGATTGTTGTACGGAACATCGAGTTCTAACACACCACAACCAATCAAACTAGCCATTATGAATAGTAATACCTACCTTTTGAAATTATATATATTTTATATTTCAAAATGGACTTCATTTTTGGATTCAGAATATCGAAATTATCCTAAGTTGAATTTTTGGTATTTTTCTGAGAACTTCCAATTTTTATGAACAGTGAAAAATACTTAAAAACAACTTTTTTAATCAAAATAATTTATAGTGATAAATAATATTATTGAGTGTATTTAAAGTATAATTTGAATATATTTTTACCATTTTATCCAATGGTGATCATTAGAATTAATTTTACTTTGAAATTAGACCTAAACAATTATCAATCTTTTGATATATATTGTTTCTCAAAAACATGCTATTTGTTGTGACCGTGGGAATTAATTAAAAAATTAATTAATTCAAATTATATGTTTGGATTTCTAAAATAGACATCATTTTTCAATTCAGAATATCAATTATATCTTAGGGTGAAATTTTGGCATTGTTCTGAAAAACATCAATTTTTGATGAATAGTGAAACTACTAAGCGGTAGTTAAAAAACTGAATTTTTCATAAAACTTAATTTTACAGCTTTTGTTACTGAAATTTCGAAAATCCTAGAGACACGGTTAATATCAAGATGTAAAATGTGTTTCAATGAGATGAAAATATTTTTTGGTGAATAGTAACTTTTTACTTTTATTTTCCACGGTTAAAAGTAAATAGAGTAATTAAGGGTAAAAATGATATTAATATTACCCTAACACATGTCCTAATTCTATTGGACAAGTGTATCTCGACCAAAACATCCTTAGGAATAAAATATTATCATTTAGGTCCACTTGGATTAGATTAGGATATTAATTATTATTTAATTCAAATAAGAGTTAAAAGAATTAAAATCAAAGTTTATTTACTAAAACATTTTTAAAATAGGGTTATACATAAGATAAATTCGATTGTAAAAATTCATTAGAAATCTAACAAGATTTCATACATAAGGATATTTTATTTATAATTTTTAGACTTTATATAATTTAATTTACTTATGACACAATGATGATGCAGTAATTACCATAATAGTGAAAAATTAAAATAAATGATATTATAAATACACAAATAAATATAATTTGAGACTTTTTAGGAATTAAACTAATTTTCTAGGTTAATATTACATGTTAGTATTTATTCAATTAACTTTTTTTGAAGTAATAATTCTGTTATGATTTTTAAAAAAATCAATTATTGAATAGTGTCAAAATTGACATAAAAGAGTTTTTAAAACAAATATTATATTATTAATTGATATTAAATTCTTAAAAATCTAAAATTCGGCCAAGATACTTATATCATGATCTTTTAATCATTAATTGACCACTTTGGGGTCTCTTGGATGTATATGGTATTTTTATTAACCATATAATATAAAACTACAAAGAGACATTGTAAAAGTGAAACTAATTAACTTAGAGTTAATACTTGAAGATAAGGTTAATATAATGACCCAAACCTGTCTAAATTATATTGGATGAGTGTTTTTAGAACTATCCCCACCTTAAAATTTAAATAATCTTATTTGGAGTCATTATAAACCGAATATGATTTTATTATAAATTAATATTTCTAGCTTTTCTGAAGGTGCCCCTCACCCCTCTTATAAAAGGGCACTCCTCCTTCTCATTTCGTCACACCTTCAAAGCCTTTTGGTTCGGCCAAACTCTGCCCAAATACTATCCCAACTTCCCTCACTACAACCTAGAGGCCTTATTTATATCAGAAATCCAACTTAATGAGCCCTTTTAATCAAATCTAATGGAAGAACCCGAAGAAGAGGTAATGATTTCACCACCCCTTTTTAAGTTCCTTTCTTCTTCCATTTATTCTTAATTTGTTATTACCATTCTAAAATAATAACTCCAGTATCTTATATATTCTGTGATGTTATTATAAATATGGTACAACTATATTCAGTATTCTATCCACCCTTTTAATAACATGTCACCATACGTGCGTACGTACGGCTTACCGTCTCCACGTCGTGGTGTAATTGTTATTCAATATATTATTATTTGGATGGGTATAATAATGATGTGTAACTCATGTATATAATAAATATAACATGTTAATTATTATGTGTATATTATATACCATCCATTTATATATTATTTTAATATCAAAAGAATGATATTGTCGCTCGTGCGTACGTATGGACTACCGTCTCCACGAACGTGATGAGATTCATTCTCCATCGTATCCATTAAAGTATAATTCGCATTTTATGATTTAAAAATGATGTTTAAGGACTTGATATCATTCTGGATATGAATAATATACAACCTATCCATTACAAACATGGCATACGTAACAAAACATATAAAAGAAAATGAGTAAGTTAACACCTGAAACGACGATAATTCTAAGATATTATTAACAAATAAATGTTAAAAGATCATATATGATATCATATTAATATATATGATTCTTGTATAATTTAATAACAATTATTTCACCATTATATAGGAGGTTAACCTACCCCAACCATGGAAAAGTACAAGGTAATGGTTATTTCGCAATCTCTTCATTATTCGAGGTTGTTTATACGTAATAATCTACTGGGATCTCTTTATCATCCACATCCATGTTTCTTAAAAATTTATTTCAAAACATTTTTACTATTTACAAGAATAAGGGTTAAAGTCATTTATACCCTTGTTTGACTTTTTATAAGAGGTTTATAAAGGATTCTTTCCGTCGTTTTCCAAACAAGGTGCTTTTTAACCTTTTCAACAAAATTAAGGTAAGAATATTTTTTTAACTTATACGGCGGGTGCGGCTATTTTCTGCCGTTATAAAATCATCGAAGCTTCCCTTACAAGCTTATGAGAACATTTTCAAAGAAAATGTTTTATTTTATAAATATATGACTCTTTAATGATTTCAAAATAGAAAGAGATATTTCTCTAAAAAGAATTTTGATTTCATCTATGTCAACATCCTTTGATGGATTTTATGTTGATTTATTATGATACAAAACCACTATATTGTATTGAATTTTTTTTGATATGTTTGACTGTGGATGTGCTATTTTTATACCTTTCGTGGTTTTTGGTGAAACTATTGACATTTCGTATGCTAGTTTTAATACGAATGTTTATGTTATGATTAAACATTTTCATATGGGAATGCATTGGACTTAATATGTGATTGGTGGAGCCCGCTATAGCTCCTCGATGCATCGGTAGGTCTCATGAGACAAACTAGTGTCTTGGCATAAGGCCTTGGAAAAATCTTATTTGTAGTCTTGGCACGAGGCCTTGGCTATGTGGTTATGATAGTCTGGCATTATGCATTCCATCATTATGAAAGTGGTTTTTGATATTGCATGTGATTATTCGATTAGTAGAATTTCCATGTGAATAAGTAAATGGAATTATTTCATTTTATATTTTCCATACTATATTGAAGTTCAAGTTTAAAAGGCTTTTGTTTTAGTTATACATTTCCTTAAATGTTTATTCTTATTTTTGAAAGTTTCTGAAATATTGTTATACTTATTGGGCCTTTGAGCTCACCCCTTTTCTATGTTTTATTTTTTCCAGGATGTGAAGAAGTATGTTATGAATGACCTCCAGGGATAGTATCTGGGGATATGAGTGTGGAATATGGAGACTATGTTTTTGTAGTAGTTTTTCACTTTATGATGTAATATAAAACTTTATGAATATATCTAGTGTTTCCAAGGCTACTAAACCAATCGGTCTTTCGAGATTTGAACTTTATTGTGATCATGACAATGTTATATAATAATGCACCAACTCTAGGTAACTGGGGTCGGGGCGTTACATGTGTATATTGATCATAATCTTCATTGAAGTCAATCATTCTCCCACTAGACATTTTTATGATGATCCATCGCGACCGGTCCTCGGGGCCCGTGCCGTGACTACCTCAACCCCGCCTTCCATAGGCCAGGGGATGGCGAATAGCACCAAAGGCGTAAATCCTGATAACGGGGAAGGCATTTCCTATATAAAAGTAAACAAAACATCACAGAGTACAAGAGGAAGTAATACACTATGTACAAAAGAAAGTGTTGAAAAGTAAGTGGGCCAGAATACTAACCCAATTGAATGTACAGCTACAACTGAACGAAAGTACAACAGAGAAGACAAACAGCTGGAAGAATAGAAGTAGCCCCTGGGTCATCCTCCTCAGATCCTACCTGAAGGGTAGGTACAGATAGTGCATCTCTTGGATCATCCACCATGGATCCTACCTGAAGGGTAGGTACAGATAGCCTCTACAAAGCTCTCTCCCGTCATCCTCCTCCAATGTCGTCTCGTCGTGAAGTCCACCTCCGGATACTGACTCGTCGTGAGGTCCACCTCCGGGTACCGTCCAGTCCTCGAACAGTCGGCCTCTGTCAGCGATGCCCGTCGTCTGTAACAAACACAACGAGGTCCGGGCATAGCCCATGCATGGGTGAGTATACGATACTCAGTAGGGATCCCAAAACCCTCAAGGTCTCACTAAATCCAACAAGGATAACCACAAATAAGGATCTCAACATATAACTCTTACTTTGGTATAAGCCCATACTTATAACAAAGTTATCAAGTAAACCATCTCAATCATGAGGAAACACAAAGGTTATTATATCAACGGACAACCACTACCTAGGTATATGCCCATACATATACCTAAGTTATCATGTGACCCATCTCAATCATGAGGTAAACACAAAGGTCATAGACTCAACTCAAAACAGGATTTTCATTATCGAAACCGTATTTGCTGAACAGCCCCATACCTGGAGAGTACAGTGATCATGTCACGACTCTGAGGTACTGCTCACTAACCTAAGACTGCTGAGGTACTCCTCATGTCGAGTACCGTTGGACAGCCACCCAAACATAGTTGTGTTTCCCACCGGGGTCTGCCACCCAAACACAGTAGTGCATCCCCCCTAATAGCCTGTAGAGGTACTCTACGGTCGAGTATCGTGGGGATGCACCCAAACACAGTAGTGCTCCGTCCTCTATGGGTATTCAACAAATCAAAGTAGTGCTCCATCCACTGGGCTAGTCGACTCACTCCAAGTCGAGTTGGTCAAGCAGTAGTCAGGTCTCAGCCGGCTACACTGTCTCCGTACTCCATACGCTCTTCTTCGGGAGGGTATGATCCATGAGATACTGTTTGACACTCCATGTAAGACAAAGTCCCATGAAAATGTATCTCCAAGGACCACCTCATCCTAGTGGTATCAACACAACAGACGGCGCGTCAATCGGGCGCTCGTTCTATGAGTTATTAGCCTTTTCATCCAAGGGGCCCTGTTGGTTTCATGTGCGAACCAACCAGGAAATATCTCAACTTTACCCCGAACTCTAATAGGGTATACTCGTAGGGATCGTTTCTCTATGTGATCACCAACGCCGCTGACGATTCGTCAAATGGACGTTCGGTCAGAAAGTTATCAGCTTTTCCGTTCTAGGGGCCCGGTTGGATTTCGGGTTCAATCCAACTCAGCCACTATTCAACTGTGTCCAAACCTCAGGAGAAGTATCCCAAAAGTTCTGACTCATCAAGAGGAAACCAACAAAGTCGACGGCACGTCAATCGGACATCTGGAGCTCAAGATATAAGCGTTTCCACTCCGAGGGCCCAGTTGGTTTCTGTTCGAACCAACCCGAATGTACACAAAGTTCCTCGAAACCCTGAGTGTAATATACCAAAACGACCATCTCGATTAAAGAATCACATCGCAACCGGTGGTGCGTCGATCGGAGGTCCATAGCCCAAGTTATGGGAAAATGACTGAAAATAGTCCGAAAATAGGGTGTTTGGGCCCGGTCCGACCCGGCCCGAGACCCCCTGGGTCTGCCCGAACCGGGAAGACCCGACCCGGGTCCGGGTCCGGCCCACTTGGGTGCGGTCTGGCCCGGCCGGGCCCGGCCCAGCGGCCGGTTGGCCTGCCACGCTGGCGCGGCCTGCTCGGCTGTCCGGGCTGAGCGGATCATGGGGGTGCGGTTGCCCCCTTTGATTGAAGCTGAGGCCCCCACGTGGGGGCCGCATCCTTTGACAGCCATGGGTTACGACCCCTCGGTCTCCCCCATGGTCCCGTGCGGCCGCAGGACCGCTGCCTACTAACGCGGATTCAGCCACGGCGGGCCCTCCTGGCGGTGCGCCGGGTGCCGCCGCCTCCTCGCAGCCGGCCGGTGCCGGCCGCCGCCTCCAGCCCCCGGTGTCGCTGTGCCGGCGTGGTGCGCCGGCAAGATCTTCCACGGACTACCGGAGTTGCCCTGATGGTCCCTTTTCAATTCTTTCTGCGTTGGTGGTCCTCCCAGGAGCCTTAGATTACTGCGAAGGTTTCCAAATGCCTTTGCAGCCTACATCATCATTGTCCGTCGATCCGCACTTCGACAAAAAACTACGGAGGGTCCGGGATTTGTTCTTTAGCCCGTTCCCTCCGCGTTAGAGGTTTTAAAAATTAATATCAAACTCAACCAATCCCGAATATTCACCCCGCAACCAACATGCATGAACGATTGATCCGCGACTCAACTGGCTAGAGGATGATCCGCGCTCGTCGTCCTTTTCATAGAAGATAAAGAGAAAAATAAAATATAATTCCCCTACCTCAAAATTGACATCACACGTCGTCGAGTCGCGGAAGACGAACGTCGCGGTAGTCGGGTGTCGCAGAAGAATGGTATCATTTCCGTCGATGTCGGAGGAAGAAGAAGAACGTTGTTGTTGGAGTCGGTCTCCATGGTCGGCGTCTCCTTATTTGTCACAGAATAGCAAGTAAAAAGGATTGGATAAAGTGTAGTGCGTTCTTTGCCGAGTCGGAAGGCTGTTCTTTATTGGAGATTCGGCGTTCATCATTTGAAGATGAAGTTCTTCAAAAGAGGAACGATCTCTCTCCCAAATTCTCTCACACAACAAAACTCACAAAATATAATAAGGCCTCCCCTTATTTTATTTTTTTCCATGCATTCAAACATTTGAAATTCAAACACTTGTTTAAATTAATTGAAGAGGTTTAATCAATTGATTTAATATGTGTGTTGGCAAAATTAAAGAGGAAAGAGGGGAGAGTTACACAATTAATTACAAGGGGTTTAAGGATTGTGAAAGGTTGTCACATCATTTAATACAAGGGTGGTTTTATGGGGACGATTTAAGGGGGTTAAGAAATTTGAAGGGGTGGGGTTCGTGTGGGCCCCACATCACCTTTATTCACACTTGGTTAGTTCCCCAACATCCGCACATGATTAGAAGTAAAATTTGTTCCACAAATTTTATTTACTTCACAATTTAACCTCAAAATTAAAACAACTCCTTCAGAGAAAACACACCATCAGAAAAGGTACTCCTATGAAATTACCGACACTACGGTTCCATCGATGCCCTTGGATTTCGATTCCAAGCACCGGTTCAAAATTTAGAAAAACTCGCTTGGTCATTCACTGAACGTACCCGATCTAAACAGCGGAAATTTATTCCGGGCACAACAGGCCTCGGAATTAGGCGACGTCAGAAGCTGCGTACTCGTAAAATTCCAAAGAAATTATGAAAAGGATATCCTTGAAATTTCCGGGTCTTTACATTACTCCCACCTCAGGGATTTACGTCTCCATAAATTTTTAACACAAACTAGGGAAACAAAAGTGGTACTGAGCACGCATTTGAGCCTTCCGCTCCCATGTGCTCACCTGGTGGTTCCCATGATGCCAGTGAAAACGGACCTGAGGAATCGTCCGTCCATGTAGGACCTGCTCCTATCGATCCTAGATCTCCACTGGAACCTCTGTGAATGTCACCCTGCCCTAGACGTCCTACTCCCTACGGTGGACGATGTGTAAAGGGTCATAAACGTATCTCCTTAGCTGAGATACGAGGATGACATCGTGCACCTGGTGCAATTGAGGTGGAATGTTCAAGCGGTAAACCACCTCGCCTAGCCTGCTGAAGACTAACAAAGTTCCGTTGAACCTCGGATATAACTTGACGCCTCTGCCACATCTCCGTAAACCTCGTCGAGATGAGACCCATTTAAGGACATGGTCTTCATACTCAAACTCTTGAGGATTCTTGTCAGCTCTGTGCAGTCTCATCTGCCCTGATCTATAGGTGATCACTACCCACCCCTACATCAGGACACACCCGAGTCTGGTCCCTAATGCATCGCAGTGATCTATGTAACCAATGCCCATAGGTTGGGCGCACTGGTCAGCCCAGCTCCTAGAAGCTCTACTGGAAGTGGTGCTGCAACTCTAGAGAATTTCGGCACAATGGTTTGTTTGGCCATATCTTGAGTGATCTAATTCACTCTCTTATGTATGATTATATCCTGTGCTATCTGGGATTTCCTTTTCACCAACCATGGAAACCCCCAACCCAATGTTATAGATAAACCACAACCTCTTTTACTAATACGGTCAATCTGAGCATGAACTACGAATCCAATCCATACTGAGACCAATGTCGTAAGGGCTCGACGCTACCACCGAGAGATTCCAACTGAAACTCTCACCTCGAGGGTCAGATCACACTGTCGGCGTAAGTGTGAATTATCGAGTCTCCTCCCAAAGATATCTCCATACGCGAGGGTCCAGTCTACGGCTTACCGGAAACTCTAGTTCTGGGACAAGATTCATGGAAGGAATGATATGTATCAAAGTCTACGATTACGACAGCTAGTAATGGACACAGAATGTCCCATGAATCATTCTTTATGCTATTGGGTCACACTTCATGACCACATGCAGCTACTCTCTTCCCCTGCCCTCCACCTCCCTGAGCCTGGTAGGGACTACAAAGGTGGGTGATTATAACATGACGAAAAGTACACCACCCCATGCTGCTCTCTTAGCTCTACTTGCACGTTTGCTGCTCTGCAGATTTATTTTTCCTTACCATTTCTTCTTCTTGAAACATTTTGCACGCCCAAGTCTCGGAGACTGGCGCCAGTTTCCATATTTCCCACTACTAACCTTCACTGACTGAATCCATTCAGGAAAAGAATTCTCAACCACAATGGTTCTTTCTAGCACCCTATCATAATGAGGAATGCATAGAGGAAATAGGGCTTACTCGGATATCCTTTAAACACACCTCTCCCGGAGGACTGAGATCTAAATCACTGACCATATCGTAGTCATCAAGTACCAATAATGATCGGTACGCCTCGATGAATACTCAACTACTGATATTTTATCCTGCCGAAGCTATAAAAGCTCTAGAAAACACTCAGCCACTTCCTCAAGCCAGTCCTCAGCCGCATGTGAGTCGGGCTCTCCTCGGAACTTGAGGGTATCTTATGTTGGAACACGTTTAAGGAAGTATGTCTACAAGTGTCACATACCGGTATCGCCGGTTGTAACTTCTGACCAATAGGTAGTGATGTATAGCTGACACACTACCCGAAGGCACTATCTCAGGCATCGGTCCACGTACCGAAGCCTCATCACTATGTGGACCATCCTCATGGTCATTAACTGGAAAATACTAGTATCCAAGTCCACCATCTACACTACTGATGTCTCAGCTAGGCGGAAAACTCTAGTAATCACCTCCAGCCAGTCCTCTGCTGTCTGGTAATCTGCCTCACCTCGTAACCTCGGAGGCCTGTAATGTTGAAACTCATAAATCGTTCTCTGTCGGGGTGCACTTTTTTCTAGTATGGAAAGTGGCATCTGCTGGCCAACAGGTGGTGGTGTTGCCGGTACACAACCCGAGGGTTCCAGAATAGTAAAAAGGGCCTTGCACCAGAGCCTCGTCGCTCAGTGGGCCGTCATCGAGTACTCTCTCGGAACGCCAACTGACTGTCTGCGTGGAGACATCCTGAACAGATGTGACACGGGAAAATTATTTGTACCTGGTGATATGACCTGGTTTGAGCTGACTTTAAAACTCTTGGAAACACACACGCAATCAGTGTTTTTAGTGCACAAAGTTGGAAACCAGTAGTCAGGGTCCTGGTGTACAGATACGTCGGCCACCGCACCGACACTGGACTCTCAAAACTGAAGACCACACTTGGTACTCATAAAAATATTTCATCAAAGAAATAAAAAAATATCAGAGTCCTAAGTTCTATGGTAGAACCGACTCCTCTGATACCAATTTTTCATGACCCATCCTCGGGGCCCATGCCGTGACTACCCCAAGCCCGCCTTCCATAGGCCAGGGGATGGGGACTAGTACCAAAGACGTAAATCCCGATAACTGGGAAGTAATTTCCTTTATAAGTGTAAACAAAACATCACAGAGTACAAGAGGAAATAATACACTAAGTACAAAAGAAAGTGTTGAAAAGTAAGTGGGCCAGAATACAAACCCAACTGATAGAACAGCTACAACTAAACGAATGTACAACAGAAAAGACAAACAACTAGAAGAATAGAAGCAGCTCTGGGGTCTTCCTTCTCGAATCCTACCTGAAGGGTATGTACAGATAGCGCAGCTCCTGGATCGTCCACCACAGATCCTACCTAAAGGGTAGTTACAGATAGCCTCGACAACACTCTCGCTCGTCAACCTCCTCCGAGTGTCATCTCATCGTGAAGTCCACCTCTGGATACTGACTCATCGTGAGGTCCACCTCCGGGTACAGTCCAGTCTTTGAACACTCAGCTTCTGTCAGCGTTGCCTGTCGTCTGCAACCAACACAACGAGATGCGAGCATAGCCCGTGCAGGGGTGAGTATACGACACTCAGTAGGGACCCCAATACCCTCAAGGTCTCACTAAATCCAACAAGGCTAACCACAAAGATGGATATCAACGGATAACCCTTACTTAGTTATAAGCCCATACTTATACCTAATTTATCAAGTAACCAATATCAATCATGTGGAAAAAAAAGGTTACGATATCAACGGATAACCACTACCTATGTATATTCCCATACATATACCTAAGATTCTAGTGACCCATCTCAATCATGTGGTAAACATAAAGGTCATAGACTCAACTCAAACCTGGATTTTCATTATCGAAACCATATCTGCTGAAACGCCTTGTCTCTAGAGAGTAAAGTGATCCTGTCACGAATCCGAGGTACTACTCACTAACCTAAGACTACATAGGTACTCCTCCTGTTGAGTACCGCGGGCCAGCCACCAAAATACAGTAGTGCTTCCTGCCAGGGTCTGCCACCCAAACAAAGTAGTGCATCCCCCTAATAGCCTGCAGAGGTATGCTCTGGTCGAGTACCGCGGGTCTGCACCCAAAAAAAGTAGTGCTCTGTCCGCCATGGGTCTGCACCCAAACAATGTAGTGCTCCGTCCAATGGGCTAGTCGACTCACTCCAAGTCGAGTCGGTCAAGAAGTCGTCATGTCTCAGCCAGATACACGGTCTCCGTACTCCGTACGCTCATCTTCGGGAGGGTCCGCTCCACGAGCTACTGGTCGATAATACAAGTATCATAAAGTCCCACGAAGAAATATCTCAATGGACCGCCTCGTCATAGGGGTCTCAACACTACAGACGACGCGTCAATCCGGCGCCCGGTCTGTGAGTTATTAGTCTTTTCATCCCAGGGGCCCGGTTGATTTCGTGTGCGAACCAACTTGGCCGTATCTCAGCTGTACCCCAAACTCTCATTGGGTATATTCATAGGGACCGTTTTCTCTACGTGATCACCACCGCCACTGACGATTCGTCACACGGACGTCTGGTCTGAAAGTTATCACCTTTTCTTTTCAAGGGACCCAGATGGATTTCAGGTTCAATCGAACCCGACCATTATTCAACTGGGTCCAAACCACAAGAGAAGTGTGCCAAAAGTTCCGTCTCATCAAGAGGTAACAAACAAAGTCAACACCACGTCAATCGGATGTCCGTAGCTCAAGATATAAGTGTTTCCGCTCCGAGGGCCCGGATGGTTTCGTGTTTGAACCAACCCAGCCATACCCAAAATTCTCCGAAACCCGGAGTGTAATATTCCAAAACGACCATCTTGATCCAAGGATCACATCGCAACTGACGATGCGTCAATCGAAGGTCCGTAAAACATGATATGGGAACATGACTGAAAATAGTCCGAAAATAGGGGGTTCGGGCCCGGCCTGACCCGGCCTGAGACCCCTTGGGGTGGACGGAACTGGGTCAACCCGACCCGAGTCCGGGTCCGGCCTAGTGGGGCGCGTCCTGGCCCGGCCCAGCTCGGCGGTCGGTTGGCCTGCCGTGCTGGCGCGGCCCGCGTGGTCTGCTCGGGTGTCCGGGCTGAGCGGAACTGGGGGGTGCAGTTGCCCCCATTGATTGAAGTTGAGGCCCCCACGTGGGGGCCACATCCTTTGACAGCCGGGGGTTACGACCCCCGGTCTCCCCCATGGCCCCACGCGGCCGCGGGACCGCCGCCTGCCGCCGCGGGTTCAGTCCCGGCGGACCCTCCTGGCGGCCCGTCGGGCGCCGCCACCTCCTAGCGGGCGGCCGGTGCCGGCCGCCGCATCCGGCCCCCGTCACCACTGTGCCGGTGTGGCGCACCGGCAGGATCTTCCGCGGACCACTGGAGTAGCTCCAGTGGTCCGTTTTCAATTCTTTCTGTTCCGGCGGTCCTCCTGGGAGACGTAGATTACTACGAAGGGTTCAAAACGCCCTTGCGGTCCGCCTCATCATCCCCCGTCGATCCGCACTTTGACAACAAACTATGGAGGGTACGAGATTTGTTTGTTAGCTCCTGCCCTCCGCGTTAGAGGTTTTAAAAATCAATACCAAACTCAAACAATCTAGAATATTTACCTCACAACCAACCCGAATGAACGAGTGATCCGCGGATCAACCAGGCAGAGGTTGATCCGCACTCGTCGTCCTTTTCTCAAAAGTTAAAGAGAAAAATAAAATATAATTATATCTATGTAAGGTTATCCATTGAGATCCTTCTTTGTGGTTATCCTTGTTGGATTTAATGAGACCTTGAGGGTCTTTTCGTCCCTACTGAGTATCGTATACTCACCCCTGCACGGGCTATGCCCGCACCTCGTTGTGTTGGTTGCAGACGACGGACAGCGTTGACAGAGGCCGAGTGTTCGAGGACTGGACGGTACCTAGAGGTGGACCTCCCAACGAGTCAGTATCTGGAGGTGGACTTCATGATGAGACGACACTCGGAGGAGGATGACGGGCAAGAGCATTGTAGAGGATATTTGTACTTACCATTCAGGCAGGGCTCGTGGGGGACAATCCAGGAGCTGCGCTATCTATACCTACCCTTCATGTAGGATCTGAGGAGGATGAATTAGGAGATACTTCTATTCTTCCAACTGTTTTTCTTTTCTATTGTACATTCGTTCAGTTTTAGCTGTACATCCAGTTGGGTTTGTATTCTGGCCCACTTACATTTCATCACTTTCTTTTGTTCATAGTGTATTACTTCCGCTTGTACTCTATGATGTTTTGTTTACTTTTATAATGGAAATGCCTTCACAGTTATCAGGATTTATGCCTTTGGTGCTAGTCGCTAGCCCCTGGCCTATGGAAGGCGGGCTTGGGGTACTCAAGGCACGGGCCTCGAGGATAGGTCATGACATGATCTCCCACCCAAAAATGTTATATTGCCTAGTGAGAGTCACTTTATTTTTTGAGAATGTTTACAGGTTTTATACATTGGTTTCCTTAGGATACCCTATAATTATACAAATTTTTCCATGGTTGATAGTATGTTTCTTAATAATACTTTAACAAATTTCTATCAACACCATACATATGAATGCTTAAAAAGGTTTCTTTCTACACCATAACTCAAATGTAATTTCATTTAGTACCATAGTTGGTAATCAATTAAATTTACATACTGTAGTTTTTAATTCATACCCCTAAAAGGATGGTGGGGGATCTTTAGGACTCATCATTGACTTTATCATGTCTATCAAGGTACAATTCCTCCAATAACTAACATCATTACACTATGTTTTTTTATAGTGGAGTGGGATGTGATAGAACCCCAAATTCCCAGATAAATCTTATGACCTCTTTGATATGATATTAACCACCTCAATATGATCGATCATTATTTATATTCGTTCCAATTGGATTCTCAACATTTTTCTTGAATTATTTGAATTTCATGAAGAAAATAGATTCATACATCATTTTGTACACATATTATTATATACTCAATTAATAAATATTGGTTATTTGGTAATAATATATTCCTCTAGCTTATACTTGTAATTTTCCACACACATCAGTGTATACCAATCCTAGAATCAATGTGTCCCATTCACCTTGTCCAACAAATGGTGGTTTGGTCGTTTTTTATTTATAAATAAAGCTGGCATTATTAAAATGGTTTTATATCATAATTTTCTAAATAGATATTTTGATAGATCATTTTCAAAATCATATTGTTTACATGACCAAGATAGTAATGCCATAGATGGGTTTTATATGAGTCATTTGGGCATGAATCGTTATCTACTTATAATACGTTATTTTCATAATTTATGTCACAAATACCATTACTTAAATGTTCACGAACAAAAAATATGTTTTATTTATAAAAGAATCAACATTTATTTCCAAAATTGAAGTTAAACCCATTTTTATATAGGAATGGTACACATATTATATTATTGGTAACAATTTCTAGATAATGATATTTTTTAAGATCAATAGAAATCTCATGTGCAATGAAATGTGGTAGTATCCAATAGATAAAGTAGCCATACACTCACTATTATCAACTCAAAAATCCCCCTATCCTCTCGAAAAACTTCAAAATATGCATTTTTATATAGATGTGATAACCAAAATATATTTCTATTAACCAATTTGTTGATATTGAAAGATTACATTCATTAACAGACTCACCTTTAGCTTCCCCATGATTTTGGGTGCAGTTCTTCTTTGAGTATCGTTTATTACTTTATAAAAGTCATATTTCCTCCTATTTTGTACATTACATATGGATCATCCCCTCCATTTAATGATGTTTCTCAAGAGAAATAGACATGATATGAGTCTTCAGACCCTTAACATTGTTCTTCCTTTCATTTTTACCATAAGGACTATGGGCTTGTCACACACAATGTCCTTATCCAATTGGAGAATAAATGTTATATGTTTTGAAATAATCATATCATTATTTATCATTTTATAATTAATAATAAAACTGGAGAATTTATTTTATAGTGGTGAATGTATGAGATCTGTGGGAATCTCATATAGGAATTTAATCTATAAGATGTCTAAGCACTTAATGTAGACCATAAACATGACTACATGAGGCCGAGATTGAACAAAATCTCCATGAATTGTTGAAATTATATAATTATAGATCAGGTACCTATCTTCTCCCACATTATTTTGATATAGATACCAAATTTTAAACCATATGTCATATGTATCCACAAACTCATAACAATTAAAAAGATCATTCCTCGTGGATGATAGCATGGAACATTGCACATATGAGGAATCATCCAAGTGTTTCAGATTGAGTTATAACTCATCATCACTAGCTTCATTAATAGGAGCATCCGGAATAGGATCATTCAGTAAACACAACTTCCTTTAATATAGTAAGATAAAATTTATGGGCCTTTCCACTCATAGAAATTTGTGCGGGTGATAAGGTTGTATTAATAATGTATGGATCACTGTGATATGATTGACTTTATTTTTATTTTCCTTTAAAAAAAATATTTGTAAATATTTAGAACTTCATTTGAAATTTTTTTATAAAAATAATTATATATTATTTTTATTAATATCTCACTATTTAATAAAAACCTAATACAACTATTGGATTTAGATTATCTTGTCACTTGAACATTCTAGGGGAAATGATCCATATTCCCATTCTCAATACCCCACCATTTTGGGTCAAGAATCCTTAATAATTTTAGTTAGGAATTCCAAATTCTAACTATATTAACTCACAGTTCTGTGGTCTTTCAGTGGACACCCAAATCATGAAATCCTTATCATGGATTTCCTAATCCCTTTTCCTCTCAATTATATCAAACCCTTGTTAGGAAGTTAATCTATTATGTGACATAATTTATGTCATAACAGGACTTAATGTTATAATTTCTTAATATTTGAGTGCACCACAACATTGGATGATAACACATATTGAATTATGTGTCATTTTTAACTGATGTGGTGGAAGAAAATACCGACTAAATATATATAATTGAGGAATTTTATATTAATGGGTAAATTTTCATTTATTATCTTAATTATATTATTCCTATTATTATGTGTATTTACGTATTTTATTTTCCATGTCTTGTTTTTTTTAGAATAACTCACTTTATTTAATTTCTATATCGCATGCTTATTAATTCGTTAATTAATGAGATTGGAATAAAACTTCCATTACGAAATGACCAATACACTTGACATAAATAAAATAATAAAACATTACTATCATGATATTATTCTAATGGTTTTTTTATATAGGGTATTATAGACTAATATTTGACATATGATAAAGTAAATCGAACCAATTATGGTTTATGATTCTTATTTCCACATGTCCACCTATAAATCCCTATTCGATTGGTTTTACCTCAGCTCCAAAAATGAACCACATCCACTAGATTATGAGTTTGATCCATTAAATATTCTTTTACTCACATATAGGTGTGTTGGAATGGGTTTACATAAAAGAAAACATGGGAACATAGTCCCATACACAATAATAAGACAGATGACATGTAGACAAAAAATTTAAATTCATAATAATTTAGATGATAAAAATCACATAAAATTCTCTTGGTCAAAGTTCATGATCCTCCATTACCATGAAATTAATTATGTTTTTAATAAAATTATCATTCAATACTAATCATTGTTACTTATGATAAATAAATATTTTATCAAATATTTTATTTATTTAATTAAACAATTATTTTATCTTAATTCATATATGAATTTCCTAGTGAATATAATCCATTATAATTTTATAAAATAAATAAATGAATATTAAATTAGCTATGTATATAAACATAATTGGAGGAAAATGGTTAATATCCATTAAAATTTAGCCAAAATGTATTATATATGTATATTGTTTATTTTCTGACATATGGAATACATGACTAATCATGTACATTTATCACATGTACTTTCAACATTATTATTACAAAAAAGTTCATGATATTTTTGTCACATGTTATTCTTCAATTAAATTATAGTAATAAGTTTAATATTACACACACATGATATGTATATCTGAACATTACACTAAATTAATTATACACACACACATATATATATATATATATAATAAAAATCCATCACATGGTGCATCCTATCAAATTAAATAACACACACATGTCCATACCAAAATGGTTTACAGAGTACAATAAATTAATTTTAATTCTACCTGATTATTTATAGGTATATGACTTCTACAAGCCAGATATAAGGCGTGCACTTTTCTCATAGTATATCCAAGGCACACACTTAATGAAAAAACGTATAAAACATTCCATTTAAAATATTGGATTACATAGCATGTACATGGGCTACATGGAGTGTGTTCTCAAAATCAAACATCCACTAGTTTGGTATGCCATGTAAGAAGGTACATGTCCCATTTGTGAATAGGTTGTACACGTAGTGCACAAAATAAATAAGGTTTGTATTCTAGTTTACTATGTTCTATGATAAATTATTCTATAAGAAGTCAAAATTTAAATGCACGATGTGTCACAAATTCAAAAGCCTTGAATAATTTTTCAATTAGTCTTTGTGAATTAAACACTAGTACACGGCATGTACCTCAAGATTAAATGGTGTGCAATCTTTTGTTATTTGACCAGATACCTCAGCACCTCTAGATGATATATTCAATTTTATTTCATTCCTAAAATTAACAGACTTCATTATATATATTTTAAAGGAAAGTGGTAGAAGAAAATATCACAATTTATATAATTGAACTGTTGAACAAAAATTGAAAACTAAATGAAAAATTTGTAAGTAAACCAATGATCTTTAAATAATTATAAATTATAATGTGATATATCAGATAACACATGACGGTTCTTGGTGTAGTGGTAGTGTGGGATTAGTCATAACCAAAATTGTTTTGTCATGATCGATGATCAATTTGGGATTTACATGATGATAAAAATCATGATCAAAAAAATTGAATCCAAGAAAATAGACTATTAATAAAATTACAAAACATGAGTTTGAGATCATCTCATTTTTTTTGTAATAAATTTAATCAATTAAATTAATTACTTATAAATATTATTTCATTATTGATGGTATGAAAACAAATCTATATTGTACAATCATTGCATTTTATAATTAATGAATAGATTCCCTCTGCTAGTGATCCACACATGATTCATAAATATTATAACATTTCTATAGAAATATTTGTGTACTTACATATTAGATTATATCTCTTTCATCATTCCATTATGATGGCCACAAGAATATCCTCCAAATGATTCTCTTTGATCTCTCTTTACTAAATAGTGGTTGGAAGTGGAAGATCACTATTCTTTCATCATAATGTTCTTGGAGAAGGGAGCTCTCTATGGCTTCTAGAGGATTTTATGGATTCATTATGGAAATCAAAAAATTAATTAGCTATCCTAAAAAATAATATAATTTTTTTTATATATAACTAGTCTTTAGAAATAATTATTTTACCAGGTTCCTTATAATATTTATTTAATCCATAAAAAACCCATAAGTATAATAATATTATTATTATTATTATTTAATTGACATTATCATAACATCCCAATAAAAATTAAATTTTACTTATTGAAATAATATTTAATGTTAATAATTTCTTATCAGGCCATCAAAATCAATCCACAATTCCTCCATATTAATTATAGTTATAGTAATAATGTCTATTTATTTATGAAATAAATATCCCTATATTATTCACTAATAAAGAAATAAATATTTTATTCACTATATTGAAAATAAATATTGATTAGATATTTACCTCAGATAATATTCACTCAAATGTATGTTGACATAATATATCTAATAGAGAAAAAATAAATAGTTTTTAATCAATGCATAGGAATAATATTTACTCAGTATGTTAAATAATAAATATATATATATATATAAATATTATTTATCTATGATTATAGATACACATAGTGTGTGACCCTCTAGAACTATTTCATAGTTTCATCAAGAGAATCATCCTATAGTCCATGGTTATCATCTAGAAACATGAAAATTCACCCATATAGAAAGAATTTAATTATGATATGACATAATACCTCTTATAGACAATACAAAAAATATATAACCCCTTTATCAAAAAATATATAATAAATAATATTTCACGATGGTGCCATCAACCTATTTTCACAGTGTCTCTTTCTTTGACATTCATGAAATTGAACATTTATATATAAAAATTTGGATAAGGATTTATTAATCTACATAATTTCCATAAAATGGTCTGATATATCAACTTCCATTATGTAATATGAGGGAAAATCATTTCTCACATTATCCCTTAATAAAACATTACATGTGACGCACCCAACATATCCTACTTCATCATGAACATATGTCATCGTGGTTCTCATTAATACATCAATTTACATGAATTATAATACACATTATTAATAATATGAAATTACAATGATTAATAAACACATATATAAATAGGTACATCCATTGTTCCATATGAATGTGTATTTTCTTTAGGAATGTCTAATTTTTATAATATCCTACACTGGATATTAGCAAGGTTGTACACCATGAGAAGGTGCCTCAATGTTCTTTGTGTCCCCACCACTAAGAGAATGTATCATATTTTATCATGAAAAGATATAATATGGCTACATAACATATATTTAAGAATACATTAGGTGAACTTGGGGGTTCCATCTTAGCAGGGAACCGTTATGACCTTTCAGTTTGATAATTACTTTTATGACAATATCGTGAACTATGGTACATTAAAGGAAAATTGTGACGTGTTACAGAGATTATTACAATTTTAAAAAATTATTAAGTGTTATAATAATGTACAAAAAAGGTGGCACTAGGGAACCAAATCCAACATCTTCTGGTTTGGAACTTTCAATGGGGTTATTCTTTAGTTAATTAAGTTTTTTTTTAATCATTATAATGGGATTTGAATAGATTAATATAATGGTTTCATGATTTAGACATTTGATAAGTTATTTTAAAAAAAAATGTGTTTTATCATTATGATTATATTTAACAACACTATTTTATTCAATTCAATCACAAGACCTATAATGAAATAGACTAAAATAGAATGTGATAGAGAATGAGTTGATTAGAAATAACTTGGGATGATAGCTAGAGTAATGGATATATTGATTATCCCTGGTTATTTTTTACAATGTATGATTTAGGAAATGCAACTCATCAAACACTAGAATTCACCATAGAATATAATGACAATTTTTTCTCATATATCGAGTGGTGGAGACCTTGATGTAAATAAGGGTTAGTTTCTAAAATTTTGAGAATTTGGTAAGAAGTACTCTGGTAAATGTCTAAAAGGATAAATTGTAACATCCCATGTAAATGAAAAATAAGAAATATTTTATATTTATTAATATTTTTGAATTTTATATTAATTTTAATTTAAAAGGGTTTCAATGTTTGATAGTGTACGCGATACGCAACAACGAGTTTCTTTGGAATTATACGTTGCCCACTAGTAATATAATATTATTATTTTAAATGGTAGTTAACTCCAAGATGTTGTAGTGGCATAAATTAATGAAACTAACTAAAATATGATTATACATGTTTGTTAGACGTATTTACTTTTATCCAATAATATTTAGAGGCTTAAAATGTGAATGAATATAATTGTATGCATAATTTACATTAAAAGGCCGATTTACCGCCTTTTAATGGAAAACCATTTTTAAATCTAGTTTTGGTCACTTTAATACATTCTAATTGACCAAATAAAATATATAATTATATTGGGGACATCAAATTTTACTTTGGGTAATTTTTTCATATTTTTCTGATAAAGTTCATTTTTTTAATGAATAGTGGAAAATAATGAATTTTAATTCAAAAGTTCCTTTTAATCTAATTTATTTATATGGTTAGATTATATTTTTAGTTGGTATTAAAGTTAAATTAAAATATATTTGTACCATTTAATACAATTTTTTCCATTGGAATTAATTTCACATTGAAATTAGACATAAACAAGTATCAATCTTTTGATAGTTAGTGTTTTATAAAAACACGCTATTTGTTTTAACAATGGGAATTAATTTTCAAATTAATTAATTCCACTTCTATGTTTTAAATTTGGAATAATTGACATCAATTTTGAATTGGGAATATCAAATAATTCTTAGGCTTAATTTTTGGTATTTTTCTGAAAAACTACAATTTTCTATTAATAGTTACACCACTTAGTGGAAGTTAGAAAAACTGACTTTTTCATTTAAATGAAATTATACCACATCTGTGAATTGAATTTTAAAAATCTGACACAACATGTTGTTATGAAGATTTAAAATTTGGTTCATTAAGAGGAAAATAATTTTTGTTGAATAGTAACTTTTGACTTTTATTTACCGCGGTTAAAGGTAAATAAAATAATTCAAGGTTAAAAAAATATTATAATTACTCAAAATTACCTTAAAACGTTGAATAACCTAATTGGGTGAGTCATTAATGACCATGTTATATAAGTCCTATTTTTGACTATAAATATTCAATGGAAATCTAAAAATATTTCCTATATCATGGTATTTTTTTTATTTTTAGACAAAAAATAAATTAAATTATTTATGACATAATAATGATGCAGAATTTACCTTATTAATAAATCATTTATAAAAATAATATTAAAATGGTTATAATATTATCCAAAACATGTGAAATTATGATTGGTTGACTTTATTTCGACCACGAATCATCTTAACGTCTACTATAATGATTTTTGGACCATTAGAAACCTAATATCATTATATAATAAAATAATAGTTTCACACTTTCCTAAAGAGCCCCTCCTCCCCCTTGTTAATGGAGACAACTTCTAACAAATTCCTCACACCTCTTAAGAAATTTGCCTCGTCCAACCTCTGCCCAATTAAGCTCTCAACATCCCTATCCTCCTCTTAGAAGCCTTACCTTAGGAATAAGGCCTTTCATGAAGTCCTTTGGTTCAAACCAAAGAGAGTTACCCAAATTAAAGGTAACAGTTTCTCTTAAATTGTTTTCATTTATTATACCTCTCCAACCCCTATACTCGTTTTATTTCCTTTATTTTGTAAAAAATCAAGTATCCTCAATATACTATGATGTTTTTATGAGAATTATTTGAACTAAACTTACACACATCTCCATCAAATGGATGAAGAACCTAATGTTTCTGTGGATGGAAAACTAAGGCCTCACGAAACGATGATTGTTCAATTACATCTTACCACCTCTCATGGTGGCCATTATGATGGAACTGTATTTATATATGTTATATATTATGTTTATTATTTCTTTATTCTTATGTACTTCCCAATTATATCAAGATGTTATGGTTTCCATAGTGGGTAAATACGATAATCTCATTTGAGAAAGTGCGGACTAACGCCCCCTTAAAGTGATGTGACTCGTTAATGCCTTATATGGGATGTATAAAGGATAGAGATAATGATATTTTATATCATATTATACTGGAATTAGAACATACCTATGTATCATTATGTTTTATTTCTATTAAAATAAGAAATAGAAATGAATGTAGCGTTCATGCGTGCGTATGGATTACCGTCTCCATGAACATTGCATTTCATTTCATACCTCCAAATGTTATGTACAATTATAAATACATGTATATACTAGATGTATATATATATGATATCGACATCATGATTATCATTCTGGAGATAATGTATATTTGTCTGCATTTACAACATGTAATTATAGGAAGTCCATTTTTGACTCAAGTACCAAATATCGAAAAAATGAACGTTATTAACTTAAATGATTACATAATGATTATAACATTGAAATAACTGATATAAAAGGAAAAATAAACTTGAAAATGGTTTTTAATAAAGTTGAAGTTAAATAAAGTATATTATTCTAGAGATTAAAGAACGATCGAGTCACATTGGACACGAGGTAAGGGACATCATCTCAATCTCCATTCATTGAGGCATATTTTGTTATAATACAAGACATTCTTTTATACGTTGTATAAAAACATTTGTCTTTACATTTCATTCAATGGGGATGTTTTTCTACGAATCATTTTACTAAATGACAAAAAGAATGTTTCTTTTAACGTACGTGGTGACAATGACCTTTTCCGCTGCCGCGAGTATTATTTGATCTTTGGCTTCCATAACAAGCCGTAATGTTTTTTTAAAAGAAAATAAATACCTTGTACTCTTTTACGTAATTTTGGTATTGAAAATGGTTTTGAAAATGGATTTTTTATGTCAATATATTTAAGTGATATATTATGATCGAAATGTTGAAATGTTTTCTTTCTTTTTTATTTGTTTCATGTCTTATGATTTTATAATGGTACTTGGACATTTGACGGGTGGTTACATGATAAACCAAATGACAGGTGGTTACGTGAATACCAGGACGGGTGGTTACGTTATAACCTCCAATTCATTGGGTATGGAAGTCGGGCATATGGCTATTCCATTTAGTGATATGTGTGGAAGTTGACCGTATGATTATTCAATTTAATTATGTTTATGTCCCAAGTTACCATTATATGTTATGTGTTCTTCATAATGATTTTATGTTAATATTTTGGTTACAAGAAGGTAAGTAATGATCTTTTATTCAATGAAGAGTATTTACTACTTCATAAAGGTTAAAAGTATTACTTCTATTAATGCATTCATGGTTTAATTGTTGTTTTGAAAAACTAACATTTTTACTTCTTTGTGTATCCATTACTGAGCTTTTTATGTTCATCCAATGTTTTGAAATGTTTTTCACAGGACATAAAGTGGAATAGGGTCATTGATGGGATAATGGAAAAGTCATGCCATCTAAATCATGGAACTATACAAGGATCTTTTTTTCAAGAGTTCATGTTTTGTAAAAAAATGTAAACTGAGTAGAAGTGTCTACTTTGTAATATTTTGAAATGTAATAGTTATGGCCTACCACTCTAATACTCTAATCCTTAAAATATCCTCAACATGAATTATTCATATAATTCAATATTATGTAAGGTTTAAAGCTGGGTCCTTATAGTTGGTATCAGAGGTTGGTTTAGATCACTTTAGGTGTTAGGGTATGGTTAAATTAATATCCATAATGTAATTTATGTTAATATTGGAATCATATCGCATTTCCAGATTACCATGTTGCTTCGCCTAAGATATTTCTATGTTCAGAATGATTTTCCATAGAGGAAACATAGCCGCTATGTTGGGATGACATCTGGAGGAAGACAACCTTCCAAATCAGCAACCTGAGATGGTCGGAATCGGAACTGAACAGTTTGTTGCAGTGGGGGAACAGTTGACTCAGGCTATAAATGGTAGTGGTATTCATGCACGAGATCAGCCAGATAAACCACAGAGTAACATGTCAGTAGTAGAGCATTTCAGGGGGCAGCATCCCCCATCATTGAGAGGATCATCTGACCCTGTGCTAGCTGAAGGATGGAATAAAGAATTGGAAATTATTTTCGATGTCACGGGTTGTTTAGAACATCAAAAAGTTAGTCTTACTGTTTACAGTTTTGAAGGTGAAGTTGATCAGGGGTGGTCGATGGTGAAAAATATTAGGGATAGTGAGGATATTGATGCTCTTGATTGAGATGAATTCG
Organism: Viscum album; assembly: GCA_963277665.1. NCBI lineage: Eukaryota > Viridiplantae > Streptophyta > Magnoliopsida > Santalales > Viscaceae > Viscum > Viscum album. Next base: position 5,724,952 of record CAUJRU010000001.1, read on the forward strand.
AAGGTATGTTTCTTGAGAAATATTTTCCAAAGGTGGTTCATATTAGAATGTAAAAACAATTCCTAGAATTGAGGCAGAAGGATGACTCAATGGCTGCCTATGAAGATAAAATCACTCGACTGGAAAGGTATGCCCCGAATTTCATCTGAGATCTTGATAGTAAGATAAATCGATTTTACTCAGGACTAAAGCCACGATATCGAAGGGATTTAGCTTCTCGTGAGTTCAAAAGTTATGAAAAACATGTTTGATGTGCAGAGATGGTGTAAATGGAGTTTGCCGATGAACAAGTGTTCTTTGTAAAATAGCAGAATAAGATGTCATGTTGCCAGGAAAAGGGGAAGAATTCATCAAATAAGCCTTGAGGTAAGAAAACTAAATATCCATCTTGTGAGAAGTGTGGTAAAAATCATCCTGGAGAATGTTTATCGATGATTGGAATGTGCTTCCGGTGTGGTAAGTCTGGTCATATTGATCGTAACTATAAAGAAGATAAACAAGCAGGCAATGAAAATCCATCGGTAAAATGTTTTAAGTGTAATAAAATGGGTCATTATGGAAATGAGTGTCCATATAAGAACTCAATTGAATGAAATCAGCAAGACTATAGGCAGAAAGGGGCGGCAAAATCCTTTGAAACTACTTCAGCAGATGTTGGTCCCTCAAATGAAGGTGTGTCAGGTACAATGTTTGTTTGTTCAGATTATGCCAATGTGTTTTTTGATTCAGGGTCTACCCACTCTTTCATTTCTGATATGTTTTCTTGTAAATGTGGAATTCCATCTCATGATATGAATGCAAGAACTTATGGTAAAAAAACCTAGAGGAAATGTGGAGACAAAAAGAAAACATAAGAACATTCATATCCCTGTGTGCGGAAAGAATCTACCTGCATAACTTATTATTTTTTCTGTAGTGGAGTTTTATGTTATTTAGGGCATGGATTGGCTTTACCGCGGTTAAAGGTAAATAATGTAATTCAAGGATAAAAAAATATTATAATAATTCCAAATTACCTTAACACTTTTCATAAACTTATTGAATGAGTCATTAACAACCCTGGGAATATTTGGGTCTATTTTTGAACCCCTTTTTCCAACATGTACGTGATAATGAAAATTTAGATTAATTAATTTAAAGTAATGACCAAAATCACATAAAAAAAAATATTTTAGTAATTAATTTTTATATGGTGTTATATAAGTCCTATTTTCGACTAAAAATATTCTTTGTAAATTTTAAAATATTTCCAATATCATGGTAGTTTTTTATAATTTTTATACAACAAATAAATTAAATTATTTATGAAATAATAATGATGCAGTATTTAGCTCATTAATAAATCATTTAAATAAATAAGATTATAATGATTAAACAATTATCCAAAACATGTCCAATTATGACTAGATGACTTTATTTTGACAATTACTCATCATATCATCGACTATTATTATTTTTGGACCATTAGAAAACTAATATCATTATATAATAAAATAATAGTTTCACACTTTCCTAAAGAGCCCCTCCTCCCCCTTGTTAGTGGAGACCAATTCAAACCAATTCCTCACACCTCTCAAGCCATTTGGCTCATCCAACCCCTGCCCAATTAAGCTCTCAACATCCCTATCCTCCTCTTAGAAGCCTTACTTTAGGCATAAGGCACTTCAAGAAGTCCTTTGGTTCAAACTAAAAAGAGTTACCCAAATTAAAGGTAATAGTTTCTCTTCAATTGTTTTCTTTTATTTTACTTATCCAACTCCTAAACACTTTTTATTTTATTTATTTTGTAACCAAAACAGTATCCTCAATATACTAGGATGTTGTTATGAGAATTATTCTAACTACACTTACACACACCTCCATCAAATGGATGAAAAACTTAATGTTTCTGTGGATGGAAAACTAAGGCCTCAGGAAACGATGTTTGTACAATTACATCTTACCACCAATCATGGTGGCCATTATGATGGAACTATATCTATTTATGTTATATATTATTTTTATTATTTCCTTATTCTTCTGTACTTCCCAATTATATAATGATGTTATGGTTTCCATAGTGGGTAAATACGATAATCTCATTTGAGGAAGTGCGGACTACCACCCCCTTAAAGTGATGTGACTCGTTAATGCCTAATATGGGATGTATAAAGGATAGAGTTAATTATATTATATATGATATAATACTGGAATTATAATATACCTATGTATCATTATGTTTATTTCCATTAAAATAATAAATATAAATGAAAGTAGCCTTCGTGTGTGCGTACGGCTTACCGTCTCCATGAACGGTGCATTTCATTTCTTTCCTCCAAATGTTATGTACTATTATAAATACATGTATATACTATATGTATATATATATGATATATAAATCATGATTATCATTCTGGAGATAATTTATTTTTGATTTCATTAACAACACGTAATTATAAGAAGTGCATTTTTGACTCAAGTACCAAATATCGAAAAAATGAATGTTATTAACTTAAATGATTACATAACGATTATAACATGGTAATAAGTGATATAAAAGGAATAATAAACTTGAAAAGGGTTCTTAATAAATTTTAAATTAACTTTATTTTATTATTCTGGAGATTAAAGAACGATCTAGTCAAGTCGGACACGAGGTTAGGGACTTCATCTCAATCTTCTTTCATTGATGCATATTTTCTTCCAATACAAGACTTTCTTTTATACGATATATAAAAACCTTTCACATTACATTTCATTCAATGGGAATCTTTTTCTATGAATAATTTTACTAAACGACAAAATTGAATGTTTCTTTTAACGTACGCGGTGACAACGACCTTTTCTGCCGCCGTGAGTATTATTTGATCTTTGGCTTCCTCAACAATCCGTAATGTTTTTTTTAAAAGAAAATAAATACCTTATACTATTTTACGTATTTTTGGTATTGAAAATGGTTTTGAAAATGGATTTTTTATGTCAATATATTTAAGTAATATATTGTGATTGAAATGTGGAAATGGTTTCTTTCCATTTTTATTTGTTTCATGTCTTATCATTTTATAATGGTACTTGGACATTTGACGGGTGGTTACGTGATAAACCAAATTACGGGTGGTTCCGTGAATACCAGGACAGGTGGTTACGTTATAACCTCTAATTCATTTGGTATGGAAGTTTGCCATATTGCTATTGCATTTAGTGATATGTGTGGAAGATGACCGTATGATTATTCCATTTAATTATGTTTATGTCCCAAGTTACCTTTATATGTTATGTGTTCTTCATATGGGTTATATGTTAATATATTGGTTACAAAAAGGGAATAATGATCTTTTATTCAATGAAGAGTATTTACTACTTCATAAAGGTGAAAATTATTACTTATGTAAATGTATTCAGGGTTTACTTGTTGTTTTGAAAAACTAATAGTTTTACTTCATTGTGTATCCCTTAATTATATTTTTATGTTCATCCAATGTTTTGAAATGTTTTTCACAGGACATAAAGTGGAATAGGGTCAAGGATGGGATAATGGAAAAGTCATGCCGTCTAAAACATAGAACTATACACGTCACTTTTTTTCAAGAGTTCATGTTTTGTAAAAAAATTTAAACAGAGTAGAAGTGTATACTTTGTAATATATTGAAATGTAATATTTATGGCCTAACACTCTAAAACTCTAAACCATAAAAGATCCTCAACGTGAATTATTCATTTGATTTAATATTATGTACGGTTTAAGGCAGGGTCCTTATATAAATAATAATATTTTTTTTGTTTAGAAGAATAGAACATTTTAACATATTTCTATTGAAAATTGAAAATTTTAGCTTACAAAATTAATGGTAATAATGGTTTCCTTAAGAAATAATCAATGTTTGATTGTTAAAAATGTTGAAGGTAAGGGCATAAAATAAATCAATGTCCTATGGAAAAATATCTGGTAGCAGATCTGTATGGTGGTATAGGTAAATGTTTTTTTGTTGATGATGAAGAGACTACAAGTGACATATGAAAGTAAGTAGGCACTACTGAATACTATAATGAATCCTAGTTAATTGTTTATTATTGACATTGAATGACTAGAGTGTTCATGAATGGGAATTCAATATTTAAGATTCATTAATTAATTATGGATTTTTCTTAAGAAATTTCAATTTATGTATTTTAAATACTATGTTAAATGGATCAAATGTCCAAAAAAATGATATAACAGTACGGTAATACTTTATGGAAAACACACCATTATGTGAAACATAACCCTAAATGTCTTTGAGATTTCGAGATAATAGTTTTTAATTTATATAGATAAATTATTGATATATATAATATAAATTTTATAGTATTTATTACCTTGGGACTAATTAGTGGTTTGATGAAAATTTATTTTCTTTTATAATAGATGGAGTTTGTAAAATTTTGGGATTTTTTTTTAAAATATTAAATTAGATAAGGATTTATTATTTGATAATGATGCATATATACATATATATTCATTAATAATTTATGATAATCATGGTTAGTAGCATGGGTCAAGAGATTACATGTCCAATTTAATCCCATAATTTGTATTTTATAATTAATATCTATATAATAATTTTTGGGGAATTAATGTTATGTTTATTTTAAAAATTTATCATTGTGTTTATAAATTTTTGAAATATTGTAAGGGTATTAATAATAATGACTTATGGAATGGTGAAAATTAGATATGGTTTTAGAGATTAATGTATTATATCATAATATGATGATATTTCTATATTTGATAAAACTGTTCTATCCATTTTGGTTATTATGTTACATATATATAGGATGAAGAAAATATCCTAAAATTATGGATCATGGTATCTGCTAGTCCTCGAAGCCTGAAAAATATTCTTTGTTTCATGGTGTAAGTTATGTAATTGAAATTAATTGAATAACAACCAATGGATAAGAGTTTTCATATGAAATGGAAAGAAATCATGTAAGTATATTTTATCACATTCTCTATCATGAATGTAAAATAACCACACCACTGAAAAAAATTATATTGAGAAAGAATATGTTTTTATTTTAATTGCATTCTTATTGAATCAATGGTCTTTTAATTCAACACATATTTATGTATTTTTGGATACTATCTTCTTCTTGACCATGTTCTATATAACTTCATGTTAGTCCTCAGGCTTTAATATTCTCTTCCATGTCATTATTTTCACATCCCACCATTGTTCTAATATTTGAAAATATAGTCATGTGTTTTTACAGATGAAATTCATAATTTCATTCCCATCTTTTCTATAGAATGTTATATTAGCCTTTTTATGATATGGGATTTCCTAGAAATAATTTTCATTTGTTAAACCCTTAATTATAAAGATAATGTTCAAATTTCAATGATAATATTTTTTATAGAGGTTTTAATATAGCACATTAAGATATTATGATTTTCTTAATTTGTATTATTTATGATAGCTTTTGATACATGAAACACTGAATTCCATCGAATCATTATGTACTATTAATACAATTATTTAACCTTGATCATTATATCATAACAATTAAATTTGGATAAATGAATGGGAATAAAAAAATTCAAAAAATTAATATCAATGGATTTAAATAAATAAAATTTATTTCTAAATAATTATCCATTTTTATTAATGTATTTATATACTATAAAATACTTAGTTTTCTAAACAAAAATTATTTTAATTACATTACTATAAAAAATTGTAAAATTTATTTTAAAATCATTGATAAAACCAATTTTAACAGAAGATAATATTTTTTTGGAATAAAATTTTCATAATTATCTTAGTTTCGATTTTTGGGAATTTTATGTAATGATTAATTTTTCAATTATTAGTGTGTAATATATATATTTAGTAAAACTAATCATTACATTTAATTAATTTTCAAAATTATCTATTATTTAAAAATATTTTAAACATAAATTTTGATAAATTTTATATTTATTAATAAAATATATATCATTGGAATGAATTTCATAGTGAAATTTTATGTTAAAACATTCAATACTTATGCAAATTCTCTATTTAGATAACAATTTTCTCATCACATTTGTGAGTTAAATTTTAAAATTATTTTTCCATTTCTATGAATGTATTTTTTATAATATGTTACATTTTTTCAATTAGATTATTTAAAATTTTATGATAATTTATCCTTAGTTTATTATGACTATGAATTGTAAAAATGAAAAAATTAATAAATGAAGTTAAGGTTCAAATGGGTTTGTTATGGGTTAATAAAAAACCATTGTTAAAATGATCTAAAAACATTTAAAATTCATATTTGATTGATATTGTTTGACCCTTTTTATATTCTTATCTATTTTTATGGTCTTTTGGGAGACTTTTCAATGAAAATGTAGAATATAATAATGCTGGTAAAGGAAAATAGAAAAATTCAACCTCTTCATTTTAAATTTAAATTGTGTGATTATATATGAAAAACATATCATATTAATGAATATTGATTTTCATATTGAGAATAATGAAATTAGTATAATGTGTGAAATTTATTTTTAACATTTATTAATTATATTTTATATTTAAATTATTAACCACCAACAATGTGGTAATTATTTAATTAGTATAAAAATAAAATAAATGATTATGTGAGTATTAAAAGTAACATAAATTGAATGAATTATTTTATTTCACATAATTTTTAAATAACGGTAACTTGATATACTTGTGTGAATATTATATATTATAATTACACCTTTGTAATCGTATTTTCAAAATCAAATTAAATAAATAGTTTCAAAATTGATATTAATGTTATTTTATGATAAAAAATATTTTATTAAATGATACAAAATTACATAAAACCATGTTCTGTTAGAATTTATTATTATCCGATTTTGAATTTCATTCATGGTTCATTCATGTTTAAAAAATCCATTAATAATAGGTATATTGACCCCAACATAGTAAAAACATTATTACCTTATTAATGAGTTAAAAAGTGTTCTTAGACTTATGGAAACATGGGCTAAAACTAATTTTAATCCAGAATATAATTAAAATTTTTAAATTGGATATTTTATTAATAACCTCTAGGTAATGATTTCTAATTAGTAAAATTTTTTAATCTTAAATGAAAAATTACCTAGGTAAAAAGAAAAGGTACCATCGTGAAAACTAAAATAGAAAACGTAAGGAAACATATAATTTAAGGAAAATCATGTTCAATACATATTTTAACTTATTTTTTGGTATGTTTCTTTAAACCATATAATCCATCCACTCCATTAATTATTAATTTTTCTGGAACTTTGGGTCAACGTGACTTCCAATTTTTTAATGAGTTTGGGTATTTACAAAAATGAGAATACTACTCAATTAAGAAATTCAACATATTCCCCTAAATTCCGTACACCTCAAAAGAAATATTGATAGTTAAAAATATATGAAAACACCTTCCCAACATTCTTATACATGTTTTGGAGCTTTGTTTCATCACAATAGACCATTCCTTGGGTTCGTTATAAGATATCCAAATAGGGTTGTTCAAAGAGAAGATAATTTCCTTCACTAAAATCTCTCTTTTTTACTTATTATACTATCGCATTCAATTATTAATTGATGATTAAAAAATAATAACACCATTATCTACAATATTTATATATTACATTTTGTTTTTGGAATAACCAATATAAATTTCTTCCTCCATCTAATGTGAAATAAAACAATTGATCATGATTATGTTGGACTATCACATCATGAACTAATGTTATAAATTTTACATCACCATATCTTATTGATGGATATAATGATATATTTAATGTTTATTTATGATTTCTATGATATAACTTAACTATTGGAATTAGAATATCACATATACATTCTTAAATTCCATTATGTGGGTGTATGATAATGCCACTCGTGTGCACGGAGGGCCAAATAAGTTATGTTTTAAATTCTAGAGATTATAGGACCCTGATAAAAATTAATGGAACCAATATATCATACCAAAAAATAGTGAAATATGATGTATTTGTTATCTAAAATGTGACTCTATCTGTGAATTTTTAATAAATTTCTAATAAATGGTAATAATTAAATCATACAAGGAATGATACACATGAGTATGGTTTTTTAATATATTTATAATAAACCTATAATTTTTATACTAGAGGTTAGAATGTGTAAGAAGGATGTTGATACTTAAGGTATGTGATTGTTTTCTCAATTTTCTTTCATAAGACATATGATGTGTTACACACATTTCTTTATTCAAGGGGTGTAAATACTACACCTTTGACATTATATATCATGAATACCCACTATTCATTATATTTAACATTCCATTTAATTTTATTCAATAATGGGGATTAAAATTCAAATGTTGCAAGATATATAAGATATTTATGTTACAATCTAATTGTTTATCCGGATTGAATATTATAATGAATTTGATGATGAATTATTTTTACCTAATTTTCAAGAACATCAAAAATTTTATTATATACTTTTCATTTCATAATATTACATTCTTTCCCTTCTATTTCATGTCTTTATATACTCAATAATCAAAAATAATCATTTTAATTTAGTCCAACATTATTGATCTCTTTGGTGGAAACCACCTTTTCATACATATCCATGTTTTATAAAAAATGTTTCAATGACTATTTTAATGTTCCCCTATGATTTTTAAATTCATTTTTACACTTCCAATGAGTTTTACAAAAAAATTAAAAGGAATAATTATGTAATTTTCCAAACAATACCTATTTGTAATAAACTAATAATTTGAATTGAATATCTGTATTAACATATATGACATGAATGGAATTACATATCATCATTACCAATCAATATTTCAGAGATTCTATTACGTGTTTCATCAGTTATTATTAAATAGTTTTATTTCCAATATGTTTTGTGATATTTTAGTTTGAAAAGTTGATATTTAATGAAATGTTATTTTCTTTAAGAAATGTTCATAGTGATTCTATTTTAAAAATTAAATCCCATTTAGGATGAAAATATCTAATGATATATCTTAATTAATGAAGATATGATAAAATTAGTATATCTTTACTCTTTCCCAAGATGAATTATTCCTATAATTAAAATATTTTTATGAAACATGTTCCTTTTCCCCATGTTATTCCATGAAGAAATGATGAAGTGATTATGAAACTTTCTTCTTTTATATGGGTTATTATATAAATAAATGTTAAAAATAGTATTTATTTTCATGGGTTATGATATGATATGTGTCTTCTGATATGTTGGAAGAAACATTCATGGTTTATGTGATGGGTGAGACCTATATCTCTCGCTATTTATTTGGTAATGATTAATGTTTTATGATCTCAAAGGGTAAAATAGAGGTTCTTTGAAGACCAAAAGTTATTACATGGGAGTTTATCCAAATACTAAAAGGGGTCCCACATACGGTTATTCCAATAAATATGAAGTTACATTGGTGGTTATCTCATTACTCATATGTAATGAATGTAGTTGTGGTTATCTTTTAACGAAATTTTTTTTTCTCACATTTACTATACACATATATATATCTTATTTCAATGTTATGATATCATGGACATGTTCATTGATATCGTTATGATTTATTTATTAGTAAATATCTATATTTTCTCCATGATTGTAATGTCCTCACTCGGGTGCCATATACATGTTCCCCGAGATAGTCAGTCACATGACCTCAGGTTAGCCTCCCCATACACTAGAGGCGGCCGACTAGTATCAAGGTTTTAATGTTAAATATTAGTGGAATATATCTTATTTATAAATTTATTAGATAAATTGAAATAAATAAGTATAACCAAATGATATAAACATAAATAGAATAATATCAATATCCCATAGTTACAAAATTAGGAAATATAATATCCAAAACTGAATAGTGGAAATGTCATGACAATACATGCCAGATGAAAAATTCAACCCCAAAAGTAAAAACACTAAAATCATCCAAGAGGTTCCCAAACCATTTTATGATGACTCGTCCATGATCCATCCAAAATCACCTTTATATCATATGAACATTCCTATTACTCTATCCTAAAAACATGAAGTCTTTTTGGGTATCGACCAGGAAGCCCGAAAATGGTCTGAGAACAACAATTTAGGCCACCACCAACATCATATAAAACAATATCCGTTCAATAAATATGTATGTAGTTATATAAATAAAATGTTAAACGCATAATTAAAAATTTACCATGTTGTCAATTGAAATTTATTTATCTACATAAACCCCTAGGTTGTTTAGGTCACATGAATCTCAATACCTTCTTTGGACATCCTATATTCTGAACCATTCCACATATTTAATTCAAAATTAATCATAATACAATATAAATTCATTATCAAAAAATTTCTATCAACTATCATGAGTAGTTTGAACCATAGTTGAAAGAAAATATAATGGATACAGAACATCATGTCTAGCACCTCGTCGGTAGTTGGAGACTCAGTCTATTTCCAAAACCCCATTGTTCAATCAAAAACATATATCATGTATGTAGAACACCGTTTCAAACTCCCTGTGGGTTTTTGGATCATCAGTCCCTAACCCGCACCACATGGGTATTTGGAGCAGGAGTCCCTATCTAATTAAAATAGTCATATGAATTCTGTTGGGTCTATAACACCATTAATAGAACCACCATTGTTATTTGGAGCATTATTCCATTTCCCACAATCATTCAAAATCAAACACATATATCACATATATCATGTCATTCATGGTTAAACAACATCATCATTATTATAATATTTCACAATAGAACAGTAAACAAATTCTCTTATTAATTAATCAAATTCAATAATTACATATTCACATCTTCCATTAATTAGTTTAATAATTAATATAAAACATCAATTTGATATGATAATTCAAATATTAAATAATCACATTGATAAAATTATTAATTCAAAAATTAGTTAATCACATCAATTCCATTAATTAATTTTACTATTTACAAATCAAATCAATTACATTAATTAATTGAACTACTAATTAATCTTCTCAATTCAATAGTTAATTGAATATTTAATTATTCATGTCAATTCTATTAATTAATTCCATAATCATTTAATCACATTAAACTCATTTAATTAATTCACTAAATAATTTCTCGCGTTAATTCCATTAATTAATTCCACAATTAATTAACTAAATAATAACCATTAATTAATTCACCAATTAATTGTTCATGTCAATTCAATTGATTAACACCGAAATCAAATAATAACATTCATCTACTTCAATTAATTCAAAAATTTATTGATCACGTCAATTCCAATAATTAGTTACACAACTTAATAATAACATTCATACCCATAAAGTTATTAGAAAATTAATTGATCATTTCAATTCAATTAATTATTCATTCCATTAATTAATCACAACATTCCCTTAAATTTATTCACCAATTTATTTTCATATAACTTCCATTAATTCATTCCTAAATTAATTAATGAAATTAACATTCATGAAAACATCATAATTAATTCAATAATTGATTTTTTTATGTCATGAATATCATAATCCCCTATTTCACAATCCCTTAATAAATTAACTCACAAAATTAATTAATTAAATCAATGAAACACAATTTATTATCATATAATAGAAATTATACAATCACTTACACATAATAGAATACATGACTTTGGAATTTGTATTATAGACCACTTACCACCAAAAATATGATGAACAGTACCCAATAAAAATCCCCAATTTGACCTAAATAACCACAATCATGTTGAATAACTAAATATTGACTAAATTTCATAGATACATGATTTAAAATGATTATATCTAATAAAACATAGATATATATCCATTATGAAATTAGTAAAATATCCCTTCAATTATGGGACAATAATGGAATTGATGCAAGAATCCAACAAGGATAAAATTATCTTAACAAGGAAGGTGAAGATGTTAAATTCGGACTGTGAATCACTATGAACAGAGGTCGGGATCCCTAGTAAATAATCTAGATGAATCCAAAAAATATATAAAAAATTAGGGGATGAGTGGGAGTCGATTTGGGACTAATATAGGGGTCCGGGCATTATAAAATCTTTTGGGAAAAAACCCTCAAGGTTTCCTCTCTCTATGATTTGGGTGTGATTGTGTTTTTGAAAAGTCCAGATGACCATGAATTAGAATGGTTTGTGTTTTACAATGATATGTTTTAAGGTGATGAAACCTCCTAGTGTTTGAAAAAAAATTTGTCCTCAAAATTGGGAGTTTTTGTTTGGAAAAGGAATGTTTTCATCATAGGACTACATTGACTGAATAACCGAGAAACAAAATCGAAAAAATAAGGGAACCTCATACCTATGGACATGGTCCATGTTCAATGTCTGGAAAATGTTTTCAGGTGCATACCAGGCAGCGGGAACGGTACCCGGAGCATGGAAAATGGTTTGTGGAAACAGTTTGTCATGAAGGGCATGCAGTATGCAGAAGGCTTGATGGTCTATAGGATGACTAATTTGAATGGTGCCACATAGGATAAAATGAAGTATACATTCCATGTATAAAAAATGGTTTGTTGGATGTCTTGTGGTTCGCAGTGGAAGAAGCAGTACACGGTGGTACTGAATCAAAGATTTGGTAAATATCAATTTAGGGGATTAAACTTGTATCATTTCCAATATTAGTAGATATAATAACACTAAATAAAAGGGAGATAAAATACGGTTAGATAACATATCATTGCTCCAAGAATTTGGTAAATTAAAAAGGAAGTTCAAAAGGGAGAATCCCATGAATACTGAAGTGGTTCGCGCTGAAGAAATTCTCCTGAAGGGTTTTTCAGAAAATTGTATTCCACAAAGGATGTAGAATGAGGAGGAAGAAAGTGTGTTATATGGAGGAAGAAGTCATGGTATGAGGTGTTTAGATATTTTAGTTTAAGAATAGAGAACAATTTTTTGATAGAGGGTGGATCACATCAGAGGATCACAGAGTTGGCACACAGAGACTATACAAGATAGCGAAGGAATAGATAGTCTTCGAATGGAGGGTGGTTCGTAGAAGTGGCAGTGGTGTGCGAAGAAGGTGTTTTTTGTATCATACACAGTACAAAGTATGTGGTAGGAGCATGTTTTTCACATAACACTTCACGATGCTGGGAAAAGATTCATTTTAGTTTTAAAGATCCATTTCCTTTACCAAACTGTACACATAAAGGTGGATATCATCTATGGGTAAAAATAGGACACCAAAAAAGCATCTACCAATAGTTGACGGTGCTAAATTCAAGCAAATTATGGAACCTAAAATTCCATTAACTGTTTTTGATCTACAATTCTATAAACTATTAGTGGATTCCTTTCTGAGAGATGTGAGAGAAAGAAGAATATGATGGTGACCCTTCCACCGGTAGTGATCCAGGAAAAGAGGCATGGGGATTGACCATTGGTAATTCAGTGAACAAACCTGAAACCTTATAATGGTATTGAGCCTTTGAATAGAAGATGTAGCTCTAACATTGTACTCATTTTTAGTAGTGATCCTTAGTAAATATGGTAAATCATCACACTATCATTATATGCTCCATGGGTGTATCCCATCGAGGGTGAAAAAGGTAAAAAATAGTTTCGTGAGTGATTTAAATTCTTTTCATACATTCCAATAGGAATGAGAGAGAAGAGAGTTTGGTTTATTGGAGAAACAAGATCTGAGAGGGATGAAATTTTAATATGTTATACCCTGATTCACCCCCCCCCCCTCTCAGGGTATTCGACCTAGTGGACCAAAAAATGATATAAACGAAAAAGGATGAAAGTTAGTAGTCCTCTATTTGAATAAGAAATGGAGGTGGTCAATCATAATGTAATTATGATCTTTGACCGAAATAATTTTCAACTACGGATGAATCGGATGCAGATCCTATCATTTGGAATAGATGTCTTCACAGTCGTGATGCATGTAATATCAGTTGACCATAGTAGTGGTGCTTTATTAAAATCTGAAAGAAGGTAATTATATGATAATGATAAAAGGATCAATGACTTATGGATATAACTATAAAATGAATTATATATGAAGGTGATGTCATGTAAAATATAACATATAATGTGGGAGAAATTGTTGAACATTTTCAAGGGTGAAACAAAAGAATGAGAAGCAAAATTGTATGTTCTGTGGAACATGTATGAGGATATCAAAATGAACCACAATGAGGGTATAAATGCATTCTTTGAGAGGTTAAATGTTATTGTGGAAGATTGGTGGGGTTTGGGGAAGTCATTGAAGACATAATGATTTTGAAACATATATTGTGGAAAATTCCACCGTGGTTCAATCTGAATGTTTTAGTATTGGAATTCAATAGCTTGAATGAACTAACTCTGGATAACCTATAGAGTAACCTTATATAAAATGAAACGATAAGCGATGATAGAGTGATAGTGGAAAAGTGGGAGTCCAATGAAGTGTGATTCCATGCCACATAGAATCTCCCTATAGAAGATAGTCCTAAGAAGGAAAATTTGGATGACGTCATTTCATTTCTTTACTGAAATATGAATAGGGGAAAAGTAAAGATCAAATGTAAACTACCATTTGCACGCTTTCGATTGGGAAAGATTGGGAATTTGGAAATAATGTATACTAAGAAGATTGACAATTCTAATTAAGAAAATGGTGAAATTCCCCAAAATAATTATTCATGAAATGAGAAATGTTGGATATGTACAAAGAGAATGTTCTTCCAAAATAATAATTTTACTTCAAAAAAATATGAATGTTCAAAAGAATTATATGAAGAATAGTTGGATCACTTCAAAGATCATAAAGTAGAAGCTTTCGTTTGAGTTTTCAGAAATTATTTAACAAGAGAAAAAAGTGACAATGAAGAAGAAGAAATTGAGAGAATATATGATCATCAGGCTAAATTATAATTTTCCCTTGAAGAGATAGATATTTTCATATCCATAGAAAACAACGATAGAATTTTTTTTCATGATGAAAAACTCTACAAGAAGAAGTAGGAAGAAGATAATTTTGAGCTCAATGTAGAAATTGAAAATTTTTGGTCTTCAATGCCATAATTCTCAGAAAATGTGGTTCAGTAAAAACTCAGAATTGATGAATATAAAATAGAAATCGATA
Organism: Viscum album; assembly: GCA_963277665.1. Classification (NCBI taxonomy): domain Eukaryota; kingdom Viridiplantae; phylum Streptophyta; class Magnoliopsida; order Santalales; family Viscaceae; genus Viscum; species Viscum album. The sequence goes on from CAUJRU010000001.1 coordinate 5,740,060, forward strand.
TTTTAACTGAAAATGGAAAAGATAAAATCAAATGTATTGAAGAACTAGAAGAGTAAGCCATCGGTATATAACAAATATTTAGTGATCATGAGAAAGAGTTAAATATTATTTTGATGCCATTAAAGAATATCATTCAAGAAACAATGAAGATGAAATTTGAGTAGAGTGGTCCAGCAGAACAGAAGCACCAATCATCTCTGAATGATAAGGCTGGTACGTGTCTTGATCTAAAACAGAAAGTAGTTATGGTTCAGGTCATACCACAGTCACCCACTCACACACTACTATTGATTTGGGTATAAAGAGGAATCAGATGATTCAGAGATCCCAAGTCAAAACTAGTGGTGCATCATTTCTACAAAATAATATACCACATATAAGATGATATTGATGTTGTAAGATGGGACACTCTAAAAATTTATGTTTCATAAAAAAGACTTAGTTAAGGGAACATGACCAAAATAGGTGGTCGTACAGATCTCAAAATTTCATGTCATCATTTGATGGTCATTTTTGTAGGTGTAAAGGACTCAAACATATGACCAGATATTACAAATCAACAATGTAGAGTATTGTGCCGAGGTAGAATGAATTTGTTCATAAGAAGAATCCAAATGTATCATCAAGAGAGTTGATAATTCACAATCAATTATCAGTGATGAAATTTTAATATGTTATATCATATTATGTCAATGATCCATATTTTTATTCTATGATGGATATAAAGTCAATGAATTGGGTCAATAATAAAATGGTTGAACTTAAAGTGGTTGCATAAATTACATTCACAGTATTAGATTACACTGGGATATGGATCATTTACAATGGACGTACATACCATATGATGGGAAATAATTATCTAGTAATTTGAATTAGATATGATAATGAATGTATGGTATTATTTGGTAATGATGAGGGTATGAAAATTATTGGATCGGTAAAAACAATGTTTGCAGGAAAATACATGAGATGAGAAGATTTCTTGGTTGTTGAAGGGCTTAGTCACAAATTTCTCAATGTCAGTCACTTGAGTGACTCAGGGTATGCCATATGATTTTAAATGAAATTATATATCATCAAGAAAATGGATGGTGCTTTTTTTTAAATGAAATCATATAAAAGAGAATCTCCACCTCGTGATTAGAGAAAAAGATGTCCTCGCTCTATCCAAGGATGAAGAAGGAAAGTTATGGAATATGAATCTTGGAAATATAATCCAAACATACTTGGATGATCTCGTGAGATATGATGTTTCTTGAAATCTCACTAGATTATCACGTGACCACACTCATACGTGTGATTCCTTCCAAAATGGTAATATAGTTTGAAATACATATAAACCAAGGAGAAAAAATCAACAAGATTTCTTAAGTTGGTGCTTATTGATGTGTGTGGGTAAATTTAGCCAATGAATATTGATGGTAGGATATACTGTGTTAACTTCATTGATAATTATAGCATATTGGAGGGGGTTTCAATAATCGACCACAATTCTAAAGTGTTCATTTTCATTAAATGATATCGATGAGAATGGGAAGAGATTCTTGATACGAAAATCCAGATGATTCCAACAGATAGTGGAACAAAAATCACAGACATCCATGTGGGGGATTATCTCATGAATCATGCGGTAAGGAATGATGTTTTAGTTGTAATAACTCTATAGAAGAATGGATAAGTTGAGAGAATGTATCGGAATGTGAAAAACATATCTATGACAATTATAATTGAGAATGATATTCCAGAGAAGTTTTGGAAATGCATAGATATCATAGTAGTCTACAAATAAAACATAGCCTTATTGTAAACAAAAGAGTAGAATACGCTATATGAGATATGGTATAGAAATAATCCATCATTAAAATACATTCGAGCCTACGGAAGTACGTGTTTCATTCTCAATAATGATAAACAAAGGACGTTTGAATATTTTGGAGATGAAGAGATATTTTGTGGATACTCCAAGAATAAAAAATCATATAAATGATTTAATAACAGGATAGGGGATATTACTGAAATCCATGATGTAACCATTGTAGATAATGGGTAGAATCTTCAGAACATACATGATTTTTCTCATGCAGATTGCGATGAAGATATAAGTAGATCACGAGAAGCTCTAGTTCCAAAGATTGATTCAGAAGAAGACGCATATGAGGAGAGTGATGATAATAAATTAGTTATTGCACCAATACCTATAGGAAGAGATAAAATTTATAGAAATAACATAATTGGTGATCAAACAACACCAGTGTAGATAATGAGGATGGATTCTCTACAGCAAGCATCATACTTATCATAAGTAGAGCCTAAATGTATTGATGAAGTATCTGGAGATGATATTTGGTTTTATGAAATTAATGGATAGCATGACCCAATTGAGAATAATTAGACACAGGAAATTGTATTGATCCAATAGATAAGAATTTCATTGGGAAAAAATAAGTATTTAAAAAAATGAATATGGTGTTGGGATTTGAAACAAAGCATGAGTTTTTTGAAAAAGGAACTCTCAGATAAAGGGTATTAATATTTATGAGACATTTTCACCAGTTTCACGACTATAGATAGTCAGATTATTCTTGGCTACATCAGTGCATAGAAAGTTCATGGTTTTTTCATAAAGACGTCAAGTTACAATTTAAATAGAGTACTGGAAGAAGTATTTTACATTGAGTTGCCAAATAGTTTTCTCATTCATTAAGATTAGAATATATTATTTCGTCTGAACAATTAATTAAATTGTTTAAATCTAGCACTAATAGTATGTTATTCAAGGCATGATGTGCTTTTGATGAATCTTGGTTACCATCATTGTGGAGCTGAATGCAATCTGTATTTCAACAATGGATTTAATCAAAGGATGATGGTACTTTTTTATGTTGATGAAGTAATCTTTGGTGGATCAGATGAATCAAAATGTAAAATAATTTCTATATTCATGAAAAATAAATTTGAAATGTCAATGAATGGTGAACTGATGCTTTTCCTTGGATTACTTATGACACAAAGAAATATTGGAGCATTCATTTTTCAATATATATATATTCAACTGATGTTTTGAGAAGTTTTGGAATGGATAGTAACCTAGAGGTGAAGACTCCAGTTGCTACATGGTTAAAACTAATACAGGATGATGACGCCAAGGCAATTAATATGATATAATACATGAAAATCATTGTAATTATATTGTACCTTAGAGCGACTAGGCCGAATATTGTATTTTACAGATTGCAATCAGTATGATGACAACGAAATCCCAAGTAGATCCACATTATTGTAGTGAAATGAATAATTCCTTATATCATGGGTATATTGGTTTTTGGTATAATTTATAATGACAAAACTCGTCAAGATTTATTGGTATATAAGGAGAAATATTGGTCCATATCAGTATATGATAAGAAATCATTGTCAGGAGGTGCCTTTAATCATGGAAGACTTTGTATATCATGGTTGAGAAAGAAACAAGATTTCATTTCATTGAGCACTATAGAATATTAAAATATTGCGACTACTCAGGCTTGAACACAGTAACCTGAGGATATGAGAGTTGGAGTGAATTCTCCGATCATAATCCATTTTGATAATTTAAGTGCTATAAATCATTGAAAAAATACAGTGTATCACTCAAGGATAGAGAACATTGAAATCAATATCATTTTATCAGGGAGAAGGTGGTAAAATGACTTATAATGTATGAGTATGATCCTAAAAAAACAAGTTTCATATATTCTTATGAAGGACCTACCCAAAGAAGTGTTTGAAAGGAATCCACTAGCTCTGGGAGTCCAGTCAACTCCCCAAACATGAGAAAATGTGTGTGTTCCCCCCCCCCCTCTCCAAGAGGCGTGATGTGTCTTTCCCAAATGTGATGATATGTTTTTATTACCCTATTGCAAACAGTCTTGATGTTCCCTTTTGGTTCACTGACAAAAGGGGATAATGTGTGACTAGTTTAGGGGGAGAAAAGACCCGGGGAGAAGTTATTAAGTAGAGAAGCGAGATATAGGGAGTTAATGAGGATAAGAACCTATTTGGAGAAGCATAAATTTAGGGGGAGAATTTAATCTGATGATTCTAGAAGTGATCAATGAAATATTACATATCACTATTGTTGAGGTTTGTAATGAAATCTGTTGATTGGTTTCAAGATTTGGTGTCATGAATGAAGTGATTCATTGATGTACATTTCATTATAATCGTTTTCCCATGATGAGAATGGATCATGTGTTCTTAGATTATGTGTTGAGAAAATCCATGATTTCTACCATTTTCACCTAATGTGAATGGTGGTTGAATATGGAGGAATTTTAAATAGGTATCAAAATTCAAGGAATTTTAATGATAAGAGTTGTCAAAAAACCAAAAGTGAGAGTTTTTTTGGAAAATTTCTATCAATGTATCCTATTGGTATGTTTTGAAAGTGATTGTGTTTGTTGAAAATTCCAGATGATTATGAATGAGTTTGTTTGGGGTTTGTGAAGACACATTTTTAAGGTGACCCAGTTTCCCAATGTTTGCGAAATTTTTGGCCCTCAAAATCAAGATATTTTTGTTTGGAAAAGGATGGTTTTCATCATAGGAGTAAATTGTATGAATAAATCTGTATAAATTTAAAAAATAAAGGAAAAACTTACCTCATAACATTTTCTTCGTACCATGGTTGGGAATGGTTCAAAGTTGCATACTAGGTATAAATAATGGTATGCGGAGCAGAACAAATAGTCTGTGGAAAAGGTTTGTAATGAAGGGAATGTGGTATACAGAAGGAGTGATGGTTCATGAGATGATGAAATAGAATGGTTCAACATAGGTGCGATCGAAGTATGTGTACTATGTATGAAAAATGGTTCACTGTATAGATTTTTGTTTGTGGTGGCCTAATCGGTACTCGGTGAAGGCGGTGGGGAATCAATGATTTGGTAAATCTAGATTTAGCAGAATGAACAAATTTCTTTTACTATATAATGAGAGAAAATACTACTAATTAAAATTGATGGATAATATCATTAGATAACTTCCATTTTCTCTAGGAATTCGGCGAGGTTTGAAGGAAGTTCATGACGGAGAATCCCATAAAGGCAGAACTGGTTCATGCGGAATAAATTACGCTGAGGGTTTTTGCAAGAAATTGTATCCCACAAAAGATGGATTACATAGATAAAGAAGTTTTCGTATGTGTAGGAAGAAGTCATTGTACATAAGTGGTTAGCATAGTAATTCTGCAAATAGATAATAGTTCACGGATAGAGGTTGGTTCACAGAGGAGGTACGCTGATTCAGTATGTGGAGGCAGTATGTGACAGCAAAGGCGGAGGTAGTCTATAAATGAAAAATGGTTAAGAAAAGAAATAGTGATACACATTGGAGGTGTTCGGAATACCATACATAGTACACAATATGCAGGAGGAGATGGTGGATCATAGAACACTAAAGAAAGCATGAAAATGATTCATGTCAGTTTTTGAAAGTCAATTCTGTTACCTAACAGTACGTGGAAGGGTATATTTCATCTACGAGAGAAAAAAGGACATCAACAGAGAAAATACCTACTATTGGGGATGCGGCATTGATGAAAATGAATTGATATACATGTCCAAAAATAGTGTTTGACCTACATGTCTATAAACAATGAGTGGATTCCTATAAAAGAGCGGTGAGAGAAGGAAGCGGAAGACCGTGACCTTTTCCACCGGTAGTGAGCCATAGAATGAGTCATAGAGAGTGACCCTTGGGAATGCTTTGAGCAGAACCTAAACCGTGTAAACGCAGTGAGATTGAGAATATAAGATCTAGGCCGAAAATTGTATTCATTATTTGTATTGAGCCTTATTGATTTTTGAACATCTGCACACTGCTGTTTTATTCTCCTTGGACATATCCCAGTGAGTGTGAACTAGGTAAAAATAGTTATGTCACGTGCATGATTTAAATTCTATTCATACTTTTCAACGAGAATGAGAGAGAATAGATTATTTTTTACAAAAAAAAGGATTCTATGGGTAATAAATTTTAACCTATCAAACCCCAATTCACCCCCCTCAATCTGGGTATTCCACCTAGTGGAACAATCAAAATATAATTTTTGTCTGCTTTCAAGCCACATGCACAGTTTGTTGGGAAGGGATGCACCATTTTCCGAAAAATATTCAATAACAATGTGCCTATTCGGGAGGGGGGGGGGGGTCACAGTTACTTTTTTTAGGGAGCACATTTTGAAAAACTGTTCACTAGATGTGCTGTAACACCCCAATATTTTGTAGTACATTATTTCTTTAAAATAATTCAATAACATACACTACACGCAACACCATGTTCAAGCGCACCATGACTTACCAAAATAGCCATTCAAAAGCGGTTATGAATAGTATTAACATTATTATGAATCTTATATACTCTATATAAGTTTGACATCCATATTATGTGTCTCTTAGATATCATATAATAAAAAAATACATTTTTGTGGATAAAATCATTATTTTTCAATAAAATGTAATTTCAACACCTTTTAATGGTGAACCATTTTTAAAACCAATATATGATGGTTTAATATATTCAATTTAATGAAATTCAATTATTCTTTAGAATCGGTACATAAGAATTTAGTTTGGGTAAATTTTTGGTACTTTTCTGAGAACTTTCATATTTTGATGAATAGTGAAAATTACTAAATTTTAATTAAATACAATCATTGGATAGTTTTTACTTTTTAAAAACATGTATTTTTGGTTTCGACAATGATAATTAATTTTTAATTAATAAATGAAAATTCTATGTTTTGAATTTGGTAAAATAGACTTCATTTTGGAATTTCAAATATTGAATTAGCTTAGGGTGAATTTTTGGTATTTTTCTGAAAACTCTATATTTTTTATGACTAGTGAAAAAACAATGTGTTATTGGTTAAAACAGACTTTTTATTTAAATAATTTGTTATTTTATTTTAATTTATTTTAAGTCAAATTACCTTTATAAATCTGCTCTAATTTAGGAATCTTAATAATTTTCTACTTGTTATTCAATGAAAATGAGCTCCAAAGAGAGGGAGATGATATTGGGGGAGCGCCTAGGTTTTGTGGGCTCAGGTTAGAGGTGGAATCACAGAAAAATAGTTAAAATTGAATGGGATATTAGATAATTAAAAAATATTTTTAATGTAGGAAATGGGCCTTAGGACAAGCCCATTCCCTTAAATAAAAACTCAAATACACCATGATTATGTATTATTAAATGGTACTAAGTAATATGGTGGTGTTGATAGGTAAAAATATGCATTCTATGAATTTTAATGGAGGAAAAATAATGAAAAATGACGGAGTTATAAAAGAAAACAAAATTTATTTTTAAATCTGGAATTGGGCTCACAGTTTGGCCCAAATCATGAAAACTCACCCATTCTGCCAAAAATGCATGCAAATCCCCCAAAAACATAGAAATAATGGAAATTAAATTAAAAATAACATTAAAATAAGTTATGTATGTGACAATTCTCCCCGTTATGAAAACATTATACCCTAAAAAGTCATAGTAATTCCAAAGCAAGAACCAAACCCAACTGAGAAACCAAGAGGTACTCCCTTGCCCAGTTTCACCCCCAAAGGCCAAAACACCTCCAGTGATCAATTAAGGAAGGAATACCATCACAAACCAAGTATACCCCACTTTCCTAAAACAACCAAGCACATTTATGCTTTATCCCAAAATAGAAATCCTCAAACACAATCTGAACATGAATCAATCAATTTATCCAAAAAAACAACAACATCGAATAAGGTTACACTTACCTTGCTATAACTAAAGCATTGAGCACTCTGTAATCTCAACTTTTACCCATGGAAGATGTAGGTAGCTAGATATCACTGAACGAGAATACCTATGGCCAAACCAAGACCATGGATAAATCTTAGTAACTAGTACAGGGGAACAAAATTAGGCTCCCATCCATAAGAGACAACCTATATTTTCCCCGAGACATAATCTGGACACTAATAGGTGGAGGCCTGAATGGACTCCCTGGTATAATGGTTACACATCCATCGAAAATTTAAAAAAGAACATATATAAGACTCATAGTGGGTCTCCCCACCATAATTACCAACCATTTTAACCGACCATCATTGACCGGTATAGAAATACCCCAAAATTTAAAGAGTTTGGACTAACACATGGTTACTTTGAACGGTTTGGGAAACCGTGCACTAACCGTGGGGATCCTTATATCAACATGGTTTTCAGGTTCATGGTCACTACTAACGAAGCACAAACTGTGCACTCAATCTATCTAGAAAAACATTAACCATTTATCCAAAGACTCAATTGAATCCAAAGGGGTAAGGAATAACATTGGGCGATGACATGGGTATAAGGCCCTCCACCTATTTCCACCTAACGGGCAAAATTGAAGAAAGATGATGAAACAATAGGTTTAAACTCCTCCAATCATTCATATTGAGGATTGGTCTTTGTATAAGTGTTTAAACAACACTTGGATTTACCATGACTACGAGCCATCATCTCTCCGAGACATATGGCTCGAGCTCAAATGATTGAAGCATATTCGACCTCGCAGTTAGGCTTTGGAAACCCCTTGAATGAGAATTCTTCCATCAGGGCAACCAAAGACTACATCACAATTCTTGATATGTTTTCCAAGAAATAACACATTCCAAACTCACTTTACCCTAACCTGGTATTTCACTAAAACTTGGGCTTAGAATATGCACACACATCACACCACGTTTGTTCGGATGATAAACAATAGAAGTAAAGAACACATATACTCACATTCCTTTAAAATGGAATATTTTTACGATTTTCAAAGGAGAAATTATACCAAAATAATATAATACCTCAGATAATGGAAATAATTTAACCTTTATGGTAAATCGGCCACATGAAATCACAAGGCATCCGTGAACATGATTGTTGAGACAGATATAATCAATGCATAGATAGGGACCTTACACTACATCCCCAAACAACAAACAATTCTAGAAAGTGGCCACAATATCCTATCATGAACATATTTATCAAACTAGTGTTTAACATAAACTCATGCTTTAATGAAACTGTAAAGAACCCAATGTCCCTCTTAGACACCATCAAGACACTCACCCACACTAACAACCATATTCAACTTCCACCATTAATGAATCGAGAAACATAATAAAGTATGGTCTCTTTCAACCTTCCACAAGTACTCTACCGCTACAAGAGGATCAAAAAATCAAATAAAGGAATGGGTGTGGACTGAATCAACAAAGATCAATAAAATATTCCTTATATTGATCAAATGTAGGATTTTCAAATGGAGAAAAAATCCGGGATGCACTTCAGTTAGGCAGTAACCCTTAATGGGGGCATACCTTATCTAACAAGGGAACCCAAGGACCCAACCAAGCTGGTTCATTTGTCAAAACATGCCACAAACCTGATCCAAAGACATGAATGGAACCCCCTTAAATGTGTCCTAAAACTTATCTCATAGGAGACTACTAACCAGTCCTTCTACCCAGCTTATGGACTAAACACAAACCCAAAACACAGTTCAAACTGGAGGGGTTCTTGGACTCAAAAAATCCCAAAACATCAACATTTACCAAAAAAATTATATAATCCATCCCAAAAAATTCCTCAAGAAATCATGTTTTTCTGTAAAAACATTTCTTTGAAAAAAATGGTTTAGCAGTTAGCATATCCACCAATGGTACCCCATGGGCCTTACACATGCATGTTTCTGTGCCACACCGGGCAACCTCCTGATATCCATCCTAAAACTCATCCAGTCATGACATCAACCATCCATCATCCCTTATAACCCCATGCATGTGGTTTCTCATAGAAATACCAATGTTTAAAACAAATTTTTTTCCACTTTTCAAAACCAAAACGGTCAACCAACACATCCTTTTTCTCAGAACTGCTAACCACGAGATCAAAATCCCAATTCAAATATGACAAAACATTTCATAATGACAAAACTATTTATAAAATAACTCACTTTCAAGAGATTCAAATCAATTTCAAGGCATCTCATCCCATTAAACCACACATTGATTGTTTAGAAAAATCTATTGGAAACACATTTCAAAACCAACTTCAATATAGTTTCTGCTTTCAAAAGAGGTGTAACCAAACCATTTTCCATTTCTTAAAAATTCTAAAAATTCCGGTCCACCATTTTATAAATCAATCCATTCGTTCTTTATTAGAATATCATTTCACAAAAACATTATTCTTCTTAAAAGCAAGTCACTTTAAAACTAAAGTTCCATGATTTCAAAACTAATGCAAAAAACAAAGCGAGAGGGAAACTATTTTCATTGGGTGACTTGTAAATATTGTTGGCCACCATATTCCAATCACCTCACCATCATAGAGAGTGTTCTAGGAGATATCCCAGCTCTTCATGGCTTTCCAGGCCCTATGAGCTCACTAAGACAATTAACCCAACTCTCTTTTCATTTCCCCTAATCATCATCAACAAAAGAAATCCAAAGCACTTAGATAAATCTCAAATTCTCCTGGAAACGTGAATCCCATCATGAGGTGTGGTGATCAGGAAGAATACCAATAACTATAATTCCATGTCCTGGCAATACTAACTATAAACTATCCTGATTCTTCCCTAAATAACATGACCCAAAGAGTTAACATGACACTCCTCTCATACCATTTTGCCACAGACTAAATCTTGTCCCCACTGCAACTGACACCAAAATGGGCCCATGAAAAGTCCCGAGGGGAATTCATGAACCCCACGGGCTGGAACAAGTGCTTGGGTATCATAAAATGAAAATTGGGAATGATTTACCTGATTTTACAAACATAAAACAACAAATGAATCCAATAAAACAAATCTGGATTTTTCAAACAAAACAATATTTTGAAAAAATTCAGAAATCAATTACATAATTTAAAACAACTCACCAAGACTATAAAAAAAGTAATAAACCAAAAGGAAACAGCCCAATAATGCCCATGGCGAGGGGCACCAACCTCAAACCATCTCCACAAGACTTCACCACTAAGGACCTACTATAAACTCGAACCACTGGCACTAAAAAATGTACCCAAACTACTACAGAAAAAAAAACCAATTCTACATTAACCCAAGGGTGTAAGTAGTGTGAGAGAAAATTACCAATATGATAACACCACTAAAATATTCCATGTGATAAACATTCAAACATGAAATGATTTCAATTTTTCATAAACAGAAAATGTTTGTTCCAATTTCTAAAATATGCAACTAAAAATTTAAAAACAGTTTTCATGTTGGCTATCATTAAGAATATGAACTTTAAAAAATAATGTCAAAACTAATGAAATTTTCTTCCAATCATACCGTATGTCTATGGTAAGCACAAATTCACTAATGAGCACATGAAATAGGAAATAACCCTAGGCACTAGCTCATTTTGGGTTCTAGGTACCTTGTATCTCGGTGAGAGTAACCATCACAATTTTTGTTCACCTGCACGATCCAAAATTAGTGACCATACCTATAACCCAGTGGTCTCGAATCATCATAATAATTGTTTATTTAAAGTTTTATGCATCAATCTTGCTATGTGAATCTGAGGGAAAACCCCACATATTTACTAGCATACTAGTACACGTCCACCCACCTAGATATCTATGTTTTCTCCTTGTTCTCAAACGAGTTCAAAAAGAAAAGAAATATACTTTGAACATGAAAATATCATATTCACATCTAAAATTCACCAAAAATTCCACATGTATACCACACATGTCACAAAGTCGAAATTTTAATTCAAATGCATTTTGAAAGCATACTCACACCAAAAATAGACCACAACACTTTTCACATTTCTTTAACACTTCAAAAAATCCTTAAAACATTTTTTATAAACCATTAAAAGTTATTATAACTCACATAACATCCCACTAAAATATCATATAATACCTCTTTCATCAAAAAAATTCATTTTGGACAACACACTCACACAAAACAGCCCACAACCAGGTTTTGCAGCTCTCTTTCCATTTGCAAAAACATTTCTACACTTTATAAATCATTATAAAAAAATTTACATCTTATATAACCACCTAACCTTTCAAAAACTCATATTATTTGAAATCACCCCCCCAAACTACATATACACACTTTTTCCCTCTTTATTTAACCAATCAAAACATTCTCAATTTTCATAAAACAAACTCAAGGGTTGTAACTATGTCTTGCACACAAAACCCATTTCAAACCCACCATATAAGACCAAAACCATACCAATTCCTATATAAAATATAATATTCATCCCTAGATACATTTATAAAACCTCATTCATGTGTTATAAAATTAACTTGAAAATACCGCAAAAGATACAAATGAAAAGACACATTTTCATAAAATGCTCTCAATAAGTTTAAAAAAATTTAACACAAAAAACCTATTCAAAAACATTCTTGTTTAGGCCCAAATGACACCCATACACTACCAAAACATAATTGGTAGGACAAATAGGATTTATTAAACTAATTCCATAAGTTATAAAATACACCCAAATAATACCCCATGAGTTACACATGAAACCACCCAATTTCAAGTTAAAATGAAACTATAAAATTAAACACTTAACCAAATCAATCATAAACAGTTTTATCACCACACCCAACATATGAGGAATATGAAAAATGATTAAATACAGCATTCTAAATCATCAATAATTGTTTACACATGGGACCACATACCTTTTATGTTGAAACACTCAATACATGGACCAAAACATCATCCACACCACTGTTGCACCTCATGGAAATGAAATCCAACCTAAAACCACAAGCTTTCACCCAAAAGACAAGAAATAAAACCCTAGGGTCAAACCATAACATCTAAAAATTAGGAACCTCAAGGAAACTGGAAGAAACCCCAATCACATTCAATGTAACCCTAATAAAATTTAAAGAAGAATGGAGGAGACTATCTTACTTGAGGGATCTTGTAGAAATCGCCCCAAATATACTGTATATGAATTTTCAAATAGAAAAAAATTTCATTGGGGTTTTAACATGGATACGTAGATCATATATTAATTTTAATGGGTAATAAAGAGTGAGAAATGAAGGAGTTGTGAAGGAAACAAATTACCTTTATAAATCTGCTCAAAATGAGGACGATTAAAAAGATTATACTTGTTCTGTGAAGAAAATGAGATCCAAAGAGGGGTAGAAGGGATTGGGGGGAGCGCCTAGGTTCTGTGGGCTCAGTAGAGAGGTATAATATCCAAAAAATAATTAAAATTGAATGAGATATTAAACACTTAATAAATATTTTTAATGTAGGAAATGGGCCTTCAGGCAGGGCTAATCCCTTAAAATAAAAACTCAAATAGACCATGATTATTGATTCCTAAATGGTCCAAACTAATATGGTAGTGTTTATAGGTCAGGGGATGCCGCGTAATAATTTTTATGGATGAAAAATGTAGAAAAATGAAGGAGTTATAAAGGAAAAAAATTTATTTTTAAATCTGGAATTGGGCTAACTATTTAACCCAAATCATGAAAACTCACCCATTCAACAAAAAATGCATGGAAAACACCCGAAACAAAGAAAAAATGCAAATAAAAATAAAAATAAATTTAGAATATGTTATTTCTATGCAATTTATAATCTAAATTTATATATATAACGAAAAATATGATTTGTATTACATGTCTCATTGTTTTATAAATGATAAAGGCATGAGATGTTCCCTTTTTGTCTTTTCCCATACATAACCATTTATATACGGATGATTCATTTAATAATATCACAATAAACCATATATTTAGAACCAACATGGGATATATATGGGTAATTTTTATCCAATTTTCTTTATACAAGGTTATGTGTCATTTTTTCCTTATTATTATTTTTTATTTCGTAATTAAGCATAATTTTACCTAAAACACCATAACTAATTATAAATTCTATCACTAATATATTTTATTTGAAACATATATGTTGATATTATTGTATAAAAAATATTATTATCTTTACAACTTTGAATTTAGTTTTTTCAAAATTCGAATCACAAATTTGTGAAAATCAAGTTTAATGCTAATTCCACATATGTGGCGAGAAAGAGGGTGTTAAAGGTAAAACATTGAAAATTTCAACAAGTGTTTATAAATTATTTCAATATAAAGAAGATTAAAATGACATAAATTAGATTAATATATGTATAATTGACCTATTTTGAATTTTGAAACAAATTTATTTTATCATTTAACATCCATAATTATTTAAATTAGGAGTCCATTTTTAAATAAAATACATTATTTTCTACTATTCATCAAAAAATCATCTATCTTAGAAAAACCCTAAAAAAATGATCCTAAAATAATTTAATCATTTTAAATTCCAAAATTATTTTATTTGTTTAAAATAAAATTCATTAATGTTACAAAATTTTATTTTAAAAATAGGCGTGTCATTAAAAGGAGATAAAACTCATAATTACGTATACGGCAAGCTAATCTATGTGTTGTGTGTAGACCATGGTTAAAATGGCGGTGCGTATAATGAATAGAAATCTAAATTTATTGATTCATGTAAATAAATAAATAAATATAAAAAATATTTAATTAATTGAACAAATTCTCAAATTGTTGGGTGTTACATTCTACCCCACTTAAAATAAATTTATCCCATTAAATTTGATTTTTTATCAATGATTTACTACTTCTAATTTCTTTTAATGGAAACCAAAAACATAAAAATGAAGACATAATTTTTTTTACAAATATATATTGAACCAAAATGGTTACCCAGAGTAACACATAGCTAGAATTTCATGTAGGAGAATATATGTGTCATGTGAAAACATAGACATAGAATAAAAATATAACTATCATGTTATGGAATAGAGTAATAGAGAACATGGTCGGGTGGATGTTAATAATAAAAAATATGTAAATCAATCTTTATCTAAGGGTCCCTTAGAATTATATGAAAATATGGTACAAGGATTCCCATTTTGGTTTCAAGATCCATTCCCTAAGGATGAAGTGTTTTCATGAGAAGATATAATAATGTGACTTTAAGAAATTTGTACCATTATTTGAGCCTTGATCGAATTTCAATTCATCTCTCATTCAATAAGATAAAGGTAAATTTTTCATTCTTTAAAAATTAATATATCTTGATATGGATGATAAATCATCCCATATCTCTTCAGTTATAATCAACACAAAATTTCTTAAGCATGATATTCTTTATGCATAAATCCTCATATGGTGAGATAATTATTTATTATCAAAAACTTCATTTGATGATTAAATTTATAATTCTATAAATTGTTTACCATATAACCATTCCAAAAGATAAAAATAAAAAACATTAGAAAGAAGGTCATGAAATCATCTTAACATTGATCCCTCGTATATCAAAAAGTACAAATTTGATACCACATTCAATACATGTGAATATCCACTTCGTATATCCCTTAAAAATTGTAATAAACTGAATTACCATAAATCATTTTAGAAACCTTACATGAATCATATTACAATTATTAATGGATATGTTATTCAAACACAAGATGTTGTAAATGTCATCCTTGATGACATAGACTACATTTTCAATAATAAGTTAATATGTAATCTGTATGGTCTAATTTAATTATTTATATCCAACATATCATTATCCAAACATCATTATCTCAATGATAGGAATTAATTAAATCTTACCTTATCTTAATTAAAAATATCTTCTTTCCATGAAATAACTATACCAACTCCCTGACACCATTATCCAAATCCTGTCAAATTATAAATAAACATATTTTTAAAATACATATATTTATCTTGATTCGTATAAAATAATCATTGAATTCCATAACATATACAATTCAATAATCCAAAGTAATTTATAAACAATCACTCATGATTTGAAAACTTATTCCTTAATACCACTTTCCTCGAATATGAAATAAAAAAAATGTCCTCAAATTTACCAAACTCAATTTAATCATGCTTATCAATAATGATACTAAAACAACACATACAAATTAAATTTCACTTGTGATCTCTTCATTATTAGTCGAAAAAACATTACTTGTACCACCTTTTTTTCTCTTCAAGAGCCTTCAAAAATTGGAATTTATTTTCTTATTTCCAATAATTTACTAATTTAATGAAATCATCAATTAATAACACCATAAGGAGTGAAGCATTCCCATCCATTACGTTAATTGGACTCTTTATTTTCCATTTGAAATTACTTTCTTTATCGCTTTATTTCCCACAGTAAAACACCTTCTTATTACACTAAGATATTCAATTTGGTGATTCTTTAATCATTCATGACACAATAGAAACCAAATAATCATTCTCCATGGTCACCATTACATGTAATCTCATATAACTCCATCCTTCAATTCATTTGAGAGTCTAAGAGTTGGTAAAGGTAAAATAAATTTACCGGGTTTCGTGAAACCTGACTAGGAATGATCAGGACACCCTTCACTTCATTGGTTATTCAATTTCAATTATCATTATCAGATTTTTTATCACAATAATCATTAATTCACATCCCTAGGATGTTTCCTATTTTATTGAACTATATATCATTGAATAAGAAAAATTTTTCTTAGTGAGGAACCACATAATAGTGAAAAGTCACGTATAGTATGTCTATGTTATGACCCCTTCCATAAGATATGACACCTTAGCTTTATCCTATTTTATTCATAGTGTTATTTTATTGAAATCATCCATAATGGTTTGTGAAATGTTTCTAAATTTACAAAGAATATCCCATGTGATTGTCAAACTATTTGTGAAGCAATGCTCGATGTTGTATACTAGATTACCCTGAGTCGGGCCCGAGATAACTTTTAGAAGTTTTCACCTCTATGGACATCTGTTCTAGAGAAACATCCACTTGTAGAATCTTTGACAGGAATTTATTTCTAGGAAACAACATAATCAATCCTTTACCAAAAATCTTGGAATTTTTCATAAACATTATTCCATCCTTATACATATCCTTAGAGACATCCATAGATATGTCTTTAGAAATATCCTGACAGATCTATCAAATATTTTTTCATGATAGTTTTCAAAGGGTAACTAAAAAATTACATTGATACCAAATATAACGAACCATTATTTTCATAAATTAACATTACATAACATTTTTGGAATACATTAAACATTATATAAACAGAAAACCAAGAACCTCCATTAGACTATTGACATTAGAAACATGGAAACACAAAAATTGGTTCAAAAGTTAGCTACATTATCTCTAACTAGGTTATTTATGGATAAAACCCTTATTAGACATATAATATTTAAAAATAATCATAACATGGAGAAGAAATAATAAAAGGGGTTATCTATGATTCTATCTATTGATAAACAAGGGAGACATGTAAGAATAACCTTGATCGTATGGGAATAACAAAGTGATAACAAAATTTGGAGATCATACCCTGCATATAAAAGGCCATAAACATGAATAATGGGTTAGATCATTGTTGTTCATAACAAATTAATGACATGGAAATAGATAAAATCTTCCATGATATCTAGATATAGGAAAAAGACATGGATGTTTTACATGCATAAACATGTGATATCATTTAAATATGTCAAGATGCATTATGAGAACATATAAATGAAATTTATTGGAAACTCACCTACTGGACAAGACACACCACCATCACTATTCACAATCATTTACATATAATGGATCGGGTTTCCCCCTCTTCTCATAGTAGATCGATTTTCCCTATCTTTTATCATCATGGTGACTACACATATTAGGATGAAAACACCACCCTCCCTAGTCACATTACTTTCCTTATAAGGGATAAGGTTTCCAATCTTCCTATTGTGGATTGGGTTTCCTCATAATCCATATTCATGGTGACTACAGCTACTAGAAGAGACACTCCTCCAACCCTAATCCTAGTCTTTCCTTGTAAGGGATCAGGTTTCACCATATTTCCATAATAGATGAAGCCCATTGACATGATTCCAATAATTATATCATGATATATAAATCTTTACCCACTGTATTAGAGGCGGATATAGGTCCCACCCATCACATAATATAATCATTAATAAAATTTCCATAATATATTAATACATTCTATATATATTTACCCAGAGAAAGAGACATGATTCATTAACATACTACCATAATCCCATGAAATTAAATGGGTTTGAAAAACATGTAGTCATATCCTAACATACGGAAAAAGAAATGTCTCATAAACATTTAATTAAATCCTACCCAATATAATGAATAGGGATTTATAATCAAAAAATCCGTATAAGAGGATCATGTTTCATAAATATATAACCCATGAAATTTTAATGGGTTTCAATATCATTATTCCTTAAAAACATGTACCATTTACAAAAATAATTTTGATGGATCCTTTGGATCATTTCCTAAAATATTGATTAATAACAACAATTGATGTCATCAAAGATGGAAAATAAATTTTAAATATCTTTCAAAAACATATCTTTAGGAAAATATCATTTGTTCTTTAAAATGGATTTTAAAAACACAATAATTTTCAAATACCATTTTATTAGAAAATAACTTAAAAATATAAAGATGAGGACTGAAATACATTTTAAAATCTTTTTACTTGAATAATTATAAGAGAATACTGAAAATATTTTGAAACACATTTTCCATGAAAACATATAAAAGAAGCATCAAATCATTTTGAAAACCATATCCTTGAAAATTTATAATATAACATTAAATAAATTTATGAACATTTTTCTTTGAAAAGAATATGATAAATTATAATGAAATAATGTTAATGTTTGAAAACCATTTCATTGAAAATAATTTAAAAATAATTAAATTATTCTTTAAAATGTTTTGAAAACCATTCAAATATAAAAACAATTAAATCCTTTTTATAAAACCTGGTTTTGAAGGAACAATGATTTCCGACTGAATAAAGAGGAAAAGTAGAGATTTCATAAAAACAAATTCATAACTAGATGATATACAAAATCATATAAAATAGTAACAATAATTTAATATCATGAATAACCATAGGAGAATAAAATTCATGATTTTTCTGGAGATATGGATCATAATATTTCATCAATGAAACAATAATCACAAATAATATCTAAATACGATGAGACAATTTCAATAAACTCTTACCACTTGGAATCATTGAACCATACACCATGTTTAGGAATATTAAATTACATGAATCATAAAATATCATGAAAATAATTATATTAATAGTATATCATTTTCAAGGTATTAAAGCACCTCATGGAAAAATATTGGTCCATAAAATGGCATGTGTCTCAAATAAGGAAAATTGGGACAAATTGAATTACATATTTGGTAGGTTTTGAAACATAATACCCCTAAAATAAAGATAATAAAATGGATATTTATTTAACAATAAATTTTTTTATATTATCAACATAATACATTATATGGAATTTTATCCACCACATAAAATTATTATGTGGGGTTTAAAGCATGAATATCACAGAAACAAATTGAGATTAAATACCCATACCTTATGTCCTTACTCTCCTCGTACTCGTTAAAACCTCTGGAGTAATAAATTTAATTATATTATACACAGTTTATAGAAACATATTCTTATATATAATTCCATAATGGTATTTTATGACATTATATTACACACTTTTTAATAATTTAATGTTAATGTTATTCTTCAAGTAATATTCTGTTTATTTTTTGCATGTGCCTAATTTTTCATTTCTTTGGTAATTATACTTGTATAATTATTCCTATAATTTAAATCATGATATAAATATCAACTATATTAATTATATTTTTTTTAAAATATTCTAATGATTATATAATTTTTAAATGGAATAATACAATCATGGAGATGACTGGAAATACATACGCATGAACACTGCTTCCATTTTATGGAATTGTGGAATAATATAAAGAAAATGAAATATATGTATATGTATATATATCAATAATATAATTATAGTAGCATTATTTTCCATTAAATACCATTTTGTTTTAATATACATTTATTTAATTCATTCCATGAAGTTTGAAAATGAATTACATTGCTTTGAGGGGTGGGATTCCACACTTCCTAAAACAAAATTATCATATTTCCCCATTATGGAAATCACAAGGTTATATTCTAAATAATTAATAATTAAGGATAAAAAATTATAAATATCATAAATATCATATATAAATAGAGTTGCAATCTTAATTTCCATCATGATAGGCGGGCGGTGAAGGGAAAATAAACAATCATCATTTTGTTAAGAAATAGTTCTCCAAACACATAAACAGTATGTTACCCATTAAAAGGACATGCATGTATGTTTAGACCTAAAAATTAACATAAGAAAATAATAG
The DNA here is from genome assembly GCA_963277665.1 of Viscum album. Classification (NCBI taxonomy): domain Eukaryota; kingdom Viridiplantae; phylum Streptophyta; class Magnoliopsida; order Santalales; family Viscaceae; genus Viscum; species Viscum album. The sequence goes on from CAUJRU010000001.1 coordinate 5,760,428, forward strand.
AATAATTTTTATACTGGTGTTATTATACATTTATGTAATAAAAATATTTTAGGTAGTGGTTAATGAAAATAAAACGAAGGAGCTTGAGGGTGGGTGTTACCTAATAATCGAGTAACTCCTTTTAGTTTCGACCAAAGGGATTATAAGGAAGTATTTGTTCCAAAATGTGTAATTCATGATGAATGGGATTTTTTGTTATTTTATTTGGAAGATCCTATACAATAAAATTATTTTGAGATGTTTTGGAAGTGCGAGAGTGCTTTCCATTATATAGTGTAAGGGGAGTGTCACTCTTGTAAATACCAAAATGTATTAATTAATGGGAGTTATAAATTACATAATATTCATAAAAAATGGAATCATTATTTATTAAAGGGGAATAGTTATTGATAAAAACATTCACTATACAAAAATATGTGCATTTTAATAATTTTTTTCCTTATTTTCTATGATTCCCCAATTTTAGCATTTTGGTTTTTAGCAAAGCATCTAGTTTTCTAACCCATATAATTAAAAAAATTAAAAAATATAGATAAATTTATTAGAAAAATATAGATATGATGAAATATAAATATGATATAAAATTTATAAAAATAAAAATGTTAGTTTTCTTTAAATTAATTTTAAAACAAGCGCATTTGATGCAAAAAACACTACTAAAACCTAGGCTATGATAAAAATGTTTTTGCGGTATTTGGGTCAATATTTTATTTATAAAGGTCAATTATTCAATTAATAATCCATATTTAATATTTCTTAACACTTAAAAGTCACTAGTAATATTACAATAATTTATAATAATTTTAAATCATTTAATAGATTATAATTTATCGAAAAATAACATTAATTTAAATTATAACATTTTTATTCAATTTGAAGTTTAAAATGTAAAAACAATACTATAATTACAATATATTTATTTTAATGCTATATAACACAATATATTAATCTAAAATCATAATTATATCTTTTAATTCAATCAATTTAATTAACTTTTAAAATTTTTATTATCATTTATTTCAGTTATTTATTAAAACAATAATCACTACATTGTTATTTCATAAGAATTTTATGTAACTAAATCATATTTTAAATTAATTTTAAATTATTATGATAAAAATAACTCATTTATAATTCATAATTATATTTTAACCCTAATATATGATGTTTGTTATAATTTTATTAAAACGTTAAAAAGTTAAATAAGTGTTTGTATCTAATTTCAAAATAAAATATAATCCAATTACATAAATTGTATTTATATATGTACAATTGATCAATTATTTCATTATAATCCAATATCAACTATTATTTAAATAAAGAGACAGTTTTTAACTAGAATACAAAATTTTTCATTATATACAAAAAATGATGTTTCATAGGAAATAACAAAAATCACCCTAAGATATTTTTCCATTCTAGATTAAAAAATTAGTTCAATTTTTAAAAATAAAATTCAAAATGTTTCAAAATTTAATTTTATGCATATGTTTGTCATTAAATTGTGCTAAAAACGGTCTTGTGTGGACCATAAGCTAATCAATGTTTTTCATGTATCACCATACCATCTTGGTGTTTCATATAATGAAAGAGAAACTAAATTCACTATTTCATGAAATTAAAAAAAATCATAATATTAAAATAATTATTTAAAAATGAAAAATTCTTATGATGTTACATTCAACCCTCCTTATAAATAATTGACCCCTTAAAATATGTCTTGGTTGTCAATGATTTTATACTATTAGGTTGAATTAATAGAAAAAAATCATAAAAATAAACACTAAAACACCTATTAGAAAAAAATTATCCATAATTATTCCCTAGAGTAACTCATTTTTGGGATTCCATGTATGATAATATATGTGGAATGTTAATATATGGAAATAGAAGGAAAATATTTCTATAATGTAATTAAGCAGAGTAATAGAGAACTTGGACAAGAGAAATTTAATAATATATAAGCTATAAATATTTAATTATATAAGGGTTAATTTTATTCTTTTTAATATATGTTAATAGTAAAACATTTCTTTGGTTTCAAGAACCGTTCACTAAGGTTGATGCATTTTCATTAAGAGATACACTTCTATGAATTCAGGAAAAACATATCATTCATTTAACCTTTATTAACATCCAATCCATCATTCCTTCCATGAGATAGAGGTTAATTTTTCATTCATGATTAACTTATAGATCATGATATCCCTGATAATTCAACCAATCTCCCTTCAATTAAAATCCAAACAAAATTTCTAGAGTAGGTTATCCTTTATGTATAAATCATCATGTGTTGAGATAATTCATTATTCTAAAAAAACCATCCTTCATTTAACATAATCATTCCTTAAATTGTTAACCATAAAAGCCATCTAAAATGTTGATATATATAACTTTTAAAAGAAGTACAACAAATAATATTAACAATTATTCCCTATATATCAAAATGTACAACTTAGTTGTCAAATTCCAAAAATGTTAATATTATCTTTATATATTCCCTTAAAACATGGTAATAACATAAATTACAATAAATAATTTTGGAAACAAGCGTTAATCCTTATTCCAATGATTATTGGATATATTCATTAAACCCAAGAAGTTTTAATCTTCATCCTTGATGGAATTGACCACTTTTTCAATAATTTGTTCCATGGAAATCTGTACAATCCAATATACTTATTCATATTTTGAATATCATTATCCAATCAACATTATCTTAACGTAAGGAATTAATTAAGGGACACCTTCCCCTATTAAAAATATCACATTACCCAGAAATCACTTTTCTACCTCCCAACACCATTAAATATTTCCATTCAAATTCTAAAAAAACTAATTTTCAAAATACATATATATTTCATGATTTCTATAATATAATCATTGAATTCCATAACATATACCATTATATAATACAAATATACTCTTAATCTATTAATAATACATTATCTAGTTATTTCTTAATACATATTTCCATGAATATAGAATACAAATCATGTATTAACATTTATAAAACTCAATTTAATCATGCATATCAAAAATACAAATAAAAGGGAAAATACAATTCATATTTAATTCGTAGTCTCTTCATTGCCAGTAGAAAAACCATTACTCATACAACCTTACTAAATCTATTTAGGATCATTCCTTATACAACATTAATTTTTTGAATTCCCACAATTTCCACATTTAATATAATCATTAATAGTTTATACCTTAGGGAGGGAAACATTAACATTAATTATGTTAACTAAACTCATCATTTTCCATTTTCAGTGACAATACTTTTGTCCTTATTTTCTATAGTCAGAACACCTTCTTGTTAAACTAATACATTTGATTAGGTTATTCTTTCCACATTCTTGACACAAATAAACCAAATCTTCATTCTTAAATGGTCTTTATAGCATGAAATCTCAAAAAACTCACTCTTTATCTTCTTTAGTGAGTCCAAGAGTCGATTAACATATATTGTGTTGATCATGTTCCCTAAAAATTGATTAGGTATGATCAAAACATCCATCCCTCCAGTGTTCATTCCATTTGACATCACATTAGTTAATTTTCCATCACATTATATGCTAATCCTATTCCTTCTGATTTCATCCATTACCTATAACCAAAAACATTGAATAAGAAATAAATATCATAGTGACGAAAAAAATAATCATTAAAAGTAACTTATATAACTCCTAATTTATAAAAACATACATAATATATGATACCTTAGAATTATCTTATTCCAGGATATTCTCCTAAAAATTAGATCATCATTAGACCTATCCTTAGAGACACCCCTAGATATATAATTAAAAATATCCCTAAGGGTATCTCAAAAGTATTCTCATCATTGTTTAAAATGGTTAACTAATACATCACTCTGATACTAACTATAATCACCTAGTATTATCATACATTAACATTACATAACTATTACAGGATTCATTAAACATTATATAAACAGACACTTAAAGTCCATAATTGGTCTTGTAAACATGTTAATAAAAAAACTAGTACATTAGTGATCTACATTATCTCTAACTAGGTTCTCCATGACTAGAATCCTTGTTAGACTCATAATATATAATACATATCTTCATAATTTATGGAAGAAAAAAGTGAGATCTCAGATGCCTAGTAATGGTAGACAAGGGAGACATGTAATCATAAACATGATAATATGAGGATGAAGACCTGATCATAATAGTATGATATCATTCCTAGAATCTCAAAGATCATAAACAAGAATAATGTCATGGATATTGGAATTACATAAGACATGAATCACAATGAAATAATAAAGATAAGTCATTAAATCATTCCTCAGGAATAAGACATGAAATTGTGTCATGAATAAACATGTGATATCATTACCTATATGTCAAGAAGAATTTCTAGAACATATAAATGTCCTTTATGGGAACTGCACATATTAGGAGGAGATTCCACTATCCCCAATTAGATTCCTTTCCTGGAAGGGGTTCTAATTTCACCATCTTCCCATAGTGGATTGGGTTTCTCCATTATCCATCTTCATGGAGACTACACCTACTAGTTGTGACACACCACCCCCAAGTCACAGTCCCTTCCATGTAAGAGAATAGGTTTCCATATCTTCTTATATTGGATTGGGTTTCCCCATCTTGTATATTCCTTGTTAATTCACATATTAGGTGGGACACACCACCATCACTTGTCATTGTTCTTTACATGTAAGGGAATATATTTCCTATCTTCCCATAGTGGATCAGATTTCCCCATCTTTCATCTTCATGTTGACTACACATACTTTCTACGACACAACACCATCCCCATATATATTCCCTTCTTTGTAAGGGATCGGGATTAACTGTATTCCAATAGTCGGTTAAGCCTGCCAACTTTATTTACATCATTATCTCATGAGATATAAGTTATTAACCAATTTATTCGAGGGAGATATATGTACCAACCATCCAATAATAAAATAATTTATACATCTGCCACAAAATAATTAAACTTATATCATATAAACACCCCTAAAAGATATGTGACTAATATACATGCTATCAAAATTAAAGTAAATTAAATGGGTGTCCCAAATATATAATAATATCTTAGCTTGTGTGAAAATAATTTTTTCATAATCATATCATCAAATCCAACCCTTGAAAAGAAGCTATTTTCACAATCATAAAACACATGGTAGTGGAATGAGTTTCCTAGTCATATAACCCATGAATGTGGACTGAGTTTCATGAACATCTTGACCTAAAAACATATACCATTAATAAAAATAATGTGAGTGGAACAGTTGGAACATTTCCCAGAAGTTGCATGAGTAACAACAAAATATATAAACATCGAAGCGAAAATAATTTTGAAAATGTATTTAAAAAAAATTCTTGATTAAAATATCATTTCTTCTTTCAAAAATTATTTTTATTACATCATATATTTTTAAAATCATTTTCATATAATATACCATGAATTCTTATGTATAATGCTTGAAATCATTTTGGAATCATTTTTACCAGTAGAATTTTAAATATATCCTAAATATATTTTGAAAACAAATTCCTCTAAAACATATAAAATAATTTTCATTGAATTTTTAAAACCTTTTCCATTAAAAAATATTTAAATAAGATTAAATAAAATTTAAACACATTTTCATTGAAAACACATTAAAAACATACAATGAAATATTGAAAACATATTCAAAACAATTTCGTTGAATATAATTTGTTAAAACATAAAGAAATAATTGAATTATTTGAAAACCATTTAAACATTAACCATTTTTTAAAACCATTTTAGATAATATAGTTTTCAAAGAACACATATTTCTGACATAAGAGATAGGTAATATCGGGCTTTCCTAAAAAAATTTCTTAACTAACTGCTGTACTAAAAGGGGAAATATCATTCTAATAAATAAATATATCATTAATAATAAGAGGAGAAGACAATTAATTTGTGTTCATGAGATATGGATCATAATATTTCATCAATGATACAATAATCATAAAAAATTTTGATATGTGATGAGATTATTTCAATAGTATTTTTCCACTTGGAAAATTTGAACCACACACAACACTTAAGACAATAAAATTACATGAAGCCTAAAATATCATGAAGAAAAGATTCATGATATAGTATTCCAATGTTATAATATATGACTCATGGAAACATACATGTGAATAACATGCCATGTGTCTCAAGGAAGTCAAATTGTGATAAATTTTCCTTACTGATTTTCTATCTTTTGAATCATAATCCCCATGATGGGATGATACTAAAATGGATATTTATATACCCAAAAATCTAATTATTATAATCATATAATAAATGTGGGATCATAATGTATATGGATATATAACAATAAAAGAGGGGCTGAAATATAGGTTTAAAAAAATTTCATTTTTATCCCCAGAGGAATTTAGTTTAAATGAAATAAAACTAATTCAACTCACAATACCTCTTAATGCATTAAAACGTTAATTGCATGAGGCCATATGTCCAGTTATAAATGTATCGTAATATAGTTTATTGTGATAATGCAATCCATAATTTATAAATTATGTTAATCATATTCAATGTTGATACGATTTAAATTAAGATTATAGAGGATTATAATCACTATAGTCATGATGATCAGAGTAAAACAATACAATAATACAATCATAAAGAGTACTGAATCATTTTCAGTAATTAAAATTATTTTATTCAGAATATATTCCTAATTTATCATAATAAGAATGATTATGATAAAAAAAATTAATAGAAAATTCAATATATAAAATAATTCACTTTATGTTACAAAGTTGCAGAAAAGTAAAATAACACCTCTTTTAACACAAAGAGAAGGGTATCCAATAAACATGGATAGAGTTCAATTGATTTATACTTTCAAGAATGTATGTATTACCCTTACCATGTAAATCCATTGATAGTATGATCTACTTTTTTCTTCCTATCCCCACAATCACTCGATTAAAAGGAAATCGACACCTCTATCATCCTAGCCTCGGAAGCCCTCAATTGGTAAATGATTGGCATGCCTATTTTTCTATCCCTAGAAGATCTCAATACTAATCAGTTATGATAGGCATCTGATTTGGAAAAACATAACTCTTTAATTTCACAAGTATGTAGAATGATCAATTCTCATAATTACATCAGAGTCTTTCACATGAAGCATAGATTGGTCAGAGCTCTCACAAGATGTCATGAAATAATCAAATATTTAGAGATCATCCAAAGACCTGGTATTTATAGGAATTGTAAATAATGGTTATATTTTACTCCATTAGTTATATTTCCTACTAAAAAAATTTTGGGGCATGGACACCATGAACTCTAATGGTCACATTTAAATAGAATACATGACATCATTTTTTATAGAAAATAAATCCAATCATCATTTTGATTTTAAAGAATTCCATTCAAAATTATTAAACAGCAAAGATATTAATGTTTTTTTTCATAAAGGTAGTGAGTAAAATTTAATTCATATGTGATGGAAATCGTATATTTTGAGTACGATGAAAAATTATATCAGACAAGTACAATTAAAATCATGATGGGTGGTTAGGATTAAAAACAAAATAAGTGGCTACGTTTGAAAAAATAATAGGCAGTTTTGATTGGAAACATAATTGGAGGTTTTTATTAGAAACATAATAGGTGGTTTTGATTGGAAATATAAAATCTGATTATGCTTGAAAACATAAATGGTGGTTACAGTTGAAATCATTTTGTCCTAGTTTGATTTGAATCATATATGGGTATAAACTCAACAACTATGGAAAGGATTAAATATATAGAGAGAGTTTGATATTTCCAAAAAATAGAGGATTAAAAAAGTCACAGGAAATCATTTGACATAAAAATATCTCCATTTTTTTGGAAGCATATTCAAGAAGTTAAAACAAGTAGGGAGTTATAAAATTATATAGTTTTCTTATTCAGACATAAATACTTATACTTATCTCATTTTGACTTTCAATAATCTTCTAAATAATGATTTAATATTACTAACCTCCCCCTTTAGATATCAAAATCCAAATGGATCGTATTTTATAATAAATTACAAAACTTACTAATAGTAATATTCTATATGAAAATTTATCCCCTTTCTGAATACATTCTCCCCTATATAAAACATTCTTCCACTTTTTAACACATTTTCACCATTTGTTATTTACAAAAAAGAATAATCTATTCCAGTAGCATCAATGTATGTTCAATGTATTGAAATCAATTGATTTAAAATGTTCGATCAAAATCTATGTCTTCTTCAGAATCTGGAAGCTCAGCGTAGTGAGTTCCAAAAACCACATCCTCTATGTTTTAAATCTCAATTTCATTGGGATGTTATTCTTCTTTTTATCTGAAACATTAATCGCATTATTGATAATGGTTTTCTTATCAATTATTTTCTTGGATTGGACATCTAGATAATAAAATTTCAAAGATGATGCTTACAAGGATTCTGTGGTAATTTTTTTCGATGAGGAATTTTACCATTAACATCTAATTCTTAATATTCTTGTTCCTCCTCCTATCCTCCTCTCCTCCTCCACCTAGTTCTCGTTTTCTATCATTCTCTTCATATTCATCAATGTATTCATTGATATTCCTTAGGTAACTATCATCAACTTTTTTTGGATAACATCTTGACTGATAGTTTGTGGAACTGATTATTTTCTATTTTTTTTGTTCTCTTGAAGAGATGAAAGAGATTTTATTTGTTTAAAATCTTATTTTAAAACAATATCAGTACTAAATTTTTTATATCCTTTTAAAAACCTGTTGATATCAATGGCTTCAGCATTTCTCATATTTTTTATATTTTTATTCTCTAACTCCTTGAGTATTTCATGGATATGAATTTTTTCATCAAGATCCTCAGTAGTGTCATGTCCGAATTGGGGGTCACAACCTTTCCTTTCTTCATTTCTTCATGCTCTCTTTAGCTGCAGCTACATATGTTATAGATTTTTAGCTTCTTTTACTTATTATCTAGTTCTATCTCCTCATTATTCTTCTTAGATACAATGGAATCAGATTATTTTGTAACATTCTGACTCCCTCTAGCTACTTCAATCAATTTTTCATCTCCTACATCATTTTGAAACTTGTTTTTTTCTTCATAAAGGCATAATCTCATCCTTTTTACTCCATCATAACTGATTAGAGAAACATAGAAACTTTTTGGTTTTGAATATATTGCCACATTACACAATTTTATACACTCAGTAAGAAATTTACTCAAAATACCATGAAACATTATAAAATTATATTTAATCAATCCAGAAATCAAGTTTTGTCCATAAAATATAACCCATGAGATTTAACGTTCTCATTTTTACCAAATAGTCAAGAACAAAAACATCTAAATCCATGAGGGGGTCCCTATCAACCCTTCCCAATACTATAATTCCTTGCATACAATGGGAAATAATATGTTTATTAGCATAGAGATGTTTTACATTTCATTTATCCTTATAAATATAAAAATGGGATTCTTTAGACTATTTCTTATTAACAGTCCCTTCAGGTTTTAGTAAATTATGAGATAGGCAGTGTGTGTCACCATCAAAATGTACTCCAACAATGTGGGATAACTTTTTATAAAATTTTGTGAAATATTTTCCATTCTTGGAAAAAAAATATAAAAATCATCATCAGTTTTAAATGTATTATAAATCTATAAAACTTATTTAGAATGAGAATCATCGTGATGGGCCTTAGGGTTATAATTAAATAGTGAATCCAAGCCTAGAAATTTTATTAACCTTTTCAAATAAGAAGAAAAAATATCATATAATTATTAGGAAACTAAAAATTCTCTAGGAAATGTCATTGAGGAAAAATCTTTTGGAGTCATCTATTTTCGACTGCGAAAAGACATCGTGGACTCTGACATGAAGAAAAAAACATCTTATGAGCATTGAAATGATTAGCCTTGGATATTTGAAGGGTAGCAGAGATCATATCTCTTCTAAAGATAATTTATGTGGGACAGTATGGAGGACCCCATTATATAGGTTATGGAATGTAACTGTTGAGATTCTCTAGTCTATATTATATTGATAAGATCTAACGGTTGAGAATAATTTGAACTCTTGAGGGTTTAAAACAATAATATATCATATTCAGGATTCATATGATATGGATTTTAAAAAATGTGAATGAATCGAAATACTAACATTTTGAAAATAAAATGAAATTATATGGTTATGAAATTATGCATGTCCGAGTCACTTGATAGATGTATTGGATTTAATATATTATTAAATGAAAATTTCCACTGTGAGAAAATAGGATTTAAATACATTAGAATTATCATTTATGGTAAATTAGAATTCATACATATGAAAGATTTTAAAAAAATGCCACTCGTTATTTTAAAAACATGAGACCGTCAAATTTAAAAACATGAAATTGATATATTTTAAATCATTATATAGATAAATTTATAATCATGATTCTGATAAATTTAAAAACTTGATACTAATAAATTTAAAAATAGGGTACTAAATATAATAAGATATCGATAAATATGGAAACATGATACAGATAAATTTAGAAAAGTGAATCCAAAAAACTAAAAAACATTATACCAAAAAAATAGGATTCTGATAAATTTGAAAACATGATACTGATAAATTAATAAACATGCTACAAAAAGAATATGTACTCCCCCACTGAAAAGGAGTAACATAATATGAGGACATAGTTTAAAAAAATAAGTATTTAGGGATGATTAGATTATAGAGATCATTCCTAGCTTATTTTTAATGTCTTCAAATCTATCACAAGATAATGGTTTTGTAGATATATCAGTTTTTCGTTCATCTATTTTGATAAGTTGAAAAATTATATCTTATTTAAGTGTTTGATCCCTAAAAAAGTGATGCCTTATATCTATTTGTTTTTCACATTAGTGATGTGTATGGTTTTTTACATAACTAAAATGAACTAGTGTTATCACATGGGATTTTAGTTTCAGTAAAACTCATTCTATAATCAGTGACTGTGTGTTTCATCCACAACACATGATCAAAACAACTTCAACTACCACATATTCTGATCCAGTAGTGGAAAGATAATCTATGTTTTGTTTCTTAAAAGACTAAGTAACTAAATAATCACCTATGAAATGAAATGTTTTGGAATTACTTTTTTATCCCTTCTATAACCACCAATTTCATCCCCTAAAAAACATTTAAATTCAATATCATTTACAAAAGAGTAAAAAAGTTACAAATAAATTGTTCCATTTAAATAAAAAAAATTATATTTAAATATTTTAAATGTGTTTCCTTTTAATTTTCATGTTACCTTGCAAATAATCATACAGAAAACAATATGTCTGGATGACTAGATATTATGTAGTTTAGACAACCTATCATCCCTCTAAATTTTTTTTGATTTATTTTTTCTAGATTCATCAATTTCATTAGTATTTGAATTACCATTTTTAGTATTAATAAATTTAGTATTGTCATATCTATACTTTTTAATAATATCATTAATATATTTACGTTGACATATATATGCACCTTATGGGTATTGAGATATTTGAAACCCAAAAATAAATGTTTACTCATCCATTATACACATTTCAAAAATAGATTTCATAATATTTTCAAAATACTATTTTAAATATTAGTGAGTTGATCTGAATATAATGTCATAAACATAAAATTGAATGATCATAACAATTTTTTTCTTTATTTAAAGAAAAGTGTTTCTTTAGCAGTCCCATAATAAATTCGAATTGAATCAAAAATCGTGTAAATCTTTTATACTAGGATCTAAGGGCTAGTTTAAAGACATATTATGATTTAGTATGTCTGAAAACATATTCATGATTTATTTTATTTTCAAAACCCATAGCTTTATTAACCACAAAACCCTATTGGGTATATCTGTTAAGAAAATCACACATCACATACATTTGAAAATGATTGAAATTATAGAATTATGCAAAGGCTAATAGTATCTGAATATATTCAATTATTGATACCAGATCATTGGTTTCTTCATAATCTATTCTGTCATATTGATTATAATCATTAAAAACTAGTCTTTCATTATTTCTAATCAGTATTCCATTTTCATCATATTTGTTTATGAAACCCCACTTTACTCAAATTATTGAACATTCATTATGTCATTCAACCAAGGTCCGGAAATTATTCCTTTTGAATTCATTATCATTATCTTGAACAACTTCAATGAAATATTTATCACTGAATGACTCATCGTGATATTTATTATTGAATTGTGAAAGGAATTCAATATTTTCAACTTCATTTCTCAAAGAACTTATACTATTCATAGATTTATTTACATCCCCAATGATACAATCACTGTGTGATTCTTGAAAAAAAATTGTTGGTGTTTTGTAAAACCTTTTTATCTATATAAGATAGAAAGTCCTCAGGGGTGAATAATTCAAAAACAATATCTTGAGTATTATCCTTATTATGAGAATATTATATCATCAATGGATGATAGTAACTTTGGAAAGGAACATCAGAAGAAGTATTTTGAGGTTTCATAAAAACAAACTGATTAGTTTCATCAAATTCAATATGTTCTGCTGACTAAAAAGTATGTGAATATTTATTGAAAACTCTATAAGCCCCGCAAGTAGTGGAATAGCCTAAAAAATACCTTCCTCGGATTTGAGTGTGAAATTATGTAAATTATCATTTTTATTAAAAATGAGTACTTTGAATCCAAATTATAGGATGTAAGAAACATTTGGTTCTCATCTAGTACAAAGTTCATAAAGTGTTTTTTTAAGAAATGGTCTAATCAAAACATGAATTATTGTATACCTATTATTTCTTACAACTTTTGCCCAAAAATGTTTTGCAATAGAATATTCACTGAAAATGGTTATTGATATCTCTTGAAGAATATCATTTCTTCTTTAAACAACACCATATTGTTTGGGGAGTTATGTGTGATGAAAATTTATGTATAATTACTTTATAACTAAAAAAGTTTCAAAACCATAATTTTCAAATTATACACCATGATCACTATGAATAGTTATAAATGGAAGGTTTTTCACATTTATAGGATTGGATATAAATGTTTTAAAATAACAGTAGTATTTATATTTATTTTCTATAAAATATAACAATGTATATATAGTGTTGATATGATATAAAACAATTATATAGTACTCTCCCCCAATAATACTAATTTGTGTAGGAAAAAAGATATACAGGTGCACCAACTATTGAGAATAATATGATTAAACATCCCTAATTGATCTAAAACATGACTTTTGTATCATTCTATATTTAAAGGGACCACAAACCTTTTAAGAATCAAATATATATTCTGGTAGATCCTTAACAAGCCTTTTTTAAAAATATTTATATATGATACTAAGATTCCACTATCCTAACCATCTACTACATAACAATAATTGATATTCCATTTCACAAAGGCCATGTATGTCTTGTCTCTTATGGTCTTCTATGTTTAGTGTGGAAACATTCTCATTCTGATTGGTAGAAAGAATGAATTCATCCATGGAATTGTGTACAATATATTTATCATTCCTCAAATTCACAAGGATTCCATCATCACAAAATGTACATATGCTTATAGGTTTGTGCTTAATATCCTTAACAAATAATAAATTTGAAATAAAAGATTTTCCATGAAGGAAAATATTACATATACCAAAAATCATTCCTTGAGAATTTTCAATGAAGGTAACTCTTCAACCATTCATTTCAATAATCATTTTGAAAAAATTATTTGTTACTAATCATATGATTGGAACATACACTATCCATGTACTATATATTTGTGTTCATGGTACTTAGATTGAGTTCCTAAAAGTAAAAGAATTTAGTTTTCCAAATCAAAACATTTTGGGGTCTAGAAATGTTAGAAAGAAAAATCTTGGGAACCCGCATTTGTTTTGAAAAATGGTATTTGTGAAATCTCAATGATTGAATTTATTTAAGGTAAAATTTTCATTCCAATGACCACCACATTGACACTTAGTGAAGTAGGGGTCATTTTCCAAACAATTAAAATGTTACGTAAATTTTTTTTGAATGACTATATCCAATTCCTAAACTACTACGATGTCGATATAGTTTTTAATACATTTTTTTCAAACAATCTTTATGTGTGGTGAATTTTTATAATTGTTTAATTAATGATAAAATGGCATACTATAGTCTTACGAAAACATTCTCCATAAAGAAACTCAATAGATTGATAGTATTCTTTTAGCATAGCTATTCTAGTCACAAACACTTTAGATGTAGAAAAATGAGGAATATCCAATTTCTTATAAATAATATTGGCTGCTTCAGAAGAAGAAATATTGCTATGTATATTTATAGTATTTGAACATAGTAAGATATTTTTTCCCTATAATTAAATTTTTATTCTTGATTGTATTTATTGGTAAGAGTCTAACTTCCTTGTCTAGAATTTTATATTTTCCTATCACTATAAATAAATTGTTAACTCTAGTGAGGATCATGAAGGTCTCTATTTTGTCCTTCAAGTATTCATAAATATTTACATTAAAAATTAGTGGTCTTTTTCTAATAAGATTCTCAATTCAACCGAAACTTTTTACTTTTATATTTAAAACAATAATTTCTATTTCATTATACATTTTATTTAAACAATTATATATAAACAAAAATTTTATAAAGGAAATATAACAATGTATTAAATGTTAATAATCAAATATATGAGCAGTTTTATAAGCAGTTGAAACCATCCAGGATACCAATTGTTGGATCGTAATGTGAATGTAGATGAAAACAATACATGTGTGGGTGAATTTTAGTTTTTATTTTTTATCCCTAAAAGTGTAAAGTTTAAATGAATTTAATCTAATTTAATTAAAAAGACCTAATAATGTATTAAAACATTATTCGAATTGATCCTTGGTTCATATTATAAAAGTATCATTATTTGGTTGATTTTGATAATGTACTCCACAAATTTTAAATGAAATTAATCGAATTCATGGTTGTAAATATTTAAAAAAAAGTAAGCCTGTAGAATATCTTAATCAATATGGTTATGATGATCAGAGTAAAACAATAAAACTACCTAATCATAAAGAATACTTAATTGTTTTGAGAAATTAAAAAGACCATAATTAGAGTCAATTATTAATTTATAGTAATCTAATTAGTTAAGATAATCAAAATGACAAATAGACAAATGAGTTCATTAAATGATTCAGTTTTTATTACAAACAAAGGAAAACTAAATTAATATAATTATTTTAACCCAAAGTGAGGGGTATCCAATAACATTGGATAAAGGTCCCTTTGTTCATACATTCATAAAACTATGTCATACCCACACCAGGGTAAGTCCTCAATACATTGATCAAATTCTAACTTTTTATCCTAACATGCCCTCGATTAAAAGGTTATCAACCCCTCTGTCTTCCTAGACATAGAATCCCTTGATCTGCAAATGATTGGCATGTTTGTTTTCCCTTTAATGGAATCCCTCCACTGTAATCACCAACGATCAACATCACACTTGGAAAAACAATTATCTTGAAAGACGCAAGTATTTAGAATGAGTATTTTGCAACATGACATCAGAGTCTTTCACATGAATCATAGATTTTATAGAACACTCAATGGATGTATTGAATTCATAAAATGTTCTAAGCTCATCCAAATGACCATGTATTTATAGGTGTTGGATAAAAAAATCATATTTTCCCCCAACGATCATATTTCATCTAGATAATGTGGATGGACATCAACACCTGACACTCTATCGGTCACCTTTAAAACAAATACACGAAATTTTTTTGGTTCAAAAATAAAACAAAATACCATTTTGATTTTAAATAAAATATTTTGAAATTATTACACATTAATGATAAGAATAATTTTTTCCTAAATAGATTGAATGTGAATTAAATTGTATATAATGGAAATCATATCATGTGAGTATGATGAAAAATCTATATCGATCGAGTATTATTAAAATAGTGAGGGGTGGTTATGATTTAAAACAAAATAGATGGTTATAATTAAAAACATAATTGGAAGTTTTGGTTGGAAACCTAATAGGTGGTTTTTATTTGAAACAAAATAGTCTGTTTGGATTGGAATCATAATATTTGATTATAATTGAAAACATAATAGGTTGTTACGGTTGAAATCATTTTGTCCTAGAATGATATGAATAGTATTCTGTTATAAATTAATCAACTATAGAATAGATTAAATATATAGATAGAGTTTTTGATTTCAAAAATAGAAAGGAATGTAAATGTTAAAATAATTATTTTCCCTTAACAATAAATTCATGACCTGTATACACACCACATAAAAGTATTAGGTGGCGATTAAAGAATGTATGTCATGGAAACAAAAAGTGATAAGAATTTACCTTACATTGGGTCGTGACTCTCATCATTCTTGTTCAAACCACCTGTATAATAAATGTACGTTTATTATAAATATTTTAAAGAAAAATAATCTTATATCATAAAACATATATGTTTTATTGTGAAATTACTTTACCTTCTTGTTTGAAATTCCTTGTTAATGTTACGCTTCTAGTAATATTCACTTTATTGTTCTCTTGTGTCTTAATATTTTATACCTTGGGTAATTATAATTAAAAAATTATTTTATGAATTTAATCCACTATATAAATATCATTTATATTCCTCACCTTTGTATTATAATAATATATATAATATATAATAATGAAATGGTATACACTATTCATGGAGATGGTAGGTTGTACATATGCAGGACCGTTGCTTCCGATTTATTGAAATATTGAATGAATTAATGTAAATGAAATATATGTGGATGTATATAAGTATATATTATCATTAAATTATCATTTATATTGATATGTATAATATATGTTCACTAAACTTGTCCTTATTTCATTCCATTTAGTGTGTGAATGAATTACATCGCAATGATGGGGCGGTAGTCCACACTTCCTCAAACGAAATTATCATATTTACACAAGATGGAAATAATAAGGGTATGTTCTGAATAAAAATTATTGAAACAAAAATACATTATAAATATAATATATATCATATTTAAATATAGTTTCCATCCTAATGTCCACCATGAGAGGTATTAATGGAAAATTCATAAGTCATCGTTTCCTGAGATGATTTTTTTGTTGTACATGTAACTAGTATGATCATTACTCATTATATGGATGTGTGAGTATGTTTAGGTCAAAAAACAAGTAAAATACATCCTAATATATTTAATATATTTTCTTTACACAATAATTTGATATGAAGATTTTACGAATTGGATAATGGATATAAAATAAATGAGTGTATGGGATGGTGTTTCCCCATCATCAGGTAACTCCTTTTAGTTTTTACCAATGGGAATACATAGAAGTCATTACTCAAAATGGGAGGATTATTGGTGCAAGGGAGGGGTTTTTAAAGTGTTATACGAAAATATTTGTTGAACCTATGTGGTTTGGGATGTTTGAGGATGTGGGAGAGTTCATTCTTTTTTATATTTGAAGGGGAGTGGAAATCTTGAAATTACCTAAAGGTATTCATTAATTAGAAGTATACCTTACTTAATGCTCTTAAAAAATTGAAGAATAATATATTAAATGCAGTTAATTGTTCATAAAAATTTAAAATAACCTAAAATAGGTTCAATTTAATATATTTGTTCCATAACTTCAATGATTCCCCAATATTATCGTTTCGGTTTTCATTGAAGCATCTACTTTTTTAACATAAGTGTAACACCCCGAGATTTTATAAGATACATTCATTTTAATTTCATTAATTTCTTCTATTGTACACTACACCAAGATTATCTTGTGCAATATGCAACACCATATTAGTTTGCAGTATACGCAACACAATTCTTGGATCGTGTTACACACAATTTCAAGTTCGTATGATAGTCGATATTCTACACAACATTGACTGTGAATATATATATATTCATTGTATAAATTAAATACGTGTTGATTTTGTTATATTAAACAACAAAGGAGACTTTCACCACACACAACCCTAACTTGGATTGCATTACACGCAATCACGACCTTCCTCGATAGCGTCTGTTGTACACAATACCAGGTTTCACTAAACGGCAATATATGATTATAATATTATTATGAACTAGATGTTCTGAATATTATTAACTAAATTTTGAATTTTAAAATACTATTATTCATCCTACACGTTTTCTAGAACATGGTATGAGAACAAAATAAATTTTTCGGGTAAAATAAGTATTTTTTAAAAAATGCGGTTTTGTCACCTTTTAATGGAGAAACCATTTTAAATATAATTTTTGACATGTTTATAAGTTCAATTTTACGAAATAAACTTATTCATTTAAATTAGGATACAAAAATTTACATTGTATAACGTTTAGATATTTTTCTGACAACGTTCTTATTTTGATGAATAGTAAAAACACGCTAAATTTGACTTAAAACCCACTTTTTTCATTGAGATAATTTATATGGGTAAATTATTATAGTAAATTTTTTTAATTTATAAATAGAATATATTTTTACCATTTAATATAATTTATGTCATTATCATTGATGTTACATTGAATTCTTTGGTTAAATCAATTCAATCTTTTGCAATGTTTTAAACAAAAAGCCTTTTTTTCGACAACGGGATTAATTTTAAATTAATTACTGCAACTTCAGTTTTTTGAAATTGGAAAAATTGTTTCCATATTTGGAATATGTAGGTCCAAATTATGTCAATAGGCTACTTTTTATTTTTGGGCATTATGAATAGTAGCTACGGTAAATTTTATTTACCACAGTTGAAGAAAAATTAGGTAATTAAGGGTAAATATAATATTATAAAATTACACTAACACTTGTCATAATATATTTGGATGATTATATTTCGTCCTAAGGCATATTTTAATCGAAATGGAATCCATTGGAAGCAAGTTGGATGTGATTAAGACCTTTAATTTATTTTATTTTAAAGAAAGTGAAATATGTCTCACTCAAACATTAATAATTAGATTCTTTTTATATATGGTTATAAAGAATATAATTTAGTTTATAAATACTCATTTGAAATCTAAATTTTTTTATCATCTTAGTTTATTTGTAATTTTTAAGAAATATGTAATTACCTTAATAGCTTATATATTAATGATGCTGAAATTATTTATTTAGTGAAAAATCAATAATATAGTTTTTATTAAAATAATAATACCTATAAAAAGGACCGTAAAAATGACCAAACCTTATTGGTCGGGTTTCTATATACCCTAAGAATCCAAGGGTCGATTTTTGGACCATTTTAAGACTTACAAAATAGATTAGGACATTTATATTATTTTATTATTAATGATGTCAAAGATGTCACCTTCATAAATTAATAAATATAACAATTTAAATGTTGTGATTTTTAGATGATAAATTTGAGTAAAAAAATTATTATGAAAGGTATTATATTTATCTTCATCATGTGATTTTATTTCTAATTTTTATGCATCTAATAAGTATTTT
This sequence comes from Viscum album, assembly GCA_963277665.1. Lineage (NCBI taxonomy): Eukaryota > Viridiplantae > Streptophyta > Magnoliopsida > Santalales > Viscaceae > Viscum > Viscum album. The sequence goes on from CAUJRU010000001.1 coordinate 5,779,961, forward strand.
AAATGTTTATACAAAAATGATGTAGTAATTGTTTAATTAAGAGAAATATCAAATAAATGGTTTTATTATTATTAAAATAAACATTATGTGAACTAAATAATGTTCTAAAAACATTTCTAGATGAACATGACATGTTAGGAATATATTAAACATTTTGGTTCGAATATATCCTCTCTGGGGATTTTATTTATATTCAAATTAATGAATAGTTTTAAAATTAACACTATTGTTATTTTATAAAAATAACATGTTATTAAATTTTATAAAAATCACATAAATATTTAAAAATTATAAATTGAAATTTTTGTGGTCAAAATGTCATAAAGAACGAAATTAGGGATAATTCACAACACAGAAGTAATTATTTATAATAATTTAATAATTAGAATATTATTACCATAAATAAGATTAAATAAATTAAATAAGGATAAATCAAATTGATAAGGTTCAAAATAATTTCCCAACATGTCTAAATTTGATTTTTTGATGAGAATACAACACTATAATACCTCATATCCAAATTTAAGTCACTTTGGATGTTTTTAAGTGGGGTATCATTTTATTAATAATTAATATTTTTGAGGTTTCCAAAAGGTCCCCCCTCCTATCCTATATAAGGGCACCTCCTCCCTCTCCTCTTCACAACACATTGATCCTTCACGCTCACCTAACCACTTCCCATTTCTCTTCTCCACTTCCCTAGCAACATTTTGGAGGTTCTTGTAACGACCCAAAATTTTGAATAAATCTTGTTTCCTAATTTTATGTGTTATTTTATTTTATTTTTATACTCAACAAAAATGTTTCATTTGATAACATGAGTATAATTAAAATGATACCATTGGTTTTTGACTATTATATGACCATTGGTCAATATGAACACTGGAAACTAAACGTTTTGATTATTGTCTCTAAATACAAATAATCTTGGTTAATTAATATAGAAAGAAGATTTGATGGCCTCACCCAGTAGTCTTGGACCAATCGAAGCCCATCTAACAGAACTTGGGAAGGAGGTAGCACCACTGGGCTTTGCTCTGGACCAAACCCAAGCTGAACTTCATCGTGTGAAGCTAGAACGGGATCACCTTCACGAGAAGTTCAAAATGATAGAAATTACTACTCGTGCGATATTGGCTGAGCCTCCCTCAGATTCTCTAACCTTAGCACACCTTACACATAGGTCCTATGCTGGTGTGATAAGGGGCTATGTAAGGAGACCATAACTGCCTTGAGTAATCCTTTGTTTTAAATAAAAATTGGTATTTCTTCTTATGATGATGTTTATGAATTTTCAAATGACTGGATAAATATAGTATGCATATTTTTGATGAATTTTAGAAAAATGATATTTTAAAAATGTTTATGTAAACCTTAAATAATTAAAAATTTGTAATGATTTTCAAAAAATGGTCTTCTACAATTATGTCCAGTACGAAATTTGGAGTCTAAAAAGATAAACTTGATTTTTGATGAATAGTAAATTATGAATTGTGATTTTATGATTAGGATTAGTAATATGACCAAATGGATTAGTAATCTCACTTAAAGAAAGTTTTAAAATAATCTAGGCACCTTGATTAAGTAATGTGATTCAATAAAATTGTTAAATAACGGTTTCATAAATTATTATTCAAGTATTAATTTTTTTGGGTGAATAGTATTTTTTAATAAAAAATTAAATTAAAAATATTTAGAAAATTATTTTTATAAAATGGATTTCATTTTTGAACTCAGAGCACCGATATTATGTTATGGTAATTCTTGGGGTTTTTTCTGAGAAAATGAATTTTCAGTGAATAGTGTATTTATTTAAAAATAAATTTAAAAATATTTAGAAAATTATTTTTATAAAATGGAGTTCATTTTTGAAATCAGAGCATGGATATTTGGTTAGTGTGAAATTTTGGGAATTTTTTGAGAAAGTTGAATTTTCAGTGAATAGTAAAAATACAGTTTTAGGGTTTCGGTATGTTTAATGACATCATAACTGTGTCATGATGATTTCATGAGATTTTTTAAAGGATTTTCCACTAAAGAGGATGAATTATTGTGTGGGGGTCCCCATGTGGCCTAACTTTATGGGAAGTACCATGGGAGGGCCCATGCTTTTGAGAAAACCACTTTTGAGGTGTCCCTTGGCCATTAATGCCTTGTCCCCTCACTTTCCCTATAAATACCAAGCCCTCCTCTCATCCATTCGACTCCCCACTCTTCCCCAACGAATTTCTGGTCTCATTACCTCCCATGGAGTCCTCCCAAGGTTCCACCAATCCCTCAAGGTCCCAACCTTTGTGTTTTAAGATTTACATTTTAAGGTTAGGGATCTGATCTCTCTCTTTCTTTTCAAGAAATCTCTTTTATGTAATTTCTTTTATGCTCCATGTTCTTATGTTAAAGGGTGTTCTTTTATACTCCTATTACATCCCTTTTTATGTTAATATAATTAGAGATCCCCTCTTACTCTCATTATTTCGTTTTATGAAGTTTTAAGTGGCGCTGTTAGGCTGCAGAAATTTTTGTAACGGATTCTTTCTCCGTTCACATTTTTTCAAGATCTATTTTCATGTAAAGTATTCCAAGTTCCTTTTTATTATGTTTGGGTATGATCTCTAAATTTATCATACTGATATTTTATGATCATATGATGAGAGACCCCATTTTATCTCTTCAATTCTGTATTTTGAAGTTTTAAGTGGCGCCGTTAGGCTGCCGAATTTTTAAGTGGTTCTTCACCCTTCTCGTTTTGAAGTTCTACTTTCATGTCATTTCTTTCTAGTTCCTTTTTTTATGTTGGGGTATGATCTCTATATCTATCATACTGGACTCTTATGTTCATATTATTAGAGACCCCATTTGATCACTTCAATTCAGTATTTTGATGTATTAAGTGGCGCCGTTAGGCTGCCGAATTTTTAAGTTGTTCTTCACCCTTCTCATTTTGAAGTTCTACTTTCATGTCAATTGTTTCAAGTTCCTTTTTTTTATGTTGGGGTATGATCTCTATATCTATCATACTGGACTCTTATGTTCATATGATTATAGACCCCATTAGATCTCTTCAATTCAGTATTTTGACGTTTTAAGTGGCGCCGTTAGGCTGCCAGATTTTTTAGGGGATTCTTTCACCCTTCTCATTCTTTTCAAAGTTCTACTTTCATGTCAATTCTTTAAAGTTCCTTTTTAATTATGTTGCGGCATTATCTATATATCTATCATACTGAACTCTTATTTTCACATGATGAGAGACCCTAGTTGATCTTTTCAAATCATTTTTGCTGAAGTTTAAGTAACGCCGTTAGGCTGCAGAACTTTCATAAGAGAAATATAATTTTTTTCTTCCTTCCATGTTTTTCATTTCAAATGGTATGTCCTTGAAATTTCATTTCCATGATCATGTATCCTTCTTATTCTGTCCATCTACTATTTTATGTGTCATTTATGAATGTTTGACCCATTTTACCTCTCTTTTTAATGTCTTCTAAAACCTCGTAACATAGCTGTTATGCTGCAGAATTTTCGTATCAAAATGTCTCTCTCTTTTTCTAAAGTTCTTTTATATTATTAAGTGAATAATCAAAGATATTTCTTCTAAAGGGGTATTCACATATATACCAAAATTTTATATTTTAAATTCTGGGATTTACAAACATGAGACCCACCTTCCTTTTCTGTGGGTTTTAAAGTGACGTAGAGATCATGTCTTTAAAGCAGTTTTTAGAACGTTGTGATTATGAAATGAAACCCATTTATTTTATGCTATATGGGTTATTTATGAAATGTTTGATGATGATATATGTGGCTCACATGATAAAAAAGGCAAATTTAAGGGTGCGCCCTGATAGCGCTCCAATGCATTGGGTAATGATGTAACCACTAGAGATTACAATTTTCACAATACCTTGGTGAATAACCTTGGTAATTTTCAAATGACACCTTGGGGATGGACCTTGGTGATATGTTCATGATTGTCTATGTTAAATGTTACAGCCACATCTTCAAGTTATGAAAAATGTTATTTTTATTATGATATATATCATGATTTCTTTCTCATGCCTTAAAGTTATTTTCATGACCTTATTGAAGTATCTCAAGTTCACATGTAAAATGTTTCTCTTGTTTTCCTTACTGGGCCTTCTGCTCACCCTTTCTTTTGATGTATATTCTCAGGTTATGAGATGCAGTAATGAACCTAGGATGAACATGAGGAGAAGCCTTTCAAGTGTTTAAGAAGAGTGTTTTATGTTTTCACCTTTTATGTTCCTGGTTTCCAAGACACTAAAGCATAAAGATCCTCGGTTTTGTAAAATGAAATGAAAGTTTATGTGATAAAAAGGCGGGATGCTATAGTTGGTATCAAAGGATGGTATAGTTATTTATGGGAATTAGGATATGAAAACTCTAGGAATAACTCTATAGAAAAGTTTAAATATAGTAAATCTTCCTGGTATTTTGGTGAGTATTGAGTAAGGGGTTTCCAAGCAAATACATCCCTGTCTGGATACGAGCAGGTAGAGGTGGCTCTGGCACAGATGTACATAGGGGTAAAACCTGAAAACACCGCTTTGAGATAGACTCAAACGGGAACTGGTACACGAAAACGGGCCTTGCTGCACTCTTGGTTACGACACTACTGGGGGATATGCTTTGGTAAATTCATAAGCTTAGTATAAACCATTGTTAAATGAACAAAGATAAAATAAAATAAAGGTTGACATAAGAATATATGATCATGGATAACCAAGATGGGAACCTAGGGGATCACAAGTTAGGGTATACTTTTCAACTACAAGTTATCCTTATATGCTTTAAGTTTCTTTTCATGATTATTGGCTAAGTATTTAAGCCCCTATTTATAGTTTCATTTCTTAGTTAATGGCGGGAAATGGAAGAACATGTCCCAACAACCAATGAGATAGGAAATGCTACGATTGCCGTATTAATACGACAGAGATGATTAGGGGATTAAAAGATGATTATTATTTTGGAAGGCGTTCACTATTTTGAGGACCCAATATGATCGAGGTAAATAGATTAATACGTTATTTTCAGTGAGGAGTAAGGTTGACTTATATTTTGAAGAATCAATGAATTTAAGGTGGACTTATAGTAATTTAGGTTACTTATGGGAATAATTAACCTATCTTTGGTAAAATATGTTTAGGTTAGATACTTTTTTTATAAGATGTTAGGAGTGGTTGATGTTGTTTGGAGATGAACAATGAAGTTTATTTTTGAAGACTATGTTATCAAATCCTTCTTGTATTTGGGTTTCAATCATAGTTTGGTTTATTTTGAGGAATCTTAAGGACCATTATTTATGGAATAGACTATGATGAAATTTGGGTAGTACCATGGAACTTTGAAGATTTAAAAATAGTTTCCCTTCCTATGGGATTCTTTCTTTTTGAAGAGTTGTTTTACCTTACCCTTTCTGTTTTTGGGATAATGTTTAAAGATAGAAGAAATAGATAGTTAATCTTTTGTGGATTATGTGATTCTCTAGAAGATGATTCTTGTGTTTTGATGAGACCAAGTAGTATTGAATGCTCATCATTTGGAGAAAATATTAGTTTTGGTGGAAACTTATTAAAGGATAAAACTCTACATGAAGGTAGGTATATTTTATTATGTTTTTGTTCTATGTAGTAAATAAATTCCTCAAAATTATGAAAAGGAACGTAACACAAAAATGTTGTTGGTTTACGTTTCCTACTAGGTAATCAATGACCGTTTACACACATCATAAGTTTGGGATTTTCTTATGGTTAACTTTCTCCTAATCATGTTGTCTATCACTCTCCCTCAGAACTTGACCCTTTGTTTTTCTTCCATGTCCATGTTTTCCTACATGGAATCCCAGTGTGGGCTAACTCGGGTAACCTTCTTACTTCACATTCATTCATTTAAAGTAATAGCTTTACTGAATCCTTTTCCTATGTGGGACTTTCAATGAAATTTCAAAACCTAATTTTAAAAATTGCGAGGACGCAATTTCTTAAGGGGGGAAGATTGTAACGTCCCGAAATTTTGAATAAATCTTGTTTCCTAATTTTATGTGTTATTTTATTTTATTTTTATACTCAAAAAAAATGTTTCATTTGATTACATGAGTATAATTAAAATGATACCATTGGTTTTTGACTATTATATGACCATTGTTCAATATGAACGCTGGAAACTAAACGTTTTGATTATTGTCTCTAAATACAAATAATATTGGTTAATTAATATAGAAAGAAGATTTGATGGCCTCACCCAGTAGTCTTGGACCAATCGAAGCCCATCTAACAGAACTTGGGAAGGAGGTAGCACCACTGGGCTTTGCTCTGGACCAAACCCAAGCTGAACTTCATCGTGTGAAGCTAGAACGGGATCGCCTTCGCGAGAATTTCAAACTGATAGAAATTACTACTCATGCGATGTTGGTCGAGCCTTCCTCAGATTCTCTAACTTTAGCACACCTTACCCTTAGGTCCTATGCTGGTGTGATAAGGGGCTATGTAAGGAGACCATAACTGCCTTGTGTAATCCTTTGTTTTAAATAAAAATTGGGATTTCTTCTTATGATGAAGTTTATGAATTTTCAAATGACCGGATAAATATAGTATGCATATTTTTGATGAATTTTAGAAAAAGGATATTTTAAAAATGTTTATGTAAACCTTAAATAATTAAAAATGTGTAATGATTTTCAAAAAATGGTCTTCTACAATTATGTTCAGTACGAAATTTGGAGTCTAATAAGATCAAATTGAATTTCGATTAATAGTAAATTATGAATAGTGATTTTATGATTAGGATTAGTAATATGACCAAATGGATTAGTAATCTCACTTAAAGAAAGTTTTAAAATAATCTAGGCACCTTGATTAAGTAATGTGATTCAATAAAATGGTTAAATAACAGTTTCATAAATTATTATTCAAGTATTAGTTTTTTTGGGTGAATAGTATTTTTTAATTAAAAATTAAATTAAAAATATTTAGAAAATTATTTTTATAAAATGGATTTCATTTTTGAACTCAGAGCACCGATATAATGTTATGGTAATTTTTGGGGTTTTTTCTGAAAAATGAATTTTCGGTGAATAGTGTATTTATTTAAAAATAAATTTAAAAATATTTAGAAATTTTTTTTATAAAATGGAGTTCATTTTTGAAATCAGAGCATTGATATTTGGTTAGTGTAAAATTTGGGGATTTTTCTGAGAAATTTGAATTTTCAGTGAATAGTAAAAATACAGTTTTAGGGTTTCGGTATGTTTAATGACATCATAACTGTGTCATGATGATGTCATGAGATTTTTTAATGGATTTTCGACTAAAGAGGATGAATTATTGTGTGGGGGTCCCCATGTGGCCTAACTTTATGGGAAGTACCATGGGAGGGCCCATGCTTTTGAGAAAACCACTTTTGAGGTGTCCCTTGGCCATTAATGCCTTGTCCCCTCACTTTCCCTATAAATACCAAGCCCTCCTCTCATCCATTCGACTCCCCACTCTTCCCCAACGAATTTCTGGTCTCATTACCTCCCAAGGAGTCCTACCAAGGTTCCCCCAATCCCTCAAGGTCCCAACCTTTGAGTTTTAAGAGTTACGTTTTAAGGTAAGGGATCCGATCTCTCTCTTTCTTTTCAAGAAATATCTTTTATGTAATTTCTTTTATGCTCCATGTTCTTATGTTAAAGGGTGTTCTTTTATACCCCTCGTACTGCCCTTTTTATGTTCATATATTGAGAGATCCCCTCTTACTCTCATTATTTCGTTTTATTAAGTTTTAAGTGGCGTTGTTAGGCTGCCGAAAGTTTTGTAACAGATTCTTTCTCCGTTCTCAATTTTTTCAAGATCTATTTTCAGGTAAAGTATTTCAAGTTCATTTTTATTATGTTGGGGTATGATCTCTAAATTTATCATACTGATATTTTATGATCATATGATGAGAGACCCCATTTTATCTCTTCAATTCAGTATTTTGAAGTTTTAAGTGGCGCCGTTAGGCTGCCGAATTTTTAAGTGGTTCTTCACCCTTCTCGTTTTGAAGTTCTACTTTCATGTCAATTCTTTCAAGTTCCTTTTTTTATGTTGGGGTATGATCTCTATATCTATCATACTGGAATCTTATGTTTTTATGATGAGATACCCCATTTGATCTCTTCAATTCAGAATTTTGATGTTTTAAGTGGCGTCGTTAGGCTGCCGAATTTTTAAGTGGTTCTTCACCCTTCTCGTTTTGAAGTTCTACTTTCATGTAAATTATTTCAAGTTCCTTTTTGTTATGTTGTGTTATGATCTCTATATCTATCATACTGGACTCTTATGTTCATATGATTAGAGACCCCATTTGATCTCTTCAATTCAGTATTTTGAAGTTTTAAGTGGCACCGTTAGGCTGCCGAATTTTTTAGGGGATTCTTTCACCCTTCTCATTTTTTCAAAGTTATACTTTCATGTCAATTATTTAAAGTTTCTTTTTAATTATGTTGGGGAATTATCTCTATATCTATCATACTGAACTCTTATGTTCACATGATGAGAGACCCTAGTTGATCTTTTCAAATCATTTTTGTTGAAGATTAAGTAACATCGTTAGGCTGCCGAACTTTCATAAGAGAAATCTAATTTTTGTCTTCCTTCCATGTTTTTCATTTCAAATGGTATGTCCTTGAAATTTCATTACCATGATCATGTATCCTTCTTATTCTGTCCATCTACTATTTTATGGGTCATTTATGAATGTTTTACCCATTTACCTCTCTTTTTAATATCTTCTAAAACCTCGTAACAGAGCCGTTATGCTGTAGAATTTCCATCTCAAAATGTCTCTCTCTTTTTCTAAAGTTCTTTTATATTTTTAACTGAATACTCAAAGCTCCTTCTTCTAAAGGGGTATTCACATATATACCAAAATTTTATATTTTAAATTCTGGGATTTACATACATGAGACCCACCTTCCTTTTATGTGGGTTTTATAGTGTCGTAAAGATCATGTCTTTAAAGCAGTTTTTAAAACGTTGTGATTATGAAATGAAACCCATTTATTTTATGATATATGGGTTATTTATGAAATGTTTGATGATGATATATGTGTCTCACATGATAATAAAGGCAAATTTAAGGGTGCGCCCTGATAGCGCTCCAATGCATTGGGTAATGATGTAACCACTAGAGATTACAATTTTCACGATACCTTGGTGAATAACCTTGGTAATTTTCAAATGACACCTTGGGGATGGACCTTGGTGATATGTTCATTATTGTCTATGTTAAATGTTACAGCCACATCTTCATGTTATGAAAAATGTTATTTTTATTATGATATATATCATGATTTCTTTCTCATGCCTTAAAGTTCTTTTCATGACCTTATTGAAGTATCTCAAGTTCACATGTAAAATGTTTCTCTTGTTTTCCTTACTGGGCCTTCTGCTCACCCTTTCTTTTGATGTATATTCTCAGGTTATGAGATGCAGTAATGAACCAAGGATGAACATGAGGAGAAGCCTTTCAAGTGTTTAAGAAGAGTGTTTTATGTTTTCACCTTTTAAGTTCCTGGTTTCCAAGACACTAAACCATAAAGATCCTCAGTTTTGTAAAATGAAATGAAAGTTTATGTGATAAAAAGGCGGGATGCTATAGTTCTGGTCTTCTCAAAAGACGACCTCTAGTCCCTTAAGAGTGTGTTTAAAAGAGTCACGTCTAAGAAGAGGAGGTTCGCATACATACGGAGAATATCAGACCTATGGTAGGGGATTATTATACCCATCCCATTCTTATCTGTGACTGTTTATTCGTAAGTATTTACTAGGGTTATATTTTTCATCCATGTCCATAATTTGTTTTTTATAAAATGTTTTATATTCTTCCATGTATGTTTAAAGTCATGTTTACCCCACATTGACTTTTACATTGTGTTATGGAATGAATATTTCTTTTGATTACCAAATGAGGAACTTTTTGACTTTTCCAGAAAAAGTACGAGGAGAATTTTTTTTAAACTTATATGGCATGAATGGATTCTAATGATTTCATAGAACATTATTTCCATGAAGCTTCCTTTACATGATTTCATGTTTATTTTTAATTAACTTCTTTTAGTTTAAAAATGTATGACATGTTAAGAATGGAAAAATGTTTATGAAGTAGAAAGGATATTTTCCTCAAGAATTGAGTTCAAGTGTTTTATCAATAATATTTTACAACTAATAAAATTTAGGGTGCTGTTTCTATCCCTATTTTTTATTGATTGGATTATGTTATGATGGAATTATTTTAATGAAGTCCTTTTATCTTATATGGATTATGATTTGATGGCATGATGTTTAAGAATCCCAATTTTATTACAAGGGTTATCCTATGATATATGATTTAAGACTTTCTGGAAGACATAAGAAGGATTTCATTATGAGATTGTTGGGACCAATATATCCCCCAAATACATTGGGTAAAAATTTATATCTAATGAGATAGACATGGCTGGAACGGAAAGTTAATCCGGTTCAGTGATACATGACAGGAATGAGGATTGAACTCGATTCAGAATGGGACATTGTCCACTATGATGGTCTTGGGAGTAATGCCTTGGCTAAAATGGAAATCTTATCATGTTCTTAATGTTTTACCACAATTACATTTTTTATTCCCATTCTATTTTATCACGGTTAATGTTCCTTTATGATCTATCCCTTATGCACTGCCACGATTTATGTCATTACTCATGATTTTGATGTTTTATTTTCACATTCTTAGGTTGAAATGTTTAGGCATTGTTGTATGTTACCATTTTTAACCTTACTGATCATTTGAGCTCATCCTTTTTTTCTTTTCCCCAGGATATAAACAAGGGTTTTAGGTAAGAAAACCAAAGGGGAAGATCTTTATGGGAGATGTTGAAGATCATTCACCATGATTAGAAGATTATGTTCTAGGCTTCCAAAGACACTAAACTAATATGGTCTTTGGGCATCTGTTTTTGTCATGTATTATGTATTCCAAAAAAGTAATTTAATGTCTATGTACGTCAAGATTTGGGTCTCTACAATTGGAATCAGAGTGAATGTTTAGTCAATCTTTGGAAACTAGGATGCGAAAACTTTAGTGAGATGCCTAGAGATATTTCTAGGGTATGTCTAGGGATGTAATTATGGTATAATATCACTATAGGATACAGTTCTAGATTTATTTTAACGATCATGAATAACCTAGGGCAAACCTAAGGTGTAATGGATTAAAGAATTTTTGATAAGTTAGAAATCCCATAAGTTACATTTTATGATTATGTAATTCCTCGTTATTTTAACTGTTTCTTACACCATGGTTTTTGGTTTTAGTCAATGGAGGGAACCATAAGGAATTGGGTCCACATTGAATCCAATGGTCAAATTGGTGACTATGAGTAATGAAATTGCGTAATTCCTAGAAAGAAAGATTTTGTGATTATGTTGAATCATTCATCGTGATATATGAATAATAAGGTGAAATTTTGTGGTATTCCTAATTCATCAAAAAAGTTGAAGATGGAATTTTATATATGTTCACATGGTGAGGATCATAGAGAAAGGAAGAATGAGATTTCTAATTAAGCGAAGAAGAATCTTGATGAATACATAAAATGGTGGGGAAGATGAAATCATTATAGGGATAAGGGTCATAGAGTGATAGACTGTTATGGATTTCAATGACTTTTCTATAGATAACATGGGAATTTCCCATCTTAATGACATGACCTAAGAGGTTACTTCTAAATAAAGGAATGACTTATTCCAAAAAAATCATTGAAGAGGATGGATTGAAGTGTTTATGTATTGGTATTAAAGAATAATGTTGTTGAGTTCCTTTTATGGTATATTGGTATATTTATGGATTGGTTCATTATGGTGTTCCATAAGAATACAGTACCAGTAACAATGAAAAGTGATTGAAATATTTTTGGAAAGAAGAAGATATTAGCATAATGATGGGATGAGGAGAATATAATATATTTCATAGTATTAATCAGCTCATGATTGATATAAGGACAAATTGATATCATGGTTTGAGTATATTTAATTTTTGGGAAGTGGAAAGAGATATCTTTTGATAGCATTCATGTTTTCACTAAGGTTCTATGATAATTAATGATTCAAGATAATACAAGATTAAGGTATTCGTATATTTGGAATGTGACCAACAAGATATATCTTATGTTATATGGGGGATAAATGTTGGTATTCACAAGCTTGGTTGATGACATTTCTAGTAATCCTTTTCTTTATACTATAAGATTTTACATAAGTATTTTCGATAATCCTAATGATTGGAATGAATTATATTATACATTAGATATTATTGTTTAAGGCTATGAGTTTTTTCGATATTATTGCAGGAATGTTATAATAAAGTAGTTTTAGAGAAAGGGACAACCTTCAGGACGGGCGACAACTCGTTGTGTTGGAAAAGGTTGCGGGAATCAAACCCACAACCGATGTGCAACAGGCCTTTATCCCATACCACTGGCCTATAGGATGTCCCTGGTCACTAGAAACTAGTTTTATTTTATTATATAGGATGATAGATGAAGTATAAGTCCATTTTTGGAACCATATACGATTAATCTCACCATAGATGGACTTATGTATATAACTTTTTTATCCTTATGTTTCAGACAGATGGAAGGAACTATAATTCTATCTCATGATCAATTAAAAAATTGTGAAAGACAAATTCATCTTCATTACTTTAAGAGATAAAATGGAAATTGTTCATGGCAGGGGCAATGGTGAGATTATACCAAAAGCAAGTAATTTTTTCTTTTAATTCCAAAATTTTTCAAAATTTGGGAAATGATCTTAAAATCCAAAAACATTTTCCTAGTGCCCTCGTATTTGATGAATCAAATGGTACATTATATCATCACAAATTTATGGATTAGTGACTATTGGCTTTTTCATATCCTTGTCCTCTACCACTCTCCATTAGAACATGATGGTTAGATTTCTCCTCCATATCCATATTTTTACCTATGATCTCTTATGTGGAAACCCAGTGATTAGTTAATTTTCGTAACCATTACATTTCATACTTTGGTTATTTAAGAAAAGTTTTGGTATTCCTTTTTCGATGTGGGTTTCTATGAAAGAAACTCTCATGTAATAAACCATTTATAACCCCCAATGAATTTCGAGGGTGAAATTCATTTTAAGGGGGGTAGAATGTAACACCACGAGATTTTATAATATATATTCCTTTTAATTACATTCATATCAACTTTTGTACGCTACACCGAGATTATCTCGTGCTATATGCAACACCATATTTGCTTGCAGTATACGCAACTCTATTCTTGGATCATGTTACAAACAATTTCATGTTCGTTTGCTAGTAGTTATTCTACGCAACATTGTATATATATATATATATATATTCATTGTATAAATGAAATATGGTAGGATTTTGTTATATGAAACAACAAAGGAGTCTCGTACTACTCGCAACCCTGACTTGGCATGCATTACATGCAATCGTGACCTTCCGCGATAGCGTGTGTTGTACACAATACCTGTTTTCACTAAACAACAATATACTGTTATAATATTATTATGAACTAGTAGGTATAAATAGTATTAACTACATATGGAATTTTATAACATTATTATTCATCTTACACATTTTCTAGAACATGGTATGAGAACCAAATAAATTTTTCGGGTAAACAATGTATTTTAAAAAAAATGCAGTTTTGCGGCCTTTTGATGGCGCACCCATTTTAAATATAATTTTTGACAAGTTTATAAGTTCAATTTGATGAAAAAAAATTATTATTTTGAATCAGGATATAAAAATTCACAATGTATAATGTTTTGAAATTTTTTTGACAACATTCTTATTTTGATGAATAGTAAAAACACGCTAAATTTTACTTGAAAACAAATTTTTTCATCGAGATATTTTTATGGTTCAATTATTATAGTAAATTTTTTAATATATACATAAAATATTTTTTTACCATTTAATATAATGTATGTCATTAGAATTGATTTTACATTGAATTCGTAGGATAAATCAATTCAATCATTTGCAAACCAGTTTTTTTCAACAACGAGATTAATTTTAAATTAATTACAGCAAATTCTGGGTTTTGAATTTGAAAAAATGGATTCCATATTCGGAATCATTAGGTCCAAATTATTTTAAAAGGCTACTTTTTATTATTGAGCATTATAAATAGTAACCACGATAAATTTTATTTACCACAGTTAAAGATAAATTAGGCAATTAAGGGTAAATATAATATTATAAAATTACCCTAACACTTGTATTAATATAATTGGATGGTTATATTTCTTCCTAAGTCATATTTGGGTCGAAATGGAATCCATTGGAACAAACTTGGATGTGATTAAGACCTTTAATTTATTTTATATTAAAGAAAGTGAAATATGTGTCACTCAAACTTTAATAATTAGATTATTTATATATAAGGTCATAACGAATATACATTTGATTATAAATACTCATTTTAAATATAAAATAATTTTATTTATCATGTTAATTTAATTGTAATTTTTAAGAAATATTTAATTACCTTAATATCTTATACATTAATGATGTAGAATTTATTTTTTTAGTGAAAAATCAATAATATTATTTTTATTAAAATAATAATAACTTTCAAAAAGACGATAAAATTGACCATACATTATTGGTAGAGTATCTATATACCCTAAGAATCCGAGGGTAGATTCGTGGACCATTTTCAGCCTTATAAAACAGATTAGGACATTTATATTGTATTATTTTAAATGATGTCAATGATGTGACCTTCATAAATTAATAAATATAACAATTTTAATGTTGTGATTTTAAGATGATAAATTCGAGTAAAAATATTATCATGAAAGGTATTATAGTTATATTCATCATAGGATTTTATTTTTAATTTTTATGCAACTAATATGTATATTAAATTATTATACAAAAATGATGTAGTAATTGTTTTATTAATAGAAATATCAAATAAATAGTTTTATAAATATTAAAATAAACATTATATGAACTAATTAATGTTCTAAACAAATTTTCTAGAAGAACATGACAATTGAGGAAAATATTAATCATTTTGGATCGAATATATCCTCTTTGTGGGTTTTATTTAAATTCAAATAAATGAATACTGTCAAAATTATTACTATTGTTATTTTATAAAAATAACATATTATTAAATTGATTAAAAATAAAATAAATATTTAAAAATTATAAATTGAAATTTATGTTGTCTAAAATGTCATAAAGAACCCAATTATGGATAATTCAAAACACATAAGTAATTATTTATAACAATTTAAAATTTAGAATATTATTACCCCAAATAAGATTAAATAAATTAAATAAGGATAAATCAATTTGATAAGGTTCAAAATAATTTTCCAACATGTCTAAATTTAATTGGATGATGAGATTATAACTCTATCTAACCTCATATCTAAATTTGAGTCACCTTGGATGTTTTAAGTGGGGTTTCATTTTATTATTAATTAATATTTTTGAGGTTTCCAAAATCACCCCTCTCCTCTCCTATATAAGGGAACATCCTCCCTCTCCTCTTCACATCACATTGAGCCTTCATTTTCGTACAACCGCTGCCCATTTATCTTCCACACTTCCATAGAAACATTTTCGATGTTTGGGTCTTCTCAAAAGACTAACTACTGTCCCTTAAGAGAATTTTTAAAAGAGGCACATCGAAGAAGTGGAGGTTTTTATACATACGGAGCATATCAGATCTAAGGTAAGGGATAATTATACCAATATCTTTCTTATCTTAGATTGATTAATTGTAAGTATTTAATGGGGTTATATTTTTCATTCATGTCCATAAAAATGTTTTTCAAAAAAAAAATTAGATTTTTCCATGTATGTTTAATGTCATGTTTACCCCTCTTTTACTTTTACATTGTGTTGTGGAATGAATCTATCTTTTGTTTACCATAATAGGAACTATTTGAATTTTCCATCAAAAGTACGAGGAGAATGTTTTTTTAACTTATATGGAAGGAATGTATTTTTATGATTTCATAGAACATTATTTCCATGAAGCTTCCTTCACAAGTTTTCAAGTTTATTTTTAATTAAATTCTTTTAGTTTAAAATTTTATGACATGTTAAGAAAGGGAAAATGTTTTTGAAGAAGAAAGGATATTTTCCTCATGAATGTATTTCAAGTGTTTTATTAAAATTATTTTCCATCTATGATAATATAGGGTTCTGTTTCTATCCCTATTTATACTTTGATTTTATTACATTATGATGGAATTATTATTATGAAGTCCTTTCATCTTATATAGATTATGTTATGAGGGCATGATGTTTAAAAATCCCATTTTTATTACATGGGTTATGCTATGATATCTAATTTATGATTTTGTGGAACAGATAATAATGGTTTCATTATGAGATGGGTAGGACCTATATATCCCTCCAATGCATTGGGTAATGATTTATATGACATGAGAAAGACAAGGCTGGAATGAAAAGTTAATCCGGTTCAGTGATACCGGACTGGTACGAGGAGTGAACTCGATTCAGAAAGGGACTTTTCCCACTAAGATGGTCTTGGCAGCAATTCCTTGGCTACTATGGAAATCATATCACGTGCTTAATGTTTTTCCACAATTACAAGTTTTATTCCCATGCTATTTTATTATGGTTAATGTTCCTTTATGATCTATGCCTTATGCACTGCCAAGATTTATTTCATTACTCATGATATTGATTTTTTATTCTCACGTTCTTACGTTCAAATGTTTAGGGATTGTTTTATGTTCTCCATGTTTAACCTTACTGGGCATTTGGGCTCACCCTTTTTAGGTTTTCTTTTCCACAGGATATAATGAAAGGTTTTCGGTCAGAAAAACATAGGGGAAGATCTTTATGGGAGATGCTGAAGATATTTCTCCATGAATAGAAGATTATGTTCTATGTTTCCAAAGACACTAAACTAATATGGTTTTGGGGCATCTATTTTTTTCATGTAATAAGTATTCCGCAAAAGTAATGTAATGTCTATGTACGTCATGCTTTGGGTCTCTGCACTAAGTAATTTATCCATTATGACTAAAATAATGTACGATTTTTTGTAAATTATATGCACACATAATTATTAATATCATATAAAATTTATAAAATAAAAATCAAATGTTTTTTTGAAATTATTTTTATTGCAAGAGAATGTGATTCCCAAAAACACTGCCCAAACCTGAACCATGCTAATTTTTTAACAAACTATGGCTCAATATGTAAATTATAAAAGATAAAATGGTCCATTAAAATACCTTACAATATATTTGTTGACACTTAAAATTCAGATGGAATAATATTTTATTTTAATTAATAATAAATTATTTAAAAAAGTATTATTTATTGAAAAATAACATTAATGTCAATTTTGACATTATTTGTTTAATTTTTATTTTAAAATATAATCAAAATATTAAAATTAAAATATATTGACTTTAAAGCTATGTAAAATAATATTTTAATATAAATAAATAATTATATACAATAATTCAATCAATTTACATCACTTTTAATGATTATCGTATAATATATTTTAGTTAATTTTTAACTAAATAACCACTACATTAGAGTTTTATATTCTTGTTTTTGTTACTAAATCTTATCTAAATGTTAAGGAACAATTATTATTAAAAAAACTCATTTGTGTTCCAAAATAAAATTTATAACTGAAAATATGTCTATTACATGTCTCAATGTTTTATTAATGTTTAATGTAAGGAAAGTTCCCTTTTTTGTCTTTTGTTCTGGCATTAACTTATATATGGGATACATCGATTTAATAATATCACAATAAACCATATATTTAGAACTAAGAGGAAATATGGTTGAATTATTTGTATCCAATTTCATTTAGGAAAATTTACATGTCATTTCGTTCTTTAAGACTATGTTTTAGTCCCTTATTAATATTTATTTTTCCTTAATCATAGAAATTATTTTTAATCACTATCACTAATATTTTATTTCCAAAAAAAATATGTTGATCTTATTAGGCCAAAAATATTAAAAAACAAAAAACATTGTATTTAGTTTTTCCTAAATTCAAATCCCATACATGGGAAAATTATGTCTAACGATAATCCCATGCACATGGTGAAAAAGTGGGGTTTTAAATTAAAACCATCAAATGTTTAATGAGTGTATAAATCTAATTTCAACCTAAAAGTGATTTAAATAAAAAAAAATTAATATATTAGTAGTTGGTATATTGTGAGTTTATAAACATATATAAAAAATAATTTGTTAACAATTATTATTTAAATAATGGAATGGATTTTAACTAAAATACAATATTTTTAACTATTTATGAAAAAATGATGTTTCTCAGATAAATAAAAAAATTCAACTTAAGATAATTCCATCATTATGGATTCAAGAATGACAGTTATTTTTACAAATAAAATTCATAAATTTCTAAAAAGATTGTTTTGAAAATGGGTGCATCAATATAAGGCGTTAATACTCGATCTTCCGTATACCGTAATCTATTCTACGTGTTTCCTATAGCACATAACATGGTTTTATTTATAACAAAATTTAAACAAAAAATAGTGTTTAATGAAAAGAAAGAAAAAAGCAATAATATTAAATTAAATCAAAATAGAATTTCACAAAATCATGTGGTGTTACACTAACTATCAATTAATTAATTCAAAAATTAATTAACCACATAAATTACATTAGATTATTCAATAAGTAACAAAACACATCAATAAAATTATTGAATAAAAAAATTAATTTATTGCATCAATCACTTTGGTTAATTAATAAATTAACTAATACCACAATATCATTAATTTACTCATCATTAATTAACCATGTCAATTTTATTAGTTAATTCCACAATTAACTAATCACATCAGTAACATTAATTAACTCAGAAATTAACTAATCACATAAATTACATTAATTAATGCATAAATTATCTAATGACATACCAAATATTAAATAATTAAACTATTGATTAATCATAAAAATTAAAATAGTTAATTCACTAATTATCTAATAAAAAAATAACAATAATTATTTCACCAAATAATTAATCCACTATATTCAATTGAATCATGAAAACAATCCCCATTAATTATATCACATACTAATTAATTCAATACAATCAATTGCAGCAAAACAAAAATCACAATTAATTAATTCAGAAATTAATTAATGCAATTGATTTATTTTAATTTAAAAAAGAATCCTAATTAAATAATTCAGTAATTAATTTGTCTAATTCAATCTAATTCTTCATCAATACAATCCTCATTAAAAAATTCATCAATTAATTAATCCAATTATTTCAAGTGTATCAACATAAAAATCACCATTATTTAGTCATTCAATTATTTATTCTAATTCATTCAATTACATGAGCATAACAATCCCTAATATTAAAATTTTCAATTAATTTATCCAATTCATTCAATTTCATCAACACAACAATTTCATTAATTAATTCTCTAATTAATTAATCAAATTCCTTAAATATAATAAACAAAACAATCCCCATTAATTAATTCACAAATTATTTAATTCAATTCATTCAATTTCATAAAAAACTATCCCATTTAATTATTTCCCTAATTAATTCATCCAATTCATTCAATTGAATAAATATAAGAATCCACATTAATTAATTCATCAACTAATAAATACAATTCCTTCAATTTCATCAATAGATAAATCCAAATTAATTAGTTCATACATTAATTAATCTAATTAATTAAATTTCAGGAATACAACAATCATTGTTAATTAATTTACCAATTATTTAATCTAAATAATCAAATTTCATGAATACAAGAATCCCCATTAATTAATTCCCCAATTAATTAATATAATTTATTCAAATGTATAATCAAAATAATCCCTTAATTAATTCCTAAATTAATTATTCCAAATCAACAATCTATACAATTCATTCATAAATTAATTCACTAATTAACTATTCACATCAATTCCATTAAATAATTTCACAATTTTTTAATCTCATCTAATCCCTTTAATTAATTCACTAATTATTTTTTACAGCTAATTCCCTCAATTAATTTGAAAATAAATTAATGACATTCAATACATTAAATTAATTCACCATATAATTTTTCAAATCAATTCCATTATTTTAATCTAGAATCAATTAATCACACTAACCTCCATCATTTAATTCACCAATTAATTATTCAGGTCTATTAGATTAATTAATTCGAAAATTAATTAATCACATCATAGCCTTAAAATAATTCACCAATTAATTGGTCATGTCATATTAATTAATTAATTCCACAATAAATTAATCACATTAAACTACATCAATAAGGTCACCAATTAATTATAGACATCAATTCCATTTACTAAATCCCCAATTAATTAATCACATTCAATCCACTCAATTATTTATTCATGTCAATTGCATTAATTAATCCTAAAATTATTTAATCACAACCATACATTAAATTAACTCACCAATTAAATGTTCCTGTCAATTCCTTTTATTAATTCTACAATTATTTAACCACATTAACAGTCCACACATCCTCATATTTCATTGAACAATTAATTATTCCAAGTATACAATCTCAATATACCATTATTCCCAATCTAATAAATAATTTATTCTCTAAAATAATTAATTCAAATTTTGAAACTCAATTTCCAATCTCCAAATAGAAAATATTAAATTAAGTACATGAAACTGAAATCATTTCTTAGGGATTTGAATTATAGACCACATACTTCAGTGATAGCGATGAATGCCTGCCTACGAAAATCACCAATTTTAATAGAATGATCCTCATCACACTAAATAAGGATATAATTCTTCAATATACAAGATCCATGAATTAAATAGATGATATCTAATTAGAACTAGTTTTAGATCCATCATGAAAACCAGAAAACATCTTTTAAATGATGGGAGATGAATGAGAAAGGGACAGGAAACCGGTCAAGTTAATATTCACATATGAGGGAAGGTGCTGATCTACAATATGAACATTGAATCACTAGGAACTGATGTCTAGAGCCCCCAAAAATCATCTCGGAGCCTCCAAAAATTGATAGGAATCACTATGGGTCGAGTGTGGGGTGATCAATAGTTAATAATTTTGGGAAAGTATTTTAAAAACTAATTTTGGGATAATTAAAATTGCAATCAAGGTTTTCTGGGTGAGGGGTCCATGATTTCCAACCCATACACCTTAAATATGCTCCACTTTTATGGGTGAAATGTTTGTATTTTTAGGTAACATGTATTGATAAACCATTTTCTATCTATACAATTCCTCTTTGTCCATGGTTCCATGGTTTTCTGTGTAATACCCCAAGATTTTTTTAGATATATTATTTTTAATTTCATCGATGTCTTCTATTATACACTACACCAATATTATCGTGTACTATACACAACATCGTATTATCTTGCAGTATACGCAACACTATTCTTGGAACATGTTACACACAATTTCATGTTAGTTTGATAGTGGTTATTCTACGCAACACTAAGTGTATATATATATATATATATTAAATGTATAAATGAAATATGGTTTGATTATGTTATATGAAAAATTGAAGGAGTACTGCACAACACGCCACCCTGACTTGGCTTGCATTACACGTAATCACGACATTCCTCAACAGCGTGTGATATACGCAATACCAGGTTTCACAAAACAATGATATATGGTTATAATATTATTATTAACTAGCCATTATAAATAGTATCAAATACATTTTGAATTTTATAACATTATTATTCATCTTACACATTTTCCAGAACAAGGTATGAGAAAAAACTAAATTGTTCTGGTAAAATAAGTATTTTTCGGAAGAATGTAGTTTTTCCACCTTTTGATTCCGCACCCACATTAAATTAAGTATTTGACATGTTTATAAGTTCAATGTAAAAAAATAAAATTCTTCATTGGCATCAGGATATAAAAATTTACTTTGGAAAAAAAATTCATATTATTCTGATAACTTTCATATTTTAATGTATAGTAAAAAGAAGGTATATTTTAATTCCAAACAACTTTTTTCATCACAATAATTTATATTGTTAGATTGTATTTTTATTTGGTCTTAAAGTTTAATAAGAATATATTTTTACCATTTAATCTGATGTTGGTCATTGGAATTAACTTCACTTTGAAATTGTACACAAACAATTGTTGATCTTTTTATAGTTATTCTTTCTTAAAAACATGCTATTTGTTATGATAAAGGGAATTAATTTTAAAAATAATTAATTCCAATTCTATGTTTTATATTTTTAAAAATAGACATCCTTCTTTAATTATGAATATCAAATATAGCTTAGGCTGAATTTTTGGTATTTTCTAAAAAACATCAATTTTTGAGGAATAGTGAAACCACTTAGTGGTAGTTAAAAATACTGAATCATTCATTTAAATGAAATTTTACCACATCTGTGAATTGAATTTCAAAAATAAGATATACATGGTTATTATCAATAATTAAAATGTGGTTAAATAAGATGAAAATAATTTATGGTGAATACTAACTTTTGACATTTATTTACCATGGTTAAAGGTAAATAGGGTTATTCAAGGTTAAAAAATATTATAATAATTCAAAATTACATTAAAACTTGTCATAACCTTATTGGATGAGTAGTGGCCGACCATGGGATTCCTTGGGTCGATTTAGGGACCCCCATTGAGCCACTTTGTAGTGATAATAACAATTTGGGTTAATTCATTTAATGTAAAGACAAAATTGACATTAACAAAAATATTTTAGTTATTAATTTTTATAAGGGGTTATATAAATTATATTTCAGAATATAAATATTAATTGGATAGATAAAATGATTTCCTAATGGTGGTATGTTTTTTATAATTTTTATACCTCCAATAAATTAAATTATATATGCAACAATAATGATGCAGTATTTACCTCATTAATAAATGATTTTAATAAATAAGATTATAATGATTAATATATTTTTCAAAACATGTCAAATTATGATTGGATGATTTTATTTCGACCATGATTCATCTTATCTTCATCATTAATTATTTTTGGACCTTTTTAAACCGATGATAAGTTTATAATAAAATAATATTTTCACACATTCCAAAAGTGCCCCTTCTACCCCATATAAAAGGAAACCATTTCTATCCAATTCATCACACCAATAAAGCCATTTATATCGTCCAAAATCTGTCCAATTAATCCCCCTAAATCCCCATCCCCCCCTAGAAGCCTAAACATAGGGAGAATGCACTTCAAGAATTTATTTTTGGTTCAAACCAAAGTTAGTTACCCAAATTAAAGGTAACTGTTTCTCTTAAATTGTTTTCTTTTATTCTACTTCTGCAACCCCTATAATCTTTTTAATACTTTCTTTTGTAACAATACTAGTATTCTAAATATAATAGGATTTGTTTATGTGAATTATTCGAACTACACTTACACACACTTCCATATAATGGATGAAAAACATAATGTTTCTGTGGGTGGTACCTAACGCCTCACGAAATGATGATTGTTCGATTTTCTCCTACCACCTCTCATGGTGGTCATTATGATGGAACTATATTTATATATGATATATATTTTGTTTATGTTTTCCTTATTCTTCTTAACTTCTTAATTATATCAAGACTCTATGGTTTCCATAGTTGGTAAATACGATAATCTCATTTGAGGATGCGCGGACTACCGCCCCCTCAAAGTGATGTGATTCATTGATGCCTTATGTGGGATGTATAAAGGATGGAGTTAATGATATTATATATGATATTATACTAGAATTATATTATACTTATGTATCATTTTGTTTTAATTCCATTAAGAAAATAAATAGAAATGATTGTAGCGTTCATGCGTACGTGCGGCTTACCGTCTCCATGAATGATGAATTTCATTTCTTAGCTTCATACGTTATGTATTATTAGAAATACATGTATATACTGGATATATATGATATATATATAAATTATTAATATCATTATGGATATAATGAACTCTTTATGACCTGAACTACATGTAATTATAAGATTTCCATTTTTTACTCAAGTACCAAATATCGACAAAATGAACGTTATTAAATTAAATGGTAACATGATTTTTATAACAAGGTAGTAAGTGATATAAAAGGAATAATAAACTAGAAAAAGGTTCTTAAAAAATAATAAATTAATATTGGTTTATTATTAAGGAAATTAATCAACGGTCTAGTCAAGTCGGACACGAGGTAAGGGAACTTCTTAACCCAATTTCCGTTCTTTGGGTTGATCTTCTCTATCTTGTTTATGTCGTTCTTTAATTATATGAGAAATGAATTTTTATATCTTATAATGTATTTATAAATTATTTATGTGACCTTATTGTGAATAGATATGAGTGATCTATTTTATTTACAAAAATATCTTTGTAGGGGACAATCTCGCAATCTTAATTTTTATCTGAGATTGTTTATACATCGATATTTACTGGGGCATATTTATCATCCACATACATGTTTCGTCAATATGTAATGTTATTTCTATCATCCTAAAATTTGTTATATCCAATTGTACAAATTGGTGAATTTTTAGTAACAGATATGAAAGGAATACTTTTTCATTTTCAGTACGATGTACTTTTTGACTTTTCTAGCCATAGTATGAGAAGGATGTTTTTTTAACTTATATGGCATGAACGGATTTTTACGGTTCCATAATGCCTTATTATCAAGAAGGTTAATCATCAATATTACATGATTATTTTCAAAAAAATCCTTTTTCTTTTAAAATTTAATGGCATTTGGTGAATGAAAATGATTTTGAAGAAGAAAGGATATTTTCCCCAAGAATTCATTTCATGTGTTTTTTCAAACTATTTTCCATCTAAGATGAAATTATTTAGTATGATTATGTTTAAAGTATAATGTCTCTATGATTTACATGGTTTAATTTTTCTTATGATGAAATGATATCCATTTGTTTTATATGGATTATGTTATGATGGATGATTTTTATGAAACCCATTTTTATTCATTGGGTTATGATGAATGGTTTATGTTTATGTTGTGGCCCAAGTAATAATGTTTTCATTATGAGATCGGTGGGACCTATATCTACCTCTAATGCATTGGGTAAAGATTTTATATCTCATGAGATAGACATGGATGGAATGGTAAGTTAATCTGATTCAGTGTTACAGGACTGGAATGAGGAGTGAACTCGATTCAGAAAGGGACTTTGTCCACTAAGATGGTCTTAGCAGGAATGCCTTGGCTAATATAGAAATAATATCATGTGAATAATGGGTTTCCACAATTAAATGTTATATTATCATGCTATTTTATCATGATTGTTGTTCATTTATTATACATGCCTTACATACTTCCAAGATTTATGTCTTTGCTCATGATTTTGATGTTTAGATTTTATGTTCATGTTTTTGCATTCAAATGTTTATGGATTGTTTTATGTTCTCTATGATTACCCTTACTGAGCATTTTAGCTCACCCTTTTTATGTTTTCTTTTCCCCAGTATATAAAGAAATGTTTTAGGTAAGAAAAAAAAGGGGAAGATCGTTATGGGAGATGTTGAAGATCTTTCACCGTGATTAGAAGATAATTATTCTGAGTTTCCAAAGACAGTAAACTATTACGGTCCATGTGTGTCTATTTTTGTTATGTATTATGTATTCCACAAATGTAATTTAAGGTCCATGTATGTCAGGCTTTGGGTCTCTATAGTTGGTATTATTGGAAAGGTTTAGTAAACCTTTGGAAACTAGGACACACAAACTTAAGTGATATCCCTAGAGATATTTCTATGTTATGTCTAGGGATGCCCCTAAGGTTAAGTATAAGTATAGGTTATAGTCCTAGAATTACAGTAATGATATTATAATTAAACCTAAGATGTTAGATATTTAAGGTACTCCCCCTTTATTATGTTATTTTCCCTAGAATGATTTTTGCATCTCACACTATTCTTTTTGGATTTTAGACGATGGCTGGAACCCGGAGGAACCGTGTTGATCAATGCAATGGACAATGCAACGATTGTCCTTCTGAAAAAACCAATGTTATAGGAGAGGGAGTGAAAAATATTATTGCTATACTTACACAAGCTATGAATATTTCTAGACTTCCAAATGAGCAGAGAAGGGAACAATATTCTATTGAGTCCTTCATGAGGAACCATCCACCTTCTTTAAGTGGGTCTTCTAATCCACTTGTTACTGAACAGTGGATAAGTAAAATTGAGAAGATATTTTCTATACTTCGCTATTCAGAACGTGAAAAATTCATTCTGGCTGTTTACCGTTTATAAGTTGAAGCAGACCAGTGTTGGACTCTAATTATGAATACAAGGCCCCAAGATGAAATTGATCCAATTCAATGGGATTAGTTCAAGAACATATTTTTCAATAAGTACTTCCCTCGTATTCTTCGAACAAATATAGAAAAGTAGTTCCACCATCTTATGAAGAAGGATGATGAACCTGTTGGTATATACGAAGCGAATTTTACAAGGCATGCAAGGTATGCATCTGGATTTATCATCCAACCTGAATGAAAGGTTGATCGATTCTTCAATGGCTTAAAACCAAGTCTTCAAAGGGAATTAGCGATAATAGACATCAGTAGCTATGAAAAAATGGTGTGTTCTGATATCAAGGTAGAAATGTAAGTAGGTGTCACATATCTATCTCATTTTTTGACAAGAAACGAAAGATGGAGTTCAAGGAGAAATCTCAGAATAATGGTGAAAAGAATATGAATTGTTCTATATGCTCAATGTGTGGAAAGATGCATGGTGGAGATTGTCTTAAAGGAACTAGAAAATGTTTTATGTGTGGAAAAGAAGGTCATCGATCAGCTGAGTGTCGAAGTAATGGAAAAAGGGTTTCAAGTGATGTGAGTAATGAAAATACTGCAGAGAACGGACCACCAACACTTCAATGCTTCAAGTGTAAGGAAATGGGGAATTATGCAAATCAATACTCTAATCCAAGGGTTAACGATGATCAACGTGAGCAACATCTTAAGGAAAAGGATAAAGGGAAGTCACATGCGATCACTATTTGTGATGTTGAGTATGAAAATGATGTTGTGTAATGATTAAGTGTTTATGTAATGGGATTTCAAAATAGTATCATGGAATCTCATTTATGGTATCATGGAATTTTGGAATATCTATCTATTTTTTTAATTAATTATATGGTACCGGTAAACATGAAATGTGATTGAAATATTTTTGTAATGAAGATGATATGCACATAATGATGGAATAAAGAGAAAATTAAATGAGCTCATGAATAATATAAGGACAACGTTATATCATAGTTTGAGTATATAGAAATTTTGGGATTTTGGTATGTGGAAAGAGTTAACTTTAGACAGCATCCATGTTTTCACTAAGGTTCAATGGGTATTCATTTTTCACGAGAATACATGATTAATGTATTCACATGATTGGAATGTGACCAAAAAGATATATCGGGGATAAATGATGGTATTCACATGCTCGGTAGATGACATTTCTAGTAATTGTTTTCATTATACTATGAGCTTGGACATAAGTATTTTGGATATGACTAAAGATTTGAAATGGATTATGTTGGACATAATTTAGTATTATTTAATGCTAAAACTTTTTTTGATATTATTTATGGAATGTCATAATGATGCAGTTTTAGAAAAAGGACACCCTGCAGGACGGGCGACAACCCATCACGTCGGACAAGGCTGTGGGAATCAAACCCACAACCAATGTGTGATAGGCCTTTATCACATACCACTGGCGTACAGGAAGTCCCTAGTTAGTAGAAACTAGTTTTATTTTATTAAGTGGTATGTTAGATGTATTATAAGATCTTTTTAGGAACCATATATGATTAATCTCATCATAAATTGACTTATAACTTTTGCTAACCTTATGTTTGAGACAGATGGAATGACTTATCATTCTATCGCATGATCTTCTAACACTTCATGGAAGAAAAATTCAACTTCATTTCATTAAGAGATTAAGTGGAAATTGTTTAAGGCACAAATAACAGTGAAATTTTACCGAAATCAAGTAAGTATTACTTTTATTTCAAAATTTTCAACTTTAGGGAAATTATATTAAAATCCAAAAATGTGGTCCTAGTTCTCATATATCTGATGAATCAGATGGTACCATAGATCATCACAAATTTATGGCTTTGTGATTGGTTTCTTTTTCATAGCCATGTTCTCTACCACTCTTCATCAGAACATGATGGTTTGTTTTCTCTTCCATATCCATATTTTCACCTATGTTCTACAATGTGGAAACCCAGTGATTTGTTAATTTGGGTAACCATTTCGTTTCATACTTTAGTTTTTAATGTTATGTTTTAGTAATCCTTTTTACGATGTGGGTTTCTATTAAAGAAATTTTCAAAAAGTAAACGATTTAAAACCCCGACGAATTTTGAGGGAAAAATTCATTTTAAGGGGGGTAGAATGTAATACCCTGATATTTTTTGAGATATATTATTTTTAATTTCTTTGATGTCTTCTATTATAAACTACACAAATATTTTATTGTACTATACGCAACATTGTATTAGCTTGCAGTATACGCAACACTATTCATCGATCATGTTACACACAACTTCAAGTTCGTTTGATAGTAGTTATTCTATGCAACATTGAATGTATATATATATATTCAATGTATAAATTATATATGGTTGGATTCTGTTATACGAAACAATGAAGTAGTATTTCACAACATGAAACCCTGACTTGGCTTGCATTACACGCAATCACAACCACTCTCGAGAGCGTGTGATGTACGCAATAACAGGTTTCACAAAACAATGATATATGGTTATAATGTTATTATGAACTAGCTATTATGAATAGTATCAAGTACATTTTTTATTTTATTACATTATTATTCATCTTACACATTTTCTATGACATTTTATGAGAACAAACTATGTTTTTGGGGTAAAATAAGTATTTTTATAAAAATGTTGTTTTGCAGCCTTTTGATGGCGCACCCACATTATATCTAGTTTTTGACATGTTTATAAGTTCAATTTCCCAAAATAAAATACTTACTTGGAATCAGGATATAAAAATTTACTTTCGAAATTTTTTTCTTATTATTCTGATAACTTTCATATTTTAAAGAATAGTAAAAAGAAGCAATATTTTAATTAAAAACAACTTTTTTCAACGAAATAATTTATATAGTTAGATTATCTTTTTAATTGGTTTTAAAGTGTAATTATAATTTATTTTTACCATTTATTTCAATTTTGGTCATTGGAATTAACTTCACTTTGAAATTGGACATAAACACATGTTGATCTTTTGATAGTTATTGTTTCTTAAAAAGACGTTATTTGTTTTAATAACGGGAATTAATTTTAAAATTAATTAATGCCACCTATATGTTTTTAATTTTAAAAAATTTAAATCATTTTTGAATTCGGAATATCAAATATAGCTTAGGCTGGATTTTTGGTATTTTTCTGAAAAACTTTAATTTTTGATGAATAGTGAAACCACATTGTGGTAGTTAAAAAATCTTACTCTTTCATTTAAATGAAATTTTACCACTTCTGTTAATTGAATTTCCAAAATACGACATACATGGTTGTTATTAAGGAGTAAATGTGGTTCAATAAGATGAAAATATTTTTTGGTTAATAGTAACGTTTGACGTTTATTTACCACGATTAAAGTTAAATAAGGTTATTCAAGGTTAAAAGGATATTATAATAATTCAAAATTACCATAACACTTGTCCTAACCTTATTGGATGAGTATTTTCCGACCATGTAAATCCATGGGTCGATTTTGGGACCCCATTGAGCCACTTGGTAGTGATAAGGACAATTTGGATTAATTAATTTAATGTAAAGACAAAATTGACATTAACAAAAATCCATTAGTAATTAATTTTTATAAGGGGTTATATAAATTATCATTTATACTATAAATATTCATTCCAAAGCTAAATAAACGTTCATACATGGTGGTATTTTTATTTTTATTTTTAGACATCAAATAAATTAAATTATTTATAACACAATAATAATGCAGTATTTACCTCATTAATTAATGATTTAAATAAATAAGATTATAATGATTACAATATTATCCAAAACATGTCCAATTCTAATTGGATGATTCTATTTCGACCATGAGTCATCCTATCTTCATCTTTAATGATTTTTGGACCTTTTGAAACCGAATATATGTTTATAATAAAATAATACTTTCACACTTTCAAAAAGAGCCCCTCCTCCCCCTAATTAAAGGAGACCATTTCTATCCAATTCCTCACACCTCACAAGCAATTTGGCTCTTCCAACCTCTAACCATTTAATCTCCATAAATCCCAATCCTCCCCCTAGAAGCCTTACCTTTGGTATAAAGATCTTCAAGAAGTCTTTTTGCTTCAAACCAAAGGATGTTACCTAAATTAAAGGTGACAATTTCTCTTAAATTGTTTTCTTTTATTCTTCTTACCCAACCCCTAAACTCTTTCTAATCCTTTCTTTTGTAACAAAAACAGTATCCTAAATATACTAGTATGTTTTTATTAGATGGATTAGAACTAAACGCAAACACGCCTCTATCTAATGGATGAAGAACATAATCTTTCTGTGGGTGGAAAACTAACGCCTCACGAAACGATGATTGTTCGATTTTCTCCTACCACCTCTCATGGCGGCCATTATGATGGAACTGTATTTATATATGATATATATTATTTTTATTATTTCTTTAATCTTCTTCAATTATCAATTATATCATGCCTTTATGGTTTCCATAGTGGGTAAATACGATAATCACATTTGAGGAAGTGCGGACTACCGCCCCCTCAAAGTGATGTGATTCGTTAATGCCTTGTCTGGGATGTATAAAGGATGGATTTAATAATATTATATATGATATTATACTGGAATTATAATATACCTATTTATCATAATGTATTATTTCCATTAAAATAAGAAATAGAAATGAAAGTAGCCTTCATGCATACGTACGACTTACCATCTCCATGAATAATGCATTTCATTTCATACCTCTATATGTTATGTACTATTATAAATAGATGAATATACTATATATATATGTTATATGTATAAATCATGAATATAATTCTGTATATAATGAACCCTTGACCACATGAACAACATGTAATTATAAGTAGTCCATTTTGGACTCACGTACCATATATCGACAAAACGAACGTTATTAACTTAAATTGTTACATAATGATTATAACATGGTTATAAATGATAAAAAAGGAATAATAAAATTTAAAATGGTTCTTAAGAAAGAATAAGTTATCTTTGGTTTATTATTCATTATATTAAAGAACAATCGATTCAATTTGGACACGAGGTAAGGGAACTTCTTAACCCAATTTCCGCTCTTTGTGTTGATCTGCTCTTTTTTGTTTATGTCGTTCGTTGATTATGTGAGAAATGAATTTTTATATCTTATCATTTATTTATACTTCATTAATGTAACCTTATAGTGAATAAAAATAAGTGATCTATTTTATTTACAAAAAGATCTTTGTAAGGGACAATCTCGTAATCTCAATTTTTATCTGAGATTGTTTATACATCGTTATTTACTGGGGCATATTTATCATCCAAATCCATGTATTGTAAAATGTAATATTATTTATATCCTCATAAATTTTTTTAAATACTATTTTACCTATTGGTGAATTTTTTTTAAAATATATAAAAGGAATCTTTTGTCATTTTCAGTACGATATACTTTTTGACTTTTCTGGAAAAAGTATTAGAAGAATATTTTTTTAACTTATACGGCATGAATGGATTTTTATGATTTCATAACGCCTTATTATCAAGAAGATTAATCTAAAATATTTCATGATTATTATCAAGAAAATCATTTTTTTTAAAATTGCATGGCATTTTATGAAAAAAAAATGATTTTGTAGAAGAAAGTATATTTTCCTCAAGAATTCATTTAAAATGTTTTGTCAATACTATTTTCTATCTAAGATGATATTATTTAGTATGATTATGTTTCAAGTATAATGTATCTATGATTTACATGGTTTCATTTTTCTTATGATAAAATGATATCCATCTTTTATATTGATTATGTTTTGATTGGATGATGTTTAGGAAACCCATTTTTTTCTTTGGGTTATGATGATTGATTTATGTTTATGTTATGACACAAGTAAGAATGATTTCATTATGAGATTGGGGGTACCTATATCTCCCTCAAATCCATTGGGTAAAAATTTTATATCTTATGAGATAGACATGGATAGAACGGTATGTTATTCTGGTTTAGTGTTACAGGACTGGAATGAGGAGTGAACTTGACTCATAATGGGACTTTGTCCACTAAGATGGTCTTAGCAGAAATTCCATGGCTAATATGGAAATATTATCATGTGATTAATGGTATTACACAATTAAATGTTTTATTCCCATGCTATTTTATCATGATTGATGTTAATTTTTGATATATGCCTTACATACTTCCAATATTTATGTCTTTTCTCAAGATTTAGATGTTTAGATATTATGTTCATGTTTGTGCATTAAAATGTGTAAGGTTTGTTTTATGTTCTCAATGTTTACCCTTACAGAGCATTTGAGCTCACCCTTTTTATGTTTTATTTTCTCCAGGATATAAAGAAAGGTTTTAGGCACTAAAACAAAAAGGGTAATATCTTTATGGGAGATGTTGAAGATCATTCACCATGATTAGAAGATTATTATTCTGAGTTTCCAAAGACACTAAACTATTATGATCCATGGTGTCTAATTTTATTATTTATTAATTATTCCTCAAAAGTAATTTTATGTCCATGTACGTCAGGCTTGGGGTCTCTACATGCTGGGTCAGGCCACATAGTTAGGGAAAACCATGCGAAAACTATACGCAGCCGTTATTTTTTTCATTTTTCTCAAATTTTCAACAAAATTTTTGTGCCCCATGATTCTGGTATGTAACCCTTACTTGATGGTTTTTATGGTTATAATGAATATGGGTTATTAATGAGATATTTGGGATAACATTGGAATTGTTTTTTTAATTATAAGTAAAAAGTGTGATGCACGATTTGTCTAATTGTGTTGCCAAACCATGTGTAGTGGACCTCTTATGGTAGTATCTCCTGTACGGTGGGAGCCTGGATAAAGAGACCATGCAAAGGTAGGTTGTCTGGGAAATGGATAAATCACGTCTAGCACACGGTTTACCTAACCTTGTGGTCAAACTGTGTGTTGAGTCAAAATGATATTCATAAAAAGAGGATCTCACTCTTTTTTTCCATAACTCCATTATTTGTTCCCAATCTAGACCTAACTCATGATTTTTCTTCTACTAAGGAAAAATAAGGTTCCCCAATTGAGCTGGAGGTGATATGAAGGCTTCCGATGGTGAATCGAAGCCGAATTCATGAGATATGAGATCGTTATTCATCATTCTTGATCGATTTCTTATGTCTACTTAGATACACTTCTTCTATTCTCTTGATTTCTTATGTCTATACACGTTATGGGTAGATACAGTTTGGTGGATGCCAAATATGATACGAATTCTCTTTGTTCGTTATAGTAGAAGAGATCTAAGGCTGGTTCTTGTAGAATCAACCTATTTTTCTTGTGCATTCTTCATTCGTTGTGGTATTTGTCAAAACCTTCAAGGTAGGAGGCTTCAATCTCAAATCCTCAGAGTATAAATAGTTTTAAGGCTTTCAAATTGAATTTATTGTGTTGAATTTATTTTTATTTTTTTTTTAAATACACGTTGGTAACATTTTTGAGTGAAGAATGTGAAATCTAGAAAATTGTGGATTTTGGAATGACTGATTTGGTTCATAGTTTTAAAATATTGAATTTAAAAAGGGGTTATTATGGATTGTTGGAACATGAATTGGATTATATGGTTTCAATAAAAGGGTATTTTTTATTGAAATGAATGTTCATTGAAATAGGTTGTTCTTTGGATTTCAATAGAAGTTCAGTTTTATTGAAGGGGTTTATTTTGGTAATGGAAGTATTTCTCATAAATAGTGTTTGTGTGACATCATGATAAATGGGCCTTTTTTAAGGGATGATTACCATTGGGGTAAAAGGTGTGTGACCCTCGATCAAGGGCGTGTGTCATTGGTACACATGGTAATTGGATGACAGAGGGATCATCTGTATGGCACTATTAAATGAAGAATGCATGTGTGGGCGTGTTATGCAATATTGAATGGTTAATGATATTTATAATTGATTTTAATATTTTATTATTTATTTTTATGGGGAAATAATTTTCTGGAGATTAGTTTCATTTATTTTTGTTTATACTTGGTGCTAAATGGTTCTTCAAACTTGATTAGATTTTGTTATAAACTGTTTGGGTAAATTTATTTATATAAACTATTTTATATAAATGTTTCTAACATTTATATCCTTGTGGTGTGAGTAGGGAAGTAATTGGGTAAAACCTACTGAGTTTTACACTCACCCTTTCATTGTCACTTAGGTGCGTTTTCATATTATATTTTCTTGGAAAGGGGAAATGGTAATGTTTCTTGAATTTTTATCCCTTCCTCCTGACACTTGGGTTTTCAGTGATTATGGAGCATGTAGCTCATGGATCATTGAGTCTTGTGTTCTCTTAAGAGTCATTAGATATTTATCCACTATTTTCTTTGGTACTAGTTTTGTCTTCAACTATTTAACACATTGATTTGGTTTTCAGTTACATGAAATTTTTTAGTTTCCTTCATTTTTTTAATGCAACATTTAGTGAATGGTTTGGTTAGGGTTTGATGTTTTATTGGGTTATTTATTAAAGGTTAAATCATCCCCTACTTTTCTTTGAAACCCTTCATCAATTATTTCCAGCGTTTTGTGTCTAGGGGATGTCACCTAAGGCCAAATAATGACTCATTGTACTCTCAATCCAATGAGAATTGGAAGTTCATTACAAAATGTATCATTTTGGTCATTCTATTATGTTACAAATTTTATCAGCTTTTCTAGAACCTACCTAATATGTAGTTATCAATGTTCATGGTCTTGGAATTTGAAATTCCTACTTGTATATTCTTTGGACTGATATCCTAGAAAAGAGTAGGATTGTCGGAACATGAAATGTATTGCATAAAAGATGTAGCTAACCCTTTTATGTTGAAGTTCATGTTAATATGGAGTTGGGAACACATGTGTTTGGATACATTTCTGGGATCCTGTAATCTCATTTTCATTGGATTAAAAAATTATCTGTGCATGGAATGCATTGTAGAGGAATGACTTCCCACTATGATGGATTATTTCATTTGGAGGTGTTATGATTGATTTTTTGCAAAGGTGTAAATTTTATAAAAATTCAGAATTTGTTTTCAAATGAATGATTTTGAAAAGAGGATATTTGGTGTATTTTGGAAATGGAATGTTTTTCAACAGAAGGAATGAATTTATTAAAAATTGTTTAACCTAGGTAGGGTGGTTTTGGAAAAAAATGTTGTGATAGATAGTTTGATGAGTTCTAAATTATATTCCATCAGTTTCTAGAGAGTGAGATTGATGGAGCATTTTGTTGGTTTAGAAAATCTCACCTGGTATGCATCTTCAAAACCGAACTTAAGAATCATCATAGAATGTGGTTTCACCTAAACCACGGGAGAACCAAGAGACGGTTCAGAGTATTATCCTGGCTTTTCAAGCATTGGATACAGGGAACTGGAGGAATAAACCAAGTCATGTGGATCATTTCATCCAGTTCATAAGGTATAATCCACCTAACGTTCAGGGTGATTCTAAACATCAATAGGAATTGGGGTGGGTAAGTTGGATGAATCATATCTTTGAGTTCATAGGTAAAACGGTGGAGCTAATGGTCAAGCTGGAGATGTATATGCTCAAGGATCTTGCACACCAGTGGTGGGTTTTAGGAGTGCAACCTAAATTTCATGAAGGGCTTACATGTTGATATTTTAATGAATTGTTCAAAAAACAAGTCTATACTCATATGTTAAAAATTAAAAAAAATGTTGAACCTTCTCAGTCTAAAACAAGAGGAGGTATCTATCACAGATTATGCGGCTACATTCATGAATTTAGTGCAATTTGAAAATGATGTTGCTGAATGTATGTCCTTAATGGTACACATATTCAAATCGAAGATATTGTAGGAGATTAGATCAAAGATTGGCATGCTCTATATTAATGATTTTACCGAGAGAGTGAACATAGATACTGTGGATGAATGTGACATATTATAATCTATAGGAGGTGGAATGATAATACCTGAATGAAATGGTGGGATCTCAACTACTAGAAGCAAGTGGAAAAGTGAGGCTAGCTTCCACGATGGAAGTGGAAATCAGCATCATACGGTTGGATCAGTGAACCTTACTCCATGAAAAAATAACAATGCATGTTGTTTTCAACGTTGTTTTCTTGACCAAATAAAGATAGAGTGTATATCACAACCAAGAGCATGTCACAACTGCAAACAGATGGGGTACCTACAGTGCTATTGTAGTAGTGCCCCAGGGTCAGGTGCCTGAGAAAATTTCCCTGAATCACAAGCATCATATGCTTTGACAGGGAGAGGACAACATGATCAGTCCTATCAGTAGATCAGAGCTAGCTATGGTGATTCAAGGAATACCATTTCTCCTCAAGTAGGGAAATCATATTAAGGAAATAAGGAGAACATTTTACCGATGATGCAATTGTATGGAGCTGAGTAGATGATTGTCAATGATTTGGTTAGACTATCTATGGTGAGAGGTAAGATTCTTATGAATTATACACTTGTGAATATGTCCTTCGATACTGGTGCATCACATTATTTTATTTCTTCATGTGCTTTTGATTTTCTATGTATAATGTTGGAAATGATGGCTTCTGTTTCAATTCTCCAAACTCCTCTCAATGAAATAGAATGACTGCCTTTGTGAGGAGAACATGTGATATAATTGTTGATGTACCAGAGGTGAAATTTGACTTCTCGATGTTAGAAATGGATTTCCATAATGTAATACTGGGTATGGATTGGATGAAAATGTTAACGTCTCACATCAACTGTTTTAGCATAACAGTTAGTTTCATTACTAAGGATGGCATCAAGAATCTCTTCAGAAGTTAGAGGATGGTAAAGATAGGTGAAAAGAGAATATTGGCACCGAAGGTGGGGATGATCTCATACCAGTTGGTGGTGTTGACATTGGCATTAGTGGAAGAGATCGAGGAAGATAGTTATTTCAGTAGTTGTAAATCAATTTTCAGATGTATTTTTCAATTACTTCTCAAGGTTACCACCTATAAGGGATGTGTAGCTTACGATTGACCTCATTTTGGGGACTAGTCTTATTTCCCATTACTCTTATAGGATTCCACCAACAGTTTTATGGGAATTTAATGTGTAGTTGATTGAGATGGAAAGAAAGTGTTTCATTTGGCCAAGTACATCTCTATGGGAATCACTTGTCTTGTTTGTGAAAAAATTAGATGGAACTCTTCGAATTTACATTGATTATAATAAACTAAACCAATATATGATAAAAACATATCTGTATCCATGCATCAATGATCCATTAAATCAGTTAAGGGGAGATCTATTGTTCTCCAAGATTTACATGTGATCAGGATATCATCAATTGTGATTTTGGAAAGAAGAAGTTTCAATGAAATATTTCAGAATATAATATGGACACTATGAATATATAGTTAGGCCTTTCGGTCAAAGCATGCACTAGCGGACTTCATGGATTTCATGAATTAGACATTTCAGTGTTATATATACTCTTTTGTTGTTGTGTTTGTGGATGAAACATTGGTGTATTCAAAGACATGGGATGAGCATGAGGAGAACCTTGAAATAGTGTTAAAAATATTGACAGATATCCATTTGTATGACAAATTATCGATGTGTGATTATTTGACACAATAGGTACATTTTCTCGGACATGTGATTTATAAAAAAAAAGTGTTCCAGTAGATCTTGAAATGATAGATGCCATTATCTCATAGAAATCATCAAATAATGGCACCGATATACATATTTTTATTTGTTCTAGATGGTTAGTACTGATGCTTTGTGCGTGATTTCTCAAGACTAGATTTTCCAATGAATGCTTTGACAACGAATAATGCTACATCCCAATGGACAGAGGAATGCCTGAAATCATTCTAGGTACTAAAATTTTGGCTTACATCATCACGTATATTTATTTTTCCAAACGTTTGATAGGGGTTTGTGGTGTACTATGATGCTTTGGGATCGGGGTTGTGTTTTGTTTTCATGAAATAAGATCATTTGGTTGGATATGGTTCAAGGATTTCGAGGGTTCAGGGGATGAATTGCCCAACACACCATTTGGAGTTAGCTGCTATTTTCCATGCTTTGAAAACATGGAGTCACGATTTCTTTGGTGAGTAATTTACTATGTTCACAGACCACAAAAGCTTGAAAAACATTGTCACACTATGAGATTTGAATCGTAGGAAAAGGATATGGATTAAGTATCTTCATATGTTTGACATTAACATGATGTATACACTAATAAAAGAGAATTCATTCACAAATTATTTGAGTAGAATGTCATATTCTCAGTTAGCATGAGAAGCATCAGATCAATGGTAGTCAGTGTTGGTCCAAGCAGACATGCATGTGGAATGTGGAGACAGAGGCGATGTTGCAGTTTTCTTTTCAGATATGTTTGTTCTTAATTTGGAATGTTTGGTCAAATAGGAAAAAACATCTCATGAATAATGTCTAGTTATGAGTTCAAAAATCAATGGTGGGTAGACCATTGAGGGCTGGAAACTTGATGGGTGTTTTGTTTTGTGATTTAGAGATCAGATGGTTGTACCTATTCCTTATCCCGAATAACTCCTTCATGATTACCACCATTCGATATGGGTTGTACATCTAGGTACACAAAAGAGGTATAAGGTGTTAAAGGAAAATTTTTGATGGAGATGCATGAAAACGAAAGTGAATAAGTTCTTCTCGTGATGATAAACTTTTCAGAAAGTAAAATAAGAGTATCAGAATCATGTTTGTATGAGGTAGTATTTACTTATCCCAATGTGTAAGTGTTAGTATAAGATGATGTATTTTGTTACAACTCCTCCAAGAATGTTCCAGAAACATAATGTCATTGGGGTAATAGTGGATCAGATTACCAATTCAGTCCATTTCATTCCAAATCATGATACTCATACCATGGAGGATCTATCAAAATTATATATTTGAGAAGTGGTAAAGAGATGTGGCATAACAGTTTCAATAATTTTGGATTTGGATCGAAGGTTCACATATCATGTTTGGAAATCCAAACAAAAATCCCATGGGACCCAGTTGTTTATGAGGACGTCTTACCATCCTCAAATAGATGAACAGTCTAAGAGTATGATACAGAGATCATAAAAAAAATTCTGGCTTGTGTAATGGATTTTGGTGGCTCATGGGAATAACATATTCCCTTAGTGTGGGGTTCTTATATAATAACTCCGATCAGGCCTCGATACAAATGTCTCCGTTTGAAGCATTGTATAGAAAACCTTGTAGTTCCCCATTATGCTGGGTGGAATAAGGTGAGACTTTACTTGTTGGGATGAGCCTTGTCCATGAAACAATGAAGAAGATCCAGTTGATCAGAAACATGATGGAAAAAACTTAGATTCATTAGAAATCATATGTAGATCACCGTCAAAGACCATTTTCATTTGACTAGAGTGATCATGTGTTCTTGAGGATCTCCCCATGTCCTGGACATAATTATTTTGGGATGTTGGGAATGTTATCTCCTTGATACATAGTTCCTTTTTAGATACTGGAGTGGGTTGAAGAGGTGGAATATCCATTGTCATTACCACCACAGTTCAGTTCGGTTCCCAAAGTGTTCCATGTATCTCCGTTGAAATTGTGTTACCATGATCCTCACCATGTGATCAGATGGGTCCATGTAGACCTAGATCCATATGATTCTTTGGTGTATATTCCTATGAGTATTTTCATTATGAAAGAGAAAGTATTCCATGGAAAATTCATGGTTCTAGTTTCTTTTTTTTCCTATCATGGTAAACTTTTGGAAGAGACTTAGGAAAGTGAGAAGGAGATAAAATAGAATTGGCTAGAACTCTTTCAGATTATTGAGGGTTCTCTACTTTCCTAGGATGAAAATACCAATTTTTGGGATAATGTATTACCCCCAAATTCTGATATGTAACCCTCAATTGATGCTTTTTATGGTTATAAAGTGAACGGGTGATGAATGGGCGAGTTGGGGGAATGTTGAATGTGTTTTGGGGGATAATTGGAAGTTGCATGGGCCGCACACTGTTTGTATATTCATGCATCAAAATTATATGCAGTGGTCCTCTAGAGGTATTAGATCTATCACCGTTGGGGCGCGGTTTGAGATACCATGCAAGGGGTGGATGTGCCGGAAAACTGTGCGCGGAGTCAAAATGAGATCCTTAAAAATAAGACCTCACTTTTTTTCTATAACTCTGTTTTTCCCCAAACCTACCCTAACTTGGGATTTTTCTTCTCCTAAGTATAAATAATGTTTTCCAATCGATCTAAAGGCAATCGAAAGGATTCCCTTGGTGAAATTAAGCCTTATTCTTGATGTATGTGATCGTTCTTCAACCTTCTTGTTCAGTTTTGTAGATCTACTTAGATCTAATTGTCTTCTTCTCTAGGTTTCCATGATCTATTCCAGTTATGGGTAGATATAGGTTGTTGGATGGAAAATATGATGATATTTTTATTTTTTCATGGTAGGAGAAGTGTTCTAAGGTGGGTTCTTGGAAAATCAACCTAGTTTTCGTGTGCGTTCTTTGTTTATTTTCGTTTTTGTCAAAACCATTAAGGTAAGAGGCTTCACTCTCAACTCATATTAGAAAAACTGACATTCATTCTTTCAAATTGAATTTATTGTGCTGAATTGATTATTATTTGGTTGTATATGTCTTTTTGGAAACTGTATTGAGTGATGTTTGTGAAGTCTTGAAAATTGGGGGTTTGGAATGAGTGCTTTGGTTCTAGGATTTGAAATATGGATTTTAAAATGGGGTTTTATTCACATGAATTAGGTTATATATTTTCAATATAATGGAATGTTTTATTGAAATGATATTTTCCGTGAATTTTTTTTTGCTTTTGTTTTTAATAAAAGTTTGTTTTTATTGAAGTTGTTTATTTTGGTAATGGAAATATTTGGAATAAATGGTGTTGGTGTGAGTTCATACAAAATGGTCCTTTAGTATGGACAAGAACCATTGGGGTTCAAGGTGTGTGACCCTAGATCGGGGGCTTGTGTCATTGGGACACAAGGTAATTGGATGAGACACTGCTTAGGAGTGCGGTACTGTCAAACAAAGCATGAATGTGTGGATGTGTTGTGATAAATTTAATGGTTATTCCAAATGATAATATGTTTTGGTAATAGTATTTGATTAGTTATCATTCACGAATAATAACTATTTTGGAAATTAGTTTTATATAGTTTTGTTTTCACATGGTGGTAATTGGTTTTTCCAAATTGTTTATATTTGTTTATAAACTATTTTGGGTAATTTATTTTTATAACTATTATATATATATGTTGCTGGATTTTCTAT
This sequence comes from Viscum album, assembly GCA_963277665.1. NCBI lineage: Eukaryota > Viridiplantae > Streptophyta > Magnoliopsida > Santalales > Viscaceae > Viscum > Viscum album. The sequence goes on from CAUJRU010000001.1 coordinate 5,821,611, forward strand.
CCTAGTGATGTTAGTATGAATGTCATTTGGGAAAACCTACTAAGTTTTATACTCACCCCTACATTGGTACTTTGGTGATTTTAAAGATTCTATTTTCTGTTACAGTGACAATGGTAACGTTTCCCACATTTTTAGCACTACCTCGTGACACATCGGTTGTTTGGTAATTGTTGAGATTGTTGATCATAGGGAATTATGCCTTTCGGTCTCTTGAGAGTATTTAGGTTTTAATCAACTGTGTAAATTAATACTAGTTTGGCCTTATGTTGTTTCAAATTTTGATGTTGTATTGAGTTACAAGAAGTTGTTTAGTTTCCTTCATTTGTTCATGAATTATTTAGTGAATGATTTGGTTAAGGATTAATGGTATTTGGGTTATTTTTTAAACGGAAAATCTTCCCCCACAAATATTTATAATCCTTCAGCATTCTGTTCCCACCTTTTTCATCTTGGGGATGTCACTTAAGATCCGGTAATGACTCATTGTACTCTCAGGCCAATGATAATTGGTGGGTAATTACAAAAATACACCCCATTTTATAATCCAAAAGAGTACTCAAAACTATGAGAAGAGTACTTGAAAAGATGTCTAGGAAATATCTCAAAACTTTTGGGATCTAAAAATGACTCAAATTTGTGATAAATGATAATTAAGATATTTTTTATTAAATGTTATTCTTCTGTTCTCAAACATAAATTATAATGTCATGATGATATCTCCCTTGTTTTACCCTACATAACATTTGTGATCACCCATTATTACGTTTCATTTCCTTATGTTATGATGAAATGTATTTTGTATGATATGTCTAAAAAGGGTGATGGCTATAATGGACTTTGTGGGGGTGATGTATTTCACAAAAAAAAATTATTTATTGGCCAATGTTTCCAAATAAATGAATAATAAATGATCATGGAATTGATCATTATATTATGTAATGAGTATTTATCTATTATTAATTAATATTTATGTGTTATGATTAGAAATATTTACAATAACAAACATCTTGTTGGGCACTCCCATCAATACTCAATATATATGTGAAACTCAACTATTTACTATAGTATGAAGACCCTTATGTGTACCGACTAACCCAAGGAATAACCATCATATGTTATACACAAATCATCATGGGCCTTAATACATATAATTTTACTCTCTTAGTTTCTTTCATCATCCCAACACCCTTGGAAAAAATATTTCTGGGTGATTCCATTTTCCTCAAATAATCATGAAGCACCTCCCCACTGTTTAGGACCCACTAACACACCAAATTATCCACTTATGGGTATCATGGAACTTTTATCAATATTAACCAAACCATAACCCCATTTTAGTAATTTACAATCATTTATAAACAATATTATGTTTTGATATTATATATATCATCTTCTTTTATATTCAAAATACCCCCCAAACCAACCCCGTTCAGACCAAAGCAATTCCTGAGCTCAAACTTTCCCACTCCACAAACCTCTAGCTTATCCAAAACACCTAATAAGTTATTTATAAATCCTTATAAATATTTAAAAAAAAAGGAAAAACGTTCAAGAATCATTATACACTATTCAATCCAATAATATATGGTACCACCAAAACCAAAATTACAATGAAGATCCATGGAGAAACTTTAACACCTTTACAAACAAAATCCCCATCAAATTGAATTTGATTTCTTCTTAATGTCTTAAAAATTAATAAAATTATTATTTAACTAGCCACTATTTTAATATTTATAAAATTAGATATTAAATACATTTTTTCATCATCTCCTATTACACTATTTCAACATTCTAATAATTAACCATTTATCATGATGTATTTAACTTTTTTGAAAAAAAATCACTTAAATCACTATCTTGAAGCCAGAAAATTAAATTAAAATGTCATTGATGTAGAAAAAATTAACTATAAGGGTAAACATACCTCCAATAATTTGGTAAAATCCTAACATATCTACCATTATGAAAGGGAACTTCTAGAAGAATAAGATGGGGATGAAATGTGGAATGGTTGTCTAAAATTGGTTATTCCTAATCTATCCCATGTTGAAGACCAAATAATGATTGGTAAAGAAATTCACATTGTTAAGCTAGGAAAAAACTCCCTAACCTCATTGAGTACCTACGCATCCACCATTAGGTACCTGATACGGTACCCTGTACTCTGTGGAATTTGACCAACCACCAGGTGGATTTCCTTGGGCTATTAAACCTATTCTCGATCCATATGGTAAATATTTTCGTTCGATAGGGTACCTCTTTGTAACTTATTCTATTCTAATGTTCTATACCAAACCCTTCCATGCTCCAAAAATCCAATCTCTTTATAGGACATCACATAAAAACTCAAACATGTCCAAAAACAACCAATAGGGAATCCCAATAACTAGGATTTCCAATCTCAATCAAATTTCTTACGTCACCCCCAATATATTAAAAAATTAAAATTCCCTATAGACTGGAATAACCATAAATTATTGAGTCATTACATGCTCTTCATCATAAAAGTTTATATCCTAGTGAAGAAGCAAAAAACATTACATGACCTCCTATTGATCCATCATAATCTAAAACCACAACTTATCCTCAAATCTAAAATGAAATCATTATTATTTCACCACCTATGGAATATCACTAGACACACTATATTTTCCACAAAAATTACAAAGTATGATCCTAAAAATATGGACATTAAAATGAAACAATAAACCAAATATTATTTTGACCTCACTATATATAATAACTCCTGAAAAAATATGATCATACCACACTATATGACATTGCCTAAAGGAGCTCGACCACACATGTAAACACATCATCACATAACCTGATCATGATTATTTTACTACGATAGGCATTAATAAAGCATAAAATTATTATGCCAAGGTCTAAACCCATCACACAATGTATTTAAATGGTTGGATCCTCAATCAACCTAACACACTGTCTTTCTTTAACCATTATCACCAGTATATCTATTATCTGACCCACTCTATAATCATAGAAAATTAAACCATGAGATTTCAATTGACTCCTAAGATACATCTAAATATGAATTAACATCAAATGTCTAATATTTAAAAAATAGATAAATTTTTTTTATACCTACACAACAGAGTCCTAATGTCATCCTAACCACCACATTCTAGTTTCTCCATATCCATAGCCCTCATAACATTATGCTTATACACCAAGAACCAATAATACACTCCCCACCAAAGGAAAATTATAGTTAACCAAGAACCAAACATACATTATTTCCTAATTTATATCATATTTTACCAATAATAGATTCCAATGATCTTGAGGCCTAGTATCTTTGGATTATTAGGTACTTATACACATCATATTAACCATAAAATAATATTCTTAATTTATAACCCTACTGCTGATCCTAACTCCGAAAAATGTTCTAAAAATACAAAGGGTACCCTAGTGGAACATCAAATGGAAAAGGGTGATCTAGATATTAATAAGTAATAAATATTGAAAAAAATACTAAGAAGAGATTCCAAAGGAATGTCATGATATCAGAAATCAATCTATAAATATCATAGAAATATAGAATTAGAAAACGAAATCACATGATCATGGAATTATAGAACATGATTCAACAACATAATTCATCACATAATAATCATATGCTAAATTTATATCATAATACTATAATTATATATTGGAAAATGTCCCATGGTTGATTTGGTTTACTCTTTATTCCCACAAACAAAGTGGAAAATGGCTTATGGTGGATCACGTTAAATCCCAAATTCCAAAAAAAACAACTCATTATATAAAAGTATTTACCCAATACATTATATGATGTATAATTTCATGAATTCCCAACACATATTTAAAATAATACATATGCATCCAACATGAGGAATATAAACCCTAAAAAAATATTACAAATTCTCAAACCTATGAGTAATAAGTTTGATTGAAAATTATGTGTCACAAAACAACAAATGGATAAATCATAATTATTCCTAATATAATAAGAAATTAAATAATTTACAAAATTCCTAATTTAATATTGAAATTTTTCATAAACCTATAGTTCCAAAGTAAAAACTCTAAAACAAATATCTTTAGATGAAAAAAAACTTCTTGGATATAAATTAGTGAAACATAAAAATAAATTTTTAATGATTATTATTTATTGTTATTTACATAATAACAAAATTGGAACCATGTGGGGTATTCATAAAACAATTAGGGTTTTAAAAAATTATCCATTTAAAAAACATTATGGGTTGGGGGGTTCTTGACATGAGATAAAAAATAGGAAAGTTCCCTTAAATTTTGTATAGTTGAATGGGAACATTTTTAAGGGATATAAGAACATGTATATCTGTAGAAATAAAAAATATATATTTATATGTATATATTAAATAAAATGTAATGAAAAATTTAATAAGTTCAATTGAATAATATTGTATAAAATTTTTGAAAAATAATGAGAACATGTGACTCAAAAGTAGGGAGGGTGTTATAAAAGATACCTTTTTATTCCTAAAAACCCTTTGTTGGAATATCTCATCATAAAAATGATTATAAAAACTTATTTTTTATTATTGATAATGTATAGATTATTTTCACATGAGATGACACTTAATGGTGTTTCTAATAGAAAATATGAATATCTATTTGAAGTGAAATTATAGTCATGGTGGGGAAACCATTTTTTAGATGGATAAGAATTATTATAAACACAGTTTTATTTTAAAAAAGTATTTGAAATAACCATTAGGGATTATTTGAATCAAAATTACTATACTTATATAAAAATAGAGTATACCATGGAAAATTAAAAATGAAATCCATGGATAATCATTATGGAAAAACAATTTAGATAAAATTATGAATGATACTATTATTTCAGGAATATAACAATCATATCCAATATTAATTATGAAAATCAATTTAAGGTATGTATTTATATTGAGATGAAAACCATTAAGGCTTAAAACTTAAAATAAAATCCCCTTGATAGTGGTAATTCTTGAATTTGTAGTTTAAATACATCGAATAATGATAATTAATGATAATATATATATATATATATCCACTTTTATGTATGAATTCCATAAATCTATAACGAGGTGTATAGTAGAAAATGTGACTCAAAGAAGAGAAATTTAAAGGAAATCCATAACACTTTTTCATATAAAATTTGCACTTTCACTAAACATCCAGAAAATTTATATTAAGATCATTATATTTATACCCAAGACCAATACTAACCTATATATAATTTTATAAATTATATCTATTATATCATGGTATATATTTTTAACATAGTTTTCCGTTATTTTAGTTACATGGGGTTGTTAGATAAATTTATTTTTATTTTTGTTCATTAACCATAGTCAATGGTGTTTTATAATAAATTCATGATTTCCAAAAAAATTAATATTATTTCAATTAATATTTATTTTTGAATTTTATTATAAATTTTCAAAGGTTATACAAATAATTTCCAATTTTATAAATGTTCCTGGAAAAGTACATTTATGGACAGTAAAGTTAGAATAACATTTTATTTTTTTTATTACTCATATATTGTCATGTATTATCATTATAGATTATTATTTGGGTCCAAAAAATAATTATTACATTTTATGTTTTTTTAATTCCATCCTTGTTAGGTGTTCATGGAAAACCACATATTCATTTCCTGGAGGCAATAATCCGCACAGACGCCTGATGATGCTTTAAAATCTTTTATTAAGTTTGAACGAATGAATAAAATAGTAATTTAAATATTATAATAACATTTAATCATATTAATAATGATATTGTTTTCATTACACCATGGTTATGTGGTATTTTATGGTCGTATAAGAATAAAAGTCCTTGTGAGGTTGGGTTAAGAGTTTTACCTCAACCTTGGAAGTTCACCCTTTGGTAACTCCTTAAGGACCATTATCATGGACTATTGGGGTGTACATGGATTCAAGGGAACTGGTACGGTGTTGAGTAGATACTATGGATGTATTTTTTGGTCCAAATCTTTGTAATGGTTTCATAAATGAGTAAGATCTGGTCTTATTTTATAAATGAAGAAAATGGAACTTTTGTAAAAATTCATTACTACTCTATTGTATCACTCAAGTATTCAAGGATTGAGGGTCAAAATATGTCTAAAACCCGTTTTGAAAGACATAAGGCTGATACTCAATCCTCCATCCAATAAAAATCATCTTTTAACATGTTCTAATGTTTTATATTAAGTTAAAAAACATTGACCATAACTTACCCTTACCATGGTAACTCAACATTCACCCTTGGAAACTATTATTAATGGGAAGGAATTGAAATAGACATTATTTAGTAATTTTAAAATTATAATTTAAAATATTTAATAACATTTATAATATAATTATTCCATGATTTATAGAAATTAATTTCTGTATTAAATCATACAACTCTTCCAAATATTTACAAATAAAACATTAATAATAATGAAATTTAGGTGTGGGATGAAATTATCACTACATATGATTTCAAAGAAATAAATTTCTATATAACCAAAATATAAATTTTATATGGAATCAAAATAAAACTGAAACCAAATTTTATCAAAATAATCATTAATTAATTAAAAAGTAAAAAACATGTTGTTTTATTAAAATAAAAATATTACACTTTAAAATTAGTTTTATAAATAATAAAATGGTATATTCAAAATGAGAAAAATTATTCATTAAATATATTTTTTATCAATTAAATAGTTTTCTAATATTATATTTTTCATTTATATACTTATAATGTATTAAAATTCACTATCATGGAAAAACAATATTATTTCACTATCTATATTAAAAACTATTAATTTAGGGAAATCTAAAAAATCATTCCTAAGCTAATTTTCACATGGTGAATATAAAAATGGGAGTAATTTTAAGACATTTCACATATATAAGTGAGAATATTTTATATACTAAATTAATATTTAAAACAAAAATTATTTCTAAAAATATAACACCTGTTCTAAAATATCAAATATGGGTTTATATATTAAAAAAATATTTTTAATATTATAAATTAATATATAAAATAAATATTTTGTCTTTCAAAAAGGACTATTAAATTGATAATTTTTATTTAATGAAAAATAATTCTTTAAAATATATGTTACCTAAAAACTGTATTGGACACTATTCACCTAAAAATATAGACTTTTGAGAAAAAGAAATGAAAGTTGTATTAAAATTATATTGAAATTTTAAATAAAAATATTTAGTTTATTTTTTCATATTAAATTTCTTTATGTTTATATTTAAACATTTTATTATACAATAAAAATATAAAGAGATATTATTTTGATAATAATGTTGATTTTTTAAAGTCTAGTTTTTCTAATTATTAAATTATATAACACAATAGTAAAGGTATGAATAATCAATTAATATTATTAATATAATAATTTAAAAAAATATAGTTAGTTTTGTTTAATATAAATTTCAATGAATAAAATTACAAATTCAATTACACAATAATGAATTTAGTAAATTTGAATAAAGTAACCTTTATATATGTATCTATATGGGTTTATATAATTTGTTATTTGTTAACAAATGTTCATTCCTAGTAATTAATTGAATAGATTCTTATGGTATAATCATGTTCTGGTTTTGGTTTAGTTTTGTGTTATGTGTAGGGAAAAATATCAAACAAATTTTACATAATTAGTGGAAAACATATATTAAAATTCCAGGCCATTACAGATTCCTCATTATTTCCACACTAAACCAAAAAACCTACCAACTATGGCCCATTCTTGGACCATTATGACATTTTATGACCATAAGTAACCCAAACACTCATACCTATCCACCAACACAAAACATTGATATCCATGAATATTTATCCTTAATAGAGAATCCCACTATGAGATAACCTAATGGATTATATAGTCACATGACTATGGGGTCAATCAGGTGATACTGAATTTTACAAATATCGAATTACTCTTCAACAATTATACCACCTATTGTATTTGATTCATAATTTGTTATTATGAAAATTGTGGATAAATTTATATATTACCTATTTCAAAATTCCATATGAATTCAAAAACTAAAATAATGTGTAGAATGTGGATTTTTATATGTTTTATCCCTGTTTTCGTATACCAAATCCTTTTTTGTAATTGTTTATTCACCATAATTCATAGATTCAATATAATCATGCAAGTGGGTAAAATTATGTATCCTATCATTCCCTTAGTGAATCTCATACCCACATATAATATAGTTGTGTACTATAAAAATCCATCATATCACTAGATACAAAATAACTCATCGTCAGTTATGCTTCCCTCAAATAGTATTGAATAATAAGTACTTTAAGCTCTAGAATGTCATTGTAATGAGTGTTAAAATGATCTTCTTAAATATAGGCATAAATTTAATTTTATATTCTGTAATAGGCATTTTAAAAATTGTTAATATCGATAGATTTTCATCTACATCATGATAAGAATTTGATCACTAACCACTCACAATTAATCAACCAACTATGATCTTAAAAGCATATCAACTCGTTAAAACATTTCAATTTCATAGACACAGAGATCAAGAACTGCAGTAGTAGTACTACCTATGCTCTCAAGTCCATACAACTATAAAATAAGGAATCATAATTATTCTTAATATCATCCTTTTTACATTGATAGAATAGTTTTAATTAACAAAAATCATGTCATCTTATTTTTTTTCCTTGGTGCTATGAAGGATTTTCCTCTTTATCATTATTTCATTTATAACCTTTTCTTCTCATGGAAATCTATAAATTCTCAATCTCTATACTCTTATTTTATATTCTTGGATAAAAAATTATATTTATATATAGTTATTATGTGTAGTATTTGACAATATCATATTAGTGATCTCCTCTATTCTTTGTCAACTATATAAAATGGGTCTATTTCTATGTTCGTGGAATATTCTTTTTTACTCGATATCATGTCATCAATAAATATATAAAAATTACCTTATTTATGTCTTCTCAATTTATCCATTTAAAATATAAGTACATTTATTTTTTAACCAGGGGATAAATATTTGTTTTCATAAAATATTTTCACAAACTGTATATTAAAATATCCATATGTATATGAAAACATTCCTCCATACTTCTGATGTTGTGTGGACCATTTCATCAAAACATATGTGAATCAAATTTACCAGTATAAACTTAAACATGTTATTAAATTTCTATATTTGATCAAATCATAATATATTCACTACCCATGTGAATAATTGTCTATCTTGTTATGTTTAAATTAATATAGATCATGTTGAGCATTATTAAATTTAATTCCACTGAATTTCACCCTAAATTTCACAAAAGTATTGATTTTATAATTTATATATTTGAAATTATTATATTAACTTGTATAGTGATATAGTTTTCATAATATCATTTAATCCTCATAAAATATTTTGATGAATCATGGTTTTATAAATAATCATGATATTTTGATCTAGAAAAAAACTTTAGCTTCATTTGATATTTTTTATTCCTCTAAATAAATTATATATAAATAAAATGATATTCAATCCACAAAATATTGTCGAAATGTTTTCCATTGGATTAGTTTTATGAAATATATAAATCATCATTATTGTATTTATAGATATATAATGAATTTTAATGTTTTAAAATATAATGTGGTACTTTTTACGAATATAAGAATCTTATAAGATTCACACCTACATTTTACAACTTTTGACATCAATTTGGTATATTAGAAGTGTAAATGTATCTTGTAAATTCCTTTAGAATATCTCTTCTAATATCATTAATGTAACTTATAATTTGGTAATTGACACTTTCAATTTCACAAATAATTCATTAAAAGTGTAAGGTGACTCTTATTTATTGGCCAAGCCTTTTTTTGATTTTCAGTTAATGACATTTATGATGTATGTTGTATCCTTACCATGATATGAACCATCCATAAGTTGTTTCACATGATACTTATGATGTTTGACATCATCCTTAGGAATTATGAATTTATCCTTATGAATTATGAAAACATTATGATAATGTAAAGGATACTCCTTAAGAGGTTATACATGATCCTCACAAAATAAATCCTTTTCTATTTTTTGCATTATCCTCAGTGATTAAATGACAATTACAACATCAATATGACTCTTATGAAAACTACATATCTAAATTTTAGATTCATATTCATACTTTTAAATTTATTTAATTGACCTCATAACATCTCTAATTCAACTCAATGCCTACTCAATAACTCCGAATCAATATCATGAACATCAAATAATTTTGGAATATATATGACAGTTATAAAATATGTTTAAATTAATATCACAATTATTAAAATATATTAAATACTCAATTAAAGAATATAATGTTTCTACATTTCCTATTTAATTAAACCATTATATTAAATCATCTCAAGACTTGATCCCATATATTTTCATCAATAACTCATCCTATTAAGGTGATACCACTTTTTAGACTCATTATAAAACGCCTTATTCTATTATTTCATTTTAATTTGTACGTGCCATTTATTTCCATAAAAATAATTTAATAAAATAATACTAATAGTCCCCTAAACATGAAATGGTCTAACTATTTATTACTATTAATGCACGGTAAGCTTATTCATTTTCGTCATTAGTCAATTCCTCCATCCCCAAACAAGCATATTGACAATCATAATTAAAAAATGAAATCATAATCTATTTTGTTATTTAATATCCACATTTTGTTTTAATTTTAAATACCAAATAAACATTGATAAATATTAATGTCTATATGATCATATAAAATAAAATATTCTCCATTGTAATAATAATAAATAGTAGGTTTTATAAAAAGAAGAATGATCTATTCTCTTGAAAATTCTTAATTTTAGATTAAATATTCTAATTTTTTTCTCCATTTTGGTTGTTGTCAACCTTTCATATGGAATTATTCAGTTCCCCATAAGGGACATATGGACCCGCAATTTTCTTTGTAATGATCTATTAATTAAAAAACTCTAATTCAATGTGACTCTTTCTCAGTGTAGAGAATAGTGATCAGTCTCGTCAATGAAACTATAGATAAAATAACTATAACATGTTTTCAATTCCAATTTCACATCAAATGTTTTGTACAAACATAATTTCAATAGATTCAATGATTAGCTCACTCTAATAAAAAAACAATAAAACATTCAATTATGTGATATTTTAAAATCTCTTTTTAAGCATAATAACAAACCTACTTTTATAATCTTATATATATTAAACCATGATAATATAAAAATTTTGATTGTCAAAATTTATGTTCATGTTCATGATTTATTATCCATAATTACATATTATAATTTAAATATAATAATTTGTTGACTCAAACCTTTTGATATTTACCTATTCAATGATTATCTTTAATAGAGATCATTAATGCTAGTTTTATTTCGAAGTAATATCTAAGATTTTATAAATCAAGTTGAATCATGATATAGAATGTGGTATTTCAAATAATGTATTGTATATAGATAACTAAACTGAAGTAGATTTATTCTCGGATTAATATATGTGTCATGACTCGTCCCCTAGGGCCCGTATCGTGATTAACGCATGCCCGCATTCCATAGACCAAGGGTTGGCGACTAGCACCAAAGGTGTATTTCCCTAAAACCATGAAGGAATTGCATTTATAAAACGTGAACACACAACTAGAGTACATGCAGAAGCAATCACTAAGGAAAAATATATACAGAAGAAGTGCTGGAAAGTGAAAGGGGCCAAAAATAAAGCCCAACAGTAAAGTACAGGTAAAACTAAAAACTAGTAAAGCAGCTACTAGGTCGTCCTCTTGGGTTTCTACCTATACGGTAGGTACATATGGCATCCATAGCACTCCATGTTCGTCCGAATCCACTGTGTACCAATACGTCGAAAGGTCCTCCTCCGGGCATCGTCCAGTCTGGCCCTCTAGGCCTCCGTCAGCATTGTCCATCATCTGTATCCAACACCACGAGGTGCGGGCATAGCCAGTGCAGGGGTGAGTATAATGATACTCAGTAGGGACCCTGAGACCCTCAAGGTCTCACTAAATCCAACATGGATAAACCAAATGTATGTTATCAACTGATAACCATTACTTAGGTATATTCCGATACATATACCAAGTTTATTGAGTAACCCATCTCAATCATTAATAAAACACAAAGGTCCTTGACTCTTCTCAAACCAGGATATTCATTAATGAAACCACGACTGTTGGAGAACTCCTCCTCTATCGAGTACAGTGGCCCTTCCGCAACTCTGATAAGCTACTCACTAACCTTAGACTGCTGAGGTACTCCTCCTATCAAGTACCATGGGATAGCTACGTCACACAGAGATGCTTCCCACCTAGGGTCTACGGCCTCACACAATAGTGCTCCCCCTAATTGCCTACAGATGTACTTTTCCTGTCGAGTACTACGGGTTTGTTGCCTCACACAGTGGCGCTCCTCCGCCATGGGATTGCCGCCTCACACAATTGTGCTCCCCACTGGGCTAGTCAAGTCACTCCGAAATGAATCGGTCAAGAAGTCATCAGGTCTCAGCCAGCTACTAGGTCTCCATACTCTTCTCACTCTTCTCTGGGAGGTTCCTCTCCATGAGAAACAAGATGATACTGCAAGTGTCACGAAGCCTCACGTTGAAGTATCTCAATGATCCGCCAAGTCAAAAGGGTCTCAAAGAAACAGACAATGTGTCAATCAGAGGCCCAGTCTGTTAGTTAATAGCATTTTAGTCCTGGGGGCCTAGTTGGATTCGTGTATGAACCAACCTGACCGTGACTCAACTATACCCCGAACTCCAGTGGGGTATACTCAAAGGGATGATTATGCTCCAAGAAAACTGGCACTACTGACGGTTCATCAAACGGACGTCTGGTGCCAACGATATGGCCCAATAATGTAAACGAAATGGCATGGGCCTGGGTCCGGTCCGACCTAGTCGGACCGACTCGTCCCAACACATTCTGGGTCAACCTGGTCTGGGTCGACCTAGACTGACATTTCGGGTCTAACCCGTCCCATTGGGTGGTTCCGTCTACTCAGTTCGGCCAAGTCCACTGGTCCTGACACAGTGGACTGCGTGGACATTTCTGGTCAAAGACACCACATGGGAAACTTGGCCCGAAGGCCAGTGGTAGGTTCAGATGGTGCCACGAGTGGTGCGGCTCATGAGGATCTGGTCGAGAGGCCAACGGTAGGCCACGCAAGGTGCGGGTAGGCTGTGGGTGCACCAATAAAAGCGTGATAGGGAACGGGGGCACCGGGTCGCGTAGGCTGGGCGCCAGGACGTGTCGGGCAGGATGGCCTGGCTGCGGGGGTGTCAGGCAGGCGGCCCCGGCGCCGGTTGAGCCGCCGGCCAGGGTGCCAGGGGGCGTCGGGCAGGGCGTGGGGCATGCCGACAGTGCGCGGGGCACACGCTCATGGTGCAGGCGGGCCGGGCAGGCCGCATTTTCTACCAGGGCGCGTGCCAGGCAGCACACGGGTAGCCTACTCTGGTGCCGCTCCACCGGCGGCATAGTTCATTGAGGCCGCTGGTAGCGCAACCTTTATTCGCCGTCTTCTTTGTCGTCGCGTCATTTCCATGCCATCGTTACTTCACTGTCGAATCAAGATTCTGAAACCATAATGGTTGTAGAGGGTTCGGGCCGTGTTCATTCAGCATGAACCCTCAACATGATAATGATTGAAAGAGGCCCATGAAGTTATTAAATGTGAGTGTATAAAGAGTTAAACAACTTAATACACACCCCTACCTTTTTAATTTTCTAGCGTTCGTTCGTCGTGGGGGAAGACGATGTCGTCGTCGTTCATTGTACGCTTCCACATCCGAACTCGTGTGTTGGTCTGTTGACAACGATGTTGAAAGAAGATGGATCGTCGAAGAGATCCCACATTAGAAGGGGGGTTCTGTAACACCCCAATCTGCCATGGTACGCTTCTCGCTGAATAATATAGTAGTGTATGTTGTATGCAACTTCATGTTCTAACACACACCACAACTAATAAAACTAGCTCTTATGAATAATAATACCCACTTTTTAAAATATTATACATTTTATCATTCAAAATGGACTTCATTTTTTGATTTGGAATATCTAAATTATCCTAGGGTGAAATTTTGGTACTTTTCGGATAACGTTCTTATTTTGATGAATAGTGAAAATTACTAAATTTTAATTAAAAACAACTTTTTTAATCGAAATAATTAATAGTAATAAATTATAAATTTGAGTGGTTTTAAAGAATATTTAGAATATATTTTTACCATTTAATACAATCTTGGTCATTGGTCATAATTTCACATTTAAACAAGACATAAACGTGTTCTAATCTTTTGATAGTTATTATCTCTTAAAAACAGGATTTTTTTTAAACATCGAGAATTAATTTTAAATTAATTTCTTCCACATCTATGTTTTGATTTTGGAAAAATGGACTCCATATTTGGAATCATGATTTCCAAATTGTGTGAATAGGTAACTTTTATTTTTAGACATTTTTAATAATTACTTCAGAAAAATTATATTTACCATGGTTAAATGGTAAATCAGGTAAATAATGGTAAATAAATAATATTATAATATTTATGAATTATCCTAAAACGTGTGTTAACCTTTATTTGTTGATACATGTCCGACCATGGTCATCTTTGGGTAGATTTTGGGACCCAATGGATCCACCTGTAAGTGATAATGACATTTTATATTAATTAAGTCAAAGTAAATACAAAAATGACATATGCCTATATCTTTTAGAAAAACTATTTTGACATAAGGTCATATATGTTATATTTTCGTCTATAAATATTCATTAAAAATATAATAATATTTCCTACATAATGGTATTTTATTTATAATTTTTAGACAATAAATAATTAAATTTATTTATGACACAATGATAATGCAGTAATTACCATATCAGTGAAATATTAAAATAATTGATAATATAAATACACAAATAAACATAATTTGAGACTTTTAATCAATTCCACGAAATTTATAGTTTAATATGACATGTTGGAATTTATTTAATTAACCTTTTTCGAAGTAATCATGATGTTATGAATTTCAAAAAAATCAAATACCAAATAGTGTCAAAATTGACATAAAAGGGTTTTTAAAACAAATATTATATTATTAATTGATATTAAATACCTAAAAATCTAATGTTTGGCCAAAGGAATTTTATCATGATAGTTTTGTCATTAATGGACCACTTGGGTGTCGCTTGGAGGTATAAATTATGTTTATTAACTATATAATATAAAAATACAATGTGACATGTAAGTGTCATTCTAATTAACCAAGAGTTAAAACTAAAAGATAAGGTCAATATAATGACTCAAACCACTCTAAAATCTTTTGGTTGAAAGGATTTAGACTCATACCCGCCATAGGATTTGAAAAATCCACTTTGGAACTATTAGAAATCGAAAATGAATTTATTATAAAATAGTAAACTAAGTTTTTCCTAAAGTGCCCCTCCTCCCCCTTATAAAAACACACCAATTATATCCAATTATTCACACTTTCAATGCATTTTTTCTCAGCCAGCCTCTGCCCAAATATCCTTCCAAATTCCCTCAATTTAACCCATAGGCCTTATTTTCATCATAAAGCCAACCTATAGAGCCCTTTTTATAAAATCAAAATGAAGAACCCGAAGAAGAGGTAATGATTTCACCACACTCTTTCAAGTTCCTTTCTTCTTCAACTTCTTCTTTCTTTATTATTTGTATTATAAAATAATAAATCCAGTATCTTCTATATATTTTTATGTTATTATAAATATGTAACAAACAAATTCATTATTCTATCCATCCCTTAAATGACATGTCACCATACATGCGTACGTACGACCTACCGTTTCCAAGTTGTGGTGTAATTGATATTCAATATATTATTATTTAGATGGGTATAATAATGATGTTTAATTCATGTAAAAAATAAATATAACATGATAATGATTCTGGATACTTGTTATACCATCAAATTATATATTAGTTTAATATCAAAATAATGATATTGTCGATCGTGCGTACGTACGGATTACCGTCCCCACGAACTCGATGAGATTCATTCCCCATCATATACATTAAAGACTAAATTTCATTTGATAAATAAAACTAATTTTTAGATACATGATATCATTCTTTATATGAATAAGATACATCCCATACATAACAAATACGACTCATATAACAGATAATATAAAGGAAAATGAATCCCTTAACACCCAAAACGACGATAATACTAAGATCTTATTAACAAATCAATGATAAAAGATCATATATGATATCATATTAATGTAAATAATTTTTTTATAATTCAATAACAATTATGTCACCATTATATAGGAGGTTAACCTACCGTAGAACTAGAAAAAAGTACAAAGTAAGGGGTTTCTTATCTCACTTTTAATTCCGTGAGATTTCCATTGTTCACCACTTATTTATTACATCTATTATGTGTACATCCCAGGATTGTATTAATTATGTAATATAAATTAATTTATGGATATTTACATCATCATTGTATGATAATTCTTTCATGGTTGTATGATTCGTAAGTTACAAAATTGATAAGGGAATTTGAAATTTCAATTTCCACTCATTTAGCTTTTCACATAATTCATTGATTATTTTACACCAATATTATGAGTGGAATCACTATTAATTTTCTTATTTCATAATTTACACTCCCCTTTCTATGGATATAATTTTGATACACATAATCACTCCATTGATAAATTCTCAAGTCGTCGATATGAACTTGATAAGAGTAATTTTAACTCAATCTCCATTTATTGAGTTAGACATCCAATTCATTGGCGTTGTTTTTACTAGGCTATGTGTGAATATCCGTTGATTTATTTACACTTAATATTCTATCATAACGAGTTTATTTATTTTTTTCACACATAATTATGTCGTTGATTTATCATTATCCTAAGGATACGGTCTTTATAAGAGACTTAATCTCAATTTACATCACATTGAGACTTCTTTGTTGTTATAAACCAAATCACTTTTATGTGGTGTATATAATGTACTTTGAAATAGTATATCATTAATCCCTTTATTCTCATGATATTACAATGTTTTTATTAACTCAATTATTTGTATTCAAGTGTCTCTCTTTTGGTGAGAAACCCTAACTAAAATATAATTTTTAAAGGTTTTAAAGACTTATTGTTTTAAGTCATTCTCATTAATGTCCATGTTTTAAAAATGGTTTTAACGATTTATTTATATTGGCATTAATGTTTTAAAATTAAAACTCATTTTAAAAGTTTCCAAGTGGTATGGGACACTTTGATTCAAAAATATATTTTTAAATGGCTTCTTGACAAATAGTGTGACTTTTAAATGATTTCAAGAAAAAGGGGGATATTTATCTCCAACAGTTTTGATGATTATTTTCATCTATGTCAATATCCTTCATTATTCTAGAATGAGGTTAATCTGATACAATACAATCTTCCATATTGTATCGAATGAGATATGTTTGACTGTGGATGTGATATTTTTATACCATTCATGATTTGTGGATCAAGTATTGACATTTCGTATGCTAGTTTTAATACAAATGTTTATGTTATATTTCAATCTTTTCATATGAGGAATGCATTAGACTTAGTATGTGACAGGTGGAGCTCTCTATAGCTCCTCGATGCATCGGTTGGTGTCATGATACAAACTACTATCTTGGCAAGAGGCCGTGGAAAAATCTTATTTGTAGTCTCGGCAGGAGGCCTTGGCTTCATGGTAATGATAGTCTGGCATTATGCATTCCATCATTATGAAAGTGGTTATTGATATTGCATGTGATTACTTGACTATTAGATTATCCAACTAAATAAGTAAATGGAAATATTTCATTTTATCTTTTCCATGTTATGCTGAAGTTCAAGTTTAAATGGTTTTTGTTTTAGTTATACATTGCCTTATGTGTTTATGCTTATCTGTGAAAACTTCTGCTATATTGTTATCCTTACTGAGCATCTGAGATCACCCCTTTGAATGTTTTATTTTTCCCAGGATGTGAAGAAGTAATTTATGAATGACCTTTAGGGGTAGTATGAGGGGATATGAAGACAAGATGTTGTTGTAGTTTTTTACCTTATGATGTAATATAAGACTGATGAATATATCTAGTGTTTCCAATACTACTAAACTAATCGTTCTTTCGTGACTTGATCTTTTGTGATCATGCCAATGTTATGTAATAATGCACCGACTCTGGGTAACTGGGGTCGGGGCATTACAGTTGGTATCAGAAAAAGTTCATTACAAACCTTGGGAGATATATTTAGATAAACTATGATTAGAGCACATAACCCTAAGATAAACTTTGAGGATTAGTATTGAATAACTTTCTATAATTTTGGTATTGTAGAGATTTTGTTTGTTTTCGGAGCAATACATCCTTGTCTAGATACGAGTAGGTAGAGGCGGCTCTGGCACATATGTACCTAGGGGTAAAACCCTAAAACAACGCTTTGGGGTAGACTCGAACGGGAACTGGTGCATGACAACGGGCCTTGCTGCACTCTTGGTTACGAAAATCCTGGGGGATATGCATAGGATAATTTACGTTTTCTTTACAAACTGATTTGAAGTATTATATGTAAGATGAGAGCTAATGACCTCTGTTGATCCTAATGTGTTTCAAATTTAAAATATGGTGCATGATATTCTCTAAATGATTTTATGACTACTGTTACTCACACAATGCTTTCTAGTTTTAGTCAATGGCTAGATTCCAAGGAAGTCATAGTCACTTTGAGAATGATGTACATGGTTGGAATAGTGGTGACAATGAGAAACAAAATGGAATGTTGATAGGCATAAAAGATATCATCTTCATTCCAAATCAATTTTCCAAAAATATGATCAACAATATATATATTAACCAATTCCTGGACTCAACAAAGATGAGAAAGGTGATGAATGATAAGAGCTCAAGTAGTGGAGACCATGGGGAAATGAATCCTCAATTTCCATCATACAGGAAATGTTGAAGGAAATACCCAGGAAAGTGTCTCAATGGGACTAAGAAATGATTTACGTGCGGGAAGGAAGGACATAAAGTGAAGAATTTCCAATAAAAAATGATGAGTACTATAGAAGAAGATCAAAATGGTCCCAAGAATCCATTTACAGTCATTTGCCATAAATTTAGGGGACCTGGCCATTACTTGATTGAATGCCCTATTCTATAGATATTTTCTTTGTGAAAGAAGTTTCTTATGTGGAAATAAATGGTTGGAGAAATGTTTAAAAAGTATTAGTGCTCCTTGTTGTTGGGTTTACTTTGGAATAATTTTCTCTTGTATTTGTAACCCTGCAGTTTTCCATGTGAGAATGATATTTGAGGAAGAATAATCTTTTCTATTGTAGATATAGTTATAAATAACCATTTGGTTTTATTTGATCATTGGGTTTGAGGCAATTACAAGTTATTATAAATTGGAATGAAAATGAATGGCATGAGATAACATTTGTGGTCAAATTATGCTATAGTTATTTTGTGGAATTTATCTCATTTTGGTAATGTTATGAAATATAGATTCTGAAAAAGGACAACACGCAGACCATGTGACAACTCGTCGGCTCGGACAAAGCTGTGTGAATCGAACCCACAACCAAAGTGCGATTGGTATTTACCACCTACCACTGGACTACGTGAAGTCTCTGGTTAGTGTGACTGTTATTTTTAGTTAAATTATTTTATTGATCAATAATAATTTGTTTTGGGATCTTATATCTTATCCAATGAATACCCTTAGTATAGGAAATTGATTTGGTGATTAAGTGATAAATTTTATTTTGGAAGATGTTCACTTTGTTGGGAACATTATATTCAAAAGGAAAATAGAATAGTATGGGATTTAATTTGAGGAGTAATGGTGGATTTTTATCTATGTTTTTATTGTTGATTTATAGTGATTTGGGTTATTTATGGAATTGATTATAATATAATAGAGAATATTTGATTAGGTTAATAACTTTTAAGTATGTGACTTTATGAGTAATTGATGTCATTTGGAGATAGCATTTAACGTGGAAGACTACATAACCAAATCCTACTATGTTTTGAGTTTCAATATTATTTTGGATTTTATTAAAGTATTTTAATAACAATTATTTATTGAATGCTATTTATTTTTCATTGGGGTATTTTTGGTTTAATTTTAGAAATTAATATTAGTGTTTATTTCACTAATGAAATAACCATTTGGGGGATCATCAGATCATATACTAACCATTGTGGTTTTGATTAATCTCTAAAGACAAGGAAAATATATAGTTTATTCTTCGTGGATCATGTTATTCTATAAGAATTTAATTGTATCTCTTCTAGTGTGACCAAGTCTTCTAGAATACTCATCGTTTAGAAATGAGTTAGTAGTAGAAATTTATTAAAGAATGAAACTTTACATAAAAATTACATATTTCTCTTTATGTTATTAGTCAATATCAGAAATGAATTCCTCATCTTTATGTAATGTAACTTAAAAAAATAATAATAATAATGTTGGTTGTCTACTTTTCCTACTGGGAAACTAATAATCATTTGTCCCATCACTAGTTTGGGGTTTTCTTATTGTAAAATTTCTCCGGATCATGTTTTCTATCCCTATCCATTTGAACATGACACATATTTTATCATCCATATCCATGTTTTTCTACATGTAATCCAATTATAGGTTATCTTGGTTGACCTTTGTACTTCTCTTTCTTTCTTTTAATGTGATAGTTTTATTTAATCTTTTTCCGATGTGGGACTTTACATTATATTCCCAATATCAATTTTAAAAATTTTGAGGACGCAATTTATTGAAGGATGGGATAATGTAACACCCCAAGCTTCCACGGTATGCTTCTCGCTGGATATTCAGTAGCGTGTGCTGTATGCAACTTCAAGTTCTAACACACACCACAACAAATAAAAGAAGCTCTTATGAATAGTAATACCCTAATTTTGAAATTTTATACATTTTATCATTCAAAATGGACTTCATTTTTGGATTCGGAATATCGAAATTAGCCTAGGGTGAAATTTTGGTACTTTTTGTATAAATTTAATATTTTGATGAATAGTGAAATTACTAAATTTTATTTAAAAAACATTCTTAATCGAACTAATTAATAGTGATAAAATATGAATTTGAGTGGTTTTAAAGTATATTTAGAATATTGTTTTACCATTTAACACAATATTGGTCATTGGAAATAATTTCACATTTAAACCCGACATAAACTACTGTCAATCTTTTGATAGTTATTATCTCTTAAAAACAGGCTTTTTGTTTTGACAGCGGGAATTAATTTTAAATTAATTTCTGCCACTTCTGTATTTTGATTTCGGAAAAATGTACTCCATATTTGGAATCGGGATGTCCAAATTTTGTAAATAGGTAACTTTTATTTTTAGTCATTTTGAATAATTACATCGGTAAATATTTTATTTACCATGGTTAAAGGGTAAATTCGGTAAATAAGGTTAGAAGAAAATATTATAACAAAATTAAATTACCCTAAAATGTGTCTTAACTCTATTGTTTCATACATGTCCGACCATGGGATTCTTTGGGACGATTTTGGGACCCCATGGATCCACTTGTAATTGATAATGGCTCTTTATATTAATTAAGTTAATGTAAATACAAAAATGACACAAGCCTATATTTTTTATAAAAACAATTTTTTCATAGGGTTATATATGTTATATTTTCTATTATAAATTGTCATTAGAAAGATAAACATATTTCATTAATATAGGTATTTAATTTATAATTTATAGACATTAAATAATTTAATTTATTTGTGACACAATGATGATAATGTAATTACCCTATTAGTGAAATATTAAACTTATTTTCATTATAAATACCCAAAGAAATATAATTTGAGATTATTATAAATTACATGAATTTTTTAGGTTAATATGGAATGTTAGGATTGATTTAATTAACTTTTTTATAAGTAAAAATGCTGTTTTGATTTTCACAAAAATCTAATACAAATAGTGTCAAAATTGACATAAAAGAGTTTTTAAAAGAAATATTATATTATTAATTGATATTAAATTTCTAAAAATCTAAGGATTGGCCAAAGTACTTGAATCATGATAGGTGTATCATTAATGGACCTCTTGAGGGTCTCTTGGAGGTATATAGTACGTTTATTAACTATATATGATAAAAATACAAAGTGACATGGTAAGTGTCAAACTAATTAACCAAGAGTTAAAACTAAAAGATAAGGTTAATATAATGACCCAAACATATCTAAAATATATTGGTTGAATGTATTTAGACCCATACCTACCATAGATGTTGTATAATCCACTTTGTAGCTATTAAAAACCTAATATCTATTTATTATAAAATAATAATTTATGTTTTTCCTAACGAGCCCCTCCTCCCCCTTTTAAAAGGACACCACTTCTAACCAATTCTTTACACCTTCATAGCCTTTTTCCTCATCCAAAATCTGCCCAAATATCCTCTTAAATTCCCTCACTTCATCCTAGAGGCATTATTTTTATCATAAATCCAACCTATGGATCCCTTTTTATCAAATCAAAAGGAAGAACACGAAGAAGATGTCATGTTTTCACCACCCACTTCCAAGTTCCATTTTTCTTCAACATATTCTTTCTTTGTTATTTCTATTATAAAATAATAACTCAAGTATCTTATATATATTGTGATGTTATTATAAATATTGAACAATCAAATTAAATATTCTATCAATCCCTTGTATGACATGTCACCATACGTGCGTACGTACGACCTACCGTCTCCATGTTGTGGTGTAATTGTTAATCAATATATTATTATTTAGATGTTTATAATAATGATGTTTAATCCATGTAAATAATAAATATAACATGATAATAATTCTTTATACATGGTATTCCATCCAATTATATATTTTTTTAATATCAAAATAATGATATTGTCGCTCATGCGTACGTAGAGATTACTGTCACCACAAATGCGATGAGATTCATTCCCCATCATATCCATTCAAGAATAAATTTCATTTTATAAATAAAAATAATTTTTAGAGACATGATATCATTCAGGATATGAATAAGATACATCCCATCCATAACAAATACAGCTCTCATAACAAATAATATAAAGGAAAATGAATCTGTTAACTCCCAAAACGATGATAATACTATGATATTATTAACAAATAAATGTTAAAATATCATATATGATATCATATTAATGTGAATGATTTTTTTATAATTCAATAACAATTATTTCACCATTATACATGAGTTTAACCTACCTTCGACCAAGGAAAAAGTACAATGTTAGGGGTTTCTTATCTCACTTTTAATTCCGTGAAATTTCGATTGTTCGCCACTTATTTATTGCATGTGGTGTGTGTACTACCCATGATTATATTCATTGTGTAATATACCTCAATTTACGAATATATAAATCATCATTGTATGATACTTTTTTCATCGGTGTATGTTTCGTAAGTTACCAAATTGATAAGGGAATTTGAAATTTCAATTTCCACTCATTCGGCTTTAGGCATACTTCATTGATTATTTTACACCAAGATTATGTGTGGAATCACTATTCATTTTCTTATGTCATAATTTCCACTCCCCTTTCTATGGATATTATTTTGATACACATAATCACTCAATTGATAAATTCTCAAGTCGTCGATATGAACTTGATAAGAGTAATTTTAACTCAATCTCCAGTTATTGAGTTAAACATCCAATTCATTGGTGTTGTTTTTACAAGAATAAGTGTGAATGTCCTCAAATTGATTTACACTGAATATCCAATCATATTGTGTGTTTTTATATTTTTCACACATAATTATGTCGTTTATTTATCCTTAACATATGGATACGGTCATTATAAGAGACTTAATCTCAATTTACATCCCATTGAGACTTCTTTGTTGTTATTCACCAAATCACTTTTCGGTGGTGTATATAATGTACTTTGACATAGTATGTCATGAATCCCTTTATTCTCATGATATTACAATGTTTTTATTAACTCAATTATTTTTATTCAATTGTCTCTCTTTTGGTTAGAAACTCTAACTAAAATATCATTTTTAAATGTTTTAAAGACTTATTCTTATAAATCCTTCTCATTAATGTCCAAGTTTTAAAAATGTGTTTAAGGATTTATTTATATGGACATTAAAGTTTTAAAATTAAAACTCCTTTTAAAATATTCAAAGTAGTATGGGACACATTGATTCAAAAATCTATTTTAAATGGCTTCTTGACAAATAGTGTGACATTTAAATGATTTCAAGAAAAAGGGGGATATTTCTCTCTAATAGTTTTGATGATTATTTTCATCTATGTAAATATCCTTCATTATTATCAATTGAGGTTAATCTAATACAATAAAATCTTCCATATTGTATCGAATGATTTACTTTTGACAGTGGATGTGATATTTTTATACCATTAATGGTTTGTGGAACAAGTATTGGAATTTCGTATGCTAGTTTTAATATGAATGTTTATGTTATATTTCAAAATTTTCATATGAGGAATGAATTGGACTTAGTAAATGATGGGTGGAGCCCACTACATCTCCTTGATGCATCGGTAGGTATCATGAGACAATCTAGTGTCTTGGCATGAGGCCTTGACAAAATCTTATTTGTAGTCTCGGCATGAGGCCCTGGATACATGGTTATGATAGTCTGCCATTATGAATTCCATCATTATGAAAGTGGTTATTTATATTGCATTGATTATTTGACTAGTAGAATATCCATGTGAATAAGTAACTGGAATTATTTCAATTTATCATTGCCATTTTATGCTGAAGTTCAAGTTTAAAAGTCTTTTGTTTTAGTTATACATTGCCTTAAGTGTTTATGCTTATCTCTGAAAGATTCTTCTCTATTATTATCCTTACTGAGCATCTGAGCTCACCCATTTCAATGTTTTATTTTTCCCAGGATGTGATAAAGTAATTTATGAATGACCTGTAGGGACAGTATGAGGGGATATGAAGACAGCATGTTGTTGTAGTATTTTTTACCTTATGATGTAATATAAGACTTATGAATATATCTAGTGTTTCCAAGACTATTAATCTAATCATTCATTCTAGACTTGATCCTTTGTGATCATTCCAATGTTATGTTACAATTCACTGACTCTGGGTAACTGGGGTCGGGGCATTACATGTTCTGAGGATGAAGCCGAGGAAGAAGCTTCATCTCTGGCATCTTCATGTTCTTCGTTGGAGGATTATATTCTCCCAATCTCTACAAAAAGGGAGAATAAACGTGCCAAAATAATAGATTTAAATCTATTATTCCCATTGGCTTGACTTATTTATGTGGGCCCCACTTAATTATGTTCATGAAGTTGGCACAATTTTTCAAAATTCAAAAAGAGAGGAGAGGCTCAAACAAATTAATTGCAAGATAGTATGGAATATTAAATTTGGTGAGATTCGAGGGGGTTTGAAGCTCGGGTGGTCCCCACATAATTAAGAAAGAAGACGGTCAAAGGGAATTCCTTCAATTAATTGGGGGTTTTGGGAGGTATTATCCTCCTTCATTAAGAGGGTAGTTAGATACCAAGAGGCTCTCCCTCGTTAATGAGGGGGATTTGAGAGGTTTCCTCCCCTCCCATTAAATGGGGGGTTAATCCCCATGTTGACCCCACGTCATAATCTCTAATGGGAGGTTATGCTGCTCGGGTGGTCCCCACCTCAATTATCCTCCCATGGGAGGTTAGGGTGTGGCGGTCCCACCACGAACTCCCATGTGGGGTTTTTAACCAACATTACCACATGGTGTGGGTTCATAAAAAATAAAATAAGTTGTCACTTAATTTATTTTATTAATCCATGTGAAACCCAAAAACCAACTCTCATACCCACTCATCTACTATCGCGGTGAATGTCTCTTAATCGAAAACTGGTGCTGCGAATTCAACGGTGCCCTCAAGATTCCATTCCAAGCACCCGTTCAAAATTTATAAAAACACGCTCGTACGTTTAAAAAATGTACCCTAAAAAAATTAATAAATTGATTCTGGGCACATAGGGCCTCAGAATCAAGCACCGTCAGAAACTGCGGACTCATAAAATTCCCATATATTTAAAAAACAATTCCACAGGAATTATTGGGACTATACATTCTCCCTACCTCAGGTATTTACATCCTTGTAAACTAGAAATCACAACAGGGAACAAAAGGGCGTTCTGAGCACGCATATGAGACTCCCGCTCCCAAGTGCTCTACTGGAGTAACCCATGCTGCCAGCAAACGCGCACCAGAGTAATAGACCGTCCACACAGGACCCGCTTCTATTGATCTTAAATCTATACTGGAACCTCCGTGAAAGTCACCATGTCATCGATGTCCATCTCCCCATGGTCGATGATGTGGGAAGGGTCATGCACGTACATCCTCAGCAAGGATACGTGGAAGACGCCGTACACTCGGTGCAACTACGGTGGAAGAGCTAGGTGGTAAGACACCTTGTCTACTCTGCTTAGAACCTGGAAAGGACTTATGAACCTTGGAGATAACATGCCGCCTTGTCCAAATCTCCGTAGGCCTCATAGAGGTGAGACCTGTAGGAAGACGTGGTCGCCACCCTCAAACTCCAGAGGTCTCCGTCTCCTGTCGGCATATGACTTCTTCCTGCTCTGTGCAGTCTTCATCTGCTCCTGGATGATCTGCGCCTTCTTTGTGGTAGCCTGAACTATCTCTAGTCCCACAAATGCTGACAACCCTGGGTCTGTCTAGCAGAGTGGTGATCTGCAAGGTCATCCATACAAGGCCTCAAAAGGTTATATCCCTACGGTGGAGTGATAGATGTTGTTGTAGGAAAACTCCACCAAGGGTATGTGGTCCTACCAGCTATGACCGAATTCTAGGATGCATGCACGGAGCATGTCCTTGAGGGTCTGGATGGTGCTGTCGGTCTGCCCATCTCTCTGAGGATGGAAGGTGGTGCTCAAGCGAAGATGTGTCTCGAAAGCTTCCTGTAACCCCTTCCGTAGCTGGGAAGTAAACTATGTGTCATGGTTAGAGATAATAAAAGAAGGAACTCCATGAAAACACACTATCTCTTGCACATAGAGGCATCCCAAGCTCTCAACTCATCCCTGCTATCTGATCGGTAGGAAGTGGGCCGACATGGTGTGTTGGTTGTCGATCACCCATATCGGGTCGTGAGACCTGGATGTACGTGGGACAACCATCATGAATTCCACGGATATCCTATCCCACTTCCACTCTGGAACCTCTAAGGGATGAGCCACGCCTACTGGTACCTAGGGCCCCTCCTTCACTTGCTCACAAGTGAGGCACCGAGAGACAAACTCTGCTACAACCTTCTTCATACCTGGACACCAGTGATGTCATCGAAGGTCCCGATACATCTTCTCCACTCCTTGATGTATCACAAGAGTGGAAGTGTGTAACTCCATCATCACCTCCTCCTGAAGTGCAACTACTACCATGGTACGTCCTCTGAAGAGGATGACATGCTCTCCACCATCAAAAAATCCATCAGCTGCCTGCCCTGTGGATATCTGGGCATGTTATGTCTCATAGTTAGCATCCCCAAGCTACGACTCCCTAACTTGCTGTTGATTTAGGGGAGTGACTGTAAGAGACTATAGATAGGATGCTCCATCCCCATCTACAAAGGATAACTCCAAGGCTTCCAGCTACTCTGTCACCTCACCTAGTAGCTGAATGCCTAATCTCCTACTGAGTGCATCTTCTACTAAGTTCCCCTTCCATGGAGTATAGAATATCTCTAAGTCATAGTCTTGGAGGAACTCAAGCCACCGCTGATGTCTCAGGTTCAGGTCTTTCTGAGAGAAGATACACCTGAGACTCTTGTGATCAAAGTACATCGTGAAACGTTCTCCCATAAAATAGTGTCACCACATCTTGAAGGAAAAGACCACTGCTGCTAACTCTAGGTCATGGGTAGCAGAGTTATGCTCATGCCGTCTTAGCTGCCAAGAACCATATACGATAACTTCTCACTCATGTATCAGGACAAACCCGAGTCTGGTCCCTGATGTGTCATAGTAGACTACATACCCTATGCATTCTTCTGGAAGCCTCAAGATGGGGGCACTAGTCAGCCTCTACCTCAGCTCCTGAAAGCTATACTGGAATCTCTCCGACCACACGAAGGGTTTCCCTTTCTTCTTCAAGGATGGAAGTAGTGTTGAAACTCTGGAGAAGTCTGGAATGAATCTCAAGTAGTAGCCAACCAATCATAGGAAACTTTGTACCTCAATCACACTCCTAGGTGGCTCCCATGAAAGTACCGCCTCAATATTTGTTGTATCCACTACAAATCCAGCCTCTGAGAAGATGTTTCCGAATAATTGAACCTCTCGAATCCAAAACTAGAAATTTGATAGCTTTCCATAAAGTTGGTTCTCTAAGAGTGTGTCCAGTAATACCTGGAAAATGTAGGCATGCTCCTCTTCAGTAGTCGAGTAGATCAGTATGAAGTTGATGAAGACTACGAATAAGAGATTGTGGTATTGCTGGATGATCATGTTCATGAGATTCCTGAACACTGATGGAGCATTGGTTACGCCAAAACGGATAACCATGAACTCGTAGTGGCCATGCCGACACCTGAAGTTCGTCTTATGTACATTCTCATCTCGAACATTGAGCTAGTGATAGCCTGATCTAAGAACTATCTTCAAGAACCATCATGCTCCCTTGAGCTGATCAAAAAGGTCGTAAATCCTCTGGAGTGGATACTTGTTCCTCACAGTCACTTCGTTCAGGTGACGGTAGTCAACACTGAGCCTCAAACACCCATCCGCGTTCTTGGAGAATAGAATCGGGTCTGACCAGGGAGAAACATTGGGCCAGATGAATCCTTTTCTCTAGAAGTCCTCCTGCTATACCTACAGCTGGCGAAGTTCAGAGAGAGCCATCCTATATGCTGGATTAGATATCGGTGATGTCCTTTTGTATAGGTCAATTTAGAAATCCACCTCTCTACGAGGAGTTAATCCTGGAACGTCGTCAGGGAAAATATATTAGTACTGGTCCACCACTATAGGATAAGTCGGACTCTCCACATCAACTACTCTGAGGGTAAGGCAAGCTTACTGGTGAGTGATCGGCTGCATCCTCTTCTGAGTAAGTCTGCCCTGTGCTGCAAAGGTTCCCTTCTTACAGGTGAAGGTAAACCTGGTCCCATCTGTGCGGACACACTGAACATTTCACCTAATACATTCGATATGAAAATTGATTGTAGATAACCAGTCCATACCCAAGATGACATCGTAAGGACTCAATGACACTACTAGGAGATCCCAGCTGAATATCTCACCTCATAGAGTATGCTTTCACTACCGCCAATAGTGTGAGATTGTCGAATCAGCTCCCATAGGAGTCTCTAGATGTAAGGATCAATCTAACGGCTCCTTCGGAATCTCCGAGCTCTAAATGAGGGAAGTGGAAATGAATGTGTGACTAGAAACTATTTATATAAGAAATACAACTAAGGTGGAGAAGCCACAGATCGTTCCTCAAATATTCCTTGGAGTGTCATGATCATAGGCCTCAGCTGCCTAAAGATTTGTCTTGCCCTGTCCACCCGCTCCATGTGGTCAGGGTGGACCTCCTGGTGGTGGTGGTGGAAACACCTCGTAACGTCGTCCAATGCTAGCTGCACGACGATCTCCTTTTCCATGTTCGCCTCCGGTCTGTGGACCACCTCGATTGAACCTCTACCTCGGCCTGGGAGGTCCCTCAACTGACTACTGATCGTATGTGCGGCGGTTCGGACAGTCACGAGCCATGTGACCATGTCCGTTGCTTGAGTAACACTGGCTGGCAGGTCAGGCTCTGTCTCCACTATGGGTCCCCCGCACTACCTATCATGAGTCGTGCGGTCGACCACCTATAAGTCTGGTCCTCTTGGACCTCTGTGTCATCTGTCTACTGCCATCTGGAGAAGACTCTTCGGCATATCGGCTAGTGGTGGGTCTCGCTGTTGGAGACTGCTCAGCAATGAAATTCTCCACTAGGATGGCTCACTCCAACACTTCCAACTGCGTTGGTATGCTGTGAGAGATAACTGATGCTCTAAACTCTTGTCTTAGTCCCTTCTAAAAGTCTCGGGCCTTGAAGAACAGGTGTCGTACCATATCACTGGAGTAGCACGAGAGGTCGGTGAACCTCACAGAGTACTGCGCCACTGTTATGAAACCCTACTATACATGTAGTATCTCCTATATCTGCACCGCTCGAAGGGTGGCTAGAACAAACTTCGCCCATAACGGGATCTCGAAATCGGTCCAAAGAAGTGGCGCCTCATCATGAATCTGGAGCATTAGGCTCCACCATCTTCCAGCTACTTCCTGAAGGTGGTTGGCCGCAAGGATCACGATGTAGTCTTATGGTGTCCCTATTAGCCTGAAGACTCTCACCACAGCCTCTAGCCCATTCTCAAACGCTTGTGGGTTCATCTCTCCCCGAAACCTTGGTGGCCTCTCCTGCTAGAACTCATGAAACACACTCATGCGGCGTGCATCGTCTGCTGAAGGGGTTGGTTGCATTGGTGGCCCTAACGGGAAATAGTACCACTAGTGCCTCAGCAAGGAGAGGGCCATGTACTGAGGCCTCATCTCTCGATGGGATATCAGTACATACAACTCACGGGGCTCTATCTGGTCATATGCGGGCAGGCATCCTGAAAGAAAACTGATGGGACATAGTCAAAAGACTATACCTGGTGAGCTGACCTGGTTGAGCTGACTTCAAATAAATCTTTCTAAAACACACACGCAATAAGTGATTTCGTTCACTGAGTCAGAAATCAGTATTCAGGGTCCTGGTGTATGGATACGTCAGCCGCCTGCACCGACACTAGACTCCCTGAACTGAAAACCACACACAGTACCCTTAACACAATTATATCACAGAAATTAAATATCAAAGACAACTGTTCTGCAGTAGAATCTATGTCCTCTGATACCAATTTGTCACAACCCATCCCCTGGGGCCTGTTTTATGACTATCCCAAGCCCTCCTTCCATAGGACAAGGGTTGGAAAGTAGTACCAAAGGCGTGTTTTCCTAATAATTGGAAGGCATTTCTTTGATAAAACATGAAAACACAACCAGAGTACAAGAGGAAGCAAACACTACCCAAAAATGTATATAGAAGAAGTGCTGGAAAGTAAAAGCGGGTGAAAATACAAGTGCAGCAGTAAAGTAAACATACAACTAAAAACTAGAAAAGTAGCTATTATGTCATCCTCCGGGGTTCCTACCAGATGGGTAGATATAGATGACCTCCATAGCACTCCACGTCTGTCTGACTCCACCGTGCACCGATAAGTCGAATGGTCCTCCTCTGGGTACCGTCCAGTATGGTGCTCTCGGCCTCTATCAGTGCTGTCAGTCGTCTGCAGCCAACACAATGTGGTGTGGGCATAGCCAGTGCAGGGTTGAGTATAACGATACTCATGAGGGACCGTGAGACCCTTAAGGTCTCACTAAATCCAATAAGGATAAAAAACAAGGTATTATTTCAACAGATAACCATTTCATAGGTATATTCTCATACATACACATATTTTATCGAGTAACCCATCAAAATCATGAGGAAAACACAAAGGTCATTAACTCAGCTCAAACCAGGATTTTCATTAACGAAGCCACGACTTCGGGAGACCTCCCCTGCTTTTGAGTACATTGGCCATGTCACAACTCTAAGGCGCTACTCACTAACCATAGACTGCTGAGTTACTCCACCTGTCGAGTACCGTGGGGTAGCTACATCACACATAGATGCTTCCCAACTGGGGTCTGATGCCTACTCCCCCAAATCGCCTACAGAGGTAATCCTCCAATCGAGTACCATGGGTCTGAAACCTCACACAATGGTGCTCCCTCACCATGGGTATGCTGCCTCACATAGTAGCGCTCCCCACTAGGCTAGTTGGGTTACTCCTTTATGAATCGGTCATGTAGTATTCATGTAACATCCAAACACTAGGTCTCCATTCTCTACTCGCTCGTCTCTGAGAGGGTCTTCTACACCAGCTACAAGTCAATACTTCAAGTGTCACTATGTATCACCTGGAAGTATCTCAAATTTCATCCATGTCATAAGGGTATCAATGAAATAGATGGCACGTCAATCAGACGCCCGGTCTATTAGTTATTAGCATTTCTGTTCCTGGGGCCTGGTTGGATTCATGTACGAACCAACCTGACCGTGACTCAAATATAACCCGAACTCCATTGGGGTATAATCAAAGTGACAGATATACTCCAAGAATACTGGTGCCACTGATGGTTCATCAAACAGACGTCTGGTGCCAACGATATGGCCCAAGAAAGTAAAAGAAGAGGTATGGGCCTGGGTCCAGTCTGACCCAGTCGGACCGATTCGGCCAAACACAGTCTTGGTCAACCTGGTCTTGGTTGCCTAGACTAACTTTCTTGGTCTTACCCGGCCCGTTGGGCGGTTCAGTCTACTCAGTTCGGCCCAATCTATAGGGCCCGACCCAGTGGACTGCGAGGAAATTTAGGGCTGAAGTCGCCACGTGGGCGACTCTGCCCGATGGCCAGTGGAAGGTTCGTCCGGTGACGTAGGGGGTGCATCTTGGGCAGCTCGGGCATAGAGCCCAACGACAGGCCACGCGGGGCGCGGGCACGCCGCGAGTATGCCAGGAAGGGCGCGGGGGCGCTTGACATGGTGCCTGGGTGTGCAGGCAGGGTGACGGGGCGTGATGGAAGGGCGCCAGGACGCGTCGGGCAGGCGACTAGGGCGTGGAGCCGCCAGGAAGGGCACCGGGGGCACCGTGCGGGAGGCCTGTGGGCCGTGTGGGCGGCCTGGGTGCTGTGCAGGCGGCCCAGGCGCTGGGGGGGCACCGGGCAGGTGGCCGATGTGCCGGGGGGGCTCTGGGCAGGGCGCAGGGCGCGCCGGCATTACACAGGGCATGAGGGCAGGGTGGAGGTGGGCCGGGCAGGCTGCGGTTTTGGCCGGGGCGCGTGCCGAGAAGAGTGCGAGTACGCTGGTCGGGTGCCGCTCGGCTGGCTGCGCAGTTCGCGGAGGCCTCAAGTAGTGCAACCTTTATTCGTAGTCTTTGTCGTCGTCACCTCAATACCGTACCGTCGTTACTTTTCCATTGACTCAAGGTTCTGAAACCATAATGGTCGTTGAGGGGTCAGGCCGTGTTCGTTCGGCCCGAACCCGCAACGTTAGAAGGATAGCAAGTGGTTCATGATGTTGAATCAACATGAAAGGATAAAGCGTTAAAGAACATAAAATAGACCCCTATATTTTTAATTGTTAGGCATTCGTTCGTCGCGGGGGAAGACAATGTCGTCATCGTTCAACGTATGCTTCCACATCTAAGCTCATGCGTTGGACTGTTGACGATGAAGGTGAAAGAAAAAGGGTCGTCGAAGAGATCCCACGTCGGAAGGGGTTTCCGAGGATGATGCCGAGGAAGAAGCGTTGTCACCGGCGTCTTCGCGTTCTTCATTGGAGGATTCTATTCTTCGAAGCTCTCCACTAAAGAGATAATAAACATGCCAAAATAACATATTTTAATATATTATTACTGTTGGTGTGAATTAATTATGTGGGCCCCACTTAATTTAGTTCATGAAGTTCACACAATTAATCAAAATTCAAAAAAAAAAGAGGGGAGGCTCCACCAAATTAATTGAACGATAGGTTGGCATATTAATTTTGGGGAGTTTCGAGGGGGTTAGAGGCTCGGGCTTTCCTCACCTAATTAAGAATTATGGGGGTCAAGGGGGTTTCCTTCAATTAAATGGGGGGTTTTTGGGAGGTTTTATCCTCCTCCATTAAGAGGGGAGTTAGAGACCAAGAGGATCTTCCTCATTAATGGGGGAGAGTTGAGAGGTTTCCTCCCCTCCCATTAAATGGGGGGGTTAAGCTCCGTGTGGACCCCACATTATAACCTCTCATGGGAGGTTATGCTCCTCGAGTGGTTCCCACCCCAATAATCCTCCCAATGGAGGTTAGGGTGTGGGGGTCCCAACACTAACTCCCAAGTGGAGATTTTAACCAACTTTACCACATGGAGTGGGTTCAAAAAAAATAAAATAAGTTGTCACTTATTTTATTTTATTAATCCACGTGAAACCCAAAAACCAACCCTCATACCCGCTCATCTGTCATTGAGGTGAAAGTATTATTAAGAGAAAATTGGCATTGTGAGTTCAACGGTTCCCTCTGATTTCAATTCCGAGCACCCGTTCAAAAGTTATAACAACTCACTCATACTTTTACTGAACATACCTGAATGAAACTTCAGAAATTGATTCCGGGAACACTGGGCCTTGTAATCAAACACCCTCAGAAATTGCGGACTCATAAAATTTCCATGTATTAAAAAACATTTCTATTGGAATTCGGGATCTTTAAAAGAGGAACCCTTCTTTATCTGCATAATATCATTATTTAGGTTAGGTTTTCCATTCATCACCTTCAATTCTAAAAAAACCTACAGAAAATGGGAATCTATGTTAATGTGTTATTTTAAATATTCTCCATAATGTTATAAATAGGGATGAGAATTGGATCCTATCTGATAATGTCTTTTCTTCTTCATTATAAATTATTGAGAACTATTCTTTTTATCTTTATAGTTAGTTTTACAAATCATCGATTATGTGGGAATTACAAATTTATTTTCAACATTCGTAATATTTGATTTATAACATGTATTTTTTACTTTAAATTTGAAAAAATTAATTCTTTTTAGCCATGATTCTCCCTCTTCGAATATTTCCACTTGGGTATAAATTTTTTTAAGTATTATTTTTAACATGATTGACCTTCTATTTATGTTAGGGTTCCATTTTGGTATAATATAAATCACTTTACATGTTTAATTTTCATGAATTTAGTAGCTACATGGTTACAAAGTTTACACATTCCACAAAAAACACCAATAGGATTTGAAATTCCTTTCATTCCAAGCCTCTCAAATTATCCATCAATGATGTTTTCTATCAAACCAAACCTGAAGTTT
This sequence comes from Viscum album, assembly GCA_963277665.1. NCBI lineage: Eukaryota > Viridiplantae > Streptophyta > Magnoliopsida > Santalales > Viscaceae > Viscum > Viscum album. The sequence continues at coordinate 5,856,720 of CAUJRU010000001.1, forward strand.
TTTTAAGGGATGATCCTTTAATTTAGTGTAGAATGATACAATTTTTATCATAGACAGATTCAATGGGTTATGATGTGAACTTATCTTCAATTATAGTACAATATTACATTTTCTTACATATCTTTTTCATCTATTGTCAATGAATTATTGTGATTAGTTTTATTATCTCTAATGTTCTTTTTTACACCTCATAAAACATTCACCTTTTATTTTCACATGAATTCATTTCTGTGGTGATCTCATATTTTCTTCAAAACATGATATGTGATTAATTGATTAATAACATCACTCTTCCTCATTTTGAATACCTCTCTTACAATTATAAAATAACTTCTTAAGGTACTTAAATTTAACCATTTCATACTTATTTCAACATGTTTTTATGTTTTTTCATTAAAATATATCTTATTTTTTCCATCAACTCTTATATATCCGAAATAGGTCCTCTTATTATCTCCATATATTATAATTTTTTTTGAATATTTAATATTTTGTATCTAACACCATATTAACATTGATAATTACAAATAAATCTTCTTCTTTTTGTTGTAGATTCACTCTTACTTGAGTAAGGGCATTTCTTTTTCCTGGAAGGTTCAAATATATATATTCCATGGGTGGTGGAGTTTCTATTCATGTATATGTTAATATACACCGTTAATGATGGGTTGGCCTTTTCAAATTATAATTTTCAAAATTTGGATGTTTAAATTGCACTTATATTGTGTAATGAATTATTATAGACTGAGTTTTTATGAAAATGGTTCACCTTATTCTAATAGAATTCAACAGATGATCTCAAGCATTTATTTCAGCCAAATATGATTATTTTTATATATAAGAGTCACATAATAAGTATTCTTGGGGGAAATATTCTACATTTTTTGTTTATGAATATTATTATTTGGTGTTTTCTGGATTTCTCAACATCGTATCCAATTGAAGAGATTTCATATTAACATTTAATATCTATTATTCTAGTGTTTTCAAACAATCATCAACTACATCAGTTATTATTTTAATATCACAATCATTCATATTGTTTTCCTCCAATATTGAATTTCTGTGATTTTTTTTCTTTTTCACTTAATATCTATGTATCCATAATATTAATAGAGAAATGATGTGGTTTTACTAATTCATGGATTATTTCAATAAGACACGTTGTCACAAAGCAACACTTTTTAATTCTTCATCAATAATATAATATATTACATTGAAATGTTACAGAGATTCTTCATTAGATATAATTTTTTTAGTGTTCTTCACTTTCCCATATTCAATGTCAATGAAGCATCCATTTCATCTGAATCTAACAGTAGCTATGGTTTTGAATCCTATTATCCCTAAATGTGTTCCAGAATGTATGTTAACCCATTTATATGAATTAATTTACATCTATAAATATCATTAGAATAAAAATACTTACATGATTCATCATTTAAATTATCTTCATATTGATCAATGGTGCGATGAGACACCTTATTGGAATCATTTTCAAACTATTTATAAAAATATTTCTACTCTAAATTTATATAATGGTATGTATGAATTTATCTTATAAATCCTTTCTTATATTTTTTCCAATATTTTTGTATATTTTTTTTCTTTCCCATGATTATATCATATTTAGTAATGGGAATACAGATATATTATTATTTTTTATAATTTTCAAAATAGTCATTATACCTGATCTACATTCCAATTTGATAAAAATAAAGTTCTATAAAAATAGATCGATCTAGAAGTATTTGGTTTTCATCAGATACATAATACGATATCAAAAAGCACATTTTTTACTTTGCTATGAGGGGTGAATAAATTATGACCAACTTCTACCAATACTAATGGTTAATTTCAAATTTTTAACACATTAGTATTTGATCCTTTGTGGTTAGTTAATATAAGTGTATTTATTTATTTCTTACCTATTACACAACAACCAATGAAAAATAGCTAATAAATTAAGGAGTATAAAATATGATTTTTACAAGGTCTTTTCCCCTCGAAAAAAACACCCACCATATTTTGATAATTTATTAATCATAAGTTGTAGACAGTCTAATATATAAGAAAGGGGATTCCCCTAGGTATCATATCTACCCCATTATGAATCTCAAACAGACACTACATCATATTTTTATTACATAAATATCAATAATATTACTAGATGTAAAACTTATCACCACTTGTTATAATGATTCTCTCAAACACTAGTGAAAAATATATTCTATAAGATCCAGAAAATAACTTCTTATACTTATCATATGTTCATACTCAAAAAATTTTATGAATAAGTATATATCTTCATGAATAATCACATGGGAATTAATCTCTATAAAATATACTTTCTCATTGATCATGTTCAGAATCTGATCATAGCTCTCTCTCGTCACTTGATTCAATTGTGATCCTCAAAAAATTGTATCCCTTAAATATTTTTGAATATTTTTGTCACCTAGATCAAGAAAATTAGAATTAGTTTCAACTTATCTCTCGACTCTTGAATTATATTACAAATTATGGCTTATGTATTCTCCTCTTCTTCCTTATGATTGAAATAAATAGATCTGATGGAATTATAATGGCCATTATCCTCTTCTCCCACTATACTATGAAGGGTTTTCCTCTATAACTATATTTCAAGTTTTTTAATTCATTATCATAGGGAGGTCTGAATTTTCCATCACTCTTAACAGCTTTGATATTTTTTATCACATAATATACTACCTATATATTAAATATAAATATTTTCCTATAATCTCAATGTATTGATCTACTCTCATTTTTGTCAACTTCATCATGTGTGTTTGTTCCCACAATCTCCAAATGTTTTTTTTAATAAAAAACTTATCTCCATAGTATTTCCTAAATTAAAAGTTATTACTTTTATTTAATTTTATCCTAGTTATATAAAAATCCATCTATTTAAAACAATGATCCTTAGGTTATTTCTTCTAAAACTATTTCCAAAAGCTCTATAAATAAAAATCACCCCGTATATATGAAAAACATACAAAACTGCTTCTGTTGCAATGTTGATCATTTCATCATGGAAGAAATGAAACTGAAATTCGATTAGATGATTTAATTTTTCTTAATAATTTTTTTTATCTAATTTCATTATTTTATTCCCATTTTTAATCACACTTGATTTTGTGATGTTTAAATAAATTATGAATAGATTGAGCATCATCACAAATAATTCCCTCGAATTTCCTCATTATTTGATCACAAATATATACTTTTTAAATTAAATATTTAAAAATATATTATTAAATGGAACAAATATATCATCATTATAGCCTCTCTTAATATTCTTAAAATAAATTATTTTATAATTTTCTATCAAGGAATCAGGATTTTTTTATATCGAATAATTACTTCTACACCATATGATATATTTTATTCTTCATATTATTTATTCTAGACATTCACATATATTTTTTACATTATAAATTATCTAATTACAAGATTTATTATGAAACTTATAAATATAATAGTAATTTTTATGGTTCTCATAGTGATTCTATGAATTTTCAACATTTCGTGATAAAAAATAGTACAATATAAGAACAAAGAACTATAAAAACAAATGATTTAAGTATGAAAGTGTCCATAATTAAATCCCATGTCTGTAACTAGTCTTAATTGTTACACTAAACAAAAATTTAAAAAATATTCATTAAAAATTTATTAAATTTTACCTTTGTTATATAGTAATCAAAATTATTTTCATCACTAAAAGTAACCATTTTATAATCACCATAGAAAATATTATAATAAACTAATGGTCATTCTATTATTAAAAGATATATGCTTCATAAAATTATTAATATTATTAAAAATTTTACTTTTAAATTGAACATGGGATCACTTTATAAATAGAGTAAAATAAAATTATTTTAATTTTTTTAGTCATCATTAAAAAATTAAGTAATGTTGTAAAAGTATTTTTAAGAATATAACTATTTTTTCCAGATAAATATTTTTTACCATAGTAAAATGATTATTTTTCATCAAATAGTAATCTTCTAAATTTTTTCATCATTTAACATAAATGTATATATATATATATATAATACATACTGAAATATTATGTCTAAAATTATATAAATATAAATTTACAATCCATCAATTGGTTTTCAATTTTTAATAATAATAAAAATAAAAAATTATTAAATTTTTTTTTTCAAAAGTAGTTTTTCATAGAGTCATATGTTTTAATATAAATTTTACTTTTATTATAATTTAAATTAATTTATATTAAAAGGTTTCAAAAATAAAAAATCAATAAAATAAATATTCTATAAGAACAAACATCTTAATTTTTTTAATCAATTTAATACCGTGGTTTATTTTTAATGAAGAACAAGGTCGTTAAAAATTTATAAATTAAGTATCCATATTCTTCTAAATTAATAGTTCACTTACACCTTCTTGGTAGCCCTTTTTAGGTATGAAATTAATACCAAAATTTCACACCTATAATTTCTCCACCTAATTTACCCGATCCTCTTAACCCACATAACACCTATGTGGTACCATTCTTACCCCTCACTAAACAACAGTTTCCTCGAAAAATTTTAGCCCCACTGGTTTCATGTATTTAACCCATTAATTATTACTTTAATGTATATAAGGTATATGGGGGATTTTATTGATATTTTGGGGTACCTTTTGTTTCTTTTGAGGATATTATATAGGTGTACGGTTCATGAATGGTTTTGGAAAAGTATGTAACTCCTACCAGAACTATGTGTGGTGTGACTGGGGAAAGAGATAATGTGCATAAGTGGCACATTTTTATTCCAACCCTTGTGGTCACTTAGTAGAAATTGTGTGCTTCGAAAATTGTTTTGGTCTTTTTGAGGTAGTGGATTTGAAATGTTCGAAACATGGTCTGATGACCATTCAAGATAACCATGCAATTGTTTTATATAAGCCAGTGGATGGCGTAGGGTTATCTCATGGTTTTTATAAACATGTGAATAAACCATTCATTATAAGAAACCACATCCCTAAAAAGTGTATCTCAAATGTTTGTCCTCTAACCCACTCTTTGTTTCCTCTTATGTGGACTTAACTAATTATTTTTCATTACAAATGGTCAATGATGGTCCTCCCATCAATCCAAAGGTGATCTTAAATCCCCCCCCCCTCAGTGATTAAAAGATGATTCCTCACGGTATGTCATCGTTCTTTAACATTCTTGGTGTTTCTCTTAAATCTACATCTTCCTCTCTCTTTTTTTCATATATATACACAAATTATAGGTTGATTTACGGGTGAGGATTCTAGATATGATTATATTTGATCTTTTTGTTGATAGGGGAAGTGGTCAAAGGTGGTTTATTGGAGATATAACCATGTTTTGAAAAAAAAATGATGCCTTTTATCAATTTTGACACAACACTCTTGGTAGGTGGCTTCACTTTTGAATCCTCCTTCTAGAACTGATTGGTTTAGTTTCAAATCTATTTAATTTCATGATATATATTATGACATTGATGTGAATTGCATGTTTTAAATGTTATTTATTTATTTATGTTTTCTGATTTTTTATGACATTGGGGAATTTCATTGGAAATTTCCCTGATAAATTATTTTAAATTTTTTATTTTAAAAAGGTAGTTTGGTTCTATTTCAGGAAATCATTTTTCAATAAAAAGGTTTTTTATTGATATGGTGTTGTAATTTAATTGTTTTTGAATGCTTTTTTCGCACCATTTTTTGGAATACTTAATCTCTATGTTAATTTTTTATTTATGAGGTTTGGTTGTAATATGACCATGTGATGGATGCCTTTTGTTGTAATGGAACATGAGACATAATTACCATGTGATAAGGTAGATCGATAAAAAACTGCTCATGGGTAGGGAAATGTGACAAAATATCATATATGGTTGATGGTATGGGTATGTGGAAATGAAAATATTGTCACAAATAGAAATTGTGGGAGGGTTATAAAGAATTATTAGGTTATCTTCTTTTAAAAATGGATTTTTCATAAAAATGGTTGATATTAAACATTATTAAATTTTGTTATAAACTTTTTTTGAATTTTTAATAAATAAACTATTTTATATAAATGTTGATATATTCTCTATTCTAATGGAATTTAAATTGAATTAATTTTAGAAAACCTACAATGTTTTAGTACACATGCCTTCATTAAAATATTATTTCTTTTGCAGATGTCATCTATTAAGATACGAGAAATCATAATGAATCACACATCATTAGCACTACCTCATAATGAATGGGTTGTTTGGTGATGTAGGATTATATATCTGGTGGGTCTTGGACTCTTATAGTGGTCTTGGAGTATTTATAGTTTTTCATCCACTATTTACATAGATATTGTAGTCTCCTGTTATAGTATGAGATTTTTATATGATTTTATTAAATTATACATTGAGTTGTCATTCATTGCTATCATACAGCGTATGATTGTTTTTTGGATAGTTGTTTTATTATGAATGGGAAATCATCTCACAGATGTATTGAATACCATCGGAATTTATTTATATCTATTGGAATCTTGGGGGTGTCTCCTATGGCCTAGTAATGTGTCACCATCCTCTTAATCCAATGAGAAGGGGCAGGATGTCACAAAATTCCAATCATTTAACCTATTATGTTATCCCACTCCCACCCATTATCTAATCCATATCCACACCTAATATATTGATCACAAATTTACCTTCTATATCTTTTTAAACCCTCCTAAAGTGGTTATAGTGTTTTAAGGATTCTTCCCAATAATAACTATGATGCTTTATGGGTTCCTGTCCTATGCGTTTTGATTTATGTACTTTTTTTATAATCCTGATTGTTTTATGTTTATAATGATTTAATTTATTAAAAATAAATCCTTTACAATCTAAATGATTGAAAATTTATATATTACCACCCATATCTCTCATTAATAAAATTTCATAATATATTTGTATAATTATTATGCTATTGAAATAAATCCTTCATTCTTTTAATCCATTTTCCAATTTAATCACATACATTGATTTAAATACTTTATATTTCCATACGATTGTAAATCCCGTTTTTAAATTAAATTATTTTGAGGAAAATTAATACATATTAATGATATACTACCCACCAATCTCATTATTCATAATCCATAGCCACTTTTGTTTACCATTCAAGGTTCCAATGTCACTCCATGATTTTATATGACATCATTTCATATTTTAAGGATATTTATTTCTAATGTGATTTTTTTCATGATTTTATTGATACATTACGATCCAAATGATTCCCTATTGTGGAAATACTATTATATTATCCCTTTAAACCCATTCCATAACTAGTTTTGTATACCCATCAAGCTTCCAATGTCACTCCATGATTTTCAATGTGATCATTTCCTATTGTCGTCCTCTTTATTTCTCATGTGATAGCATTCAATTATTTTTATATTCAATCATTTACTATCTGAATGTTTCCAATTTAATTAAATAGCACCATTCAGTCTTATTAAACACATTCAATAATAATTTTGTATACCCATCATGATGAAGAAATCATTACAGGTCCTAACATGTTAAACTATCATGTCCTTAATACCTAAAACAAATATCATCAAAGGGTATCCAAATAAATTAAGATAAATAAAGGCTATAGTTATTAGAAAGTATTCCAAAATTGGAGACTTATATAGTTATGTTTGTTATATATGATTATATGGTGAAATCAACTATGATATATTTCATGGAAACGCTTATATATACACAATTTGTATTTTATTGGGTCATAAAATATCCTAAATGAATATACTTTTTCATTATTTCCTTGATCCTCTTATTCCTCTATATTATATAGTATCTAATTTTCTTTTGTAGTTAAAATACTTCTCCTCATCAATAACTTCTTCTTTAATAAAATTTAATATGAATATATAGTTTAATGTTGGTAGGAATTACATTCATTTTTAAAAATTAATCCTTCCTTTCTTGTGCATGTATTTGTTCTCTCTAATATTCTACTCCCTTAATAGAAAATATTTTTTCTATAATTTTCTAGGATTATCAAAATTCTATTTACGCCTTTTGTAGTGAAAACCTTAATACTAATTTTAATTATATTAGTTTTAATATATTTTTATTTGAAAAGTTAAAATGGTTTTTCTATAAATTCAAAATAGAAATATTTATACTCCAATGAATATATTTTTGAAAACTTTTATCTATTATTATGAATATTTTAATAAAACACATTTTAATAATGTTTTCAATGTTTTATATATCCCTTAACATGTTTTTTGAATGAAATTTTTACTATATCATTTATAAAGATAATTAAGTGGTTTGGGGGAATGCTTTGTATTTTCACACCTATTTTACCATTGAATGATAATTTTCCATGAAGCGATGTTTTTATTACCCTATATATTTTAATATGTTACTATTCATTTTGGGAAATTCAATCTTTAATGACATATTTATTGTAATATTTATGAAATTTAAGAAGGTTATGAAATGAAATATTTTTTCATGGGTTCATTATGATATTATATTGGATGTTTTTCTATTTCAAACATATAACAACCTAAACAATTTATTGAAATTTTTACTATATTACAAACAAAATTATCCATGCAATACAATCCATAGATCGAAAATGCATGTATCGTGGGAATAATTGTTATATAATTAGAAAATAAGAAAATAGAATAAAACATCATTTTATTACTCTCTATAATGAGATCCTAACTCCCATTAATCTAATATAACTATATTGGATAACATGAGGAATACATAGAGAAAATGGATGAGCTAAATTGATCAATAAGGGAAAAAACATGGGAATAAACTATAACACATTAGTTATATGGAATAACATCATAACATAAAAGGAATGGATAATGAATTAAAATTTGTAATAATACCATGTAGATCATGGAATCATATGATCATGTAAATATTGTAATGCTGGAGAATCATATAACATCACATAAACGTGATCCAAATATAACTACAAAGGATATATAATATAGTCGACGATGTCTTATAATGGATTTGGTTTAATCCATAATCCCATAAATCATGTCTCATGGGAAAATTAATTAATCAATGTATTGAAACAATATCTGGGTGAACCCATTAGAAAATGTCCATGAATAATTGTGCCACAACAAGAAATGAAACATAAGAGTTACCCATGGAATGAAATAGGAATTGTAAACATGTCATAAAGATTAAAAAAATGTTTTATCGTATTGGTATATATGAGAAAAGATATTTATTTTTAACTTGGACTTTAATAAATGGAAAATAATACAATACCATGATCAATTATATCAAGAAAAATTTAAAGCATGTAAAAATGTTTTGTTATCTATCAATGGAATTGTCTCAGTTCCATGGTGTTTTAAGAGAAGAGTAAAAGAAACATAAAAGGGTTAAGAGAATAATAATTTTCATAAAAAAAAAGTGAAATAAAATGGTGTAAAAAATAATATTTTTTTAAATAATATTTTTTAAGACAATTCATTGAATCGTAATTTAAATGTGGAAAATAAAAAAGCAATGTTACCTTAATTCATCTTTTCACAAGTAATTGTGAACGAAACTTTTTATACATGTATATTCTAATAAAATAATTATTATATAAATATGGTATATATGTAATAAACATATATAAATTATCTATAAGAATTATGTATGAATAATGAAGTCAAAAAGTGAGGAATATATGTTGAGAATATAACTTAAATGGAATATAGTGGATTTGAAAGATCCCTTAGGTTATGTGCTGATGTATTCTTAACATGCATGTATTTTAATTTATAATAAAATAAAATGTATAAATTATATAATAAAGAACCTATTATTTATTTATTTTATTTATTATAATTTTATTTAGTTCATTTATTAGCCTTTAAATGTGTTATAATGTACAATTTCACCTTTTTGAGAGTATTCGTTTCATGTTTTCGTGGTCGGTTCACCCGTGTAAAATATAGATGTTATATTAAAATGGAAACAAATTCATAAAAGTGAAATAAAATAGTAATATGGATGTTTTTATTTTTTAAATGGCCACATATATATTTTTTAGGTATGATTTTGATTTTTTTATTGAATGTGAAATATAATTGTCAAATTTATAAATTATCAAGGTTTTCTGACCATCCCGAACAAGTTCTTTTTATTGAATTTTGTGTTTATATATTAGTTCCAAGACATGAAATTACAAACTATTCCATCTAGATGTATATCCTAGGAAAATTTATTAAAAGTAACGGAAATTTACAAAAGATGCGAATGAGGTCAACTAAACTAGAATTTCCCTTATCCATCTGACAACAATTCTAGAGATCATAATATGATATATCGTTCCCATAATCATAATCATCAGCTATTTCCAATTCAGATTGAATCTTACCCTAATTGAATATCATAACGATGTTTTCAACCACCTTCCTTGGTATCGTAGAAGATTATCTGCTAGACATAGTCCAAGGAAGCATGGAATAATCCTTTCGTGGTAGTCACTTTAGAGGAATAGAGGTGAAACTGTCACTATCAGTTGTAATTCTCTTTCCATATAAGGATCCATCCTTAATATAGGCATTTCCACCACTTCCAAAGTCCCTGATAGGGGTACCAAAAATCACCCTTTTATCCATTAATACATTACACAATTGATCATATAATATAGAAGATTGAAATAATATTTCAATTTATCGATGAAAATAAACATATTTTTGTGCATCATTTTTGTTGAAGACATTTTGAGGGGGTTCATAGGTCACCAATTGCATACATTCATGAGACCTTGTAGTAGTGTACCCTATTTAAGTGTCCTGATTTGAAAAATTTATCCAAATATTTGAGGGCCAACTATTATCTCACACTAGAGACTCATCCACTGATATCTCCTTGCATTTCAAATTAGGCTCATGAGTATCATATTTGTTAGAAATCAACAATTCATCCATTCTGGGTAATGGATTTGTGGGTGTGTCACCATTTTTTATCAATGGTATTTTATAAATCTTCATCAATTATTTTTGGATTACTTCAACACATATTGGTAGGAAGATAATTCATCATGTATCTCTCACATGAAACCATCGTCAAAAAAAGCTCCAAAGAGTGCCCAATATCAAGACAGTCATTGTAGAAAAGCAGTTTTCTTTAATACTCAAATACAAGATGGGTATGATCAGTAGGTGTAGAAAGGGAAACCTTATCAATAAAATTTTATCTAAGGTACGTCTCAGCCAACATCTTGGAAATGTTCCCAAACAGAACATCCTCTGTTTCCTTGGCAAGGATAATAAGATTCCCAATTGCCATACCAATTTCATGTTTGATATTCGGATTCCAAAAGACCCAATTGAGGCCATAAAATGAACACGAAACTGAGAAAAGTCATTCTTTTCAAGTTCCACATTAATGTCCAAGTACCATTCATGTAAATGAAGCAATCAATGTTTCAACAGCAAGGACCCAATTCCCCATAATGAAACATATATTAATCTAACGGGAAAAGATAGTGAAACAATCCTCGACCTCATGAAAGACTCTTCATGTTAGGGAAACAACAAAAGAGTAATATCTTGAGAACCAAATCATGTAGCTTCTATGGGTCTTCACCTTTAGGTAAAGCAATGCATGTAATAAAATAGTTTTTACCAATTTCTATTTTCTCAGAAAGCGTAGTACGATTCAATTCAACATGTGAAAATAATCCATTTAGAAGGATTATACCAGAATTGGAATCCTTGAAATGATTCATTGACAAGACTCCATCAGAATTTGGATCATAATTTGATACTAAGTTATTAACAAAATCATCATAAGACACAAATTGAGATCATTGCAAAACCTCAACACTTGGAAGGACCAAATTTTCTTGAGCTTCTTTCAAAAAATCATTATCAAATCCCTTCTACAATGATTTGTTTTTATGAGTGGATGTCTCCCACGAATAACCCTGATTCAAGACATCCTTCAAATTCAATGCAGGGAAAACCTCTTCCTCAGACCTATGAAAAAAAATCCTTACAGAGCTTCATTAGATCGATCAACTAGATGCATATACGAGGTTAACCGATTATAGGTCGAGATTATCAACTTCCGTGCAACGTCAGAGGTGTGGAAACCAAGGTATTTTTGGTGGATATCCACTAACTTTAGAGTAAAATAGGGAAATAAGGACATTGATTCACCATCGGGAGGAATAATATGATCAAACATTAGAATGTTTCGAATCACCATGAGCAATATGGAACCCAAAACAACATTTTCACTGGAGAGGGGTTCCCCAGCCCATAATGCCATCCTGTTCTGAAATATATTATATTACTATTAAAATATAATTATAATAATAATGATTTTATTTGTATCATTGGATGTGGTAATGAAACATGGAATATCATTATCAACGAAGGTGATTAACCTCTATAATTTGGATTGCAGTTTCATTTTTTAATAAGAGGAGATGAGAAAAGATGTGGATGGAAGATAATCTATCATCAATATAAAATTCCACCACATAAATGATGCTGTATTTATTATTATATTAATTATGAATGAGGTGAGGATATTGTTGAATAATAAATGAAATTAAAGAGATTGTTTGATAAAATTAGTTATTCAATATCAACTCCTTGAAGGAAAATATTATGGAACATGGAATTATTATTTTTTTATACTAGAAGTTCATGTACATGTTTGAGAGGATTGAAAAAGGGATTGGTATGAATATTTACATGCTATATGTCTTGGAATATTTGAGGTTAAGGTGTGTTGAGAGGTAGTTTTTTTTGGCTGGGAGTAGTGTTTTGATTGTTATATTCATAACTGTATTATTATGTCTTGAGATTATTAATAATGATGATTTATATGATTTAAGACATTAAATGGTTTTGGATTGTTTTAATCGACTGTTTATTATATCATCCATCACTCAAAAATTCATGTATTTGGATTATAATGATATATACCATAAATTAAATTATTTCTTTATTCCAAAAAGATTCATATAATTTATGTAAATCTAAAAAATTCACCCAACCCATTTTTTATGTGTACCATTAAAAAATGGAATCCTTTAATAAAAATAATTTTCTAAATATGAAAATTTTAATTTTTAAATAAATTTAATATTTATAAAAAACAAAATTTTATATTTTTCCTTTTAACCCCTTAAAAAATTTACAAATGTTACATAAATTTAAAATATAATTATAATAAAATATAAAAATAATTTGGAATTTTTTTAAAGAAATAAATTTTAATTTAAATCAATAATTTAATTATAGAATTGTAAATAAATATTTAACTTTTAAAAAAAATATGAACAACCAATTTTTTATTTTTAAAATATTTATTTACTTTTACCATGATATAAATATATCATTTCTAAAATGATTTGTAGATTTTATTTTGTACTTTCATAGGTTAGGTTACTATTCTAATGACTAAATTACTATTCCAATTGGCCAAATTACTATTCCAATGGTCGGATTTATTATGGAAATATTTATTATGGTCATATAGGTTCTATAATTTATATAAATACCACATATTTCATTCATTCATCATTCAACTATACTTTATCTCATGGTTATAAAATTTAATAATAAAAATATATATTATATTATTAACATTACATTTTATTTCTAAATCATTGTTCATGAGTATGGTCATTCTAGTGGATCTAGAGGTTTCAAATTTTCCCATTCTATTTATATTATTTTCTATTTATTGTCCCTCATTGATATTTTGAATTATTATTGGTTTATTTTCTTACTAATGTTTTATTATTCAATTATGTGAATGTTGTTTTTCTATTTTTTATCCTTAATAATTTATGTGTTTTATGAAATTAGAAGATAAATTCCATTTATAAAATTATGAGTCGTTATATTCTCTCCCCCATGATATTTTACCCTCAAAATTATTTAAAATGATATGGTGAAAAGGTGATGGTATTTTGAATTTATCACTTTCTATGGTTACCATGTTTCCTCTTCTTACTTATGGTTTATATATAGTACCTCAACCTGGTGATTGGTAATGGTACATAAAACCGTATATCTATTATCTGTAATCTCCAATAGCTTCTCCTCATAAGAGAGATCATTTCTTGTTATACCACTTCGGAGTTCAATACCTGTGAGGGATATAGTATTAAAGTTCTCAAGAGTTATTAATGGAATAAATAATGTACCAATGAAATGGTTGGCAGATGTTCTAGTTGATTGGACACATATCTGATATGGTAATGAATCTCAAAGGATCTAATGTACCTGGAAATTAGATTTCCTTTTTCCAAAATCGAATGAACCTCATCTATGAAGATATGTAGAGGAATACTTGGTAAATAACATGAATCTCTAAGTCCCATCAATGATTAACTTCAAATATATTTTGTTGACCTTGGGATGCCCTTATATTTTGTTGTATGTTCTTTATTATTATTTCAATTTCCTTAGAAATTTAATGTCTTTGATTCTTATGTTCACCAAAATCATCCTAACATTATATTCTTGATTATCTTTTCCTATAAAGAGAATTATGTGGAAGCATTTACATTCATAAGTGGAAACTATTGTTTAAAGAGAACTCATCCAATGGATGATGTTGATTCTATCCTCCTTTTATGTCCATTTAGAATATTCTAAAAAATTCTTATCGAATCTGAATAGTCCACTGAGATTTTATATCAGTTTGGGGTTGATATTTCATACTATACTCCAACTCAGTTTCAGATCATTTTGGATACATTTCCTCAATCATTGTGAAAAAATTTGGATCATTCTTTGATATAAAAGATAATGGTACACCATGCCCCCTCAAAACATAGCTGATTTATACCCAAGAATGTTAGTGAAGTGAAATGTCCAATATTATCTGAATAATTTGATATTTATTTGGAATATAATCTAGAATGACCCATATATCATTATATATTCTGGATGTATTTAGAAGTGCACATAAAATTTTCTATAGTGAACTTTTCCCATTTCTATGTTAGTATGGGTAATGGTTGCATCATTACCATATTACTTTTTCTATTATCCATCACATGTTTACATACTAGACAGTTTTATGTACATTCATTAATCTTCCTCTTCATATTTCCCACAAATTGTGATCAATGTGATATCAAAACATATTTATTCACCTTGGGTTAATATAGAATGTTGTGATATGTGTATCATAAAAAATAACATTCTTTATCTCCAAATTTTAGGGTATACATATTTGTGTACCAAATGTGAAATCTCCTTCATCGTCAGTTTTTATCTCTATGAATTTCCTCAATCATATAGCTTCCACCATTTTCTAAATTTTGACATCATGACATTGACTGTAATTTATAATCTCGAAATGGGAAGGCTGAGACATCATCAATGAAAGTAGTTTTGATGTACCTTCCATTGTGATTACCATTTCCATCCTTTTCATGTATAAAATAATTTGATCCTTAACAATTATTATAATTTATACTGTTATAGGATCCCTATGATATAGAGTGTCTGACACATAATTTTCTATACCAGGATGGTAGTGCCTTGAGCATTCATAATCATTGATGATATCTAACAATATATTTTTGGTAAATATGATTCATCTTCTATGTGAATATATAAATAAGGATATTTTGATCAGTATATATATCACAATTCTATCCAAATAGATAATTCTAGCATACTTTTAAATGTAAAATCATAGCCACCAACTTTGTATCATGGATAGTCTAGTTTTTGTCCTGGACATTCATCTACCTTGATGAATAATCTATTATGTTACAATTTTTAATATGTGTATAATATAATAAACTCTCTCTTGCATCATTTAATACCACAATGAGTTCCCCACTTTTCAGTAGTGTATTCATTGCTGTAGTGATAAGCCTCCTTTTCATCTCTTTGAAGCAGTCTTTGTTTTTACTTTTCTAGAAAAACAATAATCCCTTTGGAGTAATCATGTTTATTATAAATAATCTCTATAATTCTCTAAATATTGTAGATACATGGATCCTAACCCATCGTTTCTTTTCTTTTTTTGTTATAAAATATTGAGAACACTTCATTCATTCTTTATCCTTAATTTTACAAATAAGTGATTCATTGGGAGTTATGAATTTAATTTCTACATATGTATTATTTTTATTTATAACATTATTTTTTAATAATAAAATTTGATAAAGTTTCATACTTTTTATCTTGGTTCTCCCTCCTAGAATATTCACTTGACGGTATAATATTTTGTAAACATTATTTTTTTACATGATTGAACTTCTATTTATGATAGGGCACCATTTTTTATTACACAACTCATTTTTTCAAGTAAAAATTAAATGAATTTGGTAGCACATGATCATATATTTTAAAACATTCCTAAATAACATCAATAGGATTTGAATTTCTAATCTTTCTATTCCTATAAAATTCATCATCATAGATATTCTCTATTACACCAACAATGAAATTTATTTTTTGGGAAAATTTTTCAATTTAGTCTAGAATGATACAATTTTTGTCCTATATAGATTCAATGCTCTATGATGCAACTTTAACTTCAATTGTTGGGGAATATTAAATTTATTTTTATGTCATTTTCATCTCTCATCAATGACTTATTGTGAATAGTTTTCTACCTCTAATTTTATTTTTAATCCTCAGGGAATATTCCTCTTCTATATCCACTTAAATTACTTTCTATTGTGGTATCATATTTTATTCAACATTTGGTTCGTGGTTAATTGATTCAGACCATAACTATTATTCTTTATTAACAGCTCTACTATAAATCTCGTATAATTTTTTAAGGCACTAAAATTTATTCTTGACATACTAATTTCACCATTTTTAACATTTTTATCTTTATAGTATGTATTAATTTTTCCCATAAACTCTAATATATCATAAATTAGCCCTCCTATAATCTCAACATATTATAATGTTTTTCAAATATTCAATATTTTTTTGGAAAATAATCTATTAAAATTGATAATTACAAAATAAATGTACTTCGTTTTATTATAGATGTAGTCTAACTTCATTAAGGATATTCAATTTTCTCAGAAGGTGTAACACTATTTTAGTTATGTTTGGAGGAGTCTCTCTTCATGTACATGTCAATATACACCCTTAATGATGTGGTGGTGTTTTCAAATTACAATTTTCAAAAAACAATCCCTTAAACTGATATAGTGAAATGAATTATAATGAATGGATTTTATTATGAACAAGGATCACTATATTTCAATAGAATTCAATAGATTATATCATGCTTTTATTTCCCTATATAAGATTATTTTCATATGTAAGAGTCATATAAGAATTATTCATTGTGAAACATATCATTATTTTAGTTTATGAATATTAGTATTGGTTGTTTTATAGATTTCTCCACATCATATCCAACTAAGGAGTTTTCATTTTAAAATTTTATTTCTATTATTCGAGTTTTTTAAAAAATCATCAAATACCCTATTTAATGTTGTAATATGATTCTCATTCATATTAATTTCGTCTCATATTGAAATTCTAGGATTTTATTCCAATTTGACTCAATTTCAAAGATATTATCAATAATATTAATAGAGAATTGATTTATTTTTAATAATCATAGATTATTTCACTAAAATAATTAAAAAATACTTTCTCACAAACATTACTTTTTAAATTTTCATCAATCTTATAATATATTTCATTTAAAAATTACAGATATTCATCATTGGCTATAACAATTTTTAGAGTGTTTCAATTTTCAATCTTCTATGTCAATGAAACATTAATTTCATCTAAATCTAACAGTAGCTATGATTTTTCATCCGATAATCCATATATGTGTTCCAGAATGTATGTAATCACATTAATATGAATTATTTTAAGACAATCCTTATCATTATAATGAAAATATTTACATGATTTTTCATTCATATAGACTTCATATTTTTCACCAGTCGGATATGACTCCTCAAAGGAATCATTTTCAACCTTATTATCAAATATGAACTTCTATAAATATATGTAATGGTTAATAAAATTTATCTTAAAAATAAATTATTATATTTTTTCCAATCTTTTCTTTTAATTTTTTCTATCTTCACTAATATTATCTCCTTTTTAGTGATAAGAATATAAATGGATTACTTTTGGTTTATCCTTTTCAAAATAATCATCAAATTTGACCTTTATTCCAATTTGATAAAATTCAGTAGGTATAAAACTAGATCCATCTAGAACTAATTGTATTATATCTTATAAAAACATTGATGTCTTAATGTTCTTTTTATACATCTAAGAGGGGTTAGATAATTTATATCCAACTTTTACCAAATTCTAGGGGTTATTTTAAAATTTTCTGCACATTAGTAATTGAACCGATTTTATTAGTTAAAAAATTGGTTTTTTGTTTTACCAAATACACAACAACCCATAGAATATTGGAAATAAATTATAGAGTTGAAAATAGTATTTTTACAAGGTCTGATACCATCGTATGAAACATGCATCTTATTTTATTTAATTATTAATCATGGGTTATAGATATTCTTCTATAAATGCTAGGGGACACCACTAGGTATCATATCAACCCTATAGTGAATCTCAAACTCACACAAAATCTTATTTTTATACCTTTCATATCATTAATCTCACTATATATAAAACACATAAGTAGTTGTTATAATGTTTCTCTTTAACAGTAGTGAACAATATATTCTCTATGATATAGAAAATAACTTCATGTTTTAATCATATCTTAATCATCAATAATTTCTCTTAATACATATATATATATTCATTAATAGTAGCATGAAACATAGTATCAATAAATATTCGTTCTCTTTGGTCATGTTAAAAATATTATTGTTGGTATCTCTCATCACTTTATCCATATATGATCGTTAGAACAATGTAGCTCTAAAATATTTTCCATGATTTTAACACCTATAACATGAACATTTGAATCAGGGTCAACCTATCTCTCAATTCATGACTTATACAAAAAATGGTGGATTAATTATTCTCTTTTTATTACATGTGATTGACATAAATCGATTTGATTGAAATATTTTATCCCTTATCATCTTCTTCCACAACATTAATAAGGGGTTTCCAATGTTACAATATATCATGTTTTCGAATTAATTATCATAGAAAGATACGTATTATCCAAACCCTCTTACCAGCTATTATATTTTATGATCACATAATATAATACATATATATTTAATATAAATGTTATTTTATAATATTTATGTAGTTATCTACTATCATTTTCCTCAACATCATCATTTTTCATTGTTCGCACAATCTCTAAATGTTACTTTGGAATCAAAAACATATATTCATAGTATTTCATTAATTACGTGACATTAAATTCATCTAATTTGGTCCTATTTAAATAAAATACATCTATTTATGCCAAATATCCAGATGATACTTCTTATAAAACTATTTATACAAACACTATAAATAAAAAATCACCCAATATGTATGAAAAACACTCAAACATAATTATATTGCAATGTGGGTCATTTAAATAGGATTATGGGGCATCTAAAAATCCATTACATGATTTAATAATTATTTTAATTAATAGATTACATCTATTATTGTTATTTTTATTAACATATTTAATAATAATTGATTTTGTGATTTTTAAATAAATTATTAATATATCCAGCATCATCACAATTAATTCATTAGAATTTCCTCCCGATTTGATCACACATATTTACTTTTAAAATTCTATATTTTAAAATGTAGTATTAAATGGAATAATTATATAATAATTATAAAATATCTTAATCCTATTAAAATAATTTATTTGATCATTATAAAATTTAGAATAATAATTTTTTCCTTGAATAATTGCTTCTACATCATCTGATATATTTTCTTCTTCAGAATATTTATTGTTGAAATTTTCAGACACTTGTTTTTTATATATTTCCAAATTACTTGATTTAGAATGAATTTTATAAATTATAAAAGTAATTTTTATAGTTACCATAGTTATTTTATTCATTTTCAAAATTTGGAGATAAAAACCAGTACATTATAAGAACAAATAACTACAACAACACATGATTTAAGTATTAAAATTTCCATAATTAAATTCAAAGTGACTAACCTGTCATACGTGTAACGTTGAATAAAAATGGAAAACAATTTTCATTAAAAAGTAATTAAATACTAACTTAATGTTATAGTAAAAAAATTTTTGTCATCACTAAAATTATCCATTATATAATTACCATATAAAATGGTATAACAAAACAAAGGACATTTTTTTTAAATGATATGTGATTCATAAAATTACTATTATTGTTACACATTTTTCTATTCAGATGAATTTTGGATCCCAATAGAACTACAGTAAAATAAAATTATTCTCAAAGTCATTGTTTTCATAAAAATATTTTTTAATGTGGGAAATTTATCATTAGTAATACGACTGTGTTTCAATGAAAATTATTATTTATAGTGTTAAAGTGATTATTTTTCATCAAATAACAATATTCTAAATTAAATTTGTCATTTACCATAAATTTTCCTATATTCAATTAATACTATAATTTTATGTTTGGAAATATATTAATATAAATTAACACTCCTTCAATTGGTTGTCAATGATCAATAAAATTAAAAACACTTAATGATTTAAATAACATTTTTTTACGAAAAATATTTTCCATAGAAACATATGTTTTAATATAAAAGTTATTTGTAATATAAATTTAAATTATATTATATTAAATGTATTGAAAATATAAATTCATAAATTAATTATTTAATAAGAACAATAATATTTCATTTTCAGTAATCAATTCATTACCACGGTTAATTTTTAATCTAGATAAAAATAAGTAAAAATTTGTAAATGATGTATCAGAATTTCTTAAAATTATTAGTCCACTTACACCATATAGGTAGCCTTTTTTAGGTATGAGATTAATACCCAAATTTCTCACCTACTATTTCTCATCCTAATTCACTGGTTCCTCCTAACCCACATAACTCCCATATATTACCATTCGTACCCCAAAAAAAACAATTGTTTCCATGAGAAATTGTAGCTTCTCCAGTTTTTAGTAAGAATCCCTTTAATTATGATTTTTATCTATAAAATATAAATAGACAATTTTTGGGTGATTTTAGAGATCCTTTTGAGTGCTTTGGTGTTATTCTACAAGTGAACAATTGGTGAAGGGTTTCCAAAAAATATCTAACACCTACAGGAAACCATGAATAGCATGGTAGGGAAAAAGAAAAGGTTCACACGTGTCATATGTTTATTCCAAACCGTGTGGCCACCTAGATGAAACAGTGTGCTTGGAAAAAACTTTTTTGGTTTTTTTAGGAAGTGGATTCTGAATGGTTAGTGCATGGTTTGGAGACCATATGCGATGACCATGTGAGAGTTTTCCAAATGTTAGTGGAAGGCACATAATTATCATATTGTTTCCCAAACCATGTGAATACACCATGCGCAACAAGAATCCACTTCCTCAAAAACTACATATCACATGTTTTTTCCTCTAAAACACACTTTTTTCATCTTTTGTGGCCCTAACTCAGTAATTGTCTTTCCCAATGGTCAAATATGGACGACCAATCAATCATGAGGTGATCTTAAAGCTTCCCTTGGTTATTATAAGCTAATTCCTCATTGTATGTTATCATTATTCATCATTATTGGTGTCTCTCATAGATATAAATTTCCATATCTCTTTATTTCTTATATATAAACCTGTTGCGGGTAAATTTAAGGGTGTGGATTCCATGTATGGTTATATTTGATCTTTTTTTATAGGGGAAGCGATATATGGTGAGTTCATAGATATTTAACCAAGTTTTATAATGTTTTTAAAGCCTTTTAGCATTTTTAAAAAACCAATCTAGGTAAGTGTAAAGACCCGGAAATTCTATGGAAATTATTTTTGTAAATTGATGGGAATTTTACAAGTCCACAGTTTCTGAAGGTGCATTATTCCGAGGCCCGGAGTGTCCTAAATGATCTGTCGAAGTTTTGTTAAGCTTAAATTAACGTGTGTATGCGGATTTCCAGAAAATGTGGAAGAACGCTTAAAAGGTTACTCGAATCAGAATTCTGAGACCACCGTTTCACTTAGGATGGCTGGTTTACCCTAGGCGTGACATAAGTTTAGTCGGCACGAGACACCTGTGAGAAAACCCGAAAATGGCATAACCGTAAATAAATTAATTAAATAATGTTATTTTACTTTTCAAATACTTATAACTCAAAAATGGTAACTCAGATTAAAAATATGAGACCACCGCTGAACTCGTGAGGGTAGGATTTCATTATGAAGATACTAACTAGGGTCAGCAAGGGCCACTAGAAAAAGTTAGTTTTTGGCCACAAATAAAATAATTAAGTGAAAATTATGTTATTGTAAAATTAATAACATTTAAACTGTAACTCAGATTGACAATCGGAGAGAATCATTGGGTTTTTTGTGTCTTGATTCACCCAGAGAGAGCCTAACCTCAACTAGCGCGGGTCGAGGGTGGCTGATATTAATTTTGCATCATTTTTGTCGGGTACGTTCAGTAAACATGCAAATGACATTTTATATCTTTTGAACCCGTGCATGGAATTGTAATACGAGGGCACAGTTGAACTCACGTTGTCGGTGATTACATAGTGATTCCTTCACCACAGTTACGTTCTAACGATAATGGATGTTAGTTTTTGGGGTTTCTAATAAATTAAATATAAATAAGAGTGAAACTTATTTTGATTGTGGCGGTTAAAACATCCTTGTGGTGGTTGGGGGTGGGGTCCACCACACCCTAACCTCCCATTGGATGTTATGGTGGTGGGGCCCACTCGAGCCTAACCTCCCTTGCGAGGATGTTATTATGTGGTGCCCGCCTGAGCTCATTGACTCCTCTAACCCCCTTTAACCCCTTGGAACCCCCAATTAAGTGGGGGAGCCGCTTCACCTTCCCCCTCCATTTAATGATCCAACTCCACCCATTTATTTAAGTAAAATAACTTAATTAATTTGAATTCTTTTGAACACATTCCAACAACAAAATAATAGACATGTTTATTATTTTTCATTGGATGGCACAATCATTGGGTGGGGCATTTGGTGGAGCTTTGAAGAACCTTTGGGAGAACTTCATCCTCGCAACGAAGAACGACCATCACCACCGAAGAACGACAAACACCGTCGTCTACCTCTTCAACCGGGGCACGATGAGGAAACAACACCACCCAAGAAGAATGCTGTCGATGTCTTCTTGACTCTTCTTCTCCAAACTCCTCCTCCCCCAACATTGACGAAACGATGCTGCCTTTCCGCGACTCCATCAAAAATCACCGAACTCGAGGTCAGGGGATTTGAGTTGTTTTATTTATGGTTTATTACCTTCGTCATTCAATTTCTCGATTAAGAAATGTCAATTTTTATCTACATCATGAGGTGGCCTTAGAACGCATGAACACGGCCAGACCCTCCCCTTTGGATGTTCTTATTGGTTGATGACGGAGGCAGACCATAAAGAAACCGGCGGTGCAAAGTCGCCGGGTAACCACAAGGGTGAGACACCGCCGTGCCACACAATGAAGGAGAGTGGCAGTTGGGGAGGGCTGTGGAAGAAAGAGTGTGGCGACGTCGCGCCCCGCAGGAAAGCATCGGGCCGCGGCCAGGCTGAGCTGTGGAGGAGGGGGTGCGACGCCGTCGGGCCGCGCGGAGCAGCAGCGGGCCGCGGCCAGGGCTATCCATGGTGGTGGAGCAGAACCACAGTGTCGTTGCACTGCGGTGGCGGCACCAGGTGCATCTGTCATCGGGTCAGCCGTTGACGACCCGAAACCGGCCGGCCGCTCGGCCAGCTGGATAAAGCGGGACCACCTGGGTCCCGCGGCTCACCAAAACCGGCACCTAACGTCGGTCCCTTCGAATAAGAAACAGGGGGTGTGGCTCCATCTTCACCTGCATGGCCAGCCGGGCTGCCACAGGTTGCTCCACCTTGGGATGGGTGTCCCTCAGGCTGAGCCTCCTCAGTTCGGGCCACCCTTTGGCCGGATCGCGCCTTCGGGTTGGGTCGCGCCTTCGGGTCGGGCCGCCCTCTCGGGCTAGGCCGACCACTCAGGTCGGGCCGAGCACTTGGGCCGGACTACCCCCATGGGCTGGGTTGGACCGCAGACTTGGTCATGCCCCGGTTCGGAGTGGGTCATGTCGGTCCCACAGGTTCGGATAGGACGTGGACCCACTATGACCCGATTACACCTTTTAGCCAGCATTTTGGTCCTCAGGTGTCCAAACGACGAACTGTCTGCGGCGAAAGAAGTCATAGAGATGGATTGTTTTATCGGCATCACCTACTTGAGGTTTGGAAGTAGTTGGGGTATGGACGGGTTGGTTTGAATCGAGAAAACAACCGGGCCCCTAGAAGAGAAATGTCAATAACTCACAGACTGGCAGTCAGATTGACGCTCCGTCTATCGCGTTGGGTTCCTTATGATGAGTAGAAACTACGGGATACATTAACTCAAGATTACATGGTAGTTAATGTATTGACACTTGGCATGAGGAGCAGACCACCCCGGAATTGAGCGTGCTGTGTACGGGAACCCTATGGCCGACAGTGACGAGATTGGACCTGGATCCCCCATGGGTTTGAGAGTGATGAGACTGGACCTGGATCCTCTGTGGGTTCGATAGTGATGAGACTGGACCTGGATCCTCTGTGGGTTCGACAGTGACGAGACTGGACCTAGATCCTCTGTGGGTTAGACAATGAAAACTTTTTAACCGAGATCCCACGTAGGATTGACAGCTTCAACAGACTGCTCTATTTGGTTTCTACGGATATCTATTGTTCGACAGTGAAAGATGATTTAGTGGCTACAACTAATGATCTATTACTCTATTTTAAGTTTTGTATACCTAGTGTGAGCGGAGTCATTACCTTCGTGTTTACCTCATGTTTGATATGTGTACTCTAGACGTCTTAGGTATATGTATGGGAAAATACCTATATAAGGTTGGATGTTTTTTCATGGATGTTTCTTCATGAATGTGTTGTGGTGAAGCTCGTGTGGATTTGTTCTGTGAGATGTACTATGTGATACACATTGTGTTGTTCTTTCTTTGTGGATTGTTTCTACACTTGTGGAATAGAATGTGGTTGGGATCAAGAGTTGGTGCCAGTTTGGGATTGTTATC
Source organism: Viscum album (assembly GCA_963277665.1). NCBI lineage: Eukaryota > Viridiplantae > Streptophyta > Magnoliopsida > Santalales > Viscaceae > Viscum > Viscum album. The sequence continues at coordinate 5,881,920 of CAUJRU010000001.1, forward strand.
TTATGTATAAGTATGGACATATACCTAATTAATGATGGTTGATACTTTTTTATTTTATCTTAATTATGTGTTTTATCATTACGGGGTTTTGGGGGACCATCGGGAGGTCTCGGAGCCCCCTACTGAGTATTGTTATACTCAACCCAACACGGGCTTTGCCCGCACCTTGTTGTGTTCTGTGCAGATGATGGTCAGTAGTGATAGAGGATGAGGGAGATGGATAGGAGGCTGCTCAGAGCTGGACTAGACCGGACATATCACTGGGACGTGTTTTTCGAGTTCTGTACCTACCCTTCAGGTAGTATTCCTCAGTGGATGATCCAGGAGTTGTTTTCAATTTTTTACTTATAATATTACTTGTTGTTCAGTTGAGTTTGTATACTGGACCACTTACTTTCAACACACCTTTATTTTCTATATTAATACATTTTTATTCTACTGCTTCTGTTCATACTTTGTGTGTTACAGGTTTAAAGGCAATGCCTTCCCTTTTTATTAGGGATTCACCTTTGGTGCTAGTCGTCAGCCCTTGGCCTATGGAAGGCGGGCTTGGGGTAGTCATGGCATGGGCCCCGAGGATGGGTCGTGACAATTGGTAGCAGAGGATTAGGATCTACCACAGAACATGGACTCTTATTCATTTAATGGAAATAATGTTAAGTGTTTTGGGTGTGGTTATCAGTTTAGGGAAACTGGCGTTGGTGGGACTGCCAACATATCCATACACTAGTACTCTGACTTCTGATTTGGGACTTAGTGCATGAAAACACAAATTTCATGTGTGTTTCCTTTGAAATGTTTTTTTGTAATTATTTTGTGTCATCTCTCCAGGTATACTTTTGATCGTGGAACAACTATTTCATTTTAGGATTTCTTCACTTAGTCAGTCAGCGCGGGATCCGAGTAGAGAGTGCGGTGGTATCCCACCGAGCGATGAGGCCTTAGTGCAGGGCCCCATAACCGCGGAGGCACCAGTGGTACCACATGCTGGTGGGAAATCGCTGCTTCCAGCCCCAAAAATAGATTGTGAGTGATGCATGAGCGCATTGCATGGGTTCCTGTGACAGAGGCCTCTAAGGTTTCGAGGTGAGATAGATTTTTAGACAGCTGGGTACTGGCTGGAGTTTGTAGCATGAGTTTTCCACACACTTGGGACACCCACTGACGTGATGGTGAAACTAGCTGTTAGTCTCTTTCAGGGAACATCTGAGAGTGGTGGAGCCTGATTCTCAAGTTTTTTGATGAGGAAGTGGAGCAGGTCCTCCAGAAGATGGTGGTCAGAGTCATCGAGGACTACTACCACCACTCCTAGACGGTTCACCTCGAGCTCTGGGATTAGGTGGACAAGAGTGGGACTAGCTCCAGGCATACAGACCTTAGTTCATGATGCTTCTAGATTCGTGGATTTTATTGTTTTTGGTTGCTTTGTGTCTTTTTACTTTGAGATGCTGTAATAAAAGACACTTTTCCTTGTGATGATTTCATTTCGGCCTTTTTGTGTGGTTGATAATGAGAGGAACCGGTTAAAACCGTTGACATGACCCTCACATTTGAGATTCATACTGGAAGTGACCCAGTGAGCACACAATTATGCCGATAGTGTGAATAAACCCTTGGAGGTGATAGTAACAGTTGGATCTCGTGGTAGTAGGGTCGAGGCCTTACGACGTCATCCATGGCATGAATTAGAACCGTTCATGTTAGGATTGACTGTATTAGGTGAAGAAAGTGGTTCATCCAGGGGATGAGAATGGATTTCACTTTTCAGCAATGTATAAATCTTACCATCTCTTGTACGATGTAGGGGAAGAAGTTTGTACTCGAGTTCTTTAAATTTGGCTAGTATCACCCATAGTTCATTGAGAGAACAATTTACTGTTTACTCTAATCTCAATAGTCTCACGTGTGTCTTCTCATAGAAGGACCTGAACCTAAGAAAACCGTGTTGCCGAGAGTTCCTCTAGCACTATGACTTTAATATATTTTATACTCCTGGAAAGGGGAACGTTGTAGCAGATACTCTCAGTAAGAGATTTGGCATTCAGCTACTAGGAGAGGCGACGAAGTAGCTGGCTGCGTAGCAGATATCCTTTGCGGATAGAGATGTAGTAGCCATTCTACAGTCTCTCACAGTCACTCCTCCACTTCTTCAGAGAGTGAGGGAGGCACAAAGTGGGGACATAGACTGTGAGACGTGACATACATAGATATCCAATAGGCAGGCAGCTGATGGATTTTTTAAAAGTGGGGAGCACGCCATTCTCATCAGAGGACGTACAATGGTACTAGTTTCACTTCAAGAGTATGTGTTGATGGAGTTCCACACATCTCCTTTAGCAGTACATTTTGGAGCGGTGATGATGTATCAGGACCTCTGACGACAGCACTGGTGGCCAGGTATGAAGAAGGCAGTAGCATAGTTTGTCTCATAATGCATCACTTGTTAGCAAGTGTAGGAGGAGCACCAGGTTCGAGTACGATTAGTTCATCCCTTAAAGGTACCAGATTTTAAGTGGGATGATATATCCAAGGATTTCGTGACTGGACTTACAGGTACATCCAGAGTGCACAAATCAATATCGGTGATCGTTGACCAACTCACCATGTCATCCCACTTCCTACCGATCAGAGTGCATGGTTAAGTAGAGAGACCGAGACGTCTCTATGTACGAGAGATCGTATGTATTCATGTTGTGACATCAACAATCATCTCTGATTGAGATTCTAGTTTCACTTCTCGGCTATGGAATGGGTTGTAGGAGGATTTCAGGATGCAGCTTCACTTGAGAAATGCCTTCCATCCTACGACAGATGGTCAGACTGAGAGGACCATTCAGACTCTCAAGGACATGCTATGGGTAGGCGTCCTCGACTACGGTCACAGATGAGCAGATCACTTATCCTTAGTATAGTTTCTTTTATAACAATAGCTACAACTCCACCATCGGGGTGGAACCATTCGAGGAACTTCATGGCTGACCTTGCAGATCGCCTCTATGCAGGACTGACCCAGGGGAGTCAGCATTTATGGGACCAGAGATGGTTCATGCTACGACAGAGAAGGTGAAGATCATCTAGGAGTGGATGAAAACTGTGTAGAGTAGGAAGAAATACTATACTGATAGGAGACGGAGACCACTAGATTTCGAGGATGGTTGCCATTACATTCTACGGTTCCCACCTCGATGAGGTCTACGGAGGTTTGGACAAGGCGGAAAGTTATCTCCATGATTCATCGGACCATTCCAAGTCCACATCAGAGTAGGTAAGGTGCCTTACCGCTTGGCTCTTCCACCGTAATTGCACCGGGTGCACGACGTCTTCCACGTATCTTAGGTGAGGAGATACGTGCATGATCATTTTCACATCATTGACCACAGGGTGCTAGACATCGATGAAGGGGTGACTTTCATGGTGGTTCCAGTGGAGATTGAGGATTGACAGAAGCAAGTCCTACGTGGATGGTTGATACCTCAGGTGTGCGTACATGGGTAGAACGGGAATCTTCAGGAGAGCACATGGGAGCGGGAGGCTCAGATTCGTACTCAGTACCCCCATTTGATCACTTAGTGTGAGTTGTGGATTATGGGGACGTAATGACCTGAGGTGGGTAGAATGAAATTGCTAGGAAATTGCATGTAAAATGTTTTCTTTAATTTTTGGGAATTTTACGAGTCCGCAGTTTCTGACGACGCACGATTCTGAGGCCCGGAGTGCCCCGGATGATCTGTCAATGTTTTGTTAAGCTTAAATTAATGCACCTGTGCAGTTTTCCTAAAAAAGTCGAATAACTCTTAAAAGGCTACAGAAGATTAGAAATTTGAGGCCACCGTTGTGCTCAGGATGGTGGGATTACCCTAGGATTGACTTAAGATTAGTCTGCGTGGGCCTCCTGTGAGAAAACACGAAAATGGCATAACCGTAAATAAAATAATTAAATTAAGTTATTTTATTTTTCAAATTCTTATATATCACAAATGGTAACTCGGAATAAAAATATGAGACCACCACTGAACTCATGAGGGTAGGGTTTCTTTAAGTTGATACTATCTTGGGTCGGTGAGGGCCACCAGAGAAAGTTAGTTTTTGGCCGCAAATAAAATAATTGAGTGAAAATTATTTTATTGTAAAACTCATAACATTTAAATGGTAACTCGGATTAGAAATCCAAGAGTACAGTTGGATTTTTTGGGGCGTGATTTACCAAGGTAGGGATTAACCTCAACCGGTGCAGGTCAATGGTTGCTGGTATTAATTTTCTGAACTTTTTATCTTGTACGTTCAGAAATTGTGCGAGCGACGTTTTATATCTTTTGAACTGGTGCTCAGAATTGAAATCTGATGGCACTGTTGAACTCGCAGCATCGGTTATTACATAGTGATACCTTCACCGCAGTTGTGTTCTAACGAGAATGGAAGTTAGTTTTTGGGGTTTTTAAATAAATTAAATAAAAATATGAGTGATTCATATTTTTATTGTGGCGGTTAAAACCTCCAAGTGGAGGTTGGGGGTGGGGGGCCACGACACCCTAACCGTCCATGGGAGGTTATGGTGGTGGGGCACACCCGAGCATAACCTCCATTGGGAGTATGTTATTAGGTGTGGCCCACCCGAGCTCTTTAACTATTCTAACCCCTTTTAACCCCTTGGAACCCCCAATTAACAGGGGGAGCCTTTTCACCTTCCCCCTCCATATAATGAGCCAACTCAACCCATTTAATTAAGTGATGTATCTTAATTAATTTGAATTCTTTTGAAATCATTCCAACAACATAATAATAGACTAGTCTATTATTTTTCTTTGGTTGGCATTATCATTAGTTGGGGCATTTAGTGGAGATTTGGAGATCCTTTTGGAGAACTCCATCCTCCCTACAAAGAATGCTCGTCACCATTGAATAACGACAATCTCCATATTCTCCCTCTTCAACCGGGGTAAGAAGAGGAGACACCACCTCCCACGAAGAACACTGACAATGTCATTTTGACTTGTCTTCTCCGAACTCCTCCACCTCTGACTTTGACGAAAAGATGCCACCTTTCCGCGACCCCGTCAACAATCACCGAACTAAAGATAGAGCGATTTGAGTTATTTTATTTATGGGTGATAACCTTCTTCGTTCAATTTCTGGATTAAGAAATGGCAATTGTTATCCCCATGATGAGGAGGTATTGGACCGCACAAGCACGGCTTGACCCTCCCCTATGGTTGCTGTTGTTTGTTGAAGATGGAGGCAGACCGAGAAGAAACTGACGACACAAGGCCGCCGGGTCACCACAAGGGTGCGGCACCACTGTGCCACACGGAGAAGGAGAGTCATGTCTAGGGCGGGCCACGATAGAAGGAGCATGGAGTCATCCCACCATGCAAGAATGCATCGGGCCGCTGGCAGCCCGCACCACGGTGGAGGTGGTGCGGCACCATCGCACCACGGTGGAGGGACCAGGTGCGGCCGACATTGGGCCGGCCACCGGCGACACGAACCGGCTGGCTGCTCGGAAATACAAACAAAGCATGACCACCAGGGTCTCGTGCCTCACCAAAACCAGAACCTAGCACCGATCCCATAATAATGAAAAAATGGGTTCGCGGCACCCCCCTCCCACACATGGCCAGCCGGGCCACCACGGGTCGGGCCTCCTCGGGTCGGGCCACCCTCAGGTCGGGCAGCGCCTTCTATCCGTGCCGCCCCTTCGGGTTGGGCCCCTCCCTCACTTCGGGCTGCCCACTCGAGTCGGGCCGACCACTCGGGTCTGGTGCCCCCTTGGACCGGGTTGGACTCGCGGACCAGGTCAAACCCCGTTTTGGACCAGGTCGGGTTGGGTCGGTACGATTGGGTCGGACCGGACCCAGACCCACTATGGCCCGATTATACCTTTTAGCCCTCATTTTGGGCTATAGGTGTCTGAACAACGAACCGTCTTCCTCAACAGAAGGCATAAGGCTGGACAGTTATTTTGGCATACCCCACATGAGAATTGGACAAAGTTGGGGTGCGGCTGGGTTGGTTTATACATAAAAAGCTACTGAGCCCCTGGAACAGAAATGCCCATAACTCACAGATCATGCATCCGATTGACGCGCTGTCTGTCCCATTGTGTTTTTTATGATGAGAAGAAACTATGAGATACATCAACTCAAGACTACGAGGTAGTTGATGTATTGAAACATGGATCGAGGAGAGGACCCTCCCGGAATCGAGCATGTTGTGTACGGGAACCCTATGGCCGACAGTGATGAGACTGGACCTGGATCCTCTGTGGGTTCGACAGTGACGAGACTAGACCTGGATCCTCCATGGGTTCGATAGTGACGACACTGGACCTGGATCCTCTATGGGTTAGATAGTGACGAGACTCGACATGGATCTTACATGGGTTCGAAAGTGAAGATACTGAACCTGGATCCACCGTTGGTTCGATTGGGATGAGACTGGACCTGGATCCTCTGTGGGGTTGACAACGATGACTTTTTTACCAAGATCCCACGTAAGATCTACAGCTTTGACAGACTGTTGTTTTCGGTTTCTACGGATATCTACCATTCAACAGAGAAAGTTGAATTAGTGGCTACAATTAATCTTCTCTTACTATCTTTTAGGTTGTGTATACCTGGTGTGAGCTGAGTCATTACCTTACTGTTTACCTCATGTATGAGATGTGTACTCTTGACTACTTAGGTATATGTTTGGGTATGTACCTAAGATAGGTTAGATGTTTATTCATGGTTGTTTCTTTGTGATTGAGTTTTGGTGAAGACCATGTGGCTTTCTTCTGTGATTTGTACCTATGGGATACACTTTTGTTGTACATTCCTTGTAGAGTGTTTCTGCACTTGTGGAACGGAATGTGTTAGGTCTCAAGAGTTAGAGCCCGTTCTTGATTGGTTACTTAGGTATATGTATGGGCATAAACCTATTTAAGGTTTGTTGAAACATTGTGATTGTATATTATTATTGTGGTATATCCTTAGTGTATTTTGGAAGACCTTCGGGAGGTCTCGTGGTCCCCTACTGAGTATTGTTCTACTCACCCCTGCATGGGATTTTCCCACACCTTTTGTGTTCTGTGAAGACGATGATCAGTAGTGATTGATGCTGATGGAGACAGACAGGAGGTTTCTCAGAGTAGGACTAGACGGGACATACCTCATGGATGAGTTGTTAGAGTTCTTGTACGTACCATTCAGGTAGGATTCCCCAGTGGACAATCCAAGAGCTATTTACACTTTTTACTTGTACTAGAACTTATTGTTCAGTTGTGTTTGTATACTGGACCACTTACTTTCAAAACACCTTTCTTTTATATATTAGTACTTGTTGCTTCTACTGCTTTTGTTCAGATTGTGTGTTATAGGTTTAAAAGCAATGCCTTCTATTTTCATCAGCGATTCACCTTTGGTGTTAATTGCTTGCCCCTGGCCTATGGAAGGCGGGCTTGTGGAAGTCACGACACGGGCCCCGATGGCTGGTTGTGATAGTAAGTTGCATCAATTTTGACTCCTCTTGGAAGAACTGATTGGATTAGATTAAAATTGACTGAATTTCATGAAATTGAAACTTAAAATGGTGGTAAATTCACGTTTCAAACCTTATTTATTGATGTCTTGTGATTTTTTATAAAATTGTTGAATTTATATGGAAGGTACTCTGATATGTTTTTTAAAATAGTGATTATAAAATGGTACTTTAGTTCGATTAGGGAAAAATGTTCTCAATAGAAATGTTGTTTTTTTAAATGGAATTGAAATTTATATGTTTTCAGAATGTTTGTTTTGGTATTGTTTTATGGAATACTTGGTGTTTGTCTTCATATTGAATTTAAGAGGCTTGGTTGAAATATGACATTGTCCACAATGCCAAATGTGTAATAGAAATTCGGATATAATTACCCTGTGATGAAAATGTTAATCAATGAGAAATTGTTCATGAGTATGGATCTTACATAAAACATATTTCATGGTTGATGGTGTGGGTATGTGGAAAGGAAAGGGTTGTTGTAAATAGAAGTTGTGGAAGGGTTATAAATTTTTAAGGGTTATTGTCTTAGAAAAATATATTTTTCGGAAAAAATGGTTCATATTAAACTTGTTTATATTTAGTTATAAATTGTTTAGGAAATTTTTTTATATAAACAATTTTAAATAAAATATTATAAATTTTCGATCCTACTGGAGTGGGTGTTTATGTCATTGGGGATAACCACCTGAATTTTATTACTCACCCCATCTTCAAAACATTGGTTCTTTTGAAGATGTCTTCTATTGAGATATATAAAATTATGTGGTATCACACCTCTTTAGAACTACCTTATTATACATTGGTTTTTTGGTAAAGTTATAGCATATATCTAGTGGATCTTTGATTCCTCAAGTGGTCTTCGAGTATTAACAGTTTCTCTTCACCTATATACATGGGAATTGTAGTCTTCTGTTATGGTATGAGATTTTTGTATGATTTTGTAAAATGAAATATTGAGTTGTCTTTCATTTTTATCATGCATCATATAGTTGTTTGTTTGGATAGTTTTTTTTCTTCATAAAGGGAAAATCATCCTGACATGTTTTTAATCCCATCATGATTTATTTCTAGATTTTGGCATCTTGTGTATGTCACTTATGTCCTAGTAATGTCTCAACTCCCTGTTAATCCAATGATAAGGGGAGGTATTTTACAAAATCCCCTATTTCACTTATAAAATAATCCCACTCCCACTAATTATCTGATCTATATCCACTCCAAATATATTGATAAAAAATCTATCTTCTATATCTCTCCCTAAATCTCTCCCAAAGTGGTTATAGTGTTCTAAGGATTCCTCATAATATTTACTTATATACATATTAAGGTACAAGTTATCCTCCTCATTTGGATTTATGTACTTTTTTTATAATCCATTTAGATTACTATTTATTATGATTTTATTTAATCATAATAAACCATTTACTATTCATAAGATTCACTATTTATATGTTACCACCCATATCACTCATTAATAATATTTATAATCTCTTATGTATAATTGTTATGCTATTGAAATAAATCCTTAATTCTATTCCTCCACCTTCCAATTCAACCACTTACTTTGTTCTAAGACCATTTAATTTTGATATGATTGTACATAATTTTTTTTAATAATACATAAATTTCATAAAAATGATTCCATTTTAATGAGGTACTACACACCACTCTAATTAATCCCATTCCATAACACCTTTTGTTTACCATTTAGGGTGTCGATGTCTCTCCTTGATTTTATATGTCAACATTTTATACTATAAGGATATTTTTTTCTAATTTTATTATGTTTCCATTTTTTTGTACAATAATATCCAAATGATTCTCTATTGTGGAAATAAAACTATATTATCTCTTATACCCATGCCATAATTGGGTTTTTATACCCATTATGCTTCCAATGTCACTCCTTAATTTTCCATGTCATAATTTCCAATTATATTTCACTTTATTTCTCATGTGATAAGGATTGCATTTTTTTATATTCAGTCATTCACTATTTGAATGATTCAATGTTAAATAAATAATACCATTCAATCTCCTTACAATACATTATAATTTTGTATACTCATCATGCCAAAGATATCATTACTTGATCGTCCATGTCAAACCCTCATCTCTTGAATACCTGACACTAATATCATTAATGGATATGCATAAAAATAAAAATTAATAATGGCTATTGATATAAGAATATTTTCCAAAATAGTTTAATTATATAGTTATGTTTGTTATATATGATTATATTGTGCAATAAACTATAACAGATTTCGAGGTAATGGTTTCATCAACTCAATTTATGATTTATTGGATCATAAAATTTACTACATGAATTTACTTTTAAATTATTTCATTGATCCTTATATTCCTATATATTATATCATATTTCATTTTCATATATTGTTAAATTTCTTTTTATAATCAATATATTATTTTTTGATAAAATTTAATTTGAATTTAATGTGTAATGTTGGTTGGAATTACATCCATTCATACAATTTCATCCTTTCATTCTTTTCTATGTATTAATTCTCTCTAATATCCTCCTCCCTTAATAAGAAATATTTTTTGTATTATTTTTAGGATTATCATAATTATATTTACTCATTTTATAATGAAAAATTAAATACTCTTTTTAATGATGTCAGTTTTCATATAATATTATTTTAAAAAATAAAAATATGTTTTCCATCCATACAAAATAAATATTTATATCCTCCACTCAATATTTTATTTAAAAACCTTTATTTATATTTAATAATATTTTATTTGAACTCTTTTTAATAATTTTTTCAATGTCTTATATTTCCCTTAACATGTTTTTTTGAATGTAATTACACTACATCATTTATAACAATGATTAAAATTTTTTATCAACCCTTTTGTATTTTCAAATATATTTTACCTATATAGTAAATCATTCATGAAGAGATGTTTTTATAACCCTCTATATTTTATTATGTTATGTTTCATTTTGGAAAATGATATCATTGATGATATATTCATTTTTATATTTATGATATGTGAAAAGTTTTTGAAAACCCATATTTTTCCTTTAGTATATTATGATATTATTTGGATGGATTTTAATTTTCACACATATAAGAACCCATGCCTTTTATAGAAATTACTACATTAATAGAAACATTATTATCCATGAAATAAAACACATGGATTGAAAAATCATGTATCATTGGACGAATTGTTACATAATTAGAGAACAAGAAACTAAGAGAAAAAATCATTTAATTAATCTCTATAATGATCTCATAACTCCCATTAATATGATATAACATTATAGGATATTCTATGGAATACATAGAGAAATTGGATAAGCTAAATATCCCATTAAGGGAATAAACTATGGAATAAAGCATAACACATTAGTTAAAATTTATAACATGATAACATAAAAGGAATGTATACATAATAAACATTTGTAAGAGTACAATTAGAACATGGAATCATATTATAATGGAAATATTCGAATGTTGTAGCGTTATATAATATGACTTATGTTTGAGCCAAATATAACTATCATGGAAATATAAAATGGTTGACAAATTCTCGTAAGGCACTAGGTTTACTCCATAATCCCAAAAATCATGCATCATGAGACTAATAATTAATCAATGTATTGAAACAATATATTGGTGAACCCATCATAAAATGTCCCTTAATATTTCTTCCACAACATGAAATCAAACATAAGAGTTACTCATGGAATGAAAATGGAATTGTAATCATTACATGAGGAATAACCAAAGGGTGTATAGTATTGGTATCTATGAAATAAGAGATTTATTTTATACTTGTACGTTAATAATTTGAAAATAATCAATGCTCATGATTAATGATGTACAAAAAAAGGGAAAACATGTAAATATGTGTGGTTATGTAACCTTTTCATTGTTTCGGTTCAGTGGGGTTTTAAGAGAATTGGTAAAGAACCCTAAAAATGTTTAATAAAATAATAATTTATATAAAATGGTATGTTGAAAAAATGGTTTAACAAATAATAAAATGTTTTTAAAATTGATATAGGTTTTAAAACAATTCATTGAGTAGTTATTTAAATGAGGAAAATAAAATAATGAAGTCCCATTTAATAGAAATTTCAAAAGTAATTGTGAATGAAACTTTTAATACATGTATATTCTAATAAAATATTTATTAAATAAACATTGTATAAATGATAGACACATATATAAATTATTTCGAAAAATTATATAATAATAATGAAGTCATAAAGTTAGTTAGATATGTATACTTATTTTTTTCGTCTTTTTTTCTCTTCATAACCCTATGACCACCTTAACCCATTATGAGTTAAGAACGATCCTCATAGGCTATGAAGGTACTGAGGGAACTCCGACCAGTATCCACTCTCTGATCATAGGGTCAACAATCTTCATCCAGGTTTTGGCCCTTATCTCGATAGTTATATCAGATAGGGAATTATGAACCTATAGAACAGATCATGTTCTAGTATGTTCGTATTAGATATGCGTAGAATATAAATTAATGGAAATATGGAAGTTATGAAAGTTCCCTTACATTACATGCAGATGCATTCTTAACCTGAACGTAATGTCATGTATAATAGAAGTAAATTTATTAATTTAATAATAAATAACCTATTATATATGTTTTTATTTATTTTATTTTAATTTAATTTTTTTATTACCCTTTTCAATGCATTATAATGTACAATTCCATCTTTCTGGGAGTATTCATTTCATTGTTTAATGGTTGGTTTTCCTATATAAATTTATAGAAGATTCATTAAAATTGAAAAAATATCAAAAAGTAATATAAAATAGGATTAGGGAATTTTTTATTTTTTAATGTTCCCATATATCATTTTTTAAGTATGATTTAGATTTATTTTATAAAATGATAAATATAATTGTTTAATTCCTTTAGTTTTTTACACCATCGTGAAATAGTATCATTTTAGTGAATATAATGTTTATATATTAGTTCCAAGAAAATTAATAATATATAATTTAACTATTAAAATATAAATTTAACATAATAATTTGTTTTATTAGTATCTTTGAATGTGGTAATGAATCATGAAGAACTATTATCCACAGAGATGGTTTACCACCATAATTGGGGCAATAGTTTCATTTTTTTAATAAAAGGAGATGAGAAAATAGGAGGAATGAAGATATTCCATTATCAATATAAAATAACATCATATAAATGTGACTATATTTATTATTATTTTAATGATGAAATAGGTGAGGATATAGTAGAATAATAAATGAAATTAATGATACGTTATGAGAATGTTACCTCATCAATATCACCTTTTTTAAGAACCCCCTTAAGGAAAATGGAATTTTTATTTTGTTGATAAACGAAGATCTGGTACATGTTTGAGAGGATTTTGAAAAGAATTTGTAAGAATATTTACATGATAAAATTTTTAGAATATTTGAGGTGAATGGGTGTTGATAGGTATTATTTATAGGGGTTAGAGTTTTGTTTTTTATTATTATATTCATATGTTTTCTATTAGAGCTCATGATTGTTAATAGTGTTGATTTATATTACTAAATACATTAAAAGGTTTAGAATGTTTTTTTTCAATAATTTATTACATCATATATGGCTCAAAAATTCAGGTATTTGTCTTATAATATTAAATATCATAAATTGTGATATTTCTCTATTCCCAAAATAGTCAACTTTTTTTGAAGTCTCAAAACAATTCCCAATCCATTATTATTTTTAGTTTTAAAAATGTGATCCATTTTATGAGAATAATTTTTTTAAATATTAGAATAATAATTTTTTAATAAAATCATCATTTATTACAAATATCAATTTTCATATTATATTATTCCTTTTGACCACATAAAAAATTAATTAAGGTCACATAATAATAAAATAAAATAATAATAAAACATAATATTAATTTAAGAGTTCTTTTAATTGAAATAAATTTTATTTTGAATATTTATATTGATAATAAAATTTTAAATAAATATTAGCTTGTTATAAAATTAGAAACACCTAATTTATCTTTTTTAAAAAATTTATTTACTTTTACGATGATATTAATATTTATTTTTTAATAAGGTTAATATATTTTATTTTAGACTTTAATAGGTTTGGTTTCTATTCTAATTGCAAAATTACTATACCAATTGGCCAGATTACTATTCCAATGGTCAAATTTATTATTTTCATATGTTCCTTAATTAATATAAATATCCCATATTTCTCTCCTTATTCTTTAAACTATAATATATATCATGATTATATAGATTAATATTCAAAATAAATATTTTATTATTAACATAATGCTTTATTTATACATGTTTGTTCATATGTGTGGTCATTCTATTAGACAGAGAGGATTCAAAATTTCCCATTCCTATTATCAATTTATCTATTTATTGTCTCATAGTAATACATTTAATTTTTATTGGTTTCTTTTCTTAGTAACGTTTTATTATTTATTTCTGAGAATAATTTTTTATTGTGTTAATTTATAATTTATGTGTTTTATGAAATAATAATTGAAATTTCATTGATAAATTTTTTTGTCATTACATTCATTCCCCCATGAGATTTCACCCTCAAAATTTTATATAAAATTATATTGTTAAAAAAGTTGTGGTATTTGTACTTTATCACTTCCTATGCTTACCATGATTCTTCTTCCTACTTATGGTTTCCCTATAGTACCTTGACAAGGTGACTGGTATTGAAACATAGATACATGTCTTAATGATCCATAATTTTCACAAGATTCTACTAATAAGAGATATCATTTTCTAGTTACACCAATTCTGAGATGAGTACATGTGATAGATATAATATATACTTTCTCAAGAGTTATTAATGGAGGAAATCATGTACTTGAGAAATGGTTTGTGGATGTTCTTTTTGATTTGCCATATATCTCACCCATTAAAGAATCTAAAAGGGGAAAATGTTCCTATAAAATATATTTCTTTTCCTTCTAAATATCAAGACCATCATCTATGAGGATATTTAGAGGAATACATAGTCACAAACATGAAACTCTATGTCTCATCATTGATTATCCTCAAAGATATTTTGCTGAACATGGGAATCGTCTATATGTTGTTGTATGTTATTCAACATTTATTCAATTTCATTAACCATTTAATTTATTTGATAGTTAGTTTTACCATCATCATCCCATCATACTATTGCTCAGTAGATTTTCCCCTAACTTGAATTAAATGGAGCCATTTAGATTCTTTGAGGGAAACTATTGTTGGAAGAGAATTCAACTAGTCGAAGATATTGAGCCCATACACCATTGATGCCCATTTAGCATGCTCTAAATATGCATTCCAGTATCTGAATAGTCCACTCATATTGGATATCATTTTGGAGTTGATATGTCATTTGGAACAGCAAATCAGTTTTAGAGACATATGGATACTTTTCTATAACATTGAGAGAAATTTAGGGTAATTATTGGATACAAAATATAATTGGACTCCAAGCACCCTCACCACTTATCTAATGTATAACCATGCATAATTTTCATGTGAAATTTCATATATAGTCGTCATAATGTGATACGTATTTGTAATAAACTTTAGAATGACCCATATAACATTATTTCTTCGGGTTGTATTTGGAATCCCACTTACAATTTCTACAGTGAATTTTTCCCATTTCTATGTTAGAACGAGTAATGGGTTCATCATTACAATATTATTTTTCCAAATATCTATATCATTTTGACATACCAGACAATTTTATGTATATTAATTAATTTTCTTCTTCATATTTCCCCTCCAATTTATGTCAGTGAGATATCGAGATACATTTGCTGTCTATGGGTAAATAGTAAAGGTTGACATATATGTATCCTCAAGAAGATCATTCTTTATCTCCAGATTTCCTGGTATACATTGTGATGGCCATGTTGTGAAAATCCGTTCATCCTCAATTTTGATCTATAAGGATTTCCCAAATCGTATAGCTTCAACCCTTTTCTAAATTTTGACATCATGATATTCAGCATAATTTATCATCTCCAAAATGGATGGTTGAGACATCATCAATGAAAGTAGTGATGATTTACCTTCCTTTCGGATTCCCATTTCCATCCTTTTCAAGTGTAAATAGATTCGATCCTTCTCAATTATTAGGATTGATAATGTTATTGGATCCCTTCGACATAGAGTGTATGCCACATTATTTTCTATGCCAGGATGGTAGTGGATTGAGCAGTCATAATTATTGATGATATCTAACCAAATTGTATTGGTAAATATCATTCGCCTAGTAAGTCAATATATAAGTTTGGATCTTATTATCACTATATCTATCAAAATTGTCCACATATAGATAATTCCACAATAATTTTCAATGTAAAATCCTCACCACTAATTATGTATCATGGATAAGATTGTTTTGGTCATTAACATTCATCTTCCTTGGGTAATAATATATTATTTTATAATTTTTAATACGTACATAACCTAATCCACCATTCATGCATCATTTTATAACCCCAATAGTTCCCCACTTTTCAGTACAGTTGTACTACTGTAGTGATAAGCATCTTTTGGAACACTTTGAAGAAGTCTTCATATTCACCATTCTAGAAAAACAGTTATCACATTGGATTAATAATGTTTATTGAGATTGAAAATCTTGAGAAGTTTATAAAAAATAATTAATAATAATGCACTAGGTAATGGAAACTAACGATTCCCATTGGTTATCGTCATTGTAAGATATTCAATTATTAAGATGTTTTTTGAGACATGTAATTTATTTTAGGAATCCATAATTATATTTTTATGATACTATTTTTTTATAATTTTTTTTATGATTTAAATATATTTTATTGTTATCCTATGTTATGATATTTATGTCTTCCTTATATTCTAATTCATATTGATGTTATGATGCAATATGTTTTTCATCATACTTGGAATATAAACTCCCCCATTTCTTATTATTCCATCTCATAAGATATTATGATTAATATATAAAGTGTGACCCCTAGAATTTTCTATGGAAGTGTAAATATGGAGTTTATACTGAATTTTTGGTAAAATAAGTTATTTATGTATCTAATCTTCAAGAAAATAAATCCTTCAGTCCCCAGTTTTTGTAGTTTTTGGGAGAGTAATTATTTAAATCATTAGTTTCCTATACTATTGAAGTTATGTTTATCTTGTGTATCTTTAATTGGGATAAAATGTAGTGTTTAGATATTTCTATAGATTATCTTATATACCATTGGTGTTTTGGTTAGAGAGAATTTGTGAAAACTTGAGAGAAGAATCTTAGTAGATGTTGATATCTTTAAATATTTAAAAATGTTTTGAGTATGTTTTTTTCCTAGAGAATAAGTTACTTTCAAAATACTAGCATGTGGACATAGGATCTGACATAGTTTTTCCTAGGGGTAGTTACCCATAAGAGTGTGTGTTTGCATTAACTCAATAAAGACATGGTCCATGAAAAAGTTTCCTAACTCCACAACAAGATAGATTCTCTAAGAGGGGTATTATTTGGGTGATCTAATTACCATTGAAAACTATTTTTTGAGATTTATTTTATAGGTAAATTTACAGATTGGGTTTAAAGGTATATGAGAAAACCAACTAATATATATCCATGAATTATATTGGTTAAAATAAAATAAATATAGTCAAACGTGATAATAAATGTTAAATTTAAATTGATTTAATATAATTTTCCCATATAATGTTAATAATTAATCACACACAAAATCTATATTTTTTGTTTTAGAAATGGTTGGAATCAGAAGGAATCAGGTGGATGATGGATGTGAGGGAAAATATGATGGATTCCCCAAAAAATTACCCAATGGAATGGGATATGGAGTAAAATAACTCAAAAAAATATCATTCAACTTTCTTAAGCTATGAATAATAACAAAAACATTAAAGAGATCATAAGCACACCATGATGGGAGAATATTTTTATTGAGGATATCATTTGGTATTGTCCATCCTCTTTGGGTGGATATTAAAATCCAATAATTGTTGAAAATAATTCAACTAAATATAAAATATATTTTACTATCTCCAATGATTGGAACATCAGAAGGCTATTCTCTATGTTTACCATTCAGAAGGTAGGGTTGACTAGTAGTTGAATCTCATCATTAAAACAATGGAAAATGAGGATGTACACTATAGGATTGGGAATTGTTCATGAATATTTTTTCCCTAATTATTTTAAAATAATTATTTGAATAAAATATTGTAGGAATTCGTTATGTTTTTTTAAATAGAGGATGAAAATATTTGATTATATGATGAAAATATATCAAGGCTCATGATATATTCCCCATGTTTTTACAGTAATTCTGAGACCCTAGTCAACAACTTTTTTATTGGATTAAATCATAGTATTCTGAAGTATAAAGAAGTATACAGCTAATAATCAAAACATTTAATGGGATATAATTAAAAGAGAAATCCAAAAAAATGTATCATGATGTTTTTTATTTTGTAATGTTATATTTTAATCGAAAATGTGAAAGGCTTTGATGAATCCATTACCCAAAAATTGTAATGATATGGGAAAAGAACTGTGTATTCATCATTGGAATCCCCAAAACATGTAAAGTATATAATTAAACTTGGGATTTATTTTATCAACATAAAATCACAGATAATTTTATTTCAATCATATATGATTCCTCCCTTAAAGAAATTCTAATATATACCTAAGGATAGTTGTAAGGAAACATGGATTAGCAATATCCATTATATAGAATCCCAATATGATGTTTAATCTAGGGTTTTGGAGATGAAATCATAACTCATCTGTTGGACTCCTCATGTATTAACCATGTTTAGAGGATCACAAATCTCAATAATAATTACACATCATGTTTTAATGATTGAAAATATTAGTACTGTGAATTACTCTCATTATTATTTACATATATTTTGCATGATCACAAATTTCATTTATCTTATCAAACCTATGTATTTTTGTTTCAAGTTCTCCTACTTGATAATGGTCAAGCTTAATTCATATTCTGCACATTACTGTTTAAGTCTAAATAGATATATTTTCCTATGTATAAAGACACCATGATGCTTGACACAGTAAGATAGACTGTGTGAAGGACATAGTCATAGTCAAACAGACACTGTGACCTCAACACACCATGACAGAAAGCCTGAAACCATAAAGGACACACTGTGAGTCAGACACCGTGACTCAGACACTGTGACATGAAGGATATACCGTGAAGGAGACATAGTGAAGGGCATACCGTGAAGGAGACACTGGTTCAAGAATACACCGTTTAAATAATCACTATGACACTGTTTCTTAACCTTTTTGTCAATATTATTTAAATAATACTAATGGTCAAATTTGATGCTTTTAATGCAATTAATTTTATTTAATGATTGTTGTTGGTCTGTCAGGAAACCATACCTAGTACCTATGGAAAGGAAATTATTCTTACCACCATAGCGTATGGAATATAAATAAGCCTACGCTGCAGTAGAACAAGAGTGAGACACAAGCATGCAAACCAGAAGAGAACATCCATACACGCAACAACTCAAGAAACACAAGTGCAATGTATTGAAAAGAAGAAAAATCATGAACACAAAGAATAGATTGCAAGATATTTAAATAACTCTCATGGGAGTAATCCAACTCTACCGAATAACACACGAATAATCCGGAGAACATTCTCACTCATGAAGAACACAAGCAGATCCACGACACTCTATTTTTTCACACAAAACTAGAGAAGGACTCAGAAGCATTTCTGCTGAATCCAATGATCCTGGAGAAGCACTGCCAATCACTAGAGCTTTCTAAACATTTATGTACTCTCTAAAAGTGATTTATTTATTTACTTTTGTGCAGTGTGTTTACTCCATATATCTTACACACACACACTGTCTCTTGTGCTGAACTGGAGGATATCACAATCCTCACACCAAAAATCCTTACTATTGTTTACCCACGACAATTGTGGAAGAGGTCCTTGTGTGGCATTGTCATTACTTTTTGATTCCCATGAAGAACAGTGGTAGAGGTCCCTGCATGGCCGAGACAGTATTGTACTGTTGTTAACCCCGAACTAGGGTGTGGATCACTTTTATATAAATTGTTTAAGAGGAATAAGTATCATCTTGAGACTGATCCTCTTGTTTATATCTTCTACATATTTTTAGTTTAAGTTTAAAATATACATTATCTAATTTATATTCCACTTCTTATTACATAGAAATACATATCTATTTTAAAGTTACTTTGATAATTAATCTTTCAATTGATTGTATCTATTGTAAATCAGTATGTTAGATTCAGAAGATAATTTAATCCTATGATTAGATTAACTGAGAACTAATCAATCTTTTGATAATCTAATTGAACCTTTATAGTTTTATAAATTCACTATAGTTTAACTTGTTTTATAAATTGGGTGATTTTAATTGAAAATGTTTTAAGAGAAATTTTAATTGGAACTCAATTCACCCCCCCTTCAGTGTCCACTCCGACCAACATTTGGTATCAGATGGTTTTTTTGTTAAAGTATTTCAAAATACTATGTTTTTCAACTGTGATTGTAGTAAAATCTTTAACAATCTTAAATTTCTGTTAGTTCTTAATTTTATCCCTTTAAATTTATATTCTAAAATTTTTTCAGGGATAATAGACTAGAAGGTGTTTCTAATAATAGGCCACCTTTCATTAATGGTACCAACTATGCCTAGTGGCATTCAAGTCTACTTCTTCAAAGAGAAAAGACAAGGAGAAAATACATGTACCTTCTGAAAGCTCAACAAGTGAATGTTCAGATTCAGACACGGATGCTGAAATGGCTCAAATAGCCAGAAGGTTTAAGAAATTTTATAGGAAGAAGAAGTTTTTTAGAAAATCATATTACAAAGGTAAGTATGATCAACAAGGTAAGTGGAAGAAGGACTGGAAGAATGCTGATAAGGAAGATGGTATAGTCTGCTATGAGTGGTAAAGGAAAGAACACATTAAATTTGTCTGTCTGAAACTGATGTTCAAAAAGAAACATGACTATAAGGATAGTAAGTACAAGAAAGCCATGAAAGCAACCTGGAGTGCATTGGAAGACAACACCAGTGAATATGATATTTCTAATTCTAAAAAGAATCATGCCAACATGTGTTTCATGACCAAGACATCAGAGGTTACCTTAGATACTCCTGTTTTAAATTTTTATTATTCTGGAGATGATGCAGAATCTAATTCGGATTCTGAAGATATGACTAAAATATGAATATTTTAATATACTGGAAAAAACATGTAATGAACATAAGGAAAAATATAAGTCATTAAAGAAACAACATGTTGTCACTACAAATGTTAAATCTGTCCATGATATAGAGAAAGAAAAGAAATCACAAATGTTAATGGAAAATACAGAACTGAAAATGTATTATGAGGAACTTAGAAAGGACATAGAAAAATCACAAATGCAAAAGACAGTCTAACTAAAATGTTAGGAATGAAAGGGGCACCAAAATACACTACGGGAATAGGCTACCAACCTAGAAAAAGACAGTTCACTAAAACTATATTTATTCATAAATCTGGAAAGAATACTGTTAATTCCAGTTATGGAAATTCACATGCTTCAACTAGGTACTCACATAGTTATTGATCAAATAGCGTTTATCTTTAAAAATCTATTGAATCTATTGATTAAATGAGACCCATAAGACAAATTTAGCTACCGAAAACAATACATGCTAACCTGTCTGGACCCAAGAGAATCTGGGTTCCAAAATCATTCTCTATTTAAAACTATTTTGTAGGAAACCTGTTTGACGAGTTCCCATAAGAAGACATAGAATTTGGAGAGCAGATGTTCAAGGAATACGTCTGGGGATCATTCATGCTTCAAGAGTTTAATAATGGTTGATGGAGGCTATGTCACCTTTGGTGATAATTCTAAAGGAAAAATCATCTCCCTAAGACAAATTGGTAACACTAACTCAGTTTTAATTTCTAATGTTTTATTTGTTGATGGACGAAAATATAATCTGTTAATTATTTATCAATTATGTGATGAAGGATTTAATGTGAAATTAGAAAATGATTCCTTTAATGTTTTTAACTCTAAAAATGTTTTAGTATTTTATTCTTTGAGAAATCAAAATTTTTATGCAGTTGATTTAAAATCCTTAGCTAAGAAAACAATTACTTGTTTAAATGCATTTCATAAAGAATCATGGTTGTGGCACAGAAGACTTGGACACTGAAACATCCATTCACTTAGATAACCAACTAGGAAGAACTTGGTTAGAGACATTCCCAAACATGAATTTCCAAATGACATAGTTTGTAATCCCTGTCAAAAGGGAAAGCAACACAAAATCTCATTCATACCTAAGAAAGAAGTTTCAGCTTTTCAACCTCTCGAGTTCGTTCACATGGACTTGTTTGTACCTTTTAGAGTTTCTATTTTAAATGGGAAACACAATGTATATGTCTTAATATATTACTTTTCTAGATATACATTGGTATATTTCTAAGCTCACAAAAGTGAAGCTTGTTCTTATTTTGTAAAATACTCCCTGTTTGTAGAAAACCTTACTGGACTTAAGATTAAGACCCTGAGATGTGAACATGGCTGTGAGTTTGAAAATCATGAGTTTGAATCTTATTTCTCACATAATTTCTATAGTCACAATTTCTCTGCCACATGACACCTTAACAGAATGGTGTAGTTGAAAGAAGAAATAGAACCCTTCAAAAAATAGCAAGAACCATGATTAATGAGTATGATCTGCCTATTTTTTTGGGATGGAGCTGTAAATAGAACTTGTTATATCATCAATAGAGTCTCAGTTAGACCTGTTCTCACGACGAACCCTTATGAACTATGGAATAATAGAAAACCTAAAGTTAATTACTTTATCATCTTTGGATGCAAAGGGTTTATCCTCAATACAGTGGATAATCTGGACATGTTTGCTTCTAAGAGTGATGAAGGAATTTTTCCTGGTTATTCTTTAACTAGCATAGCCTATTCAGTTTTCATTGAAGGAACCATATCTATGGAAAAATATGTTCACATAAAATTTGATAAAACGGGTCCACATGAACCTAAATCATCTGTTGAAAATATTAAAGAAGATTTATCTATTCGGAACCTTAATGATAAAACAAATGAACCTGCTGTAAAAACATCCAGTTCTAGACATATTCTAGAATCAACTCCTAATGAAACCGAACATAGAGAAGAACCTGAAATTTAAATTCTTACCTTCACTAGATCAACTAGGATTCTAAATAATCATCCTTTAGATGTTGTAGTAGGAAGTCTATATAGAGGGACATAGACTAGAGCTTCTCTATGAAATAAGGTTGAACATCAAGCCTTATTGTCGCAGCTTAAACCTAAAAACATTGATGATCCTATTAATGATGAATTTTGGGTAATTTCAATGCAAAAAGAATTTAATCAGTCTGAATGAAATATTTTTTGGAAACTTGTAGAAATACCTAAGGACACATTCACCATAGGCACTAAATGGATATTTATAAATAAAGTAGATGAATCTGGAAATACAGTTAGAAATAAAGCACGGTTAGTTGCACAATGCTATAGTCAAGAAGGATGAATTGACTACGGGTAGACTTTTTCTCCAGTAGCGAGATTAGAAGCCATTAGGATCCTATTTTCTTATGCTGCACATCTGAATTTTAAACTATATCAAATGGATTTCAAGAGTGAATTCTTAAATGGGCATATAGGTGAGGATGTTTTTGTTGAACAACAACCTAAATTTACAAACCATCATTTTCCAAATCATATTTTCAAATTATCAAAATTCTTAAATGGTTTAAAGAAAGCATCAAAAGTTGGTAAGACATATAAAGTACTTTTCCAATTTCTGAAGGTTTTATAAAAGGAATAGCGGATCATACGCTTTTTATAAAATGAATTTATAAAGAATTTTTAGTTGTACAAATTTATGTAGATGATATTATTTTTGGATCTTCAATAACTTCACTGTGTACTAATTTTTCTAAAATGATGCAAAACGAATTTGAAATGAGTTTAATGGGTGATTGTAAATTCTTTCATGGATTCCAAATTAGTCAAAATAATGATGGAATTATATTAACTCAAAGTAAATATACAAGAGATCTTTTAAGTCTTTTTGGATTGGATATCACTAAAAGTAGTGACACTCTAATGAGTACCACCTGTAAGTTAGATCTTGATGAAGATGGAAAATCTCTTGATCAAACCACTTATTGAGGAATGATTGGAAGTCTACTCTACTTGACTTCTAGTCGTCCATATATTATGTTATGTGTGTGTGTGTTTGCTCGTTTTCAAGAAATCCATAAAGATTCACATTTAAATGTTGTAAAATGAATTTCCAATACCTCAAGAATACTCCCAATTTAGGACTGTTCTATCCAAAAGGACAATCATTTGAACTAGTTAGTTATTCTGATGATGACGTTGTTGGATGTATGTTAGATAGAAAAAGAACCTCTGGAACATGTCACCATTTATGCAAGGCACTAGTATCATGGTGTAGTAAGAACCAAAATTCTGTTGCATTATCTACTACAGAAGCAGAATGCATAGCAGCTGGAAGTTGTTGTGCACAAATTTTGTAGATGAAATACACTTTACTAGACTATGGTTATCAATTCAGACATGTCCCAATAAATTTTGACAACACATGTGCTATTAACATTTCAATGAATCTTGTTTCACATTGTAGGAAAACGCATATTGATGTAAGTCATCACTTTTTGAAGGATCATTATCAGAAAGGTGATATCACTTTGGAATTCATTGGTACTAAATATCAACATTCTCATATATCCACTAAACCATTAAATTCTGAGAGATTAGATTACATCATACATGATCTTGGTAAGATTAATCATAAATAGATATCTTACTGGTCTTACTGTTTACTATTTTACTATATTTTACTTTACGGTTTCATGTTCACTATTTCTCAGTTACTGTTTCATGATTACGGTCTCACAGTTAAAACCTTGTGATCACGGTCTATCACATAACTGTATCACTATGACAGAACAGTTCACTCACTGTCTCACCAAGACCGAACAGATGGTCACTGTCTCACCGTGATGACCACCAACTGTCTCACCGTGACGACTATTTTTCATCACACCATAACTCCTAATCACAGTCACACTATGAAGATTATTTAAATATTTATTTTAACATGCATCGTGGTAATTTATATTTCACCGTTGTTTATATTCCCACGTTTTTTTGTGACATCTAGTATTCCCAAATAATTAAACAAAAGAGTTTTCACTTGATTACTGACCCGAGCTCTCTCTTGAACCTTCTCAACCTTGAAAACCTTCTCTTCTATCTCGCCTGAACCTTCATTGAATTCCAAGGATAAAGCGTCCATCTTCACCCTCATCTGAGTAGAGCCTCTCTAAGAAACAGAAGAGGGCACCGAAAATTGCAACCGAAGGACCCCTGCATCCAAACTTAGTAAGCTATAATGTAGTTCCTGAAAATTAGATCTGCCCTGAGTGGTTGTTGTCTAGCAAGTCTTTGGTCCTAAAAATCTTAAGAGAACAAAGACGACTCGAATGGTTCTCTAGACTAGATAGACCGATTTATCCGAGGTTGGTATCTCATTTTTACCAGTATGTAATGTTTTCCTTTGATGCTGGAGAAAGCTATATGGTAACAAGCTAGATCAACTGACAAAAGTGCTCATTCTCTTCAAGGCGATGGGCTGCATGCCTGAGGATTCCTCATGAATGAATGTGTGATGATTACCAGAGAGTCCCACCTCCATCAACTGACATTTTTGATCTAGAAAATGCACTAGAGAACTTGATTATAAATGGAACCAAGGGAAGGGCCATAGCAGCTGAATTGGATGGGGAGACTAGACTACTATTCAAATTTGATCAGAATTTTATTAGTCCAAGAAAAATAGATTTTTCTGTGATAAAGTATCAGGATGTGTTCCTGATTTATCTCTTGAATAATGACAATGAGATCAATCTTTTCAAATATGTCATTAACCATATATGTGAGCTGATTAAGGTCAGATCCAAATCCACCTCCTTGTTTTACTCAAGGATGATTTCACCTATTCTAGTAGCAAATGTAATGGTTTGATGGAATGAAGAAAAGCTAGAGTATTTTTATTTATTTTTATCCAAGCGTATCATCATAAGGATGCATATTAATTGGAACACCGGGAAGAAGTAGTGGGTTGAGGATAATGATCAAGTTTATAAGAAGTTTAATCCTGTTGATTATCTAAGAAGTCATAAGAACATTATTGATCCTGGTTTGGAACCACATGAAGTGGCTGAGTGCCCAGAAGAAGAAGATGAAGAAGACGCTGAAATACCTCAAGAGGAAGCAGCTCCTATTGAGAATGAATAGACTATTTTCCCTACTTATGTTCCAACAAAAATACCTTCTAAAGAGAACGTTTATGTTGTTATTAGAGAATACGAATCTCCTACTGTTCTTGAAGTGGAAGAAGCTCCAGCTTCGACAGATGATGTTGATCAGGAAATTCAACCTGAGGCTGCAATAGATGTGTTTATCCCTGATTTAGAGCAGCAATCCATGAAAGAATCTGGTGATGCAGACGTACACCCTGTTGAAAAAGAAGCAAGCCAGGAAGCATAGCCTATGGAACAATTGGTTCCTGAGTACATACCCTCTACTGAAGAGAGGATGGAAATTGCCTTTCAGTTGGCAAGGCAAGAATTTTCTGAAGAGATTAGAGCTGATCCTGTGGATCATAACCCAATTATTGAGCCTCTTGAATCTAAAATAGAAGAAAATTTTTATGGGGAGGATTCTGAAATCCTTGAGATTGATGAAGTTGCATCTGCTGAATCATCTCAACCAACTGTCACATATTCTGTGTACACTCAGTATGAATTTCAAAGTTTTTATGATGTGAGTGAATCAGAGCAAGTGACTGCAACTGGTATTGATCTCTCTTATCTGTTTCAACTGAATTCAGTAGCTCACCCAGAACCAGAACCAGATCCTCAAACTCAACATCAATATGAATTTGAAACTGAATCTAATTCTAAACCACCACCAAAATCTACATCAGAACCTGTACCCCTTCCTTCACCTTAAATCTTACCCAACAATCAATCAATTGTAACTAAGGATGATTTGAAATTCATTGGAGAGACTATCTAGGATGGAGTTGAGAAGATTATATCCTATCGACCTAGTCCTGTAACTCAACAAAGTCAAGATGATGCCTCGATTCTTTTGGAAAATATTATTCTGCATATTCAACCAAGGATGATACGTGAAATTCAAGAAGTCAGAGTTGAAAATAAGTGGCATAGTGCTGATGTAGCAAATTTGAAAGGTTTGGTGGAAAACCTGCAAATAGAACTATCTTTAAGATCAGAGCATGCTCCTGTTTCTTCTCTTGTACCTGTTGTTGTGTCTCCTGAACCTGATGTTTCCAACATTTCTAGAGAGATTGTGTCTAAAGTGCATCCTTATCTATTATCATTTGATGAGAATATTTGAGAAATACACACAAAGATGTTGCAACACATGAGAGAGCTTGTAGAAAATCTGAATAAGTTCACAGATGAGTACACTGGATGTCTGCATAAAGTTTTGAAACATCTCAATGTTCTAACCGAAGATGTCAAGGCTTCTCCTCCCTCTGGTCAGACCTCCAAACCTTCTTTGGATGATTCTGGACTGAGATCCATAATAAATGAAGAAATTCAGAATGCCCTTAGTGGTTTAGATCTGTCTCTTTTGTCAAAGTCATAAATAATATTGATAGAGCACATGTTCTTGTTCATATCCATTCTAAGATTTCCAATGATGCTCAACAGGAGATCACTAAGAAGATAGACTTTTATCTCACTCGGATTTTCACTAAAAGTGACATGAAAAATAACTTTATGTATCTTGTGTAAAACCTAAAAATACCTCCAGTGACTCAAGATTTTAAAACTCTAGTTCAGAAGCATACAAAGTTCATCAGATTGTTGGACAAATTCAAGGTGAATAATGATGAATTTGAAAAGGCTATGCAATATGTTGGAGAAATAATTACTGATTTCATCAAACATTTGAAGCTGTATCTTCATGTGAAGAGTACCTCTATAGTTGCTCCAGCTGTTGCACCCCTTTGACCTGATCTACCTTCCCTAGCCTCAACTGTCATGTCAGTTAGCCAAGCCCTATCTCAGATCAGACCAATCACTCTTGACCAACCACAAACTAGATCTTCTACTGCTCCTTCATTGGATCCATCTATTTTTGATGGTATACCTTTACCATCTTTGTCTACCACATCTATGCATTCTTCTACATCAGCACCAGCTCCTAATGCTGATAAGGGAAAGGAAAAATTAAATCCCTGAAGAGTCCAGTGACTACTTGTTTTTTGATGGGATGTTTTTTTATTGTATGATGTATTCAGAATGTTTTTAATGAAAAATGCATTATTTCACTCAATTGTCTCTATTTATCTTTTTGATAATCCCAAAAGGGGGAGAAAAAGTAAAAGTATTGTATAAGTATTGTAATGTGATATGTTATTGTAGAATCTAATATTCTTTATGTTATTTTCTATAACGTTTTATTTCATTTATACTTTGACTACATGATTTGTGATCATCAAAAATGGGGAGATTGTTGGACTCCTCATGTTTTAATCATGTTTAGATGATCAGAAATCTCAAAAATAATTACCCATCATGTTTTAATGATTGAAAATCTTAGTACTTTCAGTTACTCTCATTATTATTTACAAATCATATGCATGATCACAAATCACACTTATCTTATCAAACCTTTTTATTTTTGTTTCAAGTTCTCTTACTTGATAATGGTTATGCTTAATTTATATAGTTCATATTACTGTTTATGTTTAAATACAGATATTTGTCTAAGTATAAAGTCACTGTGATGCTTGACATAGTAAGATAGACTGTGTGCAAGACACAGTCACAGTCAAACAGACACCGTGACCTCAACACACCGTGATAGTAAGCCTGACACCGTAAAGGACACACTGTGAGTCAGGCACCATGAATCAGGCATCGTGACATGAAGGACATACTATGAAAGAGACAAATTGAAGGAAATACCATGATGGAGACACAGTTTCAAGAAGACGTTGTTTCTTAACCTTTTTGTCAATATTATTTAAATAATACTACCGGTCATATTTGATGTTATTAATACAATTAATGTTATTAAATGAATTTTTTTGGTCTGTCATGAAACCATACAATGTACCTATGGAAAGGAAATCATTCATACAGCCGGTGCTTATGGAATATAAAGAAGACTGAGCTGCAGTAGAACAAGAGTGAGTCACATGCGTGCAAACAAGAAGAGAACCTACATACGCGCGACATCTCAAGAAACACGAGTGCACTGTACTGAATAGAAGAACCATCGTGAACACAAAAAATAGATTGCGTGATCTTCCAAGAACCCTCATGAGTGTAATCCAACTGAACTGAAGAACACACGAATAATAAAGAGAACATTCTCACTCGTGATGAACACAAGCTGAACCATGACACCCTATTTTTTGACACAAAACCAGAGAAGGACTCAGAAGCATTTCTGCTGAATCCTACAAGTCTAGGGATACACTTCCAATCACTAGAGCTTTCTAAACATTCATATACTCTCTCTAAGTGATTTCTTTATTTACTTTTGATCATTTTCTGTACTCTTTATATCTTACACACACACACTATATATTGTGCTGAACTGGAGGATACCACAATCCTAACACCAAAACTCCGTACTCTTGTTTACCCACAACAACTGTGGAAGATGTCCTTGTGTGGCCGTGTCTTTAATTTTTGTTTCCCAGAAAGAACAGTGGTACAGGTCCCTACGTGGCCTGGACAGTATTGTACTGTTGTTAACCCCGATCCAGGGTGTGGATCACTTTTGTATAAATTTTTTAAGAGGGATAAGTCTTAGCTTGAGGCTGAACCTCTTGGTTATATCTTCTGTGCATTTTTATTTTGTGTTTAAAATATACAATATCTCATTTATATTCCACTTCTTATTAAATTGAAATACAAATATGTTTTAATGTTACTTTGATAGTTAATCTTGAATGTTTTTGTATATATTGTAAATCAGTAAGTTAGTTTCAAAAGCTAATTTAATCCTCTGATTAGATTAACTGAGAACTAATCAATCTTTTGAGAATCTGATTGAACCATTACAGTTTTATAATTTCACTATAGTTTAACTTGTTTTAAAAATTGGGGGATTTTAATAGAAAGTATTTTAACAGAAATCTTAATTGGAACTCAATTCATCCCCCTCATGAGTGTCCACTCCGACCAACATCATGTATGAAAAATATATTTATTAAAACATACTATCATCCTCATAATGATAGTTAATATAATAAGAAAATTAAAACTCTAAATGATATACAAATAGCTTTTCATGATTGATTTCCAATGATGATGTAAGGAATTATTACCCCAAGTAGAGTTATCATATAACAACAATTTCCATTCTATCATTTATATAGCATTAAATTAGGATTTTATAGGAATATGTTTAGTAAAACAACATTCTATTATAATGTTAGCAGGAGGGAATTGATAGGTCCTAAAAATTTATAAGGAACTATTGAAAATGTTTAGATGATTAAACATAAATAATGGTTTATAATGTTGATAAATTATTTCTATAGAGTATGGTTGATGTGATTAATAGTTTGAAGTTAGTGATTTGATATTCCTCCATCTAAATCCAAGGAATAACTCTTGGGTATTTCAGAATCAATTGAATCTAATACTAGATACATCGCTCCATCTGAGATGTTTGATTGAATTTGTGTCATATCTTATGGCATAGAACTCCATCCATGCCACTGTCGAGTTTATTATGTGTTCCATATATAACATTATAGAAATTAAATATTGGATACATTACATGTACTGTTCTCAAAATATGTATGATTACAACATGAACATTTAAAGAAAGAACATCCAAGGGAAATCCTGGATCAATGATACATGGATTTGTTTTATAAGATCACCCATATAGTCAATGATATATGGTGAAATTCTAATTTTTAAAGGTTATATGGGAACCTATGGATTCCATGAGATAAATTCAACATCACATGTTTTCCTCATTAGAATAAAATTTCAATGCTGTTATTCATTTTAGTGGGGTCAATCTGATATCCCACGATTTTTGTAATTTTATTTCCTTAATTAAATAAAATGTTGTTATCTATTATTACATGGAATACTAAAAACATCCACATTACACTAATAAAATTATTAAATATTTCCATTATGTTATTTCTGTAATATTGTTAGTTATCACTATATGTATCCATATTCTAAAAACCACATAAAAGGGTAATATAAAAAATCTATATTCATTGTTATAAGACATACATTTCAAAAAATTGTTTTCATGCGTTATGATCAATTAGATAAAAATTAAATATCCCAATTTTTTGAATTCATATAGGATTAAATAATTTCTAAATTTTTAATCATCATGATAAATTTTACAAAATTGATCGATTTCAATTTATCTATAAAATCAAGTTTGAAAATAATACTAGTACCATTGAAAAATGACTATTTTTCTAAGGATAATCTAGTTATGAATATTGGTTATTTTTAAAATTAAATACACCTTTTTTAAATTTAGAAGATAATATAATTTTTACACAAATATAGAATTTTTTTAACACTCTTTTGGTTATTAATCAATATTAAATAATTTTAAGATCATATAATGATTAAAATGACTTTTTTCTACCTTAATAGATTTTCAAGACATGATATGATTTAATGGAATGTTAAATTTTATTATATTATAAATCCATATTCATCATAAAAAAATTTATAACATGCTTCAACTT
Organism: Viscum album; assembly: GCA_963277665.1. NCBI lineage: Eukaryota > Viridiplantae > Streptophyta > Magnoliopsida > Santalales > Viscaceae > Viscum > Viscum album. Next base: position 5,913,359 of record CAUJRU010000001.1, read on the forward strand.
ATATTATTATTAAAAAAATAATTTCCATGGTTAATTTTTACTCAATATATGGTAGAAATGGGTATGTGAAATTTCATAAATTTTTAATAATTTAAATTTCAATTGCACATCATATAAAGCATTGAACAGTATGAAAGTCATACCGGCATTTCTCACATATCATTTCTCCACTTAATTTTCCTTACCCACAAAAACCACCTAATACTCATGTGGTAACAACATTACGCAACACCTAAAATTAATTTCCATGAAAATTCACCACATTTTTAACAACAAAAGGAGCTCACTCCCACACATTATCTCAACCATAGACACCCAAAAGGAATTTATCAGGTGTTTTTTTCCTCTTTCACTCTCCAAATAATTAAAATATAGTTTCAAATGATTTATGGATTTCAACCATGATTAAAGAAGATACATATAAGGTTAGATGTTCTTATGATCATTATTATGATTCACGTGCGTCTTTTCTGATAATCCCAATTCATTTTTGTTGTTTTTTATTTAAAAAATTATTTATAAATCCATTAAAATATTAATTATGTAATATTGTTTTGAGACTACTTTTCTATCAAATTATGCACATTCCATAATCCCTTTTTTATAACTATTATGGTGTAGAAATTAATCATTGATCCTTGTCATGCTCTTTTAAATTAATGGAATTCAAGGATTATACTCTTTTTTAATTTCCATATGACAATAATAATATGTGTAAATGACAAATTATTATCCATCCAAATCATTTTCTATTGATGATAGACTGCCCTCCTCTCTCATTAACCTTTTTCAATTTTTAATTTTTTATACCTGGTATACATCCAAGGTCACTCATTGATATTTCATTTCATATTTTCATGAATGAAAATGTAAATAACCATACAAGGTGAACCTAATACATCACCCAACATGACCCATCACACCACCCAAGGCACCTTCCAGATCACCATTGGATTGAGAGAAGTATTATAAATGATACACTATCACTTAAAATCATTTTCACAACTTGTAAAATGGTATTAATGATCCATAATGTCGGATGGAAAAATATAAAATTGGAGTAAATAATAAACAATAATAAGATACCATAAACCCAAACATACTTCATATTATAAATATTCCATAGTATGACATATATAAGGTATCTCAATATAAACCCCAAAACTAGAAATAAATTTTATAGTTCTAAACAAGGACCAATCATTTTTTACAAATGGGTAAAAAATACCATAAAAATTTCATTTGAGCCAATCCCAAGGAGACCACATCTCCTCCAAAAATACTTGATGAAGGTAATCAAGAAGATCCACCCAAAAACTTGGTTACCTTTAATTTAATACTTTCCTTTAAAAAAATATGTAAATGCTGAATGGACCAAGACGGGTGTGAAGCATAAAGCCCTACTGGATACCACCATGTACCTATTTATGGATTTTACATAGGATGCCCAATTGAATAGTTTGAAAATATTTTAAAAAAAAAACCACATTGAAAACACCCATTTTCAAATGATGCTTCCAAATCCCTTTGGTTTTCCATTTCAATCAAATTGATCTTTACAAAATAAAATTGCAACATAGATCAAATAAATAAACATTAACACAAGGCATAACATTATCCTAGTAAAAAACAAGAAAAATCATTTGTGAGAATAACATGAATATCAGTAACCATAAAAATAGAAATTAAATGAAAATTTATAATATCATATCATATCACAGTGAAACTAATCAGATTAATAATAAATTAAACCAATATATAAAGGGTAGTTTCCAACTATATATCTAACATTCCCCACTATAATGAGTGATTATACAACTATTCTATATAGATAATGAAATATAAGCTCTCGGGGTCTTCCCAGGGCCTAACAAGGATGCTCAAACAATCACCCTATGAAAATGCTCTCTATATCACATGGAAACTATGATGGAGGCTCATACCACACTCCGACTTATGGATAATAAGGCCACTAAAAATGACACTTGAATATCTCATTTTAATCCCTCTAAGGTTTACATGGTCACTCGAACAAACCCCTCACACACTCCCTAGTTAACCTATGTGTTATTCTATTCCAACACATTCAGAATAATGTTCCAATTTCAAACAATCTATATCATAATCCATTTCATTTAAAAATCTTAATTTTATCAAAACACATTTTCCAAGTAAAAATAATTTCTAATACCTCTTTATAAATTCTTTGAATCCTATAAATACCATTTTATCGATTTAAACAGATACTTGGATGTTATACAATTCATTACCCAGGGAAGTCCTTCTATAAAAAAAGAAATTTCAAAAACAATCCATTAGATACAATAAGCATGGAATACATCATAACAATAAATCATTTAAAATTATTTTTATTAAAAAATATTAATGGGAAATTTAAATATAATGGTGTGACTTGCAAAAATATCTTAAATAGAGACACTTACCTCATATTTATTTCCAAAACTCCCCACCCTCGATGATCACCACCCATTAGATGATGAATAATGACATAAACACCGAATAAATAATAAATAATACCATATCCTTCATTATATACTCTTTATTCATCCAACAACACCCCTTGGCATCCACACGTCCAAGAAAAAGTAATAATAAGTCTTGAGAAGCTGAAATGTTGAATAATTCATGATGAAATCAAATCACGTCATTCCAAAATACCAGGATATCAAAGTTAGATCAACTATGTTTGTTTGGAAGAATATAATATCCATTTTATAGGGGTTATCCATTATTGTTGAAAAAACTAGGGTCAAAAAAATTAAGAATAATCGGTATAAATAGTAAATAACACTTTATATGTAACAATGATAGGCAACACGGATTGGCCCCTCAGTTGGGAAAACAATTCACTAACCTATAAGGTGTAACTATCCACAAAAAATGGGTTTCATAATTTCCCATGGGTGACCATTAAATTTTACATAGCTTGCTAAAACCATTAAAACCCCCACTATCAAAACATGCACCGCCCACACATGATTATATCCAATGATAAACATACTATGAACTATCTTTTCACCCAATTATATCATTAAAAAATATAATTTTTTGACCCTATTCACATAAGAACTCCATTAATTAATCAAAGATAAAAAAACACAAAATTAGACATCATAGGTACATATTGGGCATTACAAACTCCCTACTATGTCGGTTCATACCCCAAAAGGTTATCCAAATGTTCTACAAGAAAAAATTCTATTCCTCTACTCCCTCACCTAATCATCCTGCTCCCATGTATCATGGATATCACCACATCATTTCCAAATCTCATGGACACATGATATCATCATCCAATGTAGCACCTTGTTATGAATATCCATGATATGATCAGGCTTCTTCACAACTATCATATTACGATCATACTGAAAATAATCCCACATTATCATGTGTGATGGGTGTTCATGATATATCATAAATGGGAAACATGAACGATGTCATAGACTATGTTAATATAAGATAGAAACAATATACAATAGTATACCCTCTCCAAAAGCTCCACATCATGGAACAACCTGACATAACACAATTCCAAATTATCATGCATTCCCAAATTACAGTGACCCAGATGAACACATACCCATAGGAACACCTGCTCACCAATTTGAAAATACAATGGAAGATAACGATGGTTGAAATTTAGATTCTCAAAACTGTGATATATAACTAACCATTGTGACATCAGCTGCACAATCTCTATTTTCTAATAGATGTAGCTCGATCCATGAAATGAATTAATTCCTACAACAACCTAGTATAATGGCTATTATTAGGACCATCAACATAATTCCACAAACTTGGAAATTTTTATCAGGGAATATGGTGACCCATATTTTGTTACATTACTTTAACATCATTTTAATTTTTAAAAACATAAAATCATTACACAAAGAGGATCCAATGGTTTAGTGTCTTGGGAAAACTATGAAAAAACATAAATCTTAAAACATAAACATAACCATTTATTTAATTTATTCTCTTCTATATTATTATTGGATAATGAATTATCCTAAGTACAAGTATTCATTTGAGGATAGACATACAAAAGAGGTGACTGAAAATCCCATTAAGTGGATAGATAAGAAAAAGAAACAATGTAACTTGGGGTGAGAAAAACACCATTATCATAATCATGTGAAGAAGCATTAGATAATAGCATGAAATGTGGAAATGCAAAAAAATAAAACATCATGTCATATTGGTCGACGACCAAAAATATTTTTGAAAAATTATATCATCTTGTTTACTCATATATCCCTTTCACTCATGTAATTCATCACAATACCCAATGAATCAGAGCTTTATATAATTCTGGGTGCACCCATTACATCATAAAATTATCATTATCATGCCTGCCATATAGAACATATATAAATCATGGAAATAAATAACCCATGGAACTCAAATGGAATTAATTTCAAAAAAAATACATTCCTAAAAATTTGTTTGCATAATTAATAGGGATTACCATTATTGACATAGAACCGTAAACCTTTTGTGAGATTTACAAGGTGTTTTTTTGAAAGAACAGTTCTTTGGGAAATAATTATGTTTGACATAAACTCCGGTGGAAAAAATTTATATCCCAAAAAAATTAATATAATTATGATGAAATTATTTTTATGGAATAAAAATACATAAAATGCAGTGATTGTGGGAAAACATGAAGAAAAAAGTTGGGTTTGAGAATCCCTAATCCTTTTTTCCAAACACTTTTTTCACTTAAATGCATTGTATATGAAATTATATACATTAATTAACAATTTAAGCCCAATATATACTTGAATATGTTTCAGTATTATTTCATTGTGTTCTTTTATGGGACTCTTAATGAGTTAATGAGATTAAATTTATTGTTCAGGGGTGTTCTTTTTTGTAGTTTTCATAAACGGTTCAATTGTAGACATGAATGGATGTTTTTGTATAACTTGTGTAATCATACATAATTTCTATTAAATGTAATTAATGATATTTAAGGAGTTAAAATTATATTTTAAGGAATTATGTTATTTACCATGTCAATGAATCATTAGTTAAAATTTAATTATGATCGTTTAAGGTTAATTTGGGATGTTTTATTTATCAAAATGATCATTTTTGTTTTATTATTTAGATTAATGTATAAAATTTGTTTCCAGAACATAAAAGGGGTAAAAAATACATATTAAAATATATTTTATAAAATTTAAAGTTTTTATTTACATAATTGTAGGATATTATGGAAAATAGATGTGCATCAAATATGATATAGGTAAATAATCACATCATGGGAAACTGTTAAATTTTTATAGAGAATGATATAGGGGGAGGATTATAATGAATAATTTTCCATTGACATTATATAATACCAGTATATCAATAATACTAAAGTTATTATAAGGCCCCAACCTTAAAAATTACTTAATATTGAATTAAATGAATAATTCCCATTGATGATCCTTCAGGTTTAGAGTTTTAGAGAATTAGGACATAACTATTACATCTCAAAAAATTACAATGTAGACACTTCTAGTATGTTTCCATAAAATAAAAACTCTTAAAAAGAAACATGTCTAGTTCCATGTTTTAGATATCATGACTATTCCGTGATCCCATCCTTGACCCTATACCAGATTAAGTCTCGTGAAAAACATTTCAGAAACTTGGGGTGAGCATAAAAAGCTCAGTAAGGGATACATGAAGAAGGAAAACTATTAGTTTTTCAAAACAACCAGTAAACCAAGAATACTTTATCAAAGTAATACTTTTCACCTTTATGAAGAAGAAAATAGTTATCATTTAATAAAATATCATCACATACCCTTTTTTAACCAAAAGATTACCATAAACCCCATATAAAGAACACATAACATATAAAGGTATCTTGGGACATAAACATACATAAGTGGAATAACCATCCGGTCGACTTACACACATATCACATAATGGAATATCCATACAGCCGACTTCCATACCCAATGCATTGGAGGTTATAACGTAACCACCCATCCTGGTTTTCACGGTACCACCCGTCATATGGTTTATCAAGTAACCACCCATCAAATGTCCAAGTACCATTATAAAATCATAACATATAAAATAATTATAAAGGGAAGAAAACATTTCCAAATTTCACGCACAATATATCACATAAATATATTGACATAAAAATCCATTATCAAAACCATTTTCAATAAAAAAATACATAAAAGTGTATATGATATTTATTTACTTTTAAAAATATAACGGCTTGTTGAGGAATCCAAAGATCAAATAATACTAGCGGCGACAGAAAAGGTTTTTGTCACCGCGTACGTTAAAATAAATATTCCTTTTTGTCGTTTAGTAAAACTCTTTGAAGAAATAAGTTCCAATTGAAGGAAAATTCAAAGTTGTTTTATACAGAGTATAAAAGAATGTATTGTATTAGAACAAAATATGCCTCAATGAATGGAGATTGTGACAAAGTCCCTTACAACGACGGTATCTTTTGATTAAGGATAAATCAATTACATAATTATGTGTGACAAATGAATACACCAAATATAAGTGGATATTAAGTGTAAAACAATCAGATGCAATTCACACATATTCATAGAATGAAATATTGATGGAGTACAAGTTTAACCCAAAGAATCAAAATTGGGTTAAGAAGTTCCCTTGCATAGATTCGACAGCCTAACGGCGTCACATCAAAATTCAGAAAATGAGTTGATGAGGGATAAAAAGGGGATATCATCACTTGTACATTAAATTTACAGAAATAAGGATATATGAGAACATATCCCAACATAATAAAATTTAATATAAAATATATAACAAAATAAGTCTTTTTAAAGAAGAGGAGGGTGAAAGGTCCCCTTACCGATTTGGGTAACTTTCGAAATGTACACCTCATGGAAGAAGGGTCATACAATGAATATGTAAATACCCATAAATGAAAATATATTACACAAAGAGTATAATAATAGGCAGTAAATACACCACTCAATGGAAATGGTTGAAAATGTAGGATAAATCTCACGGGAATAAAAGTGAGATGAAAAATCCCTTACGAAAACTCGGCAGCCTAACGGCGCCACTTAAAACATCCAAAATTGGATTTATGAGATCAAATAGGGTCTCTCATAATAAGAACATAAAAGTACAGAATGATGAATATAAAATAACATCCCCAAACTTAATAAATATGAGCTTAAAAGAAATGAGATAAAATAGAGTACTTAAATAGAACGAGAGAGGTAGTATCCCTTAGGAAAATTCCACAGCCTAACGGCGCCACTTAAAAATTCTAAAAAAATGAATTGATGAGAGTAAGAGGGGGTATCTAATCATATAAAAATAAAAATTACAGTATGGTTAATATAAAATAAAATCCTCTAACATAAGTACATGGATCATAAATGAAATGACATAAATGAGGGTACTTGAAAAGAAAGCGAGAGGTTGGTTCCCTTACCTCAAGTCCGACTTGTCTTGTTCGTTTCTTTATATTCCTGAATAATAAACTTTGGTCAATTTATAATTGACTAAGGACCTCCTTTAAATATTATTATTCAGTACATATCACATATTATAATTTTATAATAATTGTTTAATAATGTTAGTTCATATGAGACGTTTTTGCCGATGTTTGGTACAAGAGTCAAAAATGAACTTGTTTGAAAATGATTGCCCATGTAGTTATAAGAATATCATTTCCAGAATAGTATTAATGATTAAAATATCATATATATCCAGTAAGTATTCATTTTATACTATTCCATAACATTTGGAGATAAAAAATGAAAAATACTGTTCATGGAGACGGTAGGCCGTACGTACGCATGAACACTACTTTCATTTTCTTCTCATATTAATGGAATTAAAAATAAATGAGATATATATATTATAATTCCAGTATAATATATCTGTTATATAGGTCACATATGTTCATTAATTTCATTATTTATACATTCCATGTATTGCATTAATGAGTCACATCACTTGAGGGGGTGGTAGTCCACACTTCCTCATATGAAATTATCGCATTTGCACAACATGCAACGAATAAAGGTATGTTTTAAATATAAAATACAGAAGCATATAGAAACCATAAATACCATATATATAATATGTAAAATACAGTGATATCATAATGGCAACCTTTAAATGTGTTAAAAAAATATTGAACAAACATCATTTTGAAGATACTTGTTTTTTTACAAAATAATGGAATAAAAAAATTAGGGGGTTGGAGAAGCAAAATAAAACAAAAGAACATTGGGGAAGACTTTACCTTTAAATCGGGTAACTCTTTTTTATTTGAGCTCAAAGGCTTCCTTGGGAAGACTTCTGCCCAAATTGAGGCTTCTAGGAGTAAGAGAGGGATGTGCAGAGACAAAATGTGAAGGGTTTGTCTGATCCAAAGGCTTGATAAGTGTGGGTAAGGTGGTAGAGGTGGGGGCCTTTTATAAAAGGAGAGGAGGGGGACTCTTGGAAAGTCATGAAAAGTAACATTATTATAAAATGATTTTCGGATTTTAAAGGTCCCAATATTATATATTTCTAGGATAAGGTGATAATAGTTCGAAATCCACACATACAATAGGTTTTTGACAATTTTAGGTCTTAGATTTTACATTATCTTTTCATTTTATTTAAATCGTTAAATAATGAGGTAATCGCTGCATCATCTTGGTGTCATAAATAATTTAATTTATTTAATGTCTAAAAATTATAAAAAATATCATGATGTATGAAATCATTTTATCTTTCTAATAAATATTTATAGTCCAAAATATTACTTGTATAACCACATTTAAAATTGTGTTAGTAAAGTAATACATGTTTCTGAAATTTTAATTTTAACTTTAAATAAAATGTTATCAATATCATTTTCCAACCAAAGTGGCTCCATGGGGTCCCCAGATGACCCATGGATTTTCAGGATCGGACATGACTTATACAATAAGGTTAGGACATGTGTCATGGTCATTTCTTATTATAATAACATTATCTTTACCTTAAATTACACTAATTATCTTTAATCGCGATTAATAAAACATAAAAGTTACTATTCACCAAAAAATTACTTTAATCTCATTGAACCACGTTTTACTTCCTAATGACAACCATGTATGTCATATTTTTGAAAATCAAGTCACAGAAGTGGTAGTGTTTCATTTAAATGAAAAATCAGTTTCTTTAACTACCACTTAGTGGTTTCACTATTCATCAAAAATTAAAGTTTTTCAGAAATTTATCAACAAATAACCCTAATCTATATTTGATATTCCGAATTCAAAAATGATTTATATTTTAAAAAATTGAAAACATATAGGTGGAATTAATTAATTTAATATTTAATTCCCGCTGTCAAAACAAATAGCGTGTTTTTAAGAAACAATATCTATTAAAAAATTGACACTAGATTAAGTCAAATTTCAAAGTGAAATTAATTCCAATGACCACTATTGGATTAATTGGAAAAAATATATTATAATTTCACTTTAAAACCAATTCAAAAGATAACCTAATAATATAAATAAATTAGATTAAAAAGAGGTTTTGAATTAAAATACAACATTTTTCACTATTCATTAAAAAATGAACTTTATCGGAAAAATACCAAAAATTTACACCAAGTAAATTTTAATGTACCAATTCTAAAGAAGAATTTTATTTTGTCAAATATAACACATAAAATTGTCAAAAAGTGGATTTAAAATAGGTTCCCCATCAAAAGGCGGTTAATCGACCTTTTAAAGAATATTAGAATGTTTACGCTTAAAATTGGATTCATTCACATTTTCAATCTTCTAAAATTTATTGTTAAAAGAATTTTTTTTTTACAAAAATATATAATCATTTTGTAGTTAGTTCTGTTCCTTCCCGTCATTACAACGGCTAAGTGTTAACTACCATTTAAAATAAAATTATTTAATTATTACAGGGAAACGTAAGATTTCAAAGGAACTCGCTGTTGCGTATTGGGTAAGACATCGAGAATAGCATTAACTTTAAACTAATATTAACATTTTATTCACAAATAGGGATAAATATAAAAAGGTCATATTCTTTATTTACCTGGGGTGTTACATCCTTCCCCCCTTTTGGGAATTGCGTTCTCTCAATTTTAAAATTGGGCTCGGAAATATCATTGAATGTCCCACATCGGAACAAGAGTCAGTAAAACAATCACTTTAAAAGAAAGAAAGAGAATTAAATAGGTCACCCGTGTTAACCCATACAAGGATTCCATGTAGGAAAACATGGATATGGAAGAAAAAGCAAAGGGTCATGTTCTGAGGGAGAGTGATCGAAAACATGTTTAGGCGAAAGTTAACCACATGAAAATCACAAACTTGTGATGGGTTAAACGGTATTGGATTCCCCAATAGGAAAAGTTAACAGACAACATTTTTGTTTTTAGTTACTTTTCATTGAGGAATTTATTTTTGATCTAAAGGAAACATTCTTACTTGTCATGTTGACTTTCAACTATTACTAGATTTTTTACCCAAACTCATACATTCCCCAAATGAAATAGTATTTAGGAAAACATGTTCACATTAAGAGTACTATAATCAACATCTAGAGAATCAGCTAATCCACAAAATAAAATTGTATATTTCCCATGTCTTTAGACCCTTACCAAAACCAAAATTGTTAGAACAATATAAGATAATCCAAAAAATGATAACCCTTTATAAAAAGAAGATATATTCTTAATCTCCAAAATTTTCCCAACAAAACCCAAAGGTAAAAAAATACCATTCGATAAACAAATTATCCATAAAATTCATCAATGTAACCCAAACTAAGATTGAAACCGATATATTTGAAGCATTTTAGCACATAGTCTTCCAAGGTAAAAATTAACATTTATCTCCAAATAACATTAGTTCCTCTTAAAGTATCGTATTGAAAAGTAATTAAACTAATCACATATCCTCCATGATAGGTTATTAATTTCAATAGATCACCGAAAATCAACTTACTCTTGATTCATACAATCATATAACTAAAAAGAATAAGTTATACTAACCAGGGACTTCACGTAGTCCAGTGGTAGGCGATAAATACCTGTCGCACTTTGGTTGTGGGTTCGACTCCCACAGCTTTGTCAGACGTGACGGGTTGTCACACGGTCTCTGTGTTGTCCTTTTTATAAAACTCCAAAAATAACCCTAACATGTTTTAACCTCAATAGTTTCCTTATATGTCTCATTTTCATCCAAATTCATTTCGATCTCGACATCTTAATTCTTGAAGTCTTATTTCACCACCATAAGAGAAAATAAAATGATTCCCAAAATGAATAACAGCATACCTAGATCATGGAATCCACTCGGTTTCATCGTCATCTTGTTCACGTAGGTAGAAGTCCCATGTAGTACAAAAATGATTTAGAGATCCCTCAAAATCATTTGCTTCCTCCATCCAAATACACCTTGTACAACATGGGTTATATGGGTGTTCACAGAAAATCAGTTTTGGAAAATAATCATTTATTACATATAATTCCAAAAAATCTGATAAAATATGATTTATATAAAATAGTTGGACAAAATTTGAGTTGAAACATTCTATTATTTGTCCTTTTAATATACCATAAGTATGTGTAGAGAAACTATATTTTAAAATCAAATATAAATAGGTTGCACAAGGGTCTCCTTCCTCAGCACCATTTTTAAAATCAAAATATGCTTCAAATTCTTGTGATAAGGTAAAATATTTGAAAATACCTTGATAATATTTACCTTTCATGAAAATATGAGAATATTGTGAAAATAGTATTTGTCTAAATACAACCCATGATCCATGATGATAACGAGGTATAGTGGAGGTGTTTGATATCTCAAACAACTGCTTGCAAGTGATTTTTATGCTAGAAAAAGTTTCACAATCATCCAAACATGACTTTCCAATAATTTTAGAAATCATGTCATCAGGAAGTGATAGGAATGTCATTTGATATCTTTCTCCTTCCATTCGTAACTGACTTTACATGACCTGAAAAAAGTTATAAAACAAGGATTTAACTGAAATAATAGATATAGGGACTAACCATGTGTCTAACAAAAACATTTAATCCCTAAAGTTGTCTAAACCGGCCTTTGATACCAACTATAAGGCCCCAGCCTTAAACCTTACTTAATATTGAATTAAATGAATAATTTACATTCATAATATTTTCATGTTTAGAGTTTTAGAGAATTAGGACAAAACTATTACATCTCAAAAGATAACAAAGTAGGCACTTCTACTAATTTTCCATAAAATAAAAACTCTTAAAAATAAACATGTCTAGTTCCATGTATTAGATTGAATGACTATTCCCTCAACCCATCCTTGAACCTATTCCACATTAAGTCCTGTGAAAAACATTTTAAAAACTTGGGGTGAGCATAAAAAGCTCAGTAAGGGATACACAAAGAAGGAAAACTATTAGTTTTTTCAAAACAACCTGTAAACCAAGAATACAATATCAAAGTAATAATTTTCACCTTTATGAAGAAGAAAATACTCTTCATTGAATAAAATATAATTACTTACCCTTTTGAAACCAAAATATTACCATAAAACCCATATAAAGAACACCTGACATATAAAGGTAACTTAGGACATAAACATACTTAAGTGGAATAACCATCCGGTCGACTTCCACACATATCACTTAATAGAATATCCATATGGCCGACTTTCATACCAAATTCATTGAAGGTTATAACGTAACCACCCATCCTGGTATTCACGGCACCACCCATCATATGGTTTATCATGTAACCACCTGTCAAATGTACAAGTACCATTATAAAATCATAACACATAAAACAATTATAATGGAAAGAAAACATTTCCATATTTCAAGCACAATATATCACTTAAATATATTGACATAAAAAATCCATTATCAAAACCAATTTCAATACCAAAATTAATAAAAGATTATATGATATTTATTTACTTTTAAAAATATAATGGTATGTTGAGGAAGCCAAATATCAAATAATACTCGTGGCTACGGAAAAGGACATTGTCACCGTGTACGTTAAAATAAACATTCCTTTTTGTCGTTTAGTAAAACAATTTATAGAAAAAGATTCCCTTTGAATGAAAAGTAAAAGATGTTTTATACAGAGTATAAAAGAATGTCTAGTATTAGAAAAAAAATATGCCTCAACGAAATGAGATTGTGACGAAGACCCTTACAAAGATGGTATCCTTTGATTAAGGATAAATCAATTACATAATTATGTGTGAAAAAAGAATACACCAAATATAAGTTGATATTAAGTGTAAAAAAATCAGAGGTAATTCACACATATTCATAGAATGACATATTCATGTAGTACAAGTTCAACACAATGAATAAAAATTGGGTTAAGAAGTTCCCTTGCAAAAATTCGACAGCCTAACGGCGTCACTTCAAAATTCATAAAATGAGTTGATGAGGGATAAAAATGGGATCTCATCACTTGTAAAATAAATTTACCGTAATAAGGATATATTAGAACATATCCCAACATAATAAGATGTAATTTAAAAGACATAACAAAAGAAGTCTATTTAAAGAAGAGGAGGGTGAAAGGTCCCCTTACCGATTTGGGTAACTTTCGAAACGTACAACCCATGGAAGAAGGGTCATACAATGAAGATTTAAATACCCATAAATGAAATTATATTACACAAAGAATATAATAATGGGAAGTAAATACACCACTCAAAGGAAATGGTGGCAAATGTAACATAAATCTCACGAGAATAAAAGTGAGATGAAAAATCCATTACGAAAACTCGGCAGCCTAATGGCGCCACTTAAAACATCCCAAAATGGATTTATGAGATCAAATAGGGTCTCTCCAAATATGAACATAAAAGTACAGTATGAAGAATATAAAATAAAATCCCCAAACATAATAAATATGGGCTTAAAAGAAATGACATAAAAGAGAGTACTTAAATTGAACGAGAGAGGTAGGATCCCTTACGAAAATTCGGCAGCCTAATGGCGCCACATAAAAATTCTAAAAAAAATGAATTGATGAGAGTAAGAGGGGGTATCTCATCATATAAAAAAACAAATTACATTATGGTTTGTATAAAATAACATCCTCCAACATAAGAACATGGAGCATAAATGAAATGACATAAAAGAGGGTACTTGAAAAGAAAGCGAGAGGTTGGATCCCTTATCTCAAGTCCGACTTGTCTTGTTCATTTATTTATATTCCTGAATAATAAACTTTGGTCAATTTATAATTGCCTAAGGACCTCCTTTAAATATTATTATTCAGTTCATATCACATATTATAATGTAATAGTATTTGATTAATAATGTTAGTTCATATCAGTTGTTTTTGCAGATGTTTGGTACATGAGTCCAAAATGAACTTGTTTGAAAATGATTGCCCATGTATTTATAAGTAAATCATATCAAAAATAGAATTAATGATTAAAATCTCATATATATCCAGTAAATATTAATTTTATACTATTAAATAACATTTGGAGATAAAAAATGAAAAGCACCGTTCCTGGAGACGGTAGGCTGTACGTACGCATGAACGATACTTTCATTTTTTTGTCATATTAATGGAAAAAAATAAATGAGATATATAAATATATATTATAATTACATTATAATATATATGTAATATAGGTCACATATTTTCATTAATTTCATTCTTTATACATTCCATGTATTGCATGAACGTGTCACATCACTTGAGGGGGCGGTTGTCCACACTTCCTCATATGAAATTATCGCATTTGCACGACATGAAATGAATAAATGTATGTTTTAAATATAAAATACAGAATCATATATAAAACATAAATACCATATATATCATATATAAAATATAGTGACATCATAATTTCCACCTTTAACGGTGTTAAAAGAATAATGAACAATCATCGTTTCGTGAGGTAGTAATTCGCTATCCACAGAAACAGTATGTTATGTAACCATTAGACGGATGTGTGTGTAAGTGTAGCTCGAATCCATATTATAAAAACATCAATGTATATAGAATATACTGGTGTTTTTACAAAATAAAGGAATAAAAACGTTTAGGGGGTGGGAGAAGCAAAATAAAACAATAGAACACTAGGGAAGACTTTACCATTAAATCAGGTAACACTTTTTGATTTGAGCTCAAAGGCTTCCTTTGAAAGACTTCTGCCCAAAGTGTGGATTCTAGGAGTAAGATAGGGATTAGGAGAGACAAAATGGGAAGGGTTGTTCCGTGAAAAAGGCTGGAGAGGTGTGGGTAAGGTGGTAGAGGTGGGGGCCTTTTATAAGAGGAGAGGAGGGGAAATCTTGGAAAGTCTTGAAAAGTATCATTATTATAAAATGATTTTCGGATTTTAAAGGTCCCAACATTATATATTTCTAGGATAAGGAGATAAGAGTTAGAAATACACACATCCAATAGGTTTTTTCCAAGTGTTGGTCTTAGATTTTACATTATCTGTTCATTTTATTTAAATCGTTAAATAATGAGGTAATCGCTACATCATCATGCTGTCATAAATAATTTAATTTATTTTATGTCTAAAAAGTATAAAAAAAATATCATGATGTATTAAATCTTTTTCTCTTTCTAAATAATATTTATAGTCAAAAATATGACTTGTATAACCCCATTTAAAAATTGTTTTAGTAAAACAATACATGATTGTGACATTTAAATTTTAACTTTAAATAAAACGTTATTAATGTCATTTTCCAACCAAAGTGGCTCCATGGGGTCCCTAAGTTGACCCATTGATTGTCTTGGTCGTCCAGGACTCATCCAATAAGGGTAGGACATGTCTCAAGGTCATTTCATATTATAATAACATTATCATTACCTTAAATTACACTAAATAACTTTAATCGCGATTAATAAAACATAAAAGTTACTATTCACCAAAAAATTATTTTAATCTCATTGAACCACATTTTACATCCTAATGACAACCATGTATGTCGGATTTTTGAAAATCAAATCACAGAAGTGGTAATGTTTCATTTAAACGAAAAATAAGTTTCTTTAACTACCACTTAGTTGTTACACTATTCATCAAAAATTGATATTTTTCAGAAAATTACCAAAAATTCACCCGAAGCTATATTTGATATTCCAAATTCAAAAATAATGTCTATTATACATTATTAAAAACATATAAGTTGAATTAATTAATTTAATATTTAATTCCCCTTGTCAAAACTAATAGCGTGTTTTTAAGAAACAATATCTATTAAAAGAATGACACTAGTTTAAGTCCAATTTCAAAGTGAAATTAATTTCAATGACCACTATTGGTTTAAATGGTAAAAATATATTCTAATTTCACTTTAAAACCAATTCAAAATATAATCAAATCATATAAATAAATTAGATTAAAAGGAGGTTTTGAATTAAAATACAACATTTTCACTATTCATTAAAAAAATGAACTCTATCGGAAAAATACCAAAAATATACACAAAGTAAATTTAGAGGTCCCGATTCTAAAGAAGAAATTTATTTTGTCAAATATAACACGTAAAATTGTCAAAAAGTGGATTTAAAAGAGTTTTCTCCATCAAAAGGTGGTTAATCGACCTTTTAAAGAATATTAGAATGTTTACGCTTAAAATTGGATTCATTCGCATTTTTAATCCTCTAACATTTATTGTAAAAAGTAAAAATATTTGACCAACATATATAATCATTTTGTAGTTAGTTCTGTTCATTCAAGTCATTACAATGGCTAGGTGTTAACTACCATTTAAAATAAAATTATTTTATTATTATAGTGCAACGTATGATTTCAAAGGAACTCGTTGTTGCGTATTGGGTAAGCAATCGAGAATTTCGTTTACTATAAATTAATATTAACATTTTATTCAGAAATATCGATAAATATAAAAATATTATATTCTTTATTTACCTAGGGTGTTATAGTTATCATGAAATTTTGATAAAATATGTTGAGTATAAGATAAGATATGAAATGAAATTTGAAATTAATTTGAATGAAAATAGAGAGAGAAATTACCTCTTGAATCTTTAAGGAAGAGGTTTTGGACTTTTAATGAGAACAGGGGATGATGGAAGTGGGGTATGATATTGGGAAGATATTTATGTATAATTGTCAGTAGGTACAAGGCTTGTGCGGTGTGAGGAAATGAGGTTGTGAGGGATTGTATTTATAGTGGAGGGGAGAGAGGTGTTCTCAATATTCAACTCATTAGATTATTAATTTCCCTCAGACAAGAAATAGTGAGGATTCTTGTGAATATGTATAGTAATATGTGTATGGTATTTATAAACAATGGCCATTTACATCATCAATCACACATGAATGATGCATAAATTCATTTATTAAGCATATTTTGTAAACTATGAAATTTCACTATTCACAAAAATTCAAGTATTTTGAAAAAACCAGAAAATGTTTCCATAAAATAATTATTACATATTGAATTTAAAAACAATTATATTATTTGAAGATAATCTTATAAATATTATTAATTTATTATTTATTTGAAATCTTAATTTCCTTGAAAAATATAAAATTTAAAATTAAAACTTCTTTTCTAACACTGTGTAAAATTAATCATGGCCTCATGAAATTACCATATAATAATAAAAATTAAAAAAAATGTTTATGAATAAAATTTAAAAAAATATAATATATTTAAATTATTAAATTAGTCATTAAATATTCATGACTTATAAAATACAAAATCTATAGTATAATTATATCATATTATCATCAATTGGATGGATAAATATTATTTAAACTATCATTGGTAAAGTTACTATTCACATTTCCAATCAAATATTCATAAGGTTCATATTACTATTAAAAATGTTATCTTAATATTAATGATGGTATTTTACTATTAGCCACAAATTTATGTTTGTCCCATCAGACTGCAAACATAATACTGACCACAACAGTGAATGTCAATTTTATAGAATTCAAATCGCAGAAGTTGAAAAAATAGTACTATATTTAATAATGATGTGGAATTTTGTTTCCTAATGGAATTTTATGTGATTAAGAAATTAATACCAGAAAAAATAAATTTCCATGAAAACATGTTGGGTCATTACACTCTTCCCCCCTTTTAAAATTTCTCCATCGAATTTTCATTTTACATAAACAGGTGTGGGTACATCTCCTTCATCAAATCCTCTGGTTCCCAAGTTTCATTGTCATACATATTGTTCCTCTACAAAAATTTGACAAGGAGATTAGTCTTGTTTCATTGAAACGTATCTCAATGGTCCAGAATATTTACTAGATTCTCCTCATAAGAGAGATCATCTACCAGGTGTACCACTTATGAATTCAGTACATGTAAGGGATATAGTATGTACTTCTTTAAGAGTGACATGTGAACCAAATCATGAACTTGATTCTTATTAGGTGGTAGTTCAAGACAATAGGCCATGGATCCTATAAAGTCAAGGATCTCAAAGGGTCTAATGTACCTTGGGATAACACCCCTTTCATTTCAAACTACATGAATCTCTTCCAGGGTGATATTATAATAAACATATATACTAGATATATATTATATATACGATATATAAATAAATAATATCATTCTATTGATAATGGAATTTTGACCACATGGGAAAATTGAAATTATAATTAATACATTATTTTACTGAAGTTTGGAACATCAACAAAATGTCCATTATGAACTCAAATAATTAACTAATTGTTATGACAAGGTAATAACTGATATAAAAGGAATAATAAACATAAAAAACGATCTTAATCAATTAGAAATCAACTTATTTTTGTTAATTAGGAAGAATAAGGAATAAAAAAGTCACGTCGTACATGAGTTAAGGGGATTCTTATCTCACTTTTAATTACCTGAGATTGACATTATTCACCACTTATTTATTATATGTGGCTTATTTTATACTACCATTTGATATATATTATCATGATTCTATTTATATTCATGGTATTCTATGATTAATTTGGTGGTTATTAACTTTTGGTCATACCACTCAATTGATTACAATGTGGTTAGGGGTTTTATATCACTTCTTATTCCTGTGATATTCATGCAATATTTTCCACTATTTCCTTTTGTGTCATGGATGTACAGCCCATGAATGTATTATTTGTGTAATATAACATAAATTATGGGTTTTTACATCTTCATTTTATTATCCTTTATTAATGGAGTGTATGTTTCGTATGTTAACAAATCGGTAAGGGGAACCATTCACCCTCTTCATTTTAAAAGAGTTATTTTTGTTATGTCTTTGAATTTAAATCTATTTATGTTGGGTTATGTTCTTATATATCCTTATTGATGTAAATTTTATTTCCATGTTATGAGAGATCCTTTTCCATCTCATCAATTTATTCTTATTTTTTAATTAATGTTGTTAGGCTATCAAATTTCTGTAAGGGAACTTCTTCACCAAATTTCAATTATTTGGGTTAAACTTATTCTTCTTGATAATGTTGTGCAATGAATATTTGTGAATAACCACTAATTTTTTTTTCACTTAATATCCACTTATATTGGGTTTATTTATACTTTTTCTACACAATTATTTCATTGATTTATCCTTAACCTAAATATACCGTCTTTATAAGGGATTTTGTCTCAATTTACATTGCATTGAGACTTCATTGTTGTTGTACACCAAATAAATTTTATATGGTGTATATAATGTCCTTAGGCATATTATATCATTAATCCCTTTATTCTCATGATATTATAATGTTTTAATAAAATTTTATTCCTCAATTATTTTTATTCAAGCACCTCTCATTTTGTTAAAAAATCATTAACTAAAATTTTGGTTAAAATGTTTTAAAGATTTATTCTTATAAATATTTATCAATAATATCCATGTTTTAAAAATGGTTTTTAAGATATATTTATATTTACATTACTATTTCCAAATGATGATTCATTTGAAATATTCAAAGTGGTATGGGACACTTTGATTCCAAAATATCTTTATTAAATGTTATATATGGTTTTGTAAGTGATTTGATAAATCCTTGATTATGACAAAATATTTTAAGGATATATTATGATTGAAATGTGGAAATGTTATATATCATTTATTCTTATTTTATGTGTTATGAATATGTTATGGTTATTGGGGATTGATTATGTATATTGTTGGTTTCATGATAAACCTAGGGATGGTGAGCCTGAGATAGCGCTCCAATGCATTGGGTAAAATGATAGAGGTAAACTTTAATGATTCTCCTAAGAGATTTAGGGAATATACTGTGATGGGTATTCAAAATGTGACTCCCTATGTAAATTTGATAGCTAAAATGTACGTATGATATGGATTCCACATGTTAACTTTATGATTTATGATTCATATGTGTTATTCATAAATCTTATGATTTCATGAGGTATGTTATGATTGAAAAGTATGGTTTCCTTGATTTGTATTTATTGATGGGATATTTTTTGATTTCCTTGTTTTATAACACTTACTAATCTTTTTATGAACATCCCATTTTTTTAAATGTATTTAACATATCATAAAGATGAATAGGGTCAATGATGGGATCATGGAAAAGTCATGCTGTCTAAAACATAGAAGTATACAAGACTCTATTTTTTCAAGAGTTATTATTTTATAAAAAAATGGATACTGAGTAGAAGTGTCTACATGTAATATTTGAGATGTAATGTAATAGTCATGGCCTAATTCACTAAAACTATAAACCTAAAAATGTCCCTAATATGAGTTATTCATTTAATTCATGATTATTTAACGTTTACGGTCGGGGCCTTATAGTTGGTATCAATTGTCGTTTTAGACAAAATTAGGGATTAAGTGATGTCATTAAACACATGGTCAGTTCCTATGTATATTATTTCAGTTACATCCTCGTTTTATAAAATTTTCATATCAAGGACTGTCAGTTACAAATGGAAGGATAAGGATCTCAAATGACATTCATATCTCTTACTAATGACATGATTTAAATAATTATTGCAAAGCCATGTTCTGATGATTTTGAAACTTTTTCTAGAATACAACTCACCTGCAAGAACTTGTTTGAGATATAAAACACATCCAATATACCTCTATATCATCATGCATCATGGGTTGTATTTAATAAAATCCTATTTTCACAATATTCTCATATTTTCATGAAAGGATAATATTATCAGGGAATTTTCAAATATTTTACCTTATCACATGATTTTGAAGCATATTATGATTATTAAAACGGTGTTCAAGATTAAGACCCTTTAAAAACATATTTATATTTTCTTTTAAACTATAGTCTTTCAACATATACTTATGAAATTTTAAAAGGACCATTGATTGAATGTTTCAACTCAAACTCAGTCTGACTGTTTTATAAATAGCATATTCTATCATATGTTTTGAAATTATATGTTATACACGATTACTTTCTGAGACTATTTTTCTGTGAACACCCATATGACCCATGTTGTTCAAGGTGTATTTTAATGAAGGAATCAGATTATTTTGAAGGATATTTAAATCATTGTTTCAATGCAAAGACCTTTTACCTACGTGGACTAGATGACAATGAAACCATGTGGACACCATGATCAATGTATGATGTCCATTGTTTTGGGAATAGTTTTTTATTATCATATGGATGTGAAATTAAAAAAATGAAAATATATATAAGTCTTCATTAATATGTTACGGTCTTAATGAGTTGGGATTAAAATGATAGATATAAGAAAATCAAAAAGGTTTTAATATGTTAGGGTTATTTTTGAGTTTTATAAAAAGGAAAACATGTAAGATGGGTGACAACCCATCGTGTCCGTTAAGGCCATGGGATTCAAACCCACAGCCGAAGGGAGACAAGGGCGCATCGCCTACCACTAGCCTACGTGAAGTCCCTGGTCAGTATGACTTATTAATTTTAGTTAAAATATTTTATGGATAAAGAATAACTTTATTTTAGAAACTCATGTTTTATCAAATGGATATCATTATTATAATAAAATTATTTGGTGATTAATTGATAAAGGATATTTTGGATGACATTATCTCCTTTGAGGAAACAATATATGTCTACAGAAAATAGAATACTATAGGATTTCATTTGTGGAAAAATGGTTGAAGATTTATTTTGGAAGAATATATGTTTTCTGACTATTTGGGTTATTTATGGAAAGTATTGACCTATCAGGGAAAATATGTGATTAGGTTAATTACTTTTTAGTATGAGAATTTAAGACTAACTGATGTTATTTGGAGATAAATTTTTATGATTTATCTTGGAAGACTATGTGATAAAATCCTTCAAATATTTGGATTTCAATCATAGTTTCTATTACATTAAACAATTTTATGAACAATTGTTTATTGAATAGTATTTTTTGAACATGGGGTATTGATGAAATATTTTTTGGAGATTAAGAGTAGTTTATATTTTTGTAAAAGGGTATCATTTTTGGGTATTATCTGATCTTGTAATAACCATTTTGGTTTTTGTTAATGTCAAAAAATAGGGGAAATATATAGTACATATTTTTGGATTATATAATTCTCTAGAAGTTGATTATAATGATTTTAATGTGGATAAGTTATCTTGAAAACTCATCATTGGGAGAAAAGATGAGTTTTTGGTCGAAATCTAGTAACAGATGAAAGTCTACATGAAAAGTAACTTTGTTTTCCTGTGTTCATATTCAAGCTCATAAATAAATTCCTCATCTTTATGAAAATGAACATAAAACAAAAATATTTTCTCTTCAATATTCATACAGGGGAATGAATGATCATTTAACCCATCAAATTTTTGTGATTTATGGTGGTTAACTTTATCCTAATCATGTTTTTGATCACTCTCTATGAGAACATGATGGTTTTTTTCTCCTCGATATCCTTATTTTCATGTAATAAAATTATTTTTTATCTTGGGTTACCTTTGTGCTTTTCTTTCATTCTATTAATGTTATAGTTTTGTTGAATATTTTAAATGTGGGACTTTTAATTATATTTCTAATCCCAATTTTAAAATTGTGAGGACGCAATTCCCAGAAGGTGGGAATGATGTAACATCCCAGGTAAATAAAGAATATGACTTTTTCATATTTATTAATATTTGTGAATTAAATATTATTTTTTCTTTAAATGGGATGTTACGTCGGATAGTCTAATCATCTTTCTACAACGGGTTTCTTTGAAATCTTTTGTTGCACATAATGTTGAGTTATTGAAAAAATATTATTATGATTATTTTAAATGGTAGTCACCGCCTAGACTTTGAATTGGAGGGAATGAACAAAAATAACTAAAATATGATTATACATGTTTGTTAAATTAATTTACATTTATCCAATAAATTTTAGAGTCTTAAATTTAGAATGAATCTGATTTTATGCATGAAATACTCTAATATTATTTAAAAGGTTGTTTTACTACCTATTGATGGTGAACCCTTTTTAAATCTTGTTGTTGTCACTTTTATAAGTTATATTTGAAAAAATATATTTATTATTCATAATCACGAAATCAAAATTTACATTGTATAAAATTTTGTTATTTTTATGATAAAATTCATTTTTTATTGAATAGTGGAAAATACTATATTTTAATTCAAAAATGCCTTTTAATTTAATTTATTTATATGCATAGATTGTCTTTTTAGTAATTTTGAAAGTGTAATTAGTTTATGTTTTTACAATTTAATACAATTTTGGTCATTGTAAGTAATTGCACTTTGAAATTGGACACAATCAACTGTCGATCTTTTGATAGTTATTATTTCTTAAAAACGTGTTTTTTGTTTTTACAGCGGGAACTAATTTTAGATTAATTTATTCTAGTTCTGTGTTTTGAATTTTAAAAAATGGATTACATATTTGGAATCATTAGGTCCAAATTTTTTAAATAGGTAAATTTTATTTTTTGACTTTTTAAATATTTACTTCAGTCAATATTTTATTTACCATGGTTAAAAGGTAAATCTGGTAAATAAGGGTAAAAAGTAATATAATAATAATATAAAATTACCCTGAATGAGTCCTAATAATATTGGTCGATAAATATCCAACCATGGGCATCCTTGGGTTGATTTTGGGACACCATGGAGCCACTTAAGAGTGATAATGACACTTTATATTAATTAAATTAAAATAAAAAATTTCATAAACAAATATATTATAGTAAATAAATTTTTACATGGGGTAATATAAGTTATCTATTCGACTATAAATATAAAATATAAATATAAAAATATTTCCTAAATCATGTAATTTGTTTTATTTTTTTTAGACATCATATAAATAAAATTATTTGTGACACAATAATGATGCAGTGTTTACCACATTAATGAATGATTCAAATAAATAAGATTATAAATATTAAAAAAATATCCAAAAAATATCCAATTATTATTGGATGATTTTATTTCAAACATTGATCATCATATGTTATACTTTAATTATTTTTGTACTTTTTGAAACCGAAGATAAGTTTATAATAAAATAATACATTCAAACATTCCTAACGAGACCCTTCCCCCAATAAAAGGACACCACATATAAATCATTCCTCACAACTATCAAGCCCCTCAAATCGTCCAAAATCTACAAAAACAATCTATAATGATCCCTTTCTTCCTCCACTACTAGAAAAAAAGGCTATACCCACGGACCTATAGCCACGGTTTTATAAGTTCGTGGATATAGATTTTTTTATAGCCACACTTTTATTAAAATTGTGGCTAAATCCTTGTTTATATCCACGTTTAATAAATTCCATATCTATGTTTTTTTACCATCCATCGAACTCCTCAGAGATTCCTCTCCCCAGACCCCTCGGAACCCCGCTTATCCCCGCGACCAGGGCCATCTCTTCTCCACATGACTTCTTCTCTCGGCCACCATCCTCCACCCTCTCAACTTATCCTCTCTCGGCGGCAACCTCTCCTCTCGGTGGTGATGTCTCCTCACAGCGGCAACATCTCCTCTCGGTGGAGACATCTCTTCTTAGTGGTGACCCTTCTTCCCCGACCGACTTGGCAACCTCTCCTCTCCCCGATCCTCATCCCCGATAGTTCCCAGACGGCCTTCGTGCCACTGACCCATCCTCATCCCCCTCACGATGCTGCCTGTTACTGCCCCCGAACAAGGTAACCCAGTCTACATCGTGCTAACATATCACCTGTCATACCTCAAACTAATCGAATTTATCTGAATTACATACACATATTTCTCTCTGTTGGAATTATTCAAACTAGAAATTAATTCAAATAGGAAAATTATATTTTCATATCTTGTTGATATCATTGAAGGATCTATAGAGATTTTGGAGGATTGAATACCTCATTCTTAAACTCGGTATACTCATAATTTCGAATTGTGACTCAAAATTCAATCCTTACACACATAGGAATACTTTGGAAAAAAGCATGGGTCAAACTACACGGTCATAATTGGTTCATTTGGCACCCAAAAATTTTGAATGATATTCTCCTTCGTAGGAAATCCCCTCGAAATTGATCATATAACATTAAATGCCGACTTATGTCTCTTTCCTTGTGTTATGGTGGAAATTAAACATGATTCGAAGATGCCCACCACAATTAATTTCAATTAAAATGACTACAAAACTGAAATTAGATTTTAATATGAGAGGAAAACTCCCATTAGCGAACATTTTCAGATCATTCTTCATACAACTTTCAACATGAGAGTAATTATAAAACAAGTAACACAACCAGTTTAAAATAATTGGATGGAAATTATGAGAAATAAAAAGGATAAAGCCCCTATGATAGATATACTTGTACCCCCCTCAATGAAATCTAAAACCAGGGTGAAATTATCAATAAAATTGATACACATAGGGGATATCTGAAGTACTAACTGGGCTGATATGGCTGAATAAGAACAAAAATCCATTAAAGATAAAGGCGTCTTAGAATAAATTGAAATTTTGGTGTTAGATAGTATTATTATATCCAATAAGGATGAATCTAGTACATGCTCAGCCTAATTTTTTTTTTGAATCTAACCAAAATCCTGGACATTTCCCCAGTAAAAACTTGATATTCAATGAATGAAATGAATTCACTACACCCCTCATAACATTGTTTGCACTAGATTATTTCCTGTTTAATTTGTGTATGATCACTCCTAAACTTTATGTACTTGAAAAATAAAGGACTTATCCCTATTAAATGACACTATTTCATTAGGGAAAAAGATTCAGACCAATAGTAAAACAAATGTACTTGATAATTTCTCTAAAACTATAGAGTCAACTAGCCATTAAATATATTTTGGTAATC
Organism: Viscum album; assembly: GCA_963277665.1. NCBI lineage: Eukaryota > Viridiplantae > Streptophyta > Magnoliopsida > Santalales > Viscaceae > Viscum > Viscum album. The sequence continues at coordinate 5,939,627 of CAUJRU010000001.1, forward strand.
TATTGTTTATCCCAAAATCTGTTCAGGATAACACACGTACTAGTAGTATGACTGCAACGGTTTCCATGGATTTGGACACTGTTAAATCAATGAAGGTAAGTACACCCTCGGTACAGTTGACTAAAATGTAGGATCTCGTAGGCTCTATTAAGAAGATTCAGCCCACGGAGGATACCGGGGTGGAGAAAAAATTGATCCAGTTACAACCTCTTCTTCTACTTTATACTCTATTTATGGTTCACAGCCTACTAATAGTGTTGATGTAATTAGTTCTCTGATGCTTTGAAATTTGAATCATACAGAACCAACCATTAAAACTTCGTTAAATCATGCTTCTATGAGATCTGTTAATCACTTCTCTGTCATATATAATAATAATACCACTCTTGAAATGAAGTTGTTAAGAAAAAATATTGAGAAGGACTTATCTCCTTCTCCCCTTTCGCACTCGAAATATAATTCCAGTTATATCGAATTAGGAAGTTAGATGAGTATTTTTAAGGTTGTTTCCAATGAGACACATACAATGACATCTAAAAATATTAAAAATGATGTATAACCTATCAAACCTACTTTCACCTCCCTGGTATAGGACCCTAAACATATTTAGGCATGTAATATATCCATTACATTGAATCTATACCATCCAATAGATCTAGATACATCCTAACAATAGACAGTGGATACATCAATGTTTTCAGGTAATCCTATTTCTACATCTATAATTAATGATGATTTATTTATGAAATATGGAAACTTGAATTCTAATCATAATATACATTTCTTGTCAATCTGTTCTATGAATTCGGTAGACTCACCTATGGATGGTCCAATTAGGAAACCTACAATGAACATTCTATTCACATCAAGGAATGAACAAGAACATGCCACTGAAAATAACCTAGAGGTTAGGAGGACTACAAAAAAAGTCTCTTGAATAAAGAGAAAAGGGAGTTCTAACTCCAAATTCAGGTTTAAATGATGATCCCCTTTTAGAATCGTCAGGGTAACACTAACTATGACATGTTCATTGTTTTAAAAAGACCATCATCCTATGTTATTTTCCATCGCTAAACCTAAAATTTCTTTCCCTCTGTATAATCACATTTATGCCAAAATAATCATGTTTTTTCTGGTGCAATAAATAATACACTAAATGATGATTCTTTATAGATTTATTCACTCTTTTATTTAAAAAAGGTTAGTGTTTTAAATATCTATGTCTATATATTTAATTTTTACTTTAACATCTATGGCACACATTCTATCGTCTCCTTTGTCAATTCTAAAAATAGATACCAAGAAAGAAGATATATTTGGAATGATCTTTCATCCCTAGGCACTAACATAACTACCACTGGTTTCTAATTGGCGACTTTAATGCCATTATTAATTCGAGTGAGAAAATTGGACCTTATCATGCTTCAATTTCAATGAAATAATTTAATGCCTCGATTGATGACACTAATATCATTGAAATTAATCTCACAAGTGTAAAATAAACATGGTATAGAAGCCTTTACAACAAAATGGTCACCTACAAATTGAATAGAGACTTCATGAATGTCCCTGCTATAGATTTATGGGACACTATCTCCAGCACCACCCTTCAGAAGCTGAATTTTAATCATCATACCATCTTGGTCAATGTCTCCTCTAATGTCATGAAACCCCGATTTACTTTTATATTTAACAATGTGTTGTTCTCTGATGATGATTTCACCCAAATCATCTTGAACTATTGGTCTTCAATGTCTCTTAACAATGATGCCTTTGCCTGAAACCTCAAATTGAAACAACTGAAACAGACTCTAAAAACATGGTGTAGATCTAAATCCAAACAAGTTAACAATGACATAATGATTCTTGAGAAAGTCCTTAATGATCTAAAAAACAAAAACATCTACTCTGGCCTCATCACTGATCCTACTCAACAACAAAACACTATAGTCAAACTCAACTCATTTCCCATGTTCAAAGAAAATATCAGAAAACAAACATTTAATGTTAAATAGTTAACTGACAGTGACAGAAATACCAAATTCTATAACTCTCTTAAAAGAACCAGGAAGGTTTGTTGGTCGTTACACATTTTGAAGGATAGGGACAACCTGCTTGACAATGAGGGGCAGGGGTGAAAGGGGAAGGGGTATATCTAGGAGGGGGCGAAGGGGTCTGGGGGAGCAGTGTGCAGGGGGAAGGGAGGCGGAAAGGGGTGTGGGGGTGCAGAGGTAGGGGGGATGTCCAGGGGGTCGGGGGCTTCCATGGAGAGAAGGGTGGGGGGGGGGGGTCTGGGGGGAGCATCCATGGAGGAGGGGGGGGGGGGGGTTCCCATCAAATAATTCTATAAAAAACATAATAGGTCATTGTACAAACATCTAGGTTTTAATGTGGGTGTTGGAGGTACACCAACATAATCTTATTTGGTCATAGAAATGTGTGACTATTCATGATTTTTTATAATTTGAAAAATTTATGAATTCCCTTAACCATAATATTTGTTATGATTTTTTATTAACATGTTTATGATGGTTACTTATTATCTTATGAAACAATACATATAATCTTAAGTCATTTTCTTGATTATTTATTTAATGTATGTTTATATGCCTCAGAATGGATAGATACTAGATGTAAAAAATTGATCGGATCACTGATTAATTTGAGAAGGAGTTACGACATTTCTTGGACATTGCATTCACTAATGATTCATATGGAGGATTGATTTGATTCTTGTGTTTTGATTGTGTTTGAAGACCATGGTTAACATGAGAGGAAGTGAGTTATAATATCACTAAACAAGGTTTCCAAAAAAAAATTATCATGTGTGGTATCACAATGGAGAAAAAGAGCAAGTGGTAAATGACATCGATTCAGTAGAATGGATTGGTATGAAATATCTGATTTCCTATCGGTTATCTTTTGATTCTAAAGCCAGGTCCTCATGTAGACCATTGGAAGAGGAAATGAATTCTGGAACATAGTTTTGGCTATTAATCAGGATGATGACATTGAGAGTGATAGAAAACTGATGGAAGATGAAAATACTCTAGTATATCAGGATTGTGAAAAAAATGATAAAACATGAGTTTTTAATGTGATTATATCACAGAAAATAAATGTATGGATTTAGTAATACTGCAGTCGACTATATCCTAACATTTATTAAGGATTTACTTCCTGATGATTCATGTATTCCAGAAAATAATTGTATGGCAACACAGTTGGTTGAAAAATTTGGATTTTCTTTTATTAAGATTCATTCTTTCCCCAAAGATTGTTGTCTGTTCTGGATGGAAAATTAATATTTATGTAAGTTTAAATAGTTTTGAACATCAAGGTGGAAGACTAATAAAGCGGAACGCAAACTCGCATACCATATAATGTGATGTGGAACTTCCCTTTAATTCCCAGGCTTCAAATACTTTTTATGTCACAACAAATAGAAAATAATATGAGATGGAATGAAGATGAAAGAAATAGAGATAATGATGAAATAGTGCATCCTTCATACGGGTTGTCTTGGAAGAAATTTGATTGGTTACATCCTGATTTTGCAGCTGACCCATGAAATTTTAGATTGGGATTATCCTATGATGGTTTCAACCCATTTCTCCCAATGCATACTGCACACAGTACTTGGCATGTTTTCATTAGCATTTATAACATTACTTCATGGATGTGTATGAAGAATATATTTACTATCATGAGTATATTGATATATGGATCCAGTGATTCTAGAAATGATATTGATATATACATTCAGCCATTAATAGAGGAGTTAATGGAGCTTTGGACTGTTGGTGCACAGGCATACGATCCATTCAGGAAGGAGTACTTTATGTTTCATGCAGCTTTATTATGTATGATAAATGATTTCCCTACCTACGGAATGATGTATGGTTTGAGTAATAAAGGGAAATTATCATGTCCTATATTTTTGAAAAATACATGTTTCTGAACATTAATGTTTCGACTAACTTTCAACTTCATAGGGGATCGACGATTTCTACCAATTGATCATCTATACAGGAAAAATCGAAGACATTTCGATAATTTCATAGAGACAGATGAGACACCTCAATGAATGTCAGGGAATGATTTTGTTAAAGAACATAATGATTTGAATTATTTTATTAGAAAAAGTCAATCAAATATCAGAAAGCAAAAACATGTTAATTCGAATTCCAATAACAATTGGAGAATGAAATTCATATTATTTGAGTTTCTATATTGGCCATCAAATTTATTGGGTCATTTTTTGGATGTAATGAATATTGAGAAAATCATTTGTGAGATGTTACTTGCTACTATTTTAAATGTTAAAGGAAAAACAAAATATGATTTGCGGTCTCGTCATGATTTGATGGATTGGGGTATAAAAGTAAAACTTCATCCTAAGTTAATTTGTCAAAATAAGTGTAATGTCCCTATTACCTGTTATTTGATGACAAATTTGGAGAAGAAACAATTACACCCAATCCTGGAAAGTTTGGGGGTTCCAGATGGTTATTCAAGTAATATTTCGAAAGGGGTGAATACCGAAGATGTGAAACTAAAATCTCATTGAACCCATGATTACCATGTCTTGTTACATGAGTTGATTCATATTTTAATTCTAAATTTACATTCACATAATTTTAGAGTTTCTGTGATTATGTTATGTCATTTTTATAGAGACCATTGTGCGTAATGATTGAGTAGAAGTTTTGTTCAGAAATTGCAGAGAGATGCACCGATTATTCATTGCGACTTGGAGAAAATTTTCCCACCGTCATTTTTCACATGTATATTACATATGATTGTGCATCTTCCCACAGATGTTCTTTTTGGTGGTCTTGTTTCGAGTCGATGGATGTATCCTACAGAAAGAATGATGTTTACATTGAAATATTATGTGAGAAATAAATATCAACCCGAAAGCTCTATTGTGAAATTTTATTTAGCACAAGAATACACGGATTTCTGTTCACCGTACTTGGATAACGTCACTATGATGTCTAATTGACTTATTTGAATTGAATATTAGCAATATGATCCTATTGAGACTGCATATCCCTTACTACCCCAAACAGGGGGGATATCTTGATCGTACTTGTTGTGTACCTTAAGTAGGGAAGAGTGGGAAATGGCTCATCGTACAGTATTATTCAACTGTGGTGTTCTTGGTTATTATATCATGTATGTAAACTAATAAATATGAATTTTTTTCATAATGTTATTTATGCATATCTTCTGACATTTTTTATCTTTCATATTCGTAGAGAACAATTAGAAATTATAAAAAGGAGACATCGCTCACTATCTATTAAGAGGAAGGAACTGCTGCACATCAAAGAATTTGCTGCTTGGTTAAAGTCAAAGGTAACAAATTTTGTTTATTCTTATAAAATAATCACATATATCTATTTTATATTCAGTGTTGGTATCATTTAGGTTTTAAATCTACCAATGAATGAAGTATCATATGATGTAAGTGCATTATCCTTTGGTCAAAATGATGTGGTACATGATTGTAAAGAAATGGTTGTCAATGGATTTAAATTTTTTATAAATAGCTGTGAAAATAATGGAAACATAGCATGATGGTGTGATGATAAGCACCACAATTTATTTTTATGAGAGTGCAATAGATAGATAACCTCGGTCTGAAAATATATCATATTATGGTGTTTTTGGAAAGAATCATTTTTTTATATTACTATTCACATGGTCACATCACAATGATGAAATGTAAGTGGTTTGATTCAATGACTGACTGAGTGAAAATTATTTTTATTTGATAATCAAATCACTTTGTAAGAAATGCTTATAGATAACTTTTGATTTAGAGTGATTGATATGAATCTCCATCTTCACACCGATGAACATTATATTCTTGCGTCATATGCTAGACATGTGTTTTATGTAACTGAGTCATTACAACAAAAAGTTGGTGTAATTATTGATGTCATTCAAAGACATATTTTTGAAGAAGACATGGATGACAATGATGTTCTGGATGAACCTGTCGGTATTTATATGAATGTTTCATTTGATGACACAGATTACTCATTTGCTAGAACAGATTATGAACCAGAAATTGTAACAGACCACACATATCATATATACATTTGTAAGTATTCACCTGATAATATCGTAATATTATATGTGTTTTTTTAAACATCCATACATGATATCAATTTAACTAGTATATTTTATCAATATAAATAACACATTGAAAATGTATCTCATTGTTTTATGATATAATTGTATTATTTAACATTTTTCATTATTTTTATTTATTTGAGAATATAATTTTAAATTTCCAGTTCAAAATGTCTAAATAAGATGATATTAGAATAAATAGAAGAATACGAAGAAATGAACAACATATGTCTCATCTGTCCAACACTGTAACTGCAATTTATGTTTGAATATTATGTTTTTTCATATTATTTATCTTGTTTTCATTCATTTAATTTTATCATCAATGTTATTTTAGGCTACATTGTTGAGGAGACGGTTGCATTATATTACTGAGGCAGATAGTATGGTGGGGGGTATTTATTGTACAGTTCAGCCTACTACTATGCCGCTTGAGTCACCAGAAGGTCATCCACCTATTATGCCACCTCCATATTATTCATACCCACATTATCCATATCCCTTTCTGCCCACACCCACATCGGATGGTAGTTCTCAATCTCCCATCCCTCTTTATTTTCCATTCCCACCATCCACTGTATAAGGCATTGCACCCCCATATATCCCACCTCCATATCCATATCCATATATACCCTCATATGTATAGGGTTAACAATCTACTTTACAGAGTAATCCTACAACTGTTATGGGTATGTATTGTTAATCACCTTTTATATATATTAATGTATAATATCTTCTTATCAAATTTTTTGTCCATTGTAGCTCTGATATAATTTTCATGATGGAAAAAATTCCAAGGCAGCAAGGTTAATGGATTTAGGTGAAATGTGGTGAACGTAAAAGTATGACTTATATTTTGGTTGGAAAATGAGAGTTGGAACGTGGCATGAGGAATCACCCGTGATTCATGATTGCCCAATATCACAATACAAAGAGATGATCAGCTATTGGAAGAGTCCATATTTTAAGGTATTTGTTAATGTTATATATATATTCATTTATTTATTTGAAAATTATATTTATTTATTTTAATGAAATCATATAATTATTTGTTTACAGTAGAAATCCGAAAGAAATAAATGAAATAAGAGTGGAATGAAACATGTTTGTACTCGTGGACACAATCCACTCCCAGATCCTTACCAAACATAGGTAATTTAATATTTAAAATATTTAGCTTCATTTCGTGTAATTTTTTTGACTTCCAATTTTGAATTATTTCTTTGTTTTTCTAGAAAAATAAAGAAATATCGAGGGTCGCGTTCCTCACTCTACTTTGTTTTTTATAAGCAGAAAAGAGAAAGATGGTACTGTGCCAAATACTGACACCGAGAATGAGATTGTATGTATTTTTAAATTTCATTTATTTTGACTGAATTTATTTCCTTATATTATATTATCATTATAATTTCTGATATATATATATCAATCGACAGAATGCTTTGGAGATATCGACAGAAAAAGAGCCTGAGAATTTGGTCTTGAATGATTATCTGCATCAGGTATTAGGAGATGAGCAGTAGGGCAGAGTGCATTGTCAACCTGGGAAGAAGATTTTACCATCTCAATACGGGACTACTGAAAACTTTTCTTCGAGAATCGGTTCTGGTTTGGTCATAGTGGAGCAGATGAATTCTGCAATCAATGAAGCAACTCAAAAAGAAGAAAAGGTGATATTTGAAAATATGAAGAATGTTATGTTTGCCATTTCATCTAAACTTTATCCAGAAGAAGCTGCATCAGTTGAAACATGTTTGATATCAATGAGTTCTGATGGTGGAGCCAATGCTATAGCTAGAAATGGAGCTGTAGCCGGAGCCGGAGCTGGAGTTGGACCTGGAGCCGGAGCCGATGCTAGTGTCGGTGCTGGTACCGATGCTGATGTCGATGATGATGCTGATGGTGTTTATGTATGAGGCGTTGATGAGGGTTATCATGAATCTAATGATATTGATATTGAGACTCACAATTGATGTGAATTGTATTTTTGGATTGCTAATATGTGTAATTTTATTATGCAATGAGGTTTTATTATTTTTATACTGAATTGTATTACGGTGTTACTAACTATTTCTACATATTGTTTATGTAGTAGTTAAGATTTATTATTATTATATTGAATTGTATCCTCCTCTGACGCGACCATCATACCTCCTCGATGACGCTGCTATGAGGCATCCCCTTTATCTCCTCCAACACACGTCCTACGGCATGTAATCTAATTATCCATTTTTTTCTTGAGGCGGCCCCTCTATTAGTTTCACTGATCATGTTGTGAGTTTGATGACTTTTATTGGTCTGCAGGATAGGGATGCATTCCATAGAAGATAACCAACAAGAAAACATAGCCGATATAGTTGATTTTCTCCCACTACTTTCAATCGGGAATGACGTGAATATAAAATTCAGGAGGTAATGGTTGTTTTATACCATTTTTTTCGTCATGATTTTTATTGGGTCTTTCTACGGTACCAAATACAATTTTTAACTTCCGTGTACTCCATACCCTACTTCAGCATTTTCGACTCACGATTTTTTTCGGGACGTGCTACGACACCCACTATATTTTTACTGCTACTCCACACCATCCTCTGACATGTGCAATACACATCTTTTTATGGTTAATCAACTTTCGTCCGATCTGCTACTCCATGACCTCCATAACGGTGTTGAATTATCCACCGTCGCCAATGGTATGGTTTTACCACACCATTGTTTACATCAAGAAAAGTTTTATTTTTACTCAACGACATCCTAAAATATGAAATTTAACCCCAGACTCAAATTTTCATAATATGATGTAGTTTAATGTTGGGTTGTTTAATGTTTTCAATGTATGGGTGAAATCTCCAGTTTAGGTGATGCTGATTCATCTTCCAACATTAATGGCTTTGAAAAGTGTAAAATTTCTATATCATATTATTTAAAAGATTAAAATTAATATGTCTACTCTTGTAATTAATGAAAACATGATATTTTTATCATTTTATTAATTTGAATTTTTCTTTCAGGTCAAGCATCATAACAAATAGTATTGACAACATCATTGCAATGTGCCTTACAAAAGGGTTGGGTGGGGAGAATTTTATAAAAGTGGTGTAGTTCGACTATTAATTAATTATCAACTACTATTTATTATAATTTTATCCATTGAAATAATTAAAATTGTCATAATTCTGTTAGATTCATTTAATGTTTTATATTTTCCAATTCCTTTTTAATTGATATCATTTATGAAATCTATAAATTTCAGGTTTAATTCATTAGTTTAGGTGATTCTTCATTATCATCCAACATTAATGGCATTGAAAAAGTTGAAATTTCTATATCATCTTATTTTATAGATATAAATTAACATGTTTACTCTTGTAATTAATGATCACATGGTATAATTATCATTCCATTAATGTGATTTATTATTTCAGGACAAGCATCATTGGAAATAGAATTGACAACTCTATTGCAATGTGCCATAGAAAATGTTTTGGCTGGGAGAATTGCTTAAAAGGTATGTAGTTCGAATATTTATCAATTATCAATTAATATTTATTATAATATTATCCATCACAATTATTAATATTGTCAAAATTATTTAGGATTTATTTACTGTAAACATGGCTGTATTTTTTCCTCAGGACTTTTTGGTTTTATCACTTCTCGATACAGGTCCTCAATTGGAATTGCCTAACTTCATTATTATTTTTCGGAAATTTATTAGAATGTTATATGTTTTCTAATGTTAATTGAAATTCCAATGAAGCTGAATTAGCCAAATTTTTTATTTAGATTCTAAATTTTATTCTTTAAGTTTGATCATTTTCTATCACTATTTTTATTAGCATTGTTATTCAATTGGGTTTTTATGATTTTTTCATGTGGATTAGGAGAGTATAAATTAATAAAAATCTCATTGATTTAATGATTTCACTTTGATATTTTATTCAATAAGCACATCATTATGTGCCCAGAAGTCTGAAATCAATAACTATTTTAACTACATATTTAGGTTAGGGAAATTCTTTTGTTTGTAAATTTATTACATTGGGTCTGAAATGTGATATTAATTGAATTCAAACAATAAAAATCATGATAGTAAATAGGAGAACATTTTATGTCAGGAACATGAAGCAACTGACACCGAGAAATATTATATTATTTTCTTAAAAAAACTTAAAGGATGCTTGCATTTTAGGGGGCTTCAATACCATATATGTGTACAGAGATTGACTATCCAGAACGTGTACATATTATTACATTTGTATAGATATTTTTTAATTTCTATATACATATATTGAACATTATTCTAGAAATTTACATAATATCTATGTACATATTAATATTGTAGGGATGTTGGAAATTAAATGCATCTATTTATAGATAAGATATGGTTACAAATTTTACAACCAAAATAATAATTCATTGTCACTATGGTAGTAGAGTGGATGGACCTCTATTAGAAAGGCATCACTGTAGTTAGGGGTATCCCTCTATTTTATAGTGTTTTCCTTCAGGAGGAGGATTCATTTGAGTATGAGATGATACATGATTAAGAAGAGCTCTAGATGGATAATGCTTCAATCCAATCCCCCACCAGTTATTGGTAGTATATTCCAAACACATGGTGCCATTTTTGGGGACCATATGATGATGTAAATAAGGGATGGACATGATCAGGTGCTACTTGAGATAGATTTAGGTATGTTATGTGTATTATATATATTCTCACATATACATATCAATATAGTTTTCACCCTTCCTTTTCTTATTCTATATTCCAATTGGGACATAGAGGTACTAGTGGATTACCTAGAATTTCTCCATCTAATAAAGAATCATATTTTGGGTTGTATTCTTCTCACCCACATTCAATTCCTGTGTGATTTTACAATAGATAAAAATAGGTTATATATGTTTTTAACCAGAAATAATGTGTTCCTGCCTCCCTCCATGAAGGGATCTAGAAATTTGGAAGCAGGTTGTAGTTTCAAATACTCTTGTAGTCAATGACACCACCATTTAGTACATATTTGATTACTGTATAACTGTAATTATCCAAATCAAATTGTCCATCAAATTGTATAAAAGCTGATATAAATATATTTCTAATAGGTGAATTTTCTAATTAAATTCCTTCTTACCCCATATTTAACACAGGCCTACAGACACCCAATATGGGATAGATGCTATTACAGTTATAGTGAAGATCCCATGATCTTTTGTGAATGAGATTATAAAAGGTTTACATGGAGACATTCCCTCTAATTACCCCATAAACTGCACTTTCTTGGCTGGACTATGTGAACATTGTGCACTAATTTGTTAAACTAGTCGTAACTTTTTAACAAAATTTCTTTGGTTAGTCAGTTTTAAAAATTACTATATCGATTCTTAAATAATCATCTTTTACATTTGTACTAAAATAATTTGTGACTTCTTAACACATTATTGTGGAATGTTGGAAAATCGTTCTTAATAATTGAGTTTTTCATGTTGGGCTGCATATACAATCTGTAGGGGGAGGTTTAGTGGAATCCTTTGGAGGGGTATTCATTAAAAATATGAATGATGAATTTTGTATAAGTACAATCCACTGAAAGTTATACAAATTGATTCTTAATTTAATATACATCTAGTGTTGGGTTTCATACATGGTGTTCTTAGAATTTTGGGATTCTAATTGTTTCCTATAAGATAAATAAGGGTCTTTTGATCATTTAAACCCCCTTAGTAGTATTAGACCTATGTTGTGTGCTTGGTTCACATGATCATGTTCTAAAATAAAGAAATTGTAAGAATCTTTCATGATGTTGAAAAATAGAGAACCATGTTTTATAGGAGACATGGTTAATATTGTTAAATATGACTTGAAGATGCAATAGTTGGTATTATGACATTATAATTGGTGTTTAATGATTATTACATTGTCTAACCATGTAACACATAATATTAACCTAAGGTTAATTTCACAAAAGTCATGTGAACTGAAGATAATTATACATAGTGACTTTTCATAAGCCGACATTTATATCTCACCTTATACAGGCCCACACAATGATAATTAAATGTAGTTTCTAAAATAATTTGAAATTTTATTACACTTTATTGCAATAGTTTTTACCACACATTTATGTTTTCAATATATTATGTATAATTAATAATCATGATGGGATTTGATCCTGCATACAAGGTGACATGATGGAGTAACACTCAATTTTGGAGAAATACAATGTCATGGAAGACTGGAGCAAGGGTATGTTTTCAAGCAGTGAGTCATTTTATATTTTCCAGTTAATAGTTTATTTTACTTATATTAAATATGATATGTTCCCATTTATATATATATAAATTCATACGTAGGTGAGTGAGATGGGTATGTGCATATAAGCATATGTGCAAGGATCCCCTTGCACAGGCTCATGGACATGCGGGTGTGTGGATAGGGGATAGGTGTCCTTGCATATGTGTGAAGGTGTTTATACCAAGTGGGGGAGCAACAACTTTTAGTTAGAAAGCCCCAAGAGCCGAAGTGGACGGTTTGGTTCCACATTGAGGTAGGATCCCTCTTCCAGCCACTTTAATTCAAGAATGCTTTAAATTGAATTTATCTTCTTTCTTAATTCTACATAATTTTATTGAATTACATATCTTGAATAAGTCTACTTTAAAATAATTGTTTCATTTGAGAATAAAGTAATGTTTTTGTAAAAAAAACCCCTCCAACGGAGGTACGCTGTTTGCGAAAACTCAAAGTGATAGTTATGTTGATCTAGTTTCTTAAATTATCACATTTGATTTGTGCTGAATGAGTTTTATATTAAATGTTAAATATAATTAAATGAATTGTGTGATAAATAAATGCCATGATTTTATAATAAAACCCATAAAATGTAGGTGCATTGTCTTCTAAACCAATGTGTAGTGATAGTTATTTGTATCATGTTTAAATTTGGTTTGAGTCTTTCATATTCCTCTTGTTGGTGTTTGTTTTGTGGCTAGATAGTTTTTGTTTTCTTGGAATAATATAAATTGGCTTATAATACTCATTTAACGCAAATGACATTGTTTGAGTATGCATATGCCTTGACCATGACACTTTCCTTTTCACGATTTGAATATTATAAATATAATTTCCTTGTTTAAGAAAAGTGAATGAATTTGTAAATGGGTTTTGTAGGATGTATGATTCTTTTCCTTCCTTTTGTTACACTTTAGACATTGCGTCATTATGTCGCTCGCTACAACCTTCTCTAGCGATCCCTTGTTATAGAATATTAAATAGTTGATCTGTCTATCATCTCCATGCAGGGCGATGGTCAGAATGTTTCCTCGCCTCCTCTTGCTCCCTTCGCTCCTGGCCGGAAGATGCTGCCCCGTGGATGTCACTGTACCGGGCCAACATGCCGCGATCATGTTGCGGTCACACCGCGGTCACACCACGGTCACACCATGGTCACACCGCGGCGACACCGCTGTCACGCCACGGGCACACCGCGGTCATGCGGCGGCCACACCACGGTCATGCTGCGGGCACACCGTGGTCACACCGCGGTCACGCCACGGTCACACCGCTGTCACGTCGTGTTTTGGCCCTGCTCCAGGATGACACCCTATGGCAGTTTGCAGTGATAATATTCCATGTGTCTTGTGATCAATGTTGAGACTGACTTTTCACAGTTTCTGCCAGTGGGGTGATGACCAGAATGTTTCCCCGCCTCCTCCGGCTCCCTTCGCTCCAGGCCGGAAGATGTTGTCCCGCAGATGTCACTGGACCAGGCCAACACGCCGCGGTCACGCCGCGGTCACGCCCCGGTCACGCCGCCGTCACGCCGCCGTCACACCGCCGTCACGACGTCGTCACGCCGCAGTCACGCCACGTTAATGTTGTGATTTCGCCCTACTCAAGGACGACACCACGCAGCGGTTCACAGTGATAGTATTCCATGAGTCTTGTGATTAATGTTGAGACTATCTAATCACAATTTCTACAGGCGGGGCGACGACCGAAACGTTTCCCCGCCTCCTCCCGCTCCCTTCACTCCGGGCCGGATAATACTGCACCGCGGAAGTCGCTGGACCGGTCCAACAGGTCGTGGTCACGTCGTGGTCACGCCGCGGTCACGCCGTGATTTGGCCCTACTCCAGGATGAAAACCCATGACTATTCACAGTGATAGTATTCCATGAGTCTTTTGATCAATTTTGAGACTGACTAATCACATTTTCTGCCGACGGAGCGATGACCAGAATGTTCCCTGCCTCCTCCCTCTCCCTTCACTCCTGACCGGAAGATGCTTCCCCGGGGATGTCACTGGACGGGGCCGACACACCGCGGTCATACTGCAGTAATGCCGTGATTTGGCCCTGCTCCAGCCACATCCATCCTACACTAGCCCCATTCCACATTTATTTTAGCCCACTGTCACCACCCTTCTAGCCCGCAACAGCCCCCTTGCCACTTTTAAAGCAGCCCGCACCATCCCCCCAGCACCCGCAACCATCCCCCTTCCACCTGCATTCCAACCCCCTTCCTCCTGCATTCGAGCCGCACCAGCCCCCGGCCACCTACAATCTAGCCCACACCAGCCACAACACTAGCCACCACCCCCAACCTCCTGCAAAACAATCATGCCAGCCCTCTTGCACCTGCAAAACAACCCGAACCACCAATTCCAGCCCTCACCAGCCACCGACCTCCTATATCCCATCCTGCACCACCTACATCCCAGCCTGAACCAGTTCTATCCTACACCATCCCCCTTTGACCTTCATTTAGTGTTAGAGAACCAAGAATTGCTAAACCTAAAAGGGATAGGGAGTTTCCCAATTTGTTTGGACACATTAATGAAAATATGACGATGATCATAGTGGAGATTTTGGAGGGTGGTGCTAGAGATGGTGTCTCATTTATCTAAAGCTAGACATTCGTAAAGGCTATATCCAATTATGATGTAACAACCATATTGTAAAACTTTTTATTCCAAGTGTATTTGGAACCTATAGGATTTATTTAAATAACGTTTCTGTCTTCAATAGAGGGTTTGAATACTCTTGTGGAGATCATAGAATGTGAGGGACCAATTTTATCACTTGATTTGGGTATAGCATTGAAGTCCCCAATTATAAATCAAGGTGTGCTAATACAGAAACCTAGATAGGTATGGTCATCCCATAGGGGCCTCATATCTTGATATTTATTCTTGGAATAAACAAAAGACCATAAAATAATAGTTCCATCAAAAACAAAATCACATATGAAGGCTTTCTCCAATATGTTAAAATGTTAACATTTTAGATAGAAGAGTGAAAAAAAATCCCGAGAGAATTCACATAAGAGGAATTTTTTGTTGTGCTAGTAAAATGATAACCATGTTAACAAAAATTATGTTATCTAGAAGAAAAAGTAATTTTATTTCAGTGATAGAAATCAAAATTGGACAGTGGGTATTAACCATTATTTTTAAAACAGTAATGGTGTCAGATAGAGAAATACTCTAACAATAACATAAAAGGATCTTCATTTAATCCTAAATTTGGAGTATGAACTCCCTTTTTTATTCGCAAAACCCTGTGTCTATATGATATTCTGATATTTTTAGTTGTGTTTCGAATATTGGTCTTTTCCTGATTTATTTTAGATGATGTTGGGGAACTGTTTTAATTTTCTACCTTATTATTACCCTTGAAGGAATCCATGCAGGGGTTATTAACAAGTATGTCCATAGAGACCTTACTAATACAGGCAGTATTTTCAACATCATTATGAGTAATCATGTTCTCAGATTTAGTAGGCATATTAATGTTATCTGATGTCTGAGAAATAAAAATAATATGATTGACAAAAGGGGAGAAGTTGTACCTAAAATATTTGTAGCAACCATGTCATGTGAAGTACCTGAATGATTTTACTTCTTTTTTCTTGAACCTGGGGGAATCTGTGGTGTGTCCACTAGGTTCGGTTGCTCTTGAGAAGATGAAAATAAAAACCTCTAATTCTTGACCAATTCAATAGGAAAATTTTGGTTGGCGTCTTTCTAATGTTGAAAACCCGAGGCAACCAAATTCTGATTTGGTTAACTATCCAGAGCAGTCTTTGAATCACCTAGAACCATAGGTTCCATGGACAAATCCTTGGGAGATGCACTGTCCTAACCAAGTGGGGGTTAAGGGGTATGTTCAGAGCTAAAGAAATTCTCAACATAAGTGTCGTTGATCAAGTGTAACCATCCAAGAGGGTTGCATTTTTTCTACATAGAATCATTATTCAAAATCATCATGGTCTGGTCATTTTCTCTGTCAAGTAGTGTGCTAACCTATTTTGATTCACAGCCCAAAGAAGAAGACGGGTATGAAGATTGACCATTTTCAATATTCATACCATTAAAAATATCATTTTAAATGTGATGTGATTTATTACCTTTAGAGGTGTCCAAAAGAGTATCCCCTGAAGATAAAATTTCCATGGCAGGGATTGTCGTAATATGTAGGTCTCCAGGAAGTAATGAGCCTGTATGATCACATGCATTAAAAGACGATTTAATAACCCTACCCAGAACCAATGGTGGGTTTGAGTGGCCTTGCATACTAGGTGTATTGGTAAACATGATCTCAGATATCAACATTTCTATAAACTATAACATCATTGAGTAATTCATTCAGTGGAAGAGATTTCCATTCCTTGAAATTATTGAATAGAAATGTATAAAACATCAAGATATTCACTGGGAAAATCATTGATAGAAACATCAATAGCATGGGATGTGTGTGCGGGGGGGGGGGGGCTGCTGTCCACCAGGGGGTCCCTCTATGTTGGAACCACTTTGTGTATAGGTTTTTATTTGTTGTCAATAGTTGTCAATGGAATATCAAAATGAAAGAGATCAAGAAGTACTCCAATAAAATGGAGGAATGGAAGCTCACAATGAAGGAGATCATGAAGTACTCCGATGAAGTAGAGTAGTAGTGATTCAAACGATTGTTGTGCTGATCGTAAGTTCAAACAACATGTGTCAAAGATGATACATTGTTTACAACAATGAAGAATGTGAGGAGTAATCCATCCAAGGCTGATTAAAGCAGGATGGTGTTTTTGAATGAAGACCATGCAATTCCTCCTTATTGCATAAGAACCATGGGCTTTGATGAAGACCATGCAATTCCTCATTATTTCATGAGAACAATGGGTTTTGATGAAGACCATGAAATTACTCATGATTGCGTGAGAACCATGCTAGAGACTTCTTGACGGATTGAATCACATGGTTTGCATGAAGTTGATCGTGACGGTTGATGAAGGAGGAAATGTGCCAATGAGTTGACTTATGAAATGGCCATGCACATCACATTGTCATAGAAGATGATGGTACTAAATTTGTTCCTTCAAAGAATACATATAACAATAGTGCAGTTTGTGATAAAAGAAAAAGAGTTGTTGGAGGATACAGATCACCAAGAAGAATTGATGTTGAGGTGATCGTGCTTGTCAACAAAGAAAACAAACGACATACAAATTTTGTTGACAAAGGAGATTCCATGGTGACATGTCGAGTTCAAGAGTTGTGGTCAACGATCTGTGTTTGATTCAAGAACATCGACAGAGGAATGGATGATCTGGAGGCGGTACAAAAAGTGCAGATATAAGGTGAAGCCGTTTTCCAGTGTTGGCCAAATTTCAGGGCCTCAAAATCAACAAATGAAGAAGAGTGATTTTGGAAAAGGGACTTGTGCTCCATACTCTTGGAGGATAGGAAACTTTCACGCCATATGTTTTTGAAGATCAGAGCATCAAAATATGGCAAAGGGATAAGGGTCGCGCAAGTTTTGGTGAGGTCGCGCAGGTGAATTATGTGCTAGGAAGAGACTTGCACG
Organism: Viscum album; assembly: GCA_963277665.1. Taxonomy (NCBI): domain Eukaryota; kingdom Viridiplantae; phylum Streptophyta; class Magnoliopsida; order Santalales; family Viscaceae; genus Viscum; species Viscum album. Next base: position 5,957,638 of record CAUJRU010000001.1, read on the forward strand.
CCGACACCTTGAATGCATTATAACTTGCGCGCCTATGGTTTTTCGAGATCTGAAGATCCAAATTAGGCAAAGGCAAGATGTTCGCGCAAGTATTGGTTGGGTCACGCAAGTGAGTTGCGCGACAGAGGTTGTGGGAAACGAGACTTGCACGCCGATGATGGACTTGCGCGCCTCCGCGCAGGGGGTCCAATTTGCCTATAAATACTGGACCACCCCTCCTCATTTCGATTGGAGCTCAAGACTTTGAGATTGTTCGAGCTCTCGTCGCGCAGGTGGTTGAACCGCGCAAATGGTAGTTGGGTCGCACAAGTAGAGGTTGCGCGCCGACTGATGGTTGAGCGCCCCTGGTGATTTGGGCAAGGAAGGAAGTGAGTTGCGTAGGTTTGATGTTCAAGAAGGCAGAGTTGCGCAGGTGCTTTGGAGACACTTGCGCGCCAGGTTATACTTGCACGCCTAAGACTTGCGCGCCAGATGGAGACTTGCGCGCCGGACTTGAAAAGGAGATCCGAATATTGTTGAAGCACGCCCGCCTTTCTGGAGCTGCACAAGATCAAAAGATTTCCTGATACTTTCGGTGCAGAGCGAGATTGAAGAAGAAATCTAAATGATACATGCATGATCTCATGCATACATAGTGAATTTATTCTGACGAATGTTGAGTAAGTTGAACATCATTTATTGAGCAATCACATAAGTGATTGTGATTCAGGCAAACGAAGACAAGGGGATCTAGTGCATTCAGTCATTGCACTATAGAAGAAATATTGAACTATAAAGAGCATCAACTCTGAAACCTGATGCAAGCAAAGTCTCATGCTGAACAGGAGACAATGAACATCAATGCAAATTTATTGAAGAGACCTTCATATCTATAAACTGAGTGGGACTTCACCAACAGCAGTGAGCCAGGGGGAGTCAACGGGAGTGACCTGAGGGACGCAGTGAGCTATCCCTGAACAATTGTAAAGGTAGTGAGCCTGGGACAGAGTGTCTGTACCCGAACCTTTGTAATCCACAGCTAGTGAAGTATAGTGGATTTAGGTATGACCAACAACCTATCGGCATATGCTCCTTGGACGTAGCCCTTAGTGGTGAACCAAGTAAAAATAGCTGTGTCATATCTCTGCATGTGAATGTTTAATTTCTTATCTTATCCATCATACAGGTTTAAGCAGTTCCTACCAACGTGGGAACAAGATCCACAACTTCAAGAAGAAAAAGTTGCCACCCTGATTCACCCCTCCCCTCTCAGGGTGTCTCAGGGTCCTACAAGTGGTATCAGAGGGAGGTTAACGTATGTTGGATATTATCTAGTAATTCTATTGAGAAGAGGATTTGAGTTTCTTTCCTAAAGTCAAAAATGAAGAGCAGTCTTGATGAAGTTTTTGAGCAGACATCTACATCTAGAAAAACCATGACAAACAGGAAAATGAAAGAGAAAAAGCAGCTAAAGAAGTCCCTCATATCCAAAAAAGATTCAACGTCTTGTTCTCCATGCCATTCCAAAAATGAAGAAACATCAGGCATGGAAAGTATCAAGAAGGTAACTCAGAATTCTTCCAGAGGAAAGGATGACACCCCTAATTCAAGCTTTCAGGAAAAACTCAGAACATATCTGCATGATATTCCAGAAGAAATGGTTGCTATTATTTGTAGCCTATTCCAATCTATGCAGGTTGAGATCAATAGAATTGAAAGTGAAGCGGACAATATGAAAAAGGGGCTGGAAGGAAAAATTATGGAAAGTATGAAGCTAACTAAATGGGTGAAAGCCCTTGAAGAAAAAGGCGAAGTCAGCAAGACTCTGGAAGAACGGATCCATGCACTTGAAGCTGAGCTGAAGAAGAACAATGAAGTCAATAATTTTTGTCTGGAAGAAACTTCCATTAAATTCAGGGAAATTGACTCTTTGTTACAAAACAATGTTAAGATGCATGAAGATGAGGTTGAAAGGTTGAAGAAGAATTGTGAAGAGAAGATGATCACGATTGAAGATCAGAAGATCATCATCAATATTGTGGGTCAAAAATTGGATGCTCAATTGACCAAGATTGAGAACACACATATTGAGACTTCACAAAAGAATGAAATGAGTGATGATTGCACTCAATGTTCGTTGGAGGAGTCTAAAGCTAAAATTCCTCCAACATGTGACAAGAAGATTATGACAACTCTTGATTATCCACATCAAGAATCAGTTGCTGCCGGTACACAATGCTCAATGGAGGATTATATTGTCAAAAGACCTCCAACATGTGATAAAAAGATCATGACTTCGTTCATTGATCTATCACAGGCAACTGAGAAAGTGAAGGTACCAACCAGACCATCTTGCACTCATGTTTCTAAATACACTCCGACAATCAGTGCAGGTGGTAAGAAAATCTCTAAACAAGTATGGATGAGGCAAGGTGATAAGAAGAAACCTACCACCATGGATAGGGTGGATGGGAAGAAAAAGGAGGAAGTGGGTTCCTCAAATAGAGCACAAAAGATTAAGCAGATGGCCCAACAACTTAATACAGAAGACACAAAGAAGAAAAGATTTGTGGGTCAATGTTGGTGTTGCAACAGATTTGGGCACTATGCACTAGATTGTCTTTATAATCCCTTACATGGAAAAGTAAAAAGAATTCCTATATCAAAGAGAAGGAAGCCATAGATAAAGAAGCAACATCAGCAGGTCCTGAAGCATCTGTTTACTGCAAACAGATTTGGAATTCTTGATAACATCTGTGATGTATGCAACGGCAGCGGTCACAATGCAGGCACATGTGCATATCAACATGCTTTCACTGTTGAAAAGAAGAGAAGACCACTAATGCCGTCAAAGAATGAAGTAGCTACCTTGGGGAGAAATCAGAAGAATGTTGTGATCACACATTTCCCCAAGAAGATCTCAAGTAGGGAAGCTAAGAAGACCCGGGATTTTCGATCCATGAAATTGAAGGGTCATTCATCCAAAAGAAACACTAAGTGGGATGAATCTCGGATGAACCCATGTGGAAGACCTAAACCTGCTGCAAAAGTTCCAAATGACATATTGGTCATCTGGCCAGAAGATTTGAAAAGAATAAGGAAACTTGAAGATGAGAAGGCCAAGGCTGGTGAAAAAGCAAAAGGAAAACTTTCACATGATGAAGACACAGTGCAGGAGAGCTTGCAAACAAAGAGAAACACACGTGTCAAAGAAGTTCTGTGTGAGAGATGCAATAAATCTAGTCACATTGCAAAAGGTTGCCTAACCTTAATACCAGAGCAAGAAGCAGTCCTTAAGAGGAGTAATAATGTATCATTCATGATGGCTGCTAAGCAGAACAATTATCCACACAAAGCAGAAGAGAATGTGAACAGAGCCATGCCACACCGACAGATGTCAGAACACATGTTCAAATGTACATGCATGAAGAATGGAGTGAACAGAGGAACTTGGTTGAGAAAAGAACCTCAACCAAGGAAGTCTTCTTGATGAAGCAAGAAGGAACCACCTTATTCCCGTAATAATTTGTGTATTGTATTTGTGCTAATAATGCAGGGAATTGAAGGTGAAGCATGATCTCCGGGGGAGAACCTGAGATGTAGTGAATGTTGTCAACTCATGATAGCCAAGAATGAAGATGCTTCCATACTCACTGTTTCAATCAATATCAACTCCAACTGGACTCAAAAGTAGTTACTCTGTGAATTTATTGAAGAACACGCCAATGGAGAAGGTATTTCATCTCTCAATCACTATCCCTTGGTCACTCAGATCAAAGATTATTTTACAAAGGGGGAGTAACTGAACTGATCAGTGACATAATGATAATGGAAGTGCCCCAAGGTCACTTATCCTGCCAAATTCATTTGAATGTTTTTGATCTATTTGCTGATGTGAGTGCAGGAGTTTCAGGTTGATTATTCTCTATCATAGTTGATCTTCTTCTACCTGGAATTAAAGTGGTAAACCCTTGAAGACAAGATACATGAGTTATCATCTCATGTTGGTATCATGATCTGTGGATAATGGACAACCTTGTTGACTTAATCAAATCCTCTTGTTTTCTAAATCGAGTATTGCTCAATTAGACATAGAGTGAAATGATTAATGAAACATTGCTTAAGTGTGGATTGATACCCTCCCTACCATGTGCTTTGTATTTCTTGTCAATAAGGGGGAGAGAAAGTGAAATGAATGTTTGATAAGAAAAGTTGATTGAATAGAAGATTCTCATTTTGACATTGACAAATTCATTTCAGAAGATGTATAAGGTATTGACAACAAAATACAAAGGGGGAGATTGTTGGAACCACTTTGTGTATAGGTTTGTATTTTTTTTCAATAGTTGTCAATGGAATATCAAAATGAAAGAGATCAAGAAGTACTCCAATAAAATGGGGGAATGGAAGCTCACAATGATGGAGATCATGATGTACTCCGATGAAGTGAGGAGTAGTAATTCAGACGATTGTTGTGCTGATCGTAAGTTCAAAGAACATGTGTCAAAGATGATACATTGTTTACAACAATGAAGAATGTGTGGAGTAATCCATCCAAGGCTGATTAAAGCAGGATGGTGTTTTTGGATGAAGACCATGCAATTCCTCCTTATTTCATAAGAACCATGGGCATTGATGAAGACCATGCAATTCCTCATTATTGCATGAGAAAAATGGGTTTTGATGAAGACCATGCAATTACTCACGATTGTGTGAGAACCATGCTAGAGACTTCTTGACGGATTGAATCACATGGTTTGCATGAAGTTGATCGTGACAGTTGATGAAGGAGGCAATGTGCCAATGAGTTGACTTATGAAATGGCCATGCACATCACATTGTCATAGAATATGATGGTACTAAAGTTGTTCCTTCAAAGAATACATATAACAATAGTGGAGTTTGTGATAAAAGCAAAATAGTTGCTGAAGGATACAGATCACCAAGAAGAAGTGATGTTGAGGTGATCGTGCTTGTCGACAAAGCAAACAAACGACATACAAATTTGTTGACAAAGGAGATTCCATGGTGACATGTTGAGTTCAAGAGTTGTGCTCAACGATCTGTGTTTGATTCAAGAACATCGACAGAGGAATGGATGATCTGGAGGCAGTACAAAAAGAGCAGATATAAGGTGGCGCCGTTTTCCAGTGTTTGCCAAATTTCAAGGCCTCAAAATCAACAAATGAAGAAGAGTGATTTTGGAAAAGGGACTTGCACACCATACTCTTGGAGGATAGGAAACTTGCGCGCCATATGTTTTTGAAGATCAGAGCATCAAAATATGGCAAAGGGATAAGGGTCGCGCATGTTTTGGTGAGGTCGTGCAGGTGAATTATGTGCTGGGGAGAGACTTGCGCACCGACACCTTGAATGCATTATAACTTGCGCACCTATGGTTTTTAGAGATCAGAAGATCCAAATTATGCAAAGGAAAGATGTTCGTGAAAGTATTGGTTGGGTCATGCAAGTGAGTTGCGCGACAGAGGTTGTGGGAAACGAGACTTGCACGCCGATGATGGACTTACGCGCCTCCGCGCAGGGGGTCCAGTTTGCCTATAAATACTGGGCCACCCCTCCTCATTTCGAACGGAGCTCAAGACTTTGAGATTGTTCGAGCTCTCGTCGCGCAGGTGGTTGAAGTGCGCAAATGGTAGTTGGGTCGCGCAAGTAGAGGTTGTGCGCCGACTGATGGTTGAGCGCCCCCGGTGATTTGGGCAAGAAAGGAAGTGAGTCGCGCAGGTTTGAAGTTCAAGAAGGCAGAGTCGCGCAGGTGCTTTGGAGACACTTGCGCGCCAGGTTATACTTGAGCTCCTAAGACTTGCCCGCCAGATGGAGACTTCCGCTCTGGGCTTGAAAAGGAGATCTGAATATTGTTGAAGCACGCCTGCCTTTCTGGAGCTGCACAAGAGCTAAAGATTGCCTGATACTTTCGGTGCAGAGTGAGATTGTAGAAGAAATCCAAATGATACATGCATGATCTCATGCATACATGGTGAATTGATTCTGACGAATGCTGAGTAAGCTGAACATCATTTATTGAGAAATCACATAAGTGATTGTGATTCAGGAAAATGAAGACAAGGGGATCTAGTGCATTCAGTCATTGCACTAAAGAAGAAATATTGAACTATAAATAGCATCAACTCTGAACCCTGATGAAAGAAAAGTCTCATGCTGAACAGGAGACAAAGAACATCAATGAAAATTTATTGAAGAGACCTTCACGTCTATAAACTGAGTGGGACTTCACCAACGGCAGTGAGCCAGGGGGAGTCAACGGGAGTGACCCGAGGGACGCAGTGAGCTATCCCTGAACAATTGTAAAGGCAGTGAGCCTAGGACAGAGTGTCTGTACCCGAACCTTTGTAATCCGCAGGTAGTGAAGCATAGTGGATTTAGGTACGACCGACAACCTGTCGGCGTATGATCCTTGGACGTAGCCCTTAGTGGAGAACCAGGTAAAAATGGTTGTGTCACATCTCTGCATGTGAATGTTTAATTGCTGATCATATCCATCATACAGGTTTAATATGTTCCTACCAACGTGGGAACAAGATCCACAACTTAAAGAAGAAAAAGTTGCCACCCTAATTCACCCCTCCCCTCTCAGGGTGTCCCGGGGTCCTACACTCTAGGGGGGGGGGTCTAGCAGGGGGTGGCTTTTGTCCGGGGGGTGGGGGGGGGGGGGGCTGTCCAGGGGGGCTTCTGTCCAGGGGGTGGGGGCTGCTCTCTAGGGGGGGCCAACACGTGGGGGGGGGGGCTAGGGGTGTGCAATGGTGGTACAAGGGGGTGTGTGAAATAGGTTCTAGGGATGTGTGGGGGGGGGATGATGCTGTCCAGGGAGGTCCAGTAGGTGGGCTTCTTCTAGGGGTGGGGGCTATGCAAGGTGGGCTTCTGTCCAGGGGGTCCAGTAGGTGGGTGGGGGCTGGTGTCTGGGGGGGTCCAGTAGGGGGCAAGGGGTGTGCAGGGGGGGGTGCAAGGGGGTTTGTGAAAGTGGTGTAAGGGATGTGTGTGTGTGGGGGGGGGTGCTGTCCAGGGGGTCCTGTTGGGGGGGGGGAGGTGCATCACTATTCTTGTTTATTGAGTTATATTATTTGTGAATATTCTAATATGTTTTGTTTTAGCTTGATTTTAGGGGGTGATCACTACTATGTTATACCATGTGTTGTAGTTACTTTTGAGCTATTCCGGACATCTTTGATAGTTTGTATTATAGGGAGACTCATGTAAGTGCAGTTATGTGTTTTTTAAAAAAAGTAGGGGCAAATCCCTTATATTGAAAATGATAAAAGTCTAGAAATAAGGAGATGCGTAGGAATGTTCACATGAGTCATCAAAGGACTCGTCAAGAAGGATTTTTCCAGGGTCTGGGGGTGTCTTGGGTCTATCTGGGGGTGTCCAGGGTCTGTCTGGGGGGTGTCCAAGGTTTGTCTGCGGGTGGTGTCTAGGGTCTGGGGGTGTCATGGGTCTCTCTGGGGGGTGTCCTAGGTCTGTCTGGGGGTGTCCAGGGTCTGTATGGGGGGTGTCCAGGGTCTGTCTGGGGGGTGTCCAGGGTCTATCTGGGGGGAGTCCAGGGTCTATCCAGGGGGTGTATTGGGTCTGTCTGGGGGGTGCCCAGTGTCTGGGGGTGTCCTGGGTCTATCTGGGGGTGTCCTGGGTCTGTCCGGGGGGTGTCCAGGGTCTGTCTCGGGGGGGGGGGGGGGGGTGTCCAAGTTCAGTCTGGGGGGTGGGGGTCCAGGGTCTGTCTGGGGGGGTGTTCAGGGTTTGTCTAAGGGGGTGTCTAGGGTCTGGGGGGGAGGTGTCTAGGGTCTGTCTGGGGGGTGTCCAGGGTCTGTCCAGGAGGGGGGATTTGTAGGTGTGTCCATGGGGTTATGTAGGGTGTGGGTGTCGAGTGTCCAGGAGGGAGGGGTCTCTAGGGGGGGTGGGCTTCTGTAGGGGCGTGTGTAGTGGTATGGGGGATATTTTTTTTATGGTTTTCCAAACCCCATAGTCACGGTTTTAACTATGGCTATAGTTATAATGCCACAGTTTCTAACCGTGGAAATAAATTGTGTCCCTCCTCTAGTATTTCCACGGTTCTAAAGCATGGATATAGATATATGACCAGGGTTTGAACCATGGTGGTACACCTATAGCCACAGTTTGAACCGTGGCTCTAGACCTATAGCCACGGTTTGGAACCATGGTTAAAAGTCTATGACTATAGCCACGCAAAACAAATCTGCGGTTTCTCAAACCATGGATATTACCTAATTCCACAGTTTGAGGACCTATATCCATGATTTTAAACCGTTGATATTGCCATGCCAAACAAAGCCATGGTTTCTCACTTTTAATTCTGTGAGATTTCCAATGATCACCATTTATTTATTGTATGTGTTGTATTGTATACTTCCATTTGTTATATATTATCATGATTATATTTATATTCATGTTATTATAGGATGAATTTGGTGATTATTAACGTTTGGTCATACGACTCAATTGATTACAACGTGGTAAGGGGTTTTCATTTCACTTCTTATTCCAGTAATATTCATGCTATATATGCCGCTATTTAATTTGTTTCATGGATGTAATGCCCATGATTGTATTATTTGTTTAATAAAAATTAATTTATGGGTATTTAAATCTTCATTGTATTATCCTTCTTTCAGGGAGTCTATTATTCGGATGTTACCAAATCGGTAAGGGAACATTTCACCCTCCTATTTTTAAATGACTTCTTTATGTTATATATTTTAACTTACATATTCTTATGTCGGGATATGTTCTTCTATATCCTTATTGCTGTAAATTTTATGTCCATTTTATGAGAGATCTATTTCCCCCTCATCAATTCATTCTGAATTATTAATTGACATCATTAGGCTATCGAATTTTGGTAAGTGAACTTCTTCACCCAATTTCATTTCATTGGGTTATACTTCTACTTCTTGATTATGTTGTAATATGAATATGTGTGAATAAAAATGATTGTTTTAAACTTAATATCCAATTATATTGTGTGTATTTATTTTTTTCACACATAATTGTGTAATTGCTTTATCCTTAATCTATGGATACCTTCTTTATAAGGGATTTTGTCTCAATTTACATTCCATTGAGACATTATTGTTGTTATACACCAATTAACTTTTATATAATGTATATAATATCCTTTCACATATTATATCATGAATCCCTTTATTCTTATGATAATATAATGTTTTGATTAGATGTTATTGCTCAATTATTAGTATTCATGCGTCTCCCATTTTGTTAGAAACTCTTTAACAAAAGAATCAGTTAAAATGTATTAAAGATTTATTCTTCTAAATATTTCTCATTAATGACCATGTTTTCGAAATGGTTTTTAGGATTTATTTATATGGATTTTAATGGTTCCAAATGATGATTCATTTAAAAGTTTAAAAGTGGTATGGGACACTGTGATTCAAAAATATCTTTATTAAACTTTTTAAATGGTTTTGAAAATGGTTTGATAAAGCGTAGATTATTTAAAAATATTTAAATGATATATTGTGATTGAAATGTGGAAATTTTATCTTTCCATTATTTTTTTGTGTGTTTTGAATGTGTTATGGTTTTTGGGCACTGCTTACGTATACGGGTGGTTCCGTGATAAACATAGGGCGGGTGAGCCTGAGATATATCTCTAATACATTGGGTAACATGAATAAGGTAAATGTTAATGTTTCTAATAAAAGATTTATGGAATATATTGTGATGTGTATTCCAAATGTGACTCCCTGTGTAGTTGTGACAGCTACAATTTATGTATTATATAGATTCCACATGTTAGCTTTATGATTTATGATTTCATTGTGTTATTCATAAATCTTTTGATTTCATGAGGTCTGTTATGATAGAAAAGTATGGTGTCATTTATTTTTATTTATTGATGGGCTTATGTTTTCTTTCTTTGTTTTGTAACCCTTACTGAGCTTTTTATTCTCATCCCATTTTTGAACTATTTTTCACAGGACTTCAAGAAGAATATAGTCAAGTATAGGATCAAGGAAAATTCAGGTTGTATAAAACATGGAACTAGACATGACTCTTTTTTTCAAGAGTTTTTATTTTATGAAAAAAGGGACACTGAGTAAAATTTTCAACTTGTAATGTTTGAGAAGTAATGTAATATTCATTTCTTAATTCCCTAAAACTCTAAAACCGAAAATATATTCAATGTGAATTATTCATTTAATTCAAAATTATGTATTGATTAAGGTCGGGGCCTTATACATACTGTCTCAAAATCAACACAACCATTTCCTAACTTATTTTTCATGATATAAATAGCCATCCAAAATTCGAAAATATTCCATTTTATTGTCATTTAACCATGATAATGATATTTATATTGTTTCATTTGAGTAGAATTGAATATTTTCACTCCATTTAAATTCATATCATTAAAAAATTATATATACATAAAAATTGTTTAAATTACATTATAAATATTTACTTTACTTATTCATTACTATTTTTTTCATAGTAATTTTTCTAATTTTACAGATGAAATAATTTTATTAATCTCTTATAAAATGTCAATATAGTTCCTGTTAAAGCTATAGAAAAATAAAAGTAAATATTTTTAGAAATGTAAGAATTATTTTTTTTTGAAGAATTATAGTTTCACACGAATTTTATGGATAATTGTACTGTATATTTTTTAGTGAAGGATTTTACAATCAAATTTAATTTTTATATTGTTGTCCTCAGATTCAAACTAAATTGATTGTTTCAAAATGAAATTCAGGATATTTTATGGAGAATAATATTTTATTAAATTATGTGAAAATAATATAAATAAATAAATTGAACATAAAGGATGTGAAATAATATATAATTTTTATCATTTTTTATTTAAGATCCAATTGGTGTTTTATAAGATGAATTATACCCCTTTCAAATTCGATTATTTGTTACTGTGGTTATAGTGAAAAATGATTTAATGGTAGTAAATCTAAAAAGATAAGGATTAAAATGAAAAAAACATTACTAAAACATGTTTTGGTTTATATTATTATCTTACCCTTGTCTCATTCGTATATGAGTTCATATGGATCAATTCTTCTTGAATGTTTGCAAAGACCCACACCCCAGTTGCATCGAGTTGGTGTCTTACTCTATTACATTATCATAAATACATTATTCACATACCAATGGATCCATCAGGTTATTATTCTTTCAAAACTATATACAAACCAAATATCAAACAGAAAACCTGGAAAGTAAAATAATACATAATACATAACAAAATATAATAAAATACATCATTGAATACTCATTCATAGATAGCCTCTTCTTAACTAGAGGAAAGGAAAAATAATAATGGTGAGATAAAATTCTAAGTAAGGGTTCAGTACAACGGAATTTATCATGAATATATAATTAATAATGAAAATGGAATGTAAAATAACTGAATATACAATCCATTTAAATAACTCGACAAGGAATGATCAATATAGAAAGGTAAATAACCAATAACACCTTCTATTTAATAAATAACTGATAATGAAATGAATCAACTGATGTTTTTCATATTAAAGATATCATGAAATATAATATTAAATATATTATGAATATTCTAATTTATTAATTATTGTACATCATGTTTCCCAGGTATATAGATCCTCTACCATGAATATCAACTGTCATAATACTTTAAAATAAAACCCATTGTTCATGGAGATTGTATAGATTTTGTACCCATGAATGTTGTTTACATTTTCATCTAATACTAAAAGGAAAAAATGAAACTTACATATATATATATATATTATCTTCGAATTACTTTTCATATTTAAAATATATGACATATGTTTATTGAATCCATCCTTAATATATTCCATGTAAATCGTGACTGAACCACATCACTTTCTGGGTTGGTATTCTTCCTTATACCCGAACGACATTATCATATTCCAACAAAATAGAAGTCATGAATTTAGGTATTATATAAAAACTCTACATAAATAAAGAAATCATAAATACAATTTATATCATCTATAAATTCTATTTCCATAATTATGACCATACATGAACGATTTTAATGAAAAAAATCGACATCGGTTCACGAGGCGATATGATGATTTAATAACCCATTTGATGCATGTGGGTAAATTTGTATGATTTAAAATTAATAAAAAAATCTATATACATTTATAAAATTTGGTTTTTTAAATTATAGTTATTTTAGAGGAATTTAAGGAGGTGTATATGGAAATAAAATATAAAGGCTTATAGGAAAAAATTCCCTTTCTTCACATATCATCCTTAGGTTTAAGGTAATGCATTCCTATGTTGGATTTACTCTAATGATATAGTTTAATTGACTCTTTAATGTATTTTTTAAAATTATTTGGGTTGATTTTGGATGAATCAATTTTTTTATTTTTGAATAAGGGGGAGAGGGGTAAGAATTTAATAAGTCATTTTAGTGGCTAACATGTAAATTTTTGATAGATCGAATTCCAACCAATTTTTTTTTTCATTTTTGGTTGCCCTAATTTTCCACCAAAACAGATCCTATAATGGATATGTTTTAAATATTTCCATGTAATGTGTTTTGGAATATAATCTAGTAAAATTTATTCATTAATTTTAATATTTTAACCCATGATAAAATCATTATCCTATTAAATGTTGTAATTAATTTTATTTAATTTCTATAATATATTTAGGTAAAACAATTATGTTGAACATATTCGATATTATTAAATATTAATAAAAAAATATGGAGTCTAGATTCTATATTCAAATAATATGATTAGATGATTTTAATTTAAAATTAATCGCAGAGACGTGATGGGAAATAAAGTTTTTGAAATGAAAATTTTCAAATGATAACTACATTTTTTTATTTTAATTCGATAAAAAGTGATTATAATTACTAAAAATGAGTTAATAAATTTACAATTTATATAATATAAATTTAAACCTAATTTAAAATATAATACATTGATTTAAATTATTTAGATGAAAATAATATTTTAAATTAATATTTTGTATTATTCACTATTTTTCCAAGAATGAATACTATCAAAAAAATTCAAAAATTCACCTTAAAAAAATTTTCACACTCATATTTTAGAAAAAAAGTTTATTTCTGAAATAAAATTCATTGATGTTTCAAAATTTAGTTTCTAATCAAATTATCAATAAAAATATTGATAAACTTTCTTTACAAAAATATATCTTTTTATGCATAAAAATATTTTTTTTATTTGATGAATTTAAAAACAAAATTTAAAATATAATAAATAAAATTAATTAAGATCATTGATTAATATTAATTAATTTATTTTATTTTGATAAAATAGCTTTGGGTGAAATGACATGTTTTCTTCAATAAAAAATTCATTTATAATCAATTTGGTTTTTATTATCATTTATAATTAATTAGTCTGAAATGAGATATTTTAATATGTGTAAAAAAATAAATTTTAAAATTTTATTTATTCTTATTAAAATATCCATTTTAATATCTATGATATTATTTTAATTTTAAATAATAATAATAATAGTATTAGGTAAAAATTGATCTTGCGTGTAACACAAACTGCCAAAGAAAATTTTTATTGCCTGCAACGATATATAACTTAGGTATTGCATGAATTTCATAATAAGGAATATAATAAAAAAATTTATAATATTAAATAAATCGAAAATATCTTGAGATGTTATATTTATTTATAATCCTTTTTAACATGTCTCATACAAAATTTAGTCTCATGTTCATATTTTAAAATATCAGGGTGTTACATTCTCCCCACCTTAACAAAAAAGTGTCCTCAAAATCTAAAAAATATTTGGGTAATACATGGTTTTATATTGGAAAATTAAATTATTGAAAAATTCACATCGTAAAAGCGTTAATAAAATAACCTCTTAATAAGATTGAAAGGGAAGTACAGAAGTCATATAGAATAATCATATAAATATGATTCATGATAGGAGAACATATATTGAATGTGAAGATATGAACTTGGAGGAATGGTTTCAATATTTATAGTGAGTGATTGAGGTCAATTATTAGAAGAAATATAATGATAAATGAAAATGTAAGGGAATCAAAATCATAGATCTATGGTGATTGAAAAGGCTATTGGTTAAAAAAATTAAGGTGTTAAGAAAATATTTTAATTTCAAAACCTATTTCCCTTGAGTTGTGTATTTTTCTTCACTCTTTATTAATATAAGGAAATATATATTCATTATACAGTTCTATTTCATAAACTGGATCATATTACTTCATTGTTTCTTAAAATAGTTACACTTAACTTTTTTATAACATGTTGCAACATATATTGATATAATACAATAGACATTAAATATTTTTTCCTAATATCATCTTAAACCATTTTATAAATTGTTAGCCTTATATCCCATGCATAAAATCAACATCAAAAAACTATATAAGGTTGGTGAATTCTCAAAATGAACTAATCATTAATCGAAACAACCTGATTTCACTCTATATCTTCACATACCAAACATGTGAATACCTTAATCATGTATTCCCTTAAACATGGTAATAACATGAAATAACATTAAACCTTATTGAAAACATTAATGATATCTTTTTTACATAAGTAAATAATGAATTATTTGATATATTCAATAAATCCATAAATTTTTTTAACTTAGTCAATGATTTGTTTTCTACAATAAATCATTAATTAGTTCAATTTTTGTTAGTATTATCCATTTTACATTATCAAAATAAATCATCACTTTATCACAATATAATTTTCTCAATATCAAGAATATATTAATGGTTATCATTCCCTCATTCTTCTGTTTGTCCAAGATGTTCAAATTTCCACCAAATCATTTTTTATTATTCATTAATACCAATTAACATATGGAATAAAATTATTAATGAAATAGTATTACAGAAATATATATATATATATATATATAATTACTATTACCATAAGAATAGATATAATAATATACATTTAAAAAATTGATTCTCATATTCACATAAAAAATAAAATTAGTCATACTTATTTTTTATTATCAATAACATATTCTAGACTGTGACCCCTTATATTTTCCTGAGGTATATTACCCTAATGTATGGGGAAACCAATTACAAAATTCCTCACCGCCTTATGGTTGAAACACTTAATTGTAGTGTTTTTTTATTCCCTCTTCATTCCTTTTTTTTCTTCTGACTATTTTCTCCACACTTATAAAAAACCCACATTCCCCTCAAGAATTTACTTGGGTGATCCATTCCACATTTATCACATGTGAGACAATTATTCCTTCACTTCATCCCTTTATACACAATTTTATATCATCATATTATATACTTTTTTTCTTTCTCCTCAATTAGAACTTTATAATTATTCCTCTATATTGATAGAATGTAAAACTATTTCACCGCATAATGAAAAGGTTTTATAAATAAGTTCCCATCTGGGACATCGATTATCCCTTCAAATAAATTCTTAATAATATAATCCATTTAGAATATATAATTTTAGGAATACATGGTAAAACATGTAAAGGAAGCCTCATACCATGGGAAAAATTATTATTATTTTTTCATTAATATAATAACATTATCTTCATCTTAATTCATTTCTCATAAGGGAAATATTTATCAAATAATGTATCCTAAAATTCTTTTCATTACATCAGTTCTATTCCATAATCCTCCATGGTATACCAGATAATATCCAACCATTAACCATCTTCACCATTGAGATCATTTACCATTTTTGAATCCTATTCCCGTTCAAATAATACAATGTCTTTATATATCTTCCCTAAAGACTTTAACAAATTTTCCAATATAACCGGATTAGTAGTTCCACTAAATGAGGTCAGATTCTACCACACGATGTAATCCAAAATTGAATAATCTCATTGTCGAATAGATTTCTCCACCAATGAAAGGATAATTTTTATCGATTAACTAATCCTCCCTAATATATTCATCACATATTTAGTTCCAATTCAAGTTACATCAGCTTTCTTAGTTGGGAATCTACTTTACATTCCATGACTATTGATATCCTTATTCATTCCATGTTCTATTAATAAAAAATTGAATTCAATATATTATTTTATAACATTATGTAACATAATGTTGAACCTTATAACAAGTGATAATATTATCATAAATTGAAACTTTTTTCTATAACTAATAAAAAGATCATAAACATGGTTTCTTTTTCAAAATCATTACATTCAAATACTCCATAATTGACTATAAATAATTTTGGTCTTCTACAAATCATATCACCAACGAGTTTCAAAATAGGTGAATAGTAAGGACCATTTTTGTGTACCATGTTATGCTCATGTCATGCATAGACACCCTTTTTGAATCCATTACCCCTAGTTACATCAACGCTAGAACTAAGTATACCTATAGAATCCGAAATATGCTGTATTTCTAAGAAGACAAATATAATCTATACATTTTAAAAATATTAGTATGAGATTCTATACATATATTCATTTTCTATCATAGGTTCATGTTCCCTGATATATGTTAAATTAAATTATATTATAATAGTTGTTACTAAATACGATCTGATACCCATACAAGAAAATCTAACCCCAATAACCTATAGATATTACTTTGATTTGTTATGTTGGAAAAGATACAATATTAAAATCCCATCGAAATAATCTGTTTATCAGTTTTGGAAAACAATATACATATATGATTCCGATATTACATTGTTAAAATTAAAGAATACATATTACATTTCAAAATATAATAAACTTCATCCTTGAAAACTTATTCAAAGTTCACTTCATTATAACATTGCGATAGGCAAAAAATAAGTATGAGCTCAAATGCATAGTAGCGGTTATGTATAGTTGATGATGTACTATGACCTTCGATGTCAGTACTAGTTTCCAGAGATGAAGAAAGTGGTGGAAGAGTTTATTTATCAATGAATACCTTTTCAGAATTTGAAATATGAACATCGTGTTCTAACATGCTTGAGCACAGTTTTTAACCCCCCCTCCCCCCTAGACAGATGGTCAGATAGGCGGCCATCCAGATCACCTCTATGCTAGACAGGCTGAGGGCAGTCAGCACTCGTGGGTTCAGATTTGGTATGGGTTACCACTAAAAAGGTACAGATCATCCATTAATGGATATGAATTGCATAGAGTAGATATAATTCTTATGAGGATAGAAGATGGAGACCCTTGGAGTTCAAGGACCAGGACCATGTTTTCTTTCGGGTCTCACCCTGATGAGGACTATGGACATTTTTCTAGGGCTAGAAGCCATCTACTTGGTTCATTAGGCATTTTCATATCCTAAACAGAGATGGTGAGGTGGTGTACCACATAACTCTTCACCCATAGATGCACCGAGTGCACGATGTTTTCCATGTGTCGTAGCAGATGAGGTACCTGCATTATCCATCACACGTCATCGACTTGGGTAAGTTGCAAATTGATGATGGGGAGACATTTGTGGAGTTCTCTATGGAGATAGATGATTGACATAAGCGGGTCCTGCTTGGGTGTTCGATTCCTATAGTGCGCATCTAATGGAAGCATGGGAATCTATAGGAGAGCACATGAGAGTGGGAGGCCCAGATTCATGCTTAGTACCCCCATTTTTTTAATATTTCACTGTGGAGATGGGGTATGTCAATACCTATCATGGAGATAATGTAAAGACACCAAAATTTTGTATAATTTATTAAATATGTGGAATTATTATGAGACTTTGAAAATTGATGGTACATGATTCTGTGGCCAGGAGTGCCAGGAATGATCCATCAAAAAATGTGAAGCATTATATAGTAAGCCTGAGAAATTTTCCAAAAAATATATAATAACTATTAAACAGGTGTCTGTATCTGGATTCATAGTGCATCGTTGCAATTAAGAGGGGTGATTTTAGATTAGTCAGCACGAGCCTCGTGTGATAAAATTAAAAAATGGCATAATAATAAATAAAATAATTAAATCAAATTATCTTATTTTTCAAATGATTATAACTCATGAACGGTTATTGAAATTAGTAATATGAGACCACCTTTAAGCTCGTACGGGTATGCATTACGTAGGCAGATCCTATCATTGTTAGGTGCATACCAACAGTTGAAGTTACTTTTTGGCCATAAAAAAATATTTAACTATCAATTAATTTATTGAAAAATCTTTATTACACCTAAAAGGTAACTCAGATTGGAAACATGATAGTACCATTAAGCTCATGAGGGCGTGTTCTCCTTATTTGGATCATAACATTGACTAGTGGGGGTAGAGGGTAACTGTTAATATTTTCTGAATTATTTTTAAGGTACGTTCAGTAAACATGAAATCTAGATTTTCTATATTTTGAAACTGTGTACTGATTGATAATCTGAGACAACCATTGAATTTTTAGCTCTGCGATTCACTTAGGAAAAGAGTAAAATCAATAAGCAAGGGATGGTCAAAAAACATAATTTTTGTTCATTTTGGAAAAATAATAATTTAACTCTGAGTTATTTTACTCTTTCCGCAACCATTGATCGACGGATAGTGGGACAGCTGTTTAATGATGGAAATTAAATATGAGAAAATTAATGACACATCCCTTTGGATCTGTGCCCGCAACATTCATGGATTAATGGTTCATTAATTGATATTAATTAATAAACCATACTAATGAATGCAACGCGGTTTAGTTCCCCTCATTTAATCAAACCTTTTGCATGGGAATTGATAACACATAGGAGGAACCTCTAATGAAACACTAATGACTTTCCTCTCTAATGAAGAATGGTGGATGAACAATGACCATTGGGGAAATAGATTCTAGGATCGATGATAAATGAAGAACGACTTCGAATGTGGATTCCTTCCATCGTCCTTAGTGGATTCAACCAAATCTAGGTAGAGGATTATGCATTTTATGTTTCCTCTAATCCCATTCATGTAAAATAAAAATAATGTGAACCAGAAGACTAACGGTTTGATCCGTGTATCATTTATTCTTGCGAGTATTTGTCCTGGGGTCTTAATTTTGGGGAATTTTTGGTTTTGATTGATGATTTTTATCACCCAATGTTATAACACTAACACAGAGGGTGTGGGCCAATCCGAACAAGGCCAAGCCCCCCCCCCCACGCAGTTCTTGGTTTATGTGCATTATTTTTGTGTGACTGTGAAACAAGTTGGAAAGACCAATTTAACAGTCTCACAGTGAGGTAGATTACCCAAGAGGTCCATAGGTGTAGAAGAGAAACAAACCTGACGAACAAAGCATCTCTTGTAGCCGCAAAAGCAACTTTTTCCATGCCCCCACCTGCGCGGTATGCCACCACCAGCGTGGCGGCCGGCTAAGGCCGCCTCCTGGCAGAGCGGTGCCGGTAAGAGCTACGCCAGTTGGTGGCATGACCATCCATACCATAGTGGGTGGAATGGTGTGGTGGTGGCATGCCATTCGGGGAGAGGAGAGGCCCGCTCGGGCCGCTCAGCTAGACCAACGACCGACTCCAGGCGGCCATTTTGGAAGGAGGGCTGGTGCCCCACTAGCATTTCCAGCTGGACGAACAATACGCACCACATCTGGTCGGTGCATCAAGAAACCAGCACAGATCTACGTGGGCTGTGATTTCCAGGTGGACTGGACACGCCGACACAACCATACTCGCCATCCAGGCCGGATCCCTACTAGACCCAGACCCAACCGGTCCCGTTTTGCTAAATTGGGTGCCTCTCGCTCACCAGGTGTCTGATTAAGGAAACATCAGTGGCATGAGGGCCCTCTTGATGATGTGGCCTTTTATTATACGCTACATGAGTTTTAAAAGAAGTTGGAGTATGACCGGGTTGGATCAGACATGAATACAACCTGGCCCTATTTATCTTTTAGCCTATATCTTACAGATCGGGCATCCGATTGACGTGATGTCTTCACGTTGGAACCGTTATGAAAAGATTGTCCTTTAGGTGACATTTTCATGGGAATTCATGGAGGATGAGGTGAAATAAATGGTATGAGGACCAGAATCATGGAAACTCAAGTACACCATGTATGAGAATCATGTGGGTGGCTGTCATGTGAAGAGAGATCCTCCGTGGATCCGCAATAGATTGACCCTCTGTGGATCGTCATGGGAGATACCCTACATGGACCGGCAGTAGAGTGACCCTATGTGGATCGGAAGTGTAGTGACCCTCGGTGGATCGACATGAGAGAAACACTCCATGGATCAGCATGAGAGCGTCCATTTTCTGATCTGCATAAGCGCGAACCTCTGTGGATCCGCAGTAGAGTGACCCTCTGTGGATTGGTAGTAGAGTGGCCTTTCGTGGATCAGAAGAATAACCACTCAACTGAATAAAATGATCTATCTCAAGACTAATCATATTTATTACTATTTTCTATGTTTTATACATGGTGTGAGTTGCATATTTTACTTTCTGCTATGTGGTTGAGGTCTTTCTTGGTGGTTTAACCTCTGGGGTATTTTTTCATTATGGTGTTTTCCATTGTGGAATACAGAGAGACCATTGGGGGTCTCGGGGTCCCTACTGAGTATTTTTATACTCCCCCCTACATGGGTTTCACCTACACATGTTGTGTCTACTGCAGATGATTGGTGTTTTGAAAGAGATGCTCAGGGGGATGAGACTGACGGACACTACGGAGGTGGACTTGGTGGCCTAGGACAAGGTGGGGCCCAGTCGGACCGGGTAGGAAGGACACTATACTTTGGATTCTAGTATCTTCACTACTCTAATGATCGGGTGGGGTTTTCCATGGATGGCCATCACAGTTTCCTTTAAGAAATTGCGATTTTCAGTTCCTTGTTGGGTTTGAATTCTGGCGCAATTCCTCTTATCATGAACTCAGCCTTGTTTTTTTGGTATTACAGTTTCCCCCTTTTCAATTTTTTGGGATGTGGTTGGATGTGTGTGTGTATATGTTTAAATGAAATTCATTCCCTTTTGGGTTATGCCTTTCTGGGGCTAGTCACTAGCCCCTGGCCAATGGATGGTGGGCTTTGGGTAGTCACGACATGAGCCCTAGGGAATGGGTCGTGACATTACAAATGATATAGGGATTTATTTTACAATCTCATTTTCTTTATTTAAATAATTTTTATTGAATTAATATTTTAATGAATCCTTAATAAACTCTGTATATTTTATTATCCTATAGGTTTATAAAGAGTTTCCATATTTTATTCCTAATGTTTATCGGTGTGCAATTTTAATTAATCAAATTAGTTTTAAAGTTGTAATCTAATCCTCCTTCAGATTTTTATCAGGTATAGTTTTCTGATGTATCAATAATTTTTAAATTATTTAACTAAATCCCATTTTATTTACTATTATTAGTTATAATATTTTTTATTTTTTGTAATGAATCTTTATAATTTTTTTAAAAGCCTTATATCTATTTTTATAAAAAAATAAAAAAATAAATGATTCTTCTCAAAATATATCATGTTAATTTAGTTTCTATATTCCAAATTTTTTTTTGATATTAAACATCATCTATACGTTATCAATGGACTTACAAATAAAATTTAGAAATGAAATTAATTTAAAATGATTCAATTTCATGTTCTTATATCTTTTAAAATACATTATTCTTCATCAAATTCTACATTTATATTGAATTAATGGTCACCTCTCATAAAATTATTTATTTTTTATTCATTAATATTATCTTGAAACATAGACATTATTATGTTCTTAATTCATAAAAAATTCTGTAATATTTTCATCATGGATATTTTTATTTTCAAAAATAAATGCCATTTCCTCATAAGATTTTCATGTACATGGTTTACAGGGGAAATCATGATATTCTATATTCCATTAAAAAATATGCATATTTAATGATAGGAAATATTTTTATGAATTAAATTTATCATTATATATTTGAGGAATATAATATAATTTTTATGTGATTGATGGGTCTCGGTTATATATTGCCCCTTGATAGATCAATTTGTCTCATAAGAAAAACTAATTTGTTTAATTGGTTAAGGCCTTATACATTTATGCAATAAATCTTGTTATGATGAATAAAAAACATGATTAAAATGTATGTTAATTTGAGTTCAAAAATTTTATATTAGTTATTTATATAGATCTGATTATTTGAATAGTTATAATGGTCATGGATATGTTTCAGTCTACTATGATAAATTTAAAAGATTAATTTGATCATTATTTATCGAGAGTAAATTATTCTTCAATAGTTATTTGTTAATTAAATGGAATTTTTTTATTTATTTTTGCTTCAATATTTTTTATGAATAATTTATTTTATGATGGATTTAACTATATGAATTCCATTACTGATCATTTTGGCACACCCATTTATTATCATACTTTTTCATAGGATTCTAATAAGAGCAATAGGATTGATATTGATGGATATTATATATAGAAAAATGATATACTAAAATAAAATACTATTACATATTTTATGTTTTCAAATGTAATGTGATATTCTTATATGTATCAAGTTTACAATGACCATTAAGCTATTCATCCCTTTGGGATGTGATCACTTGTATTTAGTTTCAAGATAATAAAGTGACCATCTACTATCAGTTTCTTGAATCAGGTTTTTACAGTTTGTCTTATAGAATTATTTGATGAATCATTGGGTACAATATTTTGGAAAACATAAATTAGGGAACATAACCCAATAAAAGACATTGATGTTACACCTAATTGTCTGATAAATTTGAAAATGTTTTGATTAAGGTAGTGATTATGTGGTTTTCCTAACAACACATATCGATAATGATATTATAAGGAGTTTTTTATTTTTTATAGATACATCTAGTGGTAGTAAGCATAAAAATATTTGGTCGAATATATCTTGTCCACCATTTTGGTGAAAAGTGATATTTCTATTACTTAACACCAGGTACAGAACTCTTAGGTGATATGATTGGGATAATTCTCACTTTCAGTATGAACCATTATGAAAACTAAGAGAATAGAACCTAAAATAATTATGATATTCCAAAGAGATATGGTATAAAATAAATGTGTCTTAGGTTGAAAATAATTAGGTTTATAATAACTTTAAATTTATATATACAATATTTATGTTTTCTCATATGGGAGTCTGACTAGATGAAGGATATATTAGTAGATATGTATTTCAATACCACCCTTTGGTTTAGTATATGTAAAAGTGAGAATTTTATTTAAGGAATATATTTTTTAATTTATATACATACATTTAATGTAATTGATGGCTTTTATTTTATTTGATCATTAATGTCATCAAAAAAATTGTTCTTTTTGAATATTTGTTTTTTTAAAAATAGTTTGTATATAAATACTTAGTGGGTAAAATTCTATTTAATGATTATCATTAATTTTGATAATGTTCATAATATTTTTTGGACCATTATTGGAATTATATTAATCTAGTTTTGGATGAAGGAAAATACATAGGTAGGACTAAAAACTGTCACATCAGGTAAGATCATTTGTCTTGATCCCAAAAACAAATAGAGAGAAAGGTTAAATTCCTACCACAGGCCTATGTTATGTCTTGGTTGGTATGGAATTTTTTATAAAAATAATTTTAATGATAAAGAATACTATTATTTCGTGTTGAAAAATATAACAACAAATCATTTTTATTTTTTTGGATATTTATATGAAAAATTATATATCATGATACATTTTATGGGGTCAAGGTATATATTACCTTTTGGTTTAACATAAATAATTATTTGAGAAAAAATATTACTTTGTATTTAACGTGTAATATGAAGAGAATGCAGTACAATATGCGGTTAAAACATTCTTTAATATTGATGTTATTGACATTATTAGGGATAAAGTGTTATTAATATATCTATGTTAATCAGTGTGTTTTATTGCAAAATTTTAGAGATTTATTTTTTATTTATTCATATAATTGATTATACAGTTTTGATGTTATATTATTCTATACTGGGCATTTTTTTAGTACATTTAGGAGGAATATATTTTTATTCTTTTGTGGATTTTTTGATCCATCAAAAGATGATCTTAGTGGTTTTGGGAGGAAATATTCATATTAACAATTATCTATTGGATAAAAATTTATATAATGGTGGAAATTTTTTAAAGGTTTAAATTAAACTTTTTAAAAAAGTATATTACTTATTCCCACAGTCATGATGGTACAGTAATTACTCAACAATAGGAAACTGACCTTTAAATAATAATGTTATATTTTTAGCACTATTTCTCATTAACTATTCTTCTTTTCACCACACATTGATTTATGGTTTTCTAATCATTAAAATTCACATGACCAAGTTCTATCTCATTATCTATTAGTCCATGTCTTTTAGTTCTCTCTTCCACATCTATATTTTATCATCCCATCAATTTCCATCATATCTATGATGATGATTATGTTTTACATTAGACAACCTTTAACCTTCCAACATATCGTTTTATTATACTTTTTTTATCCCTATGTTTTATATGGATTTTCAATAATAATAATATCAAAAATTTAAAGATTTTATATGGAGATGAAATTATAAGGGGGAAAATTAATAGGGGAGAATGTAACACCTTTATAATTTTTTTAGTGAAGAATAATATTGATAAGTTTCTTTAAATGCAACACCAAGATTTAGGATAATTTAGATATAATACAAATATATTGTTATATAAAATTTACCATTATAACATAGTTATTAAATTACATAGTATGAGAATTAGTTACAATATTATGATATATATGTAGAATGGTCCTAATAAATATTAATTTGTTGATAAATTTATATGAATAATCACTCAATGTTTTAGAAGTCATTTTTATGATTCTAAAATACATTTTCATAAAAAATTGATTATGTTCATGTGTGGAAATTTAAATTTCTTCCCACTCTTAGAACATTTATTATATTGAATAAATATCATTATTGAAATTATAAAACAAAAATTAAATTATGATGAATTTTTTTATTTTAATTAAATGATATATTTTTTAATGAATATTGAAAATTCCAATTATTTATAAAGTCTAATTTACTATAATTATATAATAACATTTTAAAATATCATTTTATTATGTATTTAGACATAATGTGAAATTTTATACAATATTAATCTAATTATTTCCATTGTAATTATAAATATTCATTATTTTGTTATTATTAAATTTATATTCCTGAAACCGAATTTATATAAAAAAATATTTTATTCCATTTTATGCATTTATATTAAAATATATTTTTTCCAACTCTTTAAAAATAATATAGAACTTCTTTAGCTAATTTTAAATAAAGAGGTTAATTTATTTAAATTTAAACCCATTAATTTTTTCCTTAATAAATAGTAAGTATTGTGTATATATGTCACATTTATAAGGAAAAAATGGTTTAAACAAGGATAAATCCAAGATATAATGTCTCAAAGATTACCAAAAAGTTTTCTAAATTTCATTGTAGGAGACATATTCAACCCTAACCATCCAAAATTTAAATTATTGTAATTTTATTTCCATTTTCCCTAGATAATTACATTTATATTATTTCATGTAATGAAATTCCATAATGTACCTACATTGAACATAATATCTATAAAAAATACCAAAGGATAAAACAGTGATATGTTTTGTTATATATTTTTAGATGAAATATTAATTAATTTTTTTCCCTACTAATTTTTTATTTGATGTTGTGTGGACCCATCATTAATCATTAATTAATATTGAGTTTTAATAATGAAATTACATTATTTCACCCTACAGATTATTTTAGGATTATTGTTTTAGATAATTTGGCTATATCTTCTACATTACAAATCCATAAAATTCATTGTCTGTAATCCTAAAAAGTCACTGTTATTTACATAATATAAGACTTTTAAAATAAAGAACGAATTCTATTACTGAAAACACTCCATGACATTAAACATGACCTATTCCTTTCCCATATCCCTCCCTAAACCCTGTAAAAACATTATAAAATATGGGATGAGAAAAAAATCTCAGTACGTGGAATAAAATAAAAGGAAACCTTTATTTTAGTAAAAAAAGAAAACTTACATAACAATTACCCTTATCTTCAAATTTCAATGAGAATATGAAATAAAACTCATTAACAAGAAAAACAAACACAGGTACTTCCCAGGAAAATAATTATAACACATAAAAAAATTAAAACTCCTTTATGTTACTTAGAGAATCATGTACATACAACCCCTTCAAAACCCATTCAATTAGAATAACTATAGTTCTGAATTCCAAAAATTTTATTATTTTATTGTGATTTATGGGCTTACCTAGAATTATATGGTCCACACCATGTTAACCTATAATGTGATTACCAGGATCTTTGTAGGCTTTCTCATGTTAAGTTGTAATGGGAATTTCCAGTTCATTCTCGGATACACCATTATAAGCTATAATGGGCTTTCCTGGAGAAATAAAGGGCACCCCATATTAAACTATAATGGGGTTTCCTAGTTCTATATAGGCTATAATATTTTTATTTCCCAAATAACATATAATGAAAGAAACACAACAATTAAAAACCCTTTTAATAAATTAGTCTCATATGAAAAAACTTTCAAAAAAGTAAATACCATTTTTATTTAAAAATACAAGATTGAACACAAAACGATATTTTTCAAACGATTTAAAATTCAAAAATATTCAAAAATGGAAGTAATTATTTTCATTCAAGAAAAAATGTTATCTTCCAATGGAATCAATAAATTAAATAAAATTATAGATATATGAAAAGTCATTTTCATTGGATACATTAAAAATAGAACATTATTTTTTGTTTGTCAAAATGTTCCGTTTAAAATTGGAAAAATGATTCCTTTTAAAAACTATAGAATAAAAATAAAAACACTCATAAAATTTCAATCATAATACTTAGAATTTCATATAAAAAATTTAAAATAATATCATAAATATTGGAACCAAGGAAAATGTTTTGATACTTCATCTCATAGAATTTAAAAATTGATTTTAAAATACAAGTGTGCCATACCACATTGAAATATTTGAATCATAGTCCCCTTGAAAAAATAACATTTAATTTTTTTCAACAATATTAGAATTAATATTTTCACTATATTGTATTTAAAATGGATTCAATAGTCACCTTATAAAATAGGGATGGTGTATAACATCAAAATTTCCATCAATGAATGGAGATTGAGATGAATTCCCTTACCATGGCTCTAATTGAAGATTTATTTCCTTTATATTCAGGAATAATTAAAGAATGTTTATTAATTAATTGTTTCAGAACATATTAAATTTTTATTCTTCCTTTTATATCACAAAGTACAATGTAATAACAATTACATAATGATTTATTTTTACATAAAACATTTTCAAGATATTTGGTTCTTGATTCTGATATTACATTGGTAAGATATTTATAGTCAATGTGTTTATTTCACCATCATATTAAAAAATAATGAAATTATTATTATTTTGAATACTTCAATTATACTTTTATTTTCATCTATTAAAAATGGATATGAAAGATGAACTATGTTACAATAATGTAGATAGTTTGATGTATGTACACATGTGTAAAAATACCATTTTCAAGGATAAATATGGAATGAATATAAGTTACATTTTATCATTCTATATTGATAATAATATAATTAATATCAAATTAATAAACTAAATATTCTTATATATATCATCAATGTGATGTGGTGTTTAGAAATTAATCATATCGTACCATAGAGGTGATAATTCACACGTATGCGTGAATGAAGTGATCATTTTATTTTTCATTGAATGTTAATAAAGAAGATGAAAAATTGTATTTTCAAAATGATAAAAATATTATATAAACATTAATTATATGATTATAACCACTCTTTAGAGATGGTGTTGGAAAATGAATTACATCGGTTCGCGAGGTTTTAGTCCCCCATACACACAGATGATGAAATATTTTCCCATTTAATGGAAGTGGAGATAGACATGTGTCATAACACAAACATTATAATATATATATATATATATTTAGGATATACGATATATTATATTATCCGGATTGAATTGTATTTTTGTTAGTTGAAGAAGAAATAAAATGATAATACTCGATTAAAAAGGAGACCACTTATTCCAAAAATCTACTTTTCTTAAATCCTTAATATCACAGATGGTGTATTAATACCTAAAATAATAGATCTATAAAATGGGTAGGTACTTGGAATGATATTTTATTAATAGTCAATGTTTTTCAAGCAAACTAATGTATATTAGGAGAGGTCGTTTTATAGGAGAGGGGAGAGGAACTATTGTCATTCCTCAAAATATAGAATTATTGTAAATTAATATCAAGTTATAAATATGTAAAACAATATTTATTTATTATATAGAATATTAATGGGTCTAAACACTCTCTTAAAATAATTTTTTGAAATTTATATGTAACATTGCTACCCTTATCAATTATTTTTATCCCTTCTTTAACCCATTTAATTCTTACCTGACAATATGGATCACTGCTTTTTAAGGGATTATATAGATATAATAAAATGTAAAAAAAACTATAAATGGATCATTGATAACATTTTTAACCTTATAAAAATCATTTTTCAAAATTTATTTATTTTTATAAATTTCATATCTTTTAATAATATATTACAATTTATAAAATGTCATTAATGTCAATTTTCAGTCTCTTCATTATATTGAATTTCAAAAATATAAAAATTCCAAGATAACCTTGAACCAAATCATCTAATGAAACCCTAAAATTTAAAATTCATATATATAATTATTTTATAACATTAATTATATCCAATTATATTTTTTTAATATTGTAAATTCCATTTATTTGATATTTCCATTAGTAAAATAATTATCCCATCAATATTGAGTAAATATTTAAGGTATATATTTCTGCCCTAAAATTTAAAATATCCTTTAATGGTGAGTAAAAATATTTTATTATTCTTATTAAAATATATGGTATAACATATTTTCTAGATAACACCTAATTAAACATATTTTCGTTATTAAAAATATGATTACAACATTTTTGTGTTTTCTTTAAATAAAATATTATAAATGTCAAACTAAATAATAAATTCAATAAAAAGGGCATAAATTTGATCCTTCAGTGATTATGGACGAAATATAATAATTCAATAAAATTTGAGAAAGTGTAACTATAATTCAGTGTCGTTATTATATTATATGTACCCTCAACTACACTATTTTTACACAATTTACCCTTTATCATAACAACAAAAAATATCAAGGATATTATACATATTGTGGAAAAATAAAAGTGACCTAATGAATAAATTTTTCAATTACGATTCCAAAGATGTAATAAATTCTAAAAAAATTATTTCAAATAATTTTCATGAATTATATAAAAATTAATCTCATAGATGCGACAAAATTGAGGGCTTTTAATGTAATAATGTTCAAAGGTTTAAATGTTTTTAAATAATAATGAATGTAAAATTTATTCCAATGACATAAGATGTATTTATATATGTACGAAGGAACTAATTTTACATTTATACCAATTTAAAATATAATTTATAACTAAATATCATTTGTATGAGAGGACATTTTATAATTAAAATGAAGTATTTTTCAATATCAATCAAAAAATGAAACGTATGAGAAAAATATAAAATAGTAGCCCAAAGTAAATTTTGTTATTAATATTTTAAAAATACGTTAATTTTTTAAAATCATATATATAAAGGATCAAAAATTTAGTATTAAAATAAATGTTTCGTCAAATGGTGGTAAAACTACTTTTTATAAAAATACAGTTTTTATGTGTAAAACTATATTCATTATTATCCTAGGCATATGAAATCTACTGAATGAATATAAAAATTTAATAAACATGTTTAAAAATAATATAATTTTTTATATTAATACACACCAATATAATCACTCGGTGACATCATCCATATTAATTAATTATATTTTATTTTTCGTTTAAGTTTTTTGGGGCATATCATTAAGTTACAGAATATAGTGTTTTATTTAAAAAACATGAGGTGTTATATTATACCCATACCCACCACACACTTGAAATATTATTTTATTTTATTTCTAACTCAAGATTGTTAAATTGGGTACGATAACTCAAAATAAATTTTTTTGAAATCCAAAATCTGAATAATAATCAATAAATATAACATTTGAAAAGGGTTAAAAGAAATTACGAAGGTCAATTAAGAAAACACATACTAGGTAACCATGTAATGATACATGAAAATCAAATAAAATACTATCTCTGATTTTTAAAGGATATTTATAGATAAAATTATCATTAAAACATTAACCATCACAAAAGTATAAATTTGTGATTGGTTAAAAGGATATAATTTTATTAGTAAAAAAAGTAAACAGAAATCATTTTGGTTTCAAGATACTTTCTAAAGAGTTATTGAAATTTTTTAAATACCTATAATAATAACAGAATGATACATACTTAGCTTAAATTTATACATTCATTATTTAATCAAATTCCACCACAAAATCACATTTTTCTCTAAATAATGGGTATTCAAGATGAAATTTTCAAGACTATCGAATTAGTATAATCCTCTAGAGATTAAATAACCACAAACATCTATCAGTAAATTCATTGTGTCATTAGGTAATTACAAGAAAAAATAAAAGACAATTCCCAAAATTAAAGAACCATAAAAATAATAAATACAAGTTTTAATCCAAAAAATTCAACCGTAATACACAATGTTCAACATGGATCATTTAAACATTAACAATCAAAAAAATCCTCAAAAATAATATTGTGTAATAATGAAAACCAAAATTCAGAGGGTTAAAATCGCATAGTTTATGAATATTTGTTTTTAAAACATATATCCAATTATCATCAATTACTCTTAAAGTCTCATTAAAAATTTAATTTCCCAAGTAATTTTCAAAAAACTATAACCATTTACAAAAATAACCCAAATATCTATATCTACAAATTGAAACCATACATTATTAAAATTGTAAAAGAATACCATAATATTCTATTTATATTGATATTATAGATTCCCAAAAGATTGAACATCTTCCAAAATAATATTATTCATTTAGTCACCAAATAAATTTCCAATCCCATGGATATATATTTCATGAAAAATATGTTCCCTTTTAAGATTAACCATTAAATGTCATATACATTAAATAAAAAGACAATTTCATACTAACAAGGAATTCTTGTAGAGTAGTGGTAAGCGTGACACACTTTTCACCCATCGGTTGGGGGTACAATTATAATGGTCCTTCTGGATGCGACAAGTTTTCATCCATCACGAAGGTTTTCCTTTTTCAATAAATATTTTATTATAATGACTCTAAATTTATGAAAACATAATAAACATCCTCAAATATAACCTTAATATTTTTTTAACTTCATAAGTTATATCATACCCTCTATTTTTCCTCCCAAAATATACTAATCCACAATTACCGTGATAATAAATTTATCCAAAAATACCATTATTAAATTTAAAATTTCATAACATAAATCCAAAAAAAAATTATAAGGCAGTAAACATACAACCAACATCTAAATAATAAACCCAAGATGATATCAATAGCTCTAAATAATAAAATTTTAAATATATATTATAATCTCCAAATTTTTCTGAACCCTCCTGTGATACCAACTGTAAGGAATCGACCTTAACCATTACATAAAAATGTGTTTTAATTAATAAATTAAATTATAAAACATTGAAGATATTTTTCATGATTAGTTTATTATGAAATTATTCTATATCTCATTCATTAAAAACGCATAAAATATAAATTGGACACATTTGATCAGTATATATGATTTCAACAATATAAAAATTTTAAAATAATACATGATTCCTTTAATAAAAAACTCCAAGTCTTCGAGATTGACTTATTCCATTCCCATGTACATCCCTAAATTCGTTGAAAACTTTTTAAAAAGGTTTTATGACCAGATAATCTCATTAAGGAAAGTAAAAAAGAAAAATGTTTTTCTTTCAAAAAAACATGAAATCATACATTATGTTAACCATTATCCTCAAATTAAAATGGTAATATGAAATAAAAAACATTCATTTGAAAAAAGAAATAATTTTTTTGTCATGAAAATAATTTTAACCCATTAAATTAATTAAAAATCATTTAGAAGACTTAATGCATCATTTATGTAGAACCCTTTCAAAATTTAATTCAATTTTAAAAACCATATGACATACTTCTTATATTTTTATTACCCAATTAAGATATTACTATCTTACCCAGTGCTATCTGAGCCACATAGTGATATTTTGTAATGAGGATACCTAGTTCTATCTAGGAAACCTCATTTTAAGCTTAATGGTCTATCTCAGTGCAATCTAGGCTAGCCCATATTATGATATAACAGGATTTCACAGTGCAATCGTGTCCACCCCATGATGAGATGTAACTGGTTTTCGGGTACTATCTAGTCCACCAATTCATTAATTTTAAAGTATGATTTAATGAATAAAACAAATTAATAAAAAACGTTGAGTTTTTTTAAACACATATAGGGAAAACTAATGAAAAATAAAATACAATTTTCTTTTAAAAAACACTTTCCATACCAAAACACAATTTCCATTTAAATAAAAAATTTCCATTACCAATTACCAAATAAAATAATGAATTAATTTCATTTATGAAAAAAATTTATTCTCAGAAAGGAATCTAGAAATTAAATAATACTCACAGTATTGGGAAAAAAATCCCATGTATGTTAATAATAGAGAATTCAATTTTTTGTTTGTCAAAAATGACTGTTTAAAATAAATAAAGTTATTCCTTCTGTAAACCATTGAATTAGATAAAAAAATTGAAATAAATTTTCATTTAGTAAAATTTTATACCATAATAAATTATCATATAAAATAATATCATGAATAATTAAATTGAGGAATATATTTTGATGTTATGTCATTTCCATTTAAAAATAGTTTTTAAAATCAAAGTGTCTCATACCACATTGAAATATTTGAATTATAAGAATTGTGAATCGATTAAATAGAAAAATATAAATGATAAGAATATAATGAATTTATTATATGATTTTTTAAAGGGTATTTATATACACCTCGTAATAGAATTTGGGAGTATAACATCAAATATTCCCAAATGAAAGGAGATTTGAGCTGAAGACCCTTAACTTTAGTCTGATTCATCACAAATGTATTTTATATTCCTGATTAGAAAAATTATGATCATTATTTAATTTCTTGATAAATTTTTCAATTTTATTACTGATTTTATATCCCTTATTTCCATTTAATAGAAATTACTTAATTATTTATGTTTATGTATGACGTTTTGACGATAATTTATATCTGAGTCGAAGATGTCTTTTAAATGAGGTCTATAGTCAAAGTGGTCATTAGTACATCATCTCCAAAAAAATAATAATAAAATAATTATCATTTTATACTAAAATATACTTTTAAATCCATATAGTAAATATTCATATGAAAAATGAACTATGATAGAATAATGGGCAAGGTAAGCCATACGTACTCATGATTAGCATTTCCAATTTTCAACAATCATTATGAAAAAATGTATGTATCCTATTATCCCTAAAAATTATAATAATATCCTTCATATAATATTGTTAAAACAAATATACTTATATATATATATCTTATATTTGATATCGTGATGATAAATTAATCACATCACTTCATGGAAGTGATAGCTCACATGTATACATGAACAACATTATCGTTTTTTGTGTGGACAGTTAATATATAAAATTATTTATTATCTTTTATAAATGATAAATATGTCATGAATATCATATTTAATATTTAATTAAATAATTACAATTATTATTCATAGATGGTGATGTAAAATGAATTACTTTGGTTCGTGAGGTGGTAGCTAGCCATAGACACAGATGATGAATTCTTTCCCCATTTTATGGAAACATCGAGGGACATTGGTCATTAGACAAACATAATAAAATCTAATTATATTTCAAGCACTATATTTTTTATTTTATAATGGTTTAAGAATATTTGAATCATGTGGAAGATCAAATAAAATTGAAATAATTGATTAAAAATGATACCTCCTCCTCAGAGAATAACCTTATCTTAACACCTTTTTACCACTAACAATAGTGTTCTACCAAAAAATGATATTTATAATATGGGGAGTGATTTTATAAATTAATTTGGGTAGATATTTTATGAATAAAAATGTTTTTAAGGTGTGACTAAAATATAAAAATATGATTCCTTTTATAGGACATGGGATGTGAACACTTGGAATTTTTTAAAATATAAAATTAATTTAAATTAATATTTAAACAAAAATAGATCAAAAGTAAATTATTTAAAATAAAATATGAGTATGGGTCTAAATACTCCCATAAAAAAAATTGGACAAGTTTGGGTCTCCTTATTACCCTTTTCATTTAGATGTAATGTAAATTTTATGCCATTAATTATTACTATGAAGACATTTATTTTTACTCATTTAGAGTTAATATGGTTACTATAAAATTAAAAGGATAATATAGTTGGATCATTGATGAAATTTTGAACATTATCCCAAAAAATTATTCAAATTAATTTTTTTGGAATTTTATATCATTAAATAAATTATTATTTATTTCTAAATGTAATTAATGTCAATTTTGAGGCTATTCATTACATTCACTTTTAAAAATATCTAAAAAACTAGATAACTTAGAAAAAAATTAATACACCACTGAGTATTACATAGTTTTCTATAATATTTTTTTATAACATTATTTGTATCAAATTATATATACAATAGTATATTTAAAACAATTATTTGAAATTTTTATTAGATAAATAATTAATGTATCACTATTTTGATAGAATTTAATGTAATTATTTCTTCCATAAAAATTAAAAATAAATTACTAAGATGAATATACATTTTTTTTCTAAAAAAATATTGATAGTATAATATTCACTCTATATAACTCATTTATTGAAATTATTTTAGTTATTTAGAATATGAATGTGACATCATTTTATATTTATATTAATAAAAGAAAATAAATTTCATAATCACTTATAAATGGAAACCAAAGGCCATATATTTGAACCATGTGTTCATATGGGTGAAATTTAATTAAAAAATAAAGATGGTTCATGTGTAAATTTAATTTTTTTGTAAATATTAAATTATTTTTCCCTTAATTAATCTATTTTTATTGAATTTTCCTATTACGATTGTAAAAAAAATTATTATGGTTATTATTGATATTGAGAAAAAAGTGACATATTTACTAAATTTTCCTATTATTATTATATATATGGAATCAAATTTTCAAAATTAAATTTACATAATTTTCAAAAAATAATTAAAATGTAATCCAACATATGGGACAAAATAACAAATTTTTAAAATAATAATGTTGAAATTTAAGAAATGATTTTATATCATATTTCTTTGTGAAATTATTTCTAAGGAAATAAATTATATTAATAGATTTAAATATTTTATAATGTTACCTTAAAAGCTAATTAAAATAAGATTTATCATTATAAATTATTTTTATGAAAATTCAATTTTTAATTAATATGTCATATTTTTTACTACTCATCAAAAATTGAACATATCAATAAAAATAAAACAAATTCATAGAATGTAAATTTAATATAACTATTTAAATTTATAGTTTATATTTGAAAAATAAAATATATAATACTTGCAATGTATAGTTTGAAAATAATTGCAACTTTAAAAAGTGGTAACACTGCTTTTTAGAAAACGAAAAATTTTATGTGTAAAAATGAATTTTCCTTTATATATGAATGACAAATATATTAGATAAATTTATAAATATTTAATAAAATTATGTAAAAATAGTATTGTGAGTCCCACTAATAATTTAAATCATAACATCTAAGCAATAAATTTTATATTAAATAATAATGTTTTATTGTATGTTTAAACTCAATTTGGTGTATCATTACCCTATAGAAAATATTGTTTTATTTTGAAAACACAAGATGATAAAACAGTGAGGAAATAATTACCATAATCTGTTATAATATAATTATATAATTCTTCTGAAAGTACTATAAAAATAAAATAAAATAAATTTAAAACCATCCAAATTAATATTTTGGGAATAAATAATTATTTATCAAAAATAAAATTTTTAAAAATAAAATATAAGTTATAGTTAAAGAGTTTATATTTTAATAATTTATTTTTTATCCATGTGATTAGAATAAAAATAAATTAATATTTTCAAAATGACATTGATCATATTTTTTGAAGTTATAATCATTAATGAAATTAATTTAAAATAATACAAATCTGTGAAGATGAAAATTAAGATGAAAAACATTCCAATATTTAATTCCTTTTTCAATTACGATGCATTTTTTTATTTATAATTAAAATGATAAAACTTTATGAATTAATTTTTTTTAAAGGTTAATTTAACAAAATGTTTAACAGGGGTTAATCTAAAAAGTTATGGGTTGATATTAAAAAAAAATTTGTTAATTCACATTTTATAAAAATAATTTCATATTAACTGTGAATCATTTTAATATAAGTCATTTATTTTTAGTTTATCCAAGAAATTTACTTAATAATAAATTTTCGAATCATTCAGGTTTTTATTATTATAATTTCCTTAAATTATGCTAAATAATGATATAATAATAAATCCAATATCATAAATATACTAAATGTTATTATTATTATTATACATTAATTTTCCATCTCTTTTATATCCCATAGAAATATAAAATGTCTCCCATGTGCTTATATTGATTAACATATAAATATAGTGGTGTAATTCATATTTTATTACTATTTAACATGAATGGTAATAAATATATAAATAAATAGAATATATTATATTAATGAAATAATTATGGTTCTATAAATACAATATATCAATTACCATCTTACCATATCATTCATTGTAAAATGATAACGCCAATCATGTGTACATGTTGAATACCACCTCCAGGAACCAATGAAATTCGTTTTTATTTCCACATTACATTAATTGTAATAATTGTAAATTTGATGAATATATAATATATATATATTTGATATATTAAAAATTATATAATAGAGAATGATTTTTAAAATTCATTCGTTTCATCCATCTAATTCTGGAAGCAACATTCCTAAATATATATGATATACCATTTCATGAAAAATATAATTCATTTTTCTATATCAACTTAACAATAATGGTTATAACAATTTATAAAATTAATAATTCTAATATTAAAAAATATATAACATTTCCAAGATGATGGATCCCTGCGAAATTTTATAATACTCAAATTACTAAATGAAAACATTCGTGAAAAAAAAATTAACTGGAAAATGTTATTGTAATTGTGAAATATTAGTGTTTTTCTAATATTTTTCATAGATAATATTTTATATTTTCAAATTTATATGATTCTGGTATAAATTAATTAAATGATTAAAAAAATATAATAGAGTTTATTTTATGTTAATAAAATTGGAGGCATGAGGTAAGGGGTTTCATTGGTCAATTTCCATTCATTGAGTTATGTTTCCTCTTCCTTAACTATGTTATTCTATGATTATGTGTGAAATGAACTGTGAATGTATTATTTTTTTCTAATTTTTTACGTATTTATATATTTCAAAGCTCTTCACATTACTGATTAATGATCTTTTTTATGATACAATCATTATAGGTGATTTCATCTCAATTTCCACTCCATTGAGATATATTCGGTATTATAGAAATATTTAATTTTATGTCGTGTATATATTTTAGCTTTTATATACTAAAGATGAATATAAATTTATCAAAGCTGTATAATTTTTCAGTTCATTTTCACTCCATCTAGAGGTTACAATTCAAGTGTTAGAAAATAGATACAAATATATTTTATAGTCTCATTTTTATAATTTCCATTATTCTTATTAAATGACTATTATAATATATCTTTCATCAGATTCAACTATTTTAATATAAATTGGATATTTATGTGGATTCCATAAATTATTAAAAAATATCATCACTTTTTCAATTGAATCAATAAAATAAATATCTAAAATAAAATATTATAATATTTCTCTTTTTGATTAGGATCGGTTTTCATCCATGTCCACATTTGTCAATATTATTTTTTAAAAGTAAATTATATTTACTGAACTAAATTATGAATTTTTATAAAGTTATAAAATAATATTCTTATTGTTTTATAATATTGGAATTTCTATTTTTCATTACAATTTTTCATAATGGGTGTATTTTTATCATTTTCCATGTTAATGGAATTTACTTCAGCTACAACCAATTTATGTGTCACGACCCGTCCCCCAGGGCCCGTATCGTGACTACCCCAAGCCCACCTTCCATAGGCCAGGGGTTGGTGACTAGAACCAAAGGCATAATTCACAAAAAATAGGAAGGCATTGCCTTTCTAAATCATAAACAAACACAACCAGTGTACAAGCGGAAGCAAACAATATGTAAAATATGTATAACAAGAGTACTTAAAGTAAATGGGGGCCAGAATACAAGCCCAATTGCAATGTACAAATACCACTGAAACAATGTACAACTGAAAATGGGTCAAAAAACTGAAAGGTGAAAGAGGCTGTTGGATCGTCCTCTGGGGTTCCTACCTGAAGGGTACATACAGATGGACTCCATAGCACTCCACATCCGTCAAACACCACCGTGTACCGATACAACGTACGGTCCTCCACCGGGTACCATCCAGTCCTAGCGATCTCGGCCTCCGTCAGTGCTATCCGTTGTCTGCATCCAACACAACGAGGTGCGGGCATAGCCCGTGCAGGGGTCTGTATAACGATACTTAGTAGGGACCTCGATACCCTCAAGGTCTCACAAAATCCAACAAGGATAAACCGAAAAGTATGAAATCAGTCGATAAATATTACTCACATATATACCCATACATTTACCTAAGTTATCATATAACCCATCTCAATTATGACGAAAACACAAAGGTCATTGACTCATCTCAAACCCGGATTTTCATTATTGAAACAACGATTGCTGGAGAACTCTTCCTCTGTCGAGTAAAGTGGGCCTGTCGCGACACCGAGTCACTTCTCACTAACCTTGGACTCCTGATTTACTCCTCCGGTCGAGTACTGTTGGCCTGCTTCCAACTACTAGGCACTCCTTCCGCTGTGGGTCTGCCACCAATTACTGGGCGCTCCCCCTAATATCTTATAGAGGTACTCCTCTGGTTGATTACTGCAGGATTGCTGCCAACTACCAGATGCTCCGTCTGCCATGCTTCTTCCACAAAATACCGGGCGCGCCCCACTGGGCTAGTCGAATCACTCCGAGTCGAATCGGTCAAGAAGTCGTCAATTCTACACCTACTAGGTCTATGCACTCTATCTGCTCATCACCTAAAGGATCCACTCCATGTGCAACTTGTCGATACTCTAAGTGTCATGAAATCTCACATATAAGTATCTCAAAGGACTGCCATTTCATAGGGGTCTCAATGCAACAGACATCACATCAATCAGACACCCGGTTTGTGAGTTATTAGCATTTTAGACCCTGGGGCCAGGTTGGATTTGTGTACAAACTAACCTGACAGTGACTCAACTATACCCCGAACTCCAGTGGGGTATACTCAATGGGACAGCTATGCTCCATGAATATTGGCGCCACTAGCGGTTTAACAAACAAATGTCTGCTGCCAAAGATATGGCCCAAGTAGGTAATGGGTCTGTAATGGGCCTGGGTCCAGTCCAACCCGGTCAGACCAACTCGGCCCAACCCAGTCTCAGCTGACATGGTCTAGGTCGACCCGATCAGACTCGCTGGGTCTGACACGACCCATTGGGTGGGATAGACTGTTATGTTTTGACATGGTCCGTTGGGCCTAACCCAGCAGACCGCGAGGGCGGTTCGGCCTGGGAGTCGCCACAGAGGCGGTACGATGCCCGTCGGAGCATAGATCCGCAAGGCAGCATGCCGGCTGGACATCGGGGCACCATGCATCATGCCGACGGGGCACCGAGCAGCACACTGGCGGGGCGCGGGGGTGCTGGGCAGGCCGCCGACGCAGCACGGGGGTGCCGGGCAGCGCGCCGATGAAGCGCAGGGGCACTGAGCAACGCGTCGGCGGAGCGCGGGAAGCGCACCAGGGCGCTTCAGGGGCGGCACGGTTCACGGAGGCAGTAGGGAGCTCGACCCTTGCGCGATGTATTTGTGACCATCTCCACATTTCCAAGCCATCTTCATTAAAAAAGAACAAACAAGGGTAGGGTCAGACCGTGTTCGTGCGGCCCGAGACCTCCTCGTTACGGTGATTGAAATTGGAGATTCTCGTACCATATCTTTGTTCGATGAAGAAAGAGGTTTATATTCAAAGATAAAAAATAACACACAACTCCATAAATTTGATCTGTCGGTAGTCAATCGTTGACGTCCCGGAAGCATGGTTGACAATCCATGGTAGACGATCACATCCCACGTTGAAGGGGGTCCGTGGAAGAAGGTCAGAGAAGAAGAGTGTCACTGTTCTTCACTTTCTTCGTTGGGAGTACAGTTCTTCGTTGGGATCATTCGCCAAGAATCCCACTAGAAGAGAATTCCAACCAAAATAAAATAATAGTTTGCCTATTATTTTAAGTGTTGGCACGTAATTCAAAAAGGAGAATTAAAATCCCGGCTCCTCCGAATTAATTGCACGAGTGTTGTCTCATTAATTTGGAGAATGTCAAGAGGCTCTCGTTATTAAAACACAAGCATTGGCATAATTAATTTCACAGGGAGGTCAAATTATCTCCCTCATTAATGAGAGAGAGCGGAGAGGCTTCATCCTCCACCATCAATATGGGTCGGGTGGTCCCCACCCCTATCATTAATAGGGAGGTTTTCTGACTCGGGTGGTCCCCAACTCAAATATCCTCCCATGGGAGGCTATTCTCCATTGGGCCCTACCACCATAACCTCTCATGGGAGCTTAGGGTGTTGCTGTCCTACCCCCAACCTCCAAGGGGAGGTTTTATCCAACACACTCAACACATGGAAGCTTAATAATAAAATAAAGTGTTGTACTTTATTTTATTAATTTTATTATAGAAAGCCAAAAACTAACATTTATTCCCGACTCACTATCGTCGAAGTGAAAGTCTTCATAAGGGAAAACTGGCATAGTGAGTTCAACGGTGCCCTCAGATTTCCTTTATGATCACCAGTTCATAAGTTATAAAAACCTCCACGTATGTTTACTAAACGTACCTGAAAAAACTTCATAAATTGATTCCAGACACACCGGGTCTCGGAATCAAGCACCATCAGAAACTGCGGACTCTTAGAATTCCCATGTGTTTAAAAAAATTCCATGGGAAATATGGGTCATTAAATTCTCCCCACCTCTGGGCTTTACGTCCCCATAAAATAAAACATGAACTAAGGGAACAAATGGGGTTACTGAGCACGCAGATGAGCTTCCCGCTCCCATGTGCTCTCCTAAAGGTTCTTGTACTGCCAGCAAGTGTGCACCAGAGGTATTGACCGTCCACGTAGGACTCGCTCCTGTTGATCCACAATCTCCATTGGAACCTCCAAGAATGTATCCCCCTCATCGATGTCCAGCTCCCTATGGTCGATTATGCGGGACGGGTCATGCACATATCTCCTCAGTTGAGATACGTGGAAGACGTCGTGCACCCGATGCAGCGGAGTTGGAAGAGCCAAATGGTAAGCCACCTCACCTACAATGATGAAGAGCTGGAAAGGTCCGACGAACTTCGGAGATATATTTTTGCCTCAGCCAAATCCTTATATATCTCGTCGAGGAGAGACCCGTAGGAAGACGTGGTCACCATCCTTGAACTCGAGAGGTCTCTGTCTCCTGTCAGCATATGACTTATGCCGTCTCTACGATTTCTTAATCCACTCCTGGATGATATGCACCTTCTCTGTGGTAGCCTGTACCATCTCTGGTCCCACTAGTGCTGACTCCCCTGAGTTCGTACAGCACAGTGGCGATCTGCAAGGTCGTCCATACAAAGCCTCAAATGGTTTCATACCTATGGTGGAGTGATAGCTGTTGTTTTTAGAAAACGCCACCAAATGTAGGTGATCCTCCCAGCTCCGAATGAAGTCGAGGACACATTCAAGGAGCATTTCTTCGAGGGTCTGGATGGTTTTCTCAGTCTGACCATCCGTCTAAGGATGGAAGGCCGTGCTCAAGAAAAGTGGTGTCCCCAAAGCTTCCTGAAACCCCTTCCATAGTCGGGAAGTAAACCATGTGTCATGGTCGGAGACAACATAATAAGGTACTCCATCTAACCGCATAATCTCTTGTACGTAGAGGCGTCCCATGATCTCTACTGAGCCCTGCTCTCTGATTGGTAGGAAGATGGCCAACTTGGTTAGTCGGTCAATGATCTCCCAAATCGAAATGTGACCACTGGATGTACGTGGAAGACCCATCACGAAGTCCATGGATATCCCATCCCACTTCCACTCTGGGACCTCTAAGGGCTGAACCAAACCTGAGAGTACCTGGTGCTCTACCTTTATTTGCTGACAATTGCGGCACTGTGAGACAAACTCCGCTACTGCCTTCTTCATACCTGGCCACCGGTGCTGTCATCGAAGGATCTGCTATATGTTCTCCACTCCTAGATGTACCGCTAGAGGGGAGGTGTGGAACTCCATCAACACTTTTTCCTGAAGTGCAATTGGTACCATGTTACATCCTCTGAAGAGGATGAAGTGCTCCCCACCTTAATAGAACCCATAAGGTGCCCGCCCTGTGGATATCTAAGTACGTCGTGCCTCGCAGTCAGCATCCACAAGCTACGACTCCCTAACTCGCTGAAGAAGTGGGGGTGTGAATGAAAGAGACTTTAGATAGGCTGATCCATCTCTATCCACAATGGATATCTGAAATGCAGCTAGCTGCTTTTTCACCTCTCTTAGTAGCTAAATACCAGTCCTCCTGCTGAGTGCATCTGCAACAACGTTCCCCTTCCTAGAAGTATAGACTATTTCAAAGTCATATTCCTGGAAGAAATCAATCCATCACCGATGTCTCAGGATCATGTCCCTCTGAAGGAAGATATACCTGAGACTCTTCTGATAAGATTACATGGTAAAACGCTCACCCATTAGATAGTGCCGCCAAATCCTCAGGGAGAAGACTACTGCGGCTAACTCTAGGTCAAGGGTAGCATAGTTCTGCTCATGCTGTCCCAGTTCCCGAGGACTATAAGTGACCACTATTCACTCCTTCATCAGGACACACACGAGTATGATCCCCGATGCATCACAGTAGACTACATACCCAATGCCTTCCTCTGGAAGCCTCAAGATGGGGGCACTAGTCATCCTCTACCTCAGCCCCTGAAAGCTCTATTAGCA
This sequence comes from Viscum album, assembly GCA_963277665.1. Lineage (NCBI taxonomy): Eukaryota > Viridiplantae > Streptophyta > Magnoliopsida > Santalales > Viscaceae > Viscum > Viscum album. Next base: position 6,000,984 of record CAUJRU010000001.1, read on the forward strand.
TCATTCTGACAACACGAAGGGTTTCCCCTTCTTCATCAAGGATGAAAGTGGTGAGGCGACTCTGGAGAAGTCTGGAACGAATATCCTGTAGTATCCAGCCAATCACAAGAAACTTCATTCCTCCTTCACACTCTTGGGTGGCTCCCAAGAATGTATTGCCTCAATCTTTAATGGATCTATAGAAACCCCATCCTCTGAGATGAGATGACCCAAAAATTGAACCTCTCGAATCCAAAACTGCCACTTCAAGAGCATACCATAAAGCTGGTGCTCTCGGAGTGTGTCCAGTACTACCTTCAAATGGTAGGAATGATCCTCCTCAATAGTCAAGTAGGTCAATATGTTGTCGATTAAGACTAAGACAATATGATCGAGGTAAGGCTATAAGTTCATGTTCATGAGACTCATGAGCACTACTGGAGCGTTGGTTACGCAGAAGGGCATAACTAAGAACTTGTAGTGGTCGTACCGATATCTGAAGGCCATCTTCTACACATCCTCATCTCAAAATCTGAGCTGCTGATAGCCTGATCTGAGGTCTATCTTTGAGAAGCATCGTTCTCCCTTGAGCTAATCAAAGAGATCGTCAATCCATAGAAGTGGGTACTTGTTCTTCATAGTCACCTGGTTCAGGCGACGGTAGTCGATATAGAGCCTTATGCTCACATTCACTTTCTTGGTGAACAGAATTGGGGCTGCCCTGGGAGAAACACTAGGCCGGATGAATCCCTTTCAGTGAATGTACTCTAGCTGTATCTACATCTCACGAAGCTCCGCGATATCCATCTGATATGTTGGAGTAGATATTGGTGTCATCCTCGGGTACAAGTCAATGTAGAAGTCCACCTCTCTATGAGGATGTGGTCTTAGAGCATCGTTAGGGTAATCATCTGAGTACTGGTCCACCACTACAGGATAAGTCGGACACTCCACATCAACCGCTCCGTGGTTAAGGCAAGCCAACTGGTAAGTGATCAGCTGCACCCTCCTCCGAGTATGTGCGTCATGCGCGGCAAAGGTTCCCTTCTCGCAGGTGAAGGTGAACCGGGTCCCATCCGTGCGGACACACCACACTTTTCTCCTAATATAGTCGATCTGAGAAAGGAATATAGATAACCATTCCATACCCAAGATGACGTCGTAAGGCCTCGAAGCAAATACTAGGAGATCCCAGTCAAAACTCTCACCTCCTTAAGTAATCTCGCACTACCAGCACTACTGCATAATCGTCGAATCACCTCCCGTAAGAGTCTCTAGATGTAAGGATCCAACCAACCGCTCCTCCGGAATCTCCGAGCTCCGAACGATGGAAGTGGAAGTGAAAGAGTCACCGAAACCCATGATTATAAGAACTGTAGCTAAAGTGGAATAGACAGATATTGTACCTCGAATCATCTCTGGAGCACCGTGATCGTAGGCCTCAGCTGCCTGATGCTGTGCTCTGCCCTATCCACCTACTCCATGAGGTCGGGGTGGACATCTTGGTGGTGGTGGTGGCGGCACATTGTAACGTCGTCCACCGCCTGCTGTACGACCAACTCCTCTGCCACGTCATGCGCCCTACGGACCACCTCGATTGTCCCTCTGCCTCTACCTGGGAGGTCCCTCAACACTCTATTGATTGTCAGAATGGCGGGTCAGACAGTCCCGAGCCATGTGACGAAGCCCATTGAATGAGTAACACTATTTGCTCCTGGCATTACTGGCTCTGTCTCCACTCTAGGTGCCCCACACAACGATTCTTGATTCGTGCAGTCAACCACCTATAGGTATGGTCCTTTGGGACTACTGTGTCATTTTTCCACTGTCAGCTGCAGAGGACTCCGCTGCATGTCGGCTAGTGGTGGGTCTCCCTGTTGGAGACTAGTCATCACGAAAACTCACCACTAGGAGGGCTCAATCCAACACGCCCTTATGCGTTGGGATACTGTGGGAGATAACTGAAGCTCTAATATTTTACCTGAGTCCCTCCTCAAAAGACTAGGCCCTGAAGAATGGGTCTCGTACCATATCAGTGGAGTAGAACGAGAGGTCAGTGAACCTCGCTGAGTACTGTGCCTCCGTCATGCTACCCTGCTGTAGATATAGTATCTCCGGTATCTGCACCGCTCATAGGGTCGCTAGAACAAACTCCGCCTAGAATAGGCTCTCAAAGGCTGCACATAGATATGATGCCTCAACATGAATCTAGAGCATCAGGCTCCACCATCTGCCTAGTGCTGCTTGAAAGAGGCTGACATCAAGGATCACCATGAAGTCGGATGGTGTCCCTACAAGTCTGAATACTCTCACCACATCCTCCATCCAATACTTAGCCACATGCGGGTCCATATCTCCCCCGAACCAGGGTGGCCTCTGGGGCTGGAACTCATGCAGCGCGCTCAAGTGGTGTGAACTCTATTCTACAAGGGCTGGTGGCATCGGTGGACCAACGGAGAGTAGTACCGTAGGTGCCTCAACTGGAAGAGGGCCCTGTACTGAGGCCTCATCACTCACTGGTCTATCAGCACGTACAACTCTTGGGGCTCTAGCTAGTCGTCGGCGGGGAGGAATCCTAAACGTAATAGATGCGACACGGTCAAATACTATACCTAGTGGGCTGACCTTGTTGAGCTAATTTAATGAAAATCTTTTAAAAACACACATGCAATCAGTGTTTTCGTACACTGAGACGAAAATCAGAAGATAGGGTCCTGGTGTATGGATACATCGGCCGACCTCACCAACACTGAACTCCCTGAACAGAAAACCACACATAGTACCCTTAACACCATTGCTTCACAGAGAGAAATATCGGAGTCCTATGATCTGTGGTAGAACCGATGCCTCTGATACCAATTTGTCATGAACCATCCCCTAGGGCCCGTATCGTGACTACCCCAAGCCCTCCTTCCATAGGCCAAGGGATGGAGACTAACACCAAAGGCTTAGTTTCATAAAACTGGAAAGGCATTGCCTTTATAAATCGTAAAGACACACTACTTGAGTACAAGCGGAAGCAAAAACTATGTAAAATCTATATAAAAAGAGTACTGTAACTAAAGGGGGGCCAGAAAAGAAGCCCAATTGTAATGTACAAATAATTCTGAAAACAAGTACAACTAAAAAAGGGACAAAGAGATGAAAGGTGAATGAAACACCTGGATCATCATCCAGGGTTTCTACGAAAAGGGTAGGTACAGATGGTCTCCACATCACTCCACGTCCGTTGAACACCACCGTGTACTGATACTTCGTAAGGTCCTCCTCCGGGTACTGTCTAGTCCTGGCGCTCTCAGCCTCCGTCAGCGTTGTCCGTCGTTTGCATCCAACACAATGAGGTGCGGGCATAGCCTGTGCAGGAGGGAGTATAATGATTCTCAGTAGGGATCACGAGACCCTCAAGGTAACACAAAATCCAACAAGGAAAAACCACAAAGTATTAAATCAACTGATAACTATTACTTAGGTATATGCCCATACATATACCTAAGTTATTAAGTAACTCATCTCAATCATGAGGAAAACACAATGGTCATTGACTCAGCTCAAACCAGGATTTTCCTTTACAAAACCATGGCTGCTAGGGAACTCCTCCTCTATCGAGTAATGTTGGCATGTCTCGACACTTAGGCACTTCTCACTAACGTTGGACTGCAGAGGTAGTCTTCCTGTCAAGTACCATGTGTCTGCTGCCAACTACCAGGCGCTCCATCTGGTATGGTTCTGCCGCCAATTACTGGGCGCTCCCCCTAATAGCATATATAGGTACTCCTCCTATTTAGTACTTCAGGTCTGCTGCCTACTACCAGGCTCTCCGTCCTCCATGGGTCTACTTCCAAATACTGGGCGGTCCCCACTGCACTAGTCAAATCCCACCGTGTCGAATCGGTCATGCAGTCATCAGGTCTACAACTACTAGATCTCTGGAGTCTATCTTCTCGTCACCATAATGATCCGCTCCACGAGCTACTGGTCAATACTCCATGTGTCACAAAGTCTCACACATATGTATATGAAATTACCACCACATCATAGGGGTCTCAATTCAATAGACGACGCGTCAATCAGACTCCCAGTCTGTGAGTGATTGTCATTTTAGACCCGGGTGCCCGATTGGATTCATTTATGAACCAACCTGACCGGGCCCCAAACTCTAGTGGGGTATACTCTAAGGGTTGGCTATGATCCAAGAATACTGGCGCCGCTGACGGTTCTTCAAACAGACGTCTCGTGCCAAAGATATGGCCCATGAAGGTAATGGGTCAGTAATGGGCCTGGGTCCAGTCTGACCCGGTCAGACCGATTAGGCCCAACCCAGTCTGGGCCGACCCGGTCTGGGTCCACCCAGTTAGACTCGCTGGGTGTGACCCGGCCCATTGGGTGGGAAGCACGTCGGGGCACCACATGGGAGATGCGGTTCACGAAGGCCGCAGGTAACTCGACCCTTGCTCACCGTCTTCATCGCCATCTCCTCTAGCCATGTCATCTTCATCGAACAAGAACAAACAAGTAGAGGGTCATACCGTGTTCGTGCGGCCCGGGCCCTCCACGTTACGGTGATTGAAATTATAGAGTCTCATACCATATCATTTTTTGACGAAAAATGTGGGTTATATTCAACGATAAAAAATAACACTAAACTCCCATCCTTTTATCCATCGGTAGTCGATCGTTGACGTCACAGAAGGAGGGTCGACAATACCTGGTAGATGATCACATCCCACGTCGAAGGGTTCTGTGGAAGATGGTTGGAGAAGAAGTGTGTCACCAATGTTTTTCGCGTTCTTCTCATTCTTCGCATTATTCATTGGGAGTACGGTTCGTCGTTGGGAGAATTCTCCAACAATCCCACCATAAGATAATGGAAACCCAAATAAAACAATAGTTTGACTGTTAGTTTACATGTGGGCACGTAATACGAAAAGGATAATTAAAATCCCGGCACCTCCAAATTAATTTCACGAGTGTTGTCGCATTAATTTGAAGGATGCCATGGGGATCTCCTTATTAAAACATATGTGTTGGCGCAATTAATTGCGCATGGAGGTCAAAGGCTCTACCTCACTAATGAGGGAGAGTATAGAGTTTTCATCCTACACCATCAATAGGGGTTGGGTGGTCCCCACCCCTATCATTAATTGGGAGGTTTTTCGACTCCGGTGGTCTCCACCCCAAATATCCTCACATGGGAGGTTATGCTCAGATGGGCCCCACCACTATAATCTCTCAAGGGAGGTTAGGGTGTGGTGGTCCCACTACCAACCTCCAAGGGGAGGTTTTAACCAAAAAAGTCAACACATATCATCTTAAAAATAAAATAATTTGTTGTACTTTAATTTTTTTTTATAAAAGCCAAAAACTATCTTTTCTTCCCAATTCACTGCCGTTGAAGTGAAAGTCTTTTTAAGTGAAAATTGGCTCTGTGAGATCAACGGTTTCCTCAGATTTTCAATCTAAGCACTAGTTCAATAGTTATAAAAACCTGCTAGTACGTTTACTGAACAAACTCGAACAAAACATAAAAATTGTTTTTGGACACACCGGGCCTCTGAATCAGGCGCCGTCAGAATATACGGACTCGTAAAATTACAATGTATTTAAAATAAATTATCTGGATATCCAGGTTTTTAAATTATGATATTTATCTAATATTAAAATTTTTAATTATTTTCCAAAAGAAAAATTAATTAGAATTTATTTTAAATTTTTGGATTTCATTTTTCCTCTATCCCCAAAATACTTATTTTAATACAAAATCAACATTTCTGGAGAATTAATTGCCATCTTTAATTTCAATTTTAATTTTGTTTGTCTTTGAATTTCACTTGAAGAACTCACTTTATTTTGGTCATTATTCATTATACATATCTATATTATTTTCATCATGAATATACATATTTCCTAAACCATACTACAATTCCTAATGTAGTGCCTTTCTATTAAATGTACTAGTGAAATCCTGATATAAAGTATTTGTTACACAATATGAATATCTAGTGTTAAGGAATGTTGATTATAAATTAAATTAATATTAAAATATACGAGGAATGCATTCTAATTATTAGGTGATGGGTGGATCTTGGGTAAATATATCACCTTAATACAACGATAGGTCTCATGAGATAATCTACTTTTGGATTTTGGTTGAGGTATTAGCCATTTATGTAATATTTCAAGGAATAAGTCCACAAATTTATATATATGATGTCTATAATTATGAATTAAATCATTATTAAATTAGTTATTTATGCCTATGTGAGTAAGTGAATGTCTATGATATCCATGGAAATTTTTCAAAAATTTGTGATTATTAATATGAAATTATGTGATCATTATGTAATTATTTATATATTAGTATTTAGGCTCATGTTATGGATTAAATGTATTGGGTTTTTAGTTATTTACCATGATATATTTATTAAACATATTTATGTTATGAAAAAATTTATTGTATTCATTCACTAGATAATAATTTTTGATCACCCAATATTTTTTTTCTTTTCCAAAGGATTCCCAGAAGAGTTCTATGATTGATATTAATGGATATTATAGAGAGAATAAGGTTGTTCTCAAAAAAATACTATGTTGTATAATTTTCTAAATGTATTGTGATATTCAGGTGTTTATCTATTTTAACAGAAAAAAACTCCATTAGGTCTATTGGAATAAAATATCTTATATCTAGTTCCAATATAATAATGTGTAAACTAGCTACTGATTACTGGATTTGATGTCTTTACGCAGTTAAAATAAATAAAAAATGCTATCATTACTTGAGTCTCCAACAATTCCCAAGATCAAAAATTCATACAATAGCCTAATTCATATGTACACCCCTTTAATTTATCATCAGGAGTAAATGAAAACCCCTCACAGTTTTTATGATATGGTTAGTTTAACTATAAAATACCATTGAACCCATGCGGATCACCCAAGTAATTTTATTTTGTTGGAATTTATATTTGATAAAATTATTTTTTTAAAGGAATAATGTTTTTATGACTTTAACAAAAATCATTTACTATATAGTTTCAAAATTCCCATTACATAGTATTTAAAAAAATACAATTTTATTAAATGATATAATAGTCATAAAAATATAATATTTATTCTAATAACTTTTATAGTGTTAAAAATTTAATGATGATCCACTTTAGGTTCTCTAAGGATTTTATTGTAACTATATTAACCATATAGTATAATAATACAAGAAGACATGGTAGTGTTTATTTATTTACCTATGGGTTGAAGGAAACATATAAGGTTAATTTTTTTACCTAATCTTGTATAAAACATATTTTATGGGAGTATTTAGAGCCAAACTCATTTTATACTCCAAATATATCACTTTTATCAATTATAATTTGAAAAAAAATATAATAAAATAATATTTCAACACTTTCCTAAAGTCCCCATTTTCACTCTTATAAAAGGAAAGAAAAATACCCACTAACTCACACCCCTCAAGACACTTGTATCACACAAATTCTACTAAAATAATCTTCCAACATCCCTCTATTAATCATTTAATCCTTACCTTTTTCAGAAGACAACTTAATGAAGCATTTGTGCCAAATAAAAAGTAGTTTCCCGATTTAGAGGTAACGTCTTCTCAGAAGCTCCTTTCATTTATTTTTATTTTCCAACCACCTAACCTATATTTATTAATTTTTTTTATAAAAAACATGAATCCTCAATATACATGATATTTTTATTCTATAGTTTCTACTTACACATATACACACATATACTTGATGGATATAGAACAAACTATTTCTGTATTGATCAAACTAATGCCCCATGAAACTATGATTGTTCAATTTTCTCCTACCACATATCATGGTGTCCATTATGTTAGAAAATTATTTATATATTATTTTTATTATATTTCTATTTTCTATTTTCTTATTATATTTTTATTTTCAACATATCTTTTTTATATCCATAATGTGTAAATACGATAATTTCATTTGAAAAAGTGTGGACTACCGCCCCATAAAAGTCATATGGCTCATTCATTCCATACATGGAACATATAAAGGATAGGGTTAATGAATTTATGTGACTTATAGAAAATATATATTATAATTTAATTAAAATATACATATCTATCATTTAGTTTTCATTCCATTAATAAGAAATTAAATGAATGTAATGTTCATGCGTACGTATGGCCTACCATCTCCATGAACGGTGCATTTAATTCTTTATCACCAAATCGTATGGATGTTATAAATATATATTGTATATATGTGACATTTAAATCATGAATTTTTTTATAGATGATGTAATTCTGAACACATGGAAAATCTACATCAAAATAAGTTCATGTTGAAATCAAGTACTAAATATCCACTAAACATCTGATATGAACTTAAATATATATGTAATTTTTATAACAAGATAATAAATTATATAAAAGAAATAATAAAACTAAAAAATTTTCTTAGGAATGTATAAATTAACCTATGTTTATTATTCAGGAATATAACAATTTTACGTGATAAGTTGGACTCAATGTAAGGAAAATCATAACTCAACTTCCATTCTTTGAGTTATACATTTGTGTTAATGGTTTTATTTTTCCAAGAATATGTGGGAATGACCTATGGTTTTACTGTACTGAATATCCACATATATTTGGTGTATTGATATTTTTTTAAGAAAAATTATTAATTTATCCTTAATCTAATCATATGATCATTGTTAGGGACTTCGTCTCAAACTCCTTTCATTAAGGCATATTTTAATATTATACACCGCATTCCTTTATAAGGTGTATATGCATCCCCTTTAACATTCTATATCCGTATTATATCTATGTCCATGTTATTTATTGTTGGGTTAAATTTTCTACTTTCATGCGTATTCTAATTTAAATGTTAAAAATAGAAATGGAATGTTTAACTAATACATCATTTTAAATGTTTTAATGATTAAATATTATAAATAAATCATTTTCAGATCCATGTATTCAAAATGGTTTTATGTTTTAGTTTATATGGACATTAATGGTTTAAAGTGTATATTCTTTTCAAAATATTCAAGGTGGAATGGGAAATGTTTATTCAAAAAGAATCTTTTTAAATGTTTTAATTGTCTTTTAAAATTGGATTTATTTTTTTGTAACATATATATTTTTTACATATACTACATTAATGAAATTTCTTCATTTTATGTCACTATTATTTATTTATTTGTACAATATAAATTGACCATTTTATTTTAAAATAATGGGTTTTCTTTTATGAGTGTACGTCTTATAAATGTGAAATGTAATTTTAGAAGTGGAAATGATTTATTGTTATGATTATGTTATGGTTCATGTGAATTTTGTATTTATATGTGTCGTTTTGTGAATAATTAGGGGATTGTGAGCCTGTGATTTCTCTCCAATGAATTCGACGATGTGACATAGGTAAACGTTAATGTTTCTCGTAAAAGATTTAGGGAATATAATGAGGTGGGTATTCCAAACATAACAATGAATGTTATTCTCTATATAGGTGTGAAAGCTAAAATGTATATATGATATGGATTCCACAAGTTACATTTATTATTTTTGATATATAATAAGTTTTATAGAAAACTTATTATTTCATGAGGTATGATAAATATTTTATGTTTTATTGGTGAAAAATATAATTTTACGAAAATTTTTCCAATGAGTTTAAAATATCCATGGGGTAAAATTTTCATTCTTTATTTTACATCCCTTACAGAGCTTATTATGTTTATACCATGTTTTAAAAATGTTTTCCATAGGGAATGAGGATGGGTAATGTAAAGAACCTTAATTTTCAAGTAATTTTCTTTAATATATGGGAATTTTATGAGTCCGCAAAAATTGGTGGCACGTGTTTCAATGGCCTGGAGTGCCCAAAATGAATTTCTAAACATTTCCTAAGGTACGTTCCATAAACAAATGATCAGGTTTTGATAACTTTTGAACGGATGCTCGAAATTAAAATATGAGGGCACTGTTGAACTCATAGTGCCGGTATTCGCTTATGAAGACCTTCACCTCGACCACAGTAGGTCCAGGGTGAAAGATACTTTTTGGGATTTTCATGGGAAAATAAAAATAAAATTATTTAACATTTTATTTTTATTCTTTAAACCTCCCATGTGTGGGTTTTGGTGGTGGGGACGACACGAGAAAAAACCCCCAATTTTTAATATCTAGAGGTGGGGACCACACGACCACTCATAATGGAGGTGAAACCTCTCAACTCCCTCATTAATGTGGAAGAGCCTCTTGAGATTACTTCACTTTCATAATTCCAACACACTACATTAATCTTTCCAAATCAATGTAATTATGTTTCCCCATTTAATATGTGCCAACAATTAAATTTCGGAAAAATAACATATTAGCACCACTTTGCATTTTTGGTGGGATTGGGGGAAACTCCTCGAAAAAAGGAGAAACTTTTATAATTGAGAGAAAGATATCCAAACAAAGAATGCCAATAAATAATTCTGACTTTGACATTGACTTCAACATCTTCCTTGGGACAATTTTTCACGAGGAATGTCATCAAAATCAACGAACTGACGATCAATGAAACTCTAACAACATCGACGTCCATATATCCCCAATGACGTCGTCTCCTTCCTTGTGACCTTTGTTGATGAATAAATTGAGGTAGGGGATTATTTATATATGATTATCACTTCCCATGTCCTCCCCATATAATTCTTTTGCAGGATTGGGAATAGATATTGGCATGAGTTGTGGAGAATTTTGAATTTCAATATCTTCCATACACGTTCATGATTCAATTTTATGAACCGCTTTCTACCGCTCTAAACACGGATGGTGTGAGCCAATGAAACATGGCGCGAACCCTCCGTATTTCTGATTCTTTGGTGAGATCTTCATAATGGACAATGTTGATGAAGGAGAAGAAGGTGTCAAAGGCAACGGCTCTACCGCCCATGGCCTCTGCGCCACACGGCGCTTCGTCGTGTGCGGCCGATCCACCGTCTGATCCGTCGTCGCTGCCTTCTGGGCCGATCCTCTTCCCGAGCCGCCTCCACCCTTCCAGCTGAACCGCCTGGCCGAGCCACCCTGTGACCTTTTCCCTCCAATCCGATCTGACCCATGCACTCACGGTAGCCCCCGTCCGAGCCGCCTTGTGTCCTACACCCTCCCGGTTGAGCATCCCTGTGCCCTCGCAGCACCCATGCGGCTGAGACGCCGTTTGCGGTCGAGCCGACCCGAGACTTCCATCGCCATATGGCACCGGTGGCCTTTGCGGCCCCTCACGGCTTTTTGGGCCACCCCGCGGGCTGGGCCACAGCATGGTCCGGGTCGACCCGAACTGGGTCGACCCCGGCCAAGACGGGTCGGACCGGACCCGGACCAAATACGCACCTATACTTTACGTGGGCCATAATTTTGGCACCAGACATCCATTTGACGAACGTTCAGTGGAACTAGAATCCTTGGAGAAAGACGGTCCCTTGGAGTACCCCAACTGTGCTTTGGGATAATATGGGGTATAGTCAGGTAGGTTCGAGCACAAATCTAACCGGGCCCCCAGGACTAAAGGGCTAATAACTCACAGACCGGGCGTCTGATTGACGGACCGTCTGTTGCGTTGAAACCCCTGTGATGTGGAAGTACATTGAAATACTTCTGTGTGAGACATTTTGAATGTTGGAGTATCCACAAATGGCTTTTTGAGTGGACCCTCCTAGAGATAAGCGAGCATAGTGTGGGATCCCAGTAGCTGGCTGTGTTGTGAAGAATGATGAGCGATCCTGCATGGGTCTGCACCTATCGATCCTGTGTGGGTCAGCACCTAACAATCCTGTGTGGGTCATCACCTAGCGATCATGTGTGGGTCAACATCTATCTATCCTCTGTGTGTCGGAATCTAGTGATCCTATGTTGGTCAACACTGAGCAATCCTATCTAGGTCAGCACCGAGCGATCTTGTGTGGGTCTGCCTCTTAAAAGATTAAGTTGAATCAGTAGTTATCACTGATCATCTTTACTACCGTACCTATGTTATACCCGGTGTGATATGAGTTTATACCTGTGTGGAACATTCTTTCAAGGTAATAACATAGTGGTGTTCTTCTTTGTGGTGTTCCTCTGTGGTACTTGCCTTCATGGTATTTCTTCCTTTGTAACAAAGTTGATCATTGGGTTTTGGAGTTGGACTCTATGATTTCCTCAGGATTGATATGGGATTATTTGATAACATAGGTATATGAATGGGAATATACCTCTGTAGGGTTATTAGTTGTTTCTTTCTTTGTGGTTGATACTTGGTGGATTTTGTGAGACCGTGAGGGTCTCAGGGTCCCTACTGAGTATCATTATACTCACCCCTGCATGGGTTATGCTCGCACCTCGTTGTGTTGGATATAGACGAGGACATCACTAACTGAAGACGAGTGTACCAGGACTGGAGATAGCTCTCAGGTGGACATTAGATAAAGAAAACCGTAGAGATGGTCGTTCGTGAGATATACCTACCCTTTAGGTAGGATTAGTGGTGGTCGATCCAGGTGCTGCTTTGCACCTATCAGTTGTCTTGTACATTCTCATTTTCCTTGTACTTTCCAGTTGACTTGTATTCTTGAACCTTTTACATAATGTACTCACATTTTTTACTATTCAGTTTAAATGAGTTTGTATCTTACTGTGTGATTGGATGTGTTTATTACAGGTTATAAAGGCAACACCTTCCCAGTTTTAGGGAATACGCTTTCAGTGTTAGTCGCCAGCCCCTAGCCTATGGAAGGAAGGAATGGGGTATTCATGACATCGGAATCGGGGAACGGGTCATGATAGGTAAGGGAATGGAATAAGTGAAGATCATTTTTATCAACAGAAAAGTAATCATGTTTTCTTTAAAGGATATCGTTTGGTGGAAAATAAATATACTGAGTGTAACTATCCACATGTAATGTCTTCATATATTATGTAATAATTATGGAATAATTATCTAAAACTATAAACCTGAAAAGATCCTCAATGTTAATTCCTTACATAACTCATGATTATGTAATGATTATGTCTCGGGAATTATAGTTTGTATCAAAGGATGGTATAGAAAACATAGGATGTTTGAATGTTTTCATAAGAGTTAGATATATCATCATGGGTTTATTATTTTAAGGTTTATCATAATTTCAATGTCATAGATACACCTTTTGAGTCTTTATGTTCTGAAATATTAAGAATACTAAGGGTATTTTTGGGAAAATTCACCATTGAGGAAATTTTGGGATCAGTAGGATCATTCAAATATATGTATACCAATACCTAATTCCATTACAATTGAAGATGAGGAAAATGAAAATGGCCTAAGAATTGAATGTATTATTTACTAGATTATAATTTTACATTATTGAATAATAGAAAATGATTCATGTAAAGACCCATAATTTCCATGGAATTCTTTTTCTTAAATACACGAGAATTTTACTAGTCTGCAAAAACTGATGGCGTGTGAATCCAAGGCCCGGTGTGCCCGGAATCAATTTTTGAAGTTTTGTTCGTGTACGTTCAGTAATGATACGAGTGGGTTTTTTATTTCTTTGGATCCAGTGCTCAGAATAGAAATATGGGGGGGCACCGTTGAACTTGCATCTCCTGTGTTCGCTTAAGAAGTCTTCCACTTCGACGGTAGTGAGTCGAGGACAGAAGTTAGTTTTTTCTGTTTCTTAAAAAAATAATAAAATAATGTACCCTTCACTTTATTTTATTTAAGCCTCCATTTGGTGTGTGTTGGTTAAAACCTTTTCATGGTGGTTGGTGGTGGACCACCACACCTTAACCTCCCATGAGAGGTTATGGTGCTGGGGCCCACCCAAACTCAACCTCCCATGAGAGGATTAATGTGGTGGGGACCACCTGGGCTCTTAACCCCTCAAACTCCCCATTAAAGTGGAGAAACCCACAAGCTCCAATTAATATGGGGGAGCCTCTTCAACTCCCGTTTGTTAAATTTGTGACAACTCTCATAAATTAATTAGGTGTGCTTATCTAATTCATTAATTCTCCATTTTAATTCGTGCCAAAAACTAAAATAATAGGCAATCTATTATTTCTTTTGGGTTGGAATCTTTCATTTGGTGGAACATCAGAAGAGGAGAACTAGGGAAAAAATCTCCCAACAAAGAATGAAGAATGCTCCCCCGACGAAGAACGCCAATCCTCTTCGACTTCTTCCCTGGACACCTACCAACGTGGTGCGTCTTCCACGAGTTGAAGCAACTTGGGTTTGGAAGCACTTGGCAAATGCGACAAACGATGATCCTCTTTGTCCTCTTCCCTCAACTCCGTCAACAAATGACGAATGATAAGAAAAATGTACGGGCTTTAATTTGAGTAATATACCTTTCTTTTCCATATATTCGTTTGAAAGGAATCGATGTGAAGGATTGTAAGAAATTGTTTTTCATCGTTCTCCATGGATGAACTAACTGCTATCACCTTTAAACGCAGAGGGTACAGGCCAGACTAATATGGCCCAACTCCGTCCACCAATGTATTGTGATGTTTCTTCGGCATGGAGAAGAGGCGATGGTGACAAAGGATGCAACGACAAAGGTTTCACTACCCGTGGCGTCCGCGAATCGCGCCGCCCCCGCGGAACACCGATGCTTCTGGCCAAACACCGCCAGCCTTCGCCGGCCCGAGCCGCGCCGAACCAGCCGACCCGGCCTGCCCGCAGCCTCTCGTGTGCCCTACCAGCAGCGCGCTGCCTCCCAGAGCTCGGCCCGCGCCTCGTTCGGCCTCCCGACCACATGAACGCGCCCTGCATGCCCTTCCCGGCTCCCAACCGGCCTGCCTGGCACCCCGCCAGCCTTTCGGGTGCCGGGTCAGCCTGCCCTACGCCCTGCGCGACCTTCCCACGACCTGCCCGCCACCCTGCCGCCCTACCCGCGCCCCGTGCGGCCTCCTGGGGACCTTCCCGTGCCCTGCACGGTCTCCCGGCACCCTCCCGGCACCCTTCCAACCTCTCGTGCCGCGCCTTCGAGTCGCTCCCCTCGCTACGTTGGCCGAACCAGCCCCGGCCTCCGGGCCGAGCCGCCTACTCGGTGACCTCCGAGCCAAACCGCCCCCGCAGTCCTCTAGGTCGGGCCCAGTGGACCGGGCCAAACCTAGTAGGCTGGCCCGCCTAACGGGAAGGGTCAATCCCAGCGGTTCTGATCGAGCTGGATTGGGCTGAGGCCCATTACCGACCCATTTAGTATCTTTGGCCATATCTTTGGCACCATATGACCATTTGATGAAACGTCAATGGTGCTGGATTACATGGATCACGACGGACCCTTTGAGTATACCCCACTAGAGTTCAGGGTAATGTTGAGATACTATCAAGTTGGATCTTACACAAATCCAACAGGGCCCCTGGGACTAAAAAGCTTATAACTCACAGACCGGGCGTCCATTTGACCCTCCATATTTAGCGTTGGGACACCTATGACGAGGAATACCTTTGGGATAATTCTACATGGAACATTGTGATGGTTGGAGTATCGACCTGTAGCTCGTGGAGCGGACCCTCCCGAAGACGAGCGAGCGGAGTACATAGACCTAGTAGCTGGCTGAGACTGGATGACCGCTTGACCGATTCAACTCGGAGTGATTCGACTAGCCCAGTGGGGAGCTCATGGTAGTTGCCGGTAGACCCACATCGGAGGAGTGCCTTGTAGTCGGTGGCAGACCCGTGGTACTCGAGAGGAGGAGTACCTCTATAGGATATTAGGGGGATATCCCGGTAGTTGACGGAAGACCCACAGTGGGGAGCGCCTTAGTGTGAGCCAGGCAGATCCACAATACTCGAAAAGAGGAGTAACTCAGGAGTCCAAGGTTAATGGGAAGCGCCTTGTAGTTGGCGACAATCCCATTGTACAAAACTATGGTGGAGTTATCTAGAAGCCGTGGTTTCGAAAATGTGAATAATAATCATGATTGATCTGATTCAGTATCTTTTGAGTTTACCTCATGATTTAGACGGATTACATGATAACTTATGTATATGTATGGGCATATACCTACCTCTAGTTATCTATTGATTTATTACATTGTGGTTTATACTTGTTGGGTTTTGTGAGACATTGAGGGTCTCATGGTACCTACTATGTATCGTTATACTCACCCCTGCATGGGATATGCCCACACCTCATTGTGTTGGATGCAGACGATGGACAACGCTGAATGTGGCCGAGAGTAGCTGGAATGGATGGTACCTGATGGTGGACCACATGGCGTGATGGTACACAGAGGCGACGGACGGACGTGGAGTGTGGTGGAAGATATATGTACATACCCTTCAGGTAGGATCTGTGGCGGACGATCCAAGAACTTCTCTACACCATTCATCTATTTTTGTCCCTTTTCAGTTGTACATGTGCTTTACAGTTGGGCTTGTATTTCTGGCCCCTTTACATTTTATCACTCCTTTTGTATACAGTTTTACATATTGTTTACTTCCTGATCATACTCTGTTGTGTGTTATTTCAGATTATAAACGCAATTCCTTCCCAATTTTAGGGAATCATTCCTTTGGTTCCAGTCACCAGCCCCTGGCCTATGGAAGGCGGGCTTGGGGTAGTCACGACACGGGCCCCGGGGGACGGTTCATGACGATTTATATTTTCTTGTAGGAAATAAGTATTCATTAATAATATGGAATTTCATTATTAAACAATCCTAAAGGAGAATCATTATAAGTGAATTCAAGAGTTATGATAGAATATAGGAGGATGAATGATTAAAAGTATTAATTCTCTTTTAATGATGGGAATGCTTTGTAATTATTTTCCTAGAATGTGTAATCCTTATTTTTGTTATGTTAAAAAATAATTTGAGGAATAATTATATTTTCTAATATGGAAATAAATATAAAGAAGTTCTTGGGTTTATATGATCCTAGATTTTTATGTAATTATGGGTCATTGCTTTTTGGGATGTAAAATAAATGGCATGAGATAAAATTTGAGGTTATAATATAATATGGTTATTTATGAGTATTTTATCTCATTTTGGAAAATTTATAAGAATTATATAGTTTTTGAAGAATGAATACAAATAGAACATGTGAAAACCCATAGTGTTAGAGAGGGTTGTGGGAATCAAACAAACAACTAAGGTGCGATGGGGATTTATCACCTACTACTGGCTTACATGAATTCTCGGGTTTGCATGACATATTATTTTTAGTTAAATGATTTTAGTGATTAAGAATTGGTTTATTTATGGTAATTATGTTTTATCAAATGGATATCCTTAGTATTGGACAAAGATTTGGAAATAAATTTATAGATGATATTTTGGAAGACATTTACTATTTTTGGAACACTATATGCCTAAGGAAATTAGAATACCATGTGATTTCATTTGAGAAGTAATGGTTGAATTTTAGTATAGAAGAATATATGTTTTTATTAGGGAAATATAGATACTTTGTATATTAATGGACGTTATTAGCCAATCATAGTGAATATTTGATTAGGTTAATTACATTTCTATATGAGACTTTATGAGTATTCGATGATATTTGGTGATAAATTTTAAGATTTATTGTGGAAGACAATGTAATCAAATCCTTATGAATTTTGGGTTTCACTTATATTTTGGATAAATTTTCATAATTTTAAGGATATTTATTTCATGGATGTTAATTGTATAACTTGCGTATTACTCTTGAATTTTGGTGATTGAAAGTAGTCTTTAACCATATAAAGGATTGTTCTTTTTGGGGGATTATCTGATCTTGTAATAACTATTTTTGTTTTTGTTATTTTATAAAGATATGGTAAATATATGGTTCATCGTTTTTGGATTACATTAATCTCTAAAAGGTGACTTTAGTGCTTTAGGAGTGACCAATTCACCTTAAATACTCATCGTTTTGGGAGAAAGATGATTTTCTGTTAGAATTCGATTAATTGATGAAACACTAAATATCAAGTAAGTATATTTCATTATGTTATTATTTTAAGTATTTAATGAATTCCACGTCATTATTAAGAGGATATTAAATAAAAAAATGTTTACATTTATATTTTCCTACTATTAAATCAATCATTGTTTAGCTCAGTACATTTTTTTGGATTTCTGGTAGATAACATTCTTCTGATCATGTTTTCTATTACTCCCTATCAGAACGTGACACTTTGTTTTTCTTTATATCCATGTTTTCTTATATAGAACCCTATTATTTTTTATCTAGGGGGAGCTCCATACTTATATTTCTTTTAAAGAGATAGTTTCATTGACTCTTTTTTTAATGTGGGATTTTATATTATTTTACTGATCCCAATTTTAAAATTTCGAAGACGCGCTTTCCAAAAGGGGGGATAGATGTAACATCCTATCTAATTATAGAATATGAAAATTTTTATATCTAAATATTTATGAATAATATATTAATTTGATTCTACTGGTAATTCCTTATTTGATATCCTACTTAACATGCATCAATGACTTTCTCTAAAATCATATGTTGCACACAACACTCAGTTATACTGAAAAATAATACAATAATAATATTATTATTTTAAATGGTAGTTACAACAAGTCATTGTATTATAGGGAATGAATGTAACATAATAAAATATTATTAAAAATTTTTTTATGTTTTTTTTCATTTATCCAATAGATTTTAGAAGCTTAAAATGAGAATGAATCCATTTTTAAGATTAAAATACTCTAATATTTTTAAAAGGTCTTCTTATCTCCTTTTGTTGGAGAACCGTTTTTAAATGTACTTTTTTCACTTTTATATGTTATATTTGATAAAATAAACTTATTATTTAGAAGAAGGATATCAAAATTTACTTTTCATTAATTTGTTTATTTTTATGATAAAATTCATTTTAAATGAATAGTGAAATATACAACATTTTAATACAAAACTGCCTTTTAGTCTCATTTATTTATATATTTAGGTTGACATTATAATAGGGTTTAAAGAGTAATTGGATTATGTATTTAAAATATAATCCAATAATTTTCATTTTATGTTATTTCACATTTAAATTGGACACAAATAGATGTCAATCTTTTGAATGTTTTTAATTCTTGGAAACCAACTTTCTTGTTTTGACAACGAGAATTGATTTTAAATTAATTATAACATTTTTTGTGTTTTGATTGTGTAAAAATGGATTCCAAATTTTACCTTAGAGGGTAGAAATTATGTAAATCTGGACCTTTAATTTTTTTCAAATTATAAATATTAACTTTAGTAATTATTTTATATTTACCACGGTTAAAAGGTAAATTACATATATTAGGATACAAATAATATTATAATATTATAAAACTACCTGAACATGTGTCCTAATCCTATTTTATGAGTTATGTGTGGCCAAAAAAATCTTTATTCGTATCTTTTGGCATTTGGTAAACACTTGGATGTGATAGTGACATGTTATAATAGTTAATTTAAAGTATAGAGAAATATAACATAAACATGTATGTCATTACTAAAAAATTTTAAGGAGGGGTTATATAATTTATCTCATTGAATATAAATAATAATTATAAAGATAAAAATATATCCTATATCAGGGTATTTTATTAATAATTTTTTGACATTAAATAAATAAATTTATTTATGACCAAATGGTGATGCAGTTATTACCTTATTATTGAAATATTCATATGAATGATATTATAAATATTTAAATAAATGAAAATTTTAAAATATGATGTCCTAAAAATATTTTATGGATGACTATGACATGTTATATTTTATTTTAATTCTTTGTTTTTGATGAAATGAATTTTTTAGGACTTTAATAAAAAATCAACTACTAAATAGTGTCAAAATTGATATAAATGGGTTTTTAAAACAAAAACAATTTTATTAAATGTGATAATAGTCATAACAATCTATTATTTGTAAAATAACATAAATAGTGTAAAAAATGGAATTAATGGGCCACTTGATGTTCTATTGGCATTTTATAGTAACTATATTTACCATATAATGTAGAAATGAATGGAGATCTTGTAAGAGTTAACTTATTTAACTAAGGGTTAAAACCAAAATATAAGGTTAATTTTTTGTCCTAAATATGTCTAAAACCTATTGGTTGAGTATATTTGAACAATTACCCACCTTATACTCTTAATTTATTATTTTCAATAAAATATAACTCAAAACACATTTTATAATAAAATAATATTTCATGACCATCCTAAAGTTCCCATCCACCTACTTTTAAAAGGCTACCACCTATACCCACTTACTCACACATATCAAAACCATTTACTCACCAAAATTCTTCTCAAATAAGATCCCAACCTCCCAAATGTAATAATGGTAGCATTACCTTGGGATTAAGCCAACACATGTAATCCTTTTGGTTCAAATCCAATGAAGTTACCCAACTAGTAGGTCACGTCTTCTCTCAAGCCCCATTCATTTATTTTTATATATCCTAACCGATAACCTATATTTATTCCATTATTTTAAAAAAACACTAGTATACTCAATATATTAGTTTTTTAGGCTATGTATTCAACCTACACTTACTCACACCTCCATCTAATGCAGATAGAACATACTGTTTCATTGTACGACGAACTACTTCCTCGTGAAATGATGATTGTTCAATTTTGTCCAACCACCACTCAAGGAGGACATTATTATGGTACTATATTTATATTTGTTATATATTATATTAATATTATCTCTATTCTTATATAATTTTTATTTACGACATACCTTTTTACATTCCATAATGGGTAAATACTATAATTTCATTTGAAAAAGTGTGGACTACCGCCCCCTCAATGTGATATGACTCATTCATGAAATTCATGAAACATATAAAGGATAGAGATAATGAACATATATAACATATATAACATAGATATTATATTTTAATTATAATATACATTTGTATCATTTAGTTCTCATTCCATTAATATGTATAAGAAATGAAAGTAGCATCCACGTGTATGTACAACCTACCACCTCCATTAACCGTAAATTTCATTAATTATGTCCAAATTTTTTGGATATTATAAATTCATATATACTGGATATATATTACATTTTAATAATGAATACCACTTTGAAAATTTACATTAAAAAAAGTTCATTTTCAACTAAAATTCCGTATATCGATAAAACATCTGATATGAACTTAAATAATTATGTAATTATTATAACATTTTAGTAAGTAATAAAAAAGGAATAATAAACATGAAAAAGGTTCTAAATTATGTATAAATTATCCTATGTATTTTATTCAGGAACATATTTATTGTACTTGACGATTCAGACTCAAGGTAAAGGAAATATTAACTAAGTTTTGTTTTTTTGAGTTAAACAGCCATGCCATTGGTTTTTTTTTCGTGAATAAATGTGAATGACCATTTATTGTTTTTTTCTGAATATCCACTTATATTGGGTGTATTTATATTTTCCACACATAATTATGTTATTGATTTATCCTTAACCAAATGATATGATATTTGTATGGTACTTTATCTCAATCTCTTTTCTTTGAGAAATAATTTTATATTATACAAAACCATATTTTATACGGTGGTACATACAACCCCATTCAAATTATGTATCCATATAATATATATACTAGTGTTATTTAATGTTTTGTAAAATTTCCTACTTTCAGATGGCTTATAATTTAAATATTCATAATGGAAAGGGATTGTTT
The DNA here is from genome assembly GCA_963277665.1 of Viscum album. Classification (NCBI taxonomy): domain Eukaryota; kingdom Viridiplantae; phylum Streptophyta; class Magnoliopsida; order Santalales; family Viscaceae; genus Viscum; species Viscum album. Next base: position 6,022,635 of record CAUJRU010000001.1, read on the forward strand.
AACTAAAAAGTCATTTTTGTGTTTTAATGATTTAATCTTCTAAATACTTCTATTTCATGACCATTTTTTAATGTTTGGCGCTAAAGCCTGATATATTATTTAAACTAAAATACCTCTTTAAAACTAGTTAGAGGTAGAACCATTACATAGCCCAAAGGCCCATGACCAAGTGGTCAGAATAAAAGGCCCAAAAGCCCATTTTTTGGCCCAAAGGACCCTTAAGTGAATAGTAATGCTACAATACCCTGGCAACTATAGTACCTGCTACAGTACCGCTACTACAACAGTTTCAATGCGGAATGGGACACTTTGCTTCATATATATTATTTTTTAATTTTTTAATTGTCTTTGAAAAAATGATTGATTATTTCAATAACATAGAATATTTTTTTCACATATACACCATGAATGGAAATTATAACTTTTATATCTCTCTTGTTTATTTATGTATACTTTATATGATTACAATTTTATTTTAAAATTACTTTCCCTTATATATTACTATACTTCTTGTAAATATGCAATTTTATTTTGAAGTGGAGATGTGATTTTTTCCATTACACTTGTTTTATATGTTATGATTATGTTATGGTTCTCAGACATTGTATATATATACTGGTGGTTCTGTGATAAAATGTGGGCGGGTGAGCCCATGATGGCTATCCAATTCATTGGGTAACCTGATAGAGGTAAACATTATGGTTTCTCCAAAAATTTTTAGGGAATATATTGTGATGGGTATTAAAAATGTAACCATAACGATTACCACCTATTTAGCTATGAAATATATAATGTATGTATGATATGTATGCCACAAGTTACATTTCTATTTTATGATTTCTAATAATTGTTTCTAGATTCTTATGATTTCTTGAGGTTGGGAAAATAGTTTATATTCTATGGGTGAATGAATGATTTTGTGAAAATCATTCAAATGTGTTTAAAATATTCACATGCTATCGTTTTCCTTCCTTATTTTATATCCCTTACCTATATTTTTATATTCATTCCTTGTTTTTAAAATGATTCTAATAGGGAATATGGAAGGGTACGTGAAAAAATAAAGTCAGTAAGATTTTTATCAATAAAAATAAATAATTTTTTAAAGGGATTCAATTGGTCAAACAAGTATATACTTAGTGTAACTGTCCACATGTAATTCCTAGGTTTATTATGTAATAGTTAAGGACTAATTCTCTAAAACTATAAACATGAAAAAATCCTCATTTTTAATTATGGACATAAAATAATATTCTGAAATGTTAAAGGTTGGGGCCTTATATATTATATATGTTGTTCTATAGTATTATAAATAATAACTCATCTAATGGCAGACCACTCCAATGAAATACAGTGTAGTAGGAATTATTACTGAATATAAGGGGATTCACCCAAAGGAATAAAAAACATTTATCCAAATTTATGAACACTAGAAACCCTCCAATAAAAATATTTAACTCATTGACCATCATATATCAATCAACAGTAACCATATAGTATGCATTTTATCTTTCCATTTAATTTTCTTAAGCTAATATCTAATGTAAAACACTGATAAATCATTTAGTACAATCATATATAGTGTAAAAAATAGATATTTTCTCTATATCCTTGAGAATATCCTAGGTATCCATGTCAAATAAATAGACATTTACATAATTCAAACACCACTACTATCACCCTTGTTAAAATTATAATCATTATTTCCCTATGTCAAGAACAACCCATGAGTGGATGAACTCATAGTCGTCTTCAAAGTGTCACAATAAAAGTATATAAAACCCTAACAATCCCCCATTTAATTTATTGATTCAAATATGAAGGTTAGGTGCACCCCATGGGTGGAGAAATTCATGGTCTACTCAAAAATGGGTTGTTCATAGACCATTGATAGGTTCCATTTCACAATTTATGGATTAATGTATTAAATTTAAAATTATATGTTAAACATATGGTAATATCTGTTTGACCGTACAAATAATATACCAATTAAAAAACCAAAATAAGAGGTATATCCTAAAAAAACACATACCATATACTACTAAGCTTTCATTCATAAAACAAATACATTAAATTGAGATAAAATTCAACAAATTAGTGTAGAAGTCTAAAGTTAAAAAATAGGGATCAATGGTGTAATGACACATGAAAATAAAATATTCAATGAAAATATTGGAACCAACTAAAATTTTTATATTTATGTCACAAAAACTATTGATGAAATTTTATTAACATTTGAAATAGAGGATAAAACATACGAAAAAGGAAATTTCATAAGGCATCACATTCCCTTGAGGACTCCATGATTATTATCAGAAAAAAAGAGGGATTGAGTTTTAGAATCATAAGGGAAAACTATAATTTACATTTTTAAGGATTCACAAGATTTCACCAAACAGTTGGTATAAATATGATCCAAAAATATATCTAGCACAATATAAAGAACCTTACCTCACAATTGTATATTATACGGTAAAAAAACACAAGTACTAACCATTCAGATCACACCCCCTATGGAACTCTACTTCTCATAGGTATGATGCTGCATTCAACAATCCATGTGCTGACCCTACAAATTGGATAGTAACTTATTTCATGTACTTCATGGGTTTTTCAATCATTTTAAAAAATCATGTAAATCAATACACAAAAATCTTCCCCTTTTCATGGATGGTAATATCGTTACCACTAATTGTGTTCCAACCATGTAAGCATACTAAAAGTTAAATCAGTTTCTTCCATCAGGCCTCTGACCCTTGATACCATCCCAAAGATTCCTCTATTACATATAAAAATGTTTTGAAAATAATATTCATAAAAATAAACAACTATAATGTTATCATTTAAGTGGAATGAACATCATGAATGGTCACGGTTTAAAAACATTCTCACTATGTAATAGTTCATTCTCAAGAACCTATCTTAGTTAACATAAATCCTTGCTAGAAAAAAACAAGTGCCATTTCCCTTTCATACTTGATTCCTACTTCTATGTCTTAACCTGGATATGTTCAAACAATAATATAAAAAAATAGAGTAACTACCTTGTTTCTAATATGATGTCAACTAAGACCACCATATTAAACTTGAACACTCCTTCAAGGAGGTGTGATCCCCATGCTCAATATCTTAGTAACAACAACACACAAGTTTTCCCCTTATACTCAAAAGTGCCACCATCTCCATTAATCATAGTGTAAATTATAATTTCATAAATCAATAACCCCAATATGATTCATCACTTTATTTACATCCCGAATCATGGGAAATGATGCATACACATCAGAAATCACATCACATACTAGGATTCACTGACTTGAATCATGTCACAAACTTCTATAATAGATGTTATCAAATTCCACATAAACTATAATCTCTTTGAAGTATCATGTGTGATTCTAGAAGTAGTTAATTTTACTGATCAAACCATCAGGGTTCCAATAAATTAAAAATTCATTGTAATCCAATCTATCCATTATGTCAAACCCTTTACTACTAAGTTAGAATGAAATTTACTGTGAATTTTTATATAAAACTCAATAATATCCTTTATTGTTTTTTGTCTCTTCCATATAGAAATTAATCTCCCTGGCTCAAGATACATGAATCCATATTTTTGTGATATTTATTCCAATCAATACTACACTTTTTGGGGAGTTATTAATCACATCATTTGATTTCATCCGAAAATATCTCTATGATGATATCATTTTTAAATATTGAAATCATTTATCAACCGGCAACATATAAGGATTTTTTTTAAAATATTCTAAAAATAATGAAATAAAATTACCATATATATGTCTTGACTTAAAATTCATTTTTTATTATAAAAACACTTTTAAGGACAATGTGAGAAACCACCATTACAACCAAAATAGACAAAATAAGAAAAACCCCAGGATAACCAGTCTCTGTCTCACCCCAACAAATGCATCGTTTCAAAGACCATCACCAATGTGCGACCAGAAGACAAGAATCCCCGTGCGAAATGCATGGGCATAGAACTGATGTTCTTAGTCATAACCTCTCAATCATCCATTCAACTGGCAAGACCAAGTGATGACCACATGCTCTAAACCCCATCTGACATAGAACCAAGTAATGCTAGGAACCCAAACAATACCTCAAGCCACACAAAGATGAAACCAAAAGAAAACATCAAACGAACCCAACAGAATCCAACCCAGGACCAAAACCCTCAATGATAGTAAGGGGCAGTAAAAATTAAACTGATATTACCTATACCTATATCCCTAAAAAACTTCTATGAGATAGAACTAACTTTTCTTGGTGACACCGTAATCATATTATCAATATCTGAGGGCAGCCAATCCCAAAATTGTATGTACTCCTCAATGCTTATCACCCCTCTGTTGAAGCCCCCAACAAGAATATTATCTTTATTATCAACCCTAGTATTTTGATCCTCATTAAGTGATGTTCTTAAAGGTCTCCCCATCATTTTATCTGCCTCCTCACCAGATGCATTAACCATTAAGATCTGTTCAACTGCTTTCACTTCAGAGCATAACAAGAGCTCCCAGCATTGATCCCCCTGAACCCCTGACCTCTGAGTATCCACATCCTGAAGGACTTCCTTTTTTGATTTTTCCTTTCTAGACGATCGGGTCTCCAAAGGTGGAGGAAAAGAAGAGTAATACTTCCTACTCTTCCTCCACCTATTACCCCTACTGATTCTCGGACTTGTAGCTTCACCAGCCGAGAGTCTATGAATATATTCTCTACATTCTTCCATGCACACCCCCAACGTCCTCCACGGAGAGAGAAGGATCATTACTCATTCATACCTCAACCCGCACCTCGAACCTATTTCTTAAATGTATAGGAGATCTGTTTCCTACATTGGGTCCCCCAGGAGTCCTATCTTTGCTTGGCAGGTCCATCTCCAGACCAAAGCCCTGCCTCCCTCCCCACGAATATCTCTGTCTCCATCAATTTCCTCTCTGACTACTGTTCGCACCAAGCGTAATTCACCCCCGATTTCCTTGTGGCCAGAACAAACATTGTCCTTCTTGGTCCCGCCTTCCACCCTCACTCCATCGGTGCAAGCATGATGACAATCCAAATCCTCCCTCAACCTGCGAAACCCACTTGAAACCGATGGGTTTACTTGAGTGGCCCCCGGCAAACGAACACCAGTTTCCAGACCTGCTTCTTCCTCAAATGGTGCAACATAGACCCCTGACGTCCTGGCTGATTCCCTATCCTCTCGAATCAACCTTCAGTGAGTTCTCCCCTTCCCAAATAGTTGCTCAAACCTGTAGGCTCCTGCACTATCCTCTCTGCCTCCTCAAGGACCTCCTCCTGTATACCACACTCATATCTCCGCCTCGAGACCTTCAGCTCGCTTTAGTAGTAGGCTCGTGAATGCCCCAGTTGCCTGCATCTGAAACAGAAATCCATCCAACATTCATATACCACTCGTTGTTTGCAATGATACTATTCTCCCACCTTAATCCACAGAAAATCAAACGGAACTCTTGAAACATCCATTTTGACACATATATGCGGATTAAAAAGGTGAAAAAGGGCCACAGTGCAGCTATCAGAACACATATACCTACAAATGAGGTTCCCTAGCATACGAAGAACCACATGTTTTTCGAATGTAAGAGGGAGATTTAGAATACTAACCCATGTCGACCTTGACAAAAGATCGTGCTTCATGCGAAAATTGAAGGACTAGTGACACAGAAAAAATATGAAGTCGTTGAAGCAGCGAGGTGCACTTGACTAGGCCTGGATGATGATGGCTTTTGATGCAAAACAATTCATTATTTCCCGATTATCTAGAAGGCTCACAGTCACCCTATCTTGCAAACCCCAAGAACTAAATACCTGCCTGCGAAAGGAATCAACTAATGGTCATCGCCGGTAAAATCTATCCACCAAGGAGACTTCAGTAGGTCTGAGGATTCCGAGAACTCCACGATAGACAATGAGAGGTTAGTGAAGCCATCAAGTAGCTCTGAGACCTTTGGGCCGATCGAGAATTGAACAAAAGGGGGAAAATTCCAGGATCGAAAAAGGTAAGAAGGAAGGTTTAGAGGTGAACGACGAGGGTCCCTCCCCCAGCGGTGGGGGAGGGACCGACGCAGCAGCCGCCATCGGTACGGCGGAGGAGCCCCTTAGGGTTTGGGGAGGATCCCCGCAGCAACCACCCTCTTCCTTTCATATATATTTGACTTCATAATGAAAAACTTCATCCTTTAAATGTATTTAAGAATATTCATTCTAAATATTTCTCATCCACATAATCAAAAAACAATTTTTCAAATTTCATCACATTTAATTTAAAAATCAATAATATATATATATATATATCATGTGTTAATCGACTAGCTTCTTGAAAAATTATCACACCATTGATTATATCTTTTATTCACCATTATATTTTCATTTTTTGAATATAAATTTTTTGGTAATGTTTAAACTCTAATACTATAAATAATTTTTAATCAAATAAATAATATTGAAGTAACTCAAATATTTTTTTAGGTAATGGAAGAAATTGAATACTATTACTCGTATAGAAAATATTATATATCATATACATTCACCCAAAATAATTAAGATGTAATATTATTTAATTTATGTCTCCATAATTAGCAAAATATTAGTTTCTCCATAAAGACTTTGTATAATTATAAATTCATACAAATTATAATGGAATCATAATAACTTATAAAATTGAAAATTGAAATAAAATAAATTTTCATATATTTTCATTTTAACATATTTATTAATAATTTTCAATTATAAAATCATAGTTATCACTCATTACAAATTCTAAAAAATAAAATATCATGAATTTTTTGTAAAGAAAAATCTTTTAATTAAAAATCATCATACTTTAAATTATTTAAATTTATCATTTTTAATTCATTATATTTAATAAATTTACATTATATCTATCAATAAAATACTAAATAATAATAAATTATCATGTTATTAGATCATTTTTATGGATTATTTGAATAAATATAACCTTGTTTTATACCCTTATATTACCATTTTCATAACAACAAAATATCATGATCCATTTTATTAATCAATTTATAAAATATTGTATCGAATATATACAAAAATGACATAAAATATGTCAATAAATGAGTTACATAATAAAAAACAAACAAGAATTTATTCTTAGGTATTTGTTTCCAAGCCCATATTTTTCTAATTTAGAGTTATATTTTTTTATTAATTTTTACTAATATTGAATAGAAAATATTTTATATTCTAGAAAAAAATTATTATTTAAATTAGATTCTTAAATAAAAACATAAAAATATTGTTATTGTGTCTTTTATTGTTATAATTATATTTATTTAATGTCAATGGATCCTTTTCAATCATGTTATTGGGATGAAATTGAAATTAATATAAAAAAACATTCAAAAAATTAACTAAAAATTGTAACTCAATAATTTAATAGAATTTAAAACAATCATACTAACTGATGATTCAATTATAATTATATTTTCCAGACATATTTATAACTTACTTATCAAGATCCAATGTTCTTGTATGTGGTTTTAAAAAAATCGCAAACCCAACAAAAAACTAAAATTAGGGATCTAATATAATTTTGAAATATTCATTCCTATGCATGATAGTAAAATCCTAAATATAATGAAAATGGCCTCATGTATTATCCTTAATCACCATATTCCATAAAGAGTATAAAGAGTTTCTAAAATATGATGTTATCATAGTTTTCAACATGTTAATGAATATGTAAAATAAATAAAATCTAATTAATATATAATTTATAACGTTGTAATTTAATAAACCTAGATTCTAAATAAATAATAAATCTCAACAAAATACATCGATGAAGTGTAATATAAATATCAAACACATGCTACTCAGTTTATCTCTAAGGTTGTCTATATAAAAACAAATATAAACAAAAGAATTCAAAAAATACATATAGGGAAACTAAATATAAAAAAGGGACTTGGCCCCTCGTATAGTTCATTCCCCTATACTTCAAATAATTTCATAAAAATGATTTACCAAAAATCATTGTTTCCTTTACCTAAATATATATATATATATATATATACGTAAAAATGTGTTTTTTTTACATTTTTCAAGTATGAAAAAAATCATATACTACTCTCCATGTATCCCCAAATATATTTCATGGTATTTTCATGAATGAATGTCATTATTTCATAGTTGAAATATAATTATATAAGCATATCTAAATAAAATAATGTCATCATAGTAACCACATCATAGGATTTATAATATTTACACAGCAAAATATTAAGTGTATAAAAATATTATATCATATGCATGCTTATCATGATATCATAGGGATTTACCATACCTTTTTCTATTAATTGACATATTAGTAATACGATTGATCTGATTTCATAGGTAACCACCTCATGCTTCGATAATTGAACACAATGTGTAAAAATATTTTTAATTCTAGATGTAAACATAATAATTGACTACTTAAAATGTAAATATAGTGAACATGAATAGGTAATAACCAATCATGAGATAGGGTATAGCACATAAGTCAATTATATAGTACATCATTCCCTAATATTACTATAAAAGCCTATTTAGAACTCATTCACTTTTAAATTCAAAATATATCACTTCCAACTATAGGGACCATGACATACCAACCATGTAAATCAAATCGTTATTCCTTACTGATAATATTAGTGTCACGCTAACCTTTTCGCCACTAAACAATTTATTAATATGTTATTGTGAATGGTGATATCATCCCCTTTAACCTTTACCATTGTTTCCATATATAAATAATACTAATTAATTTGAAACCATAAATAATCCATAATTGGGGGATATATATGAACTACATTTCAATATAATGTGCTATAGTGTTTGTTATAATTATATATATGATATGTAAATTTTTATTTTATGAATTAGGTATTTTTATGGGAACATTATATATAAAATTTGAATATGATATTGGACTACTTCCACTTAATCCACACAAAAGATATCATCTGTTCATTCTAAGAATAATTCAAATTTCTTGTGTTAGTTTTAAATAAACATAATAAAATTAAGGTATTTAAGATTTAATATGGTTTTAAAATTTGTAAAGCAATATATGAAACATGAACTATAATATAAATATAATATATGAAACACTATGGATTTAAAATAATTCATAGAGAATACATTAGTGTGTATATATAACTAAAAATACAAAGATGATTTGTGTGCATGTGTGTGTATGTGATTAACAGTGGGTGTAAACTCCAAAATGATCAAGATTTTTCCATTATATAATTACATTAATCCTAACAAACATGCATATCATGAATTTAATAGAAACACACCCACATTTATTTTTTATATTCACCAAAAATTCTAAACCCATAGAATAAAATATATTTTGAATAATGATAAGGGACTATAATAGAGAATTTGAGTTACGAAAAACATTCATCCAGATATTTTATGTTGATTAGTTATGTTTTATTCCTAAAAAATAATGGATTGATTTTGTATCATAGTTTCTCTTCATTTATTATGAAACATTTGGACATAAATTATATATAAAAAAATATATTAATTATAAACATAACATAACATAAATATTATAACATGAAATTAAAATATTATCATAGTAATTAAAAATTTGATAATCACGGTCCATATAGAAAATTATTTTAAAACATTATCCATTTATAATTTTATATCTCATTTATAATTCCATATCCAAAATTATTATAAAAATATACATGTATTTTACTTTCATTATTATCAATAAAAATAAATTTAATTCTAGAAAATACCGATAACAAAATACCTCACATAATCACACATAAATTTCTGTCATATTTATATTTTTTATATTAATCCACATATATCATAAAAATATATATAATAATATTATTTAAAAAACGTAAATAATCTAATAATGGGATTCCCAAAAAATTCTATAATAACACAACCTATTTTAAATTTATGATATAGATACGTTTTCCCCATTATTTTTATCAAATTACTATATAGTAAACAAATTTTTTAATTCCATTTTAACATTTTCTAAAAAGATAAATAAATTATATAACATTTAAAAAAATTATTGGGATACATTTTTATAGTAATATTATTTATAAAGAAATAATATTTTTTAACATATGCAACACTGTATCATATTTTAATCACATTAACCAATTCTAATACACATTTACAACTATCCACATAAGAATCTAATGAAACGAATGTGTGTCATGGCTATTACAATATTGGAAATCCAATAATTTTCATGACCCCCTAAAGGATTTCATGTTTCCACAGACTTTATTCCATCAATACAAAACACTTATATAAATTTTTAAAACTTATAATGTTAAATTTTATTATATTATTTTTTAAAACCAAAATGGAGAGTGGGGTTCATTAAAATACATGTAAACATTATAATTTTTAATATCATATGGAATCTGATGAATGAAATTTTTTATATAATTAATAGTTAATCAATAAGTAACATGTTTTTAAGTTGAATAGTTATATAATTTGTGTAAATATTGAACCATATTTGATGGTGTCTTATTGAAAATATATATTACTAATTATTTTTAAAAAAAATCATGGTATGGGATTCGTATTTTTATATTATAATAGAAAATAAATATTATTCTATAAATTTAAATATGAATAACATATGGGAAAAGTATGGTTTCCCATTATCATTATGTGGGGATGTTTTTAATTTCATCTATATGGCATTATGAGGTTGAGTATTTACATGGTCATGTAATTCATACTTATATATAATCCATTCATTGTTGGTTCTATTGTGTTTTTTTCAAGAATTATTTCCAAATAAATTCTATAATATTTGAGGTAATGGTATATTTTGGATTATAATATTTACTCCCTAGTATGTCAATATTTTTTTAGTGTTAAATAATTTTACATGATTATTTAGTTATATTAAATATAAATCTATTGTAGTATCATTATTATAAGGATCTATAATTACATATTACATAATCTATTTAGTTCAACATGAATTCACTTATTACATTGCAAAATATCATTTTGGTTTAGATTTTTAGACAATTTGGTCATAAATTCATACATCACAATCACAAAAACGTAAATAGTTGATACTACTAAGACAATATCCATTATTCGCAATATGATCCATTAAAAACGCAACATGTTTTCTTTCTACGACAAAATATCGTGATATTAAACCTGAATCACGAATTTCCTTTACCCATCCATAAAACCATTTAAATACAATTTTAAAAACAATAGGTGAGAAAAAAAAGATGATTAAAGGACATAAAAAATAAATTAAAGCATTAGTGTATCAATACATATAAAAATGTAAAATTATTTTCACATAGATAAACTTCTCACACCTAAATTGTAATATACATAACTTTTGAAAACATGATATTTCCATAAATCATAAAAAACATGAAATAAATCCATATAGGTATTCTAAGGAATTAAATACATAATATTTAAACCATTTTTTCTACAATATTATTTGTAACCCTGATGGATACCTTACAATGTAACCATCATGACTACCTTATGGTGTAACCATCAGAGTTACACATTGAATAAACATTACAATCATCTTCCAATATAAACATACAAAATGCATTAGATGAAGATATTGGTTCCAACATTAACCATAAAAATTTCTATGAACCAAAAAACAATCATAAAACATTAATACATGAATCATAAGAATATTCCTTTTGAATTTTGAAAAATATAGAAATTAAAACTGGATTTCTAAAGAAATGTCCCTAACCTTAGAGTCTTCACACTTAAAACCAGTCCAATCCAGAGATGTTATTTTTTAAAGAGTTTTATTAATTTGATAGAGTACTATTACCATGATTATAATACCTGATATAATCATATTATAACAACACTATAACCATTTATTAAAAATATTTTGTTTTTCCACTGTTTCGTGTGTGTTCTTTTCATGGTCTATATGGTCGGTTCATTATAGATTATCTATTCGAAAGAAATAGAAACTCCAGAAGTGAAAAAATTGTATTAATATTTTACTACAATATTAAATGATACCATATATCAATTTGTTTTTTATATGTTGATGAATCATTCGATAAAACATTAATGAAAATGATTTAGTTTATTTTGACGGCTTTTTACAACCATCATGAACTTATATCATTTTATTTAATATCTGGTTTAAATATTTGTTCCAAAAGATTATATAACTTATACTATTTATATTAAAATCTAATTTAACAATGATTAATGTTTTATGACCATCCTTTAATGAGATAAATTAAAATTAAAGAGTATCATCCATGATGTTAGAAAATCGATACAACACATTTGATGTTCTCAATTTCTGAATAAAGGGGAGAGGATAAGGATTTTTAGGTTGAATTTATTACATCAACATAATATAATTATAGTATATATAAGATATTTTTTTCTGGATAATTTGAGGAGGGTAATTGATTATAGAATATGAAAATTATAGATATTGAAATAAAAATAAATGAAATTGAAGTAGGATTTTACTTCTTGAATTCTTCTCCTTGAGAGCCTCCATAAGGAACATGGTTTTGGAATTTTTGTTAGACCATAACAACATGGAAAAGAGGAAGGTTCATGGAAATGTAATAGGGAATAAATTAAACAAGATACAAGGCTTTGAGGTGTGAGTAGCAGAGGTTGTGAGGGGTGGTATTTATATTAGAGGATTGGAGTGTTTTTTGATTATTTTATTCATTGTGTTATTATTTTTGGATCGAGACTATGAATATTTTCAGAATTATGATTAAATATATTAAAATAATTAAGTACAGTTTGATATTACGGACTTGCATCAGATATACATCATACAGGACTCAATAATTATTGTATTTAACTTATGCTATAAATTACTCAATTTCACTATTCACAAACAATTCATGTTTTTTAAAAAAATACAAAAGATTCACCGTACCCATTTAGCAACATGAATAATTCAAAAATGATCTAAATTTATTTCAAATAAATTTCAAAATATGAGTAATTTAATTTTTAACTAAATCATAATTTATTCAAGAAATAAAAATTTTAAAACAATTAATGATTTTATAACACATTCTGAAGTTAATTAAGGTCTCCAAAAAGTTTCTTATAATCATAAGAAAATAAAATATTAATTTATGAATCAATTTTATGAATATAAAAATAATTTTAAACCATTAAAATAATTATAAAATTATAAATAAACATTTCTTTATTACAAAAATACGGACAATTAATTTATCATTTTCACAACATTTATTTACATATTCCATGATATAGATTTGTCATATTTCACAAAAAGGATACATAAAATTTATTAACAGTTTTATAGGTGAATTTACTATTATACTACAATAGATTAATAAATTTCTATAAATACCACATATTTCATTGTACATTTATAATGAATTTATCTATTTAAAACAAGAAATAATAAAAATTATTTTAAAAGTATCTTGGTTGTTGATTTCCCTCCCTTCTTGAAATCATGTCTTCATAATTTTTTTATTAATTTATTAAATTAGTGAGGATATTTTTCCCATATATAATTTCCATATTCACATGTATCTTCATCATCCATGTGGTTTTTTCACAATTCCATAACCTATTCAATTACCTTATTCCCTAATAATTTCTCTTTCTGATTAAAATTTTGAACATGATTTTCTTCATAAGAAAGGATGTATTTTAGTTGAATAACATATAGTCTAAAATTATGTGATGATTTGGGAACATTAATTATCAACATAAAAATATGAAAAACATTTTTTACCTAAGATAAAATTATAGGCAACACTAATCAGTAGTGAAGTGTTCTATTCTTGTACATGATTTTATAGGGTCCAATGAACTGGTGACTCAACTTTCCCTTATTTCAAAAATGTGTTACTTTTTTCCTTGGATAAATATTGAGAAAGACATGATCACCTTTAATAATATAAATATCCTTCCATCAATTATCTGTATAACTTTTTTTGTGTGCTCTGAGTTGTCCTTATATGTTGTTGGATCATATTTACTTTCTCAGGTCAAGGAAGAAATGTTGTACTGATATTTAATTTAGATCCCAGCACCCTTCCAAAAGATTAATGTCATAATATTATCACAATCAGATATATTGGAGAGTGGTACTCCATGTAACCAAGATATCATTTTGAGATATAGTAAGGAAAACTAATCTAAAGGCATAATATCATGAATGGGAATAAAATGTCCAGATATAATTTGTCAATAAATAATAAGAAAAATCACATTATTACCACATGAAGTATTTCGTAGTCCCACTATAATGTCTATAGATAAATTTTTCCATATCCACACTGGCACTAGAAAGGGCCGGAGCATCTCCATTGGTAGTTGTCACTATGTATTACACTATTGAAAGTCAAATATTTCATGGTAAAATAAAAAATATCTTTTATAATTCATTCCTACTAGTAATACTCCCAAAAGACCGAATATATCATATTTCTCCTGGGATGAACAGAAAAATGAGAACTATGAGATTCGTATAATAACTCTTTCTTCAACTATAAATCACAAGGCACACATAATGTATTTTCCAATTTGAAAAAAATAATCTTTATCAATGTCAAGTTCATGAAAAATATTATTTTCAAAAATTTTACCTCTTTTTGTAACTCACAGATTTCCTTCTAAACATTCTTAAATCTGTTTGAGGGAGATGATCACAGAACAAATAGATACAAAAAAGTTGAATTTCCAATACCAACAAAATTCAAGAATAAATACACGAAATAATTAACCAAGGGGTCAAGTTAAATATACCAAATGGTTATTGTAGCATGTTGTTTTAGAATTAATGAATATTCCACATTATTTTCTATTATAGTATGGTAATTGATTATGAAATCATAATCCTTTATCATTACTTATGATATTCTCTATCTCATGTTCAATTCCTTCAATGTAAATTTATACATCAAATATTTAAGGTCATTATATATTTTACATTTGGATCCATATAAATGTATCCTACAAATTTTTAAAGAATAAACCTAGAATCTAATTTCTTGTCATGGGTAGGATAATTTATCTTAGGAGGTTTTAGTTGTCATTAAGTGTACGTAATTACCTAATAATTATAAATCATAACACAACCAAGTCCCTTCAATGAAGAATCACTATAGATGAAAAATTCAGTATTTATGTAAGGCAGGGAAAACAGGAACATTCACCAATATCCACTTCAGTTCTGGAATAAAGTAATCACAATCTTTTGTCTAAAAAAATTTAACCCCTATGGTGTTAACATAATTACCCGGCTAGATACAGATGAAAATTTATTAATTACCATCAGTAATAGATTACCAATACATGAAATCAATGAATCTCAAAAAGAGTTCTGTTTTTGTTATGCTCTTTAATGAACTACCTTTTCTGGTGGGATCTACTATTATTCCTACCTTATTTACAATATTCCCATGAAAATAAATTTGTCAAAAAAAATCTAAAGAACCTATATAAATTATTTTTTATGTATTTTCAAAATAATCCATAGATGTTTTTCATGATCCTCATCTTTTTTTTAAAACTCCACAATATCATTAATAAAAAACATTTCCCACATATTCATGGAATATTTTGTTCATAAGATCAATAAATATAGTATGAAAAAATTTTGAATCATAGGGAACAAAAAAACTCATAATTCCCACAGTTAGTTCGGAATTTTGTTTCGGAATGACATTATTTTTCACCATTAATTGAGTGTACCTAAATCACATTCCAATCATGGAAAACAACTGAGCACCCTGTAGTTGATCTGAAAAATCAGCCATTTGAGTCCATGAATAATTTTTCTTAATATTTATTTTATTCGATGATATATAATAAATGACAAGCCTCACAAAACCATATTTCTTTTTAACAATCAAAATTGGCATTCCCCACGGTGAAGTGCTAGATCAAATGAAACCTAGAGTAAGAAACTCATAAAAATTATTTTCAAATTCAATATATATCAATTGATCCATTAAAAAATGAGTTTTTTAAATTATCATAGCATTAGAAACTATGTCAATAGTAAATTCAACATCCCAATCAGGTATAACACAGGGAAACTCATCATGAAAAACATCCGCATTTTCATATTCTACTGGAACAACATTATTCTAAATAGTTACCTTATTTTCAAAATTATGTTCAAGATAAATTTCATTTCTATATTTTAAAATTATCTCATCTTCTTGATATGTTATGAATGGTATATGTTCATTCTTATATACAAACTGAAAATATTTCTAAAAAACATCTTTAGCTCTACAATTCGGCTTACCATCAGAAAAATAAAGTCATTACATACCGATAATAACATCACAATATACTAATGGAAAAAAGAATGGTTTTTAGGTATTCTCATTCAATATAAAACATCATAAAGATTATTATAATATTATTTTTCATTAATATTACCACATTCTATTTTAACCATAATCTCATGATTAATTTCTTGAGGTGAAGCTTCCGATTTTATATAAAATAATTCATAAATAAATTAATCTAAAGACCCCGTATGAAACAAGGATTTGACAATTTTTGAGTAAAAAAATAATCAACATATTACCACTTCATTGGATGGCCCAATATTTACCGATGTAGTTGCAAAGTATTTCACTGCACCTTTATGTTTATAATCTAGCTACTTCCCATCATTCATAACATTATTAGGGCTAGTATTTTCACAATGACCCATCTCAACACATTTAAAACACTTTACAAAATTCATATTCGAAATAAACAATCCATAAAAAATATATTTTTTAGTGTAATCTTGGGACATATGTCCAAACTTAACACATAATAAACAAATGCCATATTTTTTAAGCCATTCCCCAGGATTATTTTTACAATACATCCCACAAACTTACATTCATATTTATTTAAATTACTATTACCCATCGCATTAAATTGAAACTTATTATTCTTATTATCTTCAATGTACACGTGATCATCAGTAAAGTCCATTTCTACCCGCTAACCACATTGAACATGATTAAAATGACATTTAAATTCATGATAGGTTAAATCCCTTCAGTATATTGGCTTCAATCATGTGTAAAAATGATTTATTTTACTATCATGATCTCAAATATGATTTGTATCATACCTGGAAAATAGGGTGAAGTTTTCTTCTTACATGGCCAAAAAATATACATGATTTTATTCAAATAAAGGAATTTATTTTCAATAATAAATCAATCCACCTTGGGAAAATATTTTCCAATGATCTTATTCTTAAATTTATCACATGGTAAGGCATCAATCTCCTCAATATCAATGATATTCTTGACCATTGACCACCATCACTTGGATTACCATTCAAAATGTGAAATACAAGGACTAAAATTTTGTTTATATAAAAATCCCTTGACATAAAATATCTTTTCAAGGGATTTAATACACTTTTCATCTGACATTGGTCCAAAATATCTAGAAAATTTAGGATGGTATTGCCTTAAAAAATGTTCCACTATCATCACGTTCCTTTTTGGTAGATCTATATATTTGCCTTCCTCGACCAGACTTCCATTTATAGCCAATGTAAACTGATATATCACTATAAATAAATTCGTAGTTCCAATTCCCACAATTCTAGGTTTTGGATTCATAATGACCACATCCTCTCGGTGACTTCCTATTTCTGCTTCCCTATTTCTTCAGTGGAAAACCATTCTGAACATACATATCATAGATGAAGAAACATGGTAATCTCTAATTTATATTAAATTTTAAATTAATAATATAGTAAAAATTATTTATGTTATTTCATTAACAGATTCGTAACCAATAAATGTACCTAAAAAGTTATCTGATGCAAACTATGAAGACTTGAACATATACATTTCACAATCTAGTTGATTCATCTAGAATAAACTTATTACATTCCCATAGATATATTAGTTTTAGTTTTATAGAATGATTTAATAAAATCATATATCATAATCCCAAATACATAAAAAGTTGTTAATACTAAGATAATATATATTTTTACAATATGAATATTAAAAACACCTATTTCTTTCAACGAAAAAACACTACGACATAATCTTGAATACTTACTTTCCATTAACAATCCATAAATCCCTTTAAATTTTTTATAACTAATGGTATGAAAAAAATATCTCATTAAGGGGTCTAAAAATAATGTAATATTTTCTTCCAAGTATACTTATAAACATAAAAAGTCACTTTCACAACGACATACTTCTCACCCACAAAGTATCATATAATTAACATGGGAAAAAGTGAATTACATAAAACATAGAAAACATAAATTAAACCATATTGGTAACCTGGGTAATTACATAAATATAAATATAACCCTCATGGATACCTTATGGTTTGTTACCCTGATGGGTACCTTACAATGTAACAACCGTCATAGATACCTTATAGTGACACCATCGTAGTTACACATGATATAACCATTATAGTCAACACCAAACATAAACATACACAATGAATTAGACAGTGATACATGTCCCACAATTAATCATAAAAAATATCAATAGTTAGAAACAAAATCATAAAAGTAGAATTCATTCATCATAAAATAATTTCTATTGAAATTTGAAAAAAAAATGTTATTAAAAAAGGATTTTTAATGAAAAGTATGTTACATAAAATTTGAATTTCATCAAGAGAGTTTAAAACAACTATACTATTGTTTAAAAATATATATTAATTTATTAAAAAACTATAACCATGTTTATAATACCTTATATGACCACATTACACTTATTTATTAATCATATTTTGTAACTTCCATTGTTTCACGTGAGTTCTTTTCATGGTTTCCATGGTCAGTTTGTTATGGGATTTCTTATCAAATGGAATCCAAACATCAGATGTGGAAAACAATTATATTAAAATGGTTCCATAATTTTAAATGATAACATATATAATTTTATTTTTTTATATGTGTATGAATCATTAGATAAAATATTGATGAAAATCATGTAGTTTATTTTGGTGGGTTTTTACGACAATCATGAACTTATATCATTTTATTTTATAACATATTTATATATTTGTACCAAAGCATTATATTACATATAACATGGGTAAAAAAATATTATCTAATAAAATAATTGTTTTATTACCAAACATGAAGGCGGTAATGTAAAATTAACATATATCATCCATGATAGCGGTAAGTCGACACATCACGGATGATGTTCTCATTTTTAGAAAAAAAAAGGACAATATAATGAGTGTAAAGATACATTTTTAAACAAAAATGTCCAATTTAGAGTATATATAAGTAATCTAGTTTTCATGAAACGTGGATAAGGATGGTTGATGACAGAATAATAAAATAAATTAAATATAAAAGAGAATAAAATAAAATGTAAGATGATTTTACCTTTTGATTTATTCTCCTTTAAAACCACCTAAGGGCTTATTTTTGGACTTTTTGTGAACTATAGCATCTTGTATGTGGTTAATATGATTGGGAATGTAATAGGGATAATATTAAAAGAGATACAATACTATGAAGTGTGTGGAGAAGAGGTGGTGAGGGTTCATATATATAGTTGACGAGAGGAGTGTTTTTTGATTATTTTATTCATTAGTTTATTATTTTGGCTAAATAATATGAATTGTTTGAAAATTTTCACTAATTATTTCAAAATAATTATGTATTGATATTTACTATTCTCTTACATCAGCCATAAATCATTCATGGCTCAATAATTCATGTATTTAGCATAAAATGTAAATTAACACATTTCACTATTCACAAAACATATGGAGTATTTTTGAAAAATTTCACAAAAATCCCCTATCCAATTCCTGATGTTTATAATTCTAAAATGAACCCCATTTAAAAAATTTATTATCTAAATATTAGAAATTTATTTTTTAATTACGATTTCAATTTTTTCCAAAAAAAATCAATTTTATAACTATTACTGATTTTATTAAACTTTGAAAAATTAATTAAGGTATCTAAAATTTAACTAATAATAATAATTAAATTAAATATTAATTTATGAATTTATTTTATAAAATTAAATTTACATTTAAATCATTAAATTAGTTATAAAATCATAAATAATCATTAATGTTTTACAGAAATACCAATAGTTAAATTATCTTTTTGAAATCATTTTTTACTTATTCCATGATATAAATATATCATATATCACTCACTAGATAGATTCATTTTATTTATAATTTTATAGGTGAGGTTACTATTATATTATTATATATTTATTATTCTCAATAAATACCACATATTACAATATACATTTATAATGGATTTAATAATATAAATCCAGAATGAAAAAAATATTTCATAAGTAAATCGGTTATTTAGAAGATAAAGGGATATATGATAAAATAATTTATAAAATATTTACTTGTTTTTAATGGAAATTAATTTAAATTTTTTATAGCTTCCTAATTTCAAAAAAAATAATTCATTTATTAAAATGGTAGAATATAATATGTTATATTATCAACAATTCCAGCCACCAGTATATTGTGTTGGCATAAAGGTGTAAATTATTATTTATTTCTATATCATATAAAATATGATGAAGTGTTCACATATGATCATGAATCTAATGATAACTATGTAAAATAAGTAGTAATCTTATATAGATCAAGGAATTTTACCATAGTGTTCAAGTAATTGAATTTTATATTTTCCTTGGTTTCATTATGCTGGGGAAAATTCATATTTCATAGAGAAACTATTTTAAAATAAATATTTATTAAGATCGTGATGTATATCTGGGATCTTATAAAGTATACCAAAATTTAATACGGTATCCCTCGTTGAAAATAATATTTATAATTTATTAGACATCTGAATTATTGAAATAAAATCGCAAGACATGTTACATAATTAGTAGGGTTGAATTTTATACTAAAAATGTAATGTTATTAGAGTATTTTGTAGGTATCTAAAACAATTATGCAATAATTTTTTCATGGAAAAGGGATTCCCATGGTTTGTGCAAATTGAATTTATGGTCATGTAGAATATTATAGTTAGGAAATTTAATCATATGTGGGTCTTTATTATGATGAATTTTTTTCATTGTTTCATTTATATTAAAATGAAAAAATATTCATAAAATATTTGATTTGATTGAAATTAAAAAAATATAGGATTATTCCTCATTAATTCATTTTCATGTGTATGAGGGGGATATTAAAATTATTAAACATATAATGTTGTAGAGAATGTAAAAACCTATATATTTTTACATGGTATTTTTATTATTATTAAAAAAATTTATTTTTTATTTGAAATGTGAAATAAAAAAATTTTCCTATTAAAATATTTTTGAATAAAATTATAATTATGTTATTATTCTCAAAAAAATGAATTTTCTAAAGGATATGAAATGTTTCAATCAACTTGGATTCATAATTAACCTCAAATTTCATAAATAGGGAACAATATCTGGTCTCAATTTTTTTTTTCCTCAAGGATCTTAGCTAAATCGTATTTATCTTATCATTTATGTACTTTTAAAAAAGAGAGTATGAATTTATTAAAATCAAATTCACCCCATGTTAAAGGGAATTCGATTCCAACTAAATAAAGACAACATGGTTCCTTATCTTTTATCTATTCTCTAATATATTCATTGTATTACCATGAATAGTTAAATATTCCCAAAGATGAAACAATATTCACTATATTGGATAAGAAGAATGTTTTTTCTAACTATATGGGCCCAATTCATTACTTTTATCACTCATTGAGAAATAGTTTTAATGAGTCATAGGATTTAAAAAAGGGAATGTAATTTGGGGAAATATTCCTGATATTCAAGAAGAAAATATAATATCGAGTTATGATTACAAACATCTTATGATTAATTTTTTAGTATTTTTTGAAATTTCGAAATGAATAAATCGATTATATGTTTATTAATATGATTAAAACTATATGTTGATACAATGTAATAGAGTGATTTTTTAAGTCCAAACAATGGTAATGAAATCATTTTGAAATTTTATAGAATTATTTCTACAAATAAATATTTCGTTAACGAATAATTATATAGGTGATTTTACCATGGATAAATAATAATATATTGATAGCATATGAGATGAAGAGGATACCAGTCATGAATAATAATGTTCAATATCAACACTAGAATACATTTAAATATTAGAATGTCTTAAAACATTATAATTAAAGGGTAAAATTATTGGTAATTTAACGATAAGGAAACAAAATTGAATTTTAGAAATTTTATAGCATTTATATCGAAAGGAATAATATTAGAAAATATTGGGTACAAAAGTACTCTAAAATTTAATTGTTTTATTTATGAAATAGTGAAAACGTTTTTACTACATTCTAGATAATGATTAAGGATATTGATATAATTATTAGTCTAAAATTACATTAATGAGAATCATATGGGAAGTTTATTTCATAGAGGAAATTTGTCTAATCAAAATAAAAAAGAAAATCATTGAAAATGATTAATTTTCACTCAAAATATAATAATTATTTTGAGAAGAATTTTGAAAAAATATGTTTTAATGTCTATTTAATTTTGGGTTTTTTCTAAAAATTAATAATTACTAAATAATCCATTATAAATGATTTAAAATGATGCAATGAAGTTGAAAGGAGTGATGAAATGGTTCCAAAATTATTCTACTTTAAAATTGAACACCATCATTTTTTTGAAATAAAATAGAAATATTGGAATAAAAACATATATTTAAAAATGGGGAATTATTCATTAACCAATTCCTTGATAAATAAAATATCATGGAACATATTATGATGGAATTTGTTTTTATTATAAAGATTATAAAATATTAATACAAATATTGATGTTGGAGAAAAGGTAACTAAATTATAACAAAAAATATGATTTCCATGAATGATTAATTTTAATATATTTGAAGAAAATTTGGTTGAATCTAAAAATTTAAGGGAATATTGTTATTTTTTATTCTAATATTCAATCTGAAAAATCCTTGTATCTTTTAAATTGGAGAATAAGTTTTGTGTCGCTGATAGGAAACTTTTAGACTCTTCAATGATTCTTTGAACAATCTAGATACACAATAAATCATATAATCATAATCATCTAATTTGAGATTATAATATAAATAATGTCATATATTCACAAAATAAAGGTTGAACATCCATTTATAAATTATGTGGTTGTGTTTGAAATTGGAAACGTAATGAGGTGATAAAAAATATGTTCTTTGATGATGAGTCTAATCGAATAAAAAATTTAAAAGATAATACATATAAACATGGGTAAGGTGTTGTAAATATATATTTTAATGAAGAAGAAAAATGAACATGTATGTCTTTATAAACACTATTCTTTATAGAAGATATGTTTGATTGAAAATGGATATTTGTTTTCTTGAGTGTTCGTACATAAATCATATGTGCTCTAATTTAATATATTACTCCCACAATTAAATATATTCTATCAATTATATATGGATACATGTTAATGTTATGATATTCTAACCCTGAAAGAATATAAAAGATAAGGGTAGTTATATATATGTATATATATACACTTCAAGAAAAATATTGTAGGAGTGGTCAATCCACACAGAACATTGAACTGTGTTTTGAAATACATAATGAATAATTAAAAAATTAAATTGACAAATATTATGAGAGAAAAAATATTATATTAGGTGATCAAGGTTATTTTTATGACACTGGATATAAAAAATCCTAATGATATAGGATTGTGGTTGGTCACCATGCATGATTGGTAACAAATGGAACATAAAAGTCATCAATATTAATGATTATGGAAATATTAATTTTATAATTGATGGGTCGTTATATGTGAAAGATGATGGAAACTAAAATATCAGCATAGAAAAGTGTTAAAATATGCATTTATTATTCATAATGAATTGATTCTTAATATATTTAGTCTATATCAATATCTTGGTAGTAAAAATATAGTAATTTCATAAGATAATGGGTGTGCTTTTTAGATGATAAAATATGGATAAAAATTTCCAAATATACAGTTTACATTTTTTGATAAATTTTAAATTATAAATGGAAATAATAACATATTTTCGGAATCGTAAAGAAAAAAAAGTGATTAATTATAAATGATGTGGAAATATGGGAAAAAGGAACGTAATAAATGTGTTAAAAATAATATTGTGTGAAGTCTACCTAAGATGATTTTAGGGTTGAGAATAACTTGTAATGTGTGTGAAAAATATATTATGGCTAATATGACTCTCAAGTAGGGTGAATCCAAAACAAGATGCATCTATAATTAATACAATAAAATATATGTATCCTGATGAGCACGAAATTAATAAATAGAGGAAATTATTTAATTTTTTTCCAAATTTAACCTATATTACTTGTATTTATTTCATCTCAACTAAACCAAAAAATATATATAGGTTTATGTAATTTTATAGATATCAAAAAGTTTTTTTTATGACTCACTAAATAGTTTGGATCTAATAATAAATATGAATACCTAAATGTTTCCTTTGATTAATTTCATGTTAATAATAGGTAAAAAATAAATATATTATTATTTATTAACCTTAGAAAATGTATATCTGTTGAAATAATGAATTTTATTTTAGTGGATATGGGGAGAACCTTGTTACATGGAGACAACCCACAATAATGGATATCAACAATATCAAATGGTTTTTACATCATCCTAATTAAATTAATATTCCTTATGATATTTTTTAGACAACTATCTTTGAGGGAAGATTTTTTTACATCCTTTGATTTAAAAAAAAGATATTTTTTTTAAATTTTATGAGAGATACATTAATGTTATTTTTTTTGATACAAACAGATTATATAGAATTATGAGTCTTATAATATGTTTCTGAGTAAATATATTGATTTTAATAATCTTATTATCATAGAGGATGATGGTGTATCATGTATTACATTTTTTTCTATATTATGAAAAATTAGAATTGTGATGACCCAGACTCTCTTGGTCCTTCCCTTTGCCAAAATCCGGGTCCTAAAGGAGTGGCGTCTCGGTGAGACCGATCGGCACGACCGATCGGTGAGACCGATCGGCGTCACCCGACCTTGTCAAGTTGTTTCCAGTAGCGCTCTCTTTTGCGCGAATAGGGTTTTAAACCCTATTTGACCTGTTTGAGCGTGTTTTCAAGACCCGTATTGTACATACGAGTTTTAAATTAAATACTTAATCAATTCATGAGTCGTCTTAAACCACCCGACCCCCATTTTTGTGACGAGTGGAGCCGTGTGGTCAACCCACGACCTCCGCGCCTTACACGGTTTCAGGTTTTCACCTCAACCGTCCTCGACTCTTATAAACTAAGGGTTAGTCATGGTTTCTCCTTTCCTCGATCGTGGCTTTTCACAAACAGCTTCTGGTGCATCGGGTGCATCGTTATCTGTAAAGTTCCGCGCCCCCGACCTAAACGTTGATCATCTATCAACAGGTAGGGAATTTCTCCTTCGCCTCTCTCTTTTGTGTATCATGCGGGGTGGGAGTGTGTTTGTTTCTGTAGAACTGGTTGGACCGAACATAATGAAGATAATGAACGAACTCTATAAATAAAGAGAGGGGGCTGTGTTTGTTGATGCTGTCTTATATTTGATGATGTTTCTTCTATGACCATCTTGTTGAGTTGTGCTGGCTTATGCCTCCTGAAGGTCGAGGTCGTTGGTGGTCGTTTTTTGTGCACTAATGAACCATACTGATGTTTTAAATGGCTTGTTGTGGTTGTAAACTCTTGCTGTGAAAAGTGAATTGGTTAATCACATATAGCTGGCTGAATAAATTGAAAGCACCAGGATAAACACTTCTGTGATATCTCTCGGTTAGAACACTTGGAATTTTAAATCATGGAGTGTGTTAAGTCATTTAAATCTGAAAATCCCTGACTTGTGTTGGTGGTGGTATTTGGTTGTTTCCCTTTCGGGCTGATTGCTGGAGATGTGAGAGGGGATGTGATCCCCTGTTCTTTTATACCCTCGGTGGTTGTGTGAATTTAGGGTGGAATCCTCTATTGTTGAGAACCGGGTGTGGGAGTTTTGGTTGATGTTTGCCTGCTTACCTTCCTAGACTTATGCCTATTCCTAATAGTTGACCAGTAGTGCTTGAACATAAACATTATTACTGAACGTAAAATAAGAAAGGGGACAAATGGGTTGTTAGTGTGAGTCGTGACTCGGACTTGAGTGATGTTGTGATCTGTAGGCTGTCTGAAGAAAAACCTAGTTTGGGTGAGTTCTTGCTACCTACATATATATACATGTAGCTTTGTGTTTCTTATTCGTGCCCCACCCAAGTTGAGCACTTAGTGCCGAACACCCCCATTTCATGGGGGAGGGTGTTTTTCCCAACACTATTCATAGTGGCTGGTTATTAGCTCCTTTTCTGCTCCCTTTCCCGGATAGCCCAAGTATCTTCAGGTAGGCTATGATGGCCTGAGGTCCATTATTAGCCCAACAACCTTCGGGCGGGGTAGTGTGGTGGTTGGCCAGGTGTGTGCGGCAGGTGATTTCCCAAGCGCCTTCGGGATGAGGCCCAGGTTTCTTCGGGCGTGGTAGTGGATCCTTTAGCCCAGGTTTCTTCGGGCGTGGTGGTGGTTGTTCTGGCCCAGGTGTTTGCAGGCATGGTTACATGTGACAATTGTGGCCCAGGTGTGTGCGGGCGGGTTTCTGCAGTGGGACTGCGTGCGGTTGAGGCCCAGGTGTGTGCGGGAAGGATTTCGGCAGTGGGACTGTGTGTGGTTGTGGCCCAGGTGTGTGCGGGCGGGTGTGGAAGTGGGACTACGGTGAGAATGGTGGGATTGGACTGATGCGTAGGATGTCTCAATAACCAGTGGAAAGTGGCGCGGGGTACCCAAACATCGATGTGCTCTTAATAAATATATTACTTGACTTTCGTTATTTGGGGAGTGTGCCTTGATGAGGCCTGGGGTGGATTGTTTACCTTGATAGGTGTTTGGTTTACTCCTTCTCTCACAGGACTTTAGTACGTTCCCCCACTTGTGCACGATAGCCTTTGGTTTTCCCTACTGAGTGTACTTGTATGCTCACCCTACGTATATAAAACTGCTTTCAGGTTTCCAGGAGGACTTCGGGGATCACGCAGGACCTTACTAGCTCAGACCTTTGGAGCAGTTGCAGTTGTTGTTTTTCTTTTCCTTTTTGGTACTTACCTTGTAGTCACCTTTTGTACTTGTGGCTTTACATTTGGAACATGCATGTGGGAATGTTTTATTTTTGGCTTTACTTTCTTTTTTTCTTGGTGTTGTTGAGTTTCATCATCTCATCTCTCGATCTTATAAAACAAAAAGTGGTAATGCCTTACATTTGTGAGAAATTTCTATACCCTTGGTGCTAGTCACCACTCCGGGACCTATTGAAGGAGGGTCTCGGGGGTCATCATCTCTCCTTCAACTTAATGAAGGAAGGGCTTGGCAATCTGGTGACCCTTCCCTCCTTTTGGTGAAGGCGGGCCGTGACAGAATGGTATCAAAGGCGAGGTTGGTTGAGAGATAGGATGGAGTCTGGAGTTAGGCACAGTGAGGATTGCATGGGATGGTAAGGCAATAGTGTTGGGTGACCTTGGTGCGTGAATTAGGACAGGGAAGACCGGCTAGGACACGGGATTTTAGGGCCCCCCGTGATCCGATTCAAGGACTCTGGACCTACCGAACGACTAAGTGAGGCCACACTGATTGCAGGGTAGAGACCCTAGGAAAGGTACATGCATCATAATGACTTGTGTTCTTGTGTTTCTGGGATGTCTTGGGGATTAAAAATAAATTAAATTTTAAGAAGTTTTAAGAATGATATTCTGCACTACATGGGCTTAGGCATTCCTTGTTTACCTTGCAGCTATGGGACCTGGAAGTAGACCATGTGTGGTACTGGTGATCGAGGCCCCGGAGACTACTTTGGCCGATCGGCAGAGAGTGATCGAGAGGAAGAGTACGACCAGTGGCAGAAGACTCTTCGAGCCTTCCAGCGACAGACCCTCGAGAAGTATGAGGGAAGCACCTCCGATATGAAGACGGAAGGCTGGCTAGAGGACTTAGTTATAGCCTTCAGCCTGATTGGGGCCCCGAACGAGTACTGGGTTCCTCTGGCCATCAGCCAGATGCGGGGAGCGGCACGTCAGGGGTGGATGCTTTACCTGAGGGAGAAGAGAGAGAATGAGGAGGCTTGGGTGGATTACTAGAGGGTGTTCTCAGTGGAATTCCTCTCCTTGACAATGAAGGCAGAAAAGAGGCAGGAACTACTCTCCCTCCAGCAGGGGAGTATGTCTGTGAGGGAGCTAGGGATCAAGTTCAAGGACCTCCTACGTTTTGCTCCGGACCTCTTTCCTGATGAGGAGTCTCGGGCAAGATGTTTAGAAGAGGCACTCTGACCCTCCCTCCAGTATGCTGTTACCCCCTTTACCCTGTCGACGTACTTGGAGGTCCAGAAGAAGGCCGAAGTGGTGGAGAGGATTCATGCTCTAGGGGGAGTGTCGCGAGAGGGGATCCAGCTGGGACCATCGAAGGGGAAGGCCGTCAGCACCAGACTTCCAGCGTCAGGACCCTCCAGGTTCTAACCCACAGGGAGCAGGCCGCAGTAGTTTCAGTTTCGATCCCCCGGCCCTCGCCCTTTTCCTTCAGGCCCAGGACCACGGTGCTTCATCTGTGGGATCCCTAGGAATCTCCGGAGTCAGTGCCCTGACCGGATGCAGTACAGTAGTTGTAGTCATCCCCAGCACCCGCCCCAGCAGCAGCTTCCAGCCAGACCTTTCCAGCAGCATCAGCAGGGACAGCGAGCTCCCGCTCCTCCGAGGGCAGACGTAGGAGGAGAAGGCCGACCTCAGGGTGCTCCACAGGGACCTTGACCAGGGTGTGGTCGGAGAGGTGGCCGGCAGCCGAGGGGCAGGGGATCTAGGCATGGACAGTTACACGCCGCAGAGGCAGTAGTTCCAGCAGGACCAGAGGTTGTTTGAGGTACGATCAGTCTGTTTAGCACTCTTGCTTATGCCTTGTTCGATACCGGGGCTTCGCACTCTTTTGTTGCACCCAGCCTAGCCCGTGCCTTGGGTTTAGATGCGGAGAGACTTCCAGTGCCCTTGTTGTTGAGCACACCAGTCGGAGGTCAGACCAACATGTTGTTTGTTTGTCGGGGATGTAGACTGATGATAAGGCCACATCAGTCGGTTAGGGATCTTCTTCTGCTACAAATTCAGCCATACGATGTCATCCTAGGCATCGACTAGATATTTTATGTGTGGTCCGTCATCAACTATTTTCGAAGAAGGGTGGTGTTCTCAGACTTGGACAGCCGGTGTGTTACCTTCACCGGCGAGCAGAGCAGTCTGAAGGGAAACAGGAGAGAGGAACCTCTCCTCTCCTTGTTGACCGAGCTGACAGTAGAATCAGTAGATGCTGAAATGATTGAAGTGTCAGAGATCGTCCGTGAGTTTATGGACATATTTCCTGAGGAGGTGACGACTCTACCCCCTCGACGTGATATCGAGTTCGGGATAGACCTACATCCCGGCGCTCGTCCAATCTCGATGGCTCCTTACCGGATGGCACCTTCGGAGCTACGGAAGTTGCGGATATAGATTGACGATCTGATGAAGAGGGGTTATGTTCGTCCGAGTGTGTCACCGTGGGGTGCTTCGGTCTTGTTTGCAAAGAAGGCAGATGGTGGTCTTAAGTTGTGTATAGACTACAGGAGGCTGAATCAGGTGACGATCATGAATCGCTACCCTCTTCCAAGGATAGATGAACTTTTCGACCAGCTAAAAGGGGCAGGATGGTTCTCAAAGATCGACCTGCGGTCTGGGTACCACCAGCTGAGGGTGAAAGAGAGAGACATCCCAAAGACAGCGTTCAGGTGCAGGTATGGGCACTTCGAATTCATAGTC
Source organism: Viscum album (assembly GCA_963277665.1). Taxonomy (NCBI): domain Eukaryota; kingdom Viridiplantae; phylum Streptophyta; class Magnoliopsida; order Santalales; family Viscaceae; genus Viscum; species Viscum album. Next base: position 6,052,607 of record CAUJRU010000001.1, read on the forward strand.
ATTCCCTTCGGTGTTACGAACGCCCCGGATGTGTTCATGGGGCTTATGAACTCCTTCTTCTGGGAGTACCTGGATTATTTCGTGGTTGTGTTCATCGACGACATCCTGGTCTACTCAAGATTAGAGGAGGACCATGCAGAGCACCTGGGGACAGTTTTGGAGGTCCTCCGACAGCACCAGCCCTATGGAATGTTGTCAAAATGCATGTTCTGGACACGGGAAGTGCACTTCCTTGGGCACGTGGTGTCCGAGTAGGGGGTAGCGGTGGACCCGTCAAAAGTTGAGGCAGTTGTTTCTTGGGAGGCACCCAAGGATGTGGCGGAAGTCTGATGTTTCCTCGGGCTGGAGGGTTACTACCGGAGATTCGTACCCAACTTCTCCCAAGTAGCAGCCACTTTGACGGCTCTGACCAAGAAAGACCATGCTTTCATATGGAGTGAGCAGCGCCAGTCAGCCTTCAGCTATCTGAAGGAGAAGTTCGTCAGTGCCCCAGTGCTAAGATTACCAGAAGAAGGGGTGGCATATGAGGTGTTCTGTGATGCTTCGGGACAGGGCCTGGGATTCATGTTGATGCAGCGACAAGGGGTGATCTCTTATGGGTCCAGGCAGATGCCTTCCCATGAGCGTAATTACACCACCCACGACCTAGAGCTTGCAGCCTTCATTTTTGCGCTAACGTTATGGCGGCACTACCTCATTGGGGAATGCTTTGTAGTCTTCACGGATCACAAAAGCTTGAGGTATATCTTCTCCCAGCAGGACTTAAACTTGTGACAGCGGAGATGGGTGGAGTTCCTACAGGATTATGACTTTGAGATCTCTTTTACTGATGGCAAGGGCAATGTGGTGGCCTATTCCTTGAGCATGAGAATGCAGAAGGATGCGGTCCGAGAGTCGGTAGACGCCTGGAAAGCAATGGAGGAGTTGGCCGCCTTACACCTGGATGCGAAGATGGATAGCGGCAGAGGCTGCCTATATCAGATAACAGTGCAGTCATCCCTATTTCAGCAAGTTGAGGAGTCTCAGTGGGGATTCCTAGAGTGTGAAGTGATGTGTGACCAAGTTGACCAGGGAAATGCTCCGGAGGGATGGACAGAGGACGGTCAGAACCGGATGCTTTCAAGAAAAGGTTGTTCGTCCCGGAGGCGATGCGCAACAAGTTTCTCAGTGACTTCCACAACTCACCCCTGGCGGTACACCCAGGAGTTTCCAAGATGTACCAGGGTTTGAAGAGGCAGTTTTGGTGGCCCGGAGTTAAGCGAGCAGTGGCAGAGTTTGTGGCCAAGTGCTTAGTGTGTCAGTAAGTGAAGGCTGAACACCGAGTTCCAGGCGGCCTACTACAGCCCCTAGATGTCCCCGAGTGGAAGTGATATGACTCCTCAATGGATTTTGTCATGGGACTACCCAAGGCCCAAGGGGGATACGACGCCATCTGGGTGGTAGTGGACAGGTTGACGAAATCGGATCACTTTCCTGCGATCAGGGAGTCGAGTACTGTGGACGCTTTGGCACGAAAGTACGTCAATGAGGTGGTGAGGTTGCATGGAGTTCGGAGGTATATAGTCTCAGATAGGGATTCACGGTTTACCTCTCATGTCTGGAGAGGATTGCAGCATGCGTTTGGCACCCAGTTACGCCTTAGCACTGCTTTCCATCCCCAGACAAATGTTTAAATAGAGCGCACCATCCAGACCTTGGAGGATATGCTGCAAGCATGTGTTCTGGACTCAGGAGGATCATGGGTGCAATACTTGCCTCTGGTAGAGTTTTCCTACAATAATAGATACCACTCTACCATTGGCATGGCCCCGTTTGAAGCTTTGTATGGGAGGCCATGCCATTCGCCTGTGTGTTGGACCGAAGTAGGAGAGGCATGCATCCTTGGTCTAGAGGTGGTGCAGAACACGACAGAGAAGGTTAATCTCAAACGGGAAAGGATGAAGGCAGCCCAGGACAGACATAAGTCGTATGCTGATACTAGGAGGAGGCCCTTGGAGTTTGAGGTTGGGGACCACGTGTTCTTGAAGGTCTCCCCTCGGCGTGGGCAGTAGAGGTTCGGCAAGGGGGGTAAGCTTTCCCCTAGGTTCATCGGACCCTTCCAAGTGTTACGGTGGGTCGGGAAAGTGGCTTACCAGCTAGCATTGCCACCGCCGCTACTAAGGATACATGATGTCTTTCATGTGTCCAAGCTCCGTCGGTATCTGCACGACGATTCACACGTCCTTGATTGGGGTGAGCTGGACATCGAGGATGACGTGACCTTTGTGGAGAGACCAGTGGTGATCGAGGATCGCAATGAAAAGGTACTTCATGGGTGAACCATCCCCTTGGTTTGTGTGTTGTGGAGACATGGAGGGCTTGAGGAGAGTACGTGGGAGAGGGAATCACAGATGCTTACCCAGTACCCGGAGTTGTTTTGAGTTTTGTTCCTTGTTGTACCTCTTGTGATAGAACGTTTTGTCTTTTGGCTATCAAATGTACTGGTTTTCTTCCTCTTCTTGTGTGTGAAAATCCCCGGCTATGGGGAAGGAGAGAACCCGACCCCTAATCGAGACACATTAAGGTGGATGCAATTAAACCCATGGGGGCGAGTCAATGCCACCCAAAGCGGATAATATCTTGAATGGGGGAGGAGACTCCCCAACCCACATGCCCGGGAAGTCTGGCATGGTATGTTGCTCGGTTCGTGACAGGAAGGTGTTCTTATTTAACGATGAGGTTCACGCTTGAGAGGTATCTTTCGGGGTGGTTTTTTGGACCCGCCCTTCCCTTCTGGGTTGTTTAAATTCTCGAGGACGAGAATAGTTTGAGAGGTATCTGATGTGATGACCCAGACTCTCTTGGTCCTTCTCTTTTCCAAAATCTGGGTCCTAAAGGAGTGGTGTCTCGGTGAGACCGATCGGTGAGACCGATGGGCGAGACCGATCTGCGCGACCGATCGGTGAGACTGATCGGTGCGACAGATCGGTGAGACCGATCGGCGCGACCGATCCGTGAGACCGATCGGTGAGACCTATCGGCGCGACCGATCCGTGAGACCGATCTCTGAGACCGATCGGCGCGACCAATCGATGAGACCGATCGGCATCACCTGGCATTGTCAAGTTGTTTCCAGTAGCGCTCCCTTTTGCGCAAATAGGGTTTTAAACCCTATTTTGACCTGTTTGAGCATGTTTTAAAGACTCGTAACATACATAAGAGTTTTAAATTAAATACTTAATCAATTCATGAGTCAGCTTAAACCACCCGACCCCCCTTTTTGTGATGAGTGGAGCCGCGTGGTCAACCCACGACCCCTGCACCTTACGCGGTTTCGCATTTTCACCTCAACCGTCCTCGTCTCTTATAAAATAAGGGTTAGTCGTGGTTTCTCCTTTCCTCGATCGTGGCTTTTCACAAACAGATTCTGGTGCATCGGGTGCATCGTTATCCGTAAAGTTCCGCGCCCCCGGCCTAAACTTCGATCATCTATCAAAAGGTAGGGAATTTCTCCTTCGCCTCTCTCTTTCGTGTATTATGCGGGGTGGGCGTGCTTTTGTTTCTGTAGAACTGGTTGGACCGAACATAATGAAGATAATGAACAAAATCTATAAATAAAGAGAGGGGGGGTTGTGTTTGTTGATGATGTCTTATATTTGATGTTGTTTCTTCTATGACCATCTTGTTGAGTTGTGCTGGCTTATGCCTCCTGAAAATCGAGGCCGTTGGTGGTCATTGTTTGTGCACTAATGAACCCTGCTGATGTTTTAAATGGCTTGTTGTGGTTGTAAAATCCTGCTGTGAAAAGTGAATTGGTTAATCAAGTATATCCGGCTGAATAAATTTAAAGCAACAGGATAAACCCTTCTGTGATAACTCCCGGTTAGAACACTCGGAATTTGAAATCATGGAGGGTGTTAACTCGTTTAAATCTGAAAATCCCTGACTTGTGTTGGTGATGGTAGTTGGTTGTTTCCCTTTCGGGCCGATTGCTGGAGATGTGAGAGGGGATGGGATCCCCTGTTCTTTTATACCCTCGGTGTTTGTGTGAATTTGGTGTGGAATCCTCTATTGTTGAGAACCGGGTGTGGGCGTTTTGGTTGATGTTTGCCTGCTTACTTTCCTGGACTTATGCCTATGCCTACTAGTTGCCCAATAGTGCTTGAACATAAACATTATTACTGAACGTGAAATAAGAAAGGGGACAAATGGGCTGTTAGTGTGAGTCGTGACTCGGACTTGAGTGCTATTGTGATCTGTAGGCTGTCTGAAGAAAAACCTTGCTTGGGTGAGTGCTTGTTACCGACATATATATACCTGTAGCTTTGTGTTTCTTATTCGCGCCCCACCCAAGTTGAGCACTTAGTGCCGAACACCCCAATTTCATGGGGGAGGGTGTTTTTCCCAACACTATACATAGGGGCTGGTTATTAGCTTTTTTTCTGCTCCCTTTCCCGGATAGCCCAAGTATCTTCGAGCAGGCTATGATGGCCTGAGGTCCATTATTAGCCCAAGAACCTTCGGGCGGGGTAGTGTGGTGGTTGGCCAGGTGTGTGTGGCAGGTGGTTTCCAAAGCGTCATCGGGATAAGGCCCAGGTGTCTTCGGGCGTTGAAGTGGATCCTTTAGCCAAGGTGTCTTTGAGCGTGGTGGTGGTTGTTCTGGCCCAGGGGTTTGCATGAATGGTTACATGTGACAGTTGTGGCCCAGGTGTTTGCGGGCGGGTTTCAGCAGTGGGACTGCGTGCGGTTGAGGCCCAGGTGTGTGCGGGCAGGATTTCGGCAGTGGGAATGCGTGTGGTTGTGGCCCAGGTGTGTGTGGGTGGGTGTGGCAGTGGGACTACGGTGAGAATGGCGGGATTGGTCCAATGCATAGGATGTCTCAATAACCGGTGGGAAAGTGGCACGGGGTACCCAAACATCTATGTGATCTTCATATATATATTACTTGACTTGCGTTATTTGGGGAGCGTGCCTTGGTGAGGCCTGGGGTGGATAGTTTACCTTGCTAGGTGTTTGGTTTACTTCTTTTCTCACGGGACTTTAGTACGTTCCCCCACTTGTGCACGAGTGTATTTGGTTTTCCCTACTGAGTGTACTTGTATGCTCACCATACGTATATAAAACTGATCTCAGGTTTCCAGGAGGACTTCGGGGATCATGCAGGACCTTACTAGCTCGGACCTTTGGAGCAGTTGCAGTTGTTGTTTTTATTTTCCTTTTTGGTAATTACCTTGTAGTCACATTTTGTACTCGTGGCTTTACTTTTGGAACATGCATGTGGTAATGGTCTATTTTTTGCTTTACTTTCTTTTTTCCATGGTGTTGTTGAGTTTCATCATCTCATCTCTCAATCTTATAAAACAAAAAATGGATAATGCCTTCCATTTGTGAGAAATTTCTATACCCTTGGTGCTAGTCGCCACTCCGGAACCTATTGAAGGTGGGTCTTGGGGGTCATAATCTCTCCTTCAACTTAAAGAAGGAAGGGCTTGGCAATCTGCTGACCCTTCCCTCCTTTTGGTGAAGGCGGGTCATGACAAGAAACATGAGGATATTGTGATTGGCATTATGGTATAGATTCATTTTGTATACAAATATTCCAAAATTTAAATGATTGTTTCCAATGATTCTGATGATAATAATGTACCAAAGATATTAGTATTTAAGATTATAAGACATTGAAAAAATTTAAAGGCAAAAAAATCTTCAAAATAGAGTCATGATTATTAAATCACGGGGATGTAATTGATATAAAATGCATAACTATTTTCTTTTAGATGTTGAAAAATATCATGTTATTAAGTAATTAAATATGAGTATTTCATCCCAATAATATATGAAGAGCTAAATAAGATTAAATGAATTAAAATTGGAAATTAATGTCACGTAGAAAACAAAAGAATATATTTGTAAGATGAATTTCCTATGAATGTGATAACCACTAATAGTGGTGGTGAATTCATGGTGGTCTTTTAGTGTTACATATCTCATGAAATTAACCACTCATACATGTTATATTTTCTATAAATTTAATAATTATATCTCAACCAAACATGAATAAACATATTGGAATGTAAAAAAGGGAACAAATGATTTATAAGGTTCTCCCTCTTTTGTATAACTACATACATATCCTGCATACTCCAGTGAGTCCACATAAATTAAATATGATATTAATTCAATACTATTTATCTAACTTTTATTTGTCTCATTATATATGTAAAAAGGTAAAACTATTTACCCCCACCTATTTTGAAAAAATTAACCATATATGTAAAATAAAGGACAACTATTGTAACATCCGAGGTAAATAAAGAATAAGATATATTTCATATTTATTAATATTTGTGAATTAAATATTAATTTTACTTTAAAGGGGATGCTATGTTCGATAGCGTACCTGATACAGAACTACATGTTTTTTTGAAATCTTATATTGCACACTAATAATATAATATTATTATTTTAAACAGTAGTTAACTCCTAGATGTTTTATTGGTGGGAATGAAAAAAACTAACTACAATATGATTATACATGTTTTCTAAATTATTAATCATTTTACCAATAAAATATAGAAGCATAAAATAAGAAAATAATTTTATTTTAAGCACAAATACTCTAATATTCCCTAAAAGGTCGATTTACCACATTTTGATGGAGAACCCTCTTTAAATATATTTTTGGTCACTTTTATATGTTATATTTGACAAAAAAAATTCTTTTCTAGATTCGGGACATCAAATTTTACTGTGGGTAAATTTTTTGTATTTTTCTGAAAAAATTCATTTTTAATGAATATATGAAAAATATTGTATTTTAATTTAAAACTACCTTTTAATCTAATTTATTTATATGGTTAGATTATCATTCTAATTTTTTTTAAAGTATTATTAGAATATATTCTTTACATTTAATTCAATTTTGGTCATTGAAATTAATTTCACTTTGAAATTGGACATAAACAAGTATCAGTCTTTTGATAGTTACTATTTTTTAAAAACACGCATTTTGTTTTGATAACGAGAAATAATTTCAAATTAATTAATACAAATTCTATGTTTTTAATTTGGTAAAATAGACATTATTTTTGAATTCGTAATATCAAATATATCTTATGTTGAATTGTTTTTTTTTCTACAAAACATCAATTTTTGATGAATAGTGAAACCACCTAGTCATAGTCAAAAAACAAAACTTTTCATTTAAATTAAATTTTAACGCTTTTGTGGATTGAATTTCGAAAATCCAACATATATGGTTGTTTTTTTATGTAAAATTTCGTTCAATAAGATGAAAATAATTTTTTTGAATAGTATCTTTTGACATTTATTTACCGCAGCTAAAGGTAAATAGGGTAATTCAAGGTAAAAATATATATTATAATTATTCCAATTTACCTTAACAATTGTCCTAACCCTATTTCATGAGTAATTCCTGACAATATTTTATCTTGGGGTCGATTTCGGGACCCCATGGAGCCACTTATGAATGATAATGACACTTTATTTTAATTAACTTAATGTAAAGGCAAAAATGACATAAACAAATATCTCTTTGTAGATTAATTTTAACATTATTTTATATAAGTAATCATTTAGAATATAAATATTCATTGGGAGGATGATACGATTTCCTATATAATGGTATTTTTTATTGATTTTTAGACATTAAATAAATTAAAATTTTTATGACACAATAATAATGCAGTATTACCTGATTAATAAATGATTTAAATAAATAAGATTATAAATATTAATATATTATCAAAAACATGACCAATTATTATTGGATGATTTTATTTATACCATGAGTTATATTATCTTCGAATTTAATTATTTTTGGACCTTTTGAAACCAAAGATAAGTTGATAATATTATAATGTTTTCACACTTTCCTAAAGAGCCCCTCCTCTACCTTATATAAGTAGACAACTTCTAACCAATTCCTCACACCACTCAAGAATTTTGGATTGCCCAACATCTTCCTAATTAAGCTCCCTTAATACTCCATATCTTCCACCTAGAAGCCTTACCTTAGTTAGAAGGCACTTTAAGAAGTCCTTTTGGTTCAAACCAAAGGGAGTTACCCAAATTAAAGGTAACGGTTTCTCCTAAACTGTTTTATTTTATTTTACTTCTCCAACCCCCTAAACTCTTTTTATTCATTTTTTTATATCAACACTAGTATCCTCAATATACTAGGATTTTTTTTATATAAGGATTCGATCTACACTTTAACACACCTTCATCTAATGGGTGATGAATATACGGTTTCTGTGGATGGAAAACTAACGCCTCAAGAAATGATATTGTTCAATTATCTTTTACCGCCTCTCATGGTGGCCATTAAGATGGAACTGTATTTATAAATTATATATATTAAGTTTATGTCTTATTTTTTCTTCAATATTATTATATAGAATACCTTTATGGTTTCCATTATGGGTAAACACGATAATTTCATTTGAGGAAGTGTAGACTACCACCTCCTCAAAGTGATATGACTCGTTAATGCCATATGTGTGACATATAAAGGGTGGGGTTACTAATATTATATATGATATTATAATGGAATTATAAAATAACTATGTATAATTATGTTTTAATTCCATTAAAATAAGAAATTGAAATGAAAGTAGCGTTGATGCGTACGTACGACATACAGTCTCCATGAACGGTGCATTTCATTTGTTACCTCAAAATGATTTGTAATATTATTAATATATATATATATACTGGATATATATGATAAATATGATATCTAAATAATTAATATCATTCTCGGTATAAAGGATTATTGATCACATTGTCAACTTGTAAATATAAGGTGTTCATTTTTTACTCAAGTACCAAATATCGACAAAATGAACGTTATTAACTTAAATTATTACATAATGTTTATAACATGATAATAAGTGATATAAAATGAATAATAAACATGAAAGGGGTTCTTAAGAAAGTATAAATTAACTTTAGTTTATTATTCAGTAGATTAAAGAAAGCTCAAGTCAAGTCGAACACGAGGTAAGGGACTTCATCTCAATCTCCTTTCATTGAGGCATATTTTCTTTAATACACAACTTTGTTTTATACAGTGTATAATCCCCTTTCAATTTTTGTTTTATTTAAAAAGAATCTTTTTCTACAAATCATTTTACTAAATGAAAAAAAATAATGGTCCTTTTAACGTAAACGGTGACAACAAGGTTTTCCGCCACCGCGAGTATTAATTGATCTTTGGATTCCTCAACAAACCGTAATGTTTTTAAAATAAAATAAAAACCATATACTCTTTTACATATTTTTTTATTGAAAATGGTTTTGATAAACGATTATTTTATGTCAATATATTTTAATGATATTTTGTGATTGAAATGTGGAAATATTATCATTCCTTTATATTGGTTTTATGTGTTAGGATTTTAAAATGGTACTTGGACATTTGACGGGTGGTTACGTGATAAACCAAATGACGGGTGGTGCTGTGAAAACTAGTTTGGGATGTTACATTATAACCTCCAATTCATCGGGTATGGAAATTCGTTGTATGGATATTCCATTTAGTGATATGTTTGGAAGTTGACCATATGGTCATTCCATTTAAGTATGTTTATGTACCAAGTTACCATTATATGTTATGTGTTCTTTGTATGGATTTTATGGTAATCATTTGGTTAAAAAATGGTAAGTAATGATATTTTATTTAGTGAAGAGTATTTACTACTTCATAAAGGTCAAAAAGTATTACTTTGGATAAAGTATTCATGGTTTACTTATTGTTTTGAAAAAAATAAGAGTTTTCCTTCTTTGTGTATCCCTTACTAAGGTTTTCATGCTCATCCCATGTTTGGAAATGTTTTTCACTGTAAGTAAAGAAGAACATGGTCAAGGATGGGAATAAAGAAAAGTCATGTTATCTTAAAATTGGAACTATACATGACCCTTTTTTTTCCAGAGTTTTCCTTTTATGGAAAAAATTGAAACTGAGTACAAGTTTCTACATTATAATCATTTGAGATGTAATAGTTTTGTCTTAATTCTCTAAAACTCAAATCCTGAAAAGATTCTCAATGTAAATTATTCATTAAATTCAATATTATGTAATGTTTTAATGTCGGGTCCTTATAGTTGATATTATAGGTTGGTTTAGACAACATTAGGAGTAAGGGTATTGTTAAATTAACATCCAAAAATTAATTTAGGTTAACGATACCGCATTTAAAAATTACCATATTACTTCACCTATGTTATTTGAGTGTTCATAATGGTTTTCCATAGAGGAAATAGGGAAACTATGTTGGGACGAAATCAAGAGGAAGACAACCGTCCCAATAAGAAACCAGAGATGGTAAGAATCAGAAATAAATAGTTTGTTGCAGTGATGGCAGAGTTGAATCAGTCTATAAATTGTGATAGTATCCATGAATGAGATCAGCCAGATCAGCCACAGTGGAACATTTCAGTAGTAGAGCATTTCTTGAGGCAACATCCCCCATCATTTAGTGGATCATCTGACCATGTTCTAAAATATGGGTGGATTAAAGCACTGGTGAATATTTTCGATGATATGGGGTGTTCAGAACATCAAAAGTTATGTCTCTCTATTTACAGTTTTGTGGTGAAGCCGATCACTGGTGGTCGATTGTAAATAATATCCAGGATTTTGAGGTGAAGCCGATCACTGGTGGTCGAATGTAAATAATATCCAGGATTTTGAGGAGATTGTTGCTCTTTATTGGGATTAATTAAAAGGTATGTTTTTTGAGAAATATTTTTCTAAGGTGGTTCGTCTTAGGATGTAAAAACAATTCCTAGAATTTAGGATGGAGGATAACACAGTGGCTGCTTATGAAGCAAAGTTCACTCAACTAGCAAGGTATGCACCATATTTTATCTGAGATCCTGATAGTAAGATAAATCAATTTTACTCAGTACTGACACCATGATATTGACGAGTGTTAGCCTCTCATGATTTAAAAAGTTATTAAAAACAAGCTCGATGTATGGATAAGGTGGAAATGAAGTTTGATGATTATCATGTGTTCTTTGACAAAATACAGAATAAGAGGTCCAGTTTATAGGAAAAGGGAATGAATTCATCAAAGAAGCCTAGAGGTAAGAAAATTCAACATCAAAATTGTGAGAAGTATGGGAAAAAGCATCCTGGAGAATGTTTATCAATGTCTGGAAAGTGCTTTCGGTGGGGTAAGTCTGTTCATATTTCTCGCAACTGTAAGGAAGATGATCATGTAGGCAATGAAAAACCAATGGTAAGATGTTTTAAGTGTAAGAAATGGGTCATTATTCAAATGAGTGTCCAGCGAAGAACTCAATTTTTGGGAAAGCAGGCTGACTATAAGCAGAATGGGGTAGTGAAATCCTTTGCAACTACTTTAGCAGATGTTGGGCCATCGAATGAAGTAGTATAATGAACACTTTTTTTCTGTTCAGATTTTGCCAATGTGTTGTTTGATTCAGGGTCTACAAGCTCTTTCATTTCAGAGATGTATTCTAGTAAATTGGGAATTCCATATAGAGATATGAATACTGAACTTATGGTAAAAACACATGGAGGAAATTTTGAGACAAAAATAAATTATAAGAACCTTCTTGTCCTTTTATGTGGAATGAATCTACCTACAAACCTTATTGTTTTGCCTTTAGTAGAGTTTGAGGTTATTTTGGTCATGGATTGGCTGTCTGTTTATCATGCTAAAATTTATTATAGAGCTAAAGTGGTTTCTTTTCAGAAAGATTTTCACTTTGTATACAAGAATGAAACCTTACTTTTTATAACATATCATGAAGATGAGAAAATAGTAAAAGATATAAATGAATGTTACCTTGCACATATTGTTGAAAACAAATGAACTGTTCAGATTAATGACGTGTCAGTGGTAAATGAGTACATTGATTTTGTTCCTAATGTGTTTCCTGGTGTTATACCTATTCGGGAAATGGAATTTACTATTTAAGTAGTTCCTAGAGCTAATCCAATATCAAAACCCCCTTATCGAATAGCTCAAATTGAACTTTTAGAGTTAAAGAAGAAATTGCATGAGTTATTAGATAATGGTTTTATTCGACCCAGCACATCACCATGGGGTGCTCCCGTCTTGTTTGTTAAAAATAAATATGGTTCAATGATACTTTTAATTGATTATAGATCATTAAATAACATCACTGTTAGTAACAAGTATCCTTTGCCTCATATCAGTGATTTGTTTGATCAGCTCTAGGGAGCTGACTATTTTTCGAAGATTGACATGAGATTAGGGTACCATGAGATGAAAGTGAATGAAGCAGACATTCTGAAGACCATGTTTCATATTAGATATGGCCATTATGAATTTTTTGTTATTCCTTTTGGTTAAACCAATCCACATGCTCTCTTCATGGATCATATGAATATAATTTTACATGAGCTCTTGGAAAAGTTTGTGGTGGTGTTCATTGATGTTATTTTGGTTTATTCAAATAGTAAATAGGAGAATGAAACTCATTTAAGGGTTGTCTAGAAAAAAATAATAGAAATGAAACTATATGGTAAATTCATCATGTTTTAGTTTTGGTTTCAACAAATATCATTCCTTGGTCACATTGTTTCAAAAAAATAGCATAACTGTTGATCCTGCTAAAAAAAGTTGTTAAAGAATGTCCTAGACCCCCAAATATAACTGAGATCCATATTTTTCTTTGATTGGCAGGTTATTACCGAAGGTTCATTGATTATTTTTCACTATTATCTTGTCCAATGACTATGTGAACTCAAAAATTTTTGAAGTTCTTTTGGACCAAATATTATGATGATTATTTTCAGGAATTGAAAATAAGATTGGTGAATGCTCCAGTTTTGGAACTACCTTCTAGAGATGGTGAGTTTGTTATGTATAATAATGATTCGATGAATGGAATTGGTTGTTTCCTTATGAAGAAGGTTTAGGTAATTTCTTATGCTTCACGTCAGTTAATAACTCATGAGTAAAATTACCCTACACATGATTTGGAATTTTATGCAGTAGTTTTTGCTTTAAAAATTTGGAGGCGTCATTTTAATGGAGTAAAATGTGAAATATATACTAAAAAAGAAGTTTAAAGTATATATTCACTCAGAAATAATTGATCATGAGACATATGAGATTGTTGTAATTAATCAAGGTTTATTATTGTATGATCCTTTACCATCCGGGAAAAGAAAATAAAGTGGGTGATGTTTTGAGTCGGAAAAGTAATGCTACATTAACCATGTTATGTTTGGAACGAGATCCTTTGGTTTTTGATTTGATGAAATTTGGAAAAGAAGTTGTTGGTGCAGGAAATTCTTCTACTTTTTATCAGGTTTTAGTGAGATCATCTCTATCAGACAGAATTGAGCAAGAACAGGCGGAAGAAAGTGAGTTTTAGAAAAAGATAGAGTTGGTTTAGAATGGTTAGTAACCTGATTTTAAATCTGATAATGATTGAATTTTGAGATTTGGAAAGAGATTATGTGTGCCTTGTGATTCACAGCTAAAGAATGAGTTTTTATGAAATGCTCATAGTTCCTCGTTTTCAGTTTATCATGTTAGTACTAAGATGTACAAAGATCTTCAGAACTATTAGTGGTAGGATGGAATGAAAAGAGATATTGTTGATTTTACTATGAAGTGTTTGACTAGTCAGCAGAATAATCCAGAGTGGCAGTTACCAAAAGGGATGATTCTGTCTTTACTAGTGCCAGAGTGGAAATGGTAAAATATATCCATAGACATTGTTGTGAGATTACCAAATACATCTCGAGGTAACAATTCAATCTGGGTTATGGTTGATCGATTGACTAAATCTGCTCATTTCCTTCCTATTCGATATACATTGTCTCTAGATCAACTTTCTCGGTTGTATGTTAAAGAGATAGTCAGGTTTCATGGAGTTCCCCTCTCCATTGTATCTGATCATGATCCAAGGTTTACATATATCTTTTGGAAAGTCCTTCAGAAGTCGTTGGGTATTGAATTAAATTTTATTACAGCTTTTCATCCACAATCAGATGGGAAATTAGAACGAACAATTCAGACTGTGGAGGATATGTTATGTGCTTTCTTGTGTATTATCAGGGATGTTGGGACCAACGTCTTTCATTGGTCGAATTTTCTTATAATAACTGTTTTATTCGTGTATAAAAATGGCTCAATTAGAGGCATTAATTTTTATGTGTTGTAGACCTCCATATTTTTTGGATGAAGTAGGGGAAAGGAAGCTGATTGGACCAGAATTGGTAGAAGAGATGGCAGAGAATGTTATGTTGATTAATAAGAACATGAGAATATCTCAGAGTAGGCGGAAATGTTATACGGATAACTGGATGAAGGAACTATCTTTTGAAGTAGGTGATCATTTCTTTCTCAATGTTTCTCCATGGAAAAGTGTGATGCGTTTTGGAAAGAAGGGAAAGTTGATTCCGAGGTACGGTGTACCTTGTGAAATCTTTGAGAAAGTTGGATCAGTTTCTTACATAGTAGATTTACCTCCATGTTTGTCCCAGGTACACAATGTTTTTCATGTTTCAATGTTGAGAATGTATATGCTAGATCCATCTCATATCTTAAGTCCATAGGTAGTTCAGTTGAAATGGAATCTCTCATTTAAGGAACAACCAGTCTAGATTCTTGTCCAAAGAGGGAAAGTGTTGTGTAATAAGGTAATTCACTAGGTAAGGGTTTTTGAAAAAACCATATGGTTTAAGAGGCATTGCGGGAATCTAAAAATGTTACGAGGGATAAATACCCCCAATTATTTGATAAGTGAATAAAATTTATATCACTTAATTCCCAAAATAGGGGAAGGATGTAACATCCCAAGTAAATAAAGAATAATAAATATGTCATATTTATTAATATTTGTGAATTAAATATTATCCTTACTTTAACGGGGTTCTTATGTTCGATAGCATAGCTGATACACAACAACAGGTTTTTCTGAAATCATATGTTACACACTAATAATATAATATTATTATTTTAAATGGTTGTTAACTAAAAGGCATTGTATTGAAGGTAATGAACCAAACTAACTACAATTTGATTATACATGTTTTCTAAATGTTTTTACATTTATCCAATTAAATTAAAATATGAAAATAAAAAAAGAATTCGAATTTAAGCATAAATACTATAATATTCACTAAAATGTTGATTTACCTCATTTTGATGGAGAACCCTCTTTAAATATAGTTCTGTTCACTTTTATAGGTTATATTTGACAAAATAATATTCTTTTCTAGATTCGGGACATCAAAATTTACTTTGGGTAAATTTTTGGTATTTTTCTGATAAAATTCATTATTTAATGACTAGTGAAAAATATTGTATTTTAATTCAAAACATCATTTTAATATAATTTATTTATATGGTTAGATTGTCATTTTAATTTGTTTTAATGTGTAATTATAATATACTTTTACTATTTAATCCAATTTTTGTGATTGGAATTAATTTCACTTTAAAATTGGACATAAACTATCAATCTTTTGGTAGTTATTATTTTTTAAAAGCATGCTATTTGTTTTGATAGTGGGAATTAATTATAAATTAATTAATAAAAATTCTATGTGTTGAATTTGGTAAAATCGACATCATTTTTTTAATTCAGAATATCAAATATTGATTAGGCTCAATTTTTGGTATTTTTCTGAAAAACGGCAATTTTGATGAATAGTAAAACCACTTGGTAGTAGTTAAAAATTGTCTTTATCATTTAAATGAAAATTTACCTCTTCTATGAATTTAATTTCGAAAATAAGACATTCATTGTTGTTATTAGTAAGTAAACATATGGTTTAGTAAGATGAAAATAATTTTTGGTGAATAGTATCTTTTGACTTTTGTTTACCATGGTTAAAGTTAAATAAGGTAATTCAAGGTAAAAAAAATATTATAATTTTTCAAAATTATCTTAACAGTTGTCCTAAGATTATTTGATGAGTAATTACCAACAATGGGAATCTTTGAGTTGATTTTGAGACCCCATAGTACTACTTATTAATGATAATGACACCTTATTTTAATTAACTTAACGTAAAGACAAAAATAACATAAACAATTATCTCTTCGAAAATTAATTTTTACGTGGCGTTATATAAGTTATCATTTCAGAAATAAATATTCATTGGAAATATAAAAATATTTCCTACATCATGATTTTTTTTATAATTTTTAGAAATCAAATAAATAAAATTATTTATGACATAATAATGATGTAGTATTTACACCATTAAAAAATAATTTAAATAAATAAGATTATAAATATTAAAATAATGTCCAAAACATGTCCAATTCTTATTGGATGATTTTATTTAGACCATTAGTCATCTTATATTCTAATTTAATTATTTTTGGACCTTTTGAAACAGAATATAATTTTATAATAAATTAATGTTTTCACACTTTCCTAAAGAGCACCTCCTCTCCTTTATAAAAGGAGACCACTTCTATCCATTTCCTCACACCTCTCAAGACTTTTGGGTCTTCCAAAATCTGCCCAATTTAGCTCCCTACATACCTATCTTCCACCTATAACCCTTACCTTAGGAAGTAGGCACTTCAAGAAACCTTTTGGTTCAAACCAAAGAGAGTTATCCAAATAAATGGTAAAAGTTTCTCCTAAATTGTTTTCTTTTATTTTACTTATCCAAACCCCTAACCAATTTTTATTCATTTATTTTATTGAAACACCAGTATACTCAATATACTAGGATGTTGTTATGAGAAGTTTTCTAACTACAGTTACACACACCTATATATAATAGGTGATGATCAAACTGTTTATGTGGAATACAAACTAACGCCTCATGAAACAATGTTTGTTCAATTTTCTCCTACCACCTCTCATGGTGGCCATTAAGATTGAAATGTATTTATATATGATATATATTATTTTCCTGTTTTCTTTATTCTTCTGTATTTTTTTATATCATACCTTTATGGTTTCCATTATGTGTAAACGTGATAATTTCATTTGAGGATGTGCGGACTACCTCCCCCTCAAAGTGACATGACTCGTTAATGCCATATGTGGGATGTACAAATGGCATATTTAATGATGTTATATATGATATTATACTAGAAATATAATATACCTATTTATCATTATGTTTTAATTCCACTAGAATAATAAATAGAAATGAAAGTAGCGTCCATGCTTACGTACGGCTTACCATCTCCATGAATGGTGCATTTAATTTCTTACCTCCAAATGATATGTAATATTATAAATATATATATATATACTGGATATATATGATATATATGATGTCTAAATAATGAATATCATTCTGGATATAGTGGACTATTGACCACACGGACAACTTGTAAATATAGGGTGTTCATTTTTTACTCAAGTACCAAAATATTGACAAAGAGAACATTATTAACATAAATGATTACATAATGTTTATAACATGGTTATAATTGATATAAAAGGAATAATAATCTTGAAAATGGTTCTTAAGAAAGTAGAAATTAACATTAGTTTATTATTCAAAAGATTAAATAAGGATCTAGTCAAGTCAGACACGAGGTAATGGACTTCGTCTCAATCTCCTTTCATTGAGGGATATTTTCTTTAATACACAACTTTCTTTTATACAGTGTATAATAACCTTTTACTTTTACTTTTATTCAAAAGTTTTCTTTTTCTATGAAGCATTTTTCTAAAAAAAAGAATGTTCCTTTCAACGTAAGCGGTGACAACGACCTTTTCCGCCACCGTGAGTATTATTTGATCTTTGGCTTCCTCAACAAGCCATAATGTTTTCAAAAGAAAATAAATACCATATACTCATTCACATATTTTGGTATTGAAAATGGTTTTGATAATGGATTCTCTTATGTCAATATATTTAAATGATATTTTGTGATTGAAATATGGAAATCTTATCATTCCTTTATATTGGTTTTATGTGTTAGGAATTTATAATGGTACATGGACATTTGACAAGTGGTTAGATGATAAACCAAATGACGGGTGGTGCCGTGAATACCAGGATGGGTGGTAACACTATAACCTCCAATTCATTGGGTATGGATGTCGGCTGTATGGCTAATCCATTTAGTGATATGTGTGGAAGTTGAACTTATGGTTATTCTATTTTAGTATGTTTATGTCCCAAGTTACATTTATATGTAATATGTTGTTTATATGGGTTTTATGGAAATATTTTGGTTACAAAATGGTAAGTAATTATGTTTTATTCAGTGAAGAGTATTTACTACTTTATAAAGGTGAAAATTATTACTTATCATAAAGTACTTATGGTTTTATTTTTGTTTTGAAAAAACTAACAGTTTTTCTTCTTTGTATATCCCTTGATAAGATTTTTATGATCATCCATTGTTTTTAAATGATTCTAATAGAACTTAAAAAAGAATACGGTCAAGGATGGGATCAAGGAAAATTCATGCAATCTTAAACATGGAACTAGACATGGAACTTTATTTTCAAGAGTTTTTGTTTTATGAAAAAAAGGAAACTGAGTAGAAGTGTCTACTTTGTAAATTTTTCAGATGTAATAGTTATGTCCTAATTCCCTAAAACACTATACCTAAAAATATCATAAATTTGAATTATTCATTTAATTCAATATTATGTAATGTTTTAAGGTCTGGCCCTTATAAATGTTCTCTAAAAGTCACAAATTTTTTCTAGAAATCACAGTTTGATAAACTCTCTAACCGGAATTACTTCATCTAGTGATCATATACCATCATGTAGAATAAATACATATAGTTTTTCTCCAAATTTATCTAGTACTATTTTTTATGCTACCTATTTCATGAAAACCTATGTCTAATACCTTGATCTATTCTCCATTATTCCACATGAATAATCCATGGTAGTAAAATCACACTTCTCCTCCTAATAAAGCATTATAAATTATTCTCTATTTTTCATAAGAAAAGTGTCTAATTATATTTGAAATTTAAACCATTTATATATGCCATGTTCATGTTGAAAATGAGGAAACGAAAAATATAAATCCCTATTTTCCACCTAAATTCTTATTTTTTGGTTTGCTCGAAAACCTTATGAAACATTCATGATGTTTCTTGAAAACCTATCCTATCTTGAAATATAATGAATTCTAATATATTTTTCATAATTCGAAAAAAATTAGCAAAATATTATGGAATTTAAGAATATAATATCATTATCATATTTATGTGCTTGAAAAAGATTACAAAACGTTCCTCATAACTATATTCAGCAAACCCTATTTTCCATAATATATCTGGTGCATTCATATGAATACCATTATCATGTATGGTTACTTTTAGCACCAATCTATATAGACTCATTTACCCTATTTACTCATTCTGATACACATGGGATACTCAAAATGGTTCTTTCCACAATCCTTTTCTATATGAGATATTTTACGTTCGTTTTTCTAACATGATATGTTCGATGTGTTATAATGTACCTATTTGGACATCATATTTCTCCTCTAACTTCATAGTTGGATTTCAAATGTAAAACTAAGTCATATATATCATCATAGAATCATACATACAATGGAGTTTTTTGTCTCTAATGTTCATCTGTCTAATAGATCATTGATCGATTAAATCGATCTGTAAAACTCACCCTACCAGATTCATTAATCATTATCTCTCTATGTATGATCTTATTAATTCTTCTATATCTGATAAAACTATTAATATTTGTCTATTTAATTTCCTACATCATTTTTCATTAGAATTCTTGGTCTGACTGAAATTATTTTTTTCTTTTGTTGTAGAACTAATTCTGGATACATCAACTCTCCATGTAATATGGACATTTGATATCATTATATGGTAGAAAAGTAACATCTATCCTTTTTTAAGGTAAAGCTTTGGACAAAGACCAAAGAACAATTTATTAATAAAAAAGTTACAAGCGTCTGAATGATAGGATTTTTTTACAATCTCTATCGAAAAGAAAAGTTAAATTAGCTGGCAGAGTTACTAGCCAAGTCATGCTCTAATGAACACCTTTGTTAGCAATAGCATCAGCAACGACATTTGCTTCACGATAGGCATGAGTAGCAATGTAATCAATCCCATTGAGCATCTTCAAGCAATTCATCCAGCATGTAGTGAGCGGCCATGCCAAATGAATGATGCCATTCCAGATGGAATGAATGATGGTGGTACAATCGCTTTCAATAAAAAGCTTTCTCCAACCTCTTTGAAGCGCAAAATCAACTGCATGAATGACTCCAAGCATTTCCGCCTCCAGAGATGAAGAGTGACAACATCCAACATAGAAACAACCCTGACACTAGCCAGGTGTGTCTCTGATGATAGCACCACAACTGGAAGGGCCTTGATTTCCATTAGAAGCACCATCAATGTTCACTTTGATCCATCCCGACATCAGAGATTTCCAGAATACTTCAAAGGAGCGTTTGGGCGTAGGGTAGATTCCAGGAACACAGAGATGATGAAAGATCTCAAAGTCACCAACTGAGTTGTTGCAACAGTGTTTTTGAATTGAGGAGGCTTCATGAATCACAATAAGAATCCGAGATTTTCTTGCATTGAGACTAAATGAGTGATTATTATGAATAAGATCATTTATAACGTACCAGATCTCATGCAGGAGTTCTGCCACTACCGCAAGAAAGATATTTTTAACCTGGAAAGAAGCTTCACGGCTAATACAATTTTATAAAAACAAAGAAATAGAGTCAGTTAATATCCATCTTCAATTGAATAATTCAAAAACATAATTCCATAAGGTAGAGGCCACCGCACAAGATAAAAAAAATATGATCATCATCCTCCCGGTGTTGATTACACAAGCAACATTTAGAACAAACTGTAATGCTGAATTTTTGCTGAGTAATTTCGGTAGGCAATCTATTATCTGCGATGCACCAAATAATGGTGTGCCTAGAAGGTTTAATCCAAGGTTTATTAATATGACTCACCCATGGATAATTAGATTCATTATAAAAAAAGTTATGCTTATAAAAGTTTTTAGAGTCTAGAATGCCATTTGGACTAGGTTCCCAAACAAGGATGTCCCCATCAGAAGAAAAGGAATGATTATCAATAATCTGCACAATATAATCAGGGATATCATGTCTATGTAGTTGTTAGATATCCTTTATAGACTGACTAGTATCATCAGGAATATAATTGGGTGGTAACAGTGATATTAGAGGGTTACCACGCCATTTGTTACACCAATAATTAATGGAAGCATCAGCACTGACTATCCATCTAGCATATTCCATTATCCAATGGTATGAGTCTCTGATAGATGGCCAGATATAATAGTTTATGAAATTATAATTCCCCTTTAAAAGTTTATAAAGGAATCTATGGTTCAAAAATTCAGAAGCTTTAGATGTATAATTAATAATATGCCATGTTAGATGGGCCTGATGAGTGCTATTGAACAACTTTAGATTTTTTAGGCCAATGCCACGTTTATCAAGGGGCTTACAAAAAGATTTCTAAGGAATAGTGATAAGATTCTTTTCGAAAATACTTCTTGTCCAAATGATGTTTTTAATGAAAGTATTAATTTTTTGAAGATTCGTATAGACTATTTATAAATCATAAGGTAGTAGACCATTTTAGAAATAATGGTGGATTTAACCAAACATATACTCCCAGCCATGGATAGGGATTTTACTATCCAATTAGAGAGTTGGTTAATAATTTGATCAATGATATTAGCAATGTGGCTGGCTTTGGGTCTACCCCAAAAGATAGGAACACCTACATAAGAGAAAGGTAAGAGACCTTATTTGATACCAAGATAAGTGGTAACGGTAGATTTTCTTCTAACATGAATGTTCTTTACAAAAAATATATATGATTTATTCCAGGAGATAGCTTGACCAGAAACAACCTCATAGTGGGTTATGGATTTCATGAAAAAATGAATATTTTTTTGATCCCATTTATGAAACAGAATAATTTCATGTGAATATAAATGATGAGTAGGGGCATTTACGTTTCTGGCAACTTGAAATGGCTTAAGCTTACATTGATCAACCAGATTGCGGAGGAGCCTACTTAGGTAATCCTCAACAAACACAAAAAGGATGGCAGAAAGGGTATCTCCCTGTCTGACACCTTTAGAGAATTTAAAATAACCTATAGGAGTGCCATTAATCAGAATAGAGATGAAAGCTGGATGAAATAGAGTCTTAATTCTTCCAATAAAGGTATCATTAAACACAATGATTTTTAAGACTTTGAAAATAAAATTCCAGTCTATGGTGTCAAAAGCCTTTCTGATATCCAATTTGATGGCCACAAATCCCCCTCTAGTGTTTTTATTTAAACTGTTGGTACATTCGGAGGTAAGACAAATGAAGTCTTGAATGGACCGACCTTTAATAAATCCAAATTGATTCCAATAAACTATTTTATTGCTAATAGGAGCAAGTTTATTCGCAATAATTTTGGTATCAATCTTATAAAGAGTGTTAAT
Source organism: Viscum album (assembly GCA_963277665.1). Lineage (NCBI taxonomy): Eukaryota > Viridiplantae > Streptophyta > Magnoliopsida > Santalales > Viscaceae > Viscum > Viscum album. The sequence continues at coordinate 6,075,056 of CAUJRU010000001.1, forward strand.
CATGGAAATTTGTCTAAATTGATGAATCTAAGAGGCATTTCCAACCTTGGGAATTAAGGTTAAAAATTGAGCATTGATTCCATGATGTAAAGATCCATGAATAAAAAAGTCCCTGACAAGTTTACAAACATCATTGTGGTTAATATCCCCATGCTTTGGAAAGAAACCATTATTGAACCCATCCGGACCAGGTTCACTGTCTAGATTAAGTCCAAAGACAGTGTCTTTAATTTCATGATCAAGAGGAATGCTTAAAAGCATCTCATTGTTTCTTTCATCCACCATTAAGGGAATAATATCTGGTTTAAGCTCAGTATTAATTCTCGGACCATTAAAAATGTTGTAAAAGTATTAGGTAACATGGTCTGTAATGGACTCTTCTGAATCAATGATTGAATCATTATGAATAATATTAGAAAGAAGACGATAGACCTTTCAGATTCTTTGAAGGCAATTGTAAAATTTAGAATTACGATCACCATCTGTAAGCCATTTAGTCCTAAACATTTGATTACAAATATTATCCTTAAATGCGAGCAAGGAGTTATGTTTGAGGAAAATATATGCTTCCAATTGAGGATCCATATTGAAATCTGAATTGGTATTTTGATTTTGAACCCTGCTATGTTCATTTTCATGATAGGAGATATCAAGATCAATTTGCAAGTTTGTAGTTTTACACCAAAATATAAGAGCCGGTTTAAAAATTTTCAATTTGTGCATAAAGGAAAAGGAATCATTATGATGATTCATATAATTCCAAGTGTTAAAAATGAATGTGATATAGTCAGGATTTGAAGACCAAGAATTATTAAATTTGAAGGGAAGAACAAGCTTTTGATCATTCATAAGGAAGCTATAAAGGATGTGATGATGATCGGGGTTGAGTATAGGTAGAGTTACCCTGGATATTTTATCCCAGTTATCAAGAGCCATCATGTTAATGAAATCCCAGTCAATTTTACTAGAAACATTTTTGTTGTAGTGTTTTCCGTACCAAGTATATTTAGCACCAACAAGGGATATTTCAAATAGGCTACAATTTTCAATAGTAGACCTGAATTTCCTAGAGGATATAGAAAGATGCGAGGGGCCAATTTTTTCAAGAGAGATATGAATGGAATTAAAATCACCAATAACAACCCAAGGTTCTTTAATAGCATTAGCTAAGTCAAGAAGATCATGCCATAGAACTCTTCTATCTTGATATCTATTCCTGACATAAACCATAGTGCAAAATGTATGCCTTCCATTCCATGAGAAATCACAGGTGAGTTTTTCTGCAGAAATTCTAAAGATGTTGATATTCTGAAGGGAATTATCATAGAATATACACATAGAATCAATCTGAGGACTATTTTGACAAGAGCATAGAAAAAGGTAATTAAGAGAGCCAAATCTCATAATGGTTGTTTTGAAATTGACTTTAGGTTCTAAAATGGAGAAGAGATGAGACTTATGAGTGTTTAAAAAACTCCTAAGTGTTGTGGAGGTATCATTGTTAGCCACACCCTAACAATTACAATATAGAAGATTCATATCTATTTGTGTTTTGGGTTAGAACCCTTCTGTTTTTTGATTTTCCAGAACCCTTCTTCCATTGAGATCGCGTGACCATAGGGGAGGAAGAAGTTTTTTGTTTGCTCTCATAAGTTTCAGAACTTTTAGGAGCATATGTTTTCAATTCAGATTTTGTATTATGATCAGAAATTGGAGTACTGACAGTACGATCCATAGGGATATCACTCACAGCTCCATGAGTAATGTTCTGTTCGATTGGAGGATTTATCTCTAATCCAACTAGAGTATGTTTAGAATCTGGTGAACAATGATCTGGATTAGACATAGCAGTAGAATAATCTTTAGGAGAACTTCTCTGGTTATGTACCAAAACAGAAACTTCAGCAGAGGGGTGACAATTTCCAACTACTGTCTGGATAGGTTCAGGATTTGCTGAGGATTTCAAATCATTTTTGGTCAGAATGACAGTGGTATCCTCAGGATTCATGGTGTCAGAAATAGGATTAGAAATAGTAGGGTGAGGTTGAGTCATTTTAGATTCATGTTTTTCAACAGAGGGGCTAGATACCAGCCTGTTGTCCAAACAGGATGCATCAACTTGAGCAGACTCAGATTGCAGAACAGAAACAACAGGAGGAGTGTGTGGGATGATGTGTGGCATATATGTATTAAAAAATTTAGTAGTATCATCATGAACAACAATTATAGAAGTAGGAACAGTAGTTATATCAACAGATTTGTGATGTTGTAACACAACTGAGATCTGCATGTCAAAAGGAGGGTTGGACACTCCTATGTTAACAGAAACAAACTTAGTATGAGGAACAGGGCCAGAAACAGGTGTATGTGTGTGTGTGTGTGATGGTGTGTGTGTGTGATGCTGTGTACATGATTTTCCAAAACAGGAGGACATGATTTAACATTATAAGTGTGAATAACAGAAATACCTGGGTCTAAAGCATTTTCCATGCCACTTTGTTTCTTATTAGAAACATCAGAAGAACCATTCAGCATTCAGGGCACTGAGGTCTCCATGTCCCTACAAGTAATCTCAATTGAAGTAGAAGTACTAGAAATAGAAGCAATATTTGCTGAATTGGAAATAGTGTTGGGATTGTTCCTGTTAGGGTTATTTCCATCTATTTCAGCCACTATTTTTTTTAATCCAATAGCAGTGTTATCTCCTTTTTGACTGGCCTCTTCCTCCTCATCCAAATCTCCCCATGATTTACCATCTAATGTTGTGAGGACATTTGATTTTTTGACGGAAATGTCTTGTTTTTTCTCAGGAAGCCCAGATTTGTCTGTGATTTTCTTCCCCTTTTAGCATGTTTAACTTCCGGCCAGTCATTAACAGTTCGATGGTCCATTTGTTTCCGAACCACCCTAAAATTAGAGAAGTTGTGTCCAATCAATTTGCATACATCACAAAAGGGTGGTTTTTTATTCATATTCAATTCTAAGTTCAATTCTATTGGCAGGGGCATTGAACCCTAAATTAGATGGTAGTTCAATGGCCAAATTAAATTCCATCATTATTCTAGCATATAGGCCAAGATCTCCATTTGAAGACCTGTGATCAATCTTAATGTGGGACCCTATGCAGGAATCAATTTCATTAAGAATCTTCGGGTGCCAGTAAATCCAATGGAGTCCATGTATTCTAACCCAAACATGTTCCATATAATATTTGTGTGTGTATGGGTTAAAAGAAGCATCCAGTTTGACATTATAAGAAAGCACGGTTTGGGCAATAAATTACCACGTTTCCATACCAGAACAATATCCCCTTGAGTTTTGAAGAGGATGTGATAGTAGCCTTTACCTAAGGGAACCATCTTCCATTTTGATGAGCCCCAGCAGTGAGAAATCCAGTTCTTCAGCTCGAAGAGAGGCCAGGGCCGGTCACCTGTGTTGTATGAGACTCGGCCAAGAACCGAGTATTTTCACAGCTATTCCCTTTGTTTTGGGGATTATGGTTCTTCCTCAACTAAATATCCACTAACTTCATGCTTTTTATAGAGTGGTTGCTTGAAATCCTTCACGGTACTAAGATCAGATCCTTTCAAGGCATCGCGGAAGGAGACTAGTAAAGAGAGAAGAGGGATTTCAAGGCTTCCCACGTCAATTTTTGAAGAACCATGATCTGGATAAGCATGAGGAGGAGAAGAAGTAAGCTCCCATGCCGGATCATAAACTCATATCATTGAACATTCTATATCTATAAGATTCAAAATATTAATTTAATCATTATAAAAACATTATATCTGAAAATTATTAACACCTTATCCAATAAAAAATATTTTACTTCATACTTCCCTTTCCAATCACCCATTGAAGTGACAAAATTTTTTGCTGCTATTTTACATCCATAAATCTAAATTTATAACTGGAAATTCTGAATTCTCCCCCATAATAAAAACTGATATAGACATAGATGCAATCTTGGGTTTCTTCAGGATTCTAAAAACCAGTAGATTAAGAAATAAATAAGTAATGTGGTAATAAAACATAGTAACATATTTAGCTGTAGAGAATAGAAATATTCCTATTCAAATCGAACGACTCATTATTTCATAATATATAAAAGCTTTCACAGACATAATGTTGATATCAAAAATAATGAACATTAGAAAATAAAACCAAATGATCTTTGTTCTCCACCCTATGGATTTTTTGGTAACTGTCACGTCCCCCTCCCCACAAAGTGTACCCCTCTTGGGATGGCAATGTGAGAAGGGAGATAATGACCCCCCGAGTCCCTCCTCCAGTAGGCCTCGGGTTAGAGATTAGCAGTGAGGGTATAGTAAACACACAAATGGGAGGCATTACCCTATAAGAGAACACATGTGAAATAGAGAGATAATACAGACACCAACCAACTCCAACTCAGACAACAAAATAAATGAAATCCCAAGTACACATATTTAATGTCATGGAAAACCACAACAACTGAAAGGGAAAAACTAAAAATACCCAAAAGAAAGGAAAAATATCAGCAAAACAAGTACAAACAGATCCTAAAACCCCAAGATAGTATAAATTATCTTGATTTCCAATCTACTCCAAGTGACCTGAAAAACATTTTATATAGAAATATGGAGAGTATAAAAGTATAATTAGTATGATCCTCCAAAAATCCCCTCGTACAAACGTAATGAAGTCATTCTAATGCACAACGAACGAGAAGTGAAACTAAACTGTCACCTAAATAGGTATACTATGTTCTCAGCCTCACCATGGATACTCTCACGAAGAAACACATACCAGAATATATAATATAATAAATAATATCAAGGGTACCCTGCTACTACTTCCCCACTAGTTTTCCGCTTTTCACCAACATCTCACGTCCTAAGATACTCTCTCCAAAAAGGATTGTCCACAGACACCTGGGCGAAACACCACAATATGCACCTCAAGCAAGAAAACCACCACGTCCATGTATGCAATGTAACCTAGTAGTTTCTGGGAGCCACCATAACTCGCATAATGTGTATCATACATCAGGTATTAAACCTCAAGCCATTATAGCCCATACACTTAGTAAGTATCATCAAGACATCATATCTTATACACGTTACACATATTGTAGTCCATTGGAAACTATATCCAGAATATATGTGAGTGAATAACCACAAGCCATTACATCCCTCTACAGAGATATATGGGGAGACTAAACGTTCTGCCTCCCAGCTCAAGCAACAACCCAGAGAAGAGAGTGGGACCAATGGGTTAGTCATCCATCCATCCTCCCACCATGAATGTTGAGGAAAACACCCCCCAATGATCATAATCCCCGTGGTCTTAGTTTCCCTAACTGATGAGGTGGAGTAGCATATAGAAACAAAAAATGTATAGAATATATTATAGCTCGCAACAACACTATGTGCATAACCTAGTCTTAGACACAACAGTAGATAACGTCTCTCAGACTCTCAGATGTCACTTCTAAGAATAGGTATCCTATAACCACACAACCATTTAATGAAATTAATTACATTAAATTATTCCATTTTTATCAATTGCACTTTAGGTTAATTAAATATTTAATAATTAATTAAACTTTAACAATTCCACATTAAATTTCATTAGCATCACACCCAACGTCCATTGTCCCTTCAAATTGTAACTTCATCATTGCATCCTAGCAAGCTCAAATCCCTTTGGTTAACATCATTTATTCAATCATTTATTAACAAAATTATTACATTCTCATATTCTTGGAATTCTAGAAAAAAAATCTAAGCTGCTAAACACAATTGGGCCCAACACGATGAGTAGATGAACTACCTAACGAGTCTTTTCTTCCTATAACAAGATCGTAGACCTATCCTTACTTGAGAATCTAAACACGGAAAGCATGTGGAATACCCCATGTGTCTTCTCCCCATTTTGAAGAAGGGTACGAAAGAACATCTTCCTTGAGTAGTGGGGAATGTAAAGAAGATAAACAACCAATAAGAATTAGAAAGTATCCAAACATTCACATCCAACCCGTTTCATCAGCAATGATTCCCTCCTCGACACCCACATGCATAAACTGATGCATCTCACCAATCTAAGCGTCAACTGCTGCTACAACCAATAGGCCTCCATGCCCCCACATATCACAATAGCCATCCCAGGTCACATCACTATATATGCACCAGGAAAAAACAGCATATCAATTGGGCTCTTGGTCCACCAAGAAGCAAGAGGGAAACACAGAACCCTATAATAAATTATCTTTATAAAATAACCAGTTCTCTTATCCATCTTAAATTAACTGATTTATTATTCATAGGTTCTAACTTCATAAAACCTAAACTGCAATATATCACAAATTGACTAAACATGATTACTACATCAATTTGATTAACATCAAATCACAACAACAACATGATTCATTCACATGCCTATTTATCATAAGACAAACGATTATCAATTACTTCTGGATTTACATTCTTTACCAATTTTCATTAGGAAAAAAATATAAATAAGCAAGCAATGATATCACAATATTTAGAAAACCAAGAGGCAACAAGATATGATCGATATCAATTTATTTATCCAGTTAAAATCTTAATAATTCCAATTCCATTGTGATACAATGGGATAAAACATGCTAACTCTACAATTTCATGTAAAAGGAAAGTGAAGCAACAAATCCCCTAACAAAAATTCTTCTTGACGTTCTTTATATGAGAATGATCCACACAAAAAGTTATGATATCCTCCCTCCATGAAAACTGAATCCACTTGAGGATGCATAGACACAACCACACCGGTCAACACCCAAGAAAAGCCCATTAGGAACATGGAGATGTCATTCTATAAAAGGGTAAGGAGAAATAGAAGGAGATGAACCCAAAAGAATGAAGTCAAACCATACCTTATTTCAAAGATTGATCGATACTACTTGGTTGCATTAAAAAAAGAGGGGAACCAATCCAAGGAGGAAATTTTGATCATACATATCCGACAGGAAGGAATTGAAGGTTTGTGTGTCTCACACCCGAGAATAAGGAGGAAGTACTAGGGAGGAAGATATCTCATCCCTTAGGATATTTAACAGAGCAATAGTTTACGATACGCTGGATTTTTAATTAAAGGTAGATCACATTAAACCATGCGGAATGACCGATTAAAAGCATCCCAAGACATAGGAAAAATTAAAATAGGAGGTATGGCCTTTGAATCGGCCATAGAGTTATTAAAACGAGGGTTTAAATGCATTTTACGAGAAATTAAATGTCAAAGGGAAAAACTATAGGAAGCTGGTAAAACTATTCATGAAAATGAAATTTGGAAAGGAATGTGGCTACCGTTGGAATCTCATTGTTATGGAAACACTATTCATGACCCTGAAATTTAGAAAAGGAAAGAGGATACCATTGGAAGGTCACCGTTCTAGAAACAATGTTCATGAACTTAAAATTTGGCAATGTAAAGAGGCTACTGTTGGAACCTCACTATTTTGGAAAAACTGTTCATGAACTCAAAATTTGAAAAATAAAGAGACAACTGTTGGAACCTCATCATTCTGGAAACACTATTAGTGAACTCAATATTTGGCAATTGAAAGTGGCAAGTGTTGGATCCTCACCGTTATGGAAAAACTGTTTATGAACTCCAAATTTGGCAAAAGAAAGAGGCAACCGTTGGAACCTCACTATTATGGAAACACTATTCATGAACTCAATATTTGGCAATGGAATGAGGCTACCATTAGAACCTCACCATTCTAGAAAAACTATTCATGAACTCAAAATTTGGCAAAGGAAAGAGGCTACTGTTGCACTGTTCACATAAGGCTACCGATGACACTGTGCGCATAAGGTTACCATTGCACTGTTCACATAAGGTTACTATTGAACTGTTCACCTAAGTCTATCGATGGCACTGTTCACATAAGGTTACCATTGCACTGTTCACATAAGGCTATCGATGACACTGTTCACATAAGCTTACCATTGCACTGTTCACATAAGGCTACCGATGACACTTTTCTCATAAGATTACAATCGAACTATTCACATAAGGTTATTGTTGCACTGTTCACCTAAGGATACCGATGAAAATGCTTTCAGAAGGATACTGTTCACAATTCACAGAACTGGAAATTCATCAAAGTGTTGGGGATTAGTCACCTTAACCTCCCAGAACACTTGAGACACTATATTTTTACAAAGGAATGTATCGGAGAGGTCCAGGCCATTACATCAGATACCTCTCAAAAAAAATTTCATCCTAGAGAATTCATAACGATCCTAAAAGGGAATAGGAAATAAGTCTGAACAACCACCCATCTAGATACCTCTCAAAAGAGAGAAATCTAAAAGAAGAAACCAAAGAAGGCGATCTCATAAACACGAAATGTCTATAACTAGAAATGGTACATCGTTATATGAAATGAGTTAAACATCAAACGACTCTGGGTATTGAGCGCGTATCTGTGACTCACGTTCCTAGGTACTATCCTCTATGACACCGTGTTTCCACAAGACATTATCCAAGGGGATGGAATGACTGTGCAACACCTTCTCTTTGAGGTCTTGGATCTCCAAAGGCTGCTCCTCGAAGGTCACATCATCATCAACATCGATCTCTCTCCAATTGGAAACATGAAAGTCGTCATGAAGTTAATGAAGGAGTTGTGATACTTGGAAAACATCTTGTATCCAACTCATCTTTGGGGTAAGTGCTACTTGATACTCTACGACTCCATCATGAGCCAAATCCTTGAATGGCCCAATAAACTGAGGAGAAAGCTTACTATCAAGACCAAACCTTTGTTGCCCATGATGGGGAGTCACCTTCAGAAACATGTGATCCCAAACATCAAACTCTAGGGGTCTCCTCCTTTGATCTTAATATGATTTATGATGATCTTGCACTGTCCTCATCCTCTCAGGAATCACCTGAACCATCTGTGTTGTATTCTGCACTAGTTCCAATCCGAAAATTACGGACTCTCCAACCCGAGTCCCGCACACTAGAGAATGACAAGGTCGTCCATACAAGGATTCAAATGTTTCCATACTCAGGGTGGATTTAAAACTATTGTTGTAAGAGAACCCCCCAAAGGGTAAGTGCCTCATCCACGAACCTTCAAAATCCAAGACATAAGATCGCAACATGTCTTCAAGAGTCTGGATGGTAAGATCTGTCTGACCATCCATTTGTGGAAGAAGAGCAGTGCTAAGTCATAACTGAGAACCGAAAGCATTTTGGAGACCTATCCACACCATGGAGGTGAAATGAGTATCTCAATCGGAAATTATCATCCATGGGACTCCACGAAGTCTCACAACCTCCTCCAGATACTAGCTCATCAAAACTTCCACTGATCTTGACTCATTGATTGCTATGAAGTGGGCCGATTTTGTTAAATGATCCACGACCACCCAAATAAATTCATGTACTCCCTATGATTGAGGTAAACCAGTAACAAATTACATCGAGATATCCCCCCACTTCCACTGAGGAATATCTAATGGTTGTAGAAGACTACCAGGAACATGGTGTTCAGGCTTCACCTATTGGCAGACCAAACATTGAGACAAACACTCAACAACTGCACGCTTTATCCCAAGCCACCAAAACTGACTCCTCAAGGCACGATACATCTTCATCATGCCAGGATGCACCACTAAAGGTGAACTATGGAACTCTCTACGAACTGTCTCACGTATCGCCAAAGGAACAAATATCCTTCCATGATATAACACTCACTGTTGTTCATCCCCAGACCAACCATCATGGTCTTCTCCACAAACAACTCGGTCTCTCCAGACCTCCACCTCTTGATCCCCCAACTTGGATTATTCCACCTGCTACAGTAGGAATGACTTCAATGTCATTTGAAAAAGACAACCTCTGCCCCCAACTTCTCCCATATCAATATTTAATGATGAATGTTCTTCCATTACATTCCAAGAATCTCTAGATTTACGCAATGCATCACTACATGAATTCATAATCAGTGTATCAGCTACAAAATTCGACATTCCTGGTGTTTATTATATTTTGAAGTCGTATTCCTATAAGAACTCCATCCACTAACGTTTTCGTATATTCAAGTCACACTAGGAGGAAACATACCTCAAACTCTTATGATTGGAGAAAATCACAAAGCGCTTGCCAATGATGTAATGTCTCTACAACATCAGAGAAAACACCTCGACTCCCAACTCAAGATCAATGGTGGCATAGTTAAATTGATGGGGACACAACTTCTGAGGCCCATAAGAAACAGCTGATCTTTGCTGCATTAGAACAATTCCAAACCCTAGATTTCAATCATCAAAGAAAACATCAAACCAAACTCCCTATATAGGATGACAGAGAACGAGAGCACTTATTTACTTCTCCATTAGGTACTTGAAAGCTGCCTGACTCTGATCAGTGCATATGAACACCTGATCCTTCATGGTCAAGGCTGTTAGAGGAGTCGTAACTTGAGAGAAATCGTCTATGAACCTCCTATAGTAGCATGCGAGGCCATGGAAACTTCACACCTCAGACACTATATTGGGGGATGCCCAAGACACCACTGCCTCTATCTTCGATGGATCCATAACAAGTCCCTATTGGGACACAACATACCCCATGAAATTGACTTCTCGATCCAAAAACTCACACTTCGACAACTTCCCAAAAAGCGAATGTTGAGGAAGAACTCCCAAAACAACTTGTAGATGCTCATCATGTTCCTCCTCTGATGTGGTGTACACAAGGATGTCGATGATGAAAACCACCACGAACTTGTCCAGGAACTCATGGAACATACCTTTAATCAATCCCATGAATACAACTAGAGAATTCGTGACACTGAATGACATTACAATGAACCCATAATTCCCATGACATCAATTGAAAGTAGTCTTCGGGATATCATCATCCTTCACATGTATCTGATGATATCCTGATAGCAAGTAGATCTTCGGGAACATACTTTCACCATTCATTTGATCAAATAAATAAAAAATACATGGAAGAGGATATTGATTCTTCACTTTCACAGTGCTTAATCGATGATAATCGATGCACAACTGCTAACTACCATCAGCCTTCTTCATGAACAGAACTGGCGCACCCCATAGTGACACACTTAGCTGAACAAAACTGCACTATAATAGAACATCAAGCTGTATACATATCTCTAGTTACTCATAATGGTCCATCCTATATGGAGACATAGAGATAAGAGATGCTCGTGGTTATATCTCGGTCCCAAACTTGATCTCTCGTCGAAGGGGTAATGCTACTACCTCTTTGGGAAAGACATCAGGGTACTATTCTATAACCTTAGGAAATTCCAAATGTTAAACCTCTAAAGAACTCAACATCATCTCATCCATCATGGATGATAAGAACAGAACATGCCTCTGACCCATCCGAGGGTATTTCTCACCCATGAACATCGCTGGATCTCTATCCACATCAAAGAACACAACCTGCCTCGTAATGAAATCCATGATAGCCTATACAAAAAAATACAATCCATGATGAGGATGAAATAATATGGTTGTATTCGTAAAGATAGGAAATATCACAAAGATCATTATTTCCCCAATAGTAACTCATAGTCTCTGCATACTTTAAACAACTCATCTCAACCTCCAACTTTCATAGTCAATGCCAAGGGCACTGGAAGCCTCTCTACATCATGTCCCAAAGCATGGACAAGGTTATGTGATATGAAGGATCATGTCTCTCCTGAATCAAACAAGTCATACACCAAGATAGAAAATGAGCAATGTATACCTCTAACGACGTCTGGCTCACTTGGCGATGGCAACGCTAAATCAGGAAAACTGACTACGTCCTCCTCTCTGGCCTCTATGACCCTGATGACGACTACCGCCATGACCACACCCAACTCTCGGAGGATAGGGAGTGTCACGGTGATGTCCTCGGCCTGCCCCATCTACCCTATTCTAATCCAATGTAGGTGAACCTATTGCGGCTGCCTCAGCTGTAACTTCTTCAACGGAGGAACCTGGAGTGGAAAACATGGTGCATGATGACTGCTCTAAAAGTTTGGGCACTCTCGATGCTAATGTCCTCGGCCACTATAAGAAAAAAAGTGATCGATCCCTTGGAATAGGCTTGAGATCTACCACACCCAATGAAACTAGATACTGAGGGCGAGGACCTACCCCAGAATGAACATAAACTCTTCTCTACTGAAAACCGGGAACCCCATACCAAATCTCAACATCGTGAGGAGTCACGATGACTCCCCTCTCATGATGATTAATTTTTAGCCAATTTCCTCTTGATAACCTCTTCCCTCATCAACACCTCAAGATATGCCTTCAGCATAAATGGGGTGACCTGAAACTGGATCTCTGAATGCAAAGCCTCCTCGAAATGCCTCGCCATGGCCACCTCATTTGGAAATAGGTATGAAGAATATCGTAAATGTTTCCTAAAATGTATTCCAACCTCCCACACATTGGAGCTTCCCTGTCGAAGGGTAAAAATCTCCTGGAGATTGGACGCCTTTGCACTCAAATAAAGAAACTCGACTATAAACTTTTCTCGGAACTCCCCCCATGATATTGTTGACTCCTCACGACCCCTAAGGAAAAAGAAAAACCACTGCCTCACTGCTTTATGTAGCATCGTCACAACCAAGGACACCAAGTGTTCTTTTTGAGAACATATAGAATTGAATCCTATATCGACCTCCTCCAACCAATCATCTATGACTGCATCTAAAACGAAGCCCTCGTACTTTTGTATAATCTGGAACTGAAACTCTCTGAGTGTCCTCTCCCATGTGTCTTCATCATCAGCCTATACCCTTCGATGATCTGCTGACAGAGCCTGTTGGACATCTTCTATTGGATCCTGACAAAAAAGTTGACCTAGAGCCATACGTTTATAATAAAAAATAGTTAGATCTCCAAAACCAGGAATAAGGAATACTCATCATTAATTAATTAATTAGTTGTTTTCTTTTATTCATTTTAGGTTAACCTATCATGTGGTATACCAAATCTAAAATAGGAACAAGGTATAATGAGGCATAATCCTTTCCTATATCTCTACCCTACAACTAGTATCATCTCATTTAGTAGACATTGTAAACATAAAGGTTTGTGCATCAGATCAGTGGTAGCCCTAAACGCCAATGTCCCAGACAGTCTCCAGTGCTTACATCACTTGCTTAACATGACTGGCATTGTTTCCCTACCAAAACATGAAACATCACCTGTGCCTAACACCAAACTCTATCATATCCCTCAACCAAACCTCAAATACCACTCTATCACGACCCCCTCCCCAGAATGTGTACCCCTCCTAGGTCAACAATGTGAGAACAGAGATAATGACCCCCGAGTCCGGCCTCTAGTAGGACCCGGGTTGGTGACTAGCACCGAGGGTATAGTAAATACACAATTGGGTGGTATTACCCTCTAAAAGAATACATGAGAAAGAGAGAGATAAGATAGAAACCAAAAAACTCCAACTGAGACAACAAAATAAATGAAATCCTATGTACACATATGTAATGTCATGAAAAACTACTAAAACTAAATGGAAAAGAACTGAAAATACATAAAAGAAAGTAAAAAACAGCAGAAAAACAAGCACGAACAACTCCTGCAACACCAAGTTAGAAGAAACTAGCTTGATCTCTAACCTAATCCAAGTGACTTGAAAAATAGTTTATATAAGCATTGGGTTAGTATAACAGTATAATCAATAGGATCCTCTACGAAGCCTCTTGTGAAAAAGTAAATAAAATATGCTAAAGCAGAGTGAACATCAAGGGAATCTAACTCTCCACCTAAATAAGTATTTCTTTTCCCACCCCCAATGTGGTACACTCACCAAATAACTCATAAAAGAGTATATAATATAATAAATAATATCATGGGTACCCTGATACTACTTCCCCACTAGTTCGATGCTTTTCCCCAATGTTGCACGTCTAAAGCATCACTCTCCAAAAAGGCTTGCCTGCAGACACCTAGGCAAAGCACCAAAATATGCACCTCGTGCAAGAAAACCACTATGTCCATGTAAGAAAAGTAATCTTGAATTTTCATGGAGCCACCACAACTCGCATAACTTGATTCATACGAAGGGTATTAAACCTCAACCCATTATAGTCAACAAATTGAGAAAGGATCTTCAATCCATCATAGCCTATATACGTTACACCTATAGTAGTACATATGGAAACTATATCCAGAATATATTTGTATGAATTACCACAAGCCATTACAGCCCTCTACACACATATAGAGGAAAAATAACCACTATTCCAACTAGCACAAGTAACTACCAAGAGAAGAGAGCGGGGCCAAAGGGGGTAGTAAGCGATCAATCCTCCCACCAGAATGTCGGTGGAAACACCCCATAGGGCACATAATCCCGAGGGTGTCAGTTTCCCTAACTGACACGGTGTAGTAGCGTATAAAATCACAAAAAGTACAGAATATACTATAGCTCGCAACCACACTATGGGAATAACCTAGTCTTAGAAACAACTGTATTTAACGTCTCTTGGACTCCAAACTTCCACTTCTAAGACTAGGTATCCTATAAGCACACAACTATTTAAAGAAAATAATTACATTACTTCATTACATTTTTATCAGTTTCACTTTATGTTAATTAATTCTTTAAACATTATTTAACAATTAAGAATCCAATATTAAATTTCATAAGCATCACACCCAAATTCTGTAGTCCCATTAAATTTTGTCATCAACATTGCGTCCCAGCAAGCTCCATCCCCATGGTTTAACTTCATTTATTAAATAATTTATTAACAACAATAATACCTTCCCATATTCCCTAGAATTCAAGAAAAAAATTCTATGATACTAAACAAAATGGGGCTCAACATGCTGAGTAAAAGAACTGCATGTCAAGTCTTTCCCACCTATATGAAGAGTGTATACCCATACTCCCTTGAGAAGCTCAACAGAGAAATTACCTGGCATAACCTGCACGTCTTCACCCCTTTCGGATGAATGGTATGAATGACCAGCTGCCTTGAGTAGTGGGGAATGTAAATACGATAAACAACCAATAAGAATCAGTAAGCATTCAAAGATTCAGTTCTAACCCATTTCATCATCACTGGTGTCCTCCTCGACACCCACATGCAAAAACTAATGCATCTCACCAATCTAGTCACCAACTTCTACCACAATCATTATGCCTTCATGCTCCCACAAATCACAACTTCCATCGTATCTCAAATCACAAGATAAGAAGCATGAAAAAAGACATCATATCAATTGGGATCTTAGCCCTTAAACAAGAAAGAGGGAATCTAAGAACCCTACAAGGATATATCACTTATCAAACAAAAAATTATTTAATCTATCTTGAATTAACCGATTTATTATTCATATGTTCCAAAATTTGGAAACCTAAATAGTAAGATATCAAAAATTGATTAAACATGCTTACTGCATCAATTTGTTTAACATAAAATTACAACAACAATTAGATTCATTCATATGACTCTTTTTTTAGCCAAATGATTATCAATTAATTCAGGATTTGTGTTCATTACCAATTTCCATTTAGAACTAATAGCTAAAAAGCAATCATAGATCTCACACTATCTAGAAAAACAAGAGGCAATAACATTCGATCGATATCAATTTATTTATCTAGTTCAAATCATTATTATGAAAATTCCATTTTGATCCAGTGGGATAAAACATGATAACTATACAGTACCATGTAAAAGAAAAGAGAAGCAATGAATCCACTACCTAAAATGTTTCTTGAATTTCTTTATACATGAACGAGCCACACAACAGTTTACGATCGCCTCCCTCATGAAAATTAAATCCACCTGAGGATGCAGAGACACAACCACACCGATCAAAAACCAGGAAAATCCCATTTGGAACATGGATATAGCATTTCATAAAAGGGAAAGGAGAAACATAAGGATATTAACCCAAAATAATGATGATAGATCATACCTTATATTGAAGATTGATCGATAATGCTTGGTTGCATCAAAAACAGAGGGGAACGAATCCATGCACGGAATTTTGGTCGCACAAATCCTATGGGAAGGAAGGGAAGGTTCGAGCATCTCACACCCAAGAAAAATGAGGAATAACAATGGAGGATGATATCTCATCCCTTTATAAGATTTAACAGAACCTCGGTTTAAGATATGCTGGATTTTACATTAAAAGTTAAACCAGACAGTTTGACCAATTAAAAGCATCCTGAGCCTTTGGAAAAATTAATATAAGAGTTTATGGCCTTTGAATTATCCTTAGGGTCCTTAAAAAACGCTTTAAATGCATTTTAAGTCAAAGGAAAAATCAATGTGGAAAATTGTAGGAAGTTGGAAACACTATTTATGAACACGAAATTTGGAAAATGAAAGAGGCTACCGCTGGAACCTCACCATTCTAGACACACTGTTTATGAACTCAAAATTTGGCAAAGGAAAGATGCTACCATTGGAACCTCACCATTCTGGAAACACTATTTTTGAACTCAAAATTTTGAAAAGTAAAGAGGCTATCGTTGGAAGTTCTCCATTTTGGAAACATTGTTCATGAAATCAAAATTTGGGAAATGAAAGACATTATCACTGGAACCTCACCGTTCTGGAAACACTGTTCATGAACTCAAAATTTGGAAAGGAAAGAGGCAACCATTGGATCCTCACCGTTCTGGAGACAACGTTCATGAACTCAAAATTTTGTAAAGGAAAGAGGCTACCGTTGGAACCTCGCCATTCTGGGAACACTATTCATGAACTCTAAATTTTTTAAAGGAATGGTGCTACTGTTGAACTATTCAGATAAGGCTACCGGTGAAACTATTCCCATATGGTTTCCATTGAATTGTTCACATATGGTTACCATTGCACTATTCACCTAAGGCTACTGATGACATTGTTCACATATGGTTACTATTTCACTGTTCACATAAGGCTACTGATGATACTATTCACATAAGGTTACCATTTAACTGTTCACATAAGGCTACAGATGAAACAGTTCACATAAGGTTACCATTTCACAAATCACTTAAGATTACTGTTTCACTGTTCAAATAAGGCTACCGATGACACAGTTCACATAAGGCTACCATTGCATTGATTACATGACTTGAAATTTGGAAAAGTGTTGGGGATAAGTTACCTTGACCTCCTGAAACACCTCAGACTCCAGATTTTCGCCATGGAATGGACCAGAGAGGTCTGGGACATTACAGTACCTTTCAAAACATTTTAATAAACTGTTTTCTATAAATTTCTCTTAACCATAATCTTTCTCATCATGAATTTTCTAACACCATGCTGCTAGATAAATGAATGTTACTAATAAAATTATTCCCTCACAGATAACAAATATTGTCTCCATGATTTGATAACCCCCTTATTTAATTTTCTCCATAATCTTATGATAACAGAATCATCACATTCACAAAATCTAATTATAAGAGTCTGTAATTGTTTTAATAATGATATTCTTCTTCACCCCCATTAATATAAAAATTCAAACTATTCATGGATGTTCTTTCCTTAAGAAAATTATTATGTTATTGATGGATGATGAACATATAGTTTCTATCTAATTTCCAAAAATATTTTCATTGACATAGGAATGGTAAAAATATAATCATTTTGATATTTTCTAGAAATATAATAATGTATAAAATATCCACTTGATAAATTCCTTTTTTTAATGATACTTAATTTTAAATTTCCTTGATCTGGACAATTGTACAAGATTTTCATAAAGATCATAGATTATTTTATTTTAAAATAGAATATCAATTGCATTATCATTGGTCACTCTAAAATCATCCGCTCTAAATTTCATTCACATTTTTTTATAACCCAGGGTGGTGAAAAATTATTTTACTTACACTATAATCAATGTAGCAGAACATAGTTTCTTACTTTGCAAACTCACAAGACTTTCTACAAAGAAGAAATTTTCTAATGTTCTTTATTTTCTATCATTGTAATATCCAACCTAATAACTATTAATCATCCTCATAAAGTTTATCTCATTAATTCATATAAAAATATGGTCAACATATTATTTTCCTTTAACATAACTTAGTATTATTTTATCTTACAAAATTTTTAATTACCTCATTTCAATATAAAATCTTTGAAAAAAAAAACAACGTATAAAATTTATAGTCTCTAATAAGTGAGATATAGTAATCTTCCAATCAATATTTAAAAGGAATTATGATTCAAAATAATTTATATTCTATCATTAATGATATTTATAAAAATATACATATATGGGTAGAAATATATTTTAAATCCCCCATGCCAAAATTTATAATAAATCCTTGGAATAAATATATTGAGAGAGGAATGTGCAATAAGTTTTTCATGTGCTTCGGGAAATATAATTTTTTTATTACCAGGATCGGGGGGTTATTTCAACATGCTCAAATCATTCTATAGTTTACTCCATGGTTTCATCATTATAAATTATGGACCCTAATGGTTTCTCAATATAAACATCTTCATTAATTAATCTATTTCAAAATGATGAAATAACATCCATTTATATAATTTTCTACATTTTACAACAATAAATTCTAATAACATTATTATAGTTCAATGCCTCACACATGGGGAAAAATTTCTTCGAAATAAATTTCTTCCACCAATCAGTAACCTTTCCAAAATGTCTTCTTTTATTTCATGAAATTAATCCATGTTAATTGATCTTATTTATGAACACCTATATTATCCCATAATATTTTTTCCATTCCATTAAGGGAATAATATCTCTAGTTATACTTTTATTAATGTGATCAAACTCTTGCTTGATATCATTTAGTCATTCATTATGATAAACTGCATCTTAAACTAGCTCTGTTTCCACTGGTGAGAAATGTGAATTTTTATTATAATATCCAAAGATATATATTTTCGACAACTAGATGTTCTTTATTCAAAATAATGATATCATATTCCAAAATATTTATTAATGTTTGGATCTTTAGAAATAATCATCCTTTCAAATTCAAATCATCAAAATAAAAATATCCATTACCATTTTTAAGATAAGGTATATAATCATATTTATTCTTGTTATCTTCGTTATATGTCATAATTATATATTTCATAACATCATAAAAAAAACTTAAAACAATTTTCATAATGTGTATTGTATTTTCATACCATTCACATCAACAGAGTCAACCAAATTTTATTTTATTTTATCCCAACACCTGAAAATTTTCCTATCAATGAAATATCCCCAAAATATCATTCTTTTTTCATAAAAATATTTCAAATCATGATTTTTGATATTTATTATGAGAGGACTATGAAAAAATTAATTTTTTTCTCTATATTATTTGTTACATCATATTTCATGGGGTATTATTTTATTACCAGTCATGAAATAATATATTTGAAACATGCATTACTATATATAATGATTTTACTAAAAACATTGTTAAATGTTTATATTCAAAGAGCCTACTTATTTTCTTTTCAACTATAGTTTTATTTTTAATTTTTATGACTCCTTTTTATAAAGATGTATAGGTAGAACTATTTGGCTTTTATTCCATGATTCTTATTATATGACTCATAATGTTTACTTGTGTACTCAATTACATATTATATCCTAAACATTAGTATATATTCATAGAAGTCTTTATTATATTACCTTCATAATTTTTTAGAATCTCTAAAACATTTTATTTTAGTTTTTTTAACATTATTATGTTTAAGTAGGTAAATTCATCAGAGAATATAATGAAATTAAATTAACTTTTCATGATGGATGTCACATCGACCAACAAATATTATAGTGTGTGAGCTCAAGAGGTCTATTTCATTGAATTTAAAATTTATTATGTTCATTAATAACAATTTTACATTTTTTAAATTAATAAAAATACAATCAAATTTAATTTTTTATTTGGGTAAACATGTTACAGTATCTTCTGTCGAAATTATGCAGAAGATATTTTTTCCATGATTCCAAAAACATTGATGACACACGTTATTTTTTTCCTTATCTTCTATGTAACGTGATTTATAAGTCTCCTCAATATAAAATAGATTACTTTTTTGTTCTTTCTACACTAGAAAAAAATTTCCCTTCATTCTATCATCATATTTTCCCTGAATCTATTATGAATATAGCTTCATTACCATAGTAATAAGGATGGCTAATAATTAGTAAACATAACACCCATAGAAACGTGTGAGATAAAAACGATAAATGATTCTATCCATTTAAACAAGGAGAACATTTTTTTATGTTCCTATATACCTAAAACTCCATAGTTAATCATTTTTTGCCTCGATTAGTGATTATGATGGGTGACCTTTGGGATTTTTCCCAGGGTGTGTGTGAGTGAGAGAAAAACAATGAAAGAACTTGTGTACTCATTTAGGGATAGTGATAATTATGATATGAAAACCTAGTGAGTAATATCCTATGTTGTTCTAGAATGGAATCCTAGGTATATAAGAGATACTTGGGGTTATATGACTAGGTTCATGACATGAGGAATGTTGGTTCATGAAAAATTGTATCAGAGACAATATCCAGTCAAATGTGTAGTGGCTTTACATTTGTTTTCGGATTGTGGTCCAAAAAAACGGTGTTGTGCATAAATGGTGGGGATAGTGTTAAAATCCTAAAAATGTTCTAATTATAAGGGCCATGTGTTACTACTCTTCTAAACAAAGTGAAATATTCCTTTCGGGATCTCACTTGATTAGTCCATGGAGTTGTGATCAGGATGGGTGACCCTCTGGGATGTTTCCTAGGTTGTCATTGATTGAGGAAAAAACAAACTAAGGGAGCATGTGTCTATATATGGAATAATCAATATAATTTTATCAGACCTCATTGAGTAATATCCCCTGGTGTGTTGGGAAGGAAACCAATGTATTATAGGTGACCCCTAGGGTATGATGACTAGGATAATTTTATATGGAAGGTCAAGTCATAAAAAAGGGAATCATATCCATTAAACAAAATAATGTGTAGAGGATATAAAAATGACTGAGGATTGGGGACTATAATGAGGTTTTTGTGAATGAAAGTGTTGGAGAATGAAATAGACCTGGAAACTTGAGACCTAAAAAAGGAAAAATATCGGTACACATATCATCAAGGGGAACATTATTTTTGGGATCCTACCTGATAAAGACACAATAGTTTTTAATGGTTTTCCTATTTTAGTGATTAGGATGGGTGAAATTATGGGATGTTTCTCGGGATTTGTATGAGTGATGATAAAATAAACTAAAAAAGATGTGTTGGCATGTGGGGACAATCCTTAGTCTCATAAGCGACATAAATGAGTAACAGATTTTTATGTGTTGCGAAAGAAAGCAAGGAAATTTATGAGACCCCTTGGGATAGATGACTTCATTCATGGGATTTGGAATGCGGTGTTGTGATTATAAATTGTTATTAATTCCATAAATATTTGGATAATACATTGAATGTAGTTTTTGATCGCCAATATATTTTTTCAAATTCCACTAAATTTTATATTATAACCATTTCTGATTAAAATATTCCCTCCTTCATGTTAATAAATATTTTTTAATATTTTCAATTCCTTTCATAATTTAGGAACAAGGACTATCAATTATCAATTGTTTATTCAATTTTATAAATTTTTGAAAAGTCAAAATAATAAAATATCTACCATTAATAATATTCTCACAAGCCTCAGTTTTTTGTCTAAAATAATAATCTTGATCCAAAAGTGTCATCAAACATTTTTATCAGGGTGATCTAGTTGGTAAAACCATCCATAAACGTACTCTAGAAATTGAAGTCAATATTTTCATCATTTATTTTTAAATTATATTTATATTTATTTCATTTCATCCAATAAATTAATAATTTCACATTTTTTCTTCCACTGATTCTCCACCTTAATAAATTCATATTTATAAGGACATACATGTTATTCAAACAATTGTATGCATTTTACACATATATAGCATAACACTAACAGTATTAATTAAATTTTTATCTGCTATATATATATATATTTTCCTAATGAAGAGATAATTGTGGACCAACTCATCTTTCTCCATTTGATTTCATTTTTCACAGGAAATATTATTTTGGATGTTACATTCAACTTCTATTGATATGATGTGTATCTAATATTAATTATTATGCTAGATATCCCAATATTATTTCTAACACATTCATGGAGTGTAGAACATATTGAACATTTTTGGTTTAGTGGCAGTAGATTTGACCTGATTCTGGGACTAGTGCTTTTAGGAGCATGAGATGTTTCATTCATTTCCTATGAATATTTATCAAAGTTATTTTTCATTATATTCAAATATATTTAATACAACATTAATATTAATATAGTTTACATAGATATTCATCCTTAGAAGAATGGTTCCAATCAATATCTTTCACTAGTTTCCCATATTCTCTTGCATTCACCTAGAGGTTTTTTATAAAATTACATTTTTGATTAACCTTTTTATTGAAAATTTCAGTTAAAAAATTGTGTATCTCCATTTAATTCTTCATACCTATGGATTCATTCTTGACTTTATTTCTCAATACATGAAAAAAGTTCACAAATCAACTGATGTTCGATATATTATTCCAAACATTATTCTTCGTTTTTTGATGTATCCTCCATTATTTCAATTTTAGAAATGAGGGTTTTGATTTTCATTTGATATCCATATTATTGGGAACTGTTATTAGTATATTCATACTAAACATACATATACTATTTTTTTATGGTGACCTTCTTCATAAATATTTTGGATTTCTTATCTTCCATGGATGTTTTTATCCATTTTTTCCAAATAGGATTTCTGTCAAAATCATAACTATATCCTCAGTTTTCTTCTTTATTATATTCATATAAAAATTACCAACGTCACCACCCTCAAAACATTAATTTTTGAGTTTTCCATTTTTTTACAATCTGATTCCTTTTTTATAGTTTTTGGATATTAGATTCATATTATTTTAACTTAAATCAATATTGTCATCATTAAATTCGCATTCACTATGGCCCAAAGCCACATTTTTAATTTCAAAAATAATAGTATCCTAATATATTTAATATTTTTCTCATCCTTAATATTTTTTATGAATGTATTATATTTACTCATTTCATAACAAATGATATATAAATCATCATGAAATAAATCAGCATTATCATTCAAATAAGATATATATATATTACAAAAATATTGTTAATGTTAAATATTAGTTTTATAATAATTATTGAATATTCTAAGACATCCATTAATTCATCGATGTTTCTAAAACATTCCCTGACTCTAGAAATATTTTCATCAATAATTTCATCATCATCCATTATGAAATATTTCTTCTAGATGCTCTATATGTTATCTCTTATGCATTCACATTGATATTACACTCAAATAGAATTTTTTATTTTTCCTATTTTTCATTATATGTATTAAGACCCCTGAAAATCACATAAACATTTTGAAATAAGTACATGAGAATATAATATTAATATTTTTCTTAAAGGATAAAATTTATTTCTTCATTAGATTTCATAGGAACATCTTTCTCAATGTTTGGTATCCCATTTTTAGTAGCATTGATCATGTCCAAGATAAGAGAAAAATGTTAGGGATCATTTTATTTTCAAACTCGTGATGTTTTTTAACATTTATGGAAGTAATATCAGCAATATATAGTATGATTATAATATCCCAGATAATATAATTATGGATCCTATAGAGGGAACTTTGATGCTCCAATACAACATTATTTAATAATGAATTAGATAACCAATGATAGTGGGGTTAAATCAATCATCATATTTTATAATTAATTATCTCTTGAAATTAAATTCTGCCTCATGCAACCCTTTTCAAATTTATATATTAGCCGCACATGTATAATATTAATGGAATGTAAGGAAGGTGAATTATGATTTATAGGGGTTTCCCAAGTGTGTGTGACTATGTCCATATCATAGAGACTCGTGCCAGTTTACAAAAATTCACTAAGATATTATATTAATACAGTTGAGATAAATCTCATAGGACTCATTCTGTATCCTAATAAGTAATTATACTAACTCCATTAGGTAATAATTTCTATTATATTTTTATCCAAAAATATGTTATAGGATTTTTTAACTATCTCATGTGATTTTTATTGATAAATCTCTATTTAATACACTCTTAAACAAGTGTGGATCTATCTTTTCAACCTCTTTCTTCATCTGGTATAAATGTATCTAGTGAACCAAAAAAAATTCAGCTACCTCTGTCTGGTACACTTATGTATGGAGCCTATGTCCAGTACACCACTATCTTATACATTTATCTAGTACCTATTCTTAACCCAGAAGAACCATTAGTTTTAAACTCATGTATCTCATCCTAAATAATTATTATCCCTTAATCTATCGTTCTCACATGAATAGATTCATCCTATAAATGAAATTTAACTTTTATATATTATATTTCTTCCATGAGAAAACATGGGAAACAAAAAAATTGAATAATGTATTTTCTTGATCAACTAAACATTATGTGATGCCTCTCATATATTATGGATCATACATGGAATATTATGAAAACATGGCCTTTATTTAAACATCATTGAATATCATCCTTTCTTCAAAATTTATTTAAACTCATTATGATAGAATAACTTTTATGTATATAAAAAAATCATTATAGTTAAGAGATTTACAAGTTTCTATAAAGCTCCTCAAAAATCTATCTAGTACACTGTGTCTCATCCATTAATATTAATATCGTTTCTTAATAATATTATGTCTAACCCCCCTCTTATAATATAAAATGTCAAATCCAATCATTCGAGTAAACTAAATATTGTTAGTACTATTATTTTCTCATTCATTTTCTATTTGATGGAATTCACATTAATTTATCCAACCTGAATTTCTAATGAGTAAGCCTGTCTTTTTCTATCCATCTTTTGTTTGTTAAAACGTTATACATACCATGTATTACATAAAATAATTTTATGAAATCTTTATTGAATCATTTGTACGATGAAATTCCATTTATGTTATTCAAATTTATTCATTAGATAGATCATTGGACAATAAATTTGAATTTTAAAATTCATCCTTTCAAATTCATTTATTTTCAAATCTATCTATCTGAATTGATTCATTATTACATATATAACACATATCTTTTTATTTCTATGTTTAATAACCTTGATATTATTTCCTCGGAATTCATGGTGTGAGTGAATCTATATTCATATATCCACTAGATCTCACTATATAAAAATCATATGTTCCTATTTTGTATACTTCACACAACCATGTCGGATAAAACAGTGACCTCTCTCATGAATATTCATTTTTTATACTGCAATTTGAACATATTATATATATATAACATTGTACCTATATATCTAGTATACTTCAAATAATTCTTATTCTGATGGAAATATAGTAAATCTCTATTACCAAATTTTTATTTATCACATCATTAAAGATTTATATTCGTTAATAATGAGATGCAAAACATTATAACTTCAAACTTTATACAAACTGAATCGTAAGATTAGTAACATAATCATGGTACAATAAATATATCAATAATATTCTTATACATTAGTATATTAAATTCTTTCTATTGGATATCATATTTTTTTATACACTCAATAGTCACAACATCATCATAATGTTTCCTGAACATTGACCATCCACAAATCTGACATTGTACGTTGATCATTTTAATTCAGATAATTTATATAAAATTTTCTATTGTCATGAGTTTTTTTATGATATTATGATCTTAAATTAATATTATTAATAGTAATATTAATTAATCAAAATATTAATGAATTATAAATATTGAAATTAAATAGAGAAGTTATAAGGAAAATTATCAGTGTTTTGGTAAACACATATTGATTTTAAAAAATTAATAAATAATTATTTACAACTGATAAATAATGTAATCAAGATTTATAATAAATAAATTTTATAAATAAATTGTGAATAAAAATGATAATTCATATTAAATTATCATTATAAAAATTAATTTCACTCTTTAAAAAGTAATTATATGTATTTAAGTAATATTTTATTACATTATCTAATTTAAACAAGTAATTTTATGAAATAATTTTATACTAATTTATTGTTGTAATTAAAATTTTATAGTTATAAAATTCAATAAAAAAGATGAAAATAATGATTAAAAATAATATAACCTATATTTTTTAAATAAATGATATTTTTAAAATACTAATGGATAAATGATATGTATCCATAATTATGATTTCAAAGTATTTTTTATAAAATTAATTTAATGAATGAATATTAATAAAATATATATATAAGAAAAAAAGTGAAAGAAATATTTGATAATGCTTAAATTCATTAATATTTATAATTATGAATTTAAACAACATTTATATTATAATAAAATATAAAAAATTATAAATTCTATGATTTATATAATTATTTAATTGAAAAATATAAATAATTAACTCATAATTATTAATAATATTATTAATAGTTTTCTAAAAATGAAAGAGAGAAATAAAAAATCTGATAAGTGATCAGTGAAGATCATGTTTTAGGGATTTGTTGAAGTTGAATTGTTGGAGAGAAAGTGTATTCTTAGGAAGAACTGGTAATCAATGTCAAGCCTTCTTCACGGAACACATGATCGATGTTTGCAGGGCTTTATCTGTGGATAAGGGTTTTACTGAGGGATCAATTCGGTCGAAGGAGAGATCGAGTCGAAAGGCCATCACCATGTGCTATGGAGAATGAGGGAGGACGAATGATAAATTTCAGATATTGGATCGAACTCCAAAGAGGGATTATAACAAGGTTTAAAACATGATTTTGGGGGAAACAACTATCTCATGTAGAGATCTTTTTGTAATTTTTCATTTTATAGTTATCAATGTTAGGTGTTTATCTAAACATTTTTGTTTTATGTATTTAAATAATATTTTTTATAAATATATCCTCCCACTATCCATGTCAACACAATGACTATTTTCTAATGAATTATTTAAATAATTGAATCATTTTTCAATGATTTGGATCGGTGTTAACTTGTTTTAATTTCATCGTCATTATTTTCAACCTTGAATCAAAGCCATAACAATATCCATTAATTTGATTTGAGAATTTGTTTATCAAATTAAGTGAATCAGTTCAATTTTAATTATAATTATAATACTTCTTTTTTTTATTCATTCAATATAAAAATAGTTTTAGTTTGAATAAAGATTGGATGTATTTTTTACAAATTATTTTTTTTGTGGATTTCCCTTTGTCGTAAAATATTTGATTCTTCTCTAAATTAGAATCCAATGGTCGAGGAGTGACTAATTTCATAACTCCTTCTGAGGCGATCGTAAATTATTCCAACACCTACTATTTGTAAACTCTATATTCTTTGATAGAGTGTAGTTTTAGGGACTCACATTTAGTTTTCTGTATATATATATCTATGAGTAGTGAGTCTTGTAAAGGAGATGATGGGGTATAGAAATGGAGGTCCGATGAGGAATGTATGTCCGCAGACTTTTTACATTTATGGGTTTTTTCTAGTGTGGGTAGAGTAAGAGAAAATGAGATAGGGGAAGAAGAGAACCAGATAATTCAAGTATCTTTAAATCCAATTAGCAATGGATTTATGTTTTTATATGAATAAATTCTATTATACATGGTGAATATTTTTTAAATACTCATTTATTTATCATTTTATAATCATAAGGGATTTATTTTAATAATTTATGGTTTCATATGGTTAAAATTATATATATATATATATATATGTTCCATATTTATAAGGTTTTTCTAAATTAATAATGGAATACATTAATTATTTTTAAAGAAATAAATTAATTTTTATTTAAATTCAATGTTTTTCAATGTTAAACAATATCAAATTGTTATTGTTTAGTTTTAAAGCCAATGTATCCTTATTGGAATTTAAATTTAAAAAAAATCTCTATGAAAATATCTAATGATAAAAGATATAATTTTATTCATATGTTTTTTAATTTCGGAAAATTCCATGTATCTTGATTGATATATATATAATCCATAATTCACGAAATCTTATGATTTTAGTACATGAAAATGTCAAATATTTATTGATTTTTTCAATTTTTTTTGTTATTATAGAAATATGGATTTTTCTAAATGATGTTTTGAAAAACAATTATCAATGATTAGATGTTCTAAAATATTTTCATTTATTAAATTAATTGAATTTGTTTTGATAATTATATTGATTGGTTATGATTTAGAATGGATAATCATCAATATTTTTTCTTAAAATCTAATATGGAACTTGAGTATCATGGAAGATAATTAAGAATTAGGAATGGATACATACCCTCATGGGGTTTTTTCTTTATGGTGATATTTCTTGGGACCATATAGTGTTCATAGTATTTATCATGTTTCAAAATATTCTGTAAATAATATTTTTTTAACTTTTTATCAAAAGTGGAATCGAAGTGTTTCCAAATAAATTTTTTATGAAATTAATTTTCCAAAAATAAATATTATTTTTGAAATTATTTTGAATGGTTTTATGTATATGGAATATTTATATTTGATATAACATATTTTAAATGAAAATGTTTTAATTTTTTTTGTAAAATTATTTTCTACTAATTTTAAAACCTCTTACTGAGGAATTTAATGTCCATACGTTTGTAATAAATAATTTATAAGGTATATTAGGTATTAAAATATTGATTAAATCTCCTGAGGAATCATCTCCTATACAGAAAATTATTTTATTTAATTTTATTATTGGACAAATTTGATGGAATTGTACGGTTTTGTATCAGTTTTTTATGATATTATGATCTTAAATTAATATTATTAATAGTAATATTAATTGAACAAAATATTAATGAATTATAATTATAGAAATTATTTAGAGATTTTGAAAGGAAAATTAGAAGTGTTTAGGTTAACAAATATAGATTTTAAAAAAATTGAAATTAATTATTTAGCAATAATATATCATATAAATAAGATTTTTAATAATTAATTTTTATTAATAAATTGTGTATAAAAATGTTAATTAATATTAATTTATCATTATGAAAATTAATTGGACTCTTTAAAATGTAATTATATGTACTTAAGTAATATTTTATTGCCTTATCTAATGTAAAAAAGTAATTTTATCAAATATTATTATACTTATTTATTATTTTACTTAAAATTTTATACTTATTAAATTCAACAAAAAAGATGTAAATAATGATTAACAATAATATAATATAATTTTTTTTAAATAAATGATATTATGAAAATACTAATTGTTAAATGTTCTGTATCCATAATTATGAATCCAATGTATTTGTTTTATAAAATTACTTTGATGAATGAATATTAAAATTATATATATAAACAAAAAATTTAGATAAATATTTGATAATTCTTAAATTCAATAATATTTAGAATTATAAAAAAAAATATTATAATAAATAATATAAAATTAGAAATTATATGATTAAAATTATTATTTAACTGAAAATATAAATAATTAACAAATAATTTATAATAATAATAATAATAGTTTTTTAATAATGAAAGAGAGAAGGAAAAAAATCTGATAAGAGATCAGGGAAGATCATGTTTTTAGAGATCAGTTGAATCAGAGCTATCGGAGAAAAAGTGTCCTCTCGGGAAGAATCGATGATGAATTCCAAGCCTTCTTCATGGAACTGATGATCAATGTTAGTAGGGCTTCATATGTGGATAAGGCTTTGAGTGAGGGTTTGATTCGGTCGGACAAGAGATTTAGTCAAAAGGCAATTGACATGTGCTGTAGAGTATGAGGGAGGATGAACGATCAATTTCGAATATTGGATGAAACTCCCAAGAGGGATTATAACCAGGTTTTATACATGATTTTGGGGGAATCAGCTGTCACCTTTGGTGATCTATTTTTATTTTTACATTTTATTTTTATCAATGATAGGTGTTTCTATAAACATTCTTGTTTTAGTTTATCAAATAATATTTTTCTATAAATAATTCCTTCCACTATCCTTATCTACACAATGACTATTTTCTAATTCCTTATTTAAATGGTTGAATCATTTTTCAGTGATTTGGTTCAGTGGTAACTTGTTTTAATTTCATCATCAATATTTTCTACCTTGAATCAAAGCCTTAACTATATCCATTAATTTCTGTGGTGAATTTGTTTTTCAAATTAAGTGAATCAATTCAATTGTAATTATAATTGTAATACCTCTTTGTTTTGATTCATTCAATATAAAAATATTTTTAGTTTCAATAAAGATTGGAAATATTTTTTACAAATTTAAATTATTTTTTTGTATTTCCATTTGTCACAAAATATTTGTTTTTTCTCTAAATTAATATCCAACAGTTGAGGAGTGACTAATTTCCTACCTCATTCTGAGGTGATCTTAAATTATTCCATCACATAATATTTGTAAGCACCATATTCTTCGGTAGAGTGTAGTTTTTTGGACTCACATTTAGTTTATATATATGTATGTATATATATATATATCTATGTGTAGTGAGGCTTGTAAGGGAGATGGTTGGGTTGAGGAATGGTGGTCTGTTGAGGAATGTATGTCCGCCGACTTTTTTTCATTTCTGGGTTTTTTCTAGTGCCTGTAGAATAAGAAAAAATGATACTAGGAAAGAAGAAAACCAGATAAATCATGTGTCTTCAAATCCAATTAGTAATGGATTTATGTTTTTATATGAATAAATTCTATTATACATGGTGAAAATTTATTTTTAAATATTCATTTCATTAACATATTATAATCATAAAATATTTTTTTTATAATTTATGTTTTCATTTTTTAAAAATTATATATATATGTTCTATATTTATAATGATTTTTTAAATTAACAATGAAATGTATTAATTATTTTAAATTAAATAATTTAAATTTTATTTAAATTCAATGTTGTATAATGTTAAACAATAAATAATAGTTATTTTTTAATTTTAAATCCAATGTATCCTTATTGGAATTTATATTTAAAAAAATCTCTATGAAAATATCTAATGATAATAGCTATAATTTTATTAATATATTTTTTAATTTCAGAATATTCCATGTATCTAGTTAGATATAGTTATCATCCATAATTCATGAAGTTTCATGCATTTTAGTACATGAAAATGTTATATATTTAATGATTTATTAATTTTTTTTAATATTATAGAAATATGGATATTTCTAATTGATTTTTTGAAATGTTTTTTATCAATGATTATATGTTCTAAAATATTTTATATTATGAAAATAATTCAATTAGTTTTGATAATTGTATTAATGGGTTATGATTTAGAACGGATCATCTTCAATATTTTTCTTAAAATTTTATCTAGAATATGAGTATCATGGAGGATAATATAGAATGAGGAATAAATACATATCCTCATGAGGTTTTTCCCTTATGCTGATATTTAATGGGACAATATGGTGTTCATATGATTTACCATGTTTCAAAATATTCCGTAGATAATATATTGTTTTCAAAATTATTTCAAAAGTTAAATCAAACTGTATCCAAATAAATTTTTTATGAAAGGAATTTTCCAAAATAACTTTTAATTTTGAATTTTTTTTGAATGATATAATGTATATGGAATTTTTATATTTTATATATCATATTTTAAATGAATGTTTTAATTTTTTTAGAAATTTATTTTCCACTTGTTTTAAAACCTCTTACTGAGGAATTTAATGTGCATACTATGTGTAAAAAGTAATTTCTAAGGTATTTTAGGTATTCAAAGTTGGATTATATATCCTATGGATTTATCTCATATTAAGAAAATTATTTCATTTAATTTTATTTTGGAACATATATGATGGAATTGTAAGGTGTTTTCTAATTCTTTGAAACCAAAGTTGGAAAAGGCCTTTAAATGTATGTTGCACATTGTAGTTTTTAGTTACTTTTATTAAAAATACCAATTTTTTTATTTACTGAATATGGTATTATGATTTCATGGCATTAATATTGAATACCTAAAATGGGTTATATACCCAAATAAAAATCAATATGAGCACAATACCAACTATTTCTCATTGGAGTGTAAATTTGGATGAAACCCCTTACGTTATATTTGACTAGCCACATCAGTTATTTTAAAATTATATATAATAAAAAATTATTATAATTATTAAAAATAACCATATACATGTTTATAATATCTTATATGATCCCTTTATAACAATTTTCCACCCATTTGTTAACAATCATCTGTTATTTTCATTATTTTGGGTGTTATCTTCTTCACTTTTCATGTATGATATTTTAAGGTAGTCACAGTTCATGAATCTTGATCATATATAAAAAATATTTATGATTTTAATTATGATATATATAAAATATATAATATATATGTATAATCAATCATAAAATATAGAGATAAAGCATTTATTACCCTGTTTATAGAGACAGTATGCCATATATACACATGAACGATGATTTAACTTATCAGTGAATTGAATAAAATAAAGTAAATATATAATTCACCTCAAGAGGATAATTTTTATATAGTCTATATATTATATATTAATCAGATATATATTATTTACTATCCATGTAAAGTGGAAATTAAAAACAGATCACATCACTTCATGGAGGTGGTAGTCCAAAGGTATTCCCAAGCGATGTTATTGTTTTTCAAAGGATTATAATGTAAAAATGATTACATGATATTATAATTATAGAATAAATTTAATTTTTTAAATATAATATATATTCATTATATTTATCTATATAACCATACATGTAATGTGTTTATGGATAAAATGAATTACATTACTATGTAGATATATTTAGAAATATGTATACACGAGCATTGTTTTTCCTTTTTCATATAATGGTGATGCGAAGGAATAATTTAATACCCTAAAAAATAACATCATCATATTTTAATGATATATTACATGTTATTTTAGGATTAATAAAATAATATAAGAATAAGTAGAAGAATAAATAATGTTGAATGATTCGATAAAGACAATGACCACTTCTTTGGTATACTTCCTTCTGGTCATCTCTTAAGGGGCCTAGGGTTGGTATTTTGAACATTAAAAAGATCTATAACTTACCAAAATATTTATAGAAAGGAATTTTTTATTATTTGGTCGATTTAGGTTTATCCAATTTGTTTAAAGTAAATATTTAATGGATAGCCTTTTATAAATTAATGGTGTGAAAATCTTGTATTTTCTTTTAGTGTTTTATTAATATAAATTACATGTCTTGTACTAATATATAAAAAATGATATAATTAAAATATATGATGACTATGAGTCTAAATAATGTCACAAAATAAAATTTGGACATGTTTTTGTTATGTTTCTACCTTTATATTTTACTTTTATCCCTAACACTTCTAGAAATTCCTAGAATATTATTATTTTCTACCCTTTAAGGAAAATAGTTTTACCCTAAAATGAAAAATCCCCATATAGGGACCATGATAGATGTTTTCTACCATATATCATTAAAATGGATGAATATAATATTTTTAATATTTATGAATCTTTATAAAAATATTTTATATCATAAAATAACATTAATGTCATTTATAGAAAAATTCTTCTAATTTTTGATTAAATACATCAAGACCAAGATTGAATTGAAATATAATAATTTATAATAAAATTAATATTATATATTAAAATATAAACTTTTTGGTACATAACAATTTATCAACATTTTAATAATTTTAATATTTCAAAAATAATTTTTTTATTTTTCTATTAATTGAATAAATATTGTGTCAATATCATAGAAGACATTATGATAATTATTGAATCACTGAAAAATTTAACGAATTACATTGATCAAATTAATTTAATTATTTTCAAATTAAAATTTCATATCCATTCATAACAAATTATTATCCTTATGTTTACATATAAAAAAAATTAAAAGCAAGAGAGAGGCATTTTATAATTTTCATTAGTTAAAATAATATAAATGTCACTACTAATGTGAAATGGCTAAAAATGAAATATTTTATAATTTTATAAGGATAATGAAAAATTAATCGAATAAAATTCAATAAATTCAAATTTTGTGATTATTTTTAATGTCTTATTTATTATATTTATCCTTTTTTAAATAATTTAACTTTTACCAGTGCGAAAATATTTCAACAATTACTATTAATCATACCTAAAATTAAAAGGGATATATTTATAAATTTTAGACCACATTATTCAAAATATATTATACATTTTTCAAGATTTTTTCAAAATTTAAAAAAATATTTAAGATAAAAACACAACACTCTATAAAAACAGTTTTTCAGAAGGAAAAAATTTTCCTTTTATGTATAAAAATGTTTCAATACCAATTTTGACAATAAAATTGATTGCTATAAAATAATTGAATTATATATAATTTAATAGTACTATATATTTTTGAAACATTTTTAATAAAATGTAAAATGGAATTTCTGGAAACAATAAGAATATTTTCAATATAAGTCTGTATTTTCAATATTCACTAAAAAATAATTCATTTCAAAAAAATCTCAAAAATTCCCTCAAAGATAATTCAATTACTATTAAAAAAATTATAACTTTTTTATGAAATAATATTTCTAAAATTTAAAGAAATAGATTTCATTATTCTCTTACAAATGAAAAAAAAACCAATTTTTGAAAAAAAATATATTTTATATAATAAAATGGGTTTACTAAAAATTGAGTAATAATTTCAAAATAATTAATAAATATATTTGTATTTATTAGATAGTTTATTTATATTATTTGTAAATTGGTTAATATTATTATTTTCTCCAATTCAACACATAGGTTATTATAGTCATATTGAAATAATAATATTTTCTTGTTCGTTTAACCAATATGTTGGATGATATAAATAATATTGAACATAATTTTATTTTATAATAAAAGGGTGTAAAATTCTCCCCCACTTCAATAAAATATGACCTACATTTTTTTACTTGGTATCAATATTTATATATTTACATTTGAAAATTCTTTTGTCGAAACCCATATTGTAAAAGGGTTGATTAATTTTCCTATTAAAAAGTGTGAATCAGAAATATGAAATGTCATATTGAATAATAAAATACCAGGTTTCAAAAAATAAGAACATTAATGGGATGTAAAAATATGGGAATGGAGCTGAAAAAATAAAACATAACCACAAATAGAGAGTGATATAGAGCATTTCTAGGAAAAACATAATTACCAAAAAACCATAACTTGTTTATGTGTGAAAATACCATTAATTAATTACCAAAGACAGTAATAGGATAACTTTTCTGTCACAAGATCCTATTCTGATGTTATTGGAATTATTTTTTATAAATATAATAGTAAAAAATGAAATATACTTAATTTATAAATATAATTTGACCCAGTAATCAAACACATTGTCATCCATTCTCCCACTAATGAGTTTTGATGTGGAATTTTTCATATCTAATTCCCTAAAATCTAGTTTTAATCGGTCATATAATTCCTAATTGGGTAATAATATATTCCTATGTTTATAAAATTTAAATAGATTACACATGGAGAGATAATATTTAAAATGAAGAGAACTTCAAATAAACAGATAATATGTTTTATTTCAAATTTTCAACAAAAAATCCAAAGGTTTAACATAGAGTATTCAAAAAATAGACAATGATCCATGTTTATTCAAATTACCTAAAAATTAAAGAATGTTTTAACCATGTTTTTTGTCTCATACAATTTATCTTATATCACTAATATGTAAATTAAATTCTTCCAAAATAATTAGTCATGTTAAACAAAATATTAATGGAGAAGGATAAATATTCCTCAACCTAATAAAGCATACCCATAAATATCATTAATTTCCATGATAATTCACTAAATAATTTTTTAATATAGTGAAATTAATAAAAATATATCATGAAGAAAATTTAGATATTAACTTTAAAAATAAATCCTTTTATGGGAAAGAACTATCTCAAAATATATCATATTTTCGATGAATATGTTTTTAACTGTCAATATTATATAGATCCAAATATGAAATATAAATAATAAAATCATATATTTATTGAAAGGGTTATTTAATAATTAATAATGTAATGTTCCAAAAACTAAGCTAATTTTTCAAATAAGCTTAAAATACAATCATGTAAAACATAAAAATATGCTTCCATTTTATGAACATAAGATCATCATTAAACTTTTAAACCCATGAAAATATCCATAACTCTTAGTCTAGTCTCACATATAACAAATATATGATTCTGAAAATTTACAAAATCGAGTTCCTTTAAGGAAAATCATAATCCAATTCCATAAATGAAACAAATTTAATAAAGATCAACATAGATGAATTAAATCACATTATCATTAAACTAACATCCAATTTCATAGTCATAAATACTATTCCCTTATTTTCATCGATGCCAATCATCCCTTTATCCAATTAAATGAGCACTTAAATAATTACACTTCTATGTTTGACATTGAAAATATACTTCTTTAGTCACTTGGATAACCACTAGATTATGGGATTGGCTTGGGTAGTTCCCATATTACCTACACATAATACATAGATCAATAAATCAAACATTTGGAAGAAACTAATATCAATCCATTGAAATAACTAATTTTCCATCACAATTATTTGATTAATACACATATATTCCACACATAAAGCATATTCACATTCAATAAAAACACTATTTAGGGTGTCTCTTTCCATATTTCATACATGATGTAAATTAATCCTTCATTCTTATATGGTATCCAACAAATTTGATTGTAGATAAATCTATCCATCTCATCTTTGGGGAGTTTGGGAGTTAGTTAAGGATCATGTTGTTGATAATATACAATGATAACTGATTTAAATAATAAAAATACATTTCACCCAAGTTATCATCCAATTTGGCTACTCATAATCACAACATTCTCTATCACATTCCTCTTTGACATTTCCCTAGTTCATTAAATTCTATAAAAAACACATATTATGAAAAATAATAATAATTTTGGTAAAAATGTTATATTTAACTTACTATAATTGTAGAATGTTATGCTATAGTTGGACTTATCCAAAAAGATAGTAACAGGGTCAGGTTCCCTGATATATGTTGTCCTAAATCTATTTCCTATTGTTTCTACAAAACATTCCATCATACAAACCAAAACAACCCCAACTCCAATAACAAAGAGATGATGTCTAGTTTTTTACATTGGAATGGATATAAGGGATCCCACCACACATGATTGATTAATTTCATGGTTAGGATAAAATAGGAACATACATGACTCCCATAATACAAATCAAATATAGTATACATATCATTGAATCGTTCTTCTAGCACTGTTACTAATTATATTATCCTTCTCTATTTCATGGGTAAAGGACAAAAAATTGAAAAGACGATACGAGGTGATAAATAATAGTGATGTACAATAGAATATATCAGGACTGAAAAAGGAACATACAATATAGAAAGGTAAATAACTATGAAAACATGAAATTTAATCAATAACAAAGACGTAAAATGTATCCACTGATATATTTAATGTAGAAATTTCATAGATAATAAAAACTATATTATGAAGGATAAATATAAATATTATTGGACATAATGATCTCATACATCATGATTTATATACCATTAATACCATCCACCATGATATTTTAAACAATTTGATGGTATACACAAAAACACTATTTAATTTGACCAACTAATTTGTCTCATGGGACCTCTTGATGAATCACTGGGACATCTATAAATATGCTTCACCCACTGCTACATGTCCCAAGAATTCCTCTTATATTTAATGATAATATAAATTCATATAAAATATTCCTTATCAAAAAATATAAGTATTGATTAAATAGTATATATTTATCATGGTTTCCCCTGGTCAATAGAATAACAATCATATTAAAAATCTGCATTTATAAATGATATATGTATTACAAAATAATCATATCCATGATAGATATTTAAGTGAAATTTAATTTCAATATAAAAATAATCATAGAAATATGAATGTTTCAAGAGAAATTTAACGACCAAAAAAATAAATTATAGATATAATATGGGCATTAATTTATCATAAATTCATTTTTGAGATTAATTCATCCTTTTTCATAAGAATAG
Organism: Viscum album; assembly: GCA_963277665.1. Taxonomy (NCBI): domain Eukaryota; kingdom Viridiplantae; phylum Streptophyta; class Magnoliopsida; order Santalales; family Viscaceae; genus Viscum; species Viscum album. The sequence goes on from CAUJRU010000001.1 coordinate 6,113,208, forward strand.
AAATGTGATGTGAAACATTAAAAAATATTTAATAATTTTTTTCATTTCTAATTCTTTGAAAAAATTTATAATAATATAAATAGGATGAAATAGTTATAGTGGTGAAAAAAATTCATGATGTTTTGAATATGGGAAAAGATTTGTTTACATTTATAATGAGAGTTGAAAATTGACCTTTCAATTAACAAAAGAAATAATCACTTAAAACCATTTAAAAATTATATTATTACTAAAAATTTCTTTATTTTATTAAAATGGACCATTTAATACCCATTTTTAAAAATATATACAAGGAATATAAATATATTTGATCAAACATAAATATGATTGACTTTTCTTTTTATCGATATTTTTCTTTATTTAAGAGCCTAATTGACGAATAATTGGTAAAAAATAAAAATAATTAAATTATTGAATTTTAATTGAAACATTATTCTGAAATAATAAAAAACTATTAATTTCAAATGCCACAAATGGGTTTTATATACACTACATTAAAATATATTGGGTCACGATAAGAATTATGTCTTAGTGGAGTGGAAATTGAGAGTAAATCACCTACCCCATGTTCGACTTCCCCCATAAATTATATTTACCTCATTTATAATAAATTTATATTTATTAGACATATATAAAATAAGACAATACATATCAATAAAATCATATATTATCCATTTATAACATTTTGACAAATGTTTGTTTAAAAAAATCTTATCATTATTTTGGGCATTACCTAATTAATTTTTCATAGATGTTTTCATTCTATAGCCATAATACATTCATATTGATCATAGTTCCATCATCTCCTAAATTTTATGAAATATATATATATATATATATTATATATTTATAATTATTAATAAAATATAGTGATAGAAATAATAATTTCATCGTTCATGGAGATGTTAGCTCATACATACACATATATATGATGTTTTCACTATTCAATAGATATAATTAATTAATGTTAACTAGTAATTCAAATTTATAGGATTATTATATATATAATATATATTCAATAAAAATATCATTTTTAACTACAAGAAAAAAAATTGATCACATCCCTTCATGGTGGTGGTTGTCTACAAGTACGCACAACCGATATTTTCTTTTTCAAAGGGATTATAAAGATAGAAGGTGTATATAAAATTATAATTCCATAATCATATATACGTAATAAATATTATATATATTCATTAAATATTTTTTTACCCATTAATGAAATGTGGTATTGAAAAATGAATTACATTGCTAAATTGGGATGGTAAGTCTCACAAATGCACGATCATTGTTTATTCTTCTAATATAATGGAATATAAATTCAATATGATTTTACCATAATCATAATTACATAAATTGTTCTTCAATATGGTATTTGTTGTCTTAGTTAGGTTTTTAATCATTAATAGGAAGTATAAAAAGGAATAAATTTGATAGAGTTTATAATGATAATTACCTCTTCTTTAGTGATATTAATTTAATTATTCACTTAATTGACCAAGGGATACTATTTTAGAAGATAAATAACCTATTGAACATGTATAAGGACTTATAAAAATTAATTCTACTTGGTTTTGTCGAGAAATGTTTCTCAATGTGATGTAATTAAAATAGGGAATGTATGTCCTTGTGTATGTGATAGGTGGAACATTTTTGGAAATTCATAAGCTATTAAATTAATAATAAAATATGCCTAAAAGTGTATAGAAATGAATATAATATACAATAATATGAATAATAATATAAATAGTCTTATAAAATTTAATTTTTACTAGACTTGGTTGTATTTTCACTTTTATATTATAGTATTAAATCTTTCACGACCTGTCCCCCGGGGACCGTGTTGTGACTACCCCACGCTACATTCCATAGGCCAGGGGCAGGCGACTAGCACCAAAGGCGTAATTCCCTAAAACTGGGAAGGCATTGCTTTTGTATCCTAAAAGTGCACACAACCGAGTACAAGCTGGAAACAAAACACTAGGTAAAACCTGTATAATGAAATGAGAGTGCTAAATGTAATGGGGCTGGAATACAATCCCATCAGAAAAGTACTAGTACAACTAAAAACATGTACAACCGAAGAAAGGTAAAACTGCTGTTGGGTCATCCTTCGGGATTCCTACCTGAACGGTAGGTACAAATAGCCTCTTCAGTACTCCACATCCATCAGTCTCCTCCGTGTACCGACTCATCGTATGGTCCACCACCGGATACTGTCCAATCCTGCTAGTCTCATCCTCAGTCAATGCTATCCGTCTACTGTATCTAACACAACGAGGTGCAGGCATAGCCCTTGCAGGGGGCAATATAATGATACCCAGTATGGACCCTGAGACCCTCAAGGTCTCACAAAATCCAACAAGGATAAACCACAAAGTATGAAATCAGCAGATAACCCCACATTGGTATATGCTAATATATATACCTAATTTATCAAGTAATCCATCTCAATCATGAGGTAAACACAAAATTTACTGACTCAGCTTAACCAGGATATTTATTCACATTATCGAAACCACAGCTGCTGGAGATCTCCTCCTCTGTCGAGTACAATGGGCCTGCTGTGACACCAAGGAACTTCTCACTAACTTTGAACTGCTTAGGTACTTCCCCTATCAAGTACCGTGGGTCTTCTACGTCACCAAGGTGCTCCCCACTGTGGGTCTGCCATGTCCCCATGGCGCTCCCCCTCGTAGCCTATTGAGGTAATCTTCATATCGAGTATCGTGGGTCTACCGCGACACCAAGGCACTACCCATTGTGGGTCAGTCGCGACAACAAGGCTCTCCCCACTGGGCTACGTGAGTCACTTTGTTTCAAATCAGTCAGGAGTCATCCGATCTCATACAGGTACAAGGAATCCGCACTATGCTCGCTTGTCTCCGGGAGGATCCACACCAAGAGCTAGAGGTTGATACTCCATCTTTCACAATGTATCATTTATAAGTATCTGAAAGGTACGCCACGTCATAGGGGTATCAATTCAATAGAAAAGACATCAATCAGATGCTCGGTCTCTGAGTAATTAGCCTTTTAGTCTAGAGGGCCCGGTTGGATTCGTGCACGATCCAACATGATTGTAACTCAACTATTCTATGAATTGTAGTGCGGTATACTCAAAGGTAGCATCACACACCAAGATTAACAGCTCCACTGACAGTTCTTCAAACAGATATCTGGTGCCAAAGAAATGGCCAAAAGAAAGTAAATGGGTTGTACTCGGCCCATGTTCGGTCCAAACCGGTTCGGGTCAACCCAGTCAGACATGTTGGGTTTGGCCCGGCCCATTCGGCGGTCGAGCCTGTTAGGTTCGGCCCAGCCCGCTGGGCCCTGCCCCGCTGACCGCATGGGCGGTTTAGCCTGGGCTCGGGGCCTGTTCATCTCAGAGCGTCATGAGGGTGAGTCCCAGCGTAGCTGGTCCGAGAGGGCGTGGACGGGCCAGTTTAGCCAGGGCCCCGTGAGGGGGGGCACGGTCCAGCTCGAGAGGTCGGGGTGGCCAGCATGTCAGTTTAGTCGGTTGGTGGCATGGGAGGCCGAGCTGCCAGGCGGTGGTCGGGCAGGTCGGGAGGCGGTCGGGTAGGCTGGCGGGGCACAACCTGACCAGTTGGGGGCTGGGCAGGGCACGACTAGGCCGACAGCTGGGTAAGCAGACGGGTGGGCAGGGCACGGCCGGGCCGACAAGTGGTCGGGCCTGCAGGCAGCCGGTCAGGGCACCTGGCGGGCTGGCGGGTGGTCTGGTAGGCAGGCAGGCTACCGGGAGAAGGCCGGGAGATGGTGGGGCGCGGGCCGACTCGGGGCAGTGGCTCAGCTCTACGATCGGTGTGGCCGTCGGGGGCTCGGTAGGGCCCGGATTGGCCGATGATGGTGTGGGACGCCACAGGGGCGGCACAGATCATGGAGGATGTGGGTAGCGCAGCCTTTGTCTTCGCCGTCTTCATCGCCTCATTGCTTCACCATCATGCCAAAGAATAACACAAAAGAGATTGACAGAGGGAGTCGGGCCATGTTAGTTTTTCCCGCACCCTCCACGATTAGGGAGATAACAGTTCGTTACTCAAGGTATGAGAATGATGAACAACAACTCACCCATCAAAGGAAACTTATACTCTTTATTCATTTTGAAAGAAAGGAAGAACATGGCACATAAAATAAAACAACCCCTACCATTGATCATTGATCAGTGAAGATGTTGTGGGAAGAATACAAAGGTGATCATTGTTCGTCGTGTCCGCCACACACTTCCAATCCTAAGCTCGTGTGACGGATAGTTGAGGACGATGCAGAGGGAAGGTAGGTTGAAGACATTCCACATTGGTAGGATCCGAGGAAGAAGTATTAGAAGGTCAGCGTTCTTCATAGTCAAAGGCATTCTTCATTGGGAGAATTCTCCCAATAATCCTACTCTCAAAGTTTCCACCAAAATTAACAATTCCAACCAAAATAGTAATAGGTTGTGATATCTTATTAATTTGTTGGCACAAAATTCAAATTGGATGAATTAATTTAATTGGATCCACCTAATTAATTTGGATGATTTCACACAATTAAATTAGGGTAGTTGGCACCAATAAAGGAGGGGGGTGAAGAGAATATCCCCCTTTAATGAGAGGAGTTGAGATATTTTCATCTCCCACCATTAATAGGGGGTTTAGTTCCATGTGATCCCCACGTCGTAACCTCTCACGGATGGTCTGGTTCGGGTGGGCCCCACCACCATAACCCTTAATGGGAGGTTAAGGTGTGGTGGTCCCACCATTAACTTCTATGAGGAGGTTTTAACCAACAAATAAAAATTAAGCCACACACTTTGTTTTTATTTAATTCATTTTATAAAAACCTAAATACAATATTTTTTCCTCGACCCACTGCCATCAAGGTGATAGTCTTATTAAGTGAATATCGGTGTTGTGAGTTCAACGGTGTCCTTGGATTTCAATTTCGAGCAACTGTTCAAAATTTATAAAAACTCGCTCGTACCTTTACTGAACGTACATGGACAAAACATCAGAAATGGATTCCTGTAACACCGGGCCTCAGAATCATGCACTGCAAATTTTAAAGGACTCGTAAAAATCCCATGTATTTTATAAAAATTCCATGTAATTTTGGGTTCTTTACATTCTCCCCACCTCAAGGTTTTATGTCCCCATAATCTACAAATTGATCTATGGGAACTAGTGGGGGTACTGAGCATGCATCATAGCCTCCCACTCCCATGTGCTCTCCAGGAGGTTCCCATGCTGCCAGTGAACGTGCACTAGATGTATCAACCATCCCCATATGGCCCACTCCTGTTGATCCTCAATCTCCATTGGAACCTCTGTGAATGTCACCCCATCCTCGATGTCCAGCTCTCCATGGTCGATGATGTGAGAAGGTTCATTCAGGTATCTCCTCAGCTGAGATATGTGGAAGACGTCGTGCACCTGGTGCAATTGAGGTGGAAGAGAAAAGTGTTTAGCCACCTCTCCAACTCTGGTGGGGACCTGAAATGGTCTGATTAATCTAGGAGATAACATACCACCTCGGCCAAATCACTATAGTCCTCATCGAGGCGAGACTCATAGAATGATGTGGTCTCCATCCTCAAACTCCATAGGCCTCTGTCTCCTATCATCATATGACTTCTACCCGCTCTGTGTTGTATTCATCCATTCCTGGATGATCTACACCTTTTCTATGGTAACCCATTCCATCTATGGTCCCACCAGTGCTGACTCCCCTAGGTCTGTCCAGCATAAGGGTGATCTCCAAGGTCGCCCGTATAATGCCTCAAAAGGCGCCATCACTATGGTGGAGTGGTTGATGTTGTTGTATGAAAACTCTACAAAAGGTAAGTGATCCTTTAAGTTGTGACTGAATCTGAGGACACAAGCACACAGCATGTCCTCAAGGGTCTAAATGGTTCGTTCTGTCAATCTGTCCTTCTGAGGAAGGAAGGCGGTTCATAGACAATGATGTATCCCGAAATCCTCCTACAACCCCTTCCATAGCTATGAAGTAAGCCATGAATCCTGATCAAAGACAATAGGAGAATGTACTCCATGTAGCCGCAAAATCTCCTGCATATAGAGGTGTCACATGATCTCTACTAAACAATTCTCTCTGATCGATAGTATGTGGGCCGACTTGGTGAGTCGATCAACGATCACCCAAATCGAGTCATGACCCCTATATGTACGTGGATGTACTATCATGAATTCCATGAATATATCATCCCACCTCCACTCTGGGACCTCTAAAGGCTGAACCAAGATGGCTGGTACCTGGTGCTCCGCCTTCACTTGCTGACAAGTGAGGCATCTAGAGAAAAACTCTGCAATTTATTTCTTCATACATGTCCACCAATGCTATCGTCGAAGGTCCTGGTACATCTTCACCAATAATGGATGTACCACTAAAGGGGATGTTTGGAACTCCCTTAACAATTCCTCCTGATGTGACACGGGTACCATAGTACATCCTCTAAAGAGGATGAATTTCTCCCCACCATTAGAAAATCCATCATGTGCCTGCCCTATGCATATTAGAGCACGTCATGTCTCGTAGTCAGCGTCCCCATGCTGTGCCTCCCTGACTCGCTGAAGAAGTGGGGGAGTGACTGTAAGGGACTGAAGGAATGATGCTTTGTAGAGACCCGAAGCTTAACGTACAAGGACATTACATCACATTTTCGGAATACTTATTACATAACAAAAACACACACACAAGGACCGTAATAGTTTAGTGTCTTTGGAAACTCAGAACGTAATCTTCTAATCATGGTGAAAGATCTTCAATATCTCCTATAAATATCTTCCCTTTTTTTTCTTACCTAAAACCTTTCTTTATATCCTGGGGAAAAGAAAAAATAAAAGGGTGAGCTCAAATGCTCAGTAAGGGTAAACAAAAGAAATATCAATCACATCATATTCATAAGAACATAACATTTTGGAAATCTTAACCTGCAAAAGAGGGCATAATTTCATAAGATGGGATAAATCATAGTATTGAAATGAAATCCCAATAATCATAACTTAAAACATGAAACTTTTTGGCATACACACATAATCATAGAGAATCATATATTATTAGTCAATACTCATTTCCAAGACTATTTTAGTGGACAAAGTCCATTTCTGAACCGAGTCACACTCGTTTCAGTCCTGTTTCACTCAACTAGTATAACCTACCATTCCAGCCATGTCTATCTCATGAGATATAAACTCTTTACCCAATGCATTGGAGGAAGATATACGTCCCACCCATCTCTTAATGATACCATTCTTATGTGTGCCACAAAATCATAAATCATACATCATTGCATAACCCATGTAATAAAAATGGGATTCTTAAACATCATGACATCATAAAACAATTCATATAAGACAAAAGAATTCATAAAAATAATTCAATAACAACATAATCAAATAAATGTAATAATAGGTATAGAAACAAAACCCTATTTTATCTTATATGGAAAATAAATTTGATAAAACACTTGAACTCCATTCTTGAGGAAAATATCCTTTCAACTTCAAAAAAACTTTTCCTTTCATAACATGTCATAAAATTCAAACTAAAGTAATTTGATTAAAAATAAACTTGAAAACATGTAAGGGATGATTCTTGGAAATAATGTTTTAAAAATCCATTCATTCCATATATGTTAAAAGAAAACATTCTTCTCGTACTTTTGTCGGAAAAGTCAAAAAGTACCTCATACGAAAAACGACAAAACATTCCTTTCATATCTTTTACTAAAAACTCCCCGAAGGGTAAAATTGGATATAAACTATTGTATTAGGATATAAATATTAAAAATTGAGGAAACATGGATGTGGATGATAAAATACACCCCAGTAAATTCCAAAGTATAAACAATCTCGGATAAAAATGAGATTGTGATATTTCCCTTACCATATGTCCGATATGCTTTGTACGTATCCTAACCTCCTGTATAATGATTTAAATAATGTCATTAACTTATTACAGAATCATATTCATTATTATGATATCATATATGGTTCACTTATGACTTTATATTACCCGTTCTTCTGTAAATTTCATGTTAAAGAAGCGTTTTGTGTAAAATCGTTTCATTTATCTTAAGTGTTTGGACTTGTTGTTCTTGACATTATTATTACTTATATCATGATTTACTTACTTCCAGAATATAAAACATGATTTATATATCATATATATTCAGTATATATATATATATAATAGATAGATAAATGAAATGAAACACACCGTTCATGGAGACGGTAGTCCGTACGTACGCATGAACGTTGTTTTCCTTTCCTTATTGTCTTGAATGGAAGTAAGTAGATGACATACATATATATATATATATATATATACATAAATCCTCTAGATTTAACATGTCATATATTTCATTATATATACTTTATAATCATTCATGAATGGTTAATGTGGAGAATGAATCTCATCGCGTCGTGGAGATGGTAGTCCGTACGTAAGCGCGAGCGATGACATCGTTCTCATGATCGTGAACTTGTGTTGAAGTGTATGTATAATATTTCAGTATCAATATCACTTTATAATAATCATATATAGTTACTCATTACACCATTATACCCATCCAATTAAGGTGGTGGCGGAAAATAGATTACACCACGGCGTGGAGACGGTATTCCGTACGTACGCACGTGCGGTGATTTCCTTTTTCCGTAGGATGGATATAAGGTTAATTAGATTGGTTCATATTTATAATAACATATCAGTATATAAGAAATACTGATGTTATTACTTTATCATGAAACAACTAAATAAGAAGAAGTTGAATAAGAAAGAAATTGAAAAATATCGGTAATGGATATTACCTCTTTTTGACGCGCCCTTTCTTAACCTCCACATAAAGAAATAAGGATGGTATTTGAAGAAGACCAGGACCTCTAGGATGATACTAGGGAAGTGGAGAATGGATTTTGGCAGGGGTTGGACGAGCTTGAAAGCTCAAATTGGTGTGAGGAGGAGAGGGAGGAGGTGCCCTTTTATAAGGGAGGAGAGGGGCAACTTATGAAAATCTCAAAATATTATTTTATATTAAGGTCAAATTCGGTTTCTAATGGTTCCAAAGGGTCTTATTTCGAAGATAAAGTGGAGATGGGTAGAAATACTCTCATACAAGAGGATTTAGACAAGTTTAGGTTATTATTTTAACCTTATCAATTAGATTTAACTCTAAGTTAAATAATTTAACTTTTACCGTGTCTTTTTGTTTTCTTACACTATATGGTTAATAAGCATACTATATCAAGCCAAACGAACCCCAAGTTGTTTATTATTAATATATATAATTTTATCTAAGTCATTTTTCCGAACCTTAGATTTTTAAGAATAAAATAACAATTAATAATATAATATTTCTTTTAAAAACTAATTTATGTCAATTTCGACACTATTTGGTACATGATTTTTATGAAATTCATAACAGAATGATAAGTTCGCACCAAGTTACTTAAATCCACAATAACATGTCATATTAACCTAGAAAATTAGTGTAAGTCATAAAAAGTCTCAAATTACATTTATTTGGGCATTTATAACATCAATTATGTCAATATTTTATTAATAAGACAATTACTACATCATCTTTGTGTCATAATAAATTATAATTATTTAATCCCTAAAAATACTAAATAAATTCCTATGATGTAGATAATTGTATTAGATTTCTTGAGACTATTCATGTTTGAAGTTTCATGAAGTTTATTACTAGGTTAAAATTATTATACTTATAATATTTAAGAATGTGACATGTTGTCACATTCTTTGGTTTTAATAATAATTAAATTATTTTCATTGACAAAATTTAATTAAATGAATATAATCCGACCCTTAGGTGATATGGGTCGACTTTTAGTCATCCAATAGAATATTGGCATTTTTTAGGGTAATTTTAAAATATTATATTTACCCTTAATTACCCGATTTACCTTTAACTATGGTAAATAAAATTTATCGTAGTTACTATTCATAATTCCCAAAAATAAAAAGTAGCTTATTAACATAATTTGGATCCACTGATTCCAAATATGGACTCCATTTTTTCAAATTAAATACACAAAAGTTTCATAAATTAAATTAAAATTAATCCCGTTGTCGAAAGAAAACGGGTTTTTCTATAAAACATTGCAAAAGATTGAATTGATTTAACCTACGAATTCAAGGTAAAATCAATGCTCATGAAATAAATTATATTAAATGGTAAAAATATATTCTATTTATACTTTAAAACCATTCAATATTATAATTTAACCACATAATATATTACGATGAAAAAAGTTGTTTTTAATTAAAATATAGCGTGTTTTTACTATTCATTAAAATATGAAAGTTATCGGAAAAATATCAAAACATTATCTAATGTAAATATTTATATCCTGATTCAAAAGAAGAATTTTATTTTGTCAAATTTAACTTATAAACATTTCAAAACTAGATTTAAATTGGGTGTGCCATCAAAAGGCGGCAAAACTGCATCTTTTGAAAAATAATTATTTTACCCGAAAAATTTATTTTATTCTTATACCATGTTCTAGAAATGTGTAAGATGAATAATAATTTTATAAAATTCAAAATTTATTTAACACTATTCATAATGTCTATTTCATAAAAATATTATAATAATATATCGTTGTTTAGTAAAACCCAGTATTGCGTACAACACACACTATCGAGGAAGGTCGTGATTGCGTTTAATGCAAGAAAAGTCAGGGTTGCTTGTTGCGCAAGAATCCTTCGTTGTTTCGTATAACAGAATCCAACCATATTTCATTTATACATTGAATATATATATATTTATATTCAATGTTGCGTAGAATAACTATAATCAAAATTGTGTGTAACACGATCAAAGAATAGTGTTGCGTATACTGCAAGCTAATACGGTGTTGCGTATAGTGCAAGGTAATATTGGTGTACCACAAGACATTAATAAAATTAAAAGAATATTTTTCATAAAATCTCAGGGTGTTACATGCTCCATCTCTATCCACAAATGACATATGCAAAGCGGCCAGCTACTCTTTCGCCTCACCTAGCTGCTGTATACCAGATCTCCTACTGAGTGAATCTGCTACATCATTCCCCTTTCCTCGTGTATAAACTATCTAGAAGTCATAGTCCTGGAGGAACTCAAGCCATCACCGATGTATCTGGTTCAAGTCCTTCAGAGAGAAGATATACCTGAGACTCTTGTGATCAGAGAATATGGTAAAATGTTCTCCCATCAGATAGTGTCAGCATATCTTCAAGGCGAAGACCACTACTGCTAACTCCAGGTCATTGGTAGCATAGTTCTTATCATAATGTCTCAGCTACCGAGAACCATACGTGATCACGGCTTGCTGCTGCATTAGGAAACACCAATTTCTGGTCCATGATGCGTCCCAGTAGTCTATGTACCCTACGCCTTCCTTCAGAAGCCTCAAGATGGGGGAACTAGTCAGCCTCTACCTGAGCTTCGGAAGGCTCTTCTAGCATCTCTACGACCACATGAAGGGGTTCCCCTTCTTCTTCAAGGATGATAGTGGTACTGCAACTCTAGATAAGTATGAAACGAACTTCCAATAGTATCTAGCCAAACCCTGGAAACTTCGAACCTCCTTCACACTCATGGGTGGCTCCCAAGCGAGTACCGCATCAATCGTCACTAGATCTACGGAAACTTCAGCCTCCGGGATGACATGTCCCAAAAAGTGAACGTCTAGGATCCAAAACTAACACTTCGAGAGCTTACCATAAAGATGGTGCTCTTGGATTGTGTCTAGTACTACCTGCAAACAGTATGCATGCTCCTCCTCAGTAGTCGAGTAGATCATAATGTCATCGATGATGACTACGACAAAGCGATCGAGGTAAGGATGAAAAATCATGTTCATGAGTCCCATGAACACTGTTGGAGCATTGGTTACTCTAAAAGGCATAACCAAGAACTCATAGTGGCCATAACGATATCTGAAAGACATATTCTGCATATCCTCATCTTGAACTATGAGCTGGTGATAGCCTGATTTGAGGACTATCTTCGAGAACCATCATGCTCCCATTAGCTGATCAAACAGGTTGTCAATCCTCGAGAGTGGGTGCATGTTCTTCACGGTCACCTGGTTTTGGAGAATATAGTCGACACAAATACTCAAGCTCCCATCTTCCTTCATGCCATATAGAATCAGGGTTGACCAGGGCGAAACAGTAGGCCAGATGAATCCCGTCTCCAACAAGTCCTCTAGTTGTACCTGCTGCTCACGAATCTCCACTAGAGTCATCTGATACGCTGGTGTAGATATCGATGTCATCTTGGGGTACATGTCAATGTAGAAGTCCACCTATCTGCAAGGAGTTAGTCATGGAACAACGTCAGGGAAAACATTATCATATTGGTCCACCACTACAGGATAGCTTGGACTCTCCACATCAACTGAACCGAGGGTAAGGTAGGCCAACTGATGAGTGATCGACTGCCCCCTCCTCCGATTATGACCATCCTATGCTACAAAGGCTCCCTCCTCTCTGGTGAAGGTAAACATCAAACCATCCGTGCGGACACACCGCACATTGCACCTAATACTGTCAATCTAAGCATGGACTCTAGATAACCAGTCCATACCCAAGATGGCATCGTAAGGCATCGACACCACTACTATGAGATTCCAGCTAAAGTTCTCACCTCCTAGAGTAAGCTCACAATGCCGGCACCAGTGTGTAATCATCGAGTCTGCTTCTGAAGAAGACTCTAGCTATAAGGATCAAGCGAATGGCTCCGTCGGAATCTTTGATCTCCGAACGAGGGCAGTGGCAATGAAAGAGTTACTAGCACCTGTGACTATAAGACCTGTAGCTAAGGTCGAGTAGACATTGACCATACCTAGAATCATATTTAGAGTTCCATTATTGTAAGCCTCAGCTTCCTGGAGCTGAGCTCTCACCGTTCCACCAACTCCCCGCGGTCGGGGTGGACCTCACAATGGTGGTGGAGGTGGTAACACCTCGAAATTCCCTCCACCTCCAACTGCCCGGCCAGCTCCTCTGCCATGTCTGCCTGCTCCCTATGGACTTCCTCGATCAAACATTTGTCTCTTCCTTTGATCTTGTACCTTCTGTTGATCATCCGAACGATGGGTCTGACAGTCACGATCCATGTGACCCAGCCCGCCACATGAGTAACACTACCCATTTTTGGCATGTATGTCTTTTCCCCGGGTGCCCCGCACAACTGATCCCGAGTCATGCGGTCACCCACCCATGGGTCTGGTTCTCTTGGATCTTTGCAACATCTTTATACTACCAGCTGGAGAAGACTCTACTGCATGTCGACTAGTGGTGGGGTTCGCTGCTAGAGACTACTCAGCAAGGAAAATATCGACTAAGAGGGCTCGCTCCGATTCCCCTGCCTACATCGAGATGCTGAGGGAGATCATAAAAAACCTAATCTGTCACCTGAGCCCCTGCTCGAAGTTCTCAGCCCTAAAGAATGGGTCTCGTAAAAAATCTGTGAGTAGCGCGAGAGGCCGATGAACCTCGCTGAGTAATAAACTACAATAATGTTGTCCTGCCGCAGATGATGTAGCTTCTATATGCGCACAGCGCGGAGAGTCACTGGAACAAACTCTTCCTGAAATAGGCTCTCGAAGTCTGCCCAGAGAAGTGTCACCGTGTCATGAACCTGGAAAATTGAGCTCCACCATCTTCCTATTGTAGCATGTAGAAGGCTTGCATCATGAATTACCATGAGATCTGCTGGTGTCCCTACCAGTCAGGAAACTCTCACCACAACCTCCATCCAATCATCAGTTGAATGCAGGTCTCTCTCCCCTGAACCTGGGTGGGCTCTGGTGCTGGAACTCATGCAACTCACTCAAGCGGAATTCATCATCTACTGCTGGGGCTGGTGGCATCTGTGGCAGAACTGGTAGTGGTACTGCTGGTGCCTATACTGGAAGAGGGCCCTGCACCGAGGCCACATCGCTCGGTGGGCTATATGTGTGTACAACACTCAAGACTCTCATTGGTCATCTGCAGGGAGGCATCTTGAAAGAAACAGATTTGACCTGGTCAAAAGATTATACCTGGTTAGCTGACATAATGAAAACCATTGAAATGACACACACAATCACTATTTGCGTACACTGAGTTAGAAATCAGAATTCAGGGTCCTGATTATGGATACGTCGGCTAGCGCACTAACAATGGACTACCTGAACTGAAAACCACATTCACTACACATACAACGATTGATTCATAGAAAAGAAATATCAGAGTTTTACGTTCTGCATTAGAACCTCCCTCATATACCAATTTTTCACGACCCATCCCCCAGGGCCCATGCCGTGACTACCCTAAGACAACCATCCCTAGGCTAGGGGCTGGCAACTAGCACCAAAGGTGTAATTCACTAAAACTGGGAAAGAATTATCTTTATATCCTAAAATGAACACAATAAAGTTCAATCTGGAAGCAAAACACTAAGTAAAAACTGTATAACGAAAAGAGAGTGCTGAAAGTAAAGGGGCCATAAAACAAGACAATCTGGAAAATATAAGTACAACTGAAAAAAAAGTATAACTGATTAAATGTAAAACAGCTATTGGGTCATCCTCCGAGATTCCTACCAGAAGGGTAGGTACGGTTAGCCTCCTTGGTACTCCATGTCTGTCAGTCTCCTCATTGTATCGACTCGTCGTAAGGTCCATCTATAGGTACCGTCCAGTCCTGCTAGTCTCAGCCTTAGTCAGGGATGTCTGTCATCTGCATCCAACACAACAAGGTACGGGCATAGCCCGTGCAGGGGTGAGTATAATGATACACACTAGGGACCCCGAGACCCTCATGGTCTCTCAAAATCCAACAATGATAATCCACAATGTATTAAATCACCAAATAACCGCACTTAGGTATATTCCCAGACATATACCTTAGTTATCATGTAATCCATCTCAGTCATGAGGTAAACACAAATGTTACTGAATCGACTCAACCAGGATATTCAATCACATTATCGAAACCATGGCTACTAGAGAACTCCTCCTCTATTGAGTATAGTGGGCCTACCATGACACCAAGGTGCTTTCCACTATCCTTGGACTGCCGATGTACTCCTCCTATCGAGTACTGTGGATCTGCTGTGTCACTAAGGTGCTCCCCATTGTGGGTCTGTCGCGTCACTAATGCCCTCCTACTCGTAGCCTGTTGGGGTACTCCTCCTATCGAGTACCTGGGGTCTGCTGCGACTCCAAGGTGCTCCCCAGTGTGGGTATGCATCCACACCAAGGTGCTCCCCATTGGGCGAGTTGAGTCACACCGAGTCGAATCGGTCAACAGTCTTCAGGTCTCTTCCCACTACTAGGTATCCAGACTATGCTCACTCGTATCCGGGAGGATCCACTCCACGAGCTACAGGTCATTACTCCAACTGTCACGAATTCTCATTTAGAAGTATCTCAAAGGTTTGAAACATCATAGGAGTCTCAACGCAATAGATGGCGCGTCAATCGGACACTCGATCTGTAAGTTATAAGCCTTTTAGTCCAAGGGGGCCAGTTGGATTAATGCACGATCCAACCTGACTGTAACTCAAAAATACCCCAAACTCTAGTGGGGTATACTCAAAGGTAGCATCATGCTCTAAGATTACCAATGTTGATGATGGTTCGTCAAACGGACGCTTGGTGCAAAAGATATAGCCACAAGAAAGTGAAGGGGTAGTAGTGGGACCGAGTCCAATCCGACCCGATCGGACCGACAAGACCCAACGTAGTATGGGACAACCCGGTTCAGGTCAATCCCATTCATACATGTTGGTTATGGACGGCCCATAGGGTGGGCTAGCCTGTTAGGTTTAGCCCGGTCTGCAGGGCCTTTCCCATCAGGCCGCGTGGGCAGTTCGGCCTGGAGCGTTGTGAGGGTGTGGCATGGTGTGGCTCATCCAGGAGGGTGCGGTCGGTCCAGTTCAGCCAGGGCAATGTAAGGGGGGCCACGGGCCGACTCAGGAGGCTGGCGCAAATAAGGTTCCAGTTCGATAGGTGGGCGGCTTGGGAGGCCGGGTGGCCCGGGGGTGGCCGTGTAGGACAGGAGGCGTCCAGGTAGGTCGGCGGGGCGCGGGATGGCTGGTAGGTTACTGGGAAGGGCGCGGCCAGGCCGGCATGTGGGCCGACGGCCGACTAGGAAGGGAGCAAGGCGGGATGGCGGGCGGCGGGGCAGGCCACGGCTAGGCCGGCCGGCAGCTGAGAAGGGCACCAGTCGGGAAGGTGGGCAGCCGGCCTGGATGGCAGGCTGCAGGAGGTGGCAGGGTAGGGTACCATCTAGGCAGGAGGGAGACCGAGAAGGCCGGATGGTGGCCATGATACAGCCGGGTAGGCCGGCGGGACACAGGCCGGCTCGAGGCAGTGGCGCAGCTCCGCGAGTGGCATGGCTGGCGGGGGCTCATTCGGGTCCGGTTCGGCCGGTGGCAGGGCGGGACACCGCGGGGGCGGCGTGAATCATAGAGGATGTGGTTAGCGCGGCTTTTCTCCTCCCCATCTTCATCGCCTCATTTCTTCATCGCCATGCCGAAGCATAAAACAAAAGGGATAGATAGAGGGAGTCGGGCTATGTTAGTTAGTCCCGCAACCTCCGCTATTAGGTTGATAATAATCGGTTCATCAAGGTAGGAGAACGATGAAAAACAACTCACCCATCAAAGGAAACATATCCTTATACTTCGTTTTGAATGAAATGACAAACATGGAACACAAAAGAAAACAAGCCATACCTTTTTTCGTTGATCTCTCAAGAAGTCACGGGAAGAAGACGAAGGTGATCGTCGTTCGTCGGCTCCGCCACACACTTCCAATCCCGAGCATGTGCATCGGCTCATTGATGATGATGTGGATGGAGGGTGAGTTGAATATGTTCCACGTTGGTAGGATACGAGGATAAAGTCAAAGAAGGTCGGAGTTCTTCGTAGTTGAAGGCGTTCTTTGTTGGGAGCATTCTCCCAATAATCCTCCTCTCAATGCTCCCACCAAAATGAACAATGCCACCCGAAATAATAATAGATTTTTATATCCTATTAATTCGATGAAAAAATATTAAAATTGGATGAATTAATTTAATTGGATCCACCTAATTAATGTGGAGGATTTGGCACCATTAAATTAGTGGAGTTGGCACCAATAAAGGAGGGGGGGTATCAAGAGACACTCCCTCATTAATGAGGGGAGTTGAGGGGTTTTCCTCTCCCACAATTAATATGTAGGTTTAGTCTCGTCTGGTCCCCATGTCATAACCTCTCACAGGAGGATTGGTTCGGGTGGGCCCCACCACCATAACCTCTCATGGGAGGTTAAGGTGTGGTGGTCCCACCTCCAACTTCTAGGAGGAGGTTTTAACCAACAAATAAAAATTAATCCCCTCACATTATTTTTATTTAATTCATTCTCTAAAAACCCAAAAACTATCATTTAACCTCGACCCAATACTTTTGAGGTGATAGTCTTCTTAATCGAATATCAGCGGGGTGAGTTCATCGGTGTCCTCATATTTCAATTCCGAGCACCGGTTCATAAGTTATAAAATCCCCCTCGTACGTTTACAGAATGAAACTGAACAAAACATCAGAAATTGATTCCGGGCACACCAGGACTCAGAATCACGCGCCTTCAATTTTCAGGGACTCGTAAAAATCCCTTGTATTTAAGAAAAAAAATTATCCTTGGAATTTTCGAGTCTTTACAAAATCCCCTTGTACCCTTTTGACAATTACCAAAATATTAATTTTTTCTACCATTTATGGTTAATGATTATAACAATAAAAGGGAAAAAACACATAAATGGACAATGTTTGATATTTTATACCATATCCTACTAATTTTATTGAATATAATATTTTTTTGATTTAAAATCATTTAATAATTTTTTTTAAAATAAAATTTATTTAATTATTAACACTATTCATTTAATATTTCATATAGGGAATAACAATAAATATTGAATTTGATTATAATAATTTAATAAATCATGATTATTATATACTTATTTATAAACTCACTAGGTCCTAAAAATATATCCCATTTATTATACATTTATATATTTAAAATAATTTAATTTAAATTTTTATGATTTTTATAAATAATATATAAAAGTTGCGTAATAATTTTTGTTAATTATTAAATAATTAAATGTTAAAAATAAAATAACATGATAAAAATATTAATTATGTTTACATTAAGCTTTTATATACGTTCATAACATAATAATAATATTATTTCAATATTAGAAATAAATTAAAATAAAGCAAGTAGCGTTTTTGAATTTTCATTACTAAAAGTAATATAAATGTATGAACAAAGGTAGAACAGATCTAAAATAAAATATATTCAATTTTTTTATAAATATGGATGAATTTATATAATTAAAGTAATTAGATTCATGTTACGGGAAAAATTTTAATGCCTTACCGACTTATTTGTATAATTATTTTCCTCATTTACCCATTATCGATGCGATAAATCAAACCATGATTATTATTCAGAATGCTGAAAGATAAATACAATCTATATGAAAATCTATGACATCATGATTCCATATTAAGAATCAATTTTTTTAGGATTAAATTTATAAAATTGGAAGAAAATTATTTAATATAAATATATAATAAGAAATTATTTTTTTAAAAGAAATATTCCTTTTATGTATATATTATTTTTATTACATATTCAACCACAAAATTTATTCCAATGAAAATGATAGAATTATAAATAAAATAACAGCCCTAATTATATTTGTAATAAATTTTGAAACAATTAAAATCTATTTATATTCTGGAAACAGAAATAATCATTTCAATAAAAATCTGTATTTTTCACTATTCACTAGAAAAATAATATTTTAAGAAAAACTATAAAATTCACTCTTAGATATTTTTTAAATACTGATTAAATACATCATATTCATTTATTAAAATATAATTTCTAATATTGTAATAAATAACTTATAAAATATTCATTAAAATAAAATAGAAAACATTTTTGAAGATAACGTATTTTAAGAGTAAAATTTCATGATTGGAAGTTTATGTCTTTTAAATAAGAATTACTAGATAAATTTGTATATATTTGGTCCCATAAATATGTATTTCATTATTTTTTCATTACTATAAATTCTAACTAATCCCACAACAAGGTTTTAAAATTCATATTTGAATAATTATATATTGTGGTTTGTTTAAGCTAATTATTGTATAGTGAATATGATATTAAAATAGTATTATTTTAAATTATTCATGTTTTACAATATATAACAATATACTAAAAGTACCAATACTGTAAATATTTCCTTCATTGAGAACCAACTTGATAATAAAACCTTTTATGATACTTGTGAACATTTCTCCATAATTACGCCATAATAGACCCTCTTTTAGACTCCTCTTGGGATATAGACATATTCTTGACACATGGAATGGAGGGAAATGATATGGGTGAGATAAAATTACCTATAATTTATAACATTTAAACATTAAAATAATCATTAGATCAAATAATTTTGAGAAAAAGTGATATATGGGGAAATATCTAATTAAAAAGAACGAGGAATAATATGAGTTTTCCATATGTTAGGATATTAGATCATGTATTCTAAAATGAATAATCAAATTCAATGGAATAAGAGTATGTGATATATATGGAATATGGAAATGATTTTTTAATATAATATAATCATTAAAATTTGGAAAAAAAATAAATCATTACATCGTAGGAATATGACAAGGCTTGCTTCCAAGAAAATGTATCATTATGTGCTCGAAAAGCACCTAGTGCACCATAAATGGTGAATCATGTGATGAATGAATTAGATAATGGATTAAATAATTATATAAATCTTGGAACACCCATACCATTTTCATATTTATATTTATATTTCTACCAAATGAGGAAAACAAAACATTCATAATGAATAATAATGAATAGACCCGAGCGAAGAAAGTGGATTTCATAATCTAGTATCATTGAATTAGAGAAGGCTATATCAAATGGATTTGGAAGATAATAAATAATTGAATAATTTTGGAATTTTATGTTTGGAGAAATAAATTACATCATTAATATTGAGTTCAAATATAGAAAAATTAAAACCAATTATTTTAGAAGTAATAATAAAAATGGCCCACTTGGGATATACCTTAGGATATGAGTAATGGAATTTTTTATATAAGGATGTAGAATATGTAATTACCTTGACTCCAGTAACCTATATTTATTGTCAACATTATTATATTTCCACTATATAAAATCTATTACATAACGTGGGACTGAATAGTTTAATAGTCTTTGTAAACATGATTAATACATGAAAATCACATACATTTTAATCCACCAAATAGACAATGTATTCTCCTTGAGAACCCAATTATTCGTTATAGTGTATAATAGAATATCAATTAATAAAACATCTTAGTCTCCTAAGAAATATAAATTATTAAAAATTGTTAATCTACAATTCTTAGTAAAGTTAACAATATAGTGAAATATATCATTAATAAATCTTAATAATTTATACGGTAACATTTCTGAGTGAAAAAAAATCATTTTATCAACAAGCTATGAAAAATATGGAAAAAATAAATTTGGATCAAATAAATACATAAAAATAATCACACCATCATGAAACATATAAATGGATATTCAAACTAAAATAATACTCTCTAATAAATAAATAAATGATATTATAATTAAAGAATTCTTAATGGATGATATATGAAACTATCAAGAACAACCTAATGATTTATTATGTCTATGGTTGTAATCCCATCAAATTTGGACAAATGATTTGTCTCATTGGTCCTATCAATGCATCTTGGGGATATATATAATTGATCCCCAACCGTGAAAATCACGACCCATCCTCGGGGCCCGTACTGTGACTACCCCAAGACCGCCTTCCATAGGTGAGGGGTTGGCGTCTATCCCCAAAGGTGAATCACTGATAAAAAGGGAAGGAATTTCCTTTATACAATTATCACACTTAGTATGAACACATGTAGTAGATGCAGCAAGTACTAGTATACAAAAGAAATGTGTGTTGAATGTATGTGGCCCAGTATACAAACCCAACTGAACAACAAAAACAAGTACAAATAAAAAGGGAAAACAACTCCTTGATCATCCAACGGGGAACCCTACCTGAAGGGTAGGTATAAATCTCGAACAAATCATTCCTAGGGTATGTCCCATCTAGTCTAGCTCCATTTAGCCTCCCGTCCATGACCCTCATCCTTGATCACTACGGACCGTCGTCTGCACAGAACACAACAAGGTGTGGGAATACCCCGTGTAGGGGTGAGTATAACAATACTAAGTAGGGGATCCCGAGACCCCCGATGTTCTCCCATAATCCACTAAGGATAATCCCCAGTATAAAGATACAATCACAAACTATCAACCATTCATACATAATTATATTCCCATTCATATATCTAAGTTACCAATCAGAAACAACCTCCAACTCTTGAGCCCAACCACATTCTGTTCCACAAGTGTAGAAACACTCCACAATCAAAGTACAACACATGGTGTATCCCACAGGTACAGCTCACAGGAGAAAGCCACAAGGGCTTCACCACAACACATCTATGATGAAACATCCACGAAGTAACATCCAAACATACGTAGGTATATTCCCATACATATACCTAAGTCGTCAAGATTACACATCTCATATATGAGGTAAAACGAAGGTAATGACTCATCTTACACTATGTATACACAACTTAAAAGCGATAGAGATGATTAGTTGTAGCCACAGAATCATCTTTCACTATCAAAGGACAGATATCCGTTGAAATCTAAAACATCAGTTTCTCGAAGTTGTCGATCCTACGTGGGATCGCGGTACATAATTCATCGTTATCGAACCCACAGAGGATCCAGGTCCAGGGTCATTGCTGTCGAACCCATGGACGTTCCAGGTCTAGTCTGGTTGTTGTCGAACCCATAGAGGATCTAGGTCCAGTCTCGTCATGGTCGAACCCACGGAGGATCCAAGTCCATTCTCGTCCCTGTCGAACCCACGTAGAATCCAGGTCCAGTCTCGTCAGTGTCGAACCCACAGAGGATCCAGGTCCAGTCTCGTCACTATCGAACCCATGGAGGATCGAGGTCCAATATTGTCACTGTCGAATCCATGGAGGATCCCGGTCTAATCTCGTCACTGTCGAACCCACAGAGGATCTAGGTCCAGTCTCACCACTGTCGAACCGTCGGAGGATCTAGGAACTATACACTCGATTCCGGGAGGGTCTTCACCTCGAGCCAAGTTTTGATACATAAACTACCAATAATTATCTAGATGATTTATCCCATAGTTTTGTCTCATAATTAGGAACCAAACACGACAGAAAGCACGCCAATCGGACGCCTGGTCTATGAGTTATTGGTATTTCTATTCTAGGGGCCTGGTTGGCTTTTAGGTTCAAACCAACCCAGTCTTACCCCAAGTTCATCCAAATCTCAAGTGGGGTATGCCAAAAGAACTATACTGCTCTAAGCCTTCTTTCGCCATAGATGGTGCGTCGCATGGACACCTGTAGCCCAATATGTGGGCTAAAAGGTGTAGTCAGGCCATAGCAGGTCCGAGTCTGGTCCAACCCGGTCCGCGGGTCTAACCCGGTCCAAGGGGGCAGCATGGCCCGAGTGGTCGGCCTGTCTAGAGTGGTTGGCCTGGCCCAAGTGGGTAGGCCAATGCGAGGGAGCGGCCTGGCCCGAGGGCACGGCCCGACTCGGGGGTGGCCCGACCTGAGGCGGCCTGGCCCATGGAGGCCCAACTGGCCGGCCTGCTTGGCCTGACTGGCCACGCATGGGAGGGGGTGTCTCGCCCCCTGTTTTTGATCCGAACGGACCGGTTCTAGGAGCCGATTTTGGGGATCCTCGGGTCCTGGGTGGTCCCTCTTTTTCCGGATTGCTCAGCAGCCAGCCGGTTTCTTATCGCCAGTGGCCGGCCCGACGCCGGCCACTCCTAGTCCCTCGACCATGGCGCGACGGTGCCGCGGTTCTGCTCCACCGCCACAGACAGCCCTCGACGCGGCCCCTGGCTACTCCAAGCGGCGCACCAGCGCCACGCCCCCTCCGCCACAGCCCGGCCTGGCTGCGACCCGATGCTTTCACACATGGTGCAACATTGCTGCTCTCCATCTTCCACAGCCCACCCCAGCCACAACTCACCTTTTCCATGTGGCATGACGGTGTCGCACCCTTGTGGTGACCCCGATGGCCATGTGTCGTCGGTTTATTCACAGTCCGCCTCCATCGTCAACAAACAAGAACAACCAAATGGGAGGGTCGGGCTGTGATCGTGCCATCTGAGCCCTCCTCATCATGCATATATCAATAGGAATTTATTAATCCATAAATTGAACGACAGAGGTTATAACCCATAATTAAAATAACTCAAATCCTTCTATGTCAAGTTCGGTGATGGTGACAGAGTCGCGGGAAGGCGACATCATTTAGTCAATATCATAGGAGGAAAAGGGTACTCGTCATTGGGAGAGGAGCATTCAAAGGCGAAGAAGTTGAAGACGTCGTTGGCGTTCTTCGTGGGTGTCGATTCCATTTCCTTCCCCGGTTGAAGATAGGAATAAGATGGCGTCGTTCTTCATTGGAGAGAAAAGGCTCCTTCCTAGATCTCCCCTTTCCATATTCCACCCAGGAAAAATGCCCCACAAAAAGAAATAAAAGTTTTACCTATTATTTTATTGTTGGTATGAATTTGAAAAGTTTTAAAAATTAATTAATTTACCTCACTAATTTAATGGGTGAATTTGTCCTAATTAATTGGGGGATGAAAGTGATGAATTTCAAAGGAATCCCCCACATTATGGAGAGTTACAAGGGGGTTAAGGGAATTTAAATCCCATGTGCCCCCCACCATAATAATATCCTCTAAAATTAAGTTTTTATCGGGTGGGACCCACCACTATAACCTCCCATGGGAGGTTGGGGTGTGGTGTCCCCCACCTCCAACCTCCCCTTGGAGGTTTCAACCATCAATATAAAAATAAATTTAACACATTATTTTTTTATTCAGTATAATTAAACCCCCCAAAATATAACATCCATTATCATTAAAATGCAACTACGGTGATGTTCTCACTAAGTAATCACCGACGCTGCGACTTTCACGGTGCCATCAGATTTCAATTCCGAGCACCGGTTCAAAAGTTATAAAACACTGCTTTCACGTTTACTGAACGTACCTGAAAAAAGGTCTGAAAATTAATATCATCCACGCTCGACCCGCGCCATTTGAGGTTAGGATATGCATAGGTGAATCACACCCCAACAAACCCAATGGCACCGTCGGATTTCCAATCCGAGTTACCATTTAATTGTAACGAATTTTATAATAAAATAATTTTCACTGAATTATTTTATTTTCAGCTGAAAACTAACTTTCTCTGGTGGCCCTTGCCGACCCAAGTTAGTATCTGATTAATGAAAGCCTACACCCCAGAGTTCAGTGGTGGTCTCAGATTTTTAATCTAAGTTTCCGTTTGTCAGTTATAAGCATTTGAAAAATAAAATAACATTACTTAATTATTTTATTTACGGTTATGCCATTTTCAGGTTTTCTTACAGGTGGCCCGCGCCGACTAAAATTAAGTCATGCCTAGGGTAAACCCGCCATCCCGAGAAAAACTGTGGCCTCAGATTTTTTATCCGAGTAACCATTTAGGAGTTATTCCACTTTTTCAGAAAACTGCATGAATGGGATAATTTAAGCTTAAAAAAATTTCAAAAAATCATTTCGAGCACTCTTGGCCTCAGAATCATGCACTTTCTGAAACTGCGGACTCCTAAAATTCCCACGAATTTAAGAAAAAAAATTCAATGAAATTAATGGGTCTTTACAGTGATATACTAATTATAATTTATTCTTTATATGAATGGGTTGAAACAAAATCAACCTAAACATTTGAATTAATAACTAATATAATAAATTTTCATACATAAATTAATCTGATAAACAAAACAATAAAACAGGTAGAGAAATATGTTAAATGGTAATAATATCAAAATTACTCACAAAAAAATTGTAATAACCCATCAAAAAAAAGATTACGAATTATATCAATATGACAAATGCATAGTTTATTATATGATCAATAATTGGTTGAATTAATTGATGAATATAAACACAATAATAATTTCATTACAACATTTTTTGATGAAAATAACTATTTCGCATTGAAAATCAGCTTTTAAAACAAAATTTTTAGATAACATTTTTAAAATAATTTCTTTGAAAATAAATTCTAAAAAATATTAAATATGAATTAAAAATTGAGTGGTAATGTGGGTGGAGTTTTTTTCATGTTATAAATTTAGAAAAATAATATTAATTTCACGTTTTCACAAACACCAAATAATACTTATTATGAAATGGCATGATGATTTATTTTAAAAAAACTATAAAATGTAAAAATGAATATAAATTTATTTATACATCGTTTTTAATGGTAAAAAATTCATTGAAAACTTTTTTAAAATTGATGAATAAGGGTTTCCTTTGAAAGGGTAATTAATTTCAGATCTTATTAACATCTTTTTTCTAATCATTTTAAATACCAAAGAGTGGTTAAATGGTACAATAGTTGAAAAATACCATGACTAAATGGATGGTAATAAATTATGCATTTTTTAATATATATATATATAATAATAAATTTCTTATGGGAAGAATAATAAAAACATCCCAAATAATAATAAGACTTTGAAAATAACCCTGAACACATGTGTAACATTTGAATCACAATATCCTTTAATGAAATAACATAAAATTAAAATTTATATACTATGAAGATAAATATATTAATGATAGAAATCATAAAAGTGGGAATATATAAACCACACAATGGGAATAAGTAGTGAATATGGAATATGTCTCATTGAAGTAACAATGAGAGGACAAACACTTACCTAAACACTGATTTCCTTCATATGCGTCCTTACATACTGTATAATAAATATATATTTATTATAAATCTATTAAATGGAAAAATAATATAAATAATGACTTATATTATCATCTTATATCATTTTAAATCCCATTTGATAATAATATCTCATTATTTTCATTGTTTCATTTATTAATTTCCCTATTTTCTAATTAATGTTTTGTCATGAGTGTTCGATTTATTCTACATAGTATAAAATTAAATCATCAAATGAATTATATTTATTCCATAAATATTTTTGTTTTAATTATATACATTCATAGAATCATTATTTAAAATTATACGTGGAATAATAATTGCATCTTTTAGTGCAGTCAGTAGGTCACATGAACGCATTATCAACGATATCATTCCCATAAAGGGTTAAAAGGGAGATTAATTGTATGATATTTAATAAAAATAACAGATTTATATAATTTAATATATACAACCAATATTTAATAAATATATCCTTATGAACTATCATGTAAATTGAATGGGATAAATTAGTAAAATCGCTTTGCTAAGTAGTAATCCACCTTACCCAGGAGCGACATTATCATATCAGCTAAGGAATTGAAAGTAAGAAGGTATATGTGATATAATTATTCCATAATTATAATTATTTCATAAATATATTATAAATATTTTAAATCCATTACTATATCCTTAATTTAAATATGGTTATAGAAAACCAACATTATCGGTTCGCGAGGTGGTAGTCTGCAATACACACGATTGATAATTTTTTATCTCATTTGATATATAAGGAGATAGATAAATATTATTTTAATAAAAATAAAAACCCCTCAAAATAGGGGAGATAAGTTTGTTATTATATTCGAATAGATAAGACATAATTTATTTTTTAAAATTCGAAATAATACTAACTAGTTTTTTTAAGACATTTTTTTTTCTCAAATAGAAATCTCCTTTGGATCGCCACATAAGGACTCATTGGTTCATCATTGGGAGGACCATAAACTCTATAAACCTTATATGTATATTAGAGACACACTTTTTTATTTTTTATAAAAATTTAATGGGAGGCATGATTATGATAAGGGATAAAGTGATAATTTTTATTGCAGAAAGAGAACCCTATTTATAATTTGAAAACAGAGTACAAAATGATAAATTCATTCACAAGAAAAAATATTCCAAATAACAGCAAGATATATTTTTCTAAATTATATGATTTAAATATGGACATAAGATATATTTTGACAATTTGGTAGGTCAATTTAAAACATATCCTAATTATTTATCCCCCAAACCTATAATCAATTTTCACCTTAACCACGATAATTAATTTTTAATTTTTTCACTTTTATTTTTGGTCAAAAACTAACTTGAAATAATTGTATAATTTAAATTGTTTTGATTCAAAATATGGAATTAGTTTTTCTTATTTTAATACGTAATTGGGAATGTCTAAAATTTAAAATTATACCCACGAACACAATGAATAAGCGGGTTTTGTAAGAGAAATTTATCATATGTATAGAAGGTTTTATAATAAAATATTAATATGAAGTTAATTCCAATTAGATAAATTGTATATAATATCACTTAATATGTCTATATTATCATTAAATACAATTTAATATATTATTTAACTTTTTATGTAATTCACATGAAATGAAGGTTATCAGTAAAATTCATTATTGTTAACTATTCAACGATAAAATAAACTTCTATTAAAAAGACAAAAAATTTAACCCATGATATATTTTAATGTATGATTCCAATAATGTAGTTAATTTTAGAGAATAAATTTTCTAAAGGTGAAAAAAATTCATCATATCATTTTTGTGCATGTAGTGGCGGAAGCGTTTTCATCAGGAAATATATTTATTCAGAAATCCATTATTTTACAATCAAATGATTCTTATTTTATTTTTAACCAATAGAACCCAATTTTATTTATTTTATACTTGAATGAAACATATAATTTTCATTATTTAGGTATTAGTATTCATATCCATAAGCTAAATTGTTAGGTTATAATTTTTATATTAAGATAACAATAGTTTAATATGGTATCATGTTTCCTTCAAACCTGACATTGGACGCACTAAAAGATATCCAATAGAATGATTTTTTAAATAAATTTATTATCAATGCTCTGTGTTTCATATTCTCTTATAATCATTTCCATTTGTTTGATAAATTATATAAAAAATGGCGCTCCACCATTAAAATCTATTAGTGTAAAATACTACCCCCTAAAATAAATTTTGAAACCGCAATTTAATCATGATATCAATAATCAATTGTTTGTCATTTTAAAATAAATTTAATAAAATACCACATCAAGATAAGGGCAGGTAAATGATAATCATTAAAATACATAAGTTATTGTGAAAATTTTATATAGAGTAACAGATAAATATATTTCTATATAGGAGAACATTTGAGGTAAATGAAAACATTAAAATTGATGAGGATATCAATTCCCATGTACTGATAGAGAGTGATAATGATCATTTGTCATAATAATTTCATTAATATATTGATGTCTAACAACTCTGATACCATAAACATGTGATGAGTTAAGACACCATTTTATTCCTTGTAAATGAATATACTAGGATGTAAATTTTGTTTCAAAATCATTTCCTATAAGTTAAGGAATTTCATTACCATCTATAATGATAAAATAAGACAATATATTGACCTTATATCATTCCATAGGCACGATTTCTTCCTTTGGATGTGGTTAGATCAATTCCTACTTAATCTCTTAGTACAAGAAATGAATATCTAATTAATATTTTTATTCCTAAATTAATAAAATGAACAATTAACATATCTTTATCTAAATAAATGAAAGGAAAATCATTCCTCTTGTCAATAGATATCATTAAAGATAAAGATCGTTACCAAAAGTTATCCAACAACACCCAAATTTCAACATAATCCAGTCCATAAATATATAACCTAAAGACTCATCCAAATCTATTCTAACCATATTTAACGTCAAAAAGTTGTGAAGGATGGTAAATAAATAAAAAATATATTCACCCGAAAATATAAAGTGGATCTTATTTTCACAATCCAAATTTGTGAACACCATGATATCCATAAAAAATATAATTAAAAAATTCTTGACTCTAAATATAAATTTACATGTTGTTCAATAAATTCCATAAATCAATACTTATTGTAAACACTAGTAAAGGTAACATTTACCATCAAGCCTTTAACAAATTTCTTATTGACCAACAGAATCCCATAAACCTATCATTATTTTATAAATATTTAGAAAATATTATGTGTTATGCTACATGAATCATATCTTTGGAAGACGTTAGACTGGTCACTGAATAACTTTTCGTAGTCATTAATACCATTCAAATTATACTCTAAAATCCATTAAGAACAATTTATGTAGTATAATATTTATACATTTAATGGTTATTATATCCAGGCTGTCATTAATAAAATTGTTTTCATAATATAATTATTCAATCCAAACACAATATAATTAATAAATCTAATTTATATGAGTTAATAGAATTATCATTTTAATTACCCCTTATCTTTTTTTGAGGTATATCAATTTTATGATTGGGTAATTAATTTTAATTTTAACCCATCTTCTAATATTTGATGAATGTAAATATATTTAACAATAATGTGGAAACATACAATAATTAGTTTTATTCAATCCCTCCAATACAATGTCTAGGCGTTAACTAACATTTAAAATAATTAAAATAATAATGTATTGTTTTTCCTCACGACTCAGTCTTTTGGGAAATGTATGACTTTGGAGAAAACTGTTGTTTCATGTTGGGTATTCTATCGAACATAGATCCTCTATTTGGTAAAATTACTAACTATTTCATAAATATTAAAATAACAAAAAATTGTATTATATATGTATATGGGATGTTGCATCATTCCCCCTTTTGGAAATATTTTACTAGAAATTTTTATTTACTTATCAAATAAGTGGGGGTATTTATCCATCCTAGAAATTTTTAATTCTCATGTTGCCTCTTCAATCATATGGTATTTCCATAAAACCATAAGCTGATAAATAACCTTATTCCACAACACATGCTCTTTGTGGTCATGAATAAAAACTGTATATTCCTCATAAGAAATATTCTCTTCCAACCGAACGTCATCTAGTCTAAAAACCTGAGATGAATCTAGGATAAAATTTCTTAACATTGAAACATGAAAATTTTTGGGTACCCAGGATAAACTCGGAGGATATCCACTCAGTAGGAAACTGGTCCAAATTTACACAAGATTTCATATGGTCCAATGCATAATGGACTCAGCTTCCCCTTATTACCAAAATGCATCACACTTTTCCATGGAGAAACATTGAGAAATACATGATCACCTATCTCAAATGAAATATCCTTCCTCTGGTAATCTGCATAACTCTTCTTCTTGCACTGTTCTATCAACATGTGTCTCTGAATCAACTGAACTTTCTCTTCCATTTCCTATACCAATTCAAGTCCCATAAAATTCTATTCACCCACTTGATCCCAAAATGCTATATTTTTATACATTTTTCAATATAATTTCCCAAAAGGTTCTATCTGTATCCTAGAATGAAAACAATTATTATAAGAAAACTCAAAAAAATAAAAATGTTGATCCCAAAAAACCTTATAATACATTGACCATGCATGTATCATATCCTCCAACATTTGAAAAGTTCATTTTGACATCCAGTCTAATTTAGGATGAAAAGCTATACTAAAATTTAATTCAGCACCCAATGACTTCTGATGGCCTTTCCAATGGTTATAAGTAAACATGAAATCATGATCATATATAATGGATAAGGAAACTCCATGTAACCTGACCATATAATTAATATATAGCCACGAAATATGATCAATAGAAGGATTATCATTAATTGTATGAAAATTTGATGATTTATTCAATCGATCAACAAGAACCCAGATCTCATTGTTACCATTAAATGTCTTTGGTAATCCCACTATGGAATCCATGGATATAATTTCCAATTTCCACTATATAACTAGAAATGGATGTAGAATCCCTTACGGTAACATCAGTTATACTTTAACCTATTGATAAATCAATCATCTCAGGTTGAAGTAAGCAATATCGCTTTTCATTACATCCCAATAGAAATACTATTGAAGGTATCAATTATATCTTAGTGATGCCCATATTATCTAAAAACGGGGAACTATAAGCTTCATATAAAAAAAATTCGTCAATTGTGAATCATAAGGAACACATAATATCTTACCAAAACTCAAAAAATAGTCCTTATAAATGTTATATTCAGATAACTTACCCTTCTTAACAAATTAACCCTTTTTCTACAACTCACTATCTTCCTTCTCTAACTGCTTAATTAGGCCTCATAGAGATTATTTCACTAAAACATGAAACAAAAAATACTAATTTCATGTAATGAGATATTCCATGAAAAAATTGATCAAATCATTAATATAATTATCTCGTTCCAAATGTATCATGGTTAATGTAGCGTTACTCTTTATACTCAAAGCTTCGACCACATTATTTCCATTTTCAGGATTTTAATGAATCCTGTAATCATAATCCTTGTTTAATTCCATCCATATCCTCTATGTCATGTTCAATTTTTTCTACGTAAATATATTCTTAAAACATTTGTGATCAGTATATATTTCACACTTTACATCATATAATTGATCCCTCTAAAATTTTAATGTAAAAACAACAGAATATAATTCTAAATAAAGTGTATTGAAATTTAACTCTTAAGGTTTTCATCTAATGTAAAGCATTAGATAATACCTGATATTTCTGAATTAGTACACAACTAGGTCCTTTCAATGATGTATCACTACCTACAAGAAATTAACCATTCCTAGAAGGCAGGTCCAAAACAAGTGCATTTTCCAATCATCTTTTCAATTTTTGAAAAAAATCATTAAATTATTTTTTACCAATATACATTACTCCCTTATTTGTTATCTTAGTTAGTGGTATATATAACCAAGAATTGTTTTGAAAAATCCATCATTAATAACCCTCTAATCCAAGACAACGATGAATCTCTGTTGTATTAGTAGGTCTTGGACACTCTTCAATAATTTTTTTATAAGGGTTAATAGATATTTCATCTTTAGAAAAAATGTGAAAATGGAAGGAAATTTCTTGCAAATTAAATTCACTCTTAATAAAAATTCAATATAGTTTCTTTTATTTAAGGGTCAAAAAAATATATAAGTGACTTTCATGTTCCCTCTGGATTTTAAAATATTTAAAAAATAACAACCATAAACACAAACTAAAAATGATCCAAAAATTAATGAAATATTTCATTCATGAGATTTATAAATATAAGAGGTGTATTAGATAACCCAAAAGGGATAACTAAAAACTCATAATGACCATATATTGTGCCTAATTTTTTTTATGAAATTTCATAATATTTCTTATTTAGTTTATCATACCTAGACCTCAAATCAATATTTGAAATGTATTAAGCTCCATGGAGAAAATCAAAAAAATCATCTATATGAGGAAAATAATACTTGTTCTTAAAAGTGATGTTATTCTAGGCTCTATAATCAATAAAAAATCTCATAAAACAATATGAATTTTTCATAAATATAATAGGAGAACCCTGTGGTGATGTGATAAGTGGAATGAAACCTTTATCATGAAATTAGTACGACAATTTTTTTAATTTCACCAGTTCTATATGATCCATTTGGTAAGGGGATTCTGAAAAAGAATTTGAATTAGGAACTAAATCAAGGGTTAATTCAACCACCAGATCAAGAAAAATTATAGGTAATTCATCAAGAAAAAGAACTCTAAATTTATTCACTAAAATAATTTCTCAAATCAAAAATCACTCGTGGAAAAAAAATTAACACATCATCAATTTTCACATCGGTTCTATATAACCGACTAACATAGCTGTAAAAATCAATTTATCACGTCAGTTATCTTATAACCGACCTGATAAATCATTGAGAATCCATTTTTAGGTCTATTATTTTATAACCGACCTAAAAAATAATTATATTAGCTTTTTTGCGTTGTTTATTTTATAACTGACGTGCAAATTGAATCTAGGGACTTTATCACCTCTGTTATAAAAATAACTGCCACGATAAAAGAAATCTCGGCAATTTATCACATTGGTTATCAAAATAACTGACATGATAAAGCACCATATCTCACATCGGTTATTTTATAACTGACATGATTAATTCTTTTCTACATCACTTATTAAATAACCGACATTATAAATATTGAAAAAAAAATTATCCCACTGGTTATTAATTAACTGACGTGATAAAGCTTTAAAAGGATTTATTGCGCCCCGTATTCAGTATTTTTTTCTTCGATCGGGCGACCAGTGACTCTTCTCTCCCGCATGGAAATCCTAGAAAAGACTCATCGAAGTCTTTCCCTCCATCCTCATTTCTCCAACATCATTAATTATATTTATTTTCAACACATCTATAAGGTCAACTCACAATACTCATGTAAGCCTCACATGGCTCGGTTTCCGTTTTTTATTTTTTTCAATACTGTAAACTAATTTATTGAGATGATATTTTTCTATCTTTGTTCTTGCTATTTTGGTAAGTTTCACAATGTTCATTTATACCATGCTAAATTATTTTATAGAAGAGAAACCAAGGAATTGATGTCCTGAAAGTTTATTATTTTTATGTGTTCTATCATATGTGTGTGCACGTATATGGTGAAGGGGGGCTTTCCAAGTGGGTGGTGGAGTCCAGGGGGTGGGGACTATCCAGGGGTGTAGGTGTGTCCTTGGGGTGTCAAAGGGGGTGGGGGTGGTGTCCTTGGGGTGCAGGGGCTATCCAAGGGGGTTGAGGGGTGTGGTGGTTGTCCAAGGGGGTTGGGGGTTTCCAAGGGGGTGGGGGTGGTGTCGAGTGGGTGGCTAGGCAACCCAAGGGGTAGGGGGTGTCTAGGGTGTGGGGGTGTTCAGGGGGTGGGGGTTGTCCAGAGTGGTGGGGGTTGTCCAGGGGGTGGGATCAACCCAGAGTGAAGGGGGCAGTCCAGGGGTGGGGGCTGTCAAGAGTGGTGGGGGATTTCCAGGGGGTGGGGCTATCCAAGGGTTGGGGGGGATGTCCAAGGGGGTGGTGGTGTCCAGGGGGTGCTAAGTCAGTGGGGTGGTGTCTAGGGTGGTGCTGGGGTTTTCTAATTGGGTAGGGGTGTCTAAGGGAGGGGGAAGAGTCGGGCGGGGTGAGGGGGTGGTCCAGGGGGTTGGGGTTTCTAGGGGGTGTCCAATGGGGGTGGGGTTGGGCGTGGGGGTGGATTCCATGAGGGGTAGGGTGTATAGGGGTTGGGGGTGGTGTCCAGGGGGTCAGTGGGCTATCCAATGGGGTATGTGGTGTCCATGGGGGTAGGGTGTCCAGGGGGGCTGTCCAGAGGGGTTTGGGGGTGTCCAAGGGGATGGTGGTGTCTTGGGGGTGTCCTAGGTGGTGGGTGTTGTCCTAGGGGGTAGGGGTGTCCAGGGGGTGGGGGCTGTCTCTGGGGTGAGTGGGTGGTCCAAGGGGGTAGGGGGTTTCCATGGGGGTGGGGGTGTCCAGGGGAGGGGGCTATCTAAATCGGTGGGGTTGTCCAGAGGGTTTGGGGGGCTGTCTAGGGGGTGTGGATGGGGCTGTCCAGAGGTGTGGGGGGGATGTCCGAGGGGGTGGTGGTGTCCAGGGGGTGTCCAAGGGGGTGGGGTATGTTCAGAGGGTTGGGGGCTGTCTAGAGGGGTGGGGGTGTTTGGGGGTGGAGGGTTGTCCAAAGGGTTGGGGGGGGGGGGGTTCCAAGGGGGTGGGGGATGTCTCGAGGGTTGGGGGCTTCTTGGGGGGATGTTCGTGGGGTCCTGGAGGTGTACAAGGGGTGGGGGTGTCAAGAGGGGTGGGGGCTGTCCAGGGGATGGGGGGCTATCTAGAGGGGTAGGGGGTGCCTAGGAGGGTAGGGGGTGTTTAGGAGGGGTGTCCAATGGTGAAGGGGGTGTGGTGGTGTCCTAGATGGGTGGGGGTGTCCAGGGGATGGGGGTGGTGTCCAGGAGGGGTGGGGGTCCAGGGGGAGGGGGTAGTGTCCAGGGGGTGAGTGGAT
The DNA here is from genome assembly GCA_963277665.1 of Viscum album. Lineage (NCBI taxonomy): Eukaryota > Viridiplantae > Streptophyta > Magnoliopsida > Santalales > Viscaceae > Viscum > Viscum album. The sequence continues at coordinate 6,148,282 of CAUJRU010000001.1, forward strand.
AGTCCAATGGGGGATGGGGTGTCCAGTGGGTGGGGGTTGTCTAGGGGGGTTCCATAGGGGTTGGGCGGCTGTCCTGAGGGGATGTCCAAGGGTTTGGTGGTGTCTAGGCGGTGTCCAAGGGGTATTTCCAAGGGGGTAGGGGTGTCCAGGGTGTGGGGGTGGTGTCCAAGAGGTGAGTGGGATGTCCCAGGGGGTACGGGGTGTCCATGTGGTGGGAGTGTAAAGGGGTTGGGGGATGTCCATATGGGTGGGGGCTATCCAGGGGTGTGTGGATATCCAGAGGTTTCAAATTGTTGCGATCTGTGTAATTTTCATTAGTGAATGTATGCATATTTTAATATTTAGACTTCATATTTCTTTTTTACAAAAGGGTGAATTTGGTATCTAGTTGCACCGGGATGTATTCTGTGTGTACAATAAGAATAAAGGAACCGAGATGAATTTAAAATTATTATATCTATCTATATTTTCATTTTAAAATCATTTTCATGCATATTTTTTTCCAAATCAACATAGATTTTTTTTATATTCCAAAAATTTTTTACATTCAAATTATGATATTTTTCATATAAATATATATTTTTCTTATCTTAATAATATTTATAATTTTGATATTTTTTATAGGTAATAATGAGTTGAAGTTGGATTGTGGCACATTGAATGAGTAATAAATATGAGGAAGGTGTTGATGCCATTTTGGAATTTTCTCAACGAGATGTTCTAAGCAGTGACATTTATTCTGTCTATACTAGAAAATTTTAAATATGATGAAGTTGAAAATTAGAGGGATCAAAGATCATATAACTTTTCATGGTTTTAATACAAGTTACGGACCTTGGATTTGTTATTGTGAAATTGGATAGAATGAAAAATCTACAGATGATGACGATTCAGATTATTGTAACTCTGATAGAATTGAAGAAGTGATGTGCGATATTGCAGCAGAAAAAATTGAGATAAAACTGAATGTTGCACGTCTATATTGTGATGATGAAAAACCATTGTATCCTGGTTGTATGGATTTTATAGTTCTGTTAGCAGTGTTTAGATTTATTAACCTGAAGACGAAACATGGATGAAGTGACACAAGATTTATAGAGCTGCTACAATTTATGAAAGTCATTCTTCCAAATGATAAAGAGCTTCTAGATTCACATTTTAAGTCCAATAAAATATTATGCCTGATGGGATTGGGATACAGGAGAATAAAATTATGTCCTAATTATTGTATGATATATAGTAAGGAATATTAATTTCTACCAGAGTGTGCTAAATGTGGGACATCACGGTATAAGTTGAAAGAAAAAACACAGGATGATGTAGAGACTACAATGATCCATTCCTAGTTATTTAGGTATATTCCTATAATTCATCATTCAAAAAGTTTATTTTCTAATTCCCATGATGAAAAAAGGTTCAGGTGGCATTCTAATGAGTAGATAAGTGATGAAAAAAATACATCATCCAGCCGATTATCCATAATAGCAGAAAATTGATGAGTAGTATCCTATATTTAGAAATGAAATTATAAATCTCAGACTATGGTTGTTCATAGATGGAATGAATCCATACCGGACCCTCAGTATCACACATAGTTCATGGCCTATTTTATTGGAAATTTACAACCTCTCTCCTGATGTTTTTATGAATCTCAAATATGTCATGTTGAGTATAATGATCTCTGGTCTGAAGAAACCCATAAATGATATTAATGATTTCCTGTCACCATTGATTGAGGATTTGAAAATTTTAAGGGAGAATGGTATTGGGGTGTATGATTCTTATAAAATGTAATATTTTAATCTTCATGTAGTGTTTATGTTCTCTATAAATGACATCCTAGTATATGTAATTTTTCTGGTTATAGTGTTAAGGGTCATAAAACATGTCCAATTTGTGAACAAAAAAATTCATAAAGTCAATTGCATCATGGGGGGGAAAACATTTTATAAGGGCCATTAGACGTTTTTTCCTAGGGATCACTCTTATATAAGACTAAAAAATGCATTCAATGGCATAACATAATTTGATATTGCTCCAAAATCACTATCCCCTGATGTGTATTTTGAGAGGGTGGAAAACCTTGATGTGTCATTAGGAAAGACATAAAAATTTTGGTAATGATAGATATATTTGAAAAAAAAATCAATATTTTTTGAGCTATCATATTGGAGATATGGTTAATTTAAACCTAATATTGATTTAATGCATGTAGATAAGAATAAGTGTGAAAGTTTTATTAAAACATTGTAATATTTTAATGGAATAGAAAAAGATGCGTTGAATGCAAGATTCGACATACTATCAATGGGAATACGTTAGGAGTTATCTCCCACTCCAAATGGAAGATGAACATTTCTTTTCCCATCTAGTCATACATTCTCTAAGAGGGACAAAATTCACTTTGGTCAGTGTCTTCATGATATCAAAGTTCCTCAAGGTTATTCTTCTAATGTAAATTTTTTTGTCTCATTGAAGGATTTGAAGTTAATAAGTATCAAATATCATGATTTTAACATGATGAAGAAACAACTTATACCAGTTCCATTTCGTGGAATATTGCCTATCCATGTCAGAAACACGATAATGAGGTTGTGTTATTTTTTGAAGTCATTTTGTAATAAGGTGATTGATGTGAATGCTTTGAAGATTTTGGAAAAGGATTCAATTTCTATACTTTTTCATGTAGAAATGTATTTTCCTCCATATTTTTTGGAATAATGGTGAATTTAATGAATCATCAAGTTTGAGAAATAATGATTTGTGGACCTGTATATCTTCATTGGATGTATCCTTTTGATAGGTATATGAAAATATAGATGTGGTATGCTAAGAATACATATCGACCTGAAGTCTCTATTATTGAAAAGTATATTTCTGAGGAGGTTGCGGTTTTTTTTTACGAGATACATGGCTACGGCGGAGCACATAGGTTTGCCTCTATCTCACAATGAATGAGAAAATAATGAGGGAAATGGGATTTGTGGCTTGAAAGTCAAATCATTTTCATCTGAATAGTTGAAGAAGTTAGAATTATATATCTTGAATAACATAGATGATGCTCTATTATATAACACATTTCATATTAATGAGTTGAAACAATTTCATCCAAAGAATATGGAATGTGGATTTTGAATGAGCACAACAAAACATTTTTTTCATGGTTTAAAAATACCTTGCTTGTTAGATCAGATGTATCAAAGACATTAAGATGGGTAGTGGGTGGTCCGTGTTTAAATGTGATAACATGGTCCGGTTATGAAATTAATGGTTATACATTTCATATGAAATCCCATGACTAGAAAGGTGTAGTTCAGAACAGTGGTGTATTGGTGTTTTCAGAAGAAATGATTTTTCGAGTTCTAAAGTCAAAAACCAATTTTTTTGCATCAGGTTCATATTATGGAGTCATTGAAGAAATATGGGAGGTTGATTACATTAAAATTAATGATCTTGTTTGTAAATGTAAATAGTATATTGGTAGAAATAGTTTCAGATATGATGAATTTGGAATGACAGTTGTTAATCTGAATAGATTGGAAGACACAACTGATTCTTTTATAATGGAAACACATGCAAAAGAGATTTTCTATGTAGTCGATTAATCAGATATGTAGTTGTCTGTTGTTTTGAAAGTAAAAAACAATATGTTGGTGATGATAAAATTGATGAAGATGATGATTAATGTGAGATCTCTATTTCAATGGTAATATTAGTAGAACATAATGATGGGAATGTGGAAGACATGGTTTGTACCATAAGGAACTATCATGACGAAGGAATTTGGGAAAACTATACATTTGTACACTCCTAATATTATAGTTAACATATGTTTATTTTTAGTTTGCATTTATTATTTTCATAAAATGTTAGATATTTTAATTTTTTCATTATTAAAACTTGTATTAAAATAAATAAGTAGTTTTTTTATTTTTATTTTGTAAAGTTTAATTTATCATGTTTACCATTACATAAATTATATATCTACTAATTTTTTTGAATGAAAATTAAATTACCATTTTTACAATGTTTACCATGTTGAACATGTTTACAATGTTTTCCATGTTTACCATGTTTACCATGTTTACCTTGTTTACCATTTTTACCATGTTTACCATGTTTACCATTGTTTACCATTGTTTACCATAGTTTACCATTATTTAACTTATATATTTATTAATTTTTTGGAATGAAAATTACACTAACATGACTAGCAGGTTTACCACCTTTACCATTGTTTAAATGCTTACCATATTAACCATGTTTACTATTATGTAGCTTAGTTCAATTTTCCATTTTATATTTACATTAGTTTTGTAATTTTTGAATTGTTATATTTGTGACCTAATGTTTTTTTTTATTTAATGGTTAATGACATATCAATAATTTGATCAACCACATGATTCTGGAGATGGGAAAAATGATCATACCTCTAGGGAGGAAGATTCACATGCTCCTCTTGATGTCCTCCATTATTCCTCATGTGCTCCCATAACTACAAAGAGTTAAAGAGTTGGTAAATGTGGGATCACACATTTAACAAAATTATCACTTTCCAATGCATAGGACAAGGGGATAATTGTTGAGTTTTATGAGAATTATATTCCTAGATGTCCAAATGTAAAAGATTTGAAGGGTTTTGTATTTACTTGGGGTAAGAGAAAAGTTAGCATTTTGTATGATTATTGGAAAAGTGTGGAAAAACAATAATATCTCAGTTGTGGGAGATGATTTTGGTAGGATATTTTACTATTGATTTCCTATTCTTAAAATTTTTCTAGTATATTATGTTTTACCTCTTCATTATCAAATGAAATATGATATTACACACACTGGAGGAGTCTGGAAGAAATGTTTATCGATGGCTGCTTAGAGATAGAGGGATTTCAAATAACCCCTCACATCTGATTTCTTTTTTTTCAATAGGAGTCATGACAATCCATTTCATGTATATCCTATCATATATGAAGACACATGGAGAGAGTTTCATGAAAGAAGAATAAAATATTCATTTTTGGTCTGTGAAATGTAAACATTTATATGATTTCTTATATAAATGATCTTATTAATGTCTTGTTAATAATTTGTTATTCCAAATTTACATAAACAAATGAAATATCATTAAGAGATCCAATATAAAAATGTATACCCTCATATTTTATCTCAGTGAGGGTATACATAAGTGGAAGAACAAATGATGGCGGATAAATTACAAAAAACTGAGAGTTGACTCTTCAAGCTCTGGAGAGGTGTCCCCACCATCCCCACAATCTATACATGAAAAATGCAAGTGAGATCGGATGGGAAAAAATGGGAAATATCTTTCAAAATATTGAAGAATTGTTGCTGGGAGGATTATAAGATATTTATTTCAATTATTTAAGTTAACTATATTCTTCATATAATTTGAATCATTATAGAGAAGTTCAATTAATTAATACAGGATTCTCTATAGGAGCAGAGCTCACAGGGGGTAATTACAGCTGCTAGTAGGAAAGATATTTTATCTACAGTAATGGTAAAGCCTGAACATCCTAGTTGTCTGTGAGGTTATCTAACGAGTGTATCGGTATAGTCAATGTTTGCAGACATGCAAAGACAATTTCAGACTGCGGCTCCCACTCCTCCACCTCACCCTGTAGACCTCATTATTTATCAGCTACCTCCGTTAGTAGCTCCCACTCCCCCACCTCAGCCTGCGAACCCCATTTTTTATCCAACTCCCTCTCTACAGCTTCCTACTTACTGGGAGTTGTATGTTGATGATCCTCAACATCATATAGTTGGATATGGGCTGGTATATTGTAAAGGAGATATATTAAATCATCAACAGTTAGAGGTAGAGCATCATATGGTCATTGTACATGATATTATAGATAAATCAGCTCGAGTACCATTACATACAGATGAGGTGACGATAGTTGGACATAGTATCAGACATTTTTTATTTTAGCCATCTATACGTCTGCAAATCATTACCATAGAGGTATGTATGTTAAATCATCTATTTTTTTAAAGTTGTTTTATCATTTGAAAACTAATATATTTTCCAATTTATTTTTACATGAATACTTCAAATGCAATGAAATATTGTATACAAAACAAAAAAGTCAAATGGAATTGACATCAAGTACAGAGTCTATTTGTCTTGACAGATTTTCCAGATATTCAAATTTGTTGGCATATCATTATGAGTTTCCAATGGAAGCTCATGTTTTTGGACATGCCATAAATGTGGGGATTGTGAAAACTAATCTCATGGAGCCTGTTACTGGAGATAAGTGGGGAATCAAGGTGGTGAAATTTTTTACAATGTAAGTATTAACACATTTTCCCTGCATTATAGTTATTAAAAATGTATAATTATTTCTTTTTTGTATTAGTTATCTATATATCATGTGTGAGAAGAGTGGGCGGACAGATGTATATGGATTCATGGACCAGCATTTGATTCCCCCAGAAGCAAATGCGTTTGATGAATAATAAAGAATGATTTATAATGTTGAATGATTTGAACATAATATAATGACACAATGTTGGGTGAACTGTTTTTTTGAGAGGGATGAAACATAGCTCTGGAAAAGAGTTCATTATCTTATAACATAAAAACCCACTAACCTTAAATTTTATTTTATCAATGATCATTTTATTATAGGTGTATTTTCCAAAGGGAGAAAAAACTTTATTGGATATGCTCTATCCATAGAGATGTGCGGGAAAGTATTAATAATATTTTGTAAATGTATGTTTCCATTTCATAATAGTTGTATATATTATAATTAATTTTAAATTTACCCCATTCGTATTATTTTCTAGTAGGGTATGTGTCTACTTTCGAAAAAACACAATGAAGAAGAGTTTGAAGATAAAATATGTAAAAGTAAAGGTAAATATCAATTTATAATTTTTACTTTTTTCTGTATTACATAATTATAATATTTTTAATTTACACTCATTAAAACAAAATTTTCAAGAACAACAAAGTGTCATCGAATGTATATATTATATGTTAAGATTTATGAATGAAATATTTACAACTGGAAAACTAGTGAACATTGACCTGGTAAGATTTAAATTCAAACTTTTCCATAATATTTCATTTGATTTATTCATTATACATGTAAAATATTATAATTTTAATTTATATTTATTTGATTACCCTCATACCTATAGTGCTCAATAGGTCAAACACTTACAAGTGGAATAATCAAATTATTTTACAGGTTTGATTGGATTTTAGTTTGTTTTTAGTGTAAAATGTAATTTTGAATATTGTCATTATAATTGTGTATTTGGTAGTATTTTTAGGAGGATTTAGGTTTTTTTAAGTTTACATTGTATGTTTTGAATGTTATATATGTAAATGTTTAATTTTTCTATAAATATTTTTTTGGTCTAGTTTTGAAGGTTTTTCTGGTATTGATTCTGTTTGGGGGGGGGGTTCAGGGGTGTGGGGGGAAGTATATGGGAGTGGGGGTGTCTAGGGGGGTGGGTTTCTAGGGGTGTGGGAGAGCTATCCAGGGGTATGGGGGGTGTCCAGGGTGTCTATGGTGGTGGGGATGTACAGAAGGGTGGGAGGGGTGTCCAGGGGTGGGGGATGTCCAAGAGGGTAGGGGGTTGTCCATGGGGTGTTCAGGAGAGTGGGGTGTCCAGTGAGGTGGGGGGGGTTCCAAGTATGTGTGAGGGTTGTCCAGTGGGGTGGGATGGTGTCCAAGGGGGTGGGAGGACTGTCCAGTGGGTTGAGGTTCTATCCAAGAAGGTGGAGGGAGGGGGTTGTCCAAGGGGTGGCCAAGGGTGGGGTGGTGTCCTGTTGGGTGAGGGGGGTTTCCAGGGGTGTGGGAGGGTCGTCCAGTGTGGTGGGGGTGTCCAGGGTGTCCATTAGGGGGGGGAGGGGGTCAAGGGGGACTATTTCCTGGACGGTGGGAGGGCTGTCTAGGGGAGTGGGGGCTATCCAATGGTTGTCCAAGGGTGTGGGGGTATCCTGTGGGGTGAGTGGGGTGTCTTGGGGCATGGGAGGGATGTCAAGTGGGGTAGGTGTCCATGGTGTCCTTGAGGGTTTGGGGGGGATTCCAGGGGGTGGGAGTGTGTCCAGGAGGGTGGGAGGGTTTTCCAGGGGAGTGGGGGTTGTCCAGGGTTGTGGGGGTGTCCATGGGGTGGGTGGGTTTTGAGGGGTGTGGGAGGTCTTTCCAAGGCTATGGAGGGTGTCCAGGGTGTCCATGGGGGTTGGGGGTGTCCAAGAGGCTGGGAGGGCTATCAAGGGGTTAGGGTATATCTACGAGGGGGTGTCTGGGGGTGTCCAGGGGTGTGGGGGGTTTCCATGGGGGGTAGGGGAGTCCAGAAGGGTGTGAGGGCTGTCCAGGGGGGGTGTCCAGGAGGAGGGGATGTCCAGGGGTGTCTAGGGGTGTGGGGGTGTCCAATGGGGTGGGGGTTTCCAGGGGCGTAGAAGGGCTCTCTAGTTGGGTGGGAGGGCTGTCTAGGGGTGTGGGATGGATGTCCAGGGGGTGGGGGATGTCTAGAAGGGTAGGCAGTCTAGGGGGTGTGTGTGTGGTTAGTTTCCATGGAGTGGGGGGTTTCCAAGGATAGGGGGGATGTCCAGTGGTTTGGGGGTTTCTATGGGTGTGGGAGGTATATGCAGTGGGGTGGGGGGTTCATGGGTGTGGGAGGGTTGTCCAGGGGGTTGGGGCTGTCGAGGATGGTGGGGGAAGTCCATTGGTGTGGGGGTTGTCCAATGGGGTGGGGGTTTTAGGGGGGATGTGCAGTGCGGTGAGGGGATTTCAGGGGTTTGTGAGGGCTCTCCAATGGTGTGGGGGTTTCCAGGGGTGTGGGAGGGATATGCATGGGTATGGGAGGGCTATACAGGGGTGTGGGAGCACTTTCCAGTGGGTGGGGGCTGTCCAAGAGGGTATGGGAAGTCCAGGGGTGGGGGGTGTCCAGTAGGGAGGGGGGCTGTCCAATGGGGTTGGAATTTATAGGGGTTTGGGAGGACTCTCTAGTGGGTTGGGGGTTTCCTAATGTGTGGGAGGGATGTCCATGGGGTGGTAGATTTTCTGGTGTGTGGGGGCAGTCCAGGGGTGTGGGGGGTGTCCAGTGGGGTGGGGGATTCCAAGGGTGTGGGGGGATGTAGAGAGGGGGGGTTGTTCTTCTTTTGGTCATTTTTTGGTCTGTTTCAGGTCTTATTTTGGCAGGGCATAGATGTGGTTGAATTATTTTATTAAAAAAATTTGGTTTTGATTTCGGTTATTTTATAACACATGTAGAAAATGCATGGGATTGGTTTTAAAATTAGTTATTTGAAAACTGATGAAACACATGGTTGGGAAATTGTTTTTACGGCAGTTATTTCATAATTGATATAATAAATGTAAGGGAACAGTTTTTTATGTCGGTTATTTGATGACCTACATAGTAGATATGTTTTCACACCAATTATTTTTTAACAGACGTGGAAAACCACTTGGTTGATTGGTTTATCACGTCGGTTATGGAAATAACCAACATGATAAACGCTTTATAGGTGTATTTTATTATGTCAGTTATTATAAAACCGATGTGATAATGTATATACCACATCTTTTATTTGAAAACGGACATAATAAATCACAACTCCGAAGCGTTTTCCATATCATATTTTTAGGAACAGACATGTAAAGTGATTCAGATTTTTGGTTTTTATGTCAGTTTTAAAATAACCGACCTAAAAAACAATGTTTATAACATCTCCTATAATAACATCAGCAAAAAGACGACGTAAAAAATAAAAAATAACTGCCATAAAAACATTTCCTTCACTAGTGAATGTTTCATTATTTTCAAAAACATGAGAAATGTTACATTCACTGCCATATTTAATCAATATCTCTTCTTCTTTATAAGTTATCAAAGGTATAAAATCATTGAATTAAACATTTTAGCATTTTAATCTATTTTATCATGAAAAACATAAACACAATCCATACATAAAATGATATCAAATTCCATTTTGAGAATTTCAATAATATTTTTAGGAAGAACCATCTCACTAATGATAATAGGAATATTCCTAGAAAACATTGTTTCATTACTACACCCACCCGAGGTTTTTACCAAAAGATCTACATCAAATTCATGCGGTAATATTTCCATTTTGTTTTATATTATCCTATAAATGATTGAATGTGAATATCCAAAGTCAAATATAGTGTTGGAATACTTTGAAAAAACATTTAACATACATGTCACCACTTCATTTTATTGTCCTTCATCAACCTTAGGATAATTAAATGGTTTTTCCACACCCTTCTGTTTTCGATCATTCTAGTCTACACCCTGGGTAATATTATTTGTACACACTTTGGAATAATTAGCTAACTCATTGCAAATGAAACATCTTACCAATGGTTTTTCATTTCTTGCTCGATAATCTTACTTACAGTTACGAGAAATGTGACCAATATTACAACATTAGAATCACATCCTAGATATTGAGATAAATTCTCCTAGATTCATTTTACCACACATCTCACATGTGAAAAATTTAGTTTTGTTACATCTAAGAGTCTTTGTTGAATTCTATCCCATTGCTTTCCAACTAGTTATCTTATCTTTCTTACTCTCATAGAACACATGAACACCATAAAACACCATTTCTAACTTCTCAGTACATCATACAAATTTATCATAGCTTTTGAACTCCTGGGAAGATAATGCATTTTGATATTTCACTTTCAATCCTGAGTAAAACTAATTTATATTACTATCAATATTATGGATAAAATTTTGGACATACCTTGACTAATAGGTGAAATTTTAATCATATGATTCCACATAATCTTCCTCCTTTTTCTCATTTCCAAGAAATTATTTTCCATCCTAAGTCAAAAATCCATTGAAAAATATTTCTCAAGGATGATATAATTAAATTTATGCCATTCCTTTATATAATTTCTTTCACTTCCTTTGATATTTTTAACCATTTACCACCACTGATCGTCTTCACATTCAAAACATCAAAAATCAGGACTAAACATTTGATTGTGTAAACACTCTATTATATCAAATATATTTTATAGTGATTTAATCCACCCATTAGTTTGAAAAGGGTCAGATGATCCTCTGAAGGATAGGGGAGGTTTCCCAAGAAATACTCAAATGCCGATATATTCTTTTGTGTTTGATCCGGATTATCTCGTGTATGACCACCACAAACATTTAACACCTAACTAAAATGATCAATCATTATAACAAACTAATGTGTTCTGATTCCAACCATCTCATGATGCTGATTTGGATGGTTGTTTTACATTGTATTCCTTCCCAACATCATTCCCCAGTTTCCTCTATAGAAAACCATTATGTAAAAAAAATATCTGACAATGAAACATGGTAATATTAAAATTATATATCATTTAAAATTGACTATAAATTAAAAATAATATATGAATATTCTATTAAAAAAATTCTAACTCCTAATGTTATCTGAATATTATGATGATACCAACTATAAGTCCCTATCCATAAACATTACATAATAATGGGATATGTTAATAATTTGACATTAATTCACATAGAGGACCTTTTTAGGTTTATGGAAGTAGATAATTTGTTCATAACTCATACATAACAACTTAAATATTACAATGTGAACACTTTTACTCACTATCCATTTTTTCATAAAACATAAAATATTAAAAATAAACACGGTTTGGTTTCATGTTTAAACAACATAATTTTTCAATGATCCCATCCCTACCTCTATACTTCTTTAAATCATGTGAATGAAATTTACAAACATGGTGTTATTATAAAAATATCAGTAAGGGATATATAAAGAATGAAAAAGGTTATCCATGAGAAAAAATTTAAACTATAAATAATTTATTATAATGTAATAATTTTCACCTTTATGAAGTAGTAAATACACTTCACTAAATATAATATCTTTTCGTACCCTTTTAGTAACAAAAATATTACTATAAAACCCATATAATGAAACATATGACATATAAAGGTAAATTTGGACATAATAACAATTAAATGGAATAACCATATTGTCATCTTCCACACATATCACTTAATCTAATAGCCATATGGAGAGCTTCTATACCTAATGTATTTGAGGTTATAATGCAACCACCCATACATGGTTTATCATAAATGAAAAATTCTTTGGATTATCACATAACCACCCATCTTTGGTTTATCTCATAGCTACCCATCAAATGACTCATTACCATTTTAAAATCAATATACATAAAATATTAAAATTATCAACATTTTAATCATAAAATATCATTTTCCATCACATGAAATAATTTCATGATTTTGAAATAGTCAATCCACTTTCAAAACTGTTTTCAATACCAATATATTCAAATAGGGGAGAACATATTTATTTTACTTGTAAAAACCATTAATGATTATAAATGATACCAAATATAGATTACTTTTTTGGTTTTAAAGAACTCGTTGTCATCGCATACGTTAAAAACTATCATGTTGTCATTTAGTAAAATGATTCATATTAAAAAGAATCCTTGTTAAAGACTTTTAAATATATTATTTGTCTAATGGGATTATTATACAATGCTTAAAATAAGGTGGTGTATAACATCCAAATATGCCACATTAATATGAGATTCATATGAAGTCCCTTGCCTTATGTTAGATTAATCAAGTATGTTCCTAGTTTTTCCTGAATAATAATCATAGGTTAATTTAATCGTTCTTCATAATATTTCACAATTTTATTATTTATTTTATACCACATATTACCATGTTATAAAAATAACATAATTCTTTATGTTTATATAGTACATTTTTTTAATATTCGTTACTTGAGTTGAAAATGAACATGGATTGATGTCACTAGTCTATGTGTTCATAAAACCATCATCTCAAAAATAACAGTCATTAAAATATATTAAATTTTATACATCAATTATAATTTTTAAATTAATCCATCCATTTATGTTATGAAAAATGAATAATGTTATAATCATAGAGGTGGTAGGTCATACATACGAATGAGTAACGTTACCATTTTTCATTAATCATTATGAAAATAAGTTAATTTTTATTTTATCATTCCATAATTATGATAATATTATTAAGATAATTATCATAATTAAGACATAATTATAAATTACATACAAGTTATGAGATTAATAAAAAAGATTCACATTGCTCTGTGGAGGTGATGGTTCACATATACGGACGAATGATGTTATCATTTTTATGTGCGTGTAAAGTAAAAAAATAATTAAAATATTATTATTTGAAAATTATAAATATTTCATTAATATAATATATAAACAGTTATCCCATTATTATAAGAAATATTGATAGATAGTAATGAAAAATGAACTATATCACTTCGCGAGGTGGTAGTCCACCGTACACACAAATGAAATGTTAATTTCCCATTTGATGAAAATAGAGATGGATTTTGGTGATGGTATTAACTTAATAACATATCATTATATTTAGGATAATGGATTTATTATTGAATCATGGATTAAGGATATATAAAGTAATTTTGAGAAAAAAATGAATCACTTAAAAAAGATACCTCTTCTTCAGTTGATCACCTTTAAAGAATGTCTTAATACCTCTATAGAGGGTGTTACATATAAAATAATGCCACAAGAATATGATTATTGGTTTTAGAAAATGATTTTTATCGATATTGGTTGATCCAAATGGATTTGGAATATTAAGTATTAGAGAATAGTGGGAATCTTTTTCAAGAAGAGGGGAGGGGCACCCATAAAACTCTTTAAATATTTAATTAATATAAATTGAATATTGGATCTAAATTGTCCCAAAATAATTTATTTGGAATAAAATATGATCTTCAGTCTAATTCCCATCATCCAATTAAAATTAAACAACGGTTGAATATTTTTAATCAGTATCAATTTTTTTCCCCTTCTTTTAAACTTTTTAATCTTATCGTGATAATATGTTATTTACAATTTGAGGGTCAATTTAATTATCATTACATGTCAAATGATAAAAAATGATTCATTTATGACATATTTGGACTTATACTAATCATTTTGTAAAATCTTAATTTTTAGAAATTGAATAAAATTTAATATACTATTCTATATTTTAAAATTCCAATAGTTTCAATTATAACAATATTCATTAGTTGACATTTAAAAAATACCATAACAACAATAGAAGTAAAAACCAACTCCTTTAAATAATAAAAAAATGGTAAATATATCGAAATAATTCGTTGATGACATCCTCCAACTACCCCTGTCGACACAATGATTATTTTTTAATGACTTTTTTAAATGTTTGAATCTTTTTTTAATGGTTTAGTTTAGAGTTAAAATGTTTCAATTTCATCTTAACTATTTTCTCCCATGAATAAAATTTGTAACCATCTCCAGTAATTTTTATGGAGCATATATTTTTTTAGTTAAATGAATATGATCAATTTAAATTATAATTATAATACTTATATGATCTGATTCATTGTTTATAAAATATTTTTTAATTTGATTACAAATTGCAAACAATTTTTACATATTATTTGTAGTTGTAGCTTCCTATATGTCGCAAAATATTCTTTTTCTTCTATGAATTAAGATCCAATAGTTGTGGAGTGACTGATTTTATACCTCCTTCTGAGGTGATCACAAATTATTTTTGCACCTTCTATTTATAAACTCGATATTTATTTATTGTGTAGTTTGAGGGACTGACATTTAGTTTTCTATGTATTTATATTTCTATACAGTGATGCTGTTAAATAAGATTTTGAGGTAGAGGAAGGGCAGCCCGATGATGAAGGTAATGTCATAGTCTTGTTTTTATTTATGGGTATTTATAGTACGAGTATTATAAGTAAAAATGAGATTGAGGAATAGGAAAAACAGATCATTTAGGTATCTTCAAATACAATTAGAAATGGAATTATTTTTTATAAAATTAAATATTACTATTCATGGTGAAAATTTATTTTCAAATATTCATTTCTCAAATATTTTATAATCATAATAGATTTATTTTTAAAATTTATTTTTCATTTATTCAAAATTATATATATGTTTTATATATCTATATAATTTTATTTTTAAATTAATAAAATAATATATTAATTATTTTAAAATAAATTATATTAATTTTTTAAATTCAATGTTTTATAATGTTAAACAATAATGAATTTTTCATTTTTAATATTAAATAAAAACTATCCTTCATGGAATTTGTATTTAATAAAATCTATATGAAAATATATAATGATAACAGTTATAGTTTTATTAATATAATTTCTAATTAATTCAAATTTCATTCATGTTGAATGATATGGACATCCTCTGTAATTCATGGAATTTCATGAATTTTAGTACATGAAATTATTTTACTTTTAATGAATTTATATTTAATTTATCTATTATTATTGAAATATTTCTTTCTCTAACATATTTTGTAACATTGTTTTGCCAAAAATTAGATTCTCTATACTATTTTCTGTTATGAATCTAATTCAAGTAGTTTCAAAAAAATTGATGGGTTATGATTGAGAAAGGAAGATCGTCCATTTTTTCATAAAATAAAATCTAGATAGTGAGTATCATGAAGGAGAATGAGGAATAGGGAATGAATCCACATAATCATGGGATGTTTTCTTAATGGTGAAAGTTTTTTTGTCGCTATGGTGTTCATAGGATTTAACATGTTTCAAAATAATCCATAAATAAAGTATTTTTTTCAAAATGATTTCAAAGGTGGAATACAAGTGTTTTCAAAAAAATATTTTATGAAATGAATATTCAAAAGAAATAGTTATTTTTGAATTATATTATATATATGGAATATTTATATTTTACATAACATATTTTGAAATAATATTTTTAAAATAGTTTTTAAAAAATTATTTTCCACTTGTTTTAAATCCACTTCCGGATAAATTTATTTCTCAAACCATGAAATAAAAATAATTACTTAGGTATAATCAAAGTTTTATGATGGATTACGTCTCTTAAAGTGTCATATCATCTAAATAAAACAATTTTATTTTATTTTATTATTGAATAACTCTGATGGAATTGTATGGTGATGTCTAATTCTTCTAAACATAAACTCGAAATGGTTATTAAATGTATATTGTACAGTGTATTTTTCAGTTTATATTCTACAACAAAATGAAAAACAATATTATGTACTTAATATTGTAGTATTATTTAATGGTATTAATTTAAAATACTTTAGAGGGTATATATAATCTATATAAAAAAAAGAGGTGCATAAGACAAACTATATCTCAACAGAGTGTTAATTATAATGAAATCCCATATGTCAGGTTCAACACGCCTCCTGAGTTATTTTAAAATTATATAAAATTAAATTTTATGTATTTTAATTATCAACAAGAACCATATACATTTTTATAATATCTTATATGACCCCTTTATAACAATTTATCTCTCATATGTTTTGAATCTTTTGTTATTAACATTATTTTCGGTGTTAACTTCTTCGCTTTTCATGTATTATTGGATTCAGTAGTATTAGTTCATGAATCTTGATCTTGGATCCATCATCATTATGATTTTATTAAGGATATATAATTACAATATATTATATATATATATATATATTTAAAATCATTCCTAAAATATAAAGATAAAACATTTATTACAATGTTCATGGAGATGGTATGTCGTTTGTACACATTGTAACACCCGAGACTTTTATGTGAAATATTTTATGTTATATAAATCAAAGGAATCTTTCACTAACACTGGCATGGCTTACTTTACATTCAACCGCGGCCTTCCTCGATAGCTTGCGTCGTACGCAATACCGAGTTTCACTAAACAATGATATGCTATTAAAATATTATTAAAACTAGCCGTTATGAATAGTAATAACCACTTTTTGATGTTTTATAAATTTTATTTTTCAAAATGGACTTCATTTTTGGATTCGGAATATCAAAATTAGCCTATGGTGAAATTTAGGTATTTTTTCTGAAAACTTTCAATTTTTGATGAATAGTGAAACCACTAAGTGGAAGTTAAAAAACTGAATTTTTAATAAAACTTAATTTTACTGCTTATGTGAGTAGAATTTCAAAAATCTGAGATACACATTTGATGTCAGTAAGTAAAATGTTTTTCAATGAGATGAAAATAATTTTTTGGTGAATAGTAACTTTTTACTTTTTTTACCACAGTTAAAAGTAAATAGAGAAATTAAGGGTAAAAATGATATTATTATTACCCTAACATATGTCCTAATTCTATTGGAAAAGTTTAATTCGAACAAAAACAACCTTAGGAATAAAATATGACCATTTAGGCCCACTTGGATTAGATTAGGACATTTATTATTAATTTATTTAAAGAAGGGTTAAAATAGTTAAAATCAACGTTTAATAAGTAAATCATTTTTAATATGGTGTTATACATAATATAAATTCGAATATAAATATTAATTAGAAAGCTAAAATGATTTTCTACATAATGGTATTTTATTTGTAATTTTTAGACATTATATAATTTAATTTATTTATGACACCATGATGATGCAGTAATTATCTTATTAATGAAATATTGACATAATTGATGTTATAAATACCCAAATAAATGTAATTTGAGACTTTTTATGAATTAAGATAATTTTATAGGTTAGTATGACATGTTAGTATTGATTTAAGTAACTTTTTTCGAACTAAAAATTTTGTTACGATTTTCACAAAATTCAATTACTAAATAGTGTCAAAATTGACATAAAATAGTTTTCAAAACAAATATTATATTACTAATTGTTATTTTATTCCTAAAAATCTAAGGATCGGCTAAATGACTTAGATAAGGTTATATATATTAATAATAAACAACTTCGGGTTCGTTTGGCTTGATTTGGTATGTTTATTAACATTATAGCGTAAGAAAACAAGAATACACGGTAAAAGTTAAATTATCTAACTTAAAGTTAAATATAAATGATAAGGTTACACTTGATACCTAAACTTGTCTAAATTCTATTTAATGAGAGTATTGAGGCCCCTAACCACCTTATCTTCTAAATATATCAATTTTGAGCTATTAAATACCGAATTTGGCTTTATAATAAAATAATATTTTTAGTTATTCCAAAGGTGCCCCTCTCCTCCCTTATAAAAGGGCACCTCCTCCCCCTAATCCTCACACCACTTTGAGCCTTCAATATCGTCCAAACCCTTCCTATTTCTCTTCTACACTTTCCTAGAAACATCCTAGTGGTTCTGGTCTTCTTAAAAGACCAATTTTAGTACCCTAAAAGGAGGTCTCAAAGAAGCACTTCAAAGAAGAGGTAATGTCTGTTACCGATTCTTTCATCTTTATTTCTTCTTCCACTTATTCTTCTTTAGTTGTATCATTATGAAGTAATAACATCAGTATCAATAATATACTGATATGTTATTATAAGTATGAAACAACCCTATTTCATAATCTATACATCCTACGGAAAAAGAAATCACCGTGCGGGCATACGTACGGAATACCGTCTACACGTCATGGTGTAATCTATTTTCCACCACCTCCTTATTTGTATGGGTATAATGGTGTAAATAATGACTATATATGACTATTATAAAGTGATATTTATTCTTAAATATTATACATACACTCCTATACAATTCCACGATCATAGGAATGATATCATCACTCGTGCATACGTACGGAATACCATCTCCACGATGTGATGCGACTTGTTCTACATGGTCTTCATTTCATAATGATTATATAAATGAATTGAATGAATGAATATGATATATATTACACTAATACCATTTGGTAATGAGGTATCTATACCCTAAAGTGAAGAATAAGAATTTATTCGACAAAACACGCATAAGAACAAAAAGTAATAAACACCCGAATAACAAGTAGTAATGAAATATTACTAATAAGAAGCTAAGAATATGACCATATATGATATCATAACAATAAGTATGATTCTGGAATAATTCAATAACATTATTTAAATCATTATACAGGAGGTTCGGACACTTACGAAGAAAATCGTACCTATGGTAAGGGAAATATCACAATCTCATTTTTATCCAAGATTGTTTATACTTTGGTATTTACTGGGGTGTATATTATCATCCACATCCATTTTTCATCAATATGTAATATTATTTCCATCCACCCACAATTTTTTAAATCCATTTTTACCCTTCGGTGAGTTTTTAGTAAAATATATAAAAAGAATCTTTTGTCGTTTTTCGTACGAGGTACTTTTTGGCTTTTCTGACAAAAGTACGAAAAGAAAGTTTTTTAACTTATACGGAAAGAATATATTTTTAAAAAATTATTTACAAGAAGCGTCCTTTTCAAGTTTTCAAGTTTTTTTAATCAACTTCTTTTAGTTTAAAATTATATGACATGTTAAGAAAGGAAAATTGTTTTTGAAATAGAAAGGATATTTTCCTCAAGAACGGAGTTCAAGTGTTCTATCAAAATTATTTTCCATCTAATATAACATAGGGTTCTGTTTTAATCTCTATTATTACATTGATTTGATTATGTTGTGATGGAATTATTTTTATGAATTAGTTTATCTTATATGAATTGTTTTATGATGTCATGTTGTTTAAGAATCCATTTTTTATTACATGGGTTATGCTACGATGTATGGTTTATGATTTTGTGGCACACATAAGAATGGTATCATTATGCAATGGGTGGGACCTATATCTCCCTCCAGTGCATTGGGTAAAGATTTTATATCTCATGAGATAGACATGGCTGGAATGGTAGGTTATACCGGTTCAGTGAAACAAGACCGAAACGAGGAGTGAACTCGGTTCAGAAAGGGACTTTGTCCACTAAGATAGTCTTGGGAATGAGTCTTGACTAATAAGAAATGATTCTCTATGATTATGTGTGTATGCCACAAAGTTTCATGTTTTATGTTAGGATTATTGGGATTACATTTCACTACTATGATTTATCCCATGTTATGAAATTATGATCTCTTTTGCAGGTTAATATTTCCAAAAGTTATGTTCTTATGTATATGATGTGATTGATATTTATTTTGTTTACCCTTACTAAGCATTTGAGCTCTCCCTTTTTTTATGTTTTGTTTCCCCAGGTCAGGAAGAAGGTTATTAAGTAGGATATGCCAAAAAGGGTCTCTAGATATGATGAAATTAATGGAAGGCAAAGTAGATGCTTTATGAACCAGTTGTTTATGTTTCCTAGTTTCTAAAGACTCTATACCTATACGGTCCTTTCATGGTTTTGTTATATGTTGTAACAAGTGTGCTTCAATTTTGAAGTATTAACAATGAATGTAAATTATGGGTCATTATATTTGGTATCAGAGGAAAGGTATAGTCAACCTTTGGAAACTAGGATGTACAAGCCTTAGTAAGAACCCTAAGGATAAGTCTAAGAATAGAACACAATATTAGTGTTTTAGAAATGGCCATGAATAACCTAGGATAAGACCTTAAGTGTGAAATTTTATTCTTTATTATTTGGTTTTCCTATTATAACTAGTGTTGCTCACACTATTCTTCTTGGTTTTAGTCAATGGCTGGAACCCGAAGGAACCGTGTTAATGCGGAATGCGACGGGAAATGCAATGATTGTCCCCCTGAGCAACCAAACGTTATGGGAGCTGGAATGAAAATTCTTGTAGCCACGCTCACACAACTTTCTCAAGCTATGAATCATGCAGGACTTCCAAATGAGCAAATGAAGGAGCAACATTCTGTTGAATCCTTCATGAGACAGCATCCACCTTCATTCAGCGGGTCTACTGAACCATTAGTTGCTGAACAATGGATTTGTACTCCTGAAATATATTTTCAGTTCTTCAATGTTCTGAACATGATAAAGTCATCTTAGCAGTGTATCATTTGTAAGGTGATGCTGATCAATGGTGGAATATTATTAAGAATACGAGGCAAAGGGGTGAAATTGATTCCATGGAATGGGACGAGTTCAAGAACTTATTTTTCAATAAGTACTTCCCTCATATTCTCCGAAAAAATATGGAGAAAGAGTTTCTTGAACTGAAGTAAAAGGTTGATGAATCTGTTGGTACCTATGAAGAAAATTTTACAAGACTTTCAAGGTACGCTTCTGGTATTATTATCCAACCTGAGAGTAAGATCGATCGATTCTTTAGTGGCTTAAAACCAAGTCTTCGAAGGGCGTTAGCCATAATGTACTTCAATTACTATG
The DNA here is from genome assembly GCA_963277665.1 of Viscum album. Classification (NCBI taxonomy): domain Eukaryota; kingdom Viridiplantae; phylum Streptophyta; class Magnoliopsida; order Santalales; family Viscaceae; genus Viscum; species Viscum album. The sequence goes on from CAUJRU010000001.1 coordinate 6,169,467, forward strand.
AGGAAATCGTTCGATGTGCTCTCAAAGTCGAGATGGAGATTGGAGTAACCCATCAGTCATATGGGTTTGACAAGAAGAGGAAAATGGAATTCAATGGAAAATCTAAACAGCACACTGAAAAGAAGATGAGCTTTCCCTTATGCTTAAAGTGTGGAAAGAAACATGGAGGGATTTGTCTTAAAGGGACAAGTAAATGTTTCAAATATGGAAAGGAAGGTCATCGGGCATTTGAATGCCGTGATGATGGGAAGAAGATGTCTAATGATGCAAACAAAGGAAGGGATACACAGAATGAACCTACTACACTTCAATGTTTCAAGTGCAAGGAGATGGGACATTATGCCCATAAATGCCCTAATCCAAGGGTTGATGATGATGGTCGACGTCAACAAACTCTTAAGGCTAAAGACAAAGGATAGTCACATGAAATTTCTATCAGCGATGTGGAGTACGATAACGATGTTGTGAAAGGAACACTTACCATCCACTCTAAAGTAGAAAATGTTTTATTTGATTCTGGATCCACCCACTCATTTATTTATGATGATTTTTCTAAGTTTATCACCGTATTACATTAACAATTAGATGTTGAGTTAGCTGTGACAACACCTAATGGAACAACAGTCACATCAAAAGTTTATAATTCATCTCCGATCGAAGTTTGTGGGAAAGTGCTTCCTATAAATCTTGTGATCCTTCCTATAGTGGAATTTGATGTGATTCTTGGCATGGATTGCCTTTATTTATATGGATCTCATATCAATTGCCAAAGAAGGGAAGTCACATTTCATATTCCAGATCAATCTATGATCGTCTATCAATGCAAGGATGAACATAACCTTCCAGTGGAAATTCCTTCAATATTATGGGTCTTGATTCCACTAAATGAAGGTTATTTATCTCAAATGGTTGGTGGGAAACTCACGATTAAAAATATGCCCATTGTATAGGATTTTGATGATGTCTTTCCGGAGGAATTACCGGGTCTTCCACCAAATCGTGAAGTTGAGTTTTCAATAGAACTCGTACCGGGTGCTTTGCCTATTTCAAAGTCACCTTGTAGAATGTCCCCAATTGAGTTACAGGAATTGAAGAAGCAACTCCAAGAGAATCTTGATAAGGGGTTCATACGCCCTAGTGCGTCACCTTGGGGAGCACATGTTCTTTTTGTTAAGAAGAAAGATGGATCAATGAGACTCTGCATTGATTATCGAGAACTTAACAAGAACACTATCAAGAACAAATATCCTCTCCCATGCAATTATGACTTATTTGACCAACTACGCGGAGCTCAATACTTTTCCAAGATTGATCTTCATTCAGGGTATCATCAATTAAGGGTCAAAAGGGAGGATATACCAAAGACGGATTTCCGTACAAGGTATGGACACTATGAATTTATAGTGATTCCATTTGGTCTTACTAATGCCCATGCTATCTTCATGGATCTGATGAATAGAGTATTTAGAGACTATCTTGATCAATTTGTGGTAGTCTTCGTAGACGATATTCGTGTCTATTCAAAGAGCAAGTAAGAACATGAAGATCACTTGAGAATTATATTGAAGACCCTGAGAAAGGAGAAGCTTTATGCCAAATTTACCAAGTGTGAATTTTGGCTTCAAAAAGTTTCATTTTGGGTCACATAATCTCAAAAGAGGGGATATCTGTTGATCCAGGAAAACCAGAGGTTATCAAAAGATGGTCGAGACCAACAACAGTGACTGAGATCCGAAGTTTTCTTGGTTTGGCTGGATATTATCGACGTTTTGTGAATGATTTTTCACGATTATCTAATCCAGTCACCAAGTTGACTCGGAAAGGAGTTATGTTTGTTTGGACTGAGGAATGTGAAGAGAATTTCAAGGAGTTGAAAGGAAGGTTATCCAGTGCACCTGTGCTCACACTGCCTTGTAGTGGACAAAGGTTTGGGATCTATAGTGATGCATCCATGAAGGGTTTGGGGTGTGTTCTTATGAAAAATGATATGGTGATAGCTTATGCCTCACGACAGTTGAAAATACATGAGCAAAATTACCCAACTCATGATTTGGAGTTAGCTGCGGTAATATTTGCATTAAAGATTTTGAGGCATTACCTTTATGGTGAAAGGTGTGATATTTATACTGATCATAAAAGATTAAAGTATATTTTCACACAAAAGGAGCTGAATATGCGCCAAAGAAGATGGTTGGAGCTGACTAAGGATTATGACTGCTCAGTTCATTACCACCCTGGGAAAGAAAACAAGGTGGAAGATGCATTAAGTCGACAAGACCATGCCAGTTTATCCATGATGAGGATCACAAAAGATCCAATTTTTATGGATTTACAAAGGATGGATCTTGGAATTATAATGAAAGGGGAAAAATCGTATCTTTCTCAAATGAATTTTCAACCATCTATACATATGAATATTAAAGAAGCACAAAAAGAAGATGTCGAGTTACAAAAGAAGGTGAGAAACGTTCCTGAATTCAAACTTGATTATGATGGGCTAATAAAGTTCACGAATCGGGTTTGTGTTCCTCCCATACCCGAATTAAAGAAGGAGCTGCTGGATGAGGCTCATAGTTATTCATTCTTTATTCATCCTGGAAGCATGAAGATGTATAGGGACCTGAAAGAGTACTTCTGGAGGGATGGCATGAAAAGAGATGTTGCTGAATATGTCTCTCGATACTTGAATTGTTAGCAAGTTAAAGCTGGGAGACAGAAGTCTATGGGGATGTTACAACCATTACCCATACCCGAATGGAAATGGGAAAACATCACTATGGACTTTGTCACAGGACTTCCTAAAACATACAAAGGCAATAATGCTATCTGGTTCATAGTTGATCGTCTTACAAAGTCTTCACACTTCATCGCTATTAGAGAGTATTTCTCTCTAGATCATCTTGCCAGGATATATGTGAAGGAAGTGGTAAGATTGCATGGAGTACCACTTTCTATTATATCTGATCGGGATCTGAGATTTACCTCAATGTTCTGGCGAAGTCTTCTGCATACTCTGGATACAGAGTTGAGTTTCAGCACTGCTTATCATCCTCAGACAGACGGTCAGTCCGAGAGAACAATTAAAACCCTAGAAGATATGTTGAGAGCTTGGTCTATGGATTTCAAAGGTGGTTGGGATCAACACCTACCTTTGACGGAATTTTCTTATAATAATAGCTTTCACTCCAGTATTCAATGGCTCCTTATGAAGCTCACTATGGAATGAAATGCAGGACTCCAACTTGCTGGGATGAAGTCGGGGAAAAAAAGCTATTAGGACATGATCTCGTTGATGAAATGGTAGAAAAGGTCAGATCTATTCAACAACACAAAAGAGAAGCTCAGAGTCGACAGAGAAGTTATGCTGACAACTGAATAAAATACCTAGAGTTTGAAGTGGGTGATAAAGTGTTCTTACGAATATCTCCCTGGAAGAGAGTCATGAGATTTGGAAAGAAGGGGAAGTTCAGCCCTAGATATATCGGTCCTTTCGAAATACTGGATCGTGTTGGAAAAGGTAGCTTACCAATTGGCGCTTCCACCGAATCTCTCTCAAGTTCACGATGTGTTCCATGTATCTCTCCTGAGAAAGTACATACCTGATCCTTCACATGTACATAGCTCAGAAGTTCTACCACTTGAGCAAGATATTTCTTATGAAGAACAGCCGATAGAGATTCTGGATCGTAGCGAAAAAGTCCTACGAAACAAGACCACTCGATTGGTGAAAGTTTTATGGAGGAACCACCAATTAAAATAAGCTACATTGGAGCTTGAGGATATGATGAGGGAGAGGTATCCTCATCTGTTTGTTACAAAGTGATGAATTTCGAGGGAGAAATTCATTTTAAGGGGGGTAGAATGTAACACCTGAGACTTTTATGTGAAATATTTTATGTTATATAAATCAAAGTAATCTTTCACTAACACTGGCTTGGCTTGCTTTACACGCAACTGCGGCCTTCCTCGATAGCTTGCGTCGTACGCAATACCGAGTTTCACTAAACAATGACATGCAATTAAAATATTATTAAAACTAGCCGTTATGAATAGTAATAACCACTTTATGAAATTTATTAAATTTTATTTATCAAAATGGACTTCATTTTTGGATTCGGAATATCGAAATTAGCCTAGGGTGAAATTTTGGTATTTTTTCTGAAAACTTTCAATTTTTGATGAATTGTGAAACCACTAAGTGGTAGTTAAAAAACTGAATATTTCATAAAACTTAGTTTTACCGCTTCTGTGAGTGGAATTTCAAAAATCCGAGAGACACGGTTGATGTCAGTAAGTAAAATGTGGTTCAATCAAATGAAAATAATTTTTTGGTGAATAGTGACTTTTTACTTTTTGTACCACGTTTAAAAGTAAATAGGGTAATTAAGGGTAGAAATGATATTATTATTACCCTAACACATGTCATAATTCTATTGGACAAGTGTAATTCAAACAAAAACAACCTTAGGAATAAAATATGACCATTTAGGCCCCCATGGATTAGATTAGGACATTTATTATTAATTTATTTAAAGAAGGGTTAAAATAGTTAAAATCAATGTTTAATACGTAAATCATTTTTAATATTTAGTTATACATAATATAAATTCGACTATAAATATTCATTAGAAAGATACAAAGATTTCCTACATAATGGTATTTTATTTTTAATTTTTTGACATTAAATAATGTAATTTATATATGACACAATGATGATGCAGTAATTATATTATTAATGAAATATTGACAAAATTGATGTTATAAATACACAAATAAATGTAATTTGAGACTTTTTATGAATTACACTAATTTAATAGGTTAATATGACATGTTAGTATTGAGTTAAGTAACTTGTTTCGAACTAATCATTCTATTATGAGTTTCAAAAAAAACAATTACTAAATAGTGTCCAAATTGAAATAAAATAGTTTTTAAAACAAATATTATATTACTAATTGTTATTTTATTCCTAAAAATCTCAGATTCATCCAAATTACTTATATAAGGTTATATATATTAATAATAAACAACTTGGGGTTTGATTGGCTTGATATGGTATGTTTATTAACCATATAGTGTAACAAAACAAGAAGACAAAGTGAACGTTATATTATCTAACTTAAAGTTAAATCTAAATGATAAGGTTAAAATTGATACCTAAACTTGTCTAAATTCTATGGTATGAGCGTATTTCGACCCCTAACCACCTTATCTTTGGAATATTTCAAATTGGAGCTATTAAAAACCGAATTTGACTTTATAATAAAATAATATTTTTAGTTATTCCAAAGGTGTCCCTCTCCTCCCTTATAAATGGGAACCTCCTCCCCCTCTTCCTCACACCAATTTGAGCCTTGATGCTCAGCCAACCCCTAGAAATTTCTCCTCTACACTTTCCTAGAAACATCCTAGAGGTTTTGGTTTTCTTCAAAGACCAATTTTAGTACCCTAAAAGGAGGTCTCAAAGAAGCACTTCAAAGAAGAGGTAATGTCCGTTACCGATTCTTTCATCTTTATTTCTTATTCCACTTCTTCTTCTTTAGTTTTTTCATTATGAAGTAATAACATCAGTATAAATAATATACTGATATGTTATTATAAGTATGAAACAACCCTATTTAACCATCTATCCATACTACGGAAAAAGAAATCACCGTGCGTGCGTACGTACGGAATACCGTCTCCACGCCGTGGTGTAATCTATTTTCCACCACCACCATACTTGGATGGGTATAATGGTGTAAATAATGACTATATATGAATATTATAAAGTGATATTGATTTTGAAAGAGTATACATACACTCCAATACAATTCCACGATCATAGGAACGATATCATCACTCGTGCGTACGTACGGAATACCGTCTCCACGATGTGATGCGACACGTTCTACATGATCTTCATTTGATAATGATTATATAAATGATTTGAATGGATGAATATGATATATATTACACTAATAAAATTCTGGAAATGAGGTATCTATAACCTAAAGATAAGAATAAAAATTTATTCGACAAAACACACATAAGAACAAAAAGTAATAAACACCCGAATAACAAGTAGTAATGAAATATTACTAATAAGAAGCTAAGAATATGACCAGATATGATATCAGAACAATAATTATGATTCTGTAATAATTCAATAACATTATTTAGATAATTATACAGGAGTTTCGAACACTTACGAAGAAAATCGGACCTAAGGTAAGGGAAATATCACAATCTCATTTTTATCCGAGATTGTTTATACTTTGGTATTTACTGGGGTGTATTTTATCATCCACATCCATGTTTCATCAATATGTAATATTATTTCCATCCACCTACAATTGTTTAAATCCATTTTTACTCTTCGGTGAGATTTTAGTAAAAGATATAAAAGAAATATTTTGTCGTTTTTCGTACGATGTACTTTTTGACTTTTCCGACAAAAGTACGAAAAGAATGTTTTTTTAACTTATACGGCATGAATGGATTTTTAAAACATTATTTACTAGAAGCTTCCTTTTCAAGTTTTCAAGTTTACTTTTAATCAACTTCTTTTAGTTTAAAATTGTATGACATGTTAAGAAAGGAAAATTGTTTTTGAAGTAGAAAAGATATTTTCCTCAAGAACGGAGTTCAAGTGTTCTATAAAAATTATTTTCCATATAAGATAATATAGGGTTCTGTTTTTATCCCTATTATTACATTGGTTTGATTATGTTGTGATGGAATTATTTTTGAGAACTACTTTATCTTATATGAATTGTTTTATGATGTCATGTGGTTTAGGAATCCCATTTTTATTACATGGGTTATGCTATGATGTATGGTTTATGATTTTGTGGCACACATAAGAATGGTATCATTATGAGATGGGTGGGACCTATATCTACCTCCAATGCATTGGGTAAAGATTTTATATCTCATGATATAGACATGGCTGGAATGGTATGTTATACCGGTTCAGTGAAACAGGACTAAAACGAGGAGTGAACTCGGTTCAGAAAGGGACTTTGTCCACTAAGGTAGTCTTGGCAAAGAGTCTTGACTAATAAGAAATGATTCTCTTTGATTATGTGTGTATGCCACAAAGTTTCATGTATTATGTTATGATTATTGGGATTACATTTCACTACTATGATTTATCCCATGTTATGAAATTATGATCTCTTTTGAAGGTTAAGATTTCCAAAAGTTATGTTCTTATGTATAAGATGTGATTGATATTTATTTTGTTTACCCTTACTGAGCATTTGAACTCAACCATTTTTTTATGTTTTATTTCCCCAGGTCAGGAATAAGGTTATTAAGTCGGATATGCCAAAAAGGGACTCTAGATATGATGAAATTAATGGGAGGAAAAGTATATGCTTTATGAACCAGTTGTTTATGTTTACCAGCTTCTAAAGACTATATACCTATAAGTTCCTTTCATGGTTTTTTTATATGTTGTAATAAGTGTGCTTCAATTTTGATGTATTAACAATGTATGTAAACTATGGGTCGTTATACACATGAACGATGATTTCACTTTGCAATGAATTGAATGATATAAAGGAAATAAATAGTCAAACTATATAGGATCATTGTTTTATAGACGATATATTATATATTAATCAAATATATCCCCATTATTATCCACGTAAAGAGGAAATGAAAAACGGATCGCACCACTCTATGGATGTTGTATTTCACAAGTATGCACGAGCAATGTTATTGTTTTCCAATGGATTATAAGGTAAAAATTATTTCATGAAATTATAATTTTAGAATAAATTTTATGTTATAAATATCATATAAATACATCAGATCCATATTTATAACCGTACATGTAATGTGTTTATGAAAAAAATTAATTTCACCACCACGTAGAGATGATAAGTAATATGTACACAAGTGCAATGTTTTTTCTTTCTCATATGATAGTGAAGTAATGTAATATTGTAATAACATAAAAATAATAAAATCTGCATATTTTAATGTCACATTAATTTTTATTTTAGGTTGCATACAATATAATAAGATTCATTAGAAGAAGAAAATCCTTGAAATATTCGGTAAAGAAAACTACCACTTCTTTGGCATACATATTTCTGATCATCTATTAAGGTTCCTAGGAATGATATGTTGACCCTTAAATGCCTCTATAACATACAAAAATATTTATAGAAGGGAATTTGGTATGGTGTGGTCTAGTTAGGTTTATCAAATTTGAGTAAAGATATAGATTGGATTTCCTTTTATAAATTAGAGGATATGAATTATTATAATTTCTCATTGCATTAAATTAATATAAATTAATTATCATGGATAGGTTTCTACCTTTATTTTCTATTTTTATCCCCCCCCATAAACACTTCTGAAAATTTCTAGAATATTAAATTTTTCTACCCTTCAAAGATTATACTTTTACCCTAAAAGGAAAATCGACCCATAAATGGACCTTGATTGATATTTTATACCACATATCATTAACATGGAAGAATAAAATATATTTACTAATTTCTAATCATTTATAAAATTATTCTTTATCATAAAATAAAATTAATTTCATTTTTAGAACAATTCATTTAATTTAAGTTTAAAGACAATACGAAAAATATAAAATTCAACTATAATCATTTATAAAAACAATTAATATTTTATATTTAAATATAACATGTTTGGAAAATAATAATTTATTTAAATTTTTATAAATATATTATTTCTAAAATAATATATTTTATTTTAATATTAATTGACTAAATATCATGTGAATGTAGGTTAAGACTTTAAGATAATTATTTAATCACTAAAAAATTTAAAAAATTACACTACTAAAAGTAATTTAATTATGTTCAAAAAAATTAACATTTATTCATACCATATTAATATCCTTAGGTAAACATAAAAAATAGATTAAATTCAAGATAGATACATTTTTGAATTTTCATTACTAAACATAATATAAATGTCACAACTATTGTGAAATGGATCCAAATGACATATGTTATAATTTTGGAAGGATATGGATAAATTAATATTATGAAATGAAATAAATTCTATTTTGGGGATTATTTTTAAACCATTATTAATTTTTTTATCCTTCATTACATAATTTACGCTTTACCAATACAGTAAATTTTACAAGAGTTACTATTCATAATGCCTAAAAATTAAAGTGATATATTTAAAAAATCTAGTATCACTAATTCCAAATATTTAATACATTTTTCATGATTTAACTTCATGAATTTGTAGAAATTAGTGTAAGATAAAAAATAAAATGCAATAAAAACAACTTTTCCGAAAAAAATTCTTTCCATGTATAAAAATGTTTTTTTAACAAATTTGACCCTAAAATTGATTCCTATAAACATAATTGAATAATAACTAATACAATATAAATAAATTTAATTTTAATCAATTTTTTTAAAATAAAACAGTTAAATTATTGAAACAATAATAAAATTTTAAATAAAAGCAAGTATTTGTCATTATTCAATAGAAATTAATTATTTTCAATAAAATCCAAAAATTTCACTCTAAGATAAATATATAACTATTATTGATAAATATATATCCTTATTGTTAAATAATATATCTAAGATATTTAGAAATTAACTATATCATTCAATCAGAAATGACAGAAACTAATTTTTTAAAAAAAATGTATTTTTAAGAATTGAATTTGTTGACTACAAATTGAGTAATTATTTCTAGATAATTAATCAATATATTTGGATTTATTAGATACTATATTTATATATTTAATAAATGGGTTAATATTATTAATTTTATCCAATTTAATATGTAAATTATAATAGTCTTATTTAATTAATAATATTTTGGTGTTTGTTTAACCTATACATTGGATGTTGTAAATACTATTAAACATAGTCCCATTTCAAAATATAAGGGTGTTAAATTCCTTCCCACATAAATAAAATAAATCCAAAAAATTTGATCTTGGGCTTGATAATCATGGGTTTTAAATTTAAAAATTCCATTGTGTAAAACCCACATTGTAAAATGGTTAATTAAATTTCCTATCGAAAAGATGGAAAAAACATGAAATCCTAAAAGTATAACATTAGTGGGAAGTAAAAAATATGGAAATTGAGGTGAAAAAATATAGTCTATGAACTAATAGAGAGTTATTTAGAAAATGTTTATGAGGAACATAATAACCAATAACTATAAATTTATTATTGGTGAAAAGACTATTAATTCATTGCTAATAATCATAATTGGATAAAATTTATGACACAATATCCTATTCCAATTATATTATAATTATATATTAAAAATATATTAATAAAATAATAAATATAGTAAATTTAAAATCATAATATCATCTTTTAATCAAACGCAATGACATTCTTTCTCCCAGTGATGATTTTTCAAGAGAAATTTTTCATGTCAAATGCACTAAAATTTACTTCTAACGGATTATATAATACATAAAATTGAAATAATATCTTCATATTTTATTAAAATATTTAAGTGGTTTATACATGATAATAAAATATTTAAAACCGATTGCACTTCATAGAAACATAATTTTTTTTATTTCAAATTCTCCACAATGACACAAAAGGTTAAATATATATTGTTCAACAACAAAAACAAACATACAACCTAGTTTATCATAATTACCTCAAAATTATTGAAATTTTTAACCTATATTATGATCTGATACATTTTATCTTACATCTATAATAAGTAAATAACATTCTTCCCAAATAATTGGTCTCGTTAAACTATATGTCAATGAAAAAGGATAAATATTCCTCAACATAATAAATGATCCCCAAAATTCTCATAAATCTCCATGAAAAATCACTATAAAATATTATAATAGAGTTTCATACATGAAAAAATTTCATGTATGCAATTTAGATACTAACGTAAAAATTATTCCTTATCTATGAAACATGTATCTCTAATGATATCATATTTCCATTGAATAAATTTTTAACCATCACTATAATCTATATCCAAATATTAAATAGGCCATAACAAAATAATTTATTTACATTAAGGTTTATTTAATAATTAATATTTTATTTTTCCTAAAACCATGTAGAATTTATCAATGAACCTTAAAATTCCATCACAAAAAACCTCACAATATGCATCTTTTTTATGAACATAATATCATACTTAAAATAGTAAAACCAATAAAATATCCATAACTCTTTGTCTATGCTAACATGAACCAAATATGTTAATCAAAAAAAATTAAAAAATCAATTTTCATCAAATAAAATAATTTAAAGTTTCCATAAATGGCAAAATGTAATAAAATTCATCATAGATGAATTAAATCACATTATTAGCAAACCACTATCAAAATTCATATTCAAAAATATTATTACCTCTATTTTATCGAAGTCAATCATCCCTTTATCCAAATATATACGCACATAAATACATACACTTCTACGATTCCCCAAGAATATGTACTTCCTCGGTCAAGAATTTAACAACTGGATTATGGGATTGTCTTGGATAATTCCCATATTCCCCACACATAAGACAGTGATATATAAATAGAACATTATGATGAAATTAATATCCATCCAATGAAATATTTAAATTTCCAACACAATTATTTTAATTATAGAGTGATTTTCCAAACATAAAAAATATTCTCAATCTATCAAAACACTATTTAGGGTGGCTCTTTCCACATTTCAAACAATATGTAAATTAATCCTTCCTTCCTAAATTGTCTCCACCAAATGAAATCTTAGAGATATATATCATTCTATTCTTTTGTGAGTTTGAGATTTGTTAAGGATCGTGTTTTTAATCATATAAAATAATAATGAATTTATAATAATAAAAATACATTTCACCTTAGTTATAATCAAATTTGGATACTCATAATCATAACATTATCCAACACATTCAGAGTTAACATTTCCTCATTATTCTTCAAATTGAAAAAAGAACACATATTATGAGAAATAATAATCATTATAATAATCCATATTATATTTACCTCACCAAAATATTAGGATGTTATCCTATAGTTGCACTTATCCTCAATTATTGCAATAGGGTCAGCTTCACAAAACATTGTTTCATAAATCTAATTCATATGGTTTCCACAAAACATTCCCCTCATAAAAACTATAACTACCCAAAATCCAATAAGAATTTTATGGTGTCTAATTATTTTACATTATAATTTATAAAAGTTATTCTTCCACACATGATTGATTGATTTCATGGTCCAGGTAAAATAGATACAAACATGATTCCCATGTTACAAATGAAATATAATGTACATATCATTAGAATCATTTTTTATCCTTGTTATTAATCATAATATCCTTCTTCATTTCATGGGTAATGGAAAAAAAATGATAGGAGGTGATAAATAATTTTGATGTAAAGTGTAATATATCATGACTAAATAAGGAAAAACAAAATATAATGGTAAATAACTGGAAAAAATGATATTTAATCAGTAAATTATTCCCAAAATGAATCGATTGATATATTCAATGTATATATATCAAGTATAATAATAACTAAATTATAAATGATCAATATAATAAATATGGGACTTCATGATCTCGAACATCATGATATATATACCATTAAGACATTCCACCAATACAGTTTAAATAATTTGTAGGTATACACAGAAACCCCATTTAATTCAGTTGACTAATTTTTCCCATGATATCTATTGATGCATCAATGGTATGTCTATAAATGGGATCAATCCATCACTACAATCTCAATGAATTCCTATAATATTTAATGATAAATTAAATTCATATAATATATTATAAATAATAAAAATTATGTATTGATTATTTAATACGTATTTATCAACGATTACACTAGTTAATAAAATAACATTCACATTTAAACACTATATGTATAAATGATATATGGATTAATAAATAATCGTATCCAAGTAGGATATTTAAGAGAAATTTAATCTCCAATGAAAAAATATAATAAGAAAATGAATGTTTCCAGTGAATGTTAATCTCAAAAAAATTTATATTTATGAGATCACCGTTAATATATCATAAAATTATTTTTTAAAAAAATCCAACCCATTTACTGAATAATAGAAAATGGATGAGAAATATTAAATTAATATGCCTTAATTTTTTTCATTTAAAACCCATTGAAAACATTTATAGTAATAAAATAGGATGAAATGGCTATGGGGGGAGAATAATCCATCAAATTTGAATATGTTAGAAAATATTTTCTTGAAATTTATAAAGTGATTTGAAAAAAAAAACTTTTTATATAATACAAGAACGAGTCCATTAAAATATTTTACAAATTAAATTAATAGTAAAAATTGCAATATTTTTATTAAAATAGATCATTGTAAATCAATTTTTTAAAATATAAAGTAATAAAAAAATATTTGTTAAATACGATATAAGATTGACTTTTCGTTTAATCATTTATTTTATTTACCAAAGATCCTAAGAGAGGAATATTTGGAAAAAAGTTTACAAATTAAATTATTAAATTTTAATTGAAAAATTAATCAGAATTAATAATAAGATATTAATGTTAAATACCTCAAATGGGGTAGTGTATACACCGCAAAAAAATATTTTCGTTCAGGATAAAAATTATGTCTCAAAAGAGTGAGAATTGAGAGGGAATCACTTATCCGATCTTTGTCTTCTATCATTAATTATTTTTACCTCAAATATAATAAATTTAGATTTATTATACATACATAAAAGAAATCTGTACACATCAATAATATCATATACAACCCCTTTATAACATTTTACCAACTGTTTGTTTATAATTTTTTTCTCATCATTATTTTGTGTGTTACCTACTTAATTTTTTATGAATGATGGGATTTTTAGCCATCATATATTCAAATTGAACATGATTACATTATTGCCACAATTTTATGAAATATATATAATATACATTATATATATAATTATTCATAAAATACAAAGATAAATATATTAATTTCCTTGTTCGTGGAGGTGGTTGGTCGTACATATGCATATATGATATTTTAAATTTTCAAATGATGGAGATAAACAAAGAAAAATAATAATTAACATTTATAAGATAGGTATTATATTATATATATTATATATATTCATTTATAAGATAATTTTTACAACCAGGAATAAAAAATAAATCACATCCCTTCGTGTTGGGGGTAGTCTACAACTACGCACAAGCGATATTAAAATTTTCAAAGGGATTATATGGTTACAAGGTATATATATAATTATAATTCCATAATAATATATATGTCATACATATAATATATATTTATTAAATAATCTGTGTATCCATTAATGTAACATGGTGATTGAAAATGAGATACATCGATACATGGTGATGGCAAGTCTTACGTATGCACGAGCATTGTTTATTCTTTTAATATGATGGAAAAATAAATTAAATATGGTTATACCATAATCATAACAACATCTATGTATATTTATAATTTTTTGATTTTTTATTTAAGGATGGGTTTGAATCATTAATAGGATATGTAAACTAAATAAATTTAAAAGAGTCGATAAATATAATTACCTATTTTTTAGTATAATTTTTACAGATATTCTCTTAATATATCATGGTTTGGTATTTTGGAAGTTAAATAACCTATATGAAATGTATAAGGATGTTTAAAAATAAATTATTCATTGTTTGGTCAAGCAAGGATTCTCAATGTGGTGAATATAAAAAAAGAGAATGTGTATCCATTTGTATGTGATAGGAGGATCATTCTTGGAATTTCAGAAACTATAAAATTAATATATTTTACATTTTGGACTAAAAGTGGATATAAATGAAAAACATTTCATATAATATGAATATTAATATAAATAGTCTAATAAAATATATGTTGGAGTAGAATTTGTTATATTTTCACTTTTATATTGTAATATCAACACCCAATTAACCCTTCTGACAATTACATAAATATTAACGTTTTCTAAAATGTAAGGTTATATATTATTACCAAAAAGGGGAAAACACATAAATGGACCATGGTCGATGTTTTAAACCATATCCCACTAATTGGGACGATTATAATATTTGTCCTGATTTTATATCATTTAATAAAATTCTTTTTATTACAAAATATCCTTAATTTTATTTTTACAACTATGTATTTAATTTTTCACTAAAGTCATAAATAAAAAAGGAAAATTAGACTATAATATATCAATACATCCTTAATATTATATATTTATATATCAAATTATTGTATATAAAGAATTGATCCAAATGTTATTAATTTATATATTTAAAATCATTAATTTTATATTTCTATGAATATAATATATAATATTTCAATGTTGCAACAACTTTTTAAAAAATAGTTAAATTAATAAAAATTAAAAATAATATAAAAATATTAAAAAAAATATTTTTTCAAAATAAACTTCTATATTCCATCATAATATACTATTATCCTCACATGAACATATAAAATAAATGAAAAGAAAGCACAAGACGTTTCATAATTTTCATTACTAAATGTAATATAAATGACACAACAGAGCTAAAATGGATCCATAATATCATATATTCATTTTTAATGTGAATATGGATGAATTTATAGAATAAAAAATTAAGGGTAATGTTATCCGAAAATTTTTAATGTTTTCTCGACTTATTTGTAAAATTATTTTCTGGATTTACCCTTTATCGATGCGATAAATGAAACGACGGTTATTATTTTGAATGACCAAAATTAAATGAAAACTATTTGAAATATTTTGGAATCATGACTCAAAAATTTAATATCAATATTTCAGGATTCAATTTGTATAATTTTCCAAAATTTATTTAAAATTAAAACAATATACAAAATGAATTTTTTTATGAAATATTTGTTTTTTGTATATAATTAATTTTATTAAAAATTAATCCATAAAATTTATTAAAAAGAAAATGATAGAATTATAAATTATATAATATTCCTAAATTAAATTTTAATCAATTATTAAAAAAAATACGTTTTTTAAATTCATGAAACAAATATATGGTTTTCTAAAAAAATCATTATTTTTCACTATTCATCGAAAAATTGGTCATTTAAGAAAAAAATGAAAAATTAACAATAAGATAATATTTATGTACTTCATAAATAAATTATATTCTTTTGTCAAATAGAATTTATAAAATTTTAGTAAATAATTTTAAAAATCATTAAAAGAAAATAAAAACGAGATTTTTGAATAAAACGTATTTTGATGTGTAAAATTTATTAATTGAAAATTTAATTCTTTTGAATAATAATTAATAAATAAATTTGTATTTACTAGGAACGCACACAAAATTGTTTTGTTCATATTTCTATGTGTTTCAAATAAGGAAAATAAACCACTGATAATTAATAATAATGAATAGACCCAAGAGAATAAAGAGGTTTTCATAATATAGTTTCAAAGAATAAGTAAAGACTATATCAAATGGATTTTAAAGAAAAAAATAATTAAATAATTTTGGAAAATTATATTTGAATAAAAAATGAATCATTAATATTGAGTTGTAATGTAGAAAAATTAATATAAATTAATTGATAAGTAAGTATCAAAACCATCTACTTGGGAGATAATTTATGAAATGAGTAATGGATTTTTTTAATATAAGGTTAGAGAGTATGTAATGATGTCAACTATAGTAACATAATGTTGTTGTCAACATCATTATATTTTCACTATATACATCATATTACATAGTGTGGTAGTGAATAGTTTAGTAGTCTTTATAACCTAGATACATACTTGAATTTCACATAAATTTTAATCCACCAAATACAGAATGTGTTTTGTTTGAGAACACCATTATTATTTATTGTGTATCTTCGAATATCTATTAAAACACATCTTAGTAATTGAGGGAAAATAAAATCTAAAAAATGTGTGTGATCAAATTTATATTAATAGTATGAGTCTATATAAATATATAGTGAATAAATATTAATAATCAATATTGTTATATATGTAAGTGGAAAAATTCGATTTTATCAATATACAAATAATAACATGGTAGAAATAAATTTTGATAAAATAAATCCATATAAATAATCACACAATCATTAAACATATCAATGGATATTCTAAATAAAACAATAATAACAATAAATTAATTAATGATCTCATAAAGAGGAAATTCATAATGACCAAAATATGAAACTGTCAAGACCATCCTAATGATAGTTTCGATATATGGGTATAATCCCACGAACTTGAGAAAACTAATTTGTCTTCTATGACCAATTAATGCATCGATGGACTATATCTAACTGACCCCACTAGTAGAATAATAATTCTATTTTATTTCATAAATGAATGTGTTGAAACACATTAAAACTATTTTTTTAAATACATACATAATAAATGTTAATAAAAAACTCAATCTTTTAAACATAATCATAAAACCTGCACAGAATTATTATAAATGGTAATAAAATTATACATACTCATTAAAAAAAGTCATAACCCATCCAAAAAAAATATAAGAAATATTTTAATAGAATATATTCATTGTGTATCATAGGTTAAACAATGGGTTGAAGTCATCGATTGATGTAAATAATATTAAAATTTCATCAAAAACATTTTTTGATGAGAATAAAAATTTCACATTGAAAATAACCCTTTAAAACAAAATGTTAAGATTTTTTTAAAAATAATTTCATTGAAACTAAATTCTGAAACATATAAAATATGATTTAAAATATTGAGTTGTAATTCTGGAAAAAATTTCCTTTCAAGTGATACTTTTGAAAATGATGATTGATTTTACATTTTTTATAAAACCAAAAATAGATTTTTTTTGACACTAAATGAAGATTTATATAAAAATTTATGTAAAATGTAAAAATTGGTATAAATTTATTTAATAAATCATTTTTAATGCTAAAAAATCATTGAATCTTTTTAGAATTGATGAATAATTATTCCCAGTAAAATGATAAATAACGTAGATTTTTATTAACATCATTTTTCTTATCATTTTTTGCACCAATGAGTGAAATGTCTTTACAATTAAATGAAATATATAATTAGTCAACATATGGTGATAATTTAGATTTATTTTTATTTATATATTTATATATAAATAAATATTAAATAATTCTGTATGGAAAACATACAGAAAAAATCTAAAATAAAAATATGATTTTGAAATGAACCCTTAACACTTTTGAACGTTTTGAGTCACTATCCCCATTAAAGAAATATCATCGTATTTAAATTTAAAAACTATGAAAATAAATTGACTAATGATATAAAATATTAATGTGGTATTAAATATTCAACATAGAGGGAATATGCTCTGAATATGGATTATGTCTCATATAAGTAAAGGAGAGAGGAGAAACCCATACCTCAACACCGATTCCCTTCATACGAAACCATATATATAGTATAAAAACTATATTTTTATTATAAGTCTATTTAAATGCATAAAAATATATATAATACCATATATAATCATCTTACATCATTTCACCACAAATTATTTAATAATTTCTCATTTTTTTTCACTGTTTCATGTATTAATATCCATGTTGTGTTTTGTCGTAAATGTTCTAGTTATTCTACACAGGATATTGGTATATCATATAAAGAATTATCATAATTATATAGAGAATATAATTTTCATTATATTAATACAAAGAATAATTCTAGACAATTAGACATAGAAAAATAATTGCATCACTTCGTGGAGACGTTAAGCCACATGTACATATGAGTGACAACATCATTCACTTAAAGGATGAAAAAAAGACTAATAGTATGATATATAATAAAATTAAGGAATTTATATCATTTAATAAATATATATAATATTAATTAAACTTATCCTTATGTTCTTGGAAGTAAATTTTCAATGAGAAATTAGTAATGTCGCTTTGCTGAGCAATAATCCACAGTACCCACGAGGAACGTTATCATATGACCTAATGAATGAAAAGTAAGAAGGTATATATGATATAATAATTCCAGAATTATAATTAATTCATAAAAATAATATAAATACCATAAATCCATTACTATATGATTCTGTTCAAAAATTTTATGGAAAACAAACTACATCTGTTCGAGATGTGGTAGTCAGCGGCACACACAATCGATAATTTTGTATCTCATTTGATAGAGGAGGAGAGGGATAAATATTATTTAATAAAAATAAATACATCTCAAAATATAGGATATACAGGTGTTATTATATTGTAATTGTTAAAACATAATCAATTATTACAAAATAAGAAATAAAACTCTATAGCATTGTTAAAAAAATTTCCTTCTCTAAGAGAAATATCATTTGCATCTCCACTTAAGGACCCTTTTGATCATCATATGGGAGGACCATCTGCTCTAGAAAATTTTTATGTATATTGTGGAGATAATTTTTTATTTTTTTTTATAAAAATGGTTTTGGATGTATGATTAATTTAAGGGAGGGAGTGAAAATTTTTATTATAGAAAGGAAACCATATTGAAAGTTTCACAACAGAGTTCAAAATGATAAAGTCATTAATGTGAAAAAACATCCCAAATAACATTAAGATCATATTTAATAAATTATAAGGCATAAATATGGACATAAGATAATATTTTGATAGATGGTAGGTCAATTTAACAATTTTCCTCATAGTATGTCCCACACCACCGTAAACTATTTTTCACCATAAACACGGTAATTAATTTTTCATAAATTAACTATTCATTTTTGTCAAAAATTATGTCGAAATGATTATATAATATATTTTTTTATTTAAAATATGGAATATTTTTTTCTTATTCTATTACACAATAGAGAAAATTTTCAATTTAAAATTATACCCACAAACAAAATGAATTAGAGGTTTTCCCAAGAAAAATTTATCTTAACTATAGAAGGTTGTCATATAAAATTTTAATATAAAGTTGATTACAATGAGATTAATTTTATATATAATAACGTAATGTCAATATATTATATTCAAATAAAATTTAATATATTATTTATTTTTCTAAATAATTCAATTGAAACAATGGCTTCACTAAAAGTCATTATTGTTCACAATTCATTGGAAAATGAAACTTCTATGAAAACAACAAATGCATTACCCCAAAATATTTTGGATTTGATGATTTCTTGAATGTAGTTAATTTTAGGAAAAAAAATTTCAACATGTGACCAAATATAATTATATCATATGTGGGCATGTTGCGATGGAAGAATTTTCTTCAAGAAAAAAATATTTTGTCAGAAAACCATGATTTCACATTCAACATATATTATTTTTAATCAAAATATCCCCTATTAATTTATTTTAAACTATTGTAAAAAAATTAAATTTTTATAATTTATGTATTACTATCTGTACCCATAATCCAAACGGTTAGGTTCTAATTTTCATATTTAGAAAATAATATTTTAATAGATTATTATGTTTCCATCAAACCTGTTGTTGCATGAATTATTGGAACTTGAATAGAATGAATTTATTTAAAAATAAATTTATCAACAATAGAATGTGTTTCATATTCTCTTCTAATTATTATTTTTTGTGTGATACATGCTACCAAAAAGGATGTTCCTCTGTTAAAATATAACGGTCTTAAATTGACCTCCGTTAAATAAATTTTGATAGTATAATTTCATCATGATTTCAATAATCATGGGTTTGAAATTTGAAAATAAATTTTTTGAAATACCACATCATGAGAAGGGTTAATAAATCATCATCATGAAAATAGATAAATATATTTAAAAAATTTATCTATAGTAAGACATTACTATGGTTATATATTACATAACATTGGATGTAAAAGTAATCACAAACATTGAAGATGATAATGACTCCCAATTAATAATCGATAGTGATAGAGATAATTGATTATAATAAGCTCGGTAATCTATTGAGGTTTAACAACTAGAATACCATTAATATGTGATGAGTTAGGGGTCCATTTAATTCATTATAAATGATGATATAAGGACAAAATTTTTCTTTCAAAATCATTTCCTAGGAATTGAGGAATTTTATTGCCATCTACACTGAGAACATAAGAAAATATATTTACTTGATATCATTCTATTGACATGATTTCAACATTTAGATGTGGTTCGATCAATTCCTACTTCATGTCATACTCCATGAATTTAATATCCAATGTCTATTTTTATTCCTAATGAAATCAAATTAAAATTTAATATATAATTATCTCAATAAAATAAAGGAAAATCAATCCTCAGGTCTCTAGATATCATTAAATATAAAGCTTCTTACAAAATGATATCCAATAACACCCAAAGTTCAACATAATCCACTCCATAATTTGATAACATGATGAATCATTCAAATTTGTTCTAGCCAAATTTAAAGTCTAAAAGATTTGAGGGATGGTCAAAAAATAAAAACATTATTCCCCATAAAATAGATTGAATTTTATTTTTACACTAAATATATGTGAATATCATGATAACCATAAACACTATAATTAAAACTTAATGATTCTAAATATAAAATTTTGTGTTATTTAATATATTACATAAATCAATACTTATAGTAACCATTAGTAAATATGACCAATACCATCAAACCTATAATCAATTTCATAGTAACCTACACTATCACATTAATGTATCATTATTTTTTAAACATAGATAACATATTAAGGGTTATTCTACATCAATCAGATTTTTTGAATAGGTTTTAATGGTCACTAAATAGATTTTCATAGTCATCACTACAATTCAAAATATACCCCAAAATCATTTCAGAAATAATTCTTTTGTATAATAATTATACATTGGATAGGTATTACATCTAAAATACCATTAATAAAATTCTTGTCATAACATATTTCATGAATTCAAACACAAGATAAATAATAATTCCACTTCATTTATATTAATATAATAATTTTTATAATGATCCCTTTGTTTATTTGGAGCTATATTCCCTTAACGAATGGGGAATTCATTTTCATAATACCCCATCTACATACATTTGTTGGATGTAAAAAAAATTAACTAACATGTATAAAAATAATATAGTTAGTTCTATTCTATCTTTCCAATAGAATGAGTAGATGTTAACTACGATTTAAAATATTAATATTAATAATTTTTTATTTTTTAGTATAACTCGGTCTTGTGAGAAACGTAAGATTTTAGAGAAACCCATTATTGCGTGTTGGGTATGCTATCGAACAAAGAATCTATTTATTTTAAAATTAAAAACAATTTCATATATATAAAAATAATAAATTTTTATTATTCTATAACTACATTAGATGTTACATCCTTCCACCCTTTTGGAAATTGTGTCCTCGAAATTCTTTTACATATCAAATAATTGGTGGTATTTATCCCTCATAGAATTTTCATATTCTCATTTTTCATTTTCAACCATAAGTTTCATCCCTAAAACCCTATCCCAAAAAATCACCCCATTCTGAAACACTTTCTCTTTATGGTTATGAATATGAAGTAGTTGTTATTCATAATAAATATTCTCTTCCAACTGAACTACTTCTGGTCTCAAAACATGAGATGAATCCAGCATATACATTCATAACATTGAAACATAAAATACATTGTTTACCTGAGATAAACTCAAAGGTAATGCCACTTGGTAGGAAATTGATCCAACATTATCCTTGATTTTATATGGTCCAATGAATCATTGACTCAACATCCCCTTATTGAAATACACCTTACACTTTTCCATATAAAATCATTGAGAAATACATTATCACCCAACTCAAATGAATATCTATCATTTGGTTATCTGTTTAACTCTTCTGCGTGCTTTGTGCCATCCTCATGTGACTTTGAATCAACTAAACCTTATCTCCCATTTCCTCAACATATTATAGTCCCATCAACTTCCATTCACCTACTTGATCCCCAAATTATGGAGATCAACACCACTTTATATATAATTACTCAAATGGTACAATATGTATACTGGAATGAAAATTGATATTAATATAAAATTAAACCAAATAAAGATGTTGTTGCCAACTTACTTGGTAATCCAATGAACATTCATGTACCATATCCTCCTATGCATGAACTGTTCATTCTGACATACTAGTTGATTAAGGTTGTAAAGATGTACTGAAATTTAATTCAATGCCAATAAACATATAAAGGCCATTCCAAAAATTATAAGTGAACCTTAGATCATGATCATATACAATGTAGATGGGAACTCCATATAACCTAACTATATTTTTAATATAAAAATAAGAAAGTTGATCTACAGAGAGAGTATCTCAAATATGATGAAAATGAGAAGATTTAGTCAATCGATCATCAATAACCCACATCACATTATTACCTTGAGAATCCATTGGTAATCACACAATTAAATTCATGGATATTGTTTCCCATTTCCTCCCTGGCACTAGAAAACGACGAATCATCCCTTTCGGAAACTTCTGCTCTACTATTACCAATTTATAAATCAAACATATTAGGGTGAAGTCAACAATATCTATTTTCATTCTATCTCACCACTGATACACCCTAAGGTATCTTTACATCTTATTGATGCCTAGATAAACTAAAAATAGAGATATATGAGCTTCACATAACAAATATTTCATCAACATTGAATAAAAATGAACACATAATCTCTTCCCAAAACTTAATACACAGTCTTTATCAATGTTAAATTCCGATTACTTATCCTTTTGAACCTATTATACCTTTTCCTACAACTCAATGAATTTCTTCTATGATGGTTTAATTTTATCAGATAAAGATGATTTCACTAACACCTATATCCAAAAATTGGAATCTATTGCGTCGACAACATCCAAGAAAAAAATCATCCAATCATTACATGAAGTATATTGTCCTAAAAATAGCATAATTAATGTATCGTTACTCTTTCAACTCAAAGAATCAGCCACATTATTTGAATTTCATTGATGGTAACGATTTGTGAAATAAAAATCCATGATTAAATCCAGACATCTCCTCTATCTCACGTTCAAATTTTTTCCTCAATGAATATATACCTTATTTTTTTTATAATTACATATTTCACACTTTTTTCTATATAAATTATGCCTGAAAATTTTTAATGAAAAGAAACATCAAAAGATAATTCCAAATCATGTGTAGGGTAATTTAAATCACAAGGTTTTAACTAAGATGAAGCATAAAAAACCTGATCATTTTGAATTAGTACTTAACTAATTAATTTTAATGAAGCATCACTATAGATAACAAATTCACCGTACTTGGAAGGAAGTTCCAAAACATGAGCATTTACCAATTTTATTTTCATTTTTTGAGAACAATCACAATATTCTTTTGTCCAAATGTACTTAACTCCTTTATGTGTTAACTTAGTTAGTGGACTAGATAACCGAAAAATATTTTCAACAAGCTATTAGTGATAACCCACTGATCCGAGAAAACTATGAATCTATATGTTATTGGGAGGTCTTGCCCACTCTTCAACAGATTTTATTTTAAAAGGGCCAACAGTTATGCCAACATTAGAAAGAATATGATCATGGAAGTAAATTTCATGCAACCAAAAATCAATATTAATAAAATGACTATATAGTTTCATTTCATTAATGTCTACAAAATAATCCTTATGTGGCTTTCATGTTCCTTCTAGATTTTGGAATATACCAAAATATCATCTATAAAAACAACCACAAAATGACCCAAAAACTGATTAAATACCCAATTAATGAGATTCTTAAATATAACAGGTGCATTATATAACCCAAATGGATTAACTATAGACTCATATTTCTCGTATCTTGTTTGTAAGGTTGTTTATGGAATTTCATCCACTCACACAAACAGCTTATGGTACCTTGACCTCAAAAAATTGATGAAAATTACTAAACTCCATCGAGTTGATCAAACAAATTATTGATACGAGGAAAATGATACTCGTTCTTAAAAAAGATGTTTTTTAATGCTCTATAATCCATACAAAGTCTTATAGAACCATCTTCATTTTTTCATAAATAAAACAGGACCACCCCATGGTCAAATGCTAGGTCGAATGAAACATTTATCAACAAATTATTGCAACTATTTTTTTAATTCCAATAGTTTTATTTGATCCATTTTATAAGGGGGTTTAGAAAAATTCATAGTACCATGCACTAAATCAATTGTAATTTCTACCTCCTGGTCATAAACAATACCCTACAATTCACCGGAAAAAATATATACAAATTCATTCACTAATGGAATGTCACTAATAAAAAATGATTCTTTTTTTCAACAACATGAGCTAGATAACATTCACTATCATATTTTATAAATCACTCAGCTTTATAGTATGTTATCAATGGTAAAAAATCATTTTATAAATATTTCATGAATTATAATTCTATTTTAGCATGATAAACTGGAATCCAATCCATACCTAAAATCGTATCAAATTTCAATATGGTAATTTAAAAATATTTGAAGGAAGAACCATCCCACGAATGATAATATAAATATTATTATAAATCTTGGTTTATTTAATACATCCACCCATGTATTTTCCCAAATTTATATATTCCATTTATGTGGTAACATTTTCAATTTACATGAAATGATCTTAGATGTGAATGAATGTGAATATACAGAGTAAAACTGAGTATTGGTAAACTTTGATAAAACATGGAAAACACCTGTCAACTCTTCCTTTGATGCCCCCACAATAACCATAATAGTAGTAAAAGGTTTTTCCACACCCTTATGCCTTATATATTGTAGGTTTCCACCTTGGGTAATCAAATTTGGACACATATTGGCATAATACCAAAACTCATTACAACTGAAACATCATACCATTGTTTTTTAATTTCTTGCCTGATCATATTACATACAGTTACGATTAATATGACCATTCATTCCACATTAGAAGAACTTCCCAAACATTGAGAGACATTCTGAAAGATGTTTTTTACTACACTTCCAAAAATTTAAAAATTTATTTTTCATAACTCCAGACATGTTTGATGAATTATTTCCCATTGCTTTCCAACTGGAACACTTCTCTTTATTCCTCTCTCGGAACACATGATGATTAGAAAAACCCATTTTTAGCTTGTTATCATATTACATAAGTTTCACATAGCTTTTGAAATCATGAGAAGCTAATGCCCATTGTTATTTTGGGTTCCACCCTGATTAAAACTGATTTAAACTATTATCATTATCCCAGATAAAATTTGAGACACACCTTGACGAACATGTTAAATTTTATTCATATGAAGCCACAAAATATGACTCCTTTTATCTTAATTCCATGAATTTACATTTAATCCTAATATGATCAGTCTAAGGAAAATATTTCTCAACTAATATATTCTTAAATTCATTCCATTCCATTATATCAATTTCATAATAGCCTCTGATATTTTTAACCATCGAACACTGCTTATCGGGTTCACCTTCAAAATGATGAACAATAAGTCTAAAAATTTAATTTTTTTTACACCCCCATTACATTAAAATTATATTATAGTGATTTAATCCACGCTTCATATTTACATGGGTTAGATGATCCTCTAAATTATGGGGGACATTACCTTAAGAAATTATCCACTACCAACAAATTCTTCTATAGTTGATCTGGTTGACCTCTTGTACGAACTCTACCCCCAGTTATTTCCAACGTCAAATGATCCATCACTGTAACAAACTATTCATTTCAAATTTTGGCCATATCATGATGTTGATTTGGACGTTTTTTCCTCTTTATGCCATCCAACCATCATTGCTTTATTTCCTTTGTAGAAAACCATTCTGAACAATAAAATATTAGAAAATGTAACGTGGTAATCATTAAACTATATATAATATAAATTTGACCATAATGTAAAACTATTTTATATACATTCCATTAAATATATTATAACACCTAAAGTTATCTAAACATACCATTGATACCAACTATAAATCCCCAATCGTAAAAATTACATAACCATAAGATAAAATAATAATTTGAATTTAATTTACATCAATGATCTTTTTAGGTTTAGATATTTAGATAATTAGGTCATAACTCATACATAGAAAAATAAATATTAAAATGTAGACACTACTACTCAATATTCACTATTTTCATAAAATATAAACATTTAAGAAGAAACATGGTTTTGTTTGTTGTTTAAAAAAAATATTTTTTCTTGATCTCATGCTTGACTCAATTATTAATTAAATAATGTGAATGTAATTTCAAAACTTGGGATGAGTATAGAAAAATAGCAATGGAAAAACAAAGGAAGAAATATTTTTTCCATGATAAAACATTTAAACTATAAATAATTTATCATAATGTAATACATTTCCCAATTATGAAGTTGTAAATAATCTTTACGGAACATATGGACATTAATTACTATTTTGTAACCAAACTATTACAATAAATCCCACTGAAAGAAACTTATAACATATTAAGGTAACTTGAGACATAATCATTCATAAATGGAATGACCATACAATCAACTTTGAAAAGTATGACTAAATGGAATATTCATACCATAGACTTCCATACCAAATGAATTGGAGGTTATAACGTAACCACTCATCCTTGGATTATCACATAACCAAAATTCTTTGGTTTATCACGTAACCACATTTTTTTTCACGTAACCACCCATCAAATGTCCAGGTATCATTGTATAATTATAACATAAAAAATATTTCAATTATCAACATTTCACTCATAAAATTTCATTTTTAATCACAGTAATAATTTAAACATATTTAAATAGTCAATCCATATTAAAAAACAATTTCAATACCAATAATCCAACATTGTGAATAAGGTATTACTTTTCCTGTTAAAAACAATACATCTTATAGAGGATGCAAAATATCAAATAAAGGTCATGGTGGTAGAGAATTCATTTCCACTACATCTATTAGAAATAATCCTTTCTTATATTTGTAAAATACCAAATAAAAATATATTCCATTTGAAATACTTTTAATAAAATTATAATTCAACGGTGTCCATTATACACCATATAAAAGATGGTGATGTATAACATCAAAATATGCCTCAATGATTGGAGATTGAGATGAAGTCCAGTAATTTAAGTTCGATTCATCACAAATGTTTCTTGTTCATTATAAATAATAAACTTATATAAATTTATAATTTCCTGAGAATCATTTTAAAGTTAATTATTTCTTTTATATCACATATTACCATGTTAAAAAAATTACATATTTCAATATATTCATATCAGACATTTTGTTGATATTTGGTACTTGAGATAAAAATGAACATGGATTGATGTCACTAGTCCATGTGGTCATAAATACATTATATCCAAAATAAAAATCATTACATAATAAAAAAATTTATTCCTCAATTAAAATTTTTAAATCCAATAATCCATTTATGGTATGAAAAATGAATAGTGGTATCATCATGGAGATGGTCGGTCGTACATACACATTAGTAACATTTCCATTTTTCATTTATAATTCTGGAAATAAGGTAATTATTATTTTATATTTACATATTTATCACAATATAATGAATATAATAATAATAATTTAGACATATTTATAGATATCTTACAATTGAAGTGATGAATAAAAAGTGTTCGCATTTCTTTGTGGAGGTGATAGTACACACGTACACACAAATGACATTATCATTTTTATGTACATGTTAAGACAGATCATAATTGAAAATTTATTATTTTAAAACAATAAATATTTCATTAAGGTCATATATAAAAATTTATTCCATCATTATAACCAATCATGATAGACAGTAATGAAAAATGAACTATATCGGCTTGCGAGGCAGTAGTCCGCCGTATAGACGAATGAAATGTTCATTTCACATTTGATGAAAATGGGGATGGATTTTAGTGATGATATAACATAATAAAATCTTATAATATTTAATATATTGGAGTTAATATTTCAACATGGATTATGGATTTTTAAAATAAGTGGAAGATAAAATAAAATTGGAACTCTTAAAAAACGATACCTCTTCTTCAAATGATCACCTTTGAAGAACACCTTAATACCTCTAAAGAGAGATTAATATCTAAAAACGTCTCAAGAATATGTGTAGATGATTTATGGAGGGATTTTTTCATATCCTATTAGAACCAAAGGACTTGGATGTGGGATTATTGGAGATGAGTGGGTACCATTTTATAGAAGAGGGGAGGGGAATCCATGGAAAATCATAAAATATTTAATTAATATAAATTCAATGTTAGATCCAAATGATCCCAAAATAATTAATTTCAAAGATAAAATTATTTTCGATCGAATCCATATCATCCAATTAAAATTAGAAAACTTTTGAATAGTATTTTATCCTTATCTATTTGGTGAACCCTTATTTTACTCTTTTTAATCTTATAGTGATATCATGTTATTTAAATTTTGTGGGTTAATCTAATTACCATAACTTGTTAAAAGAACAAAAAAGTGTCATGTATGACATATTATGTCTTATCCTAAAATTTTTGATGAATCTTATAATTTTTTGAATTGTTAAAAAATTAATAAAATATTTTATATTTTAATATACCAATAGTGTCGATTCTAACAGTTTTCATTACTTGAATTTTAAAAAATAACACAAAAATAGAAAATTTCAAAAAAATCCTTAAAATTATCTAAAACATGTTAAATATTTCAAAAAATATATATTATGACATAAATTAGGTCAAATAAATTTTATTTTAATATTTATAAAATCATTTATTTTATTCTTTAATTAATAAATAATTTACTACACCATCATGGTGTAACTGTTAAATTTTATTATTTAATTTCTAAATATTATATTTAAATTTAAATGATTTAGGTAACAGTTTTATATTTCTAAATACTATATATAGTCTTTTATATCCCTTTTATAACACTATATTAAAATAAATTACTTATATAAAAAAGTGTAAAAATTGTCTTTTTATGGAATATAATATTTAAAAATCATTAAAATCACCCAAATAGATTCAAGAGGACCTAAAATCAAAAAAGGGTGCTCGTGGTCTGGATAAACTCATCCAATTAAATTATGACTTGTTTTAGGGTAGTATAATATTAATATAATGTTATTTTTACCATTAATTTCTAGATTTATGATTAACTGTGGTAATAAAAAAATTTACCAATGTTTGAATTTATAATGTAAAAAAATGACCTATTTACATAATCTAAACCATATGGTTCCAAATATTTAATCCATTTTCCTAAATTAATAACATATAATTACCATAAATTAATTAAAATTTAATCTCGTTGACATAATAAGAAAACGAGTTTTTAGAAAATAAAAACCGTCAAAATATTGACATGTGTTTATATAAACTTTCACTGTGAAATTTCATCCAATGACAATCCTTAGAATAATTGATAAAAACATAATATAAATATACATTAAAACTAATTAAAATTATTATCTAACAGTACACCTAAATTAGTTAAAAATTATGTTTTGAATTAAAATGATTTATTTTTCCCTTTTCAATAAAAAATTAATTTTATCAGAAAAATTGAAAAATTTCAACCAAAGAATATTTTTATGTCCCACATCCAAATAAGAAGTTTATTTTGTAAAATAGATCATATAATATTTAATAAATTTATATTTTAAAAGGGATCTCAAACAAAAATTGGTAATACTACCTTTAATAAATATTAGATTATTTTATGCTTAAAATTTTAATTTTTCTCATTTTAAGCCTATAAATTTATTTGATGAATGTAAGAACATTAGAAACACATTTTTAAACGTAATATAGTTATTTTTGTTCATTCAAGATAATACAATGGTTATACATTAACTACCATTGAAAATAATATTATTAATAATTTATTATTTTTCGGTATAACTCAATCTTGTATAAAATGTATGTTTTTGGAGAAACTGGTTGTTGTGTGTTGGGTATTCTATCAAACATAGAACTGATTCTTGGTAAAATTACTATCTATCTTATAAATATTAAAAAAATGAAAATTTACTCTTCTATAAATTCATGGGATGTTACCGTTATCATTTAATCATTCTTTCATCCTTGATATTATTAATAATATACTTCTACATATCCTGGGAAAATTAAAATAAAATAAAATATTGGGATAAAATACATAGTAAGGTTTTCCTATAGTGGAATATATCAAGGGTATATACATAATAATAAATATAGAAATTCAGATAACGAGAAACACATGATATCTAATCAATAATATAAACCCGAAACGAATCAATGGATAATATTATTGTATAAATGTCATGGAAAATATTAATTTAATTTTTAATAAAAGAAATGGTTAATATTCAAAATAATAATCTCAAACATAAGGATATATATAACATCAAGACATTTTATATAAATATTAATTGATTTTTTAACGTACAAAAAAATCAAAATGATTTTCCCCACTGATTTGTCTCATATGACCTCTCAATGTATCAAGGGGATATCAGTAACTGTTACCATCCCATCACTAAAATTTTAATTCATTTCTAATATATTTAGTGATCTTCTAATTTATTAAACAACAATCTGTAAAATATATATATATATATATATAGTAAATAATATGGATTCATCAAGGATTTCTCTAGTAAATAAAATAATATTCTCATAGAAACAAATTATAAAGAAATGATATACACCACAATAAATAATAATACCCATGAATGATATTTAAGATAAATATAATTTAGAATGAAAAATGATTAAAACAATTTTAATGTTTCATTAGTAATTTAATGACCAAAAACTAAATAATAGATTCAATAGTTCGTTAGATTTAAAATAAATTCATATTTTTAAATAAATTGATGTTTTTTAAGATTAAAATAAAATAGATGACAATCATTTAAATAAGAATTCATAAAATATCATTGTTTGTAAAATCTTTTAAAATGTGTAAAATAAAATAAATACAATCTAATGGTTATGAATATTGGAAAATATGTTAATGATGTATTCATTAAAAAAATTCATGTTGACTTTTTGTAAACAAATCTTCAAATGAAATTTTTAGAAAAAAATTTGATAAATTAATGTCAAACGTTATAAAAATTCATTGATTCTATAAAATAAAAATTAATAAAATAAAAAGGTACTTTTCAGAACAATTATTGAAAAATATGGGCTTGGAAGAAAATTATACCCATCAAAAATAAATGAGATCATATTTTCATTTAACTATTCGGTTTCATGAGTCAACTGACAAAGATAAGAAAATATGGAATAAAATTTGGAAACTAAATAAATGAGTAACCATGAATTGGAACATTAATAATCATGATTAAATAAATATTAATGTTAAATGTATGTTATTGATTTTTTTCTTTTTTATTTATTGTTTACAAAATATTATAAATTGTAAAATTAATAATATAAAATAGTAATCAATTAATAATACATCAAATGAAGAAATAAATTACAAGGAATCAAAAAATAATTATCAGGTATCAATGTTTAGGTGATCACATAAATTTGAAAATTAATAGAAAATTATTATTTCCCAATCAAAATATAAATAAATATGTTTTTAATCATTCCATTTTATCAAATAATTTTGTTTAAAAACCATTATTCAGATTAATTTATCATAAAGTAAAAAAAATAGAATATTTTATAAATAATTATAATTACATATATTATATTTTATTATCATCAACTAATGTTAACAAGTATTTTTATCAAATAACTAAATATTAATTTACTGTTCTAGATAACATTCTATAATTATTACATTTATGAGAAATGATTAAAAAAATTATTAAACGAATTATAACAAAAAAAATTGAAATAAATGAGATTATGAAAATATTAAAGAATAATATTTGGGTTTCTATAATTAAAAAATATATTTATTTTATTATAAAATAACTTTAAATATTTAATATTAATAAATTGCAATTAATTTAAAAAAGGATTGAAATAATTCATAATGATAAAATTCATTTCTATTTAGGCCTATGAATTAAAAATAATATATGTATTAGAACAAAATATATGAGATTATAAATTTTATTAATTTTTTTTATTTAAAAAAAATATATAAATAATGAAATTATAAAAGATAATAATAATAATAATAATAATAACATTTTCAGAGAAAGAAAGGAAAAAAATAAAACAAGAGATAGGGGTCATGTTTGTAGGGTTTGGTCGAAGACAAGATGTTTGCGAGAAGTTTTCGTATTGGTAAGAGTTTCCCGCAAAGGAAAATACTTGTTCTCATAAGGAATGATCAAGCTGTATAGGGTTTCATCAAAAGATTTGGCTTCAAGAGCGGCCTCGAACTCGGTGAAGGGGTGATCGAGTCCCAAATTCATCGCATTGCGAGATGTTGTTCAAGTGGGGATAAAAGATCAATTACAGATGATGGATAGAAAATTACAGTGGGACTCTAATAGGGTCTTGAACATGATTTGGTGGAAATTAACTATTGGATTCAGAGATCATGTCATCTTTAAAAAATTTACAATTATTGGAGGTTTTTGTTTGTCTGATCCTTTTTTTATCATTCAATATATTCCTAATTTTAGATCTACTTCCTCCCATTTTTCTTTTCTACACATTGATTTTTTAAATTATTTTTTTAAATTTCTGATTCATTATCAAATATATTTGTTTCAGTGTTAAATCATTTTAATTAATTCTTCATTGTTTTCTCCCATGAATCAAATTCATTACTATTTTCATTAATGTTTTTGGTGGATTAATTTATCCAGTTAGTGAATTCATTAAATTTTTGTTATAATTGTTATAAATAATTTCATCAATTCATTAAATTTACCAATATTTTCATTTTGAGTATATATTAGAAAAGGTTTGGGCCTATTATTTATATATTTGATTTCCTCTTTTTCATAGAATTTTCATTATCATCTCTGAACTAAAATACAATGGTTGAGAAATAACTAATTTTATATCTCCTTGCGCGTTGAGATTAAATTATGTTTTCACATTCTATTTTTTAAACTCTATATTATTTTAAAGTGAGTAGTTTGAGTGAATCACATTTAGTTGTAGGTATTTAATTTTTTTAATACAGTGAGGCTAATAAGGGAGTTGGATAGGTAGACAAAATGTAGTTTGATGAGGAAAGGATAGTGGTTTACTTATATTCATTTCTGGGTATTTCTTGTGTGAGGAGTATAAATTGAAATGATATAGGGAGAGAATAAAACTAGGTCATTCATGTTTCAGAAAATTTAATTGGGACAAAATTTATTTGTTTATACGAATAAATTAAATTTTTTAAAGGTGACCATTGCTTTCAAATGATAATTTCTTTAAAATTCAATAATCATAAGGGATTTATTTTAAAAACTTATTTTTAAAATTATTGACAATAGTATATATGTTATGTAATTATAATTTATTTTATGAAATTCATAATGGAATTTATTAATTATTTTAACATCATTTTTTTTGTTGAAATTCAATGTTTTAGAATGTTAAAAAATTAAAAAGTGTTATTGTTTAATTTTAAATACGATTTTTCCATCATGGATTTTGAATTTAATAAAATCTCTATGTAAATATCTATTGATAAAAGGAATCATTTTATTTTTAATTTTTAAAATCTAGATTTATCCAACATATTTTGGTAATTTTATTCAAAGATCATATATTCTAAATTAGAATATGTTCTGATAATAATTCAAGTAGTTTTGAAAATTGTGTTAATGGCTTGTCATTGGGAAATGAGGATATTGAATATGTTTTCATACAAAATTTTATCAGAATATTTAGTATCAGCTAGGAGAATTTTCTATGGGTATTAAACTTGTGGTATTATGGGACATTCTTCTACCTGGGATATATCTTGTGTCTATATTTTTTTCATAGGACTATCCACGTATCAAAATAATCCGTAAAATAATGTATTATTTTAAAATTTATTTAAATGGGGTAATTTATGTGTTTCCAAATAAATATTTCTTGGATTTAATTTCTAAAAAAACCCTTTTTGAATAGTTTTTGAATGGTAATATATATTTTGAATAGTTATAATAGATATAATGTATTTTAAAAAAATTATTAAAAAGGGTTTTTATAAAATTAGTTTTCACAAGTATTAATTCCCTCTACTAGAATATTTAATATTGATCCCATTTTTTAATAATATTCACATGTGTATATTACAAGTTCTAAGAAAAAAAATTTGCATATGGATTTATTACATGAGAAGAAATTTATTTTATATTATTTTAATTTTTATAACACCGATTTATGTTTATGGTGTTGTCCAATTCTATAAAACCCTATACAAGAAAGGGTCCTCTACTAAATAGTGAACTATGTTTTTCTCAGTTTCATTTATAAAAGAATATAAAATTTTTTATGTACTAAATTAGAAGGTGCTATTTTTGGTACATTACAATGTGTTTCAGAGAAACTGTCTAGAGAACATTAAACGGTAGGTGTTGTCCTTTTTGGATAAGAAATCTATGTAAAAAATTTTTCCTTGATCATCTCGTTTTGTTACCTTATAAGTACTAGTTTTTTTAATTTCTAAAAATGGAAATTTGAAATTTTGTCATGCATTATGACTAAATTGTGAGGGCACAATTTAGTTAAGTGGGGTTAGAATGTAAATTCTGTAATTTTAATTTTTCTCTAATTATAAAATTAATATTATTAATAATAATATTAATTAAAAAAAATCATAATTATTTAGAAATATAGTAATTAAAGAGAGAAAATATAAGTACACATATCAGTGTTTAGGTTAACACATACTGATTTAAAAAAATTATAAATAAATATTAAGGAATTAGAAATTATGTAAATAAAAAAATTAATAATTATTTTTTATAAATAATTTGTAAAAAAATTTTGTAATGCATGTTAATTTATCATTATGAAAATTAATTTAACACTTTAAAAATTTATTATATGTATTTAAATTATATTTGATCATATTAATTAATGTTAATAAGTATTTTTATCAAATAATATTATACTAATTTATTATTGTACATAATTTTTAAAACTTATAAAATTTAAGAAAAAACATTAAAATAATGATTTAATATAATATAACATAAAATTTTGAAATAAATGAGATTATTGAAATATTAATGGATAATAATTTAGTGTCCATAATTTTAAAGCAAATATGTTTTTTTAATTAGTTTAAATAATGAATTTGAAAAAAATTATTTAAAGAAAAACATAGAGTGAAATATTTCATAATTCTTAAATTCATTAAAATTTTGAAATATGACCTAAAAAATAAATATATTATTATAATATATATGAAATTTTATATTTCATGATTAAAATTATTATTTAATTGAATTATATAAATAATTATGCTATAATTAATAATAATAATAATAAAATTTTAATATTGAAATAGAGAGAGAATTAATATCAGATAAGAGATAAGGGGGAACAGGTTTTTAGGGTTTGATTGAAGCTGAGGTGTTTGAGAGAAGGTTTTGTCTCACGAAGAACCAATAAATGAGTAGAAGCCTCCTTCTTAGAACACATTATCGATTTTACTAGTGCTTCATCTATGGATAAGGCTTTGAGTGAGGGCTCGAGTCGGTCGTAGGGGAGATCCAGTCCAAAGGCCACCACTATGTGCTATAGACATTGAGGGAGGATGAAGGCTCAATATTAGATGTTGGATGAAACTCCCAAGATGGACTTTGACTAGGTTTCAAACATGATTGGGGGTAAACATCTATCTTCTATGGATATCTCCTTTAATTTTGTTGATTTACAGTAATCAAATAATGGTGTTTATCTAAACCATCTTGTTTTTGTTCTTTAAAGACTATTTTATTATCTACATCCTCCTAGTGTACATGTCGAGACAATAATTATTTTCAAATGACCTCATTAAATGTTGGAATCATTTTTTCAATTATTTGGTTTGGAATTAACTTATTTTAATTTCTTCTTCATTTTTCTCTCCCTTGAATAAAAATTGTAACCATCTCTATTAGTTTTTGTGGTGAATTGTTTTATCCAGTTAAGTGAATCTATTCAAGATTAATTATAGTTATAATACATATTTTTCGCGATTCATTCAATATACCAAATTTTTTAGTTTGAATAAGGACTGTAAATAGTTGTTAATTATTATTTGTATTTCATTTCTTTCTATTAATCATAAAATATTCTTTTTCTTCTCTAAATTAAAATCAAATAGTTCTGGAGTGACTATTTTTATACCTCATTCTGAGGAGGTCATAAATTAGGCATACACCCTCTATTTATAAAATACATATTATTTGGTAGTGGGAAGTTTATGTCATGACTCGACCTATACTAGGGGTCGACTTGCAGCTACCCCAAGCCGCCTCTATAGGTCAGGGGATAGATACTAGCATCGAAGGAACAACAAACTTGGGGAGGCCTTTACCTAAGAAAATGTACACACACACACGTATCCAAATCAATGCAAAAGTGTAGAGGAAAATAAAAATAAGATTCAACATTACTATATTAAGGAAACCAAACAAATCTGCATCGACCTCTAAATAGTACAAATATAAGAAAACTAATGTAGAAAGGGAAATTTGAAAAAATACACACCAAACTAGAAATATGACACAACATGAAAATAGGTAAAAAAGAAAAAAAGATAGGAGAGTCCTGTTAGGGTGCCTCCTCATCTGGCCCCAATATATTTTTTATCTTGGAAGAGATATATATAACATCTTTAAAAGCTATCTTGATATCTTTGATGAGATATATCTGATATCATTAAAAAGATATCTTTGATATCTTTGATGAGATATATTTGATATATTTAATAAATTATGAGATATATTTCAGGATATACATGAGATATCAAGTGGAGAATATTCAATATATATGAGAAGTGCGGCACCTCTCTCTGTAGTTGTTGGAGGTAGTGTAGTTGCCTTTTCAAGGAGCGGTTTTCAGATTTGCAACTGGTGGAACTTCTCTGATTTGATCAGCTTTCATCTGTAGTGGTTTTTGATCTGATCCCGGTGTTTTTCATCTTCACTTTTGTTTGGACATCAATCTTCTACTTTAACGGTCATATCTATTTGTGTTTCATTAGAAGGTTGAATTATTCATTTCATGATTCATTCAGACTTCATCTATACTCCGACATTGATCCGGTATTTCTTTAAGTATTACTTTTGAGATCCCTTACATTTTTGGGGAGTCACGACCGTGTACTTATCTATTTTAGTGGATTCCTATTTCTAGTCTTTGTCCCTTGGTTTTTCCCTTTTGGGTATTCCACGTGAAAATTTATGGTTTCAATTTTATATTCTATGCCTATTTTTGTCGTTACGCATCCGCTGTTTGAGGGAATGGTTTTTCCACTGCGTATTCTTGTTTTTTTTTTGTTTGTGCGTTCCTCAAATTCCATCTTTCCTAACATCTGGTATCATAGGGTTTGGTTTTCTATTTCATATTTATAATAGAGGCTAACTATAGTCGGATGATTTTGTTGAATGGTACCAACTACCATATTTGGAGACATAAAATTAAGGATCTTCTTTTTGTCAAGCGAATGCATCTTCCAGTAATCAGTCTCCAGAATCCAAAAAGGATGTTAGATAAAGAATGGGAATTCGAGCATGAGATGGATTGTGGACTCATTCGCCAATGGTTCGATGACAACATGTTGAACCACATTTTCAGCATCTCTCATGCCAAAAATTTGTTGGAGAAGATCGATAATACCTATGATTCCAAGACAGGAAACAATAAATTGTTTCTTCTAAAACAGCTGATGAATTTGAGGTACAGAGAAGGAACATCTATTTCTGATTATATATGTGAATATTAGGGATGTTTTGATCAGTTTTCTGGCATGGGTATCAATTTTGAAGATGGTGTTTTAACACATTTATTTCTTAACACGTTACCTGATTCTTGGGAGAATTTACATGTTACTCTAACCAGTTCTTCCCCTAATGGTGTTGTGACATTTAGTTTTGATAATTCACTTATTTTGAATGAAGAATTCAGGAGACGTACTCAAGATAAATCATCAGATCTTTTTGTCATAGAGTACAGGGGGAGAAGTAAAGAAAAGTATCAGACACATAGCAGTTGAGGAAATCGTAAAAGCAGAAGCTAATACAGATCATAGCAGAGAGATTTTGAATGTCATCATTCTGGTACGATGGGGAATGTTAAGACGTTTTTTTATCAACTGAAAAGAGAAAACAGAATGAAGGAAGATTAGCCAATGGGGAGAATGTCAATGGAGATGATCATATCATTGCCGCTACAGGGGTGATCTTTTTATTGATTATGAATTCATTAATATTTCTTCTGAACATTCTTATTGGGTTGTCAACAGTGGTGCCTATTTTCATGTGACATCAATGAATGAGTTCTTTACATCTTACAACCCATGTAATTTTGGGATTTTTAAGATTGGTAATGATGGTCTTGCTGATGTTGTCGGTATCAGGACTATTTGTTTAGAGACCAGTAGTAGATGTAAACTGATTTTGAATAATGTTCGACATGAACTAGAGTTTCACTTGAATCTTATTTCTACAGCGCTAATGATGATGAAGGGGTTATCAGAACTTTTGGTGATTTCCAATGGAATCTTTCCAAGGGCTTTTTTATTGTGTCATTAGGGAAGAAGAAATCAGGTTTGTACTAGACTAGAGCATCCATTACATGTGATATATCTTGTGTTATTGAGTGTACTATTTCATCCATGTTGTGGTATAAGAGGCTTAGTCACATTAGGGAGAAAGGGCTTGGAGGTTTGGCCAAGAGAAATTATCTTGCAGATATTAAGAGTTTCAAATTGGACACATGTGATCATTGCATGCCGGGGAAATAGAGTAGAGTGAGTTTCAACAGTCATCATCCACACAGGAAGTCACAGGTACTTGAATTAGTAAATTAGGACGTTTATTGTCCATTAAAATATAAGACCATTAGTGGCGGTCTTTATTTTGTGACATTTATTGATTACTACTCACAAAAGCTCTGGGTTTATGTTTTGAATGCCAAAAGTTAGGTGCTCAGTGTTTTTACGAAATTTCATGTTTCTGCTGAGATGGAATTAGGCAAGAAATTGACATGCATTCGCACTAAAAATGGGGGAGATTATTGGGTTCCATTTGATCAGTATTATAAGTAGGAAGGTATTCGGTATCAGATGACACCTCCAAAGACACCTCAGATGAATGTTGTAGTTGAGCGGATGAACAAGACTTTGTTGGAAAGAGATTGTTGTTTTCTTTTGGAAGAAAAGTTTCCTGGACACATTTGGGGTGAGGCTTTACTTACTACATCTTATATTATCAATTGATCACCTGTGTTTGCTTTCTAGACAGACACTCCCGATAAGTTTTGGTATGGAAAAAAGATCATGTACGATCACTTGAAAGTTTTTGGTTCCAAGTCTTTTGTTAATGGGCCTAGAGATGAGAGATCCAAGTTGGATGATAAGTCAAGACATTATATTTTTATTGGATATAGACATGATGAGTTTGAGTAATGGTTTTATGATACCTCTTTGAAGAAACTTTTCAGAAGCTGAGATGCAGTGTTTAAAGAGGACCAGACTATTACAGATATTTATAAGGGAGAAATGTCCACTTCTCCAACCTCTGATGGAATTATTCTTATTGAGCCAGGTTCTGATTCACATTTACCTCATATTATTGATTATGATGATCAAATTGATGTGAAGAATGATGCTCAGGGTGAACAGGTTGGTGTTGATATTTCTGATGCACCTTTTGTTTCTGATGATCCGGTTCCTGGGGTTATCAATGAACCCACAGTTCCACCAAGGTGGTCATCTGGGCATTATACCCTTTCTACTCAGTATTAACCTGTTGATAATGTTCTCCTCGCTGAAGGGGGAGAACCAGATTCTTTTGATGAGGAAATGGAAGTGAACATAAGGACAGATGGGTTGCATAAATGGATGACGAGATTACATAATTTCACGACAACCATACTTTTGAGCTGGTGAAGTTACCGCTTGGTAAGAGAGCGTAGAAAAATCGGTGGATTTATCGGATTATGAATGAAGAATCTAGTTCTGTTCCATGATACAAGCCCAGGATAGTTGTTTAAGGCTTCTTTCAGAAGAAATATATTGATTTTGATGATATTTTCTCACCTATTGTCAATATGTCTTCTATTCAGGTTGTTCTTGGTTTGGCTGCTAGTTTGGATCTACAGATTGAGAAGATTGATGTGAATATATCTTTCCTCATTAGAGATTTATAAGAGTATATTTATATAGAGAAACAATAGGGTTTTGTTGAATCAGGTAAGGAGAAACATGTCTGCTGATTGAAGAAGAGTTTGTATGGATTGAAGCAAGCGCCGAGATAGTGGTATAAAAAGTGTGAATCTGTCATTTCTCATCAGGGTTTTAGGATGACATCTTGTGATCATTGTGTGTTTGTTCAGAGATTTATTTATGATGAGTTTATTATACTATTGCTTTAGGTTGATGGTATACTCATTGTTGGCCATTTTTCTTTAAGAATTGACAGAATGAATAAGGATCTTTTCCAGTCTTTTGCAATGATATACTTGGGACCAGCATAACAGATTCTTGGCAGGATGATCTCCTATGAAAGGAAATCTAAGAAATTGTGGTTATCTGAGGAGAGATACATTGAAAAGGTTCTCAGAAATTTTCTATGGAAAGAGCTAAAGTGGTTAGTACTCCTCTGGATTTACATTTTAAACTCAACACCAGTCAGTCATATTCTACTGATGAAGAGATAGAGGAGATGGAACACATACCTTATTCATTTGTTGTTGGATGTTTGATGTATGTTATGGTATGTACTAGACCTGATGTAGATCATGTAGTTGTTATATTCAGTCATTTTCTATCAACTCTAGGCAGAGAGCATTAGAGGGAAGTGAAGTACATTTTTCGTTTCCTATATGGTAATTCTGATACGAGATTGTGTTTTGGAAAAGGGTAACCTATGTTTTGTGGCTTTATAGATTCAGATATGGTAGGAGATATCGAATCTAGGAAGTCTAGTTCAGGTTATTTGATCACTTTTGCAGGGGGAGATGTATCCTGACAGTCTGGGTTGCAGATATGTGTTGCTTTATCTACCACAAAGTCAGAATTTATTGCAGCTAGAGAGGCGTGAAAATAATTGTTGTGGATGAAAAATTTTATTCTTGAGCTCAATTTTAAAAAATAAAGATATGTTTTATTTTGTGATAGACAGAGTGTAATTGTTTTGGGAAATAATTCTACTTTTCATGTATGAACAAAACATATTGATGTTCATTATCATTTGATCCACAATGTTATTGATTCGAGACAGTTAGATCTTGAGAAAATCCACCCAGATGACAATGGGTCAGACATGTTGACCAAGAGTTTACCTAGAGGAAAATATGAGACTTGTCGACTGATTGCAGGGTTAGAGATGATCCCTAGTTGAGTCGGAGGGGGGGTTTGTTCGGGAACCTCCTCATCAATCCCCAATATTTATTTTATCTATGAAGAGATATATATGATATCTTTAAAATATATTTTGATATCATTAAAAGATATTTTTATATCTTTGATGAGATATATCTGATATCTTTAATAATAAATATTAGATATCTTTTATGAGATATATTTGATATCACTAATAATATATGACATATCTTTCAATAGATACATGAGATATCATATGACGAATCTCCTATATATATGAGATGTGCGGCTCCTTTCTTGGAAGTTGTTAGAGGCAGTGCAGTTTCATTTTCAAGGAGCGGTTTTTAGATCTGCAACCGGTGTAACTACACTGATTTGATCGGCTTTCATCCACGGTGTATTTTGATCCAATCTTGGTGTTTTTCATCTTCACTTTTGTTTGGACATCAATCATCTGCTTTCATAGTCAGATCTATTTGGTTTTCTTTAGCAGGCAACATTCTTCATTTCAGGATTCATTCAGAATGCATCTATACTCCGACATTGATCCACTATTTTTATAAGTAATACTTTTGAGATCCCTTCCATTTTTAGGGAGACTCT
This sequence comes from Viscum album, assembly GCA_963277665.1. Lineage (NCBI taxonomy): Eukaryota > Viridiplantae > Streptophyta > Magnoliopsida > Santalales > Viscaceae > Viscum > Viscum album. The sequence goes on from CAUJRU010000001.1 coordinate 6,212,421, forward strand.
ACCGTGTACTTATCTATTTTAGTGGAACCCTCTTTCTGAACTGGGTCCCATGGTTTTTCCATTTTGTATTTTCCACATAAAAATTTCTGTTGTCAATTTTATATTCTGAACCATTATTTGTCGCTACGCATCCATTGTTTGATGGAATGGTTTTTCCGCTGCGCGTTGGTGTTTTTTTGTTTGCGCATTCATCGGTTGCCTTATTTCCCAATAATTTCCACTAATGGAACCCATGATATGACCACCTCACACTATCCATGTACTATGTACCCCTAAGCTCCTCTAATATCACGATCAACCTATTCGTTGTTTGCAAGGGCACACCAAATGCGGGTAAAGCCCCAGCAAGGGTGAGTATAATAATAATCAGTAGGATTCCCTGAAAAATCGAGGGAGAAGAAAGCGAGATATTGAAGAGGGGATCAATAAGAGAGAATAAGGAATACTAAGAGTGAATAGAAAGAGTAAAACTCCTCCCAAAAGTAGATACGCTCTCTCAATGAAAACCATGCGAGAGTGTAAGTGGATATCTATCTCACAGCTCACACTAGTTATAACATAATGAACGTGAATAAATATTATTATACTTATGGTAGATCATTTTTCTCTATTGAGTGGCTCAGCTGCTGAGTTGAGAAGGGTTTCTCTACTACCGATCCGCAAAGGGTCTCTCAACTACTGATCCATAGAGTGTTGCACTACATCCGATACAAATAGGGTCGCACTGCTTCTGATCCACGGAGGGTGTCTTTCATGCCAGTCCTTGGAGGGTCACAATAATTCCAATCCATAGATCGACTCACTATGGTGGATCCAAGAAGGGTTGCATTAATGTCGATCTATGAAGGGTCTCTTTTCTGTCGATCCACAATGGGTTGCTTTTATGCCGATCCACGAAGGGTCGCTATTATGACGATCAATGAAGGGTCCCTCTTCATTCTTCAAGTCATGTCCAGAACATATCACATCGTATCCTCGAGGCCAATATGGAAGGCACCATCCCATTCTACGTGAAAAAACACTTTGGATTGGCTACTCATATTCCAATGTCTGAGTTTAAACGAAGGAGACATGAGTGATTGATGATTATTAATGTGGTACACGATGAGTGTGGGGCCCACACAAGGTGTTTCCTCGCCTCTTCACTTGGAAATGTAACATTCCATACTTAGGTACGATACAACAAACCATGTTCTCCAAGGCGTGCTAGTGTACTCTAAGAGTATATGATATTTGTAGCCAAAAAGCTAGAGAGATCACATTTCTCATTGTTAAACCAAAGGGAAAAAAGGTAATTTTACTAGAAGGCCTCCTCAAATGGAACCGGATAACCAAATGGATCATACTGTTGTGATCATTGGTGAAAAATTCCCTAGATCGAAAATTCATTCACCCTGAATGGACATTCAATGGAAAAGTAGTATTTCACAGCATTGAGATTAAATGATGTCATGTGGGGCCCGTGACTAGGTCCCGAAACAAATTATATGGATCATGCCTTTTAGATCCTCTTAGAAAGACACAAGGGATCAACTACTTGTTCGACCATAATGGATACCTGGTGAAAAAGTCTCATTCAATCGTAATGTGTGCAAACAGGCTTCATGGGTTCTGAACCTCAACATTGTTTTAAACACCTAGAATTAGTCTTGAATCGTCCACCTCAATGTTAGGGTGGCGATGCCACTGACGGCTCGCCAATCTGATGTCATATGGAATAGTTACAACCGATTCAATAATCTGAAACATCAACAATAATAATATTATTGCTATGTTTCAAGGGCTCGAGCAACGAATCAAAATTTAATATTCAACATTGGACTTGAATCAACCATCATAATGACAGGATCACGTTGCTGCAGACTGCAAGTCAATCGGATGTTGCACACAGGTGTTATGGTGGGATGGAGATTTAATAACAATATTAAATCTATTATTTCAAGAGAATTTCGAGTACCCGATCCAAAAAACCAAAAAAAACACAGAAATCCAATATTGGACTCAGAAATGTTTGTCTCGATGTTAGGGTCACACTGCATCTGACGGTTGGTGAAACTAACGCCACACAGATAAGTTACAGATGAATTATTATTTTACAAAAAAAAATAATATCATTAATATATTATTATTATTATTTACAAGTGATTTCCTTCAATCACACATGCCACGCACAACGAAAAAGTGTTTCCCCTTTTTTACAATGTCCTTCCATACTAGTAAACCTCTATAATCTTCTTCTTTTTATGATTTGTGTTTTAATACTATGGTTATTATGTTTTAGTATCTCTCTTCAATTAACTCCTTCCCCTTCAACTTCTCCCACGAATTCATGCATCCTCTTCCTATAAACCCTATCAGTGCATACACTAGATCCTCCACCTCCGTCTTCACTCACATGAACCATCGGCCACCCTGATGCCTCGTTTTTCTGCTTAACCACGGTAGTACGTCATACCGCCTACCTCACCTGGAACCGCACCCTGAAGACACACCAGAATCACAGCAACACGTCGCCCCATCTGTGGGCCTCTGCATCTTCGTTCTATGCCTAAAAATTATGAATATTGTAGATTTGTGATCCTCTAGTCGAGATCTCTATATCTATCTGTCATGCCAAATGAAACATTTCATTCTTGGAACACTTAATTATTTGGTGATAAAGAATGCGAGATGAACGCGTGAAGAATTAAATAGAAAAGGTCATGTACTGTGTGCAGATCTAATGTCGTTTTTGGTTTTCCATTGTCATTGAGAATCAAGAACATGAGGAATTGGAAATAAAATATTTATCATACATTAAGTATTTAAATTTCAAGATAAACAAGGACAAATTGATTCAACTAATAGCTTTTCGATCCACAAATTAATTCATTTAATTTACGTTCGTCATGAAAATTAAACCAGGGTAACAAATACACAATGATAAATACTACCTAAATTGGTTTAGTTATCGTTGATGAAGATCAATCTTCCAAAACATTTTGGAGAAGCTGCTATGTTTGTCGCTCCATGTTCTACCTTGATCCCAGATTTTCCTATTCATTCTACATCGTTTGTCATTCATTAAAAGGAAGAGGAGGAGAGGAGAGGAAGGAAGGGTTTGAATTCATTTCCAAACAGAATTATGAGGCCAAAACCCTCTAAACAGTGAATTTATTACCTCTAAATAGGTTAAAATAAATTAATCAAATCATTAAATAATCAATTATTTAATTATTTAAATAATCATCCACGATGGAACACATGCCAACCACCCTACGCTGACAATGATTATACTCTGCCTAGGGTGAAACCTATTTTCTGAGCACATCGGTTGTGTTAGATTTCTCATCTGTGCCCTCATCCTTGAGTTATTTAGGATTAATGTATTAAATGAATAAATTAATAATTTAATTTATCCATTTAACACACCGCCAACTAGCGAGGGGTCCAAACATCCCATGCAGACACATTTTATTTTGAAAATAGGGTAAACACTGCATTCCAGATCCAACCGTGGACTCAGATTTCATATCGCATTAATCGTTTAAGAGATATCCCGTCATCATTTCTTAACCACATGTACATTATATAAAAACAGTTAACATTTTTATAAAATTAATTCTGGGAACACTGGACCTCATAATAAGACGATGTCTGAGCGCCCTGTTCTAAATATATTCATAGAAATATTTCTTATTAAGAAAAATTAAGGTCTCAACATTATTCCACCCTTCCTGAGTTTCATCCTCGAAATGAAAAACTAGGGTAACAACTCTGGATACTAAGTCCACACATAGCTCTCCTGATCCCAAGGAATCTTGTACGTTTCCATGCTTCCAAAGACTGTGGACCAATGGTATGGAACACCCTCAAAATTATTTATTTAGTTGATGACGTGTGTCAAAACACCCATGTATCTCTTCATTTGCGACACGTGTAAGGCATCATGTACCCGCTCAAACTATTTGGGATAAGACAAGGCGGTATGAAAACTCACCATCTCTTTGCATAGTCTCGAATGACCTGATAGAACTCAGGGGATTATTTACCTCCCTGTCCGAACCTCTATATCCCATGTCACAACTGGAATAACTGTTTGTCAGTGGAACATGGTTTAATGATTACCTCCTTCAGAATATCCATATGTTGAAACACATAAGGATAACTAGTCACATTTTATTTCACAATCGGTACATCACAATTAAGACTCCCTTATGCGCTTGAGAAGAAAAGGAACCAACACTGTTGACTGATGAAAAGGTGTACCCTACTGATCCACAAGGGCCAGCCGATGGGATATAAATTTCCCTGAAACATCCCACACTAGGTGAGCCTGGGACTTCTCGTACTTCCCGCTATGGTCATCTACTAGACTATCGTGCCTTGAGTAAACAAGTTAGAGGTACTCATTCACCAAACATCTGCTACACTATTTGGGCCTCATATTACCATTTTCTAAAGACTAATCATGAGAAGATATCCAATGTTGAGATCTCGTCATCCAACATCTAATAGTTGCAGCAGACATCTCAACTCTAATTCACTCACAACCACATCCACCTCTATGGAGTTCTTTTGATAAAAATCTCTCTTTCACCAACAACTAATTTAGCACCATGTCATAGGTGGTGATTGTGGAGTGATCTCTCAATCCATATCACTCTAAAGTAACCATTATAGATCTTGTCCTGATAGTAGCATGAATGGTCTGTGATCCTGGTATCATAATCATTCACTGTCATCCCTCCCTATTCTATCAAGAGGAACTCCTAAAGTTGAATAGAGTGAAAATAGTTGGGGTAGAACTCCGAAAAAAAATCTACGGAAAGAAGTCCCATTATAGTGCCAACTAATCATGTATCTGTGTAAATAAGCTCCACCAATGTATAGTTTCTCTAAGGAATAGGTTATATAAAAAATCCACCATCTGATTTGTCAGTTTCCATACATGTCTGAATAGGCGGACCACCGACTCTATCCAAACCTCCTCTATTTGAAGGTCTAGCTCATTGTGGATCTTTAGCAGTCTCTGGTGCTGGAACACATGAGGTGCACTCAACCTCCACACATCTTTAGCTTGCTTTGTTGGGGTTGTCTTCTGCTCAATATGTAGTCGTGCTTCTACATTCCCACTTAGAGAAAGGGGCTCGCAAGATGGGTCCTCAACTGATGCCTCGTCTCTCAAGGGATCGTCATCATGAACCACAGCTGGTATCCATGTTGGATATCATTGAGGAGAAATCTGAAATGTTTTCAAGGAGTACCAAGGTCAAACGAGAATATCTATATATATCAACAGAAGTTGGGATCTAACTCAATAAGGATAGTCAAAGAGTCAATCCTATATGATTCATGTACCATTGTTCCCTGCAACATGTGTGTTAGGGTGCTGAGTCAATAAATGGGTAATCATGGTCCTGTTGAATGGTCAAGTTAGCTGCCCGTACCATCACTAGACTCCCTGGACTAAGATCTTCTCGTAAGACACTTCGACACTATTTCCCTAAAACAGACCATGTCTTTTTTAGGGAAAAATACAAAAAATGTCCCTAGGGTCGAACCACCCTTGATACCACGTTCTCACAACCTGACCTATAATGGGTATCGAGCTGCAACTAACATAAACCCACCTCTATAGGCCATGGGATGGTGACTAGAGGCAAAGGAACACCAAATTAGGGGAGGCCATTACCTAAGAAACTACACACACACACACACGTAGACAAACCAATGGAAAAGTACAGAGGAAATGAAAAAAATATTTAACACTACTATATAAAGGACTCCAAAAATTTCTTCTTCGACCTCTAGATAGTAAAAGTACAAGAAAAGAAAAGCTTAAAGGGAAATGTGGAAAAAATACCCACCAAACTAGAAAAGTGCCGCAACCCAAAAACATGTGAAAAAGTAAAATAGTTGGGAGAGTCCCACTCATGGATCCTAATAAATGACCACCACACATGGTCCAAGGACCCCTAATCTCCACTTATATCATGATTAACCTGTATATCATCTGTAGAGGCACACCAAATGTGGGAAAATGACAAGCAGGGGTGAGGATAAGAATACTTAGTAGGATGGACGGAAGGCTCGAGGGAGTAGAAAAGGAGTTACTAAAGAGCGTAGAAAAAAGAGAGAACAAGGTAAGACAAGAGTGAATAGAAAGAGTACATCTCCATCCAATAGTATATACTCTCACTCAATGAAACCCAAATGATAGAGTTAAGGGATATCAATCTCACAACTCACACAAGGTATAACATAATAAATATGAATAAAGATGATTAGACTTAATCTAGATCATTTTATTATATTGAGTGGCTCAAATACTGGTCTAAGAAGGGTTACTCTACAGGTGATCCACAAAGGGTCTCTCAACTATAAATCCACAGAGGGTTGCACTACTACCGATCCATAAAGGTTCGCACTGATTCTGATCCACAAAAGGTCTCTCTCGTGTCAATCCATGTATGGTTGTAATACTACCATTCCACAAAGAGTATGAATGTTTCTGATCCATGAAGGGTCACTTTTATCCCGATCAATGAATGGTCGCTTTTATATCGATCCATAATGGGTTTCTTTTATGCAGATCCATGAATGGTCATTTTTCAATTTTCACATCATATCTAGAACATCTAGCATTATATCCTAGAATCCACTAAAAAAGGAACCATCACATTCTATGCGAAAAAACAGTTAAGATAAGCTACTCCAATGCCAATGTCTGAGTTCAAAAGAAAGAGACACGAGAGATAGAAAATTCGTATAGTGGTTCACCGTGCATGTAGGGCCCAAATGTAGTGTGGCATCACCTCTTCACCTGGCTATGTACCATTCCATACTCGGGTACCAAACTACAAATAATGTACCCCTAGGTGTGTTCGTGTACTCCCAGAGTACATGATATCTCTAGAGAAAAAGATGATGAGCACACATTTCTCGTTGTTAAACCAAAGGGAAGAATCATAATTTTATTTGTAGACCGCCTCAAACGACATCTGATAACCAAAAAGATATCACAGTTGCGATCCTTTGAAAAAAAACACACAAGTTTGACAATTTATTTTCCCTGAACGGAATTCTGATGGAAAATTCATATATCGCTGAATTGCTCTTGAATGGCGTCACGTGGGGCCCACAAAATGGTCCCAAAAAATTAATATAGATTGTGTTGTTGCGATGCTCTAGTAAATACACACAAGATCGACTACTTGTATTCCCAGAACAGATACCTTGCGAAAAAGTCACATATCACCGTAATGCGTGCGAACCGCCTTCGTGGGGTCTGCACCTCAACATTGGTGTAAACACCTACAATTATTTCTGAAAATTCCATCTCAATTTCAGGGTCACACTGCCGCTGATAGCTTTCCAATCCGATGTCGTATGGGAGAGTTAGAACGATGCAATATTATGCAAAAATAATAACATTATTATTGGGTTGTTATGAGGTTCTGAGCCAAAAATCAGGATTTAATATTCTACATTGGACTGGAATTGACCATCTTAACGACAACATCATGTCTCTGCTGAAAGAAAGTCAATCATACATCACTCGTAGGAGTTATAGCACATTGAGAATTTAATAATAATATTAAATCTATTATTTCACAAGCGTTTTGGGTACTCGATCTGAAACCCCATAAAAGAAATCCAATATCATACATGAAAATGTATTTCTCTATCTCAAGGTCGCACTGCCGCTGAAGGTTTATGAAACTAAGATCCCACGGATATGTTACTAATGAATTATGGTTTTATAACCAAAAATAATAATATCTTTATTGTATTATTATTATTATTATGAAAAAGTTATTTCCTTTAATCATGCATGCCACGCATGACCCAAAGGTCGCACCACTTTTTTCCAAGGTCCTACCATGCTGGGTAACCTATCCAATCTTCTTCTTTCAATGATTTATGTTTTAATTCTATTTTTATTACATTTTAGTATCTCTCTACAATTAAATCCTTCCCCTACAACTTCTCCCATTAATTCACGCTACCTCTTCCTATATACCTAACCGGCGCATCTGCCAGATCCACCGCCTCCGGCCTCACTCACGTGAACGGTCAGCCGCCCTACCGCCTCAGCTTTCCACTTGACCACCACAGTACGTCGCACCTTCATCATCATGAAAAGTGATAAATGTAATTGAAAAGGTTATCTAGAGTAAAAAATTCCTATGTTTCAATATAGGGGAACTTTGGTTTGAAAGGAAAACATTGAGATTGAAGAGATGGGGATGATCAAGTAATAATTGGGTGTGATAGATATCTGTTGAACCCAAAAAACGCATCCCAAAGATATTCCAAATGACTCCATACATGATCCAAGTTCGTAGCCCATTTCACAGGCTTCGATTTGACTAGTCGTAGATCCCGAATAGAGTTATGGTTTATGAGTTATAAACTTTCAATTTTGGGCTAGAAAACTGGTTCACGGAGCCCATTCACCAAGTTCCCTCCATAATTGAGGAGCAGAGGGAACATGAGAAGACATCTATGAGTGCCATGAAGGCTGTGACAGTAGCCTTTGCTACTACAAGGAACTTTAGGGAACATGAACAGAGCCTCTACATGCGCCGTGAAGGCTGAGGATGGCCGACTCCAGGATTATGTGAATCATGAGGGAACTCCCTCTGGTTGTGGAGTGAAACATCCTTCGTGAGGCTATTTCCTCTTCACGGTGCGCATTTTTTCTCCACAGCATTCTCTGCCAACTTCCATCGCCTATAAATAGCCGGCTCACCACCCTTAATAAGAATGGTCACACCGCCCCTTCGGCGGACGAGCTCCCATTTCGCGGTGCTCTCAAGCTCTGTAAAGTGATTCCCTTCACAAATGGCTATGCCCTTTGCGAAGGAGGGAGCTCCTTCAGGTTGCTCGAGGCTCCACAAGCCCCATTGCTACGCGAGCCCCTTTACCCCGCAACCCCCTTTGCTATGTGAGCCCCTTTTCTCCATGATCCTTCTTTCTCTGCAATCCCCTTTGCTCTGCTAGCCCCATTGGTCAGAGAGCCCCTTTGCTCCGTGAGCGACATTGCTTCACAAGATCATTTTCTTCATGGGCCCATTTTTTCTTCGAACCCTTATACTCCACGATTTCAGGTTCCGTGAGCACCTATCCTTTGTAAAGCTCCTACCTTCACACCCACAACTCTATACCGCAGGGGATGCGCCCCGCCCTTTCGCATGGGCTCAATGTTGGGCTATAGTCCTAGCCCTACAGGTCACCACATTCACTTCTATCACTGGCCCCCATGAAAAACTAATAGTCACTCCACTAACTTTTTGGGTCAATCGGTCAACGTTTTCCATTCTTCCCTTTTGCGAAGCTATATTCCACCTACAGTATACCATGATTTAAGATACACCTCCAATATCTGTGAAATACCATGAGTCAACATATTCCACTTGGTCCCTTTCACATGTCATGATTTGAAATTCTCATCTACAATTCCTAAAGCAACATTAGTTGAACCATTCCCTAAAAAATCCTCTAAACCCAATCACCTGACTCCTATGCTTGGATACACCAGAAATTGCTGCTCATGTGTAAGTCCCAACACCAACCATTTCAAGGCACCTTATTCCTAATAGTCCAATCTATTTTAATTTAAAATTTAGTTCACCCTCTGTGATCAATATAGCATGCCTCTTCCTCCAAAAAAGATATTCCTTATGCACAAAGCATAAAATGGCCATATTCCTCACTACATGACTACAATCTATAGCACACCCAATGTTCCAAACATAGGATGCCTCTTTCCCCCAAAAAGATATGACATATGTTCCATACATGAGACAATAGTTGTTTTAGCTACATGACATTAAACTATAGTACACCCTATGTGAAAAAAAATGATGCCTCTTGTTCTAAAAAAGAGATGCCTTATGCACCATGCATAAGATGACAATAGACCTCTCTATATGACTATATACTGTAGAACACCCTTTGTGCCAAACATAGGATGCATCTTGCACCAAATAAGAGATGCCTTATCCACCAATCATGAGATGCCAACGGTCCACTCTATATGACTATAAATTGTATTACCCCTTATATTATTAATATAGGATGACTCTTTCTCTAAAAAAGAGACGCCTTATGCGCAAATCATTAGATACCAAATTCTATGATTATAGTGTCATAACTTCAAGAGTGTTGGAATTTTTTCAAATATTCCATCACTCCACTTCATGCTTTTCATGTCCTTCATTCGGATCTTCATATTCTTTCTTGTCTAAAGGGAACCCCCTAATGGAATGGTCTCATGATGCCTCGGCTCACCTACCATTCTAGTACAATTCCTTGGAAGAATTTGGATGACACTTCGAGTCTAGTCTGGTGATTTGAACTGGGTCAATAGCTGAACCTAGGTTATTTTACCCATTATAGGCTAACACGATATGGATTTTGTGTTTCGAGGATGGTCAATAGTTATCCTCCAACGTCACACCACCCTAACTCCATTCCAAGTGTCAGGAATTTGATTCACAATTTTCACCTCTCTTTGTTCGAACTGGTTCCAACGCCCTAGGAATTGTCCTTCTTGTGAACTAGCTCATAGGTGTGGGAGTTAACTACATACCTCATAAAACTAGGGAGTTGGGATGTCCACATGGTCAGACAAGAGAAATACATTACGGGAAGCATCCATGTGTAATCCCCATACACTGTTGTCCCCCCATAGTGGCACTCGGCAACATCAATTCATAATCCCCATCCAACATTTCCACTCCATAGAGGCACCCGGGAAGCATCCTTGCGTAAGCCCCATTCACCATTGTTGCTTCTTAGTGGCACCCAGGTAGCTTACATGCATAAGCCCGATCAACTATTTTTGTTCTTTAGTGACACCCGGGAAACATCCACGTGTAATACCCATCCATAGTTTTCGCTCCTTAGCAGCACCAAGGTAGCATCCACGTGTAATCCCAAATTACCATTGTCGTTCATTAGCAGCACTCGGGCATCTTCCATGTATATTACCCATTAACTGTTACCCCTCAATAGAAGCACCCAAGAATCTTCCATGTAGAAGCCCCATTAACCACCCTTTGTAGTCGCACCGTTGTACCACGATCGTCATGTGTTTTTTACCTCTTATTTCTTAAACCTAGCATGACTCCTGTGGGATTAGTGTAAGCATCGACCATGAAATCCTCTCTGGGAAACGCTGAGTTCAAACCCCCAATTCCAAACTATGATGACTTTTATCCCTGCCAAGAAAAGGTACATAAGAAGCCTCCCTATGGTTCATTCCCAACACCTACTGGTCCCGACCCACTTCACGTCAGCTCACCAAACCATTACGAACTATAGGGAATTTAATCAATTCCATGTAAAGGTACATATATGCCTCCTTGAGGTTCAATCCTAGCACCTATTGGTCCCGACCCCCTTCAAGTCGGTTCACCAACACCCATTCCAAACTATGCGGGCTTTGATAATTCCCAAGGCAAGGTATGTATTAAGCCTTCATGAGGTTCAAGCCCAACACCTAATGGTCCCGAAAGACTTCACGTTGGCTCACCAAACTATTCTTAACTACGTGAACTTTGATCCCTGTCTCTTAGGCAATGTGTGTAGGAATCCTACTTAAGGTTCAATCCCAACACCTACTAGTCCCGACCCCTTCACCGCAGTACACCAAACCCTACCGAACTACATAAAATTTGATTACATGCCATTGGAAAACATAGGAATCCTCCATGTGATTCAAGACCATCACCAATGTCTCATTTGGGCGTCTCTCCCTTGAGATTCTTGGTTTTTGGATGGTCAGGCCACATCCCAGAAGTTCTACTTCCTCTAAGACCCATCCTTGCATCCATTCTCACGGGACGCCTCCTCATGTGTCCCATCGCCCCTCCAAACTATGTAGAGGTTGATTCCCTATAATGGGGATATGTTGGAAGTCTCTTCGAGGATCATGCCCAATATCACCATCATCCTCGCGTAAGTTCCATCTCATCTTCCATCCACTTCTCTTAACCATCCATATACATCCTAATTTTTACCTGGGCAGCCACATCTAGGTGAGATCATGTCATCCACCTCGTCACTACTCTTAGTAGAACTTGGGTTGATATCCATGTGTAACCCACAACATTTATTCGGGTTGTTGTCCTTTGTATACACCCCGATTCATCACCCCTTTAACAATGTGGGTTTTGATCCCTATCGTCTGCACAGGGTATATAAGAAACCTCCATGTTGTTCAATCCCAGCCAATGGTAAACCTTGGTGTCCCCAATTTTGTGGTGCACTTCCTAATCCTCCCTCAGTGGTGTCCAGATCAGCCTTCATGGTGTGACGTCATACCTTTATGGAATACACCACCCAGTGTATACTCCCATTGGGAATTCTGATCTGTCCATCTAATTTTCCCCTTTAGGGGGTGAAAATTCCCTAATCCTGGTGTCCATATCATCATTTAACGATGGGTTGTCTTCCCTCTATGGGAAACACCACTTTAGATCCATCCTCATTTGGCATTCGGATCGATCCATCTAGTGAACATTCTAGGTGCTCCCTCCTAGGGTTGTACCAATCTGATCTATCACTATGGGATGTTTTGATAACTCTCATTCCATCTCTTCCAAATGTTAAACTACAAACAGACCTTTTGTTAAACATGGGAAGCTGAGGAAAACCTCAGAGGCATGACCATGGCATATAATTCCCTTCACTCAACATGAGATTCCATGGGTTCTTCTCCCTTGAGATGCCCTATTATGATGAAGAATACAGGTTCTCCAATTTCCTCACGTCCAGAAGTTCACTTACATGCCTAAGGTTATCATCTATTCTAACTGAAGGTTTCTACCATGTCAAGACCCCATGGATTCCTTGACAAAAGCAGTGTAATTAACCGACGTCCACACTAATATGGAACCAGGAATGAGATTTATGAACCACAACTCAAATATTTAATGGAGACCAGTACTAGGTAACGATCTCCCAGGAGAAATCCATGGAAGGAGGAACCGATATCCCATCATCCCAATTCAATCTTGGAGAAACATTTCCTGAATAAGGATCAGATTATGTCAACCTTTATAAAGAGAGAATGTTGGGCAACAACTACGCGTCCTCAATAGATGGATTCATTCCCCGATGAAAGTGTTAGAAAAAATATAATTTGATCATAATAATGTAGGTAATCTAAATATGATTAACTACTAGAATACAATAAATATTTTATGAGTTTAAAAACCAATTGATTCATAAAAAATGAAGATTCTAGGATAAACTTTATGATTCAAAATACTTTCTCAGGAGTTGAGTAACTTTTTTGCCACCAATACTAAGAACATAAGAAAATTTATTGACCAGATATCATTTGTAGGAACTATTTCATCCTTTTGATGTGGTTTGATCAATTCCTACTTCATATCATACTCAAATAAATGAATATGTACAAACTTTTTTTATTCCTAAAGAACTACAAATAACAGTTGACATATCATTAAATTAATAAAATAAAGGAAAATAATTACCTTGGTGTCTAGATATCTTTAAAGATGAAATGGTTACAAAAATTTATCCAATAACACCCAAAGATCAAAATAATAAACTTTAAAAATATAAAACCTGATGACTCGTGCAAAATTATTCTAACCATATGTAATGTCAAAATGTTGTGATGGATGGTCAATAAATAGAAATTATATTCAGCTGAAAATATAATTTGGATCTTATTTCCACATTCTAAATATGTGAATACAATGATAATAATAAAAACCATATTTAAAAAATTCATGATTCAAAATATAAAATTACATGATGTTCAATATATTCCGTAAATCAATACTTATAGTAGATACTTGTAATGACGAAATATATCATGAATCCTATAAAAAACAGCATAGTAACAAACATAATCCCATAAAAATGTCATTATTTTCTAAACATTAGTAATATATGAAGGTTTATTCCACATAAATTATATTTTTTCAAGAGGTTTGACTACTTGCGGAATGAATTTTCTTAGTCATCAATACTAATAATAATTTACTCAAAATCCTTTATGAAATATTTTTGTATGACAATTATTATTCATTTAATGATTATTGTATCCATAATATCATTAATAAAATTCATATTAAAACATATTACATGAATCAAAACATAATAAAATTAATAATTCCACTTCTTATGTGTTAATAGAATAATATTCTTAATGGCCGATTAACATCTTTTGAGGTGTATTCCATTGATGATAAGGGAATTAATTTACATAGTACCTAATGTACATTCATTTAATCCATTAAACACTGTAAATTTTTTTCTTTCATGTAAAATTATGATAATAGAGGCCTTTCCCTTTATACTTGTACCACACTCCTATTACCTCAAGTGAGTAATGGGGTGATTCATTAAACAATTATCAAATATTAGAAAAAACATCATTCCCCTCATCACTGTATTTATTTTTCACTCTATCATACAATTATTATGTGGATTAACATAAAATCCATAATGCATATATAATTATATCTCGGTATTTATAGAACTTGATACTAGGTATTTATATGTTTCAAATTATCGAGAGAGTAGTTTAGTTTGAAATATTTTCTTCACATCATCAAATAATTGATCATTCTTCCTCTTTGAATTATGTGCATTATTATGACCCTCATTCATTTTTATATTCATTATATATAAATGATGGAATAAAATATATGTGATCATAATAGTATATAGTTTATTTACAATACCCCATCTATTAAAAAACTTAACATAAATTAAAAAATATATTCCTAGATAATATCATAATCATAGACAAGGTTTCATTGGGGATATTTTATTTTGATTTCATTCAAAATGGTTGGTATAGAAAATGTTATTTATCCTATGAAAATACCTTAAGTGGGTATAATCAGGTGCATATTGAGGCACATTTTCATTAAGAATTTTACGATCACATCAAACCCACAATTCTATTTTCAGATTGATTACCTCAAGGTACATTTGTTCCAGAATAACATTTACATTTAATATCCAGAAATGTATTTATTTCTATGAAAAACCTCATAATACAATCCTTTACATATTTTTATGATTTCCTCTACACATATCCAAAAAGAATATCATTGGGTTATGTTCCCTAATATACATTTGCCTAAATCTAATTCGTATGCTTTTGACTTATATTTCTCTAATATCATGTGTAACGTCCATGACTCTTGTAACCAAGGCATAGTGCCCTCTTTTTTGCATTGGAAGAAGATATAATATATCATATCCCGAAGTAGATAATATTATACTAGTATTGGTAAACTCAATACATATATTAATTTCTCATAAATTTGAATTACTAAAATAAAACAATTTTATTCATGGAGAATTCAATAATTCTTCATAGTGTATACTTAGATATAAATTATAAAACAATTCCTGTTATTCTAGGGAAAATAAATCATAAGTGGTGATCTAAAATGACCATTATTGGGAAGATGATCGTTAAATATATCAAGAATAAATAAGAATTGTCAATATGGAATGGTAAATAGTAAAATAATGTTTCATTTAATCAATACGATGAGCATAATAATGAAAAAATAAATTATGATCAAATAAAAACATATAAATAATCAAATTAGATTGAAATATATCCATTTATATAATAACTAATAAAATAATCACATGGAAATCAAAAAATATTATCTTAATGGACGAATAAATAATTCAAGACATCTAATGTCGGCAATACATTACTAAGGCATTAATAAATATGTGTGTAGAAACATGACTAATTTGGAGAACTAATCTCTCCCATGATGCAAATTAATTCATCGAGGGGATATATATAACTAGAGCCCACACATAACATACTATATATAATTTAATCATTATATAAATTTGGTGAAACATAGTCAATATAACATTCAATCTAAATACTAACATTCAAAATATTAAAATATACACCAATCAAATATACAAAATCATAAACCATCCATAGTAATATAGTAAATGGTAATAGAATGGTACATACTCATCCAAACATCACACAAAACATCCAAATAATTAATAAGGATTATTTCAATACCACAAATCCCTAGTGGGAAATATGTAAAATAAAGGGTTGATTTCATCAATGAATAAAAATACAGTAGAGATATAATTAAAACTATTTCTTGAGGAAAATACCCTCTTCACATTGAAAATAGAATTAAAAAATGTTCACAAAACAATTTCAAAAAACCTATATTGGAATATAAACATTTAAACCATGTATAATAGTCTTTAAAACATTGAATTTTTATGATATCATAAAATTATGATCATCCGACACATGTTTAAACAATGATTCCATTCTCATTATCAATAAAATCCAAATGAAATTTATTTTGAATATTACATGAATAATCCAATCTATAAATTTTTAAAAAAATATGAAATTGGTAAAAATATAATTTATAATTACTTTTTAAATGTTTAAAAACTTTTTTAAAATCATTTTTTGAAACCATGTTTTGTGATGAAAAATGACTCTCAACTGAACAGAGAAAGAATGGGAGTTTTTATAAAATATATTTTCTCATTATTTTTAAGTATCAAAGAGTAAAACTATTGTACTACTAGAATAAAATATTTACTAGTCACCATACTAGAATAAAATATATTTATTTTAATATGGATATATCAAATAACTTCTAAATGAAATCTTCAATAAAAACAATCTCGAATAATAATGAGATTGTGAAATAATCCCTTACCATATTAGTAAATTTGAAACTATACGACCCATAATTAAATAAAAACAAATAAAACATCATATAATATTAATTATAATAGATTAATGAAATAAAATATCAAATGGTAAATGTATACACTACATAAAATTAATATGTGGTGAATATGGCATATGATTCATGGAAGTAAAATTAAGCCGTAAAACCCTTACCTCATTTATGATATCCATCATACGTTACCAAAACAACATTATAATATATATATTTTTATGTTAAATCAATTATATAACTATAATAATATATATCACACCATACATTATCTTATTATAACTTCCCACTGTTTTTTCATAATTTTTCATTATTTTCATTATTTCAGGTTGTGATTTCCATTTTTTGAATGCTTGTTTTTATAGAATGTTATAGTTATTTTAAATAGTATATAGATCCATGAACATAATAATGATAATTATTTTGAAATATAATTTTATTTCAATAGATAAATCCTTAGAAAAATTCGTTAAATTGTGACATTTAAAATGAATCGCATCACTTCGTGGAGATGGTAGGTCATACCGATGCACGAGCGATGATATAAATCCATTAAATAGTTAAATGGTAAGGAATATTATTTTATATATTAATTATATTCAATTAATTTCTTTTCATGATTTTCACATCTATTATATAAATTTATCCTTACAATTTTTCATGATAACCACATGTAATAAAGGAAATACATCTCTGCATGACGCAATTGTTCTCTATGCACATGAGAGATGTTATAATATCCAATGAGAAAATGAATGTAAGAAGATATAAGTGATATAAAAATTTCTGAATTATAATAATGTCATAATTATCATATAAATTTGTTAAATATATCCCTATATATTTCTTTTTAATGTTGGTATGGAAAATAAACTACATGGGTTATAACGTGGTAGTATGTCGTACACATGATCTATAATTTCGCATCACATTTGATGGAGGAGTGTTTGGAAAAATATTATTCCATGAACAAAATAACATATATGTGTATGGGATATTTTTTATTATTATATTGGATGAGTTAAAAAAATTGAAATAGGGATGATAATAAAGAAAATGAAAGATCCTTGTTATGACAATTACCTTCTCTAAGAGAAACCTACATTGAATCTCCTATAGTAAACACTTTGTGTGGTATTATGGGAGGATCGGGTGTTATAGAATATGGATATGGATATGGGGGAGAGATAGTATCAGGTTTAAATAGATAAAATTGTTATAGTATGTGTGAACATGTCGAGGGAGAGAGTTCCGTTTTATAATTTTGGTAAGGGTTCCTAATGGAAATTACTTAAAATGTTTCTAAAAGAATCCAAAACAAAAAAAAATAAAAATAAAAAAATCATTAAAATAAAATTATATTGGTATTTTGGATATTATTATATATAAATATTGCCATAAAATATGATTTTCACAAGTTTTAATGTCATTTTCAAAAGTTGTTAAACGATTTTAACCATTATATTCTGGTTTTAAGCCATGGTAAACTCATTTTTACACTAAACTCGGTAATTAATTTTAACTATTTGTAGTATTAAATTCAGTAATTTATTATTTTGAACATATTAGATATGAATTATTATTTGGATTCCAAATATTGAATCCGTTTTTGCAAACTCAATTTTTATATGTATAATAATTCAATTAAAAATTGTACTTGTATATGTGACAACAGATATGCTTTACAAAGAAAAATTATCACATGTATATAAGGTTTTACAATTTTAATTAAATATTAAATTTATTCCAATGAGACAATATGTGCTAATAATAAGATAATATGACTAGTTTTAATTGAAAACCAATTCAAACTATAATTTATCTTTTTAATTAATTTAATTGAAAATGTATATTTCAGTTAAAGTGTATATTTTTTGTTATCAATTTGATAAATGAAACATTTTAGAAAAATTACAAAATTTCAACCTCAGAGAACATTTAAATGATTATTTTAATATGATGTAAATTTTATAAAATTAATTCCCTAAAATTTATTTTTTAAAATTTTTTATCAGAAGTACACAAAAAGTGATGAAATTGTTTTCACATAAAAATACAGTTTTTCATAAAAAAAAAATATTACATTCAACTAATTTTTAATTTATTTAATCTCAATATATATGTAATGCCCCGACCCCAATTACCCAGAGTTAGTTTGTTATTACATAACACTGGCATGATCACAAAGGATCAAGTCTCGAAAGACCAATTATTTTAGTAGTCTTGGAAACACTATATATATTCACAAGTCTTACATTACATCATAAGGTCAAAAACTACCTCAACATCTTGTCTTCATATCCCCTCATACTATCATAGTAGGTCATTCATAAATTATTTCTTCACATCCTGGGAAAAGTAAAACATTGAAATGGGTGATCTCAGATGCTCAGTAAGCATAACAATATAGTAGAAGCTTTCATAGATAATCATAAACACTTAAGGCAATGTATAACTAAATCAAAAGAGTTTTAAACTTGAAGTTTAGCATAATATGGAAAAGATAAAATTAAATAATTCCATTTACATATTCACATGGATATTCTACTAGTCAAATAATCACATGCAATATCAATAACCACTTTCATAATGATGGAATGCATAATGCCAGACTATCATAACCATGTATCCAAGGCCTCATGTCGAGACTACAAATAAGATTTTTTCAAGGACTCGTGAAAAGACACTAGTTTGTCTCCTGAGACCTACCGATGCATCGATGAGCTATAGCGGGCTCCACCCGTCACTTACTAAGTTCAATGCATTCCTCATATGAAATGTTTGAAATATAACATAAACATTCGTATTAAAACTAGCATATGAAATGTCAATACTTGATCCAAAAACCAAGAATGGTATAAAAATATCACATCCACAGTCAAACATAACTCATTCGATACAATATGAAAGATTGTATTGTATCATATAAACCTCAATCGAGAATAATGAAGGATATTGACATTAATGAAAACAATCATCAAAATTATTAGAGAGAAATATCCCCCTTTTTCGTGAAATCATTTAAAAGTCACACTATTTGTCAAGAAGCCATTTAAAAATTGTTTTTTATTAAAAGTGTCTCATAACACTTTGAATCTTTTAAAAGAAGTTTTAATTTTAAAACTTTAATTTCCATATAAATAAATCCTTCAAACCATTTTTTAAACTTGGACATTAATGAAAATTATTTATAACAATAAGTCCTTAAAACATTTAAAAATGATATTTTAGTTAGAGTTTCTAACCAAAAGAGAGACACATGAACACAAATAATTGTGGTAATAAAAACATTGTAATATCATGAGAATAAAGGGATTCATGATATACTCTCGCAAATTACATTATATACACCACATAAAAGTTATTTGGTGTATAACAACAAAGAAGTCTCAATTGGATGTAAATTGAGATTAAGTCTCTTATAAAGACCTTATCCTTAGGTTAAGGATAAATAAATGACATAATTATGTGTGAAAAATATAAATATACTCCATATTATTGGATATTCAGTGAAAATCAATCATAGGACATTCACACAATATTCTTGTAAAAACAACACCAATGAACTGGATGTTTAACTCAATAAATGGAGATTGAGTTAAAATTACTCTTATCAAGTTCATATTGATGACTTGAGAATTTATCAATGGAGTGATTATGTTTATCAAAATTATATCCATAAAAAGGGGAGTGGAAATTATGAAATAAGCAAATGAATAGTGATTCCACACATAATCTTGGTGTAAAATAATCAATGAAGTATGCGTAATGCAGAATGAGTGAAAATTGAAATTTCAATTTCCCTTATCAATTTGGTAACGTACGAAAATACACCCATGAAAGAAGTATCATACAATGATGATGTAAATATACATAAATTAAATTATATTACACAATGAATATAGTCATGGGTAGTACACACACCACATTCAATAAAAAAGTGGTGAACAATAGAAATCTCACAGAATTAAAAGGGTTATAAGAAACCCTTTACTTTGTAGTTTTTACTTGGTCAAAGGTAGTTTAACCTCATGTATAATGGTGAAATAATTGTTATTTAATTACAGAAAAATTATTTAAATTAATATGATATCATATATGATCTTTTATCATTGATTTGTTAATAATATCTTAGTATTATCGTTGTTTCGGGTGTTAACGGATTCATTTTCCTTTATATTATTTGTTATACAAGCAGTATTTGTTATGGATGTGATGTATCTTATCCATATACAAAAATATATCATGTCTCTAAAAATAATTTTTATTCATGAAATGAAATTTAGTCTGGAATAGATATGACGGGGAATGAGTCTCACCGCGTTCGTGCAGACGGTAATCCGTACTTACACACGAGCGACAATATCCTTATTTTGATATTAAAATAATATATAATTGGATGGTATACGATGTATAATGAATCATTATCATGTTATACTTATTATTTACAAATACTAGACATCATTATTATCACCATCTAAAAAATAATATATTGAATAACAATTGCACCACAACGTGGAGACGGTAGGCCGTACGTACGCATGTTTGGTGACATGTCATTCAATAGATGGATGGAATAATGAATTTTTTTGTTCCATATTTCTAATAACATCACAATATATTGAGGATACTGGAGTTATTATTTTAGAATATAAATAACAAAGAAAGAAGATGTTGAAGAAGAAAGGAACTTGAAAGAGGGTGGTGAAAATATTATATCTTCTTGGGGTTCGTCCTTTGGATTTGATCAAAAGGGATACTTAGGATGCCTTTATGAGAAAAATAAAGCCACTAGGTTGAAGTAAAGGAATTCGGTAGGATATTTGGGCAGAGTTTGGCTGAGTTAAAATGACTTGAAGGTGTGAATAATTGGTTAGAAGTGGTGTCCTTTTATAAGGGGGAGGAGGTGATCTTTATGAACAACTTAAATTATTATTTTAAAATAAATTCATATTCGGTTTATAATCAATCCATAGTGTATTATTATAAGACAAAGGTGTCTATGGGTCGAAATACTTTCAACCAGTATATTTTAGACAGGTTTGGGTCAATATATTGACCTTATCGTTCAGTTTTAACTCTTGTTTAATTAGTTTGACACTTACCATGTCACTTTGTATTTTTTATATTATACAGTTAATAAACATATGATATACCTCAATGCGACCCCCAAATGGTCTATTAATGATACACATATCATGATACAAGTCCTTTAGCCAATCCTTAGATTTTTAGGAATTTAATATCAATTAATAATATAATATTTGTTTTAAAAACTCTTTTATGTCAATTTTGGCACTATTTGGTATTTGAATTTTGTGAAAATCATAACAGAATGATTATTATGAAAAAAGTTAATTAAATCAATAATAACATGTCATAATTACCTATAAAATTCGTGGAATTTATTAAAAGTCTGATATTATATATATTTGGGTATTTATAGTATCAATTTTTTTAATGTTTCACTAATACGGTAATTACGACATCATCATTGTGTCATAAGTAAAATAAATTATTTAATATCTAAAAATTATAAATAAAGTAAAATTATATAGGAAATTGTTTTATATTTATATTTAATATTTATAGTAGAAAATATAACATATATAACCCTGTGTAAAAATTGTTTTTCTAAAAGATATAGGCTTATGTCATTTTTTGTATATACTTTAACTTAATTAATTTAAAGTGTCATTATCACTTACAAGTGGATCCATGGGGTCCCAATATCAACCGAACGATGCCCATGGTCAGAGATTTATCAACCAATTGGGTTAAGACACGTTTTAAGGTAATTTTTTATTAGTATAATATTATTTTTGTACCATTATTTACCGGATTTACATTTTAACCATGGAAAATAAAATATTTACCGAAGTAATTATTCAAAATGTCTAAAAATAAAATTAACCTACTTACACAATTTGTACATCCTGATTCCAAATATGGGGTCCATTTTTCCAAATTCAAAACACTGAAGTGGCAGTAATTAATTTAAAATTAATATCCGATGTCCAAACAAAAATCGTGTTTTTAAGAGATAATAACTATCAAAAGATTGAAACTTGTTTATGTCTGGTTTAAATGTAAAAATATGTCCAATGTCCAAAATTGTATTAAATGGTAATAATATATACTAAATATACTTTAAAACCACTCAAATTCATAATTTATCACTATTAATTATTTTGATTAAAAAAGTTATTTTTAATTAAAATTTTTTAATTTTCACTATTCATCAAAATATGAAAGTTATCCGCAAATTACCAAAATTTCACCCTAGGATAATTTCAATACACCGAATCAAAAAATGAATTCAATTTTTAATGATAAAATGAATAAAATTTCAAAATGTGGGTATTACTATTCATAACATCCAGTTTTATTAGTTGTGGTGTGTGTTAGAACTTGAAGTTGCATACAACACACGCTACTGTCTTTTTCAGAGAGAAGTGTACCGTCGATGTTTGGGGTGTTACATTTTCTCCTCCTTCAATAAATTTCGTCTTAACAATTTTTAAAGGATGGCTTGGGAATGTAATGGAAAGTCCCACATCGGAAAAAGAGTCAATAAAACTATCACTTTAAAAGAATGAAAGAGAAGTAAAAAGGTCACCCAAGATAACCAATACTAGGATTCCATGTAGAAAAATATGGATATGGATGATAAACTAAGTGTCAAGTTTTGATGGAGAGGAATATAAAACATGATATGGAGAAAGATAACAATAATAAAACCACAAACTTGTGATGGGACAAAAATTCATTAGTTTACCAGTAGGAAAAGTAAACTGACAACATTTTTATTATTATTATTTTTTATGTTACATTAAATAATGATGAGGAATTCATTTCTGATATTGATTAGGAACATAAAAAGATATACAAAATTTTTAAGTAAATTTTCATTCTTAAATAAATTTCAACTACTAACTAATTTTTAAACTATGAATATTCCAAAAGAATTTATCACACTAGAGGAGCTACAATAAAATTCATATAGAATCACATGATCCACGAAGAATAAACTATATATTTACCTTGTCTTTATATATTAATCAAAACCAAAATGGTTAGTATTAGATCTGATGATCCTATAAAAGGTTATTTCCATAGAGAAAAAAAAAACTAATATTAATTTCTAAAATTAAACCAAAAATACCCCAAAGTTAAATAAAAAGCATTCAATAAAGAATTTTCCTTAAAATCCTTTAATAAAATCCAAAATAATTTTGAAACTCAAAACATAGAAGAATTTGGTTATGTAGTCTTCCACGTTAAATGGTATCTCTAGATGACATCAATTACTCTTAAATTCACATACATTAAAGTAATTAACCTAATCACATATTCTCTATTATAGGTTAATCATTTCCATAAATAACCCAAATTACTGTAAATCCACAATAAAAACATCGATAAAAATCCACCATTACTCCTCAAATGAAATCCCATTCTATTTTATTTTCCTTGGGAATATAGTGTTCCCAACAAAGTGAACATCTTCCAAAATTACATTTATCACTTAACCACCAAATCACATTCCTATATTAAGGGTATTAATTTGATAAGACATGAGATCCCAAATCAAATTTTTACTGATCAATAAAATCATTTAACTAAAAATAATAGTCACACTAACCAGGGACTTCACGTAGTCTAGCGGTAGCCGATAAATCCCAATCACACTTTGTTTGTGGGTTAGATTCCCACAACTTTGTCTAACGCGACAGGTTGTCACACGGTATGCGTGTTGTCCTTTTTCAAAAACTATATTTTATAACATTACGAAAATGAGATAAATTCCTTTAAATAACCATAACATAATTTTACCACAAATGTTATCTCATACCTTTTATTTTCATCCCAAATTATAATAACTTTTAATTGCCTCAAACCCAGTGATCATATAAAAACAAATGGTTATTTATAACTATATCCACAAGAGAAAAGATAATTCTTCCTCAAATATCATTCTCACATGGAAAACTACAGGGTTACCAATACAAGAGAAAATTATTCCAATGTAAACCCATCAACAAGGAGCACTAATACTTTTTATAAATTTACCCAAAAATTTATATCCGCATAGTGTCTTCTTTGACCAATAAAATATCTTATAGAATAGGGCATTCACTCAGGTAATGGCCAGGTCCCATAAATTTGTGGAAAATGACTATAAATGGATTCATGGGACAATTTTTATCTTCTTCCATAGTACTCTTCATTTTTTTCGGCAATTCTTCACTTTATATCTTTCCTTCCTCCACGTAAATCATTTCTTTGTCCCATTGTGACACATTCATGTGTATCGTCATCCACATTTCCTACATGATGGAAAATGAGGATCCCTTTCACCAAGGTCTCCTCTGCTGGAGCTCTTATCATTCATCACCTTTCACTTCTTTTTTGAGTCCAAGAATTGGTTAATATATATATTGTTGATCATATTTTTTTAAAATTGATTTGGAATGAAGAAGATATCTTTTATTCCTATCAACATTCCATTTTGTGGATCATTGTCACCACCGTTCCCACCTTGTACATCATTCTCAATGTCACTATGACTTCCTTGGAATCCAGCCATTGACTAAAACCAAAAAGAATTGTGTGAGTATCAGTAGTAATAAAATCATTTAGAGAATACCATGACACCAAATTCTAAATTTGATATACATTGGGATTAACCAAGGTCATTTACTCTAATCTTATATGTAATACTTCAAATCGGTTTGTAATGAAAATGTAAATTATCCTAAGCATATCCCTCGGGATTTTCGTAACAAAGAGTGCAGTAAGGCCCATTGTCATGCACCAGTTCTCGTTCGAGTCTAGCTCATAGCTGTGTTTTCGGGTTTTACCCCTAGGTACATATGTGCCAAAGCTGCCTCTAGCTGCTATTATCCAGACAAGGATTCATTTCTCAAGAATCTCAAAAAATCTCTACAATACCAAAATTCTAGGATGTTCTTCTATACTAATACTCAATTTATATCTTAGGGTTATGTGCTCTAATCAGAGTTTATCTAAATTTAGCTCCCATGGTTTGTACTAAACATCTACTGATACCAACTGTAACACCCTGACCCCAGTTACCTAGAGTCGGTGCATTGTTACATAACATTGGCATGATCACAAAATATCAAGTCTCGAAATACCGATTTGTTTAGTTGTCTTGGAAACTGTAGATTTATTCATAACTCTTACATTACATCATAAGATAAAAAAACTACAACAACATATTTTCTTCATATCCCCTTATACAATCCCGGCAGGTCATTCATAAATTACTTCTTCACATCCTAGGAAAAATAAAAGAATGAAAGTGGTGAGCTCAGATGCTCAGTATGGATAAAAATATAGCATAATATTTCATAGATATGCATAAACACTTAATGAAATGTATAAATAAAAGTAAAGCATTTTAGACATGAACATCATCACAATATGGAAAAGATAAAATGAAATAATTCCATTTACATATTCACATAGATATTCTACTTGTAAAATAACAACATGAAATATAAATAACCAGTTTCATAATGATGGAATTCATAATGCCAGACTATCATAACCACATAGCCAAGGCCTCGTGCCAAGACTAAAAAGAAGATTTTGTCAAGGCCTCGTTCCAAGACACTAGTTTGTCTCATGAGACCTACCGATGCATCGGGGAGCTATAGCGAGCTCCACCACTCACTTACTAAGTCCAATGCATTCCTCATATGAAAAGTTTGAAATATAGGATAAACATTCATATTAAAACTAGCATACAAACTTTCAATACTTGATCCACAAACCATGAATGGTATAAAAATATAGCATCCACAGTCAAACATAACTCATTCAATATAATATAGAAGATTATATTGTATCAAATTAACCTAAATCTAGAATAATGAAGGATATTCACATAGATGAATATAATCATAAAAACTATTAGAGAGAAATATCCCTCTTTTTCATGGAATCATTTAAAAGTCACACTATTTTTCAAGAAGCCATTTAAAAATAGATTTTTTAACCAATGTGCCGCTTTCCTCTTTGAAACATTTAAAAGGATATTTAATTTTAAAACATTAATTTCCATATAAATAAATCCTTAAAACCTTTTTTAAAACATAGACATTAATGAGAAAGAATTATAAGAATAAGTCTTTAAAACATTTAAAAATGATATTTTAGTTAGAGTTTCTAACCAAAAGAGAGAAACTTGAATACAAATAATTGAGGTAATCAAAACATTTTTATATCATGAGAATAAAGGGATTCATGATATACTATGTCAAAGTACATTAAATACACCACATAAAAGTTATTTGGTGTATAACAACAAAGAAGTCTCAATGGGATGTAAATTGAGATTATGTCTTTTATAAAGAACGTATCCTTAGGTTACGGATAAATTAACCAAATAATTATGTTTGAAAAATATAAATGCACTCAATATTATTGGATATTTAGTGTAAATCAATCAGAGGACATACACACATATTCTTGTAAAAACAACACCAATGAATTGGATGTTTAACTCAATAAATGGAGATTGAATTAAAATTACTCTTATCAAGTTCATATCGACGACTTGAGAATTTTTCAATGGAGTGATTATGTGTATCAAAATTATATCCATAGAAAAGGGAGTGTAAATAATGTCATAGGCAAATGAATAGTGATTCCACACATAATTTGGAGTAAAATAATCAGTGAAGTATGCGTAAAGCCGAATGACTGGAAATTAAAATTTCAAATTCCCATATCAATTTGGTGACATAAGAAACATACACCCATGAAAGAAGTATAAATCAATGATTATGTGAATAATAATAAATTAATGTATATTACACAATGAATACAATCATGGGCAGTACACACACAACATGCAATAAATAAGTGGTGAACAATGGAAATCTCACGGAATTAAATGTGAGATAAGAAAACCCTTACTTTGTAATTTTTCCTTGGTTGACGCTAGGTTAACCTCCTGTATAATGGTGAAATAATTGTTATTAAATTATACACAAATCATTTACATTAATATGATATCATATATGATCTTTTAACATTTATTTGTTAATAATATCTTAGTATTATCATCGTTTCGGGTGTTAATTGATTTGTTTTCCTTTATATTATTTCTTATGAGAGCCTTATTTGTTATGGATGGGATGAATCATATTCATATCCATAATTATATCATGTCTCTAAAAATTATTTTTATTCATCAAATGAAATTTATTCTTGAATGGATATGATGGGGACTGAATCTCATCACATTCTTGGAGACGGTCATCCGTACGTACGCACGAGTGACAATATCATTATTTATATATTATAATAATATATAATTGGATGGTATAAAATGTATACAGAATCATTATCATGTTATAATTATTATTTACATGATTTAAACATTATTTTTATCCCCATATAAAAAATAATATATTGAATAACAATTACACCACAACGTGGAGACGGTAGGCCGTACGTACACACGTATGGTGACATGTCATTAAAGGGTTGGATAGAATAATGAATTTGGTTGTTACATATTTATAATAACATAAAAATATATAGAAGATACAGGATTTATTATTTTAGAATAGAAATAACAACGAAAGAAGATGTTGAAGAAGAAAGGAACTCGAAAGAGGGTGGTGAAAACATTACATCTTCTCAGGGTTCATCCTTTTGATTTGATCAAAAGGGCTCCATCGATTGGATTAATGATCAAAATAAGGCCTCTAGGATGAAGTGAGGGAATTTGGGAGGAAATTTGGACAGAGTTTGGCTGATCCAAAAGGATTTGAAGATGTGAATAATTGGTTAGATGTGGTGTCCTTTTATAAGGGGGAGGAGGGGCTCTTTAGGAAAAACTTAAATTATTATTTTATAATAAATTCATATTCCATTTATAATATCTCCAAATTGGATTATTAACAGCCTAAGGTGGGGATGGGTTAAAATCCTTTCAACCAATATATATTAGATAGTTTTTGGTCATTATATTAACCTTATCATTTAGTTTTAACTCTTGGTTAATTAGTTTAACACTTACCATGTCACTTTGAATTTTTATATTATATAGTTAATAAACATACTATATACCTCCACGATACCCCCAAGTGGTCTATTAATGATACACCTATCATGATACAAGTAATTTGGCCGATCCTTATATTTTTATGAAATTTAATATCAATTAATAATATATTATTTGTTTTAAAAACTCTTTTATGACAATTTTGACACTATTTGGTATTTGATTTTTGTAAAAATAATAACAGCATTATTACTTCTAAATTTGTTAATTAAATCAATACTAACATGTCATATTAACCAACAAAATTCTTGAAATTTATAAAAATTATAAAATTATATTTATTTGTGTATTTATAATATCAATTATTTTAATATTTCACTAATAGGGTAATTACTGCATCATCTTTGTGTCATAAATAAATAATATTATTTAACGTATAAAAATTATAAATAAAATACCATTATGTAGAAAATATTTTTATATTTCTAATAAATTATTATAGTCTAAAATATAACATATATAACCCTATGTAAAAATCGATTTTCTAAAAGATATAGGCTTGTGTCATTTTTTTGTTTACTTTAACTTAATTAATATAAACTGTCATTATCACTTACAAGTGGATACATGGGGTCACAAAATAGACACAAAGATTCCCATGGTCGGAAATTTATCAACCAATAGGGTTAAGACACATTTTATGGTAATTTATTAGTGTTATAATATTATTTTTGTACCCTTATTTACTGGATTTACCATTTAACCATGGTAAACAAAATATTTACCGAACTAATTATTCAAAATGTCTAAAAATAAAAGTTACCTATTTCCACAATTTTGACATCCTGATTCCAAATATGGAGTCCATTTTTTCAAATTCAAAAAATAGAAGTGGAAAAAATTAATTTAAAATTACTTCCATCTGTCAAAACAAAAAGTGTGTTTTTAAGAGATAATAAATATCAAAAGATTGGCACTTGTCTATGTCTGGTTTAAATGTGAAATTATGTCCAATGAACAACATTGTACTAAATGATAAAAATATATTCTAAATATACTTTTCAAACACTCAAATTCATAATTTAACATTGTTAATTATTTCAACTAAAAAAGTTGTTTTTAATTAAAATTTAGTAATTTTCACTATTCATCAAAATATGAATGATATCCGAAAAGTACCAAAATTTTACCCTAGGCTAATTTTAATATTACAAATCCAAAAATGAAGTCAATTTTGAAAGATAAAATGTTTAAAATTTTAAAAAGTGAGTATTAGTATTCATAACAGCTAGTTTTATTAGTTGTGTTGTGTGTTAGAACCTGAAGTTGCATACGACACACACTACTGTATTATTCAGCGAGAAGCATACTGTGGAAGCTTGGGGTGTTACATTATCCCCTCATTCAATAAATTGCATCCTCAAAATTTTTAAAATTGGGCTTGGGAATTTAATGGAATGTCCCACATCGGAAAAAGAGTCAATAAAACTATCACTTTGAAAGAATGAAATAGAAGTACAAAGGTCACCCGAGATAACCAATACTAGGATTCCATGTAGAAAAACATGGACATGGATGATAAAATATGTGAAAGTTGTGATTTATAGGGATAGAAAACATGATCCGGAGAATGTTAACAATAAGAAAACCACAAACATGTGATGGGACAAACAGTCATTGGTTTCCTAGTAGGAAAAGTAAACGGACAACATTTTTATTATTTTTATTATTTATGTTACATTACATAAAGATAAGGATTTCATTTCTGAGATTTACTAAGAACATAAAAAGATATACAGAATTTTTATGTAAGGTTTCATTCTTTAATAAATTTCTACTACTAAATCATTTTTAAATGATGAATATTCCAAAAGACTTGGTCACACTAGAAGAGATACAATAAATTTCTTATAGAATCACATGATCCAAGAAGAATAAACTATATATTTACCTTGTATTTAGAGATTAATCAAAACCAAAATGGTTAGTATATGATCTGATGATCCCCCAAAAGATTATTTCATTAGAGAAAGAAACACTAATCTTAATTTCAAAAATTAATCCAAAAATACCCAAAAGTTAAATAAATAGAATTCAATAAATAATTGTCCTTAAAATCCTTTAGTAAAATCCAAAATAATATTGAAACTCAAAACATAGAAGAATTTAGTTATGTAGTCTTCCACGTTAAATGGTATCTCCAAATGACATCAATTACTCTTAAAGTCACATACTTAAATGTAATTAACCTAATCACATATTCTCCATTTTAGGTTAATCATTTCCATAAATAACCCAAATAACTATAAATACACAATAAAAATGTCGATAAAAATCCACCATTACTCCTCAAATGAAATCCCATACTATTCTATCATCCTTTTGAATATAGTGTTCCCAACAAAGCGAACATCATCCAAAATAACATTTATCATTTAATCACCAAATCATTTTCAAATACTATGTGTATTCATTTGATAAGACAGAAGATCCCAAATCAAATTATTATTGATCAATAAAATCATTTTACTAAAAATAATAGTCACACTAATGAGGGACTTCACGTAGTCCTGTGGTAGGTGATAAATCCCAATCACACTTTAGTTGTGGGTTCGATTCCCACAGCTTTGTCTGACGCGACGGGTTGTCACACGATCTCTGTGTTGTCCTTTTTCAAAAACTATATTTTATAACATTACAAAAATGAGATAAATTCCTCAAAATAACCATAACATAATTAAACCAAAAATTTTATCTCATAACTTGCATTTTCATCCCAAATTATAATAACTTGTAATTTCCTCAAACACAATGATCATATAAAACCAAATGGTTATTTATAACTATATCCACAATAGAAAAGATAATTCTTCCTCAAATATCATTCTCATATGGAAAACTGCAGGGTTTAAAATACAAGAGAAAATTATTCCAAAGTAAACCCATCAACAAGGAGCACTAATCCTTTTTTAAAAATTTCTCCAACCATTTATTTCCACATAGAGTCTTCTTTGACCATGAAAATATCCTATAGAATAGGGTATTCACTCAGGTAATGTCCAGGTCCCCTAAATTTACGGAAAATGACTATAAATGGATTCATGTGAACATTTTTATCTTCATCCATAGTACCCTTCATTTTTCTTCGGCAATTAATCACTTTATTTCCTTCCTTCCAGCACGTAAAGCATTTCTTTGTCCCATTGAGACACTTTCCTGGGTACCTCCTTCCACATTTCCCCCATGATGTAAATTGAGGATTCCTTTCTCCATGGTCTCCACTGCTGGAGCTCTTATCATTCATCACCATTCTCTTGTTTGTTGAGTCTGGGAATTGGATAATATATATATTGTTGATCATATTTTTGGAAAATTTATTTGGCATGAAGACGATATCTTTTACACATATCAACATTCCATTTTGTTTCTCATTATCACCAACATTCCCATCTTGTACATCATTCTCAAAGTCACTATGACTTCTTTGGAATCCATCCATTGACTAAAACCAAAAATCATTGTGTGAGTAATAGTAGTCATAAAATCATTTAGAGAATATCATGTCACCATATTCTCAATTTGAAACACATAAGGATTAACCAAGGTCATTTACTCTCATCATATATATAATACTTCAAATATATTTGTAATGAAAATGCATATTATCCTAAAAATATCCCTCGGGATTGTCGTAACCAAGAGGGCATCAAGGCCCGTTTTCGTGCATCAGTTCCCGTTTGAGTCTAGCTCAAAGTGGTGTTTTCGGGTTTTACCCCTAGCCACATCTGTGTTACAGATGCCTCTACCTGCTAATATCCAGAAAGGGATGTATTGCTAGAAATCCCACAAAATCTATACAGTACCAAAATTCTAGGAAGTTCTTCTATACTAATCCTCAAAGTCTATTTTAGGGTTATGTGCTCTAATCAGAGTATATCTAAATCTAGCTCCCAAGGTTTGTACTAAACTTCCTCTGATACCAACTGTAACACCCCGACCCCAGTTACCTAGATTCGGTGCATTATTAAATAAAATTGGCATGATCACAAAGGATCAAGTTTCGAAAGACTAATTAGTTTAGTAGTCTTGGAAACACTAGATATATTCCTAAGTCTTACATTACATCATAAGGTAAAAAAACTAAAACAACATCTTCTCTTCATATCC
Source organism: Viscum album (assembly GCA_963277665.1). Taxonomy (NCBI): domain Eukaryota; kingdom Viridiplantae; phylum Streptophyta; class Magnoliopsida; order Santalales; family Viscaceae; genus Viscum; species Viscum album. The sequence continues at coordinate 6,245,373 of CAUJRU010000001.1, forward strand.
TCTCATACTATCCCTGCAGGTCATTCATAAATTACTTCTTCACATCTTGGGAAAAATAAAACATTTAAAGTGGTGAGATCAGATGGTCAATATGGATAAAAATATAGCATAATCTTTCATAGATAAGTATAAACACTTAAGGCAATGTATAACTAAAACAAAATCCTTTTAAACATGATCTTCAGCATAATATGGAAAAGATAAAATGAAATAATTTCATTTAATTATTCACATGGATATTATACTAGTCAAATAATAACATGAAATATCAATAACCACTTTCGTAATGATGGAATGCATAATGTTAGACTATCATAACCACGTAGCCAAGGCATCGTGCTGAGACTACAAATAAGATTTTGCCAGGGCCTCGTGCCAAGCTAGTAGTTTGTCTCATGAGACATACCGATGCATTGAGGAGTTATAGCGGGATCTACCAGTCACTTACTATGTCCAATTAATTCCTCATATAAAAAGTTTGAAATATAACATAAACATTTGTATTAAAACTAGCATATGAAATGTCAATACTTGATCCACAAACCATGAATGGTATAAAAATATTACATCCATAGTCAAATAGAACTCATTCCATACAATATGGAAGATTTTATTGTATCAGATTAACCTCAATCGAGAATAATGAAGGATATTGACATAGATTAAAGTAATCATCAAAACTATAAGAGAGAAATATCCCCCTTTCCATGAAATCATTTAAAAGTCACACTATTTGTCAAGAAGCCATTTAAAAATATATTTTTGAATCAAAGTGTCGCATACCACTTTGAAACATTTAAAAAGAGTTTTCATTTTAAAACATTAATGTTCATATAAGTAAATCCTTAAAACCATTTTTGAACCATGGACATTAATGAGAATGATTTATAATAATAAGTCTTTAAAACATTTAAAAATGATATTTTAGTTAGAGTTTCTATCCAAAATAGAGACACTTGAATACAAATAATTGAGGTAATAAAAACTTTGTTATATCATGAGAATAAAGGGATTCATGATATACTATGTCAAAGTACATTATATACACCACATAAAAGTGATTTCATGTATAACAACAAATAAGTCTCAATTGGTTGTAAATTGAGATTAAGTCTCTTATAAAGGCAGTATCCTTAGGTTAAGGATAAATAAAATACATAATTATGTGTGAAAAATATAAATACACTCAATATGATTGGATATTCAGTGTAAATAAATCATAGGACATTCACAATTATTCATGTAAAAACAACACCAATGAATTGGATGTTTAACTCAATAAATGTAGATTGAGTAAAAATTACTCTTATCAAGTTCATATCGACGACTTGAGAATTTATCAATGGAGTGATTATGTGTATCAAAATTATATCCATAGAAATGGGAGTGGAAATTATGACATAAGAAAATGAATAGTGATTCCACCCATAATCATGGTGTAAAATAATCAATTAAGTATGCGTAAAGCCGAATGAGTGGAAATTGAAATTTCAAATTACCATATCAATTTGTTGACTTACGAAACATAAACCCGTGAAAGAAGTATCATACAATGATGATGTAAATATCCATAAATTAAAGTATATTACACAATGAATACAATCATGGGCAGTACACACACCACATGCAATAAATAAGTGGTGAACAATGGAAATCTCACGGAATTAAATTTGAGATAAGAAACCCCTTACTTTGTAATTTTTCCTTTGTCGATGGTAGGTTAACCTCCTATATAATGGAGAAATAATTTTTATTTAATTATAAAAAAATCATTTACATTAATATGATATCATATATGATCTTTTAACATTGATTTGTTAATAATATCTTAGTATTATCGTCATTTCTGGTGTTAACTGATTCGTTTTCCTTTATATTATTTGTTATGCGAGCTGTATTTCTTATGGATGGGATGTATCTTATTCATATCCAGAATGATATCATGTCTCTAAAAATTATTTCTATTCATCAAATAAAATTTATTCTTCAATGGATACGACGGGGAATGAATCTCATCGCGTTCGTGGAGACGGTAATCCATACGTACGCACAAGCGACAATATCATTATTTTGATATTAAAATAATATATAATTTTATGGTATACCATATATACAGAATCATTAAAATGTAATATTTATTATTTACATGAATTAAACATAATTATTATACCCATATAAATAATAATATATTGAATAACAATTAAACCACAATGTGGAGACGGTAGGCCGTACGTACGCACATATGGTGACATGTCATTCAAGTGATGGATTGAATAATGAATTTGTTTGTTCTGTATTTATAATAATATCCCAATATATAGAATATACTGGAGTTATTATTTTATAATATAAATAACAAAGAATGACGAAGATGAAGAAGAAGAAAGGAACACGAAAGAGGGTGGTGAAAACATTACCTCTTCTTCGGGTTCTTCCTTTTGATTTTATCAAAATGGCTCCTTAGGTTGGATTTATGATCAAACTACGGCCTCTTGGTAGATGTAAGGTATTTTGGGAGGATATTTGGGCAGAGTGTGGTAGAACCAAAAGGCTTTGAAGCTGTGAATAATTTGATAGAAGTGGTGTCCTTTTATAAGGGCGAGGAGGGGCTCTTTAGGAAAAACTTAAATTATTATTTTATAATAAATTCATATTCGGTTTCTAATAGTTCCAAAGTGGATTATTCAAAACCTAAGGTGGGGATGGGTCTAAATCATTTAATCCAATATATTTTAGACAGGTTTGGGTCATTATATTAACCTTATCTTTTAGTTTTTACTATTGTTTAATTAGCCCCCGAAAGCCCAAAACTCTCAAATACATTCGATGGATACCTCCGATTGGCGCGTGGCTCAAGGTAAATGTAGATGGGGCTGCTGCTGGCGCGCTAGGGCCATCTGGATGTGGCGGAGTCTTCCGCACACATCGTGGTTTTGTGAAGGGTTGCTTTTACTGTTACACTGATATAGGGGTGGCCTATGAAGCTGAGCTATGGGCTATTATACATGCGGTCAATTTTGCTGTTCAATTCAAGTGGAGTTTGTTATGGATTGAATCGGACTCTCAAACTGCAGTGCAGGCCTTGAAAACAAGAACACGAGATGCGCCATAGATAATTCTACCTCAATGGATTGCGTGTCTCAACAAGGTTACCGAGCTCAATCTGATAATCTCACATGCTTACAGGGAAGCCAATCAAGTTGTCGATGCTTTGGCAAAGAAAGCAATAATGGCGAAGAATATGATGTGGTCCTTCACGGAACCAGAATACTGCGCTCCACTGGCGGAGGCAGACATGCATGGTGTAATATACTCTCGCCTTTGTAATAATTCCTTGTACGTCTGACTCTATTATCTTTTTCTTAACAATTTTTTTAGGGACGGATCTGACCGGACCCTGGACTTTTTTGGTATTGTTTAATTAGTTTGATACTTACCATGACACTTTGTATTTTTATATTATATATTTAATAAATGTATTATATACCTCCAAGCGACTCCCAAGTGGTCCATTAGTGATATAACTATCACGATAAAAGTCATTTGGCCAATCCATAGTTTTTTAGGAATTTAATATCAATTAATAATATTATTTTTTTTAAATGCCTTTTATGTCAACTTTGACACTATTTGGTATTTGATTTTTGTGAAAATAATAACAGCATGATTACATCGAAAAGAGTTAATTAAATCAATACTAACATGTCATATTAACTTATTAAATTCGTGAAATTCATTAAATGTCTAAAATTATATATATTTGGGTATTCATAATATCAAATATTTTAATATTTCACTAATATGGTAATTACTGCATCATCATTGTGTCATAAATAAATTAAACTATTTTATGTATAAAAATTACAAATAAAATACCATTATTTAGGAAATATTTTTATATTTATAATGAATATTTATAGTTGAAACTATAACTTATATAACCCTGTGTAAAAATTGTTTTTTCTAAAAGATATAATCTTATGTCATTTTTTTATTTACTTTACCATAATTAATATAAAGTGTCATTATCACTTACAAGTGGATCCATGGGGTCCCAAAATCGACCCAAAGATGCCCATGATCGGAAATGTATCAACCAATAGGGTTAAGACACGTTTTATTGTAATTTATTATTATTATAATATTATTTGTGTACCCTTATTTACCAGATTTACCATTTAACCATGTTAAATAAAATATTTACCGAAGTAATTATTTAAAATGTATAAAAATAAAAGTTACCTATTTACACAATTTGGAAATCCGGATTCCAAATATGGAGTCCATTTTTCAAAATTCAAAATATAGAAGTGGTAGAAATTAATTTAAAATTAATTTTCACTGTCAAAATAAAAAGCGTGTTTTTTAGAGATAATAAATATCAAAAGATTGACTCATGTTTATGTCTGGTTTAAATGTGAAATTATGTCCAATGACCAAAATTTTATTAAATGGTAAAAATATATTCTAAATATAATTTAAAACCACTCAATTCATAATTTAACACTATTAATTATTTCAATTAAAAAAATTGTTTTAATTAAAATTTAGTAATTTTCACTATTCATCAAAATATGAAAGTTATCCGAAAAGTACAAAAATTTCAACCTAGGATAATTTTGATATTCCGAATCAAAAAATGAAGTCCAATATGAATGATAAAATGTATATAATTTGAAAAAGTGGGTATTAATATTCATAACAGCTAGTTTTTTTAGTTGTGGTGTGTGTTAGAACTTGAAGTTGCATACAACACATGCTACTGTATTATTCTACGAGAAGCGTACTGTGGAAGTTTGGGGTGTTACAATATATCAATTTAATTTATTTGATATTTGTTTAAAATGTATAATTATTTGATAAAATGTTTCCATTTTATCCCAACATCATAACGACTAGCATATAAAATTCATATTTAATTAATTATATTTTGTAGGGTAACGGTTTTGTTGAAACATGGTGTTTTGTGAATTTTATCCTATAAAAGTTATTTAATTTATTTAAAAATAAATATATCATCTAGTATTGTTGTGTTATATTCAATTATTAATATAGTTTTTTATGTCATGGATAGTTTCGAACATGATTTTCATCACCTAATATAACTGGGTATTATAACATAATATTTAATATTAAACACTAATTAGGCCATGTTTATTTTAAAAATTTGTATTTAAAGAAATGATTTTAAAAAAACTTACCTTTTAGTGATGTTTTACATTATATGAAATAATAACAAGATATGTTCCCTTAAATTAATATCACATGAAGGAGATAATTTTGAATGTAACATAAAACATGTCCTATACGCAAAAGGGAATGGTATATAATACTATGAATAGTTATAAGGATCATATTTACAAAATATGGAGGAAAAAATGAGAATAAGAAAGAGAAAAAGGTGGATGAATGATAATGTGTAACCCATAATTAATAATGGTGGTTCATTATATCCCTTACCTTGGGTAATAATTCCTTCTGTGAATGTTCTGAACTTCATGAATAATGATATTATGTATTTTATAAACATTATTGTGTAATTTTTCATCTATATATTGATTTATAATGTGTATTTATCAAAAAAATTGGTTCCTTTATTAAATTTGATCACTTATGTTAGTTATATGTGGTGGTTGTGTAAATTTCCTAGAAAAATTCATATTATATGGTTGTGGTCAAATGTGTTGTAAAACAATAACATAAGTTTCAATATTATAGAGGTGTGGGTATTTTATTATTGCATTAGAATAAAATTTTCACAACATCATTTTTCATGAAAAAATGGACTCAAATTAAGAAGGTATTCTTCATATGTAATTTTTAGGACGATATGATGAATATGATAATTTATTTTCAATATCAAATATTAACAATAAAATATAATATTTAAATAAATATTAATATTGTTTGAGATATAAGTTTTACACAAAAAATAAATTTTAAAATTAATCTATGTTTGGTGGTGAATAAAAATAGAACAAGTGATTCATAGAGGTTGTTGACAACGTGTATGTGTGATGATGTCTTCATTTTTTAATGGTTTTGGTATAGGGTATAAAATGGATAATAAATTAGTATAATAATGTATCCTAATATTAAAAATATCAATGTTATCATAAATTAATGTTTAATTTTTTTTGATGGTTAAAGAAGGAGAAAATTAAGAGATATCGATTAAAAGCGTTACCTATCATTTTTAGTGTTATTCCTTAGGTAACAACTTATGGAAAGATACCATGGAATTTTGGAATGGAAATGGATTTTTTTACATGGGTATGTATTTGAGGATATTTTAATGGTGTTTTTTGGTTGTAAAAAACTTTTAATTTGTATAAAAATTTGGTTGATGGTAACTCCATTTATTTGTAATGGGAATTATATTTTTTAAAATTTATTTTAATTTTTCATGATGGTATGATATTATTCAGGGGTCAATAGAATAAAAATTAAAATTAATATAGTGTGGGATAATTTATGGTGAATAATACCTCTTAAAATAATCTTTTATAAAGCACTCACCACGTTTTTATGGTTTTATCGTATGGGTTTTGACAATTTAATGTTTTTGATTTTTCCTTGGCAATTTGTTAATTACCAATGAAATTGATTTTCTATAATAAATATAAGATAAATGAGATTTAAAAATTATATGTCAACAAACTACATTTAAAATCCATTTATTCTAAGCCAATTTATAAATATTTAAAAAATAATATTCTATGTAAAGAATATAATTTATAAAAAATATTTTTTTGTATAAAAGCAATGTTTTAACTATTAAGTGTTGTTAATATTATTATTTAATGAAAAATTAGTGTCAATATATATTTTTAAAAACCTCCAAAAATCATATCTATGTCTCTATATAAATTAAATTATTTTGAATTATTAGATAAAAGTACACAACATTAATGAAACAATTCATTGAAAATAACACCTTCCCTATTATCATGGCCATTAAATCTTACCATAGTATTCATAGTTTTATAAACAAAAATATAATTAAAATAATCATATAATATTAAAATTTTAATCTAATTTAAAAATTCTATTTTATATAATATAATTTTTAGAGGTGATAAAAATTAATTTTTAATATAAGCGAATAAAAATAGATTCTAAGGTAAAATATTACTTATCTTTTCAATACGTTAAATCATAGATTTAAAAATTCAACATATTATATTTAGATGTATAATTTTAATTTTCTAATATATTATTATTCATGAAAAATAATTTATAACAATTGTGTTCCCCTTTATTTCCATAAAAATAATTTATTTTAAAAAAATGCAAAAAAAAATCAAACTATGATAATATATTCCTGATAAATATAAAATTGAAGATAAAACTTTAAAATTATAATTTTATAATTTTGATATTTTGATATTTAAATGGAAATATATGATATAATGAATAATGTTTTTATTAAAAAAATAATTTTTTGGATATAAATTTTTCTTTTTTTTATTTCCTTCAAATTACTAATTAAAATAATGTTTATATATTATTCATACACATACTAATTGTATCCATGATATATTTATGTTCATAAAATAAATAATATATAAAACCATATTTTTTATTAAATATAATTTTAGCATAAAATGATCTAATTACTTATTTAGATATACTAACTCAATTTAATCAATACATTAGAAATAATAATATATTTTTATTTTTATTTATTATCCTATTTCATAAATGTTTAACCTCTATTTATATCCACCTATTTCAATGGCTTCCCTACAATAGCTTATAATGTATAACAATTTGATTGTTTTTGGTGATATGTGTGAAGGATGTCATTTAACGTAGTATTTAATTAATTGAAAACACTTAATAAAATTTTGTGCTATTACGTATACTCCATTAGAGTATTTAAACATATATAATCAAACTAAAAATTACTAACATAATTTATTTCAACTAATAATTCATCCAAAAGTCTAATTATAATAGTTTTCAATCTAAATACTTCATAGATTATTTTTCATAGAAAAAAATATATTTTAACGTTCATTAATTTCAACAGATCAATATCCACCTTAATTTGGTTATTAAAGATTCTATTAAATATTTTACGATGTAATTTTGATATAAAATAATAACTTTCCTTTCTTATAAATTTCATCTCAAAATTCATTAATTTCCATAGATAGTATTTTGAATATATCCATATAGTTATTCAAGGATGGTAGTAATTAATTGTTCATTACTCATAAAATTATGGGCATAAACATATTAACCTCGGGGTGGATTCTTCCACTCTCTATATACTTCACCGTACATTTCTTTTCCTATTCATAACTATATTAACAACACCACTAATATGAAATTCAAAATCTTGTCAATAATTAATTCGAGTACTTCAACATGCCCTTTAGATATTCTATCAATAACAATTTCACTATTAATGTTAATGTTATAATTCTCATCATTACAAAAAATAAATGAAAAGTTAATGCATTCTACCCCATATGGATTCCATTAGTGTAAGGTAATTTCCACCATGGTAAATTTATTCTCCACATTTTTCTTCAATATTTTAAAAACCATGTTCTCAATGTTTTTTGTTATAACATTTTTCTGAAAGAATCCATACTGTTCTAATTAAAAAAATAGAAGAATCACATTTTCCATATCAATATTCCATCAGTAAATCAATTTTTTTACAACATGGGAAATCTTACTATAGAAAAGAAGAGTGATAAATTTGGAAAACATAACCTTCCATATATATTACAAAAAATGTAAATCAATTTTGCGACATATGGGCTATCATAGTATAGAAACAAAGAGTGATAAATTTCAAAAACCAAATCTTCCATATTTATTAATAAATATAATAGTAACTCAAAAATAATTTATTTGGGAATAGTAAAATATATTCCCAATAATTTTATAAATATATAATAAACACAAATGAAAAAAAAAACATTCAAGTTAATATATGGTTTAATTCACAATTTTGATATATCATCACTCCCCCTTGATATCCAAATATAACACAAGTCAAAAAAATGATGGGATTGTAAAAGTCAAACCACATCCTACTGATTTACAAGGGATCTCTTTATGATTAGATTAATAAATATAATAAAATATCTTGACACATTACCTTAAAATATCCCATTCAATTGATGAGCTATAATAGTTATTATAACATCCAATTTATCTTCAAAAAAATTAATAATTTTAATATTAGTTAAGATATTTCATTATGGAAAATTCATATTGGTGTAAAATCCTCAAATAATACATTAGTAACCATTTTTTTCATGGTAAATAAATGTTTATGTTTATGTTATCAAAAACATAGTTTATGAATATGGAAATTATTATATTTTCTATCATCTAATTAATGTTATAAATATAATTGAGGCTTTTTTATAGTCTCAAATATTTTTCTTTTATGCTCTAAAATATCTAGTTTTGTGGAGATATAAGGATACTATAAATACATAATAAATAATTTTAATGATTAATCTATACATATCACAATCATTAATTCCTAGGATCGCGAATGATTAAACATATTGAATATTATAATCATAAAAATTTTATTTAACACATATTATTTAATGTTTCCCAAAAATACTCCTCATATTTAGAACCAATATAGACAATGGATATTGAATATCCATCTTCCTAGGATATGGATATAATAATATAATAATTGTAATCTTAGTTTCTCGGTAAGCTTAAATGTGGGAGATAACATTTGAATAATATGATGGTTCAAAAAATAATAATTATTGTATATGAACATTATCTAGTAACATGATCATAAAATATTAAAATAAAACCCAAAATTTCTTATATCATTAATCATGAATCATTCATCAAGTATATGGTAAAACCTAAGACATGAGCCATTAGAGTTTTTAAACATGCATCATAGGTCAATAATCATGAACCATAATAGCATAAAATGGGTATATGAATATATCATGAAAGTGTTTCACATAAATAATTATAGAAAATAATTTTCATTATCAATTATTATAAGAAATAAAATAATATCATAGTAGATAATGCCCCATAGTTGGCAGGTTCTACTCCTCATTACCATTTAACTTTGATGGATAGAATCCATTAGTGCATTGGGATTACTCCTCATTCTATTACATGTTATCTAATTTGATATAATTATTTTAACAGATCACTAGAGGTCTATAATGGATCCAAAAATCAAAAAACGACACTCCATTCATATGTATTCTATAAAATCATAAAATAATTAATATTTTTATAATATCTTAATTATCTTATGGAAAATAATGTGGTTTCTGGAAAATGAATATAAAATGTCAGCACAAGACATACAGAGAAGGAATATGAATGGTATAATTATATATTATCCGTAGTAAATAATGATATTCAATAAATTTTGTTGAAAAATAGAATAATTAATTTGATAAAAACATTTGAATAATTATTTGAAAAAATAAGAATAATTTACTTTTTTTTGGTATCTTGAAAAAAATATAAAATATTAAAAATAATAAAACATTAATTTTCTTGGGAAACCAAAAATATTTTTAAGGGATGATTTATAATGAATAACAAACACTACTTTGGGAAATAGTTGTAAATTGTAAAATGTTAAAAAAATAACTATTCCACAACTTTACAAAGAAATGTAAAAATGACCCCTAACGATAAAATAAAAAATAAATTACACACCTTATCAAAATATAAAATTTGGGAAAAAATGTCCTTATAAATTACTGATTTAAAGGGATAGAAATTATTGAATAAATAGAATGATGATACAAAAGATAAATTCCTATTTAAAAAAAATTCAGTAATTTTAAAGCAATTACAATATATAATTTCACTTAAATCATTTAAATTTAAAACCTAATTATAATTACTAAAATGTAAAGGAAATTAAAATACCATGAGTATGAATAGATTCGGGATATAATTTCTCAAATGTGTATTATATTTAGTCTAATGATTAAAGTAATTTCATTATATGAAACCATTCTCAAAGTATGAAATTTTATATGAGAAACTTGTTTGACTAGGGTATCCTATGAATCAAAAAGTCATAAAATGTAGAAACATATATATATTTCTTAAAAACCTTAATTTTCATGAAATTAACCAAAAATAATTTTAATTATACATATATATATATATATATATATAATTTTATGAATATAGAACATATCTCAATGAATAAAAATTGAGATGAGAAACCCCTTACCTTAAACATCAGCCTCATTAGAAATGATCTAGAGTAATGTGTAATAAATTTAGATTTATAATAATTTTATATTATAATTATATTTATAATAATATTACTTTATTTCATTCATTTATTATTTCATATTACTGATTTAGAATTTATTCAATGTAAAAATAAAAAAAATCAATTAACCAATTACTTTTCCATGAATTTTATGATTCAACTATTTCGACCCATTAACATTTTCCATTGTTTATTGATATCAATAATTTTTAAGTAGGGTCAGAGTATTTTTTTCAAATATTTCTGTACTCCCGTGTTTAATTTATTGGATTTAGGGAGATTATATTATAGGAAATAAAAAAATATAATTTTTTAATTTCTATTGGAAAAAATTATTTAACATAATTTGGGAATATAAATTTATATATTCCATTAAAATTAGTTAAACCATATTAAATTAGTTATTTCAATATAATTTTAATATATTGTAAAATTATTTCTTAATTCATGGCATAAACGTTATATGATAATTCATATAGGTGTAAAAATAACTGATAAGAGTGTGTTATAATGATTGAAAGAGTTGGAAGATGGTACTCCAAAATTATAATATCAATTTCACAAAAGCATACTTATTTTAAATTCTCTTTATTAAAGTGATAAATATTATTTTACAAGAGGTATATGGAGAATATATATATGAAAAATGAACAAGAATATAACACTTATGCAGAGAGTTTGAGTATCGTCTTGATGGACCTAATCGAAAAGGGATGTATTGGACTTATTTATGATACTAGAGGTTCACAAAAGTGGAAAATAATAATTAAAGATAAAATTTGATGAATCATTTAATATAACAACAAATTAATTGTGTGGATTAAGGTGGGGTGTGGAGGGATCATTTTATAAGTGAGGGGAGTTGCACTTCTATAAATATACCAAATATTAAATAAATAAATTTTCATTATCAATGGAATATAGTGCCAAATTATCCAAATATCAAATATAAAATAATTAAGTAAAGAAAAAATTGTTTAATCAACTATATAAAAGGTTTTCTAAATATTTATGGCCTTATCACTTATTTTTAACTATTTTAGCTTATTTTTTCATTCATTGTGGTGAATAAATTTAGCTGAGTAATAGAAATTTGTCACTAAAAATGAAATTGATCATATTGAAAAACATGAATATTATTATTCCTATTTAAAAAAAATCAATTAGTATAAATATAGGTCAAAATGTTTTATTTTAATATCAGCACACAAAACGTGTAAAAACAATTTTTTAGAAAAATATATATTTATTCATAAAAATGAATTTATACACATTGATTTAGATATAAAAGACATTAAATTAATAATAATTTTTTTATGGAATATATTAATAATAGAATCCATTTAAATAATTCTTCTATACTGATTAAATTAATTAGTCAACAAAAAATACATTGTGCACCTAAAATTGATTTTTGAAAAACAAATATATCATTTTTCTATAAAATGAATTTATATTCACTTCTAAAAAATTGATAATCAATGTGATAGTGATTATTAACTTATATATATATATATATATTATTTCAAAAAAATTAATACGAAAAAATAGTGAGATTTATCTTTAAAATAAGAGAAATAATAATTTAAAAATTATTTCATGTTTGGTGATGACTATTTCAATTAATACTTATTATAGTTAATTAATTATTTCATTGGTGTAATATAATTATTATAAAAATAATATTTTAGTTAATTAGATAAAATTTATTGATTCATTTTCATTAATTTTGTACTCTTAATATAAATTCATAATTCCTAAAAAAATATTTTATTTAAACATATTATTATTTCCAAAGTGAAGTATATTATATTAATACTTAATAAATTAATTATTTATATATTTAATTTCTATATAAATATCTGGTAATGTGTATTATTTTTAATGGTATTATGTATTATTCAAATTTTTCAGTGATTCATACATCACAATATTTTAATGACAGTGAAATTATTTCAAAGGTAGATACTTACTAAAATCATATGGTGTCACAAGAACACTATATACATTATTTACCCTCAGTCTTACAATTAAATAATATTTTTTGGAAGCATGGATATTCATTCCACTTGAAATTTCATTTTAGATGGAATAAACTTATTCACCATACTTAGAAAAACAGATTCATTATTTTTTTCTTACTCTATCATCTTTTCTAGTTCCATGTAGGATGGAATTTATTTTAGGCACTCTTTGGGTATATTCTTCTCCTTCTTTTTCATTGTTGGGTCATTCTTAATTAGATAATTCTTAATTTATTGAGTCATTGGTTATTTCCATTTTTCTTTATATAGATTATATTATTCAATAATACAAATCTTTCAATTAGAATCATAGTGTGTAGACTATTTTAACCTTCCACACACCAATTTAACAACTTTAGGATTACTATTTTTCAAAAATCTCACTTATTCTTCTCCAAGAATATCAAACACAAAACTAAAACTTCATTATATTTTATTAATTTATTTATTTTTACTAATTGTAGGTTTCTTCCATTTGATTTTATATTCATGTTCATATATTAGTGGTCCATGATGATTCCTTTCCTTCTATAGAAAAAGAATATTTTACATATTGGTTTTACATAATTAACATCTTTCCTTTATGACTTCATGGGAATAGCTTGTTGCACTATTATCTTTTGTTCACTCAATAAGGTATAATTTTCTTCTTTCTTGATGTGATCTCTTTTCAGTTATAAAAATTTATTCTCATAAATATATGATTTTCATAGTTGGATTATGCCATAACTCTTTCTATTAGTTACCAAATATATTGATATTCTCATATAAAATATAATTTTATAAAAAATTATTTCTATTTGATTTATTTTCCTTCATCTATGAAGCCCCATTAGTACAAAAATATTCCTTTCAACTTCATCTAAATACCCCCTTTCATTTTTTCATCACTGATTTTAATTTTTTGGAATGTTCTTCAAACAAACTAATGCCATATTCTCAATCCACCAAAATTACTATTAGTTTTTGATAAATCTATAAATTTTCTATTTAACAAATAATTTACACATAATATGTAGTTTTTTTGAAAGCCTATTTATTTTTTCTCTATTCTGGGATGTTTGATTCTTGATTTTTATCACATCCACCCTTGTTAAATTACTGAGTTTCTTAGATTTTTATCCCCATATATTATTGAAATATTAAAATATATCTCTCATTATAAACTAAAATATAATTACTACTAAAAAATGAATCAAAGTATTGGGATACATTCTTCAATGAACAAGTTATGTGTTAATCAAGAGATACATGATATTTATTATTGTCATTAATAAATGTTTTTGATAAGTATATGATAATTAATAAGAACATATGGATACACTTATTCTTTTCCCTATTGTTTTGGAAGTTTCAGGTTTAACCACTTCATGATGTTTCAATTTCACCTCCATGTAATGAAATTTCATTTTAAATGATTTTTTCTCAACATTAAATGCTCTTATAAAATCATACATTTTACTCTTAATCAACTTAATCTGATTATCATGTATTTTATTTCCAACTATATATTAGTTTTCATGCTCTTTCACCATTTTCCAACTTCTATCTATGAATCATTGAAATTCATTGGGATCTTATGTTGTTGTCAAAATTTATGGATTTTTATAGAAAAACATGTTCTTAGATACATATATCTCCGAAAAAAATATAATTAAAATTATTCTTTATATTGATAATATCTATCATTCCAATGTAAAATATATTCTTCTTTATTATTTTCATGTTTTGTGATCATATTGCATCTTCATTCCTTATCATTTAATGCATCCTCCATTAAATCCAATTACTATTCCATTTATGATTTTTTAATACATAATCCATTAATAATAAAATATATATAATTTGAAACATTAATATGGACTTTATTAAAAAAATACATGAATTTAGAATATAAATCACAATTTGCATTATTGAACTCATCTTCAACATAATATTACCATCATTCATTAGATAAATAATCATTATGTGATTTATCATTAAAATTACCACTCTTATTACGATCATGTGATTATTTTATTCATTCACCATATAAATTTTAATAATATTGTTTTCCTTACACATCATCAAAATACACATTGGATTTGTTGTATCCTTAAATTACATATAGATAGTGATGAAAATAAGAATGTCTAGCTTAGGATCTTATGGAAGAATTTGAAATATTCACATCATATAATAAAAATGATAAATAAATAAACATTTTAATCCAATAAAAGAGAATCATCAATCAGATTCAAAATGAACATCCCATACGATAAATTTTCATGCACTTGAGAGGTATGCTGAGTTGTGTGTGGATAAAAATTTATTAAGTTATAATTTTACATATCATATTTTACTCCCAATATTATTTGAAACTCTAATATGTGTTAATAATATAATGGATATTTTTATCCCTTCCAAATTTCTTACACAACATGAAACACTAAAATAAAATATCGGACCATCAACTAGTATTTTTACATGGTATTTACCCACAATGTAAAACTACTAATTGTTTTTATTGGGATTTATGAGAGATATATTTTAATCTACAATTTTATCATCAATTAAAAATTGGGATTAAAAGGTATTATCATATACCGAAGTGTTTACCGTACACTTTATAGGGGGTATGGTATCATCTAGAACCATTGGTCACATCATTTCTCAATGGGTTTTTACCATTCAATTATCCCATTGGGCATCAGTCTCTTCATTGGTATCACAAAATTATTTTAATAGTGATGTTTGCCTTCAATAAGAACATGTTGTAAACTATCAATATCATCATACATTCTTCCACTAAATATGAGTCATGTACTACCATAGTTCTTCATTAAAAAAATATACACAACTATATCTATGTTAAAAGCCTTTCTCCCATTTTTTATTCAGAATATATTATCCATATTATCATAAGTCAAACACCGAGGATCACAAAAATCAATAAATTATTAGTATATCTTGCTAAAAATAAGACTTAAAAAATTCGATTTCATCTTAAATTTATCACTTTCTTAATAATGGGTAATATAGGAACTAGTATCTGCAACAACTTCATCTGCAACATCTTTATCATAGACAAAATATGATTTAATGATTCAAGTTGGATGTACTTTTTCTCTAATACACAATGTAAAGATCCAGAATTCCCATGGAATTTTTTTTAATGCATCGGAATTTTACGAGTACGTGAAAATTTATGGCGGGTGATTCCGAGGCCCTGTGTGCCCAGAATCAATTTATATAGTTTTTTTGGGTACGTTCCGTAAACATACGAGCATGATTTTATAACTTTTGAACTGGTGCTCAAAATTTAAATCTGAGGTTACCGTTGAAATCGCAGCACCGGTATTTTCTAAAGGATACTTTCACTTCATTGACAGTGAGTTATGAATTAAAGTTAGTTTTTGGGTTTTATGTGGAATAATAAAATAAAATAACAGCATGTCTTATATTATTTTATTAGTTAAAACCTCCTCTTGAGAGGTTATGCTGGTGGGTCTCACCCGAACTCAACCTCCCATGGGAGGATAAATGATGTGGGGACTAACCGGGCTTTTAACCCCTTGAAACTCTCAATTAAGTGGGGAGAACCCTTGAGATCCCCACATTATGGTGACAAATCCACCAAATTAATTATTTTGAATCTTTTTGAATTTTCTGTGAAAAAAATTATAAAATGGATTATCTTATCCATTATTTTTGAGGGGATGGCATTTTTCATTTTGGTGGAGCTTGGAAAAAGGAGATCATTGGGAGAAAAATAATTCTCCAATGAAGAAAACTTCTTCCGCCAACGAAGAAAAATCATTAACCGGAACAAGGGAGGAAGCGTCGTCCTTGAAGAACACTGATAACGTCTTCCTCGACTTCTTCATCATCTTATTCGATGTCAATGAAAAGACGACTACCTTTCTGCAACATCATCAACAAACAATGAATCTGAGGTAAGGTTTTGAACTTGTTTTGTTTCAAGTTCTTCATTTTCCATCGAGGATTATAATTCAAAGCCGCTTGATATCACCCTAATGAGGAGGGCGTGGGCTGAAAAAACACAACTCGACCCCTCCTCATGCTTTTTGGAATAGGAAGATGAACATGGGATGAGTCCGAGATGATATTTACTCTTCAAAAATGGTTTCGGATATAAGTTGGTGTCCCGAGGAGTGCACGACTTCTTCCGGAATGAGAATCGGGCCACCAGAACTCATCCGGTGGCCCACGAAAGGTTCGCCAGCCGTCGGAAGCAGCCAAGGACACTAGTGGAATGAAGGAAGGGATGCTGGAAAACTTGATGGCCGCATGGACAGCGGTGGCGCAACCGCGCCGCCGGAGGAGAACTCACGGCCACTTGCTGCGGTGGTGCAGTTGGGGCCGGCGAAAGGTTGACCGCAAAAAAACAGGCAGCTCAAGTCGCTGGGTCGAACAAGAAGGCACGGTGCAATGTTGAGGCATGGTGGAGCAGAAGAAGCCGCGACCCCTGCCTGCGGCGGTGAAGCAGCGGCCGACACATGGTCGGCCGGGAAGAAGACCAGTGTCCTGAGTCACCGGGTCGACAGAGGACGAGAGGCGCAACCGGCACCATGTGAGAGTCTACTGGCCTCTCGGACATCCAAGAGGAGTGGGACCCAACACGGTTCGTACGTGATGTGGACCAGCACCACCTGGTGTTGGTTTATCTTCCACCCGAATGGATATGCCGTTCGGGATTATCCGGGGGCGCGCGACATCCCACCTGGACGTGGCTAGGGCAGACCCCACTGGCCACCGGGCCGTCGGGCCGGACCCGATGCAGGTCGGGCCACCCTACACGGCCTGGGTCGGATTCGCGGACCGAGTTAGACCCGCGGACCGGGCCAGACCCCAGTCTGGACCTCTTTGACTAGATTTCACCTTTTCGCCCATAACATGGGCTACGGGTGTCTGATTGATGAACCATTTGTGGTGACAGAATTCTTGGAGAAAGATGGTTCTTTTTTCATACCCCACTTGAGTATTTGACACATTTGTGGTTTTTTTGGTTGGATTGAACCAAAATCCAACTAGGCCCTCAGAACAGAAATTCAATAACTCATAGACTGGGCGTCCGATTGACGCATCGTTTGTCGTGTTGTGTTTATTTTGATGAGATGGATCTTTGGGATACTTCTGCGTGGGATTTAGTGACAGTTGGAGTATCGACCTGTAGCTCATGGAGCAAACCCTTCCATATACGAGATAGTGGAGTACGAAGACCTAGTAGCTGGATGAGACCTGATGACTGCTTGACCGATTCGACTTAGAGTGATTTGACTAGCCCAGTGGGGAGCGTCTGGTAGTTGTAGAATGACTCACAGCGAAGGAGGGTCTGGTAGTTGGCTGTAGACCCATGATACTAGACAGGAGGAGTACCTATGCAAGCTATTAGGGGGATTTCTTGGTATTTGGCGGCAGGCCCACAGTGGGGAGAACCTCTGAGTGAGCACGGTAGTCCCATGGTACTCGACATGAGGAGTACCTCAGCAGTCCAAGGTTAGTGGGAAGCTCCTTGTGTTTGGTAGTAGACCCACTGTACATGACAAAGGAGGAGTTCTCAAGTAGTTTTGGTTTTGAAAATGTGAATAAAAATCCGGGTTGAGCTGAGTTATTAACTATTGAGTTTACTCATAATTGAGATGGAATACATGATAATTTAGGTATTGTATAGGTGTATACCTAATTGTGGTTATCTATTTATTTCTTACATTTTGGTTTATCCTTGTTGGATTTTTTGAGACCTTGAGGGTCTCGGGGTCCCTACTAAGTATCGTTATACTCACCTCTGCATGGGCTATGTCTGCACCTCGTTGTATTGGATGCTGCCGATGGAGAGTGCTGACCGACGCTTAGTATTCAAGGACTGGACGGTACCCAGAGGTGGACCACTCGACGTGACGATACACGGTGGAGATGAACAGATGTGGAGTGCTGTGGAGGCTATCTATACCTACCATTCAGGTAGGATTTCCCAGAGGACGATCCAACAGTTGTTTCACCTTTCTTCTGTTGTACTTGTTTTTCCTTGTACATTCAGTTTCCTTGTACTTTAATGTTGGGATTTTATTTCTGGCCCTTTTACATTTTAGCACTTCATTTGTATACACTTTTACTTATTTTATTGCTTCCAGATACTCTATTGTGTGTGTTTATAATTTATAAAGGAAATTCCTTCCCAGTTTTAGGGATTTACGCCATTGGTGCTAGTCACCAGACCCTGTCCTATAGAAGGCGGGTTTGGGTTAGTCACAACATGGGTCCCGAGGAAGGGTCGTGACAAATTGGTATCAGAGGTGTCTATTCTACCATAGAACATATGACTATGATATTTCTTTTCTGTGAAGAAATAGTGTTAATGGTACTAAGATTGGTTTTTAGTTCAGGGAGTCCTGTGTTGGTGTGGCGGCTGACGGATCCATACACCAGGTCCCTGACTACTGATTTATGACTCAGTACATGAAAACAATGATTGCATGTGTATGTGTGTTTTCAAAATTTTTCATTAAGTCAGCTCTACCAGGTTAGGTCACCAGGTATAAATCTTTTGTCCGTGTCATATAGGTTTCATTCAAGATGCCTCCCCGCTGACGACTAGTTAGTGCCCCTAGAGTTGTTCGCGCAAATAACCCATCGAGCGACGAGGCCTAACTGAACGACTGTTTACCATAGGAGGCACCAGAGGTACAACTCTGCGATGGGCCACCGATTCCACCAGCCCTAGCAGTAGACAATGCACGCCACTTGAGCGTATTTCATGAGTTCCAGCACAATTGGCTGGCCAGGTTTAGGGGAGAGACGGACCCAGAGGAATCTGAGGATTGGATGGATGTTGTGGTGAGAATCATTAGACCGGTACGGACACCAACTGACTTCATTGTGATCCCTGGTGTGAGTCTGCTTCAGGAAGCAGCAGGAAGATGGTGGAGTCTAATTCTCTTGGTGAACGACAAGATGATGCTACTCGGGGATGACTTCAAGATCCTCTTTCAGGCAGAGGTTGTCCCAACCACCCTACGAACGATGTGGATACAAGAGCTACTTCATTTGCAGTATGGAAGAATGGATGTAGCATAGTACATAGTGTGGTTCACTGACCTCTCATGCTACTCCAAAGATATGGTGCGAGAAAAATTCTTCAGGGCCTGAATCTTTGAGCAGTGGCTCAAGCGAGAGATCAGGGCTTCGATGATCTCACTCAGCAGCCCGACACATGCAGGGGTGCTAGAGAGAGCCCACTTGGTGGTGAGTTTCCTTACTGAGCAGTCTCTGGCAGCAAGACCCACCACTAGTCGACGTGCAGTGGAGTCTTCTGTAGCGGTCAGTAGAAAGATGATGCATACATCCAAGAGGACCAGACCCACGGGTGGACGACCGCAAGACTCAGAATCGGTTGTGCTGGGCACCCAGGGTGGAGACATAGTAAGTCATTCTAGGATTGGATATTGTTACTCATGTGACGGGCATGGTCGCATGGCTCGTGACTATCTGAATCATCGTTCAGATAGTCAGAAGATGGTTGAAGCATCAACCAAGCATAGATAGAGATTCAATCAAGGTGGTCCGTACTAAGCAGGTAGACGTGGCAGAGGAGCCGGTCGTGCAACAGGTGGTGGGCGAAGATTTGAGGTGTTATCGCCACCACCGCCAGGAGGTCCACCCCGACCACATGGAGCAGGTGGTAAGGGGAGAGATCAGATCTAGGTAGCTGATGCTTACGGTCCTGGCGCTCCGGAGATGATTCTTGGTAAGATCTTTGTATAATACACCTTAGCTATCATTCTTATAGACACATGTGTCAGTCACTCTTTCATTTACACTGCCCTCGTTTGGTGCTCAGAGATTCTGACAGAGCCGTTGGCTCTATTCATACGTCTACAGACTCGTACAGGAGAAGACTCGATGATAACGCACTGGTATCGATAGTGTGAGCTTTCTCTAGGAGGTGAGACCTTTGGTTGTGATCTCCTCATAGCTGCGTCGAGGCCTTTTGATGTCGTCATGGGTATGGACTCGTTATCTATATTCCATGCTTAGATCGACTGTATTTGGAAAAATGTGCGGTGTGTATGCACTGATGGGAAAAGGTTCATCTTAACCAGTGAGAAGGGAGCCTTTGTAGCACAGGATGAAATTACTTAGAGGAGGGTGTAGCTGATCACTGGTCATTTGGCCTGCCTTACCCTCAGAGAATTTGATTTGGAGAGTCCGAGCAATCTTGTAGTGGTGGACCAGTACACGGATATTTTCCCTAACAATGTTTCATGACTACCTCCTTGTAGAGAGGTGGACTTCTACATTGACATGTACCCCGAGATGGCATTGATATGTACTCCATCATATCAGATGGTTCTCACTGAGCTTCATGGGATGTGGGTATAGATGGAGGACTTTCAAGGGAAGGGATTCATCCGGCCCAGTGTTTCTCCCTGGGCTACCGCGATTTTGTTCTCCAAGAAGGCTGGTGGGAGCGTGAGGCTTTGTGTCGACTACCATCGCCTGAACCAGGTGATCGTGAAGAAAAATTACCCACATCTGAGGATTAACGACTTCTTTGATAATTTCAAGGGAGCATGATGGTCCTCAAACATAGAACTCAAATCATTCGATCACTAGCTCAGATTTCGAGACAAGGATGTGCATAAGACAGCTTTCAGGTGTCGGTATGGCCACTACGAGTTCTTGGTTATGTCTTTCATCATAACCAATGATCCAGCAGTGTTCATGGGACTCATTAACAGGATCTTCCAGCCATACCTCAATATATTTTTCATAGTCTTCATCAATGCCTTTGTGATCTACTCGACTACTGATGAGGAGCATGCCTACCATTTTCGGGTAGTACTGGACACACTCGGAGAGAACCAGTTTTATAGAATGCTCTCAAAGTGCCATTTTTGGATTCGAGAGATTCACTTTTTGGGACATGTCCTCTCAGAGGCTAGGGTTGTAGTGGATATAGCAAAGATCGAGGCGGTACTTTCTTGGGAGCCACACAGGAGTGTGATGGAGGAACAAAGATTCCTAGGTTTGGCTAGTTACTACCGGAGGTTCGTACCAGACTTCTCTAGAGTTGTAGCACCACTATCAACCTTGAAAATGAATGGGTAACCATTCGTATGGTCGGCGAGATGTCATTAGATCTTTCAGGAGCAGAGGTAGATGCTGACTAATGCCCTCATCTTGAGGCTTCTAGAGGAAGGTGTAGGGTACATAGTCTACTTCGACGCATCAGGGACCGGACTCAGGTGTGTCCTGATGTAGGAGCGAGTAGTGATAGCTTATGGTTCTCTTCAGCTTAGACATAATGAGAAGAACTACACTACCCATGACCTGGGGTTAGGAGTTGTGTTCTTCTCCTTGAAGATGTGGAAAAAATATATAATGGGCTAGCGTTTTACCGAGTACTCTAATCACAAGTGTCCCAGGTATATCTTCTCTCAAAAGGACTTGAACCTGAGACATCGACATTTGATTGAGTTTCTCTTAGACTATGACTTCAAGATAGTCTACACTCTTGTGAAGGGGAATGTTGTTGCAGATGCACTCAGTAGCAGGTCTGGTATACAGCTTCTAGGAGAGGCGATAGAGGAGATGGCTGCTTTATATATATCCTTTATGGATAGGTATGGAGAAGCCTTCCTTCAATATCATACTATCACTCCCCCACTTCCTTAGCGAGTCAGGGAGGCGCAATGAGGAGACACTGACTATGAGACACGACATGCTCAGATATCCACAGGGTAGGCATCTAATGGATTTTTTAAAGGTGGGGAGCACGTCATCTTCTTCAGATGACGTACCTTCATACCAGTGTCACTTCAGGAGGAAGTGATGAGGGAGTTCCACACATCTCCTCTAGAGGTACATCCAGGAGAGGCGAAGATGTACCAGGACCTTCGACGACAGCACTGGTGGCCAGGTATGAAGAAGGAAGTAGTGGATTTTGTCTCACGATGCCTCACTTGTCAGCAAGTGAAGGCAAAGCACCAGGTACCAGCAGGCTTGGTTCAACCCTTAGATGTCCCAGAGTGGAAGTGGTATGGGATATCTGTGGACTTCATGACAGGACTTCCACGTACATCCAGGGGTCACGACACGATTTGGGTCATTTTCGACCAACTCACCAAGTCGGACCACTTCTTACCAATCAGAGAGGTGGGTATGGTAGAGAGATTGTGCGGCCTCTATATACAATAGATTGTGCGGCTATAGGTAGTACCTTATTCTATTGTCTTTTATTGCGACACACAGTTTACTTCCCGGCTATAGAAGGGGTTGTAGGAGGCTTTTGGGATGCAGCTTCGTCTAAGCACCACCTTCCATCCTCAAATAGATGTTCAGACCGAGCAGACGATTCATACCCTCAAGGGAAAGCTACGTGCTTGGGTCCTCGACTTCGGTCGCATCTTGGAGGATCACTTAACTTTGGTGGAGTTTTCATACTACAACATCTATCACTCCAACATCAGGATGGAACCTTTTTAGGGCTTGTATGGTCGACCATGCTGATCGACACTGTGTTGGATAGAACCAGGGGAGTCAGCACTAGTGGGACCAGAGATGGTAAGAGCTACCAAAGAGAAGGAGCAGTTCATCCAGGAGCAGATGAAGACTGCACAGAGCCGGGAGAAGTCGTATAATGACAGGAGACGGAGACCTCTGGTGTTTGAGCACGGCGACCATGTCTTTCTACGAGTCTCACCTCGACGAGGTCTACAGATATTTGGCTGAGGCAGCAAGTTATCTCCGAGAATCATTGGACCTTTCCAGGTCCTCAGCGGAGTTGGTGAGGTGGCTTACCGCATAGCTCTTCAACCTCAGTTGCACCGGGTGCACAACGTCTTCCACACATCTCAGCTGAGGAGATACGTGCATGGCCCTACTCACATCATCGACCATGGGGAGCTGGACATCGACGATGGGGTGACATTCACGGAGGTTCCAGTGGAAATTGAGGATCGACAGGAGTAGGTCCTACATGGACGTTTGTTACCCCTGGTGCTCGTTCACTAGCATCACAGGAACCTCCAGGAGAGCACAGGCGAGTAGGAGGCTCAGATGCATTCTCAGTACCCACACATGTTCCATTAGTTCAAGTTATAGCTTGTGAGGAGGTAAATCCTTGAGGTGGGACGAATGTAAAGACCCAAAAATCTCGGAGAATTCTTTTTAAATACATGGGGATTTTACAAGTCCCGAAAAATTTACGGTGCGTGATTCCGAGGCCTCGTGTGTGCGGAATCAATTTCTGATGTTTTTTCGGGTTCGTTCAGTAAACGTATGAGCATGATTTTATAACATTTTAACAGATGCTCGGAATTGAAATCTGAATGAACCGTTGAACTCGAAGCGCCTATATTCTCTTAAGGAAACTTTCACTTCAATGGCAGTGAGTCGAGAATTGACGTTATTTTTTTGGTTTTATGTTGAATAACAAAATAAAATAAGTGCATGATTTATTTTATTTTATTTTTTATAACCTCCTCTTGAGAGGTCATGGTGGTGGGGCCCACCCGAACATAACCTCTCATGGGAGGATAAATGAGTTGGGGACTACCCGGGCTCTTAACCCCTTGAAACACTCCATTAAGTGGGGAGAACCCCTCAGTTCCCCAGTTTATGTTGACAAATCCACCTAATTAATTATTTTGAATCTTTATTAATTATTTTGAGACAACAATTAAATAATGGATTAAAATAATCCATTATTTTTGAGGGGTTGGCATTCTTTATTTGGGTGGATCTTGGAAAATGAGAGTTTGGGGAGAAAAATATTTCTCCAATGAAAAAAACTTCTTCCACCAACGAAAAACGATCTTCAACCGGAACAAGGGAGAAACCACCGTCCTTGAAGAACACCAACGACATCGTACTTGACTTATTCATCTTATTTAGCGATGCCAATGAAATGATATCCTCCTTTCCAGGACATATTCTAGGAATAATGAATCTGAGGTAGTGGTTTGAACTTGTTTCATTTCTAGTTCTTCATTTTCCTTTGTGGATTATAATTCGAAGCCGCTTGATATCACCCTAACGCTGAGGGCGCGGGCCGAAAAATCATGGCCCGACCCCTCCGCCTTCATTGTGGAATTCGACGTTGAACGCGACATGAGTCCGGGATGAGTGTTACCCCTCAACAATGGTTGCGGATCAAAGGCAGTGTCCCGAGGAGTGCACGACTTCTTCCGAAACGAGAATCGGGCCACCAGAACTCGTCCTAGAAACCGTGGAAGGTTCACTGGCGGTCAGAACTAGTAAATGACACTGGCGTAACGATGTAAGGGTAGAAGGAAAACTGGCTGGCCACGTGGAAAATGGCGGTGCAACCATGCACCCGGAGGAGAAGTCGCGGCCCCTGGCCATAGTGTTTCAGTGGCGGCCGGTGCAAGGCCGGCCGCAAAATAAACCGGCGGCTTAAGCCGCCTGGTCAATCGGGAAGGCACGGTGCAACAACGCCGCGCAGCGGAGAAGAAGAAGCTGCAGCCCCTGGCCACGGCAGTGCAGCAGGGGCCGGAGCATGTTCAGCTGCAAAGAAGACTGGTCGCCCGAGCCACTGGGTCGCCAGAGGAGGCGTGGCGCAGAGGGTGTCGCACGGGTATTGGCTGGCCACTCAGCCAGCCGGGAGGAGCGGGACCCACCGCGGGACCTGCGTGATGCGGACCAGTTAAACCAGATGCTGGTTTATCACCCACCTTAGTATAATACCCATTCTAGATTACCAGGGGGCCTGCGGCTTCCCCCTTGCATGTGTCTAGGGATGACCCCATGGGCCACTGGGCCGCCGTGCCGGACCCAGCGCGGGCCGCCGGGCTAGACCCAGTGCGGGTCAGGCCGCCCTCGCAGTCCAGGCCACCCAGTGCGAGTCGGGTCGGATCCGTGGACCGTGTCAGACCTACAGACTGGGTCAGACCCTAGTCCGGACCTGTTGGACATGATTTCACCTTTTCGCCCATAACATGGGCTATGGGTGTCCGATTGACAAACCGTCTATGCTGATGAAAATCTTGGAATGAGACAGTTATTTTCTCATACCCCACATGTGGTTTGGTCGTAGTGGGGGTATGGTCAGGTTGGATTGAACCAAAATCCAACGGGGACCTTAGAACGGAAATGCCAATATCTCTCAGACCGAGCGTCTGATTGACGCACCATCTACCGCGTTATGTTTTTTGTGACGAGAAGGAACATCGGTATACTTATACTTGTGATTTTGGGATAGTTGGAGTATCTACCTGTAGCTCGTGGAGCGGACCCTCCTAGAGACATGAGAGTGGAGTATGAAGACCTAGTAGCTAGGTGAGACCTAGCGACTGCTTGACCGATTCGACTTGGAGTGATTCGACTAGCCTAGTGGGGATCACCTGGTAGTTGGCAGAAACCCCACGGAGGAAGAGTGTCTGGTAGTTGGTGGCAGACCCACGGTACCTGAAATGAGGAGTACCTCTACAGGCTATTAGGGGGACCCCATGGTATATTGCGGCAGACTCATAGTGGGGAGCGCCTCTATGTGAGCGCGGAAGACCCACAGTACTCGACAGGAGGTGTACCTCTATAGTCCAAGGTTAGTGGGAAGCGCCTGGTAGTTGGCAGTAGGCCCACTGTACTTGACATAAGTGGAGTTCTCTAGCATTCGTGGTTTCAACAATGTGAATAAAAATACTGGTTGAGTTGAGTTAGTAACTTTTGATTTTACAACATGATTGAGACGAATTACTTGATAACATAGGTATATATATGGGAGTATACCAAATTTTGGTTACCTGTTAATTTCTTAATTTCTGGATTATCCTTGTTGAATTTTGTGAGACCTTGAAGATCTTGAGGTCCCTACTGAGTATCATTATACTAACCCCGGCATGGGCTATGCCCGAACCTCGTTGTGTTGGATGTTGATGACGGACACCGTTGATCGAGGCTGAGGGTACGAGGACTGGATGGATCCTAGAGGTGGACCACAAAGCATGATGGTACACGGTGGAGATGGACATACGTGGAGTGCTGTGGTGGAAATCTATACATACCCTTCAGGTAGGATTTTTTGGAGGATGATCCAACAGTTGATTCACCATTCTTCTATTGTACTTGTTTTGCCTTGTACATTCAGTTTCCTTGTAATGTATAGTTGGGCTTGTATTTCCAGCCCTTTTACTTTTCCGCACTTCTTTTGTATAGATTTTTTCTTAGTGTATTGCTTGAATCTACTCTTTTGTGTGTGTTTATAATTTATAAAGGCAATACCTTCCCATTTATAGGTATTTACGCCTTTGGTTCTAGTCACCAGTCACTGGCCTATGGAAGGCGGGCTTGGGGTAGTCACAGCATGGGTCCCGAGGATGGGTCGTGACACACAAAATATATTTAGTCTTTGAGAAACGATCCAGATCATTTTATCTTCAAAATAATATCTATTTATCCTTATAGGTTCTATAATTTTCTATCCAATATTCATTTAGTCAGACTTTTTATTAGTATGAGATACTTTAATATTTTTAGGAAGTACTTTTAATTGTATGCTCAAAATGAATGTATCTTTAAGAATTATATTATATATTGAAAAAATATATTGTAATTTAACATCCCATGCTAATATATTTATTTTTCATTGTTAAATCACTTGTGAATGTGCTAATGATAACGAATATTATTTTTTCCTTAGTGGTTTTCTATAATGAGATTTTAGTTTTCCCTTCATTATTTTGATTTTTATTTTTTGTCTCACTATATCATATAATGACATGAATAATTCCATCAATCCCAATAATTTTCAACTAAAAAAAATTCCACAGCTTACACACTAATATAATCTCTACCAAAAATATAATAATCATATATACATTCTTATTTAAGTCATGTATCTTTTTCGATATCATGTCAGAATCTCTAAAAAAGTACATACCATAAAATGAATTTATAAAATATAGATTTCATATTAGTACAATATCCTTCTACTTATTCCAATATTGAATAATAATTCAGGTTTAGATTTTTAATATAACGAACCACACAGTAAGAATGAGAAAATTTAATCCCCATATTATTCATTAATATTGATTTTCAAATACACTATGTTGAAAATATCAATTTAATGGAATAATGTTCTCATAAATATATTATCATTTCATTTTTATCAAATAATAGTTGGAATCATGCCTATAAATCACATCATTTTGTTATTATATTTATATTGTAACATATTAACCATTAAATATCATTGTTCTTTTGAATGTTGACTTCTCAAAAACTCAAACATCTCAAATTTATAAAGTCAACATGTATGATTGAAATTATTATTATATGGAGATATCATACAATTCATTAATTTCAATTTCAGTGATTCATATATTAATTTCTCATATCTCCCTCTATGATAGTTGACTACTATATTCATCACCACAAAATGTTTCTCAATTTGACTCTTATATGGCTCATCCCTTATAAAATTATCATCACCATTAACTATGAAAGGATAAAGAATTGTTAAGTCTATCAATGTTTAGGTCTTAACAAACTCTTATGTGAGATCCATGAAATAACAATATTTCACATCATAATTCATTTTTTAAGAATAAATAAACAATATGAGGCCAGATATGTTCCATGAATAGTCATTATTCCATGTTTAGAAATTCATACATTATAGAGATTCATCCTAATGTGAAGAATTCCATTGTCAATTCTATGCACCAGATAAAAAATGACTTTTATGTAGTCATACCTTGCCCTATTATAGATATTTTACACTAATTCCTTGGACATTAATATTATTTTAACTAGATGAAATTTCTTAAGATAACTATTACATTGTTTGGAATTAGACAATTTCATAGTATTCTGACTCTTCCTTATGTGGTTATAGATTTTATCGAATTCAAAAAGACATTAAAATAGCATAATTCCTCCAAATAATTAATATAACATTTAAATCAACTCAACCCCTCTCAAAAAATTCAAATATAGAGATAAAAAAATAAAATAAATCTTGGAATTATGAAAATAATTAAAAAAATTCATATATTTTTTACATGTCATATAGACTGATTTAGACTCAATTATTACTATTTAAATATCTTTCCATAGTCTTGAATTTTTTTCAATTATCTCTGGTATGCTTGAATGTATTCAGTGGTTATTTATCACTGAGTATAATATCCTTAATGATAATTACTCTATGTGTAGTTTCCTACACCAATAAGAAACCTTTTCAATCTTATAAATTACATTTCTTCAAAATACCCATTCATCTAGTCCTTCAGGATTAAATAACCTATTTTTTATTTAACATTCAACATAAAATAGTCACATCCCTTTTCCATGATGATCTACTCAATTATTATCAAAATTCATATACAACTATGTTGAATCTATTTAACCACCAATTCAAGGACAAAATCATTGCATTATTGTTTTTCAATAAATTTTTAGTAATCATCTTCATCTCCTTAGAAATGATTCTTCCTCTATTACCCATCATTACTACCTAACAACCTTCCATTTCACAACTCTATTGATTACTCTAATGGAAGAAATAATAATATTCAAAAAAAAATTCCAGTTTTTATGATTTTATAGTAATTTTTAATGATCCTATAATTTTTTAGAAACATTCATTTTTCTAGTGATCTAGGTATCTAGGGGTTTTGGTGGTACTCGAATGAACCTCTATATAATATATATTTATCAAATGTGGGACACTTATATATTACAATATTACCTTTACATGAATATTAAGATGTAATGTTAAATATTATATATAAAAATAAGCATAAAGGGAATACAATAAATACGCAGATAGATTTTCTATTCCATTGGAAATATCTTCTATATTGGATATTCAGATAAATGGAAAATTCATAAAAGTGGTAAGTGTCATATTTATGAAGGGAATATAGTACATATTCATGATTCATTCTTCCCTTTTTCATATTTTACTCTATTATTTAGGAATTTTACATATTCATTATAATATTATTTATCCTCAAGAAAAGTATTACATATAACTATGTGGACACTTACTTTACAAATTTTCCATTAGAAAGCGTATACACCATAATAAATGTGGGTAAAACATATATATTTACTGATAATGTTGTATGATCCTTATTTTCACATCGGTATGGATCCTTTAATTTTTAGTCTAAATATTTAGTTTTATCTAATTAAATGTTCATACCAGTTTATGGAAGGGGTTTGGTTTTGTTTGTGGCTTGTTCAAAGATCAAAGATCCAGTTTTTAGAGAATCATAGTGATGTCCATGGTCGGATTATATTTAGTGCTAACTATGGAGCCTAACTGTGCATCCCAAATAGGAAGATCATAGTTTTATAACTATTGTATGGAGGCCACTTTACCATTAAAACCACTAATTAAATTTCCAGTGTGTCACACAATTTTATAATGGTTTCCCCTAATGGCATGCCTCACCGTGTGAGGGGTGGAGTATTTGGATAGTGGAACTGCATGGGAAATGCATGATTTGTCTAACTATAATCCTAGCCATGTCAGAGTTTTTCACCTTGGAATGTTCCAAAAATATAGTTGGTGCGCACTTTGAAAAACAATGTAGCAAAACCATGTTCCCCTCTTAAAATTGAGAAATTTCCATTTTCCCCATCCTTACTCATAAATCATAAACCCCCATCCCATTTTTTATTTACTCAGCAGACCACATGTAAATAATATCTAATATGTTTTCCTCCTACTATATGAACGATATCCATAATTTGAGAATAGATTCAAGAATCATTAATCTCATTTAAATCATCTTGGTACATCTATGAATCTCATTTCATCAATTATAAATTTTCTCCCCAAATCAGATATTATTTCCATATGATAAAATTTACAACATTTTCATTTTTTATCATTGAATTGATTTATCTTATTATAGATCATATCAAGACTGATACTGCATGAGGATTCATATAGCTCTATAAGGTAGATATTCTAATTCTTTCCCTAACTGTTGTGATTTTTATCTTATGTGTTTCTTTTTTGTACATCGGTCCATCCACCCATCGCCCTTTAATTTTCACTCATCCACCATCATCCAAGTGAAACCACTAATAGCATTGAGTTGACATCACCGTCCAAGGTCATGGTTATTCTCTTTTGATATTACATTTTGATGTCTTGGTTATATGAGTCACGTAATATGTAGATATATATATATATATATCTATGTTTGTGTGTGTAAATTATGAAATAGGTTCAATGAAATTTTAACATAGACCAAAGCATGTGTGGTTATCCAGGTATCCCATAATGAACATGAGATCAGCATGGATGATATTAACCTATTTTCCTTTTATTTATTAAAACTAGAAAATTATCCCTTAGGGAACGGGTTAGTTCGTGAGCAGTGGTTTCATCCTGACCCATTGGTTCCGAGTTAGAGTCCATGCAAGGCTACACCCATTATATGACATTATCACCTCGCACAGGCTCCTCTACCCCGTGTGGAACTGTCCAGAAATCTCGGGTGTCATTACACCTGGGCCTACAGCTAGGGGGGTACATAAAGGTGCTTGGTGGTGGTTGACAACCCACCTATACTGTGTAACCCCTTGGGCCTGAAAACCCAATGTACAATTGATGGAGTAATTTGAATGGTGACCCTCGTCGCCTCTCAATGTCACACTTTCCATAAACACGCAAACCCTAAATCATCACTTGTTCACCTCATATCAACATGTTGTTTGGTCATCTCTGGATACCACAACGATGCAGAAGGATGGTGATATTGGAGAGCCAAATAAGTTCTCTTGTTTCTCAGAGAGAACATTTTCTCCACTAGAGAACCGCTCCCCTAATCAAAACATCTAGAAAGGGTCTTCGACGAATGCATCATCTTTTTAAGACGTGATTTCAGCTAAGATCGATCTATGCAGACATTAATTTATAGCTCGTCTTTCATTATTGAAAGGTATGAAACCTGGGAAACTAGCAGATCATATATCATGTTTCGATACAATTTAGGGTTCTACGGATTTCAAATTTTTACGCAATGGTATGAGTAATTTCCACACAATGTTTCCCTTTGCGGAACTTAAAGGACATGTGTGGTTTAAATATAGTGTTAATCTCATGCTTGGAACTCTGCAGATACATGATTGGAAATTAAGATTTAACTTCAAGGACTTTAATGATACATATCCTCAGGTATGGGTACAAATTCATAGACTGAACATGGTATTATAGAATCTTGAGATCCTATTTGACATCTCTTTTTCAATTGTAATTCCAATTAGAATGGATTACGCAACTGAAAAGGATAGTTAGAGTGATTATGGTCGGGTTTTGGTGGAAATTGATCTAAGTGTTACGCAGTTTGATAAATTCGTTTTATCTACATCTAAAGATGAAATTTTCTTAGGAATTGAATATGAGAACATTCAATCATTATGTAAAGTTTGTCAAATTATTGGACACTATGATTTGCAATGTAGAAGAGATGTGATCTTTTCTTTATACCAAAATAGAGGACAGGATGTGATACCTTGTCGAACGAAGAAGAAGCAGGATTCTATTCAGAAGGATATTGACGAAAATACATTGCTGGTCAATTCCCATTCTAGACATATGAATGTAGTTGAACCTATTGGAAAGGAGCAAAGGATTGATGTTGAAGATCCTATACCATGGTATGATTCTACTCCACAAGTGGATAGAAGAATCAGGGTCAGATGGGATGATATTTCTAAAGGAAGAAACCAAAATCAAGGAGGCATCTCTTTTAAGGTTTCACATGTCAAAGGAATGAGTTATGAATGAAATGAATCTGAATCGGAATATATTCAAGCATAAGGGAACTCTAGGCACAATATGATTCTAATTATAGGCTTAGACATGATATGCATGATCTAAAATCGAGGAAAGGTAAGATAATACTAGATTCTACAACCTTAGAGAAAACTAAGACCAAAGGAAAAGATTTAAAAAATGATAAAATTAGAGAGAACAGAATGAATGAGGTGGTTTTGGAATCATATCCACTACAAGTTTCGGGTGTGCACATTGATGCTCTAGCTAGTGAAGTATCACATGAATCCCTACCCTTGAATGAATGTTCTTTTCTTATGAAGAATCATTTAATGATGCACATTAGTCCAGTTGGATTATCTTCTGAAACAAGAATGATGAAACACATTCACAGTTAGAATACAACGCTGGATTCGGGAAAATTCAATATACTTTCCACAGAAAAACAAATTTGGTCTTACAGTTTATCTAATGTACTACATGCCAACTGAGCCTTCAGGATATGTAATGGGTCTCCCTCTACCATGTCAAAATTGGTCTTTTATTTTATTTAATAATAAATTGAGGCTTCATCCCCAAAATTTTAAAAAAATATACATTCCCAGGGTACCAACAACAAAGATGTGGGCGTACAAAGCACTGACATATAAGAGTTGGAGAGGACTGAAAACTAATCGTAGAAGGATGGAATGAAGCCCATGTAGGAAAAAATAGTTACTATTGTGAAGGAAAGAAGTAATTTTATCATTTAAAACACATTTGAGTTGCTTACTTCCAAAATCAGTGAAGATGATTCATCATCCTTTGTGACTACTCCCAATATTACGGACGTACCTTCAGATGATGAATGTGGTGAATGGATGCATGAAAAGTTTGGAAGGTGGGGACGAAACTCCCACAGAAATGTGGGCGCCTTCCGTACCACAACATTAATACCCACTCTAAAAAATGTTAATATTACCTATTGTGCTTCCTATTATTTTCATTCGCTACTTTCTTCCTCCTCTAGATAATTGTTTTTTTCAATGGAGAGGCCACTTCACCTCAATGTTTTTTAAAAATAAAATAAATTATACATGTAATATATTCTTTTTAAATTCACTGTCTATATTATCTTTGGAAACATTGGGGGGCCTATTTATTTTTACTCACACACTGTTCCAGACACAATTTAGTATGTTAAAAGTCATTGTAAATGTATTTTGGGTTAAATGGATGTTCTAAAACAATGGATGAATAAATGTTTTCACTAAGATGGAGTACGGGAGAAAAGAACAGATCTAATTCTTTTAATGATATTGGAGATTAGTTTATTCACTTTATTGTATATTGATAAATTCCTACTACCTATTCACCCAAATCCCATTTTTGTATATCATCATGAAATTATCATCTTTATATGAAACTATGTAGGGATTTTTGGTATTTTATTGTTATCTATATGGTTTATTTGAGATTATTATGTTAGATTTTATCTATTGTTTTGTTCATTATAATAATTATATTTTAATATATATATTCTTCACCGTTGTGATCCAATCTAATATAAAGTGTACAGTCTCCCAACTATTCAAACATAGACCCTCATTTCTGGTCTGTATCCAAGGGAAAATGAGGCGGATCTCCTATGGCCATGTGGAAAACTAGGTCGGGATACTTGTGAATGAATAGGGAACATGATGCCACAATGTGTCATCACTAACGACATTTCATTTCAAGCCTCACTATTTTGGGATGGTAGAAAGGATATTACGAAGTGTTATAATTCAAAAATGAGACTATGTTACGGAGTAGCAAAACCATGAATAAAGAAAATCCATGTTTTTATGTATGATACTTTCTTTACTGGATTTTCCTATTATAGTTGTATTAATTTCCCAATTGGGTAACACACATGACTTCTGGAGTTTATTATCATTATGAATTTTCTTTTTTCTATGCCCCAATTCAATAAAAAGAAATTTTTCTTGTAAAATATGGGCACCTAAAGACTAATATTTCCGGAATATGTAATTACATGTTTATTTAATTTCATTCATTTCCTACAAAATTCTCTTAATATATAGATTTATATATCATATTTTTGAAAATAATATTGTATGTGAGAGACAAATGATTAGTTTTTGAAATTGTATGAATCAATATAAATTTTTTTCCAACACTACTTGATTTTTTCACTTATCTAATCAAGTATAACATATTTTTCTTTTTAATTTTGGATAGTCATGAAGAAAAAATGGTGGTTGGCATTTAATAGAGGCTAATTTCCATATATTATGTTTATGGTACAATATAAATTTCAAATGGTAATACATATATTTAATCCATCATAATAAGGCGGTTGTAGTTATATGAATTCAATATTACAATATATACAGAATATGATTTTATTACTTAGAATTGGTAAATAATCTAACTGGACCATGATATATAGATGCACACATAAGGAGTTTTTTATTTTTTTAAAAGATAATGGAAATGGTTACCATAAAATAGGGATTTCTATTTCAATGTAAAGATACTTATCCTCTATAAATTTTTATGGAATCAATATATAACATAAAATTATGTGGCATATGGATCCCTGACATTGACATGAATTCATAGTGGGATGTCGAAAATATCTCTAGTCTTACTTAATAATATTTAATCTTACCTAGACCAGACTTTAGGAGAAGGTATGTAGGTATGGAAACTTGTATATGAAGTATATATACCATTATGTTCTTTAATCATAGTAATTTATTGTTATTATGAAATTTCAGTTGGAGGTGTGTGTTTTGGAATTATAGGTATATGCCTACATGAAAAACTCTAGTCTAATTCCCGAATAGTGGTGATGAGCATGATCTAGAGGTGGTAGGACGAAATCCACATATAGTTCCACCTATCAATTTTCTAGTTATACATGAATAGATAACTAAATCTTGGTTTAGAAAGGGTTTTGAATGACCAGTGTATTCCATACAGGAATTACCATTACTTGCATTAATGATGTCAAACCTAAAATTTTTGTTTTAGTAGTAGTATCACCCTCCTATGTTTATGGGGGGAGGGTGGCCCCAATATAGGTGAGTCATGGATAGAGGCTATGATTTACATATTTGAGATTCTTGATAATCAAGTAGAGAGGAGAGTGAATCACTCATCATGATTAGAGGGTCACCCCATAGGTGGTTGGATGTTTTTACCCAATTAGATTAGCATCATGTATCATTTTTATAGATTTAAATTCATGATTATATGATTATTTCTGTGAACATATGTTAATAGTCGATCAAACTATATATTATATACATTTTTTTCAAGGAACACATCTTATTATGGGATAGTCAGCTTGATTTATAAATCTCTAATGTTGTTTTCATTCTATTTTTATAGACGATATGTCAAGATCTATATTATTTTTGGATGGGATCATGTATGTTAGATGGTAAAAATTGAATGTCTTCCATCAGATGATTTTTCTCTGAGATATTAAACCAATAACTCATCCCCCAAAATAATGTGAGTGAATCTCATGGCATGGGGCATGGATGTTTATTACCTAGGCCGGAAAGAAGCTCATACAGTTGAAAGATGCATCTATTTGATCTTTCTCATGGGGGTATTGGTGGTCACACTCTACAATCGAGTATCCTTGTGATATGTCACCAACATATTAGGTTGAGACACATGATTCTCCATTATAATAAAGAATCATTAGAGTTTTGGTCTTATAATAAGAAGGGTCGTCATTTTCATTTTTTAGATATTTTCCTAAAATTCCTAGATGAATAGGGTCTACACTAGATCATACATTACGAATGATATTTAAAACTCCACGGAAAGCCAAAAGTATTACAACTACTAGAAAATCATTCCACATAGGTGGTTATAGTGGTAGATATGAAGTTTATTATATATAGAACAAGAATGGAGGAACTACTCAGGTTAGTAAGGTTATAGCTCAAAGTCACATATCTCAAAAAAAGTATTTGATAAAACCGACACCTATGTAGAATAGTGCATGTACATATAGAGTACTAGGTATATTCTTAATATCCTCTACAATAGTGACAGATTTACATGATTCAAGTGCTTAAAATTATTTCATATATATTTTCATTATGGAAACCCATGGTTTTTAAATTCAATACTTTTGTGGAATGATGAATCTTGATACATCTTCTGGAGTATGAAAAAAATGTGTGTCCAATACAGGGAGTTTCCCATTGAGATTGGTAGATACTGTTCCTTCTAGAACATCCTTCATCCTTAGGATGATAGGATTTGAAATCATTCCTAGAATGGACTAGTCGGTTTCTTGCTGATCCCATTATTATCATTATAAATTTAGGACGACTTACTCATCACATGTGGGTGGGAAAAAGTATAAGAAGGATAATTTAATGACTAGAAAAGTCATGTTATACTTTAGAATCAGTGGATAGAGGGAGTAATAGCCCAGATTATAATTATTTTTATAAACAATTAGGAAATGTGATAGATAGAATCAAATTTTTATTATATCATTATGTGGAAGTATTACTTAATTAATTCTCCACATTACCTCTTATGAGAGAGGTGAATTTTACTCTGGAGCTAGTTCTAGGATCCAAAGCAGTATCTAGAACTCATTATAGGACGACACCAATTGTGCTCCGGGATCTCAAGAGACAGCTACAGGACCTAAAAACTAAAGGAATTATATGTCCTAATACAAATCAAAGGGGTTAACATATGATTTTCTCAAACCATGAAAATGGAAACCCCATGATTTACATATATTACTGACAACTGAACAATCGCATGGTTGGGAGTTGGTTTATTAACTCATATAGAAGATCTCATTGAACAACTCGAATGATCAATTGTCTTTTTGAATAATGATTTGAGGATCAGATGTTAATAGTTGATAGATAGGAATTCAAATATAATATGTACATATATCCAAAATAGATATTTTATTTCCATGTATATGGTAGTATTTCTCTGTCTCATGAACACATTGGTAGTCTTTCAGTCCCTTATTATTCAAACCATCCACCCAAACATGGACTCCACTATAGAGGTGTTTTTGAATATATAATAGTGTATTATAAAACAAGGTAGGATCATTCCAAACATCTTGATATTTTATAGAATACACTAATAGATCACCAACTGTATGATAATATCATGAAATTTCAATTTTTTATTGATAAATTTAACTTTCTATGTCTCCTTGTACTAGGGGAATGAGTATATATAGACCTAGATAAGGTGAGATTCATGGTTCATCAGGAGTATCCCAAGAGGGTCATTGATATTCAAATATTTCTGAGGTTTTCTTGTAGTCATAGGCATACTTTTAGGAATTTATCTCTCCTTTAAACACATCTTACAAGCTTGACCAAGAATGGTGTTTCATTTATGTGGTTTGAAACTTCTATGAAATATTTTTAGGAGTTGAAAGTCTGAAAACCCATTTAAATGATCATGATACATAATGAGTTGGACAAAATCTACACTATTTATTATTATACATCTGGTGTCAGTCATGGTATAGTTTTTATGCATGATTAATGAACCATTAAATATTGATATCAACACATGGGGCCTCATGAGCATAATTACACAACACATGATCTCATGCTAGATTTAGTTGGTCATGGCTTCAGTTATTTTAGTAACAAGTTATTGAGAGAATTATTTTTTGAATAAATATTGCACTTGAGACTCAAATACATATCAACTCAATGTAATTTTAAGCATAGATTGTGAAGGTTGTTTGAATAAATTTTTTATTCCATTTTTTAATTCTTTATATGCCTATGAAAGGTAATTCCATGGTTTATTATCTACGTTATAAGTCTTAGAAACCTGTTTTTAGGGACTCTAATAGCAATTAGAAGATGGTGGATGTTATTTATAAGATGAAACTGGAGATTTAGGTGTATCATGGGTATATTTTATTTGTTTATTTAGTTATTACCGCACCATATATAGAGTGAGTGTTGATAAGATAGATTCTAATCATGATGTCTTAGTCCAAAAGGTAGGGATATTATTTGATAGACAACATCTTGTTCTGGTCATTAAATGTGACGTGATCTTCAATTAACAAGAGCATTTTTGGTTATCATCAGACATGTGAGAGGAGCTGATGTGAGAATCTAATTTCTCAAAATTTTAAGTACATTATATAATTAGAAAGAGTTACCATGATTTACTCAATTAATTTTGGTGTCTAGAGATGATTGGGGATATATTTGGTTATCTTAATCAGTGCTCCATCAATCATCCAGTGAAGGTAGACCATCGGTGACCCGGTGATATTTTACATTAATTTTCTATTATAGAGTGGAAATGTGATAATTTTGTAATGGATTTTTCCAAGATTTTATTGAAATAACCTCTTGGAAATGTCATTGTATTGGTTCTAATGGAATGGATAATGGAGGTATCCTACTTTATTCCTATCAGGGAGACTTATTCAGTTTAAAAAAATGGTTCACTATATATCCAATAGATTATACAACTTCATGGATTTCCACTAACAGTCCTATCAAATTAGTATGATAGTTGTGAATTACATTTCAATCTTGTGTTTTAGATGGATATATGTTTACTTGTTATTCTATGTATAGCATACCAACCTCAATCTAACATTCAAACCAAGAATAATAGAAATGTGTCAGAGGACATAATTCGAGAATGTGCCCTTGATTTTGGAGATTCTTGGGATAAAAATCTACACATTAGTAGTTAAATTAAAATAATATATTCCAATTGAATATACTGAAGTATTCTTCAAATTCCCTATATTTTCAGTCATGATGATCACCTTTTTCCTCTTTAGAGGTGTGGGAGACAATGATAATAGCATCATGTCTCATTTTAAAAATTGAAGTGTGGGTACAATAAATTATGATCTGTATATGTATTGTTCAGTCAATGAATAATAATTTTTTAAATTATAACCACAATCCTTTACAGTTTGAGGTGGGATAATTTTTTCTTCTTTTTTGTTTTTCTTATGTTGGGTCATCGATTGATTCATAGGAAAGGTAACTTATATAAAAGATTACTAAGTCCTTTTGATAATTTGTTGTTGGTTAGGAAAATGGATTATTAGACAGCTATTCAAAAATTATATAGGGTCACTAATGAACTTTTTCATGATTCTAGGATTCCATGTTATCATTCCAACCTATGTCATTTCCTTCATCCAAATTATGTTGAGTTGGATGTTGATACTTCTTATGTGAAGTATCCTATTCTTATTTTTTACCATAGAAAAAAGACTCTCTGGTATAGGTCAGTTCCTATAATTATATTGAAAATACGGAAAATCCTTGTACATAATGAGATATGGGAGTGATAGGATGATATATAAGAATAGTGGCTCGAGTTATTCTCATTTTATGATTAAGCTCCCTCATTCAAATCAAGGGATGATTTGTTTTAAGGAGGGAAGGTTATACGATCCTGAATTTTCAAAAAACTAAAAATACTTTAATATTTAGTCTATATATATAAATATATATATTTATAATGAAATGTTCCTAAATGATAATGGCATGTTTTTTGTTTGTAATGGGATTTTCCAATTCCTAGGGCTCCAGTTTTTTTTGAAATAGAGTAATGTATATAGTTGTCGCTTGGTTGGTTCAAATCATGTAGCACAATAGTGTATCCCAAAGAGGAGGAGAATTTTTTGTTTTAACCAAGCATGGGATTCTTAATTGCCAAGAAAAAATACAATAAATTTCAAGTGTGTGTCATAATGTTTGGGAATAGTTTTCCCTA
This sequence comes from Viscum album, assembly GCA_963277665.1. Classification (NCBI taxonomy): domain Eukaryota; kingdom Viridiplantae; phylum Streptophyta; class Magnoliopsida; order Santalales; family Viscaceae; genus Viscum; species Viscum album. Next base: position 6,286,198 of record CAUJRU010000001.1, read on the forward strand.
AACATGTATCAATTTTGTGATAGGTGGAGTCCTTGGGTAGTGGAACCAAACAGGTTGTGAAATGTTTTTATAAACATGCACCAAGACTTGTGAGTGGTTTCACCTTGGATTGATCAAACCACACATTTAGTGAAACATTTGGAATATTTTGATTCCTAACCATGTGCCTCTTTAAAAATTGTGAATTTTTTATTTCTGACCCCTTCCTATTAAATAAAACCCCACATATCCTTTTCCTTTTTCACAATTCACCATACATAGACCATATATCATATATTCTCCTAATAGGTTTTTAATGATATCTCTTATTTGACATCTAATTAAAGAATTGTGAATCCCCTTAGAAGCGTCTAAATATTTATAGGACACCTCTTTCAAATTTAGTTAGTTTATCTCATTCTTTCAGATGTTATTCCCATGTGATGTAAAATACCCTATTTAAAGGGTGTTTACATGGTTTCATTAATTTATCGTATTCTATCATGAATTAATGGATGAAACATGATGATTATTATTTTATTTTTTTGTGGAATGTGGTCTTGTACATTTCCATAAAATTGATTATGTGTGTATTATGTGTAGTTGTTCTATGCATTGAAATATCCACACATTGCTTTAAAAAGTTTTTTTCCTTAAATTAAATGATTATACGTTGTAGAGATACTCCCATAGGACTTGGAGTTTTTTTATATCATTTACCTCTAATTTTACCACCACATGGTTGTGATATATTTGTACCCTTGACTGGTAAACAATTACAACATTTTGAAATAACCTCCCAAGGTGGGTTTGGTTTTAAAATTATTATTAAAATGAGTAAATAGAATTAATTGAAATGTTCAATGATATGAATGTAACATGAATGTAAAGTCCATGTAACATGAAACATATTAAACTGAAAAGTATTCCAATGGATTATGATTATGAAGGTTACTGTGACCTTTATATATTTTTATAGAATGTCATGCTTTATGAATGTATAGGATTCCCACCTAGGTCTACCTTTACTACCTAGAGGATACAACCTGATTCGTCAAATAATTTTACATGAGTTGATACCCCTCCATGAATTTGTGAAATTCATACACTAATGAATCCATGGGTATATATCCATGGAATCATCTATTACTTTCACTAGAAATTGGAATTCCTTGGTTGATCTCCTTATATTTAACATAATTTCTTCAGATGAGAATGAAATCGTGTTTTCTACGCAGGATCCAATAAAAATTATCATAAGGATACCTCAGACATATTCCTAGGGATCAATAGTTTAATTATTATAGGATTGTAATGTTGAGGTTAGACCCCTATATTTTCACTCATCCCCCATAATTCCATCATCACCACTAATAGTTTTTTCTTTTTTGACCTTCTATTATGATAATTTTATTTCTATGATATTTCATTTATATTACTTAGTTATATGCCTCATGTCTTAGAAATAATGATATATATATGTGTGAATGATTAAATATATTCTTATACATTCCAAATTAGGTTGAATTAAGTGTGTTCCTCTATATTTCAAATACGGAACCTGATTTATACATTATTTATCATTACATCATCTCCTTAAATTAATTACACCTTCAAACTATTCATTTTATATTCACATGCTAGATTATATTAGACGATTTTTGTAGTGTCCTACTGATTTTTAATCACACCATGAAAAGTCATTGTTTGGTACCAGAATATACATCATGGACTCAGGTTTGGTATAAAGGGAAGGGGAAACTTATTTATCTTTAACTTATTTCACATTGTTGGATCACATGAGTAGATAACTTCTCTAGTGCTAGTGATTCTATTAGAGTTTATTATTTCCATTTTTGTATATTGATGTAGACATATTTATTTTTCCCCTTATTCCAAATTTAATTGAATCATGAAATCATATACTATATACGACACTACTTATGGATTTTGGATTTTTATTCTTATCTAGATGTTTTATTTTTGTTTTTTCCATTACAATATTTATTTTATATTTTTTCCTTATTTATACATATTACTCTAATATATATATATATATATCTCTATTGTGATCCATGCTATAAAAGAGGGTATAGTATCCCCACATTACAATTAATGGTGATCATTTATTTTCACCATCCTCAGCTATATGGGGATGAACTATTGAGACCATGTGGCCAAATATGTTTTCTTACTATTGAGTGATCTAATTATAATATATCACAGATTCTTTTGTAAACATTATATTGTAAAGTGATGAAGGATGAAAAATGTTTTCAATCTTCACTCCTTAATGTCCTAGGTGATTGATTTAAATTATTTTCCTACCATAAGGTTATTATTCCAGGATTGTTTCATTACTTCAAGGACTCCTCTAATACATTTGTTTTAAAAATAGATTGGACATTAGATTTTTATGGAAAGATAAGGGATATTTTAGTCTTATTGCTAAAGGATAGCTCTACATTTCCAAATGTTTACATGACCATGACCAAGGATGTGGTTATTATTTAAATATTATGGTTCAACATAAATTCTGAATCCCATTATAATTCTTATGAATTTTTTTGTTTTTCCCTGAAGTATAGATGAATTTTTTACACTTATATAGTATTAGAGATGATTGGGGATGACTATCAGCATTTGGATTTATGAGGTCTATTATTCACTGATCATATGATATTATTTCTTTATTTTATAAATATCCCTTTATTTATTATTAATGGGTGGTTGTGAAAATGGTTATATTGTGGTTTTTTTGGGAATTTTATTTTTTATATCATATGTAATGATGCATTATTATTTAGAGGAATCTTGTAATAAGTCCCTGTGTATTTTCATCATCATCATTAGGAGGGAAATTTCTATTGTTTTCTTATATATTCTTGAATAATAAGAACTATTTGATTTATATTTTTTTACATGGGTCTTCTGATGTTTTTCACTAGGATATTTTATTACATATTCTAGAGTGTTACCAGTTTGTGAGGATGGATAATGTTGTTGGAAAAACCCCTTTAGGAATAATAATCAAATGAAGATAATTGAAGAATATACAGAACTTGGAAGGGAAGGAATAATCACATATGATATATGTTATTTTCTATGTGTCGAACCATAATGAACGATATTCATTAGGATTATATTTTTTGATTATATATATTGTTGAAAACCCTTTACAGCATTATAATTAGTTAATTATATAATGATATTAACAAAAAAATAGAATTTTAAAACATTGAATATAATGATATATCATTATTTATGATTTGTGTTTGTTGTTGTCTAATGGTTTAAATTTTGGGCTGACCCATGTTTGGTTGGATTACATTGAATGGAAGGAGATATTTATGTGTTGATGTTTTTATGTGTCCTCATAAGTTTTGGTAATCAAATTTAATATTTATAGAAGATAATTGTATTTATAATGGATGGTTAAAATTAATGTTGGGTACTAACAAAAATTATAGTATTAATATTCCTTGATCATTGATAATGTGGGGGTTGTAGGAGTTGATGAATTTTTATTATGTTCATGTTAAAATTATTAGTTAGGTGGAGTTATAACAAGTAGGTGTCTTTTTTGACTTATTCTCCATTAGTTTTTATTGATTTTTCATTAGCTGGGGAGTGTATGGATGCAGAAAATTGAGGTTATTGATACTTGTGTATATAGTTTTGCGGATGAATTGTATCCTTAAATGTAAATGTTTTGGTTCAAAATGTATGTTGTAAAATTAATTATACTAATATTATATTAATTATTAATAGAAATTTTAAATAAATATTATTATAGGAAATCTTAATTTTGATAAATGATGGATAGCCGAGATTCAATTGTGAAATATGAATAACCAATGGTTGGATCAAATAATGGTCTTATGAAATATATGGCATTAAATATTTTCAAATTCAAGGAATAATGAATGCAAAAATTTTGGTAAATTGTAGACAATGAGGATGAAATGATTTGGAAAAATGAAATATTTTGTTGTGTGGAATTTTTTTCCTATTATTATTTTTATGTTATCAGTGATAGTTTTTTGTGGAAAGTGTTGTTTATGTGCTTAGATTCAGTTATTATATTTTAATATTATGAACATTGTATGGAGATATAGGGAGGTATTGATAGTTGATGGGTGAAATTGTATGGGAATTAATTTCTCAAGGTTGTGATGCACATGTTGTGATGTAATATATTAATTATATATTTGTACAAAATATTCTGATTAACGGTGTAATGTGGTTGTTGTGTGGATAGGTAATTGGAAAATCTGTGTGGATGTATGAGGAAAATAACTCATTTTATATCATGTTAATGATACCCTACTATGATGAAGAGGATATGATTATTATATATAATGGTTAGAGTATGCAAATGGATAGGGTAGGGAATGATTTTTATGCATTGTTTATGTTAAATTACTTATATGTTGTTGTAAATTGGGAGTATGTGGAGGTGTGGTATGTGGTGGTCGAATCCTTATTAGGGTTGGGTTGTTGGTTTAAGTGGATATATATGGTACGTTGGATAATTTTCAAGTGATTTTGTAATGTTATGGTGTGTTTTTATTGTTATTTCAATATCACATTCTTAGTCATTTAATGATGGTTATCCTATTATGTTGTGCTTTCTAGTTTTGTGTGTGAGCATCCCCTAATAGAATAGGTAAGAGTGTGGGAAACTTATTTGGAGCTTCTTTTCAATTTTAGTGATTTATATGGAGGTGATAATATTTAATATTTAATATTTATTATAGTTGTATTCAATCTTATTATAGGACTTGTAACTCATTTAAAATATTGATTGGTGAAATGGAAAAGGATATTATTTGAAATGGTTGAAATTAAACAGGTTAATGTGGAACATGGAGTATGATATTACATGACACTTAATTATTCCATTTATATTGTGCTTGTGATTTATTTATCTCTTTTCTAATCATTCATATTTTATATAGAAGTTTGATGATCTTTTTACATGTATGAACAAACTATGTACTCCCATTTTCTCTCCCGTACACATCCTCTTAAGTATTTTTCAGGATTGTTCATGGGATACTAATATAAGGACCCTGCCTTATTACCTACATAATCGTGAATTTAGTCATGAAAACACATATTATTAGATTGAGTATCTTTTCAAGTTTAGATATTTAGAGAATTGGGACATAATATATTCATAACAATACACATTGTCACAGAGTGGATTCCATAAAAAAGTTTCCTTTTTTTCAAAATATTGAACATTAAAACATAAAACCTAATCTCATGACAATTATTAAAAAAATTAACATGGCTTCCTTCATTGTCATACACATCATTACAACTATTAAAACAAATTTAAAAGCATTGGATGAGCACAAAATCTAAGTAAGAGATAATAAAAGGAAAGAACGCATTAGTCCGTGAAAACATGTAACTTATGAAAGAATTTTCAACAGACATACTTATCACCTGTGAATATATACATACTTGTGAAACATGAGATTTATACAATACATAATAATATATGTAGAACCATTAAGGTATATTGTGGCATTACTTACATAATCTTGTAACCCTCTTGGCTGCCTTATAATTTGTAACCCTCGTGGCTACCTTACTAATTGTGTAAGCATCGCAGTTACACTTGGAGTAACCATACAAATGACGACTAACTTACACATACCCAATGAATTTGATGGATATATAGTTCCCACACTTCATAATAAAAAAATTTCAATAATTATAACATAATCTTACATCATGAATAATCGCATAAAAACATTTCTTTTGAATTTCGTAAAAGAGAATTTTAAAAGAGGTTTTAAAATAAAATCGCCTTATATAAATCATATAATTGAAGCAGGACTTAATAGAGTGGATGGAATATGTATAGAAACTGTAAATACACATAATTTAACATAATATAATCAAAAATCATAACACAAACAATTTTAATAACACATAAATAACGAAGTAGTGGGTTGACCCAAAGAATGGAAATCGGGTTAAGAATTCTCGTACCTCATGATTGTCTTAATTTAAACATATTTAAACATCATTTATAATTGATAAAAGAGTGTTATTATTATTTTAAAGAAACATGTTAATGTTTATAACATCTGATATGATCATTTTATAACCCCATTTCACCCCCTAATTGTTACTATTCTGTTCCTTGCACTGTTTTGGTTGAGTTTCTTACATGATTTCCCTGATTGGTTCATGATCGACGTTCTTGTCGATTGCAAGTGAAACTATAGAAATAGAATTGAATGGTATTTACAGATTTCCAGTAGCATAATTTATAATATTTTTCATTATGATTTTTTATATGATGATGATTCATAATTTAAAACATAAATGATGTTCGTGTAGATCATTTTACTGGTTCTTTTATAACAACGACCTCATTTTGTTTTATAAATTAAAACAATGTGAAAAAAATAATTACAAAACCATGGATGAGAAATAAAACATATATTATAACCTGTTTCAAACATAAAAAAGTTTTCATTACTAGACTTGAAATAATTAATGGAAATTGAAATCACATCGTCCACGATGTCGGTAATTCAACACATAACAAACAATGTTTTTATTCATTTAATAAGTGGGATAAGAGAAGAATAATGATAAGGAATTTTCGATAAACATTATCAAATCCAGAATATACATGATTTTGGTTCTTCCATACTTCTTGGTTAAGAGGAGGTGAGTAAAGAAGAATAAAATAAGTTAATCTTAAAATAAAAGAAAACATGATAAATTTCTCATTAAAATTCGGCTGCCTAACCACCTCTCTTAAAATTTCATAAATATAGTTTGATGAGTGGAAGGGGATATCTCATCATTCATACATAATATGGACCATACGTGGGGATATTTAATGAAATATCCCAACATAATCCAAAGGTAATGGAAGAGAATAACATAAAATGAATGAAAAGAAGGAAAATAAAAGTGGATGGTTACCTCTTGATCTCTTCACCTTGAGATCCTTCTTAAGGGATTTGGTTTTGGTCTATTGGTCAAACCAAAAGATTTAGGACGTGTGGAAGAGACTTTGGAGTAGTATTGGGCAGAACCTAGGTATAGATAAAGGCTTGAGAGGTGTGAAATGAAGAGGGGAGTGAGGGTGGTATTTATAGTGGAGGAGATGCGGTATTTTTCATTATTTTAATCATTATTATAATATTTTTTCCCAATATTATGAATAGTATTTGTTTATGTGACCTAAAATAGTAATAATGGCATGTCAGTTCAAAACATGTGGCCTTACATAAATTATAATGTCATAAATAGTGTATTTTATTGATAACTTGATTATACGGTATTTTATCGCATTTCACTATTCATCAAAAATTCAAGAATTTTAGAAAAATCCAAAAAACACACCCAAACCAATTTTCAACTTGTAGAATTCCAAAATGATTTCCATTTTGTGAAAATAATTATCTAAATATTATTAAATTAATATTTAAATAAAATCATACTTAACTCAAAAATTATTAATTTTATCTTATAACTAATTGTATATCACAATGAAAAATTAACCAACATGTTATTATCATAATGCCTTAATAAAATAAAATAATAATAATATTTACTATTCATTAGAAGAATATTACTATTCATATGGGTATGTTACAATTCACCAACAAAACAAGTTAGTTATAATGTACTCCAAATAACATAATGAACACAATTTTAGATGACCATTTTTCGATATTCAAAACCTATATGTAATAAAATTATGTTTAAAGGCTACTTATAAATATCTACTTAAAACAAAATTTGATTAATTTCAATTTTTTTAGAAAACCATGGGGTGTTACATTATCCCCACCTTCTGGAAATTGCGTCATTGCAATTTTATTTACTTATTACACTTGTGAGGGTACCTTTCACTCATATCATTTTAAGTCTCCCATGTTGCATATTCAATAATGTGGTTTCACCACAAAACCATTACCTGGTGGATTACCTTATTCTTCAATACATGTTCCCTTGGATCAAGAGTCAGAACTGGTTTCTTTTTATAAGAAATGTTCTCTTCCAACTGAACTACTTCTCGGATCAAGACATGTGATAAATATAGCACATACGTTCTCAACATCGAAACTTGAAACACATTGTGTACCTGAGGAAAAATTGAAGGTAGAGCTACTCGGTATGCAACTGGACCATCATTTTCCAAGATTTCAAAAGGACTAATGAATCGTGGACTTAGCTTTCCTTTCATACCAAAACACATCACACTCTTCCAAGCATAGATTTTATACAAAATATGGCCACCTACATAGAAAGATAAGTCTTTCCTTCTATCATCTACATAAATTTTATGCCTTCTATGAGGTGCCCTCATGTGCTACGGAATTATCTTCACTTTCTTAGTCGCTTCCTCTACTAATTCTAGCCCCATAAACTTCCCTTCATCGGCGTCATCCAAAACACTAGAGTCTGAGACCCCTTTCCATACAATGCCCCAAAAGGCGCCATCTGTATACTGGAATGATAACTATTATTATAAGAAAACTCAAAAAAAGAAAGATGTTGATCCCAACTTCCCTGGTAGTCCATTGAACAAGCTCGAAGCATATCCTCCAAAGTCTGAATCATTCGTTCTGACTACCCATCTAATTGATGGTGAAAAGTTGTACTAAATTTTAACTATGTTCCCAATGACTTCTGATGTCCCTTCCAAAAGATAGAAGGTAACCTGGTATCCTAATCAGATACAATGGGTAGAGTAACTCCATGTAATCTAACAATCTCCTTGAGGTACAGTCAAGAAAGCTGATCCAAAGACATTTTAGCTCAAATAGAAAGAAAATGTTCTGATTTTGTCAGTCGATCGACAATAAACCAAATCTCATTATAACCTCTAGAAGTATTTGGTAGTACCACCAAAAATTCCACTGATATATTCTCCCACTTCCACTATGGCACTATAAAAGGCTGAAGCATCCCATTTAGTAACTGCCGCTCTGCTTTAACCCGCAGACATGTCAAATATTTCATGGTAAAATCAGCAATATCTCTTCTCATTCCTTCCCACCAATAATACTCTGGAAGGTCTCTGTACATCTTAGTACTGTCATGATGAATTGATAATAGAGAACTATGAGCTTCACAGATAAAATAATTCTTCAACTGAGAATTATAGAGCACACACATCCTTTTTCCAAATCATAAATTACTATCATTATCATGGTTAAATTCTGGAATCATACCCATTTTAACCAGTTCTACCTTTTTCTGTAGCTCACGATTTTCCTTCTATGATCACTAAATTCTATCTGAAAATGAAGACTATACTGAATCCCAAAACAAAATATTTGTATTCCCGACCCCAAAAACTTCTAATCCAACATTCATCAAATAATTAATCAAGCGATCATGTCCCAAATGTAACATGGTCAATGATACATGATGTTTTTGACTCAAGGCATCTGCAACAATGTTTTATTTTCTAGGATGGTAATTGATTATGCAATGATAATCATTTATCAGTTCAAACCATCTTCTCTGGATCATGTTTAATTCCTTATATGTTAATATATACTTCAAACTTTTATGGTCAGTAGATATTTGAAATTTGGCTCCGTATAAATGATTTCTCCAAACATTCAAATGAAAAAATTGTTGTCAATTCCAAATCATGGGTGGGATAATTTACCTCATGTGGTTTTTGTTGATTTGAAGCATAAGAAATTACCAGATCAATCTTCATCATAACACAACCAAGTCCCTTCAAAGAAGCATTACTATAGATGAAAAAATCACCATTTCAGGAAGGCAAGGCCAAAACTGGAGCATTCACCAATCTCTTATTCCGTTCCTGAAGGAAAAAAACATCACATTCTTTAGTAAAAACAAATTTAACCCCTTTTCGTGATAACTTAGTTATCGAGATAGATAACGGAGAAAGGTTCCTAACAAAACATAGTTAATAACATGCTAATCCAAGAAAACTACAAATCTTTGTAACATTTTTGGGTCTTGTCCATTCATCAACCAATTGTTTTTGGAATGATCAACTGTTATTCAATCCTTATTTACAATTTTCCAATGAAAAAAAATCTGTTGCAACCAGAAATCGCACTTGTTGAATTTTCCATACAGTTTATTTTCTTTTAAGGTTTGTAAAACAACCCTTAGATGTTTTTCATGCTCCAATTTATTTTTAGAAAATATGTGGATGTCATAAATGAACACCACTACAAACATATCCAAGAACACATTGAATAATCTATTCATGAGATTCATGAATACATTAAGGGCATTAGTTAATCCGAATTACATAACAACAAATTCCTAATGCCCATATCTAGTGTGAAAGTCTGTTTTTGGGATGTCTTCCTCCTTCACCTTCACCTGGTGGTATCTGGATCTCAAGTAAATCTTGGAAAATTACTAAGCTCTCTAGAGCTAAGAAAAAAGGTCCTCCATATGTAGAAAATGATACTTTTTTTAACAGTGATATTATTCAAAGCTCTATAATAAATTCAATGTCTCATGCCACCATATTTCTTTTTAAAAAACAAAACAGGGATCCCCATGGTTTAGTGCTAGGATGAATGACACCTTTATCAATAAAATACTGATACTTATTTTTCAATTCAATATGTTCAATTTGAGCCATATGATAAGGGGGTTTTGAATTTGGCTTAACATTTAGAACAATGTCAATTTTGAATTAGACTACCCGATCAGGTATGGCACCAGGTAACTCATCTAGAAAAACATCATGGTATTCATTTACCACTGGAACATCATTAATCTAAACAATTCCCTTATTTTAAAAAATATGAGTAAGATAACTTTCATTTCCATATTTCTATAGTTTTTGAGTCTCTTGATATGTTATCAATTTTATAGGTTCTTTATTGTATACAAACTGATACACTTTCTGAAAAACAACATTTTTTAGCTCTACAGTCAATCATTTCTTGATAAATAGAAATAAAATCTATTCCTATAACAACATCATACTCGACTAAGGGTAAAACAACAAGGTTTTCAGTTAAATTCGGTTCACAGACCACAATATAAAGATTCTTATAATTCCCCTTTTCTATAATATTTTCCCCTGGTGTTTTAAAAAAATGTTATGGTCTCATTTTTTGAGGTGATATTTCCAATATAGAAAAAAAGTTCTCAGTGATAAAGGAATGTGTAGACCCCCTATCAAACAAAACATTAGCAATATCTAAGTGAACAAACAATGTACCTGATACAACTTCATTGGATGGACCAATATTTGTTCACGTAGTTTCAATGGATCGCACTACACCTTTCTACTTATAGTCTGTCTACTTCTCATCATTCAGATCTCTCTTTGGGAAGGCATTTTTATAGTGACCCATCTCACCACATTTAAAACACATTAGATTTTTCTTATCAAGATTAATATTTGGATCATTTTCATTATAATCACGAGCCATATGTCCAAACATACCACATTTGAAAGACTTCCTAGTTTTTCTATGACATTCCCTAGTGTGTTTTTTGCCACCATTTTTACAAACTGGAAACTGGATTTTCATACCATTAGATTTATTTGGTTGATTATTACCCATTTCTTGCCACCCGGACCTCTTCTTCTCCTTGTTTCCAAAATTCACATGATCATCAGAAAACTTCATCTCTTACGTATCATCAAATCGGAAATTTTTCTCATTACATATGAATTCACTGGAGGCCAATGCCCTTCGATGCCTTGGCCTCAATCCTGAGTAAAAGTGGTTGATTTTTCTCTCATGATCCAGAATAAGATTTGAAGAATACCTCTCCTGTCGGGTGAAGTTCACTTCATACACATCCACTGAATATTCATCCTTTTACTTAAATTCAAGGAATCTCTTCTCCATCCTAGGTCGCACCACATTAGGAAAATATTTTTCAAGGAAACACATTTAATTTCATCCTACTATAAGGAATCAAAATCCTCTCTACCCATGATATTCCTTACCATTGACCACCACTGATTAGATTCATCTTCAAAATGATAAATGGAAAGACATACCTTTTTATTGTATAAACATCCCATAACATCAAATATGTTTTCAAGGACTTTAATCCATCCTTCATCCATTTCTGGGTCAGAAGATCCATTTAAAGAAAGCGGGTGATGTCTCATAAAATGTTCCAATATTGTCATGTTCCATTGTGGTACATCTGGTTGTTCTCTTTCATGGATGCCACCACTATTTATTTCATGCGTTATCTGAGCCATTACTGTCATAAACAGCTCGGTCCAAATAACTACTATTTCAGGCTACAGATTCGGACGGAATTCATTCTGTCATTGCCTCTCCTATTTAGATTCCCTATTCCTTCTACGGACAACCATTTTAAACAATCATACCTTAGATGATGCAACATGGTAATCATTAAATTCTGCTACATTTTAAATTAATCATAGAGTAAAAATCACTTATGGTATTATTAATCATCATCTAAACAATCATCTGATACCAACTATAAGTACCCTACCGTATTACATAATTAATATTGAATTTAGTCAATAAAACACATCCTATTACATTTCTGATCTGTTCAAGTTTAGATATTTAGAGAATTAGAACATAATACATTCATAACATTACACATTTTAATAGAGTGGATACTATAAAAATAGTTTTCATTTTTTTCAAAATATAAAACATTAAAACATAAAACATGATTTATTGACAATTATTCAAATAAATATCATGGAATCTGTCTTTGTCCTAAACATCCTTATAACCTATAAAACGCATTTAAAAACTTTGGATGAGCACAAAATCTTAGTAAGGGATAATAAAAAGGAAAGAACACATTAGTCCATGCATACTTATAACGTATGAAAACATTTTAAAAAGGCATACTTATCACCTGTATATATACTTACATTGTGAAACATGATATTTCCACAATACATAAGAACATATGTTCAACCATTAAGATATCATGGGGAATTACATACATAATCAGGTAATCCTCTTGGCTACCCTATAATTTGTAACCCTCATAGCTACAATACTATTTGTGTAACCATCGCAGTTACACATGGAGTAACCATACTGCCAACCTCCAAATTACACATACACAATGCATTAGATGAAAATATAGGTACAAACCTTATTCATAAACAAATTCCATGTACCGTAACATAATCATACAACAATAATAATCATATAAAAACAAGGCTTTTGAAATTCATAAAATAGAATTTTAAAAGAGGATATTAAAAGAAAAGACCCTTATATAATTCATATAATTCAAAAAAGACATAATAGAGTTGATTTAATATGTATACAAACTATAAATACACATAATTCAACATAATATAAACAAAACCCATCAAACAAACATTTTTAATAACACATAAATAATGAAGTGGAGGGTTAACCAAAGAATGGAAATTGGGTTACGAATTCCCTTACCTCAGGCTTGGATTACTTCCAAATGGTTAATCATAATGTATAATGGTTAAAAGAGTGTTATTAGTATGTTATAGAAAAATTTTCATGTTTATAAAATCTTATATGAACACTTTATAACCTCATTTCACCCCTTAATTGTTAGTATTTTGTTCCTTACACTATTTTGGATGATTTCCCTTCATGATTTCAATGATTGGTTCATGATGGATGTTCGTGTCGATTGGAAGTGAAACTAAAAAATCGGAATGGAAAGTTATTTACATATTTTTAGAACCATAATTTATAACATTTATCATTTTGATGTTTTATATTTGGATGATTTATACGTTAAAACATTAAAGATGTTCGTTTAGATCATTTTAGTGGTTCTTTGATAACAACGACCTCATTTTGTTTTATAAATTAAAACCATCTGTAAAAAATAATTACAGAACCATGGATGAGAAATAATACATATATAATAACTTGTATCAACCATAAAAATTGTTTCAGGACAAGATTTGAAAGAATTAATGGAAATTGAAATCACATCATCCATGATGTCGGTAATTCTACACATCACAGACAAAGTTTTTATTAAATGAATAAGTGTGAGAGGGGAATAATAATAATGATAATTTTTCCATAAACATGAGAACATCCAGAATATAAAATATTCTAGAGCTTTCATGCCTCTGGGTTAATATGTGGTGAGGAAATAAGAAGAAGATAAAGTAATCTTAAAATAAAAGAAAACTTGATAAATTTCTCACGAAAATCTGATAGCCTAACGACGCCTTTTAAAATATAATAAAAAAAAATTTCATGAGAGGAAAGGCATATATCATCATTCATACATAATATGGAACATAAGGGGGGATATTTAAGGAAATATACAAACATAATCCAAGGGTAATGGAAGAAAATAACATAAAATGAATGAAAAGAAAAAAAATAAAAGAGGATGTTTACCTCTTCATCTCTTCTCCTTGAGATCCTTATTAAGGGCGTTGGTTTTGGTCTTTTGGAGAGACCAGAAGCACTAGGTCATGGGAAAGTGACTCAGGAGGAGTGGTGGGCATAACATAGGTATAGATCAAGGCTTCAGGGGTATGGGAGGAAGAGTTGAGTGAGGGTGGTATTTATAGTGGAGGAGAGAGGTATTTTTCAATATTTTAATCATTATTATAATATTTTTTTTCCCAAGATTATGAATAGTATTAGTTCATGTGACCTAAAAAAGTAATAATGGAATTTGAGTTCGAACCAAGTGCCCATACATCACTTATAATGTCATAAATAGTGTATTTTACTGATAATTTGATTATACAGAATTTTGTCGTATTTCACTATTCATTGAAAATTCAAGAATTTCTGAAAAATCCAAAAAATTCACCCGAACCATTTTTCAATATGTAGAATTAAAAATTGAATTCCATTTTTTAAAAATAATTTTAAAAATATTATTACTTTAATTCCTAAATAAAAGCATACTTAATTCAAAAATTAACAATTTTAATTCTATAACTACTTCTATATCACAATGAAAAATTAACCATGATTTTAATATATTAAGGCCTTAAGAAAATAAAATAATCATAAAATTTACTATTCATTAGGCTCATATTACTGTTAATATTACAATTCATAAGGGTATGTTTCTATCCACCAAATAACAAGTTGGCTCTAAAAGTCTCTAAATATCATACTGAACACAATTGTAGATGAACATATTTTGAAATTCAAAACATATAAGCAGTAAAATTTTGTTTAATGGCTACTTATAAATATCCACCTAAAACACAATTTCATGCGTTTCAATTTATTTTTAGAAAATCATGGGCTGTTACAACTAATGTTATTGTATAGGTTGTTCCGGTTGAGTATGGAGTATTATTTTTACTAATAGGATCTTGTACATTAATTTAACTTTATTTTGAATATATATATTTTGATTATATATGAAATTTGGGAATGGGTAATTTTTGTTGAAAGGAAATTCATTTGAGATTATTGGTTACTTGAGTTTTTTAATTCTAGGTTTACATGGGTAATGAAATCATTTGGGAGTTTTGTACCATTGTGCAGGTCATAAAAACATTCATGAGGGGAGGTGGGATTTGATGGTCACTATTACATTCACTCATCAGCAAATAGGGGTTTCTAGAAGAGAAAAATCATAAAAAAGTGTTCATTTGTATTTTATTGAATTTTAGTGTGATGATTGTATTTAGTAAAATTTGAGGCTTATGTGGGATTGTTAGGAAAATGATGGAACATGAGTCCAACATGTTATGTATGCCAACAATATCAGCTAGTACATTGAAATTTTCCCACCATTATAATCTAATGAATATAATATGAAAACCTATGAAAAATAATTAGGTCAAATTGATGTTGTTGAAGGTCTAAATTCATAACATGATAGAAGAATGATTATACTTAATTGATTTAGTGTATGATTATTATGTCTTCTATATGAATCCAAAACAATATTATTAATATGAAATTGTTGATAATGTGTTATTATCCAACTAAAATTGTGTCAATGTATTATGTTAATGTAAAATATATTCAAACTGGAATGTGTAGTGAAACAAAACCTTATTTGTAATTGAATATGTTTTTTCTTTTCTTTATACTACATATTTATACTTAAATTTTCATTTATTATCATTTTTTAAAATAATATATATTTATTACACTACCATGATGTTTATGATTGTTATAAAACCATTTTTAATGAATTATTATCAAATGTAATCACAAATTTTGAAACGACTTTTTAAATTAAGTTTCCATTAATAAAATTCTTATATATAATGTAATACACAAGACCCTACTATAGTAGGTAAATAGTAAATCCTAAAACTATTACATAATGTGGTCACTAAATATATTTTATTCATTACATTATTTAAATGTTATGTAGTATTTTTAATTTATCATAATAGATAACTTATTTTGGATTTATAATGTCAATTGTATAAAAAATAATTTTTTTGTATTATTTTTATATAGAATATTTTATGGAAATAATGAAATATAGAAATTTTATCTAAACTATAACTTTTATGAAATTATTATTAAATGAAAATGAAAAATAAATTAATAAAACATATTAATTTATCAATTATTTATATTGAGAAATACTATATAAATTTAAATTATATTCTAAATTTTTAATACCTGTGTTGAACATTTTATGAACCTAACTAATATTTCCAAATAAACACTTCTTGAAATTTTTTGAATTAAAAAGAAAATTTGTTAGAAAACTTTCTTCTTTATTTATAACACACATTAATTTTTTATATATATAATAAATCATTTTATCTCAAAATAATAAAATTCATTGGAAATTTTATCTAACTAAATAGGTTTTACCATATAAATACATCTTCAATAAAAATAGGTTTTTATGCCTTACATATGGTAATATAAAAATTTAATTTGTATACATATAGATTTTTCATTGATTATATGGACATAATATCTGGAATCATTAGTCTTTAATTATTAAATAATGTATAATTTATGTTGTTTCATTAAAAGTAATTTAAATTTGAAAAAACTTGTTACCAAGGTAAAACAAAAAATGGTAAAAATGAATATTCCTATAGTATTGAAAAAAATATTCTAAACATGTGTTTAAATCAATGGTTGATGTATTATCAACATTATCTCATACCTCACAAAATTTTTATACATTTTTTGTTTCCACATGACTTGTGAAACATGGTCCCACTTTATATAAGTTTAAATTTTTTTTTCAAAAATATCATTCGTAACATATATAAACAGGGCCCCTCACCACCCCTTAAATACCATTATAAAATTATAATTCCTCCTAAAATTTTACCCTAATTTATTTCTATATAACCATCTCTTATACTATTAATATTATAGACACAATATATTATCTTAATATCTCTGTTTCCAAGGATTATTTCAAGCGAAATCCCATGTCCTCATCATGAATACCAGTTTTCTATAATTTATTTCTATTATATATTACATTTCCAAATATATTTTTAATTGAAATAAAAAATAAATATATTTTTTAATTTATTTTCTTATTCTAAGTTATTTACTATTAACCACCTTTCCCTTATTCAATTCAGTCATATAAAAATTCTATTTGTACGTTTGTATGGGCTACTGCCCCCACGAAGTTTCATGTTTTATTTTCATTATCCAACATACACAAATTGACCTAATGATGAAGTTATTAAATAAATATTATATTTATAACATATTTTATAATCTTAAATTAGAATAAATATTATAAATTCATTCTATTCCATGGATAATGAAATCTATATCATAAACACTTGAATAATTCCACATCCATGGAATGATTGATTTCATTTTTTTTTCATCATCATATTCACAACTGGTCAAGGGAATTGTAGTAAGAGAAAATAAATTTTTTATAAAATTATTAATCATCAATAATTATAATAGGATAACCTGTTAAAAATACAATTAGTAAATAAGTATGGAAAATTTAAAACCAAAATGAGCAATTTATTTGAAAAAATTAGTTCTTCATAATATATAATCACATGGTGTAGGTTATATTCTTCTTATAAATCATTAAAATTATTATATATCACACTAATAAAAATATAGTAAGTTCATTATGGTTATTTTATTAAGATATTAGAACTAAATCACTTTTTAATCATCAATTAATTATGGTATGATCTTGTTTGGGTTTGTTTAACTACCTAAATATTACTATAAATGTTTATCATTACTGACTATTGGAAATTAATTTCATATAATATAGAATGTATATAAGAAAATAATTATTTTATTTTATTTTTGTAATGATAACATTAATTGAAAACAACCTAGATAAGACAACCTAGATATTTTTTTCAAAAAATCATTGAAATATGTTCACCAACAAATTCGTCATCAAAGATCATAACCAAAACTAGGATAGAATGAAATTATAACATTATAAATAATTATACATAATAAATTATATTAGCTTTATTATCTTGTAATTATTAACATTTTTCGAACAAATAATAACAATTTCTCTATTATAAAACTTGTTCAAAATGATCATGATTACTCAAACATGATATCAAAAATTGACACAAAAAATTAAAAAAATGAATATAGTAATAATAAATTATATTTTTGAATTTTTATAGCTATTAAAATGGTTATTATGTATTTTATTAATATACTTATTTTTTTATATTGGATATTTAGTTGCATCAAGGCATGTAAATAATTATGGTATGAGTTTCTTGTCATAAATTTTCACCCCTCAAGGAAATTTTCTTATTATAAAACATTTTCAATTATTTTGTGTGACTACAAGTAATTTAATATTTTTAATCATAATGTTTTCATTATTCATGTAAAATAGTGTTCTATTTAATATTATATCATTTATGGTGTTTTAACTCGATTTTTTCAAATTTTTATAGGACCTCTGATCTCAAATTACATTTCCCAAAACATATTTTATATTTGGCACAACATTCTAATTAAATGTTTTATATAAATAATTTTTGATCTAATGTATCATAATTTTTTTATCCATTTAATTTTATGATCAATTTAATCCTCATTATTTCAAATGTTTTTTACTTATATTTGTCCTAATTTGTAATAATGCCAAAAATCCAATAATTTTGAAAGTGATGTGTGTTCTTTTTTATTGGAAATCACATCGCTGTTAGGATACAATAAGGTGGATATAGTTTTCACATTTATGAACATATGATAAATTACAAGGAAAATGTTTTTTTCATTACCAACTAAATCAACACTCAATTCACGTTGAGTCTGCTTAAAACTAAAAACCTCTATATACACTCCCTCATGACATGGTTTACATAATTTACCTGATCATTATGTACAATAATAATGTTTTTTACTACAATTTATTTGGTCTACAATAATTTTAAACTAAGAATATTAATAAAATAACTCTTATTGATAACCCTCCACTTTAAACAACCCACTCTTCCACCTTATATTTATTTCATAGACAAGGTTCCTTCTTATTACAATGCAAAGACCTCATAGTATCTATTTGATTTTAAGATATTATCCTGGATACCCACATGTTTCAAATGATCAGGGATGTATTTTTGATATACTTCAATTATATGTAATTTTTTACCTTATTTATCCTTTATTAAGTCATAAAATATTTAGATAATGTTTGGAAATATATTTTTTTAAACAAGTGATTAATGAATTAGAACTAATTAAAAATAGTGTGGACCAATAAAGATATATTCTTGATGGATAAGAAGATCTCATGAGAAAAAATATATGGGGTATTTAAATTTACCTTTCCTATTTATGTATGTTATTTAGAAAAACTAATTTACAATGGGTTTATGATATTTTGAATTATTCCTTCCATTAGTATGAGATATTTCATTATTATTAGTGTTGTTTTTCATTATCATGTATATATTATGACATAATATTTATTTATGTGTTATATTGTTATATATTTTTTTAAATACTATTTTCACCATGGTTATTTTATGATAGATCATTCTATACTCTACCCCATACTAGTCACATGAGATCAACCTAATTGTTTTTTGTCCCCAAAAAACAAAATATAGAATCCCACCAGCATGTATTATTTTTCTTTTCTTATCCTCTTTAATTATACCTCAAATACTGAACAAGGTTTTCATTTTATCTGAAAAATATCTTACTTCCATAAATTAAAATAATAATCAAAATCATCTATATCTTGAAACACTACTCACGAAACTCTGCCTTTGAATATATATTAATCGAGTTATATATAATCTTAAGGTGAACACCCATATATAAAAATATCAACACACTTATTCATATATTGAACTTGAGAATTCCATCTTTACTATATGCACAAATACATATTCTTTATCCTTTATTAGCAACAACTGGCCAGGAGTACAAGTTATCTAACATAACTTTATCTTTTTCTTATTCTCTTTCTCAAAATCTAGATAGTGAATAGATTCAAAAAATGTTCACATCCCCTTATATTTTTATACTAAATCATATAAGGAAACCACTTCTTCGTTCATCTTCAAGATTATAGTTTTCTCTAGGATTCAAAGAGATAAATACATCAGCACTACAGCAGCATCACATACGCCTTATTATTTTCATTCTGTATTTATTGATTTTAATAATCTAAAATGTGGATATGTTTTATATATCCTTTAATCTTTAGTTACCCAAAATGGAATCCTCTAACACTTTTTTTCCATAAAAAAATTATTTTAAAATACCAACTTGGGGTCCCATGATATTTCATGCTCCCATTTTTCAACTCAAAGTAAATTTAATGGAAAAAATTATTTATTTTTCGTCTTATTTATTATTAAGAACTTAGGAAATATCCATAGATAGGTCAAATTAATAATCATCAAAAATAATTCATTGAGTCTACAATTCTAAATATATATTTGTACACAAATATATAGCACAAAATTTCATAGCATGAAATATTTTTCAATTACCTAGATTAGTAACTTATGGTGTGATGGAAAAACATATAGATCACCTAAAATTCAATATTTTTAATTATTTAATAAAAATACCCTTGTGACTTTTATTCTTTTAAAACATATAAATTTCATTAACTGAATTTATGTTTCCAAATTTTCATGAAATCCTGATTTATTGTCATTTTTGGCTTGGTAAAATTTCCATCCATTATCGTATAAACTCTTATCACATTTTAATTTTTTATGAATAAAATAATAAACATTAATTTAGATCATATTATAATTACTTATATTTTATAGAAAAAATAATTCTTCTATGTACCTTCATCTACAATATTTTTTTTAAACCACAAAAAATTTTATTTATTAAAAAGAAATTTATGTAATGGGTATTTATAAAATCTTCAATCAATCATGGATTTAAATAAGAATCATGATATTATCAAATTTAATCATATAACTTCAATCATAATATTTTGATTTAATCATAATTAAAAAATTCAAGAAACTAATTTAATTTTCATTCATTGATGTTCCCCAACATCTCTTGAAGAATAACATCTTATTTTTTCACATTTGTATAAAAAATATCTATCTGTTGGTGAAATTTATATCGTTGAAGAATGGATCTTGAATCATCCCAAATTATTTCCATCATCGGCTATTAAATCGAGGAACATTCATTTTCATCTAGTAGAATCTCATAATTTATCTAACACGGTGATGACTCTTGAACAATCTATTGATGACATTTATGTAAGAGTTAGATGAAACATATAAAATGAAAATTTCTCCTACAAAAATATCCATTCATTCATAGCCTACAAATAGTTAATTTTTCATGCCTTCTTAGAGATGACTCATATGAACTATATAAATGAGACATTTGAACCACCAAATGACTAATCCATAAAGTCAAATTTTATATAAAAACAAATCTAATAACCCATATGTTGTCATGTAATCACTCATACATAGGTTACAACTTTGATTTTTTTCATGTTCACTATAAGATGACGCACATATAGAGTAAAACATGAATCTTAACTAGTTTAGGTGAAGTGACTCATATAGAGATGAGAATTAAATTTTTTTAAAATTTTCTATACTAAACATAAAGAATATTTAAAATTAAACAAGAATTATTTAAAATCCATCTCATTCTATTTCAAACAACATCAAGTCACCATTAAACAATTATAATTTATTCTAAGGATTATCATAATAATCCCAACCTCATCCAACTTTTTTAAAAGGTGTGTTATCATTTAAAATATATATTTAGAGTATTCCATGTCTTTAACTACCAAAATTTTTCATATTTACCTCAATCTATATTTAATTCATCAATGATTACTTCAAAAAACCACATTTTGAAGACATTAAACTCACATCTACCTGGATTGTTTATCCAACTTTCTAATATTATTACTCATAATTTATAATTTTTTTAAACTTATTAAATATAAAATATTCAATATATTCTTATCATGTTAATTAGAATACACCTCATTCTACCCTTTGTGTACAATTTAGATATTATAGTCATTTTACTCAACCCTAGATCTTTATAAGATTATAAGAACACCAAGACACCAGAAATCCTATAATTATTTTCCATTACCATTCACATTATTTTTTATAGATCACTCTATGAATCATTTAGTGTCATGTATCATGTCCTGAAAAAAGAGTTTCTTTAAAAAAAATAAGATCAATTTATAAATAATATAACTATTATATATTACCAAGAATTAATCCTTCTATATATTTATTGGACATATAAAATTAATTTTATCTATATTACCCATTTAATTATAAAAATCCTCAAATTATGATAGAAATATAAGAAAGATATAAATTAAAAATTAATTGAAATAAGCTCATTATTTTCTATAACATATTGATTAAATTCGAATTAATAGAAAAGTAATTCCAAATTCTTAAAAACGCAAGAAAACTTAAACTTATCCTTTTTATGTATTTTCAATTCAAAATTGATTTCATTAGTGAATGTAATTATTCTCCCCACAAATGAAAAAAATGGTTGAATTTTATAATACCCTTGATTGACCTAGTAGGGAAGGTTATATGATCTCAATGAAACTCCAACAATTTTAAGAAAAACTTCCTATACACGTGTGACTATGTAAACTCTCCTTGTAATTCACTAATTATATGTGAGAAGGGATATACAGAATTTATCTTATCAATTTACTATCAACCAACCAACTCTGAGTCAATTTTGGAAAGAAATTATTCGAAAAAATAGTGGTTATTTTGTCTGATAATGTTTTTATAACTACTCATAATGCGATACAAATTGAACCATTTACTCAATAGAGGGTTATCAAAAATATTTTTATGAATAACATTAACATTACATGAACAGTCAAATTAATATGGATCATGTGAATGGAATGCTACATAATTTTATTAGATAATGATATATTCAAAAAATAATATATGGGAGTTAAAATGTGACTAGAGAATGAAATTATACCTCATCATTTAATGTTGAATGGACTTATAAAATTAAGAGAAGCATGGTCAAAAAAAATGTTTTGGTGGATTTAGTGTTGTATCTAGAGTGGTCTAGTGTTAAATTAGGAGATTAACATAGAAAGATCGATCTAATCTCAATTATAGGGTTTTTGTAGTCTCCCTATAGACCATTTCTGGAATGGCCTTTCCATGACAACATGAAATGTGTTGTTGGTCAAAATAGTGATTGTTTTCCTCCATTCCATGGTCAGACGCCATGTATAGCCTCATAGGAATATTTTTATCAAACCCACCACATCCTTAGTGGGAATCATTATACCATGGTGCTGGAAGTATCAAATTGATTTAAAGACTAAATACATCACCTGATCAATAATGGGAGTAAAACCAATAGAATGAGGAATGTGTGATCTTTATGTGAGGGTTTTTCAATGAATATATGACTAAATTTATCTTTTAAAAATATTTCACATTCAATCCATTATAATATTTTTTGGATCTATAATACTATACGGTGAATTTTGGACATCCTCTTCTCTATTTGAATGTTAACCTTGGATGATCCCTACCAATCTGATTTGCTCCGGTACAGTTATAGTTGTGTATTTGATCAAGAAGAATATTTATTAATTTTTCCATTATTGAACCAGATTCACATGGATCAATGTTTCTTGTATCGATGCTTATAAATGTAAATTTTCATTCTTCTTAGATTCTTTACTCTATTTATCATGAGGACCCCATTCATCGTAAAATGGATTTTACCTTTGGTTTTGATGATGAAAATAGATTTCCAAAAATTTCATAATCTCAATTGGGTATTTTTTTTATTGATGTGTAGTATGCCTATGAAATGATTTAAAATTGTAGAAGTGATTCCTCATAGTGTGGGTTATTTATAAATTGATGACCTCCATGTTTGTTCTATGTCACAAGGAAACCTCGGGAATATATAAAGGGGATAAAATGGGATATTCGTGCTAGGATTGTTTCTGTAATGACCAAACATTTAATCAATGGAATTTCAAAAAAAATCATAAAACATTGACATCACATAGAGAACCAAATAAAAAATTATTTTGATAAATTATAAATGATAAATTAGATGTAAAATAAACTAGTAATAATTTGAAACAATATAATGAGACAATAAATAAAAAATAGATAATTAGAATGGGAAATTTTTGAGCTCCATGACCCAGTTGAATTGTTGTACTCATAAAAAAAACTATATAAATAAAATATAATGTTAATAATATAATATCAATTTTTAAGATGAAAATATATAACATTGAGAAAATTTAGAAGTGAGTGAATATTGAATAAAATAAGTTGTATTTTTATAAATTAATGACCATATAGGACTATTACAAGAATGACAATTGGAATAGTAATATTACAACTAGGAATAGTTATCTAGCTATTAAAATAGTAACCTCACCTTTTGAAATATAAAATTAAATTTAGGTATCCTATAAATAAATAATAATATTTTAATATGATGCTAAAAATTAATATATTTTCTAAAAATGATAAATTGGGTGTTGAAATTTTATTATAATATAAATGATTATTTAAATTATTATTACTAATATAATGATTTAAAAGAAAATTTCTTTCCATTAAATAAAATAATTAATAAATATTATGTTTTAATATAATTGTATGATAATTTTATGTGGATTTAATTAACATTTAATGGAAAAATCAATTATAATATTAATATCATTTTTTTTAATAAATGATGATATTAAATAATAATTAAATGTCTAATATTTTTAAATTATTTTCATAAAATTGATTCAATTACTGAAATATAAACCTCATGAAATTTTCATGTTTAATTATTTTATTTTTAATAAAATAATTTATGTTTTGTTAATAGTGTTATAAGATATTTTATGATATTTAACATTAGAAGCCAAATACATGAATTATTGTGTCATTGATGATTTAAGAACTAATTGGTTAAAACTATAATGAAACTATTACTATATTTAGTCCATGAAATTAACATTATTGACAGCCTTCAGAAGAAATAATAATCTAATGAATATAATAATCAAAAACACCCCTATCCTCCCTCAATAAATACTACCCTGCACCACCCCATATGCTTAGACATTATTAACCTTGAATAATTTCAATATTATACCAAATTAAAATTAAAATCCTATTATACATCTATGACCTATTGTTATAAAGGAAATACTATTTCCATGGTCCTTAAGGTGGTCTTTCAAGGTGATGATATTCAATAGGTAACATTCACAAAACATCTCTTTTAATTTCATTTCTTATTCTACATTATCCTATCATTCCTTATAAAATAATCATAATACCTATATAATAATGTATGCATTGGAATTCTATTTTTATAACTCCATATCTTATATCCACCTATTATTCTTCTCCTAAAATATAAAAACCTTTTCCCAAAATATGGTGGTTAACTATATATGTGGATAATGATTTTTCATTTCTAATTACAACAGCCCAGTCGGGTCATAAAACCATTATTAGGTTAAAATAATATTTTAATATTCATATTATTACTTATTTCATGATTTGGATCTAGTATATAAGCATAATATTCAATAAAACTAAACTAGTTTGTGATGGTTGAAAAAACCACCAAATATTATATGAACAATTATCTTTAATGTTTTATCATATGAATCATACTCATATAAAAAATGACTTATGAGACTACTTAATATATTTATTTTAATTATTACTATATAATTTCACTTTTTTTAATTATTCAAATTTTAAATGAACATTCATAATTTTACACAAGTGAATCGACCATGAAACCAAAAAATGAAGACTCTTGGAAGGATTAAAATGATCATTATAATTCATTAACATAGTCATAAATGAACGGAATAAAATTATAGAAAATAAAATAAATATAGAAGTGGATTTGAGTTATGTAATTAAGGAATCCAATTTGACTCTACAGGATATTAATTTCAATTGTAGAACACATTCATACATATGGTAAGGGAACTTTCTGGACCACCATATTTACATTATGTCACATTAAATCTCTATCTTATCAACATTATCTCTTAATTATTGTTATATAAATATTATTTATTGTACAAATATTTCACATAGATATATACCATGATTATTTAAATATATTTAATGTGGATATATATGTGTTAATGTTTCTTCCATAATTCATTTAGAAAAGTAGAATATAGGGAAATCATATATTTTCATTACCTCTATTAAAGTACCACTCAATGAAATGTTCAAAAAAAATAAAATTTATAAAAATAATCATTATTATTTGTAGAAACATTTTATTTTATTTAATAATTTATGTAAACGGTTATTCTATTACCCCTTTTGATGACTCTTTACCTCTTGTCTAAAAACCCTACTTAAGAGGAACATTTTTATGGTTACTTTACCTCTTTTTATATATATTATCTTTAGTAGGAAACCATTTATCATGATATATGTTATTTTTTCATTTATAAATGTAAAATTAGGATTTAAATACATTATTTCAAAGATTCCAATACGATAAACCATTTGGTTATGCCTGATGACATGATAATGATACCCGTTTCATTCCATGGGTAACATTTAAGTTTTAGTTTTTATTGTTACACACATATTCATGAACATATTCTGATGGGTTCACCAAGATCGAAATATAATGAATTGGGTAATGTTTATTATAATGATATATCACATATGGGATTATGGGGTAATCCTAATCCATTATGGGACATTTTCCACCATTTGATATAGTCTTGGCAGTTAACGTTGACTCATGTTCATGTCATGTTATGTGTTTCTATTAGATTCCAATATTCCCCTGATTATATGATTCGATGTTACATATGATATTATTTAATATGGTTATTTATGATCCATTCCTTTTTTGTTATCATGTTATTCCTTCTAACTCATATGCAATGATTTATTCTGATCTTTATTACAGTACTAGGATATTTAGATTATCCCTTTTATATGTATTCCACATGTTAACCTATATAGGTATAGAAGATGAAAGGTAGTTGGGAGATCTTGTGGAGATTAATAAAATGATTTTTTATTAAAGATTCGCATTTTCCAATTATGTACATCTTCTTCCAAATACACAGGGATGGTTTATCCTTGGCTTGTATTTAATGGATTGTTACCCTTATATTCGGGTAATAGTATATATAAAGGCATGGGTAACTATAGTTGGTATCAGAGAACCGTATAGTTATTTTTTTGGTATTATGACTATATATCATTAATTAGATCTATATGGGTAATTTTATCACCATGAATAACATATCATAATGCTTAGGGAATCATACCTAAGGATGTAATTTT
The DNA here is from genome assembly GCA_963277665.1 of Viscum album. Classification (NCBI taxonomy): domain Eukaryota; kingdom Viridiplantae; phylum Streptophyta; class Magnoliopsida; order Santalales; family Viscaceae; genus Viscum; species Viscum album. The sequence continues at coordinate 6,313,922 of CAUJRU010000001.1, forward strand.
AATTTATAAGTTATTACCTCCATGTTTATGGTTTGAATTTTATATACTCGTTATATAAATATTAAGGAACCTAATTTTTTATTCTATTTTTATTTAATTGATTGAAATATGTGAAATCATTCTAACAAACAATGTGATATGAAATGATATGATTTCCATAATTAAATGCCAAATATAATGGTAATTGGTGCTCAAAACATCTTGAAAACACTATGTCAACTGGATCAAGTTATGAATGATTATTTCCATCATTTCGAACCACCTCATTCTTCTAAGAAAGTGAGAGATGCAGTTGAAGAATATATAAATCAAAGACAACATATATTTATCTGATATTTTCATCCCATAATCACATTTCAATAGACTGAATCCATTGGGAATATATAATCTGTTCTAAAATACATGGAATAAGAGAAAGTCATTCATACAGTATATCATTTTTATTGGGAATCTAATCAGTGTAATGCACTAGTAAAAAACAAAAAGTATAAGGAAGAAATTTATTTCATGGATTGGGAATGATTAAATTATTTATTTTTCAAAAAATATTTTCCCGGAAATATTCATATTAAGATGGAGGGGGAGTTCTTCGGACTAATGTCAAGAAGAAGGTGAATATATCTAGGTATATGAGGAAAATATTATAGGCCTTTTATAATATTCCTAAAACATTATAAAGATCACTAAAATTAAGGGTTATTTTTCATTTATTTTATTACATCTGAGTTAATGATATTTATTATTGATTTGCTACATTGACCGATATGAGGAGACTGTATGATATTTCATTAAGGTGGTGTAAGATGTAGGTTTCATTCATTGGTCTCACGGGGTAAGTGATAAAAAGAGGATAATGGTGTTTAATAAGGGAGTATCAGAAGATAAATTCCATGATAGGGAAATAACCCAACATCCCACATGTCAAAACTATTCGAATAATAATCTCCATAACTATGTAAATAGAATTAGGAGATTCATAAAATGCATAATAGCCGGGCATCAGTCTTATAATTATCTTTGGGATTTTAAGAATCCATATAATTTGGAAGAATAAAGGGGTGTGCAGCTCAACACACACCCTATTGTATAGTTTTTCAACATAATGAAGCATGAGAATTATGTGATCCAATTCCCTATATCAAGTGTTATCAAAGTCAATCCACAACAAAAAACACTAAGGTAGCATTGAAAGACCTATGATATCAGTAATTCTCAGGTGTTTATTAAATGTGATGTGCAGATAGCTACACTTGTAATTAATTCAATAATAATGAATATACAATAGGATTCGTGTTCTATACATTCTTTTATACATTAAACATTTAGAAGAAACATTCAAACACCACTTCAAATTAAGAAGGTCGAGGTATCTATGAGAATAGAGAATTGTGGAAATTATTGTATATAATGTATAAAAATCCTCCCAATTAATTAAAACACCACTTCAAAATATAAAGGTTGAGGAATCTATGGGAATAGAAATTGTGGAAAAATTGTGTATAATTTATATAAATCATTCCAATTAGTTATTATGGGTGGAACCTCATCGAATATATTTATTTACCTCCTTTGGAAGAGTTTTATTCTATATTGCCCTTGAATTTTATATCATTAAAAAATAAAAAACTCATATATTAAGAAAAATATATAACTATTCACATCCTGATTCATCCCCTAATTATGAAAACTGTAAGGAGGAGAATGATTCTGATTCATAATCATAATATCAATAGTGGATATTATTTCATTAAGAGTGATGAATTATTTCTCAAATGATTGAGACAAATAAGAGGATCATGTTCAAAGACATTCCCATTATGAGGGTCAATAAAAATGTGTTCATTAAAGAATTTGTTGGTCTTCCTAGTAATTTATAGTTTGATTTCACATTTTATTTTACACCTACTTCTTTACCCTTATGAATGTATCCATATAGGATAGACAATTTTGATTTATAGGAAATGAAGACAAAGTTACAAGAGAAAATGTAAATTTTTTTATATGCACGATTAAATCTCCTTGGTGGTGCACTAGTCCAATTTATTAGGAATAAATATGAATCTATCTTCCTATTAATATATTATCCTGAGAAAATAATCATGATAAATAACAATTATCCCCTACCATATATAAATGAAATATTTGTTAAACATCATGTGTATTATTATTTCTCTAATGTGGACCTTCGGTTAGCATATTGCCAATTAAAGGAAAGTAAGGAAGATATTTTCCAGACTGGCTTTTGAACGTGGTATGGAAAATATGAGTTCATAGTTATTCCCTTTAGAAATGGTAATTCTCCTAAAATTTTAATGAATTTAATGAATATAGTATTTAGATATTGACTAGTCAAATTTTTGGTATTTTTTATGGGTGATATTATTATATAATCCATGAGTAAGGAGGAATAAGAGGAGCATTTGAATACAATGATAAAAGATTTGTGAAGGATGAAAATAAATTCAACTTAAAATAAATATGAAATTTAGATTAAATAGGTATCATACATGGAGACTTCTATCACCGTCAAATGAATTTCTATGGACCATTCTAAAATAATTGAAAATGAGGAGTTTCCAAAACAAACACATATAATGTTTATCATTATATTACTTGGTCTGTATTTTTAAAATTGATGATCTGTGAGGAAATTCTCATAATTTTTAAACCCGCTACCCATGTAGGTTCATATGAGGTACATCTTCTCAAAACCAGTGGATGTGAGGACTCCATCAAATATTTAAAAAAGAGGCTTTTCACTGCCCCATTACATACACTATCTATAATTGGAGAACTATATTTTGTATATAGGGATGCATAAAATAATTTATTAAGATGGAAGCGGAAATTTTCATGAGAAAATCATTACCACGCATGATCTCGGATTTTTTTCTTTGATCATCATATTGAAAGTTTGGTTTCATTATCACTATGGGGTGAAGTATAATATATGTATTTCAAATATGATCCTAAAATATATATTCACAGTTGAAGGGATTAATATGTGGCAACAATTCTTGTTAAAGGATGTAAATAATTATGACTATTGTATCCACTATCATCTTGATAATGTAAATGATGTGGAAAACATTCTCTATAGAAAGGATCTACTAAATTTATCAATGATGTTAATTAATAAGTATCAAATATTATTAGAATTGAAAATGATATAAATTGTAGTCATCAAGGAAGGTAAGTCACGACCCGTCCCCTGGGGTCTGTGCCGCGACTACCCCAAGCCCGCCTTCCATAGCCCTGGGGCTGGCGACTAGAAACAAAGGTGAAAATACCTAAACTGCTAAATAATTTCCTTTATAAGTTGAAAACATGCCAATAGGGTACGAGCTGGACACAAAATACAAAAAAACTGTATACAAAAGGAGTGCTGAAAAGTAAAAAAGGGCCAGAAATACAAGCCCAAATGTAATGTACAAGGAAACTGAAAGTACAAGTACTAGAAATAGGGAAAACCGCTCCTGGACCATCCACTGGGAAATCCTAAATGAATTGTAGGTATAGATAGCCTCCACATCACTCCAAGCCTTTTCGTCTTCTCTATGTATCGTCACACCATGTGGTCCACCTCCGGGTATCGTCCAGTCCTGGTACACTCAGCCTCGGTCTGCGCTATCCATCGTTTGCATCCAACCTGACCGTATCTCAACTTTACCTTGAACTCCAGTGGGGTATACTCAAAGGGACCATCACTCTCGAAGAATACCAGCGCCGCTGGCAGTTCATCACACGGTCGTCTTGTAATAACCTCGTTCTTATTTTAGAGTTACATGCTTCTTTGTTTCCTATTCCTTAATTGTTTTTTAGAATATATGGAAAATGGGGAAAAGTTGTGAATTTTGGAACTACACGTCATGTCCTTTATCCACACGCTGTGTACTTTTGGTCATGTCGGGATGAGTACACGCGGTGTGTAGCCATGCCGGTGACAAGGGGTGAAGGAACCGACTACACACCGTGTAGTGGTACCGTACACGTCGTGTAGTCAGTCGGCAGGCTTAAACAGTAAGGAGGTGGAGTCTCCACCAGCTGGGTGATAGTACACGCCGTGTACTCGAGAGTACATGCTGTGTACTCATGTAGATGGATGAACAGTGTGCCGGTGCCGCCAAATGAACAGTTAAATGAAATAAGTACACGTCGTGTACATTGTTTTTTCGGAATAAAACAGGCAGTAGCCTCCTCATTTGGAAGAGGAGGCATTTGAGCCAATTTGGAGCCAAGGAGGACGACTGGATCTTTGATGATCTACCGGGAATTCTTCTAGAATCCGTTTCGGCTTCAGACGATTTTGTTAGAACCGCACGGGTAAGCCCTCTCCTCTCCTGGTACTATTCTTTCCAATTATTCTCCTAACTTATGTTATTTACGTTTGTTTGTTTTTTTTCTTCTTCAGATCTATGCCGTTCTTGGGCGTTTCTGGAGTCGGCGTTCGGGTATAATGCTCGTTGACGTATACGGTAGGTGGCTTGGTGTTTACTTTTCCAACTGCTATGTGTTTTGTGCGTTTTCGTGCCACAAACCCATGTTGGGGTGTCCTGTGGCTGAGGCCGTTTCAATATTAAACACTTAGAATTGATTAGGTATTTAATTATGATATTAAAATTCTGGTTGGGATCATTTCTTGGATCTGGAACCACCCCCGGGGTGTGTTTCACTGTTTAGCCATTTGGCCAGGATACCCGAGGGTATTCCCTTAATGTAGTAATTTTAGAATTGCCTTGAGAGGAATTTCTTGTTACTGCTTGTTTACCTGTTGGGCATGGCCCGATTACCTATATTATCTTGAGGGCTTGACTATATTAGCCTGAGGGCGTGACTTTTTTAGCCTGAGGGCTGTCGTTATTCCACCTAAGGGCAACGTTTCATGCCCGAGGTCTTGACTTCTATGCCTGAGGGCGACACTTCATATTCCAGAGAGAGAGAATTATGTCACAATGCCTGAGGGCGAGATTCTGTATAGCCTAAAGGCGTGGTTCACTATATTAGCCTGAGGGTGAGATACTGGTTGGCCTGAGGTCGTGGTTCTGTTGAGCACAGAACGATACTAAATTTAATGGATTAAATGAATAATAAAATGGAAATTTAATTGTTAAGGTGGTTACTATTTAGTACTGCTTACTTTATTTCATTTTTACTATTACACACTGTTGTTGCATGCTTACACACAATTGGGAACGGGCCTTTGGTGGGTTCCTACTGAGATATATTTCTCACACCCAGTTTGGGTCACACTTTTCAGCCCAAACAGATAACGTTGCTGCAGGTGTATATAGGGGCAACATACCCTATACAGGTACTTAATTGTTTCTGAGGAGTAGGAGGGCATGGGACCGAGCCTAGGCTCGCGATACCGCTGCAAGCTGTTTGCTTTGTTTTGTTGTATTCTGTTTTCTACTGTACTGTATTGATGTATAACATGTTCTGGCTGTTTTCTTGGAACCTAAAACATATAGCATCATCCTTTATATATTGTTAGTTATATCCACTGTTGTAGTTTATTTCCGTTGTGTATGGTTTACTGCTTCCGCTGTTGTCATTGTATGTTTATTTTTTTGTATTCTATTGCACTACACTTTGAAAAACGAGGGCATAGTTTTCCACTATCAGACCTGGGCACTCGCTGCTAGTCAGCCGCCTCTGGCGTTAGGGGAAATGCGCTTGTGGTCACGTGGAGAACCGGGCTCGGGGCACCCGTTGAGTGGCACCTGGGTCCGGGACGTTACAAAGTGGTATCAGAGGATTCCATTCTTTGACTTACTATTTGGAGCCGTAGTCAGGGATAGGATGGAACGGTAGTTGCTAATAAGCTGTGCCCGGGCGTAGCTAACCCGTGTACAGGGAAAATTCAGTCTACCTCGTATTTTGCATTATTTTGATTTTGCAATTTTACGGTTTCTATGTTTTCACCGTTGGGTGATGCACATGGATTGTGCTATTTATATTTTATTTGTGAGTTCTATTTAGTTGCAACCTGATGATATGATGGTATGTCGTCTCATGCATCATATAGGCACATGCTTGAAATCACATGACCTTCATAGTTTCCATGCCATGTAGGTGCATTAGAAATTGCATGTTGTTGTGATAGTTGATGTTCTAATAAATCATGCTGTTGTGATCACTGCTTGATAAATACCTGCCTTGTGATATGGTATGTTTGTTTGAGCTAGTTTATAGAATGGACGCCAAACTTTTGTTTTTGGGGAGTATGGGCCCCCATTGACCGGAATTTGGTGGATCATTGACTGTTTATTGGTTATAACACATATAAGATGTCAAACATTGATTCGTGGGGAGTATGGGCCCCCACGGGTCAGAATTTGACACTTAGGTGTTGGTTTTTAGCATTTTCTGGGATCCGGGGAAGTTTCTGAGGCATACTTTCCGGAAAACCCAGAATACACGCCGTGTAGGACCTCATACACGCCGTGTGTGTTCTTCTATTCGGGATGAAAATTGATCTTTTTGAGTACACGCCGTGTACTCTGAGTACATGCCGTGTAGCCTCTCTCCGTGTCACAAACCGTGTTGGAGGCAACATGGGGTAGGTAAAGGCTTGGGTAAAACACGCCGTGTATCATTTATACACACCGTGTAGTGTTGACCTGGAGTCCGGTCGTGTAACTAACAACATGGGTTGGTGAAATTCTGTACAGAACATGCCGTGTCAGAAATGGACATGCCATGTAGTGTGACCTGGGGACTCGGCCGTGTAACTAATAGCACGAGACGGTGTCACCTCTCCCTGAACACGTCGTGTACCAGTGGGAGACGTCATGTAGTCTTGTCCGAGGATAGACCATGTGGAGTTAGCCGTGTGGCTGGGAAACAGGGTGGTTGACATGCCATGTGCGGGTGTAACACGTCGTGTGGTTGTAAGCCGAGTAGTCGGCCATGTCACAAGCGACATGGGTAGTTGGAAAATAACACCATACACACCGTGTAGATTAAGTACATGATGTGTAGTTTTGTTTAACGGGAGCCGTGTGACTTATCCGTGCAGAAGGACCCGGGAAGGGGAAGGGAAGTCAAGTACTCGCCATCTAGTCAGTGTACACACCGTGTAGTTTTGTTTTGTAAACATTGAGATGCATTCTTCCTCTTGTTCCCTTTGTGGTTTCTTCATTTCAGCCTTAATAATCTTGAATCTAAGGCATGATTTTGACCCTGTAGTGTCATGCCGCCTAGATGACCACGAGTTCTTCGCCAGGAGAGAGGTGAGGATTATACTTCAGAGATGGTGGGCCATGGGCTACCAGTTGATCCTCCAGCAGAGCCAGATGCAGTGCCAGCTGCAATAACGGACATAGGCGCGGAGCCGCATTTCCATGAAGGCTTTATGCGGTTCATGAAGACCTTTCAGGAAGCACCGCAGGCTTCCACATATGTGGCCGAGCTGACACGTATCTTTCAGAAGCAGAATACGCCTATGTTTTCAAGGGATGTCGGACCACAATATACAGAGTCTTGGTTGGGGTCGATGAAGACAATTTTTGAGCATCTTGAGATGCCTCCAGGGTGGAGGGTCAAGCCCGCGACATATATGCTGCGTGATTCCGCCAAGAGGTGGTGGGATTTTACCACCCCGTCAGAGCATCATAGGGACATGACGTGGGATGATTTTCAGGCAGTTTTCTATGACTGCTTCTTTCTCGAGACGCTGAGGGAAGATAGATCTCGAGAGTTCAAGAATCTGCAGGAGGTCTCTATGTCAGTGATGGACTATTCTGCTCATTTTACAGAGCTTCAGCGCTTTGCACCCGTGCTGGTGGGTGATGAGACGTTGAGAGCCAGGCGTATTGAGGATGGTCTTAGTTATGACATCCAAGCACTGGTAAATGTTTTCAGGTTACCGACTATACACAATATTGTAAACCAGGCCATGATTTCAGAGAGGAACCTGAGGGAATCTAGTGGTGTGGGCCGGGGCGGTTCAGCACCAGTTACTAGTACTATTTCTGCTGGCAAGAGGAATAGATAGATGGACTTCTCTCAGGGTGGCAGTACCATCCAGGTAGCTTCTTCAGGTGGTCTGGTCATCTGCTACCAGTGTGGCAGAGAGGGGCACAAGAGACGGCAGTGTCCACGAGACCCAATTGAGTGCCGAGCTTGTGGAAATATGGGTCATCTGCAGTGCTTTTGTAGGATGTTACCCCCAGTGGCTAGTGATAGGGGTTATGTGCAGACTCTGCTTGCGGGAGTAGCACCAGTGACTTCTTACCAGTCTGGGAAATGGAATACGTCAGGGCGTGCAGGCAGAGATGGTGGTCGTGGCTGTGGTAGCCAGACACCAGTATCACAGAGGATGAAGGGATGGACAGCTCAGGGAAGCCAGGCTATGTCGTTGGGTCGCGACACTGGGCAGGCTTTTGCAGTGAAACAGACCCAGCAAGAGCAGGATCTCGGACCTTCTACAGTCAGAGGTACAATTTTAGTAGCTTCTGTTTTATCTTCGGTAATTTTTAATACGAGTGCTACGCATAGTTTCATATTTGTACCCCGTAGTGGCGAGCCTTGGGATCAGTGTTTCTACTTCTTCTGATATCTTGACGCTAGACACTCCGTTGAGGACTAGGATAGTTGGTGTGCGTCAGTGTAAGGAGTTCCCCCTTGAGGTTGGTGGGTGTCACTTCCTTTGGGACCTCTATGTCTTGGAGATGACTAGCTATTACGTCATTCTCAGAATGGACTGGTTGGTTCCCTTCCGAGCCTTCGTAGACTGCTACCGTCGCAGGGTGTGTTTCACGTCACTAGAGGGCATGGAGTTTCTATACAAGGGAGAGTGGGATGCTCAGGCGAGTTGAGCTGGACCAGAGCATCATGGGCGAGGTGGAGTCATAGCCCAGATTGCGAGTATATATCTGGATAATCAGGGGACTTGTCAGACAGATTTCCTTCCAGTTGTCGATCGTTTCAGGGATGTCTTCCCGGATGAATTTTCAGGTCTACCTCCGGTGCGTGAGGTGGATTTCTCTATCGAGCTAGTTCCAGGAGCAGCACTGGTGTCCATTCCTCCTTATAGGATGGCCATGCCTGAGGTGCAGGAGCTCAAGAGGCAGTTAGAGGAGCTACAGACGAAGGGTTTTATCCGACCCAGTACTTATCCTTGGGGTTCTTCGGTCCTTTTTGTGAAAAAGGCGGATGGTACCCTCAGACATTGCATGTATTATCGAAAGCTGAACCAGTTGACGGTTAAGAACCGATATCCCTTACCGAGGATAGATGATCTGTTTGATCAGCTTCGTGGAGAATGAGTGTTCTTGAAGATTGACTTGAGATCCAGATATCATCAGTTGCGCGTGAGACCATCGGATATACCGCTTACAGCTTTTCAGAGCAGATATGGTCTGTACGAGTACTTGGTTATGCCGTTCGGACTCACGAACGCGCCAGCAGTTTTCATGGCTCTGATGAATCGTGTGTCCCATCTGTATCTTGATTCTTTTGTGGTAGTATTTGTGGATGACATCTTGGTGTACTCTCACACTCGACAAGACCATGCCACCCATCTTGAGATCGTATTGAGTACACTAACAGAGCATCGGCTATATGCTAATCTCTCAAAGTGCCACTTTTGGATGGACCAGATTCACTTCCTTGGTCACATTATCTCAGAGGTAGGAGTTGCAGTAGACCTGGAGAAGGTAAGAGCAGTAGTTTCTTGGGAGCATCCTAAGAACATGTTTGAGATATAGAGTTTCTTAGGGCTGGTTGGTTACTACATACGCTTCATACAAGACTTCTCCCACTTTGGAGCACCGTTGATAGGTCTGACTAAGAAGGGTGTGATGTTCGTTTGGCCAAAAGCTTGCGAGACAGCTCTTCAGAACCTGAAGGGAAGGTTGACATCAGCACCTATCCTGATACTCCCAGAGTAGGGGAAGAGCTATACAGTTTACTGTGACGCATCAGAGATTGGGCCGGGAGCCATTTTGATGCAGGGTGACCGAGTTGTTGTGTACGGGTCTTGGCAGTTGAGGCCATATTAGAGGAATTACCCGACACATGATCTCGAGTTGGATGCAGTGGTTCATGAGTTGAGCTATTGGAGACATTATCTGTTGGGAGAGGATTTTGTGGTTTTCACCGACCACAAATGCCTCATGTATATCTTTAATCAGTGTGACCTGAATCTGAGGCAGAGAAGGTGGGTTGATTACCAACAATCCTTCGATTTTGAGCATGCCTATACACCTGGAAAAGGAAATGCAGTAGCTGATGCACTGAACAGGAGGACTCAGATACAGGCAGTGCAGGAGGCCAGTGGTGAGTGGCAGCTTATGGCTTTGTTCTCTGAGATTTATCTAGTGGTGCACGACATTCAGGGGTAGAATTATCTTTCCAATTTAGCTGTGACTTCTACCCTCCTAGACAGAGTGAAGGTGAGGCAGCTATCGGATTCAGAAGGAATAGTTCTACGGGAGTCAGTGGAAAGTGAGGACCCTCCTCCCTATTGGACGATAGGTGATGATGAAGTTTTGCAGTTCCAAGGACGAGTATGGGTTCCATGGGATATACGCGAGGAGATGATGCGTGAGTTTCATGCTTCAGCTTGAGCAGTTCATCCCGGGGTTAACAAGATGTACCAAGACATGAGATGCCAGTAATGGTGGCCGGGTATGAAGAGAGAGATAGTTGGGTTTGTTACGAGATATTCCACCTATCAGCAGGTGAAGGAAGAGCATCAGAGACCATCTAGACTATTACAGCAGTTACCCATTCCATAGTAGAAATGGGATGATGTCGTGATGGATTTTGTGACGGGATTTCCAAGGTCACATTGAGGCAATGACGTCGTGTGGGTTGTTGTGGACAGTCTCACGAATGTATCTCACTTCTTTCCGATCAAGGATGTCGTTGGTGTGGACGAGCTCGGAAGGATTTATATCCGAGAGATCGTACGTCTTCATGGGGTCCCTTGTTCTATCACTTCAGATAGGGAGGCCCGCTTTAGGTCTCGTTTCTGGAATATTTTTTAGAGGGCGCTGGGTACACAGGTGCTTCTGAGCACAACATATCACCCTCAGACAGATGGCAAGTCAGAGCGGACGATACATGTGCTAGAGGACATGCTGCGCTCATACGTCCTAGACTTTTCGGGCTCTTGGGAGAAGCATATACCCTTAGTCGAGTTTTCCTATTAAAATAGTTTTCATGAGACTATTGAGATGGAACCATAGGAGGATTTATATGGGAGGCCATTCTGATCACCTTTGTGATGGTTAGAGGCAGGTGAGGCAGCTTTACTGGGGCCACAGCTCGTGCAGGAGACATCTGAGCATGTCCAGTTGATTCGGAAGCGGATGGCTACCACACAGTCTCGTCAGAAGCCTTATGCTGATTTCCGCAGACGACCTTTGGAGTTCGTGGTTGGTGATCAGGTTTTCTTACGTGTTTTGCCGTGGTTGGGACACAAGTGGATCAGGAGACATGGTAAGCTTTCACCGAGGTATGTGTGTCCATTCGAGATTCTTTAGAGAGTCGGGTGGGTTTCTTATCAGTTGCAGTTACCGCAAAGGTACCGATCCATGCATGACGTCTTCCACGTGTCTCAGTTGTGTTGCTACCATTCAGACATGTTTCACACCTTTCATCAAGAGAAGGTTGAGCTTCAGCATGATGCATCCATTATGGAGCATCTGATCTGTATCATTGATAAGAGCATGATGGTTCTCCGATGCTGGTCATTTAATCCCATACGGGTGCTATGGCAGCATGGACGAGTGCAGGATGAGACCTGGGAGCGGGAGGCCGACGTACGTGCTTAGTGGCCAGAGCTATTCTGAGCATTATCCTCGCCGCCCTTGGAATAGAAATTCGGGGACGAATTGCTATAAGGGGGGATGTTTTTAAGAACCCGGTTCTTATTTTAGACGTATGACCTTCTTCTTTTCCTTTTCCTTAAGTGTTTTTGATAAAATATGGAAAATGGGGAAAAATCCTGAATTTTGGAACTACAGGACGTGTACTTTATCCACATGTCGTGTACTTTTGGCCGTGTCGGGATGAGTACATGGGGCGTGTAGCCATGCCGGCGACGAGGGGTGTAGGAACCGACTACACGCCTTGCAGAGGTACCGTACACGCCGTGTAGTCATTCGGCAGGCTTAAATAGTAAGGCGGTGGAGTCGCCGCCTTCTGGGTGACAGTACACGCCGTGTACTCGAGAGTACATTCCGTGTACTCATGTCGATGGATGAACAGTGTGACTGTGCCGCAAAATGAACAGTTAAATGAAAGAATTACACGGTGTGTACTTTGTTTTTTCGGCTTGAAACAGGCAGTAGCCTCCTCATTTGGTAGAGGAGGCGTTTGAGCCAATTTGGAGCCAAGGAGGATGGCTCGATCTTTTAACATCCACCGGGCGTTCTTCTGGAATCCGTTTTGGCTTTGGAAGATTTCGTTGGAACCGCACGGGTAAGCCCTCTCATCTACGGGTACCGTTCTTGCCAATTCTTCTCCTAACGTAAGTTATTTACATTTGTTTGATTTTTATTCTTCGTTATATCTACGTCATTCTTGGGCGTTTCTGGAGTCGGAGTTCAGGTATAACGCTCGTTGACATATAAGGTAGGTGGCTTGGTGTTTAGTTTTCCAAATGCTATGTGTTTTGTGCGTTTTCGTGCCACGAACCCATATTGGGGTGTCGTGTGGATGAGGCCGTTGCTATATTAAACCCCTAGAATTGATTAGGTATTTAATTATGATATTAAAATGCTGGTTGGGATCGTTTCATGGATCTGGAACCACCCCCGGGGTGTGTTTCACGGTTTAGCCGTTTGGCCAGGATACCCGAGGGTATTCCCTTAAAGTAGTAATTGTAGAATTCCCTTGAGAGTAATTACTTGTTACTGCTTGTTTACCTGTTAGGCATGGCCCGGTTACCTATATTAGCCTGGGGGCGTGACTATATTAGCTTGAGGGCATGACTGTTTTAGACCGACGGTTGTCGTTATTCCGCCTGAGGGCAACCTTTCGTGTCTGAGAGCTTGACTTCTGTGCCTGAGGGCGACACTTCATATGCCTGAGGGTGAGAATTCTATTACAATGCCTGAGGGCGAGATTCTGTATAGCCTGAGGGCATGGTTCACTATATTAGCCTGAGGGCGAGATACTGGTTGGCCAGAGGGCGTGGTGCTGTTGAGCACAAAACGATACTAAATTTAATGGATTAAAAGACTAATAAAATTGAAATTTAATTGTTAAGTTATTTACTTTTTAGTACTTTTTACATTATTTCATTTTTACAATTGCACACTGTTGTTGCATGCTTACACACAGTTGGGAATGGGCCTTTAGTGGGTGCTTACTGAGATATATTTCTCACACCATGTTTGGGTCACACATTTCGTCCCAAACAGATTACGTTGTTGCAGGTGTAGATAGTGGAAAGAGACCCTATACAGGTACTTGACTGTTGCTGAGGAGTAGGAGGGCCTGGGACCGACCCTAGGCTCGTGATGTCGCTGCCAGCTGTTTGCTTTGTTTTTATGTACTCTGTTTTTTGCTGTACTGTATTGATGTATAACTTGTTCTGGCTGTTTTCATGGAACCGGAAACATGTAGCATCATCTGTTATATACTGTTGGTTATATCCACTGTTGTATTTTATTTCTATTGTGTATGGTTTACTGCATCTGTTGTTGTCGTTGTATGTTTATTTTTTTTTTGTATTCTGCTGCGCTACACTTTGAAAAATGAGGGCATAGTTTCCCCACTATCAGACCTCGGCCCTCGCGGCTAGTCAGCAGCCTCTGGCGTTTGGGGAAATGCGCTTGAAGTCACGTGACGAACCGGGCTCGGGGAACCCATTGCGTGGCACCCGGGTCGGGGATTTTACACGTATGGTGCCAAAGATATGGCGAAATATTGTAATGGGTCCTTAGTGGGCCCGGGTTCGGTCCTACCCGGTCAGACCGACCCGGTCTGAGTCGACTCGGTTAGACCTATTGGGTTTTGCCCTGCCCATTTCGCGAGTGAGCCGGTTAGGTTAGGCCTGGCCTGCTCAACCCAGCTCAGCAGGCCGCGTGGGGGGTTCGGCCCTGCCTCGGGGCCAGTTCAGCCCAGTGCGCCGCGGGGGTATTGTCACGACCCGTCCTTGGGGCCCGTGTCGTGACTACCCCAAGCCCGCCTTCCATAGGCTAGGGGCTGGAGACTAGCACCAAGGCGTAAATCCCGATAAACAGGGAAGGAATTGCCTTTGTAAAGTAAACAAGCGCCTCAGAGTAAGAAAGCGGAAAAAGTAAACACTAACTAAAAACAGAGTACAACTGCAAGTGCGGAAAGTAAGTGGGCCAGAATACAAACCCAAATGAAAGTACAACTACAACTGAACAAAGTAAAACAGTAGGAAGAAAGGAAGAAGCTCATGGGTCATCCTCGTCGGATCCTATTTGAAGGGTAGGTACTGATGGCGCAGCTCCTGGTCGTCCACCACAGATCCTACCTGAAGGGTAGGTACAGATATCCTCCTCAACGCTCTCGCCCGTCAACCTCCTCCGTGTGTCGTCTCATCATGTAGTCCACCCCCAGGTACTGACTCGTCGTGTAGTCCACCTCCAGGTACTGACTCGTCCTGTAGTCCACCTCCGGGTACCGTCCAGTCCTCGAACACTCGGCCTCCGTCAGCACGGCCCGTCGTCTGCAACCAACACAATGAGGTGCGGGCATAACCCGTACTGGGGTGAGTATAAAGATACTCAGTAGGGACCCCGAGACCCTCAAGGTGTCACTAAAACCAACAAGGATAACCACAAAGAAGATCTCAAAAGATAACCTCTACTTAGGTATATGCCCATACATATACCTAAGTTATCAAGTAACCCATCTCATTCCTGAGGAAACACAAGGATTGTGAAAACAATGGATAACCACTACCCAGGTATATTCCCATACATATACCTAAGTTATCAAGTAACCCAACTCAAACATGAGGTAAACACAAGGTCAAAAGTCTCAGCTCAAACCAGGATTTTCATTATCGAAACCATAACTCTTGAAGAGCCCTGTCTCTGGAGTGTACAGTGGTCCTGTCATGACTCCGAGATACTGCTCACTGACCTAAGACTGCTGAGGTACTCCCCCTGTCGAGTACTGTGAGTCTGCCGCTACAACCAAGCGCTTCCCACCATGGGTCTGCCTCTACAACCAAGTGCTCCCATGTGCCCCTACAACCAAACGCACCTCTGTCGTGGGTCTGTCTCTACAACCAAGCGCTCCCCTATGCCGCTACAACCAAGTGCACCTCTGTTGTGGGTATGCCGCTACAACCAAGCGCTCCCTTGTCCTGCTACAACCAAGCACACCTCTGTCGTGGGTCTGCCGCTACAACCAAGCGCTCCCTTGTGCCGCTACAACCAAGGGCACCTCTGTCGTGGGTCTGCCGCTACAACCAAGCGCTCCCTTGTGCCGCTACAACCAAGCGCACCTCTGTCGTGGGTCTACCGCTACAACCAAGCACTCCCCACTGGGCTATCCGTAACACACCGAGTCAATCGGTCAAGCAGTCGTCAGGTCTCAGCCGGCTACACTGTCTCCGTACTCCGTATGCTCGTCTCTGGGAGGCTCCGCTCCACGAGCTACTGGTCGATACTCCAAGTATCACAAAGTCCCATGAAGATGTTTCTCAAAGGACCGTCTCGTCATAGGGGTCTCAACGCAACAGACGTCGCGTCAATCGGACGGCCGGTCTGTGAGTTATTAGCCTTTTTGTCCCTGGGGCCCGGTTGGTTTCGTGTGCGAACCAAACCGGCCGCATCTCAACTATACCCCTAACTCTCTTAGGGTATACTCATAGGGACCGTTTCTCAATGTGATCACCATCGCCGCTGACGGTTCGTCAAACGGACGTCTGGTATGAAAGATAAAAGCTTTTCCGTTCCAAGGGCCCGGTTGGATTTCAGGTACAATCCAACCCGGCCACTATCCAACATCAACCAAAACTCGGGCGAAGTATGCCAAAAGTTCAGCCTCATCAAGAGGAATTCATCGAGACAGACAGCGCGTCAATCGGACGCTCGGTCTGTGAGTTATTGGCTTTTTCGTTCCAGGGGCCCGGTTGGATTCATGAGCGAACCAACCCGACCGTACTCTGACGGAATCGAAACCTCGAGCGGAGTAAGTCAAAAGATCCGTCTCACTTAGAGGAATCCACCAAAGTCGACGGAACGTCAATCGGACGTTCGGCGCTCAAGATATGAGTGTTTCCGCTCCGAGGGCCCAGTTGATTTCGTGTACGAACCAATCCGGCTGAACCCAAAGTTTTCCGAAACCTTGAGTGTGATATACCAAAACGACCTTCTCGATCCAAGGATCGCATCGCCGCTGACGGTGTGTCGTTCGGAGGGCCGTAGCTCAAGTTACGACCAAAAGACCGAAAACAGTCCGAAGACGAGGGGGTCTGGGCCTGGGCCGACCCGGGCTGACCCCCCTGGGTCGGCCAAACCGGGTCGACCCGACCCGGTCCGACCTGACTGGACCCGGTCCGGTCCGGCCAGGGCGCGGCCCGGCCCGGCTCGGCTCGGCCGAGCGGCCGAGCAACGCGGGGGGCACGCTGCCCCCGAGTGACAGCTCTGCGGCCCCCACGGGGGGCCGCCCTAGTCAACGGGCGCGACATCGCCGCGTCCTGTGTGCGCTGGACCCGTGCGGCCGCGGGTCCGCTGGCGCTGTTGCCGCCGCCGCGTCTTCAGCCGCGCTGGCTCCCCGCGCCGCCGGTGGCTTCCGCGGGCTACCGGAGTCGCTCCGGTGGTCGGATTCTATTCCCGTCTACGCCGCTGTTCATCCCAGGATCCGTTCTTCACTATGGAATCATCAAATCGCCCTTGTGTCACGTTTTGTCGTCACCTGTCAAATCCGCACAACAACGAAGAACTGCGGAGGGTTGTCGGGCTGTGTTCGTTTGGCCCGCACCCTCTGTGTTAGGCAATAACAACCGGGAAGAATAAACAACATATCAAAAAAAACAATTTAAATAAATTAAAATTGTTCTAATGAAGCCGGGTTCTTTATTTTAAAAGAAACAATCACAGGAAAAGAATAAATTATTTCACAACAACCCCTACCTCGTCAAGCCATCGCACGCGCGTTCTTCACGGATTTGATCACCGCGGAAGGAGGTGATCGTCGCGTCGTGGAAAGGCGTCGCGTTGTCGCGGAAGGGCGTCGCGTCTTCGCGGAAAGGCGTAGCATCGTCGCGGAAGGGCGTCGCGTCGTCACGGAATACGGTGACGCATCGACGAACTCCGAGGTTCAAGAACATGATGATTTAATTATAATAATTAAATCCATGTTGATGTTATAAACCAATAAGAAGATTTAAAAGAAACCCAAAATCTCTTTCCTCAAATAGTTGGTGATCGGAGATCGTTGCGGGGGAGGACATCTCGGAAGAAGCGTCATCAATCTCCGAGGGTGACGGCGTTCTTCGTGTTCTTCACGTTCTTCGCGTTCTTCGCGAAGGAGGATGAAGGCACAAAGTTTTCAAAACCTCTCAACGAGCATTTTTTTCCAAAATTCGTGTGTTGGTCTTATTTTATTATTACGCCAACGGATTGAAAACAGGTTAAGAAACGATTAAATTAATTCATCAAATTAATTCAACGAATAAAACCGCCAATTAATTGGTGCGTTAAGAAATTAAGAAAACGCGTCAGTTGACTTTCATAATGACGGGTTTTCGCGGGTGCGTTACTTAGCGGAAAGAAACGGTGGGGCTCGTTCGGGTCCCACCTCACAAATATCCTACCAAGAGGGTAGGATATTTCAGGTTCTACCCTATCTGCTTCAACTCAGCTTAAGCAGCTTAAAGTGTCTTTTAAGTGGCTTAAAGTGAAATAAAATAAAGTTTGTCGTACCACATTATTATATTTCTTTACTTAAAGCCCCAAAATTAAAAACCACACCCGAGAAAACGCAACTCCAGTAGAGGCGTTTCTAAGCAAATACCAGCGCTGTGATTCCATCGGTGCCCTCAGAATTTGATTCCGAGCACCGGTTCAAAAGTTAGAAAAACCTGCTCGTTCGTTCACTGAACGTACCCGAGCTAAACTTCGGAAATTAATTCCTGGCACACCGGACCTCGGAATCAGGCGCCGTCAGAAACTGAGTTCTTGTAATATTCCAAGGAAAATTAAGAAAATAAATTTCCTTGAAATTTACCGGTCTTTACATCACTCCCACCTCAGGGCTTTACGTCCTCGTAAAGCTTTAACACAAACTAGGGTTACAAAAGCGGTACTGAGCACGCATCTGAGCCTTCCGCTCTCATGTGCTCACCTGGAGGTTCCCATGCCGCCAAAGAAAGTGCACAAGAGGAAACGACCGTCCTCCTAGGATCTGGTCCTATCGATCCTCGATCCCCATAGGAACCTCCGTGGAAGTCACCTCATCGCCATCGTCCAGCTCCTCAGGGTCGATGATATGCGAAGGGTCGAGCACGTATCTCCTCAGCTGAGATACGTGGATGTCGTCGTGCACCTGGTGCAACTGAGGTGGATGGGTCAAGCGGTAAACCACCCCGCCTACCTAGCTGAGGACCTAGAAAGGTCCGTTGAACCTCGGAGATAACTTTCCGCCATGGCCACATCTCCGAAAACCTCATCGAGGTGAGACCCATATAAGGATGTGATCGTCATCCTCGAACTCCAGAGGTCTCCATTTCCTGTTAGAACTTGAACTCGAAACGACTGCTGCTACGAGGGTAAGGTTGACCGACTCAAGATTGATCGGTCACACCCTCCTCTGCAAGAGTTACCCTGCGCTGCCTGGGGTTTCCTTTTTCGCCGACCAAGGAAAACCCATCCCGACGTCGTAGTTAGACTACAACCTTTTTTCATAATACCGTGAATTTGTGTATGAACTGTGATTGCCGAGTCCATACTCAAACCAACGTCGTAAGGCCTCGACGCTGCCACCAAGAGATTTCAACCGAGTCTCTCTCCTCGAGGGTCTGACCACACTGTCGGCGTAAGTGTGATTATCGAGTCTCCTCCCAAGGTATCTCCAGAACTGAGGGTCAAGTCCATGGCTTACCGGAAACTCTAGGTCTGGGACAAGATTTGTGAAAGCGAGGAATGATTCATACCGACGTCTATTACTACAGCAGCTAGTAGTGGACACAGACAGTCCCATGAATAATTTTTAGAGCCATTGGGTCACACTCCTTGGCCGCATGCAGCCGCAATCTTCCTCCGACCTCCAGCTCCCTGAGCCTGGCGGGGATAACTAAGGCAGGTGGTTGTAGCATGTTAAGATGTACACCACCTCATGGTTCTCTCCTAGCTCTGGATTCACGTCTGCCGCTTCTCAGACTCATGTCTCTTTAAAGCTTCCCCTTCTTGAAACATTAAACACGCCCGAGTCTCTAAGACTGGCACCGGTTTCCTGTTTCTTATTGCACTGTGCAGTCTTCATCCGCTCCTGGATGATCTGCACCCCCTTTTCCTACGATCTGGAAGAGCTGCTAAAATTTCTCCCTTGCCGAAAAGAGAAACCCGGTCTCATCCCCCTGGATGAACAACACCCATTGCCTAATACAGTCAATCCTGACATGAAGGGTGCATTCATGCCATGGATGACGTCGTAAGGCCTCGACATAACTACTAAGAGATCCAACTGTCACTCTCGCCTCCAAGGGTCGAGTCACACTGTCGGCGTCAGTGTGAGGTCACTAGGTCTCCTCCAGTAGGAATCTTGAAAGTGAGGGTCAAGTCAACAGTCTTAACCAGGACCACTCAGTATCAACCAAACAAAAAGGAAAGGAAAGCAAACATCACAAAGATAAGTGTTTTTTTTATTGCAGCTCATAGTACAAAGACACAAATACAACAACAAAAAGAAACTAGAAGTACAAGGGACGTATCCACTAGTTCCGCTCCTATCCACCTGCTCTTGGAGCTCTACTGCCTTGTCCACTTCTCGCCTGTTTCTCAAGCACCCGCCGCTGCTTCTGCCTCGGTGGCTCCTCCAAAGCCTGCGGATCAACTGTACGAGGAGTCAGACTGTCACGTTCCAGGTGACCCTTTCCGCCGCATGAGTAACATAGCCTGTTTCTGGCACACCTGGCTCTGACCCCACCCCGGGTGCCCCGCACCACCGGTCCTAAACCCCAAGATCGTCCAACTGCTAGTCTGGTCTTCCTGGACCTCTGTATCATCTGTCTACTGCCCACAGATGACTCATCTACTGATCGAAAAACACGCGGAAAAGGCAGAAGCTCTTGTACACGCTCGGGGTGTAGAGCTATTGGCACAAACTCCATCCTGAAGAAGGTCTCAAAGTCTTCCCATGCGAAGGTCATCCCATCGCAAAACTGGAACAAGTGGCTCCACCACCTGCCTGCTGCTGCCTGAAGGAGGCTGGCAGCAAAGATCACCATGAAGTCTGTCAGCGTCCCCACTAGCCTAAAGACTCTCACCACAGCCTCCAGCCAATCCTCAGCCGCCTGTGGGTCCGTCTCTCCCTGGAACCTGGGTGGCCTTTGGCGCTGGAACTCGTGCAGCACACTCAAGTGGCGTGCATCACCTACTGCTGGGGCTAGTGGCATCGGTGGCCCAACGTATGGTAGTACTGTTGGTGCCTCCGCTGGTGCCTCAACTGCAAGAGGGCCCTGTACTGAAGCCTCGTCGCTCGGCAGGCTGTCAGTACGCACATCCCTCTGGGCTGTAGCTGGTTGTCCGATAAAAGGCATCCTGAAAGAAACAACGTGACACGGTCAAACGGCTATACCTCGCGAGTTGACCTAGTTTGAGATGATATTTAAATAAAACTTCTGGAAAACACACATGCAATCAGTGTTTTCGTGTACAAAGTCGGAATTCAGTTGTCAGGGTCCTGGTGTATGGATACGTCGACCGCCCGCACCAACACTGGACTCCCTGAACTGAAAACCACACTCGGTACTCTTAACACTATTTCTTCACAGAAAGAAAATATCAGAGTTATAAGTTCTGCGGTAGAACCGACTCCTCCGATACCAATTTGTCACGACCCGTCCTTGGGGCTCGTGTCGTGACTACCCCAAGCCCGCCTTCCATAGGCCAGGGGCTGGCGACTAGCACCAAGGCGTAAATCCCGATAAACAGGGAAGGAATTGCCTTTTTAAAGTAAACAAGCACCTCAGAGTAAGAAAGTGGAAAAAGTAAACACTAAGTAAAAACAGAGTACAACTGCATGTGTGGAAATTATGTGGGCCAGAATACAAACCCAAATGAAAGTACAAATACAACTGAACAATGTACAACAGCAGGAAGAAAGGAAGCAACTCATGGGTCGTCCTCGTCGGATCCTACCTGAAGGGTAGGAACAGATGGCGCAGCTCCTGGTCGTCCACCACGGATCCTGCCTGAAGGGTAGGTACAGATAGCCTCCTCAACGCTCTCGCCCGTCAACCTCCTCTGTGTGTCGTCTCGTCATGTAGTCCACCCCCGGGTACTGAATCGTCGTGTAGTCCACCTCCAGGTACTGACTCGTCGTGTAGTCCATCTCCGGGTACCGTCCAGTCCTCAAACACTCGGCCTCCATCACCACTACCCGTCATCTGCAACCAACACAAAGAGGTGTGGGCATAACATGTATAGGGGTGAGTATAAAGATACTCAGTAGGGACCCCGAGACCCTCAAGGTCTCACTATAACCAACAAGGATAACCACAAAGAAGATCTCAACAGATAACCTCTACTTAGGTATATGCCCATACATATACCTAAGTTATCATGTAACCCATCGCAATCCTGAGGAAACACAAGGATTGTGAAAACAATGGATAACCACTACCCAGGTATATGCCAATACATATACCTAAGTTATCAAGTAACCCATCTCAAACATGAGGTAAACACAAGGTCAAAAGTCTCAGATCAAACCAGGATTTTCATTATCGAAACCGTAACTGCTGAAGAGCCCCGTCTCTGGAGTGTACAGTGGTCCTGTCACGACTCCGAGGTACTGCTCACTGACCTAAGACTGCTGAGGTACTCCCCCTGTCGAGTACTGTGAGTCTGCTGCTACAACCAAGCGCTTCCCACCATGGGTCTGCCGCTACAACCAAGCGCTTCCATGTGCCGCTACAACCAAGCGCACCTCTGTCGTGGGTCTGCCGCTACAACCAAGTGCTCCCCTGTGCCACTACAACCAAGTTCACCTCTGTCATGGGTCTGCCTCTACAACCAAGCGCTCCCTTGTCCCGCTACAACCAAGCGCACCTCCGTCGTGGGTCTGCCGCTACAACCAATCCCTCCCTTGTGCCGCTACAACCAAGCGTACCTCTGTCATGGGTCTGCCGCTACAACCAAGCGCTCCCTTGTGCCGCTACAACCAAGCGCACCTCTGTCGTGGGTCTGCCACTTCAACCAAGCGCTCCCCACTGGGCTATCCGTAACACACCGAGTCGATCGGTCAAGCAATCGTCAGGTCTCAGCCGGCTACACGGTCTCCGTACTCCGTACGCTCGTCTCTGGGATGGTCCGCTCCACGAGCTACTGGTCGATACTCCAAGTATCACAAAGTCTCACGAAGAAGTGTCTCAAAGAACCGTCTCGTCATAGGGGTCTCAACGCAACAGACGACGCATCAATCGGACGGTCAGTCTGTGAGTTATTAGCCTTTTCGTCCCAGGGGCCCGGTTGGTTTCGCGTGCGAACCAAATCGGCCGTATCTCAAATATACCCTAACTCTCTTAGGGTATACTCATAGGGACCGTTTCTCAATGTGGTCACCATCGCCGCTGACGGTTCTTCAAACGGACGTCTGGTCTGAAAGATAACAGCTTTTCCGTTCCAAGGTCCCGGTTGGATTTCGGGTACAATCCAACCCAGCCACTATCCCACTACACCCAAAACTCGGGCGAAGTATGAAAAAAGTTTCGTCTCATCAAGAGGAATTCAACGAGACAGACAACGCGTCAATCGGACGCCCGGTCTGTGAGTTATTGGCCTTTTCGTTCCAGGTGCCCGGTTGGTTTCATGAGCGAACCAACCCGATCGTACTCCGACGACATCCAAACCTCGAGCGGAGTAAGTCAAAAGATCCTTATCACTTAGAGGAATCCACCAAAGTCGACGGCACGTCAATCGGATGTCCAAAGCTCAAGATATGAGCGTTTCCGCTCCGAGGGCCCAGTTGGTTTCGTGTACGAACAAACCCGGCCGAACCCAAAGTTTTCCTAAACCTCGAGTGTGATATACCGAAATGACCGCCTCTATCCAAGGATCGCATCGCCACTAACGGTGCGTCGTTCGGAGGCCCGTAGCTCATGTTACGGCCAAAATACCGAAAATGGTTCGAAGACGGGGGGTCTGGGCCCGGCCCGGCCTGACCCGGCCCTACCCCCCCTGGGTCGGCCGAACCGGGTCGACCCGACCCGGTCCGACCCGACTAGACCCAGTCCGGCCTGGCTCGGCTCGGCCGAGCGGCCGAGCAACGCGGGGGGCACGCTGCCGCCGCGTGACAGCTCCACGGCCCCCGCGGAGGGCCGCCATGGTCAACGGACGCGGCTTCGCCGCGTCCTGTGTACGCTGGACCCATCCAGCCGCGTGTCCGCTGGCACTGTTGCCACCGCCGCGGCTTCAGCCGCGCCGGCGACACGCGCCGCCGGTGGCTTCCGCGGGCCACCGAAGTCTCTCCGGTGGTCGGATTCTGTTCCCGTCTGCGCCGTTGTTCATCCAGGGATCCGTTCTTCACTGCGGAATCATCAAATCGCCCTTGCGTCACGTTTTGTCGTCGCCCGCCAAATCCGCACAACAACGAAGAACTGCGGAGGGTTGTCAGGCTGTGTTCGTTTGGCCCGCACCCTCCGCATTAGACGATAACAACCGGGAAGAATAAACAACATATAAAAAAAACAATTTTAATAAATTATAATTGTTCTAATGAAGCCGGGTTCTTTATTTTAAAAGAAACAATCACGGGAAAAAAATAAATTATTTCACAACAACCCCTACCTCGTCAAGTCGTCGCACGTGCGTTCTTCGCGGATTTGATCGCCGTAGAAGGAGGCGATCGTCGCGTCACGGAAAGGCGTCGCGTTGTCGCGGAAGGGCGTCGCATCTTCGCGGAAAGGCGTCGCGTCGTCGCGGAATGGCGTCGCGTCGTCGCGTTATACGGTGACGCGTCGACGAACTCCGAGGTTCAAGAACATGAAGATTTAATTATAATAATTAAATCCATGTTGATGTTATAAACCAAAAAGAAGATTTAAAAGAAACCCGAAATCTCCTACCTCAAACAGTTGGTGATCGGAGATCGTTGCGGGGGAGGACGTCTCGGAAGAAGCGTCGTCAATCTTCGAGGGTGACGGCGTTCTTCGTTTTCTTCGCGTTCTTCGAGTTTTTCCCGAAGGAGGATGAAGGCACAAAGTTGTCAAAACCTCTCAACGAGCATTTTTTTCCAGAATTCGTGTGTTGGTATTATTTTATTATTACGCCAACGGATTGAAAACAGGTTAAGAAACGATTAAATTAATTCATCGAATTAATTCAACGAATAAAACCGCCCAATTAATTGGTGCGTTAAGAAATTAAGAAAACGCATCAGTTGAATTTCATAATGACAGGTTTTCGAGGGTGTGTTACTTAGCGGAAAGAAACGGTGGGGCTCGTGCGGGCCCCACCTCACAAATATCCTACCAGGAGGGTAGGATATTTCCGGTTCTACCCTATCCACTTCAACTCAGCTTAAGAAGCTTAAAGTGGATTTTAAGTGGCTTAAAGTGAAATAAAATAAAGTTTGTCGTACCACATTATTTTTTTTCTTAACTTAAAGTCCCAAAATTAAAAACCACACCCGATAAAACGCAACTTCGGAAGAGGCGTTTCTATGCAAATACCGGCACTGCGATTCCACCGGTGCCCTCAGAATTTGATTCCGAGCACCGGTTCAAAATTTAGAAAAACCCGCTCGTTCGTTCACTGAACGTACCTGAGTTAAACTTCGGAAATTAATTCCGGGCACACCGGACCTCGGAATCAGGCGCCGTCAGAAACTGCGTTGTTGTAAAATTCCAAGGAAATTTAAGAAAAAACTTTTCCTTGAAATTAACGGGTCTTCACAGGTATGGCCCGACACGGCTCGACCAGGAAGGCTCGGCTCGGCCCAGAGGGCTCGGCCTGGCCAGTTAGGACAGGTCAACGCAGGGGGGGGCATGGCGCGGGTGGCATGGGATATGCATGGCGCATTGGGAATGTGAGCTGCTAAGTGAGGTGACAGAGCAGATGGATGCTTTGCAGATATCCTTTATGGATAGAGATGGGGAAGCTTTCATTCAGTCCCTTACAGTCACTCCCCCACTTTTTCAGTGAGTCAGGGAGTCACAGCATGGGGACACTGACTGAGAGATATGACGTGCTCAGATATCCATAGGGCATGCACTAGAATGATTTTCTGAAGTTGGGGAGCACGTCATCCTCTCCAGATGATGTACTACGGTACCAGTGTCTCTTTAGGAGGAAGTGTTGAGGGAGTTCCACACATCCACCTTAGCGGTACACCTAGTAGTGGTGAAGATGTACTAGGACCTTCGAGGATAGCACTGGTGGCCAGGAATGATGAAGGCAGTAGCAGAGTTTATATATCGAGGCCTTATTTGTCAGCAAGTGAAGGCAGAACACCAGGTACCAATAGGCTTGGTCCAGCCTTTAGAGGTCCCAGAGTAGAAGTGGGATGGGAAATCTAGGGACTTTGTGACAGGAATTCTACATACATCCAGTGGTCGCGACTCAATTTGGGTGATCGTTGATCGACTCACCAAGTCAACCCACTTCCCACCGATCAAAGAGCATGGTTTATTAGAGATCTTTGGACGCCTCTACGTGTAGGAGATTTTGCGGGTACATGGAGTCCCTTCATCAATTTTCTACGATTGTTACACAGGGTTTACATCCAAAATATGAAAGGTGTTGCAGGAGGATTTCGGGACATAGCTTTGTTTGAGAACCGCCTTCCATTCGTAGATAGATGGCCAGACTGAGCGGACTATTCAGACCCATGAGGACATGCTGCATGCTTGTGTCCTCGATATCAGTCACTGTTGGGAGGATCACGTACCTTTGTGGGAGTGTTCATACAACAATAGCTATCACTCCACCATACGGATGGCACCTTTTGAGGTGTTATATGGACGACCTTGCATATCACCTTTGTTCTGGACTGACCCTGGGGAGTCAGCACTAGTGGGACCAGAGATGGTATGATCTACCACAGAGAAGGTGTAGATCATCCAGGAGCCAAATAAGACTACACAGAGTAGAAAGATGTTGTATACTGACAGGATACGGAGAGCTCTAGAGTTCGAGGATAGCTGCCACGTCTTTCTACGGGTCTCACCTCGATGAGGTCTATAGAGATTTTTTCGAGGCGTAACGTTATCTCTGAGATTAATCAGACCTCTCCAGGTCCCCAGCAGAGTTGGCGAGGTGGCATACCGCTTAGCTATTCAACCTTAGTTGCCCTGGGAGCATGACGTCTTCCATGTATCTCAGCTAAGGAGATACTTTGTTGATCCATCCCACATCATCAACCACGAAGATTTGTATGTCAACGATGAGGAGACATTCACGGAGGTTAAATTGGAGATTGAGGATTGACCAGAGTGGGTCCTATGTGGACGGTAGATACCTTTTGTGCGCGTTTACAGGAAGCATGGGAACCTCTAGGACAGCACATGGGAGCGGGAGGCTCATATGCATGCTCAGTACCCCCACTTGTTACCTTAGTTTGAGTTGTAGCATACATGGATATAAAACCCTATGGTGGGGAGAATGTAAAGAGTTGGAAATTCCAGGGAAATTTTTTTCATAAATACATGGGAATTTTAGGAGTCCTCAAAAATTGGCGTCGCATGATTCCGAGGCCCGGTGTGCCCGGAATCAATTTCTGAAGAATTTTTCAGGTACCTTTAGTAAATGTACGAGCGGGTTATTATAAATTTTGAACTAGTGCTCAGAAATCAAATCTGAGTATACTGTTGAACTCGTAGTGCCGGTATTCTCTTAAGAAGACTCTCACCTCAACAGCAGTGGGTAGAGGATAAAAGATGGGTTTTGGGTTTTTAGAGAATGAATTAAATAAAAATAATGTGTGTGTCTTATTTTTTATTTGTTGGTTAAATCCTCGTCATGGAAGTTAGAGGTAGGACCACCACACCTTAACCTCCCATAAGAGGTTATGGTGGTGGGGACCACCCGAACCTTACCTCCCGCTAGAGGTTACGACGTGGGGATCACATGGGACTAAACCCCCTGTTAATGGTGGGTGAGGAAAATCTCTCAACTCCACTCATTAATGAGGGAGAGTCTCTCCACACCCCCTCCTTTAATGGTTCCAACTAACCCAATTTAATGGTTCCAAATCCTCCACATTAATTGAGGGGTATCCATGTTAATTAATTCTCCATTTTGAATTTTTTTCCAACAATTTAAATAATAGATTAATACAATCTATTATTATTTTTGTTGGGATTGTTCATTTTGGTGGATTCTTTGAGAGGAGGATTATTGGGAGAAAGCTCCCAATGAAGAATGCCTTCAACTATGAAGATTTATGACCTTCTTTGACTTCTTCCTTGGAGCATCTACAGATGTGGGACATCTTCAACCGACCTTCCCTCCTCATCGTTGTCAACGAGCCGATGCTCGAGCTCAGGATTCGAAGTGTGCGGCGGACGCGATGAAAGATGATCACCATCGTCTTCTTCCCGTGACTTCATGAGTGATCAACGAACAAAGGTAGGGGTTGTTTTCTATTATGTTCCATGTTATTCTTTTCTTTCAAAATTAAGAATGAGGATATGCTTCCTTCGATGGGTGAGTTGTTGTTCATCGTTATCCTACCTTGATGAACTGATTTTTATCACCCTAATTGCAGATGGTGCGAGCCAAACTAACATGGCACGACTCCCTCTGTTGATATCTTTTGTGATATTCTTCATTTTTCATGAAACATCCCCCATTGCCCATGTCGTGACTACCCCAAGCCTACTTTCTATAGGCCAGGGGCTGGAGACTACCACCAAAAGTGTAATTTTCTAAATCTGGGAAGGAATTTCCATTATAACCATAAATACACACAACAGAGCACACAGATAGATACAAAACACTATGTAAAATAGTATAACAAGAGAGTACTGAAAAGTAAAGGGGTCGGGTAGGCCGGCGGGTAGGCTGGTAGGGCATGGGCCGACTCGGGGTAGAAGCTCGGCTCTGCGAGCGGCGAGGCCGACAGGGCTAGGCCGGGGCCGGTTCGGCCGATGGCGGCGCGGGTTTCCACTGGGGCGACAGAGATCAAGGATTCTGCGGGTAGCATGGCCTTTGTCGTCGATGCCTTCGTCGCCTTATTTCTTTGTCACCATGTTGTTGATCATCATAAAAAAGAACGACGGAGGGGTCAGGCCATGTTGGTTTGGCCTGCACCCTCCGCATTTAGGGTGGTAACATTGGCTCATCAAGAAGTAATAAAGATGAAATTAAATTGTTTCACAACATCCACAACAATTCCTTTTCAAGCAAAGAAGAGAAAAAGGAATGCAGTATTATTCAAATTAACCCCTACCATTGCTCGGCGTTCGTCGACGAAGTCGCTGGGAAAAAGTTGGTGTTCTCGCCGTTCGTCACATCCACAACACACTTCTAATCCTGAGCTCACACGTCGGTTGTGGAAGACACTCCACATTGGTAGGATCTGAGGAAGAAGACGAAGAAGGTCAGCAGTCTTCGTAGTCTATTGTGTTCTTCATTGGATGTTTTCTGCCAACAATCCTCCTCTCAAAACGTCCATCAAATTGAACAATTCCTACCAAAATAATAATACATTTTTTCAAACCTTTGTATAAGTTGATGGCACAAAATTCAAAATGGTGAATTAATTAACTTGGACCCCCCCCTTAATTATTGTGGAGGATTTGGCACCATTAAATTAGGGGAGTTGGCACCAATAAAGGAGGGGGTGGGGAGAGACTCTCCTTCATTAATGAGGGGGTTGAGAGGTTTTCCTCTCCCACCATTAATAAGGGGTTTAGTCCCTTATGGTCCCCACGTTGTAACCCCTCACGTTAGGTTATGGTGGTGGGGTCCACCCGAACATTCCCACTCATGAGAGGTTATGACGCGGGGACCCCAAGTGAATAAACCCCCTATTAATGGTGGGAGAGGAAAATCACTCAACTCCCCCCATTAATGATGGAGAGTCTCTCCACACCCCCGTCATTTATTGGTGCCAACTCCTCTAATTTAATGGTTTCGAATACTCCTCATTAATTAAGGGGTAGCATAGATAAATAATTCACCATTTTGAATTTTTTTACAAAAAATTAAATAATAGATTAACATAATCTATTATTATTTTGGTAGGCATTGTTTATTTTGCTGGCAGCTTTGAGAGGAGGATTATTAGGAGAAAGCTCCCAACCAAGAACACCTTCAACTACGAAGAACGCTGACCTTCTTCGACTCCTTCCTCAGATCCTACCGATGTGGAGCATCTTCCACAAACGACGTACGATATCGGGATTGGAAGTGTGCGGCGGACGCGACAAAAGATGAAAACATCGTCTACTTCCCCGCGACTCTGTCAATAAACGACGAACAAAGGTAGGGGTTAATTTGAATAATATTTCATTCCTTTTTATCTTTTTTGGTTGGAAAGGAATCATTGTGGTGGTTGTGAAACAATTTAAGTTCATCTTTCTTACATCTTGATGATCCAAATGTTACCACCCTAAACACGGAGGGTTTTGGCCAAACCAGAATGGGCCGACTACAATGTCATTATTGTTTATGATGATCTTCGGCATGGAAATGAAGCAACAATGCGATGAAGGCGGCGAAGACAAAGGTTTCACTACACGTGGCCTCCGTGATCTGTTCCACCCCAGCGGAGACCTGCCACGCCATCGGCCGAACCATCCCCGACCAAGGCCCGCCATCTGCGATGCTCCTAGAGCCGAGCCGCTGCCCTGAGCCAGCCCACGCCCTGCTGGCCTGCCCGTTGGCCTTCCCGACCCCTTTACTTTTTAGCACTTTCTTGTTATACACTTTTACATAGTGTTTTTTATCAAGTTGTGTGCTCTGTTGTGTGGGTTTGTAGTTAGAAATGCAATTCCTTCCTTGGATCCAGTCTATATCCCCTGGCTTATGGAAGGAGGGCTTGGGGTAGTCACGTCATGGGCCCTGGGGGATGGGCCATGACAAGGTACATCATTATTACATTCACAAATTATTTCTCAACCATCCCTACTAGAGAATATAAATGTTTCTCAAAGAGATGGTTATGAAATTTTGAAACAATTTGAATCAATAAAATAGGTAAAATCCAAATATATCAAAATTTATGAGGTGGCAGTTGTTGATTTTAGTCATGTATATGTGTACCATCCAATCCCACGATAAAGAAAGAGCCTATGATTGGCACACATAATTGAACATTCTCTATTCACCCATGTATAATAATGTTGTATTCAATCTACAAGACCACTATTGGTAACAAAATTTGAATTAGGAAATCATTGAATATACATTAATTTTTCTGGTATGTCATCAAGTGAAAGATTAAATGAAAAAGTATAATTGAATAATTCAAAAATTACCCATACCTAAATAGAATATGAAAAACATCACTAGGGGATTTTTCATCATACATACAAATATATCCAACATAAATAAATTTATAAGGGTCATTTATTATTTTCCTACAAATAAGTTTCAATTTATTATGATTGAAGAGGTATTATCACATAACTAACATGCAATGATATACATTAGTGATGTGGTGAAACTATATGGAGTACCATTATTGATCATATCCGATCATGATATGATATTTACCTCCAGGTTCAATAAAATCCTCAAATATTCTCTAAATATTGATTTGATCTTCAGTACAAATTATCACCCCCAAAAATAATGGATAATTAAAGTGGACAACTCATTAAAGGGAAGATATGTTTATAGATTTCTCAATGTAAATCAAAGGAGGATGGGATCACCATCTTCCACCAGTTGAGTTCTCCTATAACATTATTTTCCTGTTAAGCATATAAATGGATCTATATAAATCCCTCTATGGGAAAATATGTTGAGAACCTACATTTTTGGATGAAATTGGGGAATTCAAGCTACTAGGACCAGAAATGGTGAAAGAAATATATTAAAAGTTGAAGATCATTCATCAGTATTTCCAAGATCTCAATAGTTGATATATGAGTTATATAGACAAACATTGATGGGACATATAGTTTGAATTTGGTGAAAAAATATTCCTCCACATGTCTCTAGGGAAGAGGGTAATTAGATTTGGGTAGCAATTAAAGATAATTTCTAGGTACGTTGGCCCCATTAAGAATGATGATCATTTCATAATTGTGAAGAATCAACTAGTGCATCCACCAACCATGTATCAAGTACATTATTTGTTACATGTATCCCTCATGAGGAATTACATACCATATACTTTACAAGTGATGAACTCATACGCGGTTCAACTATAAAATGAATACTCTTATAAGGAGAAGTTGGGGAATATTTTGACCCATAGAGACAAGGTTCTACGTACCATGAAAAATCACCTTGTTAAGGTTCAATAGGGAAAAAATAAGTATAAAGAGGAAATATATGAACCAAAAGAATTGAATAAGGATAAATTCACACAAATTATTTCACCTTATTATGAAAAATAAGAATTTGACAGAGAAATATCATATGGGTTGTTGAATGTAACAACCCTGAATTGTATTAATGGAAATTTCCTTCATTTTTCATTAAACACATAAATCACATAGAGATTACAATATAAAACATAATTATTATTATTGAATAATGATACATTTTATTAAAATTAATAAATAATAATTCCCCATATTACTATGGGATAATAAATATAAAATAAGATAATCAAAATCAGAAAATTCCAATCTTCTAGATCAACTAGAATGACTTCACTCAGGAAAAAAAATTTTGAAATGAAAAATAATTTTAATAAAATAATATTAACTTTAATATTTATATTTTAACTTATTTTATGTTTTTAAAAAAAAAATATAGACATAATATTCAAGAAAATAATATTAGTTTGTGATGATGTAAAAGACCACCAAAAATAAACTGAATAATTAGCATTAATGTTTAATCAAATAAATCATCATCAAAGTAGAAAAAACAATATTTGAGACCATTTAAACCTATAAAATGGAACTAAAGCTATATAATTTCATTTATATATTATTATTTTCATTTTAAATAAAATTCCATAATTTTACATAATCAAACCAACATGTTACTTTGGAATGAATGCTTCCTGAACGGCATGATTAATATTTAAAACACTTTGAAATGGTCATAAATTAATTTAGTAAAACAATAATTTATCAACTAAATATATAATAGGTTCTGAATTTTTTAATTAATTAATAAATTTTTATTATACATGAAATTATATTCATGTTTCGAACACATTTGAACATAAGGTATGGGATCTTTCCAAACAGCCATATTTCTATTATGTTATGTTCTCTCTCAATATGCCTCAAATTATCACTTCACTCTTCTAATATATTTCTTATATATTATGTTATATATATATATATATTAATGTACCATACATATTTAATATTTCATTATTTGAGATATCAATTTATTAAAGGATACATTCATAATTCATTTAAAAAAAGTCCCTTAAATGGAACTTATATATTTTCTTTGTCTCTTTTAAAGTACCACTCAATGAAATTATGTAATACATATATTATTTATAAAAAAAGAAATATTATTTGGAAAATAAACTTATTTCACTTTTGGTTTTATTTAAATTAATATTTTCTTACCCCTTTAATTGAATCTTTACCTCTCCTCTTAAAACACCACCAAAGAAGAAAATTTACAAAGTTGGTTATCAACTATTTTAAAAAAATTATACTTTAGTAGAACATTATTTTTCATTATCTATGACTATTTTTTCCTTTATTAATTTCCCAATAATATTTAAATCCCATATTTCATATATACTAATATGATACACAATTTGTTTAGGCATTATTTAATAATTACGATGCCCATATCATTCCATGGATAACTATTAAGTATAATTCTATATTGTGAAAAATGTATTCATGAATTGTAATGAGCTAATTGTTTTCAATGTTTTTACCATTTTTAAAATTGTTTCACAAATCACAGGAATTAAAAAGAGAAGCCGATGATAAACATTATTCTCATAAATGTAGAAATAAATATGTGGAATTTATAGAAATTATGGATCATATATTATTGGAACAATAAACAGACTATTTTAATAGTAATATAATTATTAGAAATATTAATATAATTGTTAAAATAGTAATCTCTCCTGTGAAATTAAAAATAGAATTTAGGTATCTTTTAAATGAAAATATGATATAATTATATCATTGAATAAATTATCAAATGATTTAAATATAATAAATTAAGTGCACATATTTTTTTAAGATGAAAATTTTAATTTTAATTTTTATTCTTAATATAACGATATAAATGAAAAATAATTTTCATAAATTATATTCATAAATAAATTCTAGGTTTTATTAAAATTATATTCTAATTTTATAGGTCCTTAATTAATTATTAAAAGGGTCGTAAAATCAATTTTAGTATTAAAATTAGTATTTTTATAATAAATGATTATTTAATTTAAATATTTGAATATTAATATATAGAAAATTAATCTCATAAAATGATGACTATTATTGAAATCTATATTTTGAAAAATCGCCAAGGTGTAGTTTTTTGGATTTTTCAATAAAAATTGATTCTTTTATCAATAGTGAAGTAAAGTAATTTATGGTGTAAGCTAAATACATGAATTGTAAGAGTAATGGATGATGTATGGATGATTTAAGCACCATTATCTAATATTGTGCCTCCCTAGTTAATATAATTATTCATAGTAATTATCACTATTAATAGTCTTGAAAAAAATAAACTAATGTACAAACAAATAAAAAACATCCCACTCTTCCCCAATAAATATGACCATCACCACCTCTTCTCCTCAAACCTTTTAAGCATTATAGGTTTTTCAAAGTCTACTCAATTCATGAACAATTACTATTCCCAATGTAGATGATCATATAAAAACATAAAAATACCAGATACATGTTCCATTAATGGTTCTCAATGAGATGGTATTAACGTGGTAAATCCTGCTTCATTAACTTTTAATTTATATTATTTTCTTCTCTTATCCCCATCTCCCCAATAAAATGTAGCATGATAACTCCAATATCATATATATAATTGAATTTTATTTGGTTAATTTAATATCCATCAGAAAATCACTTTTATCCCCCATTTTTTCTAAAAACAATAACCTCATTCATAATTTGATGATTCCCCGCCTTTATGAATGATGTATATTCGTTCTCCATTACAGCCTTCAAGGATAGTAATAAAACCATTATTATGGAATAAAAAATTGGATATTAATGATTTAACTTGTTTAATATTGTTGGACTAGTATATAAACATAATTTTAAATAAAATTACACTAGTTCAAGATATTAACAAAAACCACCAAAATAAATTAAAAAATTTATAAGGTTTTGTCTAATGAATCGTCCACATATAAAAAACGATATATTAAACCTTATAAAAATTTGGATGTTAACTAATACCAAATTATTTCAATATATGACAATTATTATCATTTTAGAATAATTTTCATAATTATATACCTTTAAATGAACCATAAACCATGAAAACATTCGTTCCCAAATGATGAAATTGAACACTATAACTCATCAAGAAGCCAAAATTAAACTTATAAAAATATAATTAATAAAATAAATATTGAAGGGGTTCCAGATTAATTAATTTATGAATATATTTTCATTATATAGGATATTATGTGCATGTGAATAATGATTTCGGACATACATTAAGGGGATTATCGATCACGTATCCCTTTCTATTAATTATTCATAATTTCCACTAAATTTCCATGTGGATATAGTTATAATTTTATAAAAAATATAATTTAATTGTTATTAAATTTTATTTATAAGTATAAACATGTTTCTAATATGGCTTTATGAAAACTAAAATTAATTTTCCAAAATAACTCTTCTTTCTAATACACATCTTGACTCATCTTGGATTATTCTTCTTCACTAAAAAATTTTGATTCTTATAACAAATATGTCCTTTTAAATCTTCCATTTTTGAATACATCTTTTTTTCATTAAATTACGTTTCATGAAATCCTAATGAATCCCAATTCTGTTCATGGGTTCATTCATGACTTAGATTGATAGGTGTTCAATGAGGCATGCATTATTATATAAATGTTATGATGTGAGAGGTGGGGATGAAATTATGTATCCCTATAATTTATTGGGAAACGTGATTTATATCTTCATATAATGTGTATTTTTCCTGAAACATTTTCAATATTTTTTCATAATGATGATTCTATAATTATTCACATTTTTTTATGCCTGAACGTGATTCATGATATGTTAAAAACAATGTTTGGTATTTGACCACTAAGACATTTTTTTCATTTTTATGCGTCAGGAGATTCCATACCTTTTTCCCATATATCCATTATGATTTTTAAAATGATCCCATTATTATAATATAATGATGATATTTATTCTTAATCACATATTACTTTTTCATGTCCTGTATTCATCCTCTTACTGGTATTTTAGCTCACCCATTTATTTGAGTTATATACTCAGGGGTCTATAAGTACTGAAGTGAAATTGATCTTAAGATTGATAAACAAAGCTATTTTTATTAAATTTGTATATTTTATTTTGCCCAGGTTGTGTATGTTCCTAATTTTTCCATGACACTAAACATTTGAATTCTAGTTATCTAACACTTATATCTTCTTTTTCATTAAAATAATACAATTGTCAACTAATATAAATAAGGGTCACTATAGTTGGTATCCGAGTAAGGTATAGCTATTTTTATGGATTAGGAGTAGATGAATTTAGTAAAAAGCCTTGGGATAATTCTATCACCATGAATAAACTATGATTAAAAATAAGGAATCATAATGTAGGATATATTATTCATTTAATAGTTATTAATTGTATTATTATACATTCATTTTTATATTCTCATTATCTATGAACTCCCACATATTTCCACCATAGTATGTAAAATGAAATTTCATTGGAAAATTTTCATAAGGGGGTAAATGTAATCACCCAAATTTTGATTAACAGAATTACCATTTTTATAATTCTGTATTAAAACATGTTCATCAAAAAGAAAACCCAATAAAAAATTATTATCATAAATTAAGAATAAATTATGTGGTATGTATATAAATTAAAGAACCTATACTATTGGAATAGTAACCGGAACATTGGAATACTATCATGACAATTAGAAATAGTAATGTGGTTGCTAGAATAACAACAACACCTATGAATTTATAAATAAAATTTATTTATATTATAAATAAAAATATGATATAACTATATCATGGTATAAGAAATGAAATGTTAGGAAAATAATTATTAAATTCTTGGTATATTTGTAAAACATAAATATTTATTTTAGTTTTTAAAATAAATATAATTATTTAAAATAAAATATATTTTCATAAGATATATTCAAAAATTAATGTAATGTTGTATTATAATTATAATATAATTTTATGATACATCAATTAATTTTTCAATTGGCCGCAAAATCAATATTAGTATAAAAATAAATACTTTTAGAAATAGAGATGATTTTATTTAAAAATAAAATTTCAAAAATTTCAAAAAATATTTTCAAAAAATTGATTCCCTATTAAAATATACATATCATAAAATTTTTAGGGATAAGGGAGTGTGTGGCTTTAATAAGTGTGGGAGAGGTCAAACATAGAATTTTTAAAAACAAAAGGTTACACCCACACAAATTACGACATTTGTCATCCTTTAAATGATTTAACGTCATATTATTTCTAGAAACCCGAATTTATTAATTTTTGAGAACATTTTAATCCTTATATATTTTCTTTAATCCCTGAAAACCCAATTTTCTCAATAAACAAGGTAATTTTTTTCATTGTCACTATTCATTACGATCAAAAATTATGTTTTCCACATTATATAATATAAATTATTCAGATTAAAAATATGGATTCCATTTTAGCATTTTAATTTCATAGAAGTATTATATTTTAATTTAATCTAAAACCTATAGACATGATGAACAAGTGGGTTTTCATGAATTTAATTTTCAAACATATGATGGTCTTATAATAAATTTATGAATACTAATCATCATTATATGAATTTAAATTCATATTAATAGATATATTATATATGATTTAAATATAATTAATTATTAATTAATTTCTATTTTTTAATTAATTAAAATGGAGAAAAATTATGCACATTAAAATATATTTCTGAAAAATGTTTTCATAATTCAATAAATAAATAATACAAAAATTTATTATAATAATCATTCAAATATAATTAATTATAATAAATATAAATATACACCTATTATATTACATGAAATCAAATTAAAATCCTAATGGAAAATTTAAAATATTTAACTTATTGGAAATAAATAACAGTTTTACAGAAATCAGTATTTTGATTACATTCTGAAAAATCAATATTTTTTAAAAAATCTGAAAATTTAACCGTAAATTAAATTTTATATAGTAATTTAAAAAATATCTACTTTTTTATTGAAAATTATTTGTGTTCAATAAATAAACTATAATAATTTCCTTCAGAAATCAGTATCAATCATATTTGAAGAAAACATATTTTTGATGAATAAAATTAAATTACTAGAAATTGAGTTATTATTTTAAAATAATTTATCAATAAATTTATATTGTATTTAAATATATATATATATATATATATGTATCTTAATGTTTTTAATCATAATCATACCGTCTAATTTAATGGTTGTGTTTAACGGTCATATATTTTGCATGTGGATTAATGTTGCTGTTCTATGTCGTATATTCTATCGAACAAAATGCTCTTCTTTAAAAAACTTAGGCGTTATAAATGGAATTATAATTTTTATCATTAACACTTCCCTATAATTTTATATTTTATAAATGATTTTTTATTACATTAATTCATTCAAATTAAATTACTTCTCATATTTTAAAATTCTTTTTTTTATTTTCCTTTTAATTTAATATTTATTGAATCGAAGTTTTATAATAATTTTTAATTAATTAATTATACAATGAAAAATATATATAAATCACCATGATTAATCAAAATTATTTAATATTCAAATAAAAATTTATTATTGAGCATACCATCATTATTTACTTATGTCAAGAATTTAAATATAACAAAATAAGGAAAATAGAGTTTTTTAGCCCTCTTTACATAAATTATTATAAAGGTTACAATCATGACAATATGGAAAAAATATATTAAATAATTTAAAAGAATTATGAATGAACTATACACATCCAATAAATTTAATTATTTTTTTAGGGTTACATTGTATTTGTTATTGAATTATTTTTACCCTAAATTAACTCATTTTATAATTATCATGGTTAGAAAATTTTCCTATGGTTATTATTGATAATGAAAAAATATAAAAGAGTCATAATTGAAAAACATAGAACTAATAATTAAAAATATTGAATCTATTTTTCATATTTCAGAAAAAATTGTTTGAATAATTTAATATAATATTAAACTACTAAAATGTGATGAAATGCATTTTTTTTCAAAAACAAATTTCTTTTTAAATAGAAAAAATATTTATATAAAAATTTAAATTAAAAAATTGATTCCATTAGACCTAAATTTATTAGTAATAATTTTTTATTACCTATGTTAGTTTGAAATAATTTCAAAACCAAATTGAATATTTTAAATGCATCAAATTTAAATAATATTTTCAATAAAAATTAGCATTTATCACGATTCATTAGAAAACTACCATTTCAGAGTAATACTAACAATTAAATATAAGATAAATTGGGAATTGCGATTTAAAAAAATGTTATCCTTTTTAAAAATAAAATATCTAAATTTTCTTAAAATTTATTAATAAAATTTCTCAAAAAAATTAATAAAAACTACTTATGTCGAAAATAAAACTATTTTTCAAAATAAATGGTGATTATTTAATATGAATTTATAAATAATTTTTTATTGATTAGAAATTTTATAAATATATAATAAATTATTTAATTGAATTCATTTCTACCAAATTAACTACATGGTTATAACAAGCATATTTTAATAATAATATTCCATGGTTCCTTTTGGCTATTTTTTTCATGTTGTAAATGCTATCCATCATTGTTTTATTCATAAATTATTGGGGTGTCACACAAACCTAATTATGTAAAATGTAGATATTTTTTATGTAACTAAAACCACCTTTTTTATTCTATATAACATGATTTATTATATGATGGATTAATAAAATATATATAACCCCACCATTCCAAAACAAATTTTCTTTCGACTCTTCCTATTAAAAATAACGCCCATAAAAACAATATTTAGTTTTAAAAACTCTCTAAAAAATACATGTGTTTATAAAAAGTCATAATGGGAATAGATTTCATCCCTAATATGTTGGACTAAGATTATAGAATAATCATGGATCATGCCATGTATAGTGGTAAAAAATAGGAGTGTTAAATTTATAATGAAATTGTACTTTTCTAGTAAATATATTGAACTATAATATATTTATTATAGTGATTATATTTTCAATGATTTTTTATATATTTCTTAAATTCTCTCATATATTTTTTCATTGAATGATTTATAAATATTGGAAATGGGATCCAAATTTATAGGACCATAAATTATTTTGGAACGCGTTAAATAAATAAAAAATAAAATATATTTATAATGAAAAAATTAGAATAACATATATAAATATTTCATAATTTTTTACAAGAATGAAATATATATCACAATAATTCATAATAAGGCCTCAACCATATAATTGTAATCGTCTTCAATTTTGGCCAATAAATTACATTCTTTCACATTTGGTATCTTTTCTTGGTTATTGTTTTCTATATTTTGGTCATGAATCATAGAAAAAAAACAGAAAGTTATAACGTATACAATTATACACAATATCCATTTCCAACAATAGAATAAAAAAATAAAAATAAAACATTGTTTATTTTCATGATAAAACATCAAATTTTTTCCTTTTATCTCATCTTGTATATATTTTCTGATAAGTCCATTGAAAAAAATTAAATACCTGGATAAAAAAATCTCAATAATAGACATAAAAATAATGGAAGGTGTTAATTTAACGAAAGACAAAAAAACCACCAAATCATTGCTCTTGAAAAGATAACATTGTACCCATATAGTGAAACCTAATTCATTTTAAAATATAATTCATTTTACATTTTAAAAAAAAGTCCATTTAAAATCATTATCTTGCATTTAAATTTCATGTAGGTATCCTGGTGCATCAACACATAGAACCCTTATAGAACCTATAAAAATGAGAATAACCACACAACAAACTTCCAATATATTTCTCTAGAGAATATAACAATTACATGATGCATTAGAGTTATATCTATTGACACCCATATTCAAAAATATCCATGAACCACATCATTAATGAATAATTTCTAATATAAATTTAAAAACAAATACATGGAAGATACATAATTTGAAATAAATGCAATTACATCTGTGTTTTTCAAATGAAATCCCATTAAAACATACGAAACAATTGAATTGTAAAACCCATTAAATAATGACATTGAAAAACAATTAATATAATTATAAAAGATACTATATTGATATATAATTACAACTGACCATATATAAAATGTAAAACAATAAAGTTTCATAACATCAATTTATGACTCAATGAATGGAAATTGAGACGAAGTCCCATACCTTGACTCTGATTCATCATATATGTTAATTATTATCCTAAATAATAAACTTATGTTAATTATTAACATTATTTAGAAACATTGATACTGTGTTATTCCATTTATATCACTTATTCCCACTTAATAAAAATTATTAAATTATTGAAGTTCACCTCGGACATTTTAAAAATATTCGATACATGGGTACAAAATGACATTGTTATTATGTCTATAGTGAAAATGGTCATTATTACCTCATCTAAAAATAATAATAATGATAAAATTTTCATTTATCTAAATCAATTATTTTATTAATTCAATATGTTACATATGGATATGTAAAATTATCTTTGTTACAATAATGGATATGGTAGTCCATACGTGCACATGAGTAATGTTTTCATTATTAAATGATCATTAAAAAATGAATTTCAGTACTATTTTTTCTTGACATAATGATAATAATATAATTAATAACATATTAATCATTTTAATATACTAATATATATTATTCATGTGATGTGTGTTGAAAAGCGAATCGCATCGCTTCATGGAGATGATAATTCGAACTTATGCATGAATGACATTATCATTTTAATCTCTAGGGAAATTTAAGAACATAAATGCAATATTTTCCATTAATAATGAAAAATGTTTCATCAATAATATTTATAAACATTAATTACCCCACTATAACCGGTCTTTATAGAAAGTGGTAGAAAATTAATTATATCGGATTGTGAGTTGGTTGTCCAGTGTACACACGAAACAGAAATTATTTTCCCATTTGACTAAATTGGATATTGATATATGTCTTTACACATATATAATAACATCTCACAATATATTTAATATTCTAAAATAATTTTTCTATCATGGTTGAAGAATGTTGTTTAGAGGTGGAAGAAAAACGTAATCTGAATTACTTCATTAAAAATGTTGTATCTTCCTCAAAAATGCTCTTTTATTGATCTCCATAAGAGCACTAAGAGTGGTGTTATTCCTAAATAATGACCTCTAGAATTTATTTAGGGATTCTAGAACAGTTTTTGGAGAGTTATTAGTCTATCCAAAAAGGTTTCAGTGAATGACGAAATGGGATGAAGATGAGTCCTTTTATAAAATGGGGAAGGGGAACTCTTGGAATTCATAAAAATATTAAATTAGTAAAAATTATTTATATTAAATAAGAGAAAAAAATTATTTTGAATATAATATGTATATTAGTTGATATAATATCATTAAATGATATTTATATTGGTTTAGTTAACATTATTACCCATATCATTTTTTTTCAATCCTTTATTAAAACACAATATTTCTTATCGTGACAACATTGATTTTTACTTTTTAAGTTGTAATATAGTTAATATAAAATGATGAACAAACCATATAAATCAAAAGGATAAAATTTTGAAACATATTCTAATAATTCAAAATAATTTTATTTTTTTATAGATTTTATATCAATTAATAAAATATTATTTAATGTAGTATAACATTAATAACAATTTTTCACAATTCATTACATTGACTCTTACAAAAAAAATATCTTTTAAAAAAATTCTATGAACATCTCACTAACATGTCAAAATAATTTATAATATTACTGGATGACATTAATTTTCTCAATGTATATTGATTTTAATATTTTTAATATCACTCTTTTGATATTTCCATTAATTACACAATTACTCAATAAACATTTTGTAAGCCGTTAAGGTTATTATATACTTCCTAAAATTGGAAAAAAATATCAAAATGAAGATAAAAACATTAATTCAAAACACTATTTATTGTCGAATATATCTTTTTAATAACCACATATTAAAACTGTAATAATTATTAAAATCATGAATATGAAAGCTTTGACCTTTATTTGAATAAAATATTATCAATGTCATAATCTCATCAAAGTGGATGAAAAAATGTTATATTCTCTGATAAAGGCTGATATGAGTTGAAAATCACTCATCAAATGAAATAATTACAATTTTTGGGTATTTTTATAATATTTGTAAAATTATTTTTACCACTAATTAAC
This sequence comes from Viscum album, assembly GCA_963277665.1. Classification (NCBI taxonomy): domain Eukaryota; kingdom Viridiplantae; phylum Streptophyta; class Magnoliopsida; order Santalales; family Viscaceae; genus Viscum; species Viscum album. The sequence goes on from CAUJRU010000001.1 coordinate 6,356,823, forward strand.
AAATTTACCCTAAACCATGCTAATAAATGAACATAGAAAATTTATATTCGTAATGTCCAAAAATATTAGGACCTATTTAAATAATTTGACCCCAAAAAATAAAGATATGGTATACATTTTTCAAAATTTAAAACATAGAAGTGGGTAAAATTAATATTGTAGATAGGATGAAACAATGTGTTTTAAAATAAATTGTGTTCAAATGTTTAAAATGTTTTTATATCCAATTTCAATGTCATAAAAAGGTGGTGAAAATGGTTTTTAGATAAAATGACAAGTAAAGCAAAAAAATTTCTTATATTATGTATAAAAAATATATTGGATGAATAAAAAACATTTTTATAAATGTGTCTAAAATTATTCTTTCATTACATGGGTTGTTGAATTCTTCCATATATTGGAAATTATGTCCCCTCAATTTTATGCACTTATTAAATAAGTGGGGATATCATTACCTTATAGAATATTCAGATTCCCAAGTTTTTTCTTCATTTATATAGGGTTTCCACAAATACATAACATGATTAATCCCCTTATTCCCCAAAACCGACTATCTGGTTTAATAACATAAACTGGTTGTTCCTCAGAAGAAGGATCCTCTTCCAATATAACTACTTTAGGGATCCAAACTTGTGATGAATCTAGCACATATTTACTTAACATTAAAACCTTAAATTTATTTTGTACCTAGGATTAACATAGTGTAAAATCTAATCAGTAGGCTTCTTATATGACTTTCTCAAATATATAATAGGGTCCATCATTTTCTATGGATAAATATTGAAAAGGACATGATCACCTACCATGAAATAATGATATTTCCTCCGGTTATCCATATAAAATATCTTCCTATATTTATTTATTATCATGTGACAATGAATAAAATAAAAAATATATAATATTTACCCTAACAACCCCGGTCCCATAACATTTTATTCACCATAATTGTCCCAAAATGTTAGAGTTTGACACTGTTTTCTATATAATAAATCAAATGGATTCGTCTTTATATTGGAAAGAGAATTATAATGTTGAGAAAACTCAAAAAAGTAAATATGTTGATCCCAACAGTTCCTAGTAATACATTAAAAAACATTTAGAATAATTTCTAATTTATAAATTATTCATTATTACTAGCCATTAAATTGAGTATGAATGGTTTTACTGAAATTTAATTCAGTTACCTATGACATATGAAGGTCATTCCAAAAGTTATAAGTTAACATGTGATCATGATAATCTAAATTGGAGAGATTAGTTCCATTAAAGTTTAATATATATTTAAAAAACAGATAATGTTTATGTAAATACAACCTATCTCAAATGCGAAGTAAATTTGAAGATATTGTTAATCGATCATTAATAACTAAAATTTCATTTTTTCCATTATAAGTCATTGGAAATCATACCACACAATCCATAAATATATTCTCCAAATTCAACTCTGGTATTGGAAAAGGTTTAGTTAACCCCTTTTCAATTATAATTATGTATTAACCTACTAATAAGTCAATCACATCTAGGTATATTTTTCAATATCATTTTTTATTTTATCCCACCAGTAATAATTCTCTATTTCTCTGTATAACTTTATGAATCCTAGTTAATCAGAAAAGGGATAACTATGAACTTCAGTTATCAACACTTTATTCAACCATGAATAACATGAAACAAATACTATATTCAAAAATCTCAAAAGAAAATATTGATCAATGTTAAATCCCAAAAACATACCATTTAAAACCAATTCTATGTTTTTATTAAACTCAAAACCTTCCTTCAAAGCATTCTTAATTTTGGGTGATAGAGAAGACTCCACAAACACTTAAAACAAAAAACTATAATTTCCAACACCAAAAACATCCAAGAAAAATTCATGAAATCATTTACCAAAGGATCACATTCTAACCATAAAATATATTATATTCCATTACTTTTATGAATAAAAATATAGACTAATTTTTTTTATTTTCTATGATAGTAATGAATCATGCTATCATAATCCATGATTAGTTCCTTCTATCATCTATATCACATTTTCTATTCTTTATTAGTGAATATGTATTTCAAAACATTCTAATCTGTGTATATTTCACACTGTACAACATTCATATGATGCCTCGAAATTTTTAATGAAAAACAATATTAGATCATTCTAAATCATATGTAGGGTAATTTAACTCTTGTGGATTCAAATTATGTGAAGCATAAGAAATTACCTTATCATTCATCTCATGTAAAAAACCTTGTCATTTCAAAGAATAATCAATATGTATGAAAAATTAATTATATCATGAATGAAGGGGAAAACTAACGAATTAACCAATCATCATTTCAGTTAATGAACAATAATCATAGTATTTTAACCAATTGAGCATAACTCCTTTTTAGTAAATTTATTTAAAAAGCTCAATTACCATGAAATGTTTTCAACAAACCTCTATTAACAACCATCTTGGCCATGAAAACAACTAATATCAATGATTGTGTGTGTGTTATTTTCATTATTTAACATCATTCATTTTATTAGGATAAATCATTACTTGATATTTAGAAATAAAGATACAATGGAATGAAATTTCTTGCAACTGATATTCATAGTGGAAAAATTTCACATAAAATTTAGTTTCTTTTATGGTTTGGAAAAGAACCCTTATATATCCTTCATTCCCCTATTTACATTTAGTATATAAAACAATTTCATAAATAAATACAACCCAAAAATTAAGCATGAAATCATGAAATATTTGATTAATAAGACATATTAATACTTTATGTTTATTAGATAATCCAAAAGTCATTTCTAAACATTCATAATATCCATATCAAGTCTGAAATGAAATAATCGGAATGTATGGTTACTTTACTATCAACTGATGGTACCGTAATCTTCTGTTAAACAATATAAAATATTGTTCTCCATGGATCTGATCAAAAAAATCATTGATATCAGGAACATGATAATTGTTATTATTAGTTAAATTATTAAAGGAAATATAATCAATCCAAAGTATCATTGAACAATATTTCTTTTTAAAAAATAAGATAGGATAATCTCATGGTGAAGTTATATGTAAGATAAAAAAATTAAAAAAATTCTAGGAATTTATTTTTCTACTTTAAAAGTTACACATGAGCTATTCAATAAGGGGGTTTAAAAATATTCATAGTATCATGTTCTATGTCAATAGTAAGGTAAAAATCATAATTAAGAATAATAGTAGTAAAATTATTTGAAAAACATCAATGAATTATGTTTCTACTACAACATCTATAATTTGAATTTTCTATTTCTTTTCAAAAATATGAGCTATGTAACATTCATTTCTGTCTCTAATAATTTTCAACGTTTCCTGGTAATTTATCAAAGGCATGAAATCCTTGAACAAAACATTTTTATCATTATATTATGTTTTAAGATGATAAACTAAAATCCAATCCATACCAAGAAAGATATAAAAATCTACTATAGCCAGTTCAATAAGATATATAAGGAACACCATCCCACTAATAACAATAGAAATATTCCTATAAATCTTGTTTTCTTTAATAATTCCACTGAGATTTTTCTAAAAAAATATTTATCTTATATTCATTAGGTGATACGATCAATTTAGTATCAAAATTCTCAGAAATGAAATAATTTGATGATCCAGAGTAAAATAGTGTTTTGTATTATACGAATTCATATGAAACATAATTGTCACCATTTCATTTGACATTCAAACATCAACTATTGAAATTAAGAATGAAATTGATACACCTTTTTATAATCATGAAAATTCACATCCTGTGAAATGATCTTTTGAATCATATTAACAAAATGGCCAAAATCATTATAGATAAAACATCTCACCATTGGATTGCTATATTTTTCCATCTTCATTGATTCATAGGGATTATTTTACTTTCGTTCCTGGCCCAAGATGACAATTATTCTACATCTATAACACTTCCGTGACTTCACAATACATTCTCCAGTATGGATTTTAGTACTCATACCACATGATTGGAACATCATTTACTCCCTCCAGAATTATTTGATGTTTCCCCCATTTTATACCTTCCTCACCTATTCTTACATTCATCATCATAAGGAACATAAGAGTTAGAAATAAAATCTCAATCTTTTCACCTCAATGAATAACTTTATTAGAGATTTAAAATTCCCCAGTGGCCAATGATCTTGGTAGAAATTGTATTATTCATTGGTAATATGAATTATTTTTAATGTTATCGTGCCTAATAAAACATGAAATATACCAGGATAATATTTTTATGTTTTCTTCACATAAAACTGTTGGATATTTTATCATATTTTCAACATTATAGAAAGTATATGTTCATTCATTTTCAAAAAAAAATTGGCCAATATTTGTCAATAAAAATTTCCTTGAGTATTTCCCATTCCACGAAATGATGATCATCTTGATCTATACTATTATTTTCCAAATAACACCATCCATCAGCTTCACCGTAAGACTGATAATAGGAAGGGTTACCTTTTTGTGTTCATAAAATATAATTATATCAAATATTTTTTCCAGAGCATTGATCCATCCTTCGGTTACAACTGGGAAAGATGGTCCACTTAATGATTGGGGATGTTACCTTATAAAATTCCCCCCAAAATAATTGTTCCGTCATGGTGTCTTGGGTTCCTATCTAGCATGGATACCACAAGTATTTATTTCCTAATTAAACTGGTCCATCATTGAAAAAATTGTTCTATTCTGATTCCATCCATGTAAGGATGCTGATTTAGAAGGATATCTCCATCTCAGTTCCTAACCACTACAGCTTCCATGTGTCCTCTATGGAAGAAAATTCTTAAAAAACATATTTTAGATGAACCAACATGGAAATCATCAAATTCTATAAAATTTTACCATTTCTATAAGCTAAATTGTTTCAATTGAATGTTATATATATTAATGTTTACTCTAATGTTATCTAAAATGACCATTGATTCCAACTATAATGACCCATCCATAAACTTTTCATAATATTTATTTTTATTCCCGAAACATCATTCTTTCAAATTTTTGGTCTTTTTAGGATCACTGTTTTAAAGAATTATGCCACAAATAACATATAAAAACTAATATATTTAAATGTAGAAACCTTAACTCAATATCCAATTTTTCCACCAATGGGAAAAATATTAAAATATACAACTATTAATTTCATGGCCAAACATCAAAATTTTCCCCCTGATATCATACATATCTCTATTCTCTATTATGTCTTGTGAAAAAAAATTAAACAATAGGATGACCACAAAATTATCCGTGAAGGATATAAAACAGAAGGAAGTTGTTTATCTAGTAAAAAAATCAAAATTCATGATAAACTATTTTCCTATAAAAAATAAATTTTACACAATAAATGAAATATCATTCCGTATAAAAGATTAATTATTTTAACTTTTTTGGGAAAAAATATTTCCATGTGAACTCCCTCTAAAGAATAGAAAAATTATATAGTTACTAAGGATATCATCACATATAACCCACACAAAACCCTTGTTGAATCATTACAGATTGGAATAACTATACGACCAACATTGAATATAATAATCTAAAGATTATAATCATTAAAAAATTCATTGTAGTGCTATATAGGAAAAAAATTATTTTATAATTACCTAGAACCACATCATGAAAAAAAAATTCAAATATAATTTAAAAAACATGGACATTGAAGGAAAATATTTTTAAGGAAATCCCTAAAAGATGAGTTGTTTTTTAAAAGTAATTCCCCTTATCACATTGGAAACAATTGAATTAAAAACCCATTAAATAATGACATTGAAAAAATTAAATTTAATAAGAAAATATAAATTATTGATATATATCATATAATGGATTTTATATAAACCTTATGAAATAATAAACCATCATAACATTATGATATGCATCAATGAAAGTAAATTGAGATGAAGTCCCATTCCATGAGCCTGATTCATCATGCATATCCTTTATCTCAATAGATAAAAGTTAATTATTTAATTTATTGAGAACAATTTTCATGTAAATTATTCATTTTATATCCATAATTACCATGTTATTACATTTGATTAATTATTTATTATCACATGGGACATTTTGATGATATTTTGTACATGTGCCCAAAATGACATTGGTATGATGTCAATAGTCAAAATTGAGATTTTTCCATTATCTAAATAAAAATAATCAGGAAATATTTATAATTTTTGTACATCGATTATTATATTTAATCCGTCCATTACATATGGATATCAAAAATGAACTACGTTACAATCATTGTGATGGTAGGTTATACGTATGAAAGATTAATGATTTCATTTTTTAATGATATATATTGAAAGAAGTAAATTATCCATTATTATTTGAAGAATGTTAATTATACAATTAATACAATATTAATAATTTACATATACTTATATATGTTATCCCTGTAATGTGGTGATTGAAAATGTATCACATCGCTTCATTGAGGTGGTAGTTCACACATATACATGAATGAAATTATCATTTTTTGTGAATTAAAAAGTATGAAAATAGTTAATATATTATCATTAAATAATTAACAATTATTCATTAATATGTTATATAAATATTAATTTCATCATTATAATGATTCAGGATATACAGTGATTGAAAATGAATTATTTCTGTCTGCATGGTGGTAGTCATTCATACACACGAATGGTTAATTGTTTTCCAATTTGGTGGATGTGGATATGGATATAGATAATTAAACAAAAAAATAACATTGAAATATATTTTTTATACTATATTTGTTATGATATTGTTGTTAAATAAGATTTTATGGAAGTGGAATAAGAAACAAAAGAGAATTATAAGAGTCCTTCCATAGGATATGGGAGGACCACTCTTAAAATTCCTCAAAATATTAAATTAATTTAAAGTATTTTCTATTCAAAACACAAAATATTAATTTTTTATAATATAAGATGTTTATGGGTTGTTATCCTCTAATAAAAGAATTTTTGAACAATTTTAGTTCCCAATATAACCCTTATCATTTAGTTTTATCCTTTATTTGATCCCATTATTTCATACAGTGTGCATAATGATTTTTAAATTTAAGGGTAAAAGAATTATCTACAAAATTAAAAACTAACATCAGATGGAACAAGGATGATATATTAATCCTTATCCAAATAATTTGGTTAATTTTGGTTTTTATAAATTTTATATCATTTAATAAATTCATGTATAATTAAATATAACATTAATTAAAATGTTGATATTATTCATTACATTGACTTTTAATAAAATAAAAATACAATATCACCTAGAAAAAAACACATCAATACAATTTTGAATTAATATATAAAATTATTGGATTATATTAATTATCTCAAATTATATTTATTTTACTATTTTTAATATCATTTATTTGATATTTCCATTAATAAAATAATTACTCCATCATCATTATACAATTAGATAATGTAATTATTTATTTCTTAAAAATTTAAAATTAAATACCAAAAGAAATATAAACATTATATATTTAAAAAAGTATGTATAATCGATGATATTATCTTTATAGACACATATTAAAAATGAAATTGTTATTAAAAACACGATTATAAAATCATTGAATTTTCATTAAATAATATATTAATAACCTCATACTATCCTAAATGTTGTTTAAAAAGGATATAATTTATTCCCAATGAAAATTTTTGTTGGCAGTCACTCATCCAATGAATGTGTGAAACTTTTATTGTTATTTTTTAAATATTTATAATATTTTTTTACAATTAATTTCCCATTTTTATCTTAACTATTTTAATAATCAAGTTACTAAATTTAGAATCCATTATATCCAAAAATAAAAGGGAAATATTAAAATATTTTGGACCCAATTAATCCAGATATGTAATAAATTTTTCCAAATAAATATCACTAATGTGTCTAAAATTAATATAAATGAAATCCCTTTGAATGGATGAAAACACACGTTTTAAAACTAAAAATGATAAAATGTTTTAAATGATTTTATATTAAATTTAAATGTGAAATTTATTACAATGAAATAAATTGGATTTAATTTTTTTAATTGATCTAATTATAGTTTAAAAAGTATTTAAAACAAAAATTATCAATATAAACAAATTAGAGAAATATGTTGTTTTCAGTTAAAAGGCAGTATATTTCACTTTTCATTTAAAAATTAAAGTTATGGAAAATTTCTAAAATTAAACAAAAGTATATTTTTATAGTCCTATTTAAAAAAAATAAGAATATTTCTTTAATTAAAATTTATAAATGTATCAAAATTATGTTTTGAAACAACTGTGTCATCAAAAAGGTGGTAAAACTAATCTTTAGAAAAATGAATTCTTTAAGAACAAAACAAGATTTATTATTATATTGTGTCTATCAAATTTATTTGGTTTATAAATAATAAATTTATAAATTATTTTAAACTCATTATATCATTTCAGGGATTGCTACATTAATGTTCATGGAATTTAATGGTTTAGTGTCTTTAGAGACTAGATGCATAATCCAATTATTCACAAACACTATACAACATCTCCCACTATCATTCATCACGCATGGAAACCATACATACTTATCATACATATTCCCCATCTTCATTACCAGCGTAGATAGAATCAAAAATAATGGGGATATCATACTCTCAAAGTCATCATAAGAGATTAAAAATGATGACCATAAGTGAGAATAATGTGAGAACAATGGTATAAGAATATGATCATAACATATCAAAATCATCCCCAGTAAATAATAGATCAAAAATCAGGATTCATAGGTGAATTATTTTCTATAAAAAAATTATTCATAAGAGTACATTAACCTCAATAATTTACCATTATACATGTTAGTATAGCATACATATTATAATATAGAATCATTGTTTTTTCTTGAATATAAGCATTAAAAATCCTATCTTTTAACAAGGATCACTTCCATGTCCATCATTAAATAGTGTAAATGATCCTTAATCTATTCGATTATATTCCCAGACCATGTCTAGTACCCTTGTATATTTTAGTGACATCCATGCACTTTGATTGAGTATGATTTCCAACCTTTCTAAGTTTTCTTTGGGATAAGAAATCATTAAAAGCAGTTTTTTGGGGCCCTCTATAGGTTTCAGGTTGTGTACCAGAAGTACAAGTTGTGTACCTGAATTACACACTGTGTACATGGGGTTGGATTCATGTCATGAAGTGGGGGTCACACCGTGAGATGGTACATGTAGTGAACTTTAGTTACACATTTTGTAATGTTTAAATTTTGTTTTTTAAGCTGAGACGATGGGTTTTCAACATACATATCTAGAACAGACATCATGTTGTGACATGGGGGCACACGTCGTGAGTCGGCCCACAATTAGCTTAATGTCATGTGTTCGGTAGTTCTGCTAAATCTATTTATTCCAGACCTCCTTTCTCTTAACCGTAGACTATCCCTAGTAATTTCTCAGAGTAACTCCTTCTCCCAGATTGATCTAATCGACTTTGGATATTCATTGTGTATGTGGTATGTCTCTCTAGGTAAGTGTTCTATTATAACTACTTTTCCTCCCCTCTTGGATCTAATATCTATTCCCATTATGGGTAGATCTGGTCTGTGTTTTCCAAATAAGTTGAGAGTTGTATTTGTTTTTTATAGGATAATGGATCGAAGTTCGTTTCTTTAACGAATCAACCTGGTTTTTGTGAGCATTCTTCGTACTGTGTTGGGATTCATCAAAACCTTCATGGTATGAGGATTTACCATCGACTCCTATTAGTATAAACAATTGGAATTCTTTCAAATTTATTTCATTGTGATGAATGGATCCTTATCTATCTAGTTATGAATAGTTGTAAACCTTCTTTTGTGATGGTTTGGAGAATTAGAGTAATCTGGAAAATTGGGCGTTTTGACTATAGTGATTTTGTTCTTGGTTTTAAAATATGGATTTTAAAAAGGAGATTTGTCTAGATTGTTTTCACAAGAATTGGATTAGATAATTTCAACAAAAGGGAATGTTTTATTAAAATGAAATTATTCATTGAAATTGGTTGTTCTTTGGTATTCAATAAAAGATTTGTTTTATTCAATTGGTTTATTCTGGTAATGGATGAATTATGCATAAATGTTGTTTTTAATAGTTTATTGTTAAAGGGCCCTTTAATAAGAGATGTGTACCATTAGGGTACAAGAGACGTGACCCTGGATCAGGGGGGTGTGTGTCATTGTGACACAAGTTAATGGGAAATGATATCACTCATGAGTATGGAACTGTCGATCAAAGCATGCATGTGTGGGTGTGTTCTAAACTATGGATTGGGTATTCCAAAATAATAATCCGAATTTGTTCAAAATGGTTGATTATTACCAACAATTTCTTAATATTGGTTTCATTTACTTTTATTTTTACTCGTTTATATTTAGTTATAAATTGTTTTTTAAAATTGTTTTTTATAAACTATTTTATAAAATGTTTTAACCAATCAATCCTTGTTTCATGAGTAGGGAATTAATTAGGAAAAAAACTATGTTTTACACTCACCCATTCATTAGAAATTTGGTGATTTTGCAAATTCTATCTTTTGAGATAGGGTAAAAGGTAACGTTTTACACATTTTTAGCACTACCTCGTGATACTTGGGTTTTTTGTTGATTATGGAGCATGAAGGCGGTGGATCATGGAGTCTTGTTATCTCATTTACAGTATATAGTTTTTTTCCATTGTTTAATTTGATACTTGTTTGGTCTTCCACTTTTGCACACATTTATGTTTTTTTGATATAAATGTTGTTTTTAGTGGTATTTCTTCAGTTCATGCATCATTTAGTGAGAGGTTTGGTTATGGTTTGTTGTTTTTTTGGTTTATTTATAAAAGGGTAAATTGTCCCCCACTTGTACTCAAAACCATTCGACATTTATTGAAAGTCATTGGCATCATGGGGGTGTCGATTAAGGCCTAATACTGAATCATTGTACTCTCAATCCAATTGGAATTAGTGGGTCATTACAAATGGTATAATTTTGGACCTTCCTTTGTGGTAAAAATTTTATCAGCTTGTTCAGTCCTTTCCTAACATGTAGTCACCAATGTTCTTAGTTTTGGAGTTGCAATTCATTCTCATATATTCTTCGGGGTGGAATATTAGACAGTTGTAGGATTGTCTGAACATGAAATTTTTTTCATAAAATGTTGTAGCTAACCCTTTAAGTTGAACATTAAGTTACCAGGGTCTTGGGTAAATAAGTGTTTTGGAGACACTTCTAGAATGTTGGAAATCTCATTTTCATTGGTTTAGACAATGATACATGCATGACATGTATTGTATAGTAATATTATTCCACTAGTAGTTCATATATCATTTAGAGTAGTGATTCATGTTGTAAAAAAGTGTTGATTTGTGAAAAATAATGAAAATTGTTTTTCAAATGAATGATTCTGAAAAAATAAATGCTTACATTATTTTGAAAATGCATTAATTTTCAAAAAGAAATTTTAATGTTTCCCAAATGATTATAAAAATAAATAGGTTGTTTTTTGGAAAATAATGTCGTGATTTCTAATGTGATTGAATTTGAAATTCTAAGGCATTAGTTTCTAGAGAGTTATATTGAAGGAGTTTGTTGTTGGTCTAGAAAATGGCACCTGGTAAGTGTCGTTGAAACCAACCCAAAAAAAACTATGGATAATTTCATTTCACCAGAACCACAGGTGAACCAAGATCTATTTTAGAGTAATGTCTATGCTTTTAATGTTTTGGATATGAGGAATTGGAGGAATTGGCCAAGGAATGTGGATTATAACATCTAGATCCTAAAGAATAATCCCCCTAATTTCTTGGGTGACATTGAACCAGAGAAGTCAGTGGTGTGGCTTAGTAGGATGAATCATATCATCAAGTTCATCAGCACACTAGTGGAGCTAATGGTCAAGTTGGCCACTTATGCTAGAGGATCTTGAACACTAGTTGTGGTATTTAGGAGTGCATGCTAAATTTTATTATGGCCTTACATCAGTGGATTTTGAGGAATTGTTCAAAAAACAATTATATCCTCACACATTTAAGATCCATGAAAACGATAGAATTCTTCAGCCGGAAACAAGAGAGTATCTCTGTAAAATATTATGCATCTACATTCATGAATTTAGTGTGGTTTTCACTATTAGTTGAGTCTAGTGAATCCTTGAAGTCATGTATCTTCAAATAGGTGCTACCACAGGAGATTTGATCGAATATTACGATGATCTGCATTACGGAGTATACGGAACTAGTGAACAGAGTGACTATGGTTGAACATGATATCTTCAGATCTATGGGTGTAGGTATGATGATACTTATAGGAAATGGTTGGAAAAAAGAAGTCGGAAGCCTCTATAAACCAGACACCTTTTTCCATGGTCAGAGTGGAAATCAGAATCAGACGGTCGGATCGGTGAACCTTCCACCACGAACCAAGAGAAAAGCATGTTGTTTTTAATGGGACTCAGTTGACCCCATAAAGAGAGAGTGTACGACATAACCTAGAGTATATCTTAACTGCCAAAAGATGGGGCATATTCAGTGCTATTGTCGCATTACTCCAAGGTTAAGTGCTCGAGCCACTTCTCATGCATCACATGAATCATATGATTTTATAGGGTGAGGACTAGATAATCAGTCTCTTCAGAAGAGAAAAGATTTCCATAGTGATTCTTGAATACCATGAATCCTCATCATGGGAAATTTCAGCAAGTAAACAAGCAGAAAAATGCAGCGATGATGAAATAGTATGGAGCTATGTAGATGATTTTTGATGATTAGGTTGGACCATCTACAGTGAGAGGTACGATTCATACGAATTCTTCCCTTATGAAAGTTCTCTTATATACTATTGCATCACATTCTTTTATTTCCTCTCGTGTTGTTGAATTTTTATGTTTAAGGTTTGAAATGATGCCTTCTGTTTTAAAAATAAATACTCCTTTCTGTGAAAGATAATGTAAAGCCTTTCTGTGTAGATCATGTTCTATAACTATTTATGGAGCTGAGATAAAATGGGACTTCTTGATGTTGGACATGGATTTCTATGATGCAATCTGGGGTATTTATTGGTTGATAACATTCATGGATAAGAAAGACTGTTATAGGGTAACCGTTATTTTCATAAATGATGATGGAATCAAACATCTCTTAAGATAAGATAGTATGGTAAATAACGGAAAAATGATCTTGTTAGCACCAATGGTGGGAATAATATCTTATCAGTTGGGGGCTTAATTTGGCATAAATTTAAGAGACCGAGGAAATTAGTCTTCCAGCAGCTGTAGATCCATTTCCATATTTATTTCTCAAGAAATTATCTAGGTTACCACCTATAAAGGAGGAGTAGTTTAAAATTGATCTCTTTCTAGGGATGAGTCCTATTACCCTTCTATCTTAAACGATGGCACCAAAAATGTTATGAGAGTTGAATGTGTAGTTGGAGGAACAAGAAATCAAGGGTTTCATTCAGTCATGTATGTCTTCATAGACAACAGCTGTCTTTTTTGTGAAGAAATAGGATAGAACTCTTCAATTGTGAGTTGATTATCATAAGTTTAACCACGTTATAATAAATAATATATATCCAATTCCACACATTTATGATCTCCTTGATCAATTAAGGGGAGATCATTTTTTCTCCATGATTGGCTTAGGATCAGGATATCACCAATTGTGTGTTTGGAAGGAATATATGTAAAAGACATCTTTCAGATGTAGATATGGACACTATGAATATATAGTCATGCCTTTTTGTCTAACGAATTCACTAGTGGACTTAATGGATTTGATGAATCAGATATTTAAGTGACATGTAAAATCTTTTTTTGTGATGTTTGTGGACGACATCTTGGTGTATTCAGAGACAAGGGATGAACATGAAAAACACCTAGAGGCAGTCTTACAAATCACGAGAGATCGCCGTTTGTATGCCAAATTACTAAAGTGTGATTTTTGTATATATGAAGATTGTTTACTTGGTCATGTTATTTTTTAGAAAGGTTTTTATTTTGATCCTAAAAAGATATAAGCTATTATCTCGTAGAAACCACCGAATAATGTCTTTGAGATATGATATTTTCAGGGTCTAGCTGGTTACTACCAATGGTTTGTGCAAGATTTGTCACAACTAGCTTCGCCAATGATAGCTCTGACAAATAATAATGCTCCATTCCAATGGGTAGTGGAATGTGATAAGTATTCTACGAACTGAAAGGTCATCTTACATCGACATATATAATGATTTATCTTGAATCAGTATGGGGGTATGTGGTTTATTGTGATGCTTTGGGATTAGGGTTGTGTTGTGTTCTCATGAAAGGAGACCATGTTTTTTCTTATAGTTCAATATTGTAGAGTGTTCATGAGCTGAAATACCCAAGAGATGATTTGGAGTCAACTATAGTATTCCATGCATGGAAGACATAGCGACATTATCTCTTTGGTAAGAAATTCATTATTTTCATAGATCATAAAATCTTTAAACACATTTTCTGACACTAAGATTTGAATATGAGGACTAGAAGATGGATGGAGTATATCCAGATGATGGAAATTGACTTGATTTATACACATGGAAAATGGAATTATGTGGAGGATGCATTTAGTCGAAATTCATTTTCTCTATTGGAGAAAGAAACTTTAGATTAATAGAACTTGATGTCGATCCTAGTGGACATGCATGTGGAATGTGAAGACTGATGTGTTGTGGAATTTTTTTTATTAGCTGTGATTGATCGTGATTTGGTAAATACGATCAAAGAGAAACAATCATCTGATGCAGATTGTCTAGTTATGACTTCAAAACTCAATGGTGGGGAGACCATTGAGGGCAGAAAACTTAACGGGTGTTCAGTTTTGCGTTTTAGAGATCTTATGGTTGTACCAACGACTTTTTTGGAATAACTCCTTCATTCATACCACCATTGGAGATGTGTACACGTCTAGGTACACAAATGATGTATATGGTTTTAAAGGCGTAGTTATGAAGGAGTGACATAAAAAAGAAGGTGGTCGAGTTTGTGTCTAAGTGAATAACATGACAGCAAGTTAAGGAAGGTCATCATAGACCAGTGGGTATTTTCTAGTCTTTACTTATCCCAGTGTAGAAATATGAGAAACTATCGATGGATTTGGTTACAGTTTTTCCAAGAATTGTTCAGAAGCATGATTCTATTTGGATGATAGTGGATCACCTTACCAAGTCAGCCTATTTCATTTCAATTTTTGAAACTCATATGGTTGAAAATCTGTGAAAAATCTATATCAATGAAGTGGTAAAGATACATGGTGTACCAGTTTCCATAATCTCAGATTAAGACCAAAGTTTCAAATCTCGTTTCAATAAATCCATACAGCAAGCCATTGGGACTCACTTGACTATGAACATAGGATACCATCCTTAGAAAGATGTGATATTGGAGGAGATGATACAAAAGTTGGAAGATATTTTTCATGTTGGTGTAATTGATTTTGGTGGCTCGGGAAGTAGGGAATGTTATCTCCTTGATACATTGACCCTTTCAGATACTGGATTGGGTGCAGATGTGGAATATGGGTTGGAATTACCACAATGGATTAGTTCGATGCATAATATGTTCAATATATCTCAGTTGAAAAAGTATTAGCCCGATCATGACCATATGATCAAATAGGATGATGTCGACCTATAGCCGGATGCTTCATTGATACATATCCTAGTAAGGATTGTGGAAGGAAAGTGAATTTCTTTCATGGAAAAATCATTATTTTGTTGTGGGTTTCAAGGAATCATGGACAGATTCAAAAAGAGTCTTGTGAATGAGAGAAGGAAATGAAAGGATATTGGCAAGAACTCTTTCAGGGTAGTGACGGTTTTCTACATTCTGCAAATGGAAAGTACAATGGTTGAGAGATTGGAGTACCCCCATTTTCTGGGTTGTGACATCATGTATATTTGATCAAGTATGTTTTCCACCTTTTCTGAGTCCCATTTTGATTAAGAATCCTTAAATGCAGTTTTTGGGGGTTTCTATAGGTTTCACGACATCTAATGAAAGTACACGCCATGTACCTGAAGTAAACATCATGTAAATAGGGATGGATTCATGTCGTGAATTGGGGTTCACACCGTGAGTTGGTGCACGTCGTGTACTTGAGTTACATGTCGTTTAATGTATAAAGTTTCTTTTTTAAGATGAGGTGATGGGGTTTTTTTCATACATATCTACTGTGTCCTTCACATTGTGACCAGGGGTACACATCATGAGTCAGCCTGTGCCCAGATTAATGTCACACGTTTAGATGTTCTGCTCAATATATTATTTCCATGCCACATTTCTATTGAACCTAGACTCTCCCTAGGCATTTTTTAGAGGCACTCCTTCTCCCAGATCGATCTGAGCAGATTCTGATCTTTGTTGTGTCTGTAGTATGTCTCTCTGAGTATGTGATGTATTAGATATGATTCTCCCATCCACTTGGTTCTACAATCTATTCCCATTATGTTTTGATATAGGTTTTTGTTTTAGAATTATGTTGAGAGTTGGCTTTGATGTTGATAGTAGAAGGGATCTATGTTGGTTTCTTTGAAGAATCAACCTGGTTTTTGTGACAGTTCTTCGTTCTTTGATGGGTTTCGTCAAAACCTTCAAGATATGAGGATTCACTATAGAATCCTCTTATTATAACTGATTTTCATGATTTAAAATTGATTTCATTGTGATGAATTTATCAATAATTGTCTGGTTATGAATTTTTGTAAACCTTCTTTTTTGATGGTTTGGTGAATTGTAGAAATCTAGAAAATTTGGTGTTTTGAATAATGTGATTGGGTTCATTGTTTTGAAATATGGAATTTAAAAAGTGGATTTATATATATTCTTGTAACATTAATTGGAATATATATTTCCAATAAAATGGAATGTTTTATTGAAATGAATTATTCTTTAAAATTTGTTGTCCTTTGGTTTTCAATAAATGTTCAGTTTTATTGAAGTGGTTTATTCTGGTAATGGAAGTATTCAGAATAAATGGAGTTGGTGTGAGTTCATTCTTAAAGGGCCCTTAATATGGTAAAGTACCATTGGTTCACAATATATGTGACCTTAGATCATGGGTTTGTTTCATTAGGATTCAATGTAATGGGACATGAGACCGCTCATGAGTATGGAATTGTCGAATGAAGAACGCTCGTGTGTGTGTGTTGTGAACTATGGAATGGGTGTGGTAAAATAATAATCAGATTTTTTTCATAACAAATGATTAATTATTTTTTGGAATATATATTGATGAAAATTTGTTTCATTTACTTTTGTTTTCACTTGGTTATAAATGAATTTCGAAATTTTTTATATTTGTTTATGAATTCTTTTGATAATTTGTATTATATAAATAATTTTTATAATGTGCTAATTGTTCTACCCTAGAGGTCTGAGTAGGGATGTCATTGGAGGAAACCTACTAAGTTTTATACTCACCCCTTCTATGTAACATTTGTGCTTTTAAAGATGTTATCTTCAGGGATAGGGTAAAAGGTAATCTTTCACACGTTTTTATCACTACCATATGATACTTTGACTATTCAGTTATTATAGAGCATGGTGCTTGTGGAGAATGGAGTCTTGTGGTCTATTGAGAGTGTCTAGTTGATATTCACTATTTACTTTGTTATATGTTTGGTATTCTTCTATTTAACACATTTATGTGGTTTTGAGATACATGAAGTTTTTTAGTTGTATTTATTTTGTTCATGCGTCATTTAGTGAACGGTTTGGTTATGGTTTTCGGGATTTTTTGATTTATTTCTAAATGGGTAAATCATCCCCACTTGTATTTTATAACCTTAGGCATTTAGTTCCGGCCTTTGGAATCTTGGGGATATCTCTTAATGCCTAGTAATGACGGATTACACTCTCAAGCTAGTGAGAATTGGCGGGTCATTACACAATGTCATGTCATATCAAAAGATAAAAGTTGTAAACTAGGGAATTGGAGGGATGCATAACATTATTTACACCCATAAAATGAGGTATATAGTTCCTCATGAGTTTGGGTTCACACACCATTCACGACCATATCATGATGTTTTTTATTCATGTGAATGTAGGTATTTCTTATTTGTTTGAATACATATTAATTTACCTTTTTATATATTCAAAACAGTTTAATTATTTTAGGTGAAAAAGCATTTTTCACAACCTCTATGTATATTAATTATCAATTTATTTGTAGAGATAATAACATAAGTATTTCTATTGAATATTTAAGATAATACATCTACATTCATTTAATTAAACATCAAAAAGCCTAGTCCTTTTTCTAGCATGTTCTCATTTAAACTGGAACATGAATCTTATTTTTGGATTCGTGAAAAACATTAAGATAAAACTTATTTATAGTTTCCATAAATATTTTTTTATAAGATGGTATATAGTACAATATTTCGGTAGAAACCGATCCCATATTAAATGTAACACATTAATCATCATATCATTAGTCCAAATGGAGGGATAATTTTATATATGGGGTGCACCATTTATCAGATTATTTCACAACAATTCGAAAAATCTGGAATTTTCACAATTTAAATTTTTTTGTTTCTTTGATATAATATTCATTTGTTATTATAATTTCTCGCAGAATCTAGGGTATAAATCTGTGAATATTTTATTCATTTCATTCAATTACACGATCCTCTAAAAATTAAATTTATATACCTAAAATTTAGTGTAATGAACTACAATCCATTCTCCAGCATTCCAAACATGTTATTACTATATTTTGATCAAATCACATTCAATACATATCAGAATTAGGTGATTATTGATTAGTTATATCATTATATAAAATATATAAAAATAATTCATATTGAATAACTAAAATAAAAGAAATTTATATGGATTAAATATTCACTTGATTTTATATATTCAGTTTGAACGTAAATTCATGAGTTATTATCCATCATTATCAACCATCATCCTCTTTCCTCCTTGGATTCTTTATATTGATTCTTATTCTTGATTATTTTCACCCCTTATTACCATTATAATCTCCTCCATTTTTCACTAACCTTTCCCAATATGTTTTTTGTCTAATGGAGTTGTGTTCCTTCAAACTTATTTTTCCAATGATGTATCACTTCTCTTATATTCCAATGGTGGGTTGACTTCTCATTATTCTTCCAATGGTGGGTTATATTGTTTCATTTTTTCGTTTTTACGTTCTAGTGATGGTTTAATATTTCCTTCTCAATTTTTTTCTCACTCTCAATGGTAGGTCATTTCCTTTCACATTTTTTCTTTTTTCTTTGTCTCAACAGTGGGTAAATTTATTAAATCCAAAAGTGGGTAAAGTTATAAATAAATAGTGACTCAAAATTTCAATGGTGACTTACACTCAATGGTGACATAACCTCAATAGTGACTCTATTTATCAGCGGAGAATCTTTTAAACCCTAATGACTCATACACTATTTTTAAATCCTTTTGTGTTTTCATGAACTGTAAATTTATATTTATTCATAATGTATTTTATTGATTTTAAAATCTAATATATATTATATATGAGACATGAAAATTATTCTTACCATTTGTTAATGAGTTTTAAAAAAATTAACATTATATATTATAATTTTGTTACTTTTGTAGCATGTATTCTGGAATTTTTATTTCTTAATATTTTTTGTTATTTTTTTAGACCAACTCTTTTCATAATTTTTATTTAATGGAACTTAATATATTGAAACACAATTTACATCATTTAATGTAGAAAAATAAAAAAATTGATAATAATAATTTAATTACACATTTCATTAAATTAAAATGTATTTTCCATTTCGTTTAAATAGTCTTATGATTTTTATGAGATTACATTGAATTAATATTATAATTTAATTGGTAATTGAAATCAGTTGGAATCAGTATTTAATTTCAATTCAAACATTTATTTATTTTGATTATTTGGTAGGAAAATTTTATCTCTCTTGAATAATTCCACCATATTTAATGTAGACGTTATTTACACAAATATTGTTTTGTTTCGTCTATTGTAATAATACAATTTAAAGTTTCTTGGAAACATCAAGGATTATATCAATTAATTTATTTATTGATAATATATTTTTCCTCATGAAATATGTGTGAATTTCCAACCTCCTATACATTTGAAAATTCCTACAATACCCTATTTCATCTGCTGAACATTCACTCAAGTTCAGTATTACTTATGTTTCAACTTCTACTTCCTTGAAAATACATTTCAATATAATTATGAATAAGAAATACTTTCTTTTGTTGTTTATTTTCTATTTAATCAGGTTTCATGAGTCTGTAACACTATTTTCTATCCCTCAGAGGAACACTATGTTCCAATTTATGATTTTACAAAAAGAAGTATTATTTCTTATTCTCTTTTATCAGGTTGTGACTATCAGATTCTAATGTCTGGATATGATAGTAGGGACTCCCTATATGTATTATTAGTATTTCTTAGGTTGTGACCGGAATTTTAAAATTTCAACATGTAATGGTTGGGACTACCCATACAAAATTCATTTTTATGGTTAACCCTCCAATAGAAATGGACTCTATAATTGGTTTTTGATTCTCCCTAAAAATAATATTCATAAAAATGTATATATCACTGAGTAGAGATGTATAGTAGTATAATATTTCCACATTCCTCAAATATATTGAAAAATACCATTTTTGTCTTTATTTTTCAACTACTAATTAACTTTAATAATTATTTTTTATTGTTTATTTAAATAATCAATTTATTTTATTATATTTTTTAATATGGTCTATTCACCCTCCTCTAGACCAACTATCATTACCGTATCCAACCTATCATTGGTATGAATTTAAAAATTTTCTATATGTATATATAATTCTATACCTAATAATCAAAAAATTTAAATCATGTATATCGACTCCATGGTAACATTAAAATATTAATTATTAATTTCTATATTAATTAAACAATTAAAAGAAATGTATTACAGGAAAATATATATAAAATATAATCATAATCCATCCATAAAAAAATATTGTATGGTTTATTTTTGGAATTTATCCATGTAATAATAAAGTCCATTTATGGATATATAAAATGATGACCTTCTTTTATAAGAGAAATATATATATTCTATGAAAAAATGATGAAACGTTCGTTCTATTTGGTAACATTAAAAAATTAAAAATTTATTGATAAATGCACTACTGGAAATTCGGGCTATAGCCACGGTTCTAAACCGTGGCTATAGGCCCTCAAACCGTGGCTATAGGTAATAGCCACGGTTTGAGGAACCGTGGCTAAGTTTGGCGTGGCTATAGGTCTAGACCTAGAGCCACGGTTGAAACAGTGGCATTAGGTATACAGCCACGGTCCAAACCGTGGCTATAGGTTTAAAGCCACGGTTTGGACCGTGGCTGTATACCTAATGCCACGGTTTCAACCGTGGCTATACTAAAGGCCGGACAAAATCTATAGCCACGGTTTTAAACCGTGGCATTATGTCTATAGCCACGGTTTTAAACCGTGGCAATAAATCAATAGCCACGGTTTGAAACCGTGGCTATAGGGTGTCCAAATCCATAAAAAAATACCCCCTGGACACACCCTGGACACCCCCCCTGCCACCCCCGGCCAGTCCCCCCCTGCCAGTCCCCCCTGCCAGTCCCCCCTGCCAGTCCCCTCTGCCACCCTCCTGCTAGTCCCCCCCTGCCAGCCCCCCCCTGCCCACTGCTTGTCCCCCTGCCAGCCCCCCCTGCTTGTCCCCCTGCCAGCCCCCCCTGCCCCCTGCTTGTCCCCCTGCCAGCTCCCCCCCCCCCCCAGCCGCCTGCTAGTCCCCCCCCCCCCCCCGCCAGCCCCCCCTACCCCCTGCCTGGACACCCCTCCCCCCATGCTTGTCCCCCTGCCACCCCCCTGCCAGTCCCCCTGCCCCCTGACACCCCCCTGCTAGTCCCCCCTGCCCCCTGCTAGTCCCCCACTACCCCCTGCTAGTCCCCCCCCCCAGCTTGTCCCCTTGCCAGCCCCCCCCCCCCCCCCACTGCTTGTCCCCCTGCCAGCCCCCCCCCCCTGCCAGCCCCCTGCTTGTCCCCCTGCCACCCCCCTGCCTGTCCCCCTACCAGCCAGCCCCCCCTGCCCCTGCCATCCCCCCCCCCCTGCCCCCTGCTTGTCCCCCTGCCAGCCCCCCTGCCCCTGCCTGCCCCCCCTGCCCCTGCCAGCCCCCCCTGCCCCTACCAGCCCCCCTGCCCCCTGCTTGCCCCCTGCCAGCCCCCCCCCCCCCCTTCCCCCTGCTTGTCCCCCTGCCCCCTGCTTTCCCCCCTGCCAGCCCCCCCTCCCCCTGCTTGTCCCCCTGCCAGCTCCCCCCTGCCCCCTGCTTGCCCCCCTGCCACCCCCCCCCTTCCCCCTGCCAGCCCCCCCTGCCCCCTGCTTGCCCCCTGCCAACCCCCCCCTTCCCCCTGCTTGCCCCCCTGCCAACCCCCCCCCCTGCCCCTACTAGTCCCCCCCTGCCAGCTCCCCCCCTGCCCCCTGCTTGCCCCCCTGCCACCCCCCCTTCCCCCTGCCAGCCTCCCCTGCCCCTGCCAGCCCCCCCCCCCCCCCTGCCCCCTGCTTGCCCCCCTGCCAGCCCCCCCTGCTTGTCCCCCTGCCAGCCCCCCCCCCCCCCCCTGCCCCCTGCTTGCCCCCCTACCAGCCCCCCCTGCTTGTCCCCCTGCCAGCCCCCCTGCCCCCTGCTTGCCCCCCTTCCCCCCCCCCTTCCCCTGCTAGCCCCCCCTGCCCCTGCCAGCCCCCACCCCCATCCCCCCTGCCCCCTGCCAGCCTCCCTGCCGCTGCCAGCCCCTGCCAGCCCCCACCCCCAGCCCCCCTGCCCCCTGCTTGTCCCCCTGCCAGCCCCCCCCCTGCCGGACACCCCTCCCCCTGCCGGACACCCCTCCCCCTTCCGGACACCCCTCCCCCTACCGGACACCCCTCCCCCCTGCCTGGACAGCCCCTCCCCCTGCTGGACACCCCTCCCCCTACCCCCTGCACCCCCTGGACACCCCTCCCCCTGCTGGACAACCCCCCTGCCGGACACCCCTCCCCCTGCTGGACACCCCTCCCCCCTACCTGGACACCCCTCCCCCCTTCCTGGACCCCCTGGACACACCTGGACCCCCTAGACATCCCTTGCACCCCCTACACACCCATGTGCCCTTGCACCACCCCTGCTGGACAAAACCCCCCACCCCTGGACAAACACCCCCCTAGAAAGCATCCCTACTAAGACTCACATGTAGTGACCCCACTAAGACTGGACAGCCCCTCCCCCTGCTGGACCCCCTAGACACCCCATGGACAGACCCCCCCCCCCCCCCCCCCCAAACCCAAACCCACTCCCCACCCTTGACACCCCCCTGCACCCCCAGTACCAGCTGCACCCAGCCCCCCCCCCCCCCATGATATTATTTGACATTACATCTACAATTGGCATTCCCATCAAAATGGATAGAGAAACTGAGGAGGCACATTATGGGTATTTTGCTAGAATAATGTGCATTTTGCTAGAGTTCTTCTAGAAGTGGACCTTAATTCCACCCTCATTGATCGGGTTGTGTTATCCACAAATGAAGATGACTTGTTTTTGAAAATTGAGTATGAAAAACTACCTGCATTTTGTTCCAAGTGTCTGTCTATAGGGAAATCTAAAGAGAGATGCAGAATGAAACTTGTCTGCTCTTTTTTCTCGCAGAAGGGACATGATTTTCAGACTTTCCGTAAGAAGAGAAAGAATGGTCCTGGAGCTGGGAATGGCTCTGGTCAGGCTGTTGCAGGAAATGGAAGTGTGGAACTTGGGCAGGGTCTTGCAGGAACAGGTTGTGATCAACCAGGGACTGGAGTCAGCAATATGAAGGGGAATGCTTCTGATATTTCAGGTGAAGGTTTTCAAGAGGAGGTGAATTTTGATGATCCAGATTTTCAACCTGGATTGGGGCTGGTGAGGTTCAGGGGCAGGGAAAACTAACTGTAGCAGGGGCTGTTAGTGGCCGGATTGAGGATGAAAATCAGAGGCCAGGAGCAGATAAGTCAAGGTCAGAGTTTGATGCTTCCTCTCAGCAGCGGGGTCAAGGTCTGATCTCATCAGGTGTACAGGTGCAGGTAAATGTTGATGATCCAGGCTTGGAGCAACCTGTAATTGGGTCTGGAGAGGTTAAATCTGTTCAAGGGCAGAAGAAACTCTCAGTAGCACGGGCTGATTGTGTCCAGTTTGTGGATGAAAATCAGCGGCCTGTTGACTTCCAGTCGCAAGGACCTGCAGGAGAAGGAACAGGAGATCCAGGCCCTGGGACTAGGAGCCAGTAACCTGGGTCAGAAGCTGGGTGCTTCACTGGGGCAGCCTCAGTATGGGTCTCAGCAGCATGAACCAATGGTTCAACCTTCTCAGATCCAGGGAGAGATCAATCGGAAAATGGAGCTTAATAATATAGGGGGAAGTTGAGCGGGAATAGAAAATGATGATTATGCCCATAGAATTGATCCATGTAAGGATATTTTAAGCAAGGGAAAGTTTACTTCAGTTGATAAAGAGGGATTTCAAATTGTCTATTCAAGGAAATCAAGGAAGAAGAAAGACTGCTCTCAATGGAGAACAACGATGGTGACTAGGTCTCATAGCTCATCTACCTACAACTTGGAATGGGATGATGATGTCGGGGAGGGGGGTTATGAAAATGAAATGCTTTATTATGAAGGCAGTTTTATCAATGTCTAGCCCCATCTCCTCTCTTATGTCATCTTTTGTTTTTAATAAAATGGCTTTAGAGCCTTTCGGCTCGAAGCTTCTTTCTGTTTCGATGGATTTGGGGAGTTTGAACATCTCACATAATCGTTTAATTTAAATGTTAAACGATTACTAATGGGATTGAGCCGTACGCTTCAAATGAGATGAAACGTTTGGGACATTTGTGTAACGTACCATGAATAGGCTGAACATTTTGAGGTTCTCGAAGGCCTATATGAATTGGTTCAATTCCTATGCAAGTGGTTGCACTTGATGGATGAGATCATGTGATCGTTAGAACTCCTCAAAGCCGATTCTCTCTAGCTCTTGTTTCTCTCCCACCTTTAAACAAGGTTCTAACAGACTGTGGTGTTGAGAGAGACCCTACCTAAGCATCGGGTGATTCCCATGAACCTTGGATACCTCAGAAGGAGTCTATCGGTGACTTCTCGGAGATCTCGATCAAACGCTTGTGAAAACTTCGACAAGCAGGAAGGACTGGTATTGAGAGAGGTCCTACTAAGTGTCGGGTGATTCCCATGATTTGTGGATACCTCTGAAGGAGTCTTTCAGCGACTTCTAAGTGATCACAATCAAACACTTGTGAAAAGATTCGAAAGACTGGATCGAATGGTGTAAGGTACACCATTCTTATTCTTTGTTTAGATTGATTACAAACGTATAGATATATTTCGGCGTGACTGCGGCGTGACCGCGGACACCCCTCCCCCCCACTGGATGTGGCTGGAGCAGGGCCACATCACGGCGTGACCGCGGCGTGACCGCGGCGTGACCGCGGCGTGACCGCGGCGTGACCGCGGCGTGACCGCGGCGTGACCGCGGCGTGACCGCGGCGTGACCGCGGCGTGACCGCGGCGTGACCGCCGCGTGACCGCGGCGTGACCGCAGCGTGACCGCGGCGTGACCGCAGCGTGACCCCAGCGTGACCGCAGCGTGACCGCAGCGTGACCCCAGCGTGACCGCAGCGTGACCGCAGCGTGACCACAACGTGTTGGCCCGGTCCAGCGACATCCGCGGGGCAACATCTTCCACTTAGTTTCAAATAGGATGATATGGATGGCATGAGAGGATGTTTTCTCAGAAGATTTAAAGAAATGAATGCTAATCTGTGATGACTAGAGGATTGGATGACCCCTGATATACCTAATTCGGTGAGGTTTGGAGATCTAGAAATGTGTAGGAATACCTAGAGGAATAAAATATGTCAGACAATTCCAAACCAATGTTTTCAGTTGAATTGAGCCTCTGTACCACCTGCTGTGCATGTTTTGTGGAAAGATGGATGAGAGGCAGCGCTGAGAGGAGATATAGTTTAGGAATGAGGAAATACGAAAAATTTGAGCTAACCATTCAATGTTTCTCTAAGGAGGAGTAACCGTCGCAGGGTGTCGTCCTGGAGCAGGGCCAAATCACGGCGTGACCGCGGCGTGACCGCGGCGTGACCGCGGCGTGACCGCGGCGTGACCGCGGCGTGACCGCGGCGTGACCGCGGCGTGACCGCGGCGTGACCGCGGCGTGACCGCGGCGTGACCGCGGCGTAACCGCGGCGTGACCGCGGCGTGACAGCGGCGTGACCGCGGCGTGACCGCGGCGTGACCGCAGCGTGACCCCAGCGTGACCGCAGCGTAACCACAATGTGTTGGCCCGGTCCAGCGACATCCGCGGGGCAACATCTTCCACTTAGTTTCAAATAGGATGATATGGATGGCATGAGAGGATGTTTTCTCAGAAGATTTAAAGAAATGAATGCTAATCTGTGATGACTAGAGGATTGGATGACCCCTGATATACCTAATTCGGTGAGGTTTGGAGATCTAGAAATGTGTAGGAATACCTAGAGGAATAAAATATGTCAGACAATTCCAAACCAATGTTTTCAGTTGAATTGAGCCTTTGTACCACCTGCTATGCACGTTTTGTGGAAAGATGGATGAGAGGCAGCGCTGAGAGGAGATATAGTTTAGGAATGAGGAAATACGAAAAATTAGAGCTAACCATTCAATGTTTCTCTAAGGAGGAGTAACCGTCGCAGGGTGTCGTCCTGGAGCAGGGCCAAATCACGGCGTGACCGCGGCGTGACCGCGGCGTGACCGCGGCGTGACCGCGGCGTGACCGCAGCGTGACCACAACGTGTTGGCACCCTTTCCAGCTTACTCTTACTCTTGAAATGAAGATCTTTTCAGCACCCTTTCCTTCTAAATCTCTTGAATTTAGAAGCACTTATTGAAACCTGATTATAATCAATTATGAAGATCCTTTTAGCACCTGATTATAATCAGTTATGAAGATCCTTTTAGCACCTGATTATAATCAGTTATGAAGATCCTTTTAGCACCCTTTCCGTCTTACTCTTGAAATGAAGATCTTATCATAAGTGCTAATAAGTAAGTGTTGTGAAACAGATCCCAACTCTTCAAAGCAATATATTCAATCCTAAAACAAATTCCAGCAAAAAGATAAATTTATCAAAAACAAGAAACAAATTTGTGCTCACTAATTTTTGTGAAGAGAGAAGATATATCATCTGAGGCATCTTTCAAATTGCCGCGCAGCTCCTTTGCACATTCAATTAGTGAATTTTCTGCTCAGTGGAGCCAAAAATCAGAAATTCTTCAGCACACAAAAACTGACCAATCATCTATCACCTTTCTTACCCGAGTTTAGAAGCTGGGTGATAATAAATTCCTTCTCCTTGATCGTTGAAACAGCAACCCTGTGGTTCTCTTGAAGTTCCTGTGAAGTCTTCCTGTTTCTTTCCAGCTTTAACTAATAGATATTTTTCAGTGATATCAGGAAAATACAAGAAGAAAAAGACAGAAGAAGGGTCTCTGGTCTGCAATTCTAACCTTGCAATCATTGAGTTCATTTTCTATATTTAGTTTCTCATCTTGGTTGGTATCATACAACATATGAATTTTCTCAGCTTCCTGCAAGAAAAAAAACCAACATTGAAACTACAAACATCCATTAGATTGAGTAAAAAGTACAGGCACTACCTTCATACTAACTAAAAGATTAATTTCTAATTGCTCTATCTTCTCATTCCTTGCCTAGACAATGTCAAAATTTTCCCATATAAGAATCAAATGCTAACACAACAGAAAAACAAAATCGTAATTCTTCCTGTTGTGGCCTGTAAATTCCAATCATCAACCAAAAAAACCTTAATGGATGTTATCCACAAGAAGCTGCCTTTTAGTATTAGAGACAGAACAGTAAGCAGGACCAACTGACAAACCTTCTTTTCAGCTTCATCCTGGGCATATCTTTCATGTGGAATATAAACACCGTTCTTTTCCCTGGCTGCTTGAACATCTGTCTTGGTTCAATTAAAAAATTAGAGCAGGTCCCTTCAAATATTTACATTGTGATGAGAACAAACAATTATTGGACCTTGTTTCATCTTCTCGATTTCTATGTACAAATCCTTCAGCAGGACTGCCCTGGATATTTTCTGGTTTGCCTGAAAGAGAAAAACATAATAATTAGCAGTGTTGCAAACAAACAAGAAATCATTGATCGGAAAAGCTAGCTACACAAACCTCAGGTTTGTTCTTAATGATCTTGGCACGACAAGAATAATCTAGTGTGCTTAATGTTTCATCTAAACAATGAGCGGAGGGAGAAATTGTTGCGACGACACATGTTTTGGTTTTTCCTCCCAGTGAGTCTCTTAACAACCTTGTCAGCTTACTATCCCTGCTCACTTCTATCAGAAAAAAAGAAAAATAGACCAAGAATACTGCAAAGCCATCTGAAGATATTTGACTGACAAAAAAAACCTGTAAGGAACGTGGACAGAATGTTCAACAAGAGCATTTATACAACGACCCAGAGTAAGCAAGCTCTTGTTTATCTCCCCCACTTCCCTTGCTCGACTCTGAAATTTCATCATTTTATGCATTACACTACCGAAATGAAAAATATAAAGTTTTGTCTGACAAATGATTGTGTTGGATTCAAAACACAAACACATGGTTTAGATGCACAAGTTAACAATGATATTAGTGGAAAATCTATAATCAAGTCTAACCATTATTATCATTATTATTATTTTGAAAAAGAAAGATTGGATTTAAGTCAAAATTGACATTTTGCGTTGGAAGTCATCTTTCCACATCAGTCTGCCAAGGCTCTGATCGAAAACTGTTCATAGCACTCTCATCACTTATGACAAGTAGTTTGAAAATATGAGTTGTTTTATTTCTGTAAAAAACACTCACACTCAATTCCAGAAGAAACACGTAGCTCTTATTGAAAACTTCTTAAAAACACTTGTCACTTATGATAAGCAGTTCGAAAAATTTCTTTTTATCTTTGAAAGAAAACCACTGGAATACGTGGCAGAAAATCACATTTTCAATAAACAATCTGAAAACACTTCTATAGAAGCACTTTTCAAAAAACGTTTTCAAACAGAGGCTTTTAGCACTGACTACTTATGATAATTGCTTTTATACAAGTGGTTTTCTTTCAGAATTCAACTGAAACAGAACAAACATCACTTATTTTTTAAACCGACTTAAGTGATGAGTACAATTAGTACTTTTCAATAACTGTTATCAAACACAGCCTTATCATAAGTGGTAGTGCTATAAGCAGTTATCAATAAACACTGTCAAACAGAGCCTTATTGTAAGTGGAAGCAATAGTCAGAACATATATGCAGACCAAGAAAACTAACATAAATCCCAATCCACGTTTTTCCATACCTCTCGTACGCCCGAACGAGAAATATTTTCCGATCCAGCCAGATCAACAAGATTCAGTTTGCCACATTTTATTAGGTCCTCATCTCCAACGGTTGCTTCCTTGATATAAACAGTGATGGAGAAAACAGAATGGGAACGACTACATAAATGGAAAACAATACGATTTAAATCAGATGCAGCTTATTTCATTTCATATGGAAAACAGAGAGGTTCTACCTGCTGTGCTTGTTCAACAAAGTATCAGCCGTCCGCCGTTTGGCTGCTCCCCGCTCCAAGAGGTTATAAATTTCATTAGCACTGTAAACAGATTCTTCTTCAAGGCCTCTTACTATCACACAACCCTTCCCATCCTCCATCAAGGATACGTGTCTCCTTTGCCGATCCTCCATGGTTCTTGAACAGTCCTCCATGGTCAGCAAATCAGTTATTTCTTCATTGTAAATTTCTAAAAACGTCACTTTCATGCTGTAGTCAGCATTCTGCGTCTCTAGCGTATCAAAAATTTGGCGAACTGCTCTTGGAATCACACCTGCCTCTGCAGATAACTCTCCCCCCTGGATGAATTTAGAGGTTCAAGTACTATTCCACAATTCATACAAAAAAAGTTATCATAATGTACCTTTTTCTATACCTTCTTGTTTCTCCTCTCACCCTCCATTGTGTAGGTTTTACCCGTCCCAGACTGCCCATATGCAAAAACAGTACAGTTGAAGCCCTCAAGAACTTCTTGAACAATCGGCGCAACTGCTTGGTCGTATATTGCTCTCTGCTGAGCTCTGGGACCGAAAACCTATCAAACATGTGACACTGAGCTCCAAATTAATAGACTAAAGGTCTATTTGGTTGGATTGAAATGGAAAACAGTACACCGTTCCATCATTTGGTTAGATGAAAATGGAATGAGTTTGTTTGCCCATAAATGGACTGTTATTCTTTATCTATTCCATTCCATTCCTTTCAATTCTCAATGATTCTATGAACTAAATGTACCTTATCAAATGTGAAAACTCGATCAATTTGCTTGTTTTCCACACTTTGCAAGACGCCGACTTCTTTTTTCTATTCATTGCATGAAATTACTCCGGCCATGTTCGCCTGTTTCTCGTCATCATTTAGTGGCCTGAAGTGGAACAACTCAGGTCTCGTTATAGCAAGATCAATACATATGTTTGTGTGTATGAATGCAAGGAATTTTATCGAAAAATCATTAAAGTGCCTTGACAAAAACCGATTGCAGTAGGTATCACTAGTGTTGGTAACTCAGGTTCATGGGTCGGGTTCGATTTGGGTTGTGAATTTATTTAAGATCAACCCTAACCCTATGCAACCCATTTAATAAAACTGGTCAACCCTAGCCCGATACAGCAACCCGAGATGAGGGAACTTCTGGCTCAGATTAGAGCTTGCAAGACCTAGAATTTAAACCGAAGATCGCGGGAAAAAACAAACAAGAGGGGAATCAAAACCTACCTGCATCTTAGGAGGGCGTCGGCGAGGAGAGCGTCGGCGAGGAGAGCGCGGTGAGGAGGGCGTCGGCGAGGAGGATGGCGCGGCGTTGATGCGTCGTGGAGGAGGAGGCCGAGGCGAGGATGAGGCCGCGGGGAGGAGAAATGGCGAGGGCGAGGAGATGGAGCCCGACGCTTGGGGGCGAGGGCGAGGATGGAGCCCGACGGAATGGGGGAGAAAAAAACTGGGCGAGGGGATATAGCCACGAGTAGAAAAAAAACCGTGGCTGTATAAAACCTATAGCCACGGTTCTATAAAACCATGGCTATAGGTCCGTGGCTATAGCCCAGATTTCCAGTAGTGATGGAAATATAATTTCCTTTGAAAGATCATATATAGAATAAATTTTATCTTGATAAAGATTATTTTTTGTGGAAATAGTAAAATTCATACAAGGGCTAATCATTAAAAAAACATTCTTTTCAAACTTTTGAAATGAAAAATTCAAAGGTGACCTCTATGTCAAACATCAAAAGGTTTGATTTTAAGAAAATATTTAATTTAATAGAATGTGGAAAATTAATTTAAAATATAAATGATGTATATGTATGATCATTCATCAAACAATACAATGAATATGGAATTTTAAGAAAAATATTTTTGACCTATAAAATATATAATGTTGGTTTCTTTTATACAATTTATTTTATGATTATTTTTGGATAAAAGCGTTATGAAATGATAATATGTCTTGTATGTAATAAGGATAAATATATTAGAAAAAAAATATTTTTTCAAATTGATAAAGTTCATAAAATCTCAGAAAAAAATTAAACATAAAAAATCATGACTAAATGTCAGTTTGGACCATATACACTTATCTTAGATATTCACTTGGTCAAACATGATATAATATCTTATATAATATTTATTTTTTTATTAGAGTATATTTTAGAAATATTAATATATTGATATTACTAGATACCATTTATTAATAATTTTCTTTATCGATTTTATTAACCATTCTATGTTAAATTCAATATTTGGGTTTTTATAGTTTTATTTTACATTGAGGTTTTCATTCAGTGTTTCTAGTCCTTAAAACATGGTCCTCATTTCGTCTTATCTTGAATATAAATATTTTTATAAGTTTAGTTTTTATTTCTAAAATAAACATTTAAAACAAATCATTAAGGTGGTGTGGAAAAATGATATTCACTGTCTAGGAACGTAGTAATTTACACCTACGCAAGAGAAATATTATCATTTTACATTAATTGGATGGGAAATAAGGTAAATGGTGGTTTATAATTATATATTAATAAATATAATAATAATTCACTTAAAATATCTTTCTAGAAATCCATGTGAGTTGGTGATAAAAAATGAAATATTTCATCCATGGACGTAGCGGTCTACATGTACATACGAACAATGATTTTAATTTTAAAAGTATTGAATGAAGGTAGAGTATGGGTTTTAAATAAATATTATTACATTTTGGAAATTTAATTTAAATTAATTTATTATTTTGATATCTTTAATGAATATATGGATAATTTCTGACTATAAATAGCATTGTTATAATTAATTAGCAAAAATACAGCCTTCCTGAATATACTAATTTTTTAAACACATTTAATCATTCTTTTATTTGACATATTTCATGATTACAACAAATAGGATGTCAATAAGTATGTTTGGAAGTTATTTTTCGAGAATTTGGTCGAGATAAATTCCTCAATGTGTGTATAGAAGTGAGGGGTTAGAGGATCCTATTATATATGAGAGCAATGGAACTTTAAAAATAATATTAACATTTAAATAATATAAATTTCATTCTCAAAAAACATAGAACCAATATATAAAAATTTAAAATTAATGGTTTTTGGATGTATAAATCCAAAAAATCAATAAAAATTATACACATTTTAGTGATATTTGTGCAATTATCTCTGCATTTAACCATTTTCCACATTTTACATTTACCAAAATAGATACATTTTAATGAAGGTGACTTAATTTTTTATGAGATATAAAATGGAATTTGTTACATAATTTGAATTTTATTATTATAAATATGGAAAAAAATATTCATATTAAAATTATAAATTCGGAATTTTTTTTTAAATATTTGAACAAATAAACAATAAAAACCATTTTTTTAAAAGTAACATCTATAAGGATAAATGTAACACCCCAATATTCCATGGTACGCTTCTCTTTGAATAATATAATAACGTGTGTTGTACGCAATTTCGAGTTCTAACACGCCAAAACCAATAAAACTAGCCGTTATGAATAGTAATACCCACATTTTGAAATTTTATAAATTTTATCTTTCAAAATAGACTTCATTTTTGGATTCAGAATATCGAAATATCTTAGGGTAAATTTTTGGTATTTTTCTGAAAACTGTCATTTTTGATGAATAGTGAAAAACACTATGTTATAGTTTAAAATTGAATTTATATTTAAAAAAATATTTATTTTATTCAAATTTATTTTAGGTAAAAATAGACACATAATACCTATATATGTTCAATTTAATTCATTGGATTTGGTTTAAAATTATTTTAGATACATAAAAAGTTTATTGAAATATTTATCGTCTTTTACCCACCTCCAAGGAGCATTTGCAAATTTACATAAAACATAATTTTATTACTTCTGTGATTTGAATATCAAATATCAAAGAGACACACTTTATATCAGTAAGTAAAGTTTTTTTCAATATTATGAAAATAATTTTTGGTGAAAAGTAACTTTTTATTTTTATTTACCACAATTAAAAGTAAATAGAGTAATTAAGGGTAAAAGTGATATTATTATTACACTAACACTTGTCCTAATTCTATTTTATAAGTGTAATTCGACCGAAAACTACCTTAGGAATAAAATATGATCCTTTAGGTCCATATGGATTAGATTAGGACATTTATTCTTATTTAATTCAACGAAGAGTTAAAAGAGTTAAAATAAATGATTAATAACTAAACCATTTTTAATATAAGGATACACATAAGATAAATTTGACTATAAATATTCATTAGAAAGAGAGAAATATTTTCTACATAATTTTATTTTATTTATAATTTTTAATAATTAAATAATTTATATTATTTATGACCCAATGATGATGCAGTAATTACATAATTAATGAAATATTAAAATAATTGGTATTATAAATATCCAAATAAATGTAATTTGAGTATTTATATGAATTTAACTAATTTTATAGATTAATATGACATATTAGGGTTGGTTATATGAATTTTTTTTGAAGTAATAATGTTGTGATGAATTTTTCCAAAACAAAATACCAAATAGTGTCAAAATTGACATAAAAGAGTTTTTAAAACAAATATTATATTATTAATTGATATTATAATCCTAAAAATATAAGGTTAATCCAAAATAACTATATAATGATAGTAATATTATTAATTAACCACTTGGGGCTCTCTTGGAAGTATATAGTTAGTTTGTTACCATATAATATAAAAACACAAAGAGACATGGTAAATGTCAAACTATTTAAGTAAGATTTAAATCTAAATGATAAGGCTAATATAGTGACCCAAACCTATATAAAACCTATTGGTTGAGTTTTGTTTGACCCATACACACCTTATACTTTAAATAATCCATTTTTCAGCCATTAGAAACCTAAAATTATTTTATTATAAAATAATATTTCGAGTTTTTACTATTGTGAACCTCACCCCTCTTATAAAAGGGAACTCCCCCTGCTCTCTAATTCACACCATCAAAGCCTATTGGCTCCAAAAACCCCAGCCCCAATACCCTCTAAACTATACTACATTAATCCTAGAGGCCTTCCTTAAGTCAAAAATCCATCCTATGGATCCCTTTTGATCAAATCAAAAGGAAGAACCCAAAGAAGAGGTAAATATTTCATCACATCTTTCAAGTTCCTTTCTTCTTCTACTTCCTCTTTTTTTGTTTCAATTATAATATAATAACTCTAGTATCATAAATATACTGTGGTGTTATTATAAATATTGTACAACCATATTCATTATTCTATCTGTCCTTGAATGACATGTCAGCATACATTCATACGTACGGCACACCGTCTCCACGTCATGGTGTAATTGTTATTCAATACATTATTATTGGAATGGGTATAATAATGATGTGTAATTGATTTAAATAATTAATATAACATTATAATGATTCTGTAAATATGATATACCATCCAATTATATAATATATTAATATCAAAATAATGATATTGTCGCTCGTGCATGGGTACGGATTGTCGTCTCCACGAATGCGATGGGATTAATTTCCCATCATATCCATTCAAGAATAATTTTCATTAGATGATTAAAAATAATTCTTAAAGACATAATATCATTCTGGATATGAATAATAAACATCCTATCGATAACAAGCATTACTTTCGAAACAAAGCATATAAAGGAAAACGAATAAGTTAACACCCGAAATGACGATAATACAAAATGTTATTAATAATGAAATATTAAAATATCATATATAAAATAATATTGATATATATGATTCTTGTATAATTTAAAAACAATTATTTCACCATTACACGGGATTTTAACCTACCCTCGACCAAGGAAAAGTACAAGATATGGGTTAATTTCACAATCTCTTCATTATCTGAGGTCGTTTATACGTAGTTATCTAGTGCGACCTCTTTATCATCCACATCCATGCTTCTCATAAATGTATTTAAAAAAAACTTTTACTACATACTAGATAATGGGTTAAATTCATTTATACACTAATTTGAACTTATATGTTCTTAAAGGAATCCATCTGTCATTTTCCAAACAAGGTACTTTAGGACCATATAGAAAAAATGAAGGTAAGAATGTTTTTTTAACTTTTACGATGTCTGCGGCTGTTTCTGCCGTTATAAAATCATCAAAGCTTCCATTAATAGCTTATATGAATATTTCCAAAATAAATATTTTCTTTTATAATTATATTAATTCTAAATAATTTCAAAATAGAAATAGACATTTCTCTAAAAAGTTTTTGATTTCATTTATGTCAACATCCTTTGATGGATTTTAAGCTTATTGGAAGTTGATTTATTATGATACAAAACATCCATATTGTATTGAAGGTTTTGTGATATGTTGGACTATGTATGTGTTAATTTTACACCATACATGGTTTATGGATGAATTATTGACATTTCGTAAGCTAGTTCTAATACGAATATTTATGTTATGTTTAAACCTTTTCTTATGAGGAATGCATTGGACATAATAAGTGAAAGGAGCCTTCTATAGCTCCTCGATGCATAGGTTGGTCTCATGATACAAACTAGTGTCATGGCATAAGGGCTTGACAAAATCTTATTTGAAGTATTGGCACAATGCCTTGAATATGTGGTTATGAAGTCCAAAATTATGCATTCCATCATTATGAACGTGGCTATTGATATTGCATGTGATTAATCGACTAGTAAAATATCCATGTGAGTTAGTAAATGGAATTATTTTGATTTATATTTGCCATATTATGATCAGGATTATGTTTAAAAGGCTTTTGTTTGAGTTTTATATATTACCTTAATTGTTCATGCTTATTTATGAAAGTTTCTGCTATGTTGTTATCCTTACTGGGTATCTGAGCTCACCACATTCTATGTTTTATTTTTCCTAGGATGCGAAGAAGTATATTATGAATGAACTATAGGGGTATTCTATGGGATCTTAGTGTTTTCTATGGAAACAATGTTGTTGTAGTTTTCCATTTTATGATGTAATGTAAACCTTATGAATGTATGTAGTACATCCAAGTCTAATAAACTAATCGGTCTATCGAGACATGATCTTTTGTTATCATGCCAATGTTATGTAATAATGCACCCACTCTGGGTAACTGGGGTAGGATCCATATAGTTTGTATTAGAGGAAGTTTAGTAAAATCCACGGAAATAATATTTAGATAAGCTCTGATTAGAGATCATAGCCCTAGGATTAAATTTGAGGATTAGTATAGAAGAACTTACTTGATTTTTGGTATTGTTGAGATTTTATCTGTTTTCCAAAAAAACATCCCTGTATAGATACGAGTAGGTAGAGGTGGATCTGGAACAGATGTACCTTGGGGTAAAACCCAAAAACAATGCTTTGAGCTAGACTCGAACATGAACTCGTGCATGAAAACTGGCCTTGCTGCACTCTTGGTTATGACACTCTCAGGGGATATGCTTAGGATAATTCTCATTTTCATTACAAACCATTATGAGGGTTTTATGAGTATATATTTCATCAAAGAAAACTTTTTTTTATGATTATGGATTATATCCATTAACATTTCAATTTATGTAAAGTGTCTTACAAGTTTGGAATAATGTATTGTGATTTATAAAAAAATCTAGTTTATGCCATTTTTAGAAATGGAGACTAGTGGAAGAAATAGAAAATATATCAATGAACAAACTCCATATGGGGATTTCCATACTACTAAAGATAATTATTGTGGAGTTTGTGATTCAACTGGTGCTGATCAGCTAATCACAATACTGGGACAACTCACTCGGGTTATGAATAATAACTTTACCAGTACGGAGAACCCTGATCCACTGTGTGGAGGATCAATGTCAGATCGCTTCATGAGGCAACAACCACCAACATTAAATGGGGGTAAAAATCCCTTAGTAGCTGAGAAATAGATAAATACCTTAGAAAATATTCCATGCCATGGGGTGTAGTGAAAGGGAAAAAGATGTCATGGTAGTTTACAGCTTCACTGGAGATACCGATCAATGGTAGTAATTGATTCAAAACACAATGAAAGATGATAAAGTATGAAATATGGAGTGGGGAAGTTTGAAGAGACATTCATAGAAGAATACTTTCTTCGTGACCATCAAGCAGATATGGAAAGGCAATTTCTGTGTCTGAGGCAAAAGTAGGATGGGAATGTCACAATGTATGGGGCTAACTTTACAAGGTTAGCGAGGCATGCTGCAGATTATATGCGTAACTCAAGAAGTAAGATTGATTGTTTATTTGATGGGTTTTATATTTATAGTGATGCATCGAAGAGAGGACTTGGTGGCGTCCTTATGTAGAATTATAGGGTTATTTCATATGCATCATGACAACTAAAAATTCATGAGAAAAAGTATCATACTCATGATCTTGAGTTAGTAGCTGTAATATTTTCTTTGAAAATATTGAGACATTATCTATATGGTGAAAAATGTGAGATTTATACTGATCAAAAGAGTTTGAATTTTAATTTTTCACAAAAAAAATCAACATGAGGCATAGGCAATGGCCTGAACAACTTGAGGATTATTATTTCACTATACACTACCACTCGGGGAAGGCAAATAAGGTGGCAGATGCTTTGAGTAGAAAGGATAATGGAGTTTTGAACAAGATGAGAGTTGAAAAGGATCCAATATAGATGGATCTAGTAAAGACAGATATGGGAGTAACCATGTATGGTGAAACATTAATTCTGTTTCAAATGGTTGCCAAACCATCTTTAATAGAAATGATAAAAAGTTCACATGTTTATGATGAGGAGTTTCAAAAGAATATTTCATCTGTGAATGACGAGAGATTGAGTAACTTCATATATGAAGATGGAATTTTGAAATTCGGGAAGAGACTTTGTGTTATCGATATACCTGATACAGAAAGAGAATTTTTGGATGATGATCATAGTTCCAATTTCTCAATACACCATGGGAGCACCCAAATGTATAGAGATTTGAAGCAACATTTTTTGTGGGACAACATAAATAGGGAGATTACAGATTTTGTGTCACGATGTATGGTTTTTCAATAAGTGAAATCTAGAAGGAAAAAACCTGGAGAAGTCTTCCAAGCTCTTCCCATACCATAGTGAAAATGAGATAATATTATGATGATCTTTTTCATGGGACTACCAAAGTCTCCTAGATGGAATGATGCAATATGGGCCATTGTTGATAGTCTTAAAAAGTTTTCACATTTTCTTGCAATAAGATATGATTTACCACTTGAATTTCTAGCAATACTATATATTAACGAAGTTGTGAGAGTTCATGGAGTAACTCTATCGATTGTTTCTGATCATGATCCATGTTTAACATCAAGCTTCAAGAAAAGTCTTCAGAAAGCCCTGGATACTGAACTCCGTTTGAGCACTACCTACCACCCTCAAACTGATGGAAAATCGGAATGGACTATTCAAGACTTAGAAGATATGTTGAGATCCTTATGACATGACTTTCAAGGTATGCAGGATCAATATTTACATCTGGTAGAATTTTCCTATAACAATATCTTCTATTCAAGTATTCAAATGGAACCATATGAAGTGTTATACGGGAAGAGATGTCTCACACCAACCTGTTTTGAAGATATTGGTGAAAGAAAACTCATAGGCTTAGAACTTGTGGAGGAAATGATGGAAAGGTGAAGGTAATCCAAAACCACATCAAGGTAGCTCAAATTAGACTGAAGAGCTATGCTGATAATTGAAGGAAGTATTTGGAATTTCAGGTAGGAGATCATGTTTTTTGAAAGTATCTCCATGGACGGGTGTTATAAGTTTTGGTAAGAAGGGAAAATTAAGTCACAGGTACATAGGACCATTCAAAATTCAAGAATGAATTGGGGTTATAGCTTACTGTTTGTCAATGCCGCCAAGTCTCCCCAAATTTCACGATGCATTCCACGTATCACTATTGAGAAAATAAATGACTGACCCAACGCATGTACTCACCTATGAGGAATTGGAATTGGAAATAAAACTTCCTTATTAGGAAGATCCTATCAAGGTTCTTGACACAAGAGAACAAGTGCTGAGAAACCGAACGACTCATCTGGTAAAAGTTCTATGGAGAAACCATAAGAAGGAAGAGACAATGTGAGAACACGATGAACTTATGATAAAAAACCACCTGAGCCTTTTTATGCAGTAATATTCTAGAAATTTTGAGGATGAAATTATTTGAAGGAGGGGAGAATATAACACCCCAAGCTTCCACGATATGCTCTCTTTGAATAACACAATAGCATGTGTTGTATGAAAATTTGTGTTCTAACACACCACAACCAATCAAACTAGCCATTGTGAATAGTAATACCCACTATTTTGAAATTTTATAAATTTTATCTTTAAAAATGGACTTCATTTTTGGATTTGTAATATTGAAATTAGCTTAGGGTGAATTTTTGGTTTTTTCTTGAAAACATTCAATTTTTGATGAATAGTGAAAAACACTGAGTTATAGTTTGAAACACTATTTTATTTATATAAATATTTATTTAATTTTATTTTATTTTAGGTCGAAATAGAGACATAATACCTATATATGTTTAATGTAATTCATTGGAGTCAGTTTAAAATAATTTTAGATTTATAAATATTTTATTGAACTTTTTACCGTCTTTTACCCACCTCCGAAAATCATTTGAAATTTTACGTAAAACATAATTTTACTTATTCTGTGAGTTTAATATCAAAAATCATAGAGACACAGTTGATATCAGTAAGTAAAATGTGGTTCAATAAGATGAAAATAATTTTTGGTGAATAGTGAGTTTTTACTTTTATTTAGCACGGTTAAAATTAAATAGGGTAATTAAGGGTAAAAATGATTTTATTATTACACTAACACATGTCCTAATTCTATTGCATAAGTGTAATTCGACCAAAAAATATTTGGAATAAAATATGATACTTTAGGTCCACTTGGATTAGATTAGGACATTTAATATTATTTAATTCAAAAAATAGATAAAAGAGTTATAATCAATGTTTTATAACTAACTCATTTTTAATATAGAGTTACACATAAGATAAATTTTACTATAAATTTTAATTAGAAATCAAAAATTATTTACTAAATATTGGTATTTAATTTATATTTTTTAGTCACTAAATAATTTAATTTATTTATGACACAATAATGATGCAGTAATTACCAAATTAATGAAAAATTAAAATTATTGATATTATAAATATCCAAATAAATGTAATTTGACACATTTTATGGATTCCACTAATTTAATAGGTTAATATTACATATTAGGGTTGGTTATATGAATTTTTTTCTATGTAATAATGTTATGAATTTTTTGAAAAAAATACCCAATAGTGTCAAAATTGACATAAAAGAGTTTTTAAAACAAATATTATATAATTAATTGATATTCTCTTTCTAAAAATACAAGGATTGGACAAAATACATATATTATGATTGGTGTGTCCTCAATGAACTACTAGGGTTCTCTTGGAAGTATATACTATGTTTATTAACCATAAAATATAAAAATATAAAGAGACATCATAAATGTCAAAATATTTAACTATGATTTAAATCTAAAAGATAATGTTAATATAGTGATCCAGATCTGTCTAAAACCTATTGGTTGAGTGGTTTTAGAACCATCCCCGCATTATCCTTTGAATAATTCATTTTGGAGAAATTATAAACCAAAAATTATTTTATTATAAAATAATATTTCTTTCTTTTCCAAAGGTGCCCCTCACCCCTCTTATAAAAGGGCACTCCCATTTCTCTCTAATTCACACATTCAAAGCCTTTTGGATCGGAAAAACCCTGACCAAATACCCTCAAAAATGTCCTCTCTTCATACTAGAGGCCTTCCTTTAGTTAGAAAGCAAACCTAAGGATCCCTTTTCATCAAATCCAATGGAAGAACCCGAAGAAGAGGTAAATATTTCATCACCTCTTTCATGTTCCTTTCTTCTTACACTTCCCCTTTTTTGTTGTTTACATTCTAAAATATTAACACCAGTAACTGGTATATACTATTATGTTATTATAAATATTGTACATCCATATCCATTAATCTATCTATCCTTTGAATGACATTTCACCATATGTGCATACGTACAGCTTACCGTCTCCACGTCATGGTGTAATTGTTATTCAATACATTAGTATTTTGTTGAGTATAATAATGATGTGTAATTTATTTAAATAATAAATATTACATGATAATTATCCTTTATATATTATATAACATCAAATTATATATTATTTTAATATCAAAAGATTGATATTGTTGCTCGTGCGTACGTACGGATTACCGTCTCCACGGACGTGAGAAGATTCAGTTCCAATCGTATCTTTTCTAGACTAATTTTCATTATATGATTAAAAATAATGTTTAAATACATAATATCATTCTGAATATGAACATATTCATCCTATCCATAAAAAACATTACTTACATAACAAAGAATATAAAGTAAAACAAATCAGTTAACACCCGAAACGATGATAATACTAAGATATTATTAACAAAGAAATTTTAAAAGATCATATATGAAATAATTTTAATGTATATGATTATTTAATATTCTGATAACAATTATTTCACTAGTATATAGGAGTTTAAACTACCCTCGACCAAGGAAATGTACAAGGTAAGGGTTAATTTTACAATCTCTTTATTATCCAAGGTTGTTTATATGTAATTATCAGCTGGGACATCTTTATCATCCACATCCATGCTTCTTAAAAATGTATTTAAAAACATTTTGTACTATTTAATAGAAAATGGTTTAATGTCATTTATACCCTTATTTGACATTATATGTTCTTAAAGGAATCGTTCTGCTGTTTTCCAAACAGGGTACTTTATGACATTTTCGTCAAAATTATGGTAAGAATGTTTTTTAAATTATACAGTGGGTGAAGATATTTTCTCCTATTATAACATCATCAAAGCTTCCCATACAAGCTTATAAGAATATTTCCAAAATAAATCTTTTCTTTTATAATTATATGAATTCTAAATGATTTCAATATAAAAAGAAACATTTCACTAAAAAGGTTTGGATTTCATCTGTGTCAACATCTTTTGATGGATTTTAAGCTTCTTTAAAGTTGATTTATTATGATACAAAACATCCATATTTTATTTAAGGTTATGTGATATGTTTTACTGTGGATGTGTTAATTTTACACCATTCATGGTTTGTGGATAAATTATTGACATTACATATGCTAGTTTTAATACGAATGTTTATGTTATGTTTAAACCTTTTC
The DNA here is from genome assembly GCA_963277665.1 of Viscum album. Lineage (NCBI taxonomy): Eukaryota > Viridiplantae > Streptophyta > Magnoliopsida > Santalales > Viscaceae > Viscum > Viscum album. The sequence goes on from CAUJRU010000001.1 coordinate 6,399,809, forward strand.
ATATGAGGAATGAATTGGACATAATAAGTGATGGGTGGAGCCCACTATAGCTCCTTGATGTATAGGTTGGTCTCATGAGACAAACTAGTGTCTTGGCTCAAGGCCTTGACAAAATATTATTTTAATCCTTCGCACAAGGCCTTGAATTTGTGGTTATGAAGTCTTTCATTATGCATTCCATCATTATGAAAGTGGCTATTGATATTGAATGTGATTATTCGACAAGTAGATTATCCTTGTAAGTAAGTAAATGGGATTACATTGATTTATATTTTCCATAATATGATGATGTTAATGTTGAAGAGGCCTTTCATTTAGTTTTATATATTGCCTTAAATGTTTAGGATTATTTATGAATGTTTTTTCTATACTGTTATCCTTATTGAGAATCTGAGCTCACCCCTTTGTATGTATATTTTTTCCAGGATGTGAGGAAGTATATTATGAATAACCTATAGGGATAGTCTACGGGATCTCAGTGTTGTCTATGTAAAAAATGTGGTTGTAATTTTCCATTTTATGATGTAATGTAAACCTTATTAATGTATCTAGTTCTTCCAAGGCTACTAAACTAATCAGTCTTTCGAGAAATGATATTTTGTAATCATGACAATGTTATGTAATAATGCACCGACTTTGGGTAACGGGGGTTGGGGAATTACAGTTGGTATCAGAGGAATTTTAGAACAAACCATATAAACTAGATTTAGATAAACTCTGATTAGAGCACATATCCCTAAGATAGACTTTGAGGATTAGTATAGAAGAACATACTAGAATTTTGGTATTGTTGATATTTTGTGAGTTTTCCAAGAAATACATCCCTTTCTAGATATAAGTCAGTAGAGGCGGCTATGGCACGGATGTACCTTGGGTTAAACCCGAAAACAAAACTTTGAGCTAGACTCGAATAGGAACTGGGGCACGACAACGGGTCGTGCTGCACTCTTGGTTACGAAACTCCCGGAGGATATGCTTAGGATAATTCTCATTTTCATTACAAACCATTATGAAGGGTTTATTAGTATATTATTTCTCAAGGAAAACATTTTTTATGATTATGGATTATATCCATAAACTATTCAATTTATGTCAAGTGTTTTACAAGATTGGAATTATTTATTGTGATTCATAAACTAAACTAGTTTATGGCATTGTTTAGAAATGGTGCGTAGTGGAAGAAATGGAAACTGTATCAATGCACGTACTCCATGTAGGTATTCCCCTCCTATTCAAGCTAATTATAGTGGAGATGGTGATGGTGATTATCATCAAATAACCATACCGAGACAACTCACTAAGGTTATGAGTAATAACCATACCTATATGGAGCACCCTGATCCACAACATATAGGATCAATGTTAGTTCACTTCATGAGGCATCAACCACAATCATTCAATGGGGGTAAAAATCCATTCGTAGTTGAACAATGGTTAAATTCGTTAAAAAAAATATTCCACGCCTTGGGGGTAGTGATAGGGAAAATGATGTCATGGTAGTTTACCGCCTCACTAGATATGTTGATCAATGGTGGTCATTGATTCAAAACACCAAGAAAGATGAATAAGTATCAAATATGGAATGGATGGAATTTAAATATCTTTAAATAGAAAAATACAATCCTCGTGACCATCGAGCAAATATGGAAAGGCAATTTCTGAGTCTAAGGTAATAAGAGGATGAGAATATCGCAAAGTATGAGGCTAACATTACAAGGTTAGTGAGGCATGATGCAGATTATATACATAACCCAATAAGTAAGATTAATCATTTATTTGATGGGTTTGTTATTTATAGTGATGCATTGAAGAAATGACTTGGTTGTGTCCTTATACAGAATGATAGGGTTATTGCCTATGCATCACGACAGCTAAAAATTCATATCTTTAGATAGAAGCTATAATATTTTCTTTGAAAATATGTAGACATTATCTCAATGGTGAAAATGTGAGATTTATACTGATCACAAGAGTTTGAAGTATATATTCTCACAAAAATAACTCAACATGAAGAAAATGTGATGGCTTGAACTACTCAAGGATTAGATTGCACTATACACTACCACCCGGGGAAGGAAAATAAGGTGGAAGATGCTTTGAGTAGAAAATATCATGGAGTTTTGACCAAGATGAGAGTTGAAAAGGATCCTATTTAAATGGATATAGTAAATATGGACATGGGAATAACCATGGAAGGTGAAACATTAATTCATTATCAAAGGGTTTCCAAACCATCTTTACTAGAAAGGATAAAAAGTTCCCAGGTTGATGATAAGAAGTTTTAAAGGAAGATTAAAGCTGTGAATGATGGTAGATTGAGTGACTTCGTATATGAAGATAGAATATTGAAATTTGGGAAGAGAATTTGTGTTCCCAATATTCTTGATCTAAAAAGAGAATTGTTGGATGATGCTCAAAGTTCCAATTTCTCGATACACCCTGGCAGCACGAAAATGTGTAGAGATTTGAAGGAACCTTTTTGGTGGAACAACATGAAGAGGTAGATTTCTGATTTTTTGTCAAGTTGTATGGCTTTTCAACAAGTGAATGTTGGAAGGATACAGCCTGGAGGATTCTTGCAACCTCCTCCCATACCTGAGTGAAAATGGGATAATATTACGATGGACTTTGTCATGGGACTACCAAAGACTTCTAGAAGGAACGATGCTATATGAGTCATTCTGGATCGTCTTACCATGTCATCACATTTAATTTCTATAAGAGAATATTTACAACTTGAACGTCTAGAAATACTATATATTAATAAAGTTGTGATACTTCATGGAGTTCCTCTATCGATTTTTTCTGATTGTGATCCACATTTTACATCAAGATTCTAGAAAAGTCTTCAGAAATCCATGGATACTGAACTCCATTTGAGCACTGACTACCACCCTCAAACTGATGGACAATCAGAACAGACTATTTAAACCTTAGAAGACATGTTGAGATCTTTCTCAATTAACTATCAAGGTATGTGGGATCAATATTTAACTCTGGTTGAATTTTTCTATAATAATAGCTTCCATTCAAGTATTCAGATGGTACCCTATGAAGCGTTATATGGAAAGAGCTGTCTCACACCAACCTTTTGGGGTGATCTTGGTGAAAAAACTCATTGGCCCAAAACTTGTGGAGGAAACGATGGAAAAGGTGAAGGTAATCCAAAACCACATCAAGGTAGCTCAAAGTAGACAGAATAGCTATGTTGATAACCGAAGGAAGTATTTGGAATTTCAGGTAGGATATCATTTTTTCATGAAGGTATCTCCAGGAAAGGGTGTTATATGTTTTGGTAAGTAGGGAAAATTAAGTCCCATGAACATTATACCTTTCGTAATTCTGGAAGGAATTGGTGTTTTAGCTTACTGTTTGGCAATGTCGCCAAGTCTCTCCAGAGTTCATGATGTATTCCACGTATCACTGTTGAGAAAATACATGTCTGACCCAATGCATGTAATCTCTTATGGGGAATTAGAACTGGAACACAATCTGTCTTATTGCGAAGACCCTATCAAGCTTTTTGATAAAAGAGAACAAGTGCTGAGAAACCAGATGTTTCATTTGGTAAAAGTTCAATGGGGAAACCATAAGATGGAAGAGGCAACGTGGAAAACTGGGGATCTTATGATGAAGAACCATCCGATTGTTTTTATACAGTAATATTCAAGAAATTTTGAGGATGCAATTATTTTAAGGCGAGGAGAATGTAACACTCCAAGCTTCCACGGTACGCTTCTCTTGGAATAATAAAATAGAGTGTGTTGTACACAACTTCAAGTTCTAACACACCACAACCAATCAAACTAGCCGTTATGACTAGTAATACCAACTTTTTAAAATTTTAAAAATTTTATCTTTCAAAATGTAATTCATTTTTTGATTCCGAATATTGAAATTATCTTACGGAGAATTTTTGGTATTTTCTAAAAACTTTCAATTTTTGATGAATTGTGAAAAAAACTAAGTTATAGTTTAAAACAAGAATTTTTAGTTAAATAATTATTTAATTTATTTAAATTTATTTTAGGTCAAAATAGATACATAATACCTATATAAGTTCAATGTAATTCATTAGAGTCAGTATAAAATAATTATAGATATATAAAAATTTTATTGAACTTTTTACAGTCTTTTACCCACCTCCTAGGTGCATTTGCAGATTTACATAAAATGTAATATTACCACGTATGTGAGTTGAATTTCCAAAATCTGAGAGACACAGTTGATATCAATAATTAAAATTTGGTTCAATAAGATGAAGATTATTTTTTGGTGAATAGTATCTTTTTACTTTTATTTACCACAGTTAAAATTAAACCGAGTAATTAAGGGTAAAACTGATATTATTATTACTCTAACATATGTCATAATTCTATTGGATAAGTGTAACATGACCAAAAACAAACTTAGGACTAAAATATGATCCTTTAGGTCCACTTTTTTTAGATTTGGACATTTATTATTTTTTAATTCAATGAAGAGTTAAAAGAGTTAAAATCAAAGTTTAATATCTAAACCATTTTTAATATAGGGTTAAACAGAAGATAAATTAGACTATAAATATTTATATGAAATATTAAAATACTTCCTACATAATGGTATTTCATATATTTTTTTTGACATTAAATAATTTAATTTATTTATGACACAATAATGATGTAGTAATTAACTAATTAATAAAATATTAAAATAATTGATATTATAAATATCCAAATAAATGTATTTTGAGAGTTTTTATGAATTCCAATAATTTTCTAGGTCAATATGATATTTTAGGGTTTGTTAGGTGAATTTTTTTCTAACTAATAATGCCGTTATGAATTTTTCCAAAACAAAATACCAAATAGTGTCAAAATTGGCATAAAAGAGTTTTTAAAACAAATATTATATTATTAATTGATATTCTATTCCTAAAAATATAAGGATCTACCAAAAGACTTATATAATGATATTTTTATCATCAATAAACCACTTGGGGGTCATTTTGAGGTATATAGCAAGTTTATTATCCATATAATATAAAAATTCAAAGAAATAGGGTAAATGTAAAACTATTTTTCTAAGATTTAAAACTAAAGGATATGATTAATATAGTGACCCAAACCTATCTAAAACCTATTGGATGAGTAGTTTTTGAACCATCCCCATCTTATCCTTTAAATAATCAATTTTCAAGCCATTAGACACAGAAAATGATTTTATTATAAAAAAATATTTTTGGCGTTTCCTAAGGTTCCCCTCATCCCTCTTGTAAAAGGGAACTCCCCCTTCTCTCTAACTCACACCTTCAAAGCCTTTTTCATGGGCCATACCCTACCCATATACCCTATCAATTGTCTTCCATTCATCCTAGAGGTCTTCCATTAGTAAGATAGCCAACCTACAGAGACCTTTTGATCTAATCAAAAGGAATAACTCGAAGAAGAGGTAAATATTTCATCACCTTTTCCATGTCCCTTTCATCTTCCACTTTCACTTTTTTATTGTTTCCATTCGAAAATAATAACAACATTATCATCTATATTATATGATGTTATTATAAATATTTTACAACCATATTTATTATTCTATCCGTCCTTTGAATGACATGTCATCATACGTGCATACGTACCACCTACCGTCTCCATATCATGTTGTAATTGTTATTCAATACATTATTATTTTGATGGTTATAATAATGATGTGTAATTGATTTATATTATAAATATAACATGATAATGATTCTGTATATATGATATAACATCCAATTATATAAAATTTTAATATCAAAAGAATGATATTGTCACTCGTGTGTACGTATGGATTGCCGTCTCCACGAACGCGATGAGATTCATTTCCCATCGTATACATTCAAGAGTAATTTTCATTAGATGATTTAACCTAATGTTTAAAGACATAATATCATTTTTAATATGAATAAGATACATCCTATCCATAACAAACATTACTTAAATAAAAAATCATATAAAGGAAAAACAAATCAGTTATCACCTGAAACGACAATAATACTAAGATATTATTAACAACACAATGTTAAAAGATCATATATGAAGTCATAATAATGTATATCATTATTTTATAATTTAGAAAACATTATTTCACCATTATACAGAAGGTTAGCCTACCCTGGACCATTTAAAAGTACAAGGTATAGTTTAATTTCACAATCTCTTCATTATCCGAGTTTGTTTATACGTAATTATCAACTGGGACCCCTTTATCATCCACATCCATGATTATTAAAAATGTATTTCAAACCATTATTAACTATTTAATAGAAAATGGGTTAAAGTCATTTATATACTTATTTTATCTTATACGTTCTTAAAGGAATATTTCTGTCATTTTCCAAACAATGTACTTTATGTCCTTTTCGACAAAATTAATGTAAGAATGATTTTTAACTTATAGGGAGGGTGCAGCTATTTTCTACCGTTATAACATCATCAAAGCATCCCTTACAATCATATAATAATATTTCCAAAATAAATGGTTTATTATAGAATTATATGAATTCTTAATGATTTCAAAATTGAAAGAGACATTTCTCTAAAAAGGTTTTTATTTCATCTATGTCAACATCCTTTGATGGATTTTAAGCATATTTGAAGTTGATTTATTATGATAAAAAACTTCCAAATTGTTTTGAAGGTTTTGTGATATGTTTGACTGTGGATGTGTTAATTTTACAACATTCATGGTTTATGGATTTATTAATGACATTTCATATGCAATTTTTAATACGAATGGTTATGTGATTTTAAACCTTTTCATTTGAGGAATTCATTAGACTTAATAAGTGATGGGTGGAGCCCGCTATAGCTCCTTGATGCATAGGTTGGTCTCATGAGACACACTAGTGTCTTGGAACAAGGCCTTGACAAAATCTTCTTTGTATTCTTGGCACAAGGCCTTGACTATGTGGTTATCAAGTCTGTCATTACGCATTCCATCATTTTGAAAGTGGATATTGATATTGCATGAGATTATTCGACTAGTACAATATCCATGTGAGTAAGTAAATTGAATTATTTTGAATTATTTTTTCCATATTATAATGAAGTTTATGTTGAAAAAGGTTTTGTTTTAGTTTTATATATTGCCTTAAATGTTTATGCTTATTTATGAAAGTTTTTTCTATATTTTTTTCCATAACGAGCCTTTGAGCTCACCCCTTTCTATGTTTTATTTATCTCAGGATGCGAAGAAATATATTATGACAGACCTGTAGGGATAGTATATGGGATCTCATTGTTTTCTATGGAAACAATGCTTTTGTAGTTTTCCATTTTATGATGTATTGTAAACCGTATGAATGTATCAAGTACTTCCAAGTATACTAAACTAATCAGTCATTCAAGTCATGATCTTTTGTGATCAGGACATTGTTATTTAATAGTGCACCGACATTGGGTAACTGGGGTTGGGGCATTACAGTTGGTATCAAATAATGTTTAGTACAAACCTTGGAAACTAGATTTAGATAAATTCTGATTAGAGAACATTGTCCTAAGATAGACTATGAGGATTAGTATAGAAGAACTTCCTAGAATTTTGGTACTGTTGAGATTTTGTGAGTTTTCCAAAAATTACATCCCTTTCTAGTTATGAGCCGGTAGAGGCAGCTCTGACAGAGATGTGCCTTGGGGTAAAACCCAAAAACATCTCTTTGAGCTAGACTCGAACATGAACTGGTGCACAACAATGGGCCGTGCTGCACTCTTGGTTATGACACTCCCGAGGGATATGCTTAGGATAATTATATTTTTATTTACAAACCATTATGAAGGGTTTATGAGTATATACATCCTTAAAAAATAGTTTTTATGAATATGTATTAAATCCCTAATCTATTCAATTTATGCTAAGTGTTTTATAAGTTTGGAATTATGTATTGTGATTCATAAACTAATCTAGTTTATGCCATTGTTTAGAAATGGTGCCCAGTGGAAGGAATGGAAACCATATCAAGTAACACACACCATTTAAGGATTACCCTCATACTCAAGATAATTATAGTGGTGCTAGTGATGGTGCTGATCTTCTAATCACCATACTGGGACAACTCACTCAGGTTATGATTAATAACCTTACCTGTATAGAGCACCCTGATCCACAACGAGGAGGATCAATGTTAGATCGCATCATGAAGAAATAACAACCAACATTTAATGGGGGTACAAATCCATTAGTAGTTGAACAATGGATAAATTCTCTAGATAAAATATTCCACATCTTAGGGAATAGTGAAAGGAAAAAAGTTGTCATGGAAGTTTACCGCCTCAATTGAGATGATGATCAATGTTGGTAATTGATTCAAAACACAAACAATGATGAGGAAGAATCAAATATGGAATGGAGGGAGTTTAATGATCTTTTCATAGAAAAATACTTTCCTTGTGACCATCTAGCAGATATGGAAAGGAAATTTCTGAGTCTGAGGAAAAAGGAGGATGGGAATGTCACAAATTACGAGTCTAATGTTACATAGTTACGGAGACATGAGGCATATTATATATGTAACCCAATAGGTATGATTGAACATTTATTTTATCGGTTTGTTATTTATAGTGATGCATAGAAGAAAGGAATTGGTTGTGTCCTTGTGTAGAATTATAGGGTTATTGCCTATGCATCACGACACCTAAAAATTCATGAGCAAAACTATCCTACTCATGATCTTGAGTTAGCTGCTGTAATTTTGGATTTTAAGATATTGAGACATCATATATATGGTGAGAAATGTGATATTTATACTGATCACTAGAGTTTAAAGTGTATTTTCCCACAAAAAGAGATCAACATGAGGCAAAGTTGATGGCTTGAACTACTCAAGGATTATGGTTGCACTATACACTACCACACGGGGAAGGAAAATAAGGTGGTAGATTCTTTGAGTAGTAATGATGATGGAGTTTTGAATAAGATGATAGTTGAAAAGGATCGTAAATACATGGATCTAGTAAATATGGATTTGGGAATAACCATGGAAGGTGAATCATTAATGATTTTTCAAATGGTTTCCAAAAAATATTTACTAGAAAGGATAAAAATTTCTCAGCTTGATGATGAGGAGTTTCAAAATAAGATCAAACCTGTGAATGATGGGAGGTTGAGTGAATTCTTGTATGAAGATGGACTTTTGAAATTTGGGAAGAGACTCTGTGTTTCCGATATACCTGATCTAAAAAGAGAATATTTGGATGATGCTCATAGTTCCAATGTGTCTATACACCCTGGGAGCACCAATATGTATAGAGATATGAACGAACATTTTTGGTGGGACAACATGAAGAGGGAGATTGATGATTTTGTGTCAAGTTGTATGATTTTTCAATAACTGAAAGCTGTAAGGAAACAAACTAGATGAGTCTTTCAATCTCTTCCCATAACTGAGTGGGAATGGGATAATATTACTATGGACTTTGTCATGGGACTACCAATGACTCCTAGAAGGAACGATGCAATATTGTTCATTGTTGATCTCCATACCAAGTCAGCACATTACATACTATAAGAGAACATTTACCACTTGAACTTCTAGCATGAATATATATTAATGAAGTAGTGAGACTTCATGGATTACATTTATCGATTTTCTCTGATCGTGATCCACGTTTCAATCAAGATTTTGGAAAAGTCTTCATAACGCCCTGGATACTGAACTCTGTTTGAGCACTGCTTATAACTCTTAAACTGATGGACAATTATAATATACTATTCAAACCTTAGAAGACATGTCGAGATCTGGCTCACATGACTTTCAAGGAATGTGGGATCAATATTTACCTCTGGTAGAATTTACTTATAATAATAGCTTCCATTCAAGTATTCAGATGGCACCATATGAAGCGTTATACAGAAAGTTTTGTTGCACACCAAACTGTTGGGATGACATTGGTAAAAGAAAACTCATTGGCCCAGAACATATGAAGGAAACGCGGGAATAAGTGAAGGTAATCCAAAACCACATCAAGGCAGCACAACGTAGACAAAAGATCTATGCTGATAACAGAAGGAATTATTTGGAATTTCCAGAAGGATATCATTTTTTTCATGAAGGTATCTCCATGGCAGGGTGTTATACGTTTCGGTAAGAAGGGTAAATTAAGTCCCAGGTACATCAGACCATTCAAAATTCTAGAACGAATTGGGGTTGTAGCTTACCATTTGGCAATGCTGCCAAGTCTCTCCAAAGTTCACCCTGTATTCCATGTTTCACTATTGAGAAACTACATGCATGACCCAATGCTTGTACTCGCCCATGAGGAATTAGAACTAGAACCTGATCTCTCTTATTGCGAAGACCTTATCAAGGTTCTTGATACAAGAGAACACGTTTTGGAAAACCGGATGACACATGTGGTAAAATTTCTGTGGAGAAACCAAAAGATGGAAGAGGCACGGTGGGAACCCACATAACATATGATGAAGAACCACACGAGTCTTTTTATACATTAATATTCTAAAGATTTAGAGGTTGAAATTATTTAAATGAGGGGATAATTTAACACCTCATTCTTCCACGGTATGCTTCACTTTGAAAAATACAATAGAGTGTGATGTACGCAACTTCGAGTTCTAACACACCACAACTAATCAAACTAGTCGTTATGAATAGAAATGCCCACTTTTTGAAATTTTAAAAAATTTATCTTTCAAAATGGAATTCATTTTTGGATTCAGAATATTGAAATTAGCTTAGGGTGAATATTTTGTATTTTTCCAAAAACATTAAATTTTAGATGAATAGTGAAAAACACTAAGTTATAGTTTAAAACCCAATATTTATTTAAATAATTATTTATTTTATTTAAAATTATTTTAGGTAAAAATACATACATAATACCTATATATTTATAATGTAATTAATTTGAGTCGGTTTAAAATAATTTGAGATATATAAAAAGTTTGTTGAACTTTGTATAGTCTTTTACCCACCTCCTAGAGGCATTTGCAAATTTATATAGAACATAATTTTATCGCTTCTGTGAGTTGAATTTCAAAAATCGGAGAGACACAATTGAGATCAATACGTAAAATATGGGTTAATAAGGTGAAAATAATTTTTATTGCATAGTAACTTTTTAATTTCATTTACCACGATTAAAAGTAAATATGGAAATTAAGGCTAAAAATGACATTATTATTACAATAACACATGTCCTAATTCTATTAGATAAGTTTAATTCGAACAAAAAAACCATAGGAATAAAATATGATCCTTTTGGCCCACTTGGATTAGATTATAACATTTATTATTATTTAATTCAATGAAGAGTTAAAAGTGTTAAAATCAGTGTTTAACAATTAAACCATTTATAATATGGGGTTACACATTAGAAAAATTCAACTATAAATATTCATTAAAAAGATAAAAAGATTTCCTACGTAATTATTATTTATTTATATTTTTTATAAATTAAATAATTTTATTTATTTATGACACAATGATGATGCAGTAATTACATAATTAAAGAAATATTAAAATAATTGATATTATAAACATCAAAATAATTGTAATTTTCAATTTTTATAAATTACACTAATTTTCTAGGTCAATATGACATATTAGGGTTGTTTAGAGGAATTGTTTTCGAAATAATAATGTTGTTATTAATTTAAAAAAAACAAAATACCAAATAGAGTGAAATTTGAACAAAATGAGTTTTAAAAAAAATTATATTATAAATTGATATTCTATTCCTAAAAATATAAGGTTCTGCCAAAAGACATATATAATGAATGGTGTATCATTAATTAACCTATTGGGGTTATCCTGGAAGTATATATTTTGTTTATTAAACATTTAATATAAAAATACAAAGAGACATGATATATGTCAAACTATGAAACTATGAATTAAATCAACAAGATAAGGTTAATATAGTGATCCAAACCTATCTAAATCCTTTTGGATGAGTGTTTTTCGGCCCATCCCCACGTTATACTTAAAATAATATATTTTGGAGCCATTATAAAACGAAAATTATTTTATTATAAAATAATATTTCAAGCTTTTCCTAAGGTGCCCCTCACCCCTCTTATAAAAGGGCACTCCCCCTTCCCTATAATTCACACCTTCAAAGACTTATGGATCGGAAAACCCCTTCACAAATTCCCTCTAAACTATCTTCCCTTGATCTTAGAGACCTTCATTTTTTCATAAATCCATCCTATGGATCCCTTTTGATCAAATCAAAAGGACGAACCCGAAGTAGAGGTAAATATTTCATCACCTCTTTCATGTTCCTTTCTTCTTCTATTTCCTTTTTTTGTTGTTTCCATTCTAAAATAATAACACCAGTATATTATATGTACTGTGATTTTATTATAAATATGGTACAACCATATTCATTATTCTATCCATCCTTTGAATGAAATTTTACCATACGTGTGTACGTACGGCTTACCGTCTCCATGTCATGGTGTAATTGTTATTCAATACATTATTATATGGATGTGTATAATAATGATGTGTAATTGAAGTAAATAATAAATATAACATGATAATGATTCTGTATATATGATATTACATCAAATTATATATTATTTTAATATCAAAAGAATGATATTATCGCTCATGCGTTTGTACGGATTACCGTTTCGACGAACGGGATGAGATTCATTTCCCATTGTATCCATTGAAGACTAATTTTCATTAGATAATTAAAAATATTCTATAAATTCTTAATATAATTATGAATATGAACAAGATACATCCTATCCATAACAAACATTTCTTACATAACAAAGAATATAAAGGAAAACGAATTAGTTAACACCCGAAACGACGATAATACTAAGATATTTTTAACAAAGCAATGATAAAATATCACATATGAAATCATATTATTTTTTATGATTATTTTATAATTTAATAACACTTATTTCACAATTATACAGGAGTGTAACATACCCTCAACCAAGTAAAATTACATGGTAAGGGTTAATTTCATAGTCTCTTCATTATTTGAGGTTGTTTATACGTAATTATCAACTGGGTCCTCTTTATCATCCACAACCATGCTTCATAAAAATGTACTTTAAAACATTTTTCATATTTACTAGACAATGGGTTAAAGTAATTTATACCATTATTTGACCTTATATGTTCATAAATTAATCATTCCGTCATTTTCCAAACAAGTTACTTTATGACCTTTTCGATAGAAATTAAGTTAATAATGATTTTTAACTTATACGGTGGGTGCGTCTATTTTATACCATTATAACATCCTCAAAACTTATCTTAAAAGTTTATAAGAATATTTCCAAAATAAATGTTATCTTTTATAATTTTATTAATTTAAAATGATTTCAAAATAAAAAGAGATATTTCTCTAAAACGGTTTTGATTTCATCTATTTCAAATCCTTTGATGGATTTTAAGCTTATTTGATGTTGATTTATTATGATACAAAACATCCATATTTTATTGATGTTTTTGTGATATGTTTGACTGTGGATGTGTTAATTTTACACCATTCATGGTTTATGAAAAAATTATTGACATTTCGAATGCTTGTTTTAATACAAATATTTAAGTTATGTTTAAACCTTTTCATATGAAGAATGTGTTGGACTTAATAAGTGATGTGTGGAGCCTACTATATCTCATCGATGCATCGGTAGGTCACGTGAGTCAAACTAGTGTCTTGGCACAAAGCCTTGAGAAAATCGTATTTGTAGTCTTTGCATAAGGCCTTGACTATGTGGTTATGAAGTCTGGCATTATGCATTCCATCATTATGAAAGTCGCTACTGATATTTCATGTGATTATTTGACTAGTAGAATATCCATGTGAGTAATTAAATGGAATTATTTTGATTAATATTTTCCATATTATGATTATGTTTATGTTGAACAGGATTTTGTTTTAGTTTTATATATTTTCTTAAATGAATATGATTATTTATGAAAGTTTCTGCTATATTGTTATCTTTACTGAGCATCTTAGCTCACCCCTTTTTATGTTTCATTTTTCCCAGGATGCGAATAAGTATATTATGTCTGACTTGCGGGGATAGTCTATGGGACCTCAGTGTTGTCTTTGGAAACAATGTGGTTTTTGTTTTCCATTTTATGATGTATTGTAAACCTAATGATTGTATCTAATACTTCCTAAGCTACTAAACAAATCGGTCTTTCGAGACTTTACCTTTTGTGATCATGGAAATGTTATGTAATAATGCACCGACCCTGGGTAATGAGGGTCGGGGTGTTACAATAAACTCGATTTTATCCCAATTATAGGACTACTAAAATTAATTATTTGAATTTAATTTTTTTTATTCATTATCTTATATTAAAATTTGATTGAAATCATTAATTAATGTTTATATTTTTAATTTTTATTATAAAAATATGTTACATACATAATAAATATTTTTATGAAAAAATAACATTTTTTATTCAAATGAACATTATTTCACTTACAAATATCATAATTCATTGAAATACTTAAAAACTATTTCTATATAGCCCTTGGAATGAAATAATTTATTTTACAATTTTCATTGGACAATATGTTATTTTATTTCACTTTTTATTATATTAATTAATTATTCATTAAATTTTAATTTTTTTTGCATCGGAATATACTAAATTCAATGAATTACTTTTAGAGGCACATACATAGGGAAATAAAATATTGTGGCCTTTTGAAGATTGGAATAATGTTTTCATTGAAATTATAACACTATAATGAAATATAATTTTACTTTATCCTGGATACATCCTTAGGTTCCTATATACATTCTTAAATTATTTGGTTCCACCAAAGAACAATAACTATGTGGGTGGACTTGTTATAAAACATTAATCCTCATTAATCCAAAATAAATATGTGGTCTTCCTCATGAGAGATACAATAATCCTATTATATATCTTCTAAGTTCAGTACATGTGATAGATAGTATATGAACTCTCATAATAGGGATATATGGAATATATGATGAACTGATGAAATATTTATTTGAATAACCAAAAGATAAACCATAATCTCAATATGATCATGAAGCTGGAAATGGGAAAAAATATCTAGGAATCTACTTCCCCTTATTTCCATGTATGTTAACCCTCTTCAAATGAGATATTTTATGGAATACATTTTCATCATCTTTAATAACTATATACCATTGAAAGATTTCTTCATAACTACTTTTTCAAATCTGTCATTGCTGGATATTTTTTTGAATGGTTCTAACATTATCTATAATTTAATAATCAAAATAAAGTACCAATATCTAACAGTCCCCATATATATCCCATGTTATTATAGCTCTGCATTTCATTCTTTATAGGTCTTCAGATGTATCATTCAAAATGATTTAATGGAATAAATTATTGTAAATGTTTTTGACAAGAGGGTATTTTTGATTCCAAAATCCTCTTAAATCCATGGATAAAACTATCAACATAACATATAGGATTTCTATATTCACATCAAATAGTAAACCTATTTGACGATGTTATAATGTGCTAAAAACAACTTCATATTCAATTCATGTATAATAATTATCCATAATTTTGAAGAGAACATTGGATCATAATATAATACAATTTAGAGTGGTACAATATGAAACCTTTACAATTATCTAAAATAATCTTGTAAATTTGGTTAATGTATAAATCATCTCAGGTTGAAATGAAATGTGAGGACATCGTAAGGTGGTCGACATTAACAGAAATTGAAATATGACCTTTGGATGTCAAAGGAATCCAATGATGATGTCAATGGTAATATTTTCAAACATCTATAGAGTTATTGGTAATGGTTGCATTATCCCCTTAGACATATGAAATTTATTCTTTAACTTTTGGGATTATAACCATCAAGAATACATTCGACAATATTCATATTCATATTTTCCAACAAATAATTATTTATGTAACTCTATGCATAATATTTCTTCTAGGATAAATATATAATTGTGAGATTTTTTATTCATATAATATATCCTTCTTTAATTCTCATATTGAAGGTAGATGTATTCAAGTCAAAAATCTTATCATTCCATCATAGTAATATTTTATCATTTGAACATTCCTAAACATATTTTTGATCTTCATATATTCATTATGCTCCTCTAGAGTCTTCACATGGATGGATGGTTGAAGAACCATATATGATTGATGTGATTTATTCCCGTTACTTATTATTCCATGATATATCAACAGTGAATTCAGTAGTTTTATATATTTTTAGGCCTCCTCAAGTTCAAGAAAACATGATCCTTCTGAATTAGATCATCAACCTCTATGTTCTTTATCAAGGGTTGTAATGTATTGATATGTAATTTTATTTAATGAAAACTAACCACATTCTTTGTATTATATTAAAATAATTATATATGAACATATACATCATTATTTTATTGTATCCATATATATAACACCTTTCACTATATAGATTATGCCTCAATATTTTAATGGAAAATATTACCTCTACTAGCTCAATATCATGAGACAAATAATTTTTCGCACAAATATTAAATTATTGTTTGGAATATGCCACCATAATGTCCTTTTTAATGATTAAATTTCACTGTCACTTCATTAAAATATCACTATATATAAAAAAATTATCTAATAATATGTATTTTGGAGATAGGTGTCGTTTCCAACATTCTATTTGGCGCTTTGAAATTTTCATCAGATTCATCTATCTATGTGAAAATAAATCACTTCCAAGTTCAATTGATTATCTGATTTTATAGTCAAAATAAATTTATCACAAAAAATTAATACTTTCATCCAATCCTAGAAAACTATTAGTCTCTGACAGAGTGATTAGTATGGTCTATTTTTTAATAACCTATATATTTGAAGGATCCATCGATATACCCTCTATTTAATTTATATAAACCAAGACTATCTCTTTCTTTATTCTTGATTCACACCTTCTAAATTTGGATGAAAACATCTAATTTTTCAATTTATTTGACATAATAACCAAATGAACTTTATGGCCTTCTTTTATCTTGTAATATATGCTAATATCAGCTATATAGACTACAAAAAACTGATCATGGTGATTTCTAATGAATCTATCCACCATATCCATGTATATATCTGGGAATGATTAATTATAAATGGAATATCTACATAGTTATCGTGTTCACAAATCATATAGAATTATATTTGGGTAATATCACTCATTTTTATCTTATTTTATGGAATCCAAAACTAAATTCAATCTTTGAGATGTATTAAAATCCAAACAGTTAATGATTTAAGTCATTGATAAATTGCATAGGATAATTGTTCCTGATCAGGATCTTGTTATATTTTAGATAATCATTACGGATACACTAACCCAGATATCCTCTAAATATAAAGATTCATTGTACCCCTTCGTCAATAACTAGGGAATACAATTATCTTATCGTGACTTTATTATAAATGCTTCTTTAATTCCTTCAATGTAATTTTCAGAATTATATATGGATTATTTGATTTATGTATAACACCATGTATAAATATTCTTACAAGATCACCTTCTTGATTCAAATGAAGACTGAGATACTCTTAAATGAATACATCAACATACTGTTACAATATAGGGATAAATAAAATGATGAGTTTATTCCCAACAATTTGATAATTATATCTATCTTGAGTTGTTATTTAGAAAAATATAATTTATTAAACTTCGATTGGAAATTCATATCCAACCTCACACCGATATAGGATCATTGGTAGATTCATTATATCAAATGTGAAATCCATTCTTCAGCAATTAAAATGATCACTATTTTGTGTGAGCCAATCCATTCCAAAAATAAAAATCATATTCTAAAATAAATAGAATAATAGGAATTTCTAGAAAGACATTACCAAAAACTTCTATCAAAGGGAATTTATATATATTTGATACAACAATTGTTCCATTTGTTTTATTTATTAATAGTTAAATATATAATCATTAAGGTGATGTAATGATACCCTTAGATAATTTGAAAAATATAATAGTGTGAATAAAACCAGAAAAATGGATGATATTTTCAATTAAAAAGTGGATGATAAGTGTACTTTTCTCCAATTCATTCGCATGACCCACTAAAATAGTTGTGATCACATAGTTCATACCATTTCCCATTGGAATATAAGGTTGTTGATGATGAATGAAATAAAAAAACCTTGGATTCATGCACTAAAAAGAATAATTTCTCTACCAAAAGGCCAATTTATGATCACTATAATTACTGGTAGTGGTGAATTATTGATGTATTTTTCTTTTTTGTTATCTTTATCATGAAACATCATTCACCTTATGTTAATGATTAATAATTTTTATTAAAACTATTCATTCACACATATAATGGAACACATGTATTTATATGGATCACTAATCTACAATAGTAGATAGGCCTAATCATGGTTTATAAATAACCCAATACCACAAAATATACTATAAAAAATAATTTTTATTTTGACAAAATAGGTTTGAAATATCCTTAATCTTTTATAGAACTAAGAACAATAAAATAGTGCTTGTTCTTATACTAGAATGAATGATTTAATCAATATAATGTAAATTTATTATAAATTGTCACTAATAGCTCCAAATAATTATCACCTGTATGATTGAGAAACATTGATATTTTTAAATCATATAAAAACAAGTCATCTCTTTCATATATAAAAGTAGGTAGGAACAATTTCTCTAGACATCATAAAATATTTCAGTCTGATTACCCAATCTGATTCCTCTGATTCTTCTATCTAGAAATTATTCTGTTAAAATTTTCTATATTAAATCAGAACCCTAATTTTTCCATTTAATATATTTCACCAAATTTTTTTGTCCAATTTTTTTTCTAATTTAATGAATCTTTTACACCACTTATCTACTCACTTCTTCAATTCAAAATCCTATTAAAAAGCAATGCTCTTGCGATCCACATCATGTAAATATTTTTAATATTATCAAAAATAAAATCAAATTGATTAAATAAGGATAAATCAAAATGAAAAGGATTAAAATTAAATAAAAACATGCATGAATTTTATTACTATAGATTATATCGACCCATACTCTTATTATCTTCTAAATAAATGTGTTTGGGAGCATTATAAATTGAAAAATATTTTATAATAAATAAGTATTTCAAGACTTTCCATAGGTGCCCCTCCCCTCTATTATAAAAGGGAACCTCTAATTATCCTTTATTCTCAACTACAAATCACTGGCTCAACCAAAACCTACCTCACTCTCCACCTAACTTCCCTCACTTTATCCTTGTGGCAACCATTGTAATGTCCTATACTGTCGTTATAATTTTATTTTAATTATATGGAATTATTTCGAGACCACGAAATCTAACGGCGCATGATTCCGAGGCACGGAGTGCCCGAAATGAACCGTCGAAGTTTCGTTAAGCTTTAATTAATTCACCTGTAAAGTTTTCTTAAAAAAGTTGAATAACTCTTAAACGGTTTCCTAGATAAGAAATATGAGGGCATCATTGAGCTCAAGATAGCAGCTTTACCCTAGGCGCTACTCAAGTTTAGTCGGCATGGGTCTGCTGTGAGAAAACCTGAAAATGGTATAACCCTAAATAAAATAATTAAATAAAGTTATTTTATGTTTGAAATGATTATAACTCAAAAAGTTTAGCTAGGATTAAAATCCAAGACCACCATTTAACTCGGGAGGGTATCATTTCTTTACACAGATACTAACATTGGATGGTGTGGGTCACCGGTAAAATTTAGTTTTTTTCCATAAATAATAAAAATAAGTGACAATTATTTTATTGTAAAATTAATAAATTTTAAACGGTAACTCGATTAGAAATCTGAGATTACCGTAGGGTTCATTGGGGCATGTTTTTCTTTGCTAGATATTTTCCTCAACCGGTGTGGGTCAAGGGTGGCTTTTAATAATTTTATGAACCTTTTTTCAGGTACGTTAAGTAAATGTGTGAGCAGCGTTTTGTAACTGTTAAACCGTTGCTCAGAATTGAAATCTGGGGCACTGTTGAACTCACAGTGCCGATATTCTCTTAAGGAGACCTTCAACTCCACCTTAGTATGTCAAGGGTATAATTTAGTTTTTCGGACTTTTCATGGGAGAAAAATAAAATAAACATGCCTTATTTTATTTTTGAAATTGAAACCTCCAATTTGAATATTTAGTGGTGGGGACCACACGAACTCTCCCAATTAATGTGGGGTAACCCTTGGAATCCTCCCAAATTAATGTTCAACCTTAATTTAATTAATATGCTGACTTTAATTAAATTTATAAACTTAATTTTTTAATTTGGATCCTCACATTGCTTGAGGATGGAAAAATCTGTTGGCAAAAGAGGAGGGTTTTGGGAGAGCATGGGGAGAAATTTTGGGAGGATCATCTTCCAATGAAGAACCACCCCCAATGAAGAATGAGGATGACGCACCAGCCATGATTAGAGACGTGTTGTGGGAGCGAAAAATGACAACGTCCCCTTCACCGACTTCAACTTCTTCCTCGTGACATCTCCAAGGAACGAGGTATGGGTTTTTAAATTGGAATTTCATTGAAGTTATATGTTGAATCTTCATATTCTGGATTCTCAATGATGATGGCTAAACAAATATGGCCATCATCCCTAACGTATACCTTGCCCCTTTTTCTTTTGTTCATTTCTCATTATTCGTACATTAATAAATGCCAAATATTTAACTGCACTGGAAATACAATATTTTGTTGAGCGTGATGTGTGATCGCGGATCCCCCAACCAGAGGATTGAAAAATATGCGGTCGTCATATTTTATGGGCGTAGAACGAACTCGTGTTGAACTGTGGAAGTGGTGGGCGGCCGGCACACCGGCCTGCCGCATGGAGGTTCGGCAGTGAGAGTCTGCGCCACCAGATGAGAAGGAGGTCACGACCCCTTAGCCAAAGCGGAGCGAGGTGGCGGCGGACATCTAGCCGCCCACACGGTGAAGCGGGGGCGCACGTCTGCACATTTTGGTGTAGCAGGAGGCCGCGACTGCTGGACCACGATGCTGGATGATGGGTGGCTGACACCTGGCTGACAGTGGATGGCAGCTGCGCCGTCATGCCGCTGGGAGGAGGAGGACCGGCCGGAGAACCGTCCAGCGACGACGCACCGAGCAGGATCCGCTCCGGCGGGTCCAGCTTCAAAAAAACGAACGGTCTGTTGGACCGTTTGGTGACCTGGGAGGTGCCTCCCCTCTCGGGATTTGGCCAGGGTGGACCCCTCCATGACGGTCCACCCGACCATGGGACGTGCAGCAGGCCGCGCCACTACGGCGCCCCCAGCAGGTCGCGCCACCGGGGCGCACCCAGTGGGCCTCTCCGCAGGGGAGCACCCAGCGGGCCCCGCCACAGAGGTGCATCCCACGGGCCACACCCAACGGGGCCTCTCCCTTCACGGGTCGGGTTCCGTAGTCCTCTATGTGGGTCGGGCCGAGCCCGTCGAGGCCCATGCCAACTGATCCGGACTCGGGTCGGACCGAACGCGGGTCGGACCAGACCCGGGCCCATTTAGACCCAATTTCACCTTTGTGGCCATATCTTGAGAACTGTGCATCTATTTGATGAACCGTCTACTTCACCAGAATCCTTGGATTGATACGGTCCTTTTGGTATACTCCACTTGAGGTTTGGTTAAATTTGGTGTACATCCAGGTCGGATCGAACCCTAAATCCAACTAGGCCCTCAAAGTGGAAACACTAATAACTTACATATCGGACGTCCGATTGGCGTGTCGTCTATTGTGTTGGGTACCTTATGAGGTGAGGGGCCTTTGGGATAATTCTTAATAGATCTTCATGGAAATTGAGGTACGATCGATATTGTAAGGATCTGTTCTCCCAAACATTCTCTTAGCTGGAATCTAGTGGTTGTCAGTGAGGCAGAGGTTGTAGATAGATCATACGGAGGTTAGTATCGAGCGATCATGTGTCGGTCATCACCGATCCTGTGTGGGTAAGATCTTGTTTGGTTCAATGTTTAGCAATCCTGCGTGGGTCATCGCATATTGATCCTGTGTGGGTGAGGTCCTGTGTGGGTCAGCGCTCAGTGATCATGTGTGGGTCAGTGCATACTGATCCTTTTTGGGTCAGATCCTGTGTGGGTCTTTGCGGGGGTTACATACCTATCGATCATGGGTAGATCAGATCCTGTGTGGGTCATTACGGGGGTTAGTTGCCTATCGATCTGGGGCGGATAAGATCCTTCGTAGGTCATTGCAGGGGTTAGTTACCTATTGATCCTATGTGAGTCAGACACCGTATAGTTAGTAGTTGTACCTCTCAATAGAATAAGATGATCTAGCTTCTCAAATAATCATTTGTACTTCTATGACTTACTTATATACCCGGTGTGAGTAGAATCTTTTACCTTTTGTATTTACCAGTGTGGTACTTTTATATTTGTTGTGTTACATATGTGGTACTTAAACTTTTGTGGTGTTATCTTCGTGGTGTTACTTGTGTGGTACTTCTAGCTTCATGGTGTTACCTATGTGGTACATCTACCTTCATGGTGTTACCTATGTGGTACATCTACCTTTGTGGGGTTGTCTTAGTGGTGTTATATGTGTGGTACTTCTATCTTTGTGACGTTACCTGTGGGGTACTTTTACCATCATGGTGTTGACTTAGTGGTGTTAACTACGTGGAACTTCTACCTTTGTGGTGTTGTCTTCATTGAGTTACATGTGTTGTACTTCTATCTTAGTGGTATTACCTGTGTGGTATTTCTACCTTCGTGGTGTTACCTTTGTGGTATTCTTCCATCTTGTATGAAATGAGTATATCTTAATAACATATGTATATGTGTGGGAAGGTACCTAAGAATAATTGAATTCTTGCATTGTGGTTTTTTTCCTTTGTGGAACTTTAGGAGACCTATGGGGTATCGGGTTTCCTACTTATTATTGTTATACTCAACCCTACATGGCCTTTTCTTACACCTTTTTATGTTCGGTGCAGATGACGTATGACGTTGATCGTGGATGAGGGAGAAAGGACTAGACGGTGCTCAGAGGTGGATCATTCGATGTGATGTGACGCAGGGGAGACATACATACATGGAGTACTATGGAGATGATCTCTACTTTAAATTCATATAGGATCCATAGGGGATAATCCATGAGCATCTCTTCACCTTCAACTATTTTTTTCTTTTCAGTTGTAGTTGTACTTTCCTTGTTGGGCTTGTATTACATGTCCTTTTACATCAGCACCCTTTTCACTACAACAGTTTACTTCATTTTGCTTCTTGTTGCATTCTACTCTTTGTTTTTGTACAGGTTTAAGGTCAATTCCTTCCCATTTTAGGGATATGCCTTTTCAGTGTAAGTCTCCAACCCCTGGCATATAGATGGAGGGCTTAGGGTAGTCATGGCATGGGCCCCGGGGGACCGGTCATGACAAAGTGGTATCAGAGCAGTTTCGTTCTACCAGAGAACTAGGACTCTGATATTTTCTATGAAGAAATAGTGTTATGTGTTTTGAGTGTGGTTTTCAGTTCGAGGAGTCCAGAGTTGGTGTGGCAGCCAACGTATCCATACACCAAGACCCTGAATTTTGATTTCCGACTCAGCGCACGAAAATGCTGATTGCATGTGTTTTTTATAATTTCTTATTGTGATTTCTTGGGACATCTCACCAGGTATAACATAATGACAGTGGTGCACCTATTCTTTATCACTATTCCGTCGCATAGACAGCCAACTAGTATTTCTAAGAGAGTACACAATGGTGGCCCACCGAGTGACGAGGCTTCAGTGTGGGGCCCCCTTACTGTGTCGGCATGTTCGAGTGGTGTACCAGCAGCACCACCACCTGTTGGGAAGCAGTTACCATCAACCGCACTGGAAGATAGTGCACACCGACTGAGCACATTTCATGAGTTCCAGCGGTAGAGGCCTCCGAGGTTTCGAGGCGATATAGTTTCCACGGCAGGTGAGGACTGGCTGGAGGCTGTGAATAGAGTTTTACGCATAGTTGAGAAACCAGAAGGGAAGATGATGAACTTAGTTGTTAGTCATTTTTTGCAAGTGACCATGAGGATGTTACAAAGAGTTATGAGGCTTCGTTACATGGATTTTTGCCTGAGATGGTACCTCTAGGTAGTGTGGCAGCTATATCACTGTCGTTTGGTCATTAGTTACGATCGGCAGTACCATTAGAGGACACTTGTAGGCCTAGTGCCTTACACATGTTTCAACATCAGATACTCCTAAATTTCCAAGGTGATCTTGACACACCGGAAGCTATGGACTTTCTTGCGGAGGTGGCTGAGAGTTCCCTAGAGCTTCTACAGCTTCCACAGGATGACATGTCGGTAGGTGAGTATTAATCGAGGCATACCGACCATTCCTAGTACTCGATGAATACGATACAATCATTATTCTGGGCTCAGACATCTGAGAGAGGTGTGTTTAAGGACATCTGAGCCAGCAATGTTCTTCTATAAATTCCTTCCTATGTTAGAGTGATAGATATAACCTTGGTGGTTGAATGTTTTTTGGATGAGCATATACAACCAGTGAATGTTAGCAGTGGGAAAGCAAGAAAATGGGGCTAGTCTTAGAGACTTTGGCATGTAAAATATTTCAGGAAGGGGATGTGTTAGGGGCGGATTAATCTATAGGGTTGTAGACATGGAATCAGAGATAAGATAGTAGAATGAGTGGTTTACATTTCAAAATGTTACAACCCCCCCCCCCCCCATGTAGTCCCTCCAGACTCTAGGAGCATAAGGAAAGGGGAATGGAGTAGCTACATGCGGTTAAAGAGTGCTTCCCAAGGGCTCTAGGAATGATTTGAGGTACGAGTTGTGTCTACTATTAGATGTTGTATCAATATAAATAGCTACCAATCATTCCTTCCATCCACGAATCTTGTCCAAGACCTAGATTTTCCGGTTAAACCATTGACTTGACCCTCATGTCGGAAGATACCTTTGGGAGGAGACTCGATAATCACACATACACCGATGGTGTGATCTAACCCTTCGGGTGAGAGTTTCAGTTGGAACCTCTTGGTGGCAGCGTCGAGTCCTTTCAACGTTAGTTTTGGTATGGACTGGACATCCACAGTTCATAATAAGATTGACTTTATTAGGCAAAAGGGTTTTGTTTTATCAAAAATTTTGGAATGGGTTTTCCTCGGTTGGTGAAAAAAGAAACCCATGAAGCACAAGATCAACTCATGCATATGAAGGTTCATCCGATCACTCTTGAGTCAGCCTACCATGCCCTCGTGGAAGTAGGATTTTTGAGTTTTCAGTTCCAAATGGGAGTGGCAGTGTGTGGGGACATGTAAAATGGAATGATTTCATCAATGACTATGACCATGAGATAGACTTTACTCATGGGAAGGGGAATGTGATAGCAGAAACACTCAGCAAGATGTTTGGTAAGCAGCTGTAAGTGAGGTGTTAGAGCAGCTAGTTACGCTATAGATATCCTTTGTGTATATAGATGGAGCAGATTACCTCAAGTATATAATTCTCATTTATCCAATTCCTCAGCAAATTCAAGAGGCACTACTTGAGACGTTGACTGTGAGACATGATATGCACAAATATTCTCAGGGATGGTATCCTGATGGATTTTATATAAGTGGGAAGCATGTCGTCCTCTTCAGGGGACACACCGTGGTACCAATGATGCTTCAGGAGGAGATGTTGAGGGAGATCCATAAATACAATTAAAAAGTACATCCAAGAGTGGCGGAGATGTACCAGGACCTCCTATGTCAGTAATGATGGATAGGGATGAAGGAAATAGTGGCATAGTTTGTATCATGATTCCTCACTTGTGAGAAAGTTAAGACTGCATAAAGTCGGTAAAAGTCATATGCTGACTGGAGGAGGGAGACCAAGTCTTCATACAGGTCTCACTTCGATGAGGTTTTTAGTGATTTTCCCTCGGAGGAAAGTTATCATTGAGGATTATCTGGCCTTTCTAGATTCCCAGTAGAGTGGGAGAGGTGGAATATAGTTGATCTCTTTACCCACAGATACACTGGGTGCATAATGTTTTCCATGTATCTCAGCTGAGAAGATGCGTGCATGGTCCCTCACACGTTATCAACCATGGGGAGATGGACGTAGACAATGGGGAGATGATTTTAGAGGTTCCATTAGAGATTGTGGATCGACAGGAGAGAGACCTACCTAGGCGATCAATACCTCTGGTGCATGTACGATGGAAGCACAAGAACCTCCACGAGAGAATGTGGGAGCGGGAGGCTCAGATTTGTTCTTAGTACCCCAACATGTTTTCCTATATTGTATTGTGGCTTTCAGAGACGTGAAGCCCTACGGTAGGGAGAATGTAATGTCCCATAATTTTTGTTTATTTTTTTCATTATATGGAATTATTTTTAGACTGCGAAATTTGATGGCGCGCGATTCCAAGACCCGGAGTGCCCGTAAAGAACTGTCGAAGTTTCATTAAGCATTAATTAACGAGCATAATTAGTTTTCCTAAAAAAGTGGAATAACTCTTAAATATTTCCAGATCAGAAATATGAGGTCACTGATGCGCTCAGGATGGATGGGTTACCCTATATGTCACTTAATTTTAGTCAGTGCGAGCCTCCTGTGAGAAAACCAAAAAATGACATAACCATAAATAAAATAATTAAATAATGTTATTTTATTTTTCAAGGGCTTATACCTCAAAAACGGTAACTCGGATTAAAAATATGATATAACCACTAAAATTATGAGGGTATGATTTTATTAGGAAGATACTAACATTGGCCAGCGCGGGCCACCAGTGAATGTTTGTTTTTGGACATAAATAAAATAATTAAGTGACAATTATTTTATTGTAAAATCCATAACGTTTAAATGGTAACATGGAATGGAAATCTGAATGTACCATTGGGTTCATTGGGGAATGTTTCACTTGGAAGAGCCTAACCTCAACCAACGCGGCTTGAGGGTGGCTATTAATAATTTTCTGAACTTTTTTTAAGATAAGTTCAGTAAATGCGCGAGCGACGTTTTGTAACTTTTGAACTGGTTCTCAGTATTGAAATCTAAGGGCACTGTTGAACTCGCAGTGCCAATATTTTCTTAAAGAGGACTTCACCTCTACCATTATCGGTTGAGGGTTGAATTTATATTTTTTATCTTTTCATGGGAGAAAAAAAATTAAACATGCCTTACTTTATTTTAGAAATTGAAACATCCCATTTGAATATTTAGTTGTGGGGACCACCTGAACTCTCCCAATTAATATAGGGAAACCCTTGGAATCCTCCCAACTTAATGTCACAAATTAAATTTAATTAATTTTCCAATTTTAATTAAATTAATAAAATTAATTTATTAAGTTGGCTCCTCACATTTCTTTAGGATGGAAAATTATGATGCCAAAATATGAAGGTTTTGGGAGAGCTTGGGGAGAACTTTTGGGAGGATAATCCTTCAATAAAGAACCACACCCAACGAAGAACAAGGATGATGAATGTGCCTGAATCAAAGATGTGTTGCGGAGAGGAAAATGTCGGCGTCCCCTTCACCGACTTCAACTCCTTCCTTGTGACCTCTCCAAGGAACGAGGTAGGGGTGTTTAATTTGGAACTTGATTGAAGTTATATATTGATTATTCATCTTCTGGATTATCAATGATGATGGCCAAAAAAACATGGCAATCATCCTGCACATGTACATTGCCTCATTTTCCATTGTTCAATACACGTTCATCGTGCGTTTATCAATGCCAAATATTTAACAGTGCTAGAAACACAATATTTTGTTTAGCGCGGCGTATCGACACGGAGCCCTCGACCTGAGGATCGCAAATATGTGGTGGTCATATTTTTTCTGTTTTAGAATGTATTCACGGTGAATCGTGGAAGAGGTGGATGTCCGGCACACCTACCGGCCGCGTGGAGGTTGGGGGCGTGTTTCCGTGCCGCGGGATGAATGGGAGTTTGTGGCTTGTCAGCCGCAGCGAAGCAGGGTGGCGGCCGAAATCTGGCCGGCTGCATGGTGAAGCGGAGGAGCGCGTCCGCGCCGCCGGTTGAGCAGGATGCCATGACCGCTTGGCCCCAGTGGAGGATGAAGGGTATTCAACTCCTGGCCAACTGCATATGGCAGTGGAACTCTCATGCAGCTGGGAGGAGGAGGACCGGCCGGTCAACCGACCGGCCGTGATGCACCGAGCAAGACCCGCTCCAGCAAGCCCCGCCTCAAAAAAACAAATGGTCTGTTGGAGAGTTCGGGTGACCTGGGAGGCACCTTCCCTCATGGAAGTCTGGTAGGGAGGACCCTGGATGGGTGGACCCCACCATGGGGGTCCACCCATCCGCGGGCAGCACCGCGCCCAGCGGGCCATGCCCAACCGTGCCTCTCGCTTCGCGGGTCGGTTCAGGTCGTCCACTTCACAGGCCGGGCCGAACCACAGCCTATTGGGTCGGGCCCACCGAGGCCTAGGCCAATAAGGCATGTAACACCCCATGCTTTTATGGTACACTTCTTTTTGAATAATACAATAGTGTGTGTTATACGCAATTTCGAGTTTTAACACACCACAACCAATCAAACTAGCCGTTAAGAATAGTAATACGCACTTTTTAAAATTTTATTCATTTTATCTTTCAAAATGAACTTCGTTATTCGATTCGTAATATTGAAATTAGCTTAGGGTGAATTTTACGTACTTTTCTGAAAACTTTCATATTTTTATGAATAGTGAAATTTACTAAATTTTAATTAAAAACAAATTTTTTTAATCGAAATAATTAATATTGATAAATTATGCATTTTAGGGATTTTAAAGTATAATTAGATTATATTTCGACCATTTAATCCAATGTTGGTCATTTGACATAATTTCACATTTAAACTGGACATAAGCAAGTGTTAATCATTTGGTAGTTATTATTTCTTAAAAACATGCTATTTGTTTTGACAACTGGAATTGATTTTTAAATAAATTAATGAAACTTATATGTTTTGAATTTTGTGAAATTGAAATCATTTTTTAATTCATTATATCAAATATAGCTTAGGCTGAATTTTTGGTATTTTTCTGAGAAACATCAATTTTTGATGAATAATGAAAAACACTGAGTTGTTGGTTAAAACTGATTTTTTTTTAAATAATTATTTATTTTTTATAAATTATTTTGTGTCAAAATAGATACATAATACTTATATATGTTCATTTTAATTCATTGGATTCATTTTATAATAATTTTAGATATATAAACATTTTATTGAACATTTCACCGTCTTTTCCCCAGCTCCTATGAGAATTTGAAAATTCACATAAAACATAATTTTACCACATCTGTGAGTTTAATTAAGAAAATCCGAGAGACACAGTTAATATGAAGGAGTAAAATGTGGTTCTATAAGACAAAAATAATTTTTGGTGAATAGTATCTTTTACTTATATTTACGGCGGTTAAAGGTAATTAGGGTAATTCAAGGTAAAAAGAATATTATAAAAATTCAAAATTACCTTAACACAAGTCCTAACTTTATTGGATGAGTATTTTCCGACCATGGACATATTTGGGTCGATTTTGGGACCCCATGTTTCCACTTATGAATGATAATGACATTTTAGATTAATAAAATTTAATGTAAAGGTAAAAATGACATAAACAAATACCTTCTAGTATTTAATTTCTATATGGTGTTATATAAGTAAAATTTATGACTATAAATAGACATTAGAAAGGTAAAACAATTTCCTACATAATGGTATTTTATTTATAATTTTTAGACATTAAATAATCTAATTTATTTATGACACAATGATGATAAAGTAATTACCGTATTAATGAAAGATTAAGATAATTGATATTATAAACACCCAAATAAATTTTATCCGAGACTTTTTATGAATTAAAATAATTTTCAAGGATAATATTACATATTAGGATTGGTTATATGGATTTTTTTCGTAGTAATAATGTTTTTATGAATTTATCAAAAACAAAATACCCATAGTTCCAAAATTGACATGAAAGAGTTTTTAAAAAAAGTATTATATTATTAATTGATATTCTATTCCTAAAAATCTATGGATCGCCCAAAGGACATATATCATGATAGGTGTATAATTAATGGACCACTTGTGGGTCGAATGTAAGTTTATAGTAACTTTATTAACTATATAATTTAAAAATACAAAGTGACATGGTAAATGTCAAACTAATTAACTAAGAGTTAAAACTAAATGATAAAGTTATTATAATGATCCAGACCTGTCTAATATCTTTTGGTTGAATGTATTTCGACCCATTACCACCTTATACTTTAAATAATCCAGTTTGGATCAATTATAAACTGAATATGAACTTATTATAAAATAATTCTTTATGTTTTTTCTAAAGATCCCATCCTCCCTTTATAAAAGGACACCACTTCTATCCAATTCCTCACACCTCTCAAGCCCTTTCGCTTGTCCCACATCTGCCCAATTAAGCTCCCTATATCCCTCTCCTCCTTTTAGAATCCTTACCTTAGGAAGAAAGGACTTCAAGAGTCCTTTTTGGTTCAAACCAAACAGAGTTACCCAATTTAAAGGAGGTCAACCTACCCTCAACCAAGGAAAAGTACAAGGTAAGCAGTTCTCATCTCACTCCTTATTCCCATGAGATTCATGCCATATTGTCACTATTATCTTTTTGTGTAAATTACTTCCCATAATTGTATTTTTGTGTAATACACTTTAATTTATGTGTTTTTTCAAATTCATTTTTTGATACCTCTTTCATGGGTTGTATATTTTGTCTGTTACAAAATTGGTAAGGGTTAATTTTACAATCTCTTTATTATCTGAGGTTGTTTGTACGCAAGTATCTATTGGGAAATATTTATTATCCATGTACATGATTTATGAAAGAGTTTTCAAGGGGATTCTTTTAAGGTACTTTTTACTAAAACATAATTTCAAATGTTTTAAAAATTTATTTCTCTAAATCTTTCTCATTAATTTCCATGTCTTCAAAATGGTTTTTAAGGATTTATTTATATGGACATGATTTTTTTAAAATTTTAATTCCTTTCAAATGATTTAAATTGGTACGAGACACTTTGATTAAAAAATTCCTTTAAATTAATTCTTTTCTAAATTGTGTGACTTTTAAATGTTTTCATGAAAAATGGGTATTCCTCTCAAAGAGTATTACAAATCATTTTCATCTATGTCAACATCCTTTGATAAATTTTAAACTTGTTTGAAGTTTCTTTAGTATGATACAAATCATCCATATTTTTTATAAGGTATTGTGATATGTTTGACTATGGATGAGTTATTTTTTTCCATTAATGGTTTATGATTAATGTTTTCGCATTCCGTATGCTAGTTTTAATATGAAGGTTTATGTTATATTTCATCCTCTTTATAAGATGAATGTGTTGGACTAGTATGTTCTGGGTTGGGGACCGGAAAAAGTAAGCCATTCGGGTTGGGGTCCAGTTACAGCAGACCCTCCGGGTTGGTGTCTGGTTATTAGAGGCACTCCGGGTTGGTGTCCAGTTATTAGAGGCACTCCGGGTTGGTGTCCGGTTATTAGAGGCACTACGGGTTGGAGTCCGGTTACAGAGGCTCTCTGGGATGGAGTCCGGTTATAGAGGCTCTTTGGGTTGGGTTCCGGTTACAGTTATCCATTAGGTCTTGGCACGAGGCCTTGAAACAGAAATTAATGATCGGAATTATGCATTCCCTCATTATGAAAGTGGTTATTGATATTGCATGTGATTATTCAACTAGTAGAATATCCATGTGAATGAGTAAACGACATTATTTCATTTTATTTCTATAATATTATGCTGAAGTTAATTTTTAAAAGGCTTTTGTTTTAGTTATACATTTCCATAAATGCTTATGCTTATTTATAAAAGTTCCCGTTGTATTGCTTACCCATACATAGCGTTTGAGCTCACCCCTTTCTATGTTTTATTTTTTCCCAAGATTCAAAGAAGTGTTTTGTAAATGATATGCAGGGTTAGGCCAAGGGAATAATGGAATCCATAAAGATTATTTATGTTGTTTTGTATTCCATAATATGCAATGTAACATTCATGTATGTAATCTATTTTCGAATACTGCTAAACTAATCGGTCCTTTGGGACTTGATTCCTTGTAATCATGCCAATGTATTAAAATAATGCACCGACTCTGGGTAACTAGGGTCGGGGCGTTATAGTTGGTATCAGAGGAAGTTTAGCAATATCCTTGGAAACTAGATTTAGATAAACTCTGATTAGATCACATTACCCTATGATAGATTTTGAGGATTATTATAGAAGTACATCCTAGATTTTTGGTATTGTAGATATTTTGTGAGTTTTCCGAGCAATACATCCCTGTCTGGATACGAGCAGGTACAGGTGACTCTGGAACAAATGTACCTTGGGGTAAAACCATAAAACACAGCTTTGAGCCAGACTCGAACGAGAACTGGTGCACGACAACGGCCATTGCTGCACTCTTGGTTACGACACTCACGGGGGATTTGCTTAGGATAATTCACATTTTGTTTTAAAAACCATTATGAAGGGTTTATGAGTATATAATTATTCAAAGAAAACATGTTTATTATTATGGATTATATACATAAAAAATTTAATGTATGTTAAGTGTTTTACATGTTTGGGATTAGGTATTGTTATTTATAAACTAATCTAGTGTATGCCATTGTTTATAAATGGAGCCCAGTAGAACGAATGAGAACTCCAGAAATCTGCATGATCCAAAGAGTAAGAAGGACCATATCATTCATGGTCTTAATCCAGAATATCGAAGGGAAATAGTTTCCCACGTATTATCATCATATGAAGAAATAGTGTCATGTGTTAATAAGATATGTAATGAATTCTCATAGTCCTATGGCTTTGAAGAGAATCTAGAGATGAAAGGGATGGTAGAAAAACATATGGATAAAGGGAATAAGGGAATGATGGATTTTCCAATATGTGATAAATGTGGAATGAATCACTATGGTAAATGCTTGAAGGTAATTGGAGTTTTTTATAAGTGTGGAGAAAAAGGTCACTATTTACGTGATTGCAAGGGTAAGAAAAAGTTTTCAAATGTACAATTCTTCATCTGCAAGGAGTTGTGACACTACGCAAAACAATGTCCAAATAATCATAGTATACACCAAATGATGCTATTGGAAAATAATCAAGTTATTATACTACCTCAGATGAAGAGGAATGACTATTTTTCTTATGTTGTTATTATAGAATTATTTTATTTAAGTGTTGTATCACCAGTATACTGGTTACATTAATTATGGAGATAAATAAGTATTGTACCAAAGTTCGATTTTCTTGAGGATTTTAGATTATATGGTTATAAGAAAAGTTACTTAATAGTAAGCTACACTTTTTAAAAATTACATGGATTAGGGAAAGGTAATCCTAATATGGTCCCGATAATGATGTAGTGATTTTGGAATAAGAGGTGGTTGATTTGAATAAATTATATTGGATATTCTTGACTACCTTGAAACTGATTAATGATTTGTAATTGATGGATTT
The DNA here is from genome assembly GCA_963277665.1 of Viscum album. NCBI lineage: Eukaryota > Viridiplantae > Streptophyta > Magnoliopsida > Santalales > Viscaceae > Viscum > Viscum album. Next base: position 6,433,308 of record CAUJRU010000001.1, read on the forward strand.
TACAACATTTTTTAATAGAAGGAGTATATCCAGTATTTTATAAATAATAAGGGGGCATCAATGTAATCAATAAGGTTTTATGGTAATTCAGGATGTTAACATGTTTTAAAATAATACGTGATGAAGGTGTTAACTTGTTATTACATGGAAAAAAGGATCTTCATTATGTTTAACTTCATTATAAATTTTGGACTGTGAGTTTGGATAGTAGTATCTTAGATAACTCTAAAGGTTTGAATGGATTATGTTTTAAAGTTAATTTTTGGATTTTTATAAAGGACACCACATAGACCGTGTGACAACCCGTCGCGTCGGACATAGCTGCGGGAATCGAACCCACAACCATAGTGCGATTGGCATTTATCACCGACCACTACACTACATGAAGTCCCTGGATTGTATAATGTAGGTTTTTTAAAGGTTCTGATATGTTAATTATAAATTCATTATATTTGGAACCCTGTTAGATTAGGATAAATAGAGTATTTTTGAGTTGTATTATGTTTTGGAGTGAAAGATTAGTTTGTGGTAGAAAATTATTAATGGATAAAACACTAATTACAAAGTAAGTATATATCCTTATGATTTTATCCATTCTCATAAATAAATTCCTCAACTTTAAGAAAAGGAACTTAGAACAAAAACGTTGTCCTAGATGGTACCTTAGATCATCAAAAATTTATGGCTTTGTGATTTTTGGCCTTTTCATAGCCATGTTCTCTACCACTCTCCATCAGATATTGATGGTTATATTTCTCTTCCATATCGATGTTTTCCAACATGGAACCCTAGTATGTGTTATTTTCGGTATCCTTCATTCTTACCACTCTTTATTTTAAATAGAGGCCTCATTAATCCATTTTTCAACGTGTGATTTCAACTATGATATTTTGAAATGTCAACCCCATGTTTTCAATACCGAGAATAAATTTCGAGGATTCAACTTCTTGAAGTAGGGGAGAATGTAGCACCACAAACATTCACAATACGATTCTCTTTGAATATTACAATAGCATTTGTTATACGCAACTTCGTGTTCTAACACACCACAACCAATCAAACTAGCCATTAAGAAAAGTAATAACCACTTTTTGAAATTTTATACATTTTATCTTTCAAATTGAACTTCATTATTTGATTTAGAAGATCAAAATTAGCTTAGGGTGAAGTTTTGGTATTTTTCTGATAACTTTCATAATTTGATGAATAATGAAAATTACTAAATTTAAATTAAAAACAACTTTTTTCAATTTAAATAATTGATAGTGATAAATTATGAATTTGAGTGATTTTAAAGTTTAAATAGATTATATTTTTACCATTTAATCTAATGTTGTTCATTGGACATAATTTCACATTTAAACTAGACATAAGCAAGTGTCAATCTTTTGGTAGTTATTATTTCTTAAAAACACGCTATATGTTTTGACAACAGAAATTAATTTTTAAAATAATTAATGAAAATTATATGTTTTGAACTTTGTGAAATAGACATCATTTTTGAATTCATAATATCAAATATATCTTAGGCTGAATTTTTGGAATTTTTCTGAGAAACATCAATTTTTTATGAACAGTGAAAAACACCGAGTTATTGGTTAAAACCGATTTTTTATTTAAATAATTATTTATATTTATTAAATTAATTTCTGTCAAAATAGATAAATAACACTTATATATGTTAATTTTAATTCATTTGAGTCAGTTTATAATAATTTTAGATATATAAAAAAATTTATTGAACTTTTCACCGTCTTTTACCCACCTCCTAGGAGAATTTGAAAATTCACATAAAACATAATTTTAACACTTTTGAGAGTTGAATTTTGAAAATACGAGAGACATTGTTAATATCAAGGAGTAAAATGTGGTTCATTAAGGTAAAAATAATTTTTGGTGAATTGTAACTATTTACTTTTATTTACTGAGGTTAAAGGTAAATAGGGTAATTCAAGGTAAAAAGTATATTATAATTATTAAAAATTACCTTCACACATTTCCTAACCTTATTGGATGATTAATGACCAACCATGGACATATTTGGGTCTATTTTGGGACCCCATGGAGCCACTTATGAATGATAATGTCATTATTGATTAATTAATTTAATGTAATGGCAAAAAATAACAAAACAAAAACCTTTTAGTAATTAATTTATATATGGTGTTATATAAGTAATGTTTTTGACTATAAATATTCATTATAAAGCTAAAAATATTTCCTACATAATGGTATTTTATTTATAATATTTGGACATTTAATAATTTAATTTATTTATGACACACTGATGATGAAGTAATTAGAATATTAATGAATGATTAAGATAATTGATATTATAAATACCCTAATAAATGTTATTTGAGACTTTATAGGAAATAATATAATATTTATTGTTAATTTTACAAAATAGGATTGGTTATATGAATTTATTTCTAAGTAATAAGGATGTTATGAATTTATCATAAACAAAATACCCAATAGTTCCAAAATTGACATAAAATAGTTTTTAAAACAAATATTATATTATTAATTGATATTCTATTACTTAAAATCTATGGTTTGGAAAAATGACTTATATCATGATAGTTGTATCATTAATTGTCCACTTTGGTGTCTATTGAAAGGTTATAGTAACTTTATTAAGTATATAATATAAAAATACAATGTGAGAAGGTAAATGTCAAACTACTTAACTAAGAGTTAAAAATAAATGATAAGGTTAATATAATGACCCAAACCTATCTAAAATATATTGGGTGAAAGTATTTCGACCCATCCCCACCTTAGACTTTAAATAATCCAGTTTGAAGCGATTATAAACCAAATATGAACTTATTATAAAATAATACTTTAAGTTTTTCCTAAAGAGCCCCTCCTCCCACTTATAAAAGGACACCACTTCTATCCAATTCCTCACACCTCTCAAGCCTTTGGCTCATCCAACATCTTCCAAATTAAGCTCCCTGTATCCCTATCCTCCTCTTAGAAGCCTTACCTTAGGCATAACGCACTTCAAGAGTCCTTTTTGGTTCAATCCAAAGGGAGTTACCCAAATTAGAGGAGGTTAACCTACCCTCGACCAAGGAAAAGTACAAGGTAAGTAGTTTTTATCTCACTCCTTATTCCCATGAGATTTTATGCCATATTGCATCTATTACCTTTTGTGTGGTGAATGTACTTCCCAGAATTGTATTTTTTGTGTAATAAACTTTAATTTATGTGTATTTACATATTCATTGTATGATACCTATTTCATGGGTTGTTTGTTTCGTAAGTTACATAATTGGTAATGGTTAATTTCACAATCTCTTTATTATACAAGGTTTTTTACATAAGTATCTGGTGATACATATTAATTATCCATGTACATGTTTTATGAATGAGTTTTCACAGGGATTCTTTTAAGGCACTTATTAATAAAACATCATTTCAAATGTTTTAAATATTTATTATTATAAATCTTTCTCATTAATGTCAGTGTTTTCAAAATGGGTTTTTAAGGAATTATTTATATAGACATGATTGTTTTTAAAATATTAATTCCTTTAAAATGTTTCAATGTTGTGTGGGACACTTTGATTGAAAATTTTCTTTAAACGACTTCTTTTCTTATTTGTGTGACTTTTAATTGTTTTCATGAAAAAGATATATTTATCTCAAAGAGTTTTTCACATCATTTTCATCAATGTCAACTTCCATTGATAAATTATAAACTTTTTTGAAGTTGATTTATTATGATAAAAATCATCCATGTTGTATTTAAGGTTTTTTGATATGTTTGACTGTGGATGAGTTATTGTTATGCCATTAATAGATTATTATTAATGTTTTGGCATTCTGTATGCTAGTTTTAATACGAATTTTTATCTTATATTTCATTCTCTTCATAAGATGAATGTGTTGGACTAGTATGTTCCAGGTTAGCGACCGGTAAAAATAATCCCTCCGGGTTGGGGTCTAGTTACAGCAGACCCTCCAGGTTGGTGTCCAGTTATTAGAGGCACTCCGGGTTGGTGTGCGGTTATTAGAGGCACTCCGGGTTGGTGTCCGGTTATTAGAGGCACTCTGGGTTGGTGTCCGGTTATTAGAGTCACGCCGGGTTTGTTTCCGGTTATTATAGGCACTCCATGTTGGAGTCCGGTTATAGAGGCTCTCCGGGGTGGAGTCCAGTTATAGAGGCTCTCTGGTTTGGGTTCCGGTTACAGTTATCCCTTAGGTCTTCGCACGAGGCCTTGACACAAAAATTAATGTTCGGAATTATGCATTCCCTCATTATGAAAGTGGTTATTGATATTGCATGTGATTATTCGACTAGTAGAATATTCATGTGAATGAGTAAATGGAATTATGTCATTTTATTTCGACCATATTATGCTGAAGTTCAAGTTTAAAAGTTTTTTGTTTTAGTTATAATTTCCTGAAATGATTATGCTTATTTATGATAGTTTCTGATGTATTGCTTTCCCTTACTGAGCGCTTGAGCTCACCCATTTCTATGTTTTATTTTTTCCCATGATTCTGAGAAGTGTGTTGTGACAGATATGCAGTGTTAATCCAAGTGAATAATGGCATCCATAAAGATTATTTATGTCGTTTTTATGTCTTAATGTGGAATGTAACATTCATGTATGAAATCTATTTTCCATGACTGCTAAACTGATCGGTACTTCGGGAAATGATTCCTTGTAATCATGAAAATGTATTCAAATAATGCATTGTCTTTGGGTAACTAGGGTCGGGGCATTATAAGGCCAGACTCGGGTCTGCCCTGGCCGGGCCGGTCCTACCTTGTCTGACCGGACCCAGGCCCATCCAGACCCAATTTCTCCTTTGTGGCCATATCTTTAGAATCAGGCGTCTGTTTGATGAACCGTCTGTGGAACTAAAAGCCTTGGATCGATATGGTCCTTTTGTTATACTCTTCTTGATTTTTAGATAATGTTTGAGTATAGATGGGTTGGATCATACCCGGAATCCAACTAGGCCCTCGGAGCAGAAATGCTAATAACTTACAGACCGGATGTTCGATTGATGCACCATCTGTTGTGTTGGGTACCTTATAAACTAACAGACCACTGTGATACTTTTTTGGGAACTTCATGGATGTTTAGGAATGACCTATAGCTTGAGGATAGGTTCTCCCAAATGTGCTATTAGCGGGAATCTAGTGGCTAGTAGTGAGGTAGAGGTTGGAGATAAATCATACGGAGGATAGTACCGAGCAATCCTGTTGGGGTCAGCACCGATCCTGTGTGGATAAAATCTTGTGTGGGTAAGATCTTAGAGATCCTATGTGGGTTAGCGCATACAAATCATGTGTGGTTTAGATCCTTTATGGCTCAGTGCTCATCAATCTTGTGTCGGTCAGCACATATCGATCTTCTGTGGGTCAGATCATGTGTGGGTCATTTCAGGGGTTAGTTACCTATTGATACTGGGAGGATTAGATCCTATGTGGGTCATTGTAGGGGATAGTTTCCTATCGATCCTAGGAAGATCAGATCCAATGTGGTTCGTTTCAGGGGTTAGTTACCTACTGATCATGTGCGGGTCATACTTTGTATAGTGAGCAGTAGTGTCTCTCTACTGAATAAGATGATCAGGCTTCTCGACTAATCATTTGTACTTATGCACCCTACATGCATACCTGGTGTGAGGTGAGTCTTTTAACTTATTGGTGTAACCTGTGTGGTACTTCTATTTTTGTGGAGTTACTAGTGTCATACTTCTACCTTCATGGTGTTATCATCGTGGTGTTACCTGTGTGGTACTATTAGCTTTGTGTTATTAATTGTCTTGTACTTCTACCTTCGTGGTGTTATATTCGTGGTGTTACCTATGTGGTACATCAAACTTTTTGGTTTTTTCTTACTGGTGTTACATGTGTGGTAATTATATATTCATGGTGTTACATGTGTGGTACTTCTACCTTTTTGTTTTCAACATAGTGGTGTTACCTTTGTGGTACTTCTCCCATTGTGGTGTTGTCTTCGTTGAGTTACCTATGTGGTACTTCTATCTCAGTGGGGCTACCTATGTGGTATTTCATCATTTTTGGTGTTACCATTGTTGTATTATTCCCTCATTCATGAGATGATTATATATTGATAACTTAGGTATATGTATGGGCATATACCTAAGTAGAGTTGAAGACTTTCATTGTGGTTTTTTACCATTGTGGAACTTTAGGTGACCGATGGGGACTCATGGTCCATACTGAGTATTGTAATACTCTCCCCTGCAAGGGCTTCGCCCGCACCTTATTGTGTCTGGTGCAGATGATGTACAAAGTTGATCGAGGATGAGGGAGCTAGAACTAGATGAAGCTCGGAGGTGGATCATTCGTCGTGACGTGACGCGGGGGAGATGGGAGGATGTGGAGTAATGTGGGGACGATCTATACCTACCCTTTAGGTAGGATCCACGGTGGATAAACCAGGAGCTGCTCTTCACCTTCATCTATTTTGTACTTTTCAGTTGTACTTGTACTTTTCTAGTTGGGCTTGTATTCCGACACCTTTTACTTCATCACTCTTTTAACTACAACAATTTACTTCATGTTGCTTCTTGTATCATTATACTCTCTGTGTTTGTATAGGTTTAAGGGCAACGCCTTCCCATTTTAGGGATACAGATTTCCGGTGCTAGTCTCCATCCCTTGGACTATGGAAGGTATAACGACCCATACTTTAAATAAATAGTTTAAACTTCAAAATTGAAGCACACTTATTACAAAATATAAAAAAACCATGAAAGGACCGTATAGGTATAGTGTCTTTAGAAACTGGGAAACATAAACAACTGGTTCATAAAGCATCTACTTTGCCTACCCTTAATTTCATCATATCTAGAGTCCCTTTTTGGCATATCCTACTTAATAACCTTCTTCCTGACCTGGGGAAATAAAAAATAAAAAAAGGGTGAGCTCAAATGCTCAGTAAGGGTAAACAAAATAAATATCAATCACATCATATACATAAGAACATAACTTTTGGAAATCTTAACCTGCAAAAGAGATCATAATTTCATAACATGGGATAAATCATAGTAGTGAAATGTAATCCCAATAATCACAACATAAACATAAAACATTATGGCATACACACATAATCATATAGAATCATTTCTTATTAGTCAAGACTCATTGCCAAGACTATCTTAGGGGAAAAAGTCCCTTTCTGAACCGAGTTCACTCCTCGTTTCAGTCTTGTTTCACTGAACCGGTATAACCTACCATTCCAGCCATGTCTATCTCATGAGATATAAAATCTTTACCCAATGTATTGGAGGGAGATATAGGTCCCACCAATCTCATAATTATACCATTCTTATGTGTGCCACAAAATCATAAACCATACATCGTAGCATAACCCATGTAATAAAAATGGGATTCTTATACAACATGACATCATAAAACAATTCATATAAGATAAAGGAATTCATAAAAATAATTCCATCACAACATAATCAAATCAATGTAATAATAGGGATAAAAACAGAACCCTATATTATCTTATATGGATAATAATTTTGATAAAACACTTGAACTCCATTCTTGAGGAAAATATCTTTTCTACTTCAAAAAAAAATTTCCTTTCATAACATGTCATAAAATTTTAAACTAAAAGAAGTAGATTAAAAAAAACTTGAAAACGTGAAAAGGAAGCTTCTTGTAAATAATGTTTTAAAAATCCATTCATGCCGTATAAGTTAAAAATCATTCTTTTCGTACTTTTGTCGAAAAAGTCAAAAAGTACCTCGTACAAAAAACGACAAAAGATTCCTTTTATATATTTTACTAAAAACTCACTGAAGGGTAAAAATGGATTTAAACAGTTGTAGGTGGATGGAAATAATATTACATATTGATGAAACATGGATTTGGATGATAAAATACACCCTAGTAAATACCAAAGTATAAACAATCTCGGATAAAAATGAGATTGTGATATTTCCCTTACCTTAGATCCTATTTTCTTCGTAAGTGTCCGAACCTCCTATATAATGATTTAAATAATGTTATTGAATTATTCCAGAATCATAATTATTGTTATGATATCATATATGGTCATATTCTTAGCTTTTTATTAGTAATATTTCATTACTACTTGTTATTCGGGTTTTTATTACTTTTTGTTCTTATGCGTGTTTTGTCGAATAAATTATTATTCTTCTCTTTAGGTTATAGATAACTCATTTCCAGAATGGTATTAGTGTAATATATATCATATTAATTCATTAAATTTATTTATATAATCCTTATTAAATGAAAATCATGTAGAACGAGTCGCATCACATCGTGGAGAGGGTATTCCGTACGTACGCACGAGTGATGATATCGTTCATATGATTGTGGAATTGTATTGGAGTGTATGTATACTATTTTAGAATAAATATAAAATTATAATAGTCATATATAGTCATTATTTACACCATTATACCCTTCCATGTAAGGTGGTGGTGGAAAATAGATTACACCACGGCATGGAGACGGTATTCTGTACGTACACACGCGCGGTGATTTCTTTTTCCGTAGGATGGATAGATGGTGAAATAGGGTTGTTTCATACCTATAATAACATATCCGTATTTGGTTGATACTGATTTTAATACTTCATAATGAAACAACTAAATAAGAATAAGTGGAAGAAGAAATAAAGATGAAAGAATCGGTAACGGACATTACCTCTTCTTTGAAGTTCTTCTTTGAGACCTCCTTTTAGGGTACTAAAATAGGTCTTTGAAGAAGACCAGAACCTCTAGGATGTTTCTAGGAAAGTGGGGAGGAGAAATTTTCAGGGTTTGGACGAGATTGAAAGGTAAATGTGGTGTGAGGAAGAGGGGGAGGAGGTTCCCTTTTATAAGGGAGGAGAGGGGCACTTTTGGAATAACTAAAAATAATATTTTATTATAAAGTCAAATTCGGTTTTTAATAGCCCCAAATTGATATATTTATAAGATAAGGTGGGTAGGGGTAGAAATCCTCTCATCCAATAGAATTTAGACAATTTCAGGTATCAATATTAACCTTATCATTTAGATTTAACTTTAAGTTAGATATTTTAACTTTTACTGTGTCTTCTTGTTTTCTTACACTATAAGGTTAATAAACTTACCATATCAAGACAAACGAACCCCAAGTAGTTTATTATTAATATATATAACCTTATCTAAGTCATCTGGGCGAACCTTATATTTTTAGGAATAAAATAACAATTAGTAATATAATATTTGTTTTAAAAACTATTTTAAGTCAATTTTGACACTATTTAGTAATTGATTTTTCTGAAAATCATAACAGAATGATTAGTTTGAACCAAGTTACTTAAATCAATAATAACATGTCATATTAACCTATAAAATTAGTTTAATTCATAAAAAGTCTAAAATTACATTTATTTGGGTATTTATAACATCAATTATGTCAATATTTTATTAATAAGATAATTATTGCATGATCATTGTGTCATAAATAAATTAAATTATTTAATGTCTAAAAATTACAAGTAAAATACAATTATGTAGGAAATCTTTTTAGATTTCTAATGAATATTTATAGTCTAATTTATCTTATGTATAACCCCATATTAAAAATGATTTACTTATTAAACTTTGATTTTAACTATTTTAACCCTTCTTTAAATAAATTAATAATAAATGTCCTAATCTAATCCAAGTGGGCCTAAATGGTCATATTTTATTCCTAAGGATGTTTTTGTTCGAATTACACTTGTACAATAGAATTAGGACATGTTTTAGGGTAATAATAATATCATTTTTACCCTTAATTACCCTATTTACTTTTAACCGTGGTAAAAAAAAGTAAAAAGTTACTATTCACCAAAAATTTATTTTCATCTAATTGAACCACATTTTACTTACTGAAATCAACCGTGTCTCTCGGATTTTCAAAATTCCACTCACAGAAGTGGTAAAATTATGTTTTATGAAAAAATCAGTTTTTTAACTACCACTTAGTGGTTCCACTATTAATCAAAAATTGATAGTTTTCAGAAAAATACGAAAATTTCACCCTAGGATAATTTCGATATTCCGAATCCAAAAATGAAGTCCATTTTGAAAAATAAAATTTATAAAGTTTCAAAAAGTGGTTATTACTATTCATAATGGCTAGTTTTAATAATATTTTAATAGCATATCATTGTTTAGTGAAACTCGGTATTGCGTACGATGCAAGCTATCAAGGAAGGCCGTGGTTGAGTGTAAATCAAGCCAAGACAGTGTTAGTGAAAGATTCCTTTGATTTATATAACATAAAATCTTTCACATAAAAGTCTCAGGTGTTACATTCTAACCCCCTTAAAATGAATTTCACCCTCGAAATTCGTCACTTTGTAACAAACAGATGAGGATACCTCTCCCTCATCATATCCTCAAGCTCCCATGTAGATTCTTCTAATTGGTGGTTCCTCCATAAAAAATTCACCAGTCGAGTGGTCTTGCTTCGTAGGACTTTTTCACTACGATCCAGAATCTCTATCGGCTGTTCTTCATAAGAATGATCTTGCTCCAGCGGTACAACTTCTGAGCTAGGTACATGTGAAGGATCAGGTAGGTACTTTCTCAAGAGAGATACATGGAACACATCGTGAACTTGAGAGAGATTCGGTGGAAGCGCCAATCGGTAAGCTACCTTCCCAACGCGATCCAGTATTTCGAAAGGACCGATATATCAAGGGATCAACTTCCCCTTCTTTCCAAATCTCATGACTCTCTTCCAGGGAGATATTCGTAAGAACAGTTTATCACCCACTTCAAACTCTAGGTCTTTTCTTTGGTTGTCGGCATAACTTTTCTGTCGTCTCTGAGCTGCTCTTATGTGTTGTTGAATAGATATGACCTTTTCTTCCATTTCAACAATGAGATCAGGTCCTAATAGCTTTATTTCCCCAACTTCATCCCAGCAAGTTGGAGTCCTGCATTTCTTTCCATAGAGATCTTCATAAGGAGCCATCTGAATACTGGAGTGAAATCTATTATTATAAGAAAATTCCACCAAAGGTAGGTGTTGATCCCGACCACCTTTGAAATCCAGAGAGAAAGCTCTCAACATATCTTCTAGGGTTTGAATTGTTCTCTCAGACTGACCGTCTATCTGAGGATGATAAGCAGTTCTGAAACTCAACTCTGTATCCAGAGTATGCTGAAGACTTCGCCAGAACTTCGAGGTAAATCTCGGATCCCGAGTAGATATAATAGAGAGTGGTACTCCATGCAATCTTACCACTTCCTTCACATATATCCTGACAAACTGATCTAGAGATAAATCCTCTCTAATAGCGATGAAGTATGCAGACTTTGTAAGACGATCAACTATGACCCAGATAGCATTATTGCCTTTGGATGTTTTAAGAAGTCCTGTGACAAAGTCCATAGTGATGTTTTCCCATTTCCATTCGGGTATGGGTAATGGTTGTAACATCCCCTTAGACTTCTGTCTCTCAGCTTTAACTTGCTGAAAAACCAAGCATCGAGAGACATATTCAGCGACATCTCTTTTCATGCCATCCCACCAGAAGTACTCTTTCAGGTCCCTATACATCTTCGTGCTTCTAGGATGAATAGAGAATGAAGGACTATGAGCCTCATCCAGCAGCTCCTTCTTTAATTCGGGGATGGGAGGAACACAAACCCGAATCCTGAACTTTATTATCCCATCACAATCAAGGTTGAATTCATGAACATTTCCCACCTTCTTTTGTAACTCGACGTCTTCTTTCTGTGCCTCTTTAATCTTCACATGTATAGATGGTTGAACATTCATTTGAGAAAGATACGATTTTTCCTCTTTCCTTATAATTCCAAGATCCATCCTTTGTAAATCCATAAATATTGGATCTTTTGTGATCCTCATCATGGATAAAATGGCATGGTCTTGTTGACTTAACGCATCTTCCACCTTGTTTGCTTTCCCAGGGTGGTAATGAATTGAGTAGTCATAATCCTTAATCAGCTCCAACAATCTTCTTTGGCGCATATTCAGCTCCTTTTGTGTGAAAATATACTTTAAACTTTTCTGATCAGTATAAATATCACACCTTTCACCGTAAAGGTAATGCCTCCAAATCTTTAATGAAAAGATTACCGCAGCTAACTCCAAATCATGAGTTGGGTAATTTTGCTCATGTATTTTCAGCAGTCGTGAGGCATAAGCTATCACCATATCATTTTGCATAAGAACACACCCCAAACCCTTCTTGGATGCATCACTGTAGATCAAAAACCATTCTCCACTACATGGTAGTGTGAGCACAGGTGCACTGGATAACCTTCTTTTCAACTCCTTGAAGTTCTCTTCACATTCCTCAGTCCAAACAAACTTAACTCCTTTCCGAGTCAACTTGGTGAGTGGATTAGATAATCGTGAAAAATCATTCACAAAATGTAACGCCCCGACCCCAGTTACCCAGAGTCGGTGCATTAATTACATAACATTGGCATGATCACAAGAAAGATCAAATCTCGAAAGACCGATTGGTTTAGTAGCCTTGGAAACACTAGATATATTCATAAGTTTTACATTACATCATCAAAATAAAAAATAACTACTACAACAACATATTGTCTCCATAGTCCACACTATTAACCCCTCATAATATCCCTACAAGTCATTCATAATTTACTTCTTCACATCCTGGGAAAATAAAACATAGAAAAGGGGTGAGCTCAAATGACCAGTAAGGATAACAATATAGTGGAAACTTTCATAAATAAGAATAAACATTTAAGGCAATGTATACCTAAAACAAAAGCCTTTTAAACTTTAACTTCAACATAGTATGGCATAAATAAAATGAAAGAATGCCATTTACTTATTCACATGGATATTCTACTAATCGAATAATCACATGCAATATCAATAACCACTTTCATAATGTTGTAATGCATAGTGCTGAACTTTAATTTCTTTGTCCAGGCCTCGTCCCAAGACCTTGGGGCTAATTGTAACCGGAACCCAACCCGGAGTGCCTCTAATAACCGGACACAAACCCGGAGTGCCTCTAATAACCGGACACCAACCCGGAGTTCCTCTAATAACCGGAGACCAAACCGGAGTTCCTCTAATAACGGGAGACCAAACCAGAGGGCTTACTTTTACCGGTCCCCAACCCGGAACATACTTGTCTAACACATCCATCTGAATGAAAGGTTGAAATATAACATAAACATTCGGATTACAAAGAACTTATGAAATGTCAATACTCTAAACAAAAACCATGAGTGACATAAGAATAACTTATCCACAGTCAAAAATATCACAAATCCTTCAATACAATATAGAAGTTTTGTATCATAATAAATCAACTTCAAATAAGCTTAAAATCCATCAAAGGATACTGACATAGATGAAATAAAGACTATTTTAGAAAAATATCTCTTTCTATTTTGAAATCATTTAAGAGTATTATATTTATGAAATAAAACAATTTTTTTTAAAATATTCTTATTATCTTGTAAGGGAAGCTTCGACGATTTTATAACGGCGGAAAATAGCCACACCCGCCGTATAAGTTAAGAAAAACATTATTACCTTAATTTTATCGAAAAGGTTAAAAAGCACCTTGTTTGGAAAACGACAGAAAGATTCCTTTATAAACCTATTATAAAAAGTAAAACAAGGGTATAAATACCTTTAACCCATATTCTAGTAAATAGTAAAAATGTTTTGAAATTCATTTTTAAGAAACATGGATGTGGATGATAAAGAGATCCCAGTAGATTATTACATATAAACAACCTCGGATAATGAAGAGATTGTGAAATAACCCTTACCAATTTGGTAACTTATGAAACATAAAACCCATGAAAGAGGTATCATACAATGAATATGTAAATACACATAAATTAGAGTGTATTATGCAAAGAATATAATTATCGGTAGTACATACACCACACAAAAGGTAATGGTGGCAATATGGCATGAATCTCACGGGAATAAGGAGTGAGATGAAAACCCCTTACCACGTTAATCAACTGAGTCGTATGGCCAAAAGTTAATAACCACCAAATGATTTACAGAATAACATGAATATAAAGAGGATCACGATAATATATATCAAATGGCAGTACACAATACACCACTTTCAATAATTTAATGGCGAACAATGGAAATCTCACTGAATTGAAAGTGAGATAAGAAAATCCCTTACCTTGTACTTTTCCTTGGTTGGGGTAGGTTAACCTCCTGTATAATGGTGAAATAATTGTTATTAAATTATACAAGAATCATATATATTAATATGATATCATATATGATCTTTTAACATTGATTTGTTAATAATATCTTAGAATTATCGTCGTTTCGGGTGTTAACTTACTCATTTTCTTTTATATGTTTTGTTACATAAGCCATGTTTGTTGTATCTTATTCATATCCAGAATGATATCAAGTCCTTAAACATCATTTTTAAATCATCAAATGATAATTATACTTGAATGGATACGATGGAGAATGAATCTCATCGCGTTCGTGGAGACGGTAGTCCGTACGTACGCACGAGCGACAATATCATTCTTTTGATATTAAAATAATATATAAATGGATGGTATATCATATATACAGAATCCTTATCATGTTATATATATTATTTACCTGAGTTAAACATCATTATTATACCCATCCAAATAATATTATATTGAATAACAATTACACCACGACGTGGAGACGGTAAACCGTACGTACGCACGTATGGTGACATGTTATTCAAAGGGTGGATAGAATACTGAATATGGTTGTACCATATTTATAATAACATCACAGTATATGTGAGATACTGGAGTTATTATTTTATAATGGTAAGAACAAAGAAGGAAGAAGTGGAAGAAGAAAGGAACTTGAAAAGGGGTGGTGAAAACATTACCTCTTCTTCGGGTTCTTCCTTTTGATTTGATCAAAAGGGCTCCATAGGTTGGCTTTCTGATCAAGATAAGGCCTCTAGGTTGTAGTGAGGGAAGTTGGGAGAGTATTTGGGCAGAGTTTGGCCGAGCCAAGTGGCTTGAGAGGTGTGAGGAATGAGTAGTAGTGGTCTCCTTTTATAAGGGAGAGGAGGGGCTCTTTAGGAAAGAGTGAAAGTATTACTTTATAATATAATTATATTCGGTTTATAATGGTCCAAAAATTATTGAGGTCGAAGATAAGATGACTCATTTTCTAAATAACATCAACCAATAAGAATTGGATGGGTTATAGATAAAATTTTAATCATTATAATCTTATTTATTTAAATGATTTATTAATGAGGTAAACATTGCATCATTATTGTGTCATTAATAATTTAAATTATTATATGTCTAAAAATTATAAATAAAATATCATTATGTAGGAAATCTTTTTAGCTTTCTAATTAATATTTATAATCAAATGTCCAACACGTATAACCCTATGTAAAAATTGTTCTTCTAAAAGATGTAATCTTATGCCATTTTTATTTTTATTTTAACTTTATTAATATAATGTGTCCCTACCACATACAAGTGGCTCTAAGGGGTCCCCAAATCGACCCAAGGATGCCCATGGTCGGGTATGTGTCCACAAATAAGGTTAGGACACGTTTTAGGGTAATTTTGTATTATTATGATATTATTTTTTAACCCTTATTTACCGGATTTACCTTTTAACCATGGTAAATAAAATATTTACCGCAGTAATTATTCAAAATGTGTAAAAATAAATGTTACTTATTTACATAATTTGTACATCCTGATTCCAAATATGTAATCCATTTTTCCAAATTCAAAACACAGAAGTGGCAGAAATTAATTTAAAATTAATTCCCACTGTCAAAACAAAAAGCGTGTTTTTAAGAGATAATAACTATCAAAAGATTGACACTTGTTTATGTTCAGTTTAATTATAAAATTATGTCCAATGAACAAAATTATATTAAATGGTAAAAATATATTCTAAATATACTTTAAAACCTCTCAAATTCATAATTTATCACTATTAATTATTTTGATTAAAAAAGTTGTTTTTAATTAAAATTTAGTAATTTTCACTATTCATCAAAATATGAAAGTTATCCGAAAAGTACCAAAATTTCACCTTAGGCTAAATTCGATATTTCGAATCCAGAAATGAAGTCCATTTTAAAATATAAAATATATATAATTTCGAAAAGTATGTATTACTATTCATAACGGCTAGTTTGATTGGTTGTGATGTGTGTTAAAACTCAAGGTTGCATACAACACACGCTACTGTTTTATTCAAAGAAAGCGTACCGTGGAAGCTTGGGATGTTTCATTTTAAATTTTTGATGTCCCCATTTTGTCAAAAAGTTTAAAATATTGTATTTAAAAAGGGTTCACTATTAAAAGTTGATAAAAGTGCAATACTGAAAATGAATTTTTTCTTTCATTATATCTAAGAAACTCATAATATGGATTCTAAAATTATAAGGATTATATAAAGTTTAAAATTTAGTTAATACTATTCATAACCTCTTTTGAATGGTTTTTTTTTTGGTAAGTCATGGAGTTATTGAACTCGGCGTTGCATGTAGTGCAAGTTATTGAATTATTTTGAAGAAATAACACACTATGAAATCTTGGGGTGTTACACAAAACGTCGATAATATCCAGCCAAACCAAGAAAACTTAGGATCTCAGTCACTTTTGTTGGTCTCGACCATGTTTCGATAACCACTATTTTTTCTGGATCCACAGATATCCCCTCTTTTGAGATTATGTGACCCAAAAATGAAACTTTTTGAAGCCAAAATTCACACTTGGTAAATTTGGCATAAAGCTTCTCCTTTCTCAGGGTCTTCAATATAATTCTCAAGTAATCTTCATGTTATTCCTTGCTCTTTGAATAGACAAGAATATCATCTATAAATACTACCACAAATTGATCAAGATAGTCTCTAAAGACTCTATTCATCAGATCCATGAAGATAGAAGGGGCATTAGTATGACCAAATGGCATCACAATAAATTCATAGTGTCCATACCTTGTACGGAATGTCGTCTTTGGTATATCCTCCCTTTTGACCCTTAATTGATGATACCCGGAATGAAGATCAATCATGGAAAAGTATTGAGCTCCGCATAGTTGGTCAAATAAGTCATCAATGCATGGGGGGATATTTGTTCTTGATAGTGATCTTGTTAAGTTCTCAATAATCAATGCAGAGTCTCATTGATCCATCTTTCTTCTTAACAAACAGAACAGGTGCTCCCCAAGGTGACGCACTAGGGCGTATGAACCCCTTATCAAGATTCTCTTGGAGTTGCTTCTTCAATTCCGGCAACTCAATTGGGGCCATTCTATAAGGTGTCTTTGAAATAGGCAAAGCACCCGGTACGAGTTCTATTGAAAACTCAACTTCACGATTTGGTGGAAGACCTGGTAATTCCTCCAGAAAGACATCATCAAAATCCCGTACAATGGGAATATTCTTAATCGTGAGTTTCTCACCAACCTTTTGAGATAAATAACCTTCATTTAGTGGAATCAAGACCTATAAGATGGAAGGAATTTCCACTGGAAGGTTATGTTCATCCTTGCATTGATAGACGATCATAGATTGATCTGGAATATGAAATGTGACTTCCCTTCTTTGGCAATTGATATGAGCTCCATATAAAAAAGCCAATCCATGCCAAGAATCACATCAAATTCCACTATAGGAAGGATCACAAGATTTGAAGGAAGCACTTTCCCACAACTTCGATCAGAGAAGAATTATAAACTTTTGATGCGACTGTTGTGCCATTAGGTGTTGTCACAGCCAACTCAACATCTAATTGGTGAGGTAATACAGTGATACCCTTAGAAAAATTGTCAGAAATAAAATAGTGGGTGGATCCAGAATCAAATAAAACATTTGCTACTTTAGAGTGGATGGTAAGTGTACCTTTCACCACATTGTTATCGTACTCCACATCACTGATAGAAATTGCATGTGACTTTCCTTTTTCTTTAGCCTTAAGAGTTTGTTGACGCCGACCATCATCATCAACCCTTGGATTAGGGCATTTATTGGCATAATGTCCCATCTCCTTTCACTTGAAACATTGAAGTGTAGTAGGTTCATTCTGTGTATCCCTTCCTTTGTTTGCATCATTAGACATCTTCTTCCCATCATCGCGGCATTCAAATGCTCGATGACCTTCTTTTCCACATTTGAAACATTTACTTGTCCCTTTAAGACAACTCCCTCCATGTTTCTTTCCACACATTGAGCATAAGGGAAAGCTCATCTTCTTTTCAGTGTGCTCTTTATATTTTCCTTTGAATTCCATTTTCCTCTTCTTATCAAACCCATATGACTGATGGGTTACTCCAATATCCATCTCGACTTTGAGAGCACATCGAACAATTTCCTCGTAGCTATTGAAGTCCCTTATGGCTAACGCCCTTCGAAGACTTGGTTTTAAGACACTAAAGAATCGATCGATCTTACACTCAGGTTGGATAATAATACCATAATCGTACCTTGCAAGTCTTGTAAAATTTGCTTCATAGGTACCAACAGATTCATCATCCTTTTGCTTCAGTTCAAGAAACTCTTTCTCCATCTTTGTTTAGAGAATACGAGGGAAGTACTTATTGAAAAATAAGTTCTTGAACTCGTCCCATTCCATGGACTCAATTTCATCACTTTGCCTCGTATTCTTAATAAGATTACACCATTGATCAGCATCACCTTCCAAACGATACACTGCTAAGATGACTTTATCATGTTCAGAACACTGAAGAACTGAAAATATATTTTCATTCGTACTAATACATTGTTCAGCAACTAATGGATCATTAGACCCGCTGAATGAAGGTGGACGTTGTCTCATCAAGGATTCAACAGAATGTTGCTCCTTCCTTTGCATGTTTGGAAGTCCTGCATGATTCATAGCTTGAGAAAGTTGTGTGAGCATTGCTACAAGATTTTTCATTCCAACTACCATAACGTTTGGTTTCTCAGGGGGACAATCATTGCATTGCCCGTCGCATTCCGCATTAACACGATTCCTTCGGGTTCCAGCCATTGACTAAAACCAAGAAGAATAGTGTGAGCAACACTAATTATAATAGGAAAACCACATAATCAAGAATAAAATTTCACACTTAAGGTCTTATCCTTGGTTTTTCATGGCCATTTCTAAAACACTAAGATTGTGTTCTATGCTTAGATTTATCTTTAGGGTTCTTACTAAGGCTTGTACATCCTAGTTTCCAAAGGTTGACTATACCTTTCCTTTGATACCAACTATAACGACCCATACTTTACATACATTGTTAATACTTCAAAATTGAAGCACGCTTATTACAACATATAACAAAACCATGAAAGGACCGTATAGGTATAGAGTCTTTAGAATCTGGGAAACATAAAAAACTGGTTCATAAAGCATCTACTTTGCCTCCCATTAATTTCATCATATCTAGAGTCCCTTTTTGGAATATCATACTTAATAACCTTCTTCCTGACCTGGGGAAATAAAACATAAAAAAAGGTTGTGCTCAAATGCTCAGTAAGGGTAAACAAAAGAAATATCAATCACATCATATACATAAGAACATAACTTTTGGAAATCTTAACCTGCAAAAGAGATCATAATTTCATAACATGGGATAAATCATAGTAGTGAAATGTAATCCAAATAATCATAACTTAAAACATGAAACTTTGTGTAATACACACATAATCATAGAGAATCATTTTTTATTAGTCAAGACTCATTTGCAAGACTATCTTAGTGGAAAAATTCCATTTCTGAACCTAGTTCACTCCTCGTTTCAGTCCTGTTTCAGTGAACCGGTATAACCTACCGTTCCAGCCATGTCTATCTCATGAGATATAAAATCTTTACCCAATGCATTGGAGGGAGATATAGGTCCCACCCATCTCATAATTATATCATTCTTATGTGTGCCACAAAATCATAAACCATACATCGTAGCATAACCCATGTAATAAAAATTGGATTCTTAAACAACATGACATCATAAAACAATTCATATAAGATAAAGGAATTCATAAAAATAATTCCATCACAACATAATCAAATCAATGTAATAATAGGGATAAAAACAGAACCCTATATTATCTTAGATGGAAAATAATTTTGATAAAACACTTGAACTCCGTTCTTGAGGAAAATATCCTTTCTACTTCAAAAACAATTTTCCTTTCTTAACATGTCATACAATTTTAAACTAAAAGAAGTTGATTAAAAATAAACTTGAAAACTTGAAAAGGAAGCTTCTTGTAAATAATTTATTAAAAATCCATTCATGCCGTATAAGTTAAAAAAACATTCCTTTCGTACATTTGTCGGAAAAGTCAAAAAGTACCTCGTACGAAAAATGACAAAAGATTCCTTTTATATCTTTTACTAAAAACTCACCGAACGGTAAAAATTGATTTAAACAATTGTAGGTGGATGGAAATAATATTAAATATTGATGAAACATGGATGTGGATGATAAAATACACCCCAGTAAATACCAAAGTATAAACAATCTCGGATAAAAATGAGATTGTGATATTTCCCTTACCTAAGGTCTGATGTGCTTCGTAAGTGTCTGAACCTCCTGTATAATGATTTAAATAATGTTATTGAATTATTCCAGAATCATACTTATTGTTATGATATCATATATGGTCATATTCTTAGCTTCTTATTAGTAATATTTCATTACTACTTGTTATTTGGGTGTTTATTACTTTTTGTTCTTATTCGTGTTTTGTCAAATAAATTCTTATTCTTCCCTTTAGGTTATAGATACCTCATTTCCAGAATGTTATTAGTGTAATATATATCATATTAATTCATTCAATCCATTTATATAATCATTATGAAATGAAGATCATGTAGAACGAGTCGCATCACATCATGGAGACGGTATTCCGTACGTACACACGAGTGATGATATCGTTCCTATGATCGTGGAATTGTATTGGAGTGTATGTATACTATTTCAGAATCAATATCGCTTTATAATAGTCATATATAGTCATTATTTACACCATTATACCCATCCAAGTAAGTTGGTGGTGGAAAATAGATTACACCACGGCGTGGAGACAGTATTCCGTACGTACGCACACGCGCTGATTTCTTTTTCCGTAGGATGGATAGATGGTGAAATAGGGTTGTTTCATACTTATAATAACATATCAGTATATGATTGATACTGATGTTATTACTTCATAATGAAACATCTAAATAAGAATAAGTGGAAGAAGAAATAAAGAAGAAAGAATCGGTAACAGACATTACCTTTTCTTTGAAGTGCTTCTTTGAGACCTCCTTTTAGGGTACTAAAATAGGTCTTTGAAGAAGACCATAACCTCTAGGATGTTTCTAGGAAAGTGGAGAGGAGAAATTGGCAGGGTTTGGCCGAGCTTGAAGGCTCAAAGTGGTGTGAGGAATAGGGGGAGGAGGTTCCCTTTTATAAGGGAGGAGAGGGGCACCTTTGGAATAACAAAAAATATTATTTTATTATAAAGTCCAATTCGGTTTTTAATAGCTCCAAATTGATATATTTCTATGATAAGGTGGGTAGGGGTCGAAATCCTCTCATCCAATAGAATTTATACAAGTTTAGGTATCAATTTTAACCTTATCATTTAGATTTAACTTTATGTTAGATAATTTAACTTTCACCATGTCTTCTTGTTTTATTACACTATAAGGTTAATAAAAATACCATATCAAGCCAAACGAAACCCAAGATGTTTATTATTAGTATATGTAACCTTATCTAAGTCATTTTACCGAACCATAGATTTTTAGGAATAAAATAACAATTAGTAATATAATATTTGTTTTAAAAACTATTTTATGTCAATTTTGACACTATTTAGTAATTGATTTTTTTGAAAATCATAACAGAATTATGAGTTCTAACCAAAATAGTTAAATCAATACCATCATGTCATATTAACCTATAAAATTAGGTTAATTCAATAAAAGTCTCAAATTACATTTATTTGGGTATTTATAACATCAATTATGTCAATAATTCATTTATAAGATAATTATTTAATCATCATTATGTCAAAAATAAATTAATTTATTTAATGTCTAAAAATTACAAATAAAATACCAATATGTAGGAAATATTTTTATATTTCTAATGAATATTTATAGTCGAATTTATCTTATGTATAACCCCATATTAAAAATTATTTACTTATTAAACTTTGATTTTAACTATTTATCCCTTCGTTAAATAAATTAATAATAAATGTCCTAATCTAATCCAAGTGGGCCTAAATGGTCATATTTTATTCCTAAGGTTGTTTTTGTTCGAATTACACTTGTCCAATAGAATTTGGACATGTGTTAAGGTAATAATAATATCATTGTTACCCTTAATTACCCTATTTACTTTTAACCGTGGTAAAAAAAGGTAAAAAGTTACTATTCACCAAAAAATTATTTTCATCTCATTGAACCACATTTTACTTACGAACATCAAACGTGTCTCTCAGATTTTCGAAATTCCACTCACAGAAGCGGTAAAATTATGTTTTATGAAAAATTCAGTTTTTTAACTACCACTTAGTGGTTTCACTATTCATCAAAAATTGAAAGTTTTCAGAAAAATACCAAAATTTCACCCTAGGCTAATTTCGATATTCCGAATCCAAAAATAAAGTCCATTTTGAAAAATAAAATTTATAATATTTCAAAAAGTGGTTATTACTATTCATAACGGCTAGTTTTAATAATATTTTAATAGCATATCATTGTTTAGTGAAACTCGGTATTGCGTACGACGCAAGCTATCGAGGAAGGCCGCTGTTGCGTGTAAAGAAAGACAAGACAGTGTTAGTGAAAGATTCCTTTGATTTATATAACATAAAATATTTCACATAAAAGTCTCGGGTGTTACAGAAGGCGGGAATGGGGTAGTCACGGAACATGTCTCGGGGGACGGGTCATGACAACCCTTTGTGCATAAAGCCATCTCAATGAGTCCTTTTTGTCATAGCAAAAGCAGATACCCAAAAAGACGTAATTGTTTCATCACCTCATTCAAAGTTATTTTATTCTTATATTTCGGCTAATTTTGTTTATTCCATAATAATAAAAAAGTGAAGTATCTTACACATGCAGATATGATATCATAATTATAGATAAGCTTTATACCTCCTTTTATCCATAGCCAAAATAATAATATCACTACGTGTGACTACGTATGGCTTAACGTCTCCATGCCGTGGTGTAATTATTATTCATAAATACTTAATTTTTATTCGTATATTGAGGAGTATAATGAATTTAAATAATGAATATAACATAAAAATTATTCTTTACTATTTAGATAGCATCTGATTCAAATATATTTAACCATCTAGGGAATGATATCACTTCTCGTGCGTACATATGGCTTACCATCTCCGTGGGGCGATGAGATTCATTCTCCATGTTATCCATTAATGATGGATTATATTGTATATATAATAAATATGCACAAAAAATATGACATAATAATGATACTGTATTTATGTGTGTGTATATATATATATATATTTGTCATTTTCTTTCTTTCATTTAATTAAATAAGGAATCAAAAATAGCATTCATGTGTATGTACAACCTATCATCTTCATGAATGGTGTATTTAATTTCATTTATCTATCTATTATATATATTTATATACTAAATATATATGATATATAAATCATGATTTACATTCTAGATGTAATTAATTCACGATCTATGTAATAATATCAAAAATATAAAATCAAAACACGTATGATAAATAAAACAATTATTACCTAAAACAGTGTTTTAACATGGAATTGATAAATAAATGGGTAATATAAAGTCATAAGTGAATCATATATGATATAATAAAGATTATTAAGCTTCTGTTACAAGTTAATTATATGTTTCAACCCTCTATACAAGAGTTTCAGACACATATCGATGAAATCATACCTAAGGTAATGGATAATTTTGCAATATTATTTTTATCTGAGATTGTGTATGCAAAATTATTTACTGGGGATATATTTATCATCCATTTCCATGCTTTATAAAAATGTTTTCATAAAATTTTTACTATTCTTATATGTATGTTTAAGGACATTTTTACGCATTTTTTTACTTTAACTACATGGTATGGAAGGACACTTTCATTTTTTACCATTCGTGGTACTTTTTAAATTTTCTTATAAAAGTTCGAGGAGAGTGTTCTTTTATCTTATACAGAATGAATGAATTTTTATATCTTTATATTGCCTTATTTACATGATGATTACACTACATGATATCTAGTTTATTTTATACTAAATTCTTTTGTTTTAAAATTGCCCGACATATTGAAAATAGAAAAAAAAAATTGAATAAGAAGTTATATTTTCTTCAAGAATTAAGATTAAGTGTTTTATCAAAATTATATTCCATCTAATATAATATAGGGTTTTTTTTCTATCCATATTATTAATTTGAATTGATTTTTTTTCATAGAATTATTTTTATGAAATACTTTTAATTTATATGGATTATTTTTTAATGGAATGACGTATAAGAAACCAATTTTATTTCAGGGGTTATGATATGTTGGCTGATTTATGTTTCTGTGGCACATGTAAGAATGATTTCATAATGATATGGGTGGGATCTATATCTCCCTCCAATTATTGGGTAATGATTTATGTCTCATTATATAGACAAGACTGGAACAAAAATTAAATATGGTACAGTAATACAGGGCTGGAAAAAAAAGAAAATCTGTTTCAGAATATATTTTTATGTAAAAAAAACACAAAGTAACACTATATATAAAAAGGGGAGTATAGTTGTGTCAATAATTTCCCCAATCAATCAATGTATAACATTTAGGTTAACACCTTTCAATAAAATGAATTAAAAAATTGATTACTCACTATGGAGAGTTATTGAAATAAGAATTATACTTATACCATAAAATTGATTTGGAAATAAAATGTTGGAAAAGTTTATATTATCCCAACATTTCTCAATTTTATGTGTTTTTATGATTAAAAAAATACCAATTTTAATTCAACTTATTTTATCTTATTTTTTTATTTTTTATTCTATTTTAAGGGTTGATCGATTTATTTCAAATGAATATATCTTACACTGAACATATGTTATTTTTTAATTATGAGTATAGTTTTTAATAAAAAAAAATATACTATGGAAATATTGTTTTAAATATATTATATTCTATCATCTCAATGCATTTAATACCAATTTTGAATGATTATCATAAAAAATAATATATTATATTTTGATGGGGAGTATATTATCAACTACATATTCAAATCCAAATATTTTAGTTATAAATTAGTTAGAGAATGTCTTCATATTACATAAAACATATTTGAAAAAGTATTATATTTTGATCACTAAGAGAGATGTTGTGAATGTTATGTATCACACGTCAGTAAAATAATTATCTGATGAAGAATAATTAATCTAAAAAACATTAATTTAGTTTATGTTTTGCACCATATAGGTAAATGATCTGTTTTATCATAAAAAACTACTATTAAACTAATTTTACAAGATTACTTCTATTGGTCAGTATCTTATGAAAAACAAGATGTTGCTAAGATCATCATTTTCATGTTTATAGTGATGGAATAATATCTTTATAATTTATTTAATTATTTTATGAATATTATAAAATGACTTTTCTAACTAAGGAATGATTTATATGTATAAAATTTACTTTTTTCCATGATTACAATGATTTGAAGAAGAATATTTTTTAAATTTTCTTTGAAGAAAACGATTCCATATTTGTATGGAATGGACACAATCAATCAATATCCTATCTCATCATATTTATTATAGCTTATTCACTAAACTTTTATGATTATCACATCTTATTATGTTCAAAATAAATGTGGAGGTATAAATAGGTAGAATTAACCACTTGATAGATATAGATATAGATATACAGACATACATATGAACACTCTGATAATGTGAAATAAATAATTATAGTACATAGAATAAATAACATAAAACACAATTTTGTTGTTATTATAATATTATTAGTTGAAAATGAATAACATCTAGAGGTATCCTTTAAATATCATCATATTCTCAAGATATATATTTATCGACTGTCAATTTCCACTTACAACTATGTACTGAAACAATTCTTTAATTTTCATTTGTCTCTAATACATATACAATAATTTTATGTGGGTGTGTTATGATATTGGATGGTTATTTTAAAGGGATATCCTGGTTGGGGGATCTCGGACATTAGTAACAATAAAAAATTCTTGTACTCAAAAAGGATCTCAAGAAAAAAATGGATTTCAAATTAAAAATAACCTAACTCAATGAGTAGAGCGTTATTGGAGTAGACTATGGGATTTCTATTCCTAGAAAAACTATAAATCAATTTTCTGAAAAATTTTGCGATTAATATTCTATATTTAAACAATCTATTTATATAAGGGAAAAATATAAACTCATATACATTGATGATATTGGATTTAATATAAAGATAATTTTCTGGAACTCAATTCTCCCCCTTGTTAGTTTTCAGTTTTTCATTCTCTAGAAAACAAATCGGTATAATAGATCATATATTATTATTTCATAGCTATCAATGGTTGAATACCAAAAATATCAATTCAAATGGATGATATGGATAATCACAAATATGTTATGACAATAATTAAATCTCCATAGTTTAATGGTGAATGTTATGGTTGTTGGATGGCACAAATGAACATCTTTTTTTGATGATATTTTTATTTATGTTTATCATAATGTTTTTAAGCCTTATTAAATTACAATTAAATAACTACAAACATCATATTCCAAAACTGAATAGGATATGATCTAAATTTTAATGATATGAATTCTATATTATGTTTACTATGTCTGGATGACTTAAATTGAGTTTATTAATGTCTACCAGAACATGAAATGTGTACTAAAAATTCACTTTCATATAAGGATACAAAGAAATTGAAGTCCATTATATATGATACATTTAAATATAGGGTTTCCACCATCAAAATGGATAAATGGAAAGGATTTACCTAATTCAATGGAAGACTCACTATGATTGTGAATAATTGTGTTACTCTAAGGACACCAATTACTGGGCTCAATAAACCATAAGGAATTATAAGAGTTTTACATCTTATGTGGAGTGGAATATCAACTTATTTTAGAAAATATACATAGGTGATTATTTTTTTCAATAACATATCTTATTTTAACTCTTCTAATATGTAATTAAAAAATGGAAGATAAATTTGTATATTATAAAATCATTAATATGGAAAATGTTTCTATTATGGTTTCTATATCCAAAGATGAAAAAATAAAAAAATGTATATAGATCTCTAAAACATCTGAAGAAGAATATTCCTCATGTAATTCTAGATCATATAAAGAACTCTCATAGTTTTATGAAATATTAATAAAGATCTATGAGAATAAAATAGGTTCTAGAAGACCCTTAAACAAGTATATGTAGCATGGTGACTATTCTAAAGAAGTTACATGTTATTAGTACAAGAATCTATGAAAAATAAAATCGGTATATCTACAATTTCAAGAAAAAAAATATATAAACAATTAGTTCTTTAATAATATCATATTTAATATGAAATCAAATAATGCTGTGAAGTTCATGTGGATGGATTATAAATACTCTAGTGAATTTATATCTTCATCATCTTAAGTTGAAAATTTTAATCAAAAGCCCATCATGTTTTTTCATGGTCCATTTTGATGTGGGAACAAGCCAAATTTATAGAAATGAGGAATGGTTTATGGATAGTGATTTTTCAATGAAATTGTATATTTCTAAAAAATCCACTAACTATTAAATATATATATAGTCTATGTGAAATTTTGTGACAATGAAAATGTAATAATTGTTAGACATAAAACTGTAATAAATGAACTATAATTCCTCATTAAAAAAGTAATTTATATTGATGTTTAAACTAACAACCTAATAATTATTTGTCATTTTTTTATATTGGTTATTCAGTTAATTTTTTTGACAATACATGCTCAATATTCAATGAAATTTCTCTCATGTATATGGAAGCAAGAAAAAATTACATATATATTTTAATTATTAATTTACTATGTATAAAAAATATAAATGATTTGAATGATGAAATTGATGAATCATGGATTTAATATATAATTCTTGGACAATTTAATGTTAATAAAACAAAATGTTATGATACTGAAATTTTATTTCGGATTTTCCAAAATTAAAATTAGATAAAATGAATCTATGTGATTCATGTGAAATGGGAAGGAAACATAAGTCACCGTTTAAACAAACTCAAGATGTTGTTACATCATGTCCTCTAAAAATCACCATTATGGATTTTCATATACCCTCTAGAACCACCAGTCTTGTAGGAAATTAATTTTTTATTTTTCGGGTGATAATTTATGAAAATTTACATGGATTAACTTATTTATACTTAAACTGAATCCCATTATATTATTAATATTTTTTGTAGGGTTATTAAAATTGAAAACTCTTCCAAAATTTTGACTTTTATAAGTGATCATGTAGTAAAATTTTATAATAATTCATATAAGTCATATTTCTAAAAATCATGTATTAAACATTTTTTTATAACCCCATGACACCTCTATTGAATGGTATTGTTGAAAAGAGGGATAAAAAATTCTAATAAATTACTATATCAATGTTATGTAAATATCACATGCCCACTAATTTTCATGTTGAATTTGTTAACAGAGAATGTGGGGTCATTAATTGTGTTCTTATTATGACATAAAAAATAATACACATTATTAGTTATGTAATAATAGAAAAAAATGGATGGGTACTTTGATTTATATGAATTCAAGGATTATATCATACATTCAATGGAAAATATCTGTATGTTTAATCAAAAATATAATGATGGCAAATTCCTAGGTTATTATACTACTTCAAAATATAACAGTGTTTTCTAAAACAATTCATTGAATATTGATGAATATGATAATGTGATTTTTGATGAAATTGATCCTTTTGATCATAAAATGAGTCAAATTTATGATCTTAGTTATTCTCATAAGGACATGAGAATATAATGGTTAATGATTTTTAATTTGATTATTTTGAACTGAAGTCTATAATGGCAGATACTAAAGAACCAAGGTTGTTTCCTTGAAAACCAAAAATTCTTAAGTATCATCATCTAGAAAACGATATAGTATTTTTATAAGAAGTGATTAGGTATAGAAGAAATTTATGAAATATATTACATTTTTCTACCTTTTTATCCCTCCTAAATCCTAGAACTGTTGAAGAATAATTATCTGATAAAATTTCTGTTTTATCTATGCATGAATAGTAATACAATTTTAAAAGGAACAAGGTATGGTAATTAATTGATATATCTATTGAATATCGTATTATTGGAACCAAATGGGTATTCTAGAATAAATAGGATGATCAAGGTGTGATCACTAGAGATAATGGTAGATTTTTTTTGTAAAAGGTTACAATCAATAATAAGGAATGGATTATGAAGATACCTTTGGACCTATATTTATAAAATAATTCCATATAATTATTCTAGAATATTCAACATATATTAATTTTAAATTATATCATAAGGATTTAAAAATATTCATTTTCAGATTTATTTTTAATGGATGAATTTTATGTTGAAAAGCCTCATAGTCCCGAAGACCCTCAATATCAAAATTCAAATTTTAAATATACTAAATCTCTCAATGGTCTTAAAAAATAACATAAATATTGGTATGAGAGATGGAGAAATTTTCTTTTTATCAAATTTTATTCATTAGGGATTCCAGATCCTGAATTATTTTAGAAAATATAATTTTTTAGATTTTTTTGTATAAAATTATGTTAATGATGTTGTTTTTGGGTCAATAAACCAAAAGTTGTGTAATGATTTTCCAAAATTAGAAAATTTAATTTGAATTGAGTATAATTGGTGAGTTAAACTACATTACTGGATTTTAGATGTATCATAAATATTTATTAAATTTCATAAATAAATGAAAATACATACTTGATTTACATATAAATTTTATACATGAAAAGTGTAAGACTTATTCAACTTATACAAGCTCTAATATTAAATATAAGTTAGATAAATATGGAAAACCATTTTTAAAAAGTTTTTTATATGAATCGTTGGGTATTTGGTATATCATACTATAATTAGACTTGAAAATAATTTTTAGGCTTCCTTTTTGTAAGATTTAAATATAATTAAACATTACCTCATTTAAATTTTACTAATATTATTTTATGATATTTAAATGGAATTTTCTCTCTTTAACTACATTTTCTAAATAACATTGATATTAATTTTATCGTCATATTTGGATACTGAATTTGTTTGATGTATATTAGATAGTAAAATAACCTCCATTATTTTTAATTTTCATGGTAAATCCATAGTATCATGTATGAGTAAGAAACAACACCTACTGGAACTGTTCACAAAAAAAGCATAATATATTTTTTCTAAATATTTATCCATAAGTGTTGTGGAGTAATCATGCACAAAAGGATTTTTGGATTTATTTTTTGTTTTTTCAAAATAAATTTAAATAAAAAATTCCCTCAACATTTCAATAAATCAGATATGCCATTCGAGAACAATGATAATTCCATTAATGAATAATTTCTCAAGATATGATGAATTAATGGGAGATATCACCGTATAATTTCATTTCATATAGGATCAGACAACAATAAATTTTAATAAACATTTTTTGTGGAAACATTTATTTTATCATATCAGAATTAGGCTTGTTCATATTTGATTAATTTAATTTCAATTTTTCTTATTTAATAGCATGAATTTTTAATTATTTAAATATTTTATTTTCATTATTTCATTAATGATTGTTGCCACAATTTGAGGTTTTATTCATATTCAAATAGGACACATCACCTAAGTTTTGTTATAATTATTCCACATGTCACATTGCATGACCCTATGATTACCATAAATCAAAGGAAGGTAAATAATTTCTTTTAAAAAACATTTAAAACCACTCAATAATTAACTCTTTTCCATTTTAACCATTATTCCCTAACCCTTCTATATTCCAAACCACTTTCAAAAATGGATAAATATAAATGAACTCCACCATTAATTACATGCAATGTGGTATCCTTTCTAGAGAAATTATACATGATCTTCAATGAAATTTGGTTTCTGAATATATAGGGATTATTATATTAATAAAATTATATATCTTGACTATTAATAATAATTACAAGAAAATTACTTCTTTTATTAAGGAAAAAGTACCAAAAATTCAGAATATTTTTCATCAAGTGAAAAATGAATTCCATATTTATTATCACAGTGCTGAACAAACATTCAGATCATTAGAAAATAATTTTGATGTTTTAGAATATAATATTGAAACCTTTCATTATTTGTTAAAAATATATTAAAATAGGGTTCTTTTAATGCATAAAATTGACTATGAGGAAGAATATGTGTTTTTTGGACCTTCTAAGAATCAATTATCCTTGAATGAAGAGGAATTTCCTCCTATTGATCTTCTAACTAGTTTGTCGAAAAATAGTTTTTAAACATCGGTGAAATTATTATTTATGTATTATAAGAATTTTTATTTGTAAAAAAATTTATAAATTATTCTAAAATAGTATGATTTTATTTTAATACACTCTTAGACTAATAAAAATTGATACATTAAAGAAAAATGATTTATGTGAAGAGGCTATGTAATATTATTGATGAAAATGTCTTCATTGTCCATATATTGCTGACTGTCCTGCATCAACATCCTAGAGATTCAATGAAATGTATGGGCCACCTGAAATATATTTAACATATAATCTCAAGGTATCAAAATAAGATTCATCACCTCAACCTAAAACCTCTTCTACGATATCTTTTTTCACTAGAAATAACATTGATTTGGAAAGAGAATAGAAAACTACTTCCAATATTCATCCATTGTCAGTATAGATTTCTATGTGTGATAGATCCAGATCTAGAGGATCCTTGGTGTCCTTGGATAATTTTGCAAGAGAATGTTTTTATTCTATTATTTCTTACCTCCTCCATTCTATTTTTGAATCCACAATTGTTGAATATACCACCCCAATCAACATGTACCTTGGAACTATCATATTTTCATCATTCGTTTTTCTAATTAAATGGATCCTCAAAAAAAATTAAATGTGTATTAAAAAAATTTTAATTCTTTAATTCTTGTGTTTCATGTTTTTAATGAATTTAATTCTTTTTTATTATCAATATTTATATTTAATTACTTTATCTATTTTATTAATTTTTTTGAATTTTTCTATGCATTACGATTTATTGACAACTGTCATTTTATCATCTTTACTCTGTATTGATTTTCTTTAATTATTCTATGATTTCTGCTTCTCAATACATTTTTCAATAAACATAATGTAAAATTAAATTTATATTGAATAGTGTTAAACATTTACACTTTTTCATGCGCTATACTGATTGTATTCCTTCTCTATGTTATATTGTTTCCTTCATATCACAAAAAGGGGATAAGAAAATGGAGAATAAAAAAAGAAATATCATTTAAATGCTTCTTTCATGAATTTTTTTATTTCATGGGTTTGGTGATCATTAAAAAATTATATATTAATGGACTTACATATATATTTGCAACATAAATCAGTTTTTACATGTTTTTATTATTTAAAAAGTCCCTATATTTATTCTAATTATTTTATCTGATGTGTTTCATATTTTAAATTTTTTAATGTTATGAGCTCCTTGTTTCAATAGATTTTATCTAACACTTATCATAAGTAATTTCAAGAGTCTCATTGCATCAAAAAATAAGTTGTAAATTATTGAATGATTGATTTATAAAAAAATTATATATCCAAAAATGAAATGATTCAATGAAGAAACATTATGAAATATCCATAGTATAGTTCTATAAAAAAATTGGATGTAATGGATTCATGTCATTAAGAGCCTATATCCTAAAATATTAAATGGAATATTCACTTAACCATTGTGATTATCGCGTATGCATGATTTCAGAATCGAAAAGGTTATATAAAGAGGAAAATTTATCACAACATGGAAAGAGATATAGATATACACACATACCTCAAAACTCTCAGATAGTTCAATGGCAAACAACATATACATAGATAAAATATCATAAAAAACTTTAATGTTGTGCTTAATAGATTATCATTTTCCATTGAATAATAACAAGAGTAATTCATTAAAGATCATCATATTATTTGGATGTTTATTTATCTACTATTATTTTATGCTTGAAATCATTGTCTACAATAATTATTTTAATTTTCCTTTATCACAATTAATTCATACTTCTTGTATGTGATTGTGTTAATTCCATGGATATGTTTGGTAAAGGGATATCATGATTAAAAGATCATAGTCCTTTGTGATTAGAAATAACTACTTGTACTTAGTTGGGTGACCTTGTAAAAATAATGAAACTCATGGAGTTGAGTTTCAATGTAGTAGAATATATCATTTCTATTCACAAAAAAACTATTAATATCTTTTTGTAAATCCCTATTCACCAAGATTTTATATTTATGCTTCATGTTTATATTAGTAATATATTTTAACTAAAACACCATAAAGATACTATTTCAAATATATGGAAATTTTTTAGGAACACAATTCACCACCTCGGGACTATTGAGTGATCTATTTTTTGGGACAATAATTGGTATAAGAGATCATGAATCTTGATTTATTATTTTTTAAAGTAATATTTCCAAATATATTTGTTAAAATAGATGTTATGGTTGATATCATATATGTTATTTCAATTGTAAGAGATGTAAATTTTGATAGTGAAAATATTTGTTACTCTAATTCATCATTGATCATTTATTTAAAAATACCTGGAATAAATTTTTATCTACACGCATTGAATCCTTATAAAATTCCATATAAAAAACTACAAACATTAGATGTTGATACTAAAAAAATATATAATCTGAATTATAAAGCATTGAATGTTATAGTATGACGATTAAGTGTATATGCGCTTAATTAAGTTTCTCAATGTAAAAAACAAATAATGAAATGTGAATACTATCACACTTTATTTAATGGGTTAATTAAATGTGAAGGAAATTAGATATACTAATGTTAATATTATGTTCAACACCTTCAATATAGATGAAGGGGAAAGCATTAATCAATTGAATGGAAGACTCATAGAGATTGTGACTCATTTTTATACTTTGTAAACAACATTTAATGATCCTAAGAATGTTTTAAAATTTAGAATACTATAACCACCTATGTGGATTGGAATCTCATATATAATTATAAAAAATGTAGTGATCACAACTTTTATAATAAAATATCGTAACAGAAATATTATTATATATATAACATAAATGGATGTTGAAGCTGTAAAATAGAAACAAGTTATGAAATAAAATAATACATTGAAGGGTTCTAATTTTATAGATGATAAAAAGTAAAAGGGTATATAGATCATCGAAACATCAAAAGAGTAATAATGTTCATGAAATTATAGCTATAATGATGCATTCATTTCATTTTTCTAGAAGAAGTGAAATTTAAATAATATGAGAAGATGGTTTGGAATACCCATCAATAAGTATGGGTATCATGGTGAAAATTCTATAGAAGTGAGATTCTATGAGTGATAGAATATTCGATATATCAATCAAGACTATCCACAATTCTTTGAAAACAAAACATTGAAAAAATAACTTCAAGAGAATGAATCTAAGAAGAAATCGAAGAAGGCTATGATGGCCAAGATTACTGCTACTGAAGAATATACCAAATTAAAATCATTAAATTCAAAATATGAAACATTTAATCAAATGTCCAATATGTGTTTCATGGATCATATAGATGGAATAAAACCACCAGAATATAAATGAAAAATTATTTAACGGAAGTGTTTTCTTAAGGCATATGAGTTGAGATTTGTCAAAATTTCACTAACTAAAGAAGATTTTTCGATGTTATCTCACATTTAGTGATAGTGAAAAGGTTAAAAATCATTCTCATTGGATAAATTTTAAATCCATACCATCATAAATAAATTACATTATGTTAATGGTTTTAATCGCAATTGGATAATTATTTTTCATTTTTTGGTGATGGTTATTTAGTTTTAATTTTTGAAAATGAATTCTTGGGTTTCAAATAAAAATATTTCAATTTTAAATCACCATAATCAAACATAGTCTCTAAATTATATCTTAATTCTATATATATAGAAAATTAATAAAAAATTAGAATGCTAAAATTGATGAATAATTTAAGTGGAATAGATATCCTGGTCATTTTAATATTCAATCCACAAAAAGGATGTCTTAAATAATTTGGGGTTATAATTTATCTCGTCATAAATTTGATTAAATGAAACTATGTGAATCATTTAAAATGGGAAAACAAAACAATTCACCATTTGAACCATATAAATAGTTTTCTACATCTAGTATTCTATAGATCATCCATATGGAACTATTCAGACCATCTAAATACACGTCTTGAATGAATTTCATTTTTATATGTTAGTTTATTCTTTATTAGATTTATATGGGATTAATTTTTGGGACATACCAATAAATCCCATTCATTTATTATAAATTTATATAAACATGTGAAAAATGAAAAATATTACAAAATTTTGACTTTGAGAAGTGATTGTGGGGGATAATATGAGAATGATGAATTTAATTAATATTTCTCAAAAAAGATATTAAACATACTTTTTTCCACAATTATTCATAAATATAATGGTTTCCTTATAAGGAGAAATAGATAATTGTAACAAAAATGTTATATAAAGATAATGTGACCTCTTATTTTTGTGATGGATCTGTTAAAAAATCATGTTATATCATTAGCAAAGTTATATTAAGGCCCATCATAAATAAAACACCCTACGAGTTATGGTCTATCTTAAAACCAAATATAGGTAACTTAAATTTTTTTGGATTAAATATTTGTATCTTAAACATCAAATACAACCTTTGAAATTTTGATCCCAAATTTAATTAATGTATATCCCTTGATTATTTGACTACTTACATTGCTTATAACGTTTTAGAAAAATATTAAAGGACTCTTGATGCATCAAATCATATATGTTTGGGGAAATTCATCCATTTTACAAAAAAATTACCCAAATTGATTAGATGTGTAATTTTCCTATGGACATGAGACATCGACCTATTTTTATGAATTAATATTATATTCCTTTTTTGTCGAAAATTCTCTTTACAACGTCGTACACCATCATCTTAACGCACACGCTTTCATTCGCTGTCATTGACACGCCATCATCGTTGGCATCATCACCTCTTCTTCATTCATCTTCGATTCTCACCAGTTACCGTAAATGGGACAAACCCTTCTCCATTATCCTCTAGACAGAGTTATAGGATGTTTTAATGAAGGATTTCGTATGACACATAATATTCTAATTCAATTAAAATTGTATTCCTTTCTATCCCATAATGAAATTCGAACAATGGATGAAGCTTTAGGTGATTAATGAACGGTTTTAACTATAAAAAAAGATTGATATCAGTTTAATAGGAACAATGTGTGTAAAATAAATGAGAAACACTATGACTATCCTTTTATTGAAACCAAATGAGAATTTAGGAATAAACAGTACGATCAAGGTGTGATCACTAGTTTTAAATCTAGACAATTTAAACAAATTAAATCGAGAATAAGGAATAAAGTTTGAATATATTGTTTCCCCGGTAGGTAGGATGAATCTTATTATAATCCTTCTAAAATATGTATCTTATATGAATTTAACATTATATAACATAGATTTTACATATAAAATTCTAAAAGTATTTTTGAAAGATGATGTTTATGTTGAAAAATTTACTAGTTTTAATAACCCCATTTTGGAAATTATATTTATAAACATACAGAATATTTCTATAGTCTAAAACAAGAACCTTGAGTATGGTATGACTTATTAGTCACATTACATTTGTCAAATGTATTTTTAGTTATAAATAAAGACCCTACCATATTTATTTAAATTTCATTTTCAAAAATTTTGTTGGTACTAATATACGTTGATGTTGTTATATTTCGTTCATCTGACCAAAAATTGTGTATTTATTTTTAATAATATATCTAAAAGGAAATTTAATTGAGTTTGGTGGGTGACATAAAGTACATTATATGATTTAAAATTTATCATGAGGATTTTTTAATTCCCTTAAATCAATAAACAAAAAAACTTGATTTACATAAAAATTTTGGAATTTAAAATAGTAATATGTTTTCAACTCATTTGATCTCCAATATTAAACTTGACTTAAATGAATATAGAAAACCAGTCGACAATAATTTGTGTAGAGGAATCATTGGATGATTACATTAACATACTATAAGTATAGGAGAAACAATGTTTTCAGTATGCATTTTTGAATGATTAAATAAAATGAAATAAAATTTCATTTTAATGTTATCAAATGGATTCAATGATATTTAAATGGAAATTTTTTTATTTTTATACAATTTCAAAAAACCATTATTTTTCATTTAACTTCATATAATGATGCCAAAAATGTTGGATATGGGATAAATTGGAACATCACCTTAAGAACATTTCATTTTCATGGTAAATTTTTCAAAATATTGTAATGTATGTAATGAAACATTGTGTTACATAAAACTACATAATATGAATATATTTTAGCCGGATATTTAGGTTACTAATTATCATGGATGAAGATCATCATTATTGATTTGGGAATCTATTTTAATTATGTTTCATGTAAATTTGATAAGAGAAGTTCTATAATCATTTCAATGATTCCAATAAACCATTATAGAACAAATCACATTGATCTAAGCATCATTTATTATGAAATCATGATCACAATATGTGATATATCTCAACAATTGTTTAGCACAAAAAAATTAATTAAAATAAATTTTACAAAATCAACGCCTTTTGATAGATTTTATTTTATCAAATATAATATAGTATTGTTTAAAATTTAACAACTTTAATTTAATATTACTTATTTAAAATCATGAATTTATAATTTGTTAAATATTTTATTTTCATTAATTCTATCAATATTTTGAATAACCTTTTTTAGAACTATTGACATTGAAATTAAACATTTCATAGAGTTTTGTTATGATTACTCTACATGTAACACTACAAGACCCTTCGATTAACTCAAATCAAAAAAAATGATAAAATAATTTTACGCATGAAACCGTTGAAAAACTGTAATTATTAATCTTTGGGATATTCTATCATTTCTACCATCACTCTCTAATAATCCAAACCTCTTAAAAAAGGAGAAACAAATAAGAAAAGGCAGTGTTACCTATGGTAGAGTCAAATGTACAAGATCTTTCAAAAAAAATTCAGTGGAAGAGACATATATTTTAATAGGATATATGGTATCAACATGTTACATAATAATATTATATATATTCATGGTTGGTAATTCATTTTTGGTGATAAAAAAACTGATTTTTTGTTAAAACTAATTGCATGAATTTTTTCAGACGATTGAATATTATTTCGTTGATAGTGATGATCTGGTTACAATGAAATTTAAATAGAAAGAAATATCGATAACATAAATAGTAATTTTTAGTTTCCATCAAGGGTCCCCCTGATGGTTAAACTAGGTTCAGTACTTCAATAAATTATATATACAATGTAATTTTTCCGGAGATAATGAAGTCTCTATGAAAAACTCCTGATATTTAAATGAATCGAATAAAATATTTAGGTCATGAGAGAAGGTTTTAATAAAATCCATTCACTCTTCTATTTCATAATGGAACGGTGAGTTTTAAAAATATATTTTTCAAGATTATGTGTTAAAATATATTTTTTTGATTGAGTTTGCTATTATTTTTTATTGACATATTATGAATCATATGTTTGATATTCATTACAAATTAGTAAATTTTTCCATTTCAGAAGGATGGTGAACATAGTCTTTAGTAAAGTTAGTGTCTATCTAGATGAAACCACTATAACAAATTGTGACTAACTAACAATTTTGAGTGAATTTTTGAAAAGATGATGTTGTTTTTTATAAAGTTCATCTTTGAAGAAGTTGTTTTCAGTTAGTTCAAAAGAAAAAGAAGAGATAAAACCTACTCCTACATATATGGATTTTTTACACACATATGTTTCTATTAAACATTATTCTCATCCTCCTACGCATATTCATTTTCTTAAGGAATAAATAGTTAAGTTATGGATATAAGAGATATTCTAGAAAATTAAATTATCAATGAAAGACAATGAAGGGTGAGATATATTTTGCAATTCCCGGAAGGAATAATTCCTAATTTCAGTTCATCCTTAATTATTTTATCCTTCTAAACATCTATGATTACTATTTATTATATTAGAGAATAATTGGCCTTTGATATTACAATATTGGTAGATATTTTATAGGAAATGACCATCCTAAAAATATAAGTTGTTATCACATTGTTTGAGGTATCTCCATCTAGGGGAATTTCTAAAAATCATAACATAATCAATTTGTTTTGTAAATTGAAATACTATTGGTAGATTAGATGATGATGAAGGAAAAGATGAAACTCAATATTTTTCATGAAATTTTCTCACCTATTCATGCATCATATACATGTTAAGATATTCCCATCATATAATTGGATGTTTCTGATGAAAGATCTTGATAGGGATATTCTAGTTGATTTTTGAAGTGGTATATTTGAGAATGTATTTTATTGAGTCTATAGGGGAAATCAGGACACTCTATGAGAGATTTATTCAAGAGATGACGTTAGTGAATTAATTTTTTTTACATCAATCAATTTTTGATAATGTTTTGAATGAATATATTAAATAATATTTAAATCAAGCGTATTTAGAGTCAAAATTTGAAGTATTGTCTCCACATATAGACATGATGATTTTCACTATTTCAAACAATCTATGTGATCACATTTCTAGAAAAATTATAAAAAATCTTCAAAGAAATGTGGTTGTTTATGTCCAAAGGATTCCTAAAATTGTGAAAATATATATCATGACTATTGATCAAACATAAAAGGAAAAAAGTTCATTGCTAAAGGAAAAAGTACAAAATATTAATAATATTTCAGTTCAAGTGAAAACCTTTTCAATTATTATTATCACAAGGTTGAAATGAATTGATGGATTGATCAAAAATAATATCTAAATTCTAGAAAAAAAGTTTAAAAATTTTCATTTTTTTATTAAATAGAATAATTTCATATTATCTTGAAGAGTAATAAGAAGAAAAGGAAGATGTTCTTGATGAACCTAGGAGGGATTTAGTGTCATCGAAAGGGAAAGATGTAGTTCATTTTGATGATCATGTTGGTTTATAAAAAAAACAGTATGAAATGTTGAAGAATATACTTATGGGCTGTTACGAGAAATTATATTTTAACATTTTCATTTTTTATTTCTATTATAGTGTTTTAATGGTTTTATGGATCTCCTAGACAATTAAAATAATGATATAATGAATAAAATGTACATATGTTCAGAGGATTTGATTCACCTTCAAGTAAGATGTCTTCTTGGAAATCCTATTATGAACTGTCATGCCTCTACATCAATGAGATTAAAAATCTTCTTCAACCTAGTTGAAGTATATTTAAGGGATAATATTGTGTTTTCAACATAAGTTTCAATAACTCTACCTGAACCATATTCTATGAGGTAATTTTCCCTAGAAGGTATCTTTTCTGGGGTAGGATCAAATAAAACTAATATCATAATTCAATCCACCTTATTGGGATTTCTTGACGTGAAAGATCTCGGTTTTTAGGATCATGAATAACCTTGAATAGTATTTTTGGAGATTTTGGTGAGGATCTTATGACGTCATAATGAATTCCTATTGGCCACACAAATTCATTCATGATACACCCTCAAGAAAAACATATTTCCCCTTACATATGATATAGAATGGAACCACACAAATAGATGAATGGTGGTTTTAAAAAAACATTTTAGTTTTTAAATTCTCATGTTGCATGTGTCTAATTCCTTAAATTTTTTATTATTACAATTTAAATTTTTATTTTTTATCTATTTTCTAAATGTTTTAATATTTTATTATTATTAACCTTTCATTAAATAATATCATCATATGATTCATTAATCTTAATAAATTTATTTAATTATATAATGATTTTTATTTATTAATACTAGTATGAGTACAAAGTCATACTAAATTTAGTACATATTTAGTCATGTTAACTAATAACACATATTTTTGTTCCTTATTAATTTCATTATTTTTTCTTATTTTACTTCTTTTTTTATCCAAATATGGTGGATATGTTAAAGGATAATATAAAATTTGAAATCTATTTCAAATTATTTCTCATAATTTTTTTTATTCAATAGGTTATAGGATCATCAAAAAGCGTTAGATTGTTTGATGGAAATATTTTATTCGAACATATCTCAATTTGTATGTGTATTAATGACTCAAATGTCCTTATGTTTGTTGAAATGACTTAATCATAGGTATTTCCTATATTATTCTATTATATGTTGTGAGAAATTTCATCAAAGGAATTTATATTATGCTTGATATAATTGATTATCTTACACCGAGTAAAGTGTTTAATCTATGTAAAATAATTTATCTGATGAAAAAATATCAAATATTATCCTCCATATTCTCAATTTCAGGAAACAAAGTCTTGAGATTTTATCTTACTATGTAAGATATTATCATAGGAAGTGATCAAATTACCTTCCACGTATTCAATTCTAGATATTTTAGAATGAAAGAAGTTTTAGAAATACTTCATATTATATATAGAATATTTACAAAAGAATTATCTTTTAAGCCCCAAGATAATTTGTGAATGTTAATTATCATACTTGAGTAACATAATACTCTTATAATGAATAATTATTCTAAGAAGCATTAAATAGAGTTTTCTTTATATAGTTTATAAGTTAAATTTATATTATATCGTTAAAATATACTCATAATTATTTTAGGAGATAAGTTTTATCACTCATTTTCCATTTGAAGAACAGTCTATTATTCATATAATCAGGATTAAATTTATAACATTATAATAATATATTAAGAAGTTGTTTTATTTAGTTAATCATTTTATAATAGGTTTTGAATAATTAATTGAAGTTAAGTTTTAAGATGTTTTCACTTTTTCAATATTGGAAATGTCTGAAGAGTAATACGATTTCGGAAATCACCATTTTAGAATTCTGATCCATATTTGGGTAGAATGGAACCATTCCCTTATGTTCCTTTCTTATCAACTACTCAATTGATCATTCACTTCGACTATTATGGTTATCTAATGTGCTTATTCTCAAAATAGAATAAGAAAAAAAATATGTAGATTTATCCAGTGCATGGATATAGAGATAGTGATATCAATGTACATACAAAAACACTAATAATGAAAAAAAGTTAATGTTCGAAGATGAAATGCCATCCATCGCTTCTGTGTTGTGATAACATGTTGATCTGTTTTAACTGAAGAATATCTATATTTTTTCATTCAAGATCATCATCTTATATGATGTATCATTTTATGAAGAAATTTACATCATTAAAATGTGTGATGCATCAATCTTTTAATGATAAATAATCATTATTTCAACTACACTTCTTGTAAGTGAGTCTGTAAGACAGTGGACAAGTTTTATAAAGGGAGATCCAGGATGAAATATCTTAGACCATTATAAAAAGATACAGCCTCATGTACTCATCTAGGATCCCCCGAAAATGGTTCTTACAGTGTAAACCACCAAATACATAGAGTGTATCATTGCTAGAGTGGACTGTGAATCTTCAGATCCCTTAACCATAATGAATATATAATATTTCAACTCTTTTTGATAATATTTTATATTATTTCAACTAAGTACATTTAAAGAAATGATTAAAATACACATGCCCTAAATAGGGTGGTTTAAAAGTATCAAAAATATTTAGGAAATAAATTCACCCCCTCTTGAATATCAATTTACCCATTTTCATGGTCAATAATTGGTATCATTGATCTTGATTCTAGAGTTCCCAATTTCCAAATGTTAAAGTACAAATATATTCTTTCTAAAGAATTATATGAATGATAATAGATAAGGTATGTCAGTGGGTATATATCCTTATTTTAGTGGGCAAAA
Organism: Viscum album; assembly: GCA_963277665.1. Taxonomy (NCBI): domain Eukaryota; kingdom Viridiplantae; phylum Streptophyta; class Magnoliopsida; order Santalales; family Viscaceae; genus Viscum; species Viscum album. Next base: position 6,476,475 of record CAUJRU010000001.1, read on the forward strand.
ATTTGTTTTCTAGAAGGCATGAATGACTATCTATTTAATGAAACGTGGAATAAAGGTTTATGTTAATGTGATGAAGCCTTATCAAATTCTTATGAAACATTTAGAATATTGGGATGATTATACTGAAGCAATATATGATATAAATTATAAAGATAATAATTCTATAATATTTGGTCCTATTATATTCAATTTTGATTGAGATTCTCAATATCTAGAATCTTATAAAATGTGGTGTTCTATATAATTTTACTATTAGGAAATAGAAAATGTTAATTCACCTACATATTATACAAATATACTAAATTAAAGCAACATCAAAATGGATGAATGGGATAGAATTAATCAATTTAATGGAAGGATTTGTAACACCCCAGGTAAATAAAGAATATGACATTTTCACATTTATCCATATTTGTGAATAAAATTTTAATATAACTTTACAGGGGATGCTATGCTCAGTGGCGTACCCAATACGCAACAACGAGTTTCTTGGAAATCTTACGTTGCACTCTTATAATAAAATAATATTATTTTAAATTGTAGTTAACGCCTAGACATTGTAATGGCGGGAAAGAACAGAACTAACTACAAAATGATTATATATGTTTGTCAAATATTTTTACTTTTTACAATAAATGATAGAGGAATAAAAATGCGAACGAATCCAATTTTAAGCGTAAACATTCTAATATTCTTTAAAAGGTCGATTATCCTCCTTTTGATGACGAACCTCTTTTAAATCCACTATTTTACAATTTTATGTGCTATATTTGACAAAATAAAATTATTCTTTAGAATCATGACATCAAAATTTACTTTGTGTAAATTTTTGGTATTTTTCGGATAAAGTTCATTTTTTAATGAATAGTGAAAATGTTGTATTTTAATTCAAAACCTCTTTTTAATCTAATTTATTTATATGATTATATTATCTTTTTAATTGGTTATAAAGTGAAATTAGAATATATTTATACCATTTAATCCAATAGTGGTCGTTGGAATTAATTTCATCTTGAAATTGGACTCAAACTAGTGTCAATCTTTTGATACTTATTGTTCCATAAAAACACGTTATTTGCTCTGACAGCGGGAATTAATTATTAAATTAATTAATGTAACTTATATGTTTTGAATTTTTTAAAATAGACATCATTTTTGAATTTGGAATATCAAATATAGATTAGGGTGAATTTTTGGTATTTTTCTGGAAAACTTCAATTTTTGTTGAATACTGAAACCACTAAGTGGTACTTAAAAAATGATTTTTCGTTTAAAAGAAAATTTACCAACTATGTGTTTTAAATTTAAAAAATCCGACATCCATGGTTGTCATTAAGAAGTAAAATGTGGTTCAATGGGATTAAAATAATTTTTTGGTGAATAGTAATTTTTAAGTTTTAATCGCGATTAGAGGTAATTAGTGTAGTTTAAGGTAAAAATAATGTTTTTATAATATTAAATGACCTAGAAACATGTCCTACCCTCATTGGATGAGTCATGGCCGACCAAGAAAATCCATGGGTCATCTTGGGGACCCCTTGGAGCCACATTGGTTGTAAAATGACATTAATACCTTTTTATTTAAAGGTAGAATTAAAATGTCACAAACATGTGTTGTTTTACTAAAAAAATATTTATATGGGGTTATACAAGTCATATTTTTGACAATAAATATTAATTATAAAGATAAAAATATTTCCTACATCATGATATTTTTTTTATAATTTTTAGAAATTAAATAAATTTATATATTTATGACACCGGGATGATGCAGTGATTACCTCATAAATGAACGATTTAAATAAAATGAGAAGATGGTGTGAAATATAAGTCTTGAACTAGTCACAAACCTATTGGATGGGTGGATTTAGATACCTTATCACCTTATCCTCAAAATATATCCTTTTGGGACCTTTTAAATACGAAAATCATTTTATAATAAAGTAATATTTTATAACATTCCAAGAGTGCCCCCCCTCTCCTCTTATAAAAGGCCCCCACCTCTACCACCTTACACACACCTCTCAAGCCTTTGGCTCGGCCAACCCCTGACCATTTAATCTCTACCCATCCCTCTCTTCATCATTGGAGCCTCACATAGGGCATAATCCTTTCCAAGGAAGCCTTTGAGCTCAAATCAAAGAGAGTTACCCGATTTAAAGGTAATGTCTTCCCTTGTGTTCTTTTGTTTTAATTTTCTTCTCCAAACCCCTAAACTCTTTTTATTAATTTTTTATGTAAAAACACCAGTATCTTAAATATTATAGGATGTTGTTATAATAATTATGAGAGATACACTTTCACACACCTCCGTCTAATGGTAATAGAACATACTGTTTCTGTGGATGGAGAATTACTGCCTCATGAAACGATGATTGTTAAACATTATTTTAACACTTTCAAAGGTGGCCACTAATATGTCACTATATTTATATATGATATATAATGTTTTTATGTTTTCCTTAAGCTTATGTATTTTTCATTTATGTCATACCTTTATGGTTTCCATTATAGGTAAACGAGATATCTTCATTTTAGGAAGTGCGGACTACCGCCCCCTCAAAGTGATTTGATTCGTTAATGCCATATGTGGGCATATAAAGGATGGAATTAATGGTATTACATATTATATCCTACTGGAATTATAATATACCTTTATATCATCATTATATAATTCCATTGAATACAAACTAAAAAATAAATGAAAGTAGCGTTCATGCGTACGTACAGCTTACCGTCTCCATTAACGGTACATTTCATTTCTTATCTCCAAATGTTATGTACTATTATAAGTACATATATATAATGGAAATATATGTAATATATTACATCTAAATTATGGATATCATTCTGGAATTATAATATATATATCTCTCATTTTTCTTTAATTCCATTAATATGACAAAAAAATGAAAGTAGCGTTCATGCGTACGTACGGCCTACTGTCTCCATGAACGGTGCTTTTAATTTTTTATCTACAAATGCTATGGAATAGAATAAAATAAATATATAATAGATATATATGATATTTAAAACATCAATACTATTCTAGATATGATGTACCTATAACTACATGGAAAATTCTTTTCCAACAAGTTCGATTTTTACTCATGTACCGAACATCAACAAAAACGTCTTATATGAACTCACTTTGTTAACCAATTATTATAATATTATAATATGTGATATTAACTTAATAATAATCTTTAAAATAGGGCCTTAAGAAATTATAAATTGATTAAATTTTATTATCCAGGAGTTTAAAGAACGATCGAGTCATGTCGGACACGAGGTAGGGGATCCTACCCCTCTCTTTCTTTTTATGTACACTCTTTTATGTCATTCCTTTTAAGATAATCTTTATTATGATTGGGATGTTCTTTTATATTAATCCTACTGTACTTTTTATGTTCATATGATGATATACCCTATTTTCTCTCATCAATCCATTTTGGATGTTTTGAGTGGCGTCGTTAGGCTGCCGAATTTTCGTTAGAGATCTAACCTCTCTCTTTCTTTTTAAGTACTCTCCTTTATGTCAGTTCTGTTAAGCTCCTCTTGGTTATGATGGGGGATGTTATTTTATATTCCTCTTTCTTTACATTTTATTTCAATATGATGAGAGATCCTATTTGATCTCATCAATCCATTTTTTGAAGTTTTAAGTGGCGCTGTTAGGCTGCTGAGTTTTCGTAACGGATTTTTCATCTCACTTTTAGTCCCGTGAGATTTATGCTAAATTTTCCACCATTTACTTTGAGTGGTGAATGTACTTCACTTTATTATACTCTTTGTTTAATATAATTTCATTTATGGGTATTTACATATTCATTTTATGACCCTTCTTCAATGGGGTGTACGTTTCGAAAGTTACCCAAGTCGGTAAGGGAACCTTTCACCCTCCTCTTTTTAAAAGACTTCTTTTGTTATGTCTTTTAATTCACATACTATTATTTTGGTATATGTTTTTCTATATCCTTATTGATGTAAAATTTATTTCCAAGTGATGAGATACACTTTTTATCTCTCATGACCTCTTTTTCTAAATTTTTAGGTGACGCCGTTGGGCTGTCGAATTTTTTCAAGGGAACTTCTTATCCCAATTTTGATTCTTTGGGATAAACTTGTACTCCTTGAATTTGTAGTTATATGAATATGTGTGAATGTCCTATGATTGTTTTACACTTAATATCCACTTATATTTTGTGTATTCGTTTATCACAAATAATTATGTAATTGATTTATCCTTAATCTAAGGATAACATATTTGTAAGGGACATCATCTCAATCTCCTTTCATTGAGGCATATTTTGTTTTATACACAAATTTCTTTTATACGGTGTATGAACCCCTTTGAAATTTCTTTTATTAAAATGAAATATTTTTATACGAAGAGTTTTACTAAAGGAAAAAAAGGAATATTTTTCTTATCGTACGTATGCGGCGACAATGACTTCTCTGCCACCGTGACCATTATTTGAGTTTCGGCTTCCTCTACAAGCCATAAATTTTTTTGAATAAAAAATAAATACCATGTTTTACTTTTCTTTTATATTGGTATTGAAAATGGTTTTCATAATATTTTTATATCAATGTGTGGTATAGATATCTTGTGATTGAAAAGTGGAAATGTTATGTTTCCTTTATGCATGTTTTATGTGATATGATTATGTTATGGTTCTTGGGCATTGTTATGAAGAAATGTGGTTCCGTGATAAACTAAGGGCGGGTGATCCCGATATAGCTCTCCAATGCATTGGGTAACGCGAAGGAGTTAAACGTTAAGATTTCTCCGAAGAGATTTAGGGAATATACTGTGATGGGTATTCCAAACGTAACCAAGAGGGTTACTCCCTACGTAAGAATGTTATGAATGCCTCATGTTACCTTTATGCCTTATGATTTCTATAATTTATTCATGATTTGATGAGGTATGTTAAAATTCTTATGTTTTATGAGTAAAGTATGATTTCATACATGGATTAATGTTTTCTTTTCATACTTTTATATCCCTTACTGAGCTTTTTATGCTCATCCCACGTTTTTGAAATGTTTTTCACAGGTCAAGGGAAATATGCATGATATGATGATAGTGTCAAGGAAGTGTCAAGAAAAAATCCATTTTTTATTTTAAATATGTTTCTTTTGATGGTAAAAAACGAATTCTATCTTTTATGTAACCACTTTGTTTAAATGTGTAATGCAATTAATGATTTATGATCTAATTCTCTAAAACTCTAAACCTGAAAAGATCCTCAATGTTAATTATTTATTTAATTCAATATTAAGTAAGGTTTAAGGCTGGGGCCTTATAGTTGGTATCATAGGTCGGTTTAGATAACTTTAAGGGTTAGGGTATTTTATAGGCATAAGTGACATTACCATAATGGTTAGGATTTCAGAAAGAGTCCTAGTTTTGGATAAAGTGAATCAGTAAGTATATATTAGTGTTTATCATCCTCATTAGTACATGATGGTTTTGTTGATATACTCACACTGACATTTCTGTTTTTAGTGAATGGATGGATCTAGCAGGCACCAAAGTGACAATAGGTTTGAAGGAAACTGTGGTGGTTCTCTGATTAAGAGACTGGATGAAATGGGGGATTCAATGAGGAAACTCGTGGTTGTTCTAAACCAACTATCCAGGAGTCATGATCAACCAATTTTACCTTGGTACATTCTGTAATGCATCATGTACGAGATGACCAATCGATGTGGATGTTCAGGTAATAATTATGATGGTAACCATTAGGGTTTATATGATCCTTACATTTGAGGTAATTATGGGTTATTATATATTATGATGGAAAATGGAAGGCATGAGATAAACTTGATGTTAAAATATGTTATGATTATTTTTGAAGATTTTATCTCGATTTGGGGAATGTTTTATGAATTATATAGTTTTGGAAAAAGGACAACACACAGACCGTGTGACAACCCGTCGCGTCAGACAAAGCTGCAGGAATCGAACCCACAACCAAAGTGTGACTGGTATTTATCACCTACCACTGGACTACATGAAGTCCCTGGTTAGTTTGGATAATTCTTTTTAGTTAGATGATTTTAGGAATCATGAGTAATTTTATTTTGGGTTATCTATGGAAATGATTAACCTATCATCGACGATATGTGATTAGGTTAATTACATTTCAATATGAGAATTTAAGAGCAACTGATGTTATTTGGAGATAAAAGTTAATTTGTACATTGGAAGAGTATGTGATTAAATCCTTCAAATATTTGGGTTTCAATCTTAGTTTGGTTTACTTTGAAGAATTTTATGGACAATTTTTTATCGAATGGTCTTCATTGAACTTTGGGTTTTTTTTGGGCAATTTTTGGAGAATAAGAATAGATTTTCTTTTTATAAAGGATTATACTTTTGTGGATTATCTGATCTCATACTAATAATTTTGGTTTTGAATTTTGTCAAAAGACATGGGAAATATATAGTTCTCTTTTTTGGATTAGGTGACTTTCGAGAATTTGATTATAGTACTCTTAATGTGAACAAGTCTTCCTAAATACTCGTCTTTTGGAGAAAATATGATTTTTATTAAAGAATCTAGTAAAAGTTGAAAGTCTACGTGACAAGTAAGTATGTTTCATTATGATTAAGTTAAGCTCAAAAATAAATTCCTCAATGAAGAGTAACTTAAAACAAAAATGTTGTCTGTTATCTTTTCCTTCTGGAGAATCGAATACCGTTTAACCCATCATAAGTTTGTGATTTTCTTATGGTTAACTTTCTCCTAGACATGTTTACTATCACTCTCCCTCAGAACATGACCCTTGGTTTTTTCCTCCATATCCATGTTTTCCTACATGGAATCCTAGTATGGGTTATCTCGGGTGACCTTTGTACTTCTATTTCTTTATTTTAAAGTGATTGTTTTACTGACTCTTTTTGCGATGTGGTATTTTCAATGAAGATTCCAAGCCCAATTTTAAAATTGCGAGGACGCAATTCCCAAAAGGGGGAAAGGATGTAACACCCCAGGTAAATAAAGAATATGACATTTTCACATTTATCCATATTTTTGAATAAAATATTAATATTACTTTAAAGGGGATGTTATGCTCGATGGCGTACCCAATACGCAAGAACGGGTTTCTTCGGAATCTTACATTGCACTCTAATAATAAAATAATATTATTTTAAATTGTTGTTAACTCCTAGGCATTGTAATGGCGGGAATGAACAGAACTAACTACAAAATGATTATATATGTTTGTCAAATATTTTAACTTTTTACAATAATTGTTAGAGGATTAAAAGTGAAAATGAATCAAATTTTAAGCGTAACCATTCTAATATTCTTTAAAAGGTCGATTAACCGCCTTTTGATGAAGAACCTCTTTTAAATCAAATTTTTGAAAATTCTATGTGTTATATTTGACAAAATAAAATTCTTCTTTAGAATCGGGACATCAAAATTTACTTTGTGTAAATTTTTGGTATTTTTCCGATAAAGGTCATTTTTTAATGAATAGTGAAAACGTTGTATTTTAATTCAAAACCTCTTTATAATATAATTTATTTATATGATTAGTTTATCTTTTGAATTTGTTTTAAAGTGAAATTAGAATATATTTTTACCATTTAATCCAATAGTGGTCATTGTAATTAATTTCATCTTGAAATTGGACTTAAACTAGTGTCAATCTTTTGATACTTATTGTTTCATAAAAACACGCTATTTGCTCTGACAGCGGGAATTAATTTTTAAATTAATTAATTTAACTTATATGTTTTTAATTTTGTAAAATAGACATCATTTTTGAATTTGGAATATCAAATATTGCTTAGGGTGAATTTTTGATATTTTTCTGGAAAACTTCAATTTTTGATGATTAGTGAAACCACTAAGTGATACTTAAAAAATCGATTTTTCGTTTAAATGAAATTTTACCACCTATGTGTTTTGAATTTCAAAAATCCGACATGCATTTTTGTCAATAATAAGTAAAATGTGGTTCAATGGGATTAAAATAATTTTTTTGGTGAATAGTAACTTTTAAGTTTTAATCGCGATTAGAGGTAATTGGTGTAGTTTAAGGTAAAAATAATTTTTTTAATAATATGAAATGACCTAGACACATGTCATGCCCTCATTGGATGATTCATGGCCGACCGAGACAATCCATGGGACAACTTGGGGACCCCATGGGTCGACATTGTTTGGAAAATGAAATTAATACCTTTTTATTTAAAGTTAAAATTAAAATGTCACAAACATGTGTTGTTTTACTAAAAAAAAATTTAAATGAGGTTATACAAGTCATATTTTTGACTATAAATATTTATTAGAAAGATAAAATGATTTCCTACATCATTATATTTTTTTATAATTTTTAGATATTAAATAAACTAATTTATTTATGACCCCGTGATGATGTAGTGATTACCTCATAAATGAACCATTTAAAGAAAATGAGAAGATAGGGTTAAATCTAAGTCAAAAATGTGTCACAAACCTATTTGATGGGTGGATTTAGAAACATTATCACCTTATCCTCGAAATATATCATTTTGGGACCTTTTAAATCCGAAAAGTATTTTATAATAAAGTAATATTTTATAACGTTCCTAGAGTGCCCCCCCCCCTCCTCTTATAAAAGGCCCCCACCTCTACCACCTTACACACACCACTCAAGAATTTGTCTCAGCCAACCCTTCCCATTTCATCTCTCCACATCCCTCTCCTCATCATTGAAGCCTCACTTTGGGCAGAATCTTTTCCCAGGAAGCCTTTGTTCTCAAATCAAAGAGAGTTACCCGATTTAAAGGTAATGTCTGCCCTTGTGTTCTTTTGTTTTATTTTTTTTCTCCAAACCCCTAAACTATTCTTATTACTTTTTTTGTAACAACACCAGTATCTTAAATATACTAGTATGTTGTTATAAGAAGTATTTTATCTACACTTTCACACACCTCCGTCTAATGGTAAAAGAACATATTGTTTCGGTGGATGGCGAATTACTGCCTCACAAAACGATGATTGTTCAATAATATTTTAACACCTTCAAAGGTGGCCATTATGATGTAAATATATTTATATAAGATATATAATATGTTTATGTTTTCTTTAGGCTTCTGTATTTTTCATTTATGGCATACTTTTATGGTTTCCATTATGGGTAAACGCGATATCTTCATTTTAGGAAGTGCGGACTACCGCCCCCTCAAAGTGATTTGATTCGTTAATTCCATATGTGAGATATATAAAGGATGAAATTAATGGTATTACATATGATATACTAATTTAATTATAATATAACTTTATATAACTATTTTTTAATTCCATTGAATACCAAAAAAAATAAAAGTAGCGTTCATGCGTACGTATGGCATACCGTCTCCATGAACAGTACAATTCATTTCTTATCTCCAAATGTTATGTACTATTATAAGTACATATATAATGGATATATATGTAATATATTACATCTAAATGATGGATATAATTTGGTAATTATAATATATATATCTCTCATTTTGTTTTAATTCCATTAATATGACAAAAAATGAAAGTAGTGTTCATGCATACGTATGGCCTACCGTCTCCATGAACGGTGCTTTTAATTGTTTATCTCAAAATGCTATGGAATAGTATAAAATGAATATATACTGGATATATATGACATTTAAAACATCAATACTATTCTGGATATTATGTACGTATAACTTCATGGAAAATTCTTTTCCAACATGTTCGATTTTTACTCATGTACCGAACATCGAAAAAAATGTCTGATATGAACTCACTTTATTAACCAATTATTATAACATCATAATATGTGATATTAACAGAAAAATAATCTTTAAATTAGGTCCTTAGGAAATTATAAATTGACCAAATTTTATTATTCATGAGATTAAAGAACGATCGAGTCATGTCGGACACGAGGTAAGGGATCCTACCCCTCTCTTTCATTTTAAGTACACTCTTTTATGTAATTCATTTTAAGCTCATCTTTCTTATTATTGGGATGTTAAATTATATTAATCCTACTGTACTTTTTACTCTCATATGATGAGAGAGCCTATTTTCTCTCATAAATTCATTTTGGATGTTTTGAGTGGCGCCGTTAGGCAGCCGAATTTTCGTAAGAGATCTAACCTCTCTCTTTCTTTTTAAGTACTCTCCTTTATGTCACTTATTTTAAGATCCATTTTTTAATGATGGGGGATGTTCTTTTATATTCCTCTTTCTGTATATTTTATTGTAATATGATGAGAGATCCTATTTGATCTCATCAATCCATTTTTGAAAGTTTTAAGTGGCATTGTTAGGCTGCCGAGTTTTCGTAAGGGATTTTTCATCTCACTTTTAGTCCCGTGAGATTTATGCTACATTTGCCACCATTTCCTTTGAGTGGTGTATGTACTTCCCATTATTATACTCTTTGTGTTATATAATTTCATTTATGGGTATTTACATATTCATTGTATGACCCTTCTTCAATGGGGTGTACGTTTCGAAGGTTACCCAAGTCGGTAAGGGAACCTTTCGCCCTTCTCTTTTTAAAAGACATAATTTGTTACGTATTTTAATTCACATACTATTATGTTGAGATATGTTCTTCTATATCCTTATTGATGTGAATTTTATGTCCAAGTGATGAGATACCCTTTTTTTCTCTCATCAACGCTTTTTTTGAATTTTGAAGTGACGCCGTTGGGCTGTCGAATTTTTGCAAGGGAACTTCTTATCCCAATTTTGATTCCTTGGGATAAACTTGTACTACTTGAAGATGACGTTCAATGAATATGTGTGAATGTCCTCTGATTGTTTTACACTTAATATCCACTTATATTTGGTGTATTTTTTTGTCACACATAATTATGTAAATGATTTATCCTTAATCCAAGGATACTGTCTTTGTAAGGGACATCATCTCAATCTCCTTTCATTGAAGCATATTTTGTTTTATACACAAATTTCTTTTATACGGTGTATAAACCCCTTTGACATTTCGTTTATTCAAAAGGAATATTTTTATACGAAGCGTTTTACTAAACGACAAAAAGGAATGTTTTTCTTGTTGTACGTATGCGGGGACAACGACTTCTCCACCGCCATGACCATTATTTGTGTTTCGGCTTCCTATACAAGCCATAAATTTTTTTGAATGAAAAATAAATACCATGTTTTAATTTTCTTTTATTTTGGTATGGAAAATTGTTTTCATAATGTTTTTATACCAATGTGTTTTATTGATATCTTGTGATTGAAAAGTGTAAATGTTATGTTTCCTTTATGTATGTTTTATGTGATACGATTATGTTATTGTTCTTGGGAATTGTTATGAAAACGGGTGGTTCCGTGATAAAAAAAGGGCGGGCGAGCCCGATATAGCTCTCCAATGCATTGGGTAACATGAAGGAGTTAAACGTTAATGTTTCTCCGAAGAGATTTAGGGAATGTACTGTAATGGGTATTCCCAACGTAACCAAGAGGGTTACTCCCTACATAAGAATGTTATGAATGCCTCATGTTACCTTTATGCCTTATGATTTATATTATTTATTCATGATTTGATGAGGTATGTTAAAATGCTTATGTTTTATGAGTAAAGTATGATTTCATACATGGACTAATGTTTTCTTTTCATAATTTTATATCCCTTACTGAGCTTTTTATGCTCATCCCATGTTTTTGAAATGTTTTTCATAGGTCCAGGGAAAGGTGCATGATATGATGATAGTTTAAAAGAAGTTTCAAGAAAGAATCCATGTTTTATTTTAAATATGTTTCCGTCGATGGGAAAAATAGAATTCTATCTTTTATGTAACCACTTTGTTTAAATGAGGAATGTAATTCATGATTTTTGATCTAATTCTCTAAAACTCTAAACCTGAAAAGATCCTCAATGAGAATTATTCATTTAATTCAGTATTAAGTAAGGTTTAAGGCCGGGCCCTAATAGAATTAATGAGATTTAGAATAATTATAATACTAAAGAAATAAAAATTCCTATGAATGATTAATAATAAACAATTTTGAGAGTTTTATCATAGATGTGGATTATAATCCTAGTTTCTATTAGAAAATCTAAAATGACCATGAATTTTAATTTAAAATAACTAATTTGAAAAAAAAATAAAGTATGATGCATAAATAGAATTTGAAGATATAGAATATAAAATGTTTAAGAATGAAAATTATACTTTGAATGTTTCTACTTATATAGATGAGAAGAAGAACAAAGTTATAAATATCTCTAAATCATCTGAAGATGAAGAATCCAGAGGAAATTTTGGATAAAATGATGAAATTTTATCGTTTTCTCATCTATTTCTAAGGTTCTAAAATATAGAATAGGTTTTCTAATACACTTCAAAATGAAATATAATCATAGAGACAATTCTAATTAATTTTTATTCTATTTGTGAATTAATATAAAACATAACAAGACATAATTCCCACAATTTCAGGATAATAAAATGATTGATAGACATTTCTTCAATAAGACCATACATAAGAATAAATCCAAGAATTCTATGAATACCATGTGGAGTGATTCAAATGACTGTATATAATTTATATCTTCAAAATCCAAAGGTGAAAATTTTAATCATAAAGCCAACATGTGTTTCATGGCCCATTCTGATGTGGGAACAAACTATATTAACATTAATGAAAATTAGTTTATAGACAGTCATTATTAATGTTATATTATTAAATATTTATCAAAAATTAAATCACTATCCTAGATTATGGGAGTATATGTAACATTTTTGGATAATAAAATAGGAATTATTTTTGCAATGTATCAGTTTTTAATCCAAAAATCTATTGTAATAAAAAAACTATTTCATGTTGAAGTATTCAATAAAAACATGATAAGTATGTGTCAAATTTGAGATAATGGTCATTAAATTAATTTTTATGATAATGCATGCTGAATAAATAAATAAAAATACATCATATTTTGATGAACATAGAAACAATAAACTATATACGTAAGATATTAATTATTTATATAGAAAATATTTAAATTGTTCGAATACTAAAATTTATGAATCGTGGACTTGGGATAGATGTATCCAAAATTGTAATGGTCATTCTATTAAAAAGGTATCTAAAAGTAAAATAATATTTTATTTTTATGATTGTAAATCAGATAAAAATAATATATGTGTTGATTTTACCATGTAAAAGAAACCCAATACATCTTTTAAATTGCCCATAATTTTTTCTCCCTCTAAACCTCAAGATCATATCCTTACAATTTTGTTCAAACTTTCTATAAAAATATGTCTTGTTTTAAAATAATTTTATTACGTGTTGGTTGATGATTAATTAATATATACATGGGATTAATTTTTGGGACATAAAAATGAATCATGTTCTATTATAAATAGTTTCTGTAAAATTTTGAACAATGATAAAGATTCCAAAATTATGACTTTGATAAGTTATCATGGAGGAGAATTTGATAATCTTGAATTAAATTCATATTCCCCAAACAACGTATTAATCATAATTCTTCTACCCCTAGGAAACCTTAATATAATGGGCTTGTTGAATGGTTAAATGGGGCCTTGAATGAAATTTCTCAAACAATGTTTAGTGAGTATAATATGACCTCTAATTTTTAGGATAATTCTTTTAGCATAGAATGTTTATTTCATAATAGTGGTTTAATAATGAATATCATAACGAAAAAACCCTATGAGTTTTGGAATAATAGAAAACCAATGTTATCGTTTATTAATGTTTTTGGATGTAATATTTATATTATTAACACAATGTTTAATGTTTTTATTATTGATATATAACATTATGAATGTATCTTCCTATGTTATTCTACTACTTCCAATTCTTATATATTTTTCATAAAATTGTTAATGACTATTAACGAAAAATCTCATGTAATGTTTGATGAAATCAATCCCATTGATCACAAAATATCTCAAACTGATGAGGTGATTAATTCTATACAGGACATAAGAAGTTGATATAATTTTAACAAAAAAATAATGATGAATTTAAACATTATTATTTTTAACCAAATCCTATAAGTGTTCATATTACTGATCAATTATGTGTGATGTCTAGAAATCGTAGAAACCTTAAGGATCATCCATTAGAAAAACATATTGAAATATTTGATGATGGGTTTATGAATATAAGTAATATAGGAAATATAGTGAAATTTAATTCATATTTATCCCAACAAGAATAAAATACTATAGAATAATATTTAGTTAATGAACATTGTGTTTTATCTATGAAGGAAGTGTTAAAATAGTTAACGAGAAGCAAGAAATGAGAATTAGTTTATTGGCCCACTTACTATCCTATTATTGCAACCAAAAGGGTATTTATGAATAAATAGGATAATCAGTGGGTGATCAATATAAATAAATCCTGATTTGTTGAAAATATTACATATAAACAGAAGGAATAGATTATGAAGACACCATTTCGTTATTATCTAGGATAAAAGAAATTTTAATATTTCTATCATATGCATCTTATTATAATTTGAAATTATATTTTATGGGATTAAATCTACATTTCTAAATGTATTTTTAATGGAGAAGGTTTATGTTGAACATCCTTCATGTTTTGACGAACCACATTTTCCAATTTCTATTTTTATGCATAGCAGTTCTCTTTATATAATAAAAAATTAACCTAGAGCATAATATTTGATATCATTGTTTTTTCAATTGTCATTTTTTTCTGAAGTATAGGCAGTTCATAAATTATTTAGGAAATTTTCTTTTTTATATATTTTTTTGTATAATTGTATGTTGATGATTTTATTTTTAGTTAAACAAACCACGAATTGTGTAAGTATTTATCAAAACATATGAAAAAAATTGAAATCATTATTATTTATGAGATTAATTGTATTCTATGATTTCAAATTTATCATAATGATTTTGTAAATTTATTAAATAAAAGAAAAAATATAATTTATTTAAATAAAACTTTTAGATGTGGAAGCATAATGATGTATTAAAATCCATTGAGCTCCAATATTGAACTTGAATTTGATGAAGTAGGAAACCTAATTGACAAAAAATTGTATACTAGAACAATGGTAATAATACCATATCATACTAAAAGAATACTAGATGTTATTTTTTTGTAATACAATGTAGAATTTTTTAATAAAATCCTAATAATTTTCATTTAAATCTTTTCAAAAGGATTTTATGATATTCCAATGGATTTATATCTCTTTCTCCAATTTTCATAGAATGCCTAATTTTAATTTAATTTTTTATTTGTATTCTATGTTTTGAGGATGTACAATAAATAATAAAATTACCTTACAAACATTCCATCGTCATGGTAAATTCTTGGGATTATGGTAAAGTAAGAAACACCATTTTTTGGAACAATCAACTACATAAGATAAATATAATGCAACTGGTATTTCTATGCACATGTGTTGTGAATTAAGAACATACTAATAGATTTTGGATTCAATTTTAATTGTATAACAATTAAATTTTCATAAAAAAATTATATCAACATTTCAATGTATCTAATAATACATTCTAGAACAAATGAAATTAATCTAAGTCATCATTTATTAATTCATCATTCACAAAAGGGTTTTATCTACCAAAATATTTTTTCACATAAAATCTATTATAATGAAATTTTATTAAATAATTTACTCTTGAAAATTTTTATTTTATCAAATCCGAAATTGGATTTTATATCTTTTCATAATTTTATTTATAGATTACTTATTTTGTTGTAGATATTTATAATTAACTAAAAATTTTATAATCATTATTTCATTCAATATATTGAATCACCAATTTAATTATTTTGGAAATAAATATAGGAAACACCACCTAGTTTTTCATGATTAATCAGCATGTCAAGCAGAATGACGCTTTAATTACTAGATAAAATGAAGGTAAATCGGATTTATAGGAGAATCCATTGAAAACATCTAAATATTCATCCCTTTTCTATCCAAAAAATTCTTCCATAACCTAATAAGCTTCCAAAATCATTCGAAATGTGAAAATTTTAAAAGAACAGATGATGATACCTCATGTAGAGCTTGATATCCAAGAAGTGAAAAAAAAATTGAGTGGAAATATATAAATTTTAGTTGGATTGATGGTATTGATTTATAACAAAAAAATTATAAATTTTCATTTTAGGGGAATCATTTTTGGAAAAAAAACGAATAAATTTTGTTAAGGAAAAATATATTTTGGAATTTTATAAAACTATTTTAAGTCAGTGTGGTGACAATTAAGATCTAGATACAATAACTACAATGAAAAAATGTTTTCTGATAACATCAATGTCAATAAATGAAGATTTGAAGTGTCCCATTGAATTTTATTCTGAATTCAGTACATATCTAGCATCTACAGAAAATATAATTCCTCTCTAGATATTGAATTATCTATTTTGAATAAATGATGTTAAATCCAAAATGATGAAATATTTAGATCTAGAGATGAATGTTTTACTAGAATTCATTTATTTGTCTATTTAACCACATAACACTAATTTTGAAAATATTTTTTTCAATATGTTATTCTATTATATCTATTTATTATTTATAAGTATATTAATATTGAATTGTATATTATATGGTAAATATTATGAATTAAAAAAATCAATTAATTTTTATCAGTTTTTAGGGATTTTGATATTATTATTTAGAATGGATAGTGTCTATATTGATTAAACAACTACAAAAAATTATCATGGATTAATAATGTTATGTGAAAGTGTGTTAAAATGAATGTATTTTTATAGATTTTTTGTCCAACCAAGCAGCTCCTGATCAGTTCAGAAGATTATGTTCAGATAGACCCTTTCGGTACTCAGGGGGAGTCATATCGTGTGTCAGTTTCTAGTGAGGTTTCTTATATACATACTATATGTATTCATCATTTTATGGAAGAAAAAGATAAAATTATTTCCATATTGTATGATCTAGATGGTGAAACTCTAGAAGAATGGTGTAGAGAAGTGAGGGTTATTATTCAATCCATGGAAGGAAATATTCTTGGAGTTTGTTCATACCCTTCTCTTCCAACCTTTCAAAATTATTTCATTTATACTTATTATGTTAGAGAAGTATATACCCTGATCATATAAATAATTTTTTGGGTTTGATAGGAGAGGACTATCTCAACAATATCATGTGTTATTCCACCCATTGAGGTGTCTCCATCATGGGAGAAAATTTGAACAATCAGAATAAAATTATAATGGGGTTGCTCATCATGTTTTTCTCTTCCCAAATCAAGCGTAACACACATGTTTAGAAATTACTATAGTGGAAATCTATTTATTTTTGAATGATATAGAAAGAAAAATTAGAATTTGAAGATTAAAATATAAATTTTTAAATATATTTTAGTTCACCCCTGAGCTGAAATCATGAGTGTTCTTGAGAAGTTTTTTTGGAAGATGATGTTAGTGGACTAATATTATTTCTCAATAATTATTAGGTGTTTTTGAATGTATCAAATAGAGAATCTACAGATCATGTTGATATATATTCAATGTACCATCCTGAAAATTCTGATAGAGTCAATCATTTTGATAATGTGAATGACATGAAATAACATTCATAGAATGGAATATAACCTCCAGGGAAATTATAGTGCATTTGATATTTTACATAAATAAATATATACTATAGCTTTTAATTCATACAATACTGAGTATTATTTCATCACACGTGACAAATACTTTCTTCTATAACATGTGTTACACGTAAGATTGAGTTTTACCGAACAACAATGTATTATAAAAAATTTATTATTTACTATAATAAGATATAACCTAGATATTAAATTAATGTTTATAAATATTACTACCTAAATTATTAATGTATATGGTCTATTATAATATAAAAGGAAATCATTTGTCATCAATTAATTATATATTAAAACATAAACTAATTGAATGGAAAGGAAATTTTTTTATTTTTTTGTTTCCAAAGGTGTTTCAAATTAATAAATTAAATTAATTTAAAATACTGAATGATATTAATGAAATATATATATTATTTATTCCATAAAATGTTTATTATATTCATAAAATTGATCATATAGGAATTAGATGATAAAAGAATTTGATTTTATACATACAAACCATATTTTTATAATGGCACATTTACCAACATTTTAATAGAGAACCAATTTTAAATCCAATTTTTGGAACTTTTATAAATATTATATTTCAAAATAAAATTCATTTTTTAAATATGACCATCAAAATTATTTTAAGGTGAAATTTTTTTATTTCTCTTTGAGGTTCGATTTTATGATGAATAATGAAAATACTGAATTAGAATTGAAAAATACATTTTCATATAATATATTTATAAGTGTAAATAAAATCTTATATTGGTTTCAAGTATTAATTAGATAAATTTTACATATATTAATCTGTTTTATATCATTTTCATAAATTTTACTTTAAATTTTATTCAGAAAATAAGCAATCTTTTGAACAATTTTACTTTAAAACCACCATTATAGTCACATTTACGGGATTACGTTTCAATAAATCTATACAACCTATTTTTTTGGAATTTTGAATATTCGATTATATATTTTGAATCAGAATAATTTATTATTTCTGATAAGTTGAAATTAGTCTCTCACCAAAAATATTTGTAAAGGTAATAAAATTTAATTACACTTGTTAAAAGATAAAATATCCTATGCAGAGAATAATCATTAAACTTAACTAACAAAATTACCTATAAAAATTTCGAAATTTTATTTTATTTTCATATTTATTACATATTTTTCATTGTGTAAGACATTAACCATTATGTTATCCATATTATTTGGGAAACATGCATGGAATTACCTCTTTTAAAAATTTACATGAATGTCACTCCTCCTCCTCCGTAAAAAGGCAATCACCTATCCAACTTATTCACACCCGTAAATACCTTTAAATCACACAAAAGTATCCCAAATAAGATCCAAAATTCCATAACATCATCCATTAGTCCAAAATTTGAGAATAAATACAACTAATTATGTATTTTGGTATATACTACATGGAGTTACACTAATAAGAGGTAACCTTCATCAATTGTCACTTCAAATTTATTTCTTTATCCACATCATTAATTATCCTTATTCCATTATTATATAACATAATAAATATCATAAATATAATAAGATGATTTTTATGTTATGGGTTCGACCTATTCATTAACACGTCTATTAAATGGGTAACAAACTTACCTATTCCGTACGGTGAACTAACAACTAGAGATATGATTTTGTTCATTTTTCCTTTACCAACAATCATGGATTGGAATTATGATGGAAGTTATGTTTTTATATGAAATATAATATGTTTATTATTTATCAATACTTATTTAGCTTTTATCTAACATGTACATTAATTCTTTAAATTTTTGTGTAAATATGATAACATCATTTTTGAAAGTGTAGATTACAACCTCCTCAATGTTTGGTGATTCATTCACACTATAAAATGTATGTATAAAGGATGGTATCAATAAAATTGTATAAAATATATAAAATAATTATTATTATTTAATTATAATATACATATATATCTCTCATTTAATTTTCATTATTTTTAGTATGATAAGGAAATGGATATAGCGCTCATGCGTGTGTACCGCCAACCGTCTCTGTCAATGGTGCATTTCATTTCCAATCTCGAAATTTTATGGATTATAATAAAATCATATATTGTGAATCTATATGATATTTTGAAATTGATTTACATCGTTAATATTATGAAATCAAAATTTACATAATAATAATAAATAATAGAAATTCAATACGTACCCATAAAACAAGGCAATTGACACCGAAATTAGTGAATATTAAGAATGATAATTAACTAATGGGTAATAAAATATTATAAATATTATTATGGATATGGAAAAATTTAGTTAAAATTTTAAAAACATTATAAATGAGGTTAAAATACATTCTTCTAAAACTAAATTCAATCTAATGGATTCTTGTATCACATTTATTTTTGTGAGGTTTATTCAATTTTCATAACTAATTTCTTTTTAGTTTTGTATATACTTCCCCTATTTTATCTCATATCATTAATAAATTTATCATCATCATATTTAATGTTTCATTTGATGTTATTTATTTTAATGGACTTATAAATTCAAATGTTAGCAAGTTGTAGGGGACTTCGTCTCAATTTCCTTTCATAGAAGAATACATTATCGTTGTGAACATATTTTCACATACATGGTGTCAATAATTCCAATTTTACATCTAAGATATTGAATATTTCATTATTATATTTATTTTGAGATTCAATTTTTATTTTTTCATCTAAGTGTATTTTAACTTATAGTTCCCAAGTGGTAAATAAATTTCATGAGCTGATTCCTTATCATTGGGTTATATTACTTCCACATTATCGTTAATATTATATGATTATATTTATAATTAGTTTTTAATATATATTATAGTATTTACACTTTTTATATAAGTATTTAATTTTTTTATAATGAATAATTTCATTTATTTATTATCGAACCAATGTTATGGTATTTTCAAGGTTTTACTTCACAATCTCATTTTTTTCAGGATTGTTTACACTTGAATTTCCATTTGTGGAAAATATTGGAACAATGTTCAATAAAACATTAATTTTATTTTCATCTAGTTTATCATGAACACTATCATGTAATAGTACCATATTTACAATCACTGGTACTAAAAATAAATTAGAATTGTTTTTAGAAAACCCAACATCATTTCCCTCTATTTCGGATAGCCTCTTTTCCTCTAAAATCCATGTTTTCTAAAAAATGTTCAAAAATGTATTTACACATTGTAGAATTATTTATTAGATTGTTTTTTACACATTTATCTTTAATATATTTTTACAAAGGAATCATCATGTCTCTTCATAGAACAATGAACTTTTCTATCCTTTTTACCTTTCAAAAGGAATTTTCTTTTTACTTTGTATGGTATGAACACATTTAACCTCCATACATTCATTAAAAATTAATTTACATGTTTAAAATGTTAATTTTTAAAGTAAATGTTTTAAAACTAATTTTAAAAAAATGTACTTTCTAAATGAGTATTTATTTTAAATTTCTATTTTCCACATGAATTTTTTAAAATTTCTTCTCATATTAGTTCACTTCATCATAAAAAATTTATTTTTACTCCACAAGGGATATGTTTTCTTGATAATGTCATTATTATTCTTCTGAATGGTTTTTGATTGATTTATCCAAGGATAGTATTGTCATTCACTTCACTGATTCTATTAGTAGTCCACTTGAATTGTTCAATTTCCAATGATCATTATGCATTAAATTTCCCCATATTTCCCATGTCATTTAACATGGATATGTTTATCAACTAAACCATATGTCATTATTACATATGGATTTTACGTTGAGTATTATTTTATTATTTGGGGAAATTTTGATTAATCCATATTATTTATTCAGTATGGATATTTGATAATTTATATTTTTTATTAATTAAATAGATTACTCAATATGTGGAATGCCTTGGATATGAAGTGATGGGTAGTGACTTAACTTTATATAGACTCTCAATACATCAGTAGACTCTCATTATACAAATTTGTTTCAAAAAATAAATAGGATTCTATCTCTTGTTTTAAAACATCTTGTAAATGTTATTGATGGTATAATTTTTCATGTTCCAGATACATGATGTTCAGTTTTGAACCATTTCCTTCATATAGATTTCGTATTTATTGTCTGTGAGATTTTCACTGTTACAAAATCGATGGATTCATTTCATTTTATTTTTAATGATTTAATGGAATAATTTTTCAATTATTTACCACACCATATTGATTTTTCCTTATATTATCATGATATTCATGTTATGGATTTTATTTTTAGATTTTTACCTTTGTCATTTTTTATGAAATTCTTTCTCATTTTATTCATTAAATGGAATATGTGATCACATATTTTTTATTACATATTTATTATTCTATACTTTTTATTAATTATATTGTATTTACCAGTACAAAGAAATTTATGTAACCATTATTATGTTTCACAACCCTAGTATTCCCATAAGTGTTCCAAGAAAAATATGAAAGGATACACTAGATGAAATAAAGTCATTTCCCTAGATAAAAATAAAAAAAGTATGTTGTGATTTTTTAATTATTTTTTAATATAAGAATCATGTAGGTATCTAGTTTACTGTGAATACTAAATTATTCTTTCCTTTAGGATGTTATTAACTTGTGTCTTATTCCAATGTAATGGTATAATGACACCAACTACGGTCTTTCTGGGTTCGGATCACTACTATTAAAATTTGATGGAGTGTCTAAGGCAACAGAAAATATGAATTCCACCATTTCATTCGTGAAATTTTATCTCCTTTTCATAGAAATGTTACTAGATATTATAAGAAACGTGGTTGTTGAATTTAAAAGGATTCATTCATTTTTGAAAAGATCTATTACAAATATAGATCAAAATCAGAATGAAATTAGTTCCTTACTAAAGTGAAAATTAAAATAAATTCAAAATATTTCATCTTATCTGATAAAAATTAGGTTATTTATTATTACAAGGATGGAAAAAATTGTTGAATTGTTAGAAAATAATTTCAAAATATTAGAATAGAAGTACGAAAATTCCCATTAGATGGTAGAAAAAAAACATAAATGCGTATTATTCTCAATTAAAATGAGACCAATAATAGAAATTATTGTTTGGATATCCTCATATGAACTTATTATCCTTGATGATAAAGGATATATTTCTTGTTAATAATATATTTATTTTTCAGATATTAATTTTTAAACATTCTAGAAGATAGTTGTGAGATGTTATAGGAAAAAATAGATTCAAAATTCTTTAGAATTTTTTTAGAGTGTGGATTTGTTTTATGAATCTCATAGAATATTTCAAGAATTATATTATGAAATAATTGAAGTTTGTTCATATTCACAATTTCATCTTAATGGAATAAAACTGATTGGAACTTATTTTTTACCGTCACTCTTCAACATCGTAGTTATTTGAGGAGTTCTTAGTCCCATCTAAGATATATTTTATGAAAAATATATGGTTTGAAAATTAAGTTTTATTACCACTGTCATAACCATGTTCTAAGCTATCATTTTCCAATTTCGATAACAATAATGTTGTATGAACAAAGAAAACTAATCTCAATACTCAGTTCACTTTAAAATGTATTGTTCAATATTCAATAATCCTTTTTTATTGGACATCCACAATCATCTAAGACTCTACAACCCAAAAAAAATATTGCACCGTTGTACCATCATATTTTATTTATTCAGTTTTAAATTGAATGGTGCCTCATAAATGTTTGAATAGATTTTTTCAAAAAACATTGAAATTATTGAGTCATCATATTGCATGTTTTTAATTCCATTATTTATTTATTTTTTTAATATATTTTATTTTTAATTCATTTATCTATTTTCTCAATGTTTTGTAATTTAATTATTATTATCCTTTCATTCACTACAATAATTGTGTGTTTATCTACTATTTAGTGATTTTGTTGAATTATTTGATCATTTTGACTTCTCTATAGTTTTTCAATACAAATTGAGGACACATTCTATTCATATTCAATTGTATTAAATATTTAATCTTTGTCATGTTCTATAATAATTTTATTCTTTTTCCTAATTCATATAATTTTTCATATCAAAAAACATTGGAGAATAAAAATGATAATAAAAAATTGGAAATTTATTTTAAGGAATGTTTTCATCATATTTTAAAGTCAATGGATTATATTATGATAAAAAATGGGGGATTTTTGGACAAACATATGTTGTTCTAACATATCTCAGTTTCGATGTGTTTGTTGATTCAGAAAATCCATATTTTCATTCTAATTTTTTTATCTTTAGTTACTCATATTTTAGTTTTTTATAAGTGGTGAGATAACTTTTTTAATGTAACATATCTTATTCATAATGTATGTTATAATCTCATACTATATACTATGTTTAATCATCGGAAATGTATTTTTTCTTATAGAAATCTATATTCTGAATGATTATATTCCATATATTAAAATTCAGGAAACTAAGTGCTGAAATTTTAACCTACTCTATAAATTATTATCATATGTAGATATTATATTAGCTAAAACACAATAGAATCCATATATTTCAGTTATAATGTAGTTTGAGAAAATCATCATTTTACATAAAGGATATTCATTGAAATATTTTTTATTGATCATCAAGAGAAGTTGTGAAAGATATGCATCACACTTCAATAAAATTATTCTATTATGATGAATAAAAAATATTAGAATTTATTAATTCAGTTTATCTTTTTCACCATTTATTTCAAAGCCTATTTTATATTATAAACCTAATAAGAAACTTATTTGATAGGAAATGTGCTATCATGCTATTATCATATTATAATTTTTTTAGAGATAATCCTGATTAATTTTATAATGTTATCATAGTATGTTGATAATTAATTAATTTACATAAATTGTATAATAAAAGGATTTGTATAATCATGGAGAGATCAATTTTTATAATGTGTTTTTTCTAATAACAGAATGATGTAAAGGAAAATATTTCTAAAATCATCATTGTAAAATACAATTCAACATTTATACAGAATTGAAACACTCTATTAAGATCTAGTCTCATTACCATTTACACATATTCTTCACTCGACTATTTTGATTATCTGATATTCATATTTACATAATCAAATAGGATATATAAATAAATATATTTTGTCACTGCATGGATATAGAGATAGATACACACACTTACATACGATCACTCTGAAAATATAATGGAAAAAATTTCTTTTTCGTAGAAGAAATATCATAAAATTCATGGGTGGTATGATTACAACATTATTAGTAGATATTAAATAAAATATAGATATTTTATTTAATGATCAGCATCCCCTTTGGATGTATCACAATATTTTCTCAGTTTCTACTTGTAACTTTGTGGTTCAAAAATTCATTAAAGTTCCATTACCTTTACTTTATTTAAAACCATTGTATATAGGTGCGTTAAGACCATAGATAGTTCTTATAAATGTATATACTGATTGAATAATATCATAACGTTGTTAAAATTATGATTTTTTTATATACACATACCTTGATGAAATTGGTTTTAAAGTGAAGACAATTTTTTAGAACTCAAGTCACCCCTCTTGAATTTTGAGTTAGCCAATAATTCAGATAATATAAAATAGAATTTTTTTTTCATTTATCTTATTGATAATTCATGATTATCATTTTTGAAGACATAACTACATAATAAACAAGTATATTGATAATAATTTTACAATAATAGTCATATTATACAATGAAACTCCTGGTAAAAAACAACCCTTTTCTCTAAAGACCCTTTATAAATGATATTTTTAAAATAACGATAAAATAAGTTACTTTATAAATACATGAAATATGGGAACGAATAATCAAAATGGTTATAAATACACATTTTCCATAATGTATTAGAAATGATTTTATTTTCTTATTTTTATTTATAATTGCTAGCTAAAAAATTCACCAGTTACTTTTGAAGAGTTATCTTCAAATACTGTTGAAAAGGAAAACTTTTGTGATATATTAAAACATACCATTCTTAATTAACCTCCAATAATGTAATCTAGAAATATGAATAAATTTTTTATAGATAAAATATGAAGTGAATGATAAGAAACATATCCATGATATGTGGAACAAATTAATATTTTGAAACACCTTGATTAAAAATAGAAAACATAAATAGGGTAATAAAATTTTTATTTGAGAAACGTTAATGATTATTAATAGGATCACGGGAATTAACCAATACTTTATTTCTCAAAAATACAGAAAAACTTTTGTCAAGGGGATAATATGGAAAGGAAGAAAAAACATTTTTATGAATGGAAGTTATTTTTAAGAATATTATAGTTTATTTTACAAACAATTTTCTGTATAAGGTGGTTATTAGGGATGCTAAATTTGTTTCCATGAGAAAAAAATAAATATCCTTTAAAATAAGGTAATGGTTGGATCATATAATTCTCTAAAAAAATACATAATTAATAAATAATATGATCCAATGTATATGATATTGTTTCAAAAAATCCCATTTTAAATTAGAATAATTTTAATAAAATCACCTCAAAATATGTTATATTAAATTAAACATTAAATAACATGAATAATTAGATGATAATGATAAAAATATATAATAGAATGTATGTAGGTTGTGGGCGTAGTAGAAGCATGGGAGGGATGTTTCCCAAAATTTATTTTTTACATATTCTATGTACAATCTGGGATCTATTTGATAATGAATTTTGTCATCCGTAGAATGGAATATGTTATATAAGATAAAGTAATTAAAATGTGAAGTCAGGAGATACGATCAACATATATTCGTTATAATTAATTTACATAAATATAATTACCTACAAGGTGATACTTTCTCTATTGATTTTTCTACCCACAAATTTTCAGTGCACCTTCATTGTGTTTTTGAGATCAAGGGTAGATCTCCTCTATCGATGATACACAAGATCTCCGAAAATCTCCAGATACCTACGAAGGAGTGTCTGGATGCTATCATGAATGATCCCTATTCTTGTGTCATCCACCATTGATCTCCTTGAGAACCACTTCCAAAGTATTCTCCTTGACCTAATGTAGGAGGATCAATATTGTTCTTGAGATCATTAATGGAGAGGGAAGACCTCTCTTGGATTGAGATGTTTTCTCTAACTGTCATGAACAACACCAATGGTGTCACCTATATTGACCTTTCCTAGTAATATAATCATATAACCTGGAATTTATTTCACTAGGGTATTAAAAAACATTCACAAGTGCGTTTAATTATTTCATTAATCCTAGAAAAACTCCCATCTAAAATAATAACATCAATATTATTATTTCCTAACATGGTCTTAATTTTCAATATATAAATAAATATTATATAATCATATAATATTCAATATTATTATTTCTCAATGGACCCTTAATCTCAGTCCTCCATTCCTCCTCAATATTAATTATTCTTTTTGCCCACGATATATTCTCTCAAATAACTAGTGATGGAGTAAATGCTATCTGGAATACATGAATAATTATTCTACCATGATTAGGATTAATATTTATTCAACTTGTTAAATAATAAATTATTTAACTAATATTCTAGAAACACTTAGTGTGTGACCCTCAAGGTCACTTTCTAAGTGGCATTAGGCGAAGCAGCCTAAAGACTAAAGTTAGAGTCTAGGAACATTCTAAAGAAACCATATAGAAATAATTTAATTCCCCAATGACATGTTTCCTCATAATAATGTTTTCCATGTAATATAATCTCTTGATCATAATATCTTCAATCAAGCAGGTTTCATGCCAGTGCCATCAACCTATATGCTAGATATCTCTTTCATTGAATTTTCAAAAATAGAATTTGCCTATATAAAACCATGGCCATGGATTTAATTAGGCAATATCATTTCTATCAAGGAGCCTCAGATATTAACTTCGGTTAGTGAACATAAGGGACAAATCATTCATGTACTATTCATCAATGAAATTTTAATTGTGACACACCCAACGTATCCTACCTCACTACAAACATCTGTCATTGTGGAATTCATCAATGCATCAAATTAAGGAACTCATTATATCCATGAATAAGGAGAATAGAGTCTTAGGACAAATGCACACATTTATAGATAGGAACATCCAATGGCGCTTGTTAATGTTGATTTCCTACTGTCGTGTCTCATTCTCATAATATCCTACTACATATCCCCAAGTACGTACACCATGAGAAGGTGACTCAATGACCTATGAGTCTCCATGAATGATAGAGTGTATCATTCATCTCCCTGAAAGGATATAATCCTCCCATAGAACATATATCTAATATAGTTTCATAACACTTGCAAGTTCCGATCATATCGGGGAACTACTATGACCTTTTGCTGTGACAGATAGAATTGGGACATTATCACATTCAATTTTATGCCAATGAATAATCAAGATGGTATAAAAAGTTTATTGATAATAAAATACCAAGAATATATGTTATCATATAGTACATAGAATTTTATTCTTGGGCGCTAACTCCAATAGAATCCCACTTTCCCTAAATCCAGCTACTAATAACCTTTATCCAGCAAGCTCTTACACAATTCACATGTTTCTTCTAAGATAGTCCATTAGTCAATGGGTCTACCACATTATATTTTATTGATTCTCTTCTCACTAAAACTTCACCCCTCTGATGAAAATCTATTAATGGGTGATACATTCATAGTATATTCTTGTTATGTTGTTATGACCTTGTATCTTTTTCAAGAAACACAGCTACAATATTACCATAATAAAATTTGATAGGTTATTTGATTCTAGGTTCAACATTAATCTCCTGTCCAAATTTTATAATCGAAACAACATCCTTGGTTGCATAAAAAAGATTCATTATATTAAAACACAATGGTTGAATTAGTGGAAACTAACTGCATTGAACTCTTCCAGCTCATTGCTCCTCCATTGAGACAAAAACATATCTTGATCATGACTTCAGATCATTTTGATCTATTTTAAAACCAACTGTAGCACACCCTTTGATGAAAAGATCCTCATATCCTCCATACACCCATAACATATCCTTAGTTCTTCTCAGATACTTAAGGATATTGTTAACAGTAGTTCCTTTCTATTCTCCTAAATCTGCATGATATCTCCCTACCATGCTCATTTTATAAGAATCATCAGGTCTAGTACATAACATGGTATAGATGATTGAACCTATCACAAAATATTAGGGGATATTACTCATTATGTCATCTTCTTGTTATGATTGGGGACACATTTTCTTAGAAACATGTAAGACATGTTAAAATAGAACCAATCCCCTTTTGGGTTGTATCATAATAAATCCCTGTAGTATCTGGTCAATACATGTTCCTTGAATTAGTCCATCACGCATCTTGAATCTATCGTGAATTATCTTGAGCCCTAGAATATAGGCTTCTTCGCCTATGTCTTCCATGGAGAATCACTTTTTTAACCAGTCCATAACTGAATTTTATATTGGTATTTCATTTCCAATAAGTAATATGTCGTCAAGATGTACTACTGGGATAATGGAAGAATTCTGACTAAACCTTTCTAAACACACGACTCACATTAATGTAAAATGAAACCAAATTATAATATGGCTTCATCAAAACGAATGTTCAATGACATTGATTCTTGCATCAATCCATAAATTTATCTATGCAACTTGAAAACCCTTTTAGAATCAACTGGTGCCAAAAACCCTTCTAGTTGTGTCATATAGACATCTTCCTGAAGGGTCCCATTAAGGAATGTAGTTCTCACATCCGTCTATAAAATACCATAGTCATGGTAAGCTTCTATAGAATGTATTATTCTGAAAGATTTAAAAATGGTAATTCAAAAAAAGGATTCTTCTTAGTCAATTCCTTAATGTTGTTTAAAACCATTATCCACTATACATTATCTATAGGTACTTACTTTAACATTCGTGTCTATTTTCATTTTGAATTCCTATTTACTCCCAACATGCTATAC
Source organism: Viscum album (assembly GCA_963277665.1). Taxonomy (NCBI): domain Eukaryota; kingdom Viridiplantae; phylum Streptophyta; class Magnoliopsida; order Santalales; family Viscaceae; genus Viscum; species Viscum album. The sequence goes on from CAUJRU010000001.1 coordinate 6,506,065, forward strand.
ACCAACTAGCGCATTGAACAGAACCCATACATGGTTCTGATACATATAATCCATCTCTCAACTCAAATATTCTATCCACCTTGCATCATAGAAGCTCACTACTACCTCCTTTTAGGAGAGTGGTTCATCCGTGTCAAAACATAATGAGTCACAATCCCCAATGTCTAGGAAACCATATCTCTATGGTTCGCTAACGTCTCTTCCAATCATATGTAGTTCTAGTGTTTCAAAAACTACTTCGTATAATATGACCATTATAACTTATTCCTATAATAAATCATGTGTATATTGAGAATTAACTTCTTCAAAGTCAATCATTTTCCCACAATCCTTTTTCAGGATGAGCTCCCTCTCTTGAATGGCAGCTTACCTGCATACAGTCACTTTCTTGTCTGACGGGTTGCATAGGTAGTATCCCTTTCATTACACAAGATACCCTATATTGATAATATTTTTGTACTAGTGTTCTAGTTTGTTTTCTATGAATTCCATAACAAATGTGTCAAATCCCCATACACATATATGAGACAAAACACGTATATTTTCACTCTATCACTCAAATGGAATTCCATTTACCACTTTAGTTGGTACTCGGTTTAATGTGTATGTCTGGGTTCTTATTTCATATCCCAAAAAGGATAACTGATGATCTTTATGACTAATTAGTTACCTTAACATGTCCAACATGGTATGATTTCTCCTTTCACTAACACCATTCCATTATAGTGTATAAATTGGAGTTTTTTTAGATAGTATCACAAAATCCAATAGATATTAAATGAACTCTTTATTTAGATATTAACCACCTCGATCCGATTGATGTTTCTTTATATTATTACCACGATTATTTTCTACTTCTTTCTTGAATTCCTGTAATTTCTCAAAGGAGTCGGACTTATACTTCATCATGTAAATATAGTAATATCTACTCACATCATCAATAAAATTTATGATGTCAGAATATCCACCTCTAGTTTATGTTATATATGGTCTACACACATGAGTGTGTACCAATCGTAGAGGCTATGTGGCCCTTTCACCATGTCAAAAAAATGGTTGTTTGATCATTTTTTATTGTAAACAAGTATGACATCTATCAAGTGGTTTTAGCTCAAAATATACTAAATAACCATCCAGACATAGCTTTTTCAAATGTCTATTTTTTACATGACAAATATAGTGATGATAAATATGGGTGTTACATGAGTAATGCAGACTTGATACATTGTCAATTTCAAACACTTGGTTTTTTTAATTTAATTCATATAGACCATTATTTAAATGTGTTATACCATAACATAAATTGTCCTCATGAAAGAACAAGATTTTATTTTTGAATTTGAAAATAAACCCATTAGTTTCTAAAAATGATATAGATATTATGTTTTTGGTAACATTAAGTTCATAATAATAGTCATGTAAAACTAAAATCATTCCCATAGACAATGAAAGGTGGAAGCCACCAATGGAAATGGCAGCTAGCCTCACACCATTGGCATCTAGCAGATACACCTCTCCTCTAGATATTTTCAGAAATCTATATGGTTCCTTCATTTGAGTATAGATGTGAGAACAACAAGTAGTATCTAATAACCAATGTGTATGAATGGAAAAATTTCTCTTGAAAAAGAAAGAACATTTGGATTCTTCTTGCCTCTTAGTGAAGTTCCTCTTCCAGTGGCCTAACTTGACACACAAAAAACATACTAACTCCACTTCCTAACCCAGCCTCTATATCTTCTTCTTCTTTTTGGGATGGTGCTCACGGGATTTAGACTATTTATAAGTCTTATTCCCCTTCTACTTGTCCTTCCTCTCCCTATACACTATAAGGAATACATGTTTTTTATAACCCATATCCTTATCCACTTGTTTAATTATGGTTAGATGTTATAATAGACTCTTCTCATTATTTCCCATATTATAATTCACAATAATACTAGAAATGGACTTTGAGATTGATGAAAGTATTAGATCATCATGCAATTCATTGAAGAATTAAATCCTTATGTTGTCCTGATTCTCAATGTAGCTGATAAGATTGACTATATGAGGCCTAGCTGGTGCAGACTCTCCATGAATAGTCATGAACAAAGCGTTGGAGATCTCATAAATCTCTTGTCTCTCCTTGTATTCATGGATATCGACAAGGTGAGACGTCATTTTATAAAATTCAATTTCCTCATGTTTCGTTAAGAGCTCATTGGAAATTGATGATAGAATGCAGCACTAAATATCTATAGAATCATTCAGATGATTCCCTAATAGAGATAGCTCTTCAACACATTCCTCATTTCTAGGAACAACTCGTAAAGGATCTTCTAGACCATACAATTTCCTTTGAAGTCATTGGATGACTTGTATATTCCATTAAAACTCCTAGAAATTACTACTTGTGGGAAGGTTTTCCATCTCATGTATGGATCACAATGATATGTTCGATGTCATTTTTGATGTTGTTTCTACAAATATTATTAGTAGAATATTAGTACTTTATGTGATAATATTTAGACAAATAAAAAAATATTGTATTCAATAGGCTGACACTATTTTTTTCAGAACCAATTTCTCTCTCCATTGGATCCCGAATATCATGTTTCTGAGAAATTCTAGTAGAATTGATCCATATTCCATTATTATTTCCCCAACATTGGTTGGTTGAGCTACTCGATTGGTTTTAGGTAGGCATTCAAAATTCCAACTACGTAACTCACAATTCCTTGATCTTCTAAGAGGACTCCCCAATAATAAAACCATTAATTTAGATTTCCTATACATTTTCCTCTTTGTTACACCATGTCTTGCTTTGTAATTAATCCCATGATGCCAACCGTGTTAACTCAAGAAAAAACCTCATATTAGAATTCCCTGATAATTTAAAGCACCCCAACTTTGGCTTGTCAATCACATTGAACTATGGCTCGATTTTAATTGAAGTAATGGAAGGTTATAATGACTTAATATTTTATTGAAGGATTTAATCCATTATTTGTTAATTTAAATTTATTATACTTATCAGATTTTTGTTAATATTTTGTGGTATTAAATAAGTAATTAGAAAATAATTTGGATAATACTTACTCATAATCCAGTTTATATTAGTTCCATCTTTCATGCATTTTTAATTCAGTAATCAAGTGATTGTGACAAAACATCCACAATGAATAACCATGGAAATGATAGAAATAAAATAAAGGTTATGATCATGTGATTTTCCTAATGGGTAGTTTATCTAGTGGTTGATAAACTAATAAATGACATATGGGAGAAACACCATGAACAAATTATGGCAGGTTTTCACCTTTCCACCTACCGACCTTTGTATCTATTTGGATTAGTTTCACCTCGAATCCTAACATGATCCAAATTGACAAGATTGGGATATCAATCCATTACATATGCTTTTACAAACACATAGGTGAGGGGTAAAATGGGTTTACATAAAAATAAAATGTGCAACCAGCCCCTACATATTAATGGGGAGAAAAGTCACACATGCCAACAATTTTATTTATTAATAAATTAAATGGAAACCAATCACATATAATGGTCTAGTTAAGCTAGTGATCATCTACACGCAGGCAACTAATGATGAATTTAATCAAACTATATTTCAATTCTTTATATATATTTTTAATAAAAATAACACTTGAATCAATTAATTATTATTTTTAATTAATCAGTCATTATTTCATAATCCTTTTTGTGAATTTTCAATGGATTTTCATCCATTACAATTTTAAATAATTTAAAATTCATTTCAAATTAACCTTTTACATAAATGTACATTAGAGGTAACTCAGGGTATACTTATCCAAATATAATCCACATGTATTGTACTTATATACACATTATTAATTTCCACATATAGCATACATGACTTATCACATACATTAATAACATGAAATTGATGGATGAATACATGAATTACATGACTTTTTGGTAAGGTTTCATGCATTAATTCACATGGAATAATAACAATAATATATCTTATACATGATATGAAAATATGAACATTTTACAAATATCAATGTATTAATTCTTCATAATTTTGAAAAATTACACACCATGTCGATCCAATACACATTTCTTGTACTACCTCCACCATATATCTAAAGTACATACCTAGGGACTCAATGTGTGAGGCATTTTTTGTAATTATTGGAGTACATTGTGTCTCCAATGGGCCACACACTGTGTTGACTTCACATCACATGGTCACCAATCATCTAAGCCGTGTATGGGATATATGGACTATCTCGAACCCAAAAGAGACTACACACCATGTAATGTGAGCCACATGGAATGTAGTCTTGATAACCGTGTGACAGTCTATCCTGGTCAACACATAATGTAAGAATCCAATACACTATGTGGCTTTAATGCACACATTTTGATAAAATCATGAACTAATCCTAATTCATTAAATATAACTACACGGAATGTAATTTCGATTACACGGAGAGTACTAATGTGTTACCTAGATTGGGTCATTTTCACTTCAATATGAGATCCTCAATATAATTTTAATCACAAAATTAATCGTTTTTGTAAGACCTGTGAGAAAATTTAAAGGAAGAAACTCATATCATCCTTAAGATTAAAAGGAACTATTAATTATGAATTGAAAAACAAAATTATAAATTCCCAAATCACCAATGATTATTAATTAATTATAAAAAATAATATTCCCTATCATATACCAATTGTAGTTTCTTGACGCAACAGAAGCACAAAAGGGGTGGTGCGCAAATATGATTTTTTCCATATTTAATGAAAAATATAGCAACTTTGCAATGATGTACGTCATGATCCATATAATTTAATCAATTAAAAAACATATTGGTATAGAAAAAATATACCCAGAGAGAGGATAAAAATATATTTTTTTTAATTAGTTTATTTAAATATATTTACCACCAAGGTGATTCTTTCTTCATTTACGCATCTGACCACAGATTTGTAGTGCGCCTTCATTGTGTTGTAGAGATCAATGATAGATCTACTCTAGAGGATATTCACACATTATTCACGAATCTTTGAAAATCATTAACTGTGTCTATGGGTGCTATCATATAATATCCTTTTGCTTTCATCATCTCCCATCGATCTCCTTGAGAATCACTTTCAAATAATTCTACATGATCTGGTGGAGGAGGACAACTCTAGTTCTTAATAGCGTTCTTGGAGAGAGAATAACTCTATAGGCATGAATTATTTTATCTCAATGTTGTTCTCAACAGAAATAGAAACTCTTATCTTGAACTTGGATAAAAATAGTATAATATAACCAGGAATTAATTTCATTAGGGTAATAATAAAACTACATGCATAGGTGCCTATAATTATTTCATTAATCCAAAAGAAACCCTCATGAAAAATAATAAAAACAATATTATTATTTCTGAACCTATGGTTATATTGAGAGTTATAATTAAATATTTATTAGTAAATTAATATTCAATATTATTATTTCTTACTGGAGCATTAATCTCGGTCCTCCAATTCTCCTCAATATTTATTAATTATTTCACCCGCAATATATTCTCTTGAATAACTAGTGATTGAATAAATGAAATTAGGAAGACAAGAATTATTATTAAACCATGATCAGGACTAATATTTATTCAACATGCTAAATTATAAATTATTTAATTGAGTTTCAGGATATGGTAGAGTGAGTCGCTAATTTGGTAGAGGTGGCCTACTCTTTTTGCATATCCAAATTCTTGAGATCTTCCTGGGGACATATAGAATTTATGCGGGGGGTATTATAACACCAAATTACATTTTTTATAAGTTATATTATGATCTATATTTTCTGTATCCATTTTTCATTGGACAAGTATTGTTGTCCTTGAATTTGGAGGATACCTGTAATGGTGATGTAACATATATTTTGGATTTTTTCCTTTTCCCTCAAATTTTCTGCTTTTCTCAGGGCAATTATATGACATGTTATAGTGTTTCATAATGTTTATTTTCAGTCAGACATATCCCCTGAAATGAATACACATTTTGATTTTTCACTCATCGTGTAAGGGTTATATTATGTGTATGGTGAAATTCTAATTTTTAATAAAAAAAGGAAACATTTTTATATTGTATAAAATAAAATGGATTCAATACATGTAAATAATTACATGCAGTGTAATGTCCCAAGTTTTAGTTTTTATGGTTTTATATGGGTGTTTGATTGATTATTTGTTTTTGAATCATTCTCCTTCTAGCTATAGCTCTTACCCTATGAATTTTTGGGTGTCTTCCATTAATCTATATTGATATATTCTATGATTGTTCCATAGGATTGTGTGCTTCGTTTATCTAGGTAATCCATCCTCTTAGTTTCACTCTTTCTTATTGTTTTGGATCATTTTTTTATATATTTTTAATATAATGGTGTTTTCTATCAATCATTTTCAGCCTCTTTTCATTCCTTTTCAACCAAATTAAGATCATGCAATTTCATATCCCCATTGTCAATTTTAGTTATCATTTATATGCTATTGTGGTTGGTGGATCTATTATGTTTTACTACTTTATTGAATTATTTCTATATCTTATTGATTCCATGAAATATGGAATGGCGTTTCATGTTTTAAAATTAAATAGGGAACGAGTTTTTGTTTTAATGTGGGTTTTCTTTGAAAATGTAATTGCCTTCATTTTAAATTGAAATTGATTTTTAAACCCTAATGAATATGGTATAATATTATAAATTTTATTATAAATATGTGAAAATGATTTCTAAAATAGAAAATGATAATCATTTCATACAAGAAACCATTTTCCTATCTAGAAAGATACACTTGTTTCTTTTGTGTGTGTGACACCACTAGGATATAACATAGTATATTTTGATAGTCTATAGTACTCCTTGATGTTAGTTGGATCCAATCTAAGGCCTCATTAGGAATTTCAGTGTCTAGGACATATTATCCCATTGTTGAGATCCTGAATCCCTGGTGAATAGTTTTTTATCATTTTTATTAAATGAAACGTTATTTTATGAATGTTATCTCACATATATATTTATATTTTGGTATGTTTACCTACATGTTTTTGGATTTGAAAAAATTCTCATGAATTTTTTAAAAATTGAAGGTTTTTTTGAAAATGGTTTTTATATAAATATATTTATAAAAATTATTATAAAACTATATTGTTTTAATTCTTGGATATATATATTCCTATTATTATAACATGTATAATTTCTTTGGTGGTATTCAACTAGGATTTGTTTCTCACACCCTACTTCTTCTTGTGGATCATCTTAGACCTTGTTTTTTAGGATTCATGTAATGGGAATACCATTTTGTAACATTAATTGTTCAATTTATGTAGTTGTTTCATTTTGAGAGATTGGAGGTGACATTTGGTCACATGGAGGCCTATTGTCAATAATTTCATTCATATTTTTTAGATTATTTGGATTAGTTGTATCTCCCATTGATTTTGATTTTTATAATGGTTGTTTTTATTTTTATTTTATTATATATGGGAAAAGGTTTCTATCTTTTCTACCCCACCCTATGATGCGAGGACTTGGGTAACTGGTCTGGTTAACCCTGGTTGATCTATTACACACCAACACAACGAAACATGTTTTCTTTTCCTTCTTCTCCTAACCATGGTGATCTAAAATAAAAATTAATGTAAATGTTAATTATAAAAATATATCCTATTTTATTTCATGGAATTTTAATCAATGACACTTATTTATTCCTCCCTTTAAAAAATGAAATTATCGTCTATTCGTAAGTGTGTACTTCCAGCTTCGTAGAAAGATGAGTTCGATTTTACTTGGTCATTATCATGGATTGATTTATTTATTATATTTTGATTAAATAATATATATTTATGTAATATATATCAATAATATGGTTCTTTTTATAAAAATAATAACTATATTTACAAGATAATAAATCGATACTGTTAAATAACCAAGAACTACTTCATCACTACATTCATCTTTATGAAATGTGACTAAAACTTTAATATAATGGAATTAAAAAATTATATTTATTTATAGAACATCTGTTAAATATTTTTAAATTTGTTTAATAAATTTTGAACTTTTTTAGATAAATGAATATTGAAACCAATATTAGGAACCCATTAAAAAATGAGGAGGATTTTTAACAGTATATGTTCAAAATAAATTTTAACAATCGAAACATGAAGATAATTGTTTTTAATAAATACAATAAATGAAAATTTTTATGAATTAGTATAGAAAATTAGTTAGTAATAATATTATATTTATGATTCATGTGGTGAAATCTCTTCTATGGAGATCAGATGAAATGGTAAGGGACTTCATAACTCAATATTCTATCATTGAGTAATATACTTTAATCATGATTTTCCCTTATTATACACTGCATTTTACATTTAAACATTTTTTATCTCTTTCTTTCACCAAGAAAATAGTTTTTATATAAATCCATTTACATAAAATATTTTCATTTTACATGATTATTAAATAGAGAATTTGAAAATAGACTCATGAATATTAATATTAAAATTATAAATAGAATTTTAAAAAAATATATTTTTATTATTTGGTTTTAATTATATTAAAATTATATATCTCCACTAGAGTTAGGATTCAGGATTCACAATACATTTTATTTTATTATTTTTATATTTTCGATGATTGTGCTTTTGATATCTGATGACTTATTTGATAATTTTATTTTATACCATTAGTAATTTTTTGATAACAATTATATTTCCAATTTTAATTTATGAAAATTTAATTATTTCTATTTGGATTTTTTATAAATTCCATTTTATTTACATTTTATTGTTATGAAAATTGAAATATTTAAATTTAGATGTTTGAGAAACCCATTAGTTTTTCATGGGTTCATTAAGATATGACAGTGATTGATTTTATCTAGTATGTGTATATATTTTCATTAATGTGTGTGGTAATATATCACCCTCTAATGAATTATCATAAATTCATTTCCAATGAGATAAAAATGAATGGACAAAATGAGTTTGTTGACATGTTTATGGGTATAATGGGTTTTCTCACATTTTTTGGCATCGACATAATGAATTTGTTCACATAGTAGTTTTCATAATGGGGTTTCTTAAACAAATCTGATAATTATGGTTGTGACACAATTCTCCTTTGAAAACCATGTTACTAAAAAATTTCATGATGGATATCTTTTATGTAAAATTCAATGTTTGTATGATTACACTTTATTTAAGTATTTTACACAATTATATCATGATCACATGTTTAATTATTATTGATTTGTACTTTGAGTAATGTAAAAACTTATATTATTATTTAAATATATTATTATGTTCATATATTAGACCTGCGTGTTTAATTATTTTCATCTATAGTATTATGAGATTATATTATAATTTTTTTCATCTTGTGTTATCCATCATGTTTAAGATATAATACATAATGATATATTATTTCATTTAAATGAATCTAAGATCATCACATTCTAATTTTTCTTATCAATTAGTTTATAGATATGATTATATAATTTGATATATCTAAAAATCGTCCCATATGACCGTCATTGTGGAGAAATGTTTACAAGTGTCGTAAAATAAGATGTTCATATAGCTATTCACTAAGACACCAGACTATTTGGCCTTTGGTATGTGGGACTATTTGTAAGATGTATTATATTGGTGATTATTTTATTTTATTATTTAATTTATGTCTATTTTAGGTCACATTTGTTGGTATTAAAGAAAATTATTATTTTTGGATTTGATTGGTGAACGTTATAAAAACCCAAGGGATAATTATTAGTATAGGATAAAAACCTAATATTTTGGTGAATTATATATATTTTTAGTTCTATATGAAATTAAATCCATGTATAAGTAATAAAATTTGATGTATTATTTTTCACATATATACCTTGGGGTAATAACCATAAAAGGGAGGATTTTGTATAAAATCGATCATAACCAAGTGTAACATCCTAGGTATTTATAGAATAATACTTCTTCAAATCTATTATTATTTACGAAAAATATATTAATTTTATGATAAATAGGACACCTTTCTCGATAGTTTACTCAACACGCAACAACAGGATTCTTTCAAATCTAACGTTACACACAACTTTGAGTTATACCGAAAAATAATGCAATTATATTATTATTATTTTAAATGGAAGTTAATGAAATTCTTTTGTAAAGGAAGAAATTAATATAACTAACTACAATATGATTATAAATGTTTGTTAAATGTTTTACATTTGTCCAATAATTTTTAGAGGCATAAAATGAGAATGAATCCAATTTTAAGTATATAGTACTCTAATATTTTTAAAAGGTTGTTTTAACACCTTCTGATGGAGAAAACTTTTAAAATATAGTTGTTTAACTTTTATATGTTCTATTTGAAAAAATACACATATTATTTATTATCTGGACATCCAAATTTACTTTTATTGAAATTTTGGTTTTTTTCTGACAAATTTCATATTTTAATGAATAGTGAACAATACTACAATTTAATTCAACATTTTATTTTCATCTAATTTATTTATATAGATGTATTGTTATTTTTCTGGGGTTTAATGTGTAATTTTATTATTTTTTTATCACTTAACAAAATTTTGATCATTGAAAGTAATTTCCCATTGAAATTGGATATAAACACGTGCTAATATTTTTGTAGTTATTACTTCTTATAACCCCTCTTCTTGGTTTGATAATGCCAGTTAATTTTATGTTAATTAATTAAAATTATGTATTTTTTATTTCGAAAAATAAATTCCATATTTGGAATTAGGAGGTCCAATTTTATTAATAGGTACCTTGTCTTTTTAGACATTATGAATTGTAACATCAGTAATTATTTTATTTACCATAGTAAAATGGTAAATCTGGTAAATAAGGGTAAAAATTAATATTATAATAATATTAAAATACCCTAACACATGTCCAAATTAAATTTGATGATATATTTCTAACCATGGTCATCCTTCGGTCAATTTTGGGACCCCATTGATCCGCTTTGGAGTGATAATGACATGATATATCGATTAATTTAATGTAAACAGAAATATAACTTAAACTTGTATCTTTTACTAAATGAATTTTTAAGTGGGTTTATATAACTGATATCCTTGTATATAAATATTAATTATAAATATAATAATATTTCACTCATAATAGTATTTTTATATAATTTTTAGAAATTAAATAAATAAATTTAATTTTCACAGAATGATGATGCAGTGATTTCTTCATTAATGAAATATTCAAATAAATGATATTATAAATATTAAAATAAATGTAATTTAAATATTTTTATTTCATACATGAACATTATGTATTATATTAACATGTTATCATTTATTTAATTCCTTTATTTAGATGTAACAATTATTCTATGACTTTAACAAAAATCTATAACATTATATTGTAAAAATTGATATAAATGGGTTATTAAAACAAATACGATTTTTATTAAATGATATAATAGTCCTAAAAATAAATGATTCTTCCAAAAGACTCATAATGTTAAAAAAATTATTAATGATCCACTTATGGTTTTCTTCGAATTTTATAGTAAATATAGATACCATATATTATAAAAATCAAAGAAGACATGGTAAGAGTTAATGTTCTTAACTAAGGGTTAAAGCTAAAAGATAAGGTTGATTTTGTGACCTAAAAATCTATAAAACCTATTTGATGAGAGTTTTTATACCCAAAAGAATAATATATTTCAAATAAATGTGTTTGCGACCATTTGAAACCTAATATCATTTTATTATAAAATAATATTTCAAGATATTCAAAAAATGCCCCTCCTTCCTCTTATAAAAGGCCACCACCTCTACCCATATAATCACCCCTCCAAAGAAACATTGATCATAAAAATTCTTCTCAAAGTAATCTCCCAATATCCCTCCTTTACTTCTAGAATCCTTAACTTGGGCAGAAGGAAATTCAAGAATTCATTTTTTCTAAAATCAAAAGAAGTTACCCGATTTAGTGGTAATGTATTGTCTCAAGTTCCTTTCATTTATTTTATTTATCTAGTCCCTATGATCTTCTTATTCTATGATTACATAATAACACCATTATCCACAATAATCTATGATGTTTTATTATAATTATTCTAACTATACTTACACACACCTCCATCTAATGGATACAAACATACAATTTTTGTGTACGGTGAACTGCTGCCTCACAAAACGATTATTGTTCAATTTTCTCCAATAACATCTCATTGTGTCCATTATGATGGAATTGTATTTAAATATGATATATATTATATTTATATTGTCTCTACAATTATTTAATTTTTTTTACAAACATACCTTTATTCTTTTCATGATGCGTCAATATGATAATTTTATTTGAGGAAGTGCATACTACCGCCCCTCAAAGTGATATGATGCATTCAGTCCATAATAAAATATATAAAGGATGGTGTTAATGAATTTATTTAACAAATATAAAATATGATATTATACTATAATTATAATATTCATTTGTTTCATTCAGTTTTCATTTCATTAATATGAGAAATAAATGAAAGTAGTGTTCATCTCTACATACGGCCTATCGTCTCCTTGAATGGTGAATTTAATTTATTATCTCTAAATTTTATAAACTATTATAAATACATATATTAACAATATATATGATATTTATGTCGTGAAAATCATTCTGTTGATGATGTAATGTTTCCATCATGGACAATTTCCTCAAAACAAGTTCATTTTCGACTCAAGTACTAAATATCGAAAAAAGATCAATATTAACTCAAATAATTATGTAATTTCTATAACAAGTAAATATTTGATATAAAAAGAATACTAAACTTGGAAAAGGTTTGGAATCAAGTAGAATAAATAGAAGTTTATTATTTAGGAAGAACAAGGAACATACGTGACAAAGCAGACTGAAGGTAAGGGACTTCGTCTCAATCTCCATTAATTGAGGAATATTTTGATAATATAAACCTACTTATTTTATACATTGTATAATAAGCCTTTTTGACTTTTAATTTCATTCAAAGGGAATCTTTTTTCTATGATTCATTTTAATAAATGATAAAAGGAATTTGTTTAATGTATTCGGTGACAACGAACTCCCTGCCGCCAAAATCATTTTTTGATATTTTTACTTCCTATATAATCCTCATTTTTTTAAAAGGAGAAGAAACCACCTATTCCATTTTTTGGTGTTTTTGTACTGAAAATGGTTTTTGGAATGGATTAAGTATTTCAGTGTCTTGAAATTATTTCTTGGGATTTGAAATGAAATGTTATAAATGAAGTGTTGATATTTTCAATATTATATGTGTTATAATTATGTAATGGAACATAGAAATTTGATGGGTGGTTACATGATAAACCCATTATAGGTGGATATATGATAAACCAAATGATGGGTAATTCCATGATAAACCAAGGATAGGTGGTTACGTTATAACAACCAATGCATTAGGTATGGAAGTGGGCCGTATGAAAATTCCATTTAGTGACATGTGTGGAAGTATACCATATAGTTATTCCATTTAAGTATGTTTATATACCAAGTTTCCATTACATGCTATATGTTTCTTTATATGGGATTTATGGTAATCATTTGGTAACAAAAACTGTTATCAATGAGCTTATATTCCGTGATGTATATTTACTACTTCATAAAGGTGAAAAGTATTACTTTAAGATGGAGTATTCATCATTTTCATGTTATCCAAAGACTAATAGTTTTATTTTTATATATATACCATACTAAGCTTTTTTTCCCATCCCATGTTTTGAAATGTTTTCCATAAGACACAAATATGAATAGTGTCATGGTTGAGATCTAGGAAAAGCTATGTTGTTAAAACATGAAATAATGTAATGTTTCTTTTTAAAGAGTTTTTGTGTATAAAAAAATAAATAGTGATTAGAAGTTTCTACTTTTAATATTCAAGTTGAAATGTATCAGATATGACCTAATTATATAAATATCTAAACCTGGAATGATCCTCTCTGTGAATTAATGTAATATTATAAAATTATCTAAAGATTCAGTAATGTTTTAAGGGTGGGGCCTTATAGTTGGTGTTAGAGGTCTGTTTAGATAACTTTAGGAGTTAGAATATTTTTAATATAATTTCTATAAAATATTTTTACTTTATAGTCAAATTTAAATGATTTAGATTTTGAATATTACCACCCTCATTCGTATAAGATATGATTATTCAGAATGGTTTTCCATAGAGTAAACATGGTAGGTGTGCTAGGAGGGCATACAGAGGGGAATAACATTCCAAATCAACATCCTTAGATGGTCAGAATCTGAACTGAAATGTTTTTGGTAGTAATCACTTAGTTGACTCAACTGATAAATGATGGTAGAGTCCATGCATGAGATCAACTAGAACAACCAAAGTGTCACGAACTCCTCCCCACAAAGTGTACCCCTCCTGGGTGGGCAATGTTCAAAGGGAGATAATGACCCCCGAGTCCTACCTCCAATAGGCCCCGGGATGGTGACTAGCACCGAGGGTATAATAAACACAGAAATGGGAGGCATTACACTCTATGAAAACACATTCGGAAGAGAGAGATAAGATAGACATCAACCAACTCCAACTCCGAACTGAAATATAAAAGAAACCCAAGTAAACGTATTTAATTCCTTGAATATGTACTACAATTGGAAGGGAACTACTACAAGTACCCAAAAGAATGTAAAAAGAGCAACAACCACAAGCCCAAACAGCTCATGCAACCCCAAGCTAGTAGAAACCAGCTTGATCTCCAGCCTTCTCCAAGTGACCTGAAAAATAGTTTATATATACATAGCGTGAGTTTAACAATATACTAAGTAGGATCCTCCCTGAAGCCTCTCATGCAATGTAAAGAAAGAATGCTAAAGCACAGTGAACCTCAAGTGAAACTAACTTGTCACCTAAACAGGTATACTATGTTCCCAACCTCACCATGGCTACTCTCACCAAGTAACGCATACACGAATATATCATATAAAAATGAATATCAAGGGTACCCTGCTACAACTTCCCCACTGGTTTTCCGCTTTTCTCCAATGCTGCACGTCCTGAGCATCTCTCTCCAAAATGGCTTGCCTGCAGACACCTGGGCGAGGAACAACAATATGCTCCTTGTGCAACAAAACAACCATGCCCA
The DNA here is from genome assembly GCA_963277665.1 of Viscum album. Taxonomy (NCBI): domain Eukaryota; kingdom Viridiplantae; phylum Streptophyta; class Magnoliopsida; order Santalales; family Viscaceae; genus Viscum; species Viscum album. The sequence goes on from CAUJRU010000001.1 coordinate 6,521,229, forward strand.
CACAACAAATTAACCATTTGGTTTTTGGGATCCACCACAGCTCGCATAACATGTATCATACGACAGGTATTATACCTCAATCCATTACAACCCATTCACCGAGTAAGTATACTCATGCCATCACAACCTATACACGTTACACCTGTAGTAGTACATGGAAAACAATATCCAGAATATATGTGTGTGAATAACCACTATCCATTACAGCCCTCTACACACATATATGGGGAAAAATAACCAATGTGCTGCCAGCACCAGTAACTATCAAGAGAAGAGAGCAGGGATAAAGGGGGTAGTCAGCCATCCATCCTCCCACCAGAATTTTGGGGAAAACATCACCCCCCCCCAGGGCTTAGAATCCACAGGGTGTCGGTTTCCCTTATGGACATGCTGGAGTAGCATATAGAAGCAAAAAATGTACATGATATATTATATCTCATAACCACATGATGGGCATTGCCTAGTCTTATCCACAACTGCATCTAACGTCTCTCGGACTCTGGACTACAACTTCTAAGACTAGGTATCCTATAAGCACACAACCATTTAAAGTGCCTTATTAGATTTATTCATTCCCTTTTTATCAGTTCCAGTGTGCGTTAATTAATTCATTAAACATTAATTAACCATGAACAATTCCACAATAAATTTCATTAGCATCACTCCCTAAGTCAATTATTCCATTAAAAAATACAACCTCATCATTGTTTTCCAGAAACTCCATCCCCATGGTTTAACACCATTTATTCAATTATTCATTATATAAATACTTTCCCACATTCCCAAGCATTCATGAATAACATTATATGCTACTAAACACAAGGGAGGTCAACACGGTGAGTAGATTTACTACCCATTGATTCATTACCTCTTATATCAAGGGCATATACCCATCCTTCATTGATAATCTAAACACAGAAAGCATGTGGCATACCACACGTGTCTTCGCCTCTTTTGGAAGAACGGTAAGTAAGACCAGATGTCTTGAGTAGTGGGGAAAAGTAAAGCAGGTTAGCAACCAATCAAAATTACCAAGAATCCAACAATCACATCCACTCCATACCGTCATCCCTGGTGTCCTCCATGACACCCACATGCATAAACCGATGTATCTCGCCACTCTATGCGTCATATGATGCCACAACCAAAAGCCTCCATGCCCCCTCATATCACAATAGCCATCCAAGATCACATCACAGCACAAACAGTAGGAAAACAAACACCACATTTAATTGGGATCTGGGACCTCTAACAATCAATAGGGTAACTCAGAACCCTTTAAAGAATTATCAATCAATCAGTTCTTTAATCCATATTGAATTAACAGATTTATTATTCGTAGGATCAAAATTCGGGAAACCTAATCAGTAAGCTATCACAAATAAATAAACATGCTTACTGCGCCAATTTGATTTACATCAAATTACAACTAGAACTAGATTCATTTACAAGACTCCTTATCATTATCCAATCAATAAGCTATTAATCCTAATTTACGTTCTTTACCTATTTCCATCAATAATGTACAACTAATCAAAGGAAGCATAAATATCACACTATATAAAAAAACATGAGGAAATATCATGCAATCGATATCAATTTATCTATCTGGTTAAAATATTTATTATGTCAATTCCATTGTCATCCAGTGGGATTAAGCATGCTAACAATACAGTTGCACGTTAAAGAAATAGAAGCAATGAATCCCCTACCTTGAATAGTTCTTGACGTTCTTTATCCACACAACAGGTCACGATCCTTCTCTCGCGCCAACTGCATCCACCTGAGGATGCCACGGTAAGACTGCACCAACTAAACCCAAAGAAAACCCCCATTAGAATCATGGAGATTACATGCTATGATATAGAAGGGGGAAATAGGAGAAGATGACCCCAATGGAATGATGAAAAAACATACCTTATATCTAGGATTGATCGATATAGCTTGGTTGCATAAAAATATTGTGAAACCGATTCGAGGAGTAAAGATTGATTGTGAAACTCTTACAGGAATGATTGAAAGGTTCTATCATCTCATAGCCAAGAACAAAGAGGAAGATCATGAAAGGGTGATATCTTGTCCCTTTTGAAGATTTAATGGGGCGACAGTTTAAGATATGCTTAATTCCCCATTAAAATAGGATCACATTAACCCAAGTGGTTTGACCGAGTAAAAACATCCCGCACCCTAGGATTAATTAATATAGGATATATAGTCTTTGAATCATTCGTCTTAATTTTAGGGTTGCAAAATCACAGACGGTTCGCCATTCCATCACCGTATGAGGGAGATATGTTGGATTCAAGATCCCGTAATAATAATAATATTATTATTATTCGGTGTTTCTTGGACCCAAGCCACGAACCATAATTAAATATCCCACGTTAGACTTGAAATGTTCATATTAATGATAGGATCAAATATCCACTTATGAGAAGTCAATAAGACATCGCACACAGGAGTTATGGTGGGTCGATGATTTAATAATAATACTAAATTTATTAATTCACGACTGTTTCGTGTACCCGATCCAAAAAACTGAAAAAGACATCCAATGTTGGAATCATAAATTCTGTCTCGATGTCTGGGTCACACTGCCCCTAACGGTTTGTGAAGCCAAGGTCGCACGAGGAATATACCGTCAAAATTCAGTTTTCCCAACGAAAATAATAATTACATAATTATATTATTATTAATTTTAATTTAATTTAATTTAATTACATATATTCTAACATTCAAAATACACACACAAAATCTCTCCAATTTGGTGTGCATCACCCCATTCCACCATGATTGATTCCCTTTTTTAACTTATTTATTTTTTAGCTTTAAATTTTAAATCTTTTTTTCCTTTAAACTCTTTCTCTGTCCAAACTCCTTCTCTCTTCCAAAATTCCATCATGCTCATTCAAAAAATGTACCTCCACATGATTTATTCATCTTTTAACATATTTATTTTATTTTATCATTATTTAAATTAATATCATAATAATTATTAAAAGTGAATAAAAGTTCAATCACTCTCACACAACTCTATTTCCACACCTACCCCCCCCCCATGCATTTCTTGTGTGTGGCGCCCAACTCCACTATCACTTCAATGTTATTATTAATAAAATTAATAATAATAACACTCATCATTAATGTTATAATTTATTCCCATTAAATTAGTTTACCATGGTTATTCTCATATTAAATTAAAACCATTCCATTCAATTAATCACACAATAAAATCCACCATTACCATTTATTATTTAATATAAAGGTAATAACTCCTCTTTAAATTTCTTCAATGGGTCACCATCATTATCATTAATAATAATTAATATTATTGACCCCCATTGTTATATTATAATTACTCCCTCTCTCCAATCAATTAAATACTTCTCCTACAAAACTCATGTGGCCTATTCCTAGCCCTAATTTTTACAATGTAATGGACCGGAGAGGTCCTTACCATTACATATGATACCTCTCAAAACATTATCGTCTTTGAGAATTGAAAACCAACCTAAAGAGACAAAAAACGAAACGGGGTCCGAACAACAACCCATAATGATAGCTCTCAAAAGATAGCAAGAAACAAAAGCAACAAAATAAATTCATAAATAAAACATGAAAGGTCTAACCACAATGGGGGTATCATTACTTGAAAAAAGTTAAGCATCAAACAACTCTGGGTACTGAACACGTATATGTGACTCACATTCTAAGGTAATCTACTCCATGCCACCGTGTCACCACAAGACACAAAATAAGGTTATAGAATGCATGCGCAACACCTTCTCCTTATGGTCTTGGACCTCCATAGGTCGCTCATCAAAGGTTGCATCATCATCAACATCGATCTCTCCACAATCGATAATGTGTGAGTCATCATATCGATAATGACGTATCTGTGATACATGGAAAACATCATGTATCTGACACATCTTTGGGGGATGTGCAACTCGATACGCCAGAGCTCCAACATGATCTAACACCTCGAAAGGCCCAACAAACAGGTGAGAAAGCTTACTTCCACGACCAAACCTTCGTCTGCAACGACCGAGAGTCACCTTTAGAAACACATGATCCCCGACATTAAACTCTAAGGGCCTCCTTCTTTGATCATCATATGATTTTTGATGATCTTGTGATGTCTTCATCCTCTCGCGAATCACCTGAACCATCTCTGTTGTACTCTGCAATATTTCCAGTATGAGAATTGCTGACTCTATCCCCATTCCAGCACAACGGAGAACGACAAAGCCGGTCGTACAAGGCTTCAATCAACACCATAACGATTGTGGAGTGAAAACTATTATTTTAAGAGAACTCCACCAAGGGTAAGTGCCACATACATGAACCTCCAAAATAATGAACTCAAGATCATAGCATGTCTTCAAGAGTCTGGATGCTTCACTCTTTCTGACCATCCATTTGAGGGTGAAAAGCAGTGCTAAGGCATAGTTGAGAACCAAAAGCATGTTGGAGTCCTCTCCACACACTGGAGGTAAAACAAGGATCTCGATCAGAAATGATCGTCCTAGGGACTCCATGAAGTCGCACCGCCTCCTCTAGATACTGCATCGATAAAACATCCACTTAGCTCGACTCCTTGATTGCTATGAAGTGGGGAGATTTTGTTAAACATTCCACTACCACCCAAAGTGAATTATGTCATCACAGAGCTTGAGGTAAACCAGTATCAAAGTCCATTGAGATTTCCTCCCACTTCCACTGAGGAATCTCTAATGGATGGAGAAGACCCCCCAGAATACGGTGTTTGGCCTTCACCTTCTAGTAGACTAAACATCGAGACACAAACTCTGCAACCACACGCTTCAGCCCAGGCCACCAAAACTAACTCCTAAAGTATTGGTACATCTTTTTCACTACAGGATGTAATTCTAAGAGAGAACAATGGAACACTCGGAGAACCATCTCATGCATCGTCAAGGGAACAAAAAGCCTTCCATGATATCAACACTCGGTGTTGTTCATCCTCTGACCAACCATCAGGGGCCTCACCACAAACAACTCGGTCTCTCCAAAACTTTACCTCTAGATCACCAAACCGGGACTCTTCCACCTTCTGCACCAGGGATTATTGTATGGTCATTTGAAAAAGACAACCTCTATCGCCAACTTCTCCAATAACAAGATGTGATGATGATAGTTCTTCCATTACTGTCTAGGAATCACCGGATTCATGCACAACATCAATACGTGGCTTTCAACTCAGCGCCTCAGCTGCAACATTCCCTTTTCCAGGTGTATACGATATTTTGATGTCTTATTCTTATAAGAACTCCATACACCAATGCTGTCGTAAGTTCAAGTCACACTGGGAGAAAAAATACCTCAAACTCTTATGATTAGTGAAAATCACAAATCACTCATCAATGAGGTAATGTCTTTACAACATCAGAGAAAACACCACGGCTACCAAATCAAGATCATGGGTGGCATAGTTGCGTTCATGGGGATGCAACTACCGAGACCCATAAGAAACAACTGACCTCTGCTGCATGAGAACACTGCCTAACCCCAGATGGGAGGCATTGCAGAAAACATCAAACTAGACTCCCTCGGTTGGAAGACAAAGGACTGTAACACTTAATAACTTCTTCTTTAGATACTTGAATGCTTCCTAACACTGATCAATCCATATGAATTCTGTACCCCTCTTGGTAAAAGCTGTCAAAGGAGTCGCAACTCATGATAAATTGGCTACGAACCTTCTGTAGTAGCCTGCGTGACCATGGAAACTTCACACTTGTGACACTGTCTTGGGGGCTTCCCAAGACACAACTGCTTCTACCTTCGATGGATCCACTTATACTCCCTGTTGGGACACAACATGCCCCAATAAATGGACTTATCAAGCCCAAAACTCATACTTAGACAACTTCTCATACAACTGATGTTGGTGAAGAACTCCCAAAACGGCTCGTAGATTCTCTGCATGCTCCTCTTCAGATGTGGAATACACAAGGATTTCGTCGATCCAAAATACCATGAATTTGTCTAGGAACTCACAGATCAAGCATTCATCAATACCATGATTACAGCTGGAGCATTCATTACGCCAAATGGCATTACAAAGAATTCATAATTCCCATGATGACAACATAATGAAGTCTTTAGAATATCCTCATCCTTCACACGCATCTGATAATATCCCGACCACAATTCAATCTTTGATAACTAACATGAACCCTTCAGTTGATCGAATAAATCATCAATTTGCGGAAGAGGATATAGATTCTTTATTGTCACTTTGTTTAAGCGATGATAATCGACACACAACTGCAAACTGATGTCGGCCTTCTCCCCGAACAAAACTAGTGCACCCTATGGTGACACAATTGTCCGAACAAAACCACACTGCAAAAACCATCAAGCTATATACATAGCTCTCGTTACTCATAAGGTTCCATCCTATATAGAGACATAGAGATAGGAGACGCTCCTAGCTGTAGCTCGATCCCAAACTTGATCTCTCGTCGAGGGGGTAATGCTACAACCTCTTCTGGAATGACATCAGGGTACTCCTCTACGACCCTAGGAAACGCCAACTGATGTACCTCTGAAGAACTTAGCATCATCTCATCCATCATGGATGATATGGATGGAATGTGCCTATGACCCATCAGAGGGTCATGCTCACCAAAAAACACCACTTGCTCTCCATCCGCTCCAATGAAGATGACCTTTTTGCTGAAGAAATCCATGATATCCTACACTGAATACAACCAATCCATGCCGAGGATGAAATCAAATGGTTTTATTTGTAATCATGGGAAATCTCTTCAAGAGCGGTGTTTCCCCAACACTATCTCACAGTCTTTACATACTTCAAACAAGTCAGCTCGACCTCTAACTGGGGTAGTGAATGCCAAGGGCACTGGAAGCCTCTCTACCTCAAGTACCAAAGTAAGGACAAGGTTAGGTGATATGAAGGATTGTGTCGCTCCTGATTCAAACAGGGCATACACAAAGGTAGAAAAAAAATAAAAGGGTACCTCGAACATCATCGAGCTCGCATGGACCGGGCAACGCTAGATCACGAAGCTGACCACGACCACCTCCACGGCCTCTCTTACCCTGATGAAGACCACCAACACGGCCATGCTCTGCTCTCTAAAGATGACGAGCGTCCTGGGGATGTCCTCTACCTGCCCCATCTACCCTCTGGTGACCTAAATCTGGCGAATCTGGCTGCTGCTGCCTTGGCTGGAACTGCCTCAATGGAGGAAGCTGGAGCGTAGCACCCGGTGCACGATGACCACTCTAAAAGGTCAAGAACTCCTGCTGTTGATGGACATGACAACCACAAGAAAAACAAGCACATGATCCCTTAGCATAGGCCTGAGAGTTGCTGCCTCTAGAGAAATGAGATGTGAAGGGAAGGGACCTACCCCATGCTGAACAGAAACTCTTCTTCCCTGAAAACTGGGAACCCTAGACCACAGCTCTACTTCGTGGGTAATCATGTCGATTCCCCTATCAGGATGATCCAGTCCTAGCCAAAGTCCTCTTGACAACCTCTACCATCGCCTCTACATCCGGATATGTCTTCATCATAAATGGGGTGACCTGGAGCTGGATCTCTGGAAGCAAAGACTCGTTAAAATGCCTCACCCTGGACACCTCATCTGGTAATAGGTCCAAAGCATATTGTAAAAGGTTCCTAAAATGGATTCCAAACTCTCAAAAACTGGAGCTCCCCTGTCGGAGGGTAAGATTATCCTAATGAATGGACTTCTTCACAGTCGAATAAAGAAACTCAACTCTAAAACTGTCTCATAACTCCTCCCGTGAAATTGTTGAATCATCACGATCACCGAGGAATAAGAACCACCACTACCTCGCTACTCCATGTAGAATTGTCACAACCAAGGACACCTAGTGCTCATTCCAAGAATGAATCGAACTGAAGTTGATCTCGACCTCCTCTAACCAGTCCTCCATGAGTGAATCTGAAATGGAGCCCTCATACTTCTTCAGACAATGGCGCTGAAACTCTTAGAGTGTCTTCTTCCAAGTGTCGTCATCGTCAACCTATACCTTGCAGTGATCTGCTGGAACATCCTACTGGACATTTTCTGCGCAAACCTGATGAAGACGTCGACCTCGAGCCATACCTGTAAAATAAAAATCGTTAGAGTTTATAAACCTGAAATATGGAAGACTAAACATTAATTATTTATTTATTTTATTTAATTCATTGTAGGTTAACAAATCCCATGTTCTACCCATTCAAACCCAGGCACAAGGAAGAATGATGCATGATCCTTTCCTAGGTCTCTACCCTACAACTAGTATCACCGTGTTTAGTAGCCATTGTAAACTTAAAGGTCCGTACATCAGATCATAGGGGACCTAAATTCTTATGTCTAAGTCGGTCTCCAGTGTTTACCTCACTTGCTAAACATGAATGACACCATTGCCCTACCAACCCATGCAACCTCACCTGTTCCTAACTCCAAACGGCATCATATCCCTCAATGAGACGTCTTATACCACTATGTCACAACCCCCTCCCCACAAGGTGTACCCCTCCAGGGTCGACATTGTGAAAAGGGAGATAATGACCCCCCGAGTCCTGCTTCCAGTGGGCCCCAGGTTGGCGACTTGCACCGAAGGTATAATAAACACACAAATGGGAGGCATTACCCTCTAAGAGAACACATGCGGAAGAGAGAGATAAGATATGCACCAACCAACTCCAACCCAGAACTGAAATATAAAATTAAACCAAGTTCACATATGTAATCCCATTCAAAAGTACTACAACTGGAAGGGAAAAACTGCAAGTACCCAAAAGTATGTAAAAACAGCAGCAACCTGAAGCCCGAACAGCTCTTGCAACACCAAGCTAGTAGAATCCTGCTTGATCTCCAACCTGATCCAAGTGACCTGAATAACATTTTATAAATACATTGGGTGAGTATAATAGTATACTCAGTAGGATCCTCCCTGAAGCCTCTCGTGCAATGTAAAGAAAGCATGCTAAAGCACAGTGAACAACAAGTGAAACTAACTCATCACCTAAACAGGTATTCTAAGTTCCCAATCTCATCATGGCTACTCTCACCAAGTAACGCATACAATAATATATCATATAATAAATAATATCAAGGGTACCCCGCTACTACATCCCCACTGGTTTGCTGCTTTTCCCCAATGTCGCACGTCCGGAGCATCTCTCTCCAAAAAATATTTCCCGCAGATACTTGGGCGATGCACCACAATATGAATCCCGTGCAACAAAACCACCACATCCACACACCAAAGTAACCAGGTAGTTTCTTGGAGCCACCACAGCTCACATAACGTGTATCATACGTCGGGTATTATACCTCAAGCCATTATAGCCCTAACACCGAGTAAGGATCCTCAAGCCATGACATCCTATACACGTTACACCTATAGTAGTACATAGAAAACTATATCTAGAATATATGTGTGTGAATAACCACAAGCCATTACAGACCTCTACACACATATATGGGGATGACTAACCAATGTGCCTGCCAGCACCAGTAACTACCAAGAGAAGAGAGTGGGGCCAAAGGGGTAGTCAACCATCCATCCTCCCACCAGAATGTTGGGGAAAACACCGCCCATGGCCCAGAATCCCCGGGGTGTCAGTTTCCCTTACTGACAGGGTTGAGTAGCGTATAGAAACACAAAACGTACATGATATATTATATCTCACAACAGCACTATGGGCATTACCTTGTCTTAGACACAACTCCAACTAACGTCTCTCAGACTCTGGTCTGCTACTTCTTAGACTAGGTATCCTATAAGCACAAAACAATTTAAAGAGGATTATTAGATTACTTCATTCCCTTTTTATCAGTTCCAATGTACGTTAATTAATTCATTAAACAGTAATTAACCATGAACAATTCCACATTAAATTTTAATAGCTTCACACCAAATTTCAACTATTCCTTCAAAAATTACAACCTCTTCATTATGTTCCAACAACTCCATCCCCATGGTTTAACACCATTAATTCAATTATTAATTATAGAAATACATTCCCACATTCCTAGGAATTATTGAAAAACATTATATGCTACTAAACATAAGGGGGCTCAACACGGTGAGTAGATGTACTACACGTCGAGTCTTTCCTGCATATAGAAAGAGCATATTCCCATCATTCCTTGAGAATCTAAACACAGAAAGCACGTGCCATACCCCACGTGTCTTGGACTCTTTAGGAAGAAGTGTAAGTAAGACCATTTTCCTTGAGCAGTGGGGAAAATTAAAGCAGATAAACAACACATCAAAATTACCTAGCATCAAACAATCACATCCACTCCATTACATCATCCCTGGTGTCTTCCCTGACACCCACATTTATAAAAAAATTCATCTCACCACTCTAGGAATCATCTGTTGCCACAACCAAAAGCCTCCATTCCCCCTCATATCACAACAACTATCCATGACCACATCACATCACAGACAAGAGGAAAACAAACACCACAATTAATTGGGATCTTGGACCTTTAACAATCAAGAGGTTAACTCAGAACCATTTAAGTAATTATCAAACAATCAGTTCATTAATCCATCTTGAATGAAAATATTTATTATTCGTAGGTTCCAAATTCTGGAAACTGAATCAGTAAGCTATCACAAATAATTAAACATGCATAGTGCGCCAATTTGATTAATATCGAATTACAACTAGAACCAGATTCTTTTACATGTTTCTTTATCTTTAGCCAAACAATTATCAATTAATCTCAATTTACATTCTTTACTTATTTACATCAAGAATGAATAGCTAATCAAAGAAGGAATAGATATCACACTATCTAGAAAAACAAGAGGCAATAACATGTGATTGATATCAACATATTTATCTGGTTAAAATATTTATTATGTCAATTCTATTGTCATCCAGTGGGATTAACCATGATAAAAATACATTTGCACGTAAAAGAAAAGATAAGTAGTGAATCCCCTACCATGAAGAGTTCTTGACGTTCTTTTTCCACACAATGGGTCACAATCCTCCTCTCGCGCCAACTGCCTCCACCCGAGGATGCCACAGTACGACCGCACCAACCAAACCCCAAGAAAAACCCCATTACAAGCTTGGAGATTACATACTAGAACATGGAAGGGAGAAATAAGAGAATATGATCCGAAAACAATGATGATAAAACATACCTTATATAGAAAATTGATCGATACAACTCGGTTGCATCAAAACAGAGCGGAACCGATCCGAGAAGTAAAGTTTGATTGTGAATCATGTAACACCCCGTAATTTTATGAGATATATTCTTTTTAATTTCTTTTATGCCTTCTATTATATACTACACCAAGATTAGCTTGTACTATACGCAACACAGTATTATCTTGCAGTATACGCAACACTATTCATGGCTTGTGTTACACATAATTTCAAGTTAGTTTTGCAGAAACTATTCAACGCACCAATAATTATAGATTTTATTTAATGTATAATTGAAATTAGTTTTGATTATGTTATACGCAACACCAAACAAATCTTTCACTACACGCATCCCTGACTTGGCTTGCATTAGAGGCAATCAAGACCATCCCCGATAGCGTGTGTAGTACGAAATACCGTGTTTCACTAAACGTGATATTATTATAATATTATTATGAACTACCCGTTATGAATAGAAATACCCAAATTTTGAAATTTTATAAATTTCACCATTCAAAATTGAATTCATTTTTGGATTTGGAATATCGAAATTTTCCAAGGGTGAATATTTGGTATTTTTTTGAAAACATTCAATTTTTGATGAATAGTGAAAACACTTGGTTACTATTTAAAAACCGACTTTTTATTTAAATAATTATTTATTTTATTTAAATTTATTTTTGGTCAAAATTGATACATAATACATATATAATTTCAATTTAATTCATTGGAGTCAATTTATAATTATTTTAGAAATATAAATATTTTATTGAACTTTTCACCGTCATTTACCCAAATCCTAGGAGAATTTAAAAATTTACATAAAACATAATTTTACCGCTTCGGTGAGTGGAATTCCACAAATCCAAGAGACATGGTTAATATCAAGGAGTAAAATGTGGTTCAATAAGCTAAAAATAATTATTGTTGAATAGTAACATTTTACTTTTATTTACCACGTTTAAAAGTAAATATGGTAATTAAAGGTAAAAATGATATTATTATTACCGAAACACATGTCCTAATTCTGTTAGATAAGTGTAATTCGAACAAAAACAAACTTATTAATCTAATATTATCATTTAGTTACACTTGTATTTGATTAGGACATTTATTATTATTTAATTCAAAGAAGAGTTAAAAGAGTTAAAATCAAAGTTTAATAACTAAAAAAAATTTAATATAGGGTTATACATAAAATAAATTCGACTATAAATATTCATTAGAAATATAAAAATATTTCCTATATAATAGTTTTTTATTTGTAATTTTTAGACATTAAATAATTTGATTTATTTATGACACAATGATAATACTATAATTACCTTATTAATGAAATATTAACATAAATGGTGTTATAAATACATAAATAAATGTAATTTGAGACTATTTATGAATTACACTAATATTATACGTTAATATGACATGTTAGTATTAATTAAAGCAACTTTTTTTGAACTAATTATGCTGTTCTGATTTTCACAAAAATCAATTACTAAATAGTGTCAAAATTAACATAAAATAGTTTTTAAAATAAATATTATATTATTAATTGTTATTCTATTCCTAAATATAGAAGGTTAGGAAAAATGAATTAGATAAGGTTATATATATTACTACGTAACCACTTGGGGTTCGTTTGTCTTATTATATTATGTTTATTAACCATATAGTTTAAGAAAACAAGAAGACACGGTTAAAGTTAAATTATTTAACTTAGAGTTAAATCAAAATGATAAGGTTAATATAGTAAAATAAACTTTTCTAAAACATATTGGCTAAGAGTTAATCGACCCATCCGCACTTTGGATTAGAAATAAATCTATTTGGAGCTATTATAAACCGAATATTACTTTATTATAAAATAATATTTAATGTTTTTATTAAGGTGCCCCTCTCCTCCCTTATAAAAGGGCACCTCCTCCCTCTTCTCATTACACAATTTTGAGCCTTCAAGCTCGGAAATACCCTACCCATTTCCCTTATCAACTTACCTAGAAATATTATAGAGGTTCTGGTCTCCTCAAAATATCATCTCTAGTGCCTTAAGAGGAAGCTTAAAAGAGGTGCGTCGAAGAAGAGGTAATCTCTTCTACCGATTCTTTCAAGTTTTCTTTCTTCTTCAACTTATTCATCATCAGTTGTTTTATTATAAAGTATTAACATAAGTATAAATAATATACTGATATGTTATTATAAATATGAAACAACCCCATTTCACCTTCTTTCCATCCTATGGAAAATGAAATCACCGTGTGTGCGTACGTACGAAATACCGTCTCCACACCGTGGTGTAATCTGTTTTTTCACCACCACCTTACTTGGATGGGTATAATTGTGTAAAGAATAAATATATATAGTTATTATAATATCATACTGATTTTGAGATATTATGTCATCTACTCCAATTCAATTTAATAATTATGGGAACGATATCATCGCTTGTGAGTACGTACGGATTACCGTCTCCATGACGCGATGAGATTCAATCTCCGTGTTAACCATTCAAGAATGATTATAAAGTATATATAATGAATAATAAGGAAATATATGACCTGATAATGATACTGGATTTTTGTATATATATATATATATATATTAAATATACTTACTTTAATTCAAGTCAACAAGGAAAGGGAAACAACATTCATGCGTACGTACGGCCTACCGTCTCCATGAACGGTGTATTTCATTTCATTTATCTATCTATTATATATATATATATACTGAAAATATATGTTATATAAATAATTATATAAATTCTGGATTTAAGTAAATCATGATATAAGTAATAATAATATCACGAACCACAACTCCAAACAACAATGATAAATAAAACGATTGTACCCAAAAAGCTGCATTAATGTGGAATTTACAAAAGAACGGGTAACATAATGTCATAAGTGAAACATATATGATATCATAACAATGAATATGATTCTGTAATAAGTAAATGACATTATTTAAATCATTATACAAGAGGTTCGGATACGTACAAAGCATATCAGACCTAAGGTAAGGGATAACTTTTCCAATCTCATTTTTATCCGAGATTGTTTATTCGTAAGTGTTTACTAGGGTTATATTTATCATTCGTGTCCCTATTTTCTAAAAATGGTTTCATGTGTGTTTAAAGTCATTTTTACACATTTTTTTCTTTTACCACGTGTTATGGAAGAAACATTTCTTTTGTTTACCATACAAGGAACTTTTTGAATTTTCTGACAAAAGTACGAGAAAAATGTTTTTTAACTTATACGGCATGAACGGATTTTTACGATTTCATAATGCCTTATTTTCATGAAGCTTACTCTACAAGATTTAATGGTTATTTTCAATAAAATACTTTTCTTTTAAAATTTCATGGAATTTTGTGAAAATAAAATGATTTTTTATAAGAAAGTATATTTTCCTAATGAACTCTTTTCAAGTGTTTTATCAAAACCATTTTCCATCTATGATGACATTATTTCATATGTGTATGTTTCAAGTATAATATCTCTATGATTTACATGGTTTCAATTTTCTTATGATGAAATGATATCCATTTGGTTTATATGGATTATGTTATGATGGGATGATGTTTATGAAACCCATTTTTATTCATTGGGTTATGATGAATGATTTATGTTTATGTTGTGGAACAAGTAAGAATGATTTAATTATGAGATGTGTGGGACCTAAATCGCCTTCCAATGAATTGGGTAAAGATTTATATCTCGTGATATAGACATGGCTGGAAAATAAAGTTAATCTAGTTTAGTGATACAGGACTGCAATGAGGAGTGAACTCGATTCAGAAAGGGACTTTGTCCACTAAGATGGTCTTGGCAGTAATGCCTTGGCTACTATTGAAATCATAACATGTGCTTAATGGTTTCCACAATTACATGTTTTATTCCCATGCTCTTTTATCAGGATTTATGTTCCTTTAGGATCTATGCCTAACATATTGCCAAAATTTATTTCACAACTCATGATTTTGATGTTTAAACATAATGTTCATGTTTTGAAGTTCAAATGTTTATGGATTGTTTTATGTTCTCTATGTTTACCCTTACTGAGCATTTGAGCTCACCCTTTTTATGTTATCTTTTCCACAGGACATAATGAATGGTTTTAGGTAAGATAACAAAATGGGAATATCATTATGGGAGACGTTGAAGATGTTTCACTATGATTAGAAGATTATTATTCCGAGTTTCCAAAGACACTAAACTATTATGGTCTTTGTGTGTCTGTTTTTGTTATGTATTAACTATTCTTCAAAAGTAATGTAATGTCCATGTATGTCAGACTTTGGGTCTCTATAGTTGGTATCATAGGAAAGGTTGAGTTAACCTTTGGAAACTAGGATGCGAAAACATTAGTGATATACCTAGATATATTTATAAGGTATGTTTAAGGATGTCCCTATGGTTTAGTATAACTATAGGTTACAGTCCAAGAGTTATGTTGATGATCATGAATAACCTAGGGTGAAGCTAAGGTATAATGTATTAATGAATGTGGGATAAGTTAGACATCCCATAAGTGATGTTTAATGATTATGTGGTTCCTTGTTATTTTAAATGTTTCTTACACTATGGTTTTTGGTTTTAGTCAATGGAGGAAATGAGAAGGAATTCAGTTAACGTTGATTTCGATGGACAAATTAGTGACTGTGATCATCAAAATCGTGTAATTCCTAGAGAGAATGATATTTTTATTTTTCCGAATCCGTCATCATGATAAATGATTAACAAGGTGAACTTTGGTGGTATTCCTAAGTCATCAAATAAGAGGAAGAAGAACTTTTATACATGTTCTCATGGAGAGGAACATAGAGTAAGGATGATGAATCATTCTATTTATCAAGAAGAAGGAAAGAAGAACCTTGAGGAATTACTCAAATGGAGGGGAAGATGTTATCTGTGTGGAGAAAAGGGTTATAGAGTGACAGACTGTTATGGAGTTCAATGTCTTATTTGTGGAGAACATGGGCCTTAACCAACTCAATTCCCTGACCTAAGAGGTTACTTCTAAATCAAGGAAGGACTTATTGCATGACAATCATTGAAGAGGATGGATTCAAGTGTTTATGTATTAGTATTCAAGAATAATGTTATTGAGGTACTTTTATGGTATATTGGAATATATTTGTATTAGTCTATTTTGGTTTTCAATAATTTTATGGCACTGGTAACCATGAAAAGTGATTGAAATATTTTGGTAATGATGATGATATGTGCATAATGAAGGGATAAAGGGAAAATAAAATGAGCTCATGACTGATATATGGATAATGTTATAACATGGTTTGAGTATATAGAATTTGTGGGATTTTGGTATGTGTAAAGAGTTAACTTTTGAAAGCATTCATGTTTTCACTAAGGTTCAATGGGTATTCATTTTTCAAGAGAATACATGATTAAGGTATTCACATGTTTGGTATTTGACCAACAAGATATATTGTATGATATATGGGGTATAAATGATGGTATTCACATTCTCGGTAGATGACAATTTTAGTAATTGTTTCCTTTATACTATGAGCTTGGACAGAAGTATTTTAGATAGGCCTAACGATTGGAATATATTATTTTGAAAATAAGTTAGTATTGTTTAAGGGAAGAACTTTTTTTTGATATTATTTATGGGATGCTATAATAATGTAGTTTTAGAAAAAGGACAACCTGCAGGACGGGCGACAACCTGTCGGGTCAGACAAGGTTGTGGGAATCAAACCCACAACTGATGTGCAACAAGACTTTATCATCTACCACTAGCCTACAGGAAGTCCCTGGTTAGTATAAATCAGTTTTAATTTATTAAGTGGTATGATATATGATGTATAAGTTCATTTTTAAGAACCATATACGATTACTCTCAAAATCGATGGAATTATGTATATTTAACAACTTTTGATAACCTTTTCTTTGAAACAGATGGAATGACCTATCATTCTATTGCATGACCTGCTAATACTTCAAAAATGACAAATTCAACTTCATTTCTTTAAGAGATGAAGTGGAAGTTTTTCATGGAACGACCAATGGTGAGATTTTACCAAAAGCAATTAAGTATTTCTTCTATTTCCAATTTTTTCAACTTTAGGGAAATGATCCTGAAAACCTAAAACGTTGTCATAGATGGTACCTTATATCATCACAAATGTATGGCTTTTTGATTGTTGGATTTTTCATAGCCATGTCCTCTACCACTCTCCATCCGAACATGATGGTTATATTTCTATTCCATGTCCATATTTTCACCTATGTTCTTCAATGTGGATACATTTGGGTAACCATTATGTTTCATAATTTATTTTATAATGTTATGTTGTTGTATTCCTTTTATGATGTGGGTTTCGACGAACGAAACGTTCAAGTAGTAAATGATTTGCAACCCCGATGAATTTCGAGGGAAAAATTCATTTTAAGGGGGGTAGAATGTAACACCCCGAGATTTTATGAGATATATTATTTTAAATTTCTCTGATGTCTTATATTATAAACTACACCAAGATTAGATTTTACTATACGCAACACGGTATTAGCTTGCAGTATACGGAACACTATTCTTGGCTTGTGTAACACATAATTTCAAATTCGTTTTGCGAAAATTATTCTACGCAACATTAAGTATAAATTTTGTTTAATGTATAAATGAAATTAGTTTTGATTATGTTATACAAAAAACCCAAATGGAGCTTTCACTACACGCATCCCTGACTTGGCTCGCATTACACGCAATCAAGACCTCCCTCGATAGCATGTGTAGTACGCAATACCGAGTTTCACTATATGCGATATTATTATAATATTATTATGAACTAGCCGTTATGAATAGAAATACCCACTTTTTGAAATTTTATAAATTTTACCTTTAAAAAGGGACTTCATTTTTGGATTCAGAATATCGAAATTAGCCTAGACTGAATTTTTTTTATTTTTCAAAAAACATTCAATTTTTTATTAAAAGTTAAAACAATAGGTTACTATTTAAAAACCAACATTTTATTTAAATAAATATTTGTTTTATTTAAATTTATTTTTGGTCAAAATTGATACATAATACATATATATGTTCAGTGTAATTCATCGGAGTCATTTTATAATAATTTTAGATATATAAAAAGTTTATTGAACTTTTAACCGTCATTTACCCACCTCCTAGGAGAATTTGAAAATTTATATAAAACATAATTGTACCACTTTTGTGAGTGAAAATAGAAAATCCAAGAGACAGATTTAATATCAAGGAGTAAAATGTGGTTCAATAAGATAAAAATATTTTTTGGTGAATAGTAACTTTTTATTTTTATTTACCACGGTTAAAAGTAAATAGGGTAATTAAGGGTAAGAATGATATTATTATTACCCTAACACATGTTCTCATTCTATTGGATAAGTATAATTAGACCGAAAACAACCTTAGTAATATAATATTATCATTTAGGTCCACTTGGATTAGATTAGGAAATTCGTTATTATTTAATTCAAAGAAGAGTTAAAATAGTTAAAATCCATGTTTAAAAAATAAAAAAAATTCAATATTGGTTAATACATAAAATAAATTCAACTATAAATATTAATTAGAAAGATAATATAAATTAATAAATAATGGAATTTTATTTATAATTTTTTGTCATTAAAGAATTTAATTTATTTATTACAAAATGATGTTGGAGTAATTACCTTATTAATGTAATATTAACATAATTGATTTTATAAATACACAAATAAATTTAATTTGAGACTATTTATGAATTCCACTAATTTTCTAGGTTAATATGACATGTTATTATTGATTAAATTAACGTTTTTTGAACTAATCAAGCTGTTATGATTTTCAAAAAAATCAATTACTAAATTGTGTCAAAATAGACATAAAATAGTTTTTAAAAACAGATATTATATTATTAATTGTTATTCTATTCCTAAAAATATAACTTTCTACAAAATGACATATATATGGTTATATATATTAATAATTAACCACCTGGGTTTCTTTTCGACTGTTATAGTAAGTTTATTAACCATATAGTGTAAGAAAACAAGAAGACATGGTAAAAGTTAAATTATTTAACTTAGAGTTAAATCTAAATTATAAGGATACAATAGTGACATAAACTTATCTAAAACCTATTTGTTGATATTATTTAGATCCATCCCCAATTTATCTTATAAATAAATCAATTTGGAGAAATTATAAACCGAATATTACTTTATTATAAAAAAATATTTTATATTTTTCCAAAGGTGCCCATCTCCTCCCTTATAAAAAGGCACCTCCTCCCTCTTCTCTTTACACAATTTTGAGCCTTCATTCTCGGCCAACCACTGCCCATTTCACTTCCCAAATTCCCTAGAAACATTATATTGGTTACTATCTCCTCAAAAGACAAACTCTAGTGCCTTATGAGGAATCTTAAAAGAGGTGTGTCGAAGAAGAGGTAATCTCTTCTACTGATTCATTAAAGTTTTCATTCATCTTCAACATCTTCTTATTTAGTTGTTTCATTATTAAGTAATATAATAAGTATAAATAATATACTGATATGTTATTATAAATATGAAACAACCACATGTCACCTTCTATCCATCCTATGGAAAATTAAATCATCGCGCGTGCGTACGTACAGAATATCGTCTCCACACCGTGGTGTAATCAGTTTTTCCACCACCACCTTACTTGGATGGGTATAATGGTGTAATGAATAACTAAATATTGTTATTATAAAATCATAATGATTCTGAGATATTATATCATATACTCCGATTCAATTAAATAATTATGGGAATGATATCATCGCTCATGCGTACGTACGGATTACCGTCTCCACGACGTGATGTGATTCATTCTCCATGTTAACCATTCAAGAATGATTATAAATTATATACAATGAATAATAATGAAATAGATGACATGATAAAGCTACTGGATTTATGTATATATATATATGACATCTACATACTTTCATTCAAGTCAACAGGGAAAGGAAAAAAGTGTTCATGCGTACATATGGCCAACCATCTCCATGAACGTTGTATTTCATTTCATTTATCTATCTATTATATATATATATACTGAATATAAATGATATATAAATCATGATTTACATTCTGTAACTAAGTAAATCATGATATAAGTAATAATAATATCAAGAACAATAATTCCAAATACGTATGATAAATAAAATGATTTTACCCAAAACGCCGCTTTAACGTGGAATTTACAAAAGAATGGGTAATATAAATTCATAAGTGAACCATATATGATATCATAACAATGAATATGATTCTGTAATAATTAAATGACATTATTTAAATCATTATACAGGAATTTCAGATACGTACGAAGCATATCAAACCTAAAGTAAGGTATAACTTTTCAAATCTCGTTTTTATCCAAGATTGTTTATTCGTAAGTATTTACTAAGGTTATATTTATCATTCCTATCGTTTTTTATAAAAATGGTTTCATATATGTTTAAATTCATTTTTACCCATTTTTGACTTTTACCACATGTTATGGAAGTAATATTTCTTTTATTTACCATAAAAGGAACTTTTTGTCTTTTCTGAAAAAAGTACGAGGAGAATGTTTTTATAACTTATACGACATGAACAGATTTTTACGGTTTTATAACGCCTTATTTTCATGATGATTACTCTACATGATTTCATTTTTATTTTCAATAAAATCCTTTTCTTTTAAAATTGCATGGCATTTTGTGAAAATAAAATTATTTTTGAGAAGAAAGTATACTTTCCTCAAGATTTCTTTTCAAGCATTTTATCAAAACCCTTTTCCATCTAAGATGGCATTATTTCATATGTGTATGTTTCAAGTATAACATCTCTATGATTTATATGGTTTCACTTTTCTTATGATGAAATGATATCCATTTGTTTTATATGGATTATCTTATGATGGGATGATGTTTATGAAACCCATTATTATTCTTTGGGTTATGATGACTGATTTATGTTTATATTGTAGCACAAGTAAGAATGATTTCATTATGAGATAGGTGGGACCAATATCCCCCTCCAATGCATTGGGTAAAGATTTATATCTCATGAGATATACATGGCTTGAATGAAAAGTTAAGATGCTTTAGTGATATAGGACTGGAACGAGGTGTGAACTCGATTCAGAAATGGACTTTGTCCACTAAGATGGTCTTGGCAGCAATGCCTTGGCTACTATGGAAATCATAACATGTCCTTACTGGTTTCCACAATTACAGGTTTTATTCCTATGCTATTTTATCATGATTGATGTTCCAATATAATATATGCCTTACATATTGCCAAAATTTATTTCATAACTCAAGATTTTGATGTTTAAACATTATGTTAATTTTTTGAAGTTCAAATGTTTATGGATTGTTTTATGTTCTCTTTTTTTACCCTTACTGAGCATTTGAGCTCACCCTTTTTATGTTTTCATTTCCCCAGGATATAAAGAAATGTTTTAGCAAAGAAAACAAAGGGGGATGATCTTTATAGGAGATGTTGAAGATGTTTCACCGTGATTAGAAGATTTTTATTCTGAGTTTCCAAAGACACTAAAGTATTACGGTCCTTGTGTGTCTGTTTTTGTTATGCATTAAGTATTCACCAAAAGTAAAGTAATGTCCATGTACGTCATGCTTTGGGTCTCTACACAACTCCTACATGATGGATATAAAGGATCCAGCATCTCATAGTTGAGAACAATGAGGAAGAACAAGGGAGGATGATATCTTGTCCCTTTTGTAGATTTAATGGGGCGATGTTTTAAGATTCCCTTAATTCCCCATTAAAAGAGGATCGCATTAACCCATGCGGTTTGACTGAGTAAAAACATCCTGATCTGTAGGAATAATTAATATAGGATTTATGGTCTTTGAATCATCCGTTTTTATTTCAGGGTTGCAACGTCATAGAAGGATCGCCGTTCCAACACTGTATGAGGGAGATATGTTGGATACAAGATCCCATAATAATAATATTATTATTATTATTATTATTATTGGGTGTTTTGTGGACCCAATCCATGTACTATAATTTAATATCACACATTAGACATGAATCAATCGTATTAATGACTAGATCACATTTCCACTGAAGAAAAGTCAATCGGACGTCGCACACGGGATTTATAGCCGGTCGAAGATTTAATAATAATATTAAATCTATTAATTCACGAGCATTTCGTGTACATGATCTGAAAACCCGAAAAAGACATCCAATATTGGAGTCATAAATTCCGTCTCGAAGTATGCATCACACTACCACTGACGGTTCGTGAAACCGATGTCGCACGAGGAAGATACAGTAAAATTCAGTTTTCCCAACGAAAATAATAATTAAATTATTATATTATTATTATTATTAATTTAATTTAATTTAATTCCTTAAATTCTCACGTTCAAATACCATGCTCAAAATCTCTCCAATTTGGTGCGCATCACCCCATTCCACCTTGATGGATTTCCTTTATTTTAACTTATTTATTTTATTTCATTAAATTTTAAATCATTATTTCCTTTAAACTCTTTCTCTCTCCAATCTATTTCTCTCTTCCACAATTCCCTCATGCTCCAACAAAAGTGGTGCATCCCTTTGATTAACTCCTCTTTTAACTTATTTATTTTATTTTTACATTATTCTAATTAATGTCATAATGATTAATAAATGTGAGTAAATGTTCAATCACTCACACACAACTCTATTTACAAGCCACCTCCTTTCCCCCATGCACTACTTGTCTGTGGTGTCCAACTCCACTCTCACTTCAATGTTATTATTAATAAAATTAATAATAATAACACCCAAAATTAATATTCTAATTTAATCCCATTAAATTAATTTACCATGGATATTGTCATATTAAATTAAAACCATTCCATTTAATTAATCGCACAATAAAATCCACCATTACCATTTATTATCTAATATAATAGTAAAAATTCATCTTTCAATAACATCAACGGGTCACCATAATTTTCATTAATAATTATTTTTATTATTGATGCCCATTATTATCTTATAATTACTCCCTCTCTCCCATCAATTGAACCCTCCTCCCACAAAACTCAAAAATCCTCATTCTAATGCTGATTTTCACAAAGTAATAAACCAGAGAGGTCCGAGCCATTACACACAGAGTCATATGTCAATTGTAGATCATTTCATGAGGCAACATCCCCCATCATTCAGAGGATCATCCGACCATGTTCATACTAAGGGTTGGATTAAAACAATGTAAATTATTTTTGATGTAATGCTTTGTTCATACAATAAAAAGGTTATTCTTTCATTTTATCATTTTGATGTTGAATCTGATCATTCGTGGTCTATGATTAAAAATATCAGAATAAGTGAAGAGATAGACACCATGTAATTGGATGAATTTAAAAATATCATCCATGAGAAATATTTTCATAAGGTTTTTTGATTAGGGGGGGGGGGAATAACATCATTGAATTGAGAAAAATGGTGGAAGATTATGTGGCTGCATATGAAGAAAATTTCACCCATTTTTGAAGGTATGTCCCAAACTTTAGTTGGAATGTTGATAGTATGATAAATTGGTTTTACTCAAGATTTAAGATGAAATATTGAAGTGTTTTAGCTTCTTCTGATCTAAAGATCTATGAGAAACTTTTATGATGTGATGATATGGTGAAAATTTAGTTTTTGATGACCATATATTCCATGAGAGAAAACAAAAGAATAAATTCAGTAGGCATGAAATGGGAATGAATTCATCACAGAAACCTAGAGGTAAGAAAACCATTTTTCGGACATGTGAGAAGCGTGTAAAAAAGAATCCTATAGAATTTATCTCAATTTCATGGAAGTGCTTTCAATGTGTTAATATTGGTCATATTTCCCATAACTGAAATGAATATAATTAGGCAGGAATTGAAAAACTAGCATTAATATGCTTTAGTTGCAATAAGTTAAGACATTATGACAATGTCGGTCCAAATTTGATTACCCATGGTGGAAAGTAGAATGATCGAAAGCAGAAGGGAATTGAACATTTATTTTTGACTACTATATATGATGTGGGACTCTAAAATGATGTGGTGATAGCTCCAGGGAGCTCAGTATTTTTTGAAGATTTTTTTGAGCTATTGGTACCATCAGTTGAAAGTGAAGGAGGATGATATTATAAAGACAGATTTCCATATTAGATATGGAAATTTTGAGTTTGTATTTTTTCCCTTTGGTTTATATAATTCACTTTTTTATTTATGAATGTCATGAATGGATTCATTCATCAATTTTTGGATCAGTCAGTGTTTTTTATTGATTTTATTATGGTACATTCTACAAGCTGATATGAACATGAAAGTAACATAAGGATTGATTTACAAACCTTAAATGAAAATATATTATATAGAAAGAATATTAAGAGTGAATTTAGGTTGAAATTTTTTTTTTTCTGTGGTTATATTTTTTCTAAATATGGCATAATAGTTGACCCGTCTAAAATAAAATTTGTTGAATAGTGTCCAAGACCTACAAATAACACAGAGATTCAATGTTTTCTTGGATTAGCATGTTATTGCAGAAGGTTTGTTGAAAACATTTCTCTATTATCTGTCACACTAACTAAGATAACACATAAGGGGGTTATGTTCATCTAGAAAAAATAACGTGATGATTGTTTTCACGAACTAAAAATAAGATTGGTAAATGATCCAGTTTTACTTTCCATCCAGAAATAATGAATTTGTTATCAAAAAAGATGCATCATTGAAAGGAGTTGGTTGTTTACCAATGTATAATGACTTTGTAATTTCTTATGCTTTTCAACAATTGAATCATCATTAGCTAAATTAACCTACATGTGATTTGGAATTAGCGGATATTGCTTAGAACTAAAAATTTAGGGGCATTATTTGTATGGTGTAAAGTGTGAAAATGATATTGATTACAAAATTTTAAAGTATATATTCACTCGGAAAGAATTAAACATAAGATATAGGATATTTGTTAAATTAATCAAGGATTATGATTTCACGATCCATTACCATCTAGGAAAGGAAAATAATCCGACTGACTCATTGGGCTGAATGAGTAATGATGCATTTGTAATGAGATCCTTTGGTTTCTGATTTGATGAATTTCATCTTAAAGGATGTTGTTAAAAGGAATTCCTCTATTTTGTTAAGGTGGAAATGAAATAATCTCTATCATATAGAATTAAGCGGTTGTAGAAAGAAGATAGTGAGTTTCATAAAAATGTATAATTGGTTCATATGTGCATGTTTCTTAAATTTAACGTTGAAAAAGATTGTTTTTTGTGGATTGTAAAGATATTATGTGTGCATGTGATTCACAGTTGAAGAAAGAATTGTTATTTGAATCTTATAGTTTCTATTTCTAGTTCATCCAGGAAAAAAATGATGTACAGATATCCTTGGGAGTATTCCTATTGGGATATAATTAAAAGAGATATTATTGATTTTATTATGATGTATTTTATTTGTAAGCTAGTAAAAGCTGAGAAGTTGTTACAAAAAGGGATGCTTCAGCCTTTTCCATTTATATAGTGGAAATGGGGAGATGTTTAAATGGATTTTTTAGTGAGGTTACCAAAAACATCTTGGGCTGACAATGCATTATTGGTTATTATTGATGGATTGACTAAATCTTCTCATTTTATTCCTATTCGAAATACATTGTCTCTAGATCAACTTTCTCTAGTGTATATTAAAGAGATAGTCGGGTTACAAGGAGTTCCCATGTCCATTGTATTGGATCATGATCCCATGTTCACTTATAACTATTGGAAAGGCCTTTAGAAGTCATTGGGAACTTAATTAAATTTTATTATAGGTTTTCATCCTCAATCAGATGGATGTCCATAACGAACAATTCAGACCTTGGAGGATATGCTAGGTTCTTGTTTAATGGATTACCAATGAAATTTGGATTAACATATTTTATTGGTTGATTTTCCTTATAACAACATTTTTCATTCCAGTATATAGATGGCCCCATTTGAATCATTATATGCTATGCAGTGTCCAACTGTAGGTTTTTGGGATGAGGTAGGGGAAATGAAGTTGATGGGACCAGAATCGGTAGAAGTGATGGAAGAAAATGATTAGTTAATTTAGAAGAACAAGAGGAAATCACATAGTAGGCATATAAGTTATTTGGATAACTTATGGATATATCATTCTTTTTATTTAGGTTATCTTTTCTTTCTCAACATTTGTCCATGGACAGGTGTGTTGTGTGTTTTAAAGGAATATTGTGTCCAAGGTTCATTAAACCCTATGAAATCATGGATAAAGTTAGATCAGTTTCCTATATGGTGTATTTTCCTCCATGTTTATCCCAGGTAAATAATGTTTTTCATGTTTAAATGTTGAGAAAGTATATTCTGAATCTTTCTATTGTTTTGAGTCATGAAGTATTTCAGTTGGAAGAGAATCTTTCTTACTAGAAACAACCAGTATATATTCTTGATTGTAGAGAGAAATTATTCCAGAATAAATTGATTCATTGGGTAATGGTTTTGTGGAAAACCCATATGGTGGAAGAGTAAATGTGGAAATATGAAAATTCTATGGGAGATAAAAATCCTCACTTATATGATAAGTAATAAAATTAAGGGGATGCAATTTCTAAATGGGGGGATGGATGTAGCATCCCAGGTATTTATAGAATAATAATTTTTCATGTATATTATTATTTATAAAGAAAATATTAATTTTACATTAATGTAGACACTATTTCTGATACAGTACTTGATAAGAATGAATGGGTTTCTCCGAAATCGTACATTGTGCAAAACATTGAGTTATAAAAACAAAATAATATAATATTAATAATAATATTTAAATGGTTGTTAATGCCAAACTGTTGTAATGGAGGGAATGAACAGAACTAACTCTAATATGATTATACTTGTGTGTTAAATGTTTTTCATTTATATAATAAATTTTAGAGGCTTAAAATGAGAATTAATCCAATTTTAAGCATAAAAGAGTATCATATTTTCAAAACGTCATTTACCCACCTTTTGATGGAGAACCCTGTTAAAATATATATTTTGTCACTTGTATATGTTCTATTTCACAAAATAAACTTCTTCAATATAATAGACACATAATAATTTACTTTTAATAAAAATTTTGTGTTTTTCTGATAAAATTCATATTTTAATGAATACTGAAAAATACATCATTTTAATTCACCACTGCATTTTCATCTAATTTATTTATATAGTCATATTATTATTATAGTTGGTTTTAAATTATAAATGGTTTATTTTTTTCATTAAATCCAATGTTGGATATTATATGTAATTTCCCATTGAAATTGGACATAAACACATGTCATTCTTTTAAAAGATATTACTTCTTAAAAACCCGCTTTTTTGTTTGATAATGGGAACTAATTTTATATTAATTACTACATCTTCTGTGTTTTGAATTTAGAAAAATTATTTCCATATTTGGAATCATAGGGCCCAAATTTTTTAAATAGGTCCCTTTTATTTTCATCCATTATGAATAGTAACTACAGTAATTATTTTATTTACCAAGTTAAAAGGGTAAATCGGGTAAATAAGGGTAAAAAATTAATATTCTAATAATCATAAACTACCCAAACATGTATCCTTATCCTATTTTATTATATATTTCTAATAATTTGAATCCTTGGGTCGATTTTGTGACCCCATGGGTCAACTTGGGAGTGATAAGGACATGTTATAATAATTAATTTAAAGTAAAGGGAAATATGACATAAACATTTGTGTTTTAATAAAACAATTTTTATGTTTGGTCATATAACTAATATTGTGACATATAAATAGTAATTGTAAATATAATAATATTTCATACATCATGTTAATTTATTTATAATTTTTAGTGATTAAATAAATAAATTTAATTAGGACACAATGATGATGCGGTGATTGCTTCATTGATGAATGATTCAAATAATTTATATTATAAATATTAAAATAAATTTAATTTAAATATTCTTAATAATCCACTAATTTTTTTATGATATTGAAATATTATCTTTGAGTCATTGAAATTGGTTCTATGGAATTATATTATTATGACTAACAAAAATAAATTAGTTTATAGTGTCAAAATTGACATAAATGAGTTTTTTAAAAATATTATTTTATTAAATGACATAATAATCCTAAAAATAAAATATTTGCCTAAATAACTCAAATAAATTTAAAATTTTCATTAATGATTCACTTATGGTTTTCTAGGTATTTTATAGTAAATATAGTTACCATATATTATAAAAATGAAATAACACATGGTAAGAGTTAATGTTTTTAACTAAGGGTTAAAGCAAAAAGATAAGGATAATTTTCTGACCAAAACAAGTATAAAACCTATTTATTGACTGTTTTTGACCCAAAAGCATCATATCTTTGAAATAAGTGGGTATGGGACCATTTTAAACAAAAAATAATTTTACCATAAAATAATACTTCCAGACATTCCTAAAATTCCCCTCCTCCCTCTTATAAAAGGCCACCACATCTACCCATATAATCACACCTTTAAAGACCTAAGGTTCATCAAAATTCTACTCAAATAATCACCCAATATCCCTCCCTTAATCCAATTTTCCTTACCTTGTGAATAAGGAAATTAAAGAAATCCTTTTGGATTAAATCAATAAAAGTTTCTCAAATTAGAGGTAATGACTTCTCTCAAGTTTTTTTCCATTCTTTTCCTTCATCACTCATTATTCTCATGTAATTAATTTATTACATAAAAACCATTATTTTCAATATAATAGGAATTATTTGTGAGAATAATTCAGACTAAACTTACACACACATCTACATAATGGATATGAACACACAGTTTGTCTATACGGTGAACTACGGCCTCATGAAACGATGACTGTTCGATTTTCACCTACCACCTATCATGATGTCCATTATAATGGAAATGTATTTATATATGATATATATTATATTTATATTGTATCTATGATTCCAGATATTTTTGTTTAGAATCATAACATTATTCTTTTCAAGATGTGTGAATATAATAATTTCATTTGAGGATGTGCGGACTACCGCCCCCTCAATGTGATATGACTCGTCCATGACATACATGGAACATATAAAAGATGAATTTAATGAAAATATGTAGAAAATATAACATCTAATATTATACTGTAATTATAACATACTTATGTATCTTTTATTTTTCATTTCATTAATATGACAAATAAATGGAAGTAACGTTTATGCATACGTATGATCTACCGTCTCCATAAACAGTTCATTTCATTTATTATCTAAAAATGTTATATACTATTATAAATCCATATAAAATAAATATATAGGATATTTAAATAAATAATATCAATTTTTATAATATTTAATTTTTCTTACATGGAAAAGTTTCTCAAAACAAGTTCATTTTCGACTCAAGTAATGAATATCGAAAAAATGACCTATATTAACATAAATAATTTTGTAATTTTTATAACATAGTAATAAGTGATATAAAAGGAAAAATAAACTGGAAAATGGTTCTTACGCAAGCAGAATTAAATTATAGTTATTATTGAGTAATAAAATGTAACATATGTGATGAATCAGACTCAAGGTAAGGGTATTCACCTCAATATCCTTTCATTGAGGCATAATTTGATAATATACACCTCCTCCTATTATACGGGGTATAATAACCACATTTTCATTTAATTTCAGTCAATGTGAATCATTTTTCTGTTATGCATTTTACTAAATGATAAATGGAATGTTTTTTAACGTATGCGTCGAAAATGACCACTCCAACACTGAAATTGGTATTTGATATTTTTCCTCCTCTATACACCTTAATCATTTAAAAAGGAAATGAAACCCATTATTCCCTATTTGGTTATTTTCATATTGAAAATAGTTTTTGAAATGGATTGAATATTTCAATATCTTGAAATTATTTTTTGTGATTTCAAATGAAATGTTATTAGTGAAATATTGATATTTGCAATATTTTATGAGTTAAAATTATTTAATGGAACATGAAAATTTGACAGGTGGTTACGTGATAAAACAATGAACGTTTGTTACGTGATAAACCAAATAATGAGTGGTTTTGTGATAAACTGGGTATAGGTGGTCATGTAATAGCCTCTAACTCATTGGGTATGGAAGTCGACCAAATTGATATTCCATTTTGTGGTATATTTGTAAGTCGACCGTATTGTTATTCCTTTTAAGTATGTTTAAGTCTTGTGTTACATTTACATGCAATATGTTACTTTCTGTGGGATTTATGGTAATATTTTTCTTAAAAAATGGAAAGCAGTGTGATTATATTTAGTGATATATACTTACTACTTCTTAAAGGTATAAAGTACTACTTTATGATAACGTATTAATGGTTTTTATGTTATCCCATGACTAATAGTTTTCTTTCTTTATGTATCCCTTACTATGCATTTTATGCTCATCCCATGTTTTTAAAAAAAATTCATAGGACATAAATAAGAATATTATCCTGGAATAGATAAATGAAAATTTATGTTGTTAAAACATGAAATGACGTTGTTATTATTCTTAAAGAGTTTTTATTTATAAAATAAATGGATAGTGAGTTGAAGTGTCTACATGTAATATTATATTTTTTATGTATATGTTATGACATAATTCTATAAATCTCTCTAAACCTGAAAAGATCCTTGATGTGAATTAATGTCAAATTATTGACTTATCTCAAGATTATGTAAGGTTAAAGGATAGGTCCTTATACCTAGTGCATAAAAAATATGTCAAATTGCACACACAGTTTGGAACTCCATGGTGATATGTTGTAGATGATTATACTCTCCCAACAAACTACTATGGAGGATTTATTTCATAGTTACATAGTGGGATTTGGATTATGATGTATTAGATAACCCATCATGATGTTACCATGGTTAAAATAAGACTGATAAAGGTTAAACTAATGAAATTATAAGATAATATGGTGCTGTAAAAGGGTAAATGTTTTCAGGTTGATCATCATTTGTGTAATTTATTTTAGTGATCCCACTATGATGTAAAATTCTTTTCACTAATATTAATCCCCTCTAATTTAAGCGATACCGATTGTATGGGTATATATTGATGTATTTATGGATGAACTACTCATCCTTCCCCCAAATCATGAGTTTGATATTTCAATCAAATTCGTACCTAGATTCATGATTGTCACAAAAATTCATTATAGAATGGTTCCCAAAAAATTATAATATTTTAAGATGAAACATCAATATAATTAGGACAAGGGTTTTATATGCCGTAGTTCCTTTTTGTGGGTGATCCGATACTCTTTTTAAAAAATAAGGGTATAATGATGCTTCTTTTCATTTGTTATGATGAAATTAATAAAATAAATATAAATAGAAAGTATCATATACCCCTTATCTATTATCTATTTGATCAACTAGAAGGATCTTGATCCTTCTATAAGATTCATCTTTGATCTATTTATCATCAGTTAAGGGTTAAAATGTAGGATATTTACAAGAAATCATTCCATATGAGGTATGGAAATAATGAATTTATAGAGAATCCAATTAGACTTATAAAATTTTCATATATATTCATGTATAAAATTATTAGAGTATTTAGATAATACCATGAACAAATTTTTTATTTTGTTTATATAAGATGTTCATCTTAATTCAAAGAGAAGTTGAGAAAATGCAAGACATTTGTGGATTTTATTTAAAGAATTTAAAAAGGGGAAACTATATATCAAATATAGAACTTTTTAATTTCTTTTGTATAATTTATATATCATTGTACATGTTATAATAAGAAATGTAATTTCTATAGATCCATACAAGATGTAATTTAACAAGAAAAGGTCTAGACCAACTATAATAACAAATATCTATAGTTATATTTTGTTAACATGATATTTAGAAAACATTTATTGAAAGTTATCATCTCTAAAAAAATCCCGGAACCAAGTTAACATGGAAGAGTGTGAATTAATAATAGATTAAGGATGATGAATAGTGTTTTAATTGATTAAAAAAATTTAACTAATAGGGTTTTTAAATTACTGTGTAGTGGGGAAAGGTTTTTATTATATAGTAATTCTTCAAAAAATGTTTTGTGTTGTGTATTCATGAGGAATGATAAGGTAATTTATTATTCCTCACTCCAATTAAGAAATAATGAGGGAAACTACCCGATCCATGGTTTGGAACTAGTATCAATGAATTTTCATTGAATATTGGGTGGAATTAACTCAATATAGAAACGTTTAAAACATATACTCATCATAAGATTGTAAATTATATATTAACATAGAAGGAATTTAATATACACGAAATGGGATGCATATAATTGAAATGAATATTATATATTCTCAATAAATTTCCAAAAGGGGATGGAAGATAAGGCGGAAAATGATCGGAATAGGAAACACTATGTTACTCTATCCATGATGAGGATTGAAAAAAGGCCAAATAGTCTGTGATATACAGAGGATAAATCAAGATTTCATAATTAGAAGAGATAAATATTGTCTTTCCAAACATACTACTAAACTATCCATTAAAATTATTAGCATAATCTTAGAAATATGACATAGAGATACATTAAAAGGTACTAAATATTATAGAGTTCACATAATATTATTATGGATTTGTACGGTTTTGGACCCGGAGTTGGGTCTCCTTAAAATGTAATTGAAGAAGGTTGTTTTTTTAAATAAATAATATCATGTTATCATCTAGGAAGGAAATAATATATATAGAGTTCTAAAACAAACCATTTGGTGGGATAGTATTATGATACAAATTGATGAATTAATATATTATTGTGCAGTATTCCAAAAATATAAGGTTAAATGACAATTTATAGGGTAATATTGTATCCATTACCCATTCTAGTTTCTAAATTTGAAGGCATCGCAATTGATTCCTCGTAGGACCCCTAAATTTATAATGGTCAAAAGGTTATTTGGGTTGTAATAGGTTGTCTTATTAACTCATTGAAATTTATTTCCATTGAATAAGATTTTATTCTTGACCTACTAACCAATATACATATAAGGGACGTGGTGAGACTGCCTGGAGTGACACTATACATTATATCTAATATAGATACATGGATTAACACATGATACATGATATGTTATCAAAAAAAATACAGAGCTATGTTTTAGTATTGTATGTCCTATATAGATAGGTGGTAAATATTAGAGGAAAATTTAAACTCTAAACGATATGTTATGATATTTTTCAATAGAATTCCAATGATATTGGGATCAACGAAACACATGGAAGAGTTCTTATAAAACAATATTTTCCATTATAGTGTTCAGATAGAACCATATGAGTCATTTTTTGGTAATTGATATAGGACTCCAGCATATTGGGATGAAGTTGGTGAGTGGAAGCTGATTGGTCCCAGACATGTATAGGAAATAATGGAAAAGGGGCATGCCATTCAGTTATATATAAAAGTGGAACAAATTTGATAGAATAGTTGTTAAGATAATCATCGATGTGATCTAGAGTTTGATGTTGGTGAAAACATGTTCATTAATATATATATATAGATGAGGGTTATCATATATGGGATGAAAGGAATGTTGATCCCTAGATACATGATTACTGAAAAATCCTTGATGTTAGGGTCATATGCCATCACATAGAAATCCCTATACACCTATCAATTGCATTACGTGTACCATATGCCACTTTTGAGGAAGTACATTCAACATCCATCATATATACAGAGCTCATAAGTGGTATAACTAAAAAAAGACCATTAATATAATTAATAACCTTTGGATTTCATGTATCTAGGACAGAAGGTTTTCATAAACAAGACCACCCATATTTTCAATGTTCTGTGGATAAATCATAAGTTTATGAAGTCTAGATGGGAACCTGAGGATGCAATGAGAGAAAAATACCCTCACTTTATTTCATGTAATGAAATTTTAAGTAGTAAATTCTTTTTTCGGGGGTATAATGTAATATAACTTGTTTTAGTAAAATATTCCTTATAAATAAACAATCTATTAGAATTAATACTCCACAGAAAAAACAAAAACAAAAAAAATATTTCTTTAAGGTATTTATAGAATTAGTAGGTATAAAAAGTGGTTACATAATTATAAAATATAAATATACATAAGAAGAAGAAAAATATAATACAAATAAAATATCAACTCAACTTGTATAGGTAAGAAAATAATGAAATTATTTTCCAAAAATTTACTTATTTAAAATTATAATACCTTTTTATCAGATTAATAAAGTAAAATTACATTAAATATTTATTTATCAAAGAAAATGAATAGATAATATTAGAAAACTCTATTTTTTATAATAATAATATACACTATAATTTTTGTTTTAAATTAAAAAAATAAAAAAAATTCAAGATGTGTATTCAAAAAAAGTTACTCCATTTTTAGAATTATCATGGGAATATTTCCTTTAGATGAATTCATTGATTTTTCTTAAAACAATAGATTTTTAGTTGAATAGTGTAAACATTTTTTATAAAGAATAGTATTTTTTAAAATTATTAGTATATAATTATGAATTGGAAATAAATGAATAATCGTTCTAGGAAAATAAATATTTATTTTATAAGTGGATATATTATTTATAAAATTTTATTTTTCGTATGCAATCCTTATTTAAAATTTTAAACCTTAGAGTATAATTAATGAAACAATTCCAATTGAGTTATACAATTATTATTTTTATATTAATGGTTATAACATTTATAAATTTAATCATGTTATATGGATATGTAATTTGAAATCAATGGGGCCAAAATATGTATCAAAGAAAATTATATTTTTAGGATTGAAGGATAAATTACAAAGGTAATTACAAATATTCATGGTAAAAGCTAAAATGGAAAATGTAAAAAACTAAGTATAAATGAAAAAAAACATGTCTATAACATGTATTTTAATGTGTTTACAACATTTTGATCATCATTAATACTTAATATATATATATATTTTATCAATTTTTTAGACACTATAAAAGACATTTACATTCCATTATTGAATTATTTTGGGTATTTTTAAAATTTTCATCCTTTTTCAATTGTAAATAGAGCACTCCCCAACTCATTTACCCTAAAAAACAACCAACTTAATTATAAGAAATATATATCAAAACCTCTACTTGAAACACAAATCCACCTTAAATATGATCAGGTATTCTAAAAATATGACTCATCAAATGTTTAACCCCTACATAAAGGAAATAATCTATGTAGTGATTGATATATTTCAAAGCCCTCATCCCTGTTTTCTACATATTTATGTGAATTTTTTCATTAAAAAATTAATTTCACAATATGAAAATTATAAAAAATATCATTATTATGACCGTATGTTATTATGATTATGGTATAACAATTAACCACCATCCCCTTTTATATATAAGTAAAATGAAACTATCATTACTACATTTATCAGACTACATCCTCAACCATGAAATGTGATTCATTTTCCATCAATGACTGACATGGATTGTATAAAATAAGAATTATCTAAATGTATGTGATATATAAATATATCAAATTTATTTATATTAAATGATAAACAATGGTTTTTCTTTTTTCCCCTATTATAAAACAAAAGCATCATCTATGTGTACATATAGACTACAACCACCATGGAACGATGCATTAAATTTTTCACAAACCTAGATTTGTATAATTTTTTTTATATTGGATTAGTATATACGATAGAAATAAGTAATATATATCCTAAATTTTATTCTTTTTGTAAAACACTAAATTTAATGATTGTGTTTAGGTAATCCATCGATATTGGTAAAATACCTAAAACATGATCACTAAAAATTTCATATTTCTAAAATGTTACAAAAAATTTGATTTAATGGAATTGTAACATTATGGGTATTTATTGAACAACATTTATATAAAATTTAATGGCATATAAATAATTATGTTTTTGAGATAATGTAATATCGACATCGGTTTTACAAACCCAGTTCAAAATAATCAAGATTATCAACACCCTATATAGAAAATAGATTGTAATAATTTAATGCATGAATATTATTGTTATTAATTAAGGACATGAATAGAAATTTATATGAATAACAACCTTTCATGCACTACTGCCATTTTTTTTCTTTGGATGGTGTTATGTATGATGACATTCAAGCAAGGCTAGTCTTCTTCTCGGGAGCTTCCTTATTCAATCATTTATTACTTCTCATATTCAAATTCTAGTTTCAGTGCTTTAAGGGTCTGGCTACTGAATGGAGGCCTGATGGTGGATTCCCCATTATACAGCCCCTTATGGATCTCATGGAATGGTTGATGAAAGGCTGTTTAGATCACTTGCTCCGACTTAAGCTTTTGCTTTCTTTCTCTTTGTATTGTCCATTTATTCTTCCCTCAATCCCTACTGGTGTGAGTTCTTTACACATTGTGCTTGTACTTCAACACATGTATTTTAATAAATTCCTTTGGGAAATGAATTGGATGACCAATTCATGTTACCAATTTTATTTAAATAAAATGGTATTTAATATAATTATGCTTATGATAAATTATGATAAATCACTTCGTTGGAAGTTAAGGATAACGATATGGGACTTGGTTAAGGAAAACTTATTCTATTTCGTTATATACATTCTTCAGGATTTTATTTCCCCTATGATCAATAAATATTCCATTTTAAATGAATTTTTATATTTATTTCTATGCATGAATATCTTTTTATCTAATCCCATTTTGTTGAATGGTTTTCTTTTCACTAGATTTTTAATAAGTAAATGATATTTTTTAATGATACTTGAATATATGACAGTTAAAATTGAGAATAAGAATTATTTAAAAAGTCTATTTCATCAGTTTGTTTTCATTAAATTTAAATAACCTATCTCCAAAATATTTATTCATTTTTATACATATAGTTCCTCTTACTATGTGATTGTATTGGTTGATAAGTTTTAAAATATCAAAAAATTTATTAACTGATATTATTTTATACCATTTGTATGTTTTATAATAGAAGTATTATATCCATGGGTTACTTATGAAAATTGAATGATTTTAATTTGGATATTTTATGATACACAATTTATTTCCATCAGTTCTTTTTGGGAAATGATTTGTGTCTATTTACATTTTTATGAAATTCATTATTTCTCCATAGTTTATTTAAGATATAGTGATGAATGCTTTTATGTAGAACACATATGTATTGATTATAATGGTCAGGGTCTAATATCACCCTCCAAATCATTGGTTTATGTTCCTTTCTCATTGTAAAATTAGGAAGGGACATCATGAGTTTTTTCACACAATAGTTGGGAAAATAATTTTTCACTCATTTTCTTGTGTGGACATAATTAGTTTGTTCAAATAGGTGTGGGATAATGGTTTTTCATACAATTTTTCCTACAATATTGGTTGCGAACAATTATATTTTGATTAAAAAGTTAATAAATATTATGAAGATGCATTTCATATCCATTAAATGTATATTTTTTAGGATTACACCATATTTTTAATGTATTATACACGTTTATATCATGCTCATTTTTTTTATAATTAATTTGTATTTTAACCAAATTCATCAATTTTATGAGTCCATAATGATCTTGTTAATATATTTTATTGTTTTATAATATTATATGATTGTCATATATGTCATTATGATATATTATGTAGATATTTATATCTTCCTCGTGTTCACCATCATGTTTATGATCTAAGCCATTATAATATGCTTTTTACTTACTGGGGATCTG
Organism: Viscum album; assembly: GCA_963277665.1. Lineage (NCBI taxonomy): Eukaryota > Viridiplantae > Streptophyta > Magnoliopsida > Santalales > Viscaceae > Viscum > Viscum album. The sequence continues at coordinate 6,559,194 of CAUJRU010000001.1, forward strand.
ATCTCACACCTTTCTTATGTTTTTAATCCCCTAGGTTGTGAATATGATTATGTCCCACGATGTATCATGAAAAGGGTCTAGAGAAGTGTGATTTTCAAGAAAAAATTTATGTTTTGTACAATAATATTTCTATACATATAATATCCATAACACTAATCTATTCTGTATTAAGGTTTTTCTACTATTTCTAAGCTGTATTATATAATCATTAAATTATTATAGAATTTAATTTTTGTTTACCTTTGGTCCCAGTAGTTGTAATCAATTAAAGGGTATACACTACTGGAATTTTTCCCTTTACCAACGATTTAGAACCTTTGGTAAAGGCTAGGAATACGTTGGTATATTATATACCAACAGTTTCTCAAACAGTGGCCAAGTAAGCCGTTGGAATAGGCCTATACCAATGGTTCTATGTAAACTGTTGGTATATTTGTTAAAGTTAGAGATATACCAACGATTTGTAAAACCGTTGGTATATGTTACCCTTATACCAATGGTTCAGAACTGTTGGTATATAGTGTACAATATAAATCAAAAGGAAACATGAATGGTTTTGAAAACAATTGGTAGAAGTTTATACCAATGGTTATAACAAAACCGTTTGTATAATATACATCCAAAGACTATACCAACAGTTTTGAAAACAATTAATATAAATATGCTGCAACTCCACAGCTACCAGGAGCCACCTCCAACCTGCAACTCTTCATGACCTGCAAGAAAACATACACACAGAATCCAAAATCCTTCATGGGATTTTTAAAATTCATCAAGTATTCAAAAATTTAGATATTTAAAATTCATTCCTCACTCAAACTAGAATCCAAGATAAAAAACCAAATTCCAATACATCGAAAATTGAAATTATATAACACCCATAACACCAATACAATATTAAAATCCAATACATCCAATATCCAATACACATAACAGTATTCATTATTTAGAATTCATTACCAATTCATCCAGAATCCAAGACATCCATGATTCAGAAATGTAGAATTGAAAAGCAATAACACCCATAACAGTATTCAAAATTTATAATTCACTCCTCACTCAAACAACAACAACAATATACACAAGTGAAAAGGCCTAAATGTTCTAGAATTCACATGGGATTTTTACTCATGGTATTGGGTTTAATATCATAAAACAAATAAAAAATCTTGGGCAGAGTGGACAAGGATCATGATACCCATAAGATAGAAAATGGTAGTGGACATGTGCTCAGACCTAGGATGAGTTATAGGAAGAACATGGGATGTTTATCTTCCTCTAATGACTATGTATCCATGTATAATTGGTTCCTGATGTGTTAGTGGGAAACATTGGACAATCTCGACATATGAGATTTGATACTAGAATAGCCTACAAGTTTTTCATAGAAATTTCAATTGGAATATGGTGGTATGTGGATAATTGAAATTTGATCTCCTGGGCGTGACGTGAGATGAATCACAATTTTGGGTAGTGGGTATGAATATTCCATTATGTCTTTGGTATTGGGTTCCCGAATGGTCTTTGGTTTGGTCCTAGAACCCATTGTTTGAGGATGGGATTGGCGTATTAAATGTCATGTGTTTTAGAATAGGGGTAGGATTTCCTTACATGATTTAGTGTATTTTTTGAGGCTGGACCATGGATCCTTGTACTAATGTATCAATATAATCTGAATACGTTTGGTTGGTTTTTCGTACGCAAGTTGTTTTTTTCAATTAAAATCATGTCCATTTCATATAAAAGTGAGACAGTTTGAGTGGTATCGGCCACATTGTTCCATGGATTCAGGCGAGGTTGACTAATACACATCACTAATGACCCATGGATCATTTTCATAATGTATCAACAGAATATAAATGTGTTTGGTCAGTTTTCCATATGCCAGTTGTTGTTTTCACATAAAATGTTTTCCATTTCAATTAAAAGTGAGACACTTTGAGTGGTACTGGCCACACCATGCCTCATATTGAGACAGGTCTGACTCATACATGTCAAAAAATGACCCATGGATCCTTTTTATAATGTATCAACACTATCAGAATATTTTTGGTTGGTTTTCTGAATGGTTGTTGTTTTTACTTAAAAACAGTTCCATTTTATACAAAATAGAGACACTCTGAGTGATACCGGCCACATTGTTCCTCATATTGAGTTAGGGTAGAATCGTACATGTCACAAATGACCCATGGATCGTTTTCCTGAAATATCAACACAATTAGAAAGTGTTTGGTAAGTTTTATGTATGCAGTTTGTTGTTTTCAATTAAAATCATGACCATTTCAAATAAAAGTGAGACAGTTTGACTGGTACCGGACACACCATGCCACAGATTGAGGTGGGGTTAACACGTACACGTCATAAATGACCCGTGGATTATTTTACAAAAGTATCAATAGAATATTAATGCATTTGGTTGGCTTTCCGTATGCAAGTAGTGGTTTTCACTTAAAATCTATCCATTTCAAATAAAAGTGAGACAGTTTGAGTGGTACCAGCCACACCTTGCCTCGGATTGAGGCAGGGTTGACTAATACACATCACAAATGATTCATGGACTGTTTTCCTAATGTATCAACATAATCTGAATGCGTTTAGACTATTTTCTGTATTCCAGATGTTGTTTTCACTTACAATGTCGTCCAATTCAAATAAAAGTGAGACACTTTGAGTTGTAACGACCACACCATGCCTTGGATTGAGGCAGGGTTGACTCATACACGTCAAAAATTAACCATGGATCCTTGTGCTAATGTATAGACACAATCCGAATACGATTGGTCAGTTTTCCATATGCCAGTTGTTTTTACATAAATGGGTGTACATTTTAAACAAAATAAAGACAGTACGAGTGATACCGGCCACACCGTTTCTTGGATTGAGGTTCGGTTGATTCTTACACGTCAAGAATGAATCATGGATCGTTTTCATAAATTATCAACACAATATGAATATGTTTGGTTGGTTTTCTGTATGCAAGTTGTTTTTTTCACTTAAAATCATGTCCATTTCAAATAAAATTTATAATGTTTGAGTGGTACCGGCCACACCGTGACTCAGATTGACGCAGGGTTGACTTCTACTTGTGAAAAAGGAATCATGGATCCTTCTGATAAAGTATCAACACAATATAAATACGATTGCTCAGTTTTCTATATGCTAGTTGTTTTTACATAATAGGGTTTCCATTTCAAATCAAAGTGAGACACCTTGAGTGGTACCGGTAGCACCATGCTTCAGATTGAGATGGGGTTGACTCTTACACGTCAAAAATTACCCATGGATACTTGTTCTAAAGTATAAACATAATCTGATAATTTTTTGTCAGTTTTCTGAATGTCTCTTGTTTTTACTTAAAATAGTGTCCATTTTAAAAAAGAGAGAGACAATTTGATTGATACCGACCTCATCGTGCCTATGATTGAGGCGGGGTTGACTCGTACATGTCAAAAATGACCAATGGATCATTCTCCTGAACTATCAATTAAATCTGAAATTTTTTGGTGGGTTTTTTGTATGAAGTTGTTGTTTTCACTTAAAATCCTATCCATTTCAAATAAAATTGAAATAGTATGAGTAGTACTGGCCACACCATGCCTCTGGATGAGGTGGTGTTGACTCGTACATATCACAAATGACCCATGGATCATTTTACTAAAGTATCAATAGAATATGAATGTTTTTGTTCAGTTTTTCGTATACCAGTTGTTGTTTTCACTTAAAATATTGTCCATTTCAAATATAAGTGAGAGTGTTTGAGTGGTACCGGCCACACTATGGCTCAGATTGAGGTGAGGATGACTCTTACATGTCACAAATGACCAATGGATTGTTGTCCTAATGTATCAACAGAATCTGAATGTGTTTAGTCAGTTTTCCATAAGAAATATGTTGTTTTCACTTAAAAAGTTGTCCAATTCAAATATAAGTGTGACACTTTGAGTGGTACCGGCCACACCGTGCTTCATATTGAGTCATGGTGACTCATACACATAAAAAATGAATCATCTATCCTTGATATAATGTATCAAAACAATCAGAATATGATTGGTTAGTTATCTGTATGCCAGTTGTTTTTACTTAAAAGGGTGTCCATTTTAAACAAAAGGAAGACACATCAAGTGATACCATCCACAGCGTGCCTCAGATTAAGTAGGGGTAGACTCGTACATGTCCAAAATGACCCATGGATCGTTCTCCTAAAGTATCAACACAATCCAAATGAGTTTGGTCAGTTTTCTGTATGTTTTTTGTTGTTTTCACTTAAAATGTTGTCCATTTCAAATAAAGGTGAGGCACTTTGGGTGGTACTAGCCACACCATGCCTCGGATTGAGGCAGGGTTGACTTGTACACATCATAAATGACCCATGGATAATTTTTATAAAGTATCAACACAATCTGAATACGTTTTGATGGTTTTCTATATGCCAGTTGTTGTTTTCACTTAAAATGTTGTCCATTTCAAATAAAGGTGAGACACTTTGAGTGGTACCAGCCACACCATGCCTCGGATTAGGAGGGGTTGACTTGGACTCATCACAAATGGCCCACGGATACTTGTGCTAAAGTATCACCATAATCCAAATCTCGCAAGAGCTCTTAAGGAAGGATCTACTTCGATCCATGGGCGTTTTGAGTGTCGTCAAGTGTAGATTGAAGATCTGGGTGAGTCAAATCCTCTCCTTGATTCCTCTTTTAGATTAGGGTTTGGACTCTTCTCTCATATTCTTCAGAAGCTCTAAAACAATCATTTCTGTTGGGATTTTGGGTGAATCTTGAAGAAAGCCAAGATTGGGATCTGAGACACCGAATTAAGAGTGTGATTGTCTCTAGAATCAATGTAGGTGGTCGGTGCTTGGTACTAAAGTAATAGTAATGGAATATTAATTAGATTGGGATTTAGGGTTAATATTGAAGAGAGCGTAGATTGGGCTCAGTGACCTTAATATGTAGTGATTGGTGTGATGATGTTGGTGATACACACTTGTGTGAGGTGCCCAGTGGAGGATGAGGATATATCTGGCGGGGGTTATGCATTGTAGGAGAAGGGTGGGGGATGTCTAGGGTCCAGGATGGAGGGGGCTGCCCAAGGTCCAGGGAGTAGGGAAGGGGGGGCTGCCCAGGGGGCTTTCAGGGGGCCTGTCTGGGGGTTGTCTGGGACCAGGGAGGAGGGTGGGGGGGGCTATCTGGGGGGGGCTATCTAGGGTCCAGGAAGGAGGGTTGGGATGCGGTATGGGTGGTTGTTTGGGGTTGAGGGAGGAGGGTGAGGGGCTGTCTGAGGGGCTTTCTGGGGTCCAGGTAGGAGGGTGGGGAGGCTAGGGTCTAGGGAGGATGGTGGGGCGGTCCGGGGGGTTTTCCGAGGTCTAGGGAGGAGGGTGGGTTGTTCGAGGTCGAGGAAGGAGGGTGGGAAAGTTGTCATCTGTCCAGAGAGGTGGGTGGGGGCTTTTGGGGGGGCTGTCCAAGGGGATTTCTAGGGGGATGTCCAGGGTCCATGGAGGAGGGTGGGGGCTCACCGGGGGGCTCTCTGTGGGGCTGTCTGGGAGGCTATCCCGGGTTGATGGGATTTTATTTACATATTTTCTAAGAATGTTTTTTCAAGGTAAAAATAATAATTTCATTATATGAAATTCTAATCAAACCACCATTTTTCTAAATTCCACTAAAAATTAAAATTTCATTAAAATAGAGGGATTTCACAATAAATCATCTACTCAAGTTTTATTATTTATAGATAATAAATAAAGATAATGGGACCTACCTATTCACACATATATTTTGTCACAACAAATCAATAAACATAAAAGGACAGTAATATCAGTAATAATTGTAATGGATCAATCTGTCTCTCATCACCATCACTGTCATCGCCATCATCTTCACCAGCATCCCCATCCTCATCGTCATCCCCATAATCATCTCGGCCCTCCTCCTCTCCATTTTACTCAGCCTTGGCCTCGTAATCTCCCTCCTCCTCCGCCACGGCCTGCTCCTCGCCATCTTCTTGACCACCACTAAAACCACCACCTAGTGTACCATATATAGAACACATCAATGACATATATTCATCACAAGAATTGTTGGCCTCTGGTAGAAGTTTTGGACGTAAAGCTTCCATCAGTTTCATAAATGTAGTATTTTTCATAGAAGACTAATCTTCCCACTGTGTGGCCAGTTTTTCATCCTATTCTGCATGTGCCTTAACCTGCTTCAAATTGGTTGCACTACAACTCGTACCTAAGGAGGTCCAATACCTCATCAGAATTATACTCTTCCCAGGTAGGCGGCGTACTCTACCAGGGTGTTCATCTCCCAACACCTAATTTAAGTGATTGTTTGGCCCAAAATTGTCAGGTTCCTAGGCATCAAGGTCCTCTAAAGTACCCTGTTACAAATATAAATAGATTTTTAAGTTACAATGTAGTGCTTGAAATTTTAAATCTACGAAGTAAAACTTACCATCTTCTGCTGAGTCGGTTCGTTAATTTCACTTCCATCTTTCTTCTTTCTACTCGTGAAAAACAGTTTTTCTCAAGGCACACATCCTTATATATTCAATTTTTGCCTCTATAGTGACCTTGAATGTATGAAATCATAATTAAAAATAGGATACCAAAAAATATTAATTTCCTAACTAAAATTATATAACATCTATAGAAATCGAATAAATTATGGATGAAGCAATTGAAAGTGCAAGTTGTAAAGAAATATTTTAAATTTTTATACCGGTTGTCACTCATGATATGGCATCATAGTGCGTCCCAATGTGTGGATGTATTTATTAGAATCAATTTTTTTTATTTCTTCCAGATGCATCCTAAATAAAATTAAATAATTATTATTAAAGTAAAACATTAAAATTTTAATTTAAATACCTCTAATTTGATTAATACTATAAATTGTCTAGTCGTCCAAAGAGTAATAATCTGTTGGTACTGTTCTAATGGAAAATCATGCATGACAGGGACTAGATCTAACTTTGCGCCCACTCTAGCATGCCAAAAAATGTACAAATCATGCTTATAAGCTGTCCAAGGCATGCCTAAATCCTTTAGACGTGCTAGTCGTGCACCTTCGCCAACGGGGAAATTAAACCATAACTGACACCAAAATAATAATTAATATAATTAAAAAAATTAATATATATCCTTAAATACAACAGATTTTTGTACCCATATCTCTTCCCTGGATTTATCCTTGACTTCATTTGGCAGTTGTTCTCTATGAGAGCAGGCTGACAGGAATGATGTCAGAGTATTTGGAGGGCATCGCCAAAAATCTCTGACATTGTTGCCCTGATTTTTCAATCATCTGACAATCTTCATTGTAGTCCACCATCAACTACCTGTGGCGGTTCCATAGTGCAAACATGAGTGTATTCCCCCACACTTGCCTCTGATCAGTAGATGTATCTGTAACAAAACAAAAACAAAAATTTTATCAATACAAGTTATAATGAAAATAAATAATGGTGTAACAAATTTTTGGGGTTGTATTAGTATACCTGTGGTAGTCTGATCACTAGGCACCGCTGGATCCGCAGAAACTGAAGGAACACCCTGTACAGATGGATTGAGTCCCAATATATGCTCCACAGGGAAAAACTCTAGTGGAGTAGGAGTCGAAGAAGATGGGAAATAAAATCCTGGATATGTCGAAGCATTAGTAAAAGAAGATGACATGTATGGCTAGCCAAAATGTTGTATGGGGAGTGGGAATCATCATCAGATATGGTATAGATGGGTGAGGAGGGTCAGATGTAAATGGTGGTGAAAACATAGGAGGCCAAAATATACTGTGTACCTAATGGCACACTGGGATCAGAATGTGGGATGGATGGTATGTTAGTGGGAGGGGCATGGTCTAATCGGGTACACCGACTAGATCGTCTAGCTCTCATACCCCCCCCCCCCCCCCGCCCCCCTCGTACGAACACCCCGAGTACCGAGACCACTACTAGGATGCTCATTAAATAATTTTCACCTAATAGAAGGATCTTGAAAAAAAAAATTTAAAAACTAATCACATAACATTATATATAATTCCAATAATTATATATGAAAAAAATACTCACTGTAGGAACTAGTGGTGGAATTCCAAACTAAGTCATGCGATGATTGTATTCCATAATCTATTTTCATTGCCTATCTTCAATTGGTTTCATTTTCTGCATTTGAAAAAAAAAATGGATGTAAATAGAAAAGGATAACTAATTTGTAACCCAAATAACAAAATAAATGAGAGGTAATAGGGGGATTCAGGGATAATTTAACTAACCATTATTTTAAGTGAGCTTGAACAAATATTTAATGAAGTCAATAAATTCTACAACATGTAATAAAGAAATTTATTTTATAGTAGGACGATTATTTACTAAGTGTCATCAGTATATTAAAATCATGAAAATCTCTTGAGATCCGATCAGTTTCATACATCCAACATCTATCCATTCTGTAAAAAAATAATTGTTATAAGTCATTTTGTCAAAATCAATTCAATAAGATTGATTTTTCCTCGAAAATATATTTATGTAAATGAGAATTGTTCACTTTATATGACACCATAACTGAGACACTACTCTATATGAGAATCATAATATAAAAGACAAACAAATACTATATTTATAACAAAATATCTTTGAATAACTATACATGAGTGTACAATATCATGTACACTTGTGGAGGAGAATTATTCAGTAGTTGACTAAAATTTATATCAAAGAAATTTAATATTTTAGTAGATAATTTGAGTGATCACATACATTAACCAAGGGGGAGGGAGTGTCTAGGGGTGCAGGGTGTCCAGGGGTGGCGGGGTTGTCTAAGGGGGTCAGATGTGTTTTAGGGGGTGGGGGCTGTCTAGGGGGGTCGGGGTGTCCTTGTGGGTGGGGCAGTACACGGGGGTGGTCGGGCAGTCCAGGGGGGAGGGAGTGTTCAGGGGGGGTGGGTGGTATGTCCAAGGGGATGATCGGGGTGTCCAGGGGGTGGGTGGGGCTCTCGAGGGGGATACGGGGTGTCCAGGTGGTAGGTGGGTTGTCCATAGGGGTGGCAGGGCTTTCCAGGGGGTACGGGGTGTCCAGGGGGTGGGCGGGCTATCCAGGGGGTGGGTGGCTGTCCACGAAGGGTGGTTAGGCTATCCATGGGTTGTTGGCAGGGGCTGTGTAGTGGGGTCGGGGTGTGAAGGGGGTGGCAGTGGGGGCTATCCACATGGGTGGGGGACTGCCCAGGGTGGTACGGGCTGTCTAGGGGGTGGGCAGGCAGGCCACAGGGGGTGGCGATGTTGTTTCAGGGGGTCGGGGTGTCCAGGGGGGTGGGGGGGCTTACCTAGGGTGGGGGGTGTCCAGGGGGTGTGTGGGCTGTCAAGGGGGTGGCAGGGGTAGCCGTGCTATCTAGAGTGTACGGGGTGTCCAGGGGGTGGGCAGGCTACCCATGGGGGTGGGGGTTGTCCACTGGGAGGGGATGTCCAGGGGGTGGGTGGGGCTGTCTAGGGGGTACAGGGTGGGTGGGCTGATTTTCAACGGGGGTGGCGAGGCTGTCCATAGGGGGTACGAGGTGTCCAGGGGCGAGGGCGGGCTGTACACGGGGGTGGGGGAGGGGGAGTTGTCCTGGGGGTATGGGGTGTTTATGGGGGTGGGAAGGCTGTCCATGGGGGTGGTGGGGCTATCTAGGGGGTCAGGGTGATCTAGGGGGCTTTCCAAGGGTGGGGCATGTTCAAGGGGGTACGAGGTGTCCAATACATCCCACTCCCACACCCCTTTGATAGCCCACAACCCCCACCCGGACAGCCCACACCCACCGCCCTTGGAAAACCCACCCCCTGACAGCCCACACCCCCTTGACAGACTAAACCCCCACCCCCACCTCCCTAGACAACCAACACCCCCCCCCCTCCCCACCATGGATAGCTGACCCCCACCGCCCTGGACAGACCACCCCCTTAATAGCCCACACCCCCCTCCCCCGCCTGGATAGCCCACCCACCACCACCCTTAGAAAACCCACCCCCTCCCTGGATAGCCCAAACCCCCTCCCCTACAGCCCCACTACCCACCCCCCATCATCCCCCAGGACAGCCCATGTCCCCCACCTGGACAGCACATACCCCCCCCCCACTGGATAGCCACCCCACCTTGAACAACCCATACAACCTCCCCCACCTGGATAGCCCCCCAGGACAACCCACCCCCTCCCTAGATAGCCGACACCCCCTCCCCTACAACCCCCCCCCCCCACAACCACCACCTGACATCCCCCCACCTAGATAGCCACCCCCGCCCACACACCTAGACATCCTCCTCACCTGGATAGCCACCACCCCCCCCCCACCTGGATAGCCCCCCAGACACCCAACACCCCCTCCCCCGCCTAAACACCCCACCCTGACCCCCTTGGACAGCTCACACCCCTCCTTGGGGAAGCGCATACCCCCTCCCCCACACCCCTATAGCCCCCCTACCCCCTATAGTTCCCTACCCCCTAGAGAACCCACCACCCACCTGGACAGCCCCTCGCATCTGGATATCCCCCTACCCCTCCTGCATTCCCCTTAGGGTATTTTTATTTAAAATTATTTTATTCATTAAGAAATACAAACTATCATGCATTAGTTATTTCACTATCCCAAAACTAGAAAACCCAAAAAAACATAATACATAAAACCCCACTAAACAAAAAACATAAAACAAACATAAGAAAAACATAAAACAAACCCTTTATAGCACTAAAAAACATTAAACAAACCCATTACCCCTACACTAAACAAACCCCACAAAACAGACCATTTATGATGTATGAAGTGTAGAAGAAAAAAACATAAAACAAACAAAGGGTTTGGTACTATAATAGAAATAACTCTAATTTAGCCAAAATTAAAACATCAAATATATAAATAAAAATAGGAAGAACACTAAAAATAAGGAAACACTTACTAATTTTAATTGTAAAAAAATTGTTTGATTGAAGAAGGATCTTCGGCTGGAAAGTGTTTCGTGGCTGAGAAGTCATCCAGAGGGTGTTTGGATTAGGTCTATAATTGGGCCGAATGGGAGTTGGGGCACTGGGTATTTAGGGGAAAACAATCCCAACGGTTTTTAAAAACTGTTGGGAAAGATTCTCTTTACCAACAGTTTATAAAATACGTTGGCATACCTTAGAGAAAATAGCTTTTCCCAAATGATTTTATAAAACCGTTGGGGAATATTAGGAATATATAAACATTTCCAATAGTTTGAATAAACCATTAGAAAATATTTATTCTTTTATACTATAGAAACAGTTTCTACAAACTTTTGATATAGTACTATTTGGAAAACACCATGTTCCTGTCGTGATAGTTATTTGAAGATATTTGTTTACCAAACAATAGTGAAACCCTGCAGGATAATTCTATGTTTCAGATAAATTCATACAATTTTATTAATGTAGTTATTGTGTGGTTCTACTAGAAATTACATCTACTTGTGGATACTAAAAGTCAATGTAGTATCTAGCACATCTGTACCTATGGGTAATAAACCAAAAAATGATATATTGTTTAATAAATTCATCATCATTGGGAAAATAAAAAAGAGTCCTAATTGAACACCTCGTTTTACCATAATATGGGATATTCATTGGTTGATCATATTATTTTTATGGGCACCTATTAAGGATTGATTTCAAAGTAACTATGAGGGATTGGGATTGATATGTTTAAGGTAATCCAGCTTAATGTATCCAGGTTAAACTATGATTGATATAGTTTAAAATATCTTAATAATAGGATAATGTGATGATGTAAGGGGTTAAAGGTTTTAGTGTTAAATCCATTTAATGTTACAAATTATGGTGATCACCCTATTATGATAAAAAATTCCACTCAATTTAACCCCTTTTGGTTTATTGTTTCTTATTATATTGGTATATATTAATTTATTTCAATACAAACTACCTTGTCGTCCCACAAGTGAGAGGATTATTATTTATTCAAACTCATTCCTATATCCACACCTTTATGAATTATTCCATATATAATGGATCCCATTTAAATGGGGTAGTTAAATAAGCTACTACAAAGTAATTTGAAAAACTATTTTACACACCCATGTGCTTCACCATGGCATTCACTAGTCCTCTTTATCAAAAAATAAGGGCTGATTGATGGGTCCTTGAATTGATGATGACGAAATTCATAATATAATTGTCAAGAAAAATTATCATATTCTATGTACCAATGATATATTTGATCAACTCACAAAATCCTTGTTCTTCTTGAATATTGTTATTTGATCTTGTTATCATTAGATATTATTTAAAATAGAGGATATTTTGAATAAATCATTCATTAATAGGTATAGAAATTATGAATTTATAGTGATTCCATTTAGAATTTTTAATTACCACTCTATCATCATGTACCTAATTAATAGAGTCTTTTGAGATTACTGTGATCAACTTTCAGTTCTCTTTGTGGAATATATTCTTATATATTCCAAATTTATGAAAGAGAATGGTCATTATTTTTTGATAGTCTAACATATATTAATAATGGATATATTATATGAAAAATTTAGATATAATGACTTATAGATATAGAAATTATAGTTTATGGTTCATGTAATCAGAAGGGAATATTTGTAGAACTGCCAAGTGCATAATTTATTGATTTGTGGCCTAAACAAACCACAGTAATCAAGATTCATAGTTTTTATGATTTTGTAGGATATTATTAATGCTTTCTAAGAAATTGTATCATTACTATCAAATAAACTAACCAAGTCAAGAAGTGATAAAATCTACTTTGGAAAGCGAAATTTGAAGAATGTTGTAAGGGACCCAAATATAAGGCTTTCACTACCCCTCTTTTTTTATTACCCTATATTAGGGAAGGTTTTCTAATATTTTGTATGCTTAAAAAATTGGTTTGGGTTTCATCCTAATGTATAATGATTAAGTAATTTCATATTTTTTACACCAATTAAAGGCCCACGAGCGAAATTGAATGATTCATGATTTAGGGATAGAAGAATGCATCTTTTAATTAAATATTTACTAAAATTATCCATATATAGAAATTTTTCTATATATATTGATCACAAGTTCATGAAATATATATTCAAATATAATGAATTGAATATTATCCAAAGGAGATAGTTATAATTGATAAAATATTATGAATGCATAAACATTACAACTAACAGTAAAAAATAGAGTGGTTACCACTTTGACAAAGAAATAAGTTTCTACACTTCCGATGATAATGCTTGAAAATGACCCAATACTCATGGATTTTAGAGGTTTAATCTTGGATAATTATTACTGGAGATAAATCCTATTTTCAAAACATATTTCTCAACCTTCAGTTTTCAAGAAAAACAAGCATATGAAGAAGATATATTGTTAAAAAAATGTACTGAGTATTCTAAATATCAACATTGAAAAATATTGATTTATATAGTTTTGCCCAAAATATGTGTCTAGTAAAAACCAAAATTGAAGAATGAACATTGGGATAATTGTAACCGAGAGAAATTGATTACATTTTAAAATTAATTTTATATTCGATAACATGTGTTACACACTACACCAATTGAAAAAACCATAAAATATAAAAAGTTAATTTTAAATAAATAAATAATAAATATTGATATAATAACCATTAAATATTTTTAACATATTTAATTAATATTTGATTATATTGAAAAGGATTTCTTAATAAAATCCATTTCCATTTTTTCATGTATTTAATTTTTAAAATTAAATTTAAAAAATTTAGAATTTAAATTTTATAGAATTAAAAACATTTTTCAAATCCACATCATAGAATTTAAAAATTATGATATTTATTTGTTTTCTAAAAATTTTATTATCATTCAAAAAATATGTGTTTTTACAGAAATTAAAATTATTTTGATTATATAAATATTTAATAATATTCTTTAAGATAAATAACTTTTTAATTTATATAATATGTATTTAGGGAATTAAATTATTCATTATAAAATATTATTTTATTTTATGTTATTATTTTTAATAGACTATAATTAATATAAAATGATATGTTAATGAAACATTGTTTTCAATATGTTCCTCTAATTATGTTCTTAGATTTGGAAAATTGGTTTTTAGTTTCCTTTAAGGACTCATAAATATATGTTTTTTAAAAATAAATTCAATCGTCTAAAATTATTATCTATTATATTTTTCTCATGTATATAAATTTTAATAATAAAGTAATTTTTTTTCTAAAAACATCTTATTACTCTATTATGTGTTCTAATTATACAATTTACTTTTCAAACCTTTAAGAAAAAATTTTGTCAAAATTATTTTCAGATTTAAAATAATAAGGTTCAAATTAGTTAAATTTATCAAATATTAATTTTTTTCATCAAAGTTAATTACTAATGTTAAATATTAGTTACCATGATAGAAGATAATTCAAACAAAATTTTAAAAATTAAAAAACCAAAGCCTTTATTAACTATTACAATGTCTCAAAATTAATAAATGTGATGATTTTATACCTTCTCTTTTCCAACACCCCACTCTTAAATTGTGACCTTTGGGACCTTGAATAGTTCCATGACACTATTAGAAGATGATTTTTATTTCCAAAGGTTCCATTTTATTCTCTTATAAAATAAAACCATTGAAACCATTTCAAGTTAAACATAAACATAAAATTAGTCTTTTAAAATGTATTTTTTATTCCCTATAACCGTCTCCCACCTATATAGGCTTTTTACCTCACTAGGTTTTCTTAATGCCTTCACTTCTGAGGAGTATTCTGATAGAAAACACAAGAATCCAATGTTATTATTTCCTTCTCTTTTTCTTATATTATTCTGACCCTTCCTAAAATAATTTCAAACCATAGTAATGTAATTAAATAAGCTGAATTGTTATAATAAATGTAATTTTATTAATTATTCATTAAATATTTAATCCATTTATTTCAATAATAAAATAAAATAATATTGATTGTGTGTATTTATGGAATACCACCTCCATTAAATGATACATATTTTCCTATAACCACTTACCAAGGATAGAAAAAAGATAATGTTTATGAATAAATTTGTTTTGTATCTAAAATATACTATTATTTAATGACCATTTTCCATATTCCTCCATTTTTATAATTCATTGGGAAATCGGGCCATTAATCATGATTATGTGTAGACTACATCACCATGAAAAAAATCATTTTTTATCACCATAAAAATTGGATGGTTCTAAGAATGAGTTTAATTAAGATAAATAACAACTATTACATGTTAAATATTCAATAAGAGTCAAATTAACAACATATAGTATGTTTCTGTTACTCACTCAATTATTATAATGTAATATTTTTTAGGATGTTTTTACCACCATGGGGAGTGATTTTGTAATGTTTGTTCAATAGGTGATTAATTAATTATATTTTCTATTAAAAAATGTGATAATATTTAAAAAATATCACCAAATGATTCAATAGTCATAATATTAATATATAATGATGCTACAAATACATCACCTTATATCTTCTACCATCACCAAAATAATAATTTCTTTGATAAAGCCATTAAAAATACTCAAAAAACAATTAGGAAATGAAATTATAAATTTATTAACTTTTTCAAAAAATAATTTCTAGTAAATATTATTATCCATGAAATATGATATTTTGGAGATGAATGAGGAAAACCACCACTTTTAAGAAAGTAGTTCAAAATGATTAAGATCTCTAAAAACTTATGTTCAATATAGATGAAAACAAAAAAGACTAAATTAATTTTATATTTATAAAATAAATTTAAAATGTTTTACCGAAATGAGTACGTTTTTGAAATAGGTGATTAAGATAGTTTTTTTAGATAGGATTGTAGATAAAATTTAACTCAATAGGAGTAATGGTAAGGGTTTTCATGGCACAAATCCACCCCTTAGGTTATAATAACTTTAATTTATATAAAATAATTTCTTATACAATCATATAAAAACTGTATTAATTTTATATATTATTTTAACCTTATTTTCTAGGGAAAACATGTTTCAAAACAATGTATTATTCCATGATTAATATAATATTGTTTGGAATTGATGTTTTATTAACAATAATTTTCATTTATTTAAATTTATTTTTTCTTTATATCTACATTTTTACATCCCAGCAATGTAAACCTTTCTCTAGATGAAAATAAAATTGTTTTATCCCGAATTATCCTTACCTTTCTATATATTTTTTAAAACCATTTTTAAATTTCCTTTTATCGATGTCTATTTTCAAAAAATTCAGTTTCAAATATTTCAAACTATTTTCATTTCAATGGTCATATATTGTTAAATTTTTCATTTCTATTTTACATATGATTTTTTTATTTTCAACGTGTGTTAATTTGTAATTTTTTAAATATCTATTTAATGTTTTTAATCTTCATTTATAAAAAATTGTTTTTGGAATGTTGATGAGAAATAAAATCATTTTATGATGATATTAAGAAGCATGTTTTTAAAAAATATATTTTTCATAGTTTCTCTTTTATTCCAAAAGGATTCTTCACCAATAATTTAATGGTTCCTAAATCACCTGATATATAATATTCTGTGGTGATCATTATTTTTTGTATCAAATGATTATGTTTTTTATGTGATACCATTTTGAAAAATTTGGAAACAAATTTTTCTTCCCATTGGATATTTATTGTAATATTAATGATCTAATTTTATGTGGAAAACATATGTATGTATGATGATGGGATGTGTCCAATATTATACAAAAATTTATTAGATACAGTATTTTATTTCATGAAATAATGATGTATGTGCATAATTTTATTTCATCCAAATACTAAATGTTTTACATACACGGATTTCTACCAAAAAAAATATCTGGTGTAAATACATGGATCTGTTCACAATGTTTTCATATGATAATGTTTATACCACTGCAACACTAAATTATACTTATAATCAATAAATTCAATTAATTATTGAAAATATATGTTATTGAAATATTATGCCTTCTTATGTATTGATTTCATGTGAATTGTATATTTCGAAGAAAATATTTTTATGAACATTATTTGGTATTATGTTATAAATTCATTATCCTTAATGATCAATCATGTTTTTCTCGTATGATCTCAGGATATTTTTATCGAATACTTCTCCCTTACTCATGGTTCCTTATTTTTTATGACATAATAATTATGACTGTTTGATATGATTCCCTTGTTGAGAATTCAGTCTCACCAATTCTTAATTTTCCATTCCATAGGTTATGAGTATGATTAGGTCATATGATATTTATTTAAGAGGGTATATAGATTATTTTTTGTGGAGAAATTTTCATACGTGTAATTAAATTATATTTTATTATAACTAATACATAATACAATAAACCTCTCAGGCCCTTGTTTGTGCAAAGATATTTTGAATGTATTAATTAAATCATGAAATCAACATACTATTTTGGTATTATTATCATGTATCACCATAGTGAGCATCAAAGGGAGGTTTTGGTAATTTTATGGATTATTTTATAGAACATTAGTTTGAACTTTCTTAATGGGTAAAGTATTTGGAAATGTCATGATTTTTAAGTAAAGTAGAGATATGTGGTTTTCATAGAAATGTATCCATGACTAGACACTAGTAAGTGGATGTGGTGATGGCATAGATCCACCTTGGGATAATCACCCTGATAAGTGTCAGATAAGAATTAACACATTCACCAACATAATACATCATGAGTATACCTAAGAATACACACAAAACTGAAAATTTATGGTAGATATTCGTAGGTCAATTCATTTATTTATGAACAATTATGAAGGATTTGAATAAATTTCATCAAAGGATAAGCTAGGTTAAGACCAATGGTCCATATAATGAAAATAATTTGTCGTGATTTATAAATCCAATAAATTATTTTCATAATTATATGATTTACCACTATGATAGATATTTCTCCAACTATGATTTTTAGATTTAGTCAATTGATAGAACCTAAAGGAACTGTCCTAACACTGATTTTAATAGACAATGAAATGATTTTCCTATTTAGATACTAAATGATATGGGATATTGATGGAGAAACCATGTGATTGTGATTAATAATATATAATGATATATAATTTAAAATATAAACATAGGTGAGTCTCATAATTTTGGACTCACTTATTTTGATAATCCCAAATCATGTATCATTTGTATAATAATCATGTTTTCATTCTATGTTAATCATGTTTCATTAATGTTTTATGTTTATATAGAGTAATATTTATATACACTCATTCGAATTACTTGATAGGTTAAGCTTACAGTACCGAATTTATCTAAATGCAAGGTCACCGTTGCAAGGATACTGATGCAAATGTCACCGTTGCAAGGTTACCAATGAGAAGGTCACTGTTGCAAGGTTACTGATGCAAAGGTCATCGATGGAAGGTTATTGATGCAAAGGTTACTGATGTAATGGTACTGATGCATGGTTACCATTGCGTGGTTACCATTGTAGGGTTACCGTTGCATGGTTACCATTGCAGGGTTACCATTTCATGGTTACCATTGCATGGTTACTGATGGAATGTTATCGATGGTAGGTTACAGTTGGAGGTTGCCAATGTGCACCTACTGTTGAAGCATACCAATGTGAAGGCTACCGTTACCAGTCTACCAATGCTTATTCTTCCATACCTTGTCAAAATTCTTAATATTATTCAACCGGTAATATTTTGATAATTTAAATGCTTATGACATTAATTAATACTGATTGTAGACATTTCAGGACACCATACCTGGGACAGTACGAGGTACGAGAAAGATCACATGTGATTTACTCATTCCTATTTTTGGACCTCAATTATAAAAAGAGAAGACCAATAAAGAAATATGGTGATTCACATGTGTGAATTAGTGTGGCATATGAAGTGCGAAGGAGCTTACTCAATAGATCAAAGAAGAACCATCCAGCACTAACATAGTGAATCCACAAGCATTATGAAGATCATTTTGGGACAAACTCGCTTCTGCCTTCTGTGCCCCATTAACTCATGATCAGCACCAGAATAAGATCATTGAAATCTAGAACCTGGAGTTGCGACACTCTGTTTTGAAGACAAGTTTCAGAGAAATACTCCAACATCAAATTCTCCACTCTGAGGAGTCAGGAGCTGAATTGATAACACATAGATCTTTCTAAACTCACGTTTATAATCTTATCTCTAGTTTATTTCTTTATATTACATCTGTGATAAGTTTGTCTATATGTCTATTACACACACTGTCTCTTGTGCTAGAACTAGAGGATACTTAATATCCTCACATACATTTTTTCCCATGTATAAGTGTGGAAGAGACCATGTGTGGTCTGTGCTATTTGTTTTTTTCCACGAAGAATAGTGGAAGAGGGTGTGAACCCTAGATAGTTTGTGAAAACTATTTTAAATCCTGATACAGGCTATGTATCGAGTTTATTGTTAATATAAACTTCTTGGTGATAGGTGATCACCAAGCGGAGAGGAATAAGTCTCAGCTTGAGACTGAACCTCTGGTTTCTCTTTATTGTGCACTATATTATTTGATACTATATTTTATCTATTTTCCACTAATTATTATTTCTAAAACATAAAACTATTTTTCATTCACTTTGATTTTTAGTTTGGGTTAGTGTGTGTATATATTGAATTCAGTAAACTTTTTTCAAATGTTGAAGAAGTGTTTTACACCAATTCAATTGAGGACTAACCACCCTTTGAGAAAAATTTTGACCAACTAGACATTTACATCTCTAATACCGTAATTAACTGGGATATTTTAAAACTATGGGATTCCTTTTTTAACACATGTTTACAACATAAATTTTAAGTAAGAACTCAATTCACCCCCTATTGAAGTTCCATTCCGACCAACATTTGGTATCAAAAAAATTTTATCTAGTGTTCAAACTCTTTTCAACTCTAATTTTAATTGTATATTAATCATTGTAAAATTTCTATCATATCTAAATTTTTAGTTATTTAAACTCTAAGAAACTATGGAAAATAGGGTTGAGGCTGATGCTACAAATA
Source organism: Viscum album (assembly GCA_963277665.1). Taxonomy (NCBI): domain Eukaryota; kingdom Viridiplantae; phylum Streptophyta; class Magnoliopsida; order Santalales; family Viscaceae; genus Viscum; species Viscum album. The sequence continues at coordinate 6,579,228 of CAUJRU010000001.1, forward strand.
GGCCACCTTTCATTAATGGTAAAAATTATGCTCAGTGGAAATTAAAAATGAAAATGAATCTAGAGATCATGGGACCTGAAATCAGGGACACAATTGAAAGACAACATGTATTGCCTGCTACTACTAGAGACACCTGGTCTCAGTTGACTAAAGCTACATATAATAATAACTTTAAATCAATGAATGTGTTGTACTATTCTCTAGGTGATGAAGAATTCAATAGAATATCGTCTTGTAAAACTGCATATGAAATCTGGGATACTTTAGTTGTTTCTCAAGAGGGAAAAACCATTTCTAAAGAAATGAGATTAAATACATATTCTATTAGATATGATTATTTTAAAATGAAGGCTGATGGACTTATTTCTGAAATGTATCTCAGGATTAGTGAAATAGTGAATACTATTAGTCTTCTTGGGAAACCAGTGGACAACAAGGACTAGATTATGAGATTTCATTGATTCATGTCTGACAGATGGAGAGGAACTTCGGTTTCTATCCATTAATCATGTGACATAGGAAAACTACCAGTGAAGGAACTATTTGGAATGCTTATGATGTATGAAGAAGAACTTAAAGTGATTAAATATGTAGATGAAGAACCAATGAAGAAATCTGTTGCATTCATGACTGCTACCTCAAAGAACAAAGATAAAGAAAAATTTAAAGCCCTTGTACATACTTCCACAAGTGACGACCTAGACTCTGACAGGGATGATGAGATAGATCATCTTGCAAGGATATTCAAGAAGTTCTAACGAAATAAAAATTTATTTAGAAAATAAAACTACAAAGGAAAGTATGATAATAAAGGAAAGTGGAAAAAGGATAGAAAATGGAATGATAACTCAAACGATATAGTCTGTTTTGAGTGTAAACGAAAGGGCCATGTGAAGGCTGATTTCCCTAAACATAAATTTATAAATAAATTTTAAGTCAAGGGAAAAGGAAATAAAAATGATATGAAAGATACGTGGAGTTCCTCAAAATATATCTCAAGTAGATTAGACACTTCTTATAGTGAAAAGAATAAACATGAAAATATAAGTTTCATGACAGAATCATTAGAGGTAACACGCAATTCCCCTATACCTAATGATTATTATTCTGGGAATGAAGGTGAATCAAACAATGATGAAAATATGACTATGTATGAACTATTTGGATACTATGGAATGATTGAAGATACCTTTAATGAACTCAAGGATAAATATAAAATATTTAAAAGACAACATGCTTTCAATGCTAAATACAAATCTGATCTGGATATTGAGAAAGAAAAATGTGCTCTACTATTAAAAGAAAACACTCAACTCAAATTATCAAATGAGAAATTAAAAAGTTATTTGGAAAAGTTTAATTCTGGTTGAGATACCCTATCTCAGTTTCTAGGAAAACAAATTGATCCAAAATATGCAACTGGTATAAGATATCAACTAGGATAGAGACGGATTATTAAATCTAAATTTGTTCCAAAATCTGGACAGTGTACTACTAGTTAATGTGTTGGTCCATCTTTTGAAAGAAAATTCTCTAAAGGAACAAAAAAAGTGTTCATGTCTCAAAACATATCTACTAATTATAGAAAACCTATGAGACAAGTATGGGTTCCCAATGTTTTACTTTCTAACCTCTATGGACCCAATAAAATCTGGGTTCCAATGTTACCCCACACTTAATCTGTTTTACAGGAAAATTGTCTAAAGAGATTCTGTAAAACTCTGTGGTACATGGACAGTGGAATTTCTAGACATATGAAAAGAGAATATTCCTATTTCAAAAGCCTACTTAATTTGATGGTGGATATTTCACATTCAGTGATAATTCTAAAGGTATGATCGTTGGATTTGCCCAAATTTGTAACCCTAATGCCATATTAATTTCAAAAGTACTTTTTGTTAACGGGATAAAATAAAATCTTCTAAGTATCTCTTAGTTGTGTGATGATAGATTTAATGTCAATTTTGAAAATTATTCATGCAAAGTTTTTAATTCTAAAATTGATTTAATATTTACTTCTCATATAAATGAGAATGTATATCCTGTTGATTTAGAATATTTAGCTAAGAAAAATGTTACTTGTTTAAATGTGTTTCATAAGGAATCCTTGTTATTGCCTAAAAGAGTGGGACACTGTAATGAGCACTCACTTAGGAAACTAATTAGGAAAGGTTTAGTTAGAGACTTACCTAAATTTGAATTCCCTTTTAAAAAAGTGTGTAATCCTTGATAAAAGGGAAAACAACACAAAGTGTATTTGAAACAAATGAAATAAGTTTCTACTTCTCAACCTCTTGAGTTGGTTCACATTCACTTGTTTGGACCAGCTAGAGTTTCATGATTAAATGGGAAGAACTATGTTTATGCTCTTATATATGATTTTTCTAGATATACATGGGTATACTTTCTAGATCACAAAAGTGAATCATGTACTTACTTCATTAAATATTCCAAGTCCGTAAAAAATCGTAGTGGACTTAGAATTAAGACCTTGAGAAGTGATCATGGCTGTGAGTTTGAGATTCAGGACTTTGAATCTTTTTTCTCAATATGGTTATACTCACAATATCTTTACTCCTAGAACACCTCAACAAAATGGTGTTGTAAAAATAAGAAATAGGACACTTCAAGAGATTACTCGAACTATGCTCAATGAGTACAATCTACCAATCTATTTTTGGGCTGAAGCTGCTAACACATCTTGTTAAATTATCAATTGAGTCTTAATTAGACCTTTTCGTAAGAAGAACCCGTATTAACATTGGAATAATAGAATGTATAAGGTTAATTACATTAATGATTTTGGTTTCAAAGTGTTTATTCTTAACAATACAGATAATCTTCACAAATTTGCTTCAAAACGTGATGGAGGAATTTTATTAGGTTACTCAATCTCTAGTAAAGCCTATAGAGTATTTAATAAGAGAACAAAATGTGTGGAATAATTAGTTCATGTCAAATTTAATGAGACTAATACACATGAACCCAAAATCACTCTTTAACACCTTAAAGAAGATGTTTCAATTCTAAACCTTAATAATAAAGATGGTGAACCCTTAATGAAAACAACCAGTTCTAGAAACTTTCTAGAATCTGAGCCTGTTGAATTTGAACCTCTACACAACTATGAAAAGTCCAGTTCAACTCTTTATAGATGTATAAGAACTCTCAAAATCATCATTTAGTTGTTAGAGTTGGTGATCTAAATAGAGGAAAAAAACTAGACCTTCTCTAAGAAACCATGTTGAACATAATGCATTTCTTTCATAGCCTGAACCTAATAATATCAATGATACAATCAATGATGAATTTTGGGAGATAGCTATGCAAGATGAATTCAACAAGTTGGAAAGAAACAAATTTTGGGAATTAGTAGAAAAACATAAAGAAAATTTGACCATAGGCACTAAATGGGTGTTTAGAAATAATGATGATGAATCTAGAAATATAGTTAAGAAACAAGGCTAGACTATTTTCCCAAGGATATAGTCAAGAAGAAGGAATAGAATATGAGGAAACCTTTTCTCATGTAGCTAGACTAGAATCCATTAAGATACTACTTGCTTATGCAGCTCATCTGAATTTCAAACTTTATCAAATGGATTTCAAAAGTGCATTTCTATATGGTTATAAATTGAATATGTATTTTTTGAACAGCCTACTAGCTTTACAAATCCCAATTTTCAAAATCATGTTTTTAAACTGTCTAAAGCCTTATATGGTCTAAAAAAGCTCCAAGAGCTTGGAATGATAGACATAGTTCATTCTTTATTTTAAATGGTTTTACTCAATTAATATAGGATCCTACTCCCTTTATTAAAATAAATTCCAATGATTTTTTAATAGTACAAATTTATGTAGATGATATAATTTTTTGGATCCTTTAAACATTTTTATGTACTTATTTTTCAATAATGATGCAAGATGAATTTGAAATGAGTTTATTGGGGGAACTTTAAATTTTCCTTGGATTTCAAATTTTTCAAAATAAATATTGTATTATTCTAAATCATATTAAATATAATAAGGATATTTTGAAACTTGTTGGTTAGGATAGAAATTAAAGCAGTGATACACCAATGAGTACCACGTGTATGTTGGATGCAGATGAAACTAGTAAGCCAGTTGATCAAACAAATTATAGAGGTATGATTGGGAGTCTACTCTACCATACTTCTAGCAAACCAGATATTTTGTTTAGTGTATGCATGTGTGTTCATCTTCAATCTGTTGGTCAGAGTGGATACTCACGAGGGGGGGAATTGAGTTCCAATTAAAATTTCTGTTAAAATTTTGTCTATTTAAAATCCCCCAATTTATAAAACAAGTTAAACTGTAGTGAATTTATACAGATTTTATATGTTCACTTTGCTCCTCAAAGATTGATTAGGTCTCAGTTAATTTAACCACAAGATTAAACTAACTTTTGAAACTAACCTACTGATTTACAATAAGTATAAACACTTGCTAATTTAACTATCAAAGTAGCTTTAATATAGTTTTGTATTTCTATGTAATAGCAGGGGAATATAAAATATATATGTAGTATACTTTAAACTTAAACTAAATATGCACAGAAGATATAATAAGATGTTCAGTCTCAAGCCGAGACTTAGTCCTCTCAAATTTATATAAATTTGATCCACACCCTGGATCGGGGTTAACAACAGTTTACAAAACTGTACAGGCCATGCAGGGACCTCTACCACTGTTCTTCATGGGAAACAAAACAAAGACCAGGCCACACAAGGACCTCTTCCATAGTTTACATGTTTAAACAAGAGTTAAGAGTTTTGGAGTGAGGGTTTTGATTTCCTCCAGTTCAGTACATGAGACAATGTGTGTATAAGAAATACAGAGTACACCACACTACTCGAAAGTAAATAAAAAAATCACTTAGAGAAGATAGATAAGTGTTTAGAAAGCTTTAGTGATTATCAATGCAGCTCTGGACTTGTTGGATTCATCATGAATACTTCTGTGTCCATATTTGGTTTTTCTATTGAAAAACAGAGTGTCGAAGTTCATCTTGTGTTCTACAGGAGTGAAAAAGATCTCTTGATTTGTCGTTTGTTCTTCAGTAGTGTTGGATTCCACTCATGAGAGTTATTTGAAAGTCTTTCAATACTTTTCTTGCTTGGGATTGTTCTTCTTGTTCGGCACAGTTCTCTCGAGTGTATGTAAGTTCTTCTTGGTGTGTCTTCACACTTGCCCTCGCTTCTCTGCTTCTCTGCACGTGTACTGCATCTCAATCTTCCTTATATTCCATGAGTTCTGGCAGTAGGAATGATTCCCTTATCATAGTTACGAGATACAGTTTTCTGACATGCCAACAACTATCATTAAATAAAATTAATTTCATTAAAAACATCAAATATGACACTTAGAATTATTTAAATAATATTGACAAAAAGTTAAGAAACGGTGTCACAATGATTATGTAAACAATGTCTTCTTCATGGTATGTGGTTCACAGTATGAGCTTCACAGTATGTGCTTCATGGTATGTCAATGTCACGGTGTGTAGCTCACAGTGTCTGGGTCACAGTTTGTCCTTCACAGTGTCTGGGTCACGGTGTCTGGGTCACGGTGTCTGGGTCACGGTGTCTGGGTCACAGTGTCTGGGTCACGGTGTCTGGGTCACGGTGTCTGGGTCACGGTGAGTCCTTCACTATGTCTCCATACTTAGACAAATATCTGTATTTAGACTTAGACAGTAATATGCAGAATATATATTATGTTTAATCATTAGAGAGTAAGAGAACTTGAATCATAAATATAAAGGCTTGATAATATATGTGAGATTTGTGATCATGCATAAGACTTGTAAATAATAAAGAGAGTAATTAACATCCATAAGATTTTTTTTCATTAAAACATGATGTGTAGTTATTATTGAGATTGAAGAGAATTAGCAAGATTTGCAATGAAGATTTAGATTAATTAGCAGGAATATGATTTTTGATCATTAAAACATGATTCACACATGAGGATTCCAACAATATCCCCCTTTTTGAATATCAAAAATCATGTACAGGTAAAATATATATGAAATGTAACATTAAAGAAACTAGTATATTAGAATAGCAAAAATTAGAGAATAATAGATTCAATAATAACATGTCTCATTATAGAACTGACACATGTAGTTTTTATCACCCTTTATACTTGTAGTTTTTCTCCCCAGTTTGGGATTATCAAAAATTAGAGAAAATGAAATGAAACACTGCATTTTTCTTTAAAAAGGGTTCAGAATACAATAAAAACATTAAACAACAAATGATATCCCATCAAAAAGAAAACAGTCATTGGACGCTTCAGGGATCCACCTTTTCCTAGCCTTTATGAGCTTCGGGAGCTGGTGTTGAGGTTGAATAAGGCATAGGTGTGGTAGACAAAGAGGTTAAGGGTAGACCTTCAAAAACAGATGGCTCCAAAGTGGGAACAGTATAAGATCTAGGCTGTGGTTGGTCAAGAATGACTGGCCGGATCTGAGAAAGATCTTGGCTAACTGACATGGAAGTGGAGGCTAAGGCAGGTAGACCAGGTCTAAGGGGTGCAGCAGCTGGAGCAACTATAGTAGTACTCTACACATGAAGATACGACTTCAAAATATTGATTAAATTAGTAATTATTTCTCCACCATATTGCATTGCCTTTTCAAAATCTTCCTTATTATCCATAAATTCTACCACCAACTTTTAGAACTCTGTAAGCTTCTGAACTTGAGTTTTAAAATCTTCAGTTACCGTAGGGATTCTCAAATTCCCCACAAGATATCTAAAGTGATCTATCATATCACTTTTAGAGAAAATCCAGGTGAGATAATGATCTATTTTCTTGGTGATCTCTTGTTGAGCATCATTGGGTATCTTAGAATGAATCATAACCAAGTCCAATGCTTGATCACTGTTCTTAACCACTTCTGACAAAGAAGATAGATCCATGCCATTGAAGGCATTCTGAAGATCATCCTTGATTATGGATCTCTACAGAGAATCATCCAAAGAAGGTGTGGAGGTCTGACCAGATCTAGGAGAAGCCTTGACAGCTTCGGTTAGAACTTCGAGCTGTTCAGAACTTTTTGCAGGCATCCAATGTATTCATCTGTAAGCTTATTCAAATTTTCAACAATCTTCCTAATGCATTCCAGCATCTTTGTGTGCCTTTTTTCAATCTTATCATCAAAATAATGTAGATATGGATGAAGTTGAAACACAATCTCCCTAGCAAGGATGGAATCAGACGGCTTAGGAGAAGTAGTAATAGGTGCAGGGGTAGAATCCGAAGCAGGCTCTGATCTGAAAGACAACTCATTCTACAAGTTTGCTACCATACTTTTCTGGTTTGAAACATCAGCACTTAGCAGCTTATTCTCTACTCTGACTTCTTGAATTTCTCATATCATCCTTGGTTGAATATGAAATATAATATTTTCCAAAATAATTGATGCATCTTCTTGACATAACTGAGTCACTAGATGAGGTTTAGTGGATACAATTTTCTCAACTCCAGCTAACAGAGTCTCTCCAAAAACATTCAGATCATCTTTAGTCACAAAGGAGTTTTTCTCGGGTAAGGGTACAGGTAAAGGTAGAGGAGCAGGTTATTGTTGCGGTTCATAGTCATCTTCAGACTAAGATTCTGATTCAGATTGTGGTTGGGGCTCTGGTTCTGGTTCTAGATGAGCAACATACTTTAGTTGAAACAAGGAGGAAAGATCCATTCTAGGTGTAGACACTTGCTCTGACTCATTCACATCATAAAATCTTGGGAAAAAATATCGGGTGTGCACAGAGTATGAGACAGAAGGTTGGGAAGCTTCAGCAGATGCAGCTTCTATAACCTCAAGGTTTTGAGGTTCCTCCCCCTCAACTTCTGCTTCCCTTTCAGATTTGTGAGTCTTAGGAACATGGTAAAGTTCCACAGGAAGATCTCCAATCTCTTCAGAAAACTCTAGCCTTTCCAGCTGAAAGGCAATTTCTATCCTCTCTTCAGTATAGGGAATATACTCAGGAATCGATTGTTCAACTGGTTGAGCTTCCAGACTTGCTTATTTCTCAACATGGAGATCCTATTCCACAGGTTATGTCTCTATGGTTCCTTTATGTTCTAAATCAGCAAAAAAAAATTCTTGCAGCCATAGGATGAGCTTCTGGATTGACATCCTCACTAGAAGTAGGAGCTTCTTCTTCTCTCAAACCAACAACAACTTCCTCTTGCTGAGGTATTTCAGCAGGGATATCAGCAGGGACAACAGTCCTTTCTTTTTCAACAGGAGTTGTTTCCATTGGAGTTATTTCATCCTCTTATCTAGGTGAAACATCAGCTGCCCCTTCCTCTACTTCTTCCTCTTCTGAATACACTGCCACTTCATCTGGTTCCAAACCAAGATCAACTAGGTTCTTAGGCCTTCTTGGATAATCAACAGGATTAAACTTTTTATAGAGTTGATCATTATCCTCAATCAGTTGCTTCTTCCAGGGATTCCAGCTAATTTTATTTCTTCTGATGATGGGCATGGAAAGGTAGAATTCAAAGTCCTCTAACTTTTCTTCATTCAGTCCAACCATTCCTTTTTCAACTAGCATAACAGAGACCATCTTTGAGTAAAACAAGGAGGTGGTTTTGGATGAAACTTTAATCAGATCACAGATATGGTTAATGACATACTTGCAAAGATTTATCTTATGGCCATTCATCAATAGGTTAATCAGGAAATCCTGATTCTTCGTTATAGAAAAATCCCCTTTTCACAGACTAATCAAATTCTAAACAAATTTGAACGGTAGTCTTGTTTCTCCATCTCACTCTGCAGCAATATCCCTTCGCTTGGTGCCATTACCAGTTAGAATTTCCAAGGCATTTTCCAGATAAAATATATCAGATGATGGAGGAGGGTCTCTCTGGTAGTCTTCACAAACTCCTTCATGTGGAATTATTAGGCATGCTACCCACAGCCTCGAATAGAAAGAGCACTTCTGACCATTTATTCAGCTTGTCACCATAAAGCTTTCTCCATACTCAATGGAAAACATCACGTACTGATAGAATTGAGAAAACAGCCTCGTGTAAATCGGTCTATTTTGTCCAGAGAACCATTCAAGCCATCCTTTTTCTCTTAAAACTTTCAAAACTAAAGACTTTCTAGACAGAAACCACTCAGGGAAAACTTCTTTTTCAGGTAAAAAAGTACGGATTACCATGTTTGGGTTTACAGGTCCTTCGGGAGCTATCCTCAGTATCCTCTTCTGTTTCAAAGAGCGGCGCTTCTTAGATGAGGGTGAAGATGGATGCTTCATCCTTGGCATCCACTGATGGTTCGGGTGAGAAAAGAGAAGGTTTTCAAGAAAGAGAACGTTCAGGAAAGAGTTCAGATATGGAATCAAATGAACCCCTTAAGTTCTATCATTTGGAATGTCAAACTTCATAAAAACAAAAACACGGGAAATTAAATAGCGGTGAAATAAAAATTACCGCGATACGTCTTAAAATAATAATATAAATAATCTTCATGGTGAGACAGTGAGTAGGCATTACGGTGTGATGAAAACTAGACATCACGGTGAGACAGTTGGTGGTCGTCATGATGAGACAGTGACCATTCTGTGTAGTCATGGTGAGACAATGAGTTGACAGACCGTGAGCACATGGTCTTAACGGTTAGACCATGATCATGAAACAGGAACTGTAACACAGTTAGTATGAAACTATAAAGTAAAATACAGTAAATTATTAAACATTTAGATTAGTAAGATATTCATTTATGATTAATCATACCAAGATCATGTATGATGTAGTCTAATCTTTCAAAATTTAATGCTTTAGTGAATATATCAGCAAGTTGATATTCAGTACCAATTAATTCCAAAGTGATATCACATTTTTGATAATGATCCCTCAAAAAGTGATTCTTACATCAATATGTTTTGTCCTAGAATGTGAAATATGATTCATAGAAATATTAATATCACTTGTGTTATCATAATTTATTGGGACATGTCTGAATTGATATCCATAGTCTAGTAATGTGTGTTTCATCCACAAAATTTGTGCGCAACAACTTCCAGTAGCTATGTATTCAGCTTCTACAGTAGATAATGCAACAGAGTTTTGTTTCATACTAAACCATGATACTAGTGACTTGCCTAAAAGGTGACATGTTCCAGAGGTACTTTTTCTATCTAACATACATCCAGCAAAATCAGCATCAGAATAATTAACTAGTTCAAATGATTGTCCTTTGGGATAGAACAGTCCAATATTGGGAGTATGCTTGAGTTATTTGAAAATCCTTTTTACATCATTTAAATGGGACTCTTTGGGGTTTTCTTGAAAACGAGCACACATACACACACTAAACATAATATCAGGATGACTAGCAGTCAGGTAGAGTAGACTTCCAATCATTTCTCTATAAGTGGTTTGATCAACAGATTTACCATCTTCATCAAGATCCAACTTACAGGTGGTACTCATGGGAGTGTCACAACATTTTTTGCTATCTAGTCCAAAGAGTTTTAAACGATCTCTAGTATATTTACTTTGATTTAAAATAATTCCGTCATTATTTTGAAAGATTTGAAATCCAATAAAGAATTTAAGTTCACCCATTAAACTCATTTCAAATTCATTTTGCAACATTTTAGAAAAATCAGTACATAGGGAATTTCTTGAAGATCCAAAAATAATATCATATTCATAAATTTGTAAAACTAAAACATCTTTAGAAATTCATTTTATAAAAAGAGTAGGGTCATCTATTCCTTTTGTAAAACCTTTAGAAATTAGAAAAGTACTTAATCTATCATACCATGCTCTTGGAGCTTGCGTTAAACCATATAAAGCTTTTGATAATTTTAAAATATGATGTGTAAAATGAGGGTTTGTAAATCCTGGTGGTTGTTCAACAAAAACATCCTCAACAATATATCCATTTAAGAATGCACTCTTGACATCCATTTGATATATTTTGAAATTTATATGTGCAGCATATGCAAGTAAAATCATAATAGCTTCTAATATGGATACTGGAGGAAAAGTCTCCTCATAGTAAATGCCTTCTTCTTGACTATAGCCTTGTGCAACTATCCTAGATTTATTTATAACTATATTTCCAGATTCATCTACTTTGTTTCTAAACACCCATTTAGTGCATATGGTGAAAGTTTCCTTAGGTCCTTCAACAAGATTCCAAACTTTATTTCATTCAAATTGATTGAGTTCTTAATGCATAGAAATTACCCAAAATTCATCATTAATAGAATCATTAATGTTTTTTGGTTCAAGATGTGACAAGAATGCTTGATGTTCAACCTGATTTCTAAGTGAAGCTCTAGTCTGTGTCCCTCTATCAATATTTCCTACTACAACATCTAAATGATGATTCTTTAGAATTCTAGTTGATCTAGTAAAGGTAGGGCTAGAAATTTCAGGTTCATCTCTAGGTTCAGGTTCATTAGGAGCAGATTTTGAAACAAGTCCAGAACTGGTTATCTTTATAGAAGGTTCTTTAGATTTTTCATTACGGTCCAGAACACTTAAATCTTCTTCAAGATTTTCAAGAGAGGTTTTAGACTCATGTGGATCAGTTTCATCAAATTTGATGTGAACAGATTATTCTACACACTTGGTTCTTTTATTGAAAACTCTATAAGATGTGCTGGTTAAATAATATCCTAAAAAGATTCCTTCATCACTCTTGGAAGAAAACTTATCAAGATTATCTTTTGTATTAAGAATAAAAACATTGTAGCCAAAGACTCTAAAGTAACTAACTTTAGGTTTTCTATTGTTCCAAAGTTCATATGGGGTCTTCTTAAGAACAGGTCTAATTAATACTCTATTAATGATATAACAAGTTGTGTTCACAGCTTCAGCCCAAAAGTAAATAGGCAGGTCATATTCATTAAGAATAGTTCTAGCAATTTCTTGCAGGGTTCTATTTCTTCTTTCTACTACACCATTCTGCTGAGGTGTTCTAGGAGCAGAAAAGTTAGGATTATAGCCATTGTGTGAGCAATAAGATTCAAATTAATGATTTTCAAACTCATGTCCATTATCACTTCTTAGAGTTTTAATCTTAAGACCACTAAGATTTTCTACAGACTTGGAGTATTTAACAAAGTAAGAACAAGCTTCACTTTTGTGAGCTAAGAAGTATACCCAAGTATATCTAGAAAAGTCATCTACTAGGACATAGACATAGGGCTTCCCATTTAAGCTAGAAACTCTAGATGGTACAAACTAATCCATGTGAACCAACTCGAGAGGTTGAGATGTTGAGACTTCATTCTTTGATTTAAAAGAAACTTTATGTTGCTTTCCCTTTTGACAGGGATTACAAACATTGTCATTTGGAAACTCAAGTTTAGGTAGGTCTCTAACTATGTTCTTTCTAGTTAGTTTTCTAAGTGAGTGTATATTTTAGTGTCCTAATCTTCTATGCCATAACTAGGACTCTTTATGAAAGGCATTTAAACAGGTAACATTTTTCTTGGCTATGGAATTTATATCAACTACATAAACATTTTCATTTCTTAAAGCTGAAAAGACTAAAGCATTTTTAGAATTAAAAACATTACAGGAATAATTCTCAAACTTGAAATTAAAACCATCATCACACAATTGAGAAATTCTTAATAGGTTATATTTAAGTCCATCAACAAATAAAACATTGGAAATTAAAATAGAATTAGTGTTACCAATTTAGCCTAGGATGATGATATTTCCTTTAGAATTATCACCAAAGGTGACATGGCATCCATAAACCTTTATTAAGATCTTGAAGCATGAGTAATCCCCAAATATATGTCTTGAACATCCACTGTCCAAATACCATGTCTTCTTGTGGGAACATTTCAAGCAGGTTTCCAACAAAACAGTTTTAGATTGAAAATGACTTTGGTACCCAGATCTTCTTGGGTCCAGATAGGTTAGATATCAATGATTTTTGTACCCATATTTGTCTTATGGGTCTCATATAATTTACAGAATCAATAGATTATGAAAGTTAAAATTTAGTTGACCTATAACCATATGAATAACTAGTTGAAGCATAGGGATTTCCAGAACTAGAACTAGCAGTATTCTGTCCAGATTTAGGAACAAATCTATTCTTAGTAAGCTGTCTCTATCCAGGTTTTTAGCCTATTACAGTAGTGTATTTTGGTGCAACTTTCTTTCCTAGAATTTGAGTTAGTGTATCCTTTCCATTTGTGAAATTCTCTAAGTCTTTTCTAAGTTGACCATTTTACATTTTCAGTTTTGTATTTTCCTTTAACAGTTGAAAATTCTTCTCTTTTTCAATAGTAAGTTCAGTTTTAACAGTTGTAGTGAGAGCATACTGTTTCTTTAATGATTTTTATTTATCCTTAAATTCAATGCATGTCTCTTCCAGAATATTACAATATTCAAATAATTCCTCACTAGTCATTTTTTCAGAATTAGAATCAGATTCTGCATCATCATCAGAAAAATAAGAATTTAAAATATGAGTGTCTAAGGTTACCTCGGATGTGTTAGTCATAAAACACATGTTGGAACGATTTCATTTAGAATCAGACATTTCAGATTCACTTTTGTTGTCTTCTGGAGCACTCCAGGTTGCCTTCATAGCTTTCTTGTTCTTACTGTCCTTGTAATCATATTTCTTATTGAATTTTAACTTTGGGTAGGCTGCTTTAATGTGTCCTTTTCTTTTTCACTCGTAGTAAAGAACTTCATCACTTCTATCTAGCTTTTTCCAGTCCTTCTTCCAATGTCCATTATTGTCATACTTACCCTTATAATTTTTATTTTCTGAAAAATTTCTTCTTCCTATAGAATTTCTTAAACCTTCTGGCTATCTGATCCATTTCAGCATCACTATCAGAGTCTGAGCTTTCACTTGTTGAACTGTCAGTTTGTATTTGAGCTTTTTCTTTTTCCTTTTTCATTGAAGCAGTAGTCTTGAAAGCCACATATTTTCTCTTAGCTTCATCATCTTCCTCTTTATTTACCTTGAGTTCTTCCTCATACTTCATAAGCTTACCAATGAGTTCTTTTAAAGGTAGATCAGCAATGTCACCTGACTCTCTGATTGAAACAGATGTGCCTCTCCATCAGTCTGGTAGACACCTCAATATCCTCATAATTTGTACCATTTCTGGAACAACCTTTCTAAGTGAATTCATTGTATTGACTATCACATTGAACCTGAGATACATATCAGAAATGGGTTCATCTGTATTCATTTTAAAATTATCATATTTAATAGTATATGTATTCAAACTCATTTCTTTAACATTGGTTGTTCCGTCATGAGAAACACTTAAAGTATCCCAAATTTCAAAAGCAATTTTACAGGCAGAAATTCTGTTAAATTCCTCATCTCCTAGAGCACTGTACATATCATTAATAGCATTACAATTATTATTGTAAGCAGTCTTTGTAGGTTTATCCCATATTGTTCTTTTGGTTTCTAGAATTTTAAATTGTGACTCTATAGCAGTCCAAATATCAAAACCCAAACTCTCTAAATGAATTTTCATTTTAAGCTTCCACTGAGCATAGTTTTTACCTTTGAAGAAAGGTGGCATGTAAGTAGCAGCTATAACGACCCATACTTTACAAAAATTGTTAATACTTCAAAATTGAAGCACACTTATTACAACATATAACAAAACCATGAAAGGACCGTATATGTATAGAGTCTTTAGAAATTGGGAAACATAAACAACTGGTTCATAAAGCATCTACTTTTCCTCCCATTAATTTCATCATATCTAGAGTCCCTTTTTGACATATCCTACTTAATAACCTTCTTCCTGACCTGGGGAAATAAAACATAAAAAAAAGGGTGAGCTAAAATGCTCAGTAAGGGTAAACAAAAGAAATATCAATCACATAATATACATAAGAACATAACTTTTGGAAATCTTAACCTGCAAAAGAGATCATAATTTCATAACATGGGATAAATCATAGTAGTGAAATGTAATCCCAATAATCATAACTTAAAACATGAAAATTTGTGGCATACACACATAATCATAGAGAATCATTTTTTATTAGTCAAGACTCATTGCCAAGACTATCTTAGTGGACAAAGTCCCTTTCTGAACCGAGTTCACTCCTAGTTTCAGTCCTGTTTCACTGAACCGGTATAACCTACCGTTCCAGCCATGTCTATCTCATGAGATATAAAATCTTTACCCAATTAATTGGAGGGAGATATAGGTCCCACCCATCTCATAATGATACCATTCTTATGTGTGCCACAAAATCATAAAACATACATCGTAGCATAACCCATGTAATAAAAATGGGACTCTTAAACAACATGACATCATAAAACAATTCATATAAGATAAAGGAATTCATAAAAATAATTCCATCACAACATAATAAAATCAATGTAATAATAGGGATAAAAATAGAACCCTATATTATCTTAGATGGAAAATAATTTTGATAAAACACTTGAACTCCGTTCTTGAGGAAAATATCCTTTCTAATTCAAAAACAATTTTCCTTTCGTAACATGTCATACAATTTTAAACTAAAAGTAGTTGATTAATAATAAACTTGAAAACTTGAAAAGTAATCTTCTTGTAAAAAATGTTTTAAAAAACCATTCATGCCATATAAGTTAAAAAAACATTCTTTTCGTACTTTTGTCGGAAAAGTCAAAAAGTACCTCGTACGAAAAACGACAAAAGATTCCTTTTATATCTTTTACTAAAAACTCACCGAAGGGTAAAAATGGATTTAAACAATTGTAGGTGGATGGAAATAATATTACATATTGATGAAACATGGATGTGGATGATAAAATACACCCCAGAAAATACCAAAGTATAAACAATCTCGGATAAAAATGAGATTGTGATATTTCCCTTACCTTAGGTCTGATTTGCTTCGTAAGTGTCTGAACCTTCTGTATAATGATTTAAATAATGTTATTGAATTATTACAGAATCATACTTATTGTTATGATATCATATATGGTCATATTCTTAGCTTCTTATTAGTAATATTTCATTACTACTTGTTATTCGGGTGTTTATTACTTTTTGTTCTTATGCTTGTTTTGTAGAATAAATTCTTATTCTTCTCTTTAGGTTATAGATAGCTCATTTCCAGAATGGTATTAGTGTAATATATACCATATTCATTCATTCAATTAATTTATATAATCATTATAGAATGAAGATCATGTAGAACGAGTCGCACCACATCGTGGAGACGGTATTCCGTACGTACGCACGAGTGATGATATCGTTCCTATGATCGTGGAATTGTATTGGAGTGTATGTATAATATTTTAGAATCAATATCCCTTTATAATAGTCATATATAGTCATTATTTACACCATTATACCCATCCAAGTAAGGTGGTGGTGGAAAATGGATTACACCATGGCGTGGAGACGGTATTCCGTACGTACGCACGCACGGTGATTTCTTTTTCCGTAGGATGGATAGATGGTGAAATAGGGTTGTTTCATACTTATAATAAAATATCAGTATATTATTGATACTGATGTTATTACTTAATAATGAAATAACTAAAGAAGAAGAAGTGCAAGAAGAAATAAAGATGAAAGAATCGGTAACGGACATTACCTCTTCTTTGAAGTGCTTCTTTGAGACCTCCTTTTAGGGTACTAAAATAGGTCTTTGAAGAATACCAGAACCTCTAGGATGTTTCTAGGAAAGTGGAGAGGAGCAATTGGCGGGGGGTTGTCCGATCTTGAAGGCTCAAAGTGGTGTGAGGAAGAGGGGGAGGAGGTGCCCTTTTATAAGGGAGGAGAGGGGCACCTTTGGAATAACTAAAAATATTATTTTATTATAAACTCAAATTCGGTTTTTAATAGCTCAAAATTGATATATTTCGAAGATAAGGTGGGTAGGGGTCTAAAACCTCTCATCCAATAGAATTTAGATAAGTTTAGGTGTCAATTGTAACCTTATCATTTAGATTTAACTTTATGTTAGATAATTTAACTTTTACCATGTCTTGTTGTTTTCTTACACTATAAGGTTAATAAACTTACCATATCAAGCCAAACTAACCCCAACTTGTTTATTATTAATATATATACCCTTATATAAGTCATTTGGCCGAACTGTAGATTTTTAAGAATAAAATAACAATTAGCAATATAATATTTGTTTTAAAAACTATTTTAGTTAAATTTTGACACTATTTAGTAATTGATTTTTTTGAAAATCATAATAGAATTATTAGTTCGAACCAAGTTACTTAAATCAATACTAACATGTCGTATTAACCTATAAAATTATTTTAATTCATAAAAAGTCTCAAATTACATTTATTTTGGTATTTATAACATCAATTATGTCAATATTTCATTAATAAGATAATTATTGTATCATCATTGTGTCATAAATAAATTAAATTATTTAATGTCTAAAAATTACAAATAAATAACCATTATGTAGGAAATCTTTTTATCTTTCTAATTAATATTTATAGTCGAATTTATCTTATGTATAACCCCATATTAAAAATGATTTACTTATTAAACATTGATTTTAACTATTTTAACACTTCTTTAAATAAATTAATAATAAATGTCCTAATCTAATCCAAGTGGGCCTAAATGGTCATATTTTATTCCTAAGGTTGTCTTTGTTCTAATTACACTTTTCCAATAGAATTAGGACATGTGTTAGGGTAATAATAATTTCATTTTTACCATTAACTACCCTATTTACTTTTAACCGTGGTAAAAAAAAGTAAAAAGATACTATTCACCAAAAAATTATTTTCATCTTATTGAACCACATTTTACTTACTCACATCAACCATGTCTCTCAGATTTTTGAAATTCCACTTACAGAAGCGGTAAAATTATGTTTTATGAAAAATTCAGTTTTTAAACTACCACTTAGTGGTTTCACTATTCATCAAAAATTGAAATTTTTCAGAAAAATACCAAAATTTCACCCTAGGCTAATTTCGATATTACGAATCCAAAAATGAAGTCCATTTTGAAAAATAAAATTTATAAAATTTCAAAAAGTGGTTATTACTATTCATAATGGCTAGTTTTAATAATATTTTAATAGCATATCATTGTTTACTAAAACTCGGTATTGCGTACGACGCAAGCTATCGAGGAAGGCCGCGATTGCGTGTAAAGTAAGCCATGCCAGTGTTAGTGAAAGATTCCTTTGATTTATATAACATAAAATATTTCACATAAAACTCTTGGGTGTTACATTCTACCCCCTTAAAATGAATTTCACCCTCGAAATTCGTCACTTTGTAACAAACAGATGAGGATACCTCTCTCTCATCATATCCTCAATCTCCCATGTAGCTTCTTCTAATTGGTGGTTCCTCCATAAAACTTTCACCAATCAAGTGGTCTTGCTTCGTAGGAATTTTTCGCTATGATCCAGAATCTCTATCGACCGTTCTTCATAAGAAAGATCTCGCTCCAGCGGTACAACTTCTAAGATAAGTACATGTGAAGGATCAGGTATGTAGTTCTCAGGAGAGATACATGGAACACATCGTGAACTTGAGAGATATTCGATGGAAGCGCCAATCGGTAAGCTACCTTCCCAACACGATCGAGTATTTCGAAAGGACCGATATATCTAGGGCTCAACTTCCCCTTCTTTCCAAATCTCATGACTCTCTTCCAGGGAGATATCCGTAAGAACACTTTATCACCCACTTCATACTCTAGGTCTTTTCTTCGGTTGTCGACATAAATTTTCTGTCGACTCTGAGCTGCTCTTATGTGTTGTTGAATAGATCTAACCTTTTCTTCCATTTCATCAACAAGATCGGGTCCTAATAGCTTTCTTTCCCCAACTTCATCCCAGCAAGTTGGAGTCCTGCATTTCTTTCCATAGAGAGCTTCATAAGGAGCCATCTGAATACTGGAGTGAAAGCAATTATTATAAGAAAATTCCACCAAAGGTAGGTGTTGATCCCAACCACCTTTGAAATCCATAGAGCAATCTCTCAACATATCTTCTAGGATTTAAATTATTCTCTCAGACTGACCATCTGTCTGAGGATGATAAGCAGTGCTGAAACTCAACTCTGTATCCAGAGTATGCTGAAGACTTCGCCAGAACTTCGAGGTAAATCTCGGATCCCAATCAGATATAATATAAAGTGGTACTCCATGAAATATTACCACTTCCTTCACATATATCCTGGCAAGCTGATCTTGAGAGAAATCTTCTTTAATAGCGATGAAGTGTGCAGACTTTGTAAGACGATCAACTATGACCCAGATAGCATTATTGCCTTTGGATGTTTTAGGAAGTCCTGTGACAAAGTCCATAGTGATGTTTTCCCATTTCCATTCGGGTATGGGTAATGGTTGTAACATCCCCTTAGACTTATGTCTCTCAACTTTAACTTTCTGACAAACCAAGCATCGAGAGACATATTCAGCAACATCTCTTTTCATGCCATCCCACTAGAAGTACTCTTTCAGGTCCGTATACATCTTCGTGCTTCCAGGATGAATAGAGAATGAAGAAATATGAGCCTCATCCAGCAGCTCCTTCTTTAATTCGGGGATGGGAGGAACACAAACCCAATTCCTGAACTTTATTATCCCATCACAATCAAGGTTGAATTCAGGAACATTTCTCACCTTCTTTTGTAACTCGACATCTTCTTTCTATGCCTCTTTAATCTTCACATGTATAGATGGTTGAACATTCATTTGAGAAAGATACGATTTTTCCCCTTTCATTATAATTCCAAGATACATCCTTTGTAAATCCATAAATATTGGATCTTTTGTGATCCTCATCATGGATAAACTGGCATGGTCTTGTCGACTTAATGCATCTTTCACCTTGTTTTCTTTCCCAGGGTGGTAATGAATTGAGCAGTCATAATCCTTAATCAGCTCCAACCATCTTCTTTGGCACATATTTAGCTCCTTTCGTGTGAAAATATACTTTAAACTTTTATGATCAGTATAAATATCACACCTTTCACCATAAAGGTAATGCCTACAAATATTTAATGCAAAGATTACCGCAGCTAACTCCAAATCATGAGTTGGGTAATTTTTCTCATGTATTTTCAACTGTCATGAGGCATAAGATATCACCATATCATTTTGCATAAGAACACACCCCAAACCCATCTTTGATGCATCACTGTAGATCACAAACCTTTCTCCACTACAAGGCAGTGTGAGCACAGGTGCACTGGATAACATTCTTTTCAACTCCTTGAAATTATCTTCACATTCCTCAGTCCAAACAAACTTAACTCATTTCCGAGTCAACTTGGTGAGTGGATTAGATAATTGTGAAAAATCTCTCACAAAACGTCGATAATATCCAGCCAAACCAAGAAAACGTTGGATCTCAGTCACTTTTGTTGGTCTCAACCATCTTTCGATAACCTCTGTTTTTGCTGGATCCGCAGATATCCCCTCTTTTGAGATTATGTGACCCAAAAATGAAACTTTTTGAAGCCAAAATTCACACTTGGTAAATTTGGCATAAAGCTTATCCTTTCTCAGGGTCTTCAATATAATTCTCAAGTGATCTTCATGTTCTTCCTTTCTCTTTGAATAGACAAGAATATCGTCTATAAACACTACCACAAATTGATCAAGATAGTCTCTAAAGACTCTATTAATCAGATCCATGAAGATAGAAGGGGCATTAGTAAGACCAAATGGCATCACTATAAATTCATAGTGTCCATACCTTTTACGGAAAGCTGTCTTTGGTATATCCTCCCTTTTGACCCATAATTGATGATACCCTGAATGAAGATCAATCTTGGAAAAGTATTGAGCTCCGCGTAGTTGGTCAAATAAGTCATCAATGCGTGGGAGAGGATATTTGTTCTTGATAGTGATCTTGTTAAGTTCTCGATAATCAATGCAGAGTCTCATTGACCCATCTTTCTTCTTAACAAACAGAACAGGTGCTCCCCAAGGTGACGCACTAGGGCGTATGAACCCCTTATCAAGATTCTCTTGGAGTTGCTTCTTCAATTCCTGCAACTCAATTGGGGCCATTTTATAAGGTGCCTTTGAAATAGGTAAATCACCCGGTACGAGTTCTATTGAAAACTCAACTTCACGATTTGGTGGAAGTCCCGGTAATTCCTCCAGAAAGACATCATCAAACTCCCTTACAATGGGCATATTATTAATCATGAGTTTCTCACCAACCATTTGAGATAAATAACCTTCATTTAGTGGAATCAAGACCCATAAGATGGAAGGAATTTCCACTGGAAGGTTATGTTCATCCTTGCATTGATAGACGATCATAGATTGATCTAGAATATGAAATGTGACTTCCCTTCTTTGGAAATTGATATGAGCTCCATATAAAGAAAGCCAATCCATGCCAAGAATCACATCAAATTCCACTATAGGAAGGATCACAAGATTTGCAGGAAGCACTTTCCCACAAACTTCGATCGGAGAAGAATTATAAACTTTTGATGCGACTGTTGTGCCATTAGGTGTTGTCACAGCTAACTCAACATCTAATTGTTGAGGTAATACGGTGATACCCTTAGAAAATTCTTCAGAAATAAAAGAGTGGGTGGATCCATAATCAAATAAATCATTTTCTACTTTAGAGTGGATGGTAAGTGTACCTTTCACCACATCGTTATCGTACTCCACATCGCTGATAGAAATTGCATGTGACTTTCCTTTGTCTTTAGCCTTAAGAGTTTGTTGACATCGACCATCATCATCAACCCTTGGATTAGGGCATTTATTGGAATAATGTCCCATCTCCTTGCACTTGAAACATTGAAGTTTATTAGGTTCATTCTATGTATCCCTTCCTTTTTTTGCATCATTAGACATCTTCTTCACATCATCGCGGCATTCAAATGCCCGATGACATTCCTTTCCACATTTGAAACATTTACTTGTCCCTTTAAGACAACTCCCTCCATGTTTCTTTCCACATTTTGAGCATAAGGGAAAGCTCATCTTCTTTTTAGTGTGATCTTTAGATTTTCCTTTGAATTCCATTTTCCTCTTCTTATCAAACCCATATGACTGATGGGTTACTCCAATCTCCATCTCGACATTGAGAGCACATCGAACGATTTCCTCGTAGCTATTGAAGTCCCTTATGGCTAACGCCCTTCGAAGACTTGGTTTTAAGCCACTAAAGAATAGATCGATCTTACTCTCAGGTTGGATAATAATACCACAAGCATACCTTGCACATCTTGTAAAATTTGATTCTTAGTTACCAACAGATTCATCATACTTTTTCATCAGTTCAAGAAACTCTTTCTCCATCTTTTTTCAGAGAATACGAGTGAAGTACTTATTGAAAAATAAGTTCTTGAACTCGTCCCATTCCATGGACTCAATTTCATCCCTTTTCCTTGTAATCTTAATAAGATTCCACCATTGATCAGCATCACCTTCCAAACGATACACTGCTAAGATGACTTTATCATGTTCAGAACATTTAAGAACTGAAAATATCTTTTCATTAGTGCTAATCCATTGTTCAGCAACTAATGGATCCGTAGACCCACTGAATGAAGGTGGACGTTGTCTCATGAAGGATTCAACAGAATTTTGCTCCTTCCTTTGCTCGTTTGGAAGTCCTGCATGATTCATAGCTTGAGAAAGTTGTGTGAGCATGGCTACAAGATTTTGCATTCCATCTCCCATAACGTTTGGTTGCTCAGGGGGTCAATCATTGCATTGCCCATCGCATTCCGCATTAACACGTTTCCTTCGGGTTCCAGCCATTGACTAAAACCAAGAAGAATAGTGTGAGCAACACAAATTAAAATAGGAAAACCACATAATCAAGAATCAAATTTCACAATTAAGGTCTTATCCTAGGTTATTCATGGCCATTTCTAAAACACTAAGATTGTTTTCTATGCTTAGACTTATCCTTAGGGTTCTTACTAAGGCTTTTACATCCTAGTTTCCAAAGATTGACTATACCTTTCCTCTGATACCAACTATAACAACCCATACTCCACATACATTGTTAATACTTCAAAATTGAAGCACACTTATTACAACAAATAACAAAACCATGAAAGGACCATATAGGTATAGAGTCTTTAGAAACTGGGAAACATAAACAACTGGTTCATAAAGCATCTACATTACCTCCCATTAATTTCATCATATCTAGAGTCCCTTTTTGGCATATCCTACTTAATAACCTTCTTCCAGACCTAGGGAAATAAAACATAAAAAAAGGGTGAGCTAAAATGCTTAGTAAGGGTAAAAAAAAGAAATCTCAATCACATCATATACATAAGAACATAACTATTGGAAATCTTAACCTGCAAAAGAGATCATAATTTCATAACATGGGATAAATCAAAGTAGTGAAATGTAATCCCAATAATCATAAATTAAAACATGAAACTTTGTGGCATGCACACATAATCATAGAGAATAATTTCTTATTCGTCAAGACTCATTGCCAAGACTATCTTAGTGGACCAAGTCCTTTTCTGAACCGAGTTCACTCCTCATTTCAGTCCTGTTTCACTGAACCAGTATAACCTACCGTTCCAGCCATGTCTATATCATGAGATATAAAATCTTTACCCAATGCATTGAAGGGAGATATAGGTCCCACCCATCTCATAAAGATTATGTGTGCCACAAAATCATAAACCATACATCGTAGCATAACCCATGTAATAAAAATGGGATTCTTAAAAAACATGAGATCATAAAACAATTTATATAAGATAAAGGAATTCATAAAAATAATTCCATCACAACATAATCAAATAAATGTAATAATAGGGATAAAAACATAACCCTATATTATCTTAGATGGAAAATAATTTTGATAAAACACTTGAACTCCGTTCTTGATGAAAATATCCTTTCTACTACAAAAACAATTTTCCTTTCTTAACATGTCATACAATTTTAAACTAAAATAAGTTGATTAAAAATAAACTTGAAAACTTGAAAAGTAAGCTTCATGTAAATAAAGTTTTAAAAATCCATTCATGTCGTATAAGTTAAAAAAACAATCTTTTCGTACTTTTGTCGGAAAAGTCAAAAAGTACCTCGTACGAAAAACGACAAAAGTTTCCTTTTATATCTTTTACTAAAAACTCACCGAAGGGTAAAAATGGATTTAAACAATTGTAGGTGGATGGAAATAATATTACATATTGATGAAACATGGATGTGGATGATAAAATACACCCCAGTAAATACCAAATTATAAACAATCTCGGATAAAAATGAGATTGTGATATTTCCATTACCTTAGGTCCGATTTGCTTCGTAAGTGTCTGAACCTCCTGTATAATGATTTAAATAATGTTATTGAATTGTTCCAGAATAATTCTTATTGTTATGATATCATATATGGTCATATTCTTAGCTTCTTATTAGTAATATTTCATTACTACTTGTTATTCGGGTGTTTATTACTTTTTGTTCTTATGTGTGTTTTGTCTAATAAATTCATATTCTTCTCTTTAGGTTATAAGTACCTAATTTCCAGAATGGTATTAGTGTAATATATATCATATTAATTCATTCAATTCATTTATATAATCATTATGAAATGAAGATCATGTAGAACGAGTCGCATCACATCGTGGAGACGGTATTCCGTACGTATGCACAAGTGATGATATCGTTCCTATGATCGTGGAATTGTATTGGAGTGTATGTGTACTATTTCAGAATCAATATCACTTTATAATAGTCATATATAGTCATTATTTACACCATTATACCCATCCAAGTATGGTGGTGGTGGAAAATAGATTACACCACGGCGTGGAGACGGTATTCCGTACGTACGCACGCGCGGTGATTTCATTTTCCGTAGGATGGATAGATGGTGAAATAGGGTTTTTAATACTTATAATAACATATCAGTATATTATTTATACTGATGTTATTACTTCATAATGAAACCACTAAAGAAGAAGAAGTGGAAGAAGAAATAAAGATGAAAGAATCGGTAACGAACATTACCTCTTCTTTGAAGTGCTTCTTTGAGACCTCCTTTTAGGGTACTAAAATAGTTCTTTGAAGAAAACCAGAACCTCTAGGATGTTTCTAGGAAAGTGGAGAGGAGAAATTTTCTGGGTTTGGCCGAGCTTGAAGGCTCAAAGTGGTATGAGGAAGAGGGGGAGGAGGTTCCCTTTTATAAGGGATGAGAGGGGCACCTTCAGAATAACTAAAAATATTATTTTATTATAAAGTAAAATTCGGTTTTTAATAGCTCAAAATTGATATAATTCGAAGATAAGGTGGGTAGGGGTCGAAATCCTCTCATTCAAGAGAATTTATACAGGTTTAGGTATCAATTTTAACCTTATCATTTAGATTTAACTTTAAGTTAGATAATTTAACTTTCACCGTGTCTTCTTGTTTTCTTACACTATAAGGTTAATAAACTTACCATATCAAGCCAAAGGAACCCCAAGTTATTTATTATTAATATATATAACCTTATCTAAGTCATTTGGCCGAACCATAGATTTTTAGGAATAAAATAACAATTAGTAATATAATATTTGTTTTAAAAACTATTTTATGTCAATTTTGACACTATTTAGTAATTGATTTTTGTGAAAATAATAACAGAATGATTATTTCGAAACAAGTAACTTAAATCAATACTAACATGTACTGTTAACCTATAAAATTAGTTTAATTCATAAAAAGTCTCAAATTACATTTATTTGGGTATTTATAACATCAATTATGTCAATATTTCATTAATAAGATAATTACTGCATCATCATTATGTCATAAATAAATTAAATTATTTAATGTCTAAAAATTACAAATAAAATACCATTATGTAGGAAATATTTTTATCATTCTAATGAATATTTATAGTCTAATTTATCTTATGTATAACCCCATATTAAAAATGACTTACTTATTAAACATTGATTTTAACTATTTTAACCCTTCTTTAAATAAATTAATAATAAATGTCCTAATCTAATCCAAGTGGGCCAAAATGGTCATATTTTATTCCTAAGGTTGTTTTGGTTCGAATTAAACTTGTCCAATATAATTAGGACATGTGTTAGGATAATAATAATATCATTTGTACCCTTAATTACCCAATTTACTTTTAACCATGGTAAAAAAAATTTAAAAAGTTACTATTCACCAAAAAATTATTTTCATCTCATTGAAGCACATTTTACTTACTGACATCAACCGTGTCTCTCGGATTTTCGAAATTCCACTCACAAAAGCGGTAAAATTATGTTTTATGAAAAATTCAGTTTTTTAACTACCACTTAGTGGTTTCACTATTCATAAAAATTGAAAGGTTTTTGAAAAATACCAAAATTTCACCCTAGGCTAATTTCGATATTCTGAATCCAAAAATGAATTCCATTTTGAAAAATAATATTTTTAAAATTTCAAAAATTGGTATTGCGTACCAAAATTTCACCCTATTCATAACGGCTAGTTTTAATAATATTTTAATAGCATATCATTGTTTTGTGAAACTCGGTATTGTCTATGATGCAAGCTATCGAAGAAGGCCGTGGTTGTGTGTAAAGCAAGCCAAGCCAGTGTTAGTGAAATATTCCTTTGATTTATATAACATAAAATATTTCACATAAAAGTCTCGGGTGTTATAACAGCACCCTCTAGTCTATTATCCATAACTAGATTTTAGAAAGTTAATATAAAGAGAAAAAATTTAGAACTAACATAAATATAAGATCTTTAGAGATGAAACTAAAATCGCAGTTGAAAAACAGAGTATTTCAAAAATCATTAATAAAAAAACCTTTGATACCAAATTTTGGTCAAAGTGGATACTCAAGAGGGGGGTGAATTGAGTTCCAATTAAAATTTCTGTTAAAATATTGTCAATTTTAAATCACCCAATTTATAAAACAATTTAAACTGTAGTGAATTTATACAGATTGTAGATGTTCACTTGGCTTCTCAAAGATTGATTAGGTCTCAGTTAATTTAACCACAAGATTAAACTAACTTTTGAAACTAACCTACGGATTTACAATAAGTATAAACACTTTCTAATTTAACTATCAAAGTGGCTTTAAAAGTGTTTTGTATTTCAAAGTAATAGCAGCGGAATATAAAAGATATTTGTAGTATACTTTAAACTTAAACTAAAGATGCACATCAGATATAACAAGAGGTTCAGTCTCAAGCCGAGACTTAGTCCTCTCAAATTTATATAAATTTGATCCACACCCTAGATCAGGGTTAACAATAGTTTAAAAAACTGTCCAGGCCACGCAGGGACCTCTACCACTCTTCTTTGTGGGAAACAAAGCAAAGATCAGGCCACACAAGGACCTCTTCCACAGTTGACGTGGGTAAACAAGAGTTAACATTTTTGGAGTGAGGATTTTGATATCCACTAGTTCAGTACAGAAGACAGTGTGTGTATAATAAATACAGTGTACACCACACTGCTCGAAAGTAAATAAAAAATCACATAGAGAAGATAGATAAGATTTTAGAAAGCTCTAGTGATAATCAATGCAGCTTTGGACTCGTTGGATTCAGCAAGAATGCTTCTGAGTCCTTCTCTGGTTTTTCTGTTGAAAAAAAGAGTGTCATAGTTCAGCTTGTGTTCTATAGGAGTGAAAATCATCTATTGATTCGTCGTGTGTTCTTCAGTAGTGTTAGATTGCACTCATGAGAGTTATTTCAATGTCTTGCAATCTTTTTCTTCCTTAGGATTGTTCTTCATGTTCAGCATAGTGCTCTCGGGTGTATGTTAGTTCTTCTTGTTGTATTGTCACACTTGCGCTCGCTTCTCTGCTTCTCTGCATGTGTACTGCATATCAATCTTCCTTATATTCCATGAGTTCTAGCAGTAGGAATGATTCCCTTTTCATAGGTACGAGATACGGTTTCCTGACATGCCAACAACTATCATTAAATAACATTAATTGCATTAAAAACATCAAATATGACCGTTAGCATTATTTAAATAATATTGGAAAAAAGTTAACAAATAGTGTCACTCTGATTATGTAAATAGTGTCTTCATCACGGGATGTGGTTCATGGTATAAGCTTCATTGTATGAGCTTCACGGTATGTGCTTCACGGTATGTCCATGTCACGGTGTGTAGCTCACGATGTCTGGGTCATAGTTTTTCCTTCACGGTGTCTGGGTCACGGTTTCTGGGTCACGGTGTCTGGGTCACGGTGTCTGGGTCACGGTGAGTCCTTCACAGTGTCTCCATACATAGACAAATATCTTTATTTAGACTTAGACAGTAATATTCAGAATATAGATTATGTTTAATCATTAGAGAGTAAGCGAACATGAATCATAAATATAAAGGCTTGATAATATATGTGAGATTTATGATCATGCATAAGACTTGTAAATAATAAAGAGTGTAATTAACATCCATAAGATTTGTTATCATTAAAACATGATGTGTAGTTACTATTGAGATTGAAGATCATTAGCAAGATGTGCAATGAAGATTGAGATTAATTATCAGTAATAGGATTTGTTATCATTAAACCATGATTAACACATGATGAGTTCAACACAATCCAATACTAAAGAGTCTCATTTAATTGTTATTAAAAGGATTTTTAAATATCTCAAGTATACTATAAATTTAGTACTATTGTTTCCTAGAAGACAATCGTTTGATTTAATAAGTTATTCAGATGATGACTTTGATGGTTTTAAGTTATATAGAAAAAGCACCTATGGAACATGTCACCTTTTAGGCAAGTCACTAGTATCATGGTGTTGTAAGAAACATAATTGTGTTGCATTATCTACTACAGAAGCTGAATATATAGCTGCTACTAGACAATGGATACCAATTCAAACATGTCTCTATAAATTGTGACAATACAAGTGATATTAACATCTCTAAAAATACAGTATATCATGCTAGGAAAAATCATATTGATGAAAGAAATCACTTCTTGTGAGATCATTATCAAAGAGGTGATATCACTCCTAAATTGTTTGGTACTGAACACCAATTCCCTAATATATTCACAAAGCCTTTGAATTCTGAGAGGTTAAATTACTTCAAACATGAGTTAGGAATGATAAACTGTAGAGTGTTAGACCTCGCCGTTGGACCTCACCATTAGAACTCGCCATTAGACCTCACCGTTGGACCTCACCGTTAGACCTCACCGTTGGACCTCACTGTTGGACCTCACCGATATGACCTCACCATTGCACCTCACCGATAGGACCTCACTGATAGGACCTCACCGACAGGACCACACCGATAGGACATCACCGATAAGACCTTACCGATAGGAACTTACTGATGTCGTCTTACTAGTAGTCGACTTAAGTCTGGGATTTGTGTTTTCTATGCCGGAATCTGAACCATCTTTTTCATTTACTTATTTCTTTTATCTATTTTGTTTTATTGATCCCTAAATGATAAAAATAAAATGCAGACCACATTTTGATCCACATCAAGCCCTATCTCAAACCTTTTTCTCCATAATCATAGAACCTAAACCTCTACTGAAACCTTCAACCACTCTAGATTGATGGAAAGAGTAAAAAGGTTGTCGGTTGCTGATGAAGGAGATGCGTCTGATCTTAAGATACCTAGAGTCAAGTCGATTAGTGGAAGACAATCAGTGGAAAAGGGGCTTAACCCAAATTTATAGAAGAGGTAAATTGTGGTTGAGGAGTTATGTTCAGAGGTGTTGTTATTGAGATGGTCTTTAGTATTGAAGCACATGAAGCTCAGGGATGGGTTGCGTGTTTTGAAAAAAAAATGGACCCTATTACCCAAATATAGTGAAGGAATTTTATGAGTATATAAAGTTTGATCAGTCTATGGATGAGCACCAGATGACTTCTAGAGTAAAAGGAGTATGTCTGAGTTTCTCCTCTGCTGAGTGGGTCGACTGGTTGAGGGTTCCACATGAAGGGATTTTAGATTGTTACTCAAAAGTGGTGCCTCCCACTACTAAGTTCATCTGTTATGAAGAAGCAATGGCTGAACTAACAGGGAGTGGGATTCCTAAGAATTTCAATGCCACATTAATGGTAGGAGAATATACACTGCTATTCATGTTTATCCAACATGTTTTATGTCCCAGGAGAGGGGACTTAGCAACTAAAAAGTTTCAGGATATTTTTCTCTTGTACCTGTTAAAGCATGAACAGAAGATCAACTTATGTAGTCTATTGATGATTTAACTAGAATATATGACCAAAACTAGTTACAAATCCAATTCCCTATTTCATGATATGTTTATATCCCTACTATTAATGGTTAAAGGAGTAGTTGGAGCTAAGGAGGAAACTATTGTTGTGAAAGATAATTGTTGCATCACCAAAGTGATTTGCAAGCTGAAGAAGATCAAATAGAATCCATGGATTAGGAAATTTGTGAATGATGAGGAAAATAAAGAGTTTAACCATGTTTCTCATCCTACTAGGCCCAAAAAAAATAACATGGTCTTATGTTTGGTGAAGTAGAGCCTCTGTATTCAGATGGAGAAGAAGAGGCTACTATTGTGCAGGAAAGAGATGATTCTTCTATAGATGATAGGAGTGATCCTCACCTTCCCTCAAATCCTCATGATGATATTGTATCCTTTGATGATCCTAGCACACCATTGATATTTCCTAGAAGGGAGACTATCCTAAGGGATAGTGATGAGGAACGCCAGTGAAGAAGAAGGGGCTGAAAATGTCTTAAGAGACATTAGAGATACCTCATTTGAGGTCGAGGACACTGAATCATGTCATGTTGCTTTTAAGACTGCTACTGATGAAAGTGAAGAGGAATGTCAATGTATCAGTCCTCTAATAGGACATACAGAAAGGGTATAAATTGGATATGAAGTAGTTTCTATTTATTTGATGTTGGAATTGAAATAGTAGTAGTTGAGGATTCTAAAAAGGAAGTGGTAGTGGACCTTCATGTTGATGATGTTGATCATGGAGTTCTAGTGGAGATGGATGTGGTTGAGTAGGAGAATGCTCAAATTGAGGGGGAGAAACTTTTTGCTGCAGGATCAGTTGTTGTTGCTCATGGAATAGAGGACTGGATAGAAGCTCCTAGGTTTGTGGCCTTAGGCATGGATTATGAAGATTCAGAAGATGACCAGAGTATCAAATGTCCTCCAATTCATACTATTTCAAAACCCACCATTGTGCAGCCACTGGTTCTTTTACCTTGATACTACGTAAAGAATGACGAATTGGATTCTATGAAATCAGACTTGAAGAGGAATTTTGATGAGAAAACTACTGAGATAGAGTGAACAATAGCTCACAATCCAGGACTCATGACATTTACAGTAGAAAGGATAATTTATATCTCTCACTCAACTGTGTTACATGAGGTCAAGGAATGTCAGAATCAGGTAAGAACTTTGGAAATTTCTATGGAATCATTGAAGAAGTCTATTACCAACATAGATGCATATATGGTTTCAAGGGTTGAGATAGACAGAGACCTTAGATATGTTAAAATTGTGGTTGAGCAAATGGTCATAGTGCTTAAGTATTTTAATAAGTCCATGTAAACACATGTGAAAGGCCAAGATGATGATGTGATAAAGATGATCTGTGGGATAACCAAATAGTTTAAGGATATTGTGGCTTTTAATATGGAACCTCCGGGTGCATCTGCATCTTCTTCATCCTCTCCTCCAGTTGACATAGAAGCTTTCTGGACCATTGTTAGTGAAGAAGTGGGAAAGTTCTCTAGTGGTAGTACCTCAGAATCACAGGTCATTTCCATTAAGTGGTAAATTTTTAACCTTTTGGGAAATTATTTAAGGGAAGCTTCTCAAGATCAGAAGACCATCAAGGATCAAATTGACTTCTATTACAAACTTCTATACACTAAGCATTTTATGGATGGTCACTGTAAGATACTTTTAAAAATTTGAGAATCCTTCATGTCACTCGGGAATTTAATGATCAAGTGAGCATGCATAGAGAGATTACTCTTACCCTGGAGAGATTCATGGAAAACAAATAAGATTTCAGCTCATCTATGTAAAGAGGGTGATGAATTATTATTGACTTCAGGAATATATTTTTACCCTTCCTTCATGTCGAGTGCACACACATCATTGTTCCTCCTGCATTTCCTGCTTCTTCAGCTGCTTCAGGTTCCACCTATATTGATCCTTTCATGACTCTTTCCCTGGCCATCAGAAGTTTGACGCCGAGGATTCCTCAATGATCTACTCACTATAGTTATACTGATGCCTCAGTGGATGCTCCTCCTACACTGGTAACTTCCATCCCTCAGCCTGTCCCTCCCCCTTCAGAACCTGCATCCTCAACTTCCAATTACAAACCTCCAATGGAAATCTCTGATGTAGATTAAGTGTGAAATGTATTACTTGATAGGGGTCTGTGTATTTTTTTGTATATTGTACTACTAGTTCATTAATACAAACAATTACTATTATCTCTTTTCATTATGCATGATTTTTTTGAATCACAAAGGGGGAGAAGTGTTTAGTGTTCCAGTTGTCTATCATCAATTTATATATGTGTATGATAATATCTAAGATGAAATAAGCAATATGTGTTTACCCTTGATTGAAGAATGCATAAAATCTAACAATTCAGTGACATAATTTGTGATTATCAAAAGGGGGATATTGTTGGACTCCCCTATTTCCATAATACCAAATCATGTTTCATTTGTGTAATAATCATGTTTTCATTCTATGTGAATCATTTTTCATTAATGTTTCTTGTTTCTATAGAGTAATATTCTGATACTCTCAATCTCACTACTTGATTGGTTAATCTTACAGTGCAGAATTTATCTATGTGCAAGGTCACCATTTCCAGGTTACCGATGCAAAGGTCATTGTTGCAAGGTTACCAATGCAAAGGTCACCATTTCAAGGTTGTCGATGCATAGGTGACCGAATCAAGGTTACCGATGCAATGGTTACCGATGCAATGGTTACCGATTAAAAGGTCATTGATGCAGGGTTATCATTGCATGGTTACCATTGCATGGTTATAGTTGCATGGTTACAGTTGCATGGTTTTTGGTGCATG
This sequence comes from Viscum album, assembly GCA_963277665.1. Lineage (NCBI taxonomy): Eukaryota > Viridiplantae > Streptophyta > Magnoliopsida > Santalales > Viscaceae > Viscum > Viscum album. The sequence goes on from CAUJRU010000001.1 coordinate 6,612,245, forward strand.
GTTTCCAATGGAATGTTACGGATGGAAGGTTGCAGTTGGAGTTTTCCAATGGGCCACTACTATTGAAGCCTACCGATGTGAAGGCTACCATTACCAGTCTGACGATGCTTACTCGTCCATACTTTGTAAAAATTATTAATATTATTCTAACGGTCATATTTGATAATTTAAATTATTCTAATATTAATTAATGATGATTATAGACGTTTCAGGAGATCGTACCTAGGATAGTATGAGGTATGAAAAAGAACAAACGTGATCTATTCATTCCTATTGTCCGACCACAATTATAAAAAGAGAAGTCCATGAACGAGTGAGGGTGATACATGGGTGTGAAGTAGTGTGGAATACGAAGTTTGATGGGACTTACTCACTCGATCAATGAAGATGCATCCAACAATAACATTGTGAATCCACAAGCATCACGATGATCATTTTGGGACAAAATCACTTCTGCCATCTAAGCCTCATCAACTCTTGATCAAAACTTGACGCAGAACACAAAATGCTAGAACCTAGAGTTGTAACACACTGTTTTGAAGACATAGTTCAGATAAAGACTCCAACATCAAATTCTCCACTCTAAGGAGTCAAGAGCGTTACTTCTAACGCATAGAACTTTCTAATCTCAATCTTATAATCTTAGCTCTAGTGTGTTCCTTTATTTTTCATCTGTTTGAAGTGTGTCTGTCTGTCTGTTAGTTACCCTGTCTCCTGTGCTTGAACTGGAGGATACTGAATATCCTCACATCAAAATTCACCTACATTTTTTTCCCACGTATAATTGTGGAAGAGACCATGTGTGGTCTATGATTTTTGTTTTTCCCACGAAGAATATTGGAAGAGGGTGTGAACCCTGGATAGTTTGTGAAAACATTTATAAAGCCCGATACAGGTTGTGTATCAAGTTTATTTTTAATATAAATATCTTGGTGGCAGGTGTTCAACCAGTGGAGAGGATTAAGTCTCATCTTGAGACTGAACCTCTTATTTCACTTTACTATGCACTATATTTTTTGATAATCTATTTTATCTATTTTCCTCTACTTAAAATTGCTAAAACATAAAACTATTTTTCATTCACATTGATAGTCATTTTTGGTTAGTGTGTGTATATGTTGAATTCGGTAAAGTTGTTTCAAATGTTAGTGAAGTTTTTTACACCAATTCAACTGAGGACTAATCACCCTTTGAGAAACATATTGACCGACTATTCATTTACATCTCTACAACATTAATTAACTAGGGCGTCTTAAAACTGATCGATTCCTTTTTTAACACATGTTTTAAATACAAAATATATGTATTAACTCAATTCACCCACCTCTAGAGATTCCACTCCGACAAACTGATAACATATAAAATTAGAGGAAAATTGAAATTCAAGGTTATCCAGGTGGCAATTATCATGGAATAAAGAATGATCAGTTTTCTTTATCCATGAATGTTTGTAGAAGAACCAAAGAGAATGCATCAAAGGGTAAAATTTTATCATTGTAGAAATTAATGGTATAGAGAAAAAATTTCCAATGAATTCAATATCTTATATGTGGGGAAATTGAATATCATCCAAAAAAATGAACTATTCCAATATCTAACTCTAATACCAAGGATGTTCCAAATTGATATAAATCAATGAAGTGGATTATGATTGTTAAGGAAGATTTATCCTCCATTCTAGATTTGGGGATGTCATTTTGACATTTTTAATAGTCTAACATATTAATGGCTTGTTATTATTATTCCTTTTGAGGAATTTAATTACATTTTAAGCATTGATATATCAGTACATATAGATCCCTTATTAACATCTTGAATACAGAAGCCAAATGATGTTTTCTAAAACAACCCTTGACTGTTGATAAATGCAAGGATAAATATGTACATATAATGGAAATTAAATTATTTTCATTTGAAATTATTCCCACTAAATGTAGGAATTTATCTCTCATAGTAGGTGATAAAATAAACATTGATTATATGACTATTATATGAGATTTTGTTTTTGTATTTTCAAAAGAGTTTCATAGGATTCCTCCCAATCGATATTTTTTCTCAATAGAATTCGTATATGGTTCTCCAAAACATTCAAGGTTACCATATATTATATCCCATATTTAGTTGAAATTACTCATTAAGTAATTTAAAATGAATATATATATGTTTTTTATATTCCGGAGTGATTCACCATGGGGTGCTCTAGTACTCTCTTCAAGAAAATGGATGTATAATTGAAAATCTTCACTGGTTATCATGAATATAACAAGTCAACAATTAGGAAAAAATATCCTCAACCCCATAATGATGATATGTTTCATCAAATTTAAGGATATCAATATTTCTCAAATATTTAACTGTGATATGGATATCATTAATTGAGTGTGTGGAGAGATGATATACATATGACTACATTAAGCGTAAGGTATGGATACTATTAATTTATAGTTATTCAATTTGGGATTACATATTCTCATTAAATTTTTATGCATATTATGAAATTATTATTTAGATATTACCCATATAGATTTTTGGTAGATATTATTGAATAAATTCTCATATATTATTACCAAAATAAATGATGATCATTTTGGGTTCCTTATAAAGAAATTATTAAAGGATAATTTATACTCATTGATCAATAAGTATGAATGTTGATTTTAAATTGTATCATTTCTAGCTCATGTTATCCCAATTGAATTTATATCTGTGGACACATCAAAAACATATGTTATTGAAATATTGTGGAGGAAAACCATGGTGACTGATACCAAAACTATTCATGGATTATCTGGATACTCTTAGTTATTCATGAAAATATTATCATGATTATCCAATTAACTAACCATGTTGATCTAATAGTTATTAGTTTCTTTGAGAAATTAAAATGGGATGAAATACTCTGGGTTATACAGAAGAGATTGAACATTTTTTGTTTTCACTTCACTATAGTGGTGATGGGTTATTCATATATATTGATTCATCCATAAAAGTTTTGTGATGAATTATTATAAAATATGAGACGTTAGTTGCTTATTATTCATGAAAATTTAGGACTCATGATTATAAATAACCGACACATGACCTGGAACTAGTAGTAGTATTTTTCACATTGAAAATTTGACACTAACATATCTATGCTGAAAAGATGATATTTGTACTGACTATTTGATCCTAAAGTTTTTATTCAAAAAAAGTGTTCAACGTTCACAAAAGGATATGGTTATAAATAATCAAGTGATATAACAACTCAATTTATTACCACCTAGTGAAATAAAACAAGGTAGATGATTTCCAGAGCATTAAGGATCATTCTACCTATCCATGGAGTACAATGAAAAGGATATTATACTCATTCATTTACAATTGATGAATCTTGAAATCATTAGGGATGGAAAAATTTCTATTATTCCAAAATTATTTATCAATGATACATTCATGAGAATATCTAATAATCCCAAAAGATTATAAATAACTATATAAATGAATATTGATTATTTTAGAGTATTCCCTTGATAGAGAAAGATTTATACTATTTAGAACCGAGATACGTTCCCCCATCAGAACCCAAAGTGAAATAGGAACTTTTGGATGATGCTCATATATAATCAAAATTTATTCATCTTGGAAGCACAAACATATATCGTGATCTAAAAAACATCTAGTTATATAACATGATGAGGGAGATCACTTAATACAGATCTTGATGCATGGTATGCCCATAAGAAAATGTGGATGAAAAAATTATAAATGTATAAGGAAACAATAATATGCAACCGTATTTAAATTGGAAAAAATTGATGGATTATTTAATGGGTTTCACCAAAACAATTATGGTGATAATGAATTTTTTGTTTTAGTTGAACTCCTAACACATTCAGATAATTTTATCACTATAAAATAATATTTCACTATTGAATAACTGTATAATATATATATATAATAGAAGTTGTATAACTACATTGGATTCTACTTTTCATTGTTACTAATCGAGATTCATTGTTTTCTCACGAATTTATTAAAAAAAATAGAAATAATTAGAGAGATGGTTTAGTTTTATCGTTATTTTACACTCTCATATTGATGGTCAATCAGATAGAACAATCCAAACTCTCGAAAAATATATTGACATCTTCTTCAATGTAATTCATTGAATTTTGGGATAAACTCATACTCTTGGTAATGCTGTCATATAATTATAGCATCCATTTTTCCATTCATATCACACTGTATGAGGCTTTATCTGGGGAGAGATATATGGGTCCAATATACTAGGATGAATTTAGAGAGATGATGTTTATAGGCTGTTACCAAGTCTAAGAAATTAAAGAGAGTTGTTATAAAACTTTAATGGCAAGAATTTTTTTAATTTTTTTTTCTAAATGGATATGTATATTGTCATCAATGAGATCAAGTGTTTGAAATTAGATTCATGGTATTATTATAGATATCTTCTTGGACGTGGGATATGAGATTTGGGAAGAAAGGGAAGTTGATCCCTAGGTACATGGGTCCGTTTAAAATCCTTGATCATGTCCGAATTGTGCCTTAACACTTAGCACTTCCCCCTAGACTCTCCTAAGAACATGATATATTGTGTGTATCACTTTTGAATAAATACATACTATAAACATCACGTGTACTAAACTATGGATCTGTGAAACTAGATCATGAACTACCAAAAGAGGAACAATCACTGGAAATTAAACATCAATGAGATAGGCTATTACGAAACAAGAACACTCATTCGGTAAATCTTCTATAGGGGAGTCATTATTTTGAGGAAGTTGTGTGGTAACCTAATCGAGGAATTAATGAAAATTAACTTCGATTTTTTCTTATTTGAAATAACATTTTGAGGATGAAAATATTTTAAGGGGTTATAATATAACAACCTAAAATTCAAGACAATGTAAAACTGATATTCTGTTCAATAACTTTTGTTACATGCTACACCTAGTAAACAAAACCACAATATATTAACATTAAATTATTAATAAATATATTATATAGATAAATATGGAAAATAATTAAATAATTAGACATTAAATAATTAATAGGAGTTAATATTAAGAATAATATTTTAAATAAAATAGATTTTCTTTGAATAATGTAGTTTATTTTGAAAGGAAAATTTAAAAAATATTGAATTTAAATTTCATAAAAAAACTATTTTTGAATTTCTCACATCAATATTTATTTAGTATAATTTTTTAGTTTTTCAGAAAAGGTTGATTTTCAATCAAGAAATAATGTTTTTTATTATAACTAAAAATTATATGATTTTATCATTATGTAAGACCATCCTATAAGATTATAAAAAAATTTATGTAATAAAATATTTATTAAATTAATAACATTATTTATTTTGAAATAATATTTTAACTTATAAATAAATTTATTATTTTATAGAAATAAAATATAAATTTTACGCGAATAAAAAAATGATTTCAGTCTCTTCCTATAAAAAAGTGTTCAGATACTGAATTTTAGTTAGGGATTTCATTAAATGCCTCCAAAATATTTTTGTTTTATAATAAATATATTCATGCTCTTAAAATAACTATTCAACATAATTTTTCCCAATATATAATTTTAGTTATTAAAAATGTTTTTTTCATTAACACTATTTCTTATGCGATTAAATGTGTCTTTTAAAATTAAAATTTCACACCTTTTAAAAATGTAGTTTTTTTATTTTTTTTAAATTTCATATCAAAATATCCATATTTTGAAAAATGATCTTATATTAATTTTTTAAATTTTTTTTAATTACTATATTATTAAATTTATATCCAAGGTAAAAGGTAATTTGGCTAAAAAATTTAAGTTAAAAAACCCATGAATCAGTCTTACCTTGTCACAACTTTCGATCCACTAACTGACTGAAAATTATCTTTTTATTTGATTTTAAAAATGGAGAGATACAGCAGGGATGATCCAAATTCAAAATTCAACAACCCAAAATCCAACAACACAAAATGAGGAGATGAGGAATACGCTAGCATCAGTTGAAGTCACAAAAAAGTTACCTTCCATCAACTGACACATCAGTCATCTCGTCGTCGATCATCGTCCTCGAACACATCGTCATCATCCTTGATTAATAACCATGTCGTCATCATAACCGATTTATCACCGCAATAGAATGAAACAGATCACTGAAAAAAATATCACCACTAATAAAATCCATAACCGAACACCACAGAAACAGTGAAAAACCACCAAATCTAGAAAATATCTTCATACAGTGAAACCCTCTTATGAATCAATCCGCCTTTCACCATCATAAACTTCTACAAAAACATCGTTGAATCCAAAAATGAACTCTACCGATATCAAAGGACTCCTGCCTAGAGAAACAGCCACCACGAATCCCTTCGAACAGTTAACCCTAAATCCAAAAACCTCTTATTAACCACTGCACCACAACCGACTAAGAGAGGCACATAGGAACATGGGGTCAGAGTAGGTTGAGCGGAAAAGGAGTTCAGTAGAACATCCATCATCGGGTCCATGAATCTCCACGAATGAAGTTGTAATTGAAACAAAGGGGAACCAGAGTGTCATCACCATGGAAACACGAGGACCAGAAGAAAAAATGAAGAAAACAAGAACCAACGGGGAAAATCAGAACACCACAGACACAAAAAACCCCGAACCGGAAATATTGATGCCTTAATCCAACGTGCAACTGATACAATCACAAGTCGTCCATTTAAACCGTAGCACTGGACCAATATGGGGTTTGGCATAATATGGAAGACAAAAAGACCAGCAGAAGAGCGAGGTTGAAGCTTCATTCCCATAACACCATTAAATAAGATGCAAAAAATCAACCCTAAATCGAGAATTTAATAATAGGGAAAAGTGAGAGAGGTGAGCCTAGAAAAGCTAGAGAATGAATCACATAGAGGAGTATCCACCGCTGCCACTAGAGGATTCATTGAATTACTGAAAAATGGACGGTATTCCCAAAAGTTCCATTTTCTCCTCTTATGAAAGGAAAACAATTCTACCCTTTCAAGTTACACATCACCTTATAATTAATCAATGAATCTCTTCTATTTTATACTCCATATAACCCTCTCTTAGCAAGATTATAATTTTTCACCTTCTGTTTTCTTAAATCATTCACTTGCATGGACTTTTCCAAGAGAAATCTCAAGCATCCAACATGAGTATTAACTTCTCTTATATTTTTTGTTTATTATAATCCAATATAAAATCCTTTATAACAATTTAAATATAAAAATATATGTATATTCATTATTGTAAACTTCTATTATATTAATTATAATATAACATTGATGGTCTGTATATGTGCACTACCACCTCCATAGTGTGATGTTGTTTTTTCCGTAAATATATATGAAGGATGGTACTAAGGAAATATTTGATGAATAATTATATTTTATATGTCACAAATACAATTCATAAATGATATTGTTTCATATACCATCACTTTTTGAATTAATTGTTAAGTGGGAACATTAATCATGCTGACTACCACCTCCACAAACAAAGAATTTTATTTCTCATAACCACCCATCTTGAATTGTTTTAAGGAGTTAATAAAGATATATGATACTTATTAAATGTTTTAATATTATTTAAATGTTATATTAACACTATATAATAAAGTTCTCTTACTTGATCAATCATTATAACGCCCTATTTTTTAGGTTTTTTTAGCACTTAGACTGGTGGGATTTAAATGTATGTGTAGTGGAAGATTAAGGAAAGGTATATTCTACTACAAAATAAAATAATTATTTATTCAATATTTAAACATGATTATGGTGTTATAATACTAATATAACATGATAATTTTAATATATCACCTTTTATTCATTAAACTCACAAATCAAATCAAGTCTTAAATTATGTCTACAAAAAATGATACCAAAACACTTTACAAATGAAATTTTGAATTTATATTCTTTTAAACAAATTTTCCAATACCCAGTATGATCACATATTGACGAACATTGAAAAAATAATGAATAAAAACACTTATATTCCAAAATTAGTTCAAATGATGAATATTTCAGAGAAAAAATTTCGAAAATGGAAAATATATAAATAATATACTTGTATTTTATATTTCAAAAAGGATGAAAAATGAGTAAATTTATTAATTTTATGATCAGGGTAGTTTACTTTCTGATACAATTGTTAGATAACATTTAACTTAACTGGAATGAAGGTAAGTGGTTTTGATGACCAAAATCCTTCCATTGGCTCCTAATAACTTCACATTGTCCAAATAATTTACAATAATATCATATATAACCTATGATAATGTTATGTTTTATTTTTACCTTATTTTCTAAATAAATAATGTTTCACAACACATGTTCTTCCAAAATGAATTTATTATTTTTGGAAATGAAATATTGAATTTAAATTGATTTTCACTCTATATCCATGACCTCATATCCCAAGAATGTCCATCATTACCTAGTGGAAACTAGGATAAATTTTATCTACATTGAATCTTATATTTCCCTTTATTTTAAAATATTTGATTTAATTTACTTTTAATGATATAGGCTTTCAATATATGAATTTTCAAACATTTGAAAGGATTTTCCAGTCAATGATCATATATTATTCCATTAATCATCACATTTTACCAAATTATTTTTCACATTTAAAGGTCTCTTAATTGTAATTTTTTTCGAATAAATGTTTTTATATGTTTCCTCTTAATTTCACATAAAAAATTGTTTTTTAATCTGACTCATAAATCACTTCTTTTAATGATGATATTCATAATGTTTTTTGAACAAAAATTATTAATATGTTTTCCATTTCATTTTCAATGTTTTCTTCACATATAGAGTAATGGATCTTATATCACCTGATATATATTATTTTTTGGTGGTATTGTTTTTTATGAAAAGGTTATATTTTTTTAGGTGATAAAATTTAGAAATGTTATGAAACCCATTTTCATCCCATAGATTTTTTTATTAGGATTGATTTTTTAAGTGGAACAAATATGAATAGATGATGATATGTGGTGTCCTATATCTCCATCTAAGGAATTTTTTATTGTATTATAAATTAGTAGATAATTTTTAATAGAAATACATGGATTTTATAACAAAACAAAAGGGTATTAATACATTGATTTGTTCACAAAAATAATTTGTGGACATACATGGATTTTTTTAATAATGTATTCATTTTATTATTCATGTGATACTAAATCACTAAAATTTCACTTATTTTAAAACTATGAAAAATATTATGATATTATATGTTCTAAAGAAAATGTTATCCTTATACATTGATTTCATGATTGATATATGTTTCTAAGAAAAGTTTTTTATTACCATTATTTTGTCATATATTAATTTTTAGTAATAATTAATGATCCATAATGTTTTTATCACTACTAATATCATGACTATTTTTTATGATATTACAACAATAATCACGTCTTCCCTCATATTTAAGATCAAATAGTTATGAATAGTTGATATGTTTCCCTTTCTGAGCATTCAATCTCGAACCTTCCTATGTTTCCATTCCCCAGTTTATGAAGATTATGTTTCCATATGAGATGTCTAAATTTTTTTAGAGTATTATAGTTATGGATAAATGTTTACAAAGGTTTTAAATTAAGATTTATTTTATCTAGTGACCAAGATAGTAATTATTTGGTTCCGTGGTTAGTGATACATCTTACAGAATGTGTCAATTAATCTACAAAATTAATTTATTAGTTTTGTATAATTATCTGGAATTGCTTTAATAATGAATGATTCTAATCCATTCATAATCATATAGGATTTAAAAACATGTAAATACATTCTAAAGCAAAACTCTTACTACAATGGTATGAATAGTAAAATTTTATAATACATATAATGATTCTTGGTATGCCAACGAGTTAATGTTTATAGATAAAATTATAAGGTTATGTTGGTACCATAGCACATACTAGTATATAAATCATAAAATATCCCCATATACTTTACCATAGGACCCCCCAAAATATATATATTCCATAACATATTATAGATTTTAGTCGATAAACTTATAAACCCTTGAGAATTTACTTATATCAAAGATTTTTATACAATGAAAAAATCTCCATGGAATTAATAAGGTATGTGGTGAGGCTATATGAAGTCCTCCTAACAATTTTAATTGATCAGGGTCCAAGGTTTACCTTGGGATTCTGAAGAATTTTTTAGAAATAATAGGAGATAGAACTGGTTTTTAGCACTATATATCATCCTCCTATAAATGTTCAGTCTTAGACGAAATATCCAAACATCGAGGATATGATGAGAATTTGTCTTATGGAATTCCAATGATATTGGGATCAATACCTACATTGGGTAGAGTTATCATATTACAATTAGTTTTGTTATTAAATTCATACGACACCCTATGATGGAATTTATTGGAATATATGTAGTACTTAAACATGATGGGATGATATTTGATAGAATAAGCTAATATGTCCTATCCTTATCCATGAAATGATAGTAAAGGGTCAGACCTTTCATTTATATATGAATGTGGAAAAAATATGATTCAAAATTTATTCATATTATCATCGACTAGATGTATTGTTTGAATTCAATGATAAGGAGTACATTCGAATGGAAGTGAGTTAAGATATTTGGTAAGAAAGAGATGTTGATCCCTATATACATTGTTTCATTCAATATCATTGATCATGTTGGGGTCATAGACTATCAATTAAAACTCCCTCCATACCTATCTCAAGTAGATTTTGTGTCTCAAATAACTATTTTGAGGAAATACATTCCATATCTATCACATGCATTGATCCCTGAAGCTATAAAACTGAAACATAGACCTTCATATGGTGAAATATATATGAAAATTTTTTAATGAAGAAATAAGGTTTTAGAAGGTAAGACAAATCATATTCTTAAAGATATATGGATATATCATAATTTTTAGGAGGTTACATGGAATCATTTGGATATGAGGAGTGACAATTACCCATAATTATTTTACTCCATGTAATAAAAATTTAAGGAAAAAATTCTTTTATAAGGGGGTATAATGTAAGAAGATATGTTTTAGTGAAATATTCCACAATAATAATTACTATGTTTGATATATTACTCCACATGTAACATTAAAAAAATATAAATATATACTATCATAAGGTAGACATATAATTAGAAGTTTCAAATATTGGAAAACGTATTATGAAATTTATTTACATATATATATATATTTATATATGAAAAACAAAACCAATATTTTTTTACTTTAAATAACAGCTTAACTAGTGTAGTTAAGTAACAAATAAAATCATTTCCCTAAAATTTAATTATAGTTTATTTATAATATATTCTGATATAAATATAGGATTATTAGAAGATTAATTAGTAATTTATATGAAAAAAAAATTGTTAATATACCAAAATTCATTATCTAATAAAAATCTATTTTCTTTATATTGTATGATTTTAATTAAAAAAATTGTAAATTTTTTTATTGAAATTTTAAAAAAGTAACCTCATATTTCATTTTACACTAAAAAAATAGCACATGGTTAATTTTTGGGTTTCTTAAATGAAATATTTTTATGTGAATCGAGAAAAATAATGTTTTTAAAATAACATTAATTTTATGAAATTATTAATATATAAGTAAAATTTTAAAACTAAAAAAATATTAACAGTGAAAAAATATATTTTTTGTATGTGGATAAATAATAATAATAATAATTTTTAAAATTTATATACCCATTTTATGATTTTATAACATAAATTCTATTTTTCAAGAAAATATATTTTTAAAACATTGTACATTTATTACTTTAATATACTTTTTTATAACTTTTATAAATTTAATCATGATAAATAGAATTCAAATATGGAATCCATAGATCTGAATTATGTAAAACATATTATTTTATTTGTAGGTATAAAGTATAAATTACTTAGGTAAATACTTGTTACTATTTTAAAAAAATGGTATAAAAACAAAATCTAAGAGGGAATGACTTCTAATATGTTAAAACCTATGTGGGAATGTATTGTTTAATATTTTCATGACCTTATAACTTATCATCTCAATTATTTATTAATTTTGGAGATGATCCTCAAGAATTTGACTTTAATGGTCCAACCCCTCCCACCCCATTACTTAGTAGTAATATAGGAGGTGGTGGTTTCTGGATGAGGTTATGATGCAGTTATTGAGGGAAGTGGATGAGCTAATTTTAAAATCTTATTGAATGGTAATTGTATTTATGAATTTGGTTGATGTTTCATAATGGTGGTTTCTAAATTGTGGAGTTTTATTTTATGGTGTGGAGTTTTATATAAATTAGTCTTCGAGGTGTTAATTGGTGTTTAGTGACTCGGGATGTTTTCAGATGCTACTTCTAATTTATGGGGGGGTTGGGAATTGGGAATAAGGTTTGTGCATGAAGTCATAGGGTCAATGTTTTGTGATTATTCTAAAATTGGCACCACTAAAACATGGATAAGGGTTGTATCATAGAATCCCTTATAAAGATATGAGGGTCTACATTGTTGTGACTAGGTCGTGGTCTCTTCCCCATTTGATCAGATCATTAGTTTGGGGATAACTGCATTTATATGGGCCAGTATTCTCATCTAGTTTGCAACATGGTACCACCCATTATTTCATACTTCTTTATTTTTGCATCACTTCTATAGAGTGTTGTGTGTGGATGCATCTTGGTATTATATTTTTTATAACAATGTATTCTAAAATCCCTCTTAAGCTGATATCTTTTACAAACTTCCTCTGTTTTCATGGATGACTCAAGAGAATCCATTGGAAGAAATTCATCCCCCTTTCAATGGTTGTCAACCATGGTGTTTTGAGATCAATCAATGGGGGATTCTGGTGTTTTCTCTTCCCATTCTCCTAGTTTCCTCTTGATTCCATCCAGTTTCTTATATAGAAGTGGGTGCTTCTGGGGGAAGTGATGTGACATTTATTTGATATAATTGTATCACATAATTTCTTTGATATTATTATGTTTTAATTGGTAACATTATATATTCATTGATTTTTTTATGATGTATGGTGTTAAATTAATCAAAAATTAAATTTTATGTCTAAATAAATTTTTTATGTTTTAAGAATTTATTTTCATTCATCGTTTTGTTTTTTTTAATTTAATGATTTTTTAAAATATATATTTTATCATATTTGTTTAATTTTATATTTTTTAATATTCAATTTATCATTTTTGATGAATATTTTAATTAATTTATAAAACTTGTTCATTTAATTTATTTTCATTAAATAAATAAATAAATAGTGAAATTGAATGATAATGCATTTATTTTAAAATATTTATCATTACATTATTTTGGTAAATATTTAATAAGTTAATATTTTGTGGTAATTTTTTAAATTTTTAATCCATTATTCTATTATTATAATAATATGTTTGAATTTATTATATTTAATTTTTTGATATATTTTAATTAATTAAAACACAATTTTATATTTATTTTTGTCGAAAATTTTACATAGTGGTCATATGACATATTTTTATGTAGTAATTTGATTTCAAAGTTCATAAATTCCCACATAACCGACATGATGGGGGACAACAATGTAAGGGATTTTATCAGTTGAACCATGTATCCATTTTCTAGCATCACCTATATAGCCAAATTAAAATGGTTTCTCACATATCCAATATTTATAAGGGTTCCACATATCCATTTTGTTGTTCACATATCATATTCAAAAAGAATCCATTTAATGGATTTCATGGAGTCAATAACAAAGATAATTTTGAAAACAAATCACGTAGTTGAACTATGGAAACATAATATATTAATTTGAAATTATCTGAAATTCAGGTACTTGAGATCCACTTACCCAAAGATGAATGAGTATATTTTTCCAATAGTCTATCCCAGAACCTGAGACACTAATTAATGGAGATAATTACAAACATTTCTAAGGGAGGACAAAAAGGTTGTGATTTGAAATGGACCTAGTCCTCTACCGACTAAAATGAATAAGACACAAGCTTTAGAGCTTTCTCTACTATATATGTCATGTTGATGAAGAACGAATAAAAATTGAGCTCTACAAAAACGAAGATAGTCTAAGGGAGGAAACCACTAATACTATTATAGATGGATTATAAGCATCTTATATCAAATGTTGATGTGGACCATGATATTAATGTAAATTGAATATCATTAAATCTGGAAGAATAAATAAATTATCTTTAAACCGGGGAAGAAGGATTATTTTTTATAGTCATTTTTGTTGTTGTTTTGGGATCAAAATGATGTATAGGGGAACTAAACTAAGTAAATGACAATGAAACATAACTAAATTTTCATTCTCAAGAAGAACAATTTGTCATTAGTTTTTCGTTTTTAGGATCCATGGGGCCTTAAATTTCATAATTATTATGTTTTCATGTTCATTTGTTGGTTGCAAAAACATTTTTTATGAAATTCAAAAAAAATAAAACTAAAAAAATTATATCCAATGGATACTGATTCCTTCGGAAAATGAAACCTATGATTGAAGAAAATTTTAAATGAGATGGTACTAATGTAATTTGAAAATATGATTTCACCTAAGCATTGATGATCTTGTTTGAGGGGTGGAATTATTAGTGGCACTTAATTTTACCGTGTTTGATCACAATTTTTGATTTGGAAACATCAAATAAACATGTCATATAATGTGGGACATGACCAGGCTCTAAATGAACCATTGTATTGAGGTCTTGAGTGAGGAATGATTAAAGAAGATGATTCGAGTCATAAAAATATTGTTGAAGACGTTTTTCTATATTGAGCGGGAATGTGTGTCTGGTGAGGTTATCTGCTAGTAGCGTTAAATTTCAAAATATCTGAGTGGATTTATGTTTTAAACTAAGTAAAATTAATTTCTTAAATAAATAATGATTAAACTAGTGTAATTAAATTTATTTTTGAATGCTGACGGAATATATTGGGAAGTTACACTATAAATACAGTGGATTTTAATATAGGATATAGAGTATGAACTATCAGTTGTCTATGATAGAATTATGTTGTTGTATTTTCTTGTGAGACTAAAAATATATAAATATGATTGTTATAGATTCTAGAGTAGAAAAAGAGTATACAGAGGACAGAGTAAGTATTACATTTCATGATGACAAATGGTGAATTACGGAGAGTAAATACAGGTGTTTTCTATTGAAATATCATGGGAGATATTTTACCAATCGTGGAGTTGACGATCAATGAATTAATTCCTTCCTCATACAGGATTAGATTGATAATTTTGTAGAATAATGAATTTAGAGTTGTTACTAAAATAGTTTCTGAAAGAACTCTCAATCGTCCTATTGAAGATAAAGATTGTAGTTTTTTCTTTCATTATGATAATGTCTGGATAAGATCCCTTGTGGGAAATTCTATTAAAGACTCATCATGATTCCTCCCTATATTTTATATTTTTCATTTTCAATCTATTATTCTATCCTAATAATAAAATATTGAAATAACATTTTTGATTGATTTTTCAATTTTATATCACTTCATTTACTTTATTCATTCATTAATTGACTAACACGTTATTGATTTCAGTGTTTCATTACTTGAGTAATGAATATTATCTTAGTCTGGAAATGATCTTATTTATTAGTCCTCATTGTTTAATCATCTGAGTTGTTAAACAAGAATTTTCATCTTAGCATGGTATCAAGTGTGAGGTGGTGCTTAGTTATAATTGAATACTTTGACCACAATTTATGAAAAGAGGTCAAAAATTGAGTTTTTAGTTGTTAAACATGATTGATCAATCATAATTATATTTAGGTTTTGAGAACATCAATTAAATATTGATTGAATTTATGGAATAAAATCATTATAGTCAATGAAGATTGGATTATCTTGTATAATCACAGGGAATGTTCATTGAATCAATTCTAACAACACTCCACTTCACGCACTACTGCATTTCTATTCCTTTTTCATGTATTTTAGTTTATAAAATTTGAGTAGATAAAATAAAAATAATATAAATCTAGCTAGAAAAATATTAGTAAATAGTTATAATAATAATTAAATCATAAAAATGGAACACCATAAATGTAGTCTCGTTTGGAGACAAACCTATGAGCTTTTTCACTACAGTAGTTTGGATATTTAAAATATCAATTTAGGATTTAAATGTAAAAAAAGTAAAAACCACTCTCATCTTAGAGTATTTATTTTTGTTAATATGTTGGTAAGAAGGTGATGCAGTTTTTTATTTCGGGATGGTTTATGTGATATTCATCATTGTGGTGCCCGATAGTGGGATTTTTTGTCCCAAATTTTGCATTGAATCCAAAATCTCTATTTTAGTTAGGGGATATCTTGTTTTCCATATATTTTATCATGTAGAATAGTTTCATGGTTTTTAAATTTTTTTGAAGTTATTTTTCACCACCCAAAAATATATACAAATATGGTTAATTGGAATTAAATTGGAATGATAATAATTAAGACGTTTTTATTGAATTTTTAGATTATTCATATTCTTTTTATTCATTATTTTTGTATGGGAATGATTCCCCACTAAAAATTATAGTCATTACGGGTCTCTTTGTGACATCTTGACATGGTTTTTCACCATGTTCTTTGAATTTTTTACCACATTCATTTAAATATATAGTTACTTATATCCAATTGATGAATTTTTGGACAATGATATATGGTTTTTGGGAGGTTTCCCCAATAATAAAGAATATAATGTGATGAAAATTCCCTTTATTAATATAAAAAATGGTATGATAATGTGATTTGAAACGTTTTTTGATTTGTGTTGTGATGTGGGTTGATGATGTGAGGGCATGATGTGGGGCAGTGATGTGTGGTTGTGATGTGTTTAGAAAGTCGTTGATGTGTTCTTGTGTGGTTAGTACATTGAGATTGGTATATGGAAATTGTTTTTGTTATGTAAATTGGTTGAGGCTCTAAAAATTAACATATTTTATTTCCTGTGTGTAAAACCCCAAAGACTTTATAATATATTTCTTCTAAAATAATTGTTTTACGATAATAGCTTAATATACACACAAAAATGGGTTTAAAGAAACCATGTTACATATATAATATTTTATAGTTTTATAAATTCTATTTTAAATAATAAAATTTATTATTGTAATAAAAATATCAAAATTATTTTAGGGTAAATTTTTTTTTTCTAAAAAAATTATTTTTTGATGAATAGTGAAAAATATTAAATTTTAATTGAAAACTGAATTTTTGATTAAATATCTGACAAAGTAAAATTATATTTTTAAATTGTTTTAATATAAAAATACTTCAATTTTATATCAATTAATCCTAATTAGGTTATTCTAATCGTTGTCATATTTTATTTTATTTTAAAACAAGAATAAACCTTTGGCCTTTTCCCTATAAAAACATGTTTTCTCATCACTACTACTAGGTTAATATTAAAATAAAATTTGGAATAAATATTAATTGAATTTTGAAAAATTGATTCTACATTTTGAATTTGAATAATTTATAGTTTATAATAAGAAATATTATTTTTCAATCAAAATGAATAGTGAATGCGGTAAAAATTAGTTATTGTTGTTAAGTTAAAAATTGGTTTACCAGGTGTTAAATTAAATAGATAAGGGTAGAAATGGAAAATAAACTTGTCATAAAACATTTTTATGACCATATTTTGACCATTTTACCTCAATGGTTTTATAATTTCCCATTTTGGAACCTTGTGAAATAAGAAAAAAATGGGAGAACTCAATTTTTTTCAAAGAAATGCCAACATTTTCCTCTCCCCCAATTATAAATTTCCTCCCACTCTCTTACCTTTTCCATAGTAAAACATCATTGGTTCAGATAAAACCTTCCAAAATCAATTTATAATTTCCATATCATTATATTAGAGGCATTCTTTTCAAAAGAAACATTATATATTTAGTCATTAGAGGAAACCTAAGAAGGTTGTTTGAAAAGAAGGTAATGTTCATTAATGATCATCTTTATATTATTTTTTAAACACCTCCATAAAATCTTATTAATACTATCTGATATATTATCCTTAGTATTTTAAAAATATTGGGATGTTTTTATTATTAAGGATAGGACTTAAAACCATCTCCACCTCCATTAAATTGGTTATAAAATCATCGTTAATGTGTAAAGTAGACTACCGCATCGCTAACCGATATCATTCATTCCTCCATAACCACTATTTATGTATTGGTATAGTGATGGATATATATTATATATATTATATCTATAACATAGATTTATATATATATATATATATATTCATTTTATCATATATATATATCTTCTCACTTTCCATTCTATAGTAGATATGATAATGTGTCTCACGTGTACGACAGACTACTGCCTCCCGAATCGATGTTACTCATTTTTCTCTAATGCTTCACATGGTAGGTGATAAGTATAAATTTAATTATTAAATTTCAAATGAATGAAATAATTATGATATTTAAGACATATTTTTTATTGTTCATGTATGTGTGGACTAACACTTTCAAGAAGCGATGTGACTCTCATTTAATAACCAATACACATTAATAATATATATATATATGTATGCATAAAATATGGAATATATGATATTATAATAGTTTTTTAAATATTATATGTTACTTAACTTCTTTCTATAAAGATCATTGGAAAATGGAAATTTTAGGAATTTGTATATACGACCTACCATATCTATGATAATAATGAACTTAATTTTTTATAAAAATATTTAGTGATTAGATTTAACAGTATAATAGAAGTATAAATATTGTATTTATGTTATGATTATTATTTTTTATATGATATAAATATATAATATTTGCAAGAACCATGACTTTCTTGATGAAACATGCATGATAAAGCAAGGTAGTTAACCCCCAAAACAATGAAAATATTGAATGATTATTAATTTATAGGATATAATATTTTATAAGAGGATCATATATGACATTATAAATATTAATATGATTTTTAATAATGTTAATAACATTTTAATTAATTATATAGGATGTTGAATCATGTTCAACCAAAAAATGGAACAAGGTAATGGATTTCCTCTAAATTTACATTCCATTGAGACTTATTTTTTATTATAAAACAATTAAAATTTCTGTGGTGTATATACTAAACCATTTAAAATAATATCATGATTCATTTGTAAATCATTTTTTTTATGTTTCAATTTTAATCATTTCATCAAAGGGGGTATGGCTTCAAAATTATAATACGGTAATTGTTATTTTTCAATTTCATTTTATTTTGTGATTGTTGACATTCTCTTGAAAGTATAAAATTATTAAAATCATTTTCATTAGAGGTTAGATTTATCATAAATATTGTTTCTCATTAATTAAATATTTTATTATATACTAATCCATATACCATTACTACATATAGTTTACACTTTGAATATTATTTTAATAACTGGGTTAAATTTGTTAAATATGAATCGTTTACTCCCTTTAGTTATTTGATGGGAAGGAATATTTGTTGATGAATAAAATTGATTATTAGATATAATAAGAAGGATTTTGACCAATAGTGGACGGATGTTCCTAGTATAATACATCCACTTGATGAATCAGTAGGTCTCCTGAGTGAAAACCAGTTGGCCAAATTAAATGGATCTCTACCTGTAGTATTTAAAATATCTTTTCAAATGTATTGAAAGTAGATCTTTCATAATGATTGATTTCATGGAATAAAATTAATAATAATTTCCTTTATTAGGATTCCAATTATTATAATCCTTGATATTTTTAAATTAATATTATATCTGGATACATTTCATTCATAGAATATTCATTAAATGAAATGTGTTTTTAGTTATTTACCGTGAAATATTGATTATTCCTTATCTACTCATGAATTAAACATAAATAGAATTTTCATTATGCTATTTACCTTTATATATCAATTAATAAATAATTATTCCTGAAAAATTCTTTTTTACTTCACCATTACTAAGCATTTGAGCTCACCCATACTATTTTCCTTTTCTTAGGATATTAAGAGGAAATATTTGAATGAATATTCTATGATATAGTTTTTTTCTGTTGGTATTTATTACGATTGATTTTTTAATCCTTGTGTACAAAGTGAATTATATATGTATATGGTTCTCCAAAACTACTAAACTGATATGTGCTTCATGATTTTATTCATTTTATTTATGTCAATGTAATAAATCAGGGTACTGTCTCCGGGCTACAGAGTTCGGGGTTGTTACGATTGGTAAGACAAAAAGATAAGTAGAAAATTTAGGAAATAGATTTAGGAATAAATAGATTACGGAAAATAACACAATGATTATATTTGAGGATATGTATATAGAAACATATTAATGTATTGGTAAGGAAGAGGCTATTCTTTCCTAGTAATACATCCATACCTAGATACGACATGGAGACATGGTTCTCGCACCAAGTTACAGTGGTTAATATCCTTGAAAATGGTACGTTGGGGTAGACCATATTAGAACTTGGTTCATGACAATAGGAATTAATTCACACATGGTGAGAAACTCCAAGGGTACTTTATTATGATAATTATCATTTTTGTTACAATCCATTATGATGGAATGAAAATAAATATTTACCAAAAGAAACCATTTTGTTGATTATGTGATTATAAATGCATGGATTGAAATTTTTTATAAGTATTAAACAATATATGGATTATAAATTATGATTTATAACTCATGATTTTATGATGTATTTTGGTATATCCTATTATATAGAAATCAGACATATAAGGAAGAAGGGTATTGAAACTCATGGAAAATGTTGATATTTCCCTTAAAAAGAAAACAACTAAGATAGTATTGTAAAGGATGAAATTATAGAAATAGTGGGGTATATTAATAAATTTATGACAAATAACCTTTCCCAAAATGGAGAACCCGGTTCTACTGTGCGATTCTCATATACTGGATCACTTTATATAAAAAATCCCCCTTCATTTAGTCGGACTACAAATTTGATTTTAGCCGAGAAAAGGATTAAGTCTCTATATAATATATTTATGGTCTTATAATGTTTTATAATGTAAAAGGATAAAAATATAGGGTATACTTTTTAATGTGATGTAGGACAATGGTGGTTTTTGATCTACAATTATATGGAGAAAATGAAAATATAACTCCTAGAGTGAAAATATTTTATGTAGAAATTATTTCAAAAATATTTCCCCCAAGAGAAACAATTTTAAATAGATAAAAGTTATTTATGATAAATAATAAGTAAAAAATAATTTTTTATTTAGTATGAGGCTAACATTGCATGGTTATAAATATATGATCTAGATAACATACACAACATAGATTGAAATATTGAAAATTTCTTGAAGGTCTTAATCCAAGTATTCAAAGGGTGATGGTCTCTCAATGATTTTCAGTGTAAGATAAGATAGTATTATGTTATATAAAAAGGGAGAATTTTATTTTTATAACCAATATTTTCTAGTGGAATCAAGAGAATAATAGTTCATATGAACACCATGATAATGGGAATGCATTAAACTAGGAGACTGGGTGGGTTAATTTTCCATTATCTGAATGTTGTGGAAGGAAACATCCTTGGTAGTGCATAAAAGTAATGGGAGAGTGATACAAGTGAGAATATTAGAAGAAACTAGATTTTAATTGTAATGGGAAGAATGAAACCAATTATTAATAGTAATTTAGTTATAATTAAATGGGGAAATATTCACACTGATGTCCCAAGATTCAATCAAATCTACCACCGGAGAGGGCAATGGTAGAGGGCTATGATAATGTGAACATTGTTGGTGAGGTGGAAGTACCAAACGGTGTGTCGGAAGGCACTTCAAAACTATTATTAAATTTAGTTAATTTTTTACATATTTATAGTTTCTTTCACTCATTTATTTCTACCATGTTTTCCATGAAAATTATAGTCTTACCATTAAATTTAAGATGGTACCTTTTAGATTACAATCATATGGGTGGTCTAATTATATTGATTATGTTTCTGAAATTCCCCAATATTACACATAAATATTTTTTATTTTATAACTGTATTATCACTCATATGGTATATTTTTATTTAACTGTTGTCATGGACTGGAATTCATTATTTGATTAATTTTTTCTGAATAATGCTGAAATTAAAATATTAATTCAAGATATAGAATTGTATCTCTTTAAAAAAAAGACATAATCATCTTATTCATATCTAGATCCCCCACATGTAGTTCTACTAAATGAGATTCTTGGGAAAGAAGATAAAAACAATCATGGAGTATCAAAAGAAATTTTCAAATTGAAAATGTGCCTACTGTAATACAATACATTGATGTGTTTTTTAATTTATTACCAGGGAATACCATAGAACATGAAGTTGATTTTTCCATTGATTTAATATCTTTTAATTTACCAATATCAAAGAGTCCCTATATAATGGAAAATGTATAATTAGTGGAGTTTAATAAAAAAAATATTATTTTTTAAATAATGGACTTATTCATCCATGTATTTTAAAAAGAGGATCCCCTATTTTTCATTATTAATAAAGATGGATCCATGGGTTTATGCATTGTTTATAGGAAAATAAATTATTTCATTAAAAATAAACATAATCCACTTCCATGTATTATTAAATTATTTGGTCAAATTTTGGAAAAATATTATTATCCAATGATTGATCATTTATCTGGGTATCATCCATATTAAGGAAAGATGGTACAAATTCCGAATATAGCTTTTTGAATGAGGTATGGAAATTACGAGATTATAGTAATTCCATTTCGATTAACTAATTAACATGCTATTTTTATAGCTATAATGATCATATTATTCATGGATTTTATTCATTAATATATTCTGGTATTCTTTGATGAGATTGTTTTGTATTCTATAATCTATGAGGACCACAGAATTCGCATTCAAAACATTATTGAAACTCTTTAAAGAAAAAGGTTATATGGTAATTTAAATGTTTTATTTATGGACTCCAGAATTTTCTTTTCATGGACATATTTTCTCAATGGGTGGTATTTTAGTTGATCCTATAATGTGAAATGTATTCAGATAATGTATTACACCAATGATCATAAAAAAGGTATGTTCGTTCATTTGGTTTGGATACTTACTGTTGAAGATTATTTGAAAAAAAATCTCAATTGGATAACCCATTAACAAATTGTACACGTAAAGGGGATATGATTATTTGGGAAAATGAATGTGAATAATATATTTGATTAACTAATGAAGATATTGGATAAGGATAATAGTTTGTCTTTACTATCTAGAAGTCATGGCTTGGTGAAATATAGTGATGCAGCGAAGAAGGTACTTGTTTTTTTCGTAATAAAAAATGATGACATTCCTGATTATGTATTATTGAAATTGAAGCTCATGAGATGAACAATTCAACCAATGGTATTTAGTTGGAAATTGTAAAATTTACATTGATTATATCAAAACACTATCTCTATGTTGAATAATTTGATATTTACACGGATCATAAAATCCAAAAATACATCATTTCATAGAATGATCATAGAATGATTGAAATTTGATGGATCAAGATAACCACATATTATGATTTCTCAATACCATACCATCTAGGGGAAAAAATATTATACTCGAATCATTAAGCCAGAAAGATC
Source organism: Viscum album (assembly GCA_963277665.1). NCBI lineage: Eukaryota > Viridiplantae > Streptophyta > Magnoliopsida > Santalales > Viscaceae > Viscum > Viscum album. The sequence goes on from CAUJRU010000001.1 coordinate 6,635,905, forward strand.
ATGTAGTTCAAACTTGAATGAATATTGAGAAGGTTCATATGTTCATGGATCTAGTAAATGTTGATATAGGTATCATTAAGGGGAGATAATACTCATTTTAAAATGACTGAAACCATACATTTTTTAGAAAATATAAAGTTTTTCAATCCTATGAAGAAATATTTTAGAAGACAATTAATGGTGTAAATGATGGGAAATTAACAGACCTTATTTGTTAATATGGTATTCTAAAATTTGGAAATAAATTATCTATTCCATATATACATTATCTAAAAAGGAAAGTATTTTTTGATTATCATAGCTTGAATTTCTATACACACCCAGTATGCATAAATATATATATAGATAGTTAGGTATTTGAAGGGAGGTTTTTGTTGGGATAATATGAACTGTTAAATCTCGGATTATTTTCCAAGATGTTTTGTTTTTTAAAAAATTATAGTGGTGAGAAAATATCATATAGGAGTGATGAATTCTTTTCTTATTGAGATGTTCAAATGGGATTAAATTAATATTTAACTTGTCACAGGGCGACAAAATAATATTAGAAATAATACTGCAATATGGATTATTGTTGATCTCCTAACCAAATATCCATATTTCCGTTCTATTAGAGAATATTTTACACTTGATAAACTTAATATGATCTATATAAATGAGGTTTTACAACATCATGGAGAACCTATTTCAATTTTTTCGGATTAAGATCTCTATTTTACATAAAAATTCTAGAAGTGTCTTGGAAATGTTCTTAAAATGGAGGTTAATTTGAGAACTGTCGTCAATCCTCAAACTGATGGAAAATCTGAAAATACACTTCATAAAATGGAAGATATGTTATGTAATTTCCCATATGAGTGTCAATATAAGCTCGATCAATATTTAAATTTAGTACAATTTTCCTATGATAACATTTTCCATTCATATATTCAAATGGTGTCATATAAAGAGTTATATGGAAAGAGATGTCACAACCCAAATTTTTGGGATGATGTTGGTGAATGAATGTTTGTAGGACCAGGATTTTATGAATATACAAAAACAATGTTAAATGCTATATAGGCTCAGATGAAAACATATCAACGTAAGAAAATGATTTAAGCTGATAATCAGAGGAATGACATTCAATTATGAGTTAGAGAAAATGTCTTATTAAAATAATATCCATTGAAGTATGTCATAAGGATTGGTATAAAATGGAAACTAAGCCCCAGGTACATCTAACCCTTTTAAATTCTTGAAAGGATAAGAGTATTTGTTTAATTTTTTGAAATTCATCCAAATCTCTCCATATCACATGATTTGTTTCATATATCATTGATAAGGTTTTACTTTCTAGAACAAATACATGTTATAAAATATAAAAAATACATTTAAAAACTGATATATTTTACTATGGATAAATAAATATACATTATAAATAAGAGAGAGATATTTTTTAGGAGTCAAACGATTTGTGTGGTAAATGTACCTTGCAGAAATTAAAAAATTGAGGAAGCAAAGTGGAAAATAGCGGATTTTAGTAACAAGAACTAACCTCGTATGTTTAGAAGGTAATATCCCATATATTTAGAGGATTTAATTTTATAGGATTGAAGAATTTAACACAACATGAATTTATTGTATAATCCTTTCAGAATATATTTGATGTTTTAAGAGCTTCAGATGCACGCAACATTGGGTCTTAACAAAAGATGATACATTATTATTTTTTAGCTATTAAAGAAAACGTATTCAATAATTAAAATTCATTTGTCAAATGATAATATTAAAATTATACTATGGTACTTTTTTGTATGTTTTTTTTAAAAGTATCATTTTTTATGAATGATGAAGTTTACTAAATTTAAATTAAAAACTACATTTTCATATAATTAATTTATAATTATAATTTATATTTTTGAACAGGTTTTAATATATCACGTCATTAATTTTCTATCAATTAATAATATTTATTTCATTGAAATATTTTTCATTTTGGATTTTGATATAAAAAAATGGTAAACTTTTTGGGTTTTTTGTTTAAAAAACCTACTTTCTCATCACATCTATTGGATTACTTTTATAATTAAATTTTTACAATTATGTGAATTTATTTTGGAAAAAGGGATTTCAAATTAGGTAATATAATAATATCTAATATCTAATATTTTAAATTTATGTTTTGAACAAAATGAATAATGAATGCAGTAAAATATTATTGCGGTTGTTTAGGAAAAAATGGGTATAGAGGTTTCCAAAGAAGAAACATACAGGTATAGACGACCTCTAATTGGGAAACTATTTAATTTACATATTGTTACCATTCCACATATATGTTTATATTATGGACCATTTTTTAACCCATTTCAAATATGAAAAAGTTCATGAAACTCAATTATTTACAAACATATGAATTGTGTCCTCTCCCCCTCATATAAAATGGAAACCGATATCCTCTATTCTTCACAAATTAAATCCTATTTATTTCATTAAATACCCGAAAAAAACACTTCCAAAAATTCCTCCCCTCACACAAAAAGCCTTATGGTGGGAATAAATTTAATATAGGATGTATTTAGTATAGACGTGATGAGGATACCAAAATAACATGTATTTGTCTTCAATGGGTATAATTATTTTATTTTCTACTCCACCGCCTTCAGTTTTTTTAAACAATGAATATATAATAATATCACTATATTATATTTAATAAGATGTTTTTATAATGTAATAATGAGGAATACTGTCATTACATCCATCAAATGGTTTATAAAATCAGTATTTGTGTGTTTGGTCGACAATCACCTCGTGAAACGATATAATTCATTCTTCCATTACCACCTTCCATGGTTTGGAATGATTATGGGTAGAGTGTATATATGTTATATTTATAACATATATATAACTATGGAGTAATTTTATCATATATATATATATATATACACTTTCCATTCTATGGGAGATATGAAAATGTCACTCATGTTTATAGTTGACTATCGCCTCATGAAGCGATGGGATACGCATTTCACTCATGATTCACAAGGAGTGTGATAAATATAATTTTAATAAATAAATTTTATATAAATGAAAAACTATTTATATTAATGAAATATTTAACATTACATAAATACAATTTATATATATCATTCATTTTTTAATCTTTTTAGTCACTTAGGGATGATAAAATCATTTGTGTACATAGGGATTGTCGCCTACACGAAGCGATGTGACACTATTTTCATCACCACAACACATGGATGATATATATATAAGTATATAATATTCTATATATGATATTATTATCATTATTTAAATATTAAAAATTACATACCTTCTTTCCATAATGAAAAACGGAAAATCGAAACATTACTCATGTGTACATACTATCAGCCTTCTCCATGATCATATCATTTTTAATTTTTTGTATCCATCATTAAAGATTGGATTTAAAATTATAATTGATGTGAAAATATGATAATTATGTTATGATTAATATCATGAAAATTATATAACTAATTAATATGTGAAGGAACTAGATCATTTATGAAAAAACATGCATGATAAAATAATGGAATTATCAAGCCATGCATTGAAATTAATGAATGATTATTAATGAACAGGTGATAAAAATCCATAAAAGGATAATATATGATATTTTAAATGCTATTATGGTTTTTAAATAAGTTAATAACATTTTTAAAACTATTATACATTATTTTAACAACTTTCAACCAAATCGAATCATTGGGTAAGAGATTTCATCTGAATTAAAATTTCATTGAGACTTAATTGATATTATATACCATTTCAATTTAATGTTGTGTATATAAAACCCATTTTACATTTATTATAATGATTCATTCATAATTTATGTTATTTTATGCATCATTTTTAATTATTTCATATAGGGGGATTTGAATTGAAAATTTGCGTGGTACAACTTTCTATGCAATTTCAATTTCTTCTAATTGTTAATATTATTTTGAAAGAATATCTTTTTAATAATAGTTTTTCATTTTATGTTACATTTATCTAAAATATCTATATTATAGAATTATGTCTATTATTATTTCATAAACATTATTAAATTTTTACATACGTTTTTTCCATTAATAATTATTTGATTAAATGGTGGAAATATTGATAAATTTGGATCTTTTACCCAGTAGAGATATTTGATGATAAATAATATTTATTCATATATTAAATATCATTAAAAAATATATGATGAATAATTTGGACCACCTTCAGAATGTAGGTCGCACCGGCATGGCCGACAGGGTGATCCAGTGAGGTGGAAGTCGGACAGTTAGGCAGCGAGGTCGATACTGTGGGGTGCGGAGGCTGGGATCCGAGTGAGGCAGCAGTGGCCTCTTTGGTTGTCAGCACGCAAGGATGCGGGCGTGGCGGGCAGGAATAGAGGGGCCTACGGGGGGTCCTGGTGGGCAACCGGCATAAGGGATCGAGGGAGAAGGACTAAGGTGGAGTGTAGAGGGTGAGGGGCATAGAGGGTCGGTCGTCGGTGCACGAGGGTGGAGGTGGCGGTAGGCGGAGGCCATGCCGGACGAAGCATATCTGAAGGAGGCGGGTTCGCTGGTGCTATAGGGGGAGGGTGAGTAGGGAGGTGCGGCGCATAATAGAAATGGGGGGGGTGACGGGATTAGGGTAGCTTTATGGTTCTATTTTTTTTATATCAACAACAACAACAATGATAATAATTATAATCTTAATGCTAATAACATAATTATAATAATAATAATAAGTAAGAAAAAAAATTAAATTTATTTCATTTACTTTCTTTTGTTTTTTTCCATATATATTTTAACAACATTAATAATTTTATTAGTGATAATTTTATCATAAAAATATTAAAGCCACTTTTAACAGCCAATTAATATTAAAAAAATTATTGTTAGCAATAACAATTCCAATAATAAAATTAATATTATTAACTACACAATGATAATTTTATTATTATTATGGCGCAAAATTTTAACCCATTTCATTTTTATAAAACTTTATTTATTTAAAACATTATGTAACTGCACAAGTGCGTGGACTGACTGCGTGACTACTGCCAATCGTGTGGTGCCCACACACCAACCCAAAACCCAACAAAACACTAAACATTAAAAAAAATAAGACTTGCGCTTGCCATGAACCTTGGTGAGGCTAACAAAAACCCATAAAAAATAAAAATAATAATTAAAAAGGGGTCGGGGTGTAACAATTATCCCCACCACAGACACTTTCTGCCCCTACAAAGTCACCAAGCCAGCAGCTGACATAACTAGAGTCCATGACCCAACCAAACTAGAGGAAACTGAGAGTCTCGGGGTGACCATAATGAACACACGTCACACCCGAACAACTCAAGAACAATCATTTCCAGATGTTGAGGGGAGAACACGGGAGGGTTCTCCCCACCACAAGAATTCACTAACATGGAAACCCTCGAAACTCGAACACACCACCCCCAGTGGGGGCCAAGTGGTATACCGACACACTGGGATGGGTGAATTCCCCAAAAAAATCAAATGACAGTAGAGGAAAACCCACAGAGGTGCCCGAACTAAGAATGATCCTGGAAATAGCACCCATTAATTTCACCAAACATCTCTCTAACGAACGCAACTGTGACCAAGCTCAAATGTAGAAGGTGTGTTTTTGAAAGAATAGTTCTTTTAGAAAACATTTGATTGATATAAACATAAGTATAAAACATTTATATCCTATAGAAGGTAATATAATGATGAAAAAAATATTTTTACGGAGTGACCATACCAAAAATTGAGTGAAATAGGGAGAACTCTCAGAAAGCATGTTGGGTTCGAGATTTTCCCCTTACCTTGTATCTGAATGCTTTATTTGATTTAATATCCTATATAACAACATTAGATTAATTAGTTGATAATTATAGAACATTTTTACATGAATATGGTTCATTTTTCATTCATTACATTATTTTATGGGCCTCTGGATGAGTTATAGTGTTTAAAAACATTGTTCGGGAATGTTCATTTTTATGTGTTTCTTGAGTAGTTCACATGTATTCATGAATGGATGTTCGTGTAGAATAGGGGTAAACATACACAACTAATATTTCGTGTTATTAATGATATTAAATATATTTAAATTATCTTATAATTAATTATATTTTATACCATTTGGATGAATCATTAGACAAGAATTAAATGATGATAGTTTGAGTTAATTTGGTCATTTTTTTACCACAATGAACTTGTTTTGTTTAATAATTTAGTAATATGTATCTAAGTTAGTTCCAGAACATGAAATAGAATATAATAAATATAATATAATCTTTTTAAACCATTAAAATGGTATCATAACCAGATATGATATCTTTAAAATAAATTTAAAACATGTCTTTCTTTAAGGTGATAAATTAACTCCTCACGAACAACATTTTCTTTTATAAAATAAAAGGAAGAGGGAAAGGGGGTTGGGTGGTATAATATCGCATTAGTATCATAACATTAAATTATAGGTATTATACTAGAGTTACCATACTATATTTATGATGCTAGTTTGGGAGAGAATAAGAAAAGAACTAGAAATTGTAAGGATATTAAAGGAAAAGAGGGAGAGAAATTACCTCTTGAATCCTCCTCTTGAGATCCTCCTTAAGTTACCTAATCTTGGAATTTTGATGATACCAAAAGCTCTTGAACTTGAAGTAGTGACTAAGGAATATTATTTGGCAGAGTTTAGAAATGTTTTGAATCTTGATATGTGTGAGGAAAAGAGGGTGTGAACTGTGGTATTTATAGTGTAGGGGAAAAGAGATTTCTCAATATAAAATTCATTAATTTATTATTTTCCCTCAAGAAATTGAATAGTGAGTCTTCCATGACCAAGAATAGTAATTTAATAATGTGTAATTGAACCATTTGGGATTACATTAGGAGAAAATCTTGCATGACTCTCTAATTAGCATATTTAGCTTATTTTTTAAATTATGGAATTTTACTATTCTCAAAAAATTCATGTATTTCTGAAAAATACCAAAAATTAATCCCAACCATGTTTTAATGTGTAGAATCAAAAAATGAATTCCATTTCTCAGAAATAATTTTATAAATATTATTAATTTAATTTTTAATTAAAATCAAAATTTACTTGAAAAATCAGTTTTTAATATTATAACTGATTTTATAATGCTGTAAAAAATTACATAAGGTCTTATAATATTATATTAAAACTAGAAGATAGAGAATTTTTAATTTATGAACACATTTTAAGAAAATAAATTTTCTTTTAAATTAATTATTAATTTATAATTAATTATTAATGACTTACAAAAAAACCAATACTTTTAATATGGTCAAATGGTCACTTTCTAAGATACCTAAATTTTATTTAATTATTCCTTGGTAAGGTTACTATTAATTTGGATGAGTTAATATTAATAATGGTCATATTAATATTCATATTGGTAGGTTACTATTCACCAAACATTATGTTTTCCCTATCGGACTCCAAACATCTTACTGATAACAACCGTGTATGTCAGATTTTCGAAATTGAAACCATATAAGTTGAAGAATAATGGTTTGTGGTCACATAGTATTTTGTTTCATGATATTTAAATTTGTTTCATAAAATGATTATAATATAGGTAATAATTATAAGGAGGGAATTCTATTAATAAAACATCAGGTCGTTATATTCACAAATTTGGAGAAATTTTATGAAAATATAATATTTAGATAAATTTTCAATTGCCATTCATTCTATTAGTCTCACAATGGGGAGACATATATTTCATAATTATCCTTTAAAGGGAGTTATTTACTAATTATATTGGAGTTAATGTAAACAACATTGAGTTCATCTTTTAAAAAATTATAAAATACATAATTTTTCCAAATGTTTTTCTGATTTTCAAAACGGGGTATATTATTTGGTCAGAGAGCACATTATTTTTGGTTTTGAAAAATACAAAACAACTGATTAATATTTTTACTTATCTCTTTTTTCTAACATTGATTAATAATGAAAATTAAAAAGTTAAATGAATTACTAAGAACCTATGGTTTTATGGAATACCAATGGAATGAAAATTTATGAAAATCCAAAGACCTAAGTAAGTTATAAATTTAATTTTTTTGGGATTTTATTAAAACATATTTTTTTCACCTTGTATAGGTTCTTCATTAATTTTTTAGTAGACATGGTAATAAATCGATTCAATAGAAGGATGAATAGTAAACTAAAATCTATGTTGTTACAACTAAACATGATGGTTTCGGAATCCAATAGTTGGATATAATTACAAATAATTCTATATATAGTTCCAAACCACATGAATTAAAGGGATGAGTTATGATGTTATATAAAATGAAAAAGATAAAATCTCCTGAAGCGTTAAACTACTTATTATTTATTGAAATTCATATTTTTTTTACTTTTATATTTTTTTATTAGAGAGTATAATTGTGTGGTTTCATAGTAAAATCTATTAGTTTTCTTATTAAAATAGTTAGTTTTCGATTGAGGAAATCAAATGCTTATAGGTGAGAAATACATAGTTGAGATTCAATTTTTATTTAAGTGGAAATGCTAAGATTCTGCATTGTGAATGCTGATAAGAACAAATGAATTTATTCAAGATGAGGTTTCAAAGACATATATAAACCAGAATGGGAACCTTATCAAGATAAATGGAACTAATTTTTCATACTTGATGCATTTTTGAAAATAAGTTATGTCTTGTTATTAGGTATGGGGGGTTTTATATAAATGTAGAAATTGGTTTTTTGATAGATAAATAGAGTTTATCTATGACCAAACTTCATGGGACTTATGTACTGATAAATAAAAATATTACTAGGGATGTTAAATAGGATAAGATTGAAAATGTTTCATTTCTAATAATTAATTATCAAGATAATATGTTATTTGATGTGGTTACCATGAATTCTTGCCATATCATGTTTGCTATGCTATTGAAATATTATAGTAAGGTCACACATGAAGGTTACAAAAATCATTATTATTTTATGTAAAATGAGATGAGTGTTATCCTTACACACTTGAGGTATTTGAGATCTTATGTAGACCAAATTAGGATTGCGATAGAAATTGAATGTAGAGAAAATTAAAAGAGGGATAAAAACAGAGAGAATGAAAAATTTGAAAACAAAATAATGAAGAGGGGGTTATGACTGACCTAAAAACAATAATAGAAAAGAAAGAGTCGGAATCAATGCTATTTTAGGTAATTTTTTATTAAATAAATCATAGAGAGAGAATTACAGCAGAGGAAACTCCATTTCCTCCAGGAAAGGAACAATGTTTTACCACTATTTCTTATATCCCATCATTTACTTCTATTATTATCTCACACTTTCAAAAATTTTGTAAAATATTTTTGGAGAAAGTACCCATTGGATTACCACATTTTGGGGTTATTTAAATATATATTAATTTTCATATTGGTTAAGCAATTCCAAATTTTTTATTATATTGATCCAATCTGGAGGACACTAGTGAAAATTAGTTGAAAATTGAGTAGGTTCTTAAAAATTGATTTGTAAGAGAATGGTTGAGTCTTATTTATTTACCATTAATCCTCTTTCTAAGAAAGAGATAGTACATGGAGAATGGTTATTGATTATAGATCTATCAAAAAATCATGGTAATGTATTCTGATGCCATACCCTTTTGAAATATATTTTTGATGAACATTATTGTACATACATGTTCAATAAAATGTTATTACGTAGTGGATATTGTGAACATGGATTTATGATGTGAATGAATGTAAAAAACATATTTAATGCTATATATTGTTCATATGAATGGAAAATTTATCATTTAATGATTAATAATTCCCCATGTACATTCAAAAACATTATGAATCATAATTTCATCAATTTATTAGGTGATTTATGATTCTTTTTATTTTCATAACAACATATTTATGTTGGTTGGAGAATTTGATGGACTCTTCTGGGTGATGATGAATGTGTGAAACATAATGATGTTGGTTGGAATCTTTTATAGACTCATCAGGGCTCTAGGGACTGGTGTCGTGGATGACGACCCTAGTGCACGTGATGATGGTGATGTAGACATTATGTTAATGAAGATGGTTTGAGGTGATGTGACTTTGTCTGATAGACCAGGATCACAATTTTGATAGGTTCTCTAAAATATCTGGGATTCTGATTTTTAAATTTTGAATTAGAGAATCATTCACTTTGTATCCTACCAGTTACTACTTATCCTTAAAGAAGTTGTTTCAAAAATAAAAAAGGTGAAATTTAAGTCATAATAAAAGGTATATTAATTGGGATTTATTGTATATACAGAATATTAGAATCATGTTTTTGAGACTCTTTGAATAAATATGCCATTTTATAAAATTGATTTTTTTTAATTTCTATTGTTTTCCCAGGTTTTTTGGAATTCTATGATGACATGAGAGTCTTTGGATATATTATGATGATGTTTCGAGTTTGGTAAAAACAAAAAAATTCAATTAGGTGAGATTGTTCTATTGAATTTTAGAAAATTTTAAAAAATGATGGGTGAATATTTTACATCCCACACACCATTGAATAAATTCTTCAAGAATGTACCAAGCTTTAATGGAGAAAAATATAACTAAAATTCCTTCTCTGCACTCATAAATAATTTAGCAAATTTTGCAATCTGAATTCTTCCCAAATTTTATAAGGTGATTGATGTTGAATGTGATGTGTATGAAATAATAAATATAGTTTTTTCAATTCAATACTATAATATTATTTCGTATGTTAATTAGAATATTAATGGTTACATGTATCTAACTGGGACACACACTTCCAGTTCAAGTACTAAAAACATATAAAATAGATACGAGCTTCGATACCAAATGATGCAACCCACATATAGTTGTTCAAATTTAAAATAATATTTTTAAATATTGAGTCAGTGAAATAATAAAGTCTATTTAGTTTTATATATTTAGAGAATTAGTAAAAATAGTACTCTATGAATCCAATAAATTTCTCACTCAAGGGATTATTTACCAGTATATAATGGGTTTCTTATTATGTAAAGACCCAGAAATTCTGTATAATTTTTTTTAATTATATGAAATTTTTACAAGACTGGGAAAATTGACAGCATGTGTTTCCGAGGCCCAAAGAGCCCGAAATGATCCATCATAAAATGTTATTGTTTAAATTTCATGTTTGAGTATCATTCCACAAAAAAGCGGAAAAACTCTTAAACAGTTTCCTGAATTATAAATCTAAGGTCATCATTGTGATAATGATGCAAGGTTTACCCTAGGCGCCACTTATGTGTAGTCGGCACATGCCACCTAGGAGAAATCCCAAAATGACATAACAGTATTTATACCAATTAAATAAAATTATTTCAATTTTCAAATGTGTTTAACTCACAAACAATGACTCAAATTAAATATCTAACACCACCACTAAGCTCATGAGGTTATGGTTTCCTTTGTAAAATCCTTACATTGGCCGGCAAGGGCCAAGAGTGAAAGTTAGTTTTTGGTAGCAAATAAAAAAATAACAATTATTTAATTGTTAAATTCATGTAACTTCTACACGCTAACATGGATTAAAAATACAAGAGTGTCATTGAGTTTGTGTGGTTATGTTCCCCTTAGGCATAGCCTAACCTCAATCGGCATAGGTCGAGGTTTATTGTTCATAATTTTTAATATTTTTTTAGGTACGATCAACAAACATGTGGGTGGGGATGTCTATCTTCTAAAGCATTTCACGTACTAAAATTCTGAGAGAACCATTGGATCCACAGCGCTGGGAATCACATAGGAGAAACATAACATTGACCGGCATGGGTCGAATGAAAAATTACTTTTTTGAATTTTCAGAAAAAATAATAAAATAACTAAATGAGTTATTTTATTCCTTATATAGCCATTGAGAGGTTGATGGTGGGACCATAGAGTGACAAAAAACATTAAATAAGAGAACATTAATGACACGTCCCTTTGAATGTGTAACTGCAACATTTATAGGATTAATGGTTCATTAAATGTGGTTCATTAATAAACCATATTAATGATCAAAATGTGGTGGAATTTACTTTATTTAATAAAACCATAGGTTTAGGAATTGTGAAGCCACATGAGAAACCTCTGAAAAAACCCCAAAAAAAATTTATATCCAAAAAATAATGGTGGACAAATGACGACCATTGGGGAAATCGATTTGTGGATCGGCAAACAACGATGAACGACTTTGAACGCGGACTCTTTCCTTCATTTGTAATGGAATCCACCGAATCTAGGTAGGGGGTTAAATTTTTCATGTGTTTAAAATATTCATCAATCCCTGTTATTGGTTAATATGAAGAACACATATCAACCGAACAATGGGTTGATCCACGATCCTTTCTATTTATGGGAGGTTTTTCTGGGGTTTCATTTTGGGGGTTTTTATTCATAAATGTTGTTTGTTATCACCCCCAAGATAGAACACTAAAGCAGAGGGAACATTCCAATAAAAAAATGCATGGAACCTCTATATAACTTGGTATATCTGCGTTCTTTTTCTGCGATTGGGATTTCCTAGTGGGTTGAACCCGCTGGCAAGAAACTACCAACTAGGATGCGTCCGAAAACCAGGCAGGACGTGCTAGCCGGGCCAGAATAAGAACGGACCAAGACCCAACCTACCCTGTTTTGTTAAATTAGATGTATCTCACAAAACGAGGGTATGATTGACGTGCCTTCAATGGTATGAGGACCATCGTGATGACGCATTCCTTTTGAGATACTCGACTAGAGTTTTGAAAAAAGTATTAGTACGTCCAGGTTGGATCGGACTCAAATCCAACCAGGCCATATTACATTGTTTCTTATATATTACAGATCGGGCTTCAGATTGATGCACCTCATGTCATTTTCAAACCCTTATGACATGGAGGACCTTCGGGTTATCTCTTCATGAGAATTAGTGGCGGTTGATATATGACCATGGCTTGAGGAGCAGTTTCTCGGGAACTCAAGTGCACCATGTGTGGGAATCGTGTGTCTGGCTGTCAAGTGATGAGTGACACTATGTGGATCGGTATGAGAGAAACCCATCATGGATCAGTAGTAGAGAGACCCTGTTCGTATCAACAGTAGCGTGACCTGACGAGGACCAACCTTAGAGCAGCCCATCATAGATCAGTGATGTACGAACCTGTGTGGATCGACGACTTACAACCTTGTGTGGATCGACGACCTAAGAACCTATGTGGATCGAAGACATACGAACCTGTGTGGATTCATGACAGAAGACCTTGTTTGGATCGATGAATTATGACCCTATAACACCCCGAGATTTCATAATAACTTATATCTTTAAAGTAATTCAATAGCTTGCGCTACACGTAACACCGAATTCGAGCACACCACGACATACCAAACTAGCCGTTCAGAAAGTGATTATGAATAATATTGACTAGATTTTATATTTTATAAACTTTATATAATTTTATCATTTATATTGTATGTTTCATAGACATAATATTAGGACAAATTCAATTTTTCAGTTAATATAAGTATTTTTAAAAAATGCATTTTTATTGCCTCTTATTGTAGAACCCTTTTTATATCCAATATTTGAAACTATTATATATTAAATTTGAAAAAATAAACTTCTTTATTAGAATTAGGACATGAAAATTTAGTTTGGATAAATTGTTTTTTTGTTTTTCAGGTTACTTTTATATTTTATGATGAATATTGAAAATACTAAATTTTAATTGAAAAAAACTTTTTTAATAAAAAAATTTATATTGTTGAATTATAAATTTAAATTATTTTATTGTATAATTATATTATATTTTTCTATTTTAATCCACTGTTATCCATTGGATGTAATTTTACATTTAAATTGGACATAAACACATATCAATCTTTTGATAGTTTTTACTTCTCAAAACCCACGTTCTGGTTTTAACAATGGGAATAAATTTTAAAATAATTAATGAAATTTATATGTTTTTAATTTGGTATAATAGAAATTCTTATTTAATTCATAATATCAGAATTATCTGAGGTTGAATTTTTGGTATTTGTTTTGAAAACATTCAATTTTTGATTAATAATGAAAAATACTACATACTACTTAAAAACAATATTTTTCATTAAAATAATTATTTTAATTTAAAATTTATCTTAAAATACATACATATTATAGATATGAGTGTAATTTAAATCATTGGAGTCATTTTATAATAATATTAGATATATAATATTTTTTTGAACCGTTTTAACGTCTGTTTACCCACCGTCTAGGCACATTTGCAAATTGGCATAAAACGTAATTTTACTGGTTCTATGAATTGAATTTCAAAAATATGAGAGACATGGTTTACATAAGTATGTAAAATTTTGTTCAATAGGATGAAAATATTTTTTGGTGAATAGTAACTTTTGAATTTTATTTACCATGGTAAAAGTAAATAAGGTAATGAAATGAAAAATATATATATAAAAATTACCCTAACTAATGTCCTAATTATATCCGATAAGTGTATTTCGACCAAAATCAACCATAGGAAAAAAAGAAGATCCTTTTGATCCATTCGGGTTACATTAAGACATTTGGAATATTTTTTTTAAATAAGAGTTAACAGTATTAAATTCAATGTTTAATAACTAAACCATTTTTAATATAGGGATACACGTAGGATAAATTATACTATAAATATTACATGAAAATATAAGAATATTTAAAACATCATTGTATTTTATTTATTATTTTTAGACATTAAATAACTTAATTTATTTATGAAACAATGATGAGGCAGTAATTATTTCGTTAATGAAATATTAAATAATTTATATTATAAATATCAAAATAAATTTAAATTGAGTCATTTGATGCCATAACTAGATTTTCTAGGTGAATATGACATGTTAGGGTTGATTTAATGTATTTTTTTCTAAGTAATCATCGTTTTTTACATTCACAATAAACAAATACTAAAAAGTGTCAAAATTGACCTAAATGAGTTTTTTTAAAAAAATACTATATTATTAAATGATGTAATATTCATAAAAATTAAATGTTCAGCCAAAAGACTTATATAATTCTATATATGTCATTAATGGACTACTGGAGGATCTATTGTCAATTTATGCTATGTTTATTAACCATGTATTATAATAATACAAGAACACATGGTAAAAGTTAAACTATTTAACTAAAGGTTAAATCTGAAAGATAATGGTAATATGATGACCTAAATGTTTCTAAAACCTGTTTAATGAGATTATTTAGACCCATACCCACCAGATATTAGAAATAAATCTTTTTGGATCTATTATAAATACAATATCAATTTAGAATAAATTAATATTTCAAACTTTTCCTAAAGTACCAATCATCTCTCTTATAAAAGGGTATATCCACTTCAATTAATTTCACACCACCAAATACATTTGGCTCGGACACCACCAACTCAAATATCATCCCAACTACCCTCAAATAATTCTATAGGCCTTAGTTGGATCATAAATCCAACCAAAGGAGCCCTTTTTTCAAATAAAAGGAAGCACCTGAAGAAGTGGTAATAATTTTAAAACCTCTTTCAAAGTAATTTTCTTCTTCCACTCCTCATTCGTTGTTGTTTCCATACCAAAATAATAACTATAGTACCCTATACATAGTATGATATTATTATAAATATGGTACAACCATATTTATTATTCTATCTATCATTTGAATGACAAAGCCTCCATATCTGCGTATGTATGGCTTACCGTCTCCACGTTGTGGTGTAGTTTGTTATTCAACACTTCATTATTTAGATGGGTATAATAGTGAGTAAAATTGATGTAAAAATTATATATAATTTTAATGATTATTTATATATAATATAACATCCAATTACCTATGATTTCACCATCAATGGAATTATATCATCGGTGGTGTGTATGTATGGCTTACCGTCTCCACAACACGATAAGATTCTTTTCTACGTTCACCATTCAACGATGATTATAAATAAATAAATATATTTAATAAGTATGAAATATATGAAATAATAATTCTAAAATATATATATATATATATATATATTTATATATACAGATTTCACATTCACTTACATATGTTCAATACGATATTAAAATGGAAACAGTGTTTATGTGTACGTATGACCTACCGTCTCCATAAATGGTGTTCCCATTTCCTAAATATATCTATTTTAAATATATATTTTCTAAATATATATATATGATATATAAATCACTTTTTATATTATGGAAGAATGAAAATCATGATCTAAGTGATATGATCAAAAATAACAAGTTAAATCATATACGATAATGAAAGTGGTGATTACTCGAAATGTTATTTTAACATGGATATTATTATTAAATTAGTGGTATATAGTCATAAATGAATCATACATGATATAATAAATATTAATATCTTGATGGTATAATTTAATAACATAATATGGTCATTATACATGAGGTTAAACATACCATTGACTAAATGAAATTACATTGTAATGGTTACTTCCTCAATATCATTATTATCTGAGCTTATTTATGTATAATTTACCTGGATGTATTTATTATCCATATCCATGATTCATAAAATACTTTTCAAAATGATTTTTTTAAGGGTCACTTTAACTAAAACAACATTTTAAATTGTTTAAATATTTATTCATCCAATTTATTTTCATTAATGTCCATGTTTTCAAAATGGTTTTAAGGATTTACTTATATAGAAATGAATGTTTTAAAATTTTAATTACATTAAAAAATTTCAATGTGATATGGGACACTTTAATTCAAAAATTATTTTTAAATCTTCCTTTTTAAATTGATGTACTTATAAATTGTTTCACAAAAATGGATATTCCTCTCAATGAGTTTTACTGATAATTTTCAACTATTTCATCATCATTTACTGGATATAAATCTTGATTAAGGTGGATTTATTATAATACAATCATCTATATTGTATTGAATGAGTTATGATATGTCTGAATTTGGATGTACTATTTTTATACCATTTTTGGTTTGGGGTTAAGGTATTGACATTTCATATGATAGTTTTAATAATAATGCATATGTTCTGTTTCAACATTTTCATATGAGGAATGAGTTGGACTTATTAAGTGACTGGTGGAACCCGCTATAGCTTCTTGATGCATCGGTATGTCTCATTTGACGAATTAGTGTCTTGGAACAAGTCCTTGAAAAAAAATTATTTTTATTCTTGTCACGAGGCCTTGACTATGTGGTTATGATTTCCGACATTATGCATTCCCCCACTGTGAAATTAGTTATTACATGTGATTATTAGACTAGTATAATTTCCATTAGCATGTTTATATGGTAATTTTTTATTTATTTTTCCCACATCATGCCCAAGTTTATGTTTAAAAGGATGTTTTTTATATTAAACATCTTTCCTTAAATGTTTATAGCTTCCTTTAAATTATTTACCCTTATTGAGTATTTGAGATCACTTCTTTATTATGTTGTTTTTCAAGTATTCCAAGAAGTTTTTTATGATTGATATTGAGGTTTAATCATGGGTAATAATTGCCTTATCAAAGTATTATTTTTTTTGTGTTTCATTTTTGAAATTGTAATGTAACATTCATATATGTAATCTATTTTACAAGACTGCTAAACAGGTCGGTCCTTCGACAATTGATTCCATTTAATCATAAAAATGTATTAAAATAATGAAATGACTCAGGGTAACTGGGGTCGGGGAATTATAGTTGGAATCAGAGAAAGTTTATTACAACCCTTGGAATCTTGATTTAGAAAAACTCTGATTAGAGAACATTATCCTAGGATAAACATTGACGATTTTTAAAGAAGAGATTAATATCATTTTTGTAATGTATAGATTTTGGGATTTTTCCAAGAAATAAATATTTGTTTGGATACAAGTAGGTAGAGTTATCTCTGGAAGAGATGTACCTAGGAGTGAAAACTATGACATGGAGTTTCAGGCTGGACCCGGGGTATCCGGGTTCATGACAACATGCCTTGCTACACTCTTGATTATGACACTCCAAAGGGATATTATTATGATAATTCACATTTTATTTACAAACCATTATGAAGGATTTATGACTAAATATGTCATCAAAGAAACCATTTTTATGATTATGAGACTAGATTTGTGAAAATATTAAATTAATGTTGATTATTGTTCTTGTTTTTCTATATTATGATATGATTTTAACTAGTGTATTTCATAATTTTGAAATGGTGACCAATAGAATGAATGAGAACTCCAGAAATATGCATGATCCAAAGAGTTAGAAGGATCATATCTTTCATGGACTTATGCCAACATTTAGAAGAGAAATAGTCTCCCACGTATTATCATCACATAAAGAAATAAGATCATGTGTTAATAAGATAAGTAAAGAATTATTTGAGCCATATGGAATTGAAGGGAAGATAGAGAAGAATAAGATGGTAGAAAAAAATAAGGATAAAGGGAAGAAGGGAAAGTAGGATTTACCCATATGTGATAACTGTGGAATGAATCACCCTGGGAAGTGCTTGAATGGAAAGGGATTTTTAATAAATGTGGAGAAAAAGGACACCAGGTTCTTGAAATCACGGGTTAGAAAAGGGTTTCAAATGTACAATGATTCATCAGCAAGGAGTTGGGACACTATGCAAATGATTTTCCCAATCATCACAGTATACCCTAAATGATGCTAATGGTTAATAATCAAGTTTTGATACTACTGCAGATGAAGAGGAATTATTAAGGTTCTTAAGTTGTTATTAAGTAATTGTGTCATTTGAGTACGAGTTATATGAATTATAAAGTATATATGGATTGTACTGCAGTATGTTTTCATTAAGGATTTGTGATTTTATGGTACCAATTACAGTGACATAGTTTCAAATTAAACACTTTGGAAAATATATGGTTGGTGGAAATAGAACCATTATTATGTTTCTAAAAGTAAGAAAATGATTTCGGAATAAGATATAATTGATTTGGATAAAGTATATTTGCTATTATTGAATACCATGGAACTAATGAATTGTTTGTTTATTCCATCATTGTTTGAGTTTACAACATTTTTGGATTTATGGATTATATCTGGTATTCAATTACTAAAAAGGGAGCATGAACGTATTTAATAAGGTTTTATGGTAATTCAGGGTGTTACCATGTTTTAATAAAATAAATGATGAATGAATTCACGTGTTATTATTTGGAAAAATAGATCTTCATTATGTTTACCTCCCATATAATTTTTTTGACTGTGAGTTTGGAAACATGTATTTTTTGATAAGTCTAAAGGTTGTAACATAGTAAGTTGAGAACATGATATTTTGTATGAGGTTAAAGTATAATCAATTTGATTCTCTGACCTAACTTTTTGGATTTCAGTAAATATATAGAGGAATAAGGAAATACTTGTGGACCTTATGATTTATCAAATACACATTAGGTGTAAAAAAATAATTATTAAACATTCATTTTCTAGTATAAAGAAGGAAGTGAAAATAGATCGAAGCACAACCAGATGATGAGATTATGACTCAAACACTTAATTAAATAAATTATGTGTTCTTGAGTTCCATTCTGGATAGTAAATTAATCCATCCTACTATGAAAAGTGATTATCAAAAAATGTGTTATCCTATTACCTTATGTTTTGATGAACTAATGATATTTAAAGTCATCATAGATTTATGGCATTGAGGACCTCCGTTTTCTATTTATTGCTCACTTCTTTGTGATTGATGTCCGCAATCACCCCTATAAATATTTATGTTTTTCCTATAATTTTTGTGTCTCAAATTTCCACCAATGTTTTTCTATTCAAAATATTAATTTGTTGGTGACTTATTAAATTCCCTTCCCCTCTTATTAATACTAAATTTTATTAACCCTATTTCTGATATGGTTTATCCATAAAGGTATTTTAAATTTTTTACCTTTTATTTTAGAAGAAAATTTTCAAATTGTGATGAAGAAATTTATTGAAGTAGGGGAGAATGCAACACACCATGATTTCCTAGAAAGTTATGTCTTTAAAGAAATTCAGTATATTGCGCTACATGCAACACTGAGTTCGAGCGCACCACAACATAAAAAACCAATTGTTCAAAAAGAAGTTATGAATTTTATTAACTTCATTTTGAATTTTAAATATTCTATATAATTTTAAAATCCATATTATGTGTTTCTTAGACATAATATAAGAACAAATTCATATTTCCAGATAAAACAAGTATTTTTAGAAAAATGTATTTTTACCGCTTTCTTTTACGAACCCTTTCAAAAAAAAATATTTTATACTTTTATATATTCTATTTGAAAAAATAAATTTCTTCCTTAGAATTGGGATATAAAATATAGTTTGGCTAAATAATTTGTGTTTTTATCATAATATTCATATTTTTATGAATAGTTAAAAACAGTAAAATATAATTGAAAATGACATTTTTAATCAAAATAATTAATATTGTTAAATTATACATTTGAGTGGTTTTGAAGTATAATTTTATTGTATTTTTATCATTTAATCCAATTTTTGTAATTGGAAGTAATTTTTCATTTAAATTGAACATAAAGACTGTAAGAACCTAGGTTTTTTGAACGAGTCAAATCCCGAACCTGTTTGAATTTTTGACTTGTTTTTGAGAAAACTGAGAAACTGTGGGAAGTTCTAGAAATTTTCAGACTACACTCCATGTACTATAAAGTACACTCCATGTATGGGTTATGCAAGTACCGGTTGTTTGCTCGCCAATTACATGCCATGTGATGACCATGTAAGAATTCCAACTACACGGCCTGTTGTGTTCCTCGACATGTCGTGTATCCTACTTTCTATGTACCGGTCGTGTTCTAGACATGTGTCTACCCGTGGGGCACATCCAAGGCATGTGGCTACCTCCTCTTAAGTCAGAGTACGGAAAAGGCCACTACATGATGTGTATTCTTTAATATAGGTAGGGTAATTTTATTTTTATTCCCTTAAACAAAAGCACGTCGCGTCTTATTTCAGAAATACTCTTCTTCTTCCCCAACATCAGAACAGTTCTATCCCAAAATCATGAATGATATACCATTCCCTAGAATCTTCAACTGGAGTATATTCTTTCATCATTCAATTGTCGCAGGATCACAACAGCAAGGATAAACACGCGCACCCTGTTTCATTCCAGTTTCATGGCCTCACGTGTCGCAATTTCCATCAGAGTGGAATTGCATGGATTTGACAGAAATGTAGATCTACGAAGATCATCTACGAATTGGAGCTTGATATTGGATGTGCCTAGACTACGAGTCAAAGTTAGGTGGTGCGTACCTCTTTTTGTGTTTTTCAGACTTCTGGGTGGCGCCACCTTTGCCACGTTTTTGAGAATTTTGAGCGTGACCTTATTTTACCATCTATTTCATGATTAATTGTTATTTGACCTATGTGATGCCATTGGTTATTCCCTGTTACTTTTTTTCCTTGTGTGGTGTCAGGCGAGTGGTTGTTGTACATTAGGGAATTTTGGTCGGGGGATGCCAAAATGGTTATAATTGATTTTTATTGGTTACAACTTTTGAGTTTAGTTTATTACAAATTGATATGACTTGTTATAGGCTTTAATGATCTAAGTGCTGGTATGGGACAACCCCTGGCTAGTACAATTCAATTGTTTATGTTTTTCCTTATGGTTTAAGTATTTCATTTGATCATATGTGTGATATGTGTCATTTCATATGCTGGAACCCATTGGGTTGTGTTGGGAGTGGCTCAGATATTTGTTGAGTGATGCTGATCACGGGTTGGGTTTGACCCAGGTTACATTGGGTGGTTCTAACCACGGGATTGGGCATCATGGAAATCGTCTTGAGGCATGGTCACTCTCAGGTTGGGCATGGCCCGATTTACTAGGATGTTGGGGCCGTCGGACTTGAGAGGCATGGTCGCAGGGACACAAGGTGTCACAGGTGTTGTGTCTTGAGCACTATTTTTGTGATTACCACTCACCTGGATCTTTGAGTAGTGTAAACACATAGAGAATCCATGATGAGGAGGTTTGGACTACTCATGTGGGTAGAGGCCCCCGTTAGTTGTGGTTTAGATACTATTGGTTGGGGGTTCTTCCCATATGAAGCCACGTGGAAGTTGAGGATCCTTCAGGGGATAGCGTTGAGACTATCAGGTTGGGGGAAGAGGATCGTCGTTATTTTAGGACAGATATCGATGTCCCTCCGATTATTTTATTTGAGGGCAGACATCTCTTCCCCTTCGGTTACTTATTTAAGGACATACATCAATGTTCCTCTGGGTTACTATTTCATCGGCGTGCCTTCAGGACGTCGGTACTTGTGACATGCGATGTCTTGGGGCATATGGTTCCAGGTTAAATGACAGAGATTTCGGCGTTGGCCGAAGCAAGTGACACTCTATGGTGGTTGTAGAGCACTAGTGGAGTTTTTGTTTTATTTTGTTCATCATATTGTTTAATATTTTCCATATAAATGCATTCCATCTAAAACACTTCACTACCACAAAACAGGGTTTCCGCAGCGCCACCCTTTAACACCGCTAAAAAAGCGCTGATAAAGGGGGCCCTTTATAAGCGCTTTTCTTAGTGCACTGATAAAGGGGGGATTTATCAGCGCTTTTTCCCAGTGTTGATAAATTTTATATTTCAAAAAAAATCATGAAAATAATATATTGTTATATAAGTATGTTTATATTGATATAAATATAATATATATTTTATAAATATGTTTTAGAAAAGTATAAATAGTCTACTACATTTAATATATAAGAAATTTAGTGAAAATTGATTTAATTTTTTTTAAATATTATTAATTAATAATTTACTAATTATCATCGATTAATAACCATTTAATAAAAATTTGAAGACACAAAAAATCAAAAAAATTAATAAAAGATCTAAAATATGTAGAAAATGTAACCAAAACTTCTAACGGCCATAAATTTTGATCTGGGTGTCTGTTTGAGCTCTACAACATATCAAATTGAAGCCTGCGACGAGTTCTACACGTTGGAGACCCAAGAGGAGCCTTCGTTGTAACGCCCCGACCCTAGTTACCCAGAGTCGGTGCATTATTACATAACATTGGCATGATCACAAGAAAGATCAAATCTCGAAAGACCGATTGGTTTAGTAGCCTTGGAAACACTAGATATATTCATAAGTTTTATATTACATCATAAATTGAAAAACTACTACAACAACATAATGTCTCTACAGTCCACACTATTATCCCCTCATAATATCCCTGATGGTCATTCATAACTTACTTCTTCAAATCCTGGGAAAAATAAAACATAGAAAAGGGGTGAGCTCAACTGCCCAGTAAGGATAACAATATAGCGGAACATTCAAAATAAGCATAAACATTTAAGGCAATGCATTACTAAAATAAAAGCCTTTTAAACTTGAACTTCAACATAGTATGGCAAAAGTAAAATGAAATAATTCCATTTACTTATTCACATGGATATTCTACTAATTGAATAATCACATGCAAAAATCAATAACCACTTTCATAATGTTGGAATTCATAATGATGAACTTTAATTTCTTTGTCAAGGCCTCGTCCCAAGACCTTGGGGCTAACTGTAACCGGAACCCAACCCGGAGTGCCTCTAATAACCGGACACCAACCCGGAGTGCCTCTAATAACCGGACACCAACCCGGAGTTCCTCTAATAACCGGAGACCAAACCGGAGTTCCTCTAATAACCGGAGACCAAACCGGAGGGCTTACTTTTACCAGTCCCCAACCCGGAACATACTGTCTAACACATTCATCTGAATGAAAGGTTGAAATATAACATAAACATTCGGATTAAAAATAATTTATGAAATGTCAATACTCTAAACAAAAACCATGAGTGACATAAGAATCACTTATCCACAGTCAAAAATATCACAAAACCTTCAATAAAATATGGATGTTTTGTATCATAATAAATCAACTTCAAATAAGCTTAAAATCCATCAAAGGATGTTGACATAGATGAAATCAAAACTATTTTATAGAAATATCTTTTTTTTGAAATCATTTTAAAAGTAACATAATTATAAAATAATACATTCAATTTGAAAATATTCTTATAAGCTTATAAGGGAAGCTTTGAAGATTTTATAACGGCGGAAAATAGCCGCACCCACCGTATATGTTAAAAAAAACATTCTTACCTTAATTCTGTCGAAAAGGTTAAAAATGACCTTGTTTTGAAAACGACGGAAAGATTCCTTTATAAACCTCTTATAAAAAGTCAAACAAGGTTATAAATGACTTTAACCCATATTCTTGTAAATAATAAATATGTTTTGAAATACATTTCGAAGAAACATGGATGTGGATGATAAAGAAATCACAGTAGATTATTACATATAAACAACCTCGGATAATGAAGAGATTGTGAAATAACCCTTACCAATTTGGTAACTTATGAAACATACAACCCATGAAAGAGGTATCATACAATGAATATGTAAATACACATAAATTAGAGTGTATTACACAAAGAATATAAATATGGGCAGTACATACACCACACAAAAGGTAATGGTGGCAATATGGCATGAATCTCACGGGAATAAGTAGTGAGATGAAAACCTCTTACCTTGTACTTTTCCTTGGTTGGGGTAGGTTAACCTCCTCTTCTTCGGGTTCTTCCTTTTGATTTGATCAAAAGGGCTCCTTAGGTTGGCTTTCTGATCAAACTAAGGCCCCTAGGTTGTAGTGAGGGAAGTTGGGAGAGTATTTGGGCAGAGTTTGGCCGAACCAAAAGGCTTTGAAGGTGTGAAGAAATGATAAGGAGGAGTGCCCTTTTATAAGAGGGGTGAGGGGCACCTTTGGAAATGCTAGAAATATTAATTTATAATAAATTCATATTCAGTTTCTAATGGCTCCAAAGTTGATTATTTAAATTTTAAGGTGGGGATGGGTCAAAAACAACTCAACCAATAGAATTTAGACAGGTTTGGGTACTTATATTAACCTTATCTTTAAGTATTAACTCTAAGTTAATTAGTTTCACTTTTACAATGTCTCTTTTTATTTTTATATAATATGGTTAATAAACTTACTACATACATCCCAGCGACCCCCAAGTGGTCCATTAATGATTATCCTATCATGATATAAGTCTCTTGGACGAACCTTATATTTTTAGGAATTTAATATCAATTAATAATATAATATTTGTTTTAAGAACTCTTTTATGTCAATTTTGACACTATTCAATAGTTGATTTTTGTGAAACTCATAAAAGATTGATTACTTCGAACAAAGTCAATTACATCAATACAAATATATCATATTATCCTTGAAAATTAGTTTATTTCATTAAAAGTTTCATATTATATTTATTTGGGTATTTATAATATCAATTATTTTAATTGTTCACTATTTTAGTAATTACTGAATCATCATTGTGTCATAAATAAAATAATTTATTTAAGGTCTAAAAATTATAAATAAAATATCATTATGTAGGAAATAGTTTTATATTTCTAATGAATATTTATAATCTAAAATCCAACATATATAACCCTATGTAACAATTGTTTTGCTAAAAGATATATGCTTGTGTCATTTTTGTATTCATTTTAACTTAATTAAAATAAAGTGTCACTATCACTTACAAGTGGATCCATGGGGTCCCAAAATCGACCCAAAGATGTCCATGGTCGACCATGTATCAACCAATATGGTTAAGACACGTTTTAGGGTAATTTAGTATTATTATAATATTATTTTTTAACCCTTATTTACCGGATTTACCCTTAACCATGGTAAATAAAATATTTACCGCAGTAATTATTCAAAATGTCTAAAAATAAAAGTTACCTATTTACACAATTTGAACATCCTGATTCCAAATATGGAATCCATTTTCCTAAATTCAAAACATAGAAGTGGCAGAAATTAATTTAAAATTAATTCCCGCTGTCAAAACAAAAAGCGTGTTTTTAAGAGATAATAACTATCAAAAGATTGACACTTGTTTATGTTCGGTTTAATTGTAAAATTATGTCCAATGACCAACATTATATTAAATGGTAAAAATATATTCTAAATATACTTTAAAACTACAAAAATTCATAATTTATCACTATTAATTATTTTGATTAAAAAAGTTGTTTTTAATTAAAATTTAGTAATTTTCACTATTCATCAAAATATGAAAGTTATCCGAAAAGTACCAAAATTTCACCTTAGGCTAAATTAGATATTCCGAATCCAAAAATGAAGTCCATTTTGAAATATATAATTTCGAAAAGTAGGTATTACTATTCATAACGGCTAGTTTGATTGGTTGTGGTGTGTGTTAAAACTCAAGGTTGCGTACAACACACGCTACTGTATTATTCAAAGAAAGCGTACCGTGGAATCTTGGGATGTTTCATTTTAAATTTTTGATGTCCCCATTTAGTCAAAAAATTTAAAATATTGTATTTAAAAAGGTTTCACTCTTAAAAGTTGATAAAAGTGCAATACTGAAAATGAATTTGTTCTTGCATTATATCTAAGAAACTCATAATATGGATTCTAAAATTATAAGGATTATATAAAGTTTAAAATTTAGATAATACTATTCATAACCTCTTTTGAATGGCTTTTTTTTTGTAAGTCATGGTGTGATTGAACTCGGTGTTGCGTGTAGTGCAGGATATTGAATTATTTTGAAGAAATAACACACTATGAAATATTGGGGTGTTACATTCTCTCCTCCTTCAATAAATTGCGTCCTCGCAATTTGAAATTTTTCTTCGAAAATAAAAGGTTGAAAATAGAAAATATATTTTTGGGAAAACCCACATCGGAAATTGGGTTACTAAAATTTAGTTTTAATATGAGGAAAAGAGAAATGAAAGGGTCACCACCAAATTATGATTTCGATTAGGAGAACATTGGTGGCAATTAGAGACATATAATTGGAGGAAAAACGTAAATATTTATAGGTAGTGATTGAGGTCATCAATCACAAACAAGTATAAAATTGAGGTCCATAAATTCATCAATCTATGATGATTTGAAATACCATCGGTTCAACAAAACATAGGGTATTAGGATAACACATTTTTGACGTTTCAAAATATCTTATTTGAAATCCCACATCGAAAAATGAATTAATGAGGCCTCTATTTAAAATAAAGAGTCGAAAGTATGAAGATTACCGAAAATAACACATACTAGGGTTCCATGTAGGAAAATATGGATATGGAATAAAAATCTAACCATCAATTATCTGATGGATATTGGTAGAGAACATGGCTATGAAAAGGCCAACAATCCCAAAGCCATAAATTAGTGATGATTTAAGGTACCATCTAGGAAAACATTTTTATTCTAAGTTTATTTTCTTAATATTGAGGAATTTATTTATGAGATTGGCTAAGATCATAAGGAGATATACTTACTTTATAATTAGAGTTTTATCCATTTATAAATTTCTACCACAAACTCATCTTTCACTCTAAAAGATAATAGAATGTAAAAAAATTCTATTTACACTATTCGTATAGGGTTCCAAAATAAACGATTTTATAATTCATCTACAAGATCTTTTAATAAAAACTACATTATTTAATCCAGGACATCTCGTGGGCCAGTGGTAGGTGATACACCCTTGTCGCCCTTCGGTTGCGGGTTCAAGTCTCGCAGCCTTGCCGGACGCGACGGGTTGCCGCCCGACCTCCGGGTTGTCCTTTTATGGCAATCCAAAATAATCCAAACTAGAACTATCCAAAATACTTCTGTCCAAACTCACAGTCCAACATTTATAAGCAAGGTAAACATAATATAGATCCTTTTACCCCGTAATAGCATATGAATACCTTCATCATGTATTACCATATTCCTTATTGATTACATTAATGCTCCCTTATTCCATATAGAATGCTGGATATACTTCATTAATCCAAAAATGTTTTAAACCCCAACAATGATGGAATATACAAATCATTAATCAGTTCCAAGGTAGTCAAGAATATCGAATATAATTTATCCAAAACAATCACATATTATTCCAAAATCACTACCTCAGTATCAGAACTATATTATGATTTATCATTCTCTCAACCATATATTTTCCAAAAATTTATCCTTCTATTGAGTCACTTTTCTTTGTTCCACACAATCTCAAGTCCTTAATGAAATAGTACTGCAGTACAATCCTTATATACTCCATAATTATTATAACAAGTACATTTTTGATACAACACTCAATTGACATAATCAACATAAGAACTCTAATCATTCCTCTTCATCTGTGGTAGTATCATAACTTGATTATTATCCAATAACATCATTTGCGGCATAGTCTGATGACTGGGACATAGCTTTGCGTAGTGTCCAAACTCCTTGCAGACGAAGCATTGTACATTTAAAACCATTTTCTTACCCTTGCAGTCACGTACTTTGTGCCCTTTTCCTCCACACTTATAGCAAACTCCCATTCCTTTCAGGCAAGTTCCAGGCTGTTTCTTTCCACAGTTACCACATATGGGAAAATTCTTCTTTTCCCTCTTCCCTTTATCCGTCTTTCTCTCTTCCATCCTTTTCTTCTCTTGCTTCCCTTCAAAGCCATAGGACTCAGTAAACTCTTTACTTATCTTATCAACACATGATATTATTTCTTCATATGATGATAATACATGGGAGACTATTTCTCTTATAAATTCTAGCTTAAGACCATGAAAGATATGATCCTTCCTTCTCTTTGGATCATGTGCATTTCTGGAGTTCTCATTCCTTCTACTGGGCACCATTTCTAAACAATGGCATACACTAGATCAGTTTATGAATCAAAATACATAATCCCATACTTATAAAACACTTAACATAAATTGAACTATTTATGGATATAATCCATAATAATAAGAATGTTTTCTTTGAGGAAGTATATACTCATAATCCCTTCAAAATGATTTGTAAAGAAAATGAGAGTTATCCTAAGCATATCCCCCGGGAGTGTCGTAACCAAGAGTGCAGCAAGGCCCGTTGTCGTGCACCAGTTCCCGTTCGAGTCTAGCTCAAAGCGGTGTTTTCGGGTTTTACCCCTAGGTACATCTGTGCCAGAGCCGCCTCTACCTGCTCGTATCCATACAGGGATGTATTGCTCGGAAAACTCACAAAATCTCTACAATACCAAAATTCTAGGAAGTTCTTCTACACTAATCCTCAAAGTTCATCTTAGGTCTGCGTGCTCTAATCAGAGTTTATCTAAATCTAGCTTCCAAGGTTTGTACTAAACTTCCTCTGATACCAACTGTAACGCCCCGGCCCTAGTTACCCAGAGTCGGTGCATTGTTACATAACATTGGCCTGATCACAAGAAAGATCAAATCTCGAAAGACCGATTGGTTTAGTAGCCTTGGAAACACTAGATATATTCATAAGTTTTATATTACATCATAAATTGAAAAACTACTACAACAACATAATGTCTCTACAGTCCACCCTATTATCCCCTCATAATATCCTTGAAGGTCATTCATAACTTACTTCTTCACATCCTGGGAAAAATAAAACATAAAAAAGGGGTGAGCTCAAATGCCCAGTAAGGATAACAATATAGCGGAACATTCAAAATAAGCATAAACATTTAAGGCAATGCATTACTAAAACAAAAGCCTTTTAAACTTGAACTTCAACATAGTATGGCAAAAGTAAAATGAAATAATGCCATTTACTTATTCACATGGATATTCTACTAATCAAATAATCACATGCAAAAATCAATAACCACTTTCATAATGTTGGAATGCATAATGATGAACTTTAATTTCTTTGTCAAGGCCTCGTCCCAAGACCTTGGGGCTAACTGTAACCGGAACCCAACCCGGAGTGCCTCTAATAACCGGACACCAACCCGGAGTGCCTCTAATAACCGGACACCAACCCGGAGTTCCTCTAATAACCGGAGACCAAACCGGAGTTCCTCTAATAACCGGAGACCAAACCGGAGGGCTTACTTTTACCGGTCCCCAACCCGGAACATACTGTCTAACACATTCATCTGAATGAAAGGTTGAAATATAACATAAACATTCGGATTACAAATAACTTATGAAATGTCAATACTCTAAACAAAAACCATGAGTGACATAAGAATCACTTATCCACAGTCAAAAATATCACAAAACCTTCAATAAAATATGGATGTTTTGTATCATAATAAATCAACTTCAAATAAGCTTAAATCCATCAAAGGATGTTGACATAGATGAAATCAAAACTATTTTATAGAAATATCTTTTTTTTTTGAAATCATTTTAAAAGTAACATAATTATAAAATAATACATTCAATTTGAAAATATTCTTATAAGCTTGTAAGGGAAGCTTTGAAGATTTTATAACGGCGGAAAATAGCCGAACCCGCCGTATAAGTTAAAAAAACATTCTTACCTTAATTCTGTCGAAAAGGTTAAAAATGACCTTGTTTTGAAAACGACAGAAAGATTCCTTTATAAACCTCTTATAAAAATTCAAACAAGGTTATAAATGACTTTAACCCATATTCTTGTAAATAATAAATATGTTTTGAAATACATTTCTAAGAAACATGGATGTGGATGATAAAGAAATCCCAGTAGATTATTACATATAAACAACCTCGGATAATGAAGAGATTGTGAAATAACCCTAACCAATTTGGTAACTTATGAAACATACAACCCATGAAAGAGGTGTCATACAATGAATATGTAAATACACATAAATTAGAGTGTATTACACAAAGAATATAATTATGGGCAGTACATACACCACACAAAAGGTAATGGTGGCAATATGGCATGAATCTCACGGGAATAAGTAGTGAGATGAAAACCCCTTACCTTGTACTTTTCCTTGGTTGGGGTAGGTTAACCTCCTCTTCTTCGGGTTCTTCCTTTTGATTTGATCAAAAGGGCTCCTTAGGTTGGCTTTATGATCAAACTAAGGCCCCTAGGTTGTAGTGAGGGAAGTTGGGAGAGTATTTGGGTAGAGTTTTGCCGAACCAAAAGGCTTTGAAGGTGTGAAGAAATGAGAAGGAGGAGTGCCCTTTTATAAGAGGGGTGAGGGGAACCTTTGGAAATGCTAGAAATATTAATTTATAATAAATTCATATTCGGTTTATAATGGCTCCAAAGTTGATTATTTAAATTTTAAGGTGGTTATGGGTCGAAAAAAACTCAACCAATAGAATTTAGACAGGTTTGGGTACTTATATTAACCTTATCTTTATGTATTATCTCTAAGTTAATTAGTTTCACTTTTACAATGTCTCTTTTTATTTTTATATAATATGGTTAATAAACTTACTACATACATCCAAGTGACCCCCAAGTGGTCCATTAATGATGATCCTATCATGATATAAGTCTCTTGGCCGAACCTTAGATTTTTAGGAATTTAATAACAATTAATAATATAATATTTTTTTTAAGAACTCTTTTGTGTCAATTTTGACACTATTCAATAGTTGATTTTTTTGAAACTCATAAAAGATTGATTACTTCGAAAAAAGTCAATTACATCAATCATAATATATCATATTATCCTAGAAAATTAGGTTATTTCATTAAAAGTTTCATATTATATTTATTTGGGTATTTATAATATCAATTAGTTTAATTTTTCACTATTTTAGTAATTACTGAATCATCATTGTGTCATAAATAAAATAAATTATTTAATGTCTAAAAATTATAAATAAAATATCATTATGTAGGAAATATTTTTATCTTTCTAATGAATATTTATAATCTAAAATCCAACATATATAACCCTATGTAACAATTTCGTTTCTAAAAGATATATGCTTGTGTCATTTTTGTATTCATTTTAACTTAATTAAAATAAAGTGTCACTATCACTTACAAGTGGATCCATGGGGTCCCAAAATCGACCCAAAGATGTCCATGGTCGACCATGTATCAACCAATAGGGTTAAGACACGTTTTAGGGTAATTTAGTATTATTATAATATTATTTTTTAACCCTTATTTACCGGATTTACCCTTAACCATGGTAAATAAAATATTTACCGCAGTAATTATTCAAAATGTCTAAAAATAAAAGTTACCTATTTACACTATTTGAACATCCTGATTCAAAATATGGAATCCATTTTCCTAAATTCAAAACACAGAAGTCGCAGAAATTAATTTAAAATTAATTCCCGCTGTCAAAACAAAAAGCGTGTTTTTAAGAGATAATAACTATCAAAAGATTGACACTTGTTTATGTTCGGTTTAATTGTAAAATTATGTCCAATGACCAACATTATATTAAATGGTAAAAATATATTCTAAATATACTTTAAAACTACTAAAATTCATAATTTATCACTATTAATTATTTTGATTAAAAAAGTTGTTTTTAATTAAAATTTAGTAATTTTCACTATTCATCAAAATATGAAAGTTATCCGAAAAGTACCAAAATTTCACCATAGGCTAAATTAGATATTCCGAATCCAAAAATGAAGTCCATTTTGAAATATATAATTTCGAAAAGTAGGTATTACTATTCATAACGGCTAGTTTGATTGGTTGTGGTGTGTGTTAAAACTCAAGGTTGCGTACAACACACGCTACTGTATTATTCAAAGAAAGCGTATCGTGGAAGCTTGGGATGTTTCATTTTAAATTTTTGATGTCCCCATTTAGTCAAAAAGTTTAAAATATTGTATTTAAAAAGGGTTCACTATTAAAAGTTGATAAAAGTGCAATACTGAAAATGAATTTGTTCTTGCATTATATCTAAGAAACTCATAATATGGATTCTAAAATTATAAGGATTATATAAAGTTTAAAATTTAGATAATACTACTCATAACCTCTTTTGAATGGCTTTTTTTTTGTAAGTCATGGTGTGATTGAACTCAGTGTTGTGTGTAGTACAAGTTATTGAATTATTTTGAAGAAATAACACACTATGAAATCTTAGGGTGTTACATTCGTAAAATACATAATGTCCAAAACAGGCCTATAAGCCCTTAAAAACTGAGTTTTTAGTCGGCATACACCGATTTGTTAACATTCAAACGGGTATAACTTCTAATCCGGTTGTCTGTTAGCCTTGTACCACATATCAAATCGAAGATTGTTTCATTTTCTTCAATTTTACTAGTTTTTGAGTGGAAACGGGCTTCTGGATTATATGTTATGGTCGTTTTAACATTCTATGGCTTTTTAAATACACATATATATATGTACTTATTTGTAAATATATATGTGTCTATGTGTGTGTGTGTGTGTTGTATATATGTATGAATGTATGTATTTATTTACTTATAAACATACATAAAAAACTTTTATAAATGTTTTTAAAACTAATCTTATAAATATATATTAATATACAAATAAATATACAGATAAAATATTGTAACTACAAATATATATATAAATAGATATAAATATATATTAATATACGAATGAATATATATTTACAAATATATGAATAAACATATATGTATTAATATATGAATAAACATATATTAATTAATATAACTAAAGAAATGTATATTAATATGAATCTATATTAATATATGAAAAATTATAACTATATATAAATAAATAAATATTAATATATATTAATTTAAGAATATATATATATTTCTATATGAATAAATATATATGAATTAATATAACTAAATATATTTATATTAATATGAATCTATATTAATATACAAATAAATATAACTATAAATATATATATATAAAAATAAATAGATGTATCATTAAATAGATAAAAAATGAAACGGCTTACCAGTAAAGGTGAAGGCGCGTAAGGGGGAGGTCGTGGGTTCGAATCTAGGTTGAAGTAAGGAGGGGCACGCAGGCAGGTGCAGAATGCGCAGGCAAGGGCAGTACATGGGCGTGGGAGGGGGCCGCCTAGCGCTGATAAGGGCGGGGGGGGGCGACTGCTATTAAAAGCTCCGCCCTAAATAAATAATTATCGATTATTTATTATTTTTTTGAGTTTTATCAGCGCTTTTTAAAAGCGCTGATAAAAGACCCCTTTTATCAGCGCTTTTTTTAGCACTGATAAAAGGGACCCCCTATCTTCGCCACAATTAACAGCACTTTTTAGCGCTATTAATGCGCTTTTCTAGCACTGATAAAAGCCATGTTTGTAGTAGTGCTTATATTATGTACGCACCATTGGGTGGTATCCTACTAATATTCATCTCACACCCTGCATGGGCCCTTCGGGATGCGTTCGTACTTTATGGATTTACATGCAGGAAATTGGTCACCTTTAGGAGCTAGGCTGCATTAGCTATTTCATGGAGATGGTATGGACCTTGAGGTCTTGCCTAGATGGAGTTTACTTTGATTTTCATTTTTTCCTGTATCAGCATGCTTACTTGTTTTGTAGCTACAATTGGTTAGCCATTGGATCCATTACATTTGGATATGTATGACCTGTTTTCGATATATGATTGTTGTTCAGTAGTAGTTACAAGTGATCAGCATTCTATTTTGTTTAATTTCTGGTACAATTGTTTATATCATGCTTCTGCTATTTTTTGGTATTGGATATGCCTCCGCTCAGTGGATCTGGTTGAAGTCTGATGAGTCGTTTACTTCTGTTTCATGTCATTTATCATTGCTCTGATTAGTACCACTATTTTTTCTTTCGTAGAGATAATATAGCCTCCTCACTATACCTATCATACCCTCACTGCTAGTGAGAAACCATTGTATTTGAGGAGGTGTTCCTAAGGTAGTATCACCCGACCCATTTAGCACTGTTCAGGTGGATTTTCAGGTCCGGATCGTTATAATGTGGTATCAGAGGAGTTTATGATAGGTATTTGGTAGCAGGTTTTTTCTATAAATTAAAGATATTGAGACTTCTATTCCTATTTTTGCTAGTTTTACTATTTGGGATACAATAGACTAGAGATAAGTAGTTATTAGAAATGGGATTCTAGATTGGGCTTGTGTTCCTTCAGCCCATGGTACAAGGGATAGACCAAGTTTCCATGGGTGGGAATTTCTATTTTCTTTTTCCTAGATTATAGTTTACACAATTTCCACCTAGGCAGATCACTTGTTTGTGATGTTAATGATTGTGATAGGTAAACCTTGACTTGGTGTGGTAATGGAGAATTGGACCTTGGCATGGTATGGCAAGGCTTGTTTTCTTGGCTTTTGATTGGAACATTTTTAGGGTATTTCAATTTGATAACTGCATGTGTTCTTTGTGAAGATATAACACCTTGTGAATAATATCAATTTTCATTCCTTATATTCTTTCAAAATGTTAATAGGTGAAATTCTTAATATAATTGCTTGTTGATTGCAATGTGTTATGTCATGGTTTATATATTTGTATAATTGCATGTAGCAGGGTATTTGGTTCTTTCGCTTGTACGTGTAGGAAGATACTATGGTTGAGGAGATTTTGATCACCCGGATTAGGTGACTTGGTCATCAGTTTGAGGCAACGTTGGTTGTCGGGATGGGAAAGTCCTAATGTACTTTTGATACATGGCTCTAATGAGGGCAGGTTAGGAGGATATGAGGTCAGGATGTCGTGGGCAAGGGTTGTAGTTGAGGAGAGTAAGGGTTGTAGTTATGTGTTGCATTGTACTGATTTTCCTATCTATATAAATATATTGATATATATATGGGTTGTGTAACCATTTATGGTATTCAGTGGGATCCTTTTTGATGACTCAGATGGAGAGTCAGGCGGGTGATGGTAGAGTGCCGCAGGAGCATGATCAGGTTCAAAATCCTGAGGGATAGGCAGATCATGATCCATAGGAACAGGCTCAGGGATATGATCATGATAAAGATCCAGTGCAAGAAGGACAGTATCCAGGTTTGGCAACGTTCAGTACATGGCTCGATGAGCAGCTCTGAACTAGCATGGTACGTGCCTTGCAGGGGATCGACAGAGGTGCACATGGTACATAGCCATCTATGGAATTTCTAACATGGGAGTTCCAGTTGTAGAACTCGCTTCTTTTTCAGGGTGAGGGTGGTCAGCATGTGGCTAATAACTATATAAAGAGCATTCATATGTTCTTTGAGTAGCTCGAGACGCCTCCAGGGTGGTGGGTCAAGATGGAGACGTACATGCAGTGAGGATCGGCGAAGTGCTAGTGATATGTACTGGTTCAGGCTCGCAGGCATGAGGGAGAAGCATGGAAAGACATCGAGGATAGGTTCTTCGAGCACTTTTACCCAGATTCACTAAGGTTACAGAGAGCTCTGGTGTTCTGGAGCCTTCAGTAGGTAGACATGTCTGTCATGGACTATGTATCTACATTCATTGATCTATCCCGCTTTGCACCTGGTATGGTAAGTGATGACACAACAAGGGTGAGATTCTTCGAGGATGGATTATTTCATGCCATTTGGATCCAGAGAAATATATTCAGGCTGGTTTCATTCTCAGAGGCAGTAAATCAAGTGCTCATAGCGAAGGGTAACCAGATGGATATGCCCCATGATGACCAGGAGACGGCTTCAGGTGATGGTTCAGATCGTAGGAAGTGAGGATGAGATGAGTTCCATCATGGATGTTAGTCCATGGAATCAACTAGACCACCTCTTAGAAATTCAATAGTGGTTTTCATTCAGTGTGGGAAGCAAGTACATGTTCGGACTCAATGTGATAGGCCTCCAACGGAGTACCAGGCATGTGGACAGGTCGGTTATCTGGAGGGGTTATGCAGGTAGCCTTCTCATATAGCAGGCAGACATGAACCATGATAGAATGTGCCATTTGGAGTTGGTTCAGGATTGGTACCGGGAGAGGGTAGATGAGTTTCTACTGCATGCGGAGGATGTGACAGAGACAGCGGGACACAACTGAGAAGTCAGTAGCCGGTGACTGGTGCAACACCGTAGGGAGGTCAGACATCAGGCAGTCCTACTTTAGGACATGTGCATGTTGTGGAGCAGCCAGGGGCTGAGAAGGGTGGTGAGATGATGACGGTTAGAGGTAAACAGTGAGTTTGGTCTTGACTTCTTGTTTTCTATTAGGCAAGACCTATTGAGTAATGAATGTTTGAGTGCACGAGGTGCACCTGATACTTGTGGACTGACTAGATGTCGGTAAGTGGGATTTCCACCATATCGGGTGTGTGATATATATGTATATGTGAGGTGATTCACATAAGGAGAATCATTATATGTTGGTTACATGAGGTGTTGTGGGAATCA
Organism: Viscum album; assembly: GCA_963277665.1. Lineage (NCBI taxonomy): Eukaryota > Viridiplantae > Streptophyta > Magnoliopsida > Santalales > Viscaceae > Viscum > Viscum album. The sequence continues at coordinate 6,673,074 of CAUJRU010000001.1, forward strand.
GGGCATTGGGGATGTAGGTTACTTGAGGTTCTAGGAACTAGGTTTTGCATTGAGCATCCATGGGATGCAAGACCTCGTAGAGGCGGACACCGATGCAGTGCGGGATAAGTTTGGGGTGTAGGAAACGACACAAGAGCACCAATGAGGTACAAGATTTACTATGCTTTACTATAGGACCATGATTATGGATATAGGTTAGTTAACCTTTTCTTTTTTGAGTTGTTTAAGGTTGTGATCGAGTTAGGCAATTCCCATGGTGGGGATCCCCTTGAAGAATTTAGCCAAAACCATTGATATCGGGGTAGTCCGATTTACATTGATCGGTGTGGTATGCTTGATGCCATCTCCGAGTTTTTTTTTTGACAGCTCATGGAAGAGATATGTTAATATGGGGAGATTGTAAGAACCCATGTTTTTGGAACGGGTCCCAATCCTGACCCTGTTTTAATTTTTGACTTGTTTCTGAGACAACAGGGAAAATATGGGATGTTTTGGAAATTTCCATTCTACACACCATGTACTCTAATGTACACTATGTGAATGGGTTAGGAAAGTACCAGGTATTTGATCTCTGAGTACATGTCGTGTGATAACCGTGTAAGAATTCCTACTACTGGTCATGTTGTGTTGCTCGACACGCCATGTATCCTACATTCTGTGTACGGCCGAGTTCTAGCTATGTGTCATCATGTGTGACGTGTCCAAGCTGTGTGGCTACATTCGCTTATGTCAGAGTACTGACAAGGCCACTACATGGAGTTTGGTCTTTAATACACACTGGGTACTATTATTTTTATTCTCTTAAATGAATGAAAATCACATCTTATTTTAAAAATCCTCTTCTTATTCTCCAAAATTGGAACAGTTCCGTCCTGAAAACCTGAATTATATACCTTTCCCTTGAATTTGCAACTCGATCTTATTCTTCATTCCATCAGTGGCTACAGTATCCAAACACCGAGGTTATACCAACACACCATGTTTCATTCCAGTTTCTTTGCCTCATGCATCACAGTTTCCATCCAAGTGGAATTGTTGGGATTTGACGGAAATGTAGATCTATGAAGATATGCTTCCAATTGGAGCTCGATATCGGACATGCCTATGTCAACGAGTCTCAGGTAGGTGGTGCATACCACTTTTTGTGTTTTCATAGACTTTTGGGCGGCACTACCTTTGGGGTGTTTTCGGTTATTTTGAGTGTGACCACGTTTTACCTGATATTGCATGTTTAATTGTTATTTGACATATGGGATGACTTTGGATATGCCATGTTACATGTCTTTCATGATCAGGGTTGGGCGAGTGGTCGTTTCTCATCGGGGCATTTTAGTCGGCAGATGAAAATGGTTCTAATTGATTTGTATTGGTTAAAACTGTTGAGTTTAGTTTATTAAACCTTGATATGACTTGTTAGAGGATTTCAAGATCTTAGTGCTGGTATGGGACAACACCTGGCAAGTTCAATTCAACTGTTTAGTTTGTAATGCATCTTTATGTATTTCTTTTGATTATATATGTGATACATGTAATTTCATATGCTAGAACCCTTTGGGTTCTGTTAGGCATGGAACATATATTTGTTTATTGATGTTGATCATAGGTTAGGTTTCACCTAGGTTACATTAGGTGGTTCTGACCACGAGATTGGGCTTCAGGGACATCAGGTTGAGGCAGGGTGACAGTCAGGTTGGGCATGACCTGGTTTACATGGATGGCGAGGTCGTTGGACTTGAGCGGCAAGGTTGCAGGGACATGAGGTGTCAGAGGAGTTGTGGAAAGAGTATTATTTTCGTGATTACCGCTCACCTGGAACTTTGAGTAGTGTGAAAACTGAGAGACTTCGTGATGAGGTGGTTTTCACCACTCATGTGGGTATATGCCCCCATTAGTTGTGGTTTAGGTCCTATTGGTTGGTGGTGCTTTATAACACGCCGAGAATTTATGAGAAATAATATTTTTAATTTCATTGATGTCTTGTGGTAAATGATAAACCAAGATTATCTAGCACTATATGAAACATCGTATTATCTTGTAGTATCCACAAACACTATTCTTGGATTGTGTTACATGTAAGAGCAACCGTCCTCGATAGCTTGCGTTGTACGCAATACCGAGTTTCACTAAAATTTGATATATTATTATAATATTATGAACTAGCGATTATGAATAGTATCAACTGAATTTTTAATTTTATAAAATTATAATTCATCTTACACATTTTCTAGAATGAGGTATGAAAAAGAAATCAATTTTTCGGATAAAAGAAGCATTTTTTAAAAAATGTTTTTTTACCGCCTTTTGATGGAGCACCCATTTTAAATATAATTTTGACAAGTTTATAAGTTCAATTTTACAAAATAAACTTCTCCTTTTGAGTCAGGAAATAAAAAATTTCATTGGATAAATTTTTTATACTTTTCTGATAACTTTCATATTTTGATGAATAGTAAAAATATGCTAAATTTTTCTTAAAAATACATTTTTCATAAAGATAATTTATATGGTTAAGTGATAAAATATAATGGCTTTAAATTATAAATACAATATAAGTTTAGCATTTAATATAATGTATGTCATTACAATTAATTTTATTTTGAATTCATTTGTAAAAACATTTCAATTTTTGAAAATGTTTTAACTTTTAAAACCTGTTTTCTTAACAATGGGATTAATTTTAAATTATTTAATGAAACTTATGTATTTTTAATGATGAAAAATGGATTCCATATTTGGATTTAGTGGCTCCAAATTATGTTAATAGGTTACTTTTATTTTTTTGACATTATGAATAGTAACTATTTTAATTTGTATTTACTACAGTTAAAGGGAAATCAGGTAATTAAGGGTAAAATAAGATTATACAATTACCCTACCACATGAAAAAATTATATTGGATGAATAAAAGTCAACCCATATCACCTATTGTTAGGAATAGATTAATTTCATGGAATTTTGGCCACGAAAATAATATAATTATTATTAAAACCAAAGAAAGTGACAACATGTCACTCTCTTATATCTTATAAGTGTAATAATTTTAATATAGTGAAAAACTTCATTAAACATCGAATAGAAACAGTATACATAATTATATTAAATTTATCTACATCAGGAGAATATATTTTGAATTTTTAGGGATTAAATAATTATCATTAATGATGACACAATAGTGTTGTAGGAATTATCTTATTGATTGAAATATCAAATAATTTTTTAAAAAAAATATTAAAAAACATATTATATGAACTAATTAATGTTCTCCCAATTTTTATAGAGGAATATTACATATTATTAATCTATTAAATATTTTGGTTCGAATATATTCTCTGTGTGGATTTTATTTAAATACAAATAAATAAATAGTGTCAAAATTGACACTATTGTTATTTTATAAAAATAACATATTATAAAATTGATTAAAAATCACAAAAATAATCAAAAATTATAAATTGAAATTTATATGGTCTAAATTGTCATAAAGTATCCAATTATGGACAATTCACAAAACATAAGTAATTATTTATGACAATTTAAAATTTAGAATATTATTACCACAAATAAAGTCAAATAGATTAAATAAGCATAAATCAAGTTGATAAGGATAAACTAAATTCCAAAAATTATAAATTTTATAGGTTGATGATATTAAAACCCTATATCATCTCATTGAGTCATTTTTGGAGGTTTTTAAGTGGTGTTTGTATATATTCTAAATTAATAATTTTTATGTTTCCAAAGGTGCCCCTCTCCTCCCTTATAAAAGGGAACCTACTCCCTCTCCTATTAACAACATTTTGAGCTTTCATGATCGTCCAAAACATATCCGTTTCACTTCTAAACCTCCCAATAAACATACTAGAGGTCTTGGTCTTGTTAAAAGTCCTACAGTAGTGCCCTATGAGGAGGATTATAATAGGCGTGTCAAGAAAGAGGTAATATCCTTTACCTGTTCTTTCAAATTTACTTCTTATTATACTTCATCTTATTTATTTGTTTCATTAAAAAGTAATAACATAAGTATCACTATTATACTGATATATTATTGTAAATAAGAAACAAACCTATTTCCCCTTCTATCCATCCTACGGAAAATGATATCACCGCGTGTGCGTACGTACGGAATACCGTCTCCACGCCCAGGTGTAATCTGTTTTCCACCACCACCTTACTTGGATGGGTATAATGGTGTAAAGAATAAATATATATGATTATTATAACCTGATAATAATTATTAGATATTATATCATCCACTCAAATTCCATTCAATAATTATTTGAAATGATATCATCGCTCATGCGTACGTACAGATTATCGTCTCCACGACACGATGAGATTCATTCTCCATGTTAACCGTTAAAAAATTATTATAAAGCATATATATTGAATAATAATTAGATATATGACATAATAATTATACTGGATTTATTTATGTATGTATGTATCTATATATATAAATATTCCATCTACTTACTTCCATTCAAGTCAATAAGGAATGGAAAACAGCATTCATGCGCACGTATGGCCTACCGTCTCCATGAATGGTGTATTTCATTTCATTTATATATCTATTATATATATATAATTAATATATATATGATATATAAATCTTTTATTACATTCTGGAGGTTTCTATATCATGATATAAGTAATAATATCAAGAACAACAAGTCCAAACACCTTCGATAAATGAAATGATTATTACCGAAAACGTTGCTTCAACCTTTAATTGACAGATTAACGAGTAATATAAAGTCGTAACTGAATCATATATGACATCATAGAAATGAAAATTATTCTTGAATAATCCAATGACATTATTTAAATCATTATATAAATGTTTTGGACACGTATAGAAGAAATTGGACCTACGGTAAGGGATAATTATTCGAATCTCGTTCTTATCCGAGATTGTTTATTCGTAAGTATTTACTAGGGTAATATTTATCATCCTTGTAAATGTTTTATAAAAATGTTTTCATGCATGTTTACATTCCTTTTTACCAATTTTTTACTCTCACTACAGGTTATGTAAGAAATCATTCTTTTGATTACCATACGAGGTACTTTTTGAAATTTCTGGGAAAATTACAAGTAGAATGTTTTTTAACTTATACGGCATTAACAGATTTTTATTGTTTTATAACGCCTTATTATAATGAAGATTACTCTACAATATTTCATGATTATTTTAAAAAAGATCATTTTCTTTTAAAATTTCATGTAATTTTGAGAAAAGAAATGATTTTGATGAAGAAATGATATATTCTTCAAGAATTCGTTACAAGTGTTTTATCAAAAATACATTCCATATAAGATGACATTATTTAATATGTTTATGTTTAAAGTATAATTTCTATATTAATTACATGGTTTTATTTTTCTTTTGATGAAATGATATCCATTTGTTTTATATGGTTTTTGTTATGATGGGATGATATTTATGAAACCCATATTATTCTTTGTGTTATGATGAATGATCTATGTTCATTTTGTGGCACACGAAAGATTAATTTCATTATGTGATCGGTGAGATCTATATCTCCATCTAATTCATTGGGTAAATATTTATATCTCATGAGTTAGACATGGCTTGAATGGAATGTGAATCTGGTTCAGTAATACAGGGATGGAACAACATGTAAACCCAGTTCAGTAATGGACTATGTCCACTATGATGGTCCTGGAAACAATGTCTTGGATACTATGGAAATCATATCATGTGCTTAGCGGTTTCCACAACTGCATGTTTTATTCCCATTATATTTTATTATGATTAATGTTCCTTTGTGATCTATGCCTTAAGTACTACCAGGCTTTATTTCACAACTCATGGTTTTGATTACGTTCATGTTTTTAAGATCAAATGTATATGGTTTGTTTTATTTTCTCCATTCTTACACTTACTGAGCATTTGAGCCCACCCTTTTTATGTTTTCTTTTCCCCGGGATTTAAAGAATGATTTCAGGTAAGAAAAAAAAGGGAATATCTGTATGGGTGATGTTGAAGATCTTTCACCATAATTAGAAGATTGTGTTGCATGTTTCCAAAGACACTAAAGTATTACAGTCCTTTGGTGATTGTTTTTGTTATGTATTAAATATTACGCAAAAGTAATGTAATGTCCATGTACATCAAGCTTGGGTTTCTACAGTTGGTATCAAAGGAATGGTTTAGTTAACTTTTGGAAACTATGATGCCAAAACTTTTGAGATATCCCTAGATATTTTTCTAAAGAATGTCTATGGATGTCCCTAAGGTTATGTATAAGTATAGGTTACAATCCTAGAATTAGGAGAATGATCATGAATAACCTAGGATTAAACTTAAGATGTTAGAGATATAAATTACTCCCCCATGATTATGTTGTTTTCCTAGAATGATTTTTTCCTCTCACACTTTTCATTTTGGGTTTTAGAAAATGGTTGGAAATAGGAAGATTCATGTTAATGGAGAATATGATGGACAATGTAATGATATTCATAATGAGCAACCAAATGAAACGGGATTTTGAAGGAAAAAATCATTGTTATGACTAATCAGCAATCTCATAATATGATCTAGAATCTCATCTTTGGTATGTTTCCTGACTCATCTAATAAAAGAAAGATGGAGTTTCATGATGATCATAGAGGAAAGAAAGTTCAATTTCCCTCTTGTAAATCAAGTGGAAAGAGGCATTAGGGAGAATGATTCAAAGGAACTAGAAGTAGCTTTGGGTGTGGAAAATAAGGGCATAAAGCCATTATTTTTAAAGGAAAATGTTCAGTTAACACAATGGAAATAGATTCTGGTACTTTTAAGACGTCAACAACGGTTCAATGTTTTAAATATAGAATGTACGGGAATTATGCAAACAAATGCACTAAGGGAAAATCTCATGAAGAGAATCAGCATGGTCGTATTAGTAGCATTTATGTTGATGATGATGAAGAGACCACAAATGATATATGATATAAAAGAAGTGTTGAGAAATAAAATAATGAAGCTCGTTCAATGGTTTAAGAAGGTAGTAGAATGATGTCTTGTTTATCAAGAATAATGTATGGTACTGTGGAATAAAGAAAAATATAAGGGTTGTTACACTATTTTTTTCCTAGTATTTGAAAGTATTTGTTGAATGGTACCGGTAACCATGAAAAGAGACTGATATATTTTTAGAAAGTAGATGATATGCACATAATGAAGGGATTAGGAGAAAATAATATGTTTAATAGTATTAATGAGATCATGATTGATATAAGGAAAAGGTGATATCGTGTATTGAGTATATAGAATTTTTGGGATTTTGTTATGTGGAATGAGTTAACTATTGTCAGCATTCATGTTTTCATTAAGGTTCTATTGTAATTCATGTTTCAAGAGAATACATGATTAAGGTATTCACAAGTTTGGAGTGTAACCAAAAAGATATATCTTATGATATATGGGGGATAAATGATGTTATTTACATGCTCGGTAGATGACCTCTATAGTAATATTTTTCTTTATACTCTGAGATTGGATAAACGTATTTTGGATATGCCTAAAGAAAGGAATGGATTAAGTTAGAAATAATAGAGTATTGTTTAAGTCTAAATCTTTTTTATCTATAAGGTTATAATATTATAATTTTATAAAAAGGACAACCTGCAGGACGGGCGCCAACTCGACACGATAGACCAGGTTGCAGGAATCAAACCCACAACCGAAGTGCGACATCCCTTTATTTCCAACCACTGTCCTACAGGTAGACCATGGTTAGTAGAAATTATTTTTATTTTATTAAATGATATGATAGATGAAGTATAAGTCCATTTTTGGAATCATATACACCAAATATGGAATTATGTAGATTTAATAATTTGTGCTAACCGTTTTGTGATAAAGAGAGATGGAATGACCTATCATTCTATCGCATGATCTGCTAATACTTCAAGAATGACAAATTCAAAATCATTTCATTAAATAAGAGATGAATTATAAATTTTTCATTGAATTACCAATGATTGTTTTACACTAAAATCAGGTAAGTATTTATCTTTATGCAAAAAAATCATCATCATTAGGGATATGATCATGAAAACCAAAAATGTTGTCCTAGTACCCTCATATCCGATGAATCAGATGGTACCTTAGATCATCAAAAATTTATGGCTTTGTGATTGTCGGATTTTTCATAGCCATGTTCTCTACCACTCTTCATCAGAACATGATGGTTAGATTTCTCTCCCGTATCCATATTTTCATCTATATTCTCTTATGTGGAAACTAAGTGTTGAGTTACTTTGGGTGACTATTATGTTTCTAAATTTCATTTTTAAAAATTATGTTTTAGTATTCCTTTTTATGATGAGTGTTTCTATGAAAGAAACTTTCTTGTAGTAAAACATTCATAACCTCATTGAATTTCGAGGGTGAAATTCATTTTAAGGGGGGTAGGATGTAACACCCCGAGATTTATGAGAAATAATATTTTTAATATCTTTGATGTCTAGTGTTGTATGCTACACCAAAATTAGCTTTCACTATATGCAACACCATATTAGCTTGTAGTATCCACAAACACTATTCTTGTCCTGTGTTACATGCAAGAGCAACCTTCCTCGATAGCTTGCGTTGTACGCAATACCATGTTTCACTAAAAAATTATATATTACTATAATATTATAAACTAGACGTTATGAATAGTATTAACTGAATTTCGAATTTTATAACATTATAATTCATCATACACATTTTCTAAAATGTGGTATGAAAACAAAATAATTTTTTCGGATAAAAGAAGTACTTTTAAAAAAATGCAGTTTTACCGCCTTTTGATGGTGCACCTATTTTAAATCTAATTTTTGACAATTTTATAAGGTAAATTTTACAAAATAAACTTCTCCTCTTGAATCAGGATTTAAAAATTTACATTTGATAAATTATTGATACTTTTCTGATAACTTTCATATTTTTATGAATAGTAAAAATACGCTAACATTTTCATAAAAACATGTTTTTTCATTAAGATAGTTTATATGGTTAAATTATAAAATTTAATTTTTTTAAATTATAAAGTAGAATATATTTTTACCATTTAATATAATTTATGTCATTACTATTAATTTTACATTGAATTCAAAGGTGAAAACATTTCAATCTTTGACAATGTTTTAACTTTTAAAACCCGTTCTCATAACAATGAGATTAATTTTAAATTAATTTCTATAACTTCTGTGTTCTGAATTTGAAAAAATGGATTCTTTATTTGGATTCAGTGGGTCCAAATTATGTTAATAGTTTATTTTTATTTGTTTTTGACATTATGAATAGTAACTACGGTAATTTTTATTCATTACAGATAAAGGTAAATCAGGCAATTAAGTGTAAAAATAAGATTATAAAATTACCCTACCACGTACCAAAAATCTATTGGATGAATAAAAGTCGACCCATATCATATAAGGGTCATAATATATTCGTTTCATGGACTTTTGACCATGAAAATGATATAATTATTATTAAAACCAACGAAAGTGACAACATGTTACTCTCTTGTATCTTATAAGTGTAATAATTTTAATTTATTGACAAACTTAATAAAACATAGAATATAAATAGTCTACAGAAAGATAATAAAATTATCTACATCATGATAATTTATTTATAATTTTAGGGATTAAATATTTATAATTAATGATGAGACAATAAGGATGTAGGAATTATTTTATTGATTGAAATATCAAATAAATGGTTTTAAAAATATTAAAATAAATATTATATGAACTAATTGATGTTCTCCAAAAATTTTGTAGATGAATAGGACATATTAGGAATCTATTAAATTTTTTTTTGAATATATTATCTGTGTAGATTTTATTTAAATGCAAATAATTAGAAAGTGTCAAAATTAACACTATTGTTGTTTTATAAAAATAACATATTATAAAATTGTTTAAAAATCAAAAAATTATTTAAAAATTATAATTTGAAATTTATATGGTCTAGAATGTCATTAAATATCCAATTATGGACAATTCACAACACATGAGTATTTATTTATAACAATTTAAAATTTAGAATATTATTATGACAAAATAAAATTAAATAGATTAAATAAGGATAAATCAAGTTGATAAGGTTTAAAGTAATTTACCAATATGTCTAAATTTTATTTGTTGATGAGATTACAACCCTATTTCATATCATCTTTGAATTGAGTCATTTTTTGATATATTTAAGTGGGGTTTGAATTTATTATAAATTAATATTTTTTATGTTTCCAAAGGTACCCCTCTCCTCCCTTATAAAAGGGCACCTCCTCCCTCTCCTCTTCACAACCTTTTGAGCTGTCAAAATCGGACCAAACCTATCCAATTCTCTTCTCCACTAACCTATAAATAGACTAAAGGACTTGGTTTTCTTCAAAGACCATCTTTAGTGCCCTAAGAGGTGGTTTTGAAGAGACACGTTGAAGAAGAGGTAATATCCCTTACCGATTATTTCAAATTTATTTATTCTTCTACTTACTCTTCTTTATTTGTTTCCATATAAAGTAATAAAATCATAATCAATCATATAATTATTTGTTATTATAATTATGAAACAACCCTATTTCACATTCTATCCATCCTATGGAAAAGGAAATCACCGAGCATGCGTACGTATGGAATACCATCTTCACGCCGTGGTGTAATCCGTTTTCCTCGACCACCTTACTTGGATGGGTATAATGGTGTAAAGAATATCTATATATGATTATTATAACATGATAATAATTCTGAGATATGATATCATTCACTCCAATTCCATTCAATAATTATGGGAATGATATCATCACTCGTGCGCACGTACGGATTACCGTCTCCACAACGTGATGAGATTTATTCTCCATGTTAACCATTCAAGAATGATTATAAAGTATATATATTGAATAATAATAAGATATGTGAGATAATAATGCTACTGGATTTATGTATATCTATATATATATCATCTACTTACTTCCATTCAAGTCAATATGGAAAGGAAAATAATGGTCATGTGTACGTACGACCGACTGTCTCCATGTATGGTGTATTTCATTTCATTTATCAATATAATATATATATATATATAATGAATATATATATATGATATATAAATCTTGTTTTACATTCTGGAATTAATTAAATCATGATATAAGTAATAATATCAAGAACAACAAGTCCAAATACATTCGATAAATGAAACGATTATTACCCAAAACGTTGCTTCAACAAGGAATTGACAAATGAACGAGTAATATAAAGTTGAAAGTGAATCATATATGATATCATAAAAATTAATATGATTCTTTAATAAGTCAATGAAATTATTTAAATAATTATACCGTAGTTTTGAAAATGTTCAAAACAAATTGGACCTAAGGTAAGGGATTATTATTCCAATCTCATTTTATCCAAGATTGTTTATTCATAATTATTTACTGGGGTAATATTTATCATCCATGTCCATGTTTTCTAAAAAATCAGGTATTTTTAAAGTAATTTTTACCAATTTTTACTCTCACTACATGGTATGTAAGAAATTTTTCCATTGTTTACCATACAAGGTACTTTTTGACTTTTCCGGAAAAAGTAAAATTAGATTGTTTTTTAACTTATATTGCAGGAGCAGATCTTTAGGGTTTCATAATGCCTTATTTTCATGAAGATTCCTCTATAATATTTCATGATTATTTACAAAAAAAATCCATTTCTTTTAAAATATTATGGCATTTTGAGAAAATAAAATGATTTTGAAGAAGAAAGGATGGTTTACTCAACAATCCATTTCAAGTGTTTTATCCAAACTATTTTCCATCTAAGATGACATTATTTAATATGTTTATGTCTGAAGTATAATGTATCTATTATTTACATGGTTTAATTTTCCTTATAATGAAATGATATCCAATTTTTATATGGTTTATGTTATGATGGGATGATGTCTATGAAACCCATATTATTCATTGGGTTATGATGAATGATTTATGTTTATTTTGTGTCACACAAATGAATGATTTCATTTTGAGACAGGTGGGACCTATATCTCCCTCCAATGCATTAGGTAAAGAACTAAATCTCATGTGATAGACATGGAAGAAACGACAAGTGAATCTGGTTCAGTAATACAGGGTTGGAATGGTAAGTAAACCCAGTTCAGTAATGGACATTGTCCACTATGATGGTCCTGGCAACAATTCCTTGCCTACTATAGAAATCATATCATGGTCATAATGGTTTCCATAATTACTTGGTTTATTCCCAAGATATTTTTTCATTATTAATTTTCCTTTGTGTTCTATTCCTTACGTACTTCCAAGATTTATTTCACAACTCAAGATTTGAATTACGTTCATGTTTTTAAGTTCAAATTTATATGGTTTGTTTTATTATCTCCATGCTTACACTTACTGTGCATATTATCTAACCCGTTTTATGTTTTCCTTTCCCTAGGAATTAAAGAAAGGTTTTAGGGGTAAAAAAATGGAAGATCATTATGGGTGATATGGAAGATATTTCACCATGATTAGAATATTTTGTACCATGTTTCCAAAAACACTAATCTATTACAGTCCCCGGGTGCTTGTTTTTGTTATGTATTAAGTATTTCGCAAAAGTAATGAAATTTCCATGTACACCAATCTTGGGTCTCTACATAATTTTTGAAGGAAGCCACATGGAACATGAAGAGCCTTCAAGGGATAGCACTGAGACTATCAGGTTGGGGGCAGCAGCTAACTGTTATTTGAGGGAAGGCATCGTTGTCCCTCCGATTACTTTAATTGAGGATAGACATCGTTGTCCCTCCAGTTACTTATTCGAGGAAATACATCGTTGTTCCTCCAGGTTACTATTTCTTAGGTGTTTCATTGGGACGTCGATGCTTGAGACATGCGGTGTCAGGGGGCACATGATGTCGGGTTACATGACTGAGATTCTAGCATTGGCCGAAGCAGGTGACACTCCATGGTGGCTGCTGACCACCAGTGAAGTTTGTGTTTGGTTGTGTGCGTCATGTTTTTTTCTTTTTCCCTTTTTAATTCATGACTACAAAAACACTTATATTTGGTACACACCATTTTTTGGTATCCTATTAAGATTCGTCTCACATCCTACACGGGGCCTTCGGGACGCGTGCAGACTTTTTGGATTTATGTGCAAGAAATATTTCATCTACAAGAGCTGTACTGTATTATCTATTTCACGGAGATGGTATGGACCATGAGGTCTTGACAAGCTGTACATTACTTTTTTTCTTTATTTCTTATATCATCATGCCTACTTTTTTGTAGCAACAGTTTGTTATCCATTAGAGTCATTACATATGGATATGTATGAGCTTTTTTGGATGTATGTTTGTTTTTCAGTCATAGTTACAAGTGGTCAGCATGTTGTTGTGTTTACATTTGGCGGCTATTGTATATATCTTACTACAACTATTTTTTACTATTGGATATGCTTTCGCTATGTGGGTCTGGTTCGTGTCTGCTGAGTAGTTTACTTCTGCTACATGACATTTATCATTGTTCGGACCAGTAACATTATTTTTTTCCCCGAGAGGGTATAGCCTCCCCACTATACCTATCAGGCCTTCGCTGATTTTTGGTAACTGTTGGCATTCAGGGAGGTGCACTAAAGGTAGTAACATCCGACTCGTTTAGCACTATTCGAGTGGATGTTCTTGTAAAGGTTGTTACAAACAGATATCAATCTTTTGAATGTTTTTATTCTCAAAACCCGCTTTCTAGTTTTGACAATGGAAATTATTTTTAAATTAATTGATGTAGCATCTGTGTTTTCAATTTGTTAATATATATATCATTTTTTAATTTGGAATATAAGAATTAGTTTAGGGTGAATTATTGGTAATTTTTTGAAAAAATTCAATTTTTGATGAATAATGAAACATACTGCATAGTACATTAAAACCGAATTTTTCATTTAAATAATAATTACTAATTAAAAATTTATCTAAAAATAGATGAATAATACATATATTAGTACCATTTAAGTCATTCGAGTCATTTTATAATAAGATTATATATTCAAAATTTTGTTGAACAATTTTAACGTCTTCTTACCCACATTCTGGGAACATTTACACTCCTTCTAAGAACATTATATATTTTCATAAAACGTAATTTTACCGCTTCTATGAATTAAATTTCAAAAAACTGAGAGACATGGTTCACATTATTATGTAAAATTGAGTTCAAAATAATGAAAATAATTTTTGGTGATATGTAACTTCTGAATTTTATTTACCATGGTTAAAAGTCAATAAATTAATTAAAGTTAAAGATTATATTAAAATTACCCCAACACATGCCCAAATTCTATTGGATAACTTTATTTGAACGAAATTAAGCCTTAGGTAAATAAATAAGTTTCTTTTGATCCATTCGGGTTAGATTAAGAAATTTATTATATTTTATTTAAATTAGATTTAAAAGTGTTAAATTCAATGTTTAATAAAAACACATTTAATATAGGGATACACATAAGATAAATTCAACTATAAATATTAATTCTAAAGATAAAAATATTAACTACATCATGGTATTTTATTTATAATTTTCATTCATTAAATATTAAAATGTATTTTTGACACAATGATGAGGTAGTAATTACCTCATTAATGAATGATTAAAAAAATTGATATTATAAAAATCAAAATAAATGTAAATTGAAACTTTTGATGCCATCCTAGAATATTGTAAATGAATATGACATTTTAGTGTTGATTTAATGTATTTTTTCTAAGTAATCAACTTTTATGACTTTCACAAAAACAGAATTCTAAATAGTTTTAAAATTGACATAAAAAAGTTTTTAAAACTAGTACTATATAATAAAATGATATAATATTAATAAAAATATATGGTTCAGAAAAAATACTTATATAATTCTCTATATGTCATTAATGTAACACATGATGTTTTATTTCCATTTTATAGTATGTTTATTAACCATGTATAATAATAATACAAAAAGACATGGTAAAAGTTAAACTATTTAATAAAGGGTTAAATATAAAAGATGAAGTTAATATGGTTTCCTAAACATGTATAAATCCTTATAGTTGAGATTATTTCGACCAATAACCACCATATACTTTAAATAAATCATTTTGGATCTATAAGAAACTGAAAATCAATTTAGAATAAATTAATATTTCAAGATTTTCCTAAAGTCCCCCTTACCTCTCTTATAAAAGGGTACTTCAGCTTCTCTTAATTTCACAACTCCAACGCCTTTTGGCATAGGAAAAACCCACTAAAATATCCCCCAAACTTACCTTACCTCATCCTTGAGTCCTTAATTTGATCATAAAGGAAACCTAGGGTTTCCTTTTGTTCAAATCAAAAGTATTCACTCGAAGAAGAGATAATAATTTCATCTCCTCTTTAAATGTTTTTTTCATCTTCCACTTCCACATTCACTATTTTCTCCAGAAAAAATTAATAAATCCAATACCTTATACGTTATTTTATGTTATTATAAATATTTTACAACCATATTAATTATTCTATCCGACCTATGAATGAAAATGTCAACCTACGTGCGTACGTACGGCTTACCGTCTCCATACCATGGTGTAGGTTGTTATTCCACGCTTCCTTATTTGGATGGGTATAATAGTGAGTATACTTGATGTAAAAAATAAATATAACATTTTAATGAATATATATATATATAATATATCATCCAATTACATATGATTTCACAATCAACTAAATGATACTATTGCTTGTGCCTACGTATGGCTAACCGTCTACATGACCAGATGAAATTCATTTCCACGTTCACCATTCAATGATGATTATAAATATATATATTTCATAAGTTTGTAATATATGACATAATAATGATACTGGAAATATATATATATATATATACATATATCTCGTTCACTTACTTCTGTTCAATACGATATGAAAACGGAAAAGACGTTTACGCGTACGTACGACCTACCATCAACATAAATGGTGTTTCCATTTCCTAAATCTATCTATTATAAATATTTATATTCTGAATATATATGATATATAGATGATATATATATATATATCATGTTTTATATTTTGGAAAAATGAAAATAATTATATATGTGATATGATCAAGAATAACAAGTTAAAAAATGTACGATAAAGAAAGCGATTGTTACCCGAAATGTTACCTTAACATGGAAATTATTATAAAATGTGTAGTATAAGTCATAAATGAATCATATATGATATCATAAATATTAATATGGTTCTGGTATGATATATTAACATACCATGGTCATTATACAAAAGGTTATGCATACCTTCAACTAAAGGAAATTTCAAGGTATGGGGTAACTCCTCAATCTCATTATTATTCGAGATTGTTGATGTGTAATTATGTACTGGGAAATATTTTTTTATCCATGTTAATGTTTCATAAAAGAGTTTTGAAAATGAATCCTTTTAAGGTAATCTTTAACTAAAACAATATTTTAAATGGTTTAAATATTTTTTCTTCTAAGTCATTCTCATTAATGTTCATGTCCTCAAAAAGGATTTACGGATTTATTTATATGGAAATGATTGTTTTAAAATGTTTATTATTTTCAGAAGATTCAAAGTGGTGTGGTAAACATTGATTCAAAAATGTTTTTTAAATTCCTTCCTCTCAAAATTGTGTGACATTTAAATGGTTTCACAAAAAGTTATATTTCTTGCAAAGAGTTTTACTGGTCATTTTAAACAATTTCAACATCCTTTATTAGATAATATTATTCATTGTGGTTGATTAATTATAATAAAATCTACTATATTGTATTGAATGAGTTATGATATGTTTGATTGTGGATGTTGTATTTTTATACCATTCATGTTTTATGGTTAATGTATTGACATTTCAAATGATAGTTTTAATACAAATGTGTATGTTATGTTTCATCATTTTCATATGAGGAATGCATTGTAATTTTAAGTGACTAGTGGGGCCCGCTATAACTCATCGATGTATCGGTAGGTCTCATGTGAAAAATTAGTGTCTTGGCACAAAGCCTTGATAAAACTATTATTTTTAGTCTTGGTACGAGGCCTTGACTATGTGGTTATGATGTTCGACATTATGAATTCACTCATTATGAAGTTAGCGAATAAATGTGATTATTCAACAAGTATAATATCCATGTGCATGTTTATATGGTAATGTTTGAATTATTTTATCCATGTTATGCTCACGTTTATGTTTAAAAGACTATTGTTTTTATTACTCATCTTTCTTTAAAATTTTATATCTTCTGCTAAATTATTTACCCTTACTGATCATCTGAGATCACCCCTTTCTTATGTTTTGTTATCCTATGATACCAGGAAGTGTATTATTATTGATATGTAGGGATAACCTAGGGGAATAATGGCATTCTCAATGCATTATTTTTGTTGTGTTTAATTTTCTAAATTGTAATCTAAGGTTCATATATGTAATCTATTTAAAGGACTGCTAAACTAATTGGTCCATCGAGTATTGATTCATTGTAATGATGAAATTTTTTTAAAATAATGCACCGACTCTGGGTACCTGGGGTTGGGGCATTACAACAATATGTGGATCGTTGACTTACGCCCCTATATGGATCGGTGACTTATGACCCTACGTGGATCGGAAATACAACGACTACGTGGTTTAGCAGTGTAACTTCTTAATGGAATAAAATGATTTATCATTACAACTAATCATCATTGATCCTATTATTTATGTTATATACCTAGAATAAGATGACTTTTACTTAGTTTATTGTGATTGAGATCATGCTTTATGATTTTTCCATTGTTTAATTTTGAATGTCCTTCAGGTGTCTTGGGATCCTTACCGAGTATTGTTATACATACCCCTACATGGGAATAAACCTCAATATATTGTCTCTTGTACAGAAAATAATCATCTTTATGAGAATCTAGGAGCCCATCTAGATGGTGCTCAATGGTTATTGATAGATGTGGTTAGAGGTAGTGACAGCCAACGAAGAGGTGTACCTACCCTTCAGGTAGGATCCTTGGTGGACGAACTCAAGAGTACATTTTTCCCTTTTTTCTGTACTTTCATTCCATTTGGTCTAGTATACTTGTCCATTTACATTTAGTAAATACTTTTAATCTCAATTGTGGTTTTTAGTAGTGGTTATACTTTCCCTTTTTCTGTTGTGTTTTACTTTTATGAAGTGTGTACCTAGTCTGTGTGTGTACTAGTTTAAAGGAAACACCATCCCATTTTTGGTATTCCTTTCCAATGCTAGTCACCAACCCCTTGCCTATGAAAGGCGGGCTTGGGGTAGTCACATAATGGGCCCCGAGGTACTGGTCGTGAGAAAGTGGTATCAGAGGGCGGTCAGTTCAACTAGAAGAAATAAGAGTCATTATATTCAATGGGGGCATTAGTGTTAAGTTTCATGAGTTCGGATTTCAGTCCAAGGAGTTCAGTGATGGTGTGGCAGCCAATGTATCCATACACTATGACCCTAAATTCTGATGAATTTTATCTCCAACAATGAATTGTGGATGAATGATGACTGTTGGGGAAATCAATCCAGGGATCGACGAACAACGATGAAGGACATTGAACTAGGATTCCTTCCTTCATCCTCATAGGATTCCACCAAATCCAGGTAGTGGGATTAAATGATTTATGTTTTTAAAATATTTTTCTTCCCTCTTTCTTCATTAATATGATGAACATGCACTAGTCGACCAATGGGATTATCTACAGTCCCTTCCTTTTAGGGGTGGTTGTTGCGGGGTTACTTTTTTTTTGGGTTGTTCTTCCTTAATGTTTTTTGGTATCACCCCCATGTTAGAACACAAATGCGGAGGGCATGGTCCAATCCAAAGAAGTCCCAAAACCTATGTCATTCTTGGTTTATATGTATTTTGATAGATGTGGGAGTACGTCCGAGATGGATCGGACTCGAATCCAATAGGGCTCTATTTACCTTTTTTCCTATATCATATATACCAGGCATTTGATTAATTCACCGTTTATCACATTAGATTCCTTATGACAAGGAGGTCCTTTATTTTATTTCATGGCGAGTCTTCGTGGAGGTTGAAATATGACCAGTGGGTTGAGAAGCGGTTTCTTGGCAAATCAAGCACAACAAGTGCAAGAATCATGTGGCTAGCTTTCAAGTGACGAGCGACTCTCTATGGATTGGTACGAGATAGACCCTTAATGGATTGATTGAAGAGAGATCCTGTTTAAAACGATAGTTGTGTGACCTGATGAGGACCAGCCTTAGTGTGGCCTGTTGCATATCAATGATTTATGTCCTTGTTTGGATAGCTGACTAATGACCCTGTGTGGATCGACGACTGACGACCTTGTGTGGATCAACAACTTACAACCCGATGTAGATCGACAAATTACTACCCTATGTGGATTGACGATGTACGACCCTATGGGGATCAACGAATTACAAGCCTCTGTGTATTGATGACTTATGACCACGTGTGGATCAGTGACATACGACCTTGTGTGGATTGGAAATAGAACAACTTCTTCATGGTTCAGTAGTGGAAATTATCAATGGAATATGATGATTTATCTTTACTAATACTCATCATTATTCCTGTTCTTTATGTTATATTCCTGCTGTGAGATGCATTTTACTTAGTGTTTTGTGATTGGTATCATGCTTTGTTGTTTTTCCTTTTATGGAATTCTGAGAGACCTTTGGGGGTCTCGGGGTCCCTGATGAGTATTTTTATACTCACCCCTATGCGGGCTTCACCCACATATTTTTGTGTCTTGTGAGGATGAAAGTCATCTCGATTGAGACTCGAGGAGACAGTGCTAGATGGTGATCGGAGGTGATTGACAGACATGGTTAGGGTCCATGATGACATATGGTGAGTTGTAACTACCAATCAGGTAGGATCCTTGGTGGATGACCTCTAGAGAACTTTTTTTTCATTATTTTGTACATTCCTTCTAGTTGGGATTGTAAACTGGCCCCCTTACATTTAGTACAAATTTTAATCTCAGTGGTTGTTTTTAGTAGTGGTTATACTTTCCCTTTTTCCTTTGTGTTTTTCTTTTTTGAAGTCTATACCTAGTTTGTGTGTGTACATGTTTAAAGGAAATGCCTTCTTATTTTGGGTTATTCTTTTTCGGTTCTAGTCACAACCCGCTGGCCTATGGAAGGATGGCTTGCAGTAGTCACGTAACAGGCCTCGGGGGACATGTCATGAAAATGTGGTAATAGAGGGAGGTCATTTACACCAGAATAAGTATGAGTCGGTATTTTCAAATGGTGGAAGTAGTGTTAAATGTCCCGAGATCATATTTATCTCCAGAGAATCCA
Organism: Viscum album; assembly: GCA_963277665.1. Lineage (NCBI taxonomy): Eukaryota > Viridiplantae > Streptophyta > Magnoliopsida > Santalales > Viscaceae > Viscum > Viscum album. The sequence continues at coordinate 6,693,403 of CAUJRU010000001.1, forward strand.
GTTTTGGAGTGACAACCAACATATACATACACTAGGACCCTAAATTCTGTTTTCAGACTCGGTACATGAAATCACTGGTTTCATGTGTTTTGAAAATATTTTTCTCTTGTTTAATTTTGAGTCATCTCACCTGGTATACCTTATTGATCATGGTTCATATTGATTCTCTTTCATGATGCCTCCACACAGATAGTCATCCATGATTCCAATGCATGACCATGAGGATAGTCCACTTAGTAATGAGGCTCTAGTACATATATTGTTTCCCAAGATGGTACATTTGGGTGGTTTTCTAGCAATACCACTTCACGTTGGATAGCAGTTACCACTGGGGCTATCGGTAGAGGTAATAAGTAGGCTCAGTTCCTTACACGAGTTTTAGTTCCATACATGAGTTTCACTGATATATACCCATCTGGTTCCGAGGCAATCCCGAATCACAGGCGGATAAGAAATAGATTTAGGTGGTGACCAAGTTACCATCTAGCTAGAGCTCCATTAGTCCTGGCAGTGAGCATTCTATGTAAAACAAGAGGGTGATGATAAGGTTTATATTACCACTATCATACGTTGAGGTGACTTTTCTGTGGACAAAGATTGAGAACCTTTCTCAAAGAAGTGGTATAATTCCATAAAAAACTATGGGGAATGTGTTCCCAATAACTTCTACAACATGGGCAGGACCACATCTTGGTAGCTAAGTATTCGTGATGGCGTAACGACCATTCGAGGTACACGGTGAATACAATATATCTAGATTTGGTTCATTCGATATTTCCTAGACATTGGTTCATAAGAGGTATAAAAAATAAAAAAAATACCCCCTTAAGAGTATCAAACTAGGTGTATAGTTAGGCCAACTAGTTTTGTACCATGTGAATACTATTTTAATTGTCAATCAAATTTATTTTTGGTTATAACCCCTAGGTGCATCTATGCCTAAGCCTGTATCCACTTAAATGTATCCATACATTGATGTCATTGTTAGAGAATCAAAAATTCATAATTTACCAATATTTATATATGATAAAATAGATGAATATTTATCAATAGGTATTTCACTAATATATTCTAGTCATAATTCCAAATTATAATTAGACATTCAAAAGAAATAAAGTTCAGGATATCAAATGTGGAGTAGAAGATAAAAATACTCATAAGGGGAATGAAATCCATTGATTAATTATTTTAAATAATTACCCATTATTTTTAAAAAGAAAAATTAAATGGAAAATGGAAATTGGATTTTCTTTAAAAACATGGCTACTTGGAAGGAAATATTAATTATGAAAATATTTCAAGATTTAGGGAAAATTCATTAACATGACATGTGTTAAAAAAATATCATTTTAACTCTTTTTTATAGAAATTCAACAAATTACTTGTATAAAAAATTATAACATTATTTCATTAAAACATTTTCGTAGAAAGTAAAATTTACCCAAACATTAACTCAATTTATAATTGAATTATAATAAATATCATTCTTGAAGAAAAATAATGAATATAGAAGAGGAGGGTAATGATTTCAGACCAAAAAATGGTAATGGGGATATATTTTCAAATAAACATTATTTCAATTTATTTGAATACCATATAGAGGGAAATTAGATATAATTCTTAAAAACATTAGAAATATATATCGTATAATAATTTATATGGGATTTTTTAGATAAACAATTGAGAACTTCCATCGATGGAAATTAAATCATGAACCATTCGAATAAATGTGAGAATGTACAATAATCCCTCATATATTTTATAACACATGGATAAATAAATATTGAATGAGATAACATGAAATAATAATTAAATTAACATGATTAAGTAGTGTTTCATGATATAAGATATTTTGAATATTCATTATAAACACAATATAATGGAAATAAGTGTGCAATTCAAAACATGTCTCAATAAAGTAATACTGAGATGAGAAACCATTACCTTGAATCCCCAATTTCTCAGACATTTTTGGTATCAGTTTTAAAAAACTAATATTAATTAATAATTTATTTCCTAAACAATTTCAAGATTAATACCTCTAATATTTGTCTTTTATGTTAATTAATTAAATAATTAATACATTATTTCAATAAATATTGATCACCAGTTAGTGGTGGTTGAATAGTTATTTCTATATTTTACTTTAATCGTATTTGTATTCTATTTATAAATACGATTTTATTATAGAAATATTTTTATAATGATTTATACAATGTTTATAATATAGTTTTTTAGTTTCATGAATGATTCATTAGAATTATGGTGATTATTCCTATTTAAAGTGGAAAAACTATTTCTAAAAAAATTAATATAAAAGAAGAATTGATTTTATTAGTGATTTAAAAAATGTATATAAATATTAAATAACATTAATTATGTTATAAATTCTATATTTATTCATTATATATATTTTTTTGACTATACATTTCATGTTGTATTGGAAAATGATAAACATCATTCATAGACGTGGAAGCCTTCTCATATACACAGGTGACATTTTAATTTTCTAAAGAATGTGGGGAATGAAGGGTAGATAATGGTTTATATTATCAAAATAATAATTAGAAAATAATTATCCTATTTATGCATTATGCAATTATTTTATAACTAATAATGTAATTTAGTGATGAATAAATATTGTATGGATTCCATGGAGGCAATAGTCGATAAGTAACATGGGAGATGTTTCCATTATTTTAGAAAGGAAATAGGAAGGTAAATAATTGTAATTCCATTATCATAATAGTATTTTAGAACATTAATTATTCTAATGTTTTTTTATTTTCATGGGAATGGAATATTTGTCGGTGTTAGAAGATGAAAATATAATTTGGAAGATTAATTAAGAGTTCGCACATTACTTCTTGGTCAAGTTTGTTTACAAAGGGATTTAGACTTCCACAGATTGGTACTTTTATTAGACTATATTTTTTATAGTTTCTAATAGTTTTTTCCGAAGTGTTTTTTTAATATTTTTGATTATTTAATATGATCAAATAATTTAGAAACTTGATGTGGTGAAGTCATCCTTTTATAGGCGAGAGGGGTGTCACATTTCTAAATATTCTTATCTTTAAAATAATATTTAACTATAATTCATGGTAATGTGGAAACAAGTGTTAAAATTTCAAATATAAGATAATATTGATTATAAATACACTTATTTAATAAAATATATCTCTGTTTTAGTGATATTTTAAGACATACCTATTAGTTTATCCCCCTCATTGACACCTTTTTACCCTTGATATGGTGAAAAATATTTACTATGGTAACTTAATTTTATAGATCAAAATTAAATATACCATATTAATTAATTTAAAAAATTTATCTTAAACCTGGGATAGATTTCAAAAAAATTAATTTCTATAGGTTGTAAAAATTATTTTCATTCATAGAACACATACTATGTAAAAACCATTTTTTGGAAACTAAATTTACCTTTTAAGAATAAAAATTAATTTATTCAAATTATATGACTTGTAGAAACCATTATATGAATTTTAATGTATTTTATTTAATATATGTCAAAAAAATCATTAACGTTTTAATTTATTATGAAAAAAAATTTCTCACAAAAATCGATTTTACTAAAAAAATATTAATTGATGCCATAAAATGATTTCATATTAAATTATAACCATTTGATAATAAATATATTAATTATTATTCATGTGTTCAAATATATAAAAAAAATTAAAAAAATTATTTCTCTGAATAAAAGAGTTATTTTTTAAAATAAATTATATAATAGAAATGTATTTAAATAGAACATTTCTATTTATTGATGAATTATTAAATTAGTACTCCTTATAATAAGGAAACAAATATTAAATATTACAAATTTATTTTAACAATGACATAATCAATTTTATCAATTCATTTTATTAATATAATTTCTTGCGAAGTTTAATGTTTTTTAAAAAAATATACAATTCACAAAAATAATTCTCTATAAGTAATTGTTTTACCAATGTAAATTAAAATAACTTCAATTTTAGAAAACTGTTGATTTACATAATAATTTTTCATTTCACTATCTTTTAGTTTCATTCATTTTATGTGGTAATTAACAGTTATTCACTATTTTATTATTATTTTTGTGTCTCAAGAGTCTTATATAGTAGTTTTACTATAATACAAACTAACTATCAATTTCTTACATGTTATAATGATTTTCTCTAAAATGAAAATGAATGATATATCATCATAATAATTTTAGGAAATTGGAATCATTACATGTGGCAAATGCATCTTGTTATCCATTCAGTTGATGAAAGCCTGAAATTTTATAACTCACATGGTATGATGAATTGTTGGTATTCTTGATAGATTGAATTTTTTAAAACATATAAATATTCCCTTAAGAGTAAACATAGAAATAAATATTTCATTGTTGATGATTTTTCTATGGTATTTTCCCATATAACATTCCAAGCAGGCTAATACATGGTTTTAAAATGGGGAAAACAAGTATGAAAATGATGTTGACATTCATAAAATAATAAAAATATATAAAAACCCTATAAAAATGTATTTAACATAAATGATGTAATTTTTTAGAAGAATAATTTTTTCTCTATATTTTTCAATGTCTGAATTAAATTCTATAGAAAGTCAAGTTGGTGGATCAATAAATAACTTTAGGGATGAAAATATTTTTTTCAATGCTGTGTGATGATTTTATTATCGACAAATGAAGAGGGATGTGATTATTATTTTTATAAATTTTTAATTTTTGTAAAAATTATAATTATATTGTTACTCTGCATGCCTTATACAAACATTTTACCCTTGTTTCTCATCCATATGTTGGTATTTTGATTTATTTTCTGCTCAAATATTGAAGATTACAATCAGGTAATGATAACGTCAATATCGGGGTTGATATGTTTTGAAAAATGGATCATTTTATTATTTGTTATAAATACAGTGTTGCAATACACTATGATGAGTTTTTTAGGGATGCTGGTTGGTTGGATGGGATGCAAGAGAGAATTATGAGTGATAGGGATTTCAATTTCCTTAGCCACGTTTGGATGACATTTTGAGATGAACATGGAACCAAAATATCATTATCCACTACTAAAATCCCTCAAAATGATGGCCAAAAAGTGTTGGAAAATAGAAATTTTTTATTATTTTCTAAATCCATAGAATACAATTTATAAAATGTATAAAAAATGTTCTCCTCTCACTAATTTTTATTTTAATCTCATTGTTAATTTTTCTACACTAATATCTAACCTTTTTCTAAACATTTCCTTAATTTATTTTTTCATTAAGCATCCTTCATTTTTTAAAACTTCATAGTTGAACATTGATTTTCTAGTCGCATTCATAGACAGGGATATTTTTATATTGAAAATGACCTAATTTTTTGGTAGGTGTGATTTTTTTGAATAAACAGAGTCTAGGTATAATGATGTTAAATAATATTAAGAGCATATTCAATAAGTTTATAGGGTTCCATAGGTGGTTTGAAATCTTTTATAGAAATTTGGGGGTTAAATATTCCTGCAAGACATATATATTCCGTGTAAATGATATCTAAAATTTGTTACTATTTCCAAGAATATTATGAATGGGAATACATTTCATGATCTGGTTCATGAAATGAACTGTGTTGGACTCCTCATTTGTTAATCATGTTTTAATAATCACAAATATCATTACTGTTAATTAATCTTGGCCTTCAGTGCGCATCTTTCTAATGCTCTTCAAACTAAACAATAGGTGCATATCATGTTTTTATAATAACAAATATTATGGATGTTAATTACTCTTTACAAGTTTTATGCATAATCACAATTCTCTCATATATTATCTCTAATGAGTAACCTTAACTCATATTCTACATAACACTGACTTAGTCCGAATACAGATTATTTTGTCTACGTATGGAGACACCGTGAAGGACTCATCGTGAAGGACTCACTGTGAAGGACTCACTGTGAAGGACTCACCATGACCAGACACACCGTGACCAGACACCGTGACCAGACACACCATGACCAGACACCGTGACCAGACACCGTGACCAGACACCGTGACCAGACACCGTGATCAGACACTGTGAAGAAGACACAGTTTCCATGATCACTGTGACACCGTTTCTTAAGCTTTTGTCAATATTATTTTAATTGATTCTAATGGTCATATTTGTTGTTTTTAATGAAATTAATGTTATTTAATGCTAGTTGTTGGCTTGACAGGAACCTGTATCTCGTACCTATGAAAAGGGAATCATTCCTACTGCCAGAGCTTGTGGAATATAAGAAAGATTGAAATGCAGTACACGTGCAACAAGCGCATGTAGTGACGTGAAAGTGTGAATGTACAACGGGAAGAACTTTCATACACCAGAGAGCACTGTGCTGAACGAGAAGAACAATCCTGAGCATGAAAGAGATTGCAAGTATTTTTATGAACTCTTATGAATGCAATCCAACACCACTGAAGAACACACGACGAATCAAGAGATCATTCTCACTCCTGTAGAAGACAAGCTGAACTACGACACTCAGTTTTTCAACAGAAAAATCAGAGAAGGACTCAGAATCACTCCTGCTGAATCCAACGAGTCCCGAGCTGCATTGATAATCACTAGAGCTTTATAAACTCTTTTCCATCTTCTCTACATGATTTATTTATTAACATTCGATCAGTGTGGTGTACTCTGTATTTCTTATACACACACTGTCTCCTACACTGAACTGGAGGATATCAAAATCCTCACTCCAATTCTCTTATCACTTGTTTACCCATGTCAGCTGTGGAAGAGGTCCTTGTGTGTCCTGGTCTTTGCTTTGTTTCCCCTGTAGAATAGTGGTAGACGTCCCTGTGTGGCCTGGACAGTTTTGTAAACTGTTGTTAAACCCGATCCAGGGTGTGGATAAAATTTATATAAATTTGAGAGGACTAAGTCTCAGCTTGAGACTGAACCTCTTGTTATATCTTTTGTGCATCTTTTATTTATGTTTAATGTATATGACATATATTATATTTATTCCGCTGTTATTACTTTAAATTACAAAATTATTTTGAAGCTACATTGATAGTTAGATTAGCAAGTGTTTACACTTATTGTAAATCAGTAGATTAGTTTCAAAAGTTAGTTTGACCTTGTGGTTAAACTAACTGAGACCTAATCAATCTTTGAGAAGCTAAGTGAACATTTACAATCTGTATAAATTCACTACAGTTTAACTTATTTTATAAATCGGGGGATTTTAACTAGACAATGTTTTAACAGAAATTTTAATTGGAACTCAATTCACCCCCCTCTTGAGTGTCCACTCCGACCAACATTTGGTATCATAGGCTTAGTTTTTTGTTTTTTTGGTTCAAATCTTTTTGAAATACTCCGTTTTTCAACTGTGATTTTAGTTGTATTTTAATGTTCATAAAATTTCTGTTAGTTATAAAGTTTTTCTCTTTAAATTGTCTTTCTAAAATCTAGTTATGGATAATAGACTAGAGGGTGCTACTACTAACAGGCCACCTTTCTTCAATGGTACCAACTAAGCCCAATTGAAGCTTAAAATGAAAATTCATTTATAAAGCATAGGTTTTGTTATATGGACTGCAATAGAATCAGAATATAAACTTCCCACTACTGCTAGATCCACATGGGATGAACCTACAAAGACTGCTTACAATAACAATTGTAAATCAATGAATTCCATGTACTATGCTTTAGGAGATGAAGAGTTTAATAGAATTTCTACTTGTAAAACTGCTTTTGAAATTTGGGATACCTTAGCTATTTCTCATGAAGGAACAACCAATGTTAAGGAAATGAGATTAAATACTTATACTATTAAATATGATAATTTTAAAATGAAAACTGATGAACCTATTTCTGAAATGTATCTCAGGTTTAATGAGATATTCAATACAATGAATTCACTTGGAAAATATGTTCCAGCAAAGGAACAAATTATGAGAATCTTGAGATGTTTACCAGACCGATGGAGAGGCACATCTGTTTCAATCAGAGATTCATGTGACATTGCTGTCCTACCTATCAAAGAACTCATTGGTAAGCTTATAATGTATGAGGAAGGACTCAAGGTAAACAAAGAAGAAGAAGATTAACCTAGAAGAAAGTCTGTTGCTTTCAAATCTTCAACTTCAAATAACAAGGATAAGGAGAAACTTCACGCTATAAACGAGAGTTCAAGCTGTGAAGACAGTCAAAGTACTTCTGATAGTGATGCTGAAATGGCTCACATTGACAGAAGGTTTAACAAGGTCTATAGGAAGAATAATTTTTTCACAAAATCAAATTACAAAGGAAAGAATGACAGTAAGGAACATTGGAAGAAGGATTGGGAAAAGCCAGATAAAAGTAATGAAGTTGTCTGTTATGAGTGAAAAAGTAAAGGACATATTAAAGCAGACTGCTCAAAGCTCAAATTCAAGAAGAAATATGATTACAAGGATAGTAAGTACAAAAAGGCTATGAAGGCTATATGGAGCGCTTATGAGGATAGCTCCACTGAATCTGAAGTTTCTGAAACTGAACACAGAAGTAAGGCAAACAAGTGTTTTATGAAAAACACTTCTGAGTTAACAGCTGAAACTCCTGCTTTAAATTCTTATTATTCTGGAGATGATACTGACTCTGATAACATGTCAAAATCTGAACTATTTGAATATTGTGACATATTAGAAGAAACCTGTAATGATCTTAAAGATAAATACAAAGGTTTAAATAAACAGTATGCTTTAACTGTTAAACATAAATCTGATCTTGATATTGAAATGGAAAAGAATGCTCAGTTACTTAAAGAAAACACTAAACTGAAATTATCTAATGAGCAACTCAGAAAGGATTTAGAGAAATTCACAAATGGAAAGGATACACTAACTCAAATGATAGGAAATAAAGTTGCACCAAAATACACTACCGAAATAGGCTACAAACCTGGACAGAGACAGTTTACTAAGAATAGATTTATTCCTAAATCTGGACAGAATGCTACTAATTCTAGTTCTGGAAATTTATATGCTTAAACTAGTTATATTCATAGTTATGGATCCAATAAGTTTTATCTTTCAAAGTCTGTTGATTCTACAACTTTCATGAGACCCATAAGACAAATATGGGTACCAAAAGCTTTGATTTCTAACCTGTCTGGACCCAAGAAGATCTGGGTACCAAAATCATTTCCTATCTAAATCTGTTTTGTAGGAAACCTGCTTAAAGAGTTCCTGTAGGAAGACCTGGTACTTGGACAGTGGATGTTCAAGACATATGTCTGGAGACTTCTCATGCTTTAAAAGTTTAGTCAGAGTTGATGGAGGTTTTGTCACCTTTGGTGATAATTCTAAAGGGAAAATCATCAGCTTAGGCCAGATTGGTAACACTAACTCAGTATTAATTTCTAAAGTTTTATTTGTTGATCGACTTAAATATAATCTGTTAAGTATTTATCAGTTATGTGATGATGGTTTTAATGTTAAATTTGAAAATGATTCATGCAATGTTTTTAATTCTAAAAATGCTTTAGTATTTTCTGCCCTGCGAAATGAAAATGTTTATGCTATTGATTTAAATTCTTTAGCTAAGCAGAATATTACTTGTTTAAATTCTTTTCATAAAGAGTCTTGGATTTGGCACAGAAGATTAGGACACTTCAATATACACTCGCTTAGAATACTTACTAGGAAGAACTTAGTTAGAGACCTACCCAAACTTGAGTTTCCAAATGAAAAAGTTTGTAATCCCTATCAAAAGGGAAAGCAACATAAAGTTTCTTTCAAATATAAGAAAGAAGTGTCAACTTCTCAACCTCTCGAGTTGGTTCACATGGATTTATTTGGACCTTCTAGAGTTTCTAGTTTAAATGTGAAGCACTATGTCTATGTCTTAGTAGATGACTTTTCTAGATATACTTGGGTATATTTTCTAGCTCAAAAAAGTGAAGCTTGTTCTTACTTTGTTAAATACTCCAAACTTGTAGAAAACCATAGTGGACTTAAGATTAAAACTCTGAGAAGTGATCATGGCTGTGAATTTGAGAATCATGAATTTGAATCTTACTGCTCTCACAATGGCTATAGTCACAATTTCTCTTCCCCTAGGACACCCCAGCAAAATGGTGTAGTAGAAAGAAGGAATAGAACCCTGCAAGAAATTGCTAGAACTATGCTTAATGAGTATGACCTACCTGTTTATTTTTGGGTTGAAGTTGTAAATACAGATTGTTATGTTATCAATAGAGTCTTAATCAGACCTGTTCTTAAGAGGACCCCTTATGAGTTGTGGAACCATAGGAAACCTAAGGTTAACTACTTCAATGTCCTTGGCTGCAAAGTCTTTATTCTTAATACTAAAGACAATCTTGACAAATTTTCATCCACGAGTGATGAAGGAATTTTCCTAGGTTACTCTATTTCTAGTAAATCCTATAGAGTTTTTAATAAGAGAACCAAGTGTGGGGAAGAATCTATTCACATCAAGTTTGATGAAACTGATCCATATGAGCCTAAAACCTCTCTTGAAAATCTTGAAGATGATTACTCTGTTTTGAACCTTAATGATAAAAACAGTGGACCTATAGTTAAAACGTCCATTTCTGGAAATTTTCCAGAACCTGCTTCGGTTGATTCCCAACCTCTTGATGAACCTGAAATTTCTAGCCCCACCTTTACTAGATCAACTAGAATTCTGAAGAATCGTCATTTAGATGTTGTTGTAGGAAATCGTGATAGAGGGATACAGACTAGAGCTTCTCTTAGAAATCAAGTTGAACATCAAGCCTTCTTGTCAAAGCTTGAACCTAAAAACATTGATGATGCTATTAATGATGAGTTTTGGGTAATTGTTATGCCAGAAGAACTCAATCAAATTGAAAGAAATAAAGTTTGGAATATTGTTGAAAGACCTAAGGACACTTTCACAATAGGCACAAAATGGGTTTTTAGAAATAATGTAGATGAATCTGGAAACATAGTTAGAAGTAAATCTAGACTAGTTGTACAAGGCTATAGTCAAGAAGAAGGTATTGACTATGAGGAGACTTTTTCTCCAGTAGCCATATTAGAAGCTATTAAGATTTTACTTGCTTATGTTGCACATCTAAATTTCAAACTATATCAAATGGATGTCAAGAGTGCATTCTTAAATGGATATATTACTGAGGATGTTTTTGTTGAACAAGCACCTGGTTTTTCAAACCCTCATTTTCCAAATCATATTTTCAAATTATCAAAAGCATTATATGGTTTAAAGCAAGCTCCAAGAGCTTGGTATGATAGATTAAGTACTTTTCTAATTTCTAAAGGTTTTACAAAAGGAATATCTGATCTTACTCTTTTTATAAAACGAATTTATAAAGATGTTTTAGTAGTACAAATTTATGTTGATGATATTATCTTTGGATCTTCTAAAAATTCTTTATGTACTGATTTTTCAAAAATGATGCAAAATTAATTTGAAATGAGTTTAATGGGTGAACTTAAATTCTTTCTTGGTTTTCAAATTTTTCAAAATGATGATGGAATTATTTTAACTCAAAGTAAATATACTAGAGATCTTTTAAAACGTTTTGGATTGGATAGAACAAAAAGTAGTGACACTCCCATGAGTACCACCTATAAGATGGATCTTGATGAAAATGGTAAATTTGTTGATCAAACCACTTATAAGGGAATGATTAGAAATCTAATCTACCTGACTACTAGTCGTCCTGATATTATGTTTAGTGTGTGTATGTGTGATCGTTTTCAAGCAAACCCTAAAGAGTCACATTTAATTGCTGTAAAGAGAATTTTCAAATACCTCAAGCATACTCCCAATTTTGGACTGTTCTATCCCAAAGGACAATCATTTGAACTATTTAGTTATTCTGATGCTGACTTTGCTGGATGTAAGCTAAATAGAAAAACCAGCTCTAGAACATGTCATGTTTTAGGCAAGTCACTAGTATCATGGTGTAGTAAGAAACAAAATTATGTTGCATTGTCAACTGTAGAAGCTGAATACATAGCTGCTGGAAGTTGTTGTGCACAAATTTTGTGGATGAAACACACATTACTAGACTATGGATATCAATTTAGACATGTCTCAATAAATTGTGACAACACAAGTGCTATTAATATTTCTAAGAATCTTGTTTCTCATTCTAGGACAAAACATATTGATGTAAGACATCACTTTTTGAGGGATCATTATCAAAAAGGTGATATCACTTTGGAATTCATTGGTACTGAATATCAACTTGCTGATATATTCACTAAACCATTAAATTATGAAAGATTATACTACATCATACATTATCTTGGTATGATTAATCATAAATGAATATCTTACTGTTTCTAAGTTACTGTTTTTATGCTCACAGTCTGACAACAAACTGTCTCACTATGACTATATAAACTGCTCACTGTTTCACCGTGATGACTATAAACTATCTCACCATGATTGCTAGTTTTCTGTCTCACCGTGAGAAGTATGATAATTTTTATTATTTTTATTTTATTTTTACCCGTATCGCGGTAATTTTTATTTCACCTCAATTTGATTTCCCGCGTTCGTGTTTTTATGACATTTGACATTCCCAAATGATAAAACTTAAGGGTTTCATTCGACTCCTTACCTGAATTCTATCCTGAACCTTCGTTTCCCTCTCGCTCGAACCTTTAGTGAATGCCAAGGATGAAGCATCCATCTTCACCCTCATCTGAGAAGCGCCGCTCTAAGAAACAAAGGAGGATACCAAGGATAGATCCTGAAGGACCTCTAAACCCAAACCTGGTAAGTCGTACAGTTGTACTTGAAAAAGAGGTTTGCCCTGAATGGTTTCTGTCTAGAAGATCATTAGTTTTGAAAGTTTTAAAAGAACAAGGATGGATTGAATGGTTCACTGGACAGAATAGACCGATTTACCCGAGGCTTGTATCTCAATTCTATCAGTATGTGAAGTTATCTTTTCAGTTTGGAGAAAGATTTTTGGTGACCAGCTGGATCGATGGTCAAAAGTTCTCTTTCTCTTCAAGGATGTGGGCTGCATGCCTAAGAATTCCACATGAAGGAGTGTGTGAAGATTACCAAAGAGACCCTCCTCCAACAACTGACATCTTTGACCTAGAAACCTCTTTGGAAAATCTAACTGGAAATGGAACCAAGAGAAGGTCCATAGCGGCTGAACTGGATGGGGAGACAAGACTTTTGTTCAAGTTTGTTTAGAATTTGGTTAGTCCAAGAAAAGGATATTTTGCTGTGATGAAGTATCAGGATGTTTTCCTGATTCACCTGTTGAAGAATGGCCAAAAGGTCAATCTATATAAGTATATTATCAACCATATCTGTGAGCTGATCAAAGTAACTTCCAAATCCATCTCCCTGTTTTATTAATGGATGATTTCAGCCATGTTAGTCTCAAAAGGAATTGTTGGACCGAATGAAGAAAAATTAGAGGACTTTGATTTCTGCCTATCCATGCCTATCATCAGGAGGATGAAGATTAGCTGGAATCCCTGGAAAAAGCAATGGGTTGAGGATAGTGATCAACTGAATAAAAATATTAATCCTGTTGACTATCCAAGAAGGCCTAGGAACCTAGCTGATCCTGGTTTGGAACCAGATGAAGTTGCCGAGTACTCAGAAGAAGAAGAACAAGAAGAAGTAACAGCTGATGTTCCACCTAGAGAAGAATCTGTAATATCTCCAATGGAAACAGTTCCTGCTGAAGAGGAAAGGGATGTTATCCCTGCTGTTATCCCTACTGAAATGCCTCAGGGATAGGAAGTTGTTGTTGAAAATAAAAGGACTGAGGATCCTTCAGTTTTTCTTCATGAGGAAGAATCTCATCCCAATGCTGCAAGGAAATTATTTTTTCCTGGTTCAGAACAGCAAGCAACCTTTGAGGATGTTTTTGTTGAAGAGACTCTTTCTGTTGAGAAAGAAGCAAGTCTGGAAGCTTATCTAGGGGAACAATCCGTTCCTGAGATTATTCCATCTACTGAAGAAAGAATGGAAATTTCCTTTCAGCTGGCAAGGCAAGAATTTTCTGAAGAGATTAGGGATGATCCTGTGGATCTTGTCCATGTTTCTGAACCTCAAGAATCTGAAATGGAAGCACAAGTTGAGGGGGAGGAAACTCGAAATCTTGATATTATGGAAGTTGGATATGGTGAAGATTCTCAACCTTCTGTCACTTTCTCTGTACACTCTCAGTATGAGTTCACAAGCTTTTATGATGTGAATGAGTCACAGCAAGTAACTGCAACTGGAATGGATCTTTCTTCTCTGTTTCAACTGAAGTCCTTAGCTCATTCAGAACTAGAATCAGAGCCCCAACCTCAATCTGGATCAGAATCTGAATCTGAAGATGACTCTGACCCTCAACCAGAATCTGAGCCTCTACCATTACCTGCATCCTTACCTGAGCTTCATTCCTTTATAATCAAAGATGATCTGAAAGCTTTTGGCGAGACTTTGTTAGCTGGTTTTGACAAAATTGTCTCCACTCAACCTCGCCCAGTGACTCAATTGAGTCAAGAAGATGCATCAATTCTCTTGGAAAATATTATCTTGCATATTCAACCAAGGATGATCCGAGATATTCATGAAGTTCGAGTAGAGAGTAAGCTGCTGAGTGCTGATGTTGCAAATCTGAAAAGTATGGTACCAAGTCGGCAGAATGAGCTATCTGTGAGATTAGAGCCTGCTCCTATTTCTGCCCCTGCACCTGCTGTTGTTTCACCTGAGTCTTCTGATTCCCTCCTTTCTAGGGAGATTGTGTCTCAAGTTCATCCTTACCTTCTATCTTTTGATGAAAAGATTGGAAAAAGGCACAGAAAGATGCTGGAATGCATGAGAGAGCTTGCGGAAACTCTGAATAAGCTTACAGATGAATACACTGGATGTCTGCAAAAAGTTCTAAAATAGCTCAAAGTTCTAACCGAAGCTGTCAAGGCTTCACCTACTTCTGGTCAGATTTCCACATCTTCCTTGGATGATTCTCTGCTGAGATCCTTAATTAAGAAAGAATTACAGAATTCCTTTAGTGGCTTGGATCTATCTTCTTTGTCAAATGTAATTAAGAACAGTGATAGATCGTTGGACTTGGTTAGGATACATTCAAAGATAGCCAATGATGCTCAACAAGAGATCTCCAAGAAAATATATTTGTATCTTTCCCGGATTTTCTCTAAAAGTGACATGACAGATCACATTAGATATCTTGTGGAAAATATGAGAATCCCTCTGGTGACTCAAGTTTTTAAAGATCAAGTTCAGAAACTTTCAGAGTTCACCAGATTGTTGGACAGATTTCTGGAGAATAAGGATGATTTTGAAAAGGCTATGCAGTATGGTGGTGAAATCATTACTGATTTCATCAATCTTTTAAAGATGTATCCTCATGTGCAGAGTACTGATATAGTTGCTCCAGCTGCTGCACCCCTTAGACCTGGACTTCCTGCCTTAGCATCTACTACCATGACAGTTAGCCAAGCCCTTTCTCAGATCCGGCCAGTCATTCTTGACCAACCTAAGCCTAGATCTTCTACTACTCCTACTTTGGCTCAATCTGTTTTTGAAGTTCTACCCTTACCCTCGTTGTCTACCTCTTCTATGCCTTCTTCTACTTCAGCACCAGCTCCTGCTGCTGATAAAGGCAAGACAAAAATGGATCCCTAAATAGTGTACCGCCTGTCTTTCTTTTTGATGGGATGTCATTTCTTGTTTCCAGTTTGTACTTCTCTTGTACTTTGTATTATGAATTCTTTGGTTAATTCTAATTGTCTAGTTTCATTTCCTTTTCTCTACTTTTTGATAATCCCAAAAGGGGGAGAAAACCATATAAGTATCAGTTCTATAATAGTATAAATGGGGGAGAAAAACTGCAAGTATCTATTCTATAATGTTTTTTCTATGCTAGTATCTTTAATGTTACATATCTTTTATATTCTGCCTCTATGTGATTTTTGATCATCAAAAAGGGGGAGATTGTTAGACTCCTCATGTGTTAATCATGTTTTAATAATCACAAATCTCATTACTGTTAATTAATCTTGTCCTTCAGTGCACATCTTTCTAATGCCCTTCAAACTAAACAATAGGTTCATATCATGTATTTATAATAACAAATCTTATGGATGTTAATTACTCGTTACAAGTTTTATGCATAATCACAATTCTCTCATATATTATCTCTAATGAGTAACATTAACTCATATTCTGCATATCACTGTCTTAGTCCGAATACCGATTTTTTTTGTATAAGTATGGAGACACCGTGAAGGACTCGCCGTGAAGGACTCACCGTGAAGGACTCACCATGACCAGACACACAGTGACCAGACACCATGACCAGACATCGTGACCAGACACACCGTGACCACACACCTTGACTAGACACCATTACCAGACACCGTGATCAGACACCGTGAAGAATACATTGTTTCCATGATCACTGTGACACCGTTTCTTAAGCTTTATTCAATATTATTTTAAGTGATGCTAATGGTCATATTTGTTGTTTTTAATGAAATTAATGTTATTTAATGCTAGTTGTTGGCTTGACAGGAAACTGTATCTCGTACCTATGAAAAGGGAATCATTCCTACTTCCAGATCTTGTGGAATATAAGAAATATTTAAATGCAGTACACGTGCAACAAGCGCATGTAGTGACGTGAAAGTGTGAATGTACAACGGGAAGAACTTGCATACACTAGAGAGCACTGTGCTGAATGAGAAGAACAATCCTGAGCACGAAAGAGATTGAAAGTCTTTCAAAGAACTCTTATGAATGCAATCCAACACCACTGAAGAACACACGACGAATCAAGAGATCATTCTCACTCCTGTAGAATACAAGCTGAACTACAACACTCTGTTTTTCAACAGAAAAACCAGAGAAGGACTCAGAAGCACTCCTGCTGAATCCAACGAGTCCCGAGCTGGATTGATAATCACTAGAGCTTTCTAAATTCTTATCTATCTTCTCTACGTGATTTATTTATTAACTTTTGAGCAGTGTGGTGTACTCTGTATTTCTTATACACACACTATCTCATGCACTGAACTGGAGGATATCAAAATCCTCACTCCAAATCTCTTATCACTTGTTTACCCACGTCAGCTGTGGAAGAGGTCCTTGTGTGGCCTGGTATTTGCTTTGTTTCCCACGTAGAACAGTGGTAGAGGTCCCCGTGTGGCCTGGACAGTTTTGTAAACTGTTGTTAGCCCCGATCCAGGGTGTGGATCAAATTTATATAAATTTGAGAGGACTAAGTCTCAGCTTGAGACTGAACCTCTTGTTATATCTGTTGTGCATCTTTTATTTAAGTTTAATGTATACGACATATATTATATTTATTCCGATGTTATTACTTTAAAATACAAAATTATTTTGAAGCTACTTGGATAGTTAAATTAGCAAGTGTTTACGCTTATTGTAAATCAGTATATTAGTTTCAAAAGTTAGTTTGACCTTGGGGTTAAACTAACTGAGACCTGATCAATCTTTGAGAAGCTAAGTGAACATTTACAATCTGTATAAATTCACTACAGTTTAACTTATTTTATAAATCGGGGGATTTAACTAGACAATGTTTTAATAGAAATTTTAATTGGAACTCAATTCACCCCCCCTCTTGAGTGTCCACTCCGACCAAAAAACTGGTCCCACACCATGAATCTACATTACACGACATTTAATGTTTGGTATAGGTTAAATTCACTTGAGGTGATGTGATTGTTGGTGTACTTGTAAATCAAAAAATATATGCCATGTAATACCTTTTTAGGTCATGTATTTATCTGAATTGAAAGTAATAAGTCATTTTATACACTGATACTTTCATTTTTTATAGACCTCGTATCTTAATCCGTATGTGATTTCTTGGTGATTTTTTAGCACCTTCATCCATTAAAAATGTCCTTTCAAGAGATAGATTCCTAATGAGTAGTTTCTCTTAGGTTTTCCAGCAACTCTTCCATTTAGGTCAATTATAGCGTTGTATCCTTTTGAATTCCATGGAATAAATTATTGATGTGGATATTTTGTGATCTATGGTTCTTCTTGTTATCTTCTATGCCCTTATTCTTCTTGGTGTTACATGTTGGAATCATTATTTTTATCACGTGTTATATTTAAAACCTAATCATGCATTCTATTAAATTATCATGTCTGTGAAATTTTTTTATTATGCAGAAACAATGTGCACATTATTAAATTGAATGATGAATTAAAGAAAATCATGGATTTTATAATTTCATGGATTTCGTGGATTTTATAGTGTTGTGACATAGCTTTTGGATACAAATTTTTTTAGAGAACCCATGAAAAATAATGAATTTTATAATGGTCTAAATTGTGTTTAGCATGACATGAGAACTTAGGTAATAGATTGATATCAAATCACATTGATAATGGATTATAATTTATCAAAATTAATGGATATAATTTGATAAAAAAATGAATGTGTAATTGAGACACAAATGGTAGTTTTCAGAATAACCATCCAAGATTTTGATATGATATTGTGATATCTTTTCTATTATTACATGTGTTAATATTCATGTTGTAATTCATATATAGTAGGCTTAGCACAATTTCATGGTGAAATTATTATATATCCTGATTTTCCTAGTTTCTTGTCATATCTTTTATATGTATGTCTTGTCTAATTTTTATTCTATAATGATCCAATAGAGGGAATCAACCGGATTCATGTTTTAATGATTATATTGAGGGATATGCCCAGATGCAGAAATTCTTATATAGAGGGTTGTGCTTGGATACTAAAATGCATCAATAAAGGGCTTGGCCTGGATGCTGAAATGAATATATAGAGGACTCTATCTGGTTATTTGATTATTCCTTGGGTATGTGTTTATTGTTTCAATGGTTGTGCTACATATTAAGAGATATTATGGCATTGTTCTGGATTAGGTTGATTGTTTTATTATATTAATTACATAATTAATACACCTGTTTATTTCCTTATTGCATGCACTTATTGCACTTTTCCATCGATATCTAAGATGGTGAGGTTATTTCAAATATCGTATCTTCCTACAATCACTAGGGATGGGGGCCTCCATGCCATTTTGTTCTTGATTTAGTATATCTACAAAAACCACGAACCACATTGAGACATCCGCTGATAGGAGGGTGAGCCCTGCTACATATAGGCTCACTTGACCGTCTAATCATTTGTGGTATATTCTAGAGAAATTTTGATATAATGAGAAGTTATATTAGAAGTACATAAAACAACAGTTTTGGAGCCACTTATATCATAATATTTTGAGCACTAAGAAGGCTCTGAAGTTTACGAGAATGGATACAGATAGTATGTGAGTGATGGAATACACTAAATGCATCACTACCATGTTTGTATTTTTGTCATATTTTGTAGCTTGTGGTATCTCCAGGATGAAAAATTTTCAGGATGGTATTAGATGTGAGATCATTCTATAAAGTAATTTCTTTCTCTTGAGTATCCTTTTGATTATGATGATTCATGCCCTCATCATGTAAGGAAACCAATTAAAGGTCCCAAGAAGTGGCTAGGCTATTTTAATGTGGTGAAATAGGATATCTTCTTATTGTAAAATTAAGTTCCTCTATGTATTTTATTTCTAATGAAATATAAAACAAAGTAGTTAGGGTAGATTTCATTAATCTAAGGAATTTTTTATATTTTAGTCCTATGAGTGTGGAATTTTGGGCCACAAGCAGTTTTATTTTTTTTACCTTGATTTGGAATATTGTTCATGAGATAATCTGGTCATCATTAAAAGTTTTTTAGGAAATTATCACAATAGATTAGTTGTTGTGGATCTAGAAAAGTACTATAGTCCATGAAGGATTTGACTACTCTACAATAAAAGAGTAGTTGTAGTTCCATAATATGCTCATGTTGAGTAAGGAGACATGTTATACCATTGTTGGAATAGACGTATCCAATAGAGGAAAAAACAAATGGGAGTTGGACTGGAGCCTGTGGAAGAGGGTAAAGTTAGTTACACGCTATGTAGACTACTCCATCTTGTTTGGATGTAGGACCTTCTACAAGAAGAGGTACAATTATTATATCATCTACCCTTTCTTGAATTTTCATTGATACAGGATAATCACATTCCTTTTTAGACTATCATTTTTCAAACACATTTGATTTTTTTTTGAAATCTTAGTTGGTTTCTTGACCATTGATACATTATTGGGTGTGTAATCAGAGAATATACAACATTGAATGGTGTGATATCATGAAATGGGTGGTTGTTATTCCAATTGGGAACCATTTGTGCTCTAAATGAAAATTTTTTATTCGATTCATGGAATGGATTGGATAGTTCTCAACCAATCCCATATCTACTGATACTAGAGGATAATTATTGTTCTTTCTTTGGGTGGAGACAACTATTTTTACTTGGTTGAGTGTGATCTTTAGGCAGGTAGTTCATGGCCAATTTATTAATGATTGGATTCGGTCATGGCTCATATTGCTTGTATTTCTCTGGATATGGGTTGAAAGAATTAGGATAATTTTCCTCCACATATAGACCATTATTAGGATACAATTCCTTATGAGTTCTATATTGTACCTCCAAAGCAGGATATCGATTTTAAGATTGAGTTGGTTTCGAGAGCAGAGCCAGTTTCTAGTCCACATTAAACTATGGAATATGTTGATCATTGGAAGTTGATCATTTTCTTCGAATATATTGAAGATAAAAGTTTCATATAGATTAGTATTTATCAATGGTGTTCTCAAGGTCTTTTTTTCCAGAAGATTAATGACACTTTCTGTTTATGTGTGGATTTTCACAGATTGAACCAGATGATCACTAAGAAAAAGTATCCCCTTTTGTGTATTGATGATCACATCTAATTTTTGAGAGGTTCTATGATCTTATCAAATTTTTATTTGAGATCAGGATAAAACCAGTCGATGGTGAGACCATTGGACATACCATGTATTAATTTTATGAGTTTGTATGGATTGTATGAGTTCTTAGAAATTTCACTTGGTTTAAGAAACACACTAGATGTATTCATTGGCTTAATGAATCTAATATTTCACCCTTTGTTGGATCAAATTGTGGTTGTATTTTTTGATTTAACCTTAGTGTATCCATAGTTAATAGAATATCAATCCCAATATCTCGAAATCATCTTGAGTACATTGATAGTGCACAATATTTATGCCTAGCAGACCAAATGAAGTTTCCATATTGATGAAGTACACTTCATGGTCCTTGCCATATCAATGGATAGAGTGTTAGTGGACCCATATAACATTGTATCCTAGATATATTGAGAAAGGAATAACAATGTATTTTAGATTTAAATCTTTTTAGGTTTAGAATATTTTTATTAGTACTTTATCCAAGACTTCTCCCATTTGGAAGAACTATTTTCCCGGCAGACCAAGAAGGGGGGGGGGCATATTATTTTGTCAGATTCTTTTGAGAGATATTTTTAGGAGATTAATCATTTGGTGATATTAGAACATATCATCTAATTACATATCCCATGTAAGGCATATACCATGAACAATGACACATATGTTGTTTGATTTGGTCTAGTGATCATATAGGAGGATAGAGAGGTTTCAAATGGTTTTAGATAGCTGAGACTACATGAATGGAGTTATCCTACTCATTATATATATTTGGTATTGGAGGTAAATTCCATAAAATACTATAGAAACTATCATTTTAGTGACTACGTTTTTGGTGTACATGGTTCACAAGATCCTCAAGTATATTTTCTCTTAGCAGGAACATAACCATAAATAGTAGAGGTGATTTGTGTATTTGTAGTACTATGAATTAATATTAGATTATACACCATGAAATGGAGATTTAATTTTCGAATCATTGATCCTAAAGATTCTTAAAGGTTAATTGTAGATGTCTAATGATTATTTAGGGGTATTGGAACTCTTTTTTGACATGCATCTTGTTGTTAATGAGTCTTGGGGCTAAGTAGCTCTGACATCGACATCTCTTATACCGTTATTTCCTGACAGAATCATGATATAGTAGTTATATGACCCCAAGGGATTACTTCTAGAAGACAAATTTTATCATGGGGATCCACCAGTAGGATAGTGTCTTGTTATTTAAAATTCTATTCATTTTTGTGGCTGAGTAAGGGTTCTGATAGATGTGTGTGAGGAGATTATGAGAGAGTTTTATGATTATATATGGGTAGTACATTCAAGTTTAAAAATGCATATTATTATCTCCATAGACAATGGTGTTGAATATTAATGAATAAGGAGGTAGAAATATTCATAGACTAATGCATCACCTGTCATCAAGTGAATGTCGAGCATCATAGGGATGCCAGGATTTTGAAACCACTTCCCATTCTGTAGTAGAAATGGGATGATTTCACTATGCATTTTGTGATAGCATTACCCAGGAAACCTCATAAGATGCTTTTATAATGGGTTACCATATATCTACAAATGAAGGTATCCCACATCATTCCTATATGGGAGTCCATTAATTTTCATGATCTGGGTAGTCTCTACATATGGGAGATAGTTTGATTGAATGGTGTTTTGAGGAGTATCAATTAATATATGTATCCTCATTTCATGTCTCAATTCTGGTAGGGTCTTCATATGGTTAGAATATCATTGGTTCATATGAGAACAACATATCATCATTATACTGATAGTCAATCTGAGCAGACTATTCATATTCTAGAGGATAATCTACAAACCTATCTTTTGGATTTCAGTAACTCATGGGATCATCATAGAGGACTCGTGGAGTTTTCTTATAATAACATATTGTTGTAATCAATCTATATTGAACCATTAAAGGATTTTATTTGATGATCATGTCATTTTCCTCTTATTTGGTTATAGGAAGGTGATCCAATGACTCTTGGACCTAGTATCATTCAAGAGACATTTGATCATATTTAGTCAACCAGGAAGTGATTTTTACCATGTAGTAGAGGAATAAATATTATTCAGACCAACACAGATAGTGTCTATAGTTTGATATTAGTGACCTTGTTTTCCTTCGGTTTTCACCTCATTTGGGGAAATTAAATCTTCCAAAATAAGAAACCCTCACAACCGTGGTTTTCAAGATATTTTATATAGTTTAAATGGTTAGACTGGTGGCCTACTGATTATTCCTTCTATAGTTTTATAGTTCATATCAATGTGTGTTTTATGTGTCGTAGATTCAGAGATGATATCCCAACCATTCTTCTATAGGAGAAATTGATGAAATTAATTTTTTTTACATTAATCCATTTAGTATAATTCAAAATGTGTTGTTGACCATAGTGATACGTATCGTTGAGGTAGGACCATACACTTAGTTCGAGTGCAGTTGCAACATAGATATGTTCAAGAGGAGACTAGTGAGAGAGAGAGTTTGATGTGCAACAATAGTAGCCATAATTGATCTTCATGACCCCATAGTGATTCTTAGAGTATCTAATAGATGAGAAATTATAATGTGGGGATGTTGTAATATTGTTTCATTTTTTCAAATACATATCTCCTTGAGTTTTGTGTTAATTGTAATTGTTTGGTTTTCTTTCATATTTAAAACATAGTGTTCATGTCTCAGTCAGAGATAGAGATATTTTTTATGTAAAAGATCCTAATATTATAGGATGTATGTATTATTAATTAACATATTATGGATATAAATATGAAAAGTGGGATTATGAGGGGTTTTCAAGAGTTATTAAGGATCCATCAGTGGTTCAATCTCATTTACAGAATATTGGGAATTAAAGAATACATTAAGAAATATACAAATCATGTAATTGTGTTAAATGATGTGTAATTGTCACTAAGAAGATGATATTACGGAATACATTATATTAACTAGTTAATCACATGAACTTCTCAAAAAACGTGAATATACATTATATTACATGTAATGTTCAAGGGGGGTTAAATTCACCATTTGTGACGTGAATTTCAGCATACTCTGAAATCAAGAATTAAAAATAGTATATTTATTTCACTGAATGGTGATAATATGTTACGTATGATTATATTTTCATTCCCTTTTATGAATCCATCCTCTATAAAGACCTATGTGATTTCTTGGTTATTTTTTAGCACCTACCTCTATTTTAGACATCACATTCAAGCGATCAATTCCTTGTGAGTTTCCTTTGTTAGGTTTTTCTTCCTCACTACCATTTATATATTATATATTGGTCTCACCATTAGAATAATTTAAAATTTGGTATTTTTTATTTTTGATCTAGGTTTTTACTTGAATTCTTTTTCACCTTCGTTCTTATTGGCATTAAATGTTATAACAATTGTGTTGATCACTAGTTAAAGGTAGGTGATCTAAACCTAAACCTATAGTATTTTTAACATTTATGTATATGAAATATTACAACTATACCAAAAAACTGTGAGCATTTACATATTAAATGATGAATGATTGTAAATAATGAATTCTATAGTCCATTGGATCCCTTTGGATTCAACGTTGCTGTGACCAGGCTTGTGGGTAAAAATTTGGTGAGTGACCCCTTGAATAATACTGAATTGGGTAATGGATTAAAGTATTTTTATCATGACATGTTGAATCTTATGATTTATTGATATAGAATAACTTTCATAATGGACAATTGTTTATCAAAATAATTAGTTATAATTTGATATAAAAATGAATGGTTCATGTTGTAATGCATATTCATAGGGATATGATTAGATGTTTAAATAATTATAAAGAGTAGTATACCCATATGGTGAAATGTTTATATAGAGGGATTGGTCTAGATGATAAAATGATTATACATAGGTTGCTTCCCAGTTATTTGAATATTCTATTAGTATCTGGTTATGGTTTAAATGGTTGTGCTACTTTCTCATAGATATTCTAGAATGGCGCCTAAGTATGTTGATTGTTTTATTATATTAATTATTAAATTAAATTACCTATTCATATTATTATTATATACAATTATTAACAGGAATGTTTCATTTAGATTTAGTGATTCCAACCTACTTGGTTTTACTAAAAACCTATTTAAACTGTCATTTTCACTCAAGAAGATTACATGGATTCATGTTTGTATAAGGGAAAGGGACCTTGTAGTAGATTTTTTATTACACTATGTTGTAGTGTTTGTAGATTTTACCGACTTGGGGTTTTGGAAATTGTTATTTTGTGTTTATTTTTTTCAATATTGTTATTTTATTTATATTCTTTTGAGATTTATGTGTGGATAAATTTCAACCTTACAATATATAGATAACTATTAATTTATTTATTGGTTCCTCCTTTACTACCCAGATCTATATTTCACTATTTCTTCCATTTTTCAATACACTACTGTTTATTTAAATGGTTCATTTCTGATGTATTTTAACTCTATACTAGGGGTTATAGTCTCCCCACAATACTCATCAAAACACCCACAACTATTTTGCAGCCTTTGGTATACAAGGAGGAATTTTTGAGGTCCAAAAACCAACCTAATTTTTCCATGTGATATGTTTCTAGGTAGGGGGATATTACAACTTCAATAATATCCATTTTTGATGTATTTTATGGTTTTAAAGAATTTAATCCCATTGAAATTTTACCTATTTTGTTATTTAATAACTATAATATTATTTAATTTTACGATAAATGAAAATTTTTTGTGCAGGATTTTCATGAAAATTTCATTCCAAAAAACTACTTGAAGAATAACAATGTGTCCAAACATGTTCATAATCATTAATGAAAAATAATATTTCAACCTAGATATTAGTTGCCAATGAACAAGATAAATAATTTTTTCTCAAAAAAGTGGATATCAAAAATTTATTATTGAGTAAATGGTATATTAAATGTTTTATAGATGGAAATTTTCAATGTCTACTAGATTGAATTACCAAAAAAGTGTGGTAATGTAAGTGTTATATTTAATTTTCATGGTATTTTCCACCATTTAATTTTTATATTTGAGGAAAATCTATTTATAGCGGGAGGGGATGATAAGAATCATTTTAATAATTTTCATTAAGAATGTGATGGAGGAGATGTTATTGGGAATATGTTTCATGAATCAATGCACATAAATCAGTAAGACTCATAATGAGGAATTTGAGTTCTAATGAAAAAAGGTAGAGGAATAAGAGAATCGATGATCTATTACATGGACTAATCATGAAATTATATAAATAGTCACATCTACCATTCATTGTGTGTGTATCAAGTCCTATAATTACTTTAATTTAGTACCAAACATGATCATAAAATCATAACTCATGGTTTTCATTGAATTTAAATACCATTATCCCATATAATATTCAAGGTGAATGTTAAAGACATAAATTTAAAAGGATGTGGTATCTTTTTCATTAATTTATTTGTTATGTGAAAATTTATCAAAAAAACTTGTCATATGTATTTTTAATAAAGAAAACATGATGTAATAATATTTTATCTCCAATTTGAATAAAAATATCCACCCCATTAAACTCATGAGATGATGGAATATTGTTTTTATTAATAATAGTTTAGATTGAAACCTTTTTTACCTTCTTTAATCAATGACTTATTAAATGATTCATCATCAACTGTGGCATACTCTATAATGTGTTCTTGAATATATGTTCACATTGGGTTATAACATAACTATCCATAATATACTATATATTTACACTATCCATAAGTTTTTCATTGTTGTATATTTGTGATTTCATCTCTGAACACATGATCATAGAAAATATTCCATGTACTTTTTTTCATGGTTCTTATACCATGTATAAATTAATTGATCAAATAATTTTACCTCAGATGTTTTGACCATATTAATCATATGTGTCAAAAATGACTTTGGTCAGAGTGATCATTATTTAAAAATCTATAGAATAATTATCATGAAATATTTAATATATTTTTAAATAAAATATAACTAAATACAAAGCATTATTGTTTATTTTGATAAATTTAAAACATTAGGATCACCGATATTAGAGATTGTATGTACACATGAGTAATGTTTCTGTTTTTCAACAATCACTTTGAAAAATATGTTTCCAAAATTTTACCATAATATGCTGATTGTAATAAATTGTCTACCATATTATTTCATTAAATATAATTATATATTTTATCCATGTTGGTTGTATATTAAAAGATATTCGTGTCACTTCATAATGGTTGTAGTCCACATGAACATGAATGACATTTTCACTTTTTTAGTGATTGAAAATGTAAGAGTGAAAATATTATCTTTTATAAATTATAAATATGTCTTGAATATAATATTTTTATAATTTATTTCAGATATACTCAATATAATTACATTTATTTCTTTCCATGTAACACATTAGTGAAAAAAGAGTCACATCAATTTGTGGCGTGATAGTCTGTTGTACGCACGAGTGCCGTTATTGTATTCCTTGTGAAATTGAATGTGAAACTGTACATTTCATATAATGAATAACCTTTTACAAATATTTTTTAATTATAATATATATAATCTAAAACCATCATTAAACTAGACTAGGATATGTTGTAATGCAATGACTAATGACATCGGTTCATGAGGCGGTAGTCCTCCGTACACAAGAGTGATGATTTAATGACCCATTTGATGGATGAAGAGAAGGATTTATGTGTGAAATTATCATGAAAACATAAAAGTATATATGATATATTGAGGATATTATAGGATCATGTTTTAAGAATATATTTTGGCTTTAGTGAAAGAAATTAAATAAAAATGCTCATTGAAGAATGTTACCTCTTCTTCGGTTAACTTCATTTTAATTCCATGAAATGAATTCTATGGATTGGTTTATGAAAAAAAATAAGAATTATTAGATAGGAGGAGGTATTATAGAATTTATTTGGAGATTTATTTAATGAGAAAATTGGTTTTAAGTTGTGAATAATGGATTATATATAGTGGCCTTTCATATGTGATTTGAGTGGTACAAATTTAAATTTTGAAGTGGATGAATTCCACAAATTTTGTTCATGTAATAAATCACCAATAATGGTCAATTATCAAAACAAAAAGTTATTAGGTATAAATATGTATATAAACTAAATTTCAGTCATGTTTTAATGTCATTTTAACCCTTGTATTTTTAGTTTAACCCCTGGTAAATCAATTTTTACATTAACTATGGTAATTATTTTTTGGTTTTAAATGTTTATTTTTAAAAAAATATAGTTGAACTTATTTGTAAATTAAATATATTCTGATTACAAATATATAATTAAATTTACCATATTCAATTCAAAAAAGTGAAAAAAAATTTAATTTAAGAAAACTCACATAAGCGATGAAAAAGTAGGTTTTCAAGCTCAGTATTTTTTGGGAAAAAGATTTTTCTATATTAACACTATGACTCATAATATTGATTGAAATAAAATAAATTATTATATATTGATATATTATCAATAAATTTTATTGAAAACATTTACCATTAAAGATTAGTTGAATTAATAAAAAATTAAAAAATATTATGCATTTTTAAATAGTTTTACGAAAACACCGTTTTTAAACTGAAAAATTACATATACAGAAAACCCATTAAAGGATGATTAAAAATAAATTAATTGGACTAAATATAACAAAATATTTCAAATTTTACTTTATATAATATTTAAATCATTTTTTTAATTTTAAAATACCTTAATTAGTGAAAAGATAAGGATTTTTTATAAAATTAAATATTTTTCTCTATTCATTGAAAAATCAATATTTTCCAAAAAATATGAATATCTCACCATAGTTAAAGTTTTATACAATAATCTAAAAAATGATATTAATATTTATAAATTCAAATTTTAAAATTTATAAAAAAATATTTTGATAAAACATTATAAAAAGGGTTAAATTAAAACAATTTCCTATTTGATTTACAAAATAATCAATATTTTTTATAACGAATATAATATTCAATTATTATTAATAAATATAAAATTTATTTATTATATCATTTCATTGGATTTTAAATTCTTCCCCCATTTTATAATTTTCATCCACATAATTATTTTCACTTATTAAACCTCTGGGATATCATTCCCCCATATGAATTTTATATTCTCATGTTTCCACTTCAAGAACATGGTAATTTCACAAAACCTTAATCAGGGAAATCACCTTATTATACAATAGTTGATCCCTATATCCAGGAATATGAATAGGTTGTTCCTCGTTAGAAAATTTCCCTTTAAGTTTAAATTCTTCTTTGATCAAAACATTAGAATAATATGTAATATATTTCAATAACATTAAGATATGAAATATATTCTTTACCTATGATAAAATTATAAATAAGGACACATGGTAGAAATTTGATCCAACCTGCTCAAGGATTTCATGTATTATGATGAACAAGAGACATAAAATCCCTTTATTATAAAAAAAAACATAACACGTTTTCATGTAGAAACGTTGGGAAATACATGATCCCCTACCTCAAAAGAAAGTTATTTCCTCCAGTTATCTACATAACTTTCATATTACTGTCATCTATCCCCGTATATTAATTAATTAACCACACCATCTAAACCATGTACTCTAAAAAATCTAGTCCCATCAACTTCATTTTTCCTACATCATCCCAAAATGTTGTTCCTTACACTTCTTTGAGAATAATTCCCCGAATGGTTCCATATATATATTTGAATGAAAACTATTCTTGTAAGAAAGCTTAACTAAAGAAAGATATTGATACAAAACCACCTGGTATTATATTGGACCATAACGAAGCATATCTTACATGGTAAGAATTTTTCTCTCATACATTGCATCAGATTATGGATGAAAATATTTTCAAAAATGTGATTTAGTAAACTCTTTCATCTAAATTCACTTCCATTTATTATATGTGAACCATAGATCTCATTTAGATACAATAGAGATAAGTAAATCATGTAACTTCCCCGTCACATTTAGATACAGTCAAGAGTGTTTATCAATAGGATTTGTATCACTAATGAGAAGGAAATTTTTATATTTTTTAAATTAATCAATAATACCCAAAATCAAATTATTTACTAAAAAAGCATTTTTAAATCCTATTGTAAAATCCATGGAAATATGTTTCTCATTTTCACTTCAGCACTAGAAATTTTTTAAGCATTCACTTTGGTAGTTTTTGTTCTACATTTACCTGCTGGAAATAAAAACACTTCACGGTCAATTCAATATTATCTATTTTCATTCTATCCCATGAGTAATAGTCATTATGGTCTATATACATCATATCTATTCCTAGTTGAACCAAAAATTGATAACTATGAGATTTACTCTGCAAATCATTCATGAACTAAAAATCACATGGAGCACATAACCATTTTCCAAATCATAAAACACCATCTTTATTAATGTTGAGAAACATACCAATTTTAATGAATTTTTCATTTTCCTTCAGATATTGACACTTCTCTTGAGATGGATAAATTTTTTTTGATGAAGACTCATATACTACAATGAGAAAAAAAATTGAGGATTTCCCCTACATTTAATACTTTTAGGAAAAAAATTATTATATAATTAACTACTTTTTCATATTCCAGAAATAACATGGTTAATGAAAAAAAATTCAACATAATGAATCAGAATTTTTGTTTTTTTTGGGTTGGTAATGAATCATGAATTTAAAATCCATGATCAGTTCAAGCAATTTTATAGGTCCCATGTTCAGTTATTTCTAAGTGACTATACAATTAAAAAAAATCATTTGAATATATTTTACAGTTTTCCAATAAAAAATGATGTCTCCAAAATTTTTATTCAAAAGACACAATAGCTAATTCCAAATCATGTTTAGGGTAGATTAACACATGAGGATTCAATTGACCTTAAGCATAAAAAATTAATTGATCATTATATATTGGGGAACAACAAAGTCCTTTCAATGAAACATCACAACATATAAACATATTGAAATTTTTGGAATGTATTGAAAAAAATGGAGACTTCACCAATATTTTTTACAGTTCTAGAAAAAAAGAATGGAATTATATTTTTGGGCTAAATTTATCCCTTTTTTAGTTAACTTAGTCTATGGGATAGAAAAACAAGAACGATTTTCAAAAAACCTCCATCCGAAAATCGATGATCTATGATAACTATGAATGTCAATGTCAATTTTGTTTCATTCCCATTCTTTGTCAAGTTTTATTTTTGTATATTCAATAGTTATTAGGCATTAAGAATCCATGGAAAGAAATTTATAACCTCCAAATTTCACACTTACTAAATTTCCCATACAGTTTCTCTTCATTTATTTTTTTTCAAAACAATCTTTTGGGGGTCGTTCAAGTTACACTTGACTTTTATAATTTACCAGAATTTCATCAACAAACACAACCACAAGCATGTCAATGAAATCTTGGAAGACTCTATTTATATTGTCTATAAATACATAATGTTCATTTGAAAACCCAAAAGGAATAAATAAACACTCAAAATTATAATATATATTCTAAAATGAAGTACTTGGAATGTCTTATTAATTCACATTCAATTGATGGTACCCTAAACTATGTTTAATAATTTAAAAATACTGAGATCCCCATATCTGATTAAAAAAATCATTGTTATGAATAAAAGGATACATCTTAATAATATTGGGGTTAATAATGGATATATAATCAATGAATTGACTTAGAGACCCATATTTCTTTTAAAAAACAAGAGAAAAAATGGAGGAGTTCTATGTTAGATGAAAACGTTATCTAATTACTTCTATAATTGATTTCCAATTTTAAAAGTTATATATTAACCATTTGATTTAGGGGTTTAGAAGTATGAAAAGCATAAAAAATAATCTTAACCTCACAATCTAGAATAACACCATGTAAATCATCAAAAAATGCATTCATGTATTCATTTAGTAGTGAAACATAACTAATTTGAAAAAATATTTCTTTTAAAAAAAAGATCTAGACAACTCCCACTCCAGTATTAATCAATATCTCATAATATTGGTATGTCATAGAATATATGAAACAATGGAAAAAATCATTGTTATCTCTCTAATATATCATTGAATAATTAAATAAAATACAAACAAAACCAATAATTATATCATACACTACTATAGCCAATTCAAAATTTTCTTATGGAAATACCATAACACTGAAAACAATGGGAATATTATTACAAATATTAGTTTTATTAATATTTCAAATGAAGGTATTCACCAAAAAATTTCATGTGGTGATATTCCCATTTTTATAGAAAATTTTAGAAAAAGAAAGAATTTGATGATACAAAATCAAAGAAGGTGATTGAATAATTCAAATACTCAAGTAACATACATATAACCAGTTCATTTAATGTTCTAATATCAACCATAATAGTATAAAATGATTTATAGAAACCTTTTGGTTTCTAATTATGATGATTTAGATCCTGATCAAATATATTATGACACAAGATAGCATAATTACACATATAATTACAACTAAAACTCAGGACTTCTTTAGGGATATCGACTACTCCTTCTTCTTTTTTCTTTAGAACACTTTTATTTATAGTCACGATCCATGTGATCGAACAGAAGACAACAATAACATTTAATATATCTAGTTAAACATTCATTTAAATATTGGTTGTCATACCTGGAACATTTTAGGGGCATACCAATGGAATTGATAGCTAGATTCTACTCTATTTCATTCCAAAATGACATTTTCATTATGATGTTATCTCGGGTAATGTATGTGTCAAAAAATTGAACAGAAAATTCTCAACACAATTAACCAATTTCTCATTAAATTTGATTTTTAATTTGTCCATTACACTCTATAAAATTGATTATACCACTGATTAAAATATATTAATTTTTCTATCAGTGTCCCTAATAAAAACTATCACATACCAGGCCAATGTTGTGATTTTTTGTTCATATGAATCTATATAATAATCTTATTTTGACACACTTCAAATAATTGTTTTTCCATTCATACTAATACAACATTAGGGAAAAATTAATCAATGAAAATATCCATAATTTTTTCATATTTTGTGGAATGAAGATAAAATTTCCCTATAGTATTATTAAAAAAAATACCATTATTGATCAGTCTCACCTAAAAAATGATAAAAAACATGAGTTAACTATTAAAATTGTGAAAATCCCATGACATCACATATCATATACGTGGTATAAATCCATATTTTATCTATATCAGGTTTAATGATCCAATAAATTATGTGGGATGTTGTGTCATAAAATGTTCCACTATTGACATGTTCATTCACTGTATATTATGTTCTTATATAGAGTTGATACCACCACCACTAGTATATTTTGTTAGTTGATCCGTCACAGCAAAAAATATTTGGTTCCAATTTCAACCGTCTCATTATAATCATTTGGATGGATATTTTCCATTTGATTCCTTACAAATACATACTCCTTATTACCTCTTTGGAAAACCATTTTTTCATAAATATTTTAGATAAATGATCATAGTAATCTATAAATGATATATAATTTCAACATAACCATAATGTAAAATATATAAAGGGTATATAATTATCATTATCCAAAACACTAAATTTATCTATAATGGCCATTGGGACTAGCTTTAAGGACCCAACCATAAACATTACCAAATTTTGAGATTTATATCAAGAGTTCCTTATTTTACTTTTTTATATTTTTTTAGGTATAGAGTTTTATAGAATTAGGACATAATTCATAAATAATAAAACCATATAATTCATAGTAGACACTTTTTATTGGTATCAATTTTTTACACTATATAAAACTTTTAAAATAGATTTTATTTCATTTCATAAAATATCTACATGTTGTTTGACTTGAACACTTCCTTTCCTATACCCATCCGTAAATCTCATGAAAAAAAATTTAAATATAAGGGACGGTTAGAAAAATCATTATGAGGTATATAAAAAATAATTAAATCTATTATTCTGATGAATAAATGATAAATCATGTAACATCAAACATTATCTTAAAATTTCTATGATCATATGAAACAAAGAAGATAAAAGAAAAAAGACACTATTATAAATATTACGCCCTAAAACCCATGGAAATAAATTATAAATACAATCATTTTACATAGATGGCCATATTAATATACCTTTTTAAAACAATCTCATATGTATTTGAATCCCAGTTAAATCTATTGAATAAAATCATTGGTATGTACATCCTCATTTCCTATTAGTACAAGGAACATTAACTAATTCATTGGTGTGCTTTTTGGGAACACCAATCATTTATTTTATAACAGGCTCACCTGATCCTCTCTAAAAACACCAATCATATAAGATATAACGGGCTCATTAAATGATATATTGGTGTATTAGTTTCTCTTTTATAATGATAATAACATTTCATGACTAAATTTTTTTACTGATTTCACTTTTCCATTATAAAACAATTAAAAAAATCAATATCATAAGAAAATCACTTTTGGATATCAAAATATCATTTTCTATTAAAACTCCCTACTCAAAATAAAAATAGCCAAAAAGGAGAATTTTGTTTCTTTTAATAATACATGTATCATTGAGAGAGATCCTACAAATAAAATATTTTCCATGATTTTGTAAAAATTCATTATCATCGTAAACGTTAAAATAAAACTATCCTTTTATCGTTTATGAAAATATTTTGTATAAAACATGTAAAAATATTCACATTGAAAACATTTAAAAGATGAAATTTTAAAAAATGAAATTTATATTTTTTTTTCTATATAAATAAATTCATAAAATATATTAACAAACAATTTCAACATAAATATTTATAAGGAAAAACATAAAAATGATTTTTATTTAAATAAAAGTCCCTTATCACTTGGGTAACAATTCAATCATAATCCCCATAAAATAATAATATTAAAATAAATTATATACCCTAATATTATATAGATTTATTATATAACATGTCAATGGTGCTATATATTCATCTTTTGAATGAATAAAGGTGTATGATGTCGAAATATGCCTCAACGAAAGGAAATTGAGAAGATGTCCCTTTCCTAGTATATGACTTGTCATATGTGTCTTTATATTACTAATAATAAAATAATGTTGATTATTTTATTTATTTACAACCATTTTCATGTTTATTATTATTTTTTTCATAAATTACCATGTCATATAAAATTACAGAATCAATAATTTTTATACTAGATGTTTTGACCATATTCAGCTTCTGGGTCAAAAATGACATTGTTAAAAAAGTTCATTATTTAGAAAACATTAGAATAATTATAAAAAATATATTTATCTTTTTTATTTATAAATTATATTTTTATGACCAATCATGATAGTTCATTTTGATAAATGATTTACTTTGTGATTATTTATATGATATTGCATACAAATTCAAGAGTAATGATTCCATTTTTCAAAAACAAATTAGTAGAAGGTAAGTAATATTATATCCTCAAACAATGATAATAATATAATATAAAACATATTATTTATTTAAATATAATTTTATATTTATTCCATGTGTTGTGGGGATGAAAATAATTTCACATCGCTTCGTGAATGCGGTTTTCCACACAAACATGAATGACACTATCTCTTTTTCACTAAGATTAAAACTAAAAAAAAAAATTATATTTTATCTTCTTAGAGTGATAAATAGGTAATTAGTATCATTATTATTTCATTTATATCACCTTTATCCATTATCATTACCCATATAAACATTCATGTAATTTGGTATTGAAAAATAAACAACATCCCTTTGTGAGGTGGTATAACGTCGTACACACGAGTGACAATATTGTATCCACTACATATTAGAATGTAAAAAAGTTACATATGATATAATGAATAAATAGGTATAAATATGTTATAAAAATCATATATATACTTTATATATGTCATTAAATTGAATTGTGATATATTATAATAGAATGATTATTAACATCGATTCGTGAGGTGGTAGTCTGTCGTACTCTGAAATAATGAATTCATAACCCATTAGATTGATGGGGAGATTGATTTTTGTAAATATATTAACATAATGACAAGATATTATATTAAATTTAATTATTTAATTATATAATCATGTTTTATGAAAACTTTAGTCATGTAGTAGAGGAAATAAAATACAAACATTCGTTTGTGAATGTTTACACTTCTTCGAGTAACTAAATTTAATTTTCCCTAAAGGACATAACTGGGTGGATTTATGAAAAATATAAGGATTATAAGAAGAGATAACGGATGAAAATATGTTATTTGGATTGTTATTTTCTGAACCAATGTGTTTTGATGATCTAACGACAAGATGAGAGGGACTGTCATTTTATAAGTGCGGTGTGGGGCACGCCTATAATTTTTAAAAATGATGAATTCCACCGATATTTTTTCATGTTAAAATGATGAAAAAATGAACCATTATAGATCCAATAAGTTACATATTTTATATGGGGGTAAAAAATAAAATTTTTATAATTTTTATGTCAACTTTACACTTATCATTTTTGTTTAACCCCTGGTAAATCCATTTTAACATTAACCACAATAATTAATTTTTTCTATTTTAATTATTCATTTTGGAAAAAATATAAGTTACAATAATGGGAAAATATAAATCATTATGATTAAAAATATGTAATAAATTTTAAAATATTCAATTAATATATGGTAAAAAAATAAAAACAAAACCCATAGATCTGATGAGAAAGAATGTTCTAAATTAGAGTATTTTTTGAGAAAAATATGATTCTATATAAAATATATCACTAATATTAATAATTATATAAATATAATTTAATAATAAATTAAATATAAACTTTAAATTTTATTTTAAAATTTCCCTATAAAAATTAATTAAAATGGGCGAACGTAATGCAATTTAAAACAGTTGTTAGGAAAAACAGTTTTGAACCAAAAAACAAACATGTACTAAAAACCAATATATATTTGATTAAAAATTAAATATGTTGACTAAATATTAAAAAATAATTATTTTTTACATTAAATCAAATTAAATACATATTATTAATTTTAAAAAACATATATTTCTAAATAGAAATGTTTAGTTTACAAAAGTTTTTATTTTTCATTATTCACTAAATGATCAATATTTACAAAAAAATAAAGAAATTTAACAATAGGTAAATTTTGATATACAAATTTTAAAAAAATCATTTTTTAAAATTAATATTATAATATTTAGAAAAAAAATTTAAATAAAAACTTATAAAAAAAGGGTTTATTTGAAACTATTTTATTTTTCATTTAATAAAATCACATAAGATGTTTATAACTAACATTATTATATAATTAATTTTATTAAATATTAAATAAATTATTCTATCATTACAAGTGTTGTTACAGATCAATAATTTTAAAATCATTTCTAGGGACCTTTTGAATTATTAGATGTTTTTAGTTCAATATATTATAAAAAGTAAATTCTTATCCCATTCTTTTTCTTATTTTGGTATTTGGGTTTTCATTAATTATTTCTTATAATATTGGGTATTTTTTGTTGTGGATATAGATTATAGATATATAATTAGTTGATATATACAATTATTTTTAAAACATCTAATTTTCCATCAAAAATTAACAAATTGAAAAACAAGATTAAAATCTTGGGATGGTTTCCCCAACCAAACCACTACATAAAAAGATGATATCCTCAATAATGTGGGTGAAATATTAATATAATTATTGAAAAACATTGACAGAATGGTGAAGGAGGAAGATAAATAAAAGGATTTACGCAATGATGAATATTAATTGAATTCAAAACATAAGGAGGAATCAAATGGTGATGGAGAGTTTGAGGATGAATATATGGAGATCATTAATAAACGAGATGAATTTCTGATAGAATATGTGATATAAGTCATCCATTAAGTGATAAAATTTAAGAAAATATAGAAAATGATTTTTCAAAGGAAAAGACTTCTACAAAAAAAATGTATACAGTAATCAATTTTATGTAATGTTGAAATATTAAATGGAAAATAATAAATATTTCATAATTTTCTCAATTCAAGAGTTACTTATTTAATCGTGAAGAATTTATAGATTGTGTTTTTCACCTAAGAAACACGTGTAATTGTTTTTAACTAACAGGTGATGAGTTATATGTTTGAATAAGATTTTGTATAGCTAAAAGTAATTGAACCGAGGATTTTTTGAATGGAAATGTAATTTTTTACTATTATTACGTAATTATATTTCAGGATTCTAATTTTGGAATAATATATGTAATTTATATTCAATAAAATAGGAATTCAGTACAAACTTGGATGATACCCCGCACAATGGGTCACGTATGAGGGGTCGTTATCTCTTGGGTTCTTATAGGTGACTCTAACAATCATTTCCCCTGTATTATTTTTCCCCCTTGTCCTTTCATGTACCTTTGGTCATGCACTAATGTGGAGTTTTTTATGTTTTTTTTATATTTAATAATTAATGATGAATCAGTTGTTGGGTCCCACAAATAATAACCCTAAATAACACGGTTATGTGGTCCTGTAATTTTCTGTGGGTATTTTAAAATGTTTAACACAATATATGAAATGAAAATTTGTAATGTATTATATAGAACCAATTTAATATTATTTAATCAAATTCTGATTGTGCAAGTGTATACATCACAGGATGTGAGAGGTCAATGAGAGGTATTTATTTTCACTATTGGTTACTTATGAAAAGTTTTCATGTAAATTAGAATGTGAAACCGTTACATTTAACATAATATGATTTCCCATGATTGATATAATTCTCATGGATCCCTGTAAGGAGTCCAAATCTAGTCATTATTATGAGATGCATGATAATATATTAGGATATCGATGTTCTATCATAAGTGACATACATTTATTGGGTTATTGCCTGAGTGCATGAGCCTTGATTTTTTAAATTTATCAAATATTATGAGTGTGTTAAATGTGATCAATCATTTAATTTAGTAACTGCATTATGGTATATCAAATACCCTTGATGCGGTAGTTGTATCTCATCCACCTTTTGAGGTGGGTTTGTTGCACCTCATCTACATAGTAATAGTATGTGAGGGTCCCCAATCTGATGCAAACCATTTTTTTCATTTTCAAATAGCCGGTTTTTGGGTAACCGGTTCCCAATCCAAACACCTCCAAAGACCAAATTTAAAATTCAAATCCAAACAACATCATAACAAGCACTGCCCCCACCGAACGCACACTGTCACAACATCAAACCACAAACCACCATCATCCTTCACATGTCAGCCTCGAGAAGCAGTCACTGCGTTGCCTCGGTCCAAGACATCGAGCGCGATATCCAAACAACCACATCAACTCATATCACCGGTGAATAATACCGGCGACCATCGTCGCCATCACCAAACCGCATCAAAACAAAACGTCGGTGAGAAACATTAGAATCCATCATCCACGACGAGAGCAGAGTGCTAACCTCACGCCGTCCCACATATTCAACCAACCCCTGGCATCGAACCAAACAAGGAGGCCAAATAAACTGTTCAGGAAGACATCTTTCATCATCGTCGATGCCCTGTCGACCACCATCTTCATCCAAATCCATCCCTTTCCATCCGTAAAAGCCAAAACACTCTCTCATAGACGATTGCGAGAGGAATAACATCAACAAATTCCTAGAAAGCACCCAAAAGAGAAATCACAAAACTTACAAACAGCAAAGAACATCACCAGATTTCAGGAAAAATCCAACCTCAAACGCAATCAACATCTCGTCGCCGCCTTCCGAAAAACCCCCGAACACAATGCTCAACCACCAAATGCCCATAACTGTGCACGAGATGATGTTCTAGAACCGCTGAAGAAAAAGCTCTAGTGCTGAATCAACACCATGCCTCCTGGAAGAGACAGACACCAATGCGCTCAAGAAGAGCCGAAATAGAGCCTATGAAGCCAAGAAACTACTGCATAGATCCATCAAGAAAGGGGAGAGAATATCTGGTTGGATATGGGGAAGGCAGCACGAGAGAAAACCCTAGAAGAGCTCCACCCCTAATGGGCCCATCTTTCAAGGGGTCCCCAATCCACCAAATGATGTTATGTTAGTTTCGATTCCTCCACATGAATAGTTTCCATGGTGGTATATCATCTACTTTGTGATTATGGATGGTGTTCCACATCCAACAGAGGGTGGATGTTGGTGGAATACTATCCGCCTGTGGTAGTAGTCCCAGTGGTGCATCATACACTTCACAGCTAATACTAGTGGTATATCATTCATGAAGTGATTTTTTGTGGTTCTCATATTCCTAGATAATTTTAATGATGATACATCATCAACCTAGATATTAACAATTATCATTAACTATTCACTATTAGAGTAGGTTTTAGTGATGCTTCATACACCTATGGTGTATTGTATTAGTGGTATATGTTCCCCATGGGGCATGTAGTGTTTTTATATCATCCGCTGGGAGTTGTTAATTCTCCATTCTATATGACATAACTATTTCTTTGTGGATTCTATGATTTGTGATGAATTGTTAACTGAGATGGATTGTGATTATGATATAGTATTCGCCAAGTATACTTGTTGGTAAAGGAACGTTCTTATTTATTATAATATGATGATATATATATAAATAATTTATCCTATAGGTGTGTTCAACAAATGGTTATATAATGTTTTTCTTTCACTGGATGAGTCAATGTTTGGTCACACATTATTTAGTTGTTTTACACTCGACAATGTGAAAAGTAATTTACTAATTTACATTATTATCAGTCTATAGTATGCATGAACTTGTTTTGAGAATAATTGTTTATTACACTGTCGGTGATAGACTAGTGTTTTGTACTCACACCCTCTTCGGGTTCTCTAGTACCATAGAGAACATTATGTTTTATATCCCACATAAGGGAAAGGAACATTGTAATAAGGATGATAGAGCTGGGGAAGCACGGATGGAGATGGAAGATGGGATCAGGCGAGGACTCAGGCCATTTTTTTGGACTTCTCTAATTTTTATTATTTTTATCCCACACTATATATTATGAATCCATGGGATATATTACTTATAATTTAAAGTCTCTAAATAAAAGTAATTTATGTCATTTTTTATATAGAATGATGGTTTTTATATTATTATTTTTTCTAACTTTACTATATTTTCAATTATTTACCGTCATATTACGATAATTGTTCCATTATATTTTATCCACTATGTTTTATAGTTATTTTTACCTAAGGGTATACCCTCCAAACCTATTTGTTTTCAAACCTTGACACTGTTAAATAGCCTTTAGCATACTATAAGGAACACTTGAGGTATTAAGTGACTGGGTTCAATCATAGTGGAGGTTAACCATATTTTTAATGCTAGAATGTTGTACGAAATCATTGTTTTTATTTTATCATACAAATTTGGATATTTTTTATTGTTGATAGGACATTGTCTATTATTTTAATATACATTGTGCTTGGGAATGGAAAACTCACGTATGTGGGATTTCCATGTTACGAGGGATGGTTTTGATATTCTTTATTTTTATGTATTATGGTTTTATAAAATTTATATTGTGGTAGGTGATATACATCATACTATAGTAGAAAATGGTATTTTGAAAATTTTTCTACAATTGGTACTACCAATGATGTATTAAACCCCCCTTAACACCAGTTATATAAAATCAATTTGGAATGGAATTAGAAGAATAGCTAACTAATGTGTAAGAACACTTTCAATGTTTTTAGAAAATAGAGGTGAAATGTAATAAATAATTTTTTTAAAATTAAATTTTAGTTTTCAATACATAATATAGATTGAAAAATTAGATAAAAATAAAAACATTACATCAACCAAAAGAAAAAAATAAGATTTAATATTTTCCTTTTTAAACATACTTTCTCTCTTTTCGTCCAACATGTGAGATACTTTATTGATCTTCATTTGATTTGTGATTAGAAAATAATGATGAAATTAGAGATGTAGCTTATAGAATACATGAAAAATCATTTTTGAAATAATCATCATTATAAAAACAAATGATCTTTTCCAAAAAAATGTATATAAAGAAAAAAATTGACACAATTAATACAATATGAATAGATTACTACTTAATATCGATCGACATGTTATGTTGGATCAGATTAAGAAAACAAAATTCTTAACAAATAAAAAATTCAATCCAAATTATAAATTGTGATTGGGTTGATTTATATATAATATAAAATAACAGCTTCTCATGCATGTTATGAATTCTAAAGTTTGATGTCTAATTTAATAATCTCATTATGTGTAAAATTAAAAAATAGAACGATGTTAATTTTTAAAAAAATCACCACAATGTTTGTACACTTTTTCTTAAAAACTGATATTAATAGTATTTTGTTTCTTTATTTATTTCCAAAAATTGATGTTAAAATCTAGATGTGGGAAAATAATTTTCTACTAGTGTTACAGAGTCACTGTTTTGGCTGAAAGAGAACAAAGTAAATCCTATCATGATTTATTGTTATCATAGTGGTCTCATGAGAGTATAATATTACTTCTTGTGATTCACATTCTAGTTGATTTGTTGGGTTTTTTTATGTGTTAAATATATATATATTGTTTTAATATAAAAATTATTAGTGGAACAATACATAACCAACTCAGGACTACTTGTTTCTAATGATCATATACAATTAATTTTATATGATTGTAAAGTCCCAGAAATTCCATGTATTTTTTTCATTATATGGGAATTTTTTGAGTCCATGAAAATTGACGTCACGTGATTCCGAGGCCCGGTTTTCTCGGAAAGAATTTCTGAACATTATTTCGGGTACGTTCAGTAAATGTGCGAGCGGGTTTTTGTAACTTTTGAACCAGTGATTGGAATTGAAATCCAAGGACATTTTTGAACTCATAGCGCCGATATTCTCTTAAGGATACCTTTACCTCGACCACAGTAGGTCTAGGGTGAAAGATAGTTTTTCACTTTATCATGGAAATAAACATAAAATAATGTAAACATCAATTTTATTTTTGTTGAAACCTCTCATGTGAATGTTATGGAGGTGGGGACCATCGAACATAAAACCTCCCAGTTTTGATGTCATATTTGACATTTAATGCTTTAAAATCCTTCAATAAATGGATTTAGGTTCGTTTCATATCCCATAACTCCAATATTAATTTTCCTAATGGTATGGGTGCCTTTACTCATTCAAACTAAGTAGTTATGAATAGATCTTCCTTTAATGAAAAATCTAAAACTTATCTATTCTAATGATCCAATAAAATTTTAAAAAGGGTCGAGATACCATTCTCCCTTGTTCATCATTATCCTTTAACTAGTTTTGAGGAACCCCAAACCATTTTTCCCAGGGGTTTTTTTATTGTTCTATCCTTGGATCATTTCCCCTTAGAGATTTTCCGACCGCATGCACACCCCCCATGTTTAGTTCAACCAAGAAGTGTCGATCTGTCTTCGATACAAGTTGTGTTCTACCTCCATTATTCTAGTTTTCTCTATTTCGTTCCTCACATTTCTTCATTCCATATGATGGATTATGATATCCATATCTATAATTGAGCTTTCCTGGGTGTTAGTCGATGTAGTTGTGTCGCGGCATCCTCGGTTGGATGTAGTCGTTGCGGAAGAGGTGATCGTTACCCATTATGATTTACTGTTCTTATGAATAGAATGTCAAAACCCATTTTAGGTATGTAATTCATGTCTTCTTTATTTTATTATTGTGTGGTTGTAGATTTATCATGATTTATCCCACAAGATCACAAATAAATTGAAATAATAAATATTTGAACCAGATTAATGAATTTGTTTCAGTTTCCTACATATGTTATAGCCTCTTGGTTTTATATATATTTTGATATCTATTATTTTATTGTTTATAATTTCATTCTTGAAGAAAATGTCCTAATAAAATTATTTTGGGATTAATTTTAAAATAATTTGACAAGGTTAAAGAATCATTTATAATGAACCTGGTTGTTGTTGTTCTAATTTACTGATAATAAAATTGATGCAATTGGCATGTCTTATTGAATTTGATGATAAAACTGATTCTTGTTGGTGTTTTTTATTTAATGGAAGGAAAAATTAGTTGTTTAGTTAATTATTTATTGCATGAGAGCAAGTTGTTTAGGAATCTCGTATTTGGAAATTGTGATAATTAATCGGTTAATTCATGATGGGATAAAGAACCATTTGTGTGTTAAATATAATGAATTGTTGAGTCTGATTTACAAGCATTCTTGAACTGGACATGTTCCTTATACTTGTATCTGTGAGATCTCATTGTGTGTGAAGGCTGAATACCTTATTTTTTGGAAAATAGCCTAGTTTATTTATTTTTTCTTGCTACTTGTGATGTGATTTCATCCTGGATGGATATTGTGGTTGTGGGGGTAGGGAGCCTCATATGTGTTTTGAGCATGTGAGGGATGACCTAGAAGGGGTTTTTTGATATGTGGGGATGAGATTACTTGTTCTTGTGGCAACAGTTGATGCCTAGAGTGGCGAGATGCATTGGTTTATGCATGTGGGTGTTGGGGAGGAAATAGAGGATGATTGAACGGGTTGAATATGGGCTTACCCCTTGATGTGAAAGTGGATGTTGTTGAACCTGTTGTTTTTTCATCTATTTTTCCTTCCCCACTGCATGTGGTAGGTGGTCTTAATTACCCTTCTTCCAAAAGATTCAAAGACACACAGGTTATTCCCTGTTCTTTTCATGTTTAGCTTCTCAAGTATTTATGTGTATGTGCTCCTACTATAGGTTTAAAAGACTCAATGGGTATTTCCTCAACTCACTATGTTGAGATGATTGATTATTCTAGCTTAGAATGATTTATCAGAATACCTATAAATATTGAAAATGGATTTGTTGTTTAAAAAATGAAAAAACGATATTTAAACCTTGGTTTGGAGCTAACTGGGATCCAATGCTAAGGTTGTGACCTTGAGAAGCTGTGGATTCATTTCGGTGTTCCTCGATTTCATATATCATTATTGGAAAGATAATTAAATCTAATGTGGAATTGATAAAGGTTAATTTTGTTTTATAGAT
The DNA here is from genome assembly GCA_963277665.1 of Viscum album. Classification (NCBI taxonomy): domain Eukaryota; kingdom Viridiplantae; phylum Streptophyta; class Magnoliopsida; order Santalales; family Viscaceae; genus Viscum; species Viscum album. Next base: position 6,738,377 of record CAUJRU010000001.1, read on the forward strand.
TTAAATAACATAAAGAAAAAATAATAAAATGGTATAAAGTAACTTAATATAGCACTTTAAATGGTTTTTTTCTTATTTGGTATATATTCATAGTAGTTTCATCTAGAAGTCCAACAGACGTCAGTTCTAGTTGAGTCCTATACTAGTTTTTTCCATAGTGTGGTTATGAGATATATTATACCATATGCTTTTTTATTTCTGTATGGTTCTCCCCGTATCCATTAGGGAAACTGAAACACCAGGGATTCGGGGCCCTAGGAGTGTTTTCCTCAACATATCGGTTTGAGGATGGATGGTTGACTAACCCCTTTGTCTCTACTCTCTTCTCTTGTTAGTTACTTGTGCTTATATGAATCATGGTTAGTTTTACCCATATATGTGTGTATAGGGATTTAATTTATTGTGGTTATTCACACACAAAAATATTATATATAGTTTCCTAGAGATTACTATATGTATAATATTCATGGGTTGTGATGGCTTGGGGATAATTACTCGGTGTATGGGTTATAATGTATTGAGGTATAAAAGCTGATATTTGATATGTGTTATGTGTGTTATAGTGGATCTTGGAAAATACCTGGAAACTTTTTTTAGATTGGTTGAGGTGGTGAGTTTCATGGGAAGCATGTTGTGGTTCTACGCCCAGGTTTCTTCAAGCTAGCCTTTTTGGAGAGAGATGATCAAGGCATGCGATTGGGGTGGGGAAGTGGAAAACCAATAGGGAAGTTATATCGGGGTAACCTTGATATTATTTATTATATTATACTATCATATATGTGATACTTGGTTATAGTAGCCCGAGTGAGTCTATGAACATAGTACAGTTGTTTAGGTTATGAGTTTGTTTCACATGTTGTTCATTGTGCTTTAGTGTGATCTAATTACCTTTTTTCACAAGAGGCTCTAGGGAGTATCCTACTAAGTATATTATTATACTCAACCTACATATTAAAAAAATTCAATTTCTTTGGTGTAGGTTATAGGTCAAGGTAGTTACTACTACTTCGGTGTTTTACAAGAGTTGTTTAAGCTTCGTGGTCACAGTCGTTTTACTTTTTTGGGTAAATACAATTTTTCCATTTGAGCTGTAGTAGTTTTTATGACATTACATATAAGTAGTTGGGTTTTCTTTTACATTTATGTATGATTAGGATTTGGTATGTTTCTATCTTATCTCTCTCTTACACATGTCTTCTCATAGAGGGTAATTCCTCCCATCTATGTGTTTTCTATACCCTCCATGATATTTTCCTGCACGAGGCCTTCTAAAGGGGAGATATGTGGGTAATTAACCCATTTCATACTTCTTCATCCCTAGAGGGGTACAATTTGTGCAGAGGGGTCGTGAAAGTGTGTTATCTAAGGTCTGGTGGAGGGATAGGATGGAGTTAGGAGTTAGGAATATGTAAGGCTTCATGGGTTGGTAGGGAAACAATGTCTGCTAAGTTTAGAAAGCGATGTAAACACAAGAGACCAGATGAGACAGAGGTATTTAGGACCCCATTTGACATTTTTCACATACTATTAATATTGTAGTGAATACTAAATGAGGTGATATATGTTTTTAGGGTATATACCTAGGAATGGATCATGCGTCATTATTCATTTTTCATGTGTTTGAATGAGTAGACCATGGGATAGGTTAACCAAAAATGTATAAAAACTATTAATTAATCTTAAAGTCTTCCATATTCTATATTTATGAGTGGTAATTATTTATTATTTTGCAGGTACGGCTACAACTTGGTGTCCTTGTTATGTTCTCATAAAAGATGTTATGCAGGTTGCCCTAGCAGATCTCTACAGATTTGAGGATGATGATGTTGACACATGGAGGAGTACACTACGAGTGTTTTAGTGCCATAGTATGAAGATGTCTAGGGGATCCATTTTAGATACAGTCATAGAAGACTAGTTGGAGGAGGTTGAGATAGATTTTATTAAGATCCATGCTCGGATGGATCACTGGGTATCATTGGTTTTGATGATGTTTAGTGGGGCTATGAGGCAGTGGTGGTTCTTATTCCTCAGGGATCATGAGGAGTCAGTAGTCTCATGGGTCATGTTCTGAGAGAAGTTCATAACCGACTTTCTTTCTTCAACCGTGAAGGAGGAATGTCACCAGGTGATAGTAACCATTCGGAAGGGTAGCTCTAGTGTGTGAGAGTTTTGGATCCATTTTAGGAATCCCCTATGATATTCTTTACACCTATTTCAAGATGAGGATACCAAGGTGACAACTTTTGAGATTAATATTTGTCTAGAGATCCAACTCTATGTGACCCCGTTAATACTGATGACATATTTCGAGGTGTTGGAAAGGGTGGAGGTCCTCAAGAGCACGTTATCCAAAACCGGATTCTCATGAGAGGGGAGTCATCAGGATTACTCATGATGCAGAGTTGTGGTCTGGGGTTTCGGTTTTTTAGGGTAGAAGAGTTTCTATTCGGCGGCTAGTAAGTCCCAGCCCTTAGTATCTCGTTACTTTTGGGGAATCATCTCTCAGACCTATAATAGGGGATCATGTAGTTTGTTTTCATATGGATACTATGTTCACAATCCTTGATAGTGCTCGACATTTCATAGAATTCAGCGTGCTCCTGGTGTTTTTCTATAGGTTTCTCCATTGAGGCAATTCCAGACGATACAGCAACAGTTGGTTTTACCAACGTTGGATCAGTACAGAGAAGATGGTGTAGGTATAGGGATGCCCCAGGATGCTCCCTGTAATCATAGAGTATAGTACATCCTTTTAGGTGGTCATAAGCAGGGCCAAAGAGGCTCTAGAATTGGTTGTGGTCAGCTTAGTGTGTTATTTTTTCTAGTGAAAAGATATCCAGATGTTGTTTGAGGTACCCATTTCATGTTTTATACTTCGGTTTGTACCTTGTTAGATTCATGAGTGAATCACTCCCTCATATTACCTCCACTTTCCCTTGCATTTGGACTTGAGTTAGAGAGGCTTCCAGTTCCCGTGGCATTGACTTTGCCAGTTGGAGGCTTCACTAACTTGATTGAAGTGAGTATAGACTGTATGCTAGTGATGAGTTAGTACTACTCTTGGGAAGAATTCCTATGTTTAGGGATACAACCATATACTTTCATCCTCAACATTGATTGGTTTTATTTGGTGTAGGCTATCATGGATTGCATAATGTGTTATAAGGTGTTCTTTGATGCTGATAGAAATTCAGTGGTGTTCGTTAGAGACCGAGACCCTCAGTTGGGTCAGAGGGATGTTTTGGCCTTGTCATCCTTGATGGATGAGCTGATGATTGATTTCATTGGAGGTTCAGTGTTCGTTGTTTCCTATGGTCATAGAATATTACCCTAATTTCTTTCCATAAGAGGTTCTAGCATTACCCCTTATAATAGGATCGAGTTCGTGATCGATCTATAGAGAGGTCTGTCTCTTATCTCATTATATAGAAATATAATGGAACCTTCCAAGTAGTAAGAGCTACGTATAAAACTCTATGGCATGATGTAGTGTGTGAATCTGGTGATTCCTGTAGGTTGATTTAATATATTTCAGCATTTCAAAAGGATATGGGATATGTGGGGGTAGAGGTTGTCTTTTTTATATGATGGTGCAGTCATCATTGGTGTAGTAGGTGGAAGAGTCCCAATTGGGGGATCTTGAGGTAATGGTAGAGAGAGATTATTTTTTATGGAGAGACCCTTTTTGGTTGGTCGGAGGATGAAAAACACTGTTTTTGTTTCAGGGGAGGGTTTTCATTCGTTTCATAGTGTGTGAGATGGTTCTCAAAGGGTTCCATATTTCTCCATTAGTGGTACTTCCTGGCGTGACAAAACATCAATGAGATTTGAGGTGTTGGTTTTTCATGAATGGGTTGAAACATGTAGTTTCAATCATTTTGACTCAATTTGTGGTCTTCTAGAAGGTGGATTCCGATTATCAGGTTCCCGGTGGATTACTTCAGCCATTGATTGTTCCTCAGTGGATGTGGGATAACATATTGATGGACTTTGTTTCTGGTTTACCTCAAGTTCATCGAGTCTATGACACAATACATGTAGTGGTGGATGTAACACCCTAATATTTTATGAGAAATATTATTTTTTAATTTCTTTTATGTCTTCTATTATACGCTACACAATGATATGCTTGCAGTATACGCAACACTATTCTTGGCTCGTGTTACACACAATTTCATGTTCATTTTGTAGAAATTATTCTACACAACATTAAATATAGATTTAGTTTAATTTATAAATGAAATAATTTTTTATTATCTTATACGCAACACCAAACAGAGATTTCACTACACGCATCCCTAAATTGGCTTGCATTACACGCAATCAAGACCTTCCTTAATAGCATGTCTAGTACGCAATATCGAGTTTCACTAAACGAGATATTATTATAATATTATTATGAAATTGCCGTTATGAATAGTAATACCCACTTTTTGAAATTTTATAAATTTTATCTTTCAAAATGAACTTCATTTTTGGATTCGTAATATTGAAATTAGGCTAGGGTGAATTTTTGTATTTTTCAGAAAACATTCAATTTTTAATGAATAGTGAATACACTGGGTTACTATTTAAAACCCAAATTTTTATTTAAATAATTATTTATTTTATTTAAATTTATTTTAGGTAAAAATTGATACATAATACGTATATAAATTCAATGGAATTCTATGGATTCATTTTATAATAATTTTAGAGATATAAAAATTTTATTGAAGTTTTCACCGTCTTTTACCCACCTCCGAGGAGAATTTGATAATTTAAATAAAACATATTTTTACTGCATCAGTGAGTGGAACTTCAAAAATCATAGAGACGCGGTTAATATCAAGGAATAAGATTTTGTTCAAAAAGATAAAAATTATTTTTGGTGAATAGTAACGTTTTCCTTTTAATAACCACTTTTAAAAGTAAATATGGTAATTAAGGGTAACAATTATATTATTATTACCCTAACACATATCTTAATTATATTGGATAAGTGTAATTCTACCGAAAACAACCTTAGGAATAAACTATTATCATTTAGGTCCACATTGATTAGATTAGGTCATTTATTATTATTTCATTTAAAGAAGTGTTAAAATAGTTAAAATCAATGTTTAATAACTAAAATATTTTTAATATTGGGTTATAGATAAGATAAATTCTACTATAAATATTCATTAGAATGATAAATATATTTCCTAAATAATTGTAGTTTATTTAGAATTTTTAAACATTAACTAATTTAATTTAATTTTGAAACAATGATGATGCAGTAATTACCTTTTTAATGAAATATTAACATAGTTGATGATATAAATACCCAAATAAATGTAATTTTAGACATTTTATGAATTAAAAAAAATTCTAGGTTAATATGACATGTTAGTATTGATTAAATCAACTTTTTTCGAACAAATAATTCTTTTATGATTTTCCCAAAATCAATTACCAAATAGTTCCAAAATTGACAGAAAATAGTTTTTAAAACAAATATTATATTATTAATTGTTATTCTATTCCTAAAAATATAAGGTTTGGCCAAATGACTTAGATAAGGGTATATATATTAATAATGAACCACTTGGGGGTTCGTTTGTCTTGTTATAGTTTTTTTATTAACCATATAGCGTAAGAACACAAGAAGACACTGTAAAAGTTAAATTATTTAACTTTGGGTTAAAACTAAATGATAAGGATAAAATAGTAACATAAAATTGTATAAAACCTATTGGTTGAGATGATTTAGACCCATCCCCACTTTAGCTTCTAAATAGATCAATTTGGAGTGATTATAAACTAAATATTACTTTATTATAAAATAAAAGTTTAAGTTTTCCCTAAGGTGCCCCTCTCCTTCCTTATAAAAGGGAACCTCCGCCCTCTCCTATTTACACAATTTTGAGCCCTGAAGCTCGGCCAACCCCTGCCCATTTCTCTTATCAACTTACATATAAACATTATAGAGGTTCTGGTCTCCTCAAAAGACCAACTCTAATCCCATAAGAGGAAGCTTAAATGGGGGGCGTCGAAGAAGAGGTAATCTCTTCTACAGATTCTTTCAAGTTTATTTCTTCTTCAACATATTCTTCTTTATTTGTTTCATAATAAATTAATAACATCTGTATCACTCATATAATGATATGTTATTATAAATATCAAACAAACCTATTTCACCTTCTATCCATCCTACGAAAAATGAAATCACAACGCGTGCGTACGTACGGAATATCGTCTCAATGCCGTGGTGTAATCTGTATTTTGACCACCACCTTACTTGGATGGGTATAATGGTGTAAAGAATAGCTATATATAGTTATTATAACATCATATGGATTATTATATATTATATCATCCACTCCAATTCAATTAAATAATTATGGGAACGATATCATTGCTCGTGCGTACGTACAGATTACCCTCTCCACGACGCGATGAGATTCATTCTCCATGATAACCACTCAAGAATGATTATAAAGTATATATAATGAATAATAATGAAATATATTACATGATAAAGCTACTTTATTTGTATATATATATATATGTCATCTACTTGCATTCTAGTCCATAAGGAAAAGAAAACAGCGTTCATGCGTACGTACGGCCTACCGTCTCCATTAACGGTGTATTTCATTTCATTTATCTATCTATTATATATATATATATATATACTAAATATATATGATATATAAACCATGATTTAAATTCTATAAGTAATTAAATCATGATATAAGTAATAATAATATCAATAACAACAAGTCCAAACATGTACGATAAATAAAACGATTTCACCCAAAACACTGCTTTAACATGGAATTTACAAAAGAATGGGTAATATAAAGTCATAAGTGACCCATATATGATATCATAAAAATGAATATTATTCTGTAATAAGTAAATGAAATTATTTAAATCATTATATAGGAGGTTCAGATACTTACAAAGCATATCAGACCTAAGGTAAGGGATAATTTTCCCAATCTCGTTCTTATCCGAGATTGTTTATTCATAAGTATTTACTGGGGTTATTGTTATCATCCATGTCCATGTTCTCTAAAAGTGTTTTTATGTATGTTAAAAATCCTTTTTACCCATTTTTTAATTTTACCAAATGTTATGAAAGGAATATTTACTTTGTTTACAATATAAGGAACATTTTTACTTTTCCGAAAAAAGTACGAGGAGAATGGTTTTTAACTTATACGACACGAACGGAATTTTACAGTTTCATAACCCCTTATTTTCATGTAGCTTACTCTACAATATTTCAAGATTATTTTCAAAAAAATCCTTTTCTTTTAAAATTACATGGAATTTTGTGAAAAGAAAATGATTTTGAAAAAGAAAGTATGTTTTCCTCAAGAATTCATTTCATGTGTTTTGTCAATACTATTTTCCATCTAAGATGACATTTTTTAGTATGATTATGTTTCAAGTATAATGTCTTTATGATTTACATGGTTTCCTTTTTCTTATAATGGAATGATATAAATTTGTTTTATATAGATTATTTTATGATGGGATGATGTTTATGAAACCCATGTTATTCTTTGGGATATGATGAATGATTTATGTTTATGTTGTGGCACACGTAAGAATTATTTTATTATGAGATGTGTGGTAAATATATCTACCTACAATGAATTGGGCAATGATTTATATCTCATGAGAAAGACATGGAAGGAACGACAAGTAAATCTTTTTCAGTAATACAGGGATGGAACGGAAAGTAAACCCGGTTCAGTAAGGGACTTTGTCCACTAACACGGTCTGGGCAGCAATTCCTTGGCTACTATGGAAACAATATCATGTGCTTAATGTTTTTCCACAATTACAAGTTTTATTTCCAAGATATTTTATCATGATTGATGTTTCATTATGATCTATTCCATACGTACTGCCATGTTTTATGTCATTGCTTAGGATTTTGATGTTTAAACATTATGTTCATGTTTTTATGTTCAAATGTATATATTTTGTTTTATTTTCTCCATGCTTACCCTTACTGATAATTTGAGCTCACCCTTTATATGTTTTCTTTTCCCTAGGATATAAAGAAAGGTTTTAGGTAAGAAAACAAAATGGGAAGATCTTTATTGGAGATGTTGAAGATCTTTCGCCATGATTAGAAGATTATGTTTCGAGTTTCCAAAGACACTAAACTATTACAGTCCTTGAGCGTTGGTTTTTGTTATGTATTAAGTATTCCACAAAACTAATGTAATGTCCATGTACGTCAAGCTTTTGGTCTCTACAGTTGGTATCAGATGAAAGGATTAGTTGACCTTTGGAAACTAGAATGTGAAAACTTTAGTGAGATCCCTAGAGATATTTCTAAGGTAAGTCTAGGGATGTCCCTATGGTTAAGTATAAGTATAGGTTATAGTCCTAGAATTGTGGTAACAATATTAGAATTAACCCTAAGATTTTATATATTGAAGGTAATCCTCCTTTATTATGTTGGTTTCCCTAGCATGATTTTTTCCTCTCACACTATTCTTTTTTGGGTTTTAGACGATGGATGGAACCCGAAGGAACCGTGTTGATCAAGGTAAAGGAAAATGCAATGATTTTCCTCCTAAACAAACCAATGTTATGGGAGATGGAGTGAAAAATATTATTGCTATGCTTACACAAGCTATGAATCATTCTGGACATCTAAATGAGCATAGAAGGGAACAATATTTTATTGAGTCCTTCATGAGGCAACATCCACCTTCATTCAGTGGGTCTTATAATCCACATGTTGCTGAACAATGGATCAATACCATTGAAAAGGTATTTTCCATACTTCGCAGTTCGAAACATGAAAAATTCATTCTAGCTATTTACCGTTTAGAAGGTGAAGTAGATCAATGGTGGACTCTAATTAAGAATATGAGGCCCCGAGATGAAATTGAATCCATGGAATGGGATGAGTTCAAGAACTTATTTTTCAATAAGTACTTACCTCATATTCATAGAACAATGATGGAAAAGGACTTTATTGATCTTAAGCAACGGGATGAGGAATCTGTTGGTATATACGAACCAAATTTTACAAGGCATGAAAGGTATGCATCTAGCTTTATCATCCAACCTAAATGTAAGTTTGATCGATTATTCAGTGGCTTAAAAACAAGTATTTGAAGGGCATTAACTATAAGAGACTTCAGTGGCTATGAATAAATTGTGTGCTGTGGTATCAAGGTAGAAATAAAAGTTGGTGTTACATGTCCATCTCATGGTTTTGACAAGAAACTAAATGTGGAGTTCAAGGAGAAATTACAGAATAATGGTGAAAAGAAGATTAATTTTTTTTTGTGCTCAAAGTGTGAAAAGAAGCATGGTGGAGACTGTCTTAAAGGGACTATAAAATTTCTTATGTGTGGAAAAGAATTTCATCAAGTAGCTGAGTGTCTATGTAATGGAATAAGGGTTTCTAATGATGTGAAAAAAGAAAAGACTGCAGAGAACTCACCACCAACACTTCAATGCTTCAAGTGCAAGGAAATGGGGCATTATGCTAATCAATGCCCAAATCCAATGGTTAATGATGATCAATGTGAGAAACCTCTTAAGGCAAAGGATAAAGGGAAGTCACATGTGATCACTATTTGTGATGTTGATTATTACAATGATGTTGTGGAATGATTAAGTGTTTATGTAGTGGGATTCAAAATAGTATCATGGAATCTCATTTATGGTATCGTGGAATTTTAGAATATCAGTGTACTGGTTTTGAATAATTATATGGTACCGGTATCCATGAAAATTAATTGAAATATTTTTTGGAAAGAAGATGATATGCGCATAATGAAGGGATTAAGAAAAAATGAAATGATCTCATGACTGATATAAGGACAATGTTATATCATGGTTTGAGTATATAGAAATGTTTTGATTTTGGTATGTGGAAAGTGTTAACTTTTATCTGCATTCATGTTTTCACTAAGGTTCAATAGGTATTCATTTTTCATGATAATACATGATTAAGGTATTCACATGATTGGAATGCAATTAACAAGATGTATCTTGTATAAATGATGATATTCACATGCTTGTTATGTGACCTTTCCAGTAATCGTTTTCATTATACTATGAGATTGGACAGATGTATTTTGGATAAGTCTTAAGGTTTTACTGGATTCCATTGGGAATCAGATAGTATTGTTTAAGGATATAAATTTTTGTCGATATTATTTCTCTAATGTTATAAGATTATAGTTTTAGAAAAAGGAAAACCCGTAGGATGGGAAAAAACCCGTCGTGTCGGACAAAGCTATGGGATTCGAGCCCACAACCAAAGTACGATAGGCCTTTATCACCTACCGTTATCTTATTGAAAGTCCATGGTTAGAAGAAACTAGTTTTATTTTATTATGTGCTATCATATACGAATTATAAGTCCATTTTAGAAACCATATACGATTAATCTCAGCATAAATGGACTTATGTATATTTAATAAATTGTGCTAAACTTTTTGCGATAGAAACAGATGGAATGACCTATTATTCTATCACATGATATGCTGATACTTCACGAATGACATATTCAACTTCATTTCTTTAAGAGATGAAGTGGAAATTGATCAAGTCATGAACAATGGTGAGATTGTACCAAAATCAAGTAAGTATTTCATTTAATTCAACAAATTTTCAACATTAGGGAAATGATCTTGAGAACTAAAAACATTGTCCTACTACCCTTATCTCTGATGAATCAGATGGTACCTTAAATCATCACATATTTATGGCTTTGTGATTGTTGGATTTTTCATAGCCATGCCCTCTACCACTCTCCATCAGAACATGATGGTAAGATTTTTCTTCCATATCCATATTTCCACCTATGTTTTCCTATGTGGAAACCCAGTGATGAGTTAATCTGGGTAACTGTTACATTTTTTAATTTACTTTTTAAAATGAAGTTTTAGTATTTCTATTTACGATGTGGGTTTCTATGAAAGAATCTTTCAAGTAGTAAACCATTTAAAACCGTGACGAATTTTGAGGGCGAAATTCATTTTAAAGGGGAAAAAATGTAACACCCTGAGATTTTATGGGAAATATTATTTTTTAATTTATTTGATGTCTTCTATTATACACTACACCATGATTATCTTACAGTATACGCAACACTATTCTTGGATCATGTTACACACAATTTCAAGTTCATTTTGTGGAAATTATTCTACGCAACATTAAGTATATATTTTGTTTAATGTATAAATGAAATAAGTTTTTATTATGTTATACGCAACACCAAACAGAGCGTTCACTACACGCAGCCCGGACATGGCTTCCATTACACGCAATCATGACCTTCCTCGATAGCGTGTGTAGTACGCAATACCGATTTTCACTAAATGAGATATTATTATAATATTATTATGAAGTAGCTATTATGAATAGTAATACCCACTTTTCAAAATTTTATAAATTTTATCATTCAAAATGGACTTCATTTTTGGATTCGGAATATTGAAATTATCCTAGGGTGAATATTTGGAATTTTTCAGAAAACCATCAATTTTTTATGAATAGTGAAAACACTGGGTTACTATTTAAAAACCAATTTTTTTTTATATAATTATTTATTTTATTTAAATTTATTTTAGGTGAAAATTGATACATAATACCTATATAAGTTCAATGTAATTAAGTGGAGTAATTTTTTAAAAATTTTAGATATATAAAAATTTTATTGAACTTTTCACTGTCTTTTACCCACCTCCTTGGAGAATTTAAAAATCTACAAAAATTATAATTTTACCTCTTCTGTGAGTGGAATTTCGGAAATCCTAGAGACACGATTAATATCAAGGAGTAAAATTTTGTTCAATAAGATAAAAATAATTTTTGGTGAATAGTAACTTTTTACTTTTATTTACCACAGTTAAAAGTAAATAGGGTAATTAAGGGTAACAATGATATTATTATTACCCTAATACATGTCCTAATTATATTGGATAAGTGTAAATCGACCAAAAACATCCTTAGGAATAAAATATTATCATTTAGTCTCCTTGGATTAGATTAGGACATTTATAATTATTTTATTTAATGATGTGTTAAAATAGTTAAAATCAATGTTTAATAACTAAATCATTTTTAATATAGGGTTCTACATAAGAAAATTTAGAAAATGAATATTAATTAGAAATCTAAAAATATTTCAAACATAATTGTATTTAATTTATAATTTTTAGACATTAAATAATTGAATTTATTTATGACACAATGATGATGTAGTAAATACCTTTTTAATGAAATATTAACATAATTGATGTTACAAATACCCCAAATAAATGTAATTTGAGACTTTTTATGAATTCCACTAATTATTTAGGTTAACATGACATGTTATTAATGATTAAATTAACTTTTTCTAGAGTAATAATGCTGTTATGATTTTCACAAAAATCAATTACCAAATAGTTCCAAAATTGACCTAAAATTGTTTTTAAAAAAACATTTATATTATTAATTGTTATTCTATTCCTAAAAATATAAGGTTTGGCTGAATGGCTTAGATATGGTTATATATATTAATAATGAACCACTTGGGGTTAGTTTGGCTTGTTATAATATGTTTATTAACCATATAGTGTAAGAAAACAAGAAGACACGGTAAAAGTTAAATTATTTAACTTAGGGTTAAATCTAAATGATAAGGTTACAATAGTGACCTAAAATTGTCTAGAAACTATTGGTTGAGAGGATTAATACCCATACACAATTTATATTTGATATAAATAAATTTGTAGCTATTATAAACCGAATATGACTTTATTATAAAATAATATTTTATGTTTTTCCTAAGGTGCCCCTCTCCTCCCTTATAAAAGGGCACCTCCTCCCTCTCCTCTTTACACAATTTTGAGCCTTCAAGATCGGCCAACCCCGGCCCATTTCCCTTATCAACTTCCCTATAAACATTATAGAGGTTCTGTACTCCTCAAAAGACCAACCCTAATGCCTTAAGAGGAATCTTAAAAGGGGCGCGTCGAAGAAGAGGTAATCTCTTCTATCGATTCATTCAAGTTTCTTTCTTCTTCAACTTCTTCATCATTTTTTGTTTCATAATAATTAATAAAATCAGTATCACTCATATAATGAAAAGTTATTATAAATAAAAAACTACCCTATTTCACCTTCTATCCATCCTATGAAAAACAAAATCACCACGCGTGCGTACGTACGGAATACCGTCTCCACGCCGTGGTGCAATCTATTTTTCCACCACCACCATACTTGGATGGGTATACTGGGCTAAATAATAATTATATATAGTTATTATAACATCAAACTAATTCTGAGATATTATATCATCCACTCCAATTCAATTCAATAATTATGGCAATGATATCATCGCTCGTGCGTACGTACGGATTACCATCTCCATGGCGCGATGAGATTCATTCTCCATGTTAACCACTCAAGAATGATTATAAAGTACATATAAACAATAATAATGGAATATATTACATGATAAAGATACTGTATTTATGTATATATATATTTATATGTCATCTACTTATTCCATTCAAGTCAATCAGGAAAAGAAAACATCGTTCATGTGTACGTACGACCTACCGTCTCCGTGAACAATGTATTTAATTTCATTTATCTATAAATTATATATATATATATATATATAATAAATATATATGATATATAAATCATGATTTAAATTCTTTAAGTAATTAAATCATGATATAAGTAATAATAATATCTTGAACAACAAGTCCAAACACGTATGATAAATAAAACGATTTTACCCAAAACGCTGCTTTAACATGGAATTTACAAAAGAACGGGTAATATAAAGTCATAAGTGAACCATATATGATATCATAACAATGAATATAATTCTGTAATAATTCAATGACATTATTTAAATCATTATACAGGAGGTTTTGATACGTACGAAGCATATCATACCTAAGGTAAGGGATAATTATTCCAATCTCGTTCTTATCAGAGATTGTTTATTTGTAAGTATTTTTTGGGGTTATTGTTATCATCCATGTCCATGTTTTATAAAAGTTTTTTATATATGTTTAAAGTCAATTTTACCCATTTTTTACTTTTACCACAAGTAATGAAATGAATATTTCTTTTGTTTTCCGTACGAGTAACTTTTTGACTTTTCAGACAAAAGTACGAGGAGAATGTTTTTTTAACTTATACAGCACAAACGGATTTTTACATTTTCATAACGCCTTATTTTCAAGAATATTACTCTACTTGATTTCATGATTATTTTCAACAAAATCCTTTTCTTTTAAAATTGCCTGTAATTATTTGAAAATAAAATGATTTTGAAGAAGAAAGGATATTTTCTTCAAGAATTCATTTCAAGTGTTTTGTCAAAACTACTTTCCATCTAAGAATACATTTTGTAGTATGATTATGATTCATGTATAATGTCTCTATGATTTACACGGTTTCATATTTCTTATGATGAAATGATATCAATTTTTTTATATGGATTATGTTATGATGGTAAGATGTTTATGAAACCCATTTTATTCTTTGGGTTATGATGAATGATTTATGTTTATGTTGTGACACACATAAGAATGATTTCATTATGTGATGGGTGGGACCTATATATCCCTCTAATGAATTGGGTGAAGATTTATATCTCATGAAATAGACATGGGTGGAACAAAAGGAAAATCTGGTTTAGTAATACAGGGCTAGAACTGCAAGTAAACCTGATTAAGTAAGGGAATTTCTCCACTAAGATGGTCTTGGCCGCAATGCCTCAGCTACTATGGAAATCATATCATGTGATTAATGTTTTTCCACAATTAAAAGTTTTATTTCCAAGCTATTCTATCATGATTGATGTTCCATTATGATCTATGCCTTACGAACTTCCATGTTTTATGTCATTGCTCAAGATTTTGATTTTTAAACATTATGTTCATGTTTTTATGTTCAAATGTATATGTTTTGTTTTATTTTCTTCATGCTTACCCTTACTGAGAATTTGAGCACACACATTACATGTTTTATTTTCCCCATGATATTAAGAATGTTTTTAGGTAAGAAAACAAAAGGGGAAGATCGTTTTGGGAGATATTGAAGATCTTTCACCAAGATTAGAAGATTATGTTCTGAGTTTCCAAAGACAACAAAATATTACGGTCCTTGAGCGTTGGTTTTTGTTATTTTTTAAGTATTTCGCAAAAGTAATGTACTATCCATGTACGTCTGGATTTGGGTCTCTATAGTGGATCATTTGATAAAATCATCACATTTAATATAAATAAATTAGTTGAGATCAGTAGATGTCTTATTGAGGAAAAATCTAGAATCGGTGGTGAGACTCCACGGATTCCCAAGGAAGATCATTTTCGATCAAGATTTTCGTTTTACCTCCAGAGTGTGGATAGGTCTCCAGTATTCTTTTGGTTCTCAAATATTACTTATAACATATTTTCATCCATACATAGATGGTCAAACAGACTGGACGATCCAAACTCTTGAAGGCATGTTTCACTCTTGTGTCTTATATTTTGGAGGTTTGTGGATGAGGCACGTATCCTTGTTAGGGTTCTCTTAAAAAAATAGTTTCCACACCAACATCATTATGCTTCCATTATAATCTTTGTATGGCCAACCATTCCATTTTTTTATTATGTTGTACTCAATTTAGAGAGGCAAAAATTCTTGGGCTACAACGGGTACAAAGTATGACAGAGATGGTTCACATGATTCATCAGTTGTTGAAGTCAACACAATATCATAAAAAGTCTTATGATGATAATATGAGGAGAGCTATAGAGTGTGACTTTGGGGATCACATATTATTGTAGGTGACTCTCCATCATGGGAAGTGATGGTTTGGTTATGGTAGTAAGTTTTGTCCTCGGTTTTTGGACCTTTGAAATTGCTGGCTTTTGTTGGAGACATGGCGTATTGGGTAGCACTTCCCCCCTAGATGGGAAGCATACATGATGTCTTTTATTTGTCTCAGCACCATCTTTATCTTTATAATGAGTCCCACATCATCGATAGAGGAATAATCGATGTTGATGATGATGTGACCTTTGAAAATTGGCTTGTAGAGTTCCAAGATAGCAAGGATAAGGTGATGTGTGGGCATGATATAACCTTATTTCATGTCTTGTGGAGGCACAGGGGAGTGGAGGAGAGTATGTGAGAACTTGATTCATAAATATTTCCTCAGTACCTCGAGTTTTTTATGTATATCACTTATCTAGTTAAGTTTGTTTGTTGGTGTTTGTAGACCATTTATAATTATGAGATGTATTTATCTTTTTTCATGTTGTGGTGTTCTCTCATTTGAGAGGTATCCCCCTGAGAGAGTGGTTAGGAGCTGGTCATAGTTTTCACGTGGATTCATGTGTTTCCTTTGAGGATGCAGTTGAGATCCAGTTGTGGAAAGAGACTTTTGAGGTATCTCACTGGGTGGTTTTTTGGACGAATCCTTTTTCTATTTCCTATCTAGGTTGGTTTTGGTTTCTCTAAGGATAGAATAGTTTTAGAGGCGTCTGATGTAATTTTAAAGATGACTCTGATCCAATACTTTTGTGAAAATCTAGTGTTTACAGTGTTTTTGGAAGTCAAGGTGACTTATGTCTAAAACATTGACAAATTTTCAATTCTATTAATAGTGTTTCCAAAATAGTTATTCTTGTCAGTGGGTCATGTCGGTGAATCGTATCTTTTACATGTGCCTGTGACTTGCATTAGTGAGTCACATCGATGAGTCCCAACAGTGACTTGCATCTGGGACTCGCGTCAGTGAATTTTGTCGGTGAGTCATGTCTATAAATCACATCAGGGAGCCATATAGGTTTCTAATGTCAGTGAGTCTCTCTAGTGACTCAAATCACTGACTCGCAACGGTGAGACGATTTAGTAACACAGGTCAGTGAGTGGATTCGGTGAGGCATTAGTGGAAGATGTTTCTAGCATCCTAAATTTTCCCCATTGATGTAATCATTGACGTAAAACACATTCAAAGACTTATTTTAATATATTTGAGGCCTATTCAAATCCCATAGCATATATCTTAATTTTCCTAAGTTTCAAGGTACCTTTACATTGTGAAACCGTATAGTCTTGACCAAATCTGCCTTAAAATGAAAATCTAAACCGTATTTAAACCAATTCTCCATTTATATTTTAAAAATGCCTAAGATAGATTCTTACCTTATTCTTCCTTTTCCTTTCTCTTAGTATGAGGCTCCTCAAACCATAGATACCTTAGAGTTGTGTGATTGAAAAATGCCTGGATCGATTACCCTTAGATATTTTCATGCTACATGCACACCACCTATTTTTGTGAAACCTGAAAGGGTCGATCAGTTTTCGATATAATGTATGTTATACTTCCAATTTTCTAGGTTCCTTAATATGTTTCCTCACATTTATCCTTTCCTTGTAATTGAATGTGATCTCGATGCTTCTAAAGGTTATTTCTTTGGTGTTGGTCGATGTGATTGGGTCGCGCCGTACTTGGGTGGATGCAGTCGTTATGGGAGTGGAGATTGTGATCCATTATGTTAGATAATTCTCATGAAAATAACATCAATAATATTTTGAGGAAGGGAATTCATGTCTTCTCTATTTTATTTATGTACAATCGTAGAGTTAATGTGATTTATCCCAATAGATCACAGTGAAATTGACATAAAAATATTTTAAATGAATTATTGAATTCGTATTAATATCATAGAAATGTAATTTCCTCTTGATTTACTAGATAGTGTGATATCTATGCTTTTCTTTTTTACCCTTCCGTTATTGATGGAAATTGGTAAAGAATATAATGTTGGGTTTAATTTTATATGAATTTTCCATAGATAAATAGGCTTGTTTTAAGAATCTTTTTGTTATTGTTTTATTTTGATGATAATCAAATTGATGTAGTAAGCAAGTTTAATTGAATTGGTGGATAAACCTAAAGAATATTGGGGGTGTTGACTAAAGGCATGATATATTAATTGTTTAATTATTTTGTGATATCTAAATAGATAGGTGTTTATGTTTCCCATAGTTCGAACCTATTGTAATGAATCATCTAATTCAAGATGGAATAATGAACCAGCTGTGTGACATATATAATTCCTTGTGGGGTCTCAGTTACTTGATTTCTTTTAATATCCCAGCGCCATACAATTGGAGCCATGAGATCTCGTTGTGTGTGAAGGCTAATTGCCTTGTTTTAGGAAGAAGATTCTGGTTTAATTTTTGTTTTCTTCTTATTGTGATGTGATGTGAGCTAGGATGGCTGATGTGGTTGTGGGGGAAGGGAGGCTCGAATGTGTTGTCACCCTGGGATGGCTGATCCTTGAGGGCTATTTTGATATGTGGGGTAGGGAAGCTCAATTTATGTAATAGAATATAATTCCTAGAGTGGTGAGATGCATCGTTTTATGGATGTTGTAGTATGGGAGGACACTGGGGATTATGGAACATGTTGAAGCTTGGCTTACCCGTAAATGTGAAAGTGGTTGTGAATGAAACTATTGTTTCTTTATCTATTTTACCTTTCGCACTATTTGAGTTTGATGGTCTTGCTTTCCCTCCTTCGGAAAGAGGAGAATATGTGTGGGGTATGATACATTCTTTCCATGTTAAGCTTCTCAATGATGTCTCATTGTGATCATATTTTAATTTATCACTTATTTCCCACACTGATCATGAAACATGTGGCCTTAGATTTTATGATAAGGGAATCATTAATACACACATTGATGTAAAGGATATCGATTTAGGTTTTGAATCATATTTAATTTTTTGTAAATTTCTCACTTGTTAATGTTCTAAATATATTTTTAGGTAGTACAGAAACCCAAAGGGGATATTATTGGATAAAAGTTCTATTAGTGTGTGTTTTGGGATGCATCTATTTACTGTGATGTCAATGGAGTCTTTAATATGTCCTATATTAGGTTTTGAGTATTATTAATAAAAGTTGGAAGAGGTTTGGAAGTGTTTTACATTATTTTTTGAAATTTTATTATAAATTATTATCAGAATTTATGTTACATACTTCTACATATGAGTCATCAAATTATAATATCCATTTTTCTATGAGTCATTCCAAATAAAAATATAAGTCATGGGATTTTTTATGTACAAGTCTTCTAAGAAAAATGACTATGTCCAGGTTTGGTAAAACTCATATCCAGGGTATGTGTGATTCATAAGCATCTGCATATGATCAATTAACCAATTTTGTATGATTCTGCACCGGTTAATTAATCATTAGAGTGAAATGTATGAGTCATCAGTGGATATATATGCGTCATTTATTCTTTTAGGGATTTTTTATGAATATCAGTCTGCTACATATATGATGTATTTTTAATCATTAAATAATATTAGTCATTTGGAAAACTATAAGTCGGTAATATCAAAAAATGTATCAATGTAGATCATGAAGAATATTTTTAATTATTAATGAATGTTTAGGGAAAATAATGTGGGGGTTTCCATAAATATAATATCTTGGATTAAGGTTGTGAAGTGTAGCTTTCTATAACACATTATGAGTTTATATTTAAAATACACCATTTTACTAATGATTCATAACTCAATATATTTTTAAATATTTAATCTTTAGATGTCTATTTTTTCTAACATAAAACGTAGATTTTATTAGGATATGGGAAAATGGAGCTTATTTACCCCATTTCAAAAATAAATTTCAATAAAAATTAAATTCAAATAATTTAGATAAAAATAGGGAGAAAAAATATTCATAAATGTATGTATAATATCCATTGAGAAGAGATAGGTAGATTAAATTATGAACATTACAAATATAGATAAAACCAATGTTAATATTTTCAATTATTACTGAAGTTGTAATGAAGAAGAAGGAATTATGGAGCTAGAAGCTATATATTCAGTTCATCTAAAGCTGAAATAAAATTTATCACCCCAATAATTTAGTTCAATTTCCCTTCAACTAAATACTTGGTTGATTATATTTTATCACTCGCTAATCTAAACTAAAAAAAGATTTAATAAAATTTATTGAGTTAAAAATAATATGTTTTAATGAAAATTAATTACGATAATTCAATTTTAAATAACATTATTATTAGTACATGTGGAATAAATCCATGTGTAAATAATAATTCCTTAGTCATTAAATATTTATCCTCATGATTTTCCTTGAAAATAATAACCATGATTGATATTGTGGATGTATAGAATAAAATTAGAAATATAATATACAGGTTGAAAGATATGAAATTAGGATGAATAATTTAGGATACATATTGTCATGAAATATAACTATTATATATAGTCATTCAACATATATATTTGTTAGGATTATATGAAATTTATAACATAATCCTTGAATTGGAGGGTTTAAATTCATGTTTGAACATTTTCATATCTGTAAAGAAATTGCATCATGTTATAGAAGTCATCCTTAGAAAGCTTATTTGTCTAATATTGTAAGGGGTTAGCTTCTATAATTTTTTCCCTATAATTTTCCAAAGTAGAACTCAAAAAAGCTTTGTTTCAGTGAAACTAGTTATGGGAGATGTAGAAACTCATGTAATTTATTAAATGATACATGCTAGGTAAAGAAACACCCATGAAAACAACCATATATTATATTATTCTTTGGTATGTCATGAATATTTTGAGGGATATATGAGTGTATGTTAGGATGAAATAAACATGTAATTATAAATTTATATAATACCATATATATATATATCACATGCATTTATATATAATTCACATATCCATATTTGATATGAAATAAGAGTATTTTTAATAAAAATGAATTTATAATATATACATCCATAAATTATTTATTATTGGGAAATTAATAATAATATAATGTTTTGATGGTTAAAAGATACATTCTCTCTAAAAATAATTTCATGAAATATTCACATTATTAATAAAATTATTTTTTATCAGCTATATATATTGAGCATAATAAAATTGTTTAAATGATTTAAATTTAAATATAATTTTTTAAAAAGTTATTTTTTTTCAATAACATAAAAAAGAAGTCATTGAAGTATATATTGGTTTCCATGAATTTTTTTTGAACTATTGTTGTTATATACATTGAATAATGTTAAAATGGATTAAATTGATATTTTTTGATCACTCTAATATGGGTTTTAAACATTTATATGAACACTAAATTAATTTTTATATTTATAGTAAATAGTAATGAATTACACCTATGGTATAAAATGTCAATTTTCTAAAAAAACAATTCATTTATATATTATATCTTTTAATTTAAAAAATAATAATTTTCTAATATTTATATAATTAATAATATTAGATGGTTTCAAAATAAAAATCCTCACATATAAATTTGGTAAAATAGTTCATATAATTTTTTTATAGGAAAAATAATTTCCATGATAACATTTAACAAATGATGATAAGGGTAAAACTGGGTAACATAATATGGCTTAAATATATCTATATTAAATTAACATTTAGACCTTAGAGAAACAATTTTTAAAATTTTAATGTCACCCATACATGTCTCATAAAAATTTCATCAACTATCTCACCTAACACCCATGGGATTCTATGTTTACAACTCTACTAATATTAATTTCCACAGAAAAGTCTGCCTTGTCTACTTACTAAATAAGATCACGTTCAACAACATAAATCAACAATTACCCTGAAAATTCCTCCAAAATTTATTCCCAATTTAACTATGTCTTCTTTCTTTTACACGTTTTGTGGATTTATGTATATTATAACATTTTCCAAATCCTCTATTTCTAATAGTTCTTTCAGGATAAGAATTATGTCCACTATGTGAGAAAAATTTACTCCCAAACTTATTGATCACAATATTTATCCTCTAAAACTATAATACCTGTAAGGATATAATGAAATTGGTATAATAATTTTAATTAATTTTTTTATATAAATGCAATAATCATTTTCTACTGTCTTCACATCCTTTTAAAAAAATGGAAATGTCACTTGTGTTACCTCTAGACTACTACCGCAATGAAAAACACTGTTCGTTCTTAACCAACTATATTCATGGAAGGATATAAAAATGGATTTATATAATAAATATGATATTTATTATATTATAAACATTATATAATGTTAAAAGTTTTATTATTTAATATTATTAAAATTAATTGATTGTAGTAATTTTAACCTCCTAGAACGAGCATGGAAAGAGGAAAGAAGATATATTCATTATAACAAAGGGATTTTGTATGAAAATGTTCATTAGAATATTCAAAATTATTATTAATAAATTTAATAATCACTCAATATGATCATTATATTTATTAAAAAATTATTTTAATATAAAAGAAATTTTATACTCATCAATTTTTTAGAGCATGTTTATCTTTTTTTCAATTTAATGACTTATATGAACGATGATATATATTTTTATCATTGATTGTTATGGAAATATATTTAATGGTATAATATTATATTAATTTTTCAATTAGGTTTTTCTGGTAATTTACAAGTTAATTTTAACTCAGTTTTAATATACATATTATCGTTCATTAAAAAATACTGAAACAAGATTATCATCATTTTCATCTTCATTTATCATACCAAAATCTCACATTGAATGAAACTACAATTTTCTGAATCCTATTTAAACATGTAATATATTAAGAAAATTATATAGTGATGATGATATTTTTTAAAAATAAATAGGATCATTATAACCATTATAAATATTGTACGAAACAACCAAAATCATTTACATCTGATGATAAAAATAAACCATAAAAAATAACATATGTGTCTTGAAAATTTATAAAATAAGTTTATAAAAGGTGATATATATATGTATAAAGATTTCAAATAAGTTACTAAGATATTTATGTTTATTATATATCTTTTAGGTAAAATTTGGTCATGTGGTGATCCAGTGAAAATGATTTTCCAAATCTCATCTTCCGTTTTTTAGTTATAAAATCACCCCTTGAACTCCATTCATATAAGATTAATATATTATATTTTTCATTGTATCAAATTTTATTTCCAACCAATTTAAAATCTATTTTCTATTCTTTCCCATAAAAATTTTGATGATGTATTTCTACTTTAATGTGTATGGTCTGAGTAAGGGTTACATATCAATTTTCTTTCATTATAGAAAATTTTTATATTATGCACCAATTCTTGTTTTATATGGAGTAATTAAGAACTATTTGACTTGTATTATAATTATTAAACATAAATTCGTTTTATATTGATATCTATTCCAGAATATATCCTTTATATCATTTTTATTTAATTATTATCATATTATTATGTGTAAGTTTGACTCAACCTCTTCTGCATTGAGCTACTGTTTTTCTCCCATGACTATGAACTTCTATGTTTCGTATATTTTTCTTTTTAGTTATTTTTTATGATAAAATTATATTTTCTCTACATAATTATCCTTCTTATAAAATAAATATTATTCTTTTATCGTATCCCTTATTTATAAAATGATGACAATGATAAGAATAATTCAAATCAACACTATTGAATCCTTCTCCTCCGTATTACAATTATTTCATTCCTCATATTTTTTCTATTGTTAGTTTCAAACTGAAACATGTATTATCATATCTGGCCTTCATATTTCTCTTTAGTACTACTTTTAAAAAGGATAAAATTTTGTCTTTTAAATTTTATGGGTTTAAGAAAATATTTTATAATTTTTTTAAAGGTATTTCTTTTCAAAATCATATCATTTAACATTCAATATGATTTTTCAAAATAACAAATACTTCCATTCTGGGAAAATGATTAGGATATAATTTCAAGTATTATATAATGGAGTTCTTTTTATCATCTCAATAGTGACATTTCAACGTGACTTGTAATTTTATCATTTATAACAAGGTTGAAATTTTTTTATAAATTATATGTTTATGACTTTTTATCCATATTCATCTATATATATATAATGCATGTAAATCATTTTTTTTTTGATTTTCTAATGGCCGATTTGAGGGAAGCCGGTTCCCTTGCAGCCTGGTATGAGGAAAACCGGAAACCTCGCAACATTCCTATTTCAAACCAGCATAAGCGGGATACACAAAACAGCGAATCAACTTCAAATTCAAACATTAATTGAACCACGCACCTCCTCGAGCCACACACCACCTCGATTTGAGTCACCTCGAGCCGCACTCCACCTCGAGAAGCGAGTCGACGAAAATCCAACCACCTCCATCCATGACGCCAACGAGAGATTCCAGCCATCTGCCTCCATCGACGCCGTCGAAAATGACAGATCAACACTATTCAGGCAAAAAAATCATCACCGGAAACCATAGTGGTCGTCCCTGGTAAGCTTCACCAAAAATCATCCATCATCGCCGGTGGAACCCTTCACCGAATACAGTGAGGAAGAAACTATCGTCATTGTTAACAGCGAGGTAGAAACCCTCGGCAGAAAAACCACTAGACCCAACCACAAAAACGTAATACAAAAAAACCTAAAGGAATCAGTGCTCGTTGCCACCTTCAGCCCCGCTGGAGAAGACCCCAAAAATCCCCAAATAACACACATCCACCCGAGATCGAAGCTGCAACCCCAAACAACCGATAAATCTCGACTCAGGGCCGGCTCCACAGCGCGAGGACCACGAACACACCAACCCGCTCGTGGTGTATGACAGAACTTCTAGCAACCTCATCACAACCAGGTCTTAAGATCATGGTCCAGATCCGACAGCGTCGCGGAATCCCGGGGCCTAGAGGAGGAGCCTAAGCCTGACCTAGCCACAGAGGAGCGAAAACAAGGAAAATGAAGTCGTCTCTCCACGGGGAGAGGAAGGCGGCGACGGGAGGATAACTCGCCACTCAGAGCCCCTTATGGGCGCATCCCGGCAAACCTCACTCAGTCATTGAAAATCTATATATATAATGGATATATCTCTAATAGAGTGGTTTATTATATAAATACATTTAAATTATGTTATGAAACACTTATTTTTTATGATTGAATTTCTGTATCAACCTGTATAATTTATAATATTATTATATGCGATACAATTTTTGAATGTAATGAAACCCATTTTCTTCTAACCATTTTTTCATGATATGATATACAATTGATTTCTTATATCACACATATTTATGGATATTTATGGGTGGTGTCATATATGGCCCTCTGATTCATTAGATAAATTGTTATATCCCATTATATAATGAATGTTTGATAATAATGGATTTTTTCAAAACATAATGTATATGAATGATTAGATTTTCTCACAATAGAAATGGTGGGAATGATTTGATTTTGTCATAATGTGATGAATCCATATGATTATTTTTTTTATAAAGTTAATTTAATGCTTCTCCATGTATTATTTAATAATCCTATGATTATAATCTATGGATGAAGTATATTTTATGATTATTATTCACTCTTATGCCCTTGTATTTGATTGATCCTTGATATTAAATATTTTTCTATCATGAAATATGAAATCTCATATTATTTCATGATATATTTTATTATATATTTCACCCATGTTCATTTTTATCATTTGATTATGATGTATCATTTTATGGATCAATGATAAATTTAATTTTCAAAGTGTTTGTGATCACCCCTTCTTTTATTCATTTTAACAAAGAAATTACATGTATTAATTTTTTTAGTAAGAAGTTTTATATAGAAATGTTATAAGGGATATTGAACCAATTATAAGAAATAATATTTTTATGTATCTAATATCCAATGGAACTAACCCTTTGGGATCTAGGATTCTATGAATACTTGTGAGATATATTTTCCAGAAAAGGTAATTGTTTTAAAATCGTATTAATTTTTATCTTGGTAAATAACAAATATACATTATTGATATTCACTAGAAGGTTGAATCATAAGGAATGTGTTTTTCAATATGTCATGATGAATGTTTTAGAAGAAACTTCTTAATGATACACGATCCATGGTGTATTGCTATTTTCTAATAGTGAAGGTAACACATAATAGTGCTTGGAAGAGTAGTTTATTCCCCATATATTTTAAGGTAACGAGCCTTATATTTCCCATTTTTGTAATCCATAAGTATCATTATACCTACTTTTAATTTATGATAAAAAAATATGTGATATTTAGTGCTTCAACTATATAGGAAAATTCTCATTCATAGTGCTTGGACTGTCCGTTTTTTGGTCGACCAAGTAAAATCTCATATATCAGTATTTTTTTCATTCAGTATGTTATACCGACCATGAAGAGGAGAGATGTGTTCCCAATAATACTGGAAATAAGATCATTTGTATATGGAAAAATGAAATTTTATGTAACGTGATATACCTCCACCCTCAAGGTAAAAGGAATGACTGAAGACAAAAAAATCTTATTTTCATATACATAAATAATGTATGTCTCTCATTATTAGTATTTATTCATGATTATATTTTTTTTATATTTTTCAAAATAATAATATTATTAAAAATTCTAAATTTAATCATGAATTTATTAATTCATTAACATTACCATTTAAACAATAAATACATAAATAAAATTGATATAGTAAAAACTAATGTCAAAATATTTGAATGAGAAACATAATTTCCATGGAAGACCCCTAATTTACAATTAGTTATTTAAATTAATGTGTTAAGTATAATTTATATTATATATGATTCCATATTGGTAAATTTAATATTTTTCACCCTAATTTTTTCAATTAAAATTATATAAAAGAATATCATAGTTTTGAATAATTATCAACTTTTTTCATCATCAAAGGGTTAAAATTAGGTTATTGTATGAGACCTCAACACTATCCATTTATCTAATTTATATTAATTGTTTATATCTCTTTTATATGATTTTTTAAAAGATAATGGGGATCTAAGGTGATGGATTATTTCAAAAAATTGAAATGAAACTATTAAAATGAATATATATATATATATAAAAGTTTTTATTTTTTGTATAACTTAATGTATATCAAATTGATCTAATGAAGGAGGATTTTTTAAAAGGAAATAAATAGGATTTTAAGTGTTAAACTATGTATGGTTGGTCATGAGTGATTTTTTAAGGGGTTAAATTATACTTGTTCTTTATATTGATTCATGATGTTTTTGATTTGAGTTATTATATGAGGAAATTAGAATGATTATTATTTTTGAATATTTATTAGTTTATTTATAATACATATATAATGATGACTAAGGGGTGTCTCAATAAATTTCCAACCCTCTTGATAAATAGATTATTTCCAAAATATTTATTACACTAATTATAGTTTAGTTGAACAATCAATGTTATTACATAATTGAAGAATATTTCAAAAATCTATATTCCACATTGTAAAAGAAGTCTTATCATTGGATATTATATGTTATGGTTTATGGGTTTTCCATAATGTATTCCATACCATGGGAATGATTTATTTATATGATAATGGATACCATCTATAATTTTATAAATGGTTGAATTGGATATGGCTAAAAATAGTTTTCTATTTTTAAAAATAAAATAGTTCATCATATTTTATTATTTCTATTTAATGAATGGAATTATGTATTCCTAGAATTTCATATATATATATGGATGTACGGTATTTTTTATGTTATGTTTTAGAATAGTTGGTTTCACTATACAATAATATACTCACACCACACGTATAAAATTTCCGTAAATGCATAAATTTTGGAACACATAGTGAGTGTAAATTTTAGGGTCTTTTGATATATGGTTATATATAATTGGTATTATATATTCACATATATGGGTTAAAATATTGATCCTATGTCATAATTTTGATAAAATAATGTATTCATATTTCTGTATTAATTTATATTATTTTTTCTCAAACAATATTTAGGTGAACTTTTATTTATATTGTATAATTATTTAACCTTATAGGAATATATGGGGTTGTAGATAGTTGTAATGTTGATATGATTTGATTAAATTTACATTATACTTGAAATAGTATTCATTTTTTATTGTAACTAATATTTAATTATTATATCAAATGGTATATCAATAGACATTAACTAAATGGAACCACAAAATACACATTGTTGGCCATTGCTTATTTGGGAGTGTGCCTTAGTCCATTTTCTAATCAATATAAGTGGCTTGGTTTTTCTAGTACTATATGTTACAAAATGGTATTTAAACCCATAAATTTGATTACATTTTAAATTTTTAAATATTTCCAATGAGGGTATAAAAATAATTTTTTTATGATTGAAGTTGTTATTTGTTAATGAAATTCACATTATGATTGGAAGATTATTCCTGAAGTTAGTTTTTTATCTTATTTCATATATTTTATAAATTATTTGATCATTAAATTTTATATATAATTATTTTCCATGTAGTGTGATTTATTTATTTTTCCTAAATAGGGTGTTGAAAGGGTGTATATTCAAGCATCATACTCAACACAATGTATCATGAAATATGTTTTCGTCATGCTGATAAAATTATTTTATATATTTTTATAATGAATAAATAATATTAATTAATAGGTGTAAGAAATTTATTTAATTTTATCATGAATATATTTTTAGAATAATAGTAATTTTATAAAATCAATGTGTCATAAATTTACTACAAAATGTTTAATCATATTTTTTTATTGAATAACCATTCATTTTATTTTGTTACTATGAATTTATATATAGGTAACATCCTTGTATTAGGGTGAGGATAATGATAACTGAAATTGGACCACAAATAGGAAAATATGTAATTTTGACTTTTATATAGTTATATAATTTTATCGGTTTGAATCTCTGATGACTATTAATTTTACATTGAATCAATTCAGGTCGCCATCCATAGTGGTGCCTGGCCAGGTCCTTGGAAAAGGCCAAAGGGTATTCCTAATCCCCACTATCTAGGAACAAGTGTCTGATTATCATTATTGCTACACGGGAACATTTATCTTATTCCATAATAATAAACATGAAATAAATGAAATAATTACATACTAAAACGCAAAACAAAAAAAGGTACAACAACTTTCAAATTAAAGGTTTTACAATTTCGACAAAAAAATATTAATACTATAATGAATGAAATGGTAAAATCAACCCAAGGGTGTATGCATGGTTTGAGACAAAGCCCAGTAGGATTCCACCTGAATAAAATTATTCTAGGCCAAAAAATTTAAAGATAATCTGACATTCCCATATATGTAAAAACTAATAATACATTTATAAGAAAAATCTTTATTGGGAAAATAGATTTAAAATGAACACATCTAAGGAAATCTATTTCACAATAACATTCTTAAAAAAGAATTTATAAAAAACACACAGACATACGTACACATAAGGGGTCCCCCATATGCCGACGAATGGAACTGCATCATATATAGTGGATCACCATTGGTAAACCTCGTGGTGTTAATCTATCTCGAGTAGGACACTAGAACCTCGTACCTTAGTGAAATGTTGGAAAAAAAAACACAACCCAAAGAATCCAAGTACACAATCCACTAGAGGGGATCCCATCCAATGATCTAGTGGTCTATATAATTGGAAGCATGCTCATGCACGAGCCACTATAGAGGAATTCATCCAAAAAATCTAGTGGTTTCCATATATATCACATTTTTAGTTAGTGATGTTAGCATCAATAAGGACATTCAAAACTGGGATGAACCAATTTGGTATCCTCTAGCAAAGTAGAACAAGTCATCCCACCTAGATACCTAGTATTCCAATGGGCCCAAGTTATTGGTCACTTGTCACATGTATCACCACTCCAACATCTCATTGTCAAGCATACCAAAGAAATCACCAATTTCATGAACAAACAAATTTTCATTTTACACACACCAATACCCTTTGGCATAATCATTTTTATTTCATAAAACTCCATTTAGAAAGACACAAGACAGGAACCCAATTTATCACACAAAACCATTGGACAAGAACCAATGATTGAATCCATAAATAAACCAAGTTCATTTTCAAAAAAAATATTCCCATTATTTAAACAATTAATAAATCATGCTAAAAATGCGAAAAATGCATACATGTCAACACTAATCCATTTATTTTTTAACTCACACTGAAAACCCATTTCAAATTATTCTATCATAATCTACACAACTAAAAAATACTTATTTAACAAACACAATAAAAACTCAAAATTATAACCAACCAATGATATGGCAAATATAAAGACCTGTATTATCCATGTAAATGTTTTTTAATTATATGGATTTATTACGAGCCTCTTAAAAATGACAACGCGTGATTCCGTGGCCTGGTTTGCAAAGATAAAATTTCTGAACTTTTTTAAGACACATTCTGAAAACGCATGGGTGACGTTTTCTATCTTTTAACTGGTGCTTAGATTAAAAATCTGAGGGAACGGTTGAATCTGAATTTTCAGAATTCTCTTAAGAGAGGATTCACTTCGACTGCAGTAGGTCTGGAGAAAAAGTTAGATTTTGGACTTTTAAAAGAATAATAAAATAACTTTATTATTTTATTTCTCACATTTCTTTTCCTCCAACAGACAAGCATCAGTGGCGAGACCAATGACGTGTTGAGCCATTAAATGGCTTGACTCCTCAATTATTTTTTAATAGCACTGTTATAATTAGGAAGGTTCTATTTAAATGAACCCTTATTAAATCCATGTGTGTTACTCTCCCTCCCCCTCACCTATTTATATGGATATTGGGGAGGAGTGTCGGCATGACTTCACCATGTGACGATGTTCTGATAATGTTCTATGATGAAAACCACATAAGGGACAAGACCAGTTCTGGCGAGTGGTGATGAGAGAAATTGAATCAATAACTGAAGGACGGGGATTGAGCAGCAATATTGGCAGCTTGTTGTGGGGACGACGAACACCGACTCTTCCTCATTTACGAACCTTCTGTAACGACCTTGAGTTAAGGATTTATCTTATTTATTTTCAAGACATTGATTAATCCTACTCAATGCTATTTCTATCAAGATAACATGAAGGGTGTGGTCCATACAAACAAGGCATGAACCATCCGCATTTTGTTGGAATTTGGTGCATTCTTTTTGAGCATTTAATTCATGTTGGATGAAACCTAGAACATCAGGTGATGAAAAAGGCTGGCCACAGAAGGGATGGTGATGTGCTGTCATGCGCTACTGGCGAAGAAGGGCGTGGCTGGTGACGGTGGGAGGTGGAGGTGGCCAGAAACGGCCGGCAGTGAAGGAAGTGGTGGCCCACCTCCGCACGTCACCGTAGAATGGGGTCGCAGTGATGTTGTGGCGGACAGTTGCATCCGACACTGGCCTACCTCAAATGAAGGTGGAGCGGCGAGCCATCACGTGCTGCTGGAGGATGTTGTCTCTCAACGCCGTGGTGGCGGTGGGACCCACCTCTTCTGGGACCCGCGATGACGAGGCGACTCCCCATGGATATGCCGCTTCACAAACCGAACAGCTGCTCGACCATTTGGGAAAACCAGAGGATCCCCCCTATGTCGTCTAGGGGGGCCCGCTTCAGTGTGCCTTGCATGACCAGTGGGACGTGCCTCCCAAGGTCATGCCCTTATGAGCCAGGCTGGACCGCGGCCTAGTAGGCTAAGCCCGTCGTGGCCTCGCCACACCCGGTCAGACTCGAACCGAGTTGGGTGGTCAAGACTAGGTTAGGTTGGCCGCGTCTATCCAGACACGGACCCTTCTAGGACAAGTTTTACTAAAATGACCATAACTTGAAATATGGGCATCCGTTCAATGAACCTTATGCTGCTCTAGGTCCCTTGGAGTGAGGTGGTCCTTTTGGTATACTCCACTTGAGTTTTGGAGAAAGTTTTAGTACGGCCTTTTTGGATAGTACACGAATCCAACTAGGCCCTCAGAACTACAAAACTTATAATTCACAGACTGGGCATCCGAATGACGCACCATCTATCACATTGGAACCCTTACAACATAGAGGTCCTTTGGGATACATCTCTATTGAAATTCATGGAAGTTGAGGTATGAATGATGGCTTGAGGAACGAATCCTCCCAGAATCAAGTGTGCTTAGTGCGGGAATCTTTTGGATGGATGTAACATAAATAAATAAAATTGATCATGTGTGGGTCAGCATCTATAGATCCTGTGTGGGTAAGCACTTTGTGATCTTGTGTTGGTCAGTGCATACAGATCCTGGGTAGGTCAGATCCTGTGTGGGTTAGTGCTTAGCGATCCAGTGTGGGATAGCACATACCGATTCTGTTTGGGTTAGTAGGAGTGCCTCTCGATAGAATATGATGATCTAGGTCTATGACTAATCATAAGTACTTATGTAGTTAAGTTTTATATCTGGTTTTAGATTAGTCGTTTACCTTCGTGGTGTTACGTTTTTGGTACTTTTACCATCGTGGTGTTACCTTTTTGGTACTTTTACCTTCTTGGTGTTACCTTCATGGTGTTACCTGTCAAGTATTGTTACCTTCTTGGTGTTAGCTTTGTGGTACTTTCACCATCGTGGTGTTACCATTGTGGTATTTCTTCACTTAGGTATCTGTTGTGCAAATGGCTTAGAATATAGAGCCTTATGTTTCCTCATGTTTGAGATGAGTATCATTTGATAACATCTGTATATATATATGGGAATATACCTATACATAGTTTATGACTGCTTCGTGCTTTGTGATTAAGGTCTCGATTTTTGGTTTTTCCTTTGTGGAACTCTGGAAGACCTTCGGGGGTCTCGGGGTCCCTACTGAGTATTGTTATACTCACCCCTTCACAAGCATCACCAGCACCTTGTTGTGTCTTGTGCAGACGATGGAAAACATTGATCGCAGCTGAGGGATCCAAGACTGGATGGGGCTCAAAGGTGGACCATTTAACGTGACGCGACTTCGAACTACTGATCTTGAGATATACCTACCCTTCAGGTATGATCCTTGGTGGATGTACCAGGAGTTGTTTTCTATTTTCAGTTGTACTTGTACTTTCTAGTTGGGATTTTATTCTGTCCCCTTTACTTTCAATACACATTATTACTAAAGTATTTTTCTAAATGGTTGTTTCTTATTGTGTTCTTGGATGGTGTGGTTTTATAGGTTTCAAGGAAATGTATTCCCTTCATAGTGATATGCCTTTCCGGTGGTAGTCGTCAGCCCCTCGACTATGGAAGGTGGGCTTGGGGTAGTCACGGAACGGGCCCTGGGAGATGGGTCGTAACAAAGTGATATCAGAGGAGTCAGTTCTACCGAATAACTAGGACTATGATCGTTTCAAGGTGGAAATAGTGTTAAGTGTTATGAGTGTGGTTATCAGTTTGGGGAATCCAGTTTTGGTGCAGTGGCCGATGTATCCATACATGAGGACCCTAAATTCTGATTTTCGACTCCGTGCATGAAAACACTAATTCCATTTGTTTTAGAAGGGTTTTACTTTAGATTTCATTGATTCAACTCACCAGGTATAACTTATTGACCATGGAACACCTGTTTTCTTTTAGGATGTCACCACGTAGATAGCCATCCAGGATTCTCTAGAGGGTAGACGATGATGGCCCACCGAGTGATGTGGCCTCGGTGCTGGTCCCTCTTACGGTGTTAGCACCTTTGGGTTGTGTACCAACTGTACTACTACCCATAGAGATGTTGTTTCCACCAACCCCACCTGCAGAGGGTGAACGCTGACTGAGCGTGTTGCATGATTTTCAATGGAAGTGGCCTATGAGGTTCTGAGGTGAGATAGATCCGTAGGTGGCTGAGGACTGGATGGAGACTGTGGCCAGATTTTTTCGCTTAGTTGGGACACCAGCTGATCTAATGGTGATCCTAGATGCCAGTATCTTCCAAGGAGAAGCAGGAAGATAGTGGAAACTGACACTTCTATTACACGAGGAGGTGACCGACACCAGGATAGACTTTTAGTGCTTTTTCATGGAAGAGTTCATCCTACAGACTCTACTCTCAGTGCGTATACAGGAGTTGCATCACTTACAGTAGGGAAACTTGACCGTGGCCCAGTACTTGGGGAGGTTCACTGATCTCTCACGCTACTCCACCGACATTTTATGGGACCCTTCCTTCAGGGCCCGTATCTTTGATCAGGGTCTCCAAAAAGATATGAGAGAATTGATGATATCGCTTAGCATTATGACATAGGATCAGGTGCTATAGTGAGGGCATTTAGTGGAGAGCTTCCTAGCTGAGCAGGTACCGATAGCGAGAGCCACCACTAGAAGTTAGGTACTAGAGTCATCCACAGTAGGTAGTAGACAGATGATGCAGGGGCCCAAGTGGGCCAAACCTTCTAGTGGACGAACTCATGATACAAGGACAGTGGTTAGGGGCTCATGGGATAGAAGAGTACAGATGAGGAACATGCAGTGCTACTCGTGCGGTGGGCAGGGTCCCATGGATCGCGACTACCCGACCCACCGTATGGACGACTAGCAGAAGGTCAACGGACCGCCAAGGCAGAGGCAGATATTTGACAATGTAAGTCTGCAGGCAGTAGGCGTACGTTGAAGAGGATTTGGTCATGCAGCAGGTGGTGTGCGGTGATTCGAGGTTCTGCCGCCACCACCTCCAGGTGGTCCACCCCGACCATAGGGAGTAAGAGGACAGGGACATGCTCATCTCCAGGAAACTAAGGCCTATTACCATGGAACTCCATAGATGATTCAAGGTATGATATATGTCTACACCACATTAGCTGAAGTAATTATAAACACATGTTCAGGTCACTCCTTTATTTCCACGGCCCTTGTTCGTAGCTCGGAGATTCTAAAGGAATCATTGGCTTGACCCTTATAATTAGAGACTCCTACAGGATAATATTCGATGATTACACACTGGTTCCAATAGTCATAGCTTACTCTAGGAGGAGATAGCACCGGCTAGGATATTCTAGTAGTGGCGTCGAGGCCTTACGACATCATCATGGCTACAGACTGGTTATCCAGAGTCCATGCTCAGATTGACTGTATTAGGCACAATTTTTTGTGTTTCTATGAGGATGGGACCATGTTATCTTTCATTGGTGAGAAGGAAACCTTTTTAGAACAGGATGGACTTACCCGATGGAAGGTTCAACTGATCAAACATCATTTGGATAGTCTTACCCTCAGAGCGGTTGATGTTGAGAGTCGGAGATATCCTGTAGTGGTGGACCAGTATGATGATTTCTTTCCTGATGTTGTTCCAGGACTACCTCTATGCAGAGAGGTAGACTTTTATATCGACCTATTCCCCAGGATGGCACCAATATCTACCCCATCATATTGGATGGCTCCAGTGGAGCTTTGTGAGTTACGGGTACAGCTTGAGGACTTGCAAAGGAAGGGGTTCATAAGGCCCATTTTTTCTACATGGGAAACCCAATTTTATTCAAAATTAATACAGATCGGATTTGAAGACTCTATGTGGTCTATATGGGCCTGAAATAGGGGACCATGAAGAAAAAGTACCCAATTCCGAGGATTGATGATCTCTTTGATCAGTTGAAGGGAGCTCGATGGTTTTCAAAGATTGACCTCAGATCAGGCTATCATCAGCTCAGAGTATGAGATGAGGATGTGCAGAAGACACCCTTAAAACATCAGTATGGACACTATGAGTTCTTGGTTATTCCATTCGATGTGGAGAACACCCCTACAGTGTTCATGGGACTCTTGAATTGGATATTCCACCCATAACTCAATCGCATTGTGGTGTTCTTCATCGATAACATCTTGTTGTACTAAGAGAGAGAGGTGGAGAAGGCCTATCATCTGTAGATAGTTCTGTATACACATTGAGAGCACCAGGTTTACGGTAATCTCTCGATGTTCTAGTTCTGGATACAAGAAGTCCACTTTATGGGACACGTTAACTCAGAGGCTGGAGTTTTAGGGGATTCGGCGATGACAGAGGCTGTGCTTGCTTGGGATCCACCCTGGAGTGTGACTGAGGTGCTGAGTTTCTTGGGATTGGCTGCGTACCCCCGGAGATTCCTACCCTACTATTCCAGAGTTATGGAACCCTTTTTAGCATTGACAAGGAGGGACAACTCTTTGTATATACGGAGAGATTCCAACAAGGTTTTTAGGAGAAAAGGAAGAGACTGAAGAGTCCCCCCCCCCATCTTGATGCTACCAAAAGAGGGCATTGGGTATATAGACTACTGAGACACATCAGGGACCAGAATTGGATGTGTCCTGATGTAGGAGTGACCAGTGATCAATTATGGTTCACGACAGATGAGACATCATGTGTAGAACTTCACCACCCATGACCTGGAGTTAGCAGCAATGGTCTTCACCTAGAAGTTATGGCAACATTACTTGAAAGGTCAACATCTTACACTCTACTCTGATTAAAATAGTCTCATGTATATCTTCTAACATAAGGACATGAACCCGTGACAATGTTTTGCCTGAATTTCCTCCAGGGCTATGACTTTGAGATAGTCTACACTCCTGGGAAGGGTAACGTAGCGGTAGAAGCACTCAGAAGGAGGTCTGGTTTACAGTTTCTAAGTGGGGAGATAGAGCAGCTAGCCACATTGTAGATATCCTTTGTGGATAGAGATGCATCAGCTTACCTAAATCATTTGTCTTTCACTCCCCGACTTCTTCAGTGTTTTCTAGAGGCACAGCTTCATAATGTTGATTGCGAGGCCCTACGTGCTCAGATATCTATAGGACATGCTAATGAGAGATTTTCTGAAGGTGGGGAGCACATCGTTCTCTTCAAAGTGTGTACCGTGGTACTGGTGATGCTATTAGAGGAGTTGTTGAGGGAGTTACATATGTGCCCTATAGTGGTATATCCCATTGTGGAAAATATATATACCTGGACATTCTACATCAACACTGGTGGATAGGGATAAAGAAAGCAGTGGCAGAGTTTGTTTCATGATGCCTCACTTGTCCTCAAGTTAAAACCGAGCATCAGATTCCAGAAAGCTCATTGCGGCTGAGGTGCTGGAGTGGAAGTGGGATGGTATCATCATGGAAATTGTGAGAGGGCTTCCACATATGTCCAGGGGACAAGATTCCATCTGGTTGATCATTGACAGACTCACAAAGTCAGCGCACTTCCTACCTATCTAGGAGCAAGGATAAGTAGAGAACATAGGATGCCTCTATGTATATGAGATGTTTCTACTTCATGGGGTGTCATCGACGATCATCTTTGACCATGACTCATGTTTTACATCCCATTTGTGTAATGGATTAAAGGAGGCATTCAGCACTCAACTACGTTTGAGAAATTCCTTTCATCCATAGGTGGATGGTCAAACGGAGCAGATAATTCAGACACTTGAGGACATGCTTCGTGCTTGCATCCTAGATTTTGTCCGTAGTTGAAAGGATCACATTCCCTTGGTGTAGTTCGCATACAACAACAAGTATCACTCCACCATCTGTATGGAACCATTTGAGGCCTTATACGGTTGACCTTGCAGATCATCTCGATGATAAACTGACCCAAGGGAGTCTGCACTTATGGGTCCAGAGTTGGTGGGTTCTTCCACTGAGAAGGTGTAGATCATCAAAGAAACGATGATGACTGTACAGATATGACATATGTATTATGCCTAAAGGAGATGAAGGCACTTGGAGTTCGAGGAGGGAGACCACATCTTCTTACGGGTCTCACCTCGATGAGGTTTGCGGAGATTTGGCCAAGGCGGGAAACTCTCACCAAGCATTATCAGATCTTTTTTGATACTTCGGAGGATTGGAGAGATTGAATACCACTTGGAAATACCACCGCAGTTGGAGAGGGTGCACGACATCTACCATGTATCCCAGCTAAGGAGATACATGCATGACCATCTCACATCATTGACCATGGCGAGCTGCACATTGATGTTGGGGCGACGTTTACCGAGGTTCCAATGGATATTGAGGATCAATATGAGTGGACATTCGTGGATGATCGATACCTCTGCTACGTGTTTGCTGGAAGCACGGAAATCTCCAAGAGTGCACATGGGAGCAGGAGGCTCAGATTCATGCTCAGTACCCCCATTTTTTTCATTAATCTATGATGTTTATTTTTCGGAAGAAAATCTCTAAGGTGGGGAGAATGTAAATTCCCAGATTTTTCTTGTAAATATTTTTTAATTATATGGAATTATTTCGAGTTTGAAAAAAATAGACGACGCGTGATTTTGAGGCCTGGTGTGCCCAGAAGGAATTTCAATACATTTTTTAAATTGCGTTCAATAAACATGCGAGCGGCATTTTATATCTTTTGAATAGGTGCAGGGATTAAAAATCTGAGGGCACCGTTGAATTTGCAGTGTCAGGATTCGCTTAAGGGAGGCATCACTTTGACTATAGTAGGTTTGGCGAAAAAGTTAGATTTTGGGAATTTAAAATAATAATAAAATAACATTTTTATTTTATTTCTCTCATTTTTTCCTCCAACAGACAAGCGGTAGTGGGGCGACCAATGACGTGTCAATCCATTAAATGGATTGACTCTTCAAATCCTTTGTATCAGCACCATTGGAATTAAGAAGGTTCCTATTAAATGAACCCCCATTAATTCCATGTGCATTAATCACCCTCCCCCCTCTCCTATTTATATGGACCTTGAGGAGAGTGTCGACACGGCTTCACCAAGCGTCAATGTTCTAATAAAGTTTCACAATTCCATCCACTTGGAGGGCGAGAGAGGTTCCAGCGAGTGGTGATGAGAAACACCGAATCACGAACCGAAGGACGACGATTGAGCGGAAACGTTTTCGGCTTGTTGCGGGGATGATGAACACCGACTCTTCCTCAATTGTGTGCATTCTCTGATAATCTTGTGGATGAGATTTTTCTTGTTTAAATTCAAGAGTGTGTTGAATACTATTCTACCCTCTTGATTTAAAGCTAACGCAGAGGGTGCAGGCCAAACAAACAAGGCCCGGACCCTATACATTTTTTTGGAATTTGGTGTGTTCCTCACGAGCATTTAATTCGGGTTGGACGAAACCGGAGCTGCTAGGTTATAGTGGCTGTTGGAAACGGTTTACCACGGAAGGGATGGAGGCACGCTATCAGGTGTCTCCAGCATTGAAGTGTGCAACCATAGCCGCGACCTGTGACAGCGGCGGGTGACGGCGGTGGCCGGTAACGGCCGGCCGTGATGGAAGTGGTAGCGTGCCATCGTGCGCCGCCAGGGAATGGGGTCTCGACGATGCCATAACAAACAGCGGTGACCTGCACTGGACAGTCTCGGACAGATGTTGAGCGGTGCACCGTCGCGCGCCGCTGGAGGATGCCGTGGATTAAAGTCGTGATGATGGAGGGACCCACCCTCTTATGGGTCCCACTGTGACTAGTCGGCACAACGTGGCTGTGCCTCTTCACAAACAGAATGACCGCTCGGTCATTTAGGAAAACAAGGGGATCCCCCCCCCCGTATCGGCTAGGGTGGGCACCACTCTAGTGGGCCGCTCCTCTGTGGGTTGCGTCGTGCCTCAGCGGGCCAGGTCGTGGGCGCTCAGCAGGAAAAGCATCCACGGGTCGGGCCTTGCAATCCCAGCAGTCTAGGCCGTGCGAGCCCAGCTGGCCATGCCCTAGCGGGCTAGACCGCGCCCCCTGCATGTCAGGTCAGACTGCGGCCCAGCGGGCTGAGCCCGCAGCGGCCCCGCCCATCTCGGTTGCATCCAAAATAGCTTCAGTGGCCTAGACCGGGTTGGGTAGGCTTAGATTGGGTTATTCTGGGTCATTCCGGCTAGGTCAGACCGGACCCGGACCTTTCCAGACCCATTTTTGCTAAAAAGACCATAACATAAAATCCATACATTTGTTTGGTGAACCGTCTGCGGCACTGGGACCCTTGGAGGGAGACATTCCTTTTGGTATACTCCACTTGACTTTCAGAGAAATTTGGAGTATGGTCGGGTTGGATCGTACCCGAATCCAACCGGTCCCTTGAAACTAAAACGCTTATAATTCATGGACTGGGCGTCCGATTGACTTGCGGCCTGTCACATTTGAACCCTTACCACATGGAGGTTCATTAGGATACATATTCGTGGAACTTAGTGGTGTTTGAGGTATGACTAATGTCTTGTGGAGCGGATCCTCCATGAATCATGTTTTATTAGTGTGGGAATCTCATGCCTAGTTGTAACGTGAAGAAATAACATCGATCATGTGTCGGTCAGCATATATTGATCTTGTATGGGTCAGTGCTCAGCGATTCTATGTGGGCCAGCACATACCAATCCTATGTGCATCAGATCCAGTGTCGGTTAGTGCTCAGTAATCCAATATGGGTCAGCGCATACTAATCCTGTGTGGTTCAGCAACAGAGCCTCTTGACATAATAAGATGATCTAGATTTATGACTAATCATTTGTACTATTGCATTTAAGATATATAAATAGTGTGAGCTGAGACTTTTACCTTTGTGGTGTTACCTTTGTGGTACTTTCACCATGGTGGTGTTACCTTTGTGGTGTTATCTTTGTGTTACATTAACCTTTGTGGTGTTACCTTCGTTGTGTTACATGTGTTGTAATGTTACCTTAGTAGTGTTACCATTGTGATACATTTACCTTCGTGGTGTTACCTTTGTGGTATTTCTTACCCTGTGGATTAGTTTTCCAAATAGATTAGAAGTTGGAGCCTTATGTTTCCTCATGATTGAGACGAGTATCATTTGATAACTTAGTTATAAGTATGGGAATATACCTAAGTAGAGTTGATAACTGCTTCATGATTTTAGATTAAGTTCTTGCTTTTTTGTTTTTCCTTTGTGGAACACTGGGAGACCTTTGGCGGTCTCGAGGTCCCTACTGTGTATTTTTATGACCACCCCTTCACAGGATTCACACACAACTTGTTGTGTGTTGTGTAGATGACGGACAACGTCGTTCGCGGATGAGGGAGCCCAGACTGGACGATGCTCAGAGGTGGACCATTTAAAGAGACATGAAGCAGGACTACTGATCTTGAGTTGTACCTACCTTTTAGGTATGATCCTCGGAGGATGATCCAAGAGTTTTTTTCTCTTTTCAGTAATACTTGTACATTCCAGTTGGGCTTATATTTAGACCCCTATACATTTAGCACACTTTTTTACTATCGTAGTTTACTATTTGGTTGCTTCTTTTTGTTCACTTGCATGGTGTGTCTTTACAGGTTTAAAGGCAATGCCTTCGCGTCATAGGGATACACCTTTCTGGTGCTAGTGTCAATCTTTTATCCTATGGAAGGTGGGATTGGGGTAGTCATGGCACGATCCTCGAGGGATGAGTTGTGACAGCCAATCCCTTTTCTAAACCCATAAATAGACCAACATCCCCCCTTTAAAATATGCTTTCATATTTTAGAAACCCCTAATCCATATTTTGAGGTTCTCAATAAAAATCAACATGAAAAAAAATAATCCTCTTTTTGAAAAACCACATTAATCACACAAGCACCTC
Organism: Viscum album; assembly: GCA_963277665.1. Lineage (NCBI taxonomy): Eukaryota > Viridiplantae > Streptophyta > Magnoliopsida > Santalales > Viscaceae > Viscum > Viscum album. The sequence goes on from CAUJRU010000001.1 coordinate 6,779,692, forward strand.
ATGTACTTTCGAAAACACATTACATGTACCATAAACAATTGATTGAACACTTTTGAGAAATTCCACAACAATACACATATAAAATACATAGAAATTTCTTTATAAAAACCAATTTATTCATAAATGCATGCCACAACATTTCCAAAGAATATCTTCTACCACCTAATCTAACTACATAATAAGTAAAAATTAATTAATCAATAAAATATTATCACATAAGAATGCTATGGCATGTAACCATATACCTTAAACCAATAAGATTCCATAAAATGGTTTGAAACTGCAATCGCATGTAAAAAAATTCCTAATAATGTATGATTCGACCAAAGAAACCATAATGAGCCCCTAAAAAATGAGATCTAACTCTAAATTGAACCTCATGACCACTATAGAAGATAAACCCCAAAGACAAGAGGGAGACTTTCCCTGGGTTTTCTGCACCCACAGCTAAGGGAGAGAAAGAGTGGCGATCAGTTGTGGAGGAGTGGAACACTAGATCTCTTGGTCAGCTAGTCCACATGAGTGGGAGAGGGATAGGGGCACGGGATCAGCCTCTCAGCTTGGAGGAGGGGGAGAGACCACACGAGGAGAAGCCAGCGGAGGGGAGGTGGACGACCACATGAGTAAGATCTGCTGGAGGAGGGAGGTAGATGTGTCGGAGGTGGCCCCTCAGTAGGTGGCGTGGTTTGTGCGATCAGGACATCCAAGGGGGAGAAGGCTCGGTACTACTTGAAAGGAGGGGGAAGGGGAGAGCGGAAACCCTAAAAATTTAAAAAAATAACATAATAATAATAATAAAATAATAAAATTAATAATAATTATAATTATAATAATATTCTTAATAATAATATTATCATTATTGTAATTATTTAAATAATTCATTTAATTTTATTTTACATTTATTATTTTATTTTATTTTATTTTTATTATTCATTTACTATTAATTATTTTGAAAACCAAGTAGGTTGTATGGTTACATGGGTGAAGTCACACGCTTTCCAAACCATTCTCTACCCATGTGCCAGATGCTTCCAATCCCAAAACACTCATTTCTAAATATAGAATAAAAAAATAAAACTGCGACTCATCCTGATCCCCAGAAATAATATTCAATGCCTTGAAAATAATAAAATTAATTAATTTCAGAGGTCAATGTGTGAAAATTATCCCCACCATTATGCTTTCTGACCCCAGAAAACCATTCCATGATTTAACTGAAATGAAAAAACTAACTCTCCTTTAAGTATTAAGGGGATTTTTAATGAATATTGGACGAGAATAATTCAAGAACACTATCAATAGAAAATGAGACTCACAAATAAAACATAAGAGACCAAATGGACTCCTAGTAATTTTCTACCCACAACTAAGAGTTTAAATACCTAATGTTTATGGATCAATTTATAGTAACTCTCGTGACGCATAATCCAAACCATTAAACCAAAACACCTCAGGTATTGTTAATGAAACCCACACCACTAGCATGAAACAGGAAAACATGATCAAACTACATCTCTATGAATACTCACATGATCTTAATTCAGTAAAATCATATGGTATGCTAAAATACGAATATTTACAAAGGGAACGACCTTTAAATGAGATAGCTCCGAACAAGACCACCCATTTCCCTGTCGACATTAGAAACACAACTGGGTTACCAATAAGGGATTCCCAAATTGAATCCCCACTATGTAATATGCCAACATTAATTTATCCCAATGGAATTTTAGTGAGACTGTGGTGGGTATCCCCACTATTAGATCCATCCAAATTATCCAATTGGCACAAAATTACATTAAAAATGATCATGGTACATCTTAGGAACTCTCTGCACCACCAACACAAACTAATGATAGTGATCCAGCACAGACCAAACCCCTACCTCAAAGGTTATGTAGAAAAAGAATCCAAACCAAGAAGGAAACCATACATGTATCACTACTCTTCTGGGGAATTACTGTCCTTAGATGAGCCCAAACAAAAACTAAGATCGACTCACAAGGCTAACCCTATATGGAAAAACACAATAAGACATGCATACACAATAGAAGAAGCATAGAGGTTTGAGTAAATGATACAACTACACCTCTATATTACCAGGGAGGAATACTTCCTCCCTTGCGGGTCACAACATGGAGGTAAACCCCCATGTCTCCCTCCACTAAAAGGTAAATTAAAGAGAATCATCCGCACCAGAACCTCAAACAACCTCCATATCCCACACCAGAGACAGATGTTAAACCAGTATCCATTACATCCTTGGGGTCTCTTGACTATACACAATCTTTACTCCATGACCTATAGTTAGAGCTCTAATGATTGAAACAACTCCATCTTCACAGTCAGGCATTGAAAAACCCTGAACAAAGCATCTTTTTCTGGTGCCACTGGCAACCGAGTCGTGATCCAAAAAATCACTAATAGAATACAAGACATCATGTAATCTACTTGGCCTCAACATGTAAATTTACCGGGAAAAGGACATAGAATATTCTCATGCATCATTCATTTCACCTCGAGTGTGGAAACAATGAAACAATAACACACAGAACACACTTCCCCATCAAGAAGACAAAAGATAGAATTTCTGAAAGAGAACATGCTTCTGTTAAAGTATAAGTTCTCAAAATATATTATTAAATCCACCGTTTCACTTGATCAAGAACACGACGATGAAAAACATCACCAGACATGACCATCAAAGACAGAGATGCCTCTAACAGAAAAATGATTTTAAACCAATTACTGAATTAGACACAATTCCTGCAAATGGCTATAACATCCCCTTACAACCTAATTTTCCACACGAGTTGCCTAGCATGATACTTATCATATAAAAACACAATGAGTTATCTAAATTATCTTCTAGAAAATGACCATCACATACAATCCTATACCACTTTCACCTATCCTTATTGGGATTCCCTTAACCACTACTGTACAATACCTTTAGACATAATGGTGTCAAACTCCTCCTTTGAGGACTCAAGGAAAATACAAAACTATGATCTCTTCCAATCTTCAACATTCAGTATCCCATTGTAAGAGAATCTTCCTGACCAAAAGAGAGGAAATTTAGACTCAATTTTCAAAGATTAAATGGAAATTTTATACAATAATCAACATTTGGGTATGTCAATGGTTAATCACTCGTGGATGCACCTCAATCATGGATTAATTCTTTCTAGGTGCATACACTAGAAAACATAAGAAACATATTGTCCAAACAAAATAAACCACTTGATAAGACATGTCATAATAGACTCCAAACATGAAAAGGGTTTCATCGCAATTGCCATTAGAAACACTTCCCAAAAATGAACCATTAACCCTTATCTCAAAAATAACTCAACGATAAGAACATTAACTTGAAATGTGAGATAACCATGATAAACTTAAACATGGAATGGACTTCAGAGAAAACATTTTAAAAGTACAAGAAGACATACCACACAATCACTAGTTATCAAAATATTACCTTTTCTTTTAAAAGAATATTTTTAATTAAAAAAATATTGGTTGGATGAATATTCACCAATGGTATCCCACAGAGCCTCTAACATGAATTGTTATCATGCCAAACCAGGAAACCATTAACATTCCGTAGATATTTTATGCATGTGATCGCTCACAAAAATACAAAATGTTAATGAAAAACTCTTCTAATTTAAAAAATAAACATTCTACTCACTTTCCCATTTCAAAAATTCACTAAATCCTCTTTCAATAAATTGGTAGCCAAAAAAATCAATACCAACATCAAGTATTGTGAAAAAATTTCTGAAAAACACTAATCATTCAAATAAGAACTCATTTTCAAACCATACACGTCAATTTCAAAACATTTTATTCCATTTCATGAAATTTTATGTTTCACAAAAAACCCCATTTCATTAATTAACATATAATTATAACTCATGTGTTATCATTTAAAACAAGTTTCCAAGGACTTTTCCAAAATGATTTACCTTTTTCCCAATAAACCAATTTTTTCAATGAACCATAATTTTTGTTTTATAAAAATACAACTTCATTGAAATCGCTATCAATTTACAAAAGGAATGTTTGATGAAAATCCACTTTCCAAATACATCCTCAAAAAAATTTATGAAAACTCGATTTCTACCATTTTATGTATCAAAGCATCACGAAAATAAAATTCTATATTATTTATGTTTTTAAATAAAGGGGTTTTAGTCAAATTTATAGAACACAAGGAGATATCGAACGAATCAATAGGAAAGTAGTGTTGGTGGTTGACTTATACATATGGTAGATATCCATACTCAAATCACACCACCATCATATAGTGTGTTTTAGGAAAAAATCCTTGGATCAACCAAGGTTTCCCGGACCTAAGATCTCATTGAGGCCATTTAATCAACCCCCATTTCATTTCCTAGACAACGAAAAACCACAAAGACCAATGACCTCATATAAAACATGACCTGCCTTGTCGACCTGAATCGCGTCATGAGGTGTGATGACAAGAAACATTACTCATAAACATAACATCAAGTCTCAAAAATCATAAATCTTGTCTACCCAGACTCTTCCCAATTGAATGATTCCCAAATGATTGTGACATGCTCTATTACCATTTTTTCAAGAACCAATCAATGTCGTCATCCAAACAGACACCAGACCTGGTTAGTGGAAAGGGAAATCCCGGTCCTCAATGGCTGGAATCAAGAGCTTGGGTATCAAAATTATAACATGGGAAAGATTTACCTAATTCCATAATAATGAAAAACCAAAAAATAATCAGAAAATAAAATTCACAACAAAACTGGGTATGACAACATTCAAATTCAAGGTTTCATATTTCAATCAAAAACTAGAAATAGTGCAATAATGGAAACATTGAATAAATTCCAACTACCTCCATGTGATAAGAGAATAATAACTCTAATTCCATCATCATCACCTATAAGAAGAAACTCTGACCCCTAGAACAACCATCACTAAATACCTTGCCTTCAACTGGAAAATACATATAACAAGGTTTACATACACCTAAGCACATATGAAGGTTTTAGATAAATCCCAATAGGATTCCACCTGGACAAAAATATTCCACGTTGAATCATTTAATGAAAATCTGACATGTGTATTTAAGTAAAACTCATTAAAACATTTATAAGGAAAACTTTTATTTTGTAAACAATTAAAAAATAAACAAATTTTTGAATGCCATTTAAAAATCACTTTCTTAAAAGAAAAATGGGATTTATAAAGAAACACACACACATACACACAAGTATTCCCCCATATGTCGATAAATGGCACCACATCATGTATAATAGATAACCATGGTTAAATGTCCTAGGTTTAATCAAGATAAAATTTGAAAACAGAACCTCATACCTCGGTGAAATGTGGTATATTAACAACAAACCACAGCATCCTGATGCACAAAACACTAGAGAGGATCCCGTCTAATGTTCTATTGGTCTATATATTAGGTTGTGTACTCATTAACAAGCCACTATAGAGGACTTCATAAAACATTCTAGCTGTTTATGAATATATCACATCTTTATTTAGTGTTGTAAGCGTCAATCCTACTAGAAAAAAATTAGATTAACTACTTTTGTATCATTTAGGGTACTATAACTAGCTATCCTTCCTAGATATCCAAAGATTCCCTTGGGATCTAGTTATTGTTCGAATGTAATGCATATCACCACTCCCATAACTCAAGGTGAATCATTCAAAAGAAATCACCAATTTCAAGAAAAAGCACTTTTCATTTTATACATTCCAAAAAAAAATTTCAAATATATTTTAAAGTAATAAAATGAAATTTATAAATACAAATTAATGGAGAACAATTTCACACATAGAAACATGGGGTAAGACCACGTGTTTGAATCCATTCATAAAAAATTTCATTTCCAAAACAAGATTCCAATTATTTTAACAATTCAAAAATAAAACTATAATGTTCACAAAAAGTAATACATGAAAATACTAATTCATTTTTAATTTTTTTCACACCAGAAACCCATTTCAAACACCATTACCATAACCTACACAATTCAAAAATCCTCTTTAACAAACACATGAAAAAAAACAGTTAAAACTGACCAATGTTATGGTGAAGCCCCCTTTGTAAACCCACACATAGACAGAGTTCCCCCCTATAAAACATGCTTCCATCATTTACACAACCCAAAACCATATTTCTAGGATCAAAAAAACCAACAAGCTAAAATTTGTTATCTGCTTTTGGAAAATACACTTTAATAACACTCACACCAAAATAGATTTTGAAAACACATTTTTCATACCATAAACAATTGGCTGAACAGTTAAATTAATTTCCATAAAAAGTCACATATAATTGAAATTTACATTTCTTTTAGAAAATTAAATTTCATCATAGATGCATTACCAAAAAATTTCAAAACATATTTCACATCACACAATCCAACTATAGAAAATGTAAACATTAATTACAAAAACTATACAAATAATCTCAGAATTCTAGGGCATGGAACCACCTACATTGAACTAAGAAGTTTTCGATAATTGGTATTAAAGAAGAGCCTCACCTCAAACAAATCTTAAGAATGAATGATTAAACCAAAAACACCAAGATTATAAAGAAAAATAGATGTAACCCTAAATAGAACCCCATGGAAACTGTAGAAGATAAAACTCAATGGAGTAGAAAGAGACACACTAGAGTATTTTGCACTCATGGAGGACAAAGAGGAAGAGCGGTGGTCAGCTGGGGAGGAACGACATTCCAAATCTCCAGGTCAAATGGACCATGCATGAGGGAGAGTGAAATGAGGAAGGGGATTGTCCAAGCTGTATGTATGAGGGGGAGTGGACACATGAGGAGAATCCAATGTAGGTGAGGTGGATGGCCGCCTAAGAATGACTCATCTGATGAATGTGGGAGTCACACCAGATGAGGGCCCTCGGTCAGTGGTTAGGGTCGCAAGAGAATGACATTGAAGGGGGATAAGGGGGGTTACAACATAAAAGGAGGGAGTAGGGGATACATGAAACACTAAAAAATAAAAAATAAAAAACATAATGGAAAAATACTGACAACTTAATAATAATAATAACAACTTAATAATATTATTAATAATACTAAAAATAGTAATATTCTTAAAATTAGTGTTATCGTTATTATTATTTATAAGAAATGTCTTTAAATTTAATTTTACTTTTATTATTTTATTTTATTATCATTTTATCATTCTTTTAATTTTTTAGATTTTGAACACTGATTAGGATTCACAGTTTCCTCGGCAAAGTTAAACACTTTCCAAACTATGCCTTACCCATGCCCCAAATGTTTGAAGCCCAAAAAAATCATTTTTTAATATAAAAATAATAAATTCAATTTAGTAATCAACTCAAACCCTGACATGAATATCCAAACCAAATAAAATAATGAAATAAAAAAATTTCAATGGTTGTGGTGTGAAAATATGATATTTTATATTTTAGAATTGCATATTTTAGAATTATATTGAAGACTATTCAGATGGTGAGAAGTTGGATGACCCATAATTGTAATCTCATAATTATCTCACTGATGTGTTTTTGATAATGATTCTATTTGGGATAATTTAGACTGTAGTATGTGGTATTTCAAGGTGGGAGGCTATTATAATTGAAATAAACTATGATTAAATTTCGAAAACTCCATCTAATAATAGGGTGTGTTTGGAACATAATGGTGAATAAGGGTTTTTATGTTTTATGTTTATCATCTTTTATAATATTGATAATTGATAGGATTATATGCTGCTATAGATGAAATTTATGCTAGTGGGATTGGTGACTCATAAGTGGGTTGTATTTCTGTTTGATTAAAATAATAAAGGGTTTCCATGAGTTAATATTTAGGATACTTTGTATGAGAAGTTTTATCCTGATACTCTTAAAATACTTATATCGTAAATTGTTTTAAGTATTTTATAAAGAGATATGAAAATAATGAAATATATGATAATGTTTGTGTATTTTTTTAACTATGCATCATTATAAGGTAGGGATGATTTAATAACATCTATTTGTTTAAATGTTTTTCTTTGCCCACATCAGTGGCCCAATGTGGAAATTTTTTTCATACTGACCTATATGTAAGAATTGAAAAAAACAATCAATATAAATTATTATTAATGAAGAAAATATATAAATGCAATAATTATAAATTTTATTGGTTCATGATGTGAAATATTGAATATCCACAAGACGAGGTTTGTGGAGATACATGCAGGTAATGTGTTCCCCACCTAACTTATGGAATGTCTTCATTGTAGTGTTATTATTTGGTCGGAGTATGTCATATTAGATAAATATTTCAAAACAACCCATAGTGTCTCCTTTATTACAATATGGGTCTTCATTAATGTTTTTTATCATGTGATAATGAGGTTTTTATGGATAATGATTACCAGTAAATAAATAATATTTTCCATAGGTGGGAGGAATTCATCATGTTGGACACCAAGTCTTATCTATATGATTTTTTTTATAATGATGGGAAAGTTTCACAAGGACTACACTAAATGGAATAATTACCATTGTCTAATAAAGTAATGTTTCACCAATATCATGGATTTTGTTTATGAAAGCATTTTCTATATACTTTCAAGATTTGGGACAATGTGATTGACCTTTAAGGATTTTTTAAATGATTTTCTACAATTATACTATACATTTTTTTGTTTTTAATATCTGTGAATCATATTCACTCATCTATGCTCCCATTGAAATTATTATGGGGTTTGAAATCAAAAATTATATAGAGTATTAAATGTTGAAAATCCATTTGGGATATGATTTGCATAAGCATTGGAATATTGGCCTTTTTCATCTGTGTATTTGTTTACGAATATCTATGATAATTCCGATTGTAGGACTTCATAACCATTAATATGATAATATGTTTTTATTATCTAAATCAAATCATTAAATGAATTAACATTAATTTATGATTTTTTACCCTTACCTATCATTTGCGTAACTCTTAAAATATAATTGATTAATTGGAATAATATGTGGGATGTGCATGCCCTAAAATTATGAATCACTAAGTTGTCAAATATATAGAGGATAATATTTTATTCATATATGTGAATTGTTTTTGTATTTTTTAATTAATTTTTTTATCATTTTCAAAATTTTATTCTAGTTCAAATCATTGGTATTCCTTCGGATATTGATATAGGTTAATAATACTACTGTATTAGTACATGGGACTTGGTCCATATTAATTTCTCCAAAAAATTATTTATCAAAAATATATTTAAAAAAATTGTTCTTCCTAGTGGGCCTAGAGAAAATTTGAATTATTAAAAAATTGAATTTCAACTTAGTATTATATTTTTTTATTTACTATCAAGGAAGACCAATTTTTTTGGTTTCAAGGGAGATATATTATTTAAAATTATGTAACGATTAAAAATAGTCAACCACTATATATATTCAATGAATACATTAATAAATTATGGGTATTTTTTGTGGTTATTGAGATGGATATGTTATCAATCAATCACTTACTCAGGTTGCGGGAGGTGTACATTTTGAATATGATGTCATGATTTAACTACGGTAATTATAAATTTCATCTAATTTTCTTCAAAAAAATTATATTTAGTAGAATATATCCCTATTAAATAAAATATTACATCCTTATATAATTTATATGTTGTGGATTTTATTCAGGACATCGTGGGGTACTTCAAATTCATGGAGGAACACATGAATATTTTGGAGATTATTCCGAAACCCCTACAATAACATAAATTGTAAGATAATCTCTATGACTGTTACTTTAATTTTAAAGAAGGGATATTTATATTCTATGTAATGTCAAAATAAGTTTCATATATTTTGGGAATGATGTGATGGTTATTTCTTGTGATGTTCTGATAAATGTATTTTATATCATGGGTTTCAATAATTTTTGTGGTCTATTTTTACAATTCAATTGAAAAATATCCCATCTATAAGTGTCAATAAAGGTTTTTTTAATGATTATAATAAATTTTATATGGTATACTATTGTGGGGATGGATTTCAGGTGTTAAAATTAGTCCTATATTAACATTTATCTATATATTACATGATTAGCGTAAAAGTAATATTTTTTTGACACATAATGTAAGCTATTATAATATATCATAATTTATAAAGATTCATCTATGGATAATATTTATTACAATCATTGATCATATGACCACAAATAACCATTATATTATATCGAACTGGGGGAGTTAGTTTATACTCTTAGATATTAGAAAAACATTTGTATGTGAAATTTATCGTTTACATAAATCATAAATTCTAAAATTAAAATAATATTTATTTGATTGGAAACGTCAATATAGAAGGTGGATGGAATATATTTATTCATTTGATATAAAAATTTTAGTTTGTCTAAGGAAAAAGAGTATTGTTCATGATTCTCTTATTATGAAGTCATAACCACGGGAATGTAAAAAAAATGAATAGTGGAAACATATTTTTTATCTCAAATATTACATGTATTTATAAAATGAAATATGATAAATTTATATTAAAGAAATAGGTATTATGAAAACATTAATATAGTGGTGAAATATTTTCATTTCAATTATTTTATGTACCATTCTATATTGGAAGTGACTTCTTTTTTAGTGAGAATTAAGAGAAATAATGTAGACGAAAATAAAATTTTGTATGTATATGGGTAACTAGCAGTTTCAACACACATTTTACAGAAGGTGATATGTGATTTACATGATTCACTATGGGATACTTATCCTATAATGATAATAACACACAATGATAGTTGGAAATAAATTTTTTGTTCCTTGATCAAGTGTTATATTGTTGGGTTTTTCATATAATATCCCATCTATCAATACTTAATGATTGAGAATCATATATTTTATGGTATCATGGTGTCATATATTAATCCATTATTAAAACTGGATATGTTCATTTTAAAATTTAGGAAATATCCTCAAAAACATTATAAGAGAATATATATATTTTGTGTATATTTTTAGATTGATTGTCAAAGGTGGTGTAGTTTTTAAAATTCTAGGATATAAAACCAGTGGGTTAATTTTATGAAATTACATAAATAATATGGTGATAACTGATGGATGATCTCATAACATTATTCTAATAACAGATTTACTATGACATGAACTGCAGTCCTAATAAACCTGACATAATAGAATTAATAAATGAAATATCCTAATGAACAAAAATATTATATATTTATTTATTTATTTATTTATATTTATATGTTTATCACTATATAACATATTTCAGTATTTCATTATTTTATTTTATAATTTTACTATACAAGAGGCCAACTATCAATTTTTTCATCCACCACACAACTCAAAACATACTTGAAATAACATCATTCCTCCTGACCCACTCTATTTCTTATCCCATCATTAAGAGTCATCACCCACATGCTTCCCTCGCATGGGATGAGAGATCCCCCCACCAACTCCAAAATTAAAGGGACCCCATGTCACATTCCACTGGCCTCAATAATGCAGAAATCAGTGTACTCTACAAACAAAATTCACATTTTAATATGAATAACCCCTCCTAATAATTAAGGTGGATCTGAGGATAATAATGGTGCTCAATCAGCATGTGTTTAGATGAATTAGACACACCTAGACAACTGAGATGGCAGTGATCTCCATCATGATAGACATTTGTATTTGGTAGGGGGGTCAATTGGATTCACTAATTTAATTCCATTAGATATGTTTAGTTTTACATATTTATTTACTATATATGTATGAACTCTATAACTTTAATGAAATAGACAATGGTAGTGTATATTTGGAGGTGGAATTTTCATTCATTTAATAACTGTGTGGATCATAGACCATATAATATGGAATATATGTGATTAATTATAAAAAACTATTTTCGGTGGTATTATGACCAATTAAAAAGTGAATAATATGAATATCAAATAGATATGTGGTCAGGATGACTGTTTTGTTCATTACAGAAACACATTTTCCAATTATGAGGATATTAAGTATTATGGTTTGATACTTATGCTGACATGGCTCGCTATGAATATTATTTGACTATAATTTATTAATTATTTCATGATAAAAATTTTAATTAAATATCTCTAGATAAGATATACATTATATTTAAATTGTTTTTTCCCTTATTATCCCTTTAAAATAGACCACTAGGCGAATTTTAGGATTCAAATAGTATTTAGTAGATTAAGAAAACCCAATGTTTTTCTCTATTAAAATGACTCCCCAATAATGTGATAACCATATTATTATGTGAATTTAAAGAAAATTTTATATTATAACGCATTCCCATGATAATTCATGTTTGAGTTATAGAGAATTTAGAAAAAAACATTAACAAAAAAATTACGCTTCCTTTTCAACTAATACATTTTTTCCACTATATAAGAAATGTATTAATCCATTACAAGTCACCAATATCTCTCCCTAATCATCTAAACAGGATAATATTCTAGACAACTAATAAATATTACATTTATTCATAACATAGGGAAATTAAAACATAAGAAAGTGTGATATTAGATGCTCGATAAGGGTAATTATAAGTGATAAAAGTAAAATTCCATAAGTTATCATATGATTAGAATAATGGTATAATTATGATACATAAGAATGTTAATCACAAAAAAAACATAGATAATAAATTATGGAATATAGAATTAAATAACATAATAACATTCCATTAAGTTTACCCATATAAATTAGGACCAATAATAATAACCTATCTTAGAATCATAAAACAATAATCCTAAATTTGGGGAGATTAACAATGAAATTGTAGAATATCATAGAATAGTGTCATAAAAATTGAATGTAAAATGGCCCGAAATGGAAATAAACATAGAAAGTTGTAACAATCATAAGCATAGGAACCTTTTGAGAAAAATCATTTTTCTCATTTTTTTGAGAGAAAACACATTATGATTATTCATTATGATGTGAGAAAACTCATTATGCCCATGCATTTCTAAAAAAATAAATATGTTCATGCATTTTTATCTCATGGGATATTAAACATAACCAATGAATTATTGGTAGATATGATAACTCACCAATAATCATCCATGTAAATGATTCCACATAAAATAAAACACCATTTATCATATAATACCCATGGAAATAAAATGGGTTTCATGTCTCTTTCATATAGAATCATATGAGGAAAACATTTTGATTTAAATTAATAAAAATTATAAAACCATTTATTATAAATGTGTAACTAATGATGTTAAATAAATTTATTGGTAGATACTATTCAATGAAGTATATATTATTTAAAACATATATATAAAGGATATATGGTTTAGTAAATATTTTTCCCAATCAATTGATGTATATAATATAGGTTAACAACCTTCAGTCAATGGTAGAAAATATAGGGTGTTCATAGAGGAATGGAGTAGTAAGTGTAATCATGTTTATACATAGTGGATGATTAGAAATAAATAGCATAAATATAATTCCTTATGTTTAATCCCCCAATATTATATAACAAAATTTAGATGGTAATTTATGGAAGTATGTTCCAAAGGAATAAAAACCTTTTGTGATATAGAATCATGTAGAATAAAACCCATTAATGAACTTCTAGTAAACTTTTTAATAATGTAATAATAAAAAGATGATATGTTTAGCATTAAAATATAGTTTCTTAGAAGGTGATTTAAAATCATTCCACATATTTAACTTTTTTAAGATTACACTATAATTGTGTCTTACAAAATTGTAACTAGGTATTACTATTGAAAATTGGATTCAAAGATAACTTAATTGATCAGGAATGGAATGCCATTTTAAAATTTTAAAATACCTTCCTTGAGACACATATCATAAAAATAGATAAGAACATCCTTATAAAAACTAAAAAGGTAATTCTGAATGTCATATTTGATAACACATAATTAGGTTTCCATATAAAATGGAGAACACTAGAAGAAAATGAGAATATGGAAATTGAGGGGAATCCATCATTAATGATGATGGGATTTATTCAAAACAATGATATACCATTTTTGGAAATAAGTTCATCAAGTATAATGATTTGAATCAAAAATTGATTTTCCTCTAGAGTGGAAAATGTGGTACAATGAAATTAACTTATTCAGGGAAAGAATCCAATATTAGAAGGAAGATGTGTTAGAATAGTCATTTTAACATAATGAATAAAGTTGAGTAAAACAAAATCCTTATAAATTTTATATCTTATGAACGGAAATATTTTTGAATAATGAACATGATATATATCACTAAATCCTATGAATTTCATGAATATCGTAATATACATTTATTATGTAATAATCACACAATATTAAAATTTCATGTTGTAAAATAAGAATTAGGTCTCTGGAAATTTAATTTGAGACAATGAAACCCTTTCCTAAATTTTTCACACCCATTAATGTTCATGAATATCTTATACAAAAAACTAAATATCTTAATCACTTATTTGAGAACCATATTCATATATATATATTTTATAAACATTATTTTAAATTCATTCTCTATATTTATATTATTTAGTTATTATCTATTTCCAATCTTTATGGTGAGTAGTGATTAACATTTTGAACTAGTTTCATAATAATGGTGATTTTATTCATTCACCCCCTAATATTCATCCTTATAAGTTCATACAAACTTCTATAATTAATTATTTATACACATTTATAATGTTATAATCTCATTATATAGAATATTTGGTAATTATCCTTAAAAATGAAATACATGATGAGAATATTTCATTGATTATTATGGAAAATACATTGGTAACTTAACGAATGAGTTTAATATTCTGTTACCATTCTAAAAATATAAATTAATGTTTACATATTTCTATCATATTATATTAGTAATTATGATCATATATCTTAAGATGATGCAGTATTGTGACATATGGATCAATGGAATTTTTTTGAATTTAAAATATTATCCTTTAATCATGAAATCCTTCACTTTTTATAGCTATCGTGGATTTATATTCAATATTAGGACAAGTAAAAAATAAGTAAAAATTGCATCCACTAAATGGGTTTAATTTTTAGAGGTTTTATTTTTGTATTATTTGGAATCTGATTGTTTTAATCAATCCACATAGGAATCCCACTTCATAAGATTTAATGATGGGGGAATCCTCATCTCACTTTCAAAAATTTCTCCTATGGATTTTTTTACTCCTACTGGTTCTAGAATATTTGAAGTCTTATCCCTGAAAAGGGTTTCAAATCCTTCAAAGTAAAGGATATAAAATTGACACTGAGCCTGATCTAGTGCTTCAATGTCTATAATATCATTCCTATTATAAGTTATACGAAGATATAATTTCATTCCAAATTAATTAGTGGGATATTATGTCCCACCCATCAAACAATGAAATCCTATAAACATGATCCACAAGATAACAATACATTCCTCAATTTATGACACATCAAAAGAGATGGGTTTTCGAAAAATCATATCACCACCCATGAAATGAAATAGGTATTATAAAAATATCATCACATTATAACAAATGATAAATATATATGTTTGAGAATATTTTCACCATATAATAACCCATTAAATGAAGATGTTTTTATAATCTTTTTATCATGGTATAATTTGTTCAAGATAAATGAGTTTCATAAACAATTCATCTTAATCATAAAACATTAAAAGAAATAATAATAATGGTGTACATGGATCAAATCACTAGTATTTCATAAACTATATAAAAGGATGTAATATTATGTTTATAATTATTTATTAATATCATTTATTAAATTTTTTGGGGGAAATATCTTTTTCTATTTGTAAAATTCATTTTAAAACTAAAAACATTGTGAAAACCATTATTATTTTAAAATAAAATTGAACACCTATAATATATGCTTTAAATTACATAAAATAATTTTTAAAATAATTTCCATAAAAATTATCTAAAAAATTCATCTGAATACATTTTTGAAATCATTTTTAGAAAATATGGTTTTTGAATAAAACAGATTTCCAAAAAACATAGAAATAAAGTCAGATTTTCATAAAAAAATCTTATTTATCTTAATTAAAAAATGATCAAAAATTGTTCCATGAAGATAACATGAAAAAATAGAGGAGAGTAAAATTCATAATATATCTTGAGATATGTATCAAAATATTTCATCAAATTAATCATAATATTAAACAATCCCTATATAATTAGATTGTAGAAATAAACTTTTACCACATTCGTAATGTTAAATTTTGACCACCAAGAATTATTTACATTAGATAAACCTCAAAATATTATTATAAGTTGTATATTACTGATAAAATATTTCAAATTTTAGTATATACACCTTTTAATAGGGTATAGTTTCATATGATAACATGTGTCTCAATGAAGGAAAACTGTGGAAAAATTACATTACTGATTTGGTGACTTTTGGACCATAAACCCCTTGAAATGTAGATAATAAAATGGCTAATTAAGTACGATAAATATTAAGGATAATTATTATATAATACATTAATGGGAGGTATAAACATGAAAAAAATGAAATGAGTTGTGAATATGGAATATGTCTCCTAAAACTAAAAGTGAGACCTCAAAATCCCTTTAATACTTAAGTGAATTTTGAATAGTGAGATCCGTGAAACAAAATTGAAACACTAAATGTCATGAAATAAATGAAATTCATTACATAACATGTCATGGGTAACTACATACACTACATAATAGGAAAAAATGGTGAATATATCATATGTCTTAATGAAAAAAATGTGACAAGAGAAAACCCTTACCATAATCCTTGACTTTATCCATACACATTCAATCATTTTGTAATATAAATATAATTTTATTATAAATCAAACAAAAAAACATATTCTAATATATCATACCATATATGATTTCATTTGGACTTTATATCACTTTTTTATTAACAATTTCATATGATTGTAACGTTTCAAGAAATAACCACTTTGTTATTCGTATATGTTTTTACTTGTTATTCTTGATCCTATTACATAGATCATGATTAATTTATTTACATAATTTAAAATTCCATATAAATATCATATATATTCATTATATAATTTTTTATAATCACTTATATAATAAATAAATATGAAATTGAATACATCATTCATGGATATGATAGGCTGTACGTACACATGAATGTTGTTTCCATTTTCTGGTCATTTTTATGAAGAATGTAATGTAATTTATGTATATAAATATATATTATAATTATATTATTATTATTATTAAATAAATATTTCTTATGTTTAATAATTAAATCCAAAATACATTACATGTTATGTGTGAATGAATCACATTTATTTGATTTGGCGGTAGTCCACACGTCCACAAATGAAGTTATCATATTCCCACAAAATGGAATGAATGAAGGATGTGTTATATAAAAATTAAAGAAAAATAAAAATGCCATAAATATAATATATATCATATAAAAACAGTATGCACATCATTATTACCAACCACCAATGTTACTATTGGATGAACAAATAATATCGGTTCGTGATGCGGTAGTCCATCTTACACACGAATGATGAATACATATCCCATTTAATGGAAGTGTGTGTACATACAGGTAAAAATATTAACAAAATTAATTATAATTATATTTAGGATACTAATTTTTATATATAATCATAAAATAAAAAAAATTGGGGGTGTGGAGAAAGAAATAAAAAACGTTCATGTTGAATAATGTTACATCTTCTTTGGGAAATTCATTTTTTTTGTTTTCACCGAAGGACTAAATTTTTTTCTTTATTACAAATTTATACTTATAGGATGAGATTACAGAGGATGGTAGAATATTTTTTATGGTTTTGGATGATAAATTGGGAATTATAGGTGTGGATAAGTGAGGGGTTGAGTGCCATTTTATAGTGGATGAGGACTAATATTATTTTAAACATGAAATGGTAAAAACTATTGAGTGGGCCCTCTTACATCATGTTCTGAATATAATGGTAAATATTTGGTAAATGGGACTATATGGTCAAAATATTTCTATAAAGATACTTTTTTACAAATTTCCAAATAAATTTTTCCCTTGTGATTAAATTTTATCTACTAAGAAAACTCGTTTTTACCTTATTCGATTTAATTAAATTTAATAAATTTGAGTAGTAATTTTTGGTAAAAATAAAATTTAAAAATAATCATGCGGATTGGAAAAAACAACGAGTTTTTAAAGTGAAATTGTTCATAATTATAAATTGTTTTTATATCAAATATCAAATAGAAATTGATTCAAGAGAACTAAAATATAATAATAGACATATAATTTATCTAAATTTACATTAAAATGATTTTTAAATATATTTTAACTATATAAATAAAATAGATGAAAAATAATTTTTCAATTAAATTTCAATGTTTTACACTATTATACAAAAAAATGAAACATTTAAAAAAATACAAAAAAATTACCTAAAGTAAATTATGATATTCAGATTTCATAAATGAAGTCTAATTTTTCAAATAAAAATTATAAATGTTTCAGAAATTATCTTTAAAATAGTTTCACCATTAAAAGGTGGTAAAATTACATTCTAGAATGAATATATATTATTAAGCGTAAAATTCGGTTTATTCTGATCTCTTGCCTAAAAAACACAAAAAATGAATGTAAATTATTTGATTGATTATAAATTATATGTATTTAATTAAAATATTTTTTAAAGAGTGGTTTAATTAAAATTTTATGTTAAAATGTTTTTAATTTCATAAATATAGTTTTCCAACAAATAATTTTCTATATATCCAAAAGGGTTTTAAATTCATTTCTAGTTATTTTTTCAAAAAATAGTTCTTATTTAATAAATTTGTAAACCATATATTCCTAATTTAATCATTCATAATCATAACCAAAATTACAATAGCTAGGTGTTACATTCTAACCCCCCACCCCCACCCTTAAAATTAATTTTCAATTCAATATTATATATATTTATAAATATTTTAATACTTGAATGTTCCTTTCATAGAACCTACACGATAAAAATAATGACTAAAACATCCATCAAAAAGGGAAAGTTGGAAACATAATTATTGTCCAATGTAAATCATAACTTTGTCTCCACAAAGGATAACATATGTGGAAAGTGAAATCATGTACATTTAAGAGGAATCTAGGTATCATGTTTTATTGGAAGGGATAGATAATAAGTTTTTTAGAAATTTAATGATCAAAAAACCAAAATCCAAAGTGGACTGAATATTTTCACTCATGTCATCAAAAATGATGATAACATGAAATTATTTTATTTCAATACCAGTTTCTTAATGTTGTTGAATTTTGATAAGGATATATGATTAAATTATTTCATTGTATTTCATATACAGAATATAACCCTTTGGTTGTTTCTTAAGAATTTCTAGTTTATCAGTATCTTCAAAAATTAAGGCGGTTTTTTCCCTGAAGCAATAATGGATTTAACATCCACATGTAGAATGTTAATTCATTCCATCTATCATTAATTATCATCACATGAAAATTATTAGAAAAGGTTATCCAATATGCATAGATCCTCTTATTTAGAGATATTAATTTAATCTATAAACCCTCATCTGATGTAAAACATAATCTAGTCCATAAATGGTCAGCAATAAATCCCCCTTTATTCATTAAATAATATCATATATTATACCAAAATATTTTCATTGGAATCTTGAGCCCATCCTTGTTCATATAGAATATAAAATGTGATTTTATTATTCCGTAGTCAATGTAGGTGGACGTAATCACATTAAGCATCACTAAATGATGGAAAATAATATTTTAATAGGTTTTATTCCTAAAAAATCCATAATGATGTTACCAACTAAGGAGGGGAGGATATGTGTGACCTAATTTCATTATTCTCTTCGTCTATTGAGATTTTATAACCTTTCACTTTCTCTTTTTTTCTCTAATATTTTTTTGTATTTTCATCTATATTCACACTTTGATTGGGGTTTAAATTCGAATAATTCCCAAACTCCCTGCAATTGAAA
This sequence comes from Viscum album, assembly GCA_963277665.1. Lineage (NCBI taxonomy): Eukaryota > Viridiplantae > Streptophyta > Magnoliopsida > Santalales > Viscaceae > Viscum > Viscum album. The sequence goes on from CAUJRU010000001.1 coordinate 6,799,732, forward strand.
CACTAGATTATGGGAGGGTAATTATTTCCTTCTTTCTCTCTATTTTCATTTTAATTTAACTTACATAAATCTATTAAAAAATAAGTTTCCTGATGACCCTTTCTTCCACACACAATACATATAGAAGTCCCCTTAATATAATTTCCCCCATACCTCTTTTCACAAATTCATCATAAAGGATAGATAAATATTTTATATATATTTTATTTAGAATTTCCTTTGAACCCCATCTTCATTTTCTTGTGAAATATAAGACACTAATACGTAACTGAAAACTCTAATTCCAACATGACATAACATTGAACAATCTCTTTAGATTTACTGAAGTAGCTTATGGATAATACCCTTCAGAGACTTGGTTTTAAGCCACTAAAGAACCTATAAACCCTAGTTTTAAGTTATATGATAATACCCATATATTACATAATAAGCCTTGAAAAAGTTTCTTCACAAGAACCAATAGATTAATCGTCATTCAAATTATGATCGAGAAATTCCTTCTCCATCTTCATACAGATAATATCTTGAGATTAATTTTTGAAAAATATGTTCTTCAACATGTCCTAATCCATGGAGTAAATTTCATCTTGTAACCACATATTCTACAAAATATTCCACAATGTTCTGCCTCACATTCTTAGTGGTAGAAAGACGATGTGGAATTTTCATTCTATGAACACTTGAGAATAGAAAAAATATTTTCAGTGATACTGATCCATATCTCACCAACTAACAGATCAATGGGTCAATTAAAAGATGTTGGTAAATTCCCCATGAAGTGATCAATTAATCATTGGATCCCCTTTTCTCATTTGGACACTCACCATGATTAATAGTATAAGAATGCCTTTGGATCATGGAATCAATGTTTTTCATTACATCTCCCATAAATTTTGGTTTATTAGGAGGACATTCATTACATTTTCCATTTCGTTCCCTGATATCATATTTCTTGTAGGATTTATCCAATGACTAAAACTGGAAACATAGTGTGAGAAACACTAATCAGAGAATAAAACCACATAATCATGAAAAATCACTTATAAGATGTCTAAATAATGAACCCTAATTATTAATATATGAAACTTGATGTTTATCATAGATCATTAATAGTCATTATTATATATATATATATCATGTTGGTTCATAATGTGTTCCTGAATTCCTAAATAATGTCCCCCAGTAGTGTCAGACTAAGTGTGAAGTAAGGCCTATTGTCGTCCCCCAGTTCTTGATCAATTGTGACTCAATTTAGTGTTTTTGATGTTCTTACCCTAATTTTCCTCTCTCGAAAATCCACATCAAGGTGTAATATCTATATAGGGATTTATTTATAGGTAACCAATAACCCTATTCTTTACCAAAATTGAATGAAATTTTCTAAAACTTTACCTCAGGTATAGACTTATCCATAGAGATATACCTAGACATATATTTATAAATAACCCATGTGGTCTCAATAAATATTTCTCATAATAGTTCTTAATGGTTGAATAATCCATTCCTTTTATTCCAACTATAGCAACCATGGAATAATATATATGAATATTACGTCATTTTAGATGAATAGTCAACACATTACAAAAATACATGCCTAAGGACCATAGATTTATAGGGTATTTGGAAATGTGGAACAATAAGTTCTATCATATTGAAATATCTCCAATGTCTCCCATAAAGATTTTACACTTTTTCCCTCCTACTTAACAATTATATTCATAATATAATGAAAGGAACCATAAGATATGGTGAGCTTAGATTCTCAATAAGGTTAAACAAGTATGATAAATAAGAATAAAATCAACATAATAGTATGAGAACCTTATAATAACATTTGAAGATCATACCCTATATATGAATGATCAAATAAATATGTCATGGAACAAATATTTGAATTTTTTATGTCATGAATCATAAGTAAATAAATATCATAAGATATGAAATCATAAAATATGAATAAAACATGGAGTTTTTCCATACACATAAACATATAATATAATTCCCATAGTAGTCAAAACTTATTTCCAGACCATCTTAGTAGAATGGGTTCAATCCCTAGACCTTCTTAGTATTTAGGGTTAACTCCCAATAACATATTAGTGGAACAGTCATTTACAAAACTGGTTTCACTCCTAGTTCAAGTTATATATTACTGAACTGAGTTCACTTCGTGTTCCATCCCTATATTACTAATCTTGGTTCACATCCCATTCTAGACCTATATTACCGAACTGAGTTCGTTCCTTGTTCTAACCCTATATTTTTTAACTGAGTTCACCTCTCAATACATAAATTTATTAATGAACCATATTCACTACAATTTCTATACTTTTATTTATGAACTATTTAAACTCCTCATTCCATCCATGTTTAACAGAACCAAGTTCACTCCTTATTCCTACTCAATCATATTTAATTGAGTTCTCTCCTCATTCTAGCTCCCTCATACTGAATCTATTTCACTCCTCATTCCATCCCTATCAAACTAATGATATATAAATAAATACCCATTGAATTATAGAGATATTATTTCCCAACCTTTACATAATTAAATCACGCATAAATGTATCATATGATAACAAAACATTAATCATTTCATTACCCATTAAAATATATGGGTTTCGTAAATGTCATATCATAACCCATGGATTGAAAATTTTATTATAAAAATGTCAGAATTTTATAACTTATGAATAATATATAGGTTTCACAATAATTTTTTTAAATAATTACCAATGAAAGGAGAATTGTTTTATAATCATTTTATCATTGTATACCCATGGAAGTGTAACAGATTTCATAAGAAACATATCCTCATAATCACAATATATTAAAATAAATAAAATACTTGTTCCCATGTATCATATACCTATTAATGCATAAAATATATAAAATTATGTCTTCTTATGAGAAGAAATACTTTGAAATATCACTTAATATATTTTATAACGAAAATAATCTTTTTGGTTGGAAAAATATAATTTTAAATACAATCCCTTATGAAAACATTTTTATTTTAAAATAAATAATAAACCATATAAATAAATCTTGTTGGAAAAAATACATTTTTTAAAATCATTTCCATAAATATTATATTAATAGATCATTTGAAATCATTTTTGAAATCATTTTTATGGAACAGGGTTTTGAAAATAATAGATTTTTGGCTCTTTAAAATATTTTCTTGTTTAAATTAAATCAATATGAGTTTAACAATGGTACAGTTACATGAATATATAATCATTAAACCTAGAAGAATAAAATTTATTATATTTATTCATTGATGGTTCATAATATTTCATCAATTAAAGAATAATCATAAAAATCCTGATACAATGAAATTGTAGAAATAAACTGTGATCACTTTGATAAATTTTAGTGATGACCAACATTAAATGACAACATTAAATAAAGTGTAATTTATCATTATAAGAAATAGATTTGTTAAAAAAATTAAATGGGAATTATATAAACCTTATAAAATAGTACAACTTCATGAAAAAACATGTTTCATAAAGAAAGAATATTGATAAAAAATTACATTACCGATTTTGTAACTATTAAACCATAAACTCCATGAAATATATATATCATAAAATGGATATTTAAATGCCAAAAAATTAAGGATAATAATTATAGAGTAAATTCATGGGATATATATACACCAAAAAAATAAAAAAGTGTTCAATAAGGAATAAGTCTTGCTGAAATAAATGTGAGACTAGAAATCTCTTTACTACTTGAGTACCTATTGAATAATGAGATACATTAAAGAATAACATCAATTGAAACATTTAATATCATGAAATAAATTAAATTCATTATATAACCTATCATACGTCATTATATGTGACGCACACCTCTCGTTTGGTATTTGAAAAACAATTTTAACTTCCAAATGTAGTACAAAGGCTGGCCAGGGTTGTCTAATTAGAAGAGAGACCCTGTGGATTCAATCACTGATTCAAGTAAACTGATTGTAATTATTTATTTTTATATATATTATTTCTGAATATATCAGTTTTGGGGGTTCAATAAAACATTAAATTAAAATAATTCCATGCATTATTTAAATATATATGAAGATAGAAACAAAATGAAAATAGGGAAGAATGGTCTTAATCCTAGGGTTGGATAACACAAGTTCAATCATTATTTATTGGTAGTTTAAATTAAATTTAATAATTCATTCAATGAAACCTCATTAATGAATTGCTGATCTTCGATTTATTGAGTGTGTGATTTTAGCATGCCTTTGGCATCCCAAACCAAACCAACTTCAATAGTACAAAAATGATTACACCTCAATCGAGAATAAAATTAATAAAATTAATAGCTCAACCATATTCCATTTTATCCCTTTATGAAACCCCAAATCCACTGTATGAATTTATTTCATTAGATATAGGAGTGAAAATAATGAATCAATGAAAAGAAATATATTTTCAAATAGTGTCATGGTGGAAGAATGCCACACCCTTTTGATATTCTCACATCCACCATAAATAATATAATAACATGTTGAGTTGAAGAAGAATAATAATGGACACCACAAAACCTCCCCTAGGGTCAAGGATTAGGTTAATAAAATAACACATAAATTTGGAATGATTTAAAGGATAATTATGGAAGAGATAAATTAATATGGGTTTGAAGAGAAATAGTGATGGAAGAATAAAATAGAAACACTTTAATAAAAAAATCCATGATTTAAATGGGAAAAGAATAAAAAAGAAATAAGAAATTATGAATTAGCTAACTTCATCCATAGATCCCCTCCCAAATATATATAATTTTTAATTCAAAAATATCATCTTATTTATATTAATTTAAGAGGTTTGAGATGTCATAAATGACCACTAATGTGTTCTAGGACATCATGTCTTTACAACACTTGGAATTTCAGTTCAAAACCAATCATTAAAATGATTTTTGTAGAACCCACTCATATTGGATGAATCTAAAAAAATGGTCTTCTATAAAGTTGTTAAAAAATTATTTATTTTTAGCACCAAATTTAACCACCATCCTCCATATTTAGGAGATTTTATGGAAAATTTACTCTCAGATTCTATTTTGGGGGACTACTTCAAGAATCGTTCATTAATGTTGTGCATCAACTGGACCACATAATGAGTGAATAAAATCTTCCTATTTAATGTTAAAAAGGGTTATTGATTCCTATTTTAAATACAAATTGAAGAACCTAAATTAAAGGTGTATAGCATGATTTATCCCTCATTTCTGGAGGTGGGGTCCACCAAGTCTGCGTAATTTTTTTTCAAAATTATTGATTCATTAACACCTCTATTTGAGAAAATAAAATCTTTTCCGCAAATTCAAATTTGGATAAAATATATCAAGTAATCATAAAAAATAGAATCACTCAAATTGGAATAATATTTAAAATGTTATGCCCAAAATACCAAACTGGTTAAAATCTACTAAAATTAAAAAATTAGTCAATTTTCATATTTTAATCGAAAACACACCATAAATAAAAAAAATTGATGAAAATAAACTAAAATTTTTAAATTTGGTGGCTTTAAATAATTTTAATGCATATTAAAATATGATGAAAATATTATATCTATCAATTCTACAGCACTTAAACCATGATATTCCTCAGGAATAAAATCTCAACATGAATTCAAAGGTCAATAATTATACTAACATTCATAATCCAAACCAATAAAATAAAAAATTATCAATATAAAATTAAATTTCAAATTTTCAATTAAAATATCAATTAATTTTCTCATTGTTTAATGAAATAGCAAATCAGAAGAATTTACTTTTCCTCTTGGATAGTGACAGAGTTTCTCCTTTCATTAATTCATGATCTAAAATTAATTATTATCCAACATTATAAGTAATAATTTAACACATTTTTTATTTTATTCTCTCATCACTCATGAAAACATTATAATATATTTATCCTCATATCATGATAACATTATATTTATAAATAGTTTTGTAAAGGAACTAATTTCTCCACTTTTTAAAGACAAAAAATATATAAAATCATGAGGGAATTAATTTATGGTTCAAATTAATCTTATGCATTCAGTTGGTAGGAATTTTTGTTTAAAAATTTTGGCTCAAGAATGATGTTATTCTCAAAAGTAAATTCCATGATATAAAAATTAAAATCATAGTTATATTATACCATTTATGTTTTAACTTTCATTTCCCCCAAAACTCAATTGTAATGTTATGAATAATCAAACCATAATGAATGATGTGTACCTTAATGAATTTTTTCCTACATTTATTATTTTTTCTTTTTTTAATGTTGTTTTTTCTTTTGGACTATTATGATTACAATAAAACTCAATTCCACCAACTAACCACATATGATAAAAATCATTGATCCATTGATGGGGATATTTGTTTCTTCTATGTCACAACCCATTCCTTTTTCATTTTTTATGAAGGGAAAACATTTATGTACATAGAATGAATCAGAAAACATTCATTAATCATATAATAGCACCACCACACTTTTTTCAGATAATGAATTGTATCCCTTCCACCATGAATCCCTCTACTCCCAAACATAAAAATTAAAATATAATTGAAATACTAATAGAATGGTTGTAATGAATAAAAATATCATGAAACATGGATCATTCCTATAAATTTCATTCATGGCCTCTACAGTCAAAATATGTATTGATTTAATTATTGAATCTTAAGGATAATTGGTTTGTAAAAAGATACTTAAATCATTTTAAATGTGTTTTTCATATTTATTTATTTGAAAACATAAAATTCATGTTCCGGTTGGTGACATGTCCCAATATAACTTAAAAAATATGATGATGAATAAATAGTAAGTACGTTGTCTAGAAACCTCTCAGGAATGGGACATATGATTTTGGAAAATCACTCTTGAAATGAATAATAATTAAAAATAAATTCACATTAATTTCTTTAATTCAATGCTATAAAAATGTTAGGGAAATTTTTTTTACATCAATAAACTTATTCCCTCAAAATATGTGTTTTTATTTCAATTTCCAAACTTCACATTAATATTTCCATTATACATTTAATGAATTAAATTTCATTATCATTGAAATATAAAACATGGAATCATAGATTTTATAAGAAAATAATTTCTCCATGATTAGCCATGTAATGCATAATTCAAGTTTGGGAATGAAATTTCATCTTTCAAGCCTGAAAAATATTGTTGATAAAAATGTAAGGAGTTTAAAAGATAAACAGAAAAAGTGGACTCCCTTTTGAAATAAATATTTGGTCCTCCTCCCCCAATTTTTTGGGTTTATATCTTCAATAATGATCCTAAAAAATAAAATTACATAATTATTCACATAAATCATGTCATTTATGCTCAAAAAGAATAGAGGGACTAGGTCACATGTTGGACTAATTCAAAAAGGGAAATATAAATTTATATTCATAGATAGAATAAAAAGATAAATCATTGTGTGATCAAACATGTGGCCCCAGATTTTTTACTCCCTCCATAGGAAAGTACCAACTGCTATCCAAATTCGAGGGGTGGTTGGGGAATATTTGACTAGAACCACCACTTCATTAATTTCCCAGAATCTACTTATTTCTTCTTATTAATGAAGAATTTCATTTTTATTGGTGACATTATTTATCTCTAATTTTAAAAGAAAATTCACTAGAATATATTCTTGTTCTCCCTATACTAAATATTCAATTTCCTTAGGGAGCTCCTGGCGTTCTTCAATGTGTGAAATTCATTCTTACTCATCATCCTTGAGTGAATAATAATAGTCATCTAATTCTGAAAATTCCAAAAAAATTGGTGTAATACACAATGTAGTTTCAATAATATTAAATTAGTTTGTGTTCAATAATTTATCATCTCCTTGAGTTGGTTTTGATTTAATCACATCTTATATTTACAATTCCTCTTATATTTGATCAAGATTCTATGGGTGTAGGTATTCAGGCTCCTCCATCCTTTCTTCAAATTCAACCACTTAGTTGGTTTGATTTTTATATATGTTTATAGAGATATAAAATGGTGGTGTCTTATATAATTTTTATAAAATGAGGAGATCGTGATGAATACCTATTTCTAACCATTTACTCCAAAATATATCCAAATTTAAATGATCCCCCTCTTAGGTTCTTACTCTATGTCCGGGCTGGGCTGCTATATTTATTCCCTAGACATAGTCAAATTCCCATCTCCATTTTAAACCAAGTCATCCAGAGAATCAGACATCTTTTTCACCCAAACTATTAGATAACAATAATCAATTTCTAGTTCTGGATATTTCACCTGTGAGTAATATTTGAATATATAATAATTTTGTTTAAAATTCTTCGTGGAAAAAGAAAAAATAATGGGGTTTTTTATATTTTTTTAATAACGAAAACAATGGAAAAATATTTAAAAAATGGGAATTTAGAAAAACTGGTCATAATAATTGTTTATATTTATATAAAAAAAACCATATTTTATACATTACTATCACAGATTATGGAAAAATAAATTTTAATTTCTTATTGCATCACAGAGGCTGACCTGGGTCATCTCACATGAGGATCATCGTAGTCGATTCAATCCATGATTCTTGTTAACCAATTCTATTTATTTATTTTTATTTATCTTATTTATGAAAATATTCATTTAGAGGGTTTTAGAAATCATTCATTTAAAATAATTCAATAAATAATTTAAATATTAATTTAGATGAAAGAAAAATGAAACTAGGGATGAAATGTGTGGATCCTAGGGTAAGATAACACTAATTCATTCATTATTTATTTATTGTTTAAATTAAATTTGAAAATTCATTCCGTAAAACAACATTAATTTGTTATATTTATATTATTTTTGAGAGTATGATTTTATCATGCCTTTGGTGTACCAAATATAACCTCTTCTAATAGTCAAATATGATAACACCTCAGTCAATAATGAATCTCGTAAAAGACCCAGCGCCACCGTATGTCATTTCATCCATTTTGGAAAGCCAAAATCCACTGTATAACAAACATGCTTGAGATATGGGAGTGAAAAATAAATAAAGAATGAATATAAATGTATTTGGAAATATAGATTTAGTGGATGACCTCCACATTCATTAAATATTCTTGTATCCACCACAAATAGATTGAAAACATTTTGAATTGAAGAACAGTAATAAAGAACACCATGAAACCTATCATAGGGCCAACCCTTGGGTCAAAAACATCTAATTGAAATGTGAATAGGAATCACTGAGAAATATGGAAGAGATAAGTATGTTAGGGTTATAATATAAATAGGTATGGAATAAGAAAAGGGACATACTTTAATAAAAAAGATTAATGTTTTACATGGGAATTGAAAAAAAAATTAAAATGTAATGAAAATATAAATACTAAATAAGTAGTCATCATCCACATCTCTCCTCCAAAATTGATATATATATCAATCCACCACTATAATCTAATTTAGAGGAATTTTTGATTATTTGGTGTGTCATAAATGACTATTAATGTTTTCCATGACATGATGGGGTGACAATGGTTGAAATTTCGGTTCTAGAATCAATCTTTTAAAAAACATTGTCTGGAACACATTGTTTTTTTCAAATCCGAGAACTGGGTCTTCTATAATGTTCTCAATAATTCAATTGTATGTCTTTACTCAAAATTTATTTTTCATATTTCAGGTGTAAAAATTATAATGGCCAACTTACTCCAAGATTTGGTTCTGGTCGAATGCTTCTAGAATGTTTCATAAATATTGAGCATCTAATAGACCACATAATGAGTGAATAACTCCTTAATATATAATTTATACACATTAAATTGAGTAGTATTTCAAATACATGTTTAATCACCTCAATTTAATTTGTTTAGCATGATTTATGCCTCATTTCAAATGGTGGGGTCCACCCTATCCACCAGAACAATTTGTCAATTTGATTGAGTTTTTTGGTCCTCTTATTCTTTGAATCAACTCTCGGTTAAAAATATAGTTTGATCAAATAAATAAACGAATAATAATAATAAATCATTCAAATTGGAATAAATATTTTAAAGGTTCTTCTGATTAAACCAAAGTGATTAAAATCAACTTAAATTCCAGAATTAAGTTATTTTCCTAATTTTTTCCAAAACAAGCCATTAATACTAAATTGATGAAAATATAATAAAATTGAAAAAATTTCACAGTTAAAAAAATTATATACATATATAAATTATTAAAATATTATCTATATCATTGTACACCAAAAAATAAAAATATTTTGTGAATAAAGCATATATGTCAAAGAAATAAAAGAGAGATGGGAAAACCCTATCCTTAGGTCTTGACATTCATTATACAGATTCAAATATCATTAATCATTAATATAAGTTAATTATATATCTAAAACATAACCATATTATTATATATCATACCAAATATAATTTCATTATGATTTTAAATTAAAATTTTATAAGCAATTTCATGAAAAAGTTATATATTCGGTAATAAGATCATTGATTTTCATATAAGTTTTTATTTTTTATTCGTGGTCATATTAAATATATCATGATTTACATATTTAAATAATTTAAAACAATATATAAATAACATATAATCTAATTATATAATTATTTATAAAAATATATAAAGGATATAAATATGAAATGAAATACACCGTTCATGGATACTGTAGGCTGAACTTATACATGAACATTGTTTCTATTTTCATGTTGTATTTCAAAAGAACAAAAAGTAAATTATATATATATATATAATCATTATAGTTGAATTATTATTATATTAATATCATATTTTTTTTATAAACTACTCCTTAATAAATTCAATCTAATGTGTAAATGAATCATATTGCATTGAGTAGGTGATAGTCCAAACGCCCACAAATAAAGTAATCATATTCCCAAAAAATAGAAATCATGATTGTATGTGTTATATAAAAATTTCATAATCATAAATACATCATAAATAACATATTTATCATACAAAAATAGTATTTCAATTGTTATTCCCAATATTTAAATGTGGTAATGTAAAAATGGACGCCGTTAGTTCGTGAGGCGGTAGAGCGTCACACACAAAAGCAATGATTATGTATCCCATTTGATGGAATTGTATGTGGGTGTGGGTAGAAACATTAACATAAATACAAATCAGAATATTTATTGTACTTGAATAATTATTTTATCATTTATTAGAATAATTTAGGGGTTTGAGAAAGTTATAAAACACAATTAATTTTTGACGGATGTTATACCATCTTTGGGTAATTACTTTATTTTTTGACAAAAGGACAATGTTGGATTTGTTTTTTAACCAAAAATTTGTCTTATATTATTAGAGTATTATTGTTTTTGGATTATTTAGGAAGGTTTTGGATGATTCAAATGTCTTGGGAGGTGTGAATAAGTTAGAAGGGTGTGTTCTCTTTTATGGTGGATGAGGAGTGGCATTCTTGTAAATACATAGCGATAATCACTATTGAGAGTTCCCCTTACATCACGTGAAAAAAATAATAATATATATTAGATAAAAATTATTATATGGTCAAAAAGTTTCAATGAAATTACTTTTGAACAATTTTATAGGTCATTTGTTACCTTAATATTAATTTTTAACCCTGAAGTAATCTTTTTTTACCGTAATCACATTATTTAATATTAATTACATTCACCAATATATTCGGTTAGAAACTAAGTTTACCTTTAAAAAATATATTATTATTAATTGAAATATAAAATCCATTTTTCCAAATTCGAAACATATAATTTGTAGAAATTAATTGAAAAATAATCTCATTGAAAAGAAAAAACAACGGTCTTTTATGGTGAAGATGTTTAAAATATATAATAGATTGTATATCCATTTTCAATGTTAAATTGATTATAATGAACTAAATTGTATTAATATATGTATATTTTATATAAATATACTTTAAAATAAAATTAAAATATAATTTAAATACAAAAATTAGATGAAAAAGAAGTTTTCAAATTAAATAAAGTGTTTTTCACGATTAATCAAAAAAATGAAACTTCATAGAAAAATACAAAAAATTCACTTGAAATAATTTTTAATATTCAAATTAAAAAAAATATTTTAATTTTTAAAATAAAAATTACAAATGTTTTTAAAAATATATTTTAATAGGTGCACCATTAAAAGGTGATAAAATTAACTTTTGAAAAAATATTTATTTATTTTGAAAATTGGATTTATTATTACATGTTGTCTGAAAGAAAACATAAGATAAAAATTAAATATATGAGTGGATTAAATCTATATTTATTTCATTTGAATCATTTACCAAAAGTGGTTTCATTTATTTATTGAGGTAAAATGTGTTTAATTTCAGGAATATAGTTTTTCATCAAATTATTTTCTATATTTTCAAAAGGGTTTTATTTTAACTTATCATTAATTAGTAACCAAATAAATATTCTAATATACAATAGTAAAAAATATTTTAATAGTTCAATCAATATTTTTGTAACCATCATTGAAATGAAAAGGTGAAGACTCCAGTAATATTTTAATATTATTATTAATAGTACATTGAAATTTATAAAAACATGGCCTTGCATGTAATGAAATATATTAAAGGAACACAACATTGTGTGTAAAAAAGCCAAACGTAGTGATTCATGTACATCATTCAAATCTCCATGTTGTACATATTAGAAGATTGACTTGGTGTTGCATTAGATATTAGACAAAAATGGTTCTTCCAATTAGGACTAGTTTTATTCAGTTTAGAGGGATGTAAAAATGTAAAAAATATTAAATTAATAACAAATAAATAAATATTCTACAAAATCTTTTGGCGTTACAATTCCAATAGGATTTTAAACGATCCTCATCCTAGAATTAAAACTTCTAATATATGAAGGTCCGGGTCTTCAAAATCAAAGAGTTTAATTTCAATTTCAATCAACATCATAATATCCACACTAATACTTAGTTCTTAGCATGGTTCCACGGTCTCAACTAAGTGATTTGGAATCCAAGGATCCTTGTGAACAAAACATTCTACATTGGAGATCCAATCAAGCACGATGAAAATACAATTGTGAGTAATCTGAGGTATTATTCTCATGTTTTGTTTGGTTTTGATCATTTGAGTTCGCAACTAGATATTGTTTTCAATAACCTCAAGTGATGAAAAAAATAATGTTCAGTTTGATTATGAACTCATACCTCCATTCTGAAATGTCTACAAGAATATAATATATATTATCTCTAATTGTAGGTAGGTTCAAAATGTTCAGATTATGGAGTTGGGTGATGTTGGTTGGGTGGTAAATGAATATTTAAAATAAATTAAAGGCTTGTGTTCTTTTAAAATACCCTAATATTATGAAAAATAATTCAAGGATTCATGTATATATTTTTTTGAAAAAGTGGGATTTGATGGAATCAAAAACATCATCATTATATCATGTTAGGGGAATGAGGTTGATCAGAAAGATCTGTCCACCACTAATTCAAGATTTAATCCAAGATATAAATAGTGAAGGTACATATGGGTCACATTAAGTTAATTCATTTATAAAAATAGGGAACCCTAAAAAGATTGATTAACATAAAATGTTGAGAAAATACTAAGGTAAAAATCCTTTTTTGGAAAGGAATGGAGAATCCTTGTAGAATATGAGGACATACTTACAACATTATGAAGTGATTCACCAATCCTAGTGGGGATATTTAATCATGGATTGAAGTAAATAAATCTTATTGATGCGTCATAACCTTCTACTCAAGAGGGTTTTCAAGAAAAAGATTCATGTAAAGGGGGAAATATTGGGGATTCCACATTTTGTGTATCCCTCAATGTATCACTTGATTAAATAAAGAGGGATTCTAGTAAATAGGCTGATTATGAGTCTTATAAGGAGGTTGAGGTTTCCACATTTAATATATATAATATATCAATAAATCATCCCCAAATTTTAGTATGATGTTCACTCAAAATTGGGAGAGACTAATGCATCAAATATCAACATAGCTATTGGATTCAAAGGAGGATGGCCTTAAGAAATCTCAAAGGTTGTATTATCACCCACATAAAATCCATCTTTAGAATATTAGTATATAGTTAATAAGGGTAGAATTAAAGGTTCTTCATGATCTATGAAATTTACATTAGGATTCAAGAAATAAAAACCCAAACATGGTAAGAAATAAATATTCTTTACTAGAATTGTATTATCATAGTTAATGTAGTCACTACATGCTCTCTCAAGAGATTCATTAAAATCATAATACAATGATAATTTTTGTTGTATTGCCTAATACTTGAATGAGATCCTTCGAATGCCTCAGCAACAATTATATTACTATTTGAATCAAATAACATTCAACAATAGTGGAAAACATTATGGTTTCTAATAATGCCACAAGATTAAATGTAGTTATCACAGGTCAATAAATGATTTATTCCATGATTTGTATAGAAGAAAACTATTTATTACACCAGTTCATATATGATCTCCAAAACTATAAAAGTATAATGACTCTATAGGAGGAAATTGTTGTCCTTATATAGGATATCCAAGGGCCATGGGTCCTCTCAGGTGATATAAATGTTCTTATGGGGACCAAAGAAAGAAGAGGGTAACCTCATATTATTATTTTGGGTGAGAAGTTAAGGATTTTATAGATCATAATAACATGGTGGAATTCACCCATTATTAATATAGATACCCATAGTACAGGAAATCAGTGAGTCATATTATATTCCAAAAAATATATTAGATGTTGTTTTCTCTAGTGCATATGATCAGTGGGTGGAAGTTCAATCTAGAAATACTAAGAAAAAAATTTAACCACCATCCCACCATCACTTCTATTATTAATAAAATGTATAGGATACTATTACATTTTATATTCAATAAATATATTTTCAATAAGAATGATTACGAGATAATTTTTTTGAATTTTATACTAGTATAAAATACATATATGGACTCTTGGCTTATGTCCTCAGGCTCAAAAACCTCAAATACCGACATAAATGTTGGTGTAAGGAGGATTTTTTTAGATTTGTAGAGACACTTTTAACATAGAAATGGATATATTAAATCATCATAACAACCATGATGGGTATGTTGACATCTATATCCAAAAATTACCAATATGTTATAATGGCCTCGAATACCATCACATACCTGAAGAACACAAGTGATGTTGACATGGGAAAGAATGAAATCATGGGGATTTTGGTAATTATTTTATTGATCACTACAATAGTGGTTTACATGTCAGTCCTAATGATATTTAGAATTTCATTCAAAGTATTTTTGATCCTTTTGACAATGTGATTCTCACAATAATTGTACATCTCATAAAATTTAAGGAAACCACTTTTTCTCTCAACCTAAAGAGTGTTCCTGGTATTGATGGATTCACCAATATCAATATTTATATATATTGTGATATCCCCAATGTTGAACTTATTAATATGGGACTTATACTCATGGGGAACGTAATCCTTTCAAATATTATTAATTCCAAATTCTGAGTATTTTTTCCCAATACTAATGATTCTTATTAACTCGTCTATTTTAGGATGGTATCAGTTGATAATTATTTTTTACAAGTTAACCAATAAGATCTTAGACAAAAATCTCTCTACCATCATAAATAATGTATCCTTTTCCTATCAATATTGTTTTTTCTCAGGAAATAAATGTAAATAATTCTTATTGGATTCCATTGAATGCAATAAGTTATTGAGTAAGGCTAGTAAAAATGAAATAATTTATTTGAATCATGTTATGAGAAAGAATTTTTATACTATTAATTGGGATTTAATTATTTACGTTCTTTACATTATTTTATTTATTATTTTTTTAATGAAATGATCCTCTAACTTTTTTTTAAAATTGTTGGAATTTCTTCTCTAGTTAATGGAACATAGGAGGGTTATTTATCCTACATCCATTAATTTAGTAATGAATACCCCTTATCATTCACTCATTTCTACATTATTGAATATTTTTAAGATGATGAATCATTAAAATGGTTGAAAAAGGGAAAATTTATTCCATTCAAGATGGGTGGTGGATAATGTATCGTAATCATATATTTTATACTGATTCTCTAATTATTGTTCTCTAAATGTATCAATGACATTTATGTCATCATTAAGGTTCAAAACCATATTTTTTCATATTGATTCAGTACATCATCTCTAATAAATATCAAATCTTATTCACCAACAATTTTAAATACAACAATAAATTGATAATCAAAATTAGAATAGGGATCAAGAAGGTAACCTTTAGATTCATCTATTTGGTCATTCCTTTACTCTAGGGAGGAAAAAATGGCCCATTTGAGGAATATACCTATTAAAATTAAAGATAAAAAATGCTCCTAGAAATTGAAATCACCCTCTATTAATCGAAGGATCTCTCTTATCAAAGGAATAATTATACCTGATCTTGAATACCCATTTATGTCTTCCATATGTCCTTATGATTAGATCAATAATCAGAATCAATGCTTCAAAAACTTCATTTTGAGTGGAAATATATATTAAAGGATTAAGGTTGTGGTCGACTAGAATACATGGTGTATGTCATTGAAAGAGGGAGGTATGTTCATAAAACTCTTTTCCCTTTTCAATGATTCTCTTCAAGCCTAATTCTTATGGAGGATCTTTACTAAAATATATGATATCTATAATTTATTGAATAATATATTTATTAAGAGGTTGTATTCTGGAAGGAAACATTATTTTTTATCCTTTATTTTTCCATTATTGAAAATAAACCCCCTTATCGATGATGCAAATAGATATGTAGATGGTTTTCTTCAACTAAAACCAGAATTTCTAAAAGCATAGATTATTGGGAATTCATCTAACTGAGGGATTCCATTAGAATACACTATAAGAAGTGATCTAAGATCCTAATTTTAGAATAATGAATATGATTCAATTTTTCATGTGGTTCCTACCTTCTCCTCTAATATAGTCTATCCATAATTATTCCTTCACGTGTAATAAGTAATCTCTTATTTAAGAACACTCATGTCTTGTTACTCTCAATTGTGAGATCATTTTTGTCTTCTATTTGGGTAAGACCACATATATGGCCTCAAAGTTGAATCATTTATATATGCCTAGATCTCCCTATAAATTTATCTTATTTTATAGAGAGATGCACAAAATTGAGTTCTTACATACATAAGACTCATTGGAATTACCTTCACCTCTGCATATTGTGAAATAATTATATGAAGGTTCTATATTACATTAAACTTGTATTCTTCTAATTTCATATTTCTAAAAATATTGGAAAATTGTTTCTAATTTTTTTGAGCATGTTTATTTCCATTATATTGATATAAAACCCCTATTTTATTGTTTTAGAAATAAATAAGGTTCCTCTAATATTTTTAATCATATTTGTATTATTATTTGTTATTATTTTTATATGATTTGGTGAAATAGTAACTCCAACAATAGATAAGGTTTCCATTTCATAACCAAATTCTGGCATGGTTGGGAGTTTTTTTGGGTAATATCTATGTTTAATAGGTTTGGAATTCAAGGATGATTTAAAAATTTTAATGGATATATGTATATTTTTTTCTACCCTATCATTATATGATGGATTTGAATTAACATGGATGGAGCATCTAAAGGAACCATAGGGACTGATGGGTTTGTTGGTCTCTTTATGGAATCTAATGGAGGACCACTCTCATGTTTCTACAATGATTAGGTAATGGATGTTTCTTATGAAGTATTAATGGAAGGAATGATTCTATAAATCTATCATGTGTAGTTTAACAACTAGGAAAAAATCTATATTGATTTTGAATATTCCAACATTATGCAAACTATCATGTTGAACATTTCAACTCCCTCATAGAGGATAACACTATATTATGATGATTTCATTGAGTATCTTTTGTAGTTAAATTTTTTTTCAGAAATATATAGAGAGAGGGTTAAAATATTTATTAATCATTATCTAATTTGGTTGTTGAGTTTGTAGGAGGTAATTAGCATTGTTCCATGATAGAGTTTAATGATGAACAATTGTTCCTTGACATTTTTTAAACTCCAACTTAATAATTTATTTTATTTTATTAGGGCCAGGATTTTTTTATCAAGGGTTGGATGTCATTACCAATAAATATGATCTCCTCGTCATATTTGATTTTATTTTATTTATTTATGCAAATAGGCATTTAAACCGACCCAAATAAGGACCTATAATAATTAATGGATGTGTATTGTTATAAAAGTGGATTCTCTTGGAATAAAATATTTATTACAGAACCATAAGGATATTATTTCTATATTTTTTAAGTGGTGAATATGATTTTAATATATATTAATAATCAATAATGAAACTAGATGATAAATGGGATATGTTACCTCATGGAGGTGGTGGTTCACATGTACACATGGTTTATATTTTATTTTCTCAATGAATGCTAGGTAAAAATGTGGATTAAAATTTGTCTCCTTATAATGAAAAATATATTATTGATGTCAAATTTGTTTTCCAATTTTATCATTAAATCCTATTAATATAGGATTGTTAAAATGTAATATGTCAATTCATGGATGTGGTATTTCAAAAAATGCTCGAATAACATTTTTGTTTTTCGTAATGGAAAAGTGGAAAGGTATTTCATGATTATTACAATAGTATATTAAAATTTAGTATAAAAATATAATTTAATTTTTTATTAATCAGAAAATTATATTTGAAAAATAATATATAAAATAAAAATGAAAAATAGAAATATTAGTACTCATGTTGAGCACTAGGGGATCATGTGATATATTATTGGGAATAGAGGTGTATGAAAATTATATAGGCTCCTTGGAGGATATAAAATGTATATTTATATAGTAAAATTAAATGTGATCTGTGTATCATGGAGTTTTGAAAGTAATACCCCTTTATATGTGAATAAATGTGTAGTTTTTTAAGTGATAATTATAATCTAATAATGTTTTGTAACTATTAAATAGTCAAAATAACCATAATATTAAAATAATGGAATATAGGTGATTCAGATGAGACATCTCTCATCAAAATACATCGATGAAAACTTTTAAAATGTTATACTCATTTTACACTTATAAAATCAATTTTCCCCTTTTTACATTTACCACGATAACTAGTTCATTTATCCTCAGAACCAAATTTCAAATAAAAATAACTATGTTTATAAAGTGTTGTTTTCGAGAAAAAATTTTATGTGTCGGTCAAAATTATCAATATTATTAATTTACATGAAACACATAGGTTTATTATAAATAAATAAATGTTTTTTGAATATTAACATAAAAAATCATTTAATTGAAAACAATAAAACATGTTTTTAAATTAGAATAAAATGATACCTTAGTTTTGAAAAATATTAATAGGTTTTCTAAGATAAGAATGTAGTGACTAAGATACTCTATGTATTATTTCTAGACATTTTATGGATTATTTTTTAGACCAAACACTAAAATGATGTGTGATTATGAGGACCATTGTTCCTTAAATAAGTGATATAAATATTTTAAATCTATTAAAGGCATGTGTGCACTATTTTCTTAAATATTTTGAATATCATTTAAATGGGTGATCAGATCAGAAATCCAAGTGCATCATTGAGTTCGTAAAACAAGTTTTACCCTACGTGTGACTATAACAATTTTCCATGGGTAGTTTGTGAAAAATTAATCATCTGAATAAATTGAATTAGATAAATTAATTTAGTTTATTTATTTCATTCATTGACACATCGACCTAGTATAGAATTTAAAAACATGGATATGGCCAAATTACAAGGTTATTTATATAACCATATAATTTTGAGAGAGTGTTGGATAGAATTAGGAGGATAATATGTGGGAAAATGAAAACTGCAAAGAATAATGACTACTAGTGTGAAACGGATTAAGATGATCTCACCAATGACTAGAACAGAGCTCCGTTATTCATCAGAAATCAATATTAATTGAGCTAGTATATTGATTTTTTTGGAGTTGGTACCCATCATTAATTATTATAGTGAAAAAGAATCAATCAGCAATCTGATTAACACTTGTATTTGTTTTAATATGTTATCGTTTGCATTAAGGGATTTATTGGAATAATTTTTTATGTTTTTATAGTTATTCATTCTCCATTATAATAAAAATAGATCTTGGACAACCAATCATGGATTAGGTTTATTCGTCTCTTGTTTGTTTCTTTTTATCTCCCATTATTCTCCATGATTTCATCACCGGGGTTCTATTTTCCAAGTGGTTTATCCAAAATACCAAGGAATCAAATGTTGTGCAGCCATTTCCGGGTGCAGTGATTCAATATCGCAGATCTGAACTCGGTGTGGTGTCGGGATAGTGAGATAGTGGTAGATATGATAAAATCAGAATGGATTGGAGACATATGGTTTATTGTGGTGCATTATGTGGTGAAGAAAATAGAGGCTAAATGGTTCCAATGAAAATTGGATGACTGTAATCTAATGAGTAGTGATGGAAATGCCCGACCAGGGTAGATCCACACATCCCCTCAAGATTCATGTATAAATCAATGGCTAGAGGAGTGAACGAAATAATAAGAGGAAGAACTGGGTCTTCTTTAAAATCCTGATAAATTTGGCATGTGATCGATTATAACAAATCATGTGGAACCTTGGTGAGGTTCAAGGGTTTCTTAGGGAAGTTAAATATCACTTGGTGTGTGGCCCCAGCCACACTGCCTATCAAACATCCATGGTGGGTTGGCATGTACCTTGGAGACTAAATGGACACTAAAATAGGGATATTGATATAGAAACTGCTATCTGGAGATGTATCTTCCATGTGTACATGGAAATATCTCTGTACATGGACTTGTTCATGAGTGCATAGGCTGGGACATGTCAGCTACTCGAATATGGAAACAGACATGGACACAAGCACTCTTGCATGAGCAGAACCCAGGGTCGATGGGAGATGTCGTGGACTAACCCTACATGTCATTTACCCCTTTTATGTATTAATTCAACCTTTTCCCTCCTCTTCTTAGACAAGATTGATTATGATGTGTTCACTTGATCAATTCCCAAGGGGTTAGTATGGTATCTTTACGAATTCATAGGATATTTATCCATTCAGTGGAACTACTTCACTATAGTTATTGGAATCCTTTTGCAAGGCCAGATGTGAGATTCTATGTCATTATCATACCAGAGGTGGATTTCATGGTATATTGTGACAAACACTATATTGGTGATGGTCCTCTACTAAGTAGTTTATTCTGGATTTGGTTATTGGAATATCCCCATGGTCATTGGGTGTGACCCATTTATATGTGTCGTATCTATTAAAAAATGAATTTTGTACATCTTATGATGTGGCCCCATGAGTGAAAATAGTTTGATGGACATCATTAGTCTTATTTGGATCATGGAGAGAGGTCTCCCCGGGCGAGTGTAATGAAAAGCATTCGAGTTGGAATCCTAGGATGGTATTATGTTTGTGACTATACCAGGAAATGTTTTGTCTATTTAGAGAATATCTATATATTGTTGTTGTACATGTTATTGAAATATACCAATGTTGAGGTTATTGTTATCATTTTTGTCATATTATTTATGGTTTTCAGGGAGAACTATTGGGTATTGTTTTACTTATCTCTATATGTGTTTTTCCATATCATGTCATGTCATATGTAGTTGATCAACCACATCAAATTTTCCTAGAGAGTCCTGAACCAGGGGATTCTTAGTGAGCCTGAAAGAATGAGGTGTGTTCTTGTGATATGGTGACCGAAATTCCCATCGATAATTTAATATTGGACTTTTTTTCAATTTTATTGTGGTGAGATTTTTTTGGCCTTTTTTCTTTCAGTACTTTACTATCGTGCTCTGATTGTGGGATGTGGATGTATGCATGATTTTATATTAGTTGTTTTACATTGTATAATTGTATCGGATTAGAGATGTGTGTGTGTGTGTCTTGGTATATTAGGCTGAGGCCTCCCATTTAATGTGATTTTCCTACTCGGTGCTTTTCACCTTCCCCTTTCATATTGGAGGCAAGGATGGGGTATTCACTCTCTAGATGTTGTGAAATCCTGATAGGAATCTCTTTCAATGCATTCATTTTGGACTTTTTTCACTTTCTTTATGTTTCCTGATAGCAATACCCATATATACTTTCATGTTGGGCATGTTTTCAATTTCTTTTTGGTGTGATTGTTTCGGGACGTTTTATTATTCCATTACTTCACAATCGTTCTCTGGTTGTGGGATGTATATTTATGCATGAAATGATATTTGTGGTTTTTAATTTTAACATTTTATAGGATTAGATATGATTCCATGTGTACATTTATATTAGACTGAGGCCTCCCACTTTTGTGACATGCCTACTCGGTGCTGGTCACCTACCCCATATTATTGGAGGAACTAAAGGGGTAGTCACTCTTTAGACCCCGGTGGGATGGGCCATGATATAATGGTATCAAAGACGTTGGTTCCACCATAGGAATGGATTCTTTCGGATTGGTTTGGGGAAATAGATTTATGTGTTTTGAGTTCATATTTTAGGCCAAGAACACTAGTGCTGGTACAATGGTCAGTGTATTGATACCACAGAATTATGGTAACCTTCCTTTGGAAATAATATATGTATGCACTGGTAGTGGGGTTAAAAAACATTGTAATATGAATCATATTGTAAAATATTATGGTTCACAATTACCTATCATGTTATATCTATAGATAATATAATTTCTTAATGTATATCCTTTCTATTTTGGGATGCCTCCGTAATGTATATTAGTATGGATTTAGCAGAAGGATCAAGAGGATGATCCCCTTAGGGATGAGGAATCGATACAGTTGCTTTTTAGGCAGTGTTACCTATAGGGGGTGTAGTAGCTATACAAAACCCTCTCAAGCAACTGATGGTACCAGAAGTACCATCAGATGTGGTCTATTGTCTAAGGATGAATCATGAGTTTCATTTAAAACAACCCCTTATGTTCTGAGGTAATACCTAGCCACAAGTAGCTATGGACTGGCTTGATTTGGTGACGTGATTTTCCTATATTTTTAGATATTGGAAGATCATATTGGGGATGTTTTTTTGAGCCTTCTCTATGGATCTGTAGGGTGAGGGTGGTGTTTTGTGACCAAGCAATATGATGAGGTAACTCTGGTATGGTAATATTTTGATTACCATTTCATAAAGGATTTTCCTTCAACTATGTTGAGGTTTTTATTCCTGAAGAATCATCTATATCTTCATTAGTTTATGATGAACACGGTTAAGTGTTTTTAGAGGATCACTGACATTTAAATGTACTCAAGTGATGTGGTTTGTGATCAGTTCTTTCGGTCTTGGTCCTTTGATCGAGGAAAACATATGGACATACATGATATGTTTATTCATATATATGATACTAACAATTTTGGGGCTCTAGAGAATTCTTTTTTTCTTGAGAGTTTCTTGGAATAGAAGATGCAAATGGTCAGTGCCAGTAGAGGGAAGACAGTGGCATAGAGTTTGGTAGTAAGGATTGAACGTCAGAATCAGGGACCTGAACATGCGATACATTTTAGGAGGAGCTCATAGGTTTTATGTTATATGGTTCATGGCTCACATTATGGGTCTAGTCATCCCAAAGAGAGGTGGTGTTACACTTTTGATTGTAGGGGATATCTTGTTGTGATTTTCCAATTGATTGTACATTTGAATCATAGATAGTGGATGACCCACAATTGAAAAATAATT
Source organism: Viscum album (assembly GCA_963277665.1). Lineage (NCBI taxonomy): Eukaryota > Viridiplantae > Streptophyta > Magnoliopsida > Santalales > Viscaceae > Viscum > Viscum album. The sequence continues at coordinate 6,823,470 of CAUJRU010000001.1, forward strand.
CGCATGAGAATTGAGGTATACGGAGCAGAGGATGTTCCAGTGGATATGGGAGAGTATCTGGAGGCAATAGATATTTTGAACTATTACCGCCAGTACCCCTTGGTGGTCCACGCCAGGATCTAGGAGATGGGGGATATGGGTGAGGGAAGATGCAGTATGTAAAGGAATATAAACTAGAGGCTCAATGGTTTATATGAGGTGAAATATATATCATTTATTATCTAGATGTAATAATGATAGATATAGGGCATATAATTCCTTTATTTCCACATAACTTGTTTGAGGATTAGATATTCTGGTTGATCCCTTAGCTCGAACCCTAAACTTGGAGACTCCTACAGGAGGTGACTCAATGATCACACACTAGTGTAAGTGGTGTTACCTAACTCTTATATGGGAATTATTTATTTAGTATCTCTTTAAGGAAGTAATTAGGCCTTATGATGTCATCTTAGGTAAGAAATTTCTAAGTAATTTTCATGCCCAAATATATTATTTCAAGAAGAGGATGTGGTGTGTCCATAATTTTAGAATGAGGTTTTATTTTATGTGTTAAGAAAAAACTTTGGTAGAGGAGGACAGACTCATGCATAGCATGGTGAAACTGATTTGTCAACATTTTTCTAGAATTTCCCTTGTTGTAGTGTGTTTTATTATTTTTTATTTTCTTGCAGTCATGGATGAGTAAGAGGGCATATTTCCTAATGAAATTCCAAAATTACCTCCCCAACAAGAGATAGAGTTCTTCATTCATATACACCTCAGGATGGCCCTAATATCTTTTCAATCATATCAAATGGATCTTAGAGTGATTCATGAGCTAAGGTTGTAGTTAGAATCCATGTAGTGGATGTGATTCATGAGAACCAGTTCTTCACCCAGCGCATCCCCATGGTTGTTCGCCAAGAAGGTGGAAGGAATATTGAGGTTGTTTGCGGATTATGGTCAACTGAAACATGCGAAAATGATGAATAGGTATCCACTACCAAGGATCAATGAATATTTTGATCAGTTGAGCAGGTCACAATGGTTCTTCAAGATTGACCTCATATCAAGCTATTACCAGTTACGAGTACGAGATGAGGATATAAATAAGATATCATTCATATGTCTCTATAGTCACTGAGTGTTCTTGGAAAATACCTCTTGTGTGATAAACATATCAACAGTGTTAATGGGACTCATTAATCAAACCAATCATTCATTCATAGACCGATTCATGGCTATCTCCATCGATCATATCCTAGTGTGTTTGGTGTCTGAGGAGGGCCACAAGAGACCGTTGAGTATGGTTTTGGTCCAATTCTGAGAATACCATCATTACGATAAGATCTTAACATGATAGTAATGGATTCAATAGGTCCACATTTTGGAACATGTTATCTTGTAATATATTTTGACAATGTACCCGAAAAAATCGAGGTGGTATTATCCTGGAAGCCACCCAAGAGTGTGAAAGAAGTATGAATATTCATTATGATGGTAGGCTATTATCAAATATTTGATTCATATTTCTCTAGGATATCAACACCATTAATATATTTTCCCTAAAAGTGGAATCCTTTTATGTGTACAGTGAGGTCCCAGCATTCATTTCAGTAGTTGAGAAAGATATTGATGAGTGCTCCAATTTTGAGATTGTCGTAGGAGGGTGTCGAGTATATAGTGTTCTGCGATGTATCGAGAACCAGTCTCAGTTTCATTCTGATGTAGAAGGATGATTTTATTTCCTATGGTTCATGTAATTTGATTATACATGAGAAGAAGTACACAATCCTTTATATTGAGTTAGTATAATTAGTCTTCAAACTGAAGATGTGGTGACACTACCTGATGATCGAATGATAATCTCATCAACGAACAAAAACTAGTGTGAAACAGAATCAAAGGATATAAACAACAATGCTGATGTATCATCTTTATTCACCTAAAATCGATATGAATAAAGGTAGTATTTTTATTCTTTTGAAATTATTCCCCTTTATTAATTCTTATGGTGAACACCAATCAATCGTCCAACAGATCGATTCATGGATCAATCGTATTTTGGGATGATTTTACCTACAATGATCTGTTGGGAGCATTTTTTATGTTTTTATGGTTCATCCATCATCAATATAATTAAAATAGATCGATCCTATACAAACATGACTAAAGTTAAATCCTCTACTTTGTATTTTTGTTTTTCTCCCATTGTTCTACATGCGTTCATCATTGAGGTTTCATTTTCATAGTTTTTCAGCTAAAATATTAATGAATCAAAAATTGAACACATGTTTCATGGAGAAACAATTAAATATCATAAATAAAAAAATAAAATGGAATAGGGATCATGCAATGTTGGTAGTGGCATGAAAATCAGGCCAGATTGGTTAACTATGGGTTTGAGCGCAGTGTATGATAGTGACAGAAAAGGTGGATACCTGAATTTTGTTTAAATTTGATGAACTGATTTTGATGAGCAAGGAGTAAAAGGCATGTCCAGAGATGATCTATTCTTCCTGATGCAATTCACATCTTAATTGGGGGCCATAGGAGTCGATGAAACCAATGGAGGAAGAACTGAGGATTCTAGAAAATCATGATAAACATGGCCAGTGATCTAGGATCATAAGATGTCTGGGTCCCTTCGTGCGGTGCTAGGGTTTCCAGGGAATGTTATGTATCACATAGTGTTTGTCCCCTAAAACATGGTTTGTGACCCTTACCTAGACGCTTGGTGTATTCTTCAAAGGGTACATGGTCATAGTTAGAGGGACATGGACATGTTTAGCTGGACATGACCAAGCCTGGTGTACAAGGACAGGTCTGTGTACATGGACACAGTTAGGAGTAGACAAACTGAAATATGTCATGTACATAGACATGGACATAAACACGGACATGGGATTTCATTCAAGGGAAGAACCCATGGTTGATGTGATACATCGTGTATTACCCCTACACGCCATTTACCCCTTAAAAGTAGGCTTGTATCCCTTTTCCTACACTTCTTTAACAAGTTTACTTATGATGCATTCCCAAGATCCTTTCCATGAGGTTTAGTATAGAATCGGCTCCTAAAAATAGGATAGTGATCCCTTCAGTGGGACTTCATGGATATTGTTTTTGAGACTTGGTGTGAGATCCTATGTCTTCATCATTCCCTAAGTGGATTTCTTGGTATATTCACAACCAACACTATACTGCTATCGATCCTCTACATAGTGGGTTATTCCATATTGGTTTATTGGTATACCCCATAACCTTTTGTGTAAACCCCTTTCTATGTATGTTATATATTCATACTTCCATATTATACATCAATAGATGAGATAAAACAATCATGACCTCTTGGATGGAATTCATTAGTGCTATCTAACTCATGTGGTGAGTTATCCAAAAGCTATTGTTATGTGGAAGCTTTGAGGTAAAATCCTATGATGGTATTATAGTTATGACCTTACCATGAGACTTCTTGCATTTTTTGAGTACATATATATATTATTGAAATATTTGTTAAACTGATATTGACATGAAACTAATCCTTAGTTTTATATGATTTTTTGTTTTCATGGTCTATTATTGGGTATTGTGATACTCACTACTACATGGGTTTTCCCACACATGTCATGTTTTCTGAAGATGCTCGGCTTTTTTGCTATGTCCTAGAGAGACTAGGACTAGACGATGCTTATTGAGTTGGACAAATTGAGGTTTCTAAATATATTATATTAAAAGTAGTCTCCATTGATACTTTCATGTCGGACTTGTTTTCAGTTTAATTTTGGTTCTCTTGTATTTTCCATTTTTACTTTCTGTACTTTATTATCATGCTACGGTTATAGGATATAGATATATCCATGAATTAGTTGTAGTTGTTTAAAATGTCATAATTGTATAGGATTTCATATCTGTGTGTGTGTGTACAAGTACATTAGGCCAACAGCTCCCATTTGTCTGATATGACCACTTGGCACTGGTCGTCAGGCCCTAGACTTTTGGAGGTATTCTTGGTAAAACCTCACTCTGGATACTATTGGGTCAGGTCATGGTAATGATTGATACTTGAAAAGAGTAATTTTACCCCTTAAATAATTAATTGATTAATTATAATTTTTAATAAATTGATATGTCTTTGTTATTTTTGGTAAATTCATAAAATTTACTATTTTGGTAAAAACTGTATTTTTCACTATTCACATAAAATCAATTATTTCTGAAAAATAAAAAAATACATTAATATAATTTTGACATGATCAATTATGAAATGATATTTTTTAAATATAATAAATTGAAAATGTATATTTTCAAAATTTATATTAAAATAAATATATAATAAAAAATAACTTTTTTGAAAAAAATCCCTTTTAAAACATTAACTGTTCTTAATACAATTTTTTATGCATTTATATTTGATTAAAATATTTTTATTAACCAAAGGATTTATTATTCTTAAATTATATTTCAACTATTCATCTAATATGTCCCTGGTCATTTTAGTTCAATGTTTCATGTGATGAAATCTATCAAGGATTGTATTAATTTAGAGGGAAAATAAATTCCAAAATCTCAGCATGTTACATTCCTCCACCCCCCCCCCCAATATATTTTTTTACTTAGAATTTTAATTATCAATTAAAAATTTAAATAATTAGGAGTGTCTAAAGAGAATCATGACTGAATATATTTCATCTAAGAGATATATTCCTCTCTATATTAGTGATGACTATGTTACATGAATTTTCCAACATAATAGGCATATATTTAGATACTCATCTATATATTCAAAATATGTCTTTGTTACTAAGAATTAGATGTTTTTAGAGAGATATCATCCTTTGAATCAATTTCATGATTCTATTTCCAACCAAATATTGAAACCAATATTATTATGATGATATCCAATTGAATTTTATTAAATGGTCAAATTATTATAAAATATTATTCCTAATATATCTTCTCAAAGATGCCTTCAATTCAACCTGTAATACATTCCTTTCAACTATGTCACATATGATTCATCATATAACACTCTTATTTAATCCTTAGTAACATGTAGTTGTGTTCACCCATGTATCTTAACTTAATTCCCTTACATAATGAATCCATCATAATTTTATGTAGATATAATTTGATTAACCAAATCATATCCCACATGAGTTTCTATCTAGTTGTGTAGTATTAGGCCCCATCATCAAACACTAGAGTAAATATTTAATTGAAACTCAAAAAAATCATAATGATTAGCACTATGTAAATTACTTCTATAGATTCATACATATGATAATATCTAGACAGGGATGTAATTTCATGTAGAACCAAAAAATCTAAAATTTACAGACACATTAAAATTTTATTATATTCTTGGTCATATCCCTTGGTAATAAAACATGGGTTTTAACTGATGTTCTCTTATACAACTCATTAAAATATTCAATATTACCCCAAATATCCTAAAGGGTTATTTTTACCTTTGAAATTATTATCATCCTTAAATAATCACCCCTTGATGACATTTACAACCTCAATAGGTGGCATATTAATAAATAATGTAATCTAAACCCTTTTCTGATACCAAATATGATACCCCACAAGTTTGAATGTACAATAATTACAAGACATTGAATAAAATATTTCATTTCAATACTATCACATAATATTTCATGATAATTGTTTTAGAGTATTTGGATAAAAAATTAACAAATAAAACACATTCCTTTTTTATCTAAGAGATATTTTACCCTTGATATAAAAAATTTATTAATGTACAAAAAGTCTTCCATATCAACAACATATTCTCTACAAAAGATACTCATTTATACACATCATACATCTTAATTTTACTTATAATGGGGATAAATGGAAATATAATGAATGGTTGATCTCAGATGCATGGTAAGGGTAAAAATAAGTTATAATAATAAAAAATAAATAGTGGTCGTAAAATATGAAAATGAGTATAATTATGATATATATGAATGTTTTTTCCAACAAATATTAGAACATGAATCATGTGATAAGGAATGGAATAACAGTAAAACATTTCATAGCACTATCACATATCAATGATTCACAATAATATTGACCTGGACTAGATTCATAAAATAATGATACTAAATCATTAGATCATAACATAAATGTTTGGAATATATTATAAAAGTGGCATAAAAATAAAATGTAATATTCTCTAAAAATAAAATAAACATAGAAAAGTGTAAAAATCATAAAAATAGGAATCCTTATTAGAAAACTATGTATAAAGAATTCTTTGTGAACAAACTCATTGACTCTACACATTAAAATGTGATAAAATTCATTATTCCCATGATTTTGGGAAAAAACTCATTATGTATATTCCCTTTTTTAATGTGAGATATAAATTAAAATGAATTCATTGGATATTTTATAGGACCCCATCTATTATTATCCTTTCATATGTGTTCCACATAAAATCAATCATTATCATATCATAAAGAACCCATGGATAGAAAATATAATTCTTATCCCTTTCAAATGTTATAATATAAAGAAACCATACATAATTATATTAATAAACATGGTAAACCCATGGAATATAAATAGTTATTGTAGAGAAACCAAAAATGACTTACATGGACATAACATTACTTTTGTAGAATATCTAATACATAACAAAAACAGACCACAAAGGACCATAATAGTTTAGTGTCTTTTAAAACTCGGAATATAATCTTATAATTTTGGTGAAAGATCTTTAAAATCTCCCATAAAGATCTTGCCCTTTTGTTTTCTTACCTAAAACATTTCTTTATATCCTGGGGAAAAGAAAACATAAAAAGGGTGAGCTCAAATGCTTAGTAAGGGTAAGAATGGATAAAAATAAAACAAACCATGTACATTTGAACATAAAAACATGAACATAATATTTAAACATCAAAATCTTGAGCAATGACATAAAACATGGAATTACGTAAGGCATAAATCATAATGGAACATAAATCATGATAAAAAACATGGGAATAAAACATGTAATTGTGGCAAACCATTATGCACTTGATATGATTTCCATAGTAGCCAAGGAATTGCTGCCAAGACCATCTTAGTGGACAAAGTCCCTTACTGAATCGATTTTACTCCTCTTTCCAGTCATGTATCACTTAACCGGATAAACTTTCCGTTCCAGCCATGTCTATATCATGAGATATAAATATTTACCCAATGCATTGGAGGGAGATATAGGTCCCACCCATATCATATTTAAATAATTCATACGTGTGCCACAACACAATCAAAAATCATTCATCATAACCCAATGAATAAAATGGGTTTCATAAACATCATCCAATTTTAACATAACCCATATAAAACAAATGTATATCATTTAATCATAAGAAAAGTTAAACCATGTAAATCATAGAGACATTATTCATGAAACATACACATATGAAATAATGTCATCTTAGATGTAAAATGGTTTTGATAAAACACCTGAAATGAATTCTTGAGGAAAATATCCTTTCTTTTTCAAAATCATTATCTTTTCACAAAATGACATTCAAATCTAAAAGAAAAAGATTTTATTGAAAATAATTATAAAATCTTGTGGAGGAATATTCCTGAAAATATGGCTTTATGAAATCTTAAAAATCCATTCATGTCGTATAAGTTAAAAAACCATTCTTCTCGTACTTTTGCGGGAAAAGTCAAAAAAAGTACCTAGTAAAGTAAACAAAAGAAAGATTCCATACATACGAGGTAGTAAAAGTCCAAAATGGTTAGAAATGACTTTAAACATACATAATAACATTTTCAGAAAATAGGGACATGGATGATAAATATAACCCCAGTAAATACGTACAAATAAACAATATTGGATAAAAACGAGATTGGAAAAGTTATCCCTTAACTTAGGTCCGATAAGATTCGTATGTATCCAAACCTCCTATATAATTATTTAAATAATTTCATTGACTTATTAAAGAATCATATTCATTGTTATGATATCATATATTGTCACATTCTAATCTTCTTATTGGTAATATTTCATTGTTACTCGTTATTCTGGTGTTCACTGCTTTATGTTCTTATGCGTGTTTTGTCGAATAAATTCCTATTCTTATTTTATGATATAAATATATCATTTAAATAATGGTTTTATTATACTATATATCATATTTATTCAGTCAACTCATTTATATAATCATTATTCAATGAATATCATGTCGAACGAGTCGCATCAGATCGTGGAGACGGTAGACCATACGTACGCACGAGGGATGATATCATTTCCATGATCGTGGAATTGTATTTAAGTGTATGTATAATATTTTGGAATCAAAATTACTTTACAATAATCAAATATAGTTATTTATTTACACATTATACCCATCCATGTAAGGTGGTGGTGGAAATCATATTACACCACGGCGTGGACGCGGTATTCCGTACGTACGCACGCACGATGATTTCGTTTTCCGTAGGATGGATAAAAGATGAAATAGGGTTGTTTCATATTTATAAGAAAATATAATTATATTAGTGATAATTATTTTATTACTTTATAATGAGACAAATAAAGAATATGAAGTTGAAGAAGAAAGAAACTTGAAATAATCGGTAGAAAAGATTACCTCTTCCTCGACGCACCTCCTTTAAACTTCCTCTTAGGGCACTAGAGTTGGTCTATTTAGTATACCAAGAACTCTATGATATAAATAGAGAGGTTGAGATGTGTAATTGGAAGTGGTTGGATGAGATTCAAGGCTCAAAAGGGTGTGAAGATAAGAGGGAAGGGGTGCCCATTTTATAAGGGAGGAGAGGGGCACCTTTGGAAATATAAGGAATATTAATTTATAATAAATTTAAACCCCCCATAAAAACATCATAAATGACTAAAATTAGGATATGAGGTAATATAGGGTAGTAATATCATCAAAAAATCGAATTTATAAATGTTTCTATTTTATTTAAAACCTTATCATTTTGATTTATCCTTATTTAATCTATTTAATTTTATTAGTGGTATTAATATTCTAAATTTTCAATTGTCATAAATAATTACTTATGTGTTGTGAATATTCCATAATTAGATACATTATTACAATTTATAACATATAAATTTCAATTTGTAATTTTTAAATATTTTTGTGATTTTTAAAAAATTTAATAATATGTTATTTTTATAAAATATCAATAGTGTCAATTTTGACACTATTAAATTATTTGAATTTAAATAAACTCCACAGAGAAGATATATTCTATCCAAAATTTTCTATAGATTCCTAACATTTCGTATTCATCTAGAAAATTCGTGGACAACATTAAATAGTTCATATAATATTTATTTTAATACTTTTAAACCCATTTATTTTATATTTTTCTTAATAAATTAATTACTACAACATTTTTGTATAATTATATAATATACTTATCTATAATATAAAAATTAAAAATAAAATACTAGGATCAATATAATTTATATATATTTCATAAGAATGCTTTTTGTCAGATTTATCTTCTAAAACACCAAACTTTTAAAATGATATATTTATTAAACTATGATGGTGACAACATTGATATCATTTAAAACAACATAATATAAGTGTCATAATCACTTTTATAAGATTCCAATCAGTCATTTATTTTGTCATTGGATGATGATGGTGTAGGTATACACTACCAATATGTTTTGGTCATGTTTTTGGGCCTTTTAATGGGTATTATTATTTCAATAAAAACTATATTACTGATTTTTCACATAATTAATAATTTCATCATCATTAATGTATAAGCTATTAAGGTAATTAAATATCTCTTAAAAATTACGAATAAGTCACCATAACAACGAAAAACATTTTATCTTTTAAATGAGTATTTATAACCGAATTTATATTCTGTATAATCTTATATTAAAAATTATCTAATTAATAAAGTTTGAGTGAGACATTTCACTTTCCTTTAAATAAAATAAATAAAAAGAATTAAATCAAATACAAGTGGGTTCCATTAGATTACTTTTCTACCCAAGTATGATATTGGGTAAAATATAATCATCCAATTATATTAGGAAAAGTGTTACGGTAATTTTATAATATTATATTTACCTTTAATTACCTGATTTACCTTTAAATAAGGTAAATAAAATTTACCGTAGTTACTTTTCAAAATGGCTAAAAATAAAAAGTAGCTTATTAAAAAAATTCAGACCTACTTATTCCAAATATATAATCCATTTTTCCAAATTCAAATCACAGAAGTTGCAGAAATTAATTTAATATTAATCCCATTGATAGGAAAATGAGTTTTAAATGTTAAAACATTGCAAAAGATTGAAATGATTTTACCTATGAATTCAATGTAAAATCATTGATAATGACATACATTATATTAAATTTTAAAAATATATTCTATTTATACTTTAAAACCATTCAATATAATAATTTCACCATATAAATTTTCTCGATGAAAAAAGTTGTTTTTAAATAAAATTTAGCATATTTTTGCTATTCATCAAAATAAGAAACATATCAGAAAAATATCAAAAATTTATCCAAAGTAAATTATTATATCCTAATTCATAAAAAGAATTTTATTTTATTAAATTTAACTTATAAACAAGATAAATACTAAATTACTGTGGGTGCACTATCGAAAGGCGGTAAAACTGCATTTGTTGAAAAATAATTATTTTACTCGAAAAAATTATTTTGTTCTCATTCCATTTTCTATAAAATGTGTGTGATGAATTATAATGTCATATAATTCAAAATTAAATTACTAATATTCATAATGACTATTTTATAATATCATCGTAACCATGTATCATTGTTTAGTGAAACATGGAATTGTGTACAACACACGCTATCGAGGAAGGTCGCGATTGCATGTAATTCAAGCCAATTCAGGGTTGCGTATACTGTAAGCTAAAAAGGTGTTGCATATAGCGCAAGATAATCTTGTTGTAGCGTATAACAGAAGAATTGAAAGATATTAAAAGGAATATATCTCATAAAATCTCGGTTCGTTACATTCCAACACCCTTAAAATGAATTTCTCCCTCGAAATTCGTCGAGGTTATAAATCATTTACTACTTAAAAGTTTCATTTTTAAAAACCCACATCTTAAATTGAATACTAATACTAAATTTTAAAAAGTAATGTATGAAATGTAACTGTTACCTAGATTAACTCATCACTAGGTTTCCACATAGGAGAACATAGGTAGAAATATGGATATGGTAGAAAAATCTAACCATCAAGTTCTAAAAGAGAGTGGTAGAGGAAATGGATATGAAAATGACTACAATCACAAATCCATTTATTTGTTATTATTTAAGGGACCATCTGATTCATCGGATATAAGTACACTAGGAAAACATTTTTTGTTTTCAAGATTATTTCCCTAAAGTTGAAGAATTGTTGAATTAAAAGAAATACTTACTTGATTTTGGTACAATCTTACTGTTGTTTATGCCTTGAACAATTTCCACATCATATATTAAAGAAATGAAGTTGAATTTGTCTTCCGTTAAGTGTTATAAAATCATGCGATAGAATTATAGGTCATTCCATCTGTCTCAAACAAAAGGATGGCAAAAGTTATTAAATATAAATAAGCATATCTATAGTGAGAATAATCTTATAAGGTTCCTAAAATGGACTTATACTTCATATCTCATACCAATTAATATAATAAAACTAGTTTCTACTAACCAGGGTCTTCTTGTAGGCTAGTGGTTGGCGATAAAGTCCTGTCGCACTTCGGATGTGGGTTCGATTCCCGCAACCTTGTTTGAAGCGATGGGTTTTCGCCCATCCTATAGGTTGTCCTTTTTCTTAATCTACACTATTAAAACATTCCAGAAATAGTATCGAAAAAAGATTTAGCTTTAATCAATTCTATCTGATGTCCAACTTAATCCCTTCCAACCTTTAGGATTATCAAAATAATTATGTCCAATCATATAGTATAAAGAAAACGATTACTAGAAAGGCCACATATCAAGCACGTGAATACCATCATTTATCCCCCATATATCCTAAGATATATCTTGTTGATCACATTACAAACATGTGAATACCTTAATCATGTATACTCTTGAAACATAAACTACCATAGAACCTTAGTGAAAACATGAATGGTGTCAAAAGGTAACTCATTCCACAAACCGAAATCCAAAAATTTCTATATAATCAAACCATGATATAACATTGTCCTTATAATATTCATGAGCTCATGAATATTGTCAAACATATTATTTTCTCTCTATCCCTTAATTATGCGCATATCATCGGCTTTCCAAAAATATTTCAACCAGTTTTCATGGTTACCGATGCCATATTCTCATGGAAAACCACAATCTACCAATACAACGATATTCCAATATACCATAAAAGTACCTCAACAACATTATTCTTGAATACCAATACATAAACACTTCAATACATCTTCTTCAATGATTGTCATGGAATAATCCCTTCCTTGATTTAGAAGTAAGCTCTTAGGTTAGGGCATTGAGTTGGTTAATGCCCATGTTCTCCATAGATAAGACATTGAACTCCATAACAGTATGTAACTCTATGACCCTTCTCTCCACATAGATAACATCTTCCCCTCCATTTGATGTATTCATCAAGGTTCTTCTTCCCTTATTTAGAAATCTCAATCTTCCTTTCTCTATGCTCCTCAACATGCGAACATGCAAACATTTCCATCTTCCTCTTATTTAATGAATTAGGAATACCACTAAAGTTCACCTTGTTAATCATATATCGTGATAAATGATTCGTCATAATCACAAAATCATTATTTCTAGGCATTACACAATTTATTTTCTCATATTAACCAATTTTTCCATTGGATTCAATGTTGACCCAATTCCTTATGGTTCCCTCCATTGACTAAAACCAAAATCCATGGTGTAAGAAACATTTAAAATAATGGGGAACCACATAATCATAAAAAGTAACTTATGGGATGTCTAACTTATCACAAATTCTTTAATCCAGGACACCTTAGGTTCACCCTAGGTTATTCATGATCATCAACATAAATCTAGGACTATAAAGTATAGTTATACTAAACCTTAGGGACATCCTTAGACATACCTTATAAATATATCTAGGGATATCAATAAAGTTTACCCATCCTAGTTTCCAATGGTTAACTAAACCATTCCTCTGATACCAACTGTAGAGACCCCAAACATGAATTACATGTACATAACATTACTTTTGCGAAATATCTAATACATAACAAAAACAGACACCAATGGACCAGAATAGTTTCATGTCTTTGGAAACTAGTAATATAATCTTCTAATTTTGGTGGAAGATCTTCAACATCTCCCATAATGATATTACCCTTTTGTTTTCTTACCTAAATAATTTCTTTATATCCTTGGGAAAATAAAAACATATAAAGGGTGAGCTAAAATGCTCAGTAAGGGTATGCATGGAGAAAAATAAAACAATCCATGTACATTTGAACTTAAAAACAAGAACATAATGTTTAAACGTCAAAATCATGAGCAATGACATAAAACATGGAAGTATGTAAGGCATAGATCTTAATGGAACATCAATAATGATAAAAAAACATTGGAATAAAACATTTAATTGTGGAAAACCATTAAGCACTTGATATGATTTCCATTGTAGCCAAGACATTACTTGCAAGACCATCTTAGTGGAAAAATTCCCTTACTGAATCGAGTTCACTCCGCATTCCAGTCCTCTATCACAGAACCGGATTATCTTTCCATTCCAGTCATGTCTATCTCATGATATATAAATCTTTACAAAATGCATTGGAGGGAGATATAGGTCCCACCCATCTCATATTGAAATCATTCTTACGTGTGCCACAACACAATCATAAATCATGCATCATAACCCAATGAATAAAATGGGTTTCATAAACATCATCCCATCTTAACATAATCCATATAAAACAAATGGATATCATTTAATCATAAGAAATGTGAAACCATGTAAATCATAAAGACATTAAACATGAAACATACACAAATGAAATAATTTCTTCTTAGATGGAAAATGGTTTTGATAAAACTCGTGAAATGAATTTTTGAGGAAAATATCATTTCTTTTTCAAAAAAAAATTCTTTTCACAAAATTACCTGAAATTTTAAAAGAAAATGATTTTTTTGAAAATAATTATGAAATATTGTGGAGGAATATTCATGAAAACAAGGCTTTATGAAATCATAAAAATCCATTCATGCCGTGTAAGCTAAAAAACATTCTTCTCATACTTTTTCTCGAAAAGTCAAATAAAATACCTCGTAACGTAAACAAAAGAAACATTCTATACATAACATGTAGTAAAAGTCAAAAATGGGTAAAAATGACTTTAAACATACATGAAGCCATTTTTATAAAATAGGGACATGTATGATAAATATAACCCCAGTAAATACTTACGAATAAACAATCTCAGATAAAAATGAGATTGGAAAAGTTATCCCTTACCTTAGGTCTGATATGCTTCATACATATCTGAACCTCCTGTATAATGATTTAAAAAAATGTAATTGACTTATTACAGAATCATATTCATTGTTATGATATCATATATGGTCACATTATTATCTTCTTATTGGTAATATTTCATTGTTACCCGTTATTCAGGTGTTCACTGCTTTATGTTTTTATGCGTATTTTGTCGAATAAATTCCCATTATTATTTTTAGGTTAAAACTATATCATTTACAGAATGGTTTTAGTATAATATATATCATATTTATTCATTCAATGCATTTATATAATCATTATTCAATGATGATAATGTCGAACGAGTCGCATCACATCATGGAGACGATAGGCCAGGCGTACGCATGAGCGATGATATGATTTCCATGATAGTTGAATTGTATTGAAGTGTATGTATATTATTTCAGAATCAATTTAAATTTAGGATAATCATATATAGTTATTTTTTTACACCATATTACCCATCCATGAATGGTGGTGGTGGAAAACAGATTACACCACAGCGTGGAGACGGTATTCCGTACGTACGCACGCGCGGTGATTTCATTTTCCGTAGGATGGATAGAAGATGAAATAGGGTTGTTTCATATATAGAATAAAATATCAGTATATGAGTGATACTGATTTTATTACTTTATAATGAAACAACTAAAGAAGAGTTATTTTAAGAAGAATGAAACATGAATGAATCAGTAGAAGAGGTTACCTCTTCCTCAATCCACCTCCTTTAAACATCCTCTTAGGGCACTAGAGTTGGTCTTTTGAGTAGACCATAAACTCTATGATATAACTATATAGGTTGATAAGAAGAATTGGAAATTTTTATCAGAGCTTCAAGGCTTAAAAGGGTGTGAAGGGAAGAGGGAAGGGGTGCCCATTCTATAAGGGAGGAGAGGGGCACCTTTGGAAACATAAGAAATATTAATCTATAATAAATTTAAACCCCACATAAACACTTCAAAAATGACTCAAATTAGGATATTAGGTAATATAGGGTTGTAATATCATCAACCAATCAAATTTATACATGTTTTTATTTTATTTTAAACCTTATCATTTTGATTTATCCTTCTTTAATCTATTTAATTTTATTTTTGGTATTAATATTCTAAATTTTAAATTGTTATAAATACATACTTATGTGTTGTGAATATTCCATAATTAGATACATAATTAAATTTTATAACATATAATTTTCAATTTGTAATTTTTAAATATTTTTGTGATTTTTAAACAATTTAATAATATGTTATTTTTATAAAATATCAATAGTGTCAATTTTGACACTATTCAATTATTTGAATTTAAATAAACTCCAAAAAGAAGATATATTTGATCCAAAATATTGAATAGATTCCTAACATTTCATATTCGTCTATAAAATTAGTGGAGAAAATTAAATAGTTCATATAATATTTATTTTAATATTTTTAAAACCATTTATGTGATATTTATCTTAGTAAAATAATTACTGAATATTTATTGTATAATTATTTAATATACATATATATTACAAAACAATTACAAATAAAATACTAGGATGAATATAATTCTTATATCTTTCATAAGAATACTTTTAGTCGGATTTATCTTCTAAAACACCCAATGTTTAAAGTGTTATATTTATTAAAATATGAAGGTGAAAACTTTGACATCATTTAAAATAAAATAATATAAGTGTTATAATCACTTTTATAAGACTCCAATCGGTCATAAATTCGGTCATTGGATGATTATGGTGTTTATATACAGTTACAATAAGTTTTGGTCAGGTTTTGTGCCCTTTTAATAGGTATTATTATTTCAATAAATACTATATTACTGATTTTTCACTTAATAAATAATTTATGCATCATTAATGTATAAGATATTAAAGTAATTATATATCTCTTAAAAATTACAAATAAATCACCATAACAAATAAAAAAAAATTTCTTTCAAATGAGTATTTATAATCGAATTTATATTCTGTATAATCTTATATTAAAAATAATCTAATTATTAAAGTTTGAGTGAGACAATTCACTTTCCTTTAAATAAAATAAATAAAAGGACTTAAATCAAATACAAGTGGGTTCTATTAGATTCCATTTCGACCCAATTATGATATAGGGTAAAATATAATCATCCAATTATATTAGGAAAAGTGTTATTGTAATTTTATAATATTATAATTACCCTTAATTACCCGATTTACCTTTAACTATGGTAAATAAAATTTACCGTAGTTACTATTCATAATGACTAAAAATAAAAGGTAGCTTATTAAAAAAATTTAGACCTAATTATTCCAAATATGGAATCCATTTTTCCAAATTCAAATCACAGAAGTTGCAGAAATTAATTTAAAATTAATCCCATTGTTAGGAAAACATGTTTTAATTGTTAAAACATTGCAAAATATTGTAATGATTTTACCTATGAATTAAATGTAAAATAAATGGTAATTGCATACATTATATTAAATGGTAAGAATGTATTAAATTTATACTTTAAAACCTTTCAATATTATAATTTATCCATATAAATTATCTCGATGAAAAAAGTGGTTTTTATTTAAAAATTAGCGTATTTTTACTATTCATCAAAATAAGAGACTTATGAGAAAAATATCAAAAAAAATTCTAAAGTAAATTTTTATATAATTATTCAAAAGAATAATTTTATTTTGTCAAATTGAACTTATAAACATGTCAAAAACTAGATTTAATGTGGGTGCACCATCGAAAGGCGGCAACACTGCATTTTTCAAAAAATACTTATTTTACACGAAAAAATTATTTTGTTCTCATACCATGTTCTATAAAATGTGTAAGATGATTTATAATGTCATAAAATTTAAAATTTAATTACTACTATTCATAACGACTAGTTTATAATAATATTATAACCATATATAATTGTTTAGTGAAACCCGGTATTGCGTACAACACACGCTATCGAGAAAGGTCGTGATTGCATGTAATGCAAGCCAAGTCTGGGTAGCGTATACTTCAAGATAATACAGTGTTGCATATAGCGCAAGATAATCTTGGTGTAGCATACAACAGAAGATATGAAATAAATTACAAAGAATATATCTCATAAAATCTTGGGGTGTTGCAGTTATACTATGAGGTTAAATAACAAAATTTATAGATACCTTTTAATGAATTATATTCTACTCACAATGTATATATAAATGGTATATGGTTTAGTCAAAAATATCCAAAATATATTGAGGTATAGAATCTATATGAACAAAAATCAATCAATGAAAAGATATATAGTGTATTACTAGAGGAAATGCATTGGAAGGAGGTCTATTTTAATACACATTGGACTATTATGCAATAGAAAATAATAAATAGATTTCTATTGTCCTAATCCCCTAAAATATTGTAAGAAAATTTTAAGGGTAATTTATGAAAAATAATTTTTCATGGGATAAAACCCATTTCATGATAACAGGTAAAATGAAAGTGAAATCATAAAAAGAGTTTTTAGGAAACATTTTAACATTTTAAATAAAAGGGAAAAAGTTATAGGGTACTTTCAAATGAAATTTTGTTACAAATATTATTCGAAAAAAATTCAATTTTTTAAAATAATCATCAATAATAGAGTCTTTATAAAGGAAATAAAGGAAATACTATAGAAATTTGGACTAACAGATAAATCAAAATATCATATAAGGGAAACTATTTTAATGTTTTGAAAATACCTTCATTGAACCCACATCATAAAAAATGGATAAAAAACATCCTTTTGACAATGGGAAAACTGAAATGTGATGGTCACATGAGATAACACATATTTGGGTTTTCACATGTAAATAAAAACATTGGTTTGAAAGGAAAATATTGACAAGGATGGGAAACAATCATTAACTATGCTGATATTTATTTTCAACAATTATATATTTTTTATGAATGAAAACCTTCAAGGTCAACACATTGAATTAAAAAAGTGATTTCCCACTAGATAAAAGGATAATGAACCATGAAATAAATTCATAGAGTGTATTTATAAAATAATTTAAGGATGAAGTTAAAGAATAATAATTTTAACTCAATAAGGGTCGTTGAGTAAAAAAACCATTACAACATTAGCATCATTTGAATCAAAACCAATTTGAAGAAAGAACATTATGTTTCCTCCTAAACAACATGAGTTACAAGAATATGAAAAAACTAATTAATTAGGTAGTAATCACTATTTATTAAAAATTAAATGGTTCATAATAAGTTTTATGTCTCAATAAATTAAATTTGTGAGAAAGAACCTCATTCCTTATTTCTTAACATCCCCTAATGTTATTAAATCTCATATAAAACAAATATAACTATCTCAATCACCTATTAATGAAATTTATTTATATCTATTTACTTTTAAAATAATCATTTAAAATTATTTGGGACAATTTTATTAGTTATTTATAATCTATTTTAAAATTATATCTTAATAACCTTGATCATTTTGAACTAGTTTCATAATAACATTGTTTCTCATCACTCGACCCCATAATTTCTAATTCCTAGTTCAAAAATTTACTATAATTGATTATATATAATTATTTATAATGTTATAATTTCATTCTATTGGTTTTTTTTGTGAACATTAATGATCAAATCACGAATTTTCATATTTTAGTTATTTTTAATGAAAGGATGTGGGTTAATTAATTATTGAGTTTAATATTAATTGTTCTATTATAGAACCAAAATAATATATTTATGTAAAACATTATATCATATATTATTTTTAATTAATTTTATAGATTTACCCTTGATGTTTTTATGAGCATTGTTCAAGTAGGTGGTTAGATGGACATTAACCTGAAAATTCTATAATTAAAGGATGAGTATAGTTATGAAAGTGGATCCTATTGGAATCATATTACTATTAAATAAGAATAATTATCTTATTCATATATTTTTGAGGTGGTTAATTTTATTTTAAGATTGTTTAATAAGTAATATATAAAATAGATTCGAAATGACTTACTTTACCTCATTGATGTGGTAGAAATCACATAAGTGTAGTTATAAATATCATTTCTTAGTGAATGGGAGGGAATGAAGAAGGATTATAATCTATCTCTAAATAATCATAATTATATTACATATTTTATGTTTATTTTTGAATTCCATCCATATAACCTTCAATGATATTAGGTTATGAAAAACAAATTATGTCACTTCAAGGAGGTGGGAGCCCTCACTGATATACAAATTACATATTCATTTTCCATATATGAAAAGGGAAATTATGGATAATGATTATTAACATAGAATAATAAAATTGAACATAAAAAATGTATTTTTGAAAATGTATAGAAATTTGAAGATTCTTTATAAAATATTAAGCGAGACAAAAAATAATATGGATGATTCGTACTCACATGGATAAGATATGATTTATCTTGGAAATATCTTTTGTAATGGAAACCGTTGGATATCTAATTGATACGATAGGATTTTGAACATGTGACAAGACTATAAGAGGATACAAATACTATATTTTCATGATGGAATTTAAATTTATGGGTATATTATGAATTAGAAGAAGTGATCCCCTTCTATAAGTGAAAGTAAAGGTCATTTCAGAAGTACTCATTATATTCCAATAATGATATGTCAATATCAAATGTTAAAAGCATCCAAAAGATTAAAATTATTTAGGGTAAGAGTTTTGGACTAGACACTAATGATACAAACACTTTTTTAGTTGTTTTTTTAAAAATGTGTTTTTCTACTTAATACAATGTATTTTTTTCCTTTTCATATTTACTGTGGTAACTAATTTATTTAGAGATGATAAATATTTTTAATGAAAAAAATTAAAAATTATAATTATTCAATATTTTTAACATTTATATTTAAAATATAGATATAATTTTTAAACATAATATATCAATGTTTTATAATAGACAATTCCATCATTATGTCATGTGACACATAAAATGAGTTTTTTGAAATAGTTTTTTTAATAATGAAATTTATGTGTTGTTTAAAATTTACAATTTTATTAATTTACAATAAATAAATTTTTTATTATTAGAAAATAAAAAAATGGTTTCAAAAAACAAAAAAAAAATGAATTTTTCCCTAACAATGTTTAAATGAAAGAATAGTCTAATATTGTTTCGAAATTTGAATAAAATTTTACCTAAGTTAAAAAAACTAAAAGTATGTTTTCTATGTTTAGATTTATATTTAAAATGAATAATCTATCCACATAGATTCAAAATTTATTAATTAAAATGTTTTGTAAATTTCTATGTCTTTATAATATAATGATAAATTCAAAAACTTGTAATGTTGGTAAAAATAGTATTCATTACTATTCAATTATAAAAATATTATTTCATAAAAAATACAAAAAAGATACCTGAATATAATTTTGAAATTATGAATTCAACCATTATGATCATTTTAGAAATTTAAAATTTCTGAATTTATAAATATATATTTTAAATGAAAATATAATATTTAATGAAAAATATATTGATTAAAAAGACACAATTTTAAAATATTATGTTTTATTTTTTATGAATTTATTATTGACTAAAAAAATTTTGTACTAAAGGTTTTATTGATATTGTATTACTTAATAATAATCATCAAATATGTTGATTCGTGTTTTAGGTATATGTTTCATGTGAAATAATCTATTGAAAATAGTATTAATTTTAAGAAAATGACACTCTCAAATCACCAGGAGTTACATTGACCATTTGATGTATGTTAGAAATATACTCAATTTCCTACTATATGGGAAGTTTTATTTCAGTGGATCAGCTAAAAATCAGGACTCTAGTGACTAGAAACCATTGACAAAATGTAATATATGTATGTTGTACATCCAAATGTTTTTTCCTATGTTATTTTATTAATTTATTGTCAGAATATTTTAAATTTTCTTCTTTTCATCCATTTGATGATGACTAATTAGTTGGGAGTCACAATCATATATCTTTATCAGCATTTCCATTAACTGGATATTAAACACTCATTTTCTGGTTAATTTATTATATTACAATCATATTGGAAAATAAAAATATGTAAAAAAATAATACCCATCATTTTTTTATACAATTTCTTATTATATATTCCATTTTCATCCATCATTTTTATCATTAGAAGATTTTATGAAATTTATTAAAATATTTAACATTATTTCATTATTTTGTCAAATTATCCCTCTTATTATCTTGGTTCACATTACCTTCAACTTATCTAATGATTTGGTATCACAATAATTCCCCAATATGATCCCCTCTTGGAGATGTAAGTAATATGAGAGTGTCCCCTGAATACCACAAAAAAATATCCCATGTGATGGTGACTAGAAATAACTGTATAAAAAATTCAAATATGATAAATTACCTTCATATATATCAAAAAAACATAATAAGGAATACAATAACAAACATTTTAATATAAAAATAAACTATCATCCCATAATTAACCACAATTCATTATATGTCATCTAATAAAATCCACAATGATAATGTGAAAAAAGTATGCTCAAAAACAGAATACAAACTGAAACCCCAAGTTCCTAGCAATATCATTCTAATAATTCCCCAAAGACATTTTGGAAACTTAAAAAAATAAGAATATATAAATAGGGTTTAGAATACATGAATGGTAAATATGAGACTCTTTAACACCACTCATGTGAATGTGGAAGTAGCATACTAATGCTTTAATGAAAAAACAGAATAACCAATAAGATCCTACAAAACAAACTATCACCTATCCTCTCCAAGGATTTCCAACCCAATAAATCATCCCATTATAATAACATAATAATGAATGATTATTTAGAAAGGGTTCCCAAAACCACATACCCACTGGCTTTCACCCCCACACCCCAAAATAAAACATTTTATGATCTCATCCTTTCTATAGTCATACCACAACACACAGTATCAATCTCAATATGTCTAATGTTGGTCATACCATATCCCTAGAAACCCCAATCGATGAATGGTCCAACATTTTGATTAGAAATAGTATAATCCATATAATTACCATAACCACAAACATATATCATATATTTTTATATCCACCACACATCAAAACCACGTTACATATAAATTTTAATAGGGTGTCATAAACATGATGGACATAAACCACATGCCCTTCTCCTAACAAGCATGACTGCCCAACATGTTTGATCACCACATATCCAAAACTAGTAAATTGTACCAAACTTATAAAATATATAGGTGTAGAAGGAGTATCCATCCATCAATTCCAAAAGGAACTCAAACCCACACTCCTGGATCTAGTTTAGAAACACATAATTTAAACACTATAATTGATACCATGTAATATGAATCAACACATTCATACCTATATTTCCATATTCTAATAATTATATCTCATAAATAATTTACAACAATCCTTGGAACCATTGGGTTTTTTTTGGAAATTAGCTATATAAACTTCTTATTTTATAATACTTGTGAACATTTCCATATAATTGTACACATATAGACCTCAATCAATATTTCTCATAAGGTATAATAATCTTAATAACCAAACTAATGAAAAAAAAACGGTGATGTCAAATTTTTAATAAGGGTAACCATATAAGAAAACAATTGAAGATCATAAGTGATTATAAGTTAAACATGTGTTTACTAGATGATAGTCAATATCCAAGAATATATCCATAAAAAATCATACCCAAATAAATATGCATAAACAATAATAATCATGGAATAATGAAATATGAAAATTAAAATAAAGGAGTTATCGTAACATGAAGATATTAGAAAGAACAACATTATGGCATAGATAAAAACATAAAAATCAATTCCTTTATGAAGGATCACTACAAATATTGTCATACCCATTGATATAAATCCTAATTAATGGTCATAGCATAAATAATAAGCATGAAATAATACATTATTCATAAGAGTTTTGAACAAAAAAGATTTTTAATCCCTAAGAAATTAATATAGTTATAATATTGTTACATAAGATTGAGGCATATACACAAGAATAGAAATCAGATTCCAAGGCTACCCACAATGTAATTCACTTTAGAGTAGTGTTTATCTAACCACTTATGTACTTTATAAGTCATGGGAATACCACATGTGTTCCCATGTGAAATGGAACACAACTCATGTACTGTATACATATTGGGTTTACCTCTCATGTACACTTAGGATTTGGCTCAACGCTCAAGTGCTATATTGGGATAATTATATATATATAACATTACCAAATTCATTATAGGGTTATTCAATTCTGGGATAATAATAAAATAACTAAAACAATACATATTTGTTGCAAAATATCATTAAAAATTACCACATCATTATGTCTTAATTAACAGATGTGAGAGAAACCGGTTGTATGGAATCTTCCTTAAAATATCATCATCATAATCTATACAAAGAAAGAAGGTAAATGGAATACAAAGATATATCACAAGTGTAATTTAATTAATTTAACAGGATATTAACATAGATGGAAAATATCCTTATAAAATTATTGTATCAATCACCTTGAAAATAATAAGTATCCCTTTTTGATATGCTTAAATACACCTTAAAGATGTTTTCCTTAAAACCAAATACCTTGATTTTGAAAAACCATTTTAAAAAATTTATTCATTTAAAATATGACCATTGTTTTCCAAAAAAATTATTTGAAAATATTATTTCAAAAAATATTCTTTGAGAAGATATAAATATAGAAAATATCTCTATTAAAAAACACAAGCTATTAAAATCCCTTTAAAAATGAATTCCTCTTTTTAAAATTAAAACATTTTCTTTTAAAATATATAAAATTTTTCAGGTTATATATAATTTCATTAAATAAATTAAATAATTTACAATACCATCATAAAACATGAAAATTAATCCTTTTAAATTATAATGGTAATGCAAAAATTGCTCACATGAAAAATGTTGAAAATATAATCTTTCAAAACATTTGAAAAAAAACTAATCCTGTGGATAATGAAAAACTTATTCTTTAAAATTTTTAAAAATAAATTCAAAATAGTATTAAATGACCATAATCAATTAGTTAATCATTGATAAGGACATCCATAATATGAATTTTTATATATTAGAGGAATATTTTTGGATGAAGAGAATATGACAACAATGCTTTTATTACAAACTTAAACATGATTTATTACATAAAACATCACTTGATACAACAAATAAGATCGAGATTTTTAGTTTCTTTGGGGCTTAGGATCATTACATATAAACTTAAAACATGAAATGTAACTTCTTTATTGAAAACATCCTTTACATTACCACTAAATTCCTTCATACTTAGATTTTCATGGGATAACCTGAGGACATGCATAAGAAAAAGGTGTGCTCTAAAGCCCAGTAATGGATTACACATGGAATAACATGAGAGGTAAAATACATTTTAGACAATAGTCATATCAATAGATCATAAGAAAAAAATGAACATAAAGGCATGATAAAGCATGATAATAATAACTTGGAATTGTGGCAACAACACTTAACATGGAATTTGCATGATCCAAGGCTCATTGCACATGGAGCATGAGTACATCCTCATTGCACATAAAGCACGATTAAACCCTCATTGAACTTGAATTATCATGATACAACACTCATTTCACATGACGTATCATGATACTATACTTTACCCAATGCATTGGAGCTCTATAGGGGCGCACCCTTCATTAAAGTTTCATTTCATGCATAAGTGTGCCATGTGGATCATAAAACATGGATTCATAAAACATAATAAATTATTCCACAATAGAGGAATGTGGAATTCATACATGAAACTTTATAATCAATAAGTAAATATGCATAAAGGTGAATACCCTTGATGGAGAAATGGGCATCATATTCACTACACAAAGGCATTGGCTTATAAAATCGGTGTCATTTCGGCAGTGTAACGACGTGACATAAGGATTCAAAAATGATTGATGAGAGAGATATGGGTTACACATCATATTTAAATGAAATTTAAATTAAGGGGGTCATATAGATACATGTCTCAACAATTGGAATGGAATTTATATTCATGATACAAAAGTATTTCTTGAATGTATATGAGGAGAGAGAAGTTCCTTTCAGAATTTCAGCATAGTAACAGGTGTACATGGGAGGAATTTAATGAGAGAGAAGGGGGTATCCCATCATTCAAACATATAGAGGTCAGTATGAGGGAGGTTAGAAACTATACCACAACTTTCATAATTGAAATTAAAAGGGCAAAACAACTTAATTAAAATTGGACAAAATGAGAAAGGAAGAAAAAACCCTTACTTGGAAGTGTGCTTCCAAAGGCTAGGGAGAGGCTTGTGAGAGGCTTCTTGGGAGCTTGGGGCACCTTGGAAGGATTCTAGAGAGAGTTGGGCAGAGTTTTGATGAACTAAAAAGGCTTTGAGTGAGGAGGAAGTGGGAGATTGGGTGGGTTTATATAGGAGAGGTGAGGGAATTCTTTATTATTCAGGTTTGGGTCCTCTTAGGTTAAATTAATCCAAACCACAAACCACCCCATGGTTTTTGCCCATGGTTTTTGGAAAAGGTAATAGTAGAAAAATATTTTATAAGGCCAAAGTCCGATATTCTTAAAATATTAGGGTTTCTTATGTGGAGGTGAGTCACACTCCCATGGAAATTAATTTAAAAAGACAAGGTGTTTAATAAGTCTTGAGGGGCCATTAATGCTTTGAAAAGTAATACAAACAAACCCAAAATCACATTATTTTAATGGTAAAACATATATTGTCCGAACATAAAGATTATATTATTTCATTACATCACTATTGGGTCATTATGATGTCATCAAACACATTATATATTTAAACGGTATTTCATTTTTACCCAAAAATTTGACTGTCCCAGAAAATTATGAAAAATTCACCGTTGGATAATTTCGACGTCCTGATTACAGAAATAAAATTTATTTTATCTAAAAAAATTTCTAAATGTGTTGATTTTCACATTTAAAATAAAAAACCGTCATTTATCGAAAATTCACGGGTTTTGACAGAAATGGCATTTCAAACCTTAATAAAAATTATAATTGCATTCATAAAATTATAAGATCATTTATATTTAACCAAAATTAATTTAATAAAAAAAAAAATTATTTTCTTAAAATATTATTTAATTCAAAAATCCATTAATTTATTAAAATAGATTTCTTAATTATATAATAATTAAAAACACTATTTTTACTTTAAAAAATATTTATAATGTATCAAAAATGACGAGAAATTATATTCATTATTATATACAAAAATAATGTACATGAACATAGTACTACTTATTTGTTACATAACCCCTTAAAATATCCTCATAAGACCTAAGGGTAAGTTGTGCGATGGTGACAGACACTTGGGGTGGCTCGGATAACATCGCTCGAGTGGTAATTTCAATCAACTTCCACTTTTCCCATAGACAGTCATGTTCGAGCTTGACATGATGAAGCTCAGCTTGGGATTGGTCAATGGCAAAGCCAAAAGATGCCACCTCTTTTCTGATCTTCGACAAATGGGCTTCGTATGGTGCAATTCTACTGGATAAGGCCATCACTTCATTTGTCTGAATAAATTGGATTTGTTAAAGTCCTATATTTATACTAATCATGTGATCACTGTTCAACGTCTATATTATCAATGGTCAAAATTCTTAACATAAAACCAAAGAAGTTGACATTTTATATAAACATAATGATACATTTAATTAGATCAATATGGATTTCCATTAATAAAACATTGGGTCGTTACAATATTCCCCCCTTAAGAAATTTCGCCCTCGAAATTTTCCTTTTCCCACACTAAAACAAATGTGGGTAACTCAGCTTCATCATATCCTCTGATTCCCACGTCGCTTCTTCAAACTTGTGGTTTCTCCACAACACCTTGACGATGGGCATTGTCTTATTTCTTAGAACCTTTTCTCTACGATCTAAGATCTTCACTGGTTGCTCCTTATAAGAAAGATAATCTTCCAATTGTACCACCTTAGAAGAGAGTACATGTGAAGGGTCTGGTATGTACTTCCTTAAGAGGGATACATGAAAGACATCTTTTACATTTTCCATGGTAGGTGGAAGTCCTAGTCAATAGGCCACAGCCCCGACACGATCAAGAATCTTTAAGGGGCTGGTGTACCTTGGACTTAACTTCCCATTATTTCCAAACCTCGTGACCTTCTTCCATGGAGATATGCGTAGAAAAACCATGTCTCCAACTTTAAACTCAAGGTCTCGTCGATGATTATCTGCATAACTCTTCTGTCGACTCTGGGATGCCTTGATATGCTGCTGAATGGTTTTCACCTTCTCCACCATTTCCTCGACCATTTATGGTCCACGCAGCCTACGTTCACCGACCTCAACCCAACCTGATGGTGTTCTACACCTTTTCCCATATAGGGCTTCATATGGTGCCATTTGGATGCTTGAGTGGAAACTATTGTTATAAGAGAACTCAACCAGAAGAAGATGTTGATCCCATCCTCCATTAAAGTCCATTGAGAATTCTCTCAACATGTCCTCATGTGTTTGGATAGTCCGCTCTGATTGGCCATCAGTTTGAGGATGATAGGCCATACTGAAGTTCAGTTCACTATTCAGATCATGTTGAAGACTCTTCCAAAACATAGAGGTGATCCTTGGATCTCGATCAGACACAATATATAGTGGTACTCCATGCAGCCTTACCACTTCCCTGATATATATTAGTGCCAGTTGATCCAAAGAGAAATCCTCCCGAATAGCAATGAAGTGTGCAGCCTTTGTAAGACGATCCACAACAACCCGGATTGTATTGTTGCCTTTGGATGTCCTCGGAAGTCCGGTGACAAAGTCTATGGTGATGTTCTCCCATTTCCATTCTAGTATGGGCAATGGTTACATCATCCCCTTAGACTTCCGCCTCTATGACTTCACTTGCTAACACACTAGGCACTTTGATGTATATTCAGTGATCTCCTTCTTCATATTATCCCACCAAATGTTTTCTCGGAGATCTCGATACATCTTTGTGCTCCTTGGGTGAATAGAGAAATTTAAACTATGTGCATCATCCAAAAGTTTCTTCTTCAGCTCCGGACTTTATGGAACACATAGTCTTTTCCAAAACCGCACAATTCCTTCATCATTAACATTAAACTCTGAGGATTTACCTTTTTCGATAGCTCCCACTTTTTCATGAATTCCCACATCATCATTTTGAGCATCCTTTAACATTTCAAAAAGAGACGGTTGAGAAATCATTTGTGAAAGGATTGATGATGTTCCTTTATCTATTATTCCCATGTCCATATTCATCAAGTCTAAGAATATTGGATCCTTCTCAATTATCATCATTGATAGAATCGTTGGATCCTTTCTACTTAGGGCATCTGCCACCTTGTTCGCTTTCCCAGGGTGGTAATGGATTGAACAGTCATAATCCTTGATGAGCTCTATCCATCTTCTCTGGTGCATATTAAGCTCTTTCTGTGTGAATATATATTTAAGACTCTTGTGGTCAGTATATATCTCACATTTCTCTCCATAGAGATAATGCCGCCAGATTTTCAAGGCAAAGATCACCGCCACAAACTCCAGATCATGCGATGCATAGTTTCGCTCATGGATTTTCAACTGCCTTGAGGAATAGGATATCACTTTATCATTCTGCATCATCACACATCCTAAGCCCTTCTTCGAAGCATCACTTAATACCACAAAAAGCTCCCCGATGTGGGTATAGTGAGCACAGGTGCAATGATAAGCCTCTTTTTCAACACCTTGAAGCTTTATTTTCATTCATCACTCCAAGAAAACATTACTCCCTTTCGAGTGATCTTGGAAAGAGGGTTGTAAAATCGTGAGAAATTTCTCACAAATCTTCGATAATATCCAGCTAACCCCTAGAAGCTACGGATATCCGTTACCGATGTTGGCCTCGTCCATCCCTCAATTGCATCTGTTTTGGTGAGGTCCATAGATATCCCATTGATTGTGATGGTATGGCCCAAGAATGAGACCTCCTTCAACTAGAACTCAAACTTTCTGTAATTTTCATAGAGCTTCTCCTTGCGCAAAGTCTCTAGTACAGTTCTTAAATGCTCCTCATGATCCTCCTTGGTTTTGGAGTATATTAGAATTTCATCTATAAAGACTACCACAAATTTGTCTAGGTAATCTCTAAAGAATCTATTCATCATGTCCATGAATATTTCTGGAGCATTGGTGAGTCCGAAAGTCATTACTATGAATTCATAGTGCCCGTATCTTGTACGAAAAGCAGTCTTGGGGACATCTTCCTTCTTCACCCTTACCTGATAATATCCCGACCACAAATCCACCTTGGAGAAGTATTGTGCACCATGCAGCTACTCAAACAAGTCATCAATTTTTGGGACAAGATACATGTTCTTTATTGTGATTTTTTTAATTTCACGATAATCGATGCAAAGCCGCATTGACCCGTCCTTCTTCTTGACGAAGAGGACTGGTGCACCCCATGGTGAAGCACTTGGGCGTATAAACCCTTTATCCAGATTCTCCTGTAGTTGTTTCTTCAGCTCTTCAAGATCTACAACAACCATTCTATATGGAGTCTTGGATATTGGTAAAGCCCCAGGTATAAGTTCAATTGAGAACTCAACATCTCTTCTAGGAGGAAGACCAGGCAGTTCCTCGGGAAACACTTCCGTGAATTTCCTCGCAAAATGATTTTATTCAAGGATGGTTTCTTCCTTAGACTAAATCATCTAAGCCAGATACGTGTGCTCATAAGGCAGTAATATCCATGCTTGAGATGATGGAGCTAAAGGTGATTCATCTTCCTCCTTACACTTGTAAAGAATCGAGGGTCGATTCTCCATATGGAGTGTGAGTTCCCTCTCCCGAAAATTTATGTTTGCTCTATATAAGGAAAGCCAATCCATGCCATGAATTACATAAAATTCCACAAGATGAAGTATGACGAGGTTCGCCGGGAAATTCAATCCACAGATTATAAAAGGGGAGGACTTATACTCATGGGATGAAATGATTTCCCCATTTTCCGTACTCATCAACATCTTCACTTCCATGATTTTTGGTGGTGCTGGGATTCTTCTACTAATCTTTCGAGATATAAAAGAATGCGTATAACCATAATCAAAAAGTGTGTTCTCTATTCTTGAATTAATAACTAGTGTACCTATCACCACTTCATTGTGGGGGTTCACTTCGGCAGAAGTGATGGAAAAATATCTTCCTTGCTGCCTTGGAGGTTGTTGGTTGTCTTTGAAAACCCTTGGATTAGGGCACTGATTTTCAAAGTGACCTGGTTCTTTGCATTTGTAGCATTGAACAATGCTTTGAGGTTCGAACCTAGCGTTCCTCTCCTCTGTCGCAGTCGCGGGTCTTTCTTGCCGATAGTTAACAGCTTGGTGCCCTTCTCTTCCACACCTAAAGAGTTTTCTCGTCCCCTTAAGGCAACTTTCAGGGTGCTTCTTTCCGCACTTTTGGCAAGTGGGTGCTGGATCTTCTTAGCACTATTTGATTTATCCATCAGACCACTAGCACTGAAGTCCACCTTATGCTTCTTGTCCCCATGATACCCCTGTGATTCCCTGATCACCATTTCGACCTTGAGGGCACATTGGACAATTTCCTCATAGCTGTCGAAGTCACGGATCGCTAATGCTTTCCGCAAGCTAGGCTTCAGCCCATAAAAGAAGAGGTCAACCTTGCATTAGAGGGTAACGACAAATCCGGAAGTGTATCGTGAAAGCCTTTTGATGTTTTCCTCTTACGCTCCAACAGAATATTCATTTTTTTTCTTGAGGTAAAGGAAGTCCCTTTCCATCATAAGTCGGAGGGTGCGCGGAAAATATTTATCAAAAAACATCTTCCAGAAATCCTTCCATTCCAACGCCTCAATCTCCTCCTCGGGATTCATATATTTGATCAACTTCCAACATTGATCAGCTTCACCCTCCATACGATAAGCCACCAGGAGAACCTTTTATTGTTCAGAACATTGGCGGATGGAGAATATCTTTTCAATGGAGTTGATCCATTGTTCTGCGATCGTGGGATCGGATGATCCACTAAAAGTATGAGGCCTTTGTCTCATGAAGCTCTTGATAGTGACTTGTTCTTTCTTAGGGTGGGTTGAACATTCCTCTTGAACCGTGTTTCTATTCAAAACTTGAGTTAGCTGAGATAGAAGCGTGACAAAGTTCGCGATTCCCGCTACCATTGGATTGGGCATCTCATTAGTACAATCATCACACTGATCTTCACAACGGTTGTTAGCCCGAGTCCTCCTATTACCAGCCATTGGATGGAATAAAAAGAAAGTTATGGGTAACACAAAAAGGGTAATCCAAAGACAAAAGTTGATGACTTATAAATAAACAGTTATTTCCTTACTCAAGAGTCTATAGGCTTCAATCTAGGCTTTTCATGATCTACTTTCTAACATATATTCGTAGGGGCATTTTTTTTAATTCCCTTAATAAGGGTTTATACCAAGTTTTTGAATTTATCAAAACATATCCCCCAGGATTGTCGTAATCAAGAGTGCAGCAAGGCCCATTGTCATGCACCAGTTCCTGTTCGATTCTACCTCAAAGCGGTGTTTTCAGGTTTTACCCCTAGGATACATCTGTGCCAGAGCCGCCTCTACCTGCTCGTATCCAGACAGGGATGTATTTGTTTGATAAACCATTTACTCAATACTAACCAAAACATAGGGATGGTTTAATTATACTTAGTCTTGTATCTAAGGCTTTACTAGGGTTTCCTAATCCCAAAATTAACTAAACCTATCCTCTGATACCAACTATTACAACCCTGCTTTTATTACAAACTTAAACATGATTTATTATATAAAACATCACTTGATACAACAAAGAAGATCGAGAGGTTTTGTGTCTTTGGGGCTTAGGATCATTACATAAAAACATAAAACATGAAATACAACATCTTTATTGAAAACTTCCTTTACATGACCACTACATTCCTTCATACTTAGCATTGCATGGGATAACCTGTGGACATGCATAAGAAAAGGGTGAGCTATAAAGACCAGTAAGGGAGTACACATGGAATAACTTGAGTAGTACAATACATGTTAGAAAATAGGCATATCAATAGAGAATAATAAAAACATTAACATAAAGTCATGATAATGCATGATAATCATAACATGGAAATGTGGCAACAACACTTAACATGGAATTTGCATGAGCCAAGGCTCATTGCACATGGAGCATGAGTAAATCCTCATTGCACATAAAGAATGGGTAAACCCTCATTTCACTTGAATTATCATGATTCAACACTCATTGCACATGCCGTATCATGATACAATACTTTACCCTATTCATTGGAGCGCTATAGGGGTGCACCCTTCATAAACATTTCATTTCATTCATTAGTGTGCCACATGGATCATAAAACATGGATTCATAAAACATAATCAATTATTCCACGATAAAGGAATGTGGAATTCATACATGAAACATTATAATCAATAAGTAAATGTTCATAAAGGTGAGTACCCTTGATAGATAAATGGGCATGGTATTCAGTACACAAAGTCATTGGCTTAGAAAATCGGTGTGATTTCGGTAGCATAACGACGTGACATAAGGATTCATAAAAAATGGTTGATGAGAGAGAAAGGGGTTCCTTGTAATTTTTTCATAAAATGGACAGTAAGGGGTCATATAGATACATGTTCCAACAATTTTAATGGAATTTAGATTCATGATAGAAAAGTATTTCTTGAATGTATATGGGGAGAGATAAGTTCCTTTTGGAATTTCGACATAGTAACAGGTGTACATGGGAGGCATTTAATGAGAGAGAAATGGGTATCCCATCATTCAAACATAATGAGGGAAGTATGAGGGAGGTGTGATACCATAACCCAACATTCATAATTGAAATTAAAAGTGCAAAAGAACTTAAATAAAATTGGACAAAAAATGAGAAAGGAAGAAAAAACCCTTACTTGGATGTGTGCTTCCAAAGGCTGGAGAGAGGCTTGTGAGAGGCTTCTTGGGAGCATGGGGCACCTTGGGAGGATTCTAGAGAGAGTTGGGCAGAGGTTGGATGAACTCCAAAGGCTTTGAGCGAGGAGGAAGTGGAGGCCTGTGTGGGTTTATATAGGAAAGGTGAGGGAATTCTTTATTATTTAGGTTTGGGACCCCTTACATTAAATAAATCCAAACCACAAACCACCCTATGGTTTTTTCCCATGGGTTTTGGAAAAGGGAAGAGGAGAAAAATATTTTATAAGTCCAAAGTCTGAACTTCTTAAAATATTAGGGTTTCTTATCTCGAGGTGAGTCACACTCCCATGGAAATTAATTTAAAAAGACAAGGTATTTAATAAGTTTTGAGGGGTCCATTAATGCTTTGAAAAGTAAGTCAAACAAACCCAAAATCACATTATTTTAATGGAAAAACATATATTTTCCGAAAATAATGATTATAGTATTTTATTACAACACTATTGGGTCATTATGATGTCATAAAACACATTATATATTTAAACGGTATTTAATTTTTACCCAAAAATTTGACTGTCTCAGAAAATTATGAAAAATTAACTATTGGATAATTTTAACATCCGGATTCCAGAAATAAAATTTATATTATCTAAATAATTTCTAAATATGTTAATTTTCACATTTAAAATAAAAACCTTCATTTATCGAAAATTCACGGGTTTTGACAAAAATGGATTTTCAAACCTTAATAAAAATTATAATTGCATTCATAAAATTATAAGATAATTTATATTTAACAAAAATTAATTTAATAATAAAAATAATATTTTATTAAAATATTATTCAATTCAAAAATCCATTAATTTAATAAAATAGATTTCTTAATTAAATAATAATTAAAAACACTATTTGTACTTTAAAAACTATTTACAATGTATCAAAAATGACTGGACATTATATTCATTATTATATACAAAAATAATGTACATGAAAATACTACTACTTATTTGTTACATAACCACTTAAAACAGCCGCATAAGGCCTAAGGGTAAGGTGTGCGATGGTGATAGACTCTTGGGGTGGCTCGGATAATATCGCTCAAGTGGTAATTTCAATCAACTTCCACTTTTCCCGTAGATGGTCATGTTCGAGCTTAACCTGATGATGCTCAGCTTGGGATTGGACAAGGGAGAAGCCCAAAGATGCCACTTCTTTTCTGAGCTCCTATAAATGGGCTTCGTATGGGGAATTTCTACTGGATGAGGTCATTGCTTCCTTTGTCTGAGTAAATTGGATTTTTTAATGTCCTATATTTATAATAATCATGTGATCACTGTTTAACGACTATATTATCAACGGTCAAAATTCGTAACATAAAACCAAAGAAGTTGAAATTTTATATAAACATAAAGAGACATTTAATTAGATCAAGAGGGATTTCCATTAATGAAACTTTTGGTCGTTACAGAAAAGAGATAGGGCCAGTTTCACTTACAAGCATCACTATCGGTAAATTATTTACCAAGGGAAAATAAAATTAAATAAGACATTTAATAACACTATAATGACCAGATTAATAGAAAAATGTTGGTTTCTTGATGATATTTTTTTTTAAATTTCTTTCCAAATATAATTTCATTCAAAATAATCATGATTTGATATGAGATATAAAAGAAACACATATGGTTTCATTAAACCTTAAACCAAATTCCCTTAGATAAAGATAATTCCAATTAATAAGTAATGCATTTAGTAATAATTATAATAATGATGAACAATAAATTCCATTTTAAATGTATACACCAAAAAAAATAAACTTGTGATGGATTTCTTTTAATTCTCAAAGAATGAATATTTAGATGAAAACCCCTTTACTTTAATTCTTGGATTACATGAAAGCACTTTAACATACTGTATAACAAACATAAATATAATAATATATCATTTAGAAAACACATTCATATCTATAGAAATTTTTACTAAAATTTATTATCATTTATTATACATTCAATAGTTAGTTATCACATATTTTCTCTATCAATTATCATAATTCTGATTGTCTCACATCGGGTTTATAATGGTGATGTCAAACCCTATTCATTTATATAATTTTAATAAATAACATAGTATGAAATATATTAAAATATTTTTTTATTTATGAATCCCCATGTTATAATGGTTTAGACTATGGGTAAGGTTTCAAAGAATGAGATCGATGACGAGCTTATTTCTGGTAATTTACCAATATCAAAGGATTACATCATAATAATCATCATATTTTGGGCCATATTATCATAACTATATTGTTGATATATAATACTATTTTATATCATATATAGTTATCAAATATATTTCACAACCATCCATATGGTGTTGAAAAATTAAAGACATTATTCCATGGAGGTGGTATACTTCACATTCATAGAGATCACGTTTTTAATTTTCTGTAGAACGGGAGGAAGTTATAAAATGGGTCATAATTCCATAATCATTAAAATGATTATAATATAATATATATTTGTTAAATTTACTATTATAAATATCTATGAATGGGGGTGTTGACAAATAATACATGTCATTCAAGGGGTGGTATTCTACACATACACATGGATTCCATTTTCATTATTCAAAGAAGAGGTTAGTAGATAATGATTCTTACACAAATATAGTAAAATTTATGTAAAATGATG
The DNA here is from genome assembly GCA_963277665.1 of Viscum album. Taxonomy (NCBI): domain Eukaryota; kingdom Viridiplantae; phylum Streptophyta; class Magnoliopsida; order Santalales; family Viscaceae; genus Viscum; species Viscum album. The sequence continues at coordinate 6,859,608 of CAUJRU010000001.1, forward strand.
ATATGGTTAATATTTTTCTAATATTATATGATACAATTTTGAGTTATAATTAGAACAACTAAGGATATAGAAATCAAATAGAATGATTTGAACATTTTTACCTTAATCTATTGAAATTTCATTGAAAATTGAATTAAGCATTTAAGTGTTGGTATTTTGAGGAGAACAAAAAATATAGAACATTAATTTAAATTTTCCAGATAGATTTAGAATGATTTTTGTTGAACTAATAATATTGTAGTCTATGGAGATCTTGGCTGGTTGAAGTATCATTTTATATGCGAGTCTAGTGGAACTTCAGTTACAAGAGATGCACCGTTCCAGTATGGTGACTCCAAAAGTTGAAAATAATAGAGGGGTTGACTATTTATAGATAAAATTCTTCACTGTGCATTTAATAATATGGTTTTTGAAATTTTAATCTTTTATCTATAACTTTAATATTAATCAAAATGTCTTTTTACCATGATAACTATTTTTTCTAACCTCATAACATATTTTTATAAATAAAAATAAAATATACATTATTTTAAAATTTTGATATTTTTAATTTAAATTTGAAAAGTATTTCATAATTTTATATGATTAAATTTGATAAAAATTATCTTGATGATAAAAAATGGATTACGCATAATTTTTTTAAAAAATCATACTTATTTTTTAAAAATGAATATATTGGTTTGTAAATTTATCTTAGTATTTTAAAAAGAGAAATTATACTTATAAGAAATATATATGATCCAAAACATGGTTTCATAATTTTTATGTTACGCTTATATCTTAAGGATTTTATAAAAGTGTTGGTATCATTAAAAATGATATTGTGAACTATTCACCTAAAATAAATCATTTATGAACAATAAAAAAATTAACCCAAGATAATATAACCATGATAAATCCAGAAATTTTGTTTTTATAAGAGAAAAATTGTAAAACTGACAAATTTAACAATTAAATAGAAATAAAAAATATTTTGAATAATTATATTTTTAGGAAAATGAATTTTTTAGTACAATATATAGTAATTCATATTTACTATCAATTAATAAATATACTAATATATTATCTACATGAAAAATATATTACATAATTATTTAACCAATATATATTTATTTTTTGTAAAATATGAATTAATTCTGCATAAATAACCAATTATAGGTAAAATATATTTTTTAGACAAGAATGATCATGTTAGTTTTCTAACTTTAATAAATTAATTTCATTAGTGATTTAGTATTAAAATTGATGTTTATTTTTCATTTTATATTTATTTCATTATAAAGATACATATTTTTATACCTTCCTATTTAATTGAAATATTATAATGAATTGACTTTAATAATTACAATTTTAACTTAAAATATATATTTGTTCCATTTTCTTTTGATGTTTCATACGAATAAAACTATTAAACATAGTATTTTATTAAAGGAAAATACCTTATAAAATCTTTGGGTCTTATAGTTCCCTCACAAAACAAAATACTGGGGAAAACACCGAGAACGCCAAATTGTTGGGTGTTAGTAAGGTTATCTGACTCAGGTGTTAATCGTAATGAAATCACAAAAAAACACAACCATATAGAATGAAACAATAGAAAAAACTATAAGTTTTACAACAAAATATCTCTACCATATCCCACAATCATCACCACACCACCACCTCCATAAACTACAATCAATTTCAACTGTATACTAACAAAATAGAACAAATTTTTTTACAAAACATTCATAACAAAAAATCCTTATTCCCATATAAACATATCATTTAACCACATTCAAATATACTATTTCCAAAAAAATTAAATTACATTTTCTATTCAATTAGATATTTAAGGATAGATAATTATACGTCAAAAAAGATATGTTTTATAGTTGTTCACCATTCATTTATTGTATAATAAACTTTATTTACATCCTATAGTTTTCCAATTCCATACCACTCCCATTTTCTCTTATCATTATCACCACTCATAATCCATTACTATTGAAAAAATATAAAATAGACCCACTTCAACTAACCAACCATCACATAACATCTACATATCTCACGAAAATAGCCATCTCAACAACCACATATTCAATTATCTTCCACAAAACCACCCATGCCACCTTTCAATCAGAACAACCACATTACCTCTTTCCATTAATAGAATGGATGTTACAGACTCGCTACATAACATGTACCACCATCCCAAAACAATACACAACCATCCACTATTAAAACAACACAATCAAAATAATAAATAATCTCCAATAGAACATTTCTACAAAACAAAAAATTATAAAAATAAGAACATCCTAAATCCCACTCTAATGATACAGAATCACATAAATTTTATATATCTTGAATTATTGATGACACAATAAATCAAATTTTACAGAACTAATTCCTTAACATAATTATGTAGTTAAGAATTTATAAAATATTATCCATTCAGTTAAATAATATTGAAAATTAAATACATATCTCATTAGAAATCGTTTTTATCAATATTTTTTCGAAGTCAATATTAACATAAGAAATTTTTTAAATCAATATAACCCTTAAAAAATACCCCTTCTGGTAATTTTTCTATTGTATAGTTAACAATCATTATTATTTTAATCAATACCATTAACAGGCTAAATGAATGAGATATAAAATTATACAATTAACAAATAAATAAGTATTTTTGTAGAATCCCTTACGTCAATCAATAATTTACCTTTTAATAAATAATAATAAAAAAGATGTGATGGTTCCAATGAAAAATCAAAGCAAGGGAAACCACCAAAAACCTAGAACACATCAATCCCCATTAATAACTCAATCAATACCCGACAAAAACCTCTACATATCCATTAAGATAAGGGTTATTATGGAGAAAACCATGTTTAAATGCATATGAACTCATTTTAGATCATAATATGTCAATATATATAATCCAGGGATCCAGGAAAATAAATGGAACTAGAATGTCCCCCCATAAAATCCACTTTCAGTCACATGAGTGTGAGAGAAACAATTGAAAAATTTATGAGATTAAGAGGAACTATTGAATTTATATATGTTCTGGAAGACACTAAGTCACATTTTATCATTTCATCATCATGTCATGATGGTTTCTTATCAAACTAAAATCTGAAAATCATGTAATGAATCGTCCCATTTCTCTCCAAATTAAACATAGTTGAATTTTGAAATATGAGAACACTAAATATGTGTCACACTATAAGGGTCTTCATGATGGAGTTGATGCTGCCAAACTTGTTCATTCCTTATTGATTGTGAGAAACAAGGGTCTTTATGTTGGATTTGGTTTCAATCCTCAGGCCTGCCTTGCTAGTATTTTTTCTATCATTAAACATGTAAAGATCCCTTGTAAAGCTTATTGTAACAACTCAGTGCATGATTTTTCTGTTCTTAGGCATATCAAGGTTAAAGGTAATTTTCAGCCTTCGCTTGGTACTATGGAAGTTTTTTGGCTTCCTCATTTGTTGGGTTGGATTGAAATTAATACTGATGGCTCTTCCAGAGGAAATCTGGGTCCTTCAGGTTATGGTATAGTTTTCAAGAACATCTTTGGTGATGTTTTGGGTTTCTCCTATAGCTTTTGTGGGTTTTCCTCGTCTCTTGAGGCTAAGATGCTTGGTGTCATTTCTCCCTTTCATATTGTTAAAAATATGGGTTTGAATCGGATTTGGTTCGAGTGTGACTTCACTATGGTTTTTCATGCAATTAGAACCTCTTCTACTCATATCCTTTGGAAGCTTATGAATATATGGTTTAATTGTTTACAATTTATATCATCTATTGACTTCATTATTACCCATGTCTTCAGGGAGGGTAATGCTCTGGCTGATATTCTAGCTAAAAAAGGAGTTTATGGGTGAATCTTTCTTGGTATGATCAAATCCCAGGGGGGTGTTATCTTTATTTTTCAAAGGGATAGATGTTTTTTCTTCCTTTTAGACTTGTTTGACTTGTTTTCCTATTTTTTTATTGTGTTCTTCCCATAAATTGGTTGTTGTGACTCTAGATTTTGTTTCTTCTGGGGTTTTTTGTTACAATGAATCTGAGTCATTTCTGCAGATCAGGGGGATGATATGTTTGCTGATTATCTCTGATGTTGCAGGATCATTTTGAGCTAATGTGGGATCTAGCATCATTTCTATTTCAATTGATTCTTTTTCATTTGAGTGGATGTTTTTGATGTTTTTGTGTCTAATCAGGAAGGATTCAGTTTTTCTTCGGTCATTTTTGTTGGCCCTAGAGAATCCTTGAGCGGAGTTCAGCACTACTTGTGTGCATTGAAGTATGTAGCATTGTTGGGGAAACAAGCTTCCAGTGATGTGTTCTCTACCCCTTGGATCCTTTAAGGGGTGGTGCAATAGGGCTCGGCCTCTGATGGTGGCAAGCAGATACCGTCCTTCAAACATGTACAGGTCTCCAGAAGAATTTTTACTCCCATGAAGTCAAATAAAGGCTTACATTCCTCTTATTATGGTTTCTTTAATACCCATGTGAGATCAGCCTCTAGGTCTTCTCATGATCTGATGACTCCTTTGGTTTCTGCTTCTTTGGAAATGGGTATTGAGAAGTCTAGAGATAGAGGGACTTCTAGTGTCTTGAATATTCATGCCACTCCTAAAACTCATAATGGTAAGGTTAAATGCAACGTGTGATTTCATAATCACTTTTTTGTTCATGCTTGTGCTGGTAGTGAAGATGATGTGAAAGAAAATGATAGTGTTCTTGGAGTTGATTTCATGAAGGATGATGAGGTGGCTGAGCTCTTAGATGTTGGTGGTGGTCCTTGGATGTAAGTCAAGACTTGGAGATGAGGACGACAGCCTCAAAGGTGTTGGAGGCTCTTTCACCACAACATGATCACACCATTTAGAGTGGTTGGATGGAATATTGTTATGTTTTTTTAACTTTTTTGATCTTGTATGTTCCTTCTCGGTTTCATTTTTTATATTCAATAAAAGGTGTCTCTGAGCCGAATCTTTTTAAAAAAATTAAAAATTAAAAACCACATCTTCCAAACCTAACTTAGTCTGAGAGAAACCTCTGAAGTAATGATAATGTCATTAAAAATATATAACACAATATAAGAAAATTAAAAACATCAATAAATCATCACCAAAATTATCTAAAACAATGCTGTGAAAAAAATATCAAAAATATTAGGGATACTAAGTGCATATCTACGACCCATGTTCCAATGTACTCTCTTCTCGTCCACCATGTCTTTGTAGATCATTAACCAAGGATGTAACAAATATTAATACAACCTTCCCTTAATGATCTTGATTCATAATTGGACGCTTTATATACATTGTTTCCTCCCATGTATCCCAACCCCCATTAAATAAAATAATAATCATCATTAATATATTGATTAATCTAGGAGACATGTAATGTATCATTGATCTAGTCCAACTGTGGGGGGATGATCCAATCGATACACCACCTTTCCAATGTGCTAAAACACACCAAAAGGGTTGATGAATTGATAAGAAAACATTCTCTTAATACTAAACATATACATCCCAAAAAGAGGGTAATCCCCCAAGGATACATGATCAACAACGTCGAACCCTAGAGGTGCGCACTTCTTGTTCGTATAAGATTTATAATAAAAAATTTTCCTTTATATTCTCCCAAATAATCTAAACATTCTCTAGAATTCTCAGAACCACATTGAGTCCAATAACCACCAAATCCCCAATCATGGTCAAAAAAATTTATATCAACAAGGTCATGCATAAAATGCCTCAAACAGGACCATCCCAGTGGAAGAATGATAAATATTATTATAAACAAACTCAACCAAAGGCACAATCATCGCACAAGCTCCACTAGAATACAATACACAAGTTCACATCGTATCCTTGGGTATTTTAATATTCTACTCTATTATTCCATTTTTCGAATTGTGGAATGTAGTTATAAGGTGATGATATAATCTAAGATAAAAATTAATACCTCCTTAAACTCTATAAGTAAATATAGGATCCCAATTAGAGATAATTTTCCTACGTACCCAATGAATTCTTATTATCACCACCACATACGAACTCACCATAACATTCACAACACCTAACTACTAGATCACAAGTAAATGATATAACATCATATAATGATCCACGATCAAAAAATTAACATTCTACCATCCTTTGGATTTGTTTAAAGTGGTATGAATATCTGTCAAGATAATATCTCACTATTAGTAGAGGACATCCCAAGGCTATAGAAAACCACATGAATCTTAATGCTATGCCTTTACGAACATGCAGACCAAACGTAATTATACAAAATAAAGTATTGATCTTGTCATCATGGGCCACCAAATATAAACTTTCATGGAATATAATATCTTGGATTTACCAAGACACGCTTCAAATGATGATCGGTGAAACATATAGAGAAACTCATTGCCCATCACTAAGTTAACAAACAAATATCCCGTTAATAAATATAACGTTTTGATGATCCTTGAACCATATGTCAAGACAATCACCATTATAGACAAGTTACCACATCACCTCTACCTCTGAGTTTAAATAATAAGAATCCTCCACCTATTTCATAATGGATGCTTTCACCTTAAACTTTTATAGAAAACCACTACCATAAGCCTCATTTTCATCAAGATTCATGGATTTGAGTTCCTCCATCATTTTATAAGCATCTCCTGACACCTGAACAACATCTCCATATGAATTTCTACTCGATAGAATGGGATATAAATTCCCTTTCCTGGGTAGTTCAAGAGATCATAAAGCCATTATCATGAATGAATTCCAATATCAACTAATAAAAAATATTTAGAACCCACTAAGAGAAAATATACCTCATGACCTTGTAAACTATGAAGGCCATAATGTTCATAAAAATGATGTATTGTTCTCATAACATCAAATTAATCACTACTTCGACTAACTCAAAATCATGGGTGGAATAGTTACACTCATTGTTACATAACTATTGAAACATATATGAAATCACCCCACTCTATTGAATCCATAACAAACTCAAACTAATACAGGAAGAATTATAGGAATTCTAAAACATCACTTCCTCTAATAGAATTAAAATAATGGGAGAAATAAACAATTCAACCCTCAGGTAGTCAAAATATTAATGACACTAATCATTCCATAAGAATTAATGGAATTTCCTACTGAAGTTTATTGATGGGGAGAAAATATTTGAAAATTAAAACTCCAACATCCAATAATAGTTGTGAGGAAACAAATTCTATGAAACTATACAAAATTCTTGTGTGTTTCCCAAGAAACGACCACTTTTCTCATAGAATGATTGACTGCCACTCCTTACTATGACACCGCATGATTAAGAAATTAACCTCCTATATTCATAACATACATATGGATAATATTTCTTAGAATTGATATGGTTAACAGACCTATAATATAGACTTATGATAAAAAATATATGCCTCCTATGCCATTGAGTGTGGCAGTATGTCATCAATGAATACTAACTTGACTTAAAAAGGGAACACATAGAACAAATAGTTCATGAGTCCCATGAAAATGAATATTTTTGTAAAGATATTGAAATTCATAACTATGAACAATACATTCTTATAGATACAACTAAAATAAGTCATCAATATGTCCCCCTCCTTCAATATCATCTATTTATATACAAACCATATATTGATATTTAAAATCATGTTTGATACAATAAACTATTAAAAAAATCATATATCCTTGGATGTGGGTAGCAGATCTCAAACATCATTTAATTCAACTGAAAATAGTCTATAAAAACCATAGAAAATAATTTTCCTTCATAGAAAATAACATTGATGCACCCCCATGGTAATAAAAATTTCCTAATAAACCATTTTTAGTCAAGTAATGATTCTAAAAACTCAACTCTCATATCTCAAATTATTTAAATTGGTAAGGAGCCATCAAAATCAAAAAGACACCATGAAAAATTTATATCTCAAAATTGGATTCACATAGAGGGGGTTGGGTCACATCTTCCTAGGGTAAGACATCTATGAACACATTCATGACTCTGGGAAACTCCACTACATAGACCTCTAATGAATTAGTTGTTAATGATAAAAACCTTATCCAGATAGGATTGAAAGAATGACAAATTTTATAATTTTGTTCGTCAATAAATACCACATGTTATCCCTATTCATTAGATAGCACAATTATCTTAAAAAATCAATGATTTTATGTAAGTAGTAAAAATATCGTATGAAAATATTTTCAATTGAATTATTATATCTAAAGAAAAATATAATTGAAAAATGACTTATGATTCCATGTAATCATCTCACAACCATATGAAACATCAAAAAGTATCGTCAATTCTCTAATAGGAATAATCCACACTTGTGGAACTAAAAGCCTCTCCTCATTGATCTACAAGGAATAGACTGAGTTGGGTGAAATAAATTACTATGATACTTTAGAATCAAATAATCTATATGATATGGTTGAAGATAAAAATATTGTACATTGAAAAATATTTATCTATTCTTATATTAGCCTCCTCATAGTTTGAAACTGTCTAAGTGTAGATCACTTATCCAACTGAAGATGACCACCTCCATGGACACACACATCCCTGTATCCTTCAGGGATGGGAATATTAGAGGGGTTTTCTTTTCCAACTATATATCCACTCATTAATACAAGTAATGTTTCCCATATTGATAATATGTCCACTAGGGTAACATCCCTTGAAGCATAAATTTATTCTAACCACCTAAATCATGATTATAATTTAAAATGATGGGGAAATTATATCTCAAATGAACATTGCCCCTATAAATGAAATACACTAGTGTTGATATTCTAATGGTTTCATAGGGATAGTCAAATGTAAAAAAATTGGGAAAATATACTAATTCCAGATCCCCACTAGATGAATACTTGATAGAACAAGCACTTGAGAAACGCCACTAAAATACCTACTCCATGGGGAGATAAAATGACCCCCCCTATCAATATATTAATGGATAAATATGTATGTATATATATATATATATTATCACCCTTTCACATAAGTTTAAATATTCACCAAACAGTATGTGGAAATATTTATTGGGGTGATTTCATTATGAATAAATCGGTGGAGCTCCTCCTATAATGTTGTTCTATAGACTTCTTATCTAGGAAAACATTAATGTTGAAGAAAATGTGTTTATCTATCCTGATATTAAGATTCCACACACATATTCTCCATTTTAGAAGGGAGAAAAACATATTCCTCTTTCCTTATCTCATGATCGAAAACAGAAACTCATCATAAAACTACCTCATTAAATCATTTGATGAAATTATTGCCACCAAACATGACATGATATACAAAATCCACTGATATAAATACTCATATCATCTAACTAACTTCTCATGGAACCTGATACTCTTCCCTATGCCAATTAGGTTGATAGTTATCTTGGCCTCCTCCAACCAGTGTTCTATCTCATGTTCAGATATTCTCTCCCTACATAGAGAATCCATAATGATGTAATTTTCATAAAATCATCCTCTAAGCCTCATAATACTCAAAATCATCATTACTTCATACGTCAATTGTATCATCATGCTACACCTCACCTATGGTATCCCACATTTTTTTAACATAACTTTTCATTTAATTTTAAAAACAGAGTATATTTGATGTCTACTGTCGTGGAAAAAAAGGTACATAATTCCTAAAAAAATAAAACATTATTATATTCCACAAAAAAGGTTTTATCATCGTTAATCCTGTGTAAATTTATTTCATCTTTTAAACAGGGGACATATATCAAAGAAAAGGGTTAGTTGAAGGCCCAGTAAGTAGAAAAGGATAAATAGTTTACATGTGATATTGTGCAATATCAATTAGAACCTGGGGAATATCATAAAAGAATATTGAAGAGGAATATCATAATAATAAAAACATGAATAAAAACATGAATATGTGGCTATAAAATTTAATTTAGATATTCATAAACATATCCCTAAGTTCCATCCCGAAGGGGTCATAAAAATTACCATGGTTATTCACCAAGTTATCGTAAAACTTGTCATCTCTAGAGGTTAATTTCAATACCAAATTATTTGGAGAAATATCAGGGTGAAAACATAATATGTATTAATTTTCATGTGATACACAATGATCAAAATCAATCATTTTATAAATACCCAAAAGATAATAAATGAAATGGTTTCATAAAAAAACACGGAATTTTTAAAATGCGCTTATAACAAGATCGTTTAGTCATTTATCACCCATAGAAAGAGAATAAGGGTTTTATGATTGTCAGTTATAGAATAAAATATATCATTATTCTATCATGATAAATACCACTAGAAATGAAAGACATTTGGGTATTCATATAAGGAAAATAAAACAATTTCTAGATAAAAAGAGTGATTTTTAGATGAAATTTTACAGCATAGCGACTATGCAACATGGTTTTAGAAAACATTAAGAAGAGAGAGTACTTAGGTAACCCATTCAAAAGAGATTCATAATATATTATAAAGATAGAATAAAATGTATATGATAACATGTTATGTAAATTTTCAGTAAATACCAAATAAAATATAATTTGGAATAAAAAATAGATGTTTCGAATTCCATTGTGAAAATTTTTCAGCCTTACGACATCGCCTAAAATTTCAGAAAATTAGTTGATCACAAAGAAAAGGGTCTCTAATAATTTTGAAATAAAATGGAAATAAATAAGTATATACAATAAAATACACCATATAATAAAAATTTAAATTATAATGCACACCATAAAGAAAGTCTTGACTAAAAGATGAGGGTGACAGGTTCCCTTACCTTGAAGAGTAAATTCAAAAACCCAAAGGTTGGGAACATGGGTGGGATTGAGGTCACCTTGGGAGGACTCCCTAGGAGGTAAAAAGACTAGATCCCAATTGAGGATGAATTTATAATGAATGTAATGATGGAATGGGATGGTATTTATAGAAAAATTAGGGGAATATTTTAATAATTTCCAAAGGACACATCATTAGCGGTATCTGCATAACCACGGGTTTGCCCAGGGTATTTCCCCATGGTATTGGCCACGTGGGACACCTCAGATTATATTGTAACCCATAAGAGTCTACCAAAATCTTATCTTACATATTATATCATTATGAATGAGTTTTGATTTGATTAAAAATACCGAAAACTGAAAACAATATTTTTACTATTCACTGAAAATTCAACAGTTTCTGAAAAATCCTAAAAATTCACCCTAACCATTTTTCAACGTGTAAAATTTAAAAGTAAACTATATTTTATAAACATTAACTTCATTTCAAAATAAATTAAAATAAATAAAATTCTGATACATAACTAATAATTTCTAGAACATTTATTTATTTATACTTTGATATATTTATATCACATTACCACATAAGATGAATAAATCATATTTATACATCCTTAGGTGATGTTACAATTCCATTAGTTAAATTACCCTTCATAAGGGTAAAGTTACTATTCCCAAGGATAATGTTACTATTCACCAAAAAATTATTTTCGTCTTATAGAACAACATTTTTTGTCCTGAATTATAACCATGTATGTCCGATTTTTTAAAATCATTTTATTTAAAAGGTTATATAATAATAAATTTTTTACTATTCATCATAAAAACACTATTAATCAAATAATATTCATCAAAAAATTGTATTCATAAAACACTATAATTCAAATTTAATCTTCTTATAAATATTCTAAAAAATATCATAGGTTATTTTGGACATTTGAAATTCATAAATGATGATTTTTTTACTGTAATAATTCTCTTTTTGTGAGAAACCTCTAAAAAGTACAATTTTTACTTATAAAAGAATTTTTTTTCAAATTTTTTATAATTAAACATATACTTTATTAATCAAAGATATTCTTAAAACATGAATGATGAAATAGCAGTTTTATTTAGACCAATGGATTACACAAAATAACTAAGAGCTTGTTACATAACCCCTTATAACGCCCACATATGACCTAAGAGTAATGTGTGTAATGGTGATAGAATCATGAAGAGGATCAGAAAACATTACATGTGTGGTGATTTCCATCTGCTTGAACTTCTTTCAATGGAAATTACATTCAAGATTAATATGTTGAAGATTAACTTGTGCTTGGTTAAGAGTAAATCCTTATGATGCTACCTCCTTCCCAAGCTCTGAAAGATTAGCTTCGTATGGACTGAGTCTACTAGATGTGGCCAAAAAACTCTTCGTTTTCCATTAGTCATCCACTATTATATCTATTTTACACAAAAATTATAATATTAAAAAATATTATTGTTTCCAATGATCATATTGACCAATGGTCATATAACAGTCAGAACCTGATGGTCACATTTTATTTATACTTATATGTTTTTCATTGATTATGACATAGTAAGACCTAGATTTTTAGGAAACAAAATATTATTCAAAAGATCAGATCGTCACATTCTTCCCTCCATAATAAATATCATCCAAGAATTTCATCGCATGCCCTTAGAAGAGAAAGTTAGTAGATACTTCTTCTCATAGACTCCTCTAGTTCCCACGTGGCTTCTTCATATTTTTGGTTCCTCCAGAACACATTAACAAGGTGGGTAGTCTTGTTGCGTAGAAACTTGTTTCTATGATCCAAGATCTCCACTGGCTACTCCTGATAAGAGAATTCATGTTTGAGTTGTACCATATATGGATTTAGTACATTTTAATGGTCAGGTATGAACATCCTCAAGAAGGATACATGGAAGACATCATGAACTTGTGATAGATTTGGAGGAAGTTCAAGTCGATAGGCCACTACTCCTATGAGATAAAGGATTTTATAGGGGCCAATGTACATAGGTTTGAGCTTCCCTTTCTTCCCAAAACTCATGAATCACTTCCAAGGTGAAAATCAAAGAAAGACTTTGTCACCAACATCAAACATGAAGTCCGCTCTATGGTTGTCGGCATAGTTCTTTTTCCGAATCTGGGCAGGCTTAATGTTTTGATGGATGGAATGAACCATTTATGTCATCTCTAGGACAATATCAGGCCCAAGAATCATTCTCTCACTAGCTTGATCCAAAAAAGTTGGAGTTATACATCATTTTCCATATAGATCTTCATAGGGTTTCATTTGAATGATCGAGTAGAAACTATTGTTTTAAGAGAACTCAACTATTGGGAGATGTTGATTTCATCCACCCTTAAATTACATTGATCATGTTCTCAGCATGTCCACATGTGTTTGAATTGTCCTTTCAGATTGGCCATCAGTTTGGGGTACTAAACCATACTGAAATTCTTTTCGGTACACAGATATTGTTGAAGACTTCTATAGAATTTTGATTTGAACCTTGTATTATGATTAGATGCAATATAAATTAGAACTCAGTGTAGTCTTACCACGTCCTTCACATAAATTATAGTAAGTTTTTCAAGAGATAAATATTCATGAATAGAGATAAAATGGGTAGTCTTGGTGAGATGGTTCACTATAACACATATCACATTGTTTCCTTTAGAAGTTCTCAGGATATCGGTGACAAAGTCCATAGTGATATTGTCCCACATTGATGCTGGTATGGGTGTTGTTTGTAATACCCCTTTTGAAAGTAGTCTCTCTGATTCACTCGATGACACACTAGGCACCCTGTAGTGTAGTCAACAATCTACCTTTTTATGTTATCCAATGAATAATGATCACGAAGGTCCCTATAAATTTTGGTACTTACAAGATGTATAAATAATATAGAGCTATGAGCTACATAAATTAGCTCCTTCATTTCCAGAATATATAGAACACATAGTCTTGTACAAATTTTCAGTACACCTTCTTGATCAGTATTTAACTCAGGATACTTCACATTCTTTACAGCCTCAAACTTCTTCTACAACAAAGGATGTTTTTTTTAGAATTATTGATCTTATCTAGTAATGATGGTTGAGGAATAATTTAAGATAGGATTAATGATGTCCCTTCCCTTATGATTCCCATTTCTAGTTTTACTAGGTCATTGATCAAAATATTTCTTTCAATCCTCTTCATTGCCAGCACAGTAGGGTCTTTTCTACTTAATGAATCTATGAAATTTTTATCTCTTTCGGGATGATAACGAATTGAACAATCATATTCATTAAGAAGTTCAAACCATCTACTCTATCTCAAGTTCAATTTCTTTTTTGTGAAAATATACATCAAACATTGATGGTACGTTTATAATAACGCACATGCATGTGCATGTGCATTTACATTTGATATTTTCTTATATTTATATTTGCATTTCATGTTCACGTTTATAGTAGTAAATAATAAATAATTAATAATAAAAAAGAACGCACATTCATGTCAATGAATATTTACATTTGATGATAATATTAATAATACTAATTGTAATAATAATAATAATAATAACACATTCATGTGAATGGTAATAAATAATAAATAACAACGCAAATGCATATGCGTTTTCATGTGATAATGTTAATAATAATGATAATGATAATAACGCACAATAATGTACATGGCGTGTACTTATAAAATTTCCAGAAACTCTTCTTTTCCTAAAAAAACACCAAAAAAGGAAACCATACCTGAAAAGAAGAACCGGGTTCATTCAATTATTTAGCTCATTAATATCAGGTGAGTAAAACCTTCAGACTTAACGTAAGGGTTTTCTTCCCGTACCTCCATTTTCAATCGGGTTACTCTTATTGTCTACTTACCTCAATTAATTTATTATTTAATCATATTAACTCATTATATATTCTATGATTTTGAAATATATATATATATATGTTAACCAATCATAATACTACTTTCCTTTATGTAGAGTTATATGTTTGAAAAGGGTATTTCAAAAATTCTTCCAGAAATACAAGCAGGATTCCATAGAATTTCTCAAATCTTACATATATTATAGGGCACTCTATAATCAATTTTAGTGACCATTACCATTATAAAAACTCTAATTTATTATTAAAATACTATCTTACTTCACTTAGTGTTTTTTAAAAATACTTTTCCCAAGGAACTCATCTTTTCAAAGTAAAAGAATATTTAACTCAAGAATTACTCATTGATTTTATAAGAGAATCTTCACATGTTTCAACACTCTTGTTAATTATTATGTATTATTGGGATTATTGTTTCATGATATCATCTAGGATATTTAATTGAATTTTTTATGATTAGTTTGATTATGGATGTGCTATCATAAAATCATTCACCAATTAAATCTGAATAGTTAGTGTTAATTCTTAATGTTCGAGGAATGTTATTAACATTTCATAAGATAGTTTCAAAATGAATGTATATGTTTTTTATGACAATACCCATTAATATGATGAATTCATTGGACTTATTAAGTTATGGGTGGGTAACTCTATAGTCCCTTGATGCATCAGTAGGTCTCATGAGACAAACTATGGTAATCATGTCCTCCATCGATGCAAATATAATCATAATATGCTTTCATTAATGAAGCCCCACCACCGCGTGATCATGTAAATCCTAGGAACAAAAAAATGCTCAAATGTATCATCTGAAGGATGGTGGTGATGGAATAGAGCCACCAAGGTTATATTGAAGATACTTGGAGCATGATTGAACTCTGATACCAATATTGGAAGCTGAGGAAGTCCTTAGAACAGATCGAGGACTTTCGGGAAAACCTGAATCTCCATAAAAGGCAGAAGAAATTATGGATTTGAGAATGGTATAAATGAGTGTGGTTTCTCCTTTGTGGAGAGAAGAAGAAGATAACCTCCCCCCTCCAGAGAGGATGGGGAAGCCGAGAACATGGCCATCAAACATAGGGCATCGCTGGGAGAGAGATCCATAGGTATTCCATTACATGTTGTGAAATTGGAATAGATGTTGGGATTCCAATTACAAATCATATGATTGGGTTGTAGCTAAAAAGCAGACCCCCAACCTCCTCCTTCACAAGAACTACCCAATCGGCCTGTGGCCTAACATAGGGTATAATCTAAAAAGAAGAGTTCACATGAACGTAAAAGGATTCATACCTCAAGAAAAACATAGGATCTTACAATAAGTTCTGACATCAGTCTGATTATAAATACATTTTTAGTATGAAAAAAAGACATAAAGTATTAAATCTAATTTGATAAAGGTGAACCTAATATTTAACAGATCTATTCCCATTATGTCAATCATAATGAAGAATTATAGTTTATGTACATGAATTATTTAGAACTAATTTGATGTAAAGTAATAGTATATTGTTTTCTACCATAACATTCTAAAATACTTTTAACATAAAAAATTATTAATCATTTATTTGAGAAAAAGTTTTTGATTTTAAAATATAATGTAATGAAAAATTCATAAGTAAAACTTTTGACTCAGAAAAGCCATATTTTTTCAATCGTAACTAGATTACTTAACTACCATAATATGTATCTTATGCCTCAAAGATTCCATAACACTATTTCCCTTCATAGGAATATAGGAAAAATCAAAATAAAATTACTATGTGTACTTAACCCATATCTACTGTAAAATATTCAAATAAAGCTATGAAAATATATAAATGGATCATTTGGGATTGGTATACACAAAAAACCATTCACCTAACAAGTAATGTCACTGACACTTTAAATCATAAACCACCACAACTAAATAAAGATCATGCATAGGGTAATATTTTTTATTTGGCCTCATCTATCTAGACCCATATGCCACATCTCGATCTCCCTTCATCAACACTACCCCATGTACTCTTTAGGATGCATCACAAAACAAGGCATGCTCGTCACCCAGGTTGGGTAGGATCAAAATTGGTGCAGTGGTTAAATGATTCTTTAACTCCTTGAATGCATTTTCCCATTTCCCAGACCATTTAAAATTTATGCCCTTCTTTTTGAATAAATAATATGGGGCTAATGAATGAGAAAATAATTTAACGAACCTTCAAGAATAGCTTGACAAACCCAAACGACTTCTGATATTAAAAAAATCTTGGTCTTCTCCCAAGATACAACTTCATTCACATTCTCCATGTCCACTAACACACCTTCCACATAGATGATGTGATCTATCAAATTTTCCTTGATGATCCTGAACTGTCATTTAGATAGCTTGGATTATATCTTATTCTCTCTCAGTGTACTAAATATATTTTCAAGATGTTGTGAATAATAACCATGATTCTGGGAGTACACCAAGATTTCATCCTATAAAACCAAAAATTGGTCCAGATATGGGTGAAAGATTTGGTTCATCAAATCCATAAATATTGTCGAAGCATTGGTTAATGTAAACGGTAATACAACGAACTCATAAAAACTCTACCTTCATATAAAATCATTCTATAGTATATCAGAAAGTCTCACACTCATATGATGACACCCTAACATCATATCAATCATGGATAACACTTAATCTCCTTCCATCTATTCAAAAAAAGATCATAGATACGCGAAAGAGGATGTTGGTTCTTAATAGTTATCCAATTCAACTTCTGATATTCAACACACAACCGTAATGTCCTATCATCATTCATAGAAAATTAAATTAGATATATCCAAGGTGAAGTAATTGGATGAATAAACACTTAATTCTCATATTCCATAAATTAAAGGGTAAGTTTTTTTAAGTGATTTAAATTCCATCCTTTATGGAGGAATGTAAACTGGATCAACCCCAGGAATCAAATCAATCATGAACTAAACATATCTCTTGGGTGGAAAACTCATGATGTCCTCTAGAGAACTCTCTCTATCCTCCTCCCGTGGGTACATGAGATCTTTCCAGGTAGGCATGTTGATAATAAAAATAAACAATCATAATAGAAATCATTAGTACAATAGTTATAAAAAAAATTCATCATTTAAATCAGATATAAATAAATAAAAATAATCAAAATAATAAAATACAAAACTACATCACCGCCACCCAATCTCCACATGTAGCTTGCATCCCACATGTCTCACTTGGAATTGAAGTAAAAAAAAATCCCAACATCCCATGGAGACTCGAGGTCTATCATGAGAGGTGTGGTCCATACACCCAACTCACATCCAGGACTCTGAGCCCAAAAATGCATTTCTTATGTCTAAACAGAATCATCCAAAACAATATGAACAAATGATCATAACCATGCTATGATGCCATTTTTTCACGAAACAGATCTATGATCCACCAAAACTGGTGCCCGACCCAGTCCATGGCATAACCTAAAGGACATTCCTGATACCCACAAGCTAGAACAAGTTCTTGGGTATCATAAATAAAGGATTGGGAACAATTTAACATTGTTTTGAAACAAAATAAAACCAATAACAAAAAATAAAATGCATCTGAGAATTCATACCAAACACGCCTTTAATAAAAATTAAGAATTGAAAAAAATTGTTTAAAAAAGACCCAAATTGTCCAAAACTATGAAGGAGCGGCATTTTCAATTCAAGAATCACCACACAATAAGGGGACATCAACCCCAATCCTTCTTCACAACACTGCACCAAGGAAAGAGAATAAAAACACATACAGTCGTCACCGAGGAACTTTCCCTTACCTATGTCAAGAATTATTAGGTATAATTAAAACCAATAGTGTATGTAGGGTGTGATCCTAAGCCCAATAGGATATCTCCCAAAAACATTCCATGTGATAAACATTTTGAGGAAAAAATCTTTCATGTTTTTCAAAATATGAAATAATGGTAACAATTCTAAAAGATGAAACTTTAAATGAAAATTGTTTTCAAGAGTGAAATGTTGAAGAACCTACACTTTTAAATAAAACACAGATAAAACTAAATTTTAAATCAAAACCCAATGTATAATATTTGAAAGTACAATATAGAAAATGAGAACTAGTCACAGGAACACCCCTGGAAACAAGGTAGTTGTATGGCCATAGGTACATCATAACTCACTGTATATATAACCATAACCAATATCCTTATCATGAAAGAGCCAGTATGAGGGGAAACCCCAATGGAAAATTTTTCCCCAAAGAGGATAAAAGTTTAGTTACTATAGTCATCATTAAACATTTTATGTGAAACAGGGATGATACCACTACTAGATCACTAGAATATTAGTCATGGTCCGCCCACCGAGATATTCGAGCTTCGCTTTTTGTGCCCAAAAATGTTCCAAGTGTTCAAAAATACAATTTTCACTTAAAAATAACATTTCTTAATCATAAAAACACCATAGAGTACCCACCATGTTTTTCTCCCTTTGTGAAACTCAATAAACCATTTAAAATATTGATAAAATAATTTAAAGAAGTAAAACAAGGCTTTGCAAAAAAATTCATTTCAGAACCCACTTTCATTCCCAAATACACCCCAATACCATACCAAAATATATATTATTAATCCCTATAAACATTTTATAATCCATCTTCATATATTATAAAATTCCCCCAAATGATACCACATGAGTTACACATGGAAAACCCACAATTTAATACAAAAATGAAACATTATAATAAAACGCTTAACCAATATTATAAAAAATAATTTTAACTACTCAAAAAATAGGTAACAAAAATGCTAGGATGGTCAATCAAGGAAGTTAACTCATAAAACTATAATTAAACAAGGAATAACCTACCAAAAATTTCAAAAACCATAAATCTTTGTGTGAAACTTCAACCACACCACCGCCACACCAAAAGGAGATAAAAACAAACCCTAATCCATAACATTGAACCAATAAACACAAAATAATACCCTTGGAATGAAACCATAGTTTCTATACATCTGTAACTTCAATAATTAGGGATGAAACCCTATGGAAAATGGAAGCAATAAGAGAGGAGTTAACATACTTGAAGAATATTGAAGTTCCACCACCAAAACCCCCTTCAAAAATGGGTTCCTAAGGAGTTTGAGATAGTTAGGAAAACTTCAATGGATGTAAGTAATGAATGAGGGAAGAAAAGGGTGCACTAGGGTTAATAGTAGATGGAAAAACATGGAATAAAAAATAAATTTTTATGACCTCGGCATGTGTGCATGGTTTGTCTGCACGATTTAGTAAATCATGCATCCAAACTGTGTGTCTGGTTGTATCCACCCAAAACATGTCCATTGTCTTTCAAATTCAAGGGGGGACTAGAGGGAACCAAGTGGGGAAAGATAGTCCATTAATAAAAGAAACAAATACCTATAAAAGGTCATGGATGTGATAACTACATTATAAAAATTCAATATGAAATAGAATCCAATGAGATAAATTAAATTAATAATTGACCTAATTTTAATTTTAAATCTATCTTAAAATAATATTTATCTAGTAAATTCATTAAATGAAAATATAGTTTCAAATAACAATACATATTTTGTTATTATTCCTCAAAAAGAAAATATTTTCAAAAAAAATCCTTTCAAATTCACTCACGGATGATTTTTACATATAGATTTAAAAGTTATATTATATTTATTCTAAAAAAATTATATAATATTAACCAAATTTTGTTTACTATTTTTCATAAAATATATTTCTTTTTTGAAAATATTGTTTTAAAAAAATTCAAATACATTACTAAAAATTAAGTACTTTTTTCGATATGTTTTACATATCTAAAAAAATTATACTTAATATTTAAAAAGATGTTATTCCAATTAATACAATTGAGTATAATAGAATTGTAATAATTGAAATGTTTAAATAATAATATTAATATTATACCACCATTTTTTATACGAGATGTTGTGTATAACCTATGCTATTTATGAAATTAAATTTATTGGAAAAAATATTTCATAATATCTAGATGTGTTACATTATACCACCTTATAATTAATTTATCCCTTTAAACCCCAACACATTGGTATAAAAAATGAGGATACTACTGCCCGATTACATCCTTCGGTTCCCACATAGAACCTAAAACAGTTGGTTTCACTACAATACTTTGACCATGAGAGTTGTAATGTTTTATAGAACATTCTATGCATGATCCATAATATTCACTGGTTGCTTTTTATTGGAATGTTCATATTCCATTAGTGTGAACTCTGAGTTCAATATATGTACAGAATTAGGTATTTACATCCTTAGGATATATACATGGAACAAATTCTGGACATAAATGAGGTCTAGTGGAAGTAACAGTTGATAAAATGATGTCCCAATATGAAAAACACTTTCAAAAAGACCTAAATATATAGGGATAAACATTTCATTATATTATAAGAAAAATTTAATGCTTTCTTTTTTTTGATCAATTTCATCTTCATCCATGAAATGAATATTCATGATGATTTTTTCATGCCTAAAGTACTACAATCCTTATAGGATCCATAAGTCATTCCTTCAGCCTCTAAATATTTACCAAAACCAAAATTCATAGAATCTTTTATCCAATAAAATCCAAATTCCAACATAATACAATCCATGAATATTTATCTTTATGTCTCAACTAAGTCTGAAAAAAATGATATTCAAAAAAATTTGAATGGAGGTTGCTAAATTTTGAAACATAACTTTTCATTAATCCATAAAATAACATGAATTATATCTTAATTTCCCATAAAAAATATGTCAATACATTTATTATATATTCACTAAAACTTTATAACCACCAAAATTACAATTAAACCATAATGAAAACAACCATGAATACTCATTTATGATATAAAACAATAGATTGTTATATCTATTACACAATTCTGAAAATTCTATAATCTCTATTAATGATAACATAAACTAAATTGTGAACAAGTCATTAATGGATTCTATGGTCATAAATCATCTCCAATTTAATATAACCATATCAATTCAATATTTAACCAAACTAAATACCATTTTCTCCACATTAGGTACGTTTTAAGGGTTACCTTCAATTGATCAAGTGTCTTCTATAAAATACCATATTCCCATTTAATGACATTTAAAGATCTTCCCCACCATTCACAATATTTTTGAAATAACTCAATTCAAAACATCTAAAAAAATACTTATATATTTCATAATTCATTAATTCCAATACCTAAACACATAAATCATTCAACTCCATTCTAAAAACATTTACGAGGATTCATAATCTTATTTTTAATACCTCCTTCCACTAATATTAAATTTTTATTGTCTTTATCAAGAATAAACCCTTAGTCATATAACCTTGTTAATATTAATCATTAGGTTTCCACCTAGGAGATAAATTCTTATAATGCAGATACATTAAATGTTTAAAACAATAACCCATTGATGATTCCATAGGGAATCCATTATTATCATCCATTATATTAATTGAACCTTTCATTTTTCTCCAATAATTACATACTTTGTGCCATTCTCCTCCATACATAAAATGTCTCCTCTTTCCTTTTAGACGTTCATGTGGCTTCTTCATCCTACGTTGTCAACATATAAGAAATTGAGTATTCTTTACTCCATGGTCTCTACAACCCATACTCTCAATGAACTATATCCTTCTCTTATTTGGTGAGTTTGATAGTTTGTTAATGTGAATGTTGTTAATCTTATATCAAGATAACCACATTTGAAAAATCAAAATAACCTTCAACCTAATAATCATCCCATTTTTTCTCATCAAACAAATTTATATCACAGTCATAGTTTACCAAGTTCCTTCTACTTCCCACCATATACTAAAACCAAAATTTATAGTGTGAGTAACAATTATTAAAGTGGGAAAACACATAGTCATGAATATTCATTTATAGGATGTAAAAATCCTATAACCTTCTTTTCAATCTACAATACCTTAGGATTAACCCAGTTCATCAATGATATTTATTCACTCAAATCCTTCACAATTATGCATAATGAAAATATGGATTAACCAAGGAATATCAGACAAGTGTGTTAGAATTGGAGCACTTTAAGACCCATTTTAATATTCCATGTATTGCTCGAGTCAATCACAACATTCCTTTTAAGATTTTATTACCCCCAGGTAAATCTATGCCCAAACCACTTGTAATTATAGTATATAGGTAAGGATTTATTCCTAGGTAAACCACATAATCTATTCAACACCAAAACTTTAGGATGTTATAATATACATAGACTCATCCAATGGGTTCTTCACTAATATTTCCTCATCCTTGTTTCCATATATTAACTAAATTTTTTCTCAAATGTGAACTATAAATACATGAAGTTTTCATACATTAATAATAAATAATAAAAGGTGAAAATTTATTATAGTACATAATAATCCAAAAAATAACCATTTAGGTCTATTACCTTTTGAAAGATGAATACATAGACAACTGGTTCATAAGTGAACTACATACTCCCCAACTTATTTTATTCTATATGGAACACTTATATTACTTGTCATACATATAACTATCATTCATAACTCATAGAGGAAATCATAATAAAGTGTGATCTCAGATTCTCAGTGAGTCTAAGTAAGGGAGATGTCAATGACCACAAAAGAATACAATGATCATAAGGGTGCGATAACATGATATTAGCATTTTAAAGCCATACCCTGCATATTATAGATCATAAATAAACTATTGTAATAAATCATTATGGTTAAAATTAGATGAATCATAAATGAATTAATTTATATAATCAATGAGAGCATAACGATTTCATAAAAAAATAGATTTTTGGTTTCCACATAAGCATAGAAAATAATATTTAAAGGCTATCAACCAAGTCATTAATAAAAATTTTGTCTTCATATAACCACCAATTTACCAACTACATCCATGGGATAACCTCTTGTGTTACCCCTTTTAGAATTGGGTTACCCACTAGTGTACCCTTCTTTGGGAATGGATCACATAATATTAATATTATACAATGAATTAGAGGGAGATAAAGGCATGAAACATCACACAATTTACATATTTGTGTGAAAAAAGTTCATAAAAAACTAATCATATCATAACCCCTCAAATGAAATGTGTTTTCTAATATTTTCATTTTAACATAACTCGTGGAAATGAAATAACTTTCATACAAATTTTTTCATTCCATCATAGCATAACCCAGGGAAATGGAACGAGTTTTAGAAACAAATTGTTTTTAGAGACATAAACCATCTTAAGTATGAATAAGGATCATATAATTGGAACATATTGCTAGTAAATATTAATTAACAATAAATGAAGTCATATTTGAGGTAAAATTATGTTGTAAGCTTATTTGAAATGTTCTAAAGAAAAATTATCTTTACAATTAGAAAATTACCTTTTTAAAACTAAAATGCCCCAAAACATTGTGAAAATCCTTATCATTGAAAATTTAATTTTAAACATATAAAGGATTCTTTAACACATTAAGTTGACATGATGAAGGTAAATATTTTTCATTCTATACACATTAAAACAAATATTCCTTTAACATTTTCAATAAAAAAGACATGCATTCCTCATGTGAAAGAGGATAAGAATAATCCTTTATTTTTTTTTACAAATTCATTTATGGGTAAAATAAAATTAAATAATATTTGGATAATATTAATAACTTTTAATTTTTCTTATAAAACATGGAAATGGATGAAATATGGTTGTCGTCCGAAGAGAGAGCTAATGTAGATTTTTCTTGAATACATTATTTTGAGTATGTAGAGAGAATAAATTCATATGAAAACATGTATTACAAATATATAACTAGAGGAGAATAAAATTACTATATTTATTGAGAGGTGTATTATATGATCTAATCATTGGAAGAACAATCCTAACAACAAAGATAAATAATTTTTTTGTAACATCGAAATGTTATCACTTTGATAAAAGTTAAATTGTAATCCCCATTAATGAATAATATGAAAGGATACTTGAAATATAATTATAATAAATAAAATCATGATATAAATTTCAACGTTTCTATACATACACCTCATAGAAGATGATAGGTTCAAAACATTACATGTGTCCAAAATAAAACTACTTGAGATGAAATTCCCTTACGTTATATCTGAATATCAATTGTACATATTCAAAAATCATGTATAATAAATATATTGTTATTATAAATATAATTAAGAACCATAAATATATATATCAGAGACTTTATGATTTAATAATGACATTTTATTACCTATTTAATAACAATTACTTATTGGAATCAGGTTTTAGTTAATAACTGTCATATTTTTCATCTATTCTTTGATTTTGTATTTTTGTCCCTTTTAATTTGATCTTGGTTCCTTAATATCTATAACGTTAACCATTAAACAAATATCATATGTATTGATTAGATATTTATTAAAACTAATCCATAAAATCTTGTGATATAAATAGAAATACACCGTTCATGGAGACGTTATGTTGTAAGAACGCATGAACATTGTTTCCATTTTCTCGATGGATGAAATTAAATAAAGTTAAATAATATATTAACTTTCCAGAAATATTTTTATAAAATATATACAGCCTATATTCATTAAATTTATCTTTTTTCCATCAATGTAAAGTGTATATAGAAAATGAATCACATTGCTTTGAGTGGCGGTGGTTCTCTATACGCACGAGTGACACTATCGTATTCTTATTGATTGGAAAGTAAGAT
Source organism: Viscum album (assembly GCA_963277665.1). NCBI lineage: Eukaryota > Viridiplantae > Streptophyta > Magnoliopsida > Santalales > Viscaceae > Viscum > Viscum album. The sequence goes on from CAUJRU010000001.1 coordinate 6,885,089, forward strand.
TTTATATGTGATATTATAATTAAAAATGTATATTAATATCATAATTATATTATATAAAAATTAAATGTACACAAAATTGATGGTTTCAGTTCCCATTTGATGGAAGAGCAGATAGATATATGTGATTCCATAAACATAATAAAAACATAGTATATACTAGATTATTGTGTTATTATAATGGAATTATTAAGACATTAATGAATGTGGTAAGAGAAGAAGTAAAAAAAGAATGAGTTTATTGAAGACAACTACCTTTTCCAAGAACAACCCTCATTGTATCACTTACTAATGACCCTATGTTGGTATTTTGGGAAGAAAAAAATATATAACATGTATATGGATTATGGGGTGAGGATTTTTCAGTTTTTTTTATGAAAAATAGTTATGTGGTTTGAATAAGTTACATGAGGAGGTTTCCTTTTATAATAGGGGTGGAGTTGTATTTCTGAAAATACCCAATATTATTCAACAATAGGAAGTCACTCACATCCCATGTGCCTCTAAATGTTTTATCTAAAGTATTTAATTGATGATATTTTTTATAAAAATCTCCAACACACAAAAAACGATATGTTTTAGACTTGATATTCATTATCCTTTATGTTTAATCAATTTTACCATTTTAGTTACCACTATTGTAACTAGTTATCTCATTTATTTACCCACCTAATTTCTCCATTATATATAAAAATAATACGTGTGTTACAAGAAATTATTAACCTAGTAACTCTATATTTGAAAAAATATTTATAAAAAAATCATGGGTTTGAAAAATTACTTTTAACACAATCACATGTAATTCACAAAAACCTGTATTACCCATTAACATTGAAATAATTTTTTTACTATTTAGATGTAAATATAATTATTATAAAAGGGACATTGATATAGGAATGGACAATGGTTGATATTTTTAATAATATACCAATAAACTCAATTATTATAGTATTTTTTCAATCTTGAATCATTTAATAAAATATTATTTATTATAAAATAATATTAATGTCCATTTTGACTTTAATAACTTAATTTGACTTTAAAAACATCAAGAAAAAGTTAAATTCCAATATATTATTTTCAAACCTATATATCATGTCATATTTATCTAAATAATTCATGAAATAAAATAACCAAATAATTTAATATTACATTTAATATTTTTATAAACATTTATTTTATTTTTGTATTTATTAAATAATTATTGTGTTAGTGTTACCTATAAATTTAAGGTAATTATATAATTTTAAAATTATATAAATAAATTACTATCATGAAAATAATCTCATTATTATTAAAATAAACCTCAATATTCATTGGAATTTTTCTAGTGCCCCTATGTGATCACATAATTTATATATAAAATCAAGAGTGTGAAATTGTAACTTTTTCATTAAATAGATTATTATATTGGTCATTTTCAAGGAAAAGTACGAAACAACACATAAAATTCAAGAATAAGGTGATAAAGGTAGAAATATTTCCATAAAATATAAATTAGTTTATTCTTAATGAGTCAAGAACCAACCATCTGAAAGAGGTTCTGGATTTTCTAAGAGTCATCCATTTCTACAAATTTTTTTAGTTTATTCTTAATGAGTCAAGAACCAACCATCTGAAACCAAAAATATCAATAATAAAATTACAAAGAGCAGATATAGTAGCACATGAAAGAATGAGATTATTAGAAACTTCTTTGTGTTGATTACATAGTTTACATTTCAAACAGAGCTGGACTCCAAAATATCGAAGACAACTCTCTGTCGGAACTTTTTTGTGTGCAAGCTTCCAGATGAGATTTAATCTTGAAGGCTTTATCCAAGGCTTGTTAAAATGGGTTATCCAACTGAAGTCACTTTCTGAGTTACAAAATTAATGATTGTTAAACAAATTATAGTTAAGCATGCCATTATTGGAATGTTCCCAAATTAATAAATCATTAGTATTTGAAAAAGGGTTGTTTTCAATGACATTCAGAACATTTTTAGGGAGATGGTCATGTTGATAATTTAGAATGTCTATAATAGAGCTATTAGTACTCTCAGGAGTTTTATTAGGATAAATCATAGTAATTATGTTTGTGCCAGTCCAGTTATTCAACCATCATTTCATGGAGGAGTCCTTGGAGACCATCCATCTGGAATTATTCATAATATTGGAGAAGGAATGTCTGATGGATGGCCAGATAAAGGAATTTCTGAAATTTGAGTTTCTCATCTTAGGTAATTCAAGAAATCTATTTTTGATAATGGTAATAGATTCCGAATTATTATGAAGAATGTTCAAAGTGAGTCTGGCTTGAATAGAATCATTAAAGTAATTAATTTTTTTTCTGCTGATACCACCTTTTTCAATAGGCTTGCCACAATTTGACTGAGGAATAGTCACAAGATTTCTTTCAAGAGTGCTTCCAGTCCAAATAATATTTTTTATACAAGTGTTCATTTTTTTGATAAGACCAACCATCCATTTAATTACTATTATAGAGTAGACAAACTTGGAATCAATGGTGGATTTTACCAGGAATATCCTTCCTCCCATTAAGAGAGATTTACCTTTCCAAGAAGACAGCTAGGTTAGGAATTTGTAAACTATTATATAAAAGGGGCATGATTTGGGTATGCCCCAAAAAATGGGAACACCAAGATATGTAAAGGGTAGAGTACCTTCTTTTAGAACTAGGTCACTAATAATGTTATATTTTCTTCTAGGAAAAAAGTTCTTCTCAATGAAGATGCAGGATTTATTCCAACTAATGGATTGTCCATAAATATCATTATAGTGAGAGAGAGTTTGTTTGACGATAAAAATGTTTCTTTTATCACCTAAAAGGAAAAGGATGATATCATCGGCATAAAAAAGGTGAGTGGGAGAATTCATGTTCCTAGTGACATGGATGGGTTTCTGTTTATTTTAGTCCACTAATTGACCGAGAAAGATGTTAAGATGGTCTTATGTTATCCAGAAGATAATGGAAGAGAGAGTGTCACCTTTCCTAACACCTTTGGTGCAATTGAAATAGCCCTTGGGAGAACCATTGATTAAAATAGAGATAGACGCCAAGTTGAAAAAAAATTGATTGCAGTAATGAATGAAACACTAAAGCCAAAACCTTGAATAAAATTTAATATAAAGCTACAGTCCATAGTGTCAAAAGATATTTACTGTCATGTTTAATAGCAATATTACCTCCTCTGTTAGTTTTATTCAAGTTATTGACACACTCAGAGGAAAGATAGATACAGTCTTGAATGAATCTACCCTTAATAAAACCAAATTGGTTCTAGGAGAAAATTTTATCTGTGATATTTAAGAGTCTATTGGAAATGATTTTAGTGATTATTTTATAAAGGGAAATGATAAGGGCAATGGGTCTAAACAAATGAATCTCAGAGGAATTTTCTACTTTTGGGATCAAGGAGAGGAATTGATCATTAAGATCATGAGGGAGGACACCATTGGAAAAAAATTATTTGAAATATTTTCAAACATCAACATGAATCACATCCCAAAGAGTTGGAAGAAATCATTATTGAAACCTTCAAGACCCAGAGCATTTTCAGGATTCAAACTAAAGAAATTTTCATTAATTTTATGATCCATTGAAGTGTTTAGAAGAAATGTGTTATCCTCATCAGTGAACACAATTAGAATGACCTCAGGAATGAGGTATTTGTTGATATCAAGACTATTGAAGATGGATTCATAGTAAGAGAAAATGTGATTATCAATGTCATCTTCATTGTTTAGGAGATTGTCCCCATCTTTTAAAATTGTTATTATTCTGAAATCCTTCTTGTTTCTTTGAATAGAATTATAGAACATAGTATTTCTATCACTATATGATAACTATTTAACTTTAAACGCCTATTTACACATGTTTTCCTTAAAATTGAGTAAGGAGTTGAGCTTAATCACAAGATTTATTTCATGAGTCGGTTCAATGTTCATATCAGAGATACTGTTGTTATTTTCTAATTCATTTATCTTTTTCTCAAAATGAAGGATTTCATTGTTAATTTGTTTGTATTTGGAGCAACATCAACTTTAGAGAGTTTTTTTAAGGTGTTATAATTTAATAGAACAGGCAAAGGAATCATTTTTGAGCGACATTGAGGACCAATGGTTATTGATGGTATTAGTGAATTCATCATCATAGAACCATGCATTGATAAATCATAAAGGTAACTAAGGCCTCATGCCTTTCGAGGAGACATTGACAAGGATGGGATGATGGTCAGAGTTCAGCTTGTGAAGTGTGGTGCTAGAGATAGTGTCCCATTTATCTAAGGCAGGAACATATGTGAAATCTATTTTTAGCTTAGAGGAAACTAATATATTGTAATGTCTTATATACCATGTAAATTTTTCACTAGTGAGATTAATTTCAATTATATTGTTGTCTTCAATTGAAGATTTAAATTCTCTCATGGAAATAGTAGCATGGGAGGGGCCAATTTTTTCACTTGAGTTGAGAATGGCATTGATGTCTCCAATAAGAAACCAAGGGTCATTAATATTGGTTCCTAGATATGATAGGTCATTCCCTAATGGTCTCCTTTCTTGATATCTATTCATATCATAAAAAAGGAGCTGAATATGTAAGAATTATCATTGTTAAAGTTGCAGGTGAACACTTGGTCAGAAACATTGAAGATATTAACATTTTGTGAGGAAAAGTGTGAAAAATACATATAGATTCACCATTTGTGGTATTTTTTATTGCACCAATAAATGAGTAGTTATGCTAGCACAATTGATAATGTTTTTCAGAAAAAATTGTTTTTGGTTCAGCAATTGTAAATAACAAAGGATGATGAGTGTTCATCATTCTTTTTAGAAAATTAAATGTGTCAAATATAGCTATACACTAACAATTCTAGAAAAGAATATTCATTTAAAACTATGTTTGGAGTTAGAACTGCCTTTTTTATTTTTCTTATAATTTTTATTTCTGGAAGACCTCCATACCATTATGGCATTTTCACCATTAGTGATCTGTTTTTTAACCTTTTTAGATATGTCAGGAGGGTTGTTTTAATCTCTAACATTCCTCTTTGTAAAATAAGTCTTTGAGGTAGTAGAATTTGTGAAATTTTTATTTCATAGAACCAAAGAGTTAACATTTTGGTTAGTAGATATATTTTTAGAATTCTCAGGACTAACAATGTTATTAATAAAATGAGGACCATAAATATAAATGCTTGTAGAAGGAGGTGAAGGTGTACTTGGACCTGGGGAATTTTTTCTGGAACAACACAAGATATCTCTTTTTATTTCCTTTGAACCCCTGGTTCCATAGTGTCAATCCTAGAAGAATAGGGATTTGCAGTGTCCATATCAGGTGGAGAGCATAGCATCAGTTCAGTAGGATATGCAGTATCCTTCAAAATCAGGACAGCGTCACTCTTGTGTTCCTGAAATTGTGAAGGGCCCTTTACCGAGGGAAAAGTCCCCTCCATAGATGGCAGTGTTGATTTCTAAAATTTCATATGTTTGTCTTTATATTAATTAAGAATATTTGTGTATTGTGCCTTAGTATGACTTGGCTTCTGTTTAGTAGGCATATTTTCAGATTTAACAGTGAAATTAGTGATTTCCAGAGTTTGAGTGTTGTGAATAGTATTCTTGTGAATATAGGGAAGATAAATTATGTTGGTTTCCTTGTTATTGGTTTCCTACTTCAACTCTATTGTAATAGTATCATGGAGGGTGCCCCGGATCTATCTAGTGTCTAACCCAGGTGAATCAGTTGTTTGAGTGAGTGCAGTGCATGTGATGTGAGCATTACATTGGATCTGCTCATGTTGAGACAATGTTTCCTTCTTACCCAGAGTAACAGTTGTGTTTATTTTCTTCTGGATAGTGTCTAGATCCAAAGAAGTTGTACCTCTTGTAGGGTTTTTTTGGCACACAGATTATTTGGTCATGGAGCTAGATTCTATTAAAAATTAAAATTGTATTCATAAAAAATTATTTGATCATTTAAATTTACTAAAATGTAATTTATTATTAAAATATTATTTAACTCAAAAATCCATTAATTCATCCAAATAGATTTCTTAATTGAATATTAACTAAAAAATTGTTGGTGATTTAAAATCATTTACAAAGTAACAATAATAAAATTAATGTTTATTATTTATTCTATAAAAAAATAATGCACACAATTATAGTGTTGGGGTCTTGTTACATAACCCCTTATAACACCCTCATTAGACCTAAAGGTAAGGTGTGTGATGGTGACATAATCATGGGGAGGCTTGGATAAGATCGCCTGAGTGGTAATCTCTATTAACATCCACTTATTCTATAGGTGGTTCAGTTCAAGCATAACGTGTTGAATCTCAGATTGGGTTTCGTCATTAGAGAATACCGGTGAAGGATCTTTCTTTCTGAGCTCCGAAAAATGGGATTTGTATGGAGAAATTATACAGGATGAGTCCATCACTTCCTTTTTCTGAGTAAATTGGATTTATAAAATACTTATATTTATACTAATCATGTTATCATTGTTCAATGGCTATATGTGCTACAATAACAATTCTTAACAGTATTCTAAAATATGAAAACATAAAACCAAGGAAGTTCATATGTTTTATATAACCATTTTATATAATAATACATTTAATTATATCATGAGGAATTTTAATTAATAAAAGTTTGAGTCATTACAATCTTCCCCCATTAGGAAATTTCACCCTTGAAATTTCCTTTTCCCACACTAAACCTGATGAGGGTAACTCTACTTCTTCACTTTCTCCAATTCCCATATTGCTTCTTCAAATTTTTGGTTTATCCACAACACTTTGATGAGGGTAATTGTCTTATTTTGTAGAAATTTTTCTCTACGATCTAAGATCTTCACCATCTTCTTTTCATATGATATTTCATTCTCCATTGGTAGCACTTCTAGATTGAGAGCATGTGATGGGTCATGTTTTTACTTCCTCAAGAGTGATACATAGAATACACCATGTACATGAGATATGTTCGGTGGGAGTGCTAGTCGATAGGCCACTACTCCAATGAAATTAGGGATCCCAAAATGTCAGATGTACCTTGGACTATGCTTTCCCTTATTCCAAAATCTCATAACTCTTTTCCATGGTGATATGCGGAGGAATACCATGTCCCCAACATTAAACTCTAGGTCTCATCTATGATTATCTGCATAGCTCATTTATCAACTCTGGGTAGTTTTAATGTGGTTATGGTTTGTCCTAACCTTTTCCACCACTTCTTCGACCATTTTTTGAACTTGGATTTTTTTCTCCCAAACATCAACCCAACATGTCAGTGTTATAAACCTCTTACCATAAAGGGCTTTATAAGGATCTATTTGGATGCTTGAGTGGAAATTGTTATTGAAAGAGAAATCTACTATAGGAAGATGTTGATCCCATCCACCTTTGATGTCCATTGGGCATGCTCTCAACATTTCCTCATATGTTTGGATAGTCCGCTCATATTTTCAATTAGTTTGAGTATGATAAGCTATACTAAATTTCATATGAGTGTTTAGAGTTTTTTGGAGACTCTTCTCGAATATAGAGGTGAATCTTGGATCTCAATCAGATACAATCGATAGTGGTACTCCATGCATTCTTAACACTTCTCTAATGTATAACCATTCCAATTGATCTAATGAGAAATCATCTCAAATTTCAATGAAGTACGTAGTCTTTGTAAGACTATCCACAACAACCTAGATATTATTGTTTCCTTTGGATGTAATTAAAAGACCAGTGAAAAAGTCCATGGTGAGGTTCTTCCATTTCCATGTTGGTATCGATAATGGTTGCATCATCCCCTTATACTTTTTCCTCTCAACCTTCACTTGCTGACATACCAGTAACATTGATGTATACTCAGTGATCTCTTTCTTCATGTTATTCCACCAGTAATGCTCACGGAGATATTAATACATATTTGTGTTTCTTTAGTGAATGGATAAATTCGAACTATGTGCATCATCCAAAAGATCATTCTGTAACTCTTGATTCGATGGAACACATTGTCTTGACCAAAATATCACAATTCCTTCTTCATTAACATTAAACTCTAATTATTTCCTTTTTCTAAGATTTTCCAATTTCTTCTAAATTCCCACATAATTTTTTTAAGCATTATTTATCCTTTAAAAAATAGAAAGTTGAGTAATCATTTGTGATAGGATTGATGGTGCTCCATTCTTTATGATTCCCATGTCCATATTCATAAAATATAATAAGAATGGATCCTTTTCATTTTTTATCAATGATAGAATCATGAGGTCCTTTCTAATTAAATAATTCTCCACCTTGTTCACTTTCCCAGGGTGGTAATGGATTGATCAATCATAGTATTTGATCTGATCTAACCATCTTCATTGGTGCATGTTCAACTCTTTCTATGTGAATATATACTTAAGGATTTTGTGATCTGTATATATTTCACACTTCTCCCCAAAGAGGTAATGTTTAAAAAAATTTAATGTAATGATTACTACTTCTAACTCCATATCATTGTTGGATAGTTTTTCTCATGAACTTTCATCTTCCTTGAAGCATAGGAAATTAATTTTTCAATTTCTTCAACACACATCCCAGGACCTTCTTCAAAGCATCACTAACTACCACTAAAAGTTATCCGCTTGTGGGTAGTGTTAGATTGAGAGTAGTGATAAGCATCCTTTTCAACTCCTTGAATCTCTCTTTGCATTCCACACTCCAATAAAACTTAACTCCCTTCTGAGTTATCTTGATAATATGGTTTGATAATCGTGAGAAATTTCTCAAAAATCGGCGATAATATCCAGCTAACCCAAGGAAGCTATGGATATCTATCATAGATGATTTCCTTTCCCATCTCTCAATTTCATTTGTCTTAGAGGGATGCAAAGATATCTCGTTTCTTGTAATGATATGACCCAAGAATGAGACCACCTGCAACTAGAACTCATACTTTTTGTACTTTGCATAGAGCTTCTCTTTTCACAAGGTCTCTAGTATAGTTCATTGATGCTCTTCTTGATCCTCCTTGGTTTTGGAGTGTATTATAATATCATCTTTAAAGACTGACACGAATTTGTCGAGGTAATCTATAAATACTCTATTCATCAAGTCCGTGAAGATTTATGTAGAATTAGTGGGTCCAAAAGGCATTACTATGAATTCATAGTTCTTGTACCTTGTACAAAAAGTAGTCTTGGGGATACCCTCTTTCTTCACCCTTACTTGGTAATATCCGGACTGAAAATCCACCTTGGACAAGTATCATTCTCCACATATCTGATCAAACAAGTCATCAATTCATGATATAGGATACTTGTTCTTTATCATGATTTTATTGAGCTCACAATAATCAATGCAAAGGCATATTGACCCATCCTTCTTCTTGACAAAGTGGACTGGTGCACCCCATGGTGAAGCACTTGGCTGAATAAACCCTTTATCTAGATTATCTTGTAGTTTTTTTATCTCCTCAAGCTCCACAATATCCATAATATATGGAGTCTTGGATATTGTCAGTGCCCCAGGTATAAGATCAATTGAGAATTCAACAACTCTACTAGGAGGAAGACCAAAAAATTCCTCAGGAAATACTTCAGCAAATTTTCTCACAATATGAACGTATTCAAGGATGTTTGATTCCTTAGAATCAATCCTATGAGAAATATAAACATTCTCATAGGGTGGTAATTTCCATGCTTGAGATGATGGTGCAAAAGAAGATTCATCCTCCTCCTTGCACTTGTAAGAAATTGGGGGTCGATTCGCCACATAAAGAGTGATTTCCCTCTAACGACAATTTATGTTGGCTCTATATAGTGAAAGCCAATCCATGCCAATAATTACATCAAATTTCACTAGAGAGAGTATGAAGAGGTTCACCGGGAAGTTCAAACCACAAATTGTGATAGGGGAAGAGTTATATTCATGTGTTAAAATGACTTCCCCGTTTTCCATTCTCACTAACATCTCTACTTCCATGATTTGTGGTGATGTTGGGATTGTTATACTAAACATTAGAGATATAAATGAATGTGTAGAACTAGAAAAAAAGTACATTCTCTATTCTTGAATGAATAACTAGAATACTTATCACCACTTTCTTTTCGGGGTTCTCTTCTATGGTAGTGATGTAAAAAATCTTTCCTTTTATACCTTGGAGGTTGTTTGTTGCCTCCTAAACCCCTTGGATTAGGTAACTAGTTTGTGAAGTGTTCTGGTTGTTTTAAGTTGAAGCAATGAACAATGAGTTGAGGTTAAAATGCAACGTTCCTCTCCTCTGTCAAAATAGGGGATTTTTCATGCCTACAATTAATGGTCAGGTGCCCCTCTCTTCCAAACCTAAAGAATTTACTCATCCCATTCACACAATTTCTGGGGTGATTCTTTCTGAACCTTTATCATGTGGGGTGATGTAATTTCTTAGCACCATTGGATTTATCCATCGAACCACCAGAATTAAATTCCACCTACTACTTATTATCCCAATTATACCCTTGAGATTCTCTGATACCCATTTTAACTTTGAGGGCACATCAGACAATTTCTTCATAGCTATCAAAGTCACATATCTCTAGGGATTTTAGTAGGATAGGTTTTATCCCACCAAATAAGTGGTCAATCGTGCCTTCATGGGTAACTAAAAATCTAGAGGAATATTGTGCAAGCCCTGTAAAGTTTTCCTCGTATGCTCCGATGGATTCTTCATCTTTTTCATAAGGTCAGGGAAGTCCCTTTCAATCTTATGATGGAGGGTATGAGGAAAATAGTTATCGAAAAACATTTTCCAAAAATCCTTCCATTCCAACGCCTCGATCTCTTCCTCAGGCATCGTATTTTTTACCAATTTCTGTCATTGATCATCTTCACCCTCTGTATGATAATCAGTAAGAAAAACATTCTCTTGTTCAGAAAATTGAGGGATTGAGAAGATCTTTTCAATGGAGTTGATCCATTCCTCGGTTATTGAGGGATCAGATGATCCATTAAAATTATGAGGCCTTTGAATCATGAAGATCTAGATTGTGGCTTGTTCATTATTAGGAGGGGTTGGAAAATCCTCTTGACCTATGTTTCTATTCAAAACATGAGTTAACTAAGATATTATTGTGACAAAGTTTTTGATTCCCGCTCCCATCCGATTGGGCATCTCATTGTAAAAGTCATCACATTGATCTTCTCATCGGTTCTAAGATTGAGTCCTCCTATTAGTGGCCATTGGCTGGAATAAAAGGAAAGTTAGGGGTAACATATAAAGGTAAATCAAAAGAAAAAAATGGATAACTTATAAATTATATTTATTTTATTAACATATGAATTCATAGGCTATAATATTTGTTATCCATGATCTACTTCCTAACATATATTCTAATGGGAATTTTTTTTATTCCCTTAATAATGGTTCCTACTAAGCTTATGGATTTACCAAAGAATATACCCCAGGAGTGTCATAACCAAGAGTGTAGCAAGGACCGTTATCATGCACTAGTTCTTATTCGAGTCTAACTCAAAGCTGTGTTTTCAGGTTTTACCCCAAGATAAATCTGTGTCAGAGCCACCTCTACTTGTTCATATCCAGACAGGGATTTATTTTTTGGATAGACCACTTACTCTAAACTCACCAAAATTTTGGGATTTTTTTATTATACTTAGTCTTATCCCTAAGGCATTCACTAGGGTTTTCAAATTACAATCCCAAAAGAAATTAACCATATCATTTGATACCAACTATGAAAACCATGTTCTTTATTACACACATAAACATGATGAATTACATAAAATTACACTTAGGACAAATCCAGGGATCAATATTTCTAGTGTATTAGGAAATTAAAAACATTACATAACAAATTAAAACATAAAATACGACATCTTTATAGAAAACTTCTTTTACATGACCATAACATTCCTTCGTACATAACATTGCATGTGACAACCTTAGTATATACATAAGAAAAGGTTGAGAAATAAATTCCAATAAGGGAGTAAAGAAGGAATAACATGAAGAAAACAATACATGTTAGGAAATAGGCATATCAATGGAGCATAATAGAAACATGAACATAAAGTCGTGATTTGTCATGATTATCATAACATGGAAATGTGGATACAATATTTAACATGATATTATCAACAGATGAGGCTCATAGCTTATAGAGAATGAGTAAACCCTCACTGCACATGAATTAGCATGAGTAATCCCTCATTGAACATGATTATCATTAGTTAACACTCGTTGCACATTTTGTATCATGATATTATTCATTAACCAAAGAATTGGAGTGCTATTAGGGAACACCCTTTATAAACATTTCATTTCATGCATAAGTGTGCCACATGGATCATACAACAAGGATTCATTAAACATCATAATTTATTCCACAAATGAGAGATTTGGAATACATAAATGTAAGTCCTCAATCAAAAATTGGATGTTCATAATGATTAATACCCTTGATAGAGAAATGGGTATGGTATTCACTTACATGATGATTTTGGTATGTGAAATTTTGGTGTAACTTCAGCAACATAACGACGTCAAATAGAATTCATAAAATGGGTTGATAAGAGAAAAAGGGGCCTCTCATCATTTATACATGAAATGGACTGTATGGGGGTCATGTAACATAATATCCCAACATATGTAATGGAATTTATATGCATAATATAAAATAATTTCTTGAATGTAAATGAGGAGAGAGAATTACCTTACAAAATTTTGGCATGTTAACGGGTGTACATGGGAGGCATTAATGAGAGGGAAAGAGGTATATCATACATAAAACATAAGTAAGGAAGTATATGAGAGGTGATAAATCATACCCCATTATTTATAATTGATAAAAACCACATAACAATATAAGAAACTTGGAATAAATAAGGAAGGAAGGAAAGGGAGAATCCCTTACTTGGAAGTGTGATCCCAAAGGCTTGAGAGAGGCTTGAGAGAGGCTTATTGAGAGCTTGGGGCGCCTTGGGAGGATTCTAGAGGGAGGAGGGAAGAGTTTGGTCGGGCCCAAAATGGTTTTAGTGGAGATGAATGAGATATTGAGTGGATTTATATTGGAAATGAGAAGAAATTCTTTATTATTTAGGTTTTGTACGCTACACATTAAACTAATGAAAACCACAAACCATCCCATGGTTTTTCCCCGTGGTTTTTTCCAAAGTGGAGTGGAAAAAATATTTTAAAAGGCCAATGGCCTAAATTATTAAAATATTGGGCTTTCTTATGTGGATGTGAGTCACACTATCAAGAAAATCATTTTAAAATGTTAAAATACTTTATAAGTCTTGGAGGGTCCACTAAGGCACCATAAAATTATTCAAACAAATTTAAAATCACAATATTTTAAATATAAAACATATATTTTCCAAATATCCCTTTCATAGTATTTTATTACCTCACTATTGGGTCATTATGATGTCATAAAACACATTATATATTTAAATGGTATTTAATTTTTACCCAAAAATTTGACTGTCTCAAAAAATTATGAAAAATTCACCATTAGATAATTTTGAAATCATGAATCAAAAAATCTTATTCATTTTATCTAAATAATTTTTTAAATATATGAATTTTATCTTTTAAAATAAATACTGGCATTTATCAAAAATTTATGGGTTTGACAAAAACAGCTTTCAAACCTTATTAAAAATTACAATTGTATTCATAAAAAATTATATGATAATTTATATTTAATTAAAAGAAATTTAGAATTAAAATATTATTTAATTCAAAAATCCATTAATTCATCAAAATATATTTCTTATTTGAATATTAACTAAAAATATTATTTCTTATTTAAAAACCATTAACAGAGTAACAATAATAATATTAATGTATATTCATTATTCTATACAAAAATAATTCACATAATTATAGTGCTAGTGTATTGTTATATAAACCCTTATAACAGCCGCTTAATACCTAAAGGTAAGGTGTGTAATGGTGAAAGACTCTTGGGGTGTCTCAGATAACATCACTTGGTTGGTAATATCTATTAACTTCCACCTCTCCTGTAAGCAATTTCGTTCGAGTTTAGAGTATTGAATCTCGACTTGTTCTTGGTCAAGAGAAAATCCCAGTGACGCTACCTCATTTCCAAGCTCCGACAAATGGGATTCTTATGGAGAGATTCTACTAGATGAGGTCATCACTTCCTTTTTCTGAGTAAATTCGATTTGTTAAATCCCAATATTTATACTAATCATGTGATCATTGTTCAATCACTATATTAGCAATGATAAAAATTCTTAATGGTATTATAAAATACAAAAACATAAAACCAAGGAAGTGCATATGTTTTGTATTATAATTTTATATAAGAAGAAATTTAATTAGAATATGAGGAATTTTCATTTATAAATGTTCGTGTCATTACACTATATGCTTCCAATCTGATTTTTTGACAATTTCATTATTTTTTTTCTAAAATATCTCTTATTTCTAAAAACACAAGTTTAACTTACCTTTAGATTGTTTCTTCTTCAACCAAGATTTATGATTCTTATACAATGTATGTTATTCCCATTTATTTTTGGACCACATGGGGTATTGAGGAATATCATCTTTATTAAATTATTATAAAACCCATTTCCATTCCATAGGCCTTTTTATATATAAGAATAATTTATGTTCTATATTTAATGTGTGATAATTTAAATGTTATGATGTGAAGGGCGTAACTAGAAATATAAAGTGTTATAATTCAATGGGTAATGTTATGTATCTAATGAGATAATTTGAAACATGTAGGAACATTATTATAGATTTTTCACAATGATTATTTTATGGTTATACAAATATGTCATGTGTGAACTTGGTGTTATCTTGGTTCAAAACTATTTATGTTATTTGACCACCAATAAATGATGTATCATTTTTTTTCATTACTACATTAAATTACTTTATATATTTCTTCCTCTCTTGATTATGATGATGGTCGCATGATTATTTTATGATGATGATGATTATGCACACCCATGTTTTATTGATTCATGTTAATATATATCCTCTTACTAGGATTTTACCTCAACCCTTCAATTGATGTATGTTTTTAGGTGATTACTTGTACTAAGGAAAAACTGGTCTATAAAGCATTTAGGGAAGAAGGAATTAAATTAATGTTTGTGTTTTTTTATATAAAAGTTAGAGATGGTCCTAATTTTACCAAGATACTAAAACATTGTATCCTTATTGTGTAATATTTTACGATGTTTACCATTAATCTTATGTAATAATAATTTATGAAAAGAATGGTCAATATATTTTTTCCAATTGGGAATTATTTGGATAATAGAAAACAATTTCTCCTAGGAACTCAGAAGACACTAGAGTGTTAATTCCCTTTTAAATTATTTGGATATAATGTGTGGCTATATTATATATATATATATATATAAATGTTTGGAATTACCCACAAATACAAAATTTACTTATTCCCTCATAGATAGTATCTTTATTCTCCCTATATACGACAAATTATGGGGCTTGTATCCAACAATAGGATCAGTACTCTCTTGAATGAGGTATCTTTTAGTTTGTTCCTTGAAAAATAATTTCCAACTGTGTTTAGGGATTTCAGTTTTGGGTTGCATGGATTATACGAGTTGTGTAATGAATTTCTTCTTCAACTGGGATTCATATATCATGAAACATTCCTCCATTTGGGGTCTACTCTTATAAAATATTCCAATTTAGATATTATATAATGGGTCCCTATAAACCATTAATGAAATTTAATCTAGTGGGAGGTGGGTAAAATAGCAATAGATGTTTATTTGGTGGAGCACTTCTTCAACTTGAATGGAATCCATATTGATGTGATGGTCAATAATATTAATTTAGTGGTTTGTATAAGTTGGGAATGTTCAAAATTTGTGATGGGGATCTCTTGGTTCATAGTGAATCTCAATTATTATCCATTTATAGGAACTGTTATGGACTATAAGTCTTGGTCATGTTGATGGTAATGAGTATGATAAAGACAATTTTGGTCCCATGAGCCAATGTTAGATGGGATACACCTCCTTGTGTATGTAGGAATATCTTGTATAGGTACTTTTTTACATTATTCGTATTCAGATAATGTATGTTGATATTCATAATGATTAATTCATAATGTGAGTTATGGTGTGCTTGATCATGCACTAACTGATATGTCCTAAGATTAAATACGTGGAATTTCTATCTGTACTAATATTTATTTTCACCATTCATTATTTTTCACTTCAAATAATTATTGGTCAGGGTGCCGGATATGATCATGGAGTATTAATACTAGTATGGTTTGACTGGAGAGTTAGTGGAGGTTTTTATCATGCCTTATTTATATAGAGAGTATAATAGTTAATGTACTCATATTTTTTTCATAGGAATCTATTGAAGATAATTTATTCATACTGGTGATGTACTTAGTATTGGATGATAACCAAAAGACTATGTTTCGATGGATGGATACCCATATGCAATGTTTTTTTATCAATAAAATTATTCAATACTGAATTTTTTTAGTTATGTATGACCTAAAAGATGATCATGAAAACACCATAGTAAGATGAAACAAGATATTTCACTAGTTGGTGAGTGTAAATCCATGTGGTGGGTTATTTTGGAGGAATAGTTCTACAGTTATAGAACAGAAGGTTGTTTTCTTCAATTTTATTCCTTGATCTTTCTCTAGGATCAAAGAGAATATATTTTATTTGTGACATTATTCAAGGATATTTGTGGAGATTATGTAGATTTTGAGCTATGATCCTATATTTCATAGGTTAGAAGATATATCTATGTGCATAGTGATTTATTTTGTTCATGTCATTAGGAATGAAAATCGACTAAGGTTGATAGGGACTATACATTAGGGGTTTGGATATTCTGTGTGTTTTTAACTAAAAATAATTCATCATAACATAGTGGATACCTTGTTGGGGTTTCCAGATTTTCTACAGGTGATCTATTGGGTTATTTAGAGTTATGATATAATTTATAAAATATTATTATATAGTGGTCCAATAGAGTTTGTTTTTGTGAAAATTAAAATCTAAATTTATATAATGATTACATGGTCATCTACGGTACATGAGAACCAGTCTTAGTTATATGTTTTAGGTGAGTTTTCCCCTATTTTAAAATGGAAAACAATTTATGGATAAATGTTATTCTCATTAAATTAGAAAGATATCATCATTGTGAATTATTTTTTGTAGTATATTTGAAAGGTATGTTTGAAGACTTCATGTTGTGTGGTATATTTCATTTAATAAGGAACTGAATGGTGGATTTTTGATGTCATTGTATAACCTAATCATGAATCTCTACTAGGTATTAGTTTTTCAATGTTAGTATAATGATTAAGTAATGATATATTTCTTGATATAAGGTTCTTATATGGTAGATACTGATTATTCATGTAAGAAATCATGTGGGAGATAATATAAATCCTTCTGTTTGAATATAAGGACATTTTTTTAAATCCATGATGAATTTTTTAGATGAATTTTTTTATGATTTTTTTAGCTTCAAAATTTAATGGTATTTTCTATTTGGAATTTATAGAGGAAAAACGGTCTCAGATGCAATTTTTCTGATCTTAGTGATATAGATAAGAGGAATTACATATAAAAGTGTTATTCAAGAAAATTAAATATGTATGGACATATAGAAGATAGAGAATATATTGATAGTTTGTGTTGTCACCTAATGAGAGGATGATTTTCATCATATTTGAGACATGTTGCGCTCAATTAATTTTTTAGGATGAAAATATTACATGGTGGGGATGATATAGTGATCCCAAATTCCTATGTGAATTACTCAGATATAATTTTACTATTTGAGATTCAAAAATTTATGAAGGCACTAATGGCTATTTCCCCTAATAAATGACCATATAATTTTTTTATTGAATTTATGGTTTCTCTCTATGTGAGAAATTTTCCCTTGGGATGATATTAGATGAGATTTTAAGAGAGGTTAATTTTATAGGATATTTAATATTTATTATAAAAAATTGATTTATTCATGAATGTGAAAAAATATATTCCCTAAAAGTGGATAAAATGTAAATTATTTTCTAATAGTTGTGTACAGAATGAAAGGTTTTAACTGCAATATAATATAATTTTTTCATTTTTCATTTATATTAATCTATCAAATAGTTTTTTTATATCCCATTCATTTTCTGATGATCTAGTAAAAATTATAGGAGGAAACCTCAACTCTTTGACACAATGGATGATGTCTTCTTAGGAGGGACTATCTACAGTGAGTTGATCAGTTCTGGAGTATGATCTGATATCCCATAAGTGTTTCTATTTCACAATGATGTAGGAATTAATTTTTATTATCATAATGTCATTAATATCTCCATGAAGTTTTTAGGGTTTATCTTTTATCCTTTTTCATTCATGGGAATTTCATTTCAACATGTGTGTGGTCGTGAAATGGTGGCCCGTATTGGATAAATTTGTAATCATGTAAGAACAATGTGTAGAGTATGTCCATGGAGGTTTTTTAATGGTTGTGTTACTATGAGTGTGGTTGTTGTGACACAAGTCACCTAATCCTTGAGGTAATTTTGGAGTTAGTATTTCATAGTGGGAGATAGAAGGTCGACGCTAATGGGATATTGTTGAATTGCTAGTTGGCATATTAGTGGAATCTTGCCAGAAAAGATGTCTATGTCAATGCTTCTGAGGGATGTGAAGTGTTGTTGTACAAGTCATTTTTCAACAAATGGAAGTGATAAAAGGAGAAACAACACAATTTTCATTTCTTATATTGGGGATGGGGGTATATCACTGATGTTTCATGTAAAAAGGGTGGTTGTCTATTAGGTTTCCCCCAATGGTCAAATCCTACTAGAATCAAACAGATTGTTTCCCACCACATGGAATATGGGTATGTGATGGGTTGGATTTAAATAACTTAGTATTGAGGGAATGATAGGGTCCAGATGCACCATCAGTCCTGGTAATGGATGATCCGCATGGAATACCATGGATTAAACCATAGGGTTACTATGTTTACCCCATTGCATTTTTCATGTGTTTCTCAAATCTCCTTCACCAGGTGTCCATTTATAGTATGTAAATAGATATATTAATTATTTCAAAAAAATTATTATGGATAAACCCATTTTATATTCAGTTAACATTTTCTTTTGGATATTAGTGTTGTATAATTTTTTAATGTAAATGACCATCATACGAGTTTTCCTAAAAATCAGTGGTCTTAATGTAAAATAGGGTATCGTTAAGGTAATAAATACATGGGGGTGGAGTAGAGATAGATCCCATTATTCCTATACACACCTGTCTTAGTATCCCTAATGGTATTATATAATAGTTTATGGGACATTGTTTTTATGTTAAAAATTTTGTACTGTTAATGATCAATAATCACTTTGGAAAATGATTCCCTCTATCTACCTCATTCACTAAGGGATGTAGTCTTTTGAGTTGGAGAGTTTTGGATGTATATATTTAAAAGATATTCCATTCATCGAACTCCCTATTTTTATTAAATATCAATGAGACTAGTATAAATATGGAAATATACAAAATATTAGTTAATGTATTGGAATTGTGTGGTGAGATATACCAATTTTGGTGTATTGTAATGGTTTTATAATTACACTAATCAAGGTGCCTGTGTGTGTTAGATGATCAATGTTAGTTACATCACCTTGGTCAAAAAATAAAGTCCTAGTGATTTTTGGGACCCATACTTGATTTGAATTATTGGTGGTATGATTATGTTGGTGTTTACAACACATCATCTAATATATGTGAATTAGAACCCTTACTCATATGACCATGAGGATCTGCTTCAATAGTCACATGTTTTGTGCTATTCTGATTAATTTCGGATCATCTTGCTGATTGATTGATATTTACTTGATGTGATTATTATGTCTGAAGTCACACTCAATACCTATTGTATTTGTGTATTGATTCATTTACTATAATATGATTTAAAAATTAGAACTTAATCCTTAGATATGGTCTGTCATCGACTTCATGTCATATCATTCTCAATGGAATAGTTTCCCCATATCGATCGGGAAATCATATCGATTTCCCATGGGCATTTTCTATATTAGTAATTTCTAGTGATGTTTATTCATTAGTGACTTCATTTTTTATTCCATGTGACAAGCTGGTTGTGATTATATATCATGTGTCGTGGCTTGGGATCAGTCAAACATATTGTAAAGGGGCATATTTAATTGGATCAGGTTGGTTTTGATACAATAGTTCAGATTTTTATTTCCCATAGGATGAACACATTTTTTATGTCCTCGTAGACATATGATCATGGATGTGTTTTCCCTTTATAAAATAAGGTGGTTGGTGGCTTCCTATGAGGTATGGGGATGGTACTGTAGTCCTCATATAATGAAATCAGTTGATATGTGGGGCATACCTTGAGTATTTATTTTTTATATTATTCATTTTTTGAATCCTCATAATTTGGATTTCATAAACTGTTGGGGTATCTTAATCCACACATGAGAATTAGTTTGAGGTTAATTGGATGTTGGATGATAACTCTTCCACTATTTTTTGTGTCCCTCTTTCCTAGAGTTATGAAATTCTATAGATTTGAAAATATTGATGTAATGACCAAAATCCCCAGACCATTTGATTTAGGGAATTCTACTTCGTATTTGTTACATCACCCAGTCATAATTCTTGTGCCCATAGTTTTTGTGTCTCTACAGAAGAGACACTATTATGTAGTGATTTTAGTGACTATGGATCTAGTAGTTCTATTGGAAGAAGAGATTAGTGGATTTGGATAGATTTTTGGAGAAAATTACATTGCGTGGTTTTTGAGTGATGTGGTGAACTAATTTCATACATTTTTTTGACGTCAATTATTATAAGAGTTTTGGGCATTGTACTTCTTCCCCCATTTTGGTAATATCATTTATATTTCATAACCTCAGATGTTTAAAATATCTATACATCTATATTCCATAATTTATTTAGTTTTATGTATATATAAGGTGGTTGTTTGTTTTTTATTTTTGATGTGGATGTATATCTATTTTTATTTTCAGAAGAAAATTCCACATTTATTTGTATTATACATTATTGGATTTGGTCAGTATCCCTATGAATATTGGTGGTGGACTTAAGATGGTTCACTAATCATATAACCATTTCAAGTGGAGGTATAGTGGGTAGGTTAATGTGATTGAATTTACCATGGTGATTATCCATGGAATATAATTTGGTATTTTATTTATTTTACTCTTTGAGAAGTCATGATGGATATATTATGAAAAACAAGGGAGCTGTAGAATACCATAGCAGTTGCCACTATGATTGGGGATTCTTGAGGATTTCTATATGAATTAGGATGAATGGGTAACACTTATTCCATTGGGTTTGGTGCTCGGATAATGACACTATGGGAAATATGGATGGTTAAAATGGTCATGTAAGTGTTCGTGTTGGTTTTTATTTGAGAATTTTCTACATTTTATATAAATGATGATAATTATGAGGTTGTTCACACCATGTAATGGTAGAGAACATGGTATGATTGATATTCATGATAATGTTACTCTATGGTACTATGGGATTCAATAGGAATCCTTAGTCGATGGAACCACAACCATTTTGGGTATGAATACACTATGGTTCTCATCAGGATGATTTTTTTTGGGAGAAATTACTACTTAGATTTAATGAGTTTGTTTTTTTTAATAAATGAGATTTAGAATATCACATTGATGAAGGCTATTACAATCATTTTTTATTGTATACATAGATTGGTGGTGTTTCATTTAGTTTATGAATAAAAATAGGTCAACCAATATATTTTTTGACAAATTTATTTTCTCTCAAATAGTAACTAGATCTCGCTACTATTTCAAAAGGATTTTTGAATCCTTTTACGTATAATATCGATCATGATTCATGGAATTGATACTACCACTATACAATGTTCACTTATAATCTATTTTTCTTCGCTACTCTTATTCTTTCATCAATAATCATGTACTCAATGATTATAATTTTTTTAATGTTGTGTGGTTTATGATTTTATATTAAACATGTTGTTACTACTTGGTGAAAGAAATTATGGAATATTTGTTTCTTTAATTGGATTTATTATCATCGGATTCATTCAAATGTTGACCAGTTTTAATTATATTCTTCATTTTATCATTTGATATTAAATTCTTCTTGATATCATATTGAACCACTTTGTTCACCTTTTAAAATTTATAACCCTTTGATTTTCATCTCCTATAATTTATTGATTTCAATTATTATCATTCCCATTTAGTTGTTTTCCCTTTTATGTGAAATCATGGAATAACCATCATTAATGATTGAAACCTCATTTTTATACTATCAGCTAAAAAAATTGTATCATTTTAAACATTGAAAAAATAAATATTCAAGATAAGTCATTGAATATGTTATGTAATTAAAATGTCCATATTCTTAGTGGTGATGGTATATTATGGATGGAGATGTTTTTATTTATTTTATAAATTATTAGGTTATACACTACTCTTCAGAACAATTTTATTCTAGGGTAATTGTTTTTATTTTATTACGCATTTAAATTATACGACTATGCTCTCAATATCAATTTAATCATATTATCCAAGGAGTGGTTATTTTCTCCATATATTTGAGATTACATAGATTTATTATTCTAAATAATAGAACCATGAAAATTGTATATTAATTCATTTACATAAATTTTTACAATAGTAAGACATCATTATTATTTGATATTCTAGGAATTGTATATGTTTCTATTATTTGAGGGAGTATGAATATTCTTAAGGCATGGTGTTGTTAGGGTATATGGTTGTGTTTTGGAGTCTATGATGAAATTTATGGATGATGATAGTTCTTAAATATTAATTTCAAACATAGAAGATATGTGGTATTATGCCCAAGTTATTATATATGTATTCATATTTATCTAGTTATGACAAATTTATGCAACAACTTTTTTTATTAGACAATTTTCAATTAATTGGTATGCTAAAATTTTCTGCTATTTTTTATAGAATTTTCCCTTGTGTATGGATTATTTATGTGATTATGGAGTGATGTAATTAATTTATCTATCACATAATTATTAACACTACTAGTATTGTATTAGGATTTGAAATTCCCTTTTTTTGTTCATTGCATAATTTTTTTCCAATTAGATTTTCAAATTAAATCATGTCATTTTCTTATAGAGTGATGTTTTTGTGAGATTATATTATACTATATATATATATATACGTGTTATAATGAATCAAGGATATAAACCTTGAACTTATTTTAGTATATAATAGAACTCACTTATAACATGTATGAATATTCCTCTATTTGTGATGGCTTATGGTTATCTATTATTCTTAGGATGATTGTAATTTTGTTATAACATGATTCGAAGATGTCATGATAAGATGCATGTGGTTTAGTTTTTTATGATGATTATATTGTGATAGGATGCATAAGGTGAAGGATGTGATGATGTTTTTATCTTGATAGGAAGAAAATTGTTTTGTATATTGTGATATGTCTGTGATGTGTTACATGATGTACAGAATGTGATGATGTTGTGGTATTTTATGATGTTATGTTATAGTATTTATGTAGTTGTGGTTGTTATAATAGAAGTTCATGGTGTAGATTATGGTAGTTGATTATGTGTTAAATATACAATGATTATTTTATTCATGATATTTGGTACAACCCAATTGATTATTTATTTTTAATTGTGATTCAACTCCTTTGATTTTTATTAGTGATATGATCATTTTCTTCATACCAATTATTCCTTGCTCAGAAATAATCACGCAATCATTTCCTGAATAATTAAATTTACATGGATGATGATGTTATTTAAAGTATTTTCCTCCTAGTTAATCAAATGTTCTCACCAATCTATAGTATTTCTTTATTTTTATTTTAGGATAACTCAAGGGGGAATTGAGATGTTCTGGTTCAGGTGGCTGTAGGGAAGAATTATTCACACGAGATTATATTTATCCTAGTTTTATTATAATGTTTCATGTATTTATTATTATGATGAGACAAAGATTCCATTTAAATATATATATATGTGTGTGTGTGTGTGTGTTTATTTTTGGATTGGATAAAAACTCATAGGAATTAACAGGAAAATTTCCCCAATACATGTAATTAATATCCTCAGTTACATATTAGTACATGTGAATTATTTCAGGTTTGCTTAATGGGTCCCTAAAATAAAAATTTATAACCATGCAAGTGGATTAAGTGGTGGAGGAGGATTTCATGTTGGTATTAATTATTATTTTTTTGTTGATAGGGTGGATTTTGGAGTTACCAACCCAAAAAAACACCATCTTTCAATAGATTAAAACTGAGGAAATACAGACCAAAATAGGTGTCCCTATAAGAAGTTATCAAAGATCCTTCTTAGAAGAATTTTTTAAAACTATGGTAGTAGTATAATACTAGTTATATGATTTCAAATCATTGAAATTACATTGAAAATATAAAACAGACAGTGATTTTTGATCTCTTGACATGTTCCATGTTTTATATATGAAATTACCAATATCCCATGATCGACTATGTTAATATATATATATATATATATATATTAATAAATTGTTATTTAATATAGAAACTATAAAAATAAACATGGCATGATATTTATGGTCAAATGTTTCCAAAACCATGACCATTTATATTTGATATATCAGTTGTGGACACAATTTTAGAAAAACATGTCCATAAGATTTCTCTATGAACATAGTTTCCAAAAATAGAGGCGGTTGGTGTCTAATATAAGGGGTAAGTAAATAGATTTAAATATATATGGAAATATATTCTCTCTAAAGGCCTGGTTTCTAAAAACACTGGTGTTATGTTTTTTATATAAGGGTTTGGCCATGGTTTCAGAAAACAATGTCCATAGGTCGTATCTACTTCTATGATTTTAGAAAACTATAGATGTTGAACTTCATACAAATTTTCCCAAAAAAATGCATGCTTCATGTGTGCCCTTATAACAACATTTTTGAGAAACTATGTATATATTCATCCATATGGACACATATTAATGAAAAAATAGATATAAGACAAAATATCCCACCCTATAGCCACAAATTATCTCTAACTATGGAAATATGATACATTATATCCATAGTTTCCAATGGTGATACTATAACTATGGCCATTGGTCGATTTTCTAGATGTGAACAACTGATGAACATGAGCCTCATCCTAGTTGGTGAGGACTCCTTAAGTGAATCCACAAGACCCAAGTTCAAAACCAGGTAGAGGCATAATTCTGGTACTATAGTAGTACTGTATCAGGTACTGTAGAAGTTACTGTGTGGGCACTATAGCAGGTACTGTATCAAGAATTGTTCATTACTGTAGCATCCATAACTATTCACCTTGGGCCACCAGTTTGGGCTTGGATTCCTTAAGGCCTTCGGGCCACCCAGGCCTTTGGGTCAGTAAGGCTTTCGGGCCACCTCAAGGCCTTTAGGCCACATAATCAGTGCAGTTCCTGCAGAAAAACTCTACATAAAATGAGCAGCCCCAGAGGAGGATTCAGAGAAAGTGCACTCACTAGAGCAGACCCAAATGGATTTAGAAGAGTGAGAGGGTATTTCTACGCCATCAGGACCATCATGTGCATGCATGGGAAGACTATCCAAATAGTCATGCGAAGGTGGAGAGCTATCATCATGATGCAGATGCTGGTGAGGGGTGATTCCTTGTAGTTATAGTTTGGTTGAATTCCCTAAGACATTCGGTTCATGTAATATATTAAGCCTATGGGAAATGTAATCTCTAAACCTATAGGCCTTGTAATGGTTCCCCTCATCCCTTGAAATGGGGGTTATAAAAAATAGATAAAAATGAAGGCCTTCAGGCCGTTCAGGCAAGTGATTATTATGTTGACATTATAGGGTGGTTGTTTTGTATAAACATTATTTTTTATGATTTTAGGGAATTGGATTTAACCCATATATATTGGGAACCTTATGATTATTTCTAGAGGTCAATTTCAACGTATTTGAGTAAGGGAAAATGTTTTTTATGGCTGAATGATCTTATTAAAGGGAATGGAAATAAGATAATGCTCGTTTAAGTGATAATATTTTTTTATAAAGGTAGGAGGGAAGCCCCTCCTTTTTTATTATTAAATAAAGTAGAAACCACCTATTTTATCTAAGGAAAGGTGAGATAACATATTACAAGGTCAATAGAGACCCCAGAATTAAACACTAACTAAATTTGACCATCAAGCTGGCCCATGTGCAGTTCAACACACACATCACACCGAAATTTCAAATCCCATCACACCCCCCTTCCGAGAGACCTGTCGTGCTCGAACTCAATGCCCTCATTCCAGTTGCTTGCATGGGCCCCCGCAACATCACCTGTCACCACTGTTCCTGCAACCGAAAACCCCACCTCCTACCGATGAAGCCGCATGTCGGCCCTCCTTCCTGTGCTGCCTCATTCTGTTCCAGTCGCTTGCCTGGGCCCCCACAACATCACATGTCACCACTGTTCCTACAACCGACAACCCCACCTCCCGCCGATGAAGCCACATGTTGGCCCGCCTTTCTGTGCCCCACATCCCTGTCGACAGCCGCATCACCACCAGTTCACACCCACTGATCTCATGCACCTCGCCTGTATGTTAATTTAGGATAACCTACATTGATGTGATGAATTAATTATAATTAACTTCCAATACTTATGATTAATTTAACAATGTAAGATTCAACATGACCTCTTACAATCATGACATAATAGGATTCATTTTTTCCCTGAAATTCCCTACATTATTTTATATTTATATGTTTCATTTTTGTAAATTAAAAAACCAATAAATCAATGTATGGAATTGAATGTTCTTTATAAAAATAATTATATATTATTCTACTGTGATTTTTTTGATGATTAATCATGTTAAAAAAAT
This sequence comes from Viscum album, assembly GCA_963277665.1. Lineage (NCBI taxonomy): Eukaryota > Viridiplantae > Streptophyta > Magnoliopsida > Santalales > Viscaceae > Viscum > Viscum album. The sequence continues at coordinate 6,912,053 of CAUJRU010000001.1, forward strand.
ATATTACATGTATAACGTTTATGTCAATATATAGTAAGATAACTTTTAATACATAGATATTGATTTATTTTTAATAATTTTAAATTAATATTAAGAAATAATGTATTAGATGTTTAGATTCCAAATATGATGTAATATTCCATGTGTAATTTTGGAATAATAATTTTTTAATTTGATGGAATATATTAAAAGTTGTATGAATAATAATAATGTAAATACAAATAATTTTGTGGTTATAAATTATATTGTTTTAACATGTGATAATCAAAAAATATATTCATTTGTGCTAGATCAATGTTTTACATAAACTAGGAAATTAATGATGCATGATTTTAATTATGAAAAAAAGTTGTATGCCAAATGTTATTGTTTAAATCACTTTTTCTATGTTTTTGGAATGATATTTTAATTTCTTCCCTCAGTCATGCTAAACTATTAACATTTTTACAGTTATCTATTCCATATCTGAAATGATGTTTTCAAAACATAATATATAATTTTTATGTGTTTCCAAATGTTTTCTACATTTCAATTAATTATGATACATGAAAGTGAATCAAATAGGATACATATAGGAAATTAAATGTTTACTATGTAGTTAACAAATAGTTATTATAATGTGATAAGGTTATTATTTAAGAATTTATTTTCAAGTATGATTGCTAAAATTTCGTGTACATATCCAATGATAAGCTAGTTTATAATATGTAATGATCATTGAACTGTGTCTTCATAGGATAAATACAGAAATTCCATGTTGATAAAATATTTTTTCCATCCTCTGAGCTTTATGGTTTTTGAATAATAATTATTCATGAAATTAATTATTTTAGTGTTCTTTTTTATAACAATGGATATATTTTCACAAAAATTATTTAGAGGATATTACTAATGATAGAAAGATATGGTTTATTTAGAGAAGGGTGGAGGATTGTGTGGTGGTTTTTAAGGGATATATGTTTTGGTTGGTGGATAATTTCTAATGTTATAGATAAGGATTATTTAATTTTTTTTATATTGTTTGACAATTGTATTTTTAGTCAACATGAAAAGTATTCATTATTGGTTTGTTTATTAATTTGATGTTATTAAAAGAACATACACATTCTATTATCTATTTATTGAAAATATTTTGTTTTAGAAACCCTATATTATAGGATATGAATTCCTTGTTGATATTTAATTTTGGGACAAAATAATAGGTTGGTATAATATATCTGATTCCATTAATATTATTAATATTTTGTACCATAGATATGCTAACCTAATTTTTTAATGTTTAAATAAATATATTCTATCAAAACATCATCATGATAATGTGTAATGGGTGGAAAATGGAAAATATCATGATGATTCTATTAAATTTTTCTAGAGTTAGGATGTACTAATGTTCCTAAATGGAAAAAGTAGCCAAAAGGGTCAGGAATGGTTGAAAGAGATTGAAGCTTCCATTTAATTAGTGAGGACTCAAAAATTATTATGACACAAAATGGTAGTTGGTTTTCTTTTGAAGGTATATCTATGATGGGGGGAGATATAATAAAATTTCGCTGATGGGATTCCTTATATAGAATTTCATATGATTTTTTGGATGATTTTTATCACTCATGTGTATATGGATATCTATTTGAATCATCCCTTATTGATTTGAGAAATTCTGATATTAGAATTCCATGTTGTAATCCTGATGCATAACTGAAGGGGTTAGTAAGTCAATCTTTTAGATTTAGAATGAATCTTTGAACCCTTTGGATGAATAAATTGCGCCAGTGATTTTATATTGAAATGTTATATATCCGTTGAGGTGGTTTTTGTATTTGGTATAATATTTTCCTCAATGTTTTTTGTTTCCCCTGAAGTAGTTATTGTGTTAATTTTTATAGGGATGGACAACATCCAATGGATTATAGGTTGGGGTGTTATGTTTTTGGCATGAGGGTATACTAGGGAGTATTTCCTTTATCTGTAAGTAAGTTCATTTCATAATTCATTCATTCATTTATAAATATCAATAGATAATTTCAGTTTTAAGTTATTTCTGTAATATTATTTGACTCATTTTCTAATAAAATGGTTTACAAAATTTTATGGTGTTGTATTTAGCGACATTAATTTAATAATAAATAATATGATTTGATAAGTAGGATGTTCCGTAGGTTGGTAATAATAATTTCTTACTAAATAAAAAAAATTATTTTATTTGAATACCTATTTATTTGGAATGATTAATAAACTATAAAAATATGGACTTACACATGCATTAGGAAAACAATATATCATTATTATTTTTAATTACCTTTTCACAATAGGTTAATGTTGTAACGACTACTCATTAAATTATGTGTTGGATCATACTAGGATAATATTATCCTACCCTAAATACACCATTTGGTTTAGGTATATCTTGTTTCATCTAAATCAGGTTAGGGAAAGAAAATTCACAGGTAATTTGGGATTGTTCAATCTTAGGAAGTGGTATTGTGTAGGTGAAATCATGTCACATGGATTTTGGATACAGTTTTTATTGAGTACTTTAGTTGTTTTTATAAATATTTCTTGGTAAGTAAAAGGTACAATAGGTAGGTGATGGGTTTGTTAATTAGTAGGGTGTTTGTGTATAGATGTGATAGCATTTCCTATGTAGTTAGAACATTGTATTGATTGAGTAATTTGTCTTTTTCCATGTATCTTGGATATTTTTTCCCTGTTAATTTTTACATATATTTTTGGGTGTTATTTTTTTAATTCCAACAAATTTGATATAGATATATAATTTCTTCATATACCTTGAGAAAATATTATATGAAAATGTAGTTCTTATTTCCTAGGTGCATACCTCCATCTTATTTCTATCAATACTTTCCTTTAGGGATGGTAGGTCTGATTTGGTTTCTGGATTGTTTGGGAATTCTGGATTGTTTCCTAAACCATTAGTAACAAATATAATTTTTAGTATTTATATTTTTAGCCAAAAAATTAGGCTATCATGAGAGTAATTATTTAATAATTTGTGGACTTATGGGGCATGTTGTGAGAAAATTCTGGTCCATCATTCATTTTATTGATCCTTAAGTTACCATAGGTTGTTAGGAAATGTGACTTTTGGAATTTTTAACATTTTAATAAGATTAAATATTTTTTCTGACTCTTAATAATTTCATTTTACTTCTATTATTCTAAATTTAATTAATTCCAATATATCATATTCTTATTTCACTTATTCTATTCATCTGTCTTATATATCCCCCCATAATACATCCTTGATTTCCTTGGGCGGGTTCTACTGAAGAATCACAGTAAGGAAACCATACATATGATTATAATCTAATTGATACTTTTTGTGGGAAAAATATAATCTATAGTCCAAGGTATGGAATCGTTAATTATTTAGGCTATAGAGGGGGATCATAAAAGGGTTGAGGATAAGAATTGATCTTATGAATTTATCCACAAGAAACCATCATCTTTCTAATTGATGTCTAATTACTAGGAGGTGATGAATTTTTTGGGAAAACTAGAGAATCTCTTTTGAATTCATGGACCTCCTCCCTCATTCAATGTAAAATTTCCTTTCTAAAAGTATGAAGGTCGGATTAGAAGGTGGTGGGAGTTCGTTTTCATGGATATAAAGCCTAGGATAATCTCCTAAAAATATATGGATTCCATATTTAATGAAAATATATAAATGGAATCTATGACCACTGAGGATTGAATGGAGATTCTCCGACATTATTAAAGGAATCTTTTAGTGATGCAGTACTTATGTTCTGTCAGAGATCCATTTGTGATTTCATTATATGTTTGTTATATGGAGATATTGAAGTATTAGACCATTCATATTTATCATCGTTACAATATATTATCTCATGTATTCATGTCAATGATAAATACCTATTTTGAGGTGGTGGAGATGGAATTGGTTGATGAACCTAACCTGGCATGTACGGTGGGTTTATGTGGAGTCATTTTTCCTCTAGTGGTTACTATAATTATTATTTTAAAGGAATGTAATTTTGAAATTTTATTTATTGGGAAATAGTGGTGGTCATTGTTATAGGTCTCTTCATGAAACATCATCAATGGCTATTGGTATTACTTGTTATCTATGTGGATGGGCCTGACACATTATGTTGTTTTCCACAAGAATAAAAAATATTAAAATGGGCCCACTTGAAGATGATTATGTAGGATATGTATTTTCCTCACTATAGTATAATCTTTTTACATTCTAGAGGGTCTATTGTATATTTAGATTCATTATAGACTCTAGGATTCTAGTAACATGCCTCCAGAATGAAACATTTATATATAGTTATGGAGTATTCAGTGAATGATAATGTAGAACCAATGACTATGAGAGGTTCTATTTTTTATTACTTTAACATTATGGACTTCTATTTGTGACTTAAATCTCTCTCAATACATTGTCTCAATTAATATAGTGGATATTATAAAGCATCAAATTGAGCTCATTAAATTCATTATAGAACTATAGATGCCACTAAGAATGAAGAGGGATTTGTGTATTCAATATCACTCACACTATATCATTATGTACAATATATATATATTATAATATTTATTATTTCTCTACTTGATAATATTTGATATGATTTTCCGGATGTACTGGCAGATATCTAAAAAGGATCATGTATATTATTATCATCAATGGATGTTATTCACTATATCTGATGATATCTCCCTTGTGTTTTAGTAAACATAGGATCCATAACCCGGTCAGGTGGGGTCATCACATTCATAGCATGAAGATCTATGCTATTTCTATACTTGTATTGGAATAAAAATCATCTCATAGTTACCTTCATTTGGTATTCAATAAGATTCTTGAATTGATTCTGAATGGCTTCATTTTTTTCCTCTAGAGAGGGAGGTGGAGGTTTCTATTTTCTTAGTTATCACAAATCAATTGATATTTATTTCATTATACCATATTAATGTATTTTATTTAATGGATTTTAAAATTTAGTCGGATTATTTATGGAACAATTTATTTATTTTCAAAATTGTTTCACCTTGAAAAAATACAGGGTTTTCTTTCCAAAGAACGGCGATAAAACATATTTCATTTGTGTGCATTATTGGAATCCCAATCATGTAATGGTAATGAATAAATAAACTTTTCCTCTTATTGATGATTTTTTCCACAAGTTCAAAGGGACTATGTGGAATCGAATAACAGATCATTAGTCTAGTTATCATCAATATAGAATCAAAGAAGTGGATATTCTAAAGACCACTTTTATAAGTAGTAATGGCCATTTGGAGTACCTTATGATGATGTTTGGTGTGAAAAAAATATTTTTTTTACTTTTTTTGTTGATTCCCAAAATTTTAAATGTTAATAATGAATCATAATTTGTAGTGTTCGAGGATGAATAGTCAGTGTACTCTAAGATCGAAGAAGTTCTTTTGTGCGACTTGAGATAAGTTTTTAATATTAGGGTTGATCACCATATTTATGATAAATAATCTAATTGAATTATTTTTTTAATTATACAGGGTATTGTTACACCTAGTTTTAGAAAATTGGAACATATTTAATCAAAATATGGTGACATTTTTCAGGTAATGTAATTTATTGCACAATGTATTTGAGGTATGAAGATTATAAGGGTTGGAAGGATAATGTTTGTTTTTCATAAAGTATTTCCAACTTCTGTAGTCACTTGTGTTCACTCACACAAGGAAATATTTGATGTTTTAATGGGATTTGAGGTTTCATACATCAACTATGGAATTCAAGTAATGTTTGGCCACATCATCAATTCTGAAATTGGTTGAAGCCATTTATTGAAAAAAATTACTTTCATACTTCAGTTTTAGGTTTTTGTTGTATCCTTATTTATAGAGATTATGTATTTTTTGAGGGATCATGTCATATTTAACCTCATAAGAGGAATTATGCAGTCATGAACTCGATCATATAGTAGATGTGCATGCCTCATAAATTTTTGTCACTATATTTTGGGGGAAAGGATTACCATTTACTCTAATCAAAAAATAATATGTTATATATTTTCTCTAAAGTATTAAATCCTTCATCAAATATTATGGGTGGAATGAATTTAGATTTTGTTATTTGATATTTCATACATAATAAAAAAATTACTGTAGTATTGACACTCTTATTAGAAAGATACCTTTTTAAGTAGTAAAATAAGTCATGACTGAATATAATTTTGTGGTAATTTTTTCAGATGCCCTTGGGTGTCAGGGAGGAGGATATTGATATTGTTATGGAATGATTTTGTGTGAAACTTTATTACCTTTAAATTATTATTTTTGATAAATAGTTATATATTGAGTTTCAGAGTATCAAGGATTCAATATATGAATGGGAGGTTGTCAGTTAGTGGGAACTCTCCTCATAGGTTGTTCCTTGCTTCATGAGTTGTTATAGTGTCACATTGTTTATGGGGAAGGATATTACGGGAGAATTTCTCCACACATTATGGGTGGTCTTCCATCTCACTATAATGGTGTTTTATGCTATGAAAAATCATTTCTTCTCAGATTGTATGAAATGAGAAATATATGATTTTTTTCTCAGAGTTAAACATGACAATAGATAATATATGTGAACAAGAAACATTCAGGGATTCTTTATCCAATTTTGGAACAAACATAGATGTGGAATGTTATTTCTAGGGATTTCATTATTGTTTTTCATCAAACTCAATGAATTAATAATTCTATTTTGGAGGTAGTTTATTGGTTAACCAAGTTTTTTTTTCACACTGATCCATATAGTAAATAATGTAGAAGAATTGGAAATTTTTTATGTATAAGATATTATAAGGATTAAGGGAATTGCTTTAGACATTGTCTCAGATACAAAACCTTATTTTAACATATGGTTTTGGAAGGTCATTCATGTTTCAATGTGAAGTCTTGTCATGTTGATCTAATAATATCATCCATAAATAAATAGAAAGATATAAATGGATATCCATACTCTGGAATATATTTTTTTTCCAATTTCATGGATAACTATTGATCTTGGGATAGCCATTTTGGGCTAGTTAAATTTTATAATAACAATAATAACTATTCATCCATTAGAATATAGCCATTAATGTCTTTTTATTGAAATAAATGAATACATACCCTTTGTTTGTATGACATTGGACAAGATTATGTTGAATGATAGAGTATAGTTGAGGAGAATACATTGAATATCTAGTTGGGTCATCAACTTTGTGATTGACCAGAGATGATACATTTCATGGGCTGATCAATTTTATAACCCAATTAGGTTTTAGTTGTTTTACTAGTTTTCATGAATTTATATTGATGGTTGGGTCACTAATATCCAAGGAAACATGGGTAGATCCCTCTTAGGTGTGTGGGATCATTTTAAATCATGGAATAATGTGGAATGGTTTCTTATCTCTAGACTTTACCACCATAGATGTCTTCATTAAATAAAATATCCAATGGGTCTATAATCAAAAGGTTTCATCTGATACCATATCATGTTCTATAATGGAAAGACTCACATTTAATCTTAAATAACTCTAACCAAAACACTATTTCAGGTTGTTGGTCCTTAGGTGAGGGTTTTATATGGTTTGTTTATACTACTGGATTGAATACTTTGGAATAATGGTTGTGAATATTTTGAGGCATGGGTGAGGGTGTTATTTTTGATAGATAAGTGGAATAAACTATTTGGGGACCATAAATCTTAAATATTTCATTTTTTGGGTGTGGAAAATAATATGGTTGGTAGATGTGGTACATCCCCATAGATTTTTTGGAATTCCTACAATAATGATTGTGTATCTTTAATTCATGGTTAATTTATAGATTTTCAATATTTTTTATGTATTCTTGTATTGAATTAATTTAAGAGTTTTATTTTTTACTTTATTTTGATAGTTAAATAAGTTCCATAGGTTTTTTGAATGAAATTTTACAAGAAAATATTGTTGTAAGGTTCAAATATAGTCCACTGGATAGAGGGTGAGGACCATGGAATCACTAATAAGAAACACAGATTTTCCAATGTCATGCTTGATGATGTTGTTTCCTATAGAAATTCCAGCATAGATGTGTGAAGTTTTTTAGAGATTATGGAAATCATCCTCACACCACCAACTGGATATTAGTGGAAATTGGATAGTCATTGGTTTCATTCCGATCTAGCAAACAGAATTACATTATTCTATTTATACAACCTAAAATGAAGGTCTTAATTTTAGAATCATACTCATAAAACCTAAATTCATCTTATTTGATTTGGATCCTCCGAGATGATATTTTTGTTTCTCCAAACATAAATAATGTGTGGATCGAAGTGCCACTCAATGCATTGTTTCTCCCATGGTAAGTGTATCTTTTTTTTGTCTTAAATATCAATTAGTTTACAATTCCTCGTTATTATAAAAATATATTAGATTTATTGATAGTTATAATTCATGATCCTAGTTTATTATCTATTTATTTTTATATTCATTTTGTAATTAAGGGGCATTGGTCATGTATCTAATCATCGGTTTGTGTTTATCAGGAATTAGGGTGGTTATTATTCTCTTTTTTCTTCAATTGTTCGAGATAATGTTAATATTGGGATTTGTTACTAGGAATTATTAATATACATTACCTTCACGATTCTTAAGGCCCTCTAATCATATTTACCTATTATTTACCATAGGGAATGATATTCAATGTATGTAAAGGTAGAATGTAACACCCCAAGATTTCATAGTGTGTTATTTCTTCAAAATAATTCAATAACTTGCACTACACGCAACACCGAGTTCAATCACACCATGACTTACAAAAAAAAGCCATTCAAAAGAGGTTATGAATAGTATTATCTAAATTTTAAACTTTATATAATCCTTATAATTTTAGAATCCATATTATGAGTTTCTTAGATATAATGCAAGAACAAATTCATTTTCAGTATTGCACTTTTATCAACTTTTAATAGTGAACCCTTTTTAAATACAATATTTTAAACTTTTTGACTAAATGGGGACATCAAAATTTTAAAATGAAACATCCCAAGCTTCCACGGTACGCTTTCTTTGAATAATACAGTAGCGTGTGTTGTACGCAACCTTGAGTTTTAACACACACCACAACCAATCAAACTAGCCGTTATGAATAGTAATACCTACTTTTCGAAATTATATATTTCAAAATGGACTTCATTTTTGGATTCGGAATATCTAATTTAGCCTAAGGTGAAATTTTGGTACTTTTTGGATAACTTTCATATTTTGATGAATAGTGAAAATTACTAAATTTTAATTAAAAACAACTTTTTTAATCAAAATAATTAATAGTGATAAATTATTAATTTTAGTAGTTTTAAAGTATATTTAGAATATATTTTTACCATTTAATATAATTTTGGTCATTGGACATAATTTTACAATTAAACCGAACATAAACAAGTGTCAATATTTTGATAGTTATTATCTTTTAAAAACACGCTTTTTGTTTTGACAGCGGGAATTAATTTTAAATTAATTTCTGCCACTTCTGTGTTTTGAATTTAGGAAAATGGATTCCATATTTGAAATCAGGATGTTCAAATTGTGTAAATAGGTAACTTTTATTTTTAGACATTTTGAATAATTACTGCGGTAAATATTTTATTTACCATGGTTAAGGGTAAATCTGGTAAATAAGGGTTAAAAAATAATATTATAATAATACTAAATTACCCTAAAACGTGTCTTAACCCTATTTGTTGATACATGGTCGACCATGGACATCTTTGGGTCGATTTTGGGACCCCATGGATCCACTTGTAAGTGATAGTGACACTTTATTTTAATTAAGTTAAAATGAATACAAAAATGACACAAGCATATATCTTTTAGCAAAACAATTGTTACATAGGGTTATATATGTTGGATTTTAGATTATAAATATTCATTATAAAGCTAAAAGATTTCCTACATAATGATATTTTATTTATAATTTTTAGACATTAAATAATTTATTTTATTTATGACACAATGATGATTCAGTAATTACTAAAATAGTGAAAAATTAAAATAATTGATATTATAAATACCCAAATAAATATAATATGAAACTTTTAATGAAATAAACTAATTTTCTAGGATAATATGATATATTAGGATTGATTTAATTGACTTTTTTCTAAGTAATCAATCTTTTATGAGTTTCACAAAAATCAACTATTGAATAGTGTCAAAATTGATATAAAAGAGTTCTTAAAACAAATATTATATTATTAATTGATATTAAATTCCTAAAAATCTAAGGTTCAGCCAAGGGACTTATATCATGATAGGATCATCATTAATGGACCACTTGGGGGTCTCTTGGATGTATGTAGTAAGTTTATTAACCATATTATATAAAAATAAAAAGAGACATTGTAAAAGTGAAACTAATTAACTTAGAGTTAATACTTAAAGATAAGGTTAATATAAGTACCCAAACCTGTCTAAATTCTATTGGTTGAGTTTTTTTCGACCCATACCCACCTTAAAATTTAAATAATCAACTTTGGAGCCATTATAAACCGAATATGAATTTATTATAAATTAATATTTCTAGCATTTCCAAAGGTGCCCCTCACCCCTCTTATAAAAGGGCACTCCTCCTTCTCATTTCTTCACACCTTCAAAGCCTTTTGGTTCGGCCAAACTCTGCCCAAATACTCTCCCAACTTCCCTCACTACAACCTAGGGGCCTTAGTTTGATCAGAAAGCCAACCTAAGGAGCCCTTTTGATCAAATAAAAAGGAAGAACCCGAAGAAGAGGTAATGTTTTCACCACCCCTTTTCAAGTTCCTTTCTTCTTCCACTTCTTCTTTCTTTGTTCTTACCATTCTAAAATAATAACTCCAGTATCTCACATATACTGTGATGTTATTATAAATATTTTTCAACCATATTCAGTATTCTATCCACCCTTTGAATAACATGTCACCATACGTGCGTACGTACGGCTTACCGTCTCCACGTCGTGGTGTAATTGTTATTCAATATAATATTATTTGGATGGGTATAATAATGATGTTTAACTCAGGTAAATAATAAATTTAACATGTTAATGATTCTGTATATATGATATACCATCCATTTATATATTATTTTAATATCAAAAGAATGATATTGTCGCTCGTGCGTACGTACGGACTACCGTCTCCACGAACGCGATGAGATTCATTCTCCATCGTATCCATTCAAGTATAATTATCATTTGATGATTTAAAAATGATTTTTAAGGACTTTATATCATTCTGGATATGTATAATATACAACCTATCCTTTACAAACATGTCTTACGTAACAAAACATATGAAAGAAAACAAGTAAGTTAACACCCGAAACAACGATAATACTAAGATATTATTATCAAATCAATATTAAAAGATCATATATGATATCATATTAATGTATATGATTCTTGTATAATTTAATAACAATTATTTCACCATTATACAGGAGGTTAACCTACCCCAACCAAGGAAAAGTACAAGGTAAGGGGTTTTCATCTCACTACTTATTCCCGTGAGATTCATGCCATATTGCCACCATTACCTTTTGTGTGGTGTATGTACTGCCCATAATTATATTCTTTGTGTAATACACTCTAATTTATGTGTATTTACATATTCATTGTATGATACCTATTTCATGGGTTTTATGTTTCATAAGTTACCAAATTGGTAAGGGTTATTTCACAATCTCTTCATTATCCGAGGTTGTTTATATGTAATAATCTACTGGGATTTCTTTATCATCCACATTCATGTTTCTTCGAAATGTATTTCAAAACATATTTATTATTTACAAGAATATGGGTTAAAGTCATTTATAACCTTGTTTGACTTTTTATAAGAGGTTTATAAAGGAATATTTCCGTCGTTTTCAAAACAAGGTCATTTTTAACCTTTTCGACAGAATTAAGGTAAGAATGTTTTTTTTAACTTATACGGCGGGTGCGGCTATTTTCCGCCGTTATAAAATCTTCAAAGCTTCCCTTACAAGCTTATAAGAATATTTTCAAATTGAATGTATTATTTTATAATTATGTTACTTTTAAAATGATTTCAAAAAAAAAGATATTTCTATAAAATAGTTTTGATTTCATCTATGTCAACATCCTTTGATGGATTTTAAGCTTATTTGAAGTTGATTTATTATGATACAAAAAATCCATATTTTATTGAAGGTTTTGTGATATTTTTTACTGTGGATAAGTTATTCTTATGTAACTCATGGTTTTTGTTTAGAGTATTGACATTTCATAAGTTATTTGTAATCCGAATGTTTATATTATATTTCAACCTTTCATCCAGATGAATGTGTTAGACAGTATGTTCCGGGTTGGGGACCGGTAAAAGTAAGCCCTCCGGTTTGGTCTCCGGTTATTAGAGGAACTCCGGTTTGGTCTCCGGTTATTAGAGGAACTCTGGGTTGGTGTCCGGTTATTAGAGGCACTCCGGGTTGGTGTCCGGTTATTAGAGGCACTCCGGGTTGGGTTCCGGTTACAGTTAGCCCCAAGGTCTTGGGACGAGGCCTTGACAAAGAAATTAAAGTTCATCATTATGCATTCCAACATTATGAAAGTGGTTATTGATTTTTTCATGTGATTATTCGATTAGTAGAATATCCATGTGAATAAGTAAATGGCATTATTTCATTTTACTTTTGCCATACTATGTTGAAGTTCAAGTTTAAAAGGCTTTTGTTTTAGTAATGCATTGCCTTAAATGTTTATGCTTATTTTGAATGTTCCGCTATATTGTTATCCTTACTGGGCATTTGAGCTCACCCCTTTTCTATGTTTTATTTTTCCCAGGATGTGAAGAAGTAAGTTATGAATGACCTTCAGGGATATTATGAGGGGATAATAGTGTGGACTGTAGAGACATTATGTTGTTGTAGTAGTCTTTCAATTTATGATGTAATATAAAACTTATGAATATATCTAGTGTTTCCAAGGCTACTAAACCAATCGGTCTTTCGAGATTTGATCTTTCTTGTGATCATGCCAATGTTATGTAATAATGCACCGACTCTGGGTAACTAGGGTCGGGGCGTTACATAGAAGGTTTCATGCTTCATCTATTTACTATAAACCTCTCATTTATTCATATTTAAAATTAATTTCTATATTTTATTAACATATGAAAATATTTTTGATAAAATATGTTAGTTTTTTACATGATTTTGAAAATCTATTCACCCATTTGTGTTTTTAAGGGATTTTATTTAGAAGAATGGTTTCTGTGGTTTCAAATATGAAACTCCATTTAATTGAATTGTTTGGGACAACCTAATTGTGATTAATGATGATGTTGGGAGAAATCCTCAGGGATAAACTCTTTCCCCAAGGCCTATTATTATTCAGTAATATGTGAACAATAATACCTATATTATGGAATGTCACTTCTCTATGGATCACAGTCTTAGAACACATTACTATTCTTCTTGGGTAATGTACACAACATTGGGCCTAGAGATCATGATATTCTTATAAGGATTATAATTGAATATAAATTGATAAAACTCATGCGATTGTTTTTTATATTGTATATTTTTCAAAAGATTTGTTACATGTTTATGGAAAAAATTTTGAAACCTAGTAATTTGGTATGATATAATAACTATGAGAAGGGTTATTTATTCTTATATTTTGTTAAAGTTATATCATACATTTTATAAAATAACAATATTATAACTAGTTTATATTTTAAATAAATATTATGAAATACATAATTATCTATTTTTGGGTTTTTTGTCTCACATTTAATACACCTCTTGGTGCATAAAGGTTTTTTACCTAGTTTAGGTAAATTCAATACATATTTGCGATGTGGTGGGTTTGTTCATCAATACGATGGAGGACTATAGAAGAGACATCATTTCATATGGAGTTTGGAAATTTATATTGATCAGTATTTTAATTTTTTTATAGATAAGAAATTAAGGTCAAGGCATCACAAGGAGGAGTAATGTAAGTTCCTTGGTTGGGTGTGGGAGTCTAGAAGAGAAATCATGAAATTTATGGTTGAGAAATATTATTTATTATCAAAAAATATTGTTTTTATGCAGCTATAAACTTGTACTTATTATTTATTATAATAAACTATTATGGTATTGTTCTTATTATACTTACATATTCTATAAATTTATCACATTATTTCATGATCTTCTTGAAAAACTCATTTAGAAATTGAGTTCTTGATGTCTAATAACATATCAAATTCCCTTGGGGATCTATAATTACCAATTAGAAATGTCAATACCAATTCATGTTATGGATGTTTTGGGTAATTTAAGTTGGTTCATGAAAATATTGGATCCATGAAGGTGTAATTTTGTGAGTGAGATATTTGGATGATTTGTCTAGAAGTGGTTAGTTGGTCACTGTTGGTGTATTTGGATGGTTATTTGAGGGGATAAGGAAAGTTTGTTTCATACGTAATAATATTAAAGTGCTTATGAATAATTTTAGAATTGGATTACTTGAATAGTTTACAAGAATATTAATTGGTGGATTGAAAATTTATCATACTATTTAGGAATATATATATCTTTAGATGGGTGTACTTACATAATTATGGGATGATGTGATTAATTTATAACCAACTATACTATTTTCTTAAAACTTATTCCATGAGATGTCACATTGGATATTATCATTTTTATACAATGGTTGATTGATTGAATATGGGATTGTCTGATAGATTCATATGATTCCTTTGTTAGTGGTATGCTTATATGTGATACTATAAAACTAAATATACAAATGATATAAGGGCTCAAATGGTCAGCAAAGGTACCTATTATGGATTATAATGAATTATGACCATAACATGAACATATTTCCCCAAGGGTCTAATTTCATAGGGTTTTTCATTTTAATTTTTTATCTTGTTTGGAAAATATATCAGGAGTCGATGAGGTTAGGTTGAGCTAAAAAAATTAGTATGTGATGATTCTATGGTTTTAATGGATAAAACAAGTTTCATGATGTTATGAATACTTTATTGTGATGGAATTCATGTGGTGAAATATTTGGGGACTAAGTGGTTAACATGGTTTTCAAAGGGTGAAGGTTGGGTTGATTATAAAGATCTGATAATGTGGTTATTGTTATGTGATTGTGGTTGTGGTAATGGTTGTTCATGGTGGATATTATGGTATCTCAAGATGTTGGATGTCTCCCATGATTTTTTAGTTCTTGTTAAATTTTAAAAGTGTTATGGTTATAGTTATTGTTATGTTATGATACATCTACCTTAATTAATTTTTATTGTCTCAATTATCTCCTATTTCCAGCTTTGAAATAAATAGGTTTTCTCAAAAAATATTTTTTCAAAAGATCATTTTCAAATGGAATATGAAATTATTTTAAATATTACAATGTAATTACACATAAATAATCACCACTCTATGATGATTATTATGTATCATTATATGATATCTCAAGTGAGAATAGATATTTCTCTCTTGAGATAGATAGACCAGGGCATTAAGAGATACGTCTCTTCTAATTTGGGGATGTATTATAATATATTATATAGTAATTTTTTGTATTGAAAATTTTGAACATTTCCATACATATATATATATATATATTTGGATATTTTATTGGTTAAATAAACTAGTCAATTTTGAGGGTAATGTATCTTATACTTTTGATCGATAGCCTTTGTGGTAGCCTCTAAAATATATCCTATGGGATGTGTCTATTGGAGGTCACTCTCATCACCTCAACTGAACCATGATGTGTTTCAACAAGACTGGGTCATTAAAATGTAGTTCTTAATTTAATATTGAACTATAAAATAAAATCTATGTCAAAAGTTCCAATATCTATAAATGTATGAAAAATTAATATGTTAGATATAAACATAAATAATTTATCCACAAATCAAATTGATATTAGGGACCTATAACAATCAAAAATGGGATATATGAATTAATAAATATTCTATTAAGAACACAATATATAACCTAAATCATCAAGAAAAATTAAAAATTAGATATGTAAATAATACATCGACTATAATCGCAAATGAATGTAATATTATATTCATAGAACCTATCCCAAATTGATGGAAAAATCGTATATGGGTGTGGTTTAAAATATGTTGGAGGGATCCCTAATAAAATAATAGAAAATATTGAAAAAATATTCTCCTTGAAACCCATGATAATATAAGTTTAACCAGGATATATGTAATTGATTAAGATAATTAATGATGGAAAGAACCATGCCTCATTGGTGAGTTATGTACCCAATCTATCATGTAGGGGGACTCATACCTTATAATTAAATTTTTAACCATGGGATATACCATGTGCACTCTCAGTCAAGAAGACCCATGCATCAGGTCTATATGGGATTAATGAACTCAATAGCGTAACTAGAAAAACTATATAACAATATAATCTTATCTCCAACAGTGTAATAAAGCCCATTTCTTTATCGATCATCTCACCCAAATCTAGTGATTAGCACTATGAAACAAATGAACCCACTAAACCCAAAACATATCATAAATGAAATCTGATATTGAAAACAATTTCATCAAGACCTTTTATATGAAAGAATAAAAAATGACTACACACTATTAAATTTCACAGGAATTTGAAATAATGTGTTAAAAACATCAAAGTACTAGTATTTAACCTTGAGGTGGCCCCCAAGGTGCGCCACATTTCATAGTGAAAGGGAAATATTATTACCTAATGGAACATGATATTTTTTTATGGTGGTGTAATGGGGGTTTCTCCATTCATGCCCCACCATCATTTTATTGGGATTAAATAGTCTATAATTATGTTCATATACCACTTGATTGATGGGATAGAACATATAGAGTGTGAGGTTACCCAGTTTGATGACTTAGATACCCAAAAGGGTTTCTATAGGAAGGGTAGTTTACAATAAAGTCAAATATCCCCAAGGTTGGGAGATTCTGTATTTCCTTACCCAAATAATCTACATTTCCATTAAGAAAATGTCAGTATCAATTTTTGGAATTCCTTCAACATTTTAATGAATGTTGGGTCAGAAAAATTAAACTTTCTAGTTAGGCTAGTCACTTCATGTTGTCCCTATATGTCCTAAAAATATCCAACAAAGAATCCCCCATCTAATCTTGTATCTAGGAAAAAGATCATATTCCTAAAATTCTAGAAAAATATCTCTAGAATTCTTTGACTACCAATATTACATTGATCATTCTATATACAATTTTTACCAAGACTCTTGGGAATTACACTACACACTATCGAGCCACCCCTATCATGCACAACCATTTCTATTTTATAGGACACATATATTATGATAAATCCATTCCCATCACTATAATATCATCTACTAAAAATACACTCAAAAATCACTCCTCAATATGCAGTCATGAGAGTCATTTTGATACCTCTAATCTCACACTTCTTGAATTCACTATAATCATACAACTTCTAATATCAAATTCGGAATTCAACAATATCCACCATGAGGGTAAGAAGGGATTATCCATCTTGATCATTATTAGAATATAATCAGTTAGGGGGATTGAAAATGAGATTTGGTAGCAAAATTGACTAACCATCTATCATAAACCACATGCATCATATGTTAGAGGGACAATGAACCAATAATGGGAATGTGACATGAAGGAAATTTTGGGACAGTAATAGACAATACTATCCAGTCCATATATTTCTATTTTTCTTCTTGATCCTCTATTGATCATCATGTGAAAATCAGGGATTTGAATAAAAAATTATAGTGTAAATGAATTTCAATATATTCTTCATAATAATGTGAAAAATACATTTAAATTGAATTAACATGAAGAATATTGAAATTAAAAAACAAGAAGACCCTGCCATGGTGAAAAAATTTCCACTTCAGTAAGATCCTCCTCTGAATCATGAATTGTAAGAACCTTCTAGAACAATATACAAAATGAAATATCATTTTGTTTTATTTCATGAAGTTTAATGACCTTATTTAAGTGATTAAGGATGTATTTATAATTATATGGTGTGGTATATAGCAACACAATCCTTTTACAAATATTAGTACATGATTCATAACATAAATATCCATTAATTGCAAACTGAATATTGGGAAGGGATATTGTTTATGGTGGTTTAGGTGCATAATTAAACATAATGAAACTAAAACCAAACATATATACTTGATTCTATAAAATATGTTCCTAAAATCCCATCAAACTCCAAAAAAAGTAGTGGATGGGGTATGGATTACATTAACAATTGGCTGATCTATAATGTCCACTAATGGAATAATCATGGAATAGAAACATTAAATTAGTGTGATAAGTAATAAAATTATAACATAGATGGTATGGATTAATAATAGTTACAAAGAGGCATAACATAAGTAGTGTGGTATCATAAAATAAAGGAAACATATGGAAGTGGAATAAAAATAAAACACGACATAAACTGATTCAAGGCTAACTACTACAAAAATTTCACACAATGGGAAAATTACCATTATGTATTAAGATTACTATCAGATCCTATAGATGATGCATCATTAAACTAAAACATTACCCAATTCCTTGGTGTGATATCTATATGAACTCATCATAACATCTTCATGATTATGTGTGCCACCAGAAGTGAATCATTCAAAACTCATAAACAAAACATATTTGAATAATTGAAATTATGGAATGTATTACCAAATAAAAGGAACAAATAAGGATTGGTATATCTTTAATTGATATATATATATATATAATGAAATTATTATAATTCAATAGTATTAAATGATTACTATAGTGAGTTAGATAGAGATAGTGTTTTTGTCCTAATGAAAATTGATGGATCAGAGATATCCCTTATATTATGTCAAAATATGTTCTGTACTAGAAACTAAGATCTTGGTTAATCACATTACATTCTTTAATTGCATAATTTTTATTCTTTTTCAATCAATATATCTTTTATTATAATTTTTTATCTTATTTACAATCAATTTAGTGGGATATATTTTATAATTTGTTTTGTTTTGTGTTCCTTTGTTTCATGTTCTTATGGTCGTATCATTCGTTGAAAATTATATATGTTCATGTTAAAAGGAACTAAAACTACATAATTGAAATGAAATTTTATCAATTAAAATTAAAATTTTTTAATGGTTCATATATAATTTTTTTAGGTATAGGGATGATTACTTGAGTAAAAATGTTTACGTTATATCACTCGTTCATTTTGGATGGTTTACTTACCATCGCAAAATATATTTTTTTACACAAATATCACAACAATATATTAATTATTGAATATAGAAAAATATATAATATAAATATTTTCAATTAAAAAAAATAAAATTGATTTAAACCCATGGTATTTGTAATGGGAACTTAAAACTCATCATCCATGAATGCGGTGAACCAACATATTACAGATTTGGTTTTTATTTGTTTAATAAAATGAGAAAATATGATATTTAATGAATGATAATACTTTAAAAAATCAATATTCAATAATATATACGATATTTAATTACTCTTCCCACTTTGGATTGGGTTGAGCATAAGGAAGATGAAAAAATGAATTTAAAAGTGAATAATATATGATATTCCATCATGAATGGCTTCACCTTGATCACTTATGTAAAATGGAATTGGATGTTTAGAATTAAAAGTAAAACTAGGTCATGGGGAACTGGATTGGGAAGATAATTGGGAATAATAATTAAAATCTACAAGTATTAGATGGTTTAGGGATAATGGGGTTGAGGGTTGTATTTATAAGGGGAGGATAGGAGTATTTTTTAATATTATATTCATTAGTTTATTGTTTCATCTCAATACTATCAATAGAATATAATTTTGTGACTATATACTATGACTAGAGCATGTGACTTCATTCCAATGGGTCCATAAAAACCCCAGACTCAAAAACTAATTAATTTAACTTACAATTTCAAATACTATAATTTAATGTATTTCAATATTATTGAAAAATTATGTTATGTTTTAAAATTAAAAAAAATCACCATAAATTTTTTTATTAGTATATTTCAAAAATCAAATCTATTTTATGAATAAAAACTATAATTATGATAAATTTAAATTTTAAATAAATCCCCATTTATAAAAAGAAAACCAATTTTAATACTATGATCAAATTTTTGACCCTTTTAAAAATTTATTATGATCCCATATAAATATTGAATCATTAAAATTAAACATAATACTATTTTATGATACTAGTTATTTATTTATTTTATTTTCAGTCAATATATTTATCAATAAAATCTTATAAAACATAGACATTGAATAAAATATGAAAAGTTATTTTGTAATTATTTAATCATTTATTAAAATTTATCATGATAAAAATGTTCTAAATATTCTTTTTATAAAATGCATTAATGATATTTTACACCTCCATAGTTGTTTTTACTCTTATATCATTCCAGAAAGTGTTCCAAATGATCATATTATTATTTTAATGGTCACGTTATTATTCCAATGGTAAGACTACTATTCAAATGGTTTTATTCATAATAGTCATATGGGTTCCCTACTTCCGATAAATACCTAAAATTTTGTTCATTCATCATTCTCCTCCATTTTCTCTCATAGTGATATATATTTTCATTTTAAAATTGAAAATTACAATACTATCATTATGAATTCTTTTTATAGTGGTGTTTTGGAATGTAATTATTCTGATGGATTGAGAATTTCATCCTTTTAATATTTTTTCTAATTTATTTTGTATTTTCCCCCCATTTTATTATTTTCAATTCCTATGTAAATTTTTACTCTGTAAATGTAATTTTCACATTAGAATAATAAAATATGGTCTGTTTTATCATTTGGTGTGTGTGTTATATTATATTAATATATGTATCATAAATCTATGAAAATAAATTCTATTGATTATATTTTAGGACATTACGCTCTTCCTACCCTTCAAAAAATTGACACTCTAAATTTCATTTCACAAAATAATGTGAAAACCATTTTTTTTACTTCTATTTCATTTAATCCTCCTATTCCTATTTCACCTCCTCATACATATTGTTTCCCCACAGTACATTGACATGGTTAGTTCCCTTTGGTGTAGATTTTTTTCTCTATGGTCTAATATCTTCATAGGATTCCCCGCATATGAGAGAAAATATCTAGCTATTTCACCTCATAATTTAGTACATGTGAGGGATCTGGTATGTACATCATCAACAGGAATACATGGAATATTTCATATACTTAAGATCGTCTTAGAGGAAGTGATATTTTATAATCCAGGAATCTAATAAGTTATAAACTCTCAAAGGGGACAATGTACGTTGGACATAACTTACCCATCCTCTTGAATCTCATCAAAATCTTCCGAAAATTTTTCTGAGGGAATACCTTATCTATAATTTCATATTTATGGTCTCATCAATAATTTTTGCTATATATTTTATGTTATATTTGAGATGCTCTTATGTTATTCTGTTTGGTCTGACATTTTTCTCTTTTTCCTCAACCATATTAGGTCCTAGCATCATACATTCCACAATATCATCAAAGAATGAAGGGGTTATAAAATTTTTCATATTAAGATATTTATATGGATTCATTTGGATTGTTTAGGGGAAACTATTTTTGAATGAGAAATCGAAGAGACTGATATAATGATCATATTATTCATTGATGTCCATTAAAAATGCTCTTAGAATCTACTCAAGTGTATGGATATGACACTCACATTGATTATCAATTTGGGGGATATAAGTTGTACTGATGTTAAAATTATTATTAATATCTTGTGGTACACTCTACTAGAACTAGAGATGAATATCATATCTCGATCGGATACAATTGATAGTGGTGTTCCATATAGACTCACCACTTCTTTGATACATATCGTTGAAGTTGATATAGAGAGAATTCCCCACAAATTAAAATGATGTGAGTATTCTTTGTATGATGATCCACTACAACACATATATAATTACTTTCTCTTGATGTCTTTGAATGAGTACTGAAAAAGTGCATTGAAATGTTTTCCCATTTCCCGATTGTTATAGAAAATTGTTTCAGAATCCCATTAGAATTTTCATTTTAGTCATCACTTGATAACATACTATGAATTTTTATATATATTCCATGATCTCATTATTCATATTCTCCCATTAATATTACTCTCATATATATCAATATAGCTTCATGTTTTTTAGGTTTATGGGGAAGGTTGAGCTATGATCATCTCTCTAAAGATCTTTCATTATTTCACTTCTTTTTAGTGCACATAGTATTGGAAAAAATCATACAACTCCATCATCAATTATGAACATTTAGAATTTATCTTTTTTTAAATCATCAGCATTATTCTAAATTTAAACATCATCTATTAAGGAATATTTTTTATTCCAAATAATTCATGGTTAAAAACCATTTAAAAAGGAATTATGATCTTCCTCCCTTAATCATTCCCACGTTTAACAATTATATTTATAGTGTGGTTGGATCCATATGAATTAACATTATTAAGAAGGATGAAAAATAATTTATACATATATAATATTTCACATTATTTGATTTCCATGGATGAAGTTTATTGAGAAGTCATAAACTATAATCACATCAAACGAACTATGATAGAGCATTGTATCAACATTAATTGTGAATTTATTATTAAGGCTCTTATTATTTATATATATTTATCACTTCTCACCATATAGATAATACCTCCATAATTTGAATTTATGAAATATGTAGATAAATCTAGGTCATGTGTTGTTTAGTTTTTTTCATTATGTTTCAAATTCTATGAGGCATAGTCTATTAATTTATAATAATTCATTACGAGACAACCCAATAACTATATATAAGTATAAAAGTATACCAAAAAATGATTCTCAAATGAAACTAGTGTGAGGAGTGGCGTAGTGGCAGGTCTATTTTTTACTCTTTAATGTTTTCTTCACAAACATTTGTCCATACAAACTTAACCCCCTTCAAAGTAAGTATTCATTTAGGGTTTGAAAACTACTAGAAGATTCTCAAAATATGTCGATAATACATAGATAGTCAAAGTGAACTATGGGATTAAGTTGTTGAATCTAGTATATATCACTCCTCGATTTCCCTTTCCATAGAGGGGTGTATATATATCACTATACAATAGATTTCATTTCAATAGAATAAATATTCATATATAAATAACTCACATTTACTTTACATTTCATATATCTTCCATCATTGTAATGTCATTAGAATCATATTCAAATTATGCACATTTTAACTATTTATTTTAGAGTATGTCATAATATCATATATAAGTAACAAAAAAACATTTTTATGGTAATATTTAAAGATACTATTCATTATGTAAATAAAAATTTAAAGGATCGTAAGTTATTTTGAAGGTAAAATCTATGAACTCATAGTTTTCATACCATGTATGAAAAAATTCATATTAATATATTTCTTCTTCACCATTAATTGGGGATATCCCAACCAAAGGTCCAATTTTGAAAAATAAACTTCCCAAAATTATTTATCTATCAATTCATGTATCCATGGAATGTGATACTTTTTTTTCATAGTAATTTTTTTAAGTTCATGATAATCAATTTAGAGGTGGATTAACCCATCCATATTAATGAAAAAGTGGAATGGTTCAGCCCATGTTGAAGAAATCAATCATATTAGAACCTTTTCATGATTATATAATAAACGTATCATCATTTCATAAATATAAATAGAGGTCATTCTATAATTTTTTATTGAACAGGAAGAGACCTAGGATGATGTTTGATTGAGAACTCTACAACATAGTTAGGGGGAAGAATGAAAAATTATATTGGTAATACATTAGTATAATCCCTCACAATGGGAATATCTTCACGATTTATTTTTTCCATTTACTCAATAATTTAAGATAGATATGATTTCTTATAAAGAAATAACATAAACACATGTGAAGACGTTTCCAAAGGATATTCATCATCCTATATAAATTTATATAGAAAACGAGGGTGACTTGGGATGTGAAGCATGATCTCACTTTCCAGAATCATGATGTTTTTATTCTATAGAGATTGCTAATTCTTGAACAATTAAATATCAAATTCCACTAATAGATTTAAGGCAAGATTATTTAGTTGTTTTAATCTAGGTACATTGATTAGGGGGAGTTATATACTTCGGATGTGATAATATCTCCATGTTCCATATTTATAGATATCTCCACCACCATATTTTGAGTCAGTGTTTGAATAATAAAAATAAACATGAATGATATGATAGAATTTATTGAACTATAATCAAAATATATCTTTTAAATTACAGATTTAATAACCAAAATACATGTCACAACATCATTATTAGGATCCAAATTATCATAAATAATAGAATAAGACATACCTTTCTCTCTAGGATTTCGAGTTTGTTGTTATTGGTTATCACTGGTATCCATTAGATTATGGAATTAACTCACCTAATTCACATGTTCCATGTAGTTGAAATAGTATGATATATTCTAAGAGATCATATAAAGCTTATATTCCTCTATCAATATAGTTTTAGTCTTCATATTTCATTTACATTTATTTTCTAGATGTCCCATATTTACACATTTGAAGCATCTTTGTGTCCCCATGAGAAAGTTTCCAGAATGATTCATTACACATTTTTTCATGTTGAATGATGGTTTTTTATCCATACATGATGTTTATCCATTGATCATACTGATGTAAATTGTATTTTACTCTTCTTATCTTTGACCCCATTAGACCACTAGGAGTCACTGATATCCACCTCAATATTAAGGGGACAATATACAATATCTTTGATTCTATAAAAGTATTTCAGAATTAAGGAATCTAGTGGACTCGGCATTCATCCACTAGGGATGCTAAAAATTATAATATGTGTTCATGAAAAATCCAATGGAATTCCATGAATTCCTTGTGACTTTTTCCTCATATGCCCTAATATACACGTCTTATTTTTTTTCTTTCTTCTGAGGAACTTCCTATCCAATTTAATAAGGAATGTTCAAAAAATATTTAATGAAAAGTGTTTTCATGAATCCTTCCCACTAAATGTTATCAATATCGATATTATACCCCATATTATTGACTAATTTTCATCATAGATCAGATTCCAAACCCACTCAATAAACATCCAGTAAAACATTTTATTTTCTCAAGCATTAGAGGATTGAAAATATCTTATCAATGGAGTTAATAAATTTTTCTATGATGAGGGGATCATAATATCCCATATACATAATATTCCATTCTCATATACTGGACTCCACTAAAACATGATATTTCATAGGTTTAGGAGGTTGTTTAAAATCATTTCTTTTATTATTCATAACTTCATCTAGTAGTTACATTACAAAAATGGATTTTTATCACTATTTCCAATCATGTTTGGTCTATCATTTGGGGAATCATCACATTATCTGTGGGAATTTTTTCCCCTATTTCCATATGTTGACTATAATAGAATACAAAATGGTATAGGAGAACATTTACTAGAAAACATAAAATAGCAAAACAATGAAAATATAAAGAATAACATATCAATGTAAATTACATCCTAGTTTAAGAGTCCCTATGATTCACTCTAGGTTATCCATGATATTTTCCATATATGTTTTCCTATCCCATTAATTTTCACTTTCCCATCATTCTGGTTTGAATATCATTTGTAAATTTCAAATTCATATCCCTTGGGATTCCAATACTAGGTGTGGGGTAAGTACCATTTCCATGCACTTGTTCTCAATCAATTTTATCTCAATACAACATTATCAAGGTTGTTAACTCTAGGACCATCTATTCCAGAGAGAAATAAACTCGTAGTGTACATGCATGGATTTATTTACATGAAAACCATTCAATATATACTTCAAAAAAATTACATGATATTTTAATATACCTATAATTAACCATAAACATATCCTTAGGTTTCTCAGTTTCTATTAAATTTATAATCCCCAAATAAAACAACACTTACCACTCATACAATCTATAGTTACCCATAAATTTTACATATATTATTACATAATTTTAAATATAAATAACTATTAAGTACTAACTATTGATCGATAAGGCCTACGGTATTTGTAATATTAGGTACATAATAAAACATAAGGGAAAAAATAATTTCATTTTAATATTATTTTCCATAATGAGGTCCTGAAAAAACCTTTGATATCTTAAAACAGCAAAGGATAATATAGGGAATACATTAGAAAATGGGTGAACTAAAAAGTCTTGAAAAGGAAAAATCAATTAAATTTTGAATTGAATTAGGCAGGTGAGGAATAACATGGAAACATAAATTGAAAATATCATGAATAATATCATGGAGGAATAATATATAGACAAAGGAATCAAATTATCATGGAAACATAAGGATGTTTCAGCAACATAAAACATGACATAAACATGAGTAAAGGATAATATACAAGAAAATATCACATGGAATAAGAAGTCCCATATTGGATTTTATTTATTCTATAATCCCATACATGATGTCTCGTGATTTTAAAAAATTACCTAATTCATTTGATCACAATCTTGGTGCACCCATCGTAACATGTGCATGATTAACTTCTCCATATGATTGGAATCATTGATAAGGTATTAAGAATATGAATTTCAATAATTTATATTATTAAATTTATCACCCCAAAAATGGAAGGTAGAAGGCATGGTATATATGAAATTGAAATATAAAAATATTTTTTCAGCATTATGTAATACAAAAGTGAGAAAACAGTGTGTTAGATAGTGAAATTTTTTAACACCATGGGAAAGGGTGGATCAGAGTGATCCCTTACATTATATCTGAATCGATTCAATACTAGTACATAATATCATTTATTTTCAAAATAGATTCATTATTTAAATAATTATAAACCTTTTACAATTATGTATATTTTATAATTATTTTTTAGTTTTCATTTATTTTGATTCAAATGTGATATAATGTTTAATTTTTATCCCAGGTGTATTTGTTTCAGGGTTCCAGGGTCAGATCATTTGGGGATAATTGATGTTGTTTTGTTAAAGGGGATTAAATGATAGAATTAAAACCAAATAGTATTCATATCCCACCATAAAATTTAATGATCCCATATTTCATTTTTTATTCATATATAGCGATGACCTTTTTATATAAAACATTAACAATAATTAGATTATTCATTTTTGTTGTTTCATCGACCATCCAAAACATGTTTCGTTTTATCTAATATTATTATAATATATTATTTAAAAATTGAATACCAATATATTATATACTTTTTTATTTCATTTTAAACAAATATAATTGGATTTATACCCACCAAAAATGATTTAATGGGATAGAGTACATGTCGTCTACGAATGTAGTGAACAAATATATTATAATAGATGATTCCTTTTTTGGAATACAATCAGATAATTATATTTATAATGGTGAATATTCCATTAAAATAATAATATTACAGATTATATATGACATTGTAATTTTCATGCCACTTTGGATATGGGGTTACTTTAATGTAGATGAAATAAAAAATTTAAAAGATAATGATGGGGTAATATTAGAAAAAATACTATACCAATAGTTTGGAAATATTATTATAGGCCCAGAACCATTGGCATAGGCTATGCCAATGGTTTGGGAGGTTTTTGGCTTGTCTTTCAACTGTATATACCTATACTGATGGTTTTGGAAATCAATTAGTATAGGTTGGATAAACCAGAATTTTTTTAATAGTTGGCACATGTGATATATACCAAATGTTTTCAAACTGTTGGTATATGTACTTAAAAAATTAACCCCTTGAAGGAATCAAACCTCACACCTATGATTTATATTGTAACGACCGAAACACTAATCTATAACATTTTTTGGAATCATAAAATGGTAAATATAAATATTTATATTTAAAATTAATTTATTTTTCATAGAGTATTTACCAATAGTTATATGGTGAATATGTATATTTAAAAGTAAAATTATTTGAAATGGATCATATACCAACAATTTTATCTAAATTATTGGTATAACCATCACCTATACCAATTTTTTCAACTTCATTAGTATAGGGTCATATTTTGGTTCCTATACTAATGGTTTGGCATAAACCGGTTGTATAGGATACTTATACCTCATTAATGTTATCCCCAAACTATACCAATTATATTCCTAAAACTATTGGTATAGGTCCAGTTTCATATAGAGGATGATTTTACCTTATTAATGTTTTATCCCTCAGAACCTCTGTATGGAACATGAAATTCATCTTTAGGTGGGGAAAAAATTCTAGGTCATGGGGAAGTGGCTTGGGAATATGCTAAGATAGATTATTGAAAATATCATCATCTTAGAATGTGTAAAGATTAGGGGTGATGAGGGATGGAATTTATAAAGGGATGAGAGGGGTGTCTTTTAATATTATATTCATTAGATTGTTATTTTTTACCAATTCTATCAATAATACATGATCATGTAAAAATATATAGTAAAACTAGAATGTGAATTTGAGGTAATGGGTGATTACATCATACATGACTAAAATTTTCATTTATTTAACTTTTAGGGTTTGCTATTTTAGTGTATTTTATCATCCAATTCACCAAATATTAGTCTAATTTATTAATTTTCCATAAAATAACCTAAAAAATATTTAGTTGTGTAGATTACACAAAATTTAATCCATTTTACAAAAAGAAAATTATACACATGTGATATTTTATGTTTAAATCAAATCCTAATTTAACCAAAAAAAATTATTATTATGATTGATTTTCTAACCAATGGAAATATTAATTACAGTCTCGTAAAATTATTTTTCATTATAATGAAACGTAATATTAAATTATAAATCAATTTAAATAATATACTATTTATTTGTAATAATATTATTTTTTATAAAAATGACAATAAAACATAGATGTTATATAAATTTTTAACACTTATTTTATAATTTAAAAAATAATTAGTTTCATTAATCATTATGTAAATGTGACAAATATTCATTTAATATGATACCTAAATATTTTTTTACACTTTTATAATATAGGGTAGTATTCAATAATTCAATATTCTATTCATAATATTCACATTACTCTTCCAAATGTAAGGTTACTATTTAAACAACCATATTACTGTTGTGATGGGCTGATATGTAATGACCATATGGGTTCCATACATACAATAAATTCTGTACATTCATTCATTCATCATTCACTTCCATTTTATCTCATTTATATATATATATATATATTCAATTTAAAAATATATATTTCTTTAGTAACATTATTTTTCTTTTGTATAGTGGTCTTCGTATGTGAGCTAATTCTTATGGATCGAGCAGATATACCATTTTATTTTTCATTAGTACACATAATTTACTATAATATTTCCTATTATAATATTTTAAATTTTTATGGAAATTT
Source organism: Viscum album (assembly GCA_963277665.1). Taxonomy (NCBI): domain Eukaryota; kingdom Viridiplantae; phylum Streptophyta; class Magnoliopsida; order Santalales; family Viscaceae; genus Viscum; species Viscum album. Next base: position 6,941,486 of record CAUJRU010000001.1, read on the forward strand.
TTATTCCCAAAATTTAATGTTCCTATATTATAAAAAAAAAGTTTTCTATATCTTGTGGTTCGTGTGAATTATAATATATAACTAAATATTACTCATATATAAGAAGGGAAATTCTATCGATAATATTATTAGTTTTCATAGGTTAAACCCGTAAAATCACTAGACAACTGAAATGATTTCATTTAAAGGGACGAAACCGTTAAGAAATATATAGGTCCCTATGATAAACCCATCCGAATAGACCTAAATTGATGTTATCAATTATCAATCTGTGTATTTTTTTAGGAAAACATTGTGCTTATTACTATTCTCATAAACAAACATTAAATATATTAGATTTTAAAATATTATATATTTTTTCATGATCTATAAAAAAATTTAAAACTAAACTTATGATAAAAAAATTTCATAAAATATTAATAATAAATTTAAAGGATTTATTTGAAAATATGGGTCCTCGCACCCCCAAAAATGAATCATTAAAATTATTAATTTATTCTTATAATTCAATTGGTTATATCAAAACTTATTTTCAGTAAATGTAATATTTATTTTATATAATTTGATTATTAATGTTATAGTGTTGATTAGCAATTGATCCTATAATACTATGATTTTTGTACTTAAATTGATATATTTTATTCAAAGAGGCATGTCCATATACTAAAAATTATGTAATAAAGATGTGTATGTGGATGGAGATATTTTTATACAAATAAATTAAGATTAAACTAATATTAAATATATTTATGAATGATTAACAATTGACTGACTAGAATATGTATGAATAAATTCATATTTCATTAAACTACACAATATATATTTGAAAATTAGACAAACTATTCTTGTGTGATATTTTTCTGTATGCTGGTATGTATATTTAAATTTTGTGAAAATTAACATAATGTTGTCCTCACTTATATCATGGATCAAATTAGTGTATTAACATATGTAATAAAATTTTTATTTCACAATTAGATCCCCAAATTTTTTATAACCTTTAGTCCACCCTCACAACTACAAAAAGAACATGTATCCAAGCCTTTTTCAGTACCACATGTTATTGAAACATCATCACTTTCACGGTATCTCATTATTTTGGATATTTCCCAAATACCAAACCATTCTATAATGAGTTTTTATTAAAAATTATGAATCACTCATCTCTATGACATAATAATATATAAAATAGATAATTTTACTACCATATTGTGTTCTAATATATAACACCCACTGATTTTATTATTTATTACATTACGTACATATCTTATTAAATATCATATGATATAAAGAACACAAATTCAATAATAAAAAAATTAAATTAATTATGAATATAAAATTTCTATTAAAATAAATTAATAGTCATTTGTAATTGATATAAAATAGTTTAATAAAATATAATTTTTAGTAGGGAAATTTTTTATAAAAGTGGTTTTTTTTTAAAAAAAATTAATGATAATTTTTTTTAAATATATTTTTTAAAAAATAATTTCATTTTACGATCCATTATAAAAAATTTATCTTGGGGTAAAATGTTCATTTTAGTCTAAAATTGTTGATTTTCAAGTGAATTGTGAAAAAAAATGTTTTTAAAAATATTATTACTTTTATGACATTATCATTATATATCTATGATAATATTTTTTTAAAAAAATATTTTATATACAAAATACATATTTTTTATGTAATATAATACAATTAAATATTTAATTTTGAAATCAATATTTTTTATTTTTTGAAATATATGTACAGTTTAAAATCAATTAAAAGTTATTATTGGTTCCTCATTTTTAATCAAGAATCCATGTGGATCGTTTCTATTATTTTTTGTATTAAAAGGAATACATATATCATTCTACAACCCATTATAAAATTAATTCAATGAAAATCAACATTATACTTTAATTTTTTTTTAAATATTTGTTATTCTTAAAAATGGAATGTTATGAAAACAAGTTTTTCGTTTCATTGCAGGTACTTATCAAAAAAATAGTTTTTATCAATTCTATAAATTGTATGTTATAATTTTAATTCCTTTTGTTGTATTATAATATTTTAATGATGTTATAATACCCCTTCCATTTATAGTCATAGTTATTAGTTTCCATTGAATAATATTTGATAACATATTAGGGATAAAAAGAGTCAATGAGAGATTAATCTATGATAAGAGGCATAAATTATGTCTTAAAATATTTACTCTTTATTGTTTGAGAATATTTCAACCTTAAAATGTCTAATATTTGAAACTGAAAAATTAGAGCCACTTTCCTAGTGAATGACATTCATTATATTATAACATTTATCAAAATTGACAAGAGTGCCACTCCAATGACTTATAAAAGGGGAAAAACTAACCTCAATATTCCATAAAAATTTATCACTCTATCTTGACCAAATATTCCCAAAATATATCACACCTTTCTTCCTCGATTACTAAAGGATTTGGTGTCACATGAATACCAACCAAATATGGATTAATGTGTATGAATTAGAAGATATCTAAGGAGAAGGTATAAGTCTTAACTAAAGTTTTTAATGTATATATCTTCTTCTATGTAACACTCTATGATTTTAGATATTTTTTATTTTAATAATTTTACATCTGATAGCCAGTTTTATAAACAACTACTAGATTAAAATAACTATGATAAATAATTATTTCAATGTGAGCATAATTAAATAGTCTTTGGTTTGATGGATATGAATATGAAAAATAGTATTATGAAATATATGTAGAAAATTATTTCATATAAAATGAATAACCATATGTATATTGATTATAGATGTTATGTAAATTTATATAAAAACATTTAAAGGTTATATATTTTTTCATTAAATTGTCTTAATATAAGTAGTATATTTTTTATTTTAATAGAATAAAATAATTACTAATAACAAAATATTAATATGAAATGTAGAAATTATAAATACAATTTAATTAATTTTCATTCATTTAATTTATTTAGTATGTAATTGATGATAATATATTCAATTTATTCACTAAACATCATTTTTCCAAATATGGTGTTTTTATCATTTTCTGCATGGATATTATAATTAAATGTTTCCAATTATTGGAAATGTGTTTTATAAAATTCATATAGTTTTTTAAATAATATTATGATAATCTAATTAAAATAATTTTTATGAAATTTTATGAAAAAAATTATTTTTAATTGAACAGTTAAAATTGATGATTTTTGAAAAAACAATCAATTATTTTGATTAAATCATGTAATTATAAAGAATGTTTCAATTTATGATTTTTTTTATTTTAAAAATATTGATCTTAATTGAATATAATTAAGATAATTTCAATATAATCAATATTTTATTTTATTTTTATATGTTCATTTTTATGATTAAACCCCATGTTTCTAAAAAAATGTTCCACATTACGTTTTCCAAAAATATATTAAAAGTAATTTTTTCTAATTATAGAAATTTAACATGAAAATTTTATTGCATATTTTAAAATTAAAATGTTATAATTTAATAATAATTTTAGTTTCCATTTTCTTTATTATGAATTTTTACCAATGTAAAAATAATTCACAACGAAAAAATATAAAAAAAATATAATTAATAAAAATAACTTCTAATAAGGCCAAAAAATTCATATTAAATCATATTTCCTGAGGGATTTAACCCATTATCGCATTAGTTTCAATATTTTAGTTTATTTTAATACCTTCCATTGACCATAGACATTTAATTATTCTGTATTTAGAAAACTATAGAAGGTCGCTCCCTTTCATTAAATATCTCCAATATGAATTCATGTAGATAAGAGGATGATATTAATTATTTATAAAGGTGAATTTAATGAGAATTTTTTTATCAAAATAATTAATTTTTAGGTTTTTTGTAATAGTGTACTTTCTATTCACACTTACAAAAGGATGACACATTACTTGTCCAAGCAGGAAAAAAATAAAATGGATGATTTAAAAAAGGTAAAATCTATAATAGTTTGGATGAATTATGGTGTACCAAGAATTTATCGGATATTTAATTTTTATATATAATTTATAAATTTTTTATACTCTAATTTTATTATTTTATTATTCTATTGTTTTAATAGAAAGTGACTTGTTTTTAAAATGACCTTAAATTTTGAATGGGTTCATATTTGACTTCCATTATTATATTGATTAAGATATTTTCGCATCATGAGTCATGTGGATAGTAAATTTACAATATTTTTATCATTTCTAATTTATTTCCACATTAATTTTTATAAATTACACTCATGACCCGTAATTTATGACGATTTTGATATTGTTTTTAAGTATAAACATGATTAACAAGGGGTTAAAAAAATGATATTGATAAAAATTATAGATAAACTTTTATATATTTCTATTTTAGATTATATATCGACTTTATACTGCTTATAATCATATATATGGCAGTATGTATACAGTTGATATGTGTTAGATACAAATTTTATATTAATATTTTATAAATTTAGAGGATTTACACCCACCTATCTTGATAAAAGTGAATATACACATCAATATTCATCAAACATCATGTGAAATTTATCCTGATATAACACAATCCAACATACCATCCCAAAAATCCTTTCCATTTACATGTTTCTATTTTCTCACCAAATGACCATCCAATTAGAAAAGATGTGTATTCCAAAGTGGTATCTCAATTATAAGGTTCAATTCAAAACATGGTGTTTTTGAGTTTATTTATTCTTCTAAAAACTTTCTATATTATATAATAATTTTGATAAAATATCATCAATATCATCCATTTACAGAAATTTAAAAAAAAATACGGTAAAACTAGTTTTAATAAAAATTTACCTCACATGGGAAATAAAAACAATTCCCAACATATGTAAGGACTTCTACCTCACGGATGCAATGTGTCATGTTTTTATCAGCACTTATAAAGGGTTATTATTATAATGAATTTAATTAATATTTATTATATTAATGAAATAATTATGATTCATTAAATATAAAATTTTACTTACATTAATACCCTTCAATTCATTATAATTTTATAACATCCTCATGTGTACATGTTAACTACCACATCAAAAATGTTATGTGATTTGTTTTTCATGCTCTCAATTCATGACCAGTTCAAAAAAATTATTAAACTTATTAAAATGATAACAATATTATTATTAATATTATATAGATGATGGAACAATGACCCCTTTACATTAGTAAACCAACAGAAGTCATTTTGGATTAATAAACTGGATTTTATCAAAATGTAAAAGTGAACTTAACCATTAAAGTAACTAAAGAAAAATATTAACAAAAGATATGAAGGGAATTAGGTTGACTCAATTATCATGAAAATTATTCTTGATCATATAAATAATTTTATATTTATTTTTTTATATTTGTTAAATACTTTTTTTACTAGTTTGAGTCTTGTAAACTAGATTTATAAACTCTATTTCTTTTCATTGAGAATTATCCTGTTATACCCATATGTTTCCTTTTATGTGATCTATATAATGTAATATGGATGTATTTTATCATTCATTTTCTGAAATTACCCTGGAATCTAATAAATATTGAGATACAATTTCATTAATAAATTTTTCATTTTAAATTTACCAAATTATTAAGGTATTTCATTAAAATATTATTTTAAATTTTTCTAATAAAAATTTTTAATTTTCATATCCATGTTAATATAAATGTTTCAATAGTTTTCCTAAAATATTTGATATAGAATTTTTAATATATCTTTAACTCAATAATGTATTTAATGGGGAATGTTTTAAAAGTATTTCTTATGATTATCTTTTGAAACATTTTACTGTAGTTCAAAAGAGTGTTTTTAATATACATGGAAGAAATTTAATTTACTATTGTCATGTCCTTTCTTATTTACCTATCTTCAATTAAAGGTTTCCATTGTTTTTTAATTAATATAATGATTCCATTTTTTGTGAAAATTTAGTTTTTAATAAATTTTAAAATATGGAACATCTTCTAATTTATTTGGTGATAACTAAAAGGGAAAATGTAGATTGAATGCATACCCTAATAGTATTATTCCCATTATATGATGTGTTGGTCTCATAAAAAACTCAAATTTATTGGGTAAATAATTGGAGTTAACTAAAATATGTCACTCTCAATATATTATTGACTAGTATAATTACTTCTATGATGGGAAAATCATAACTACTATAACATACTCCTAAAAGAATATTGTAAGTATCATGTTTGGTAATTTCATGATAAAATTATGGTCCCACAAGATTCCTACATTATTTATTTATTCATTAAAATATTTATTAATTGAAATATTTTAATTGAAAAAGTTAGACAATGACATTGTGTTTTAATTGAATATATATTATATTATAAAGGTGAAATGTTCTTCATGTTAATGATTTCATTAATAAATTTTTTCCTTATATATTCATACATTTTTTTTCAAAATAGTGTACATTAATATCTATTTAATTAATAGATAAATGATTATTTTTAGTTACTAATTTTTGTTTGAAGAATAAATAAATCCTTATGGGTATCATTAATTTTAAATATATTAAAAAGTGTAATTTTTCAAATATCACATACGATAATTTTTGTTCCCATCCCACGTTGTAAAAGGATTTTAATTGGACCTATATATGAGTATTGAAAATTGTTAGGTGGATCTCCGAATAATGTAAATTATAATAGATCTAATAAAGTGTGTATTTATTGAAGAAATAGTGTAATATTTTGAAAAATGTATTTGAATAAGAAAAAGGAAACACATAGTCAATTTTTTAAATGAAAGGAAATGTTTCCTACCATCTATCTAAAACTATAAAAATAGAAGACATAGTTATTTATGAATTTCAAAACATTTTCATAAATAATTTAATTATTGGTCAACAATGTTATGATGTTCAATTGTTTCAATCAGATAAAATTATTTCATATCTTTGGTGGTAATGATGATTTAGTTAATGATATTATAAGACTTTTAAATATCATAATTTTTTAATATGTATATATATGATCAAATCATTAAAAATGTGGATACCCTTTTTGAGGATTTAAGTGATGGGAATACTTTGTGGTATGTTATTTATTTTTAATATATGATTAAGGTATATATTACCATATAAATTAATTTTTTATAGTGTAAATATTGTTTCTGGAAAAATTATTTTTATTTTATAGACATTTGTGGAATGGTATAGTTATCCTATAGTGTCAATATGATAATTAATGTTGATCTATTTAGGTGGTCTTTCATTTTTTGAAAAAATTATTTAACATATAGTTATCCATGTGGTTGAAAAGTGATGTTATTGCTATGTGATCTATGTAATTTTTTTGAATAAGTTCACAATAATTAAAAAATTTATGATTAATGATAATGTAATATTTTTTGAGAGGCTGGAATTTTAGTTCAACAACATTAGTTGAGTTGGAATTTTAGACAGTGTATAATTTCCTTCTTTCATTATAGAAATTATTCATATTTTTGAAATTTTAGTATCCTTTCAAGAATATGTGATACAAATGTATGGGTTATTAGTCATATTTTTGTGATGAATGATAAGTTTACAATGGATGAATATGTTACAAAATGATAATAATTTTTTTGTTTTTAATTTTTTTTAACAATCCTTCAATAAGATTTATGAAAAAATGTTTTTGGGATTTTTTTTAATAATGTGTGTTATTATTGAGGATTAATAGATTCAATCATTTTTTCATCTTGCTTCATATTATCTTACCTTATGATAATAATTTATGTTTTGGTCAATGTAAAATGATAGGAGTAATAAATTTTAATCCATTCCTTGATCATGTGATCAGATATAAAATGATTTTATTTTTTAATGCATGAAATATTCATCATTCAAATTCATTGCAAGGAGGATGAGATGAGAAAAATTTTGAAAAACTCTCTATGAATATTAAATTGATTAAATTATTCTTATTAAATGTAATGAAATATGTAAATTATAATTTTTCAAGTTCTCTATACTAATTTTCAAATAGTCCCCAAATTTTTGAAAAGAATCATGAAAATTAAAATGTTATTCTATTATAATCATTTTTTAAATTAATGGTATATTATATTTTCATAAAAATATTACATTTTCTCTTTATAGATGCTAAATTTTATGTGAATGTTTCAACATCTCACCAATGTTTTTCTTTTTTCAGAACCCGAATATGTGTTATTCTTAGGGACCTTCTTATTTCACATTTCCATTTTTTTAAATGATTCATTATTATCACATTCAATGATGATGGTTTATAAAAATGTATATTTATTTATTAAAAAGATTTCCCTTTCATGAATGTATGTTATATATTCCATTCATTGGTTTTTTTTCAAATAAAATCAAGTTAAACCATTTTTTATGAGAGAGATAAAATAAAATATAAGGATTGTTTTTTATGTTCTATAATGTAACAAAAAAATATTAGAATTTATAATTTTAAAATAATTTAATATTAAATATAATTTTGCTTAAATAGTATAGAGAATAATGGAACTGTGTAAAATGTTCATTTTTAGGCCATGAATTCTTTTACAACATGATGTATCACTTTTTCATTCAGCAGAAAAGTATAATATGTCATTTTAAAAACAATAAAAGTAACATATTTTTGGTGAATTATAGTTACCTAAGATTTAATTATATTTTCATAGTATATAAGTATTTTGAAAATATTTTATATTAAAACTAATGTATTATATTTATGTTATTAAATTCAAAATTTGGATTATCATGAAATGAACATAAATAGAATTTCATGATTTCAAATTGTTTTTAAATCATAAAAATGTTTAAATAATCCTATATTGAATATGTCTATAAGAAAATGTTTACATAGAAATTCATGGATAATTTATTCTCTACATGGAATTTTAAAAAATATATTCATGGCCCTCAATTAGAAAATAATTAGTTACACTGAATATGTTAAATGAGGAATGAATTCCAAGGAAAAAGTTTAAAATAAAACACAATAAATTCTATAATTTATTTGATGGATTTATTTGGACCTTATACTTTTTAAATTCGAATATATGGTTTTTTATATCCATTTTACTCGACTTAGAGAAAAATTATATATTAATATTACATTAATTTAAATGATTTCATCCAACATCACTTTTAAATTGGCATCTAGTATCCACCATTCCTCGCACCACATGAACATTTAGCATGGCTGAGCTCAACCCATATACCATAACATCCATAATCCCCATTCCTTATTTTATTTTGTCTCACCAAAAGATAAAATATGAATGTAAATACACGTGTTTTTAAAAGTTGAATATATGTTTTATAGCATGTGTTTTACACATCACGGAACCCAAACAAACTATAAAAATTTAAATATGAGTGTTTTGAACATTCCATTAAATTTGTAGATACATGTAGGATTAACTAATTTATGACACACACACACACACAGAGATATATATATATATATCTTATACTCATTATAATGGTATTTATTAATTCATATTAAATAATTACTCATTTTTTTCTAATGTCATTTGGTACTTCAAAATATGATTTCAAAAAAAATATTTTTGAGAAAAATATTTTAATTATATTCTATAAATTTTAAAAAAAATTATTAATAAATTGAACTCCATTTTTTATATAAGCATATGAAAATTATCTTAGGGTGCTGTTTTACAATATTACTTAAAATTTAAATTTTTCAGTTACTAGTGAAAAATACCGTTTTTTGTAAAAGTTTCATTTAATTTTGATAAATTATGTAATATTAAGAACAAAATATTTATTTAAATTGATGTTAATGTAACATAAGTATTATTTAGTTAAATTTGATTCAAATGTTTTTATTTAAATAATTTTATTACATATTATAGTATATGATTATACAGTGTGTATAATGATATCATAATAATGCAAATGATTTCTAATATAATCCATATAAGGTATCCAACACCAAATAAATACTTTCCCATTAAAATATTTTGATTTTAGGTTATCTTATAAATTTAATAAACCCTTTTATAATCCTATAAAAATGATATTATATTTTTACGTTTAAAATCATTTCCTTAAGAACATGAGTCACTTCCACATAACCAAGTGTAATATATTAATGATTTCAGAAAATATCATTATAAAATAAGGGAAATTACTTATCTTTTTCCAAAACTGTTATAAAAACAATTGGAATGTTTTTATTATTAATTATTTTAGTTAATAGAGTTAAAAACCTATGATTGAGAAATAATAAAGAACTACTCTATATTTTCATATATAAACCACCCAATCTCCAATATATATTCAATAAAAATTATATATCACGTCATTATTCTTCCATTCAATATCTAGTGTCCTCCAAAGGTTCCCCTGAACTCTTAAGAAGATCCTATCATTTTTTTTAATCACTATTTCAGGGAAAGGGATATCCATATCTTCTTTTTTATTGAATCACCTCTTTTATTTCATGACTTTTTTCCCTTTATTCATGTTGGGGTATGTTTCCCTGCATACCTCATACATTAATTTTGATTTCTATGTGTGGGATACCCTTTTAAATATCATTAATTCATCTATTGATCAATTATGTAGAACCATTATGCTACTGAATTTTTCCTATTATTTTCCATACCAAAATTGAGTGACCTATCAAACTACATTTGAATTCAAAAACTTCATCATATTATGAATTTTTAATATCAATTGGTAATTTTTTCATGAACTTATAAAGTTACATATTCTATAAAATTTATGTTCGTTGAATTAAAGAGCACTTATACCCCCTCATTATTTAATTTAAGTAAGTCGTTACTATATGAAAATCCTATATTTATTTTATTTATTCAATAATATTTAATATATTATGTCGTTTATTTAAATATCAAAATGTTGTGATATGATTATAGATATCCCCATTATAGGAAATTTTATTTCCAAATAAATATAATCCCTATTCTCTCTAATTAAACCAATTTTATCATAAATTTATTATTGTCGTTATGTTGTGGAAATTTCCCTATGATATTTAAATTCCTATCCATTGTATTGAGAATAACATATCTATTTGAAATCAATGTAATAGAGAAATACATATACATAATTTTTTGGGACTTCTATATTTGTATTCGACACTCGTGCATATTAGAATAAACTATGTTGAAAAGTGATTCCATGTTTTGTAATCTATATGGCACATTTGTGCATTTGAATTATATGAATATGATGGGTTTGCATATAATTATATAGAAATCCAATTAATTGGGTATTGTTGTACTATCATGAGGTTTCAATCATGGGATTATGGTGTGAATGTAATTTATTATATGATAATTTATATTATTATTTCTTGGATTTTTTCCTTTACATTGGGTTATGATTCCAGGCTTATGGTTTTTTACACATTTACCATGTTTACATTACAATACCATGTTATATCATTCCTTAACGTTCATTTTTATCATTCTAACCCTTTTCATTCTACCATTAAATTCATATTTTCAATCATGTAATAATTTCTTCATATTATGATACATTAATATTTACTTACTATGATTTATAGATCACCCCATTCTTATGTATGTCTCTAGGTTGTCCCATGTTATCGTAGAGTATATGGGATTTGTAAGATATTCTTATAGAGGTTTTTAATAATATTCGTGTATCCCATGCTTAAATATTTTATTATTTGTACCTAATTTCCTGTGAAACTCTACATATCTTTCATCTAGGATTTAAAGTTTGTACTCTGATGTAATAAGTTATGATTTAATGTGTAATGAAGAAAACATGTGTAATAGTTGGTATCAAATAAATGATTTTTTATTTCTAGGATTTGGATTATATATATCTAGATAAATCCTTATGGATAAGGCTAAACATAGTAATACAACCCTAAATTTTGATAAATTATAGAGTAAGTGGTTTCCAAAAAAATAAACCCTTCTGTGGATACTATAAGTGCATGTGGTTCTAGTATAGATTTACATTGGTTTAACACATGAAAAAACTATATTGATTTATACTCAAACTTGAATTGGTTCACAACGACGGGCCATATAGAAGAACTGGTTCAAATATCCTATGGATATTATTTGGTAAATTCAAAAGCTCATTACGAACCATTATTAACAAAGTAATAACTCCCATTTAAGTATACAATCATGAATCTCCTTCATCAAGATGAGTGAAAGGATAGAAAATTTCCATGACATTTCAATTTAAAGATGAAAAAGAGATAATGACCCTCGAGTCCCACCTCTAATAGACCTCGGGGTGGAAACTAACACCAAGGGTAAGAAAAAATTCTCACAATCATGGTAGGAATTAAAATTTTTGAAGAAAAATATCATGAGATAAGATGATCAACACAAAAAACTCCAAACATTTTAGAATAAATGAAAATTTAATACCAAACCCTACATATTTAAACTAAACTCTCACAAGGTACAATGAAACTCCAATGTAAATTACTAAAACAAGACTAAGAAGAAACACAACAACTATCCCAATGCTCGGGCCAGTAAGGTCTAGCATGGTTAGTGTAATCTCCCATGAAACTTGAAAATAGTTTTATATATATAGGGTGAGCATAGAAGTATACTCAGTATGAAAACCAAAGTCACTTGTGCACAAGTGAGGGAATATAGTAATGCCCCTATGGGAGAACTATAGAAAAACAATAGATCCAAATAATGAATAATAATCAACCCTTCTTCACCAAGGAACACTCACCAAATAATGCTAGTCAGGTATAGTTTGGTAGTAATAACATTGTAAATAGGGTACCCGACACCACATCCCATGGGTTAACTACACATCCCAAATAGTGAATGTCCTCATTCTATAATTCTCTTCCACAAGACACACTATCACAGCTTTCCCACACACACCTGAGCCACAAACCACAACACATTCTACCCGAAATCACCTGGGCCTCAACCACATAAAAACCCACCTGAATAAACCTGGGCCACAAACCACATCACATCATACCCGAAAACACTTGGGCCTTATCTTGAAGACACTTGGGAAACAAAAAACATCTCATCTCGAAAACACCTAGAAAACTAAACCTTTCCCACAGACCTCAGGGCCTCTCAACCACACCACAATCTTCCCAATTAGTATTTGGATACCAATGCTTATAATAGGGATCATGTAAGAGCCAATAACCATCCATCCATCCCCCCACCGAGATAGTGGTAAAGTCACCCTCCCCCATAGCAATGGTGTGTTTGGAACATAGTTCTCAACTTGGGTGGGGTGTATATAGAGAACACAATGAACTACAAGTATATATATTGTTATCAAACACTCATACCAACCTATGGGTTTCCAAATATACAATTGACTGACAGAAAAAATCCTTTTCTACTACCACAACTGTTACTAATACATGAACAACAAAAAATTTAGTTCACAAACCTATCCAACTCGTATAGAAAATCAATATTCATCATTAATCAATTTGTTTATTTATTTATTCCATTACTACCTAGGAAACTAAAAACTACAACCATACAAAACACATCCAGCAACACAAAGATCACAAAACATGATTGATTTCCCTATTCTCAACACTTCTCAATAACAATAACACAACATAGATGTAGTCCCCCAGCTCTCCAAGTTCATCCATTCCATAATTGAATAATCTCTCTACCTGATATTCCATCACACCGCCTGCACCCCCCATACACAAAACTCACCACAACCACCACTGAAGTCAAATCTCCATTGTAGAAACATACCACACATTACTCACAGACTCAACCACCCTTTCCACCCCTGTACCCACAAACGTGCTCCCAATATCACCTCTATACCACCAAAAAAAAATACTCAATGCCTATCACTACCACACAGAGCACACAATCACACATATCAAATAGAGTGCATTCTTCTTTATCCAAAAATAATTATTTAAATTACACTTTGATAAAATGGGGTGATCAGAAAACAAGTTTGACCTTGATTCATCCATTTATTTAACATGGTGTACGTGACAAATCATATTCCATGTTTGTGGAAATTGAATTGAGGATCAACAATAATTATAAAGAAACACTATTGCACAATCAAAGACCACCAACATCGATGATTTTCAGAAGGCATACAGCCCAAAAATCACAATAGGTATCACATATAACATATAAAATAACATAAGCATCATCATCATCTTCCTACCCCTCATTTATTACTAAAATAACATTGGTGGTTATCTTAACGGGTCTATATTTTATCATATGATCCATTATAATGATTGGAACTCGATTGTATCCCCATAGATACATCAGTTTACCCACCCAGCATGATTCACAAAATAAATAAAGATATAAAAATTCATACCTTGATGAACAGGTGACCAAAAATATATCATCATGTCAAAAAAGATAGTTTCACAAGTAGCAGGAAGAACCCCCGAGGAAAAACTGGGTCAACGGCTGCACAATAGATGATACTTCTTGGGGAATAAAGGCTTTAGGCACACCAAGAGGGAATGAAAGTTATAAATGGATATATGTTCTTGGTCAAAGAAAATTCCATATCATAATAAGGGAGATGATTTTAAATAACTTCAAAGTCGGGTCCCGGTCAAACCCCATTGCATGGTTATTTCAATGACCTCTACATGTTAATATATTTATGATATAATAAATCTCCTTAGATACTGTGGAAGAGACTTCATAAATTTTCAAACATTGATAGGTTACCCATTTAAGGATAAATAAAATGTCATAGAGGATAAACTAGAAAAAATAAGGAAAGACGGAAATAACTCTCTGTTGGGTGAGCCACATATGTTGAGCCATTGATGATGAGCCATTGATGGCTAAGTCATTAATAGATGAGCCACTGACATTACCCACCGATATCTAAGCCTCTGACATGAGTCACCAACATGAGCCACTGACATTGAGCCACCGACACGAGTAGTTGAAACTGAGCAACCAACACCTGACATGTAGACTCCATGACCTACCGATGCATGACACACAGTCGTCTTGACCTATCGAGGCCTTGACCTATAGTCTCATTGACCTACCGACACACGACCTACCAAAGTTGCGACCTACAAACTCCTCGACCTACCAACAGCTCTACCTACCAATGTGCGACCTACCCACACCACAACCTAACGACACCTCAATCTATCGACACCTTGACCTACTGATGCCTGACCTACTGATGCATGACTCAACGACGCATGACCTATTGAAAGAAAACTTGTTTTTTAGAAAAATATGGAAACAAGCCACTATGACCTCCAAGAACACACCAAACACTAAATTTCCATAATGGAATGGACCAGAGAGGTCCATTCCAATACATTATATACCTCTCAAATTATTCTGACCCTCGAGAATTCATAACCAAACTGAGAAGAAAGACGGTTACAAAAAACCAACCCATAAAATACCTCTCAAGGAAAAAAAACCATTGTTTTTTAGAGATGAAGTAAAACCAAGACATTTAGGAACACCTCCTAGGAAATTCACTACCCATCCAATTATAATACACAACACACAATCACAAAACCCCATAATCTGAACGCATGAATCAATGAATTCCCTCCCCCATGTTAAGATAATATAATCTATGGTCAGCACTAACTTTCCCTCATGGGTTTAATCACATCTCAATTAATGTGTATTGATTATGAATTGGGTCCTCCCCTCATCACATGTCAGGAATATATCACACATTAGAGAACTAGGAAACAACCCAATATATATAAAACAAGGTTCAGGAATTACATCATAAAGTAATGTACTCAAGAAATACTTGAAACATATTCGGGTAGTAGGCATGAATATTTGTTTCTTACTCCCAATTACTCTACATGGCGCCATTGTTCCTATATAACACTCGAACACAAGGAATGGTCCATCCATGATGCACTTTCTCTTGATAATCTTGGATCTCTACTAGGCGCTCCACGAATTTCGCTTCATCTTTAATATCTAAATCTCCCTTGTAAATGATGTGTGATTCATTAGGTAGATACTGACAAATCCTGGATATGTAGAAGACGTCGTGGATCCTCTCCAACTAAGGTGGAAACACCACATGGTATTCCACATCACCAACTCATCCCAACACCGCAAAATGTCCAATTAACTAAGCAGAAATCTTATTCTCCCTATAGGACCTATGCTTCCCACATTGAGGGGAATCATTCAATAATATGTGGTCTCCAACCTCTAACTCTAAGGTCATCCTCTTATGATCAGCGTAGGACTTTTCCTAGTCATGAGTTTATTTTATCCTATAATGCAAGATCTGAATATTCTCTATCATGCATTGATCCACATCTAGTCAATGAAAAACTATTTCCCCAACCTCCATCTAGCACAATGGTAAATGACACGGTCATCTATAAAAGTCTTTGAAAATATCCATGAAAATGGTAGAGTGATATATATATTTTTTAAGAGAATTATAAAAAGGGAATGTGGCATACATATCATTCTCCAAATCCTATAACTCATGCTTGAAACAAATCCACTAGAGTTTGGATGGTCTACTTTGTCTTCCCATCCTTCTAGGGGTAGAAAGCTGTGTTTAGGCTTAACTGATTTCCAAATGAATGATGTAACCCCCTCCAAAATCATGCGGTAAACCATGAATCTTGATCTAAGATGATGGATATTAGAACCCCAAGCAGCCACACCACCTCAACCATATACCTTCTGGCCAATAAACCCACTACGATCGACTCCTTAATTGCCAATAATTGATCTGATTTCATCAACTGATCCACCACTACTTAGATAAAATCATATCCTCCATGTTCCCTAGGTATTCCTGTGATTAAGTCTATTAAGATTCCATCCCACTTCCTCTCGAGGAAATATAAGGGATACAAGAAACTTCTAGGAACACAGTGCTTATCATTCACCTACTAACACACTAGGTGCCTCTCTAAAAACTCTTCCACTAGCTGTTTCATCTCAGGCCACCAGAACTATTCCATCGAGCGTCATTGAATTCTAGAAACTCTTGGGTGTACCTCCATGGGTGAGATATGAAAATCATGGATAAATCCACCTTGCATATCCACTGGGAAAAATAACTTCCCACAGAACAACCTCTAATTATGACCATCCTCCAACCATACCTCCAGAGCATCACCCCAATCAACATCATCATTCATCACCTTGCCTACGAATCTCCCCACTGAGACTCCTCCACCTTCCAAATTAGATAATACTACATAGTTATCTAAAACAGACTGCCTCTACCACTATCCACTCATGTATCAAAATGTAAGGCATCCAACTCCACCATCTCTTTCCAAGCATCTACAGACTCTTGAACCACTTCCCACTATGACTTCCTGATCAAGGCATCAGCCTCAAAATTCATTTTTCCTGATGTTTAAGAGATATTGAGGTCATACTTCGAGAGAAACTCCATCAACCTCTTCTACCTCAAGTTATGATCTTTCTGGAAAATATATATCTCAAACTCTTGGGATCCTTGACGACCACAAGCCACTCCCCGATAAGGTAACACCGCCACAACATCAGTTCAAACACGACTGCTTCTGGCTTTAGATCATCAGTGGCATACTTATGTTCATGATGGAATAACTGTGTGGACCCGTAATATATCACTTCTCAATAATGAATCAATACACATCCCAAACCTAGACCGTATGTGTTACAAATCACCTCGAACGACACCCTGTCCTCTAGAAACCTAAGAAATGGAGCACTAGATAACCTCCCCTTCAAACAGTTGAAATATGCCTGGCACTACTCCCTCCACAAAATGTTCAGGTCCTTCCTATTAAAATTCATCAATGGTGTATAAAATCAAGAGAATTTGGGTACAAATCTCTGGTAATATCATGATGGACATAGAAAACTATGAACCTCCTCCATATTCTTGGGTGCTACCCAAGAAACAACTACCATGACCTTTGATGGGTCCATTATTATCCCATGTTGAGACACCACTTTTCCATGTATTTTCACCTCTCAAGTCCAAAACATACACATGGATAGCATACCATTGATCCAGTGGTATCGTAGAACCTTCAAGACAGTCCTGAGATGCTCGGTGTACTCCTCCTATTACATCAATTAGATTGTGATGACATTGAGAACACGATGATGAACCAGTCAATGAACTCACATAAAAGAGTGTTCATGAGACCCATGAAGACAACTGGTGAATTTGTAACACTAAATGTAATAACCATGAATATGAAGTTCCCTACCTGCACTATAAAGAAGTATTTATGATGTCACCCTCCTTCACCCTCAACAATTTATTTCCAGACTACATATCGATCATAGAGAACAAAATTTCTCCCTTCAACTAGTTGAATAGATCATTGGTCCTCAGAATGAGGTAACAGTTCTTGACCTTCACTTAATTCATCATCTAGTAGTTTATGCACAGCCTCAGACCACCATATTCCTTCATTGCAAACAAGATCAGAGCACCCCATGAAGACGCACTAGGACTGATAAATCCCTTATTCATCAAATCATCTATATGAATCTAAAGCTCTTGCAACTCCTATGGTTCCATCTGATATGGATCTATCGAAATTATATGAGCACTGGGTTGTGAGTCTATCCTTAACTCAACTTCACATCACAGGGGAAGTGTAACAACTTATTTATAGAAAACATCTAGGAACTCTCTGAAAACTCCTAAAACCTCTACCATATCAGCCTCCATCGAACCCACTGACAGTTTGGATAGCAGGGAATAAAGAGTCTACACATTCCTCCTTCCCACCATATAACTCCTCTTTCCAATGAACACTTGTTGATGTCCATCCACGTCAGAAAAAAAACTCTCTTCCATAAGTAGAAAATAAAATCATGTTGTGAAAATAACCATTTGATGCCAATGCTGAGATCATATGGATGCATCTTTAGATGAAATAGATCCCCATTAAACTTATGTGTCCCCAACATCAATCTACATCCTTGGGAAACATCAAGCATGCTTGTATGTCTTTCGATTGTAATATTCAACACTAGGGTAAAAATCTCTCTACATCTAGTCCCAATTCATGGTATAGACTCAGTGCAATGAAGGAGTGAGAATCTCCTAAATCAAATAATGCTCAAGAAAGAGTACTGAACAAACTGATCGTACCTCGAAAAATATCTTGCCCCACTGGAACTGCTACCTTTGTGGTTTGAAACATCCCATGCCAAGATTCTATTCCACTCTACGATTGACCACCTCACCAAACACACCCTATAAAAGTCCCATATGGAGAACCCTAAGGTCAGCCTCCACCTGCCCTATCTCCCCTTAGTGGAGGAGTTTCCTGTTGTCCCTGCTGCTGAAACGGCCTTGCCGAAAACTATTGGTGAGGTTGGTGATGAACATGCACACCTTCACCATTCTGAGGTCGAATTGGACACTGACACTAAAGGTTCCCATGACCTTCGTAAGATAAACACCTAGGTCCCAAGCCCATAGAAAAAGGAAGAGGACCATAAGGTTGAAACATGAACTGTTGAGGCCTACTACCCACTTGCTGAAACCTGGACTACCATGACACCCGATACCTACTAATAACAGCCTTCCACATTGGAGAAATCTATTGTCTACCCTATCACATTAACTCTCCTCATGTGTACATCATCTCAAATTCCTCAGCCTTCTTCTGGACCTTTAGGTATGTCTGTAGGGTGAATAGGGTTACTACATACTAGAGAGAAGAACAGAGCTCCTCCTATAAGAGTCTCTCTTGAGATTCCTCATCTGGAAAGAGATCCAGAGAAAAGTGAATGAGATCCTTGAACTTGGTACCTAGTTCCATCACCTCCATACTCCCCTACTAGAGGGAGAGTATCTCTTACCTCTTCATAGCCTTCATCATCAAATAAAAGGATTCCACATGGAACTCCTTCCCAAATTAGACCCACACAACATATGTATCCTTCCTTTCCCCGAGGTAAACTGTCCACCGCTGATGTGAAACCCCCCTCATCTGGCTAACGACCAATGGAACCCATTACTCCATTAGAGCCTGGATCAAGCAAAATGTGATCACTAGCTCCTCAGGCCAAATATTTGTCTCTATACTTGAAACAATTCATTCTTACTTCCCTAGATTCTATCGTTGGAATGCATGAAGGGTCTTCTTCCATTGATCATACTCTTCCATGGGATCGACCCTCATCTAGTCAACATGGTTAGCCTACTGGACCTCCACTGCTTGTACTGCACAAGGGTGATGTCTGTGAGACATAGATGAAATAAAAACAAGGAACTCATATTCCTAGATAGAATAGAATTTTATTTAGAATTAATTTAAACCCATTTTTTAAATCCCAAAAAACTCCCAATTCAAAAAAAACCAAAAGTGTTTATAATGCATGTACCTTTCCTAGAGTCTCAACCAATCAACCAGTGTATCTTCACCTGGATACTCACTAAGCTCAGTGTGCTAGCATTAGAGTAAAAGGGCACCTAAAATCATTTGTCCTAGCTAGTCCCCCTAGGTCTATGCCATTCACCAAGATCATCAAAATTTGATTCCCTGCTATCCAATGCAATCCTAACTATGCATATATCTGAAATCCATCATGTCTCTTAACCATCATCTCTAATACCATTCATTAATGACCTTCCATATTAAAGATGAGGGGCAGGTTAGAAATTTTCCATGGCCATCCTTCTTCAAGATGAAAAATAGATAATGACCCCATGTACAGCCTCTAATAGGCCCCAGGGTGGTGACTAGCACCAAGGGTAGGTAAACATTATCACAAAGAATAGAGTCATTACCCTTTTGAAGAAAAATATAGGCAAATAAAATGGTTATCCCAAAAAAATCCAATCATTTTATAAGAAATGTAACCTAAAAACCAACCCATTCAAGTTTAAACAGAACTTCCACAAGGTACAAGGAAACTCCAACGTAAAGTACCAAAATTAGACTAGGCAGCAGCACAACAGCTATTCCAACGCTGGAGCTAGTAAGGTCTAGCACGGTCCACATAATATCCCAGGAAAACTAAAAAAAAATTACATACATAGGGTGAGCATACAAGTACATTCATCAGGAAAACAAAAGTCACTCAGGAACATGTGGGGGAACATACTATTTCCCCTGTGAAAAAAAAAACAGAAACACAACCGTACTTACCAAGGAATACTAACCACCCTTGACTCACCAAGGCACACTAACCAAATAATTCAAGTCAAGTAAAGTAAAGTAGTAAGAACATTGGTAATAGGGTACCCCACGCCAATTACCACTAGTTAATTATTCATCCCACATGGAGAATGTTTAGATGCTACCATTCTCTTCCACAAGCCTCACCATCACAGCCTTCCCACACACTTGGGCCACAAACCTGATCGCATACTTCTCGAAAACCATGAGCCTCAACCACATCACTTACCACCTAAATACACATGGTCCACAAACTACATCACATCCTTCTAGAAAACACATGGGCCCTATCCCAAAGACACCTTGAAAGAAAAAAAATTCCATCCCAAAAACACCTAGGAATGCACACCTCGCTAGCATACACCTGGGGCTCACAACCACACCACAACCTACCTAAAGCATCTTGCGCTACCAATTCCTAGAAGAGGGAGAAGGTAATATCCAATAACCATCCATCCATCCTCCAACTGGGATATTGGGAAAGACACCCTACCCCATATAAATGGGGGTGTTTGGCACATAGTTTTCAACATGGGTGGGGTGCGTATAGAAAAAAGAATGAAATAAAAGTATATGTGGTAATCAAACACACATACCAAACTAGGGGTATACAAAAAAACAACCATCCCACAAAAACCACCATTGTTTCTACCCCTACACGCATAAATACACAAACAATGACAAATAAAGTTCATAGCCCCAAAAAACTCATATTTCCAAATGTCATTATTCACTAAACAATTCATTTATTTATTTATTCTATCATATCCTTTGAAACTATCAACTAGATCCATATCCAACACATCCATCTACACAAACAACACACAACCTGATTGTTTTCCCCCTACTCAACACATCTCAACAACCATAACCCAACCCAGATGTAGTCCCACTACTCTACATGTTCATCCATTCCATAATGGAATATTATCTCAATCTGAGATTCCATCACACCCCCTACACCACCTCATACACAAACCCCACAACAACCACCACCAATATCACAGCCCTACTGCACAAACATACCACACCATACTCATAGATCCAACTCCCTGTCCACCCAAGTACCCACAACTGTTCTCTCAACAACAACAACATAAAATCCACAAATGGTATAAAAACATATCAAAACCACACATATAACATAGCCACACCTATTAAATAGATTGTATTTAGTTTTATCCAACAATATTTCATTAAATTACACTTTGAAAAACTTGGGTGATCACAGAACACGTTTGATCCAAAGGCAATCATTTATTTATCCAAGTGTATGTGATTAGTCAGATTCAATGTTGGTAGCCATTCAATAGAGGATGAAAAAAATATAAATCATCACATATGCACAAACAATGACCACAAACGGACATGATTTTTATAAGGAATACGTCCAAAACAAAACCACAACAGTGATCAATGATAACAAATAAAATAACACAAGTAGCATCATCATCTTCTCACCCCTAATTTATTACTAAGATAACATAGCTAGTTATCATATCTAGTCCATATTTTATCATAATATCCATTATAAGTAATCTTATATTGATTATATTCACAAATATACATTATTTTAACAACCAAACATGATACACAATAGAAATAGAGACAAAATAATTCCTACATTGAAGAAAAAGCGACCAAAAACTCCTCCTTGCACCAAAAAAGTGGGTCACGCAAGCTGTAGGAAGAATCCCTAGGGAAATACTGAGTCGATGAATACACCACATATGAAACTCCTTGGGAATTAAACGATATAGTAAAAACAAGAGGGAACCATTTTTTATTGAAGATTGGATCTTGGCTTAAGAAAAGGCTAGATTTTAATTAAGGAGACGATGTCAAAGTACAAAAATTTCAGGTCGTTTTCAATCCATGTGGCTCAGCCATGTCAGAGATCTTGACATGTTATGATATTTAAGAAATAATAATTCTCTTTAGAGATGGTAGAAATAGATTTAGAAATGTTCAACCAATGATATCTCACACATTTCACAATAAATAAAATGTAATAGAAGTCAAAGTGGAAAAAATGAGAATGATGGAAATGAATCACCATAGGGTGAGCCACTGACAATAATCCACTAATTCTGAGTCCCCGATGTATAATTCACTGAAAATTAAGCCACTGAAACATTTCACCGATGTGACCCACTGACGTTGATCCACTAACACGAGTCACCGATGCTAAGCCACCAACGCCTGACCTAATGAAGCCATGACCTACTGACGCACGACCTACCGATGTTGTAACCTACAGATGACTCCACCTAGTGATTCTTCGACCTACTGATGAACGACCTATCAACGCTACGACCTACTGATGCCTTGGCCTAATGAATCTTGAACCTAACAACGGGAGACTTACTGATATCGAAACATATTGATGCCTCATCCCACCGATGCCTCAACCTACCGACACCCAACCTACAGATGCCTGACTCACTGATGCGCGACCTACCGATAGAAAACTATATTTTTTGAAAACTCTAGAAACAAGCCACGATAACCTCCATGAACACTCCAAACACTAGACTTTCATAATTTAATGTCCCAGAGAGGACTGTGACATTACATCAGATACCTCTCAAACTATTCTCACCCTTGAGAATTAAAAACCAAACCCAGTTGAAAGAGGGGTCGAAACAACCACCCTATAAGATACCTCTAAATGATAAACCACCTTATGTTGTTCAAAATATGAAGTGAAACCTTGACATCTAATAACACCTCCTCTTACATCCACTACCCAAACAATTATAAGATACATCACACAAACACAAAACCACATTATTAGAACATATGAATCCTATAATTCCCTCCTACATGTCAAGATACTATCCAATCTGTGTGGCACTAACTTGCGAGCCCAAGATTAGTTGCATGTCAATGAATGCATCTTGATTAGGAATTAGTTCCTCCCCTCATCACATGTATGGGATCTATAACACATTAGATAACTTCAAAACAACCCATAATATAGAAATAAAGGTTCAGAAAATACAACATAAGGTAAATCACTCCTAAAAACCTCAAAACAACACTGGGTATTGGGAACGTATATGTGCTTATCACTCCCAAGTACACTCCTCGGGGCCACCATGCCTCCACAACACTCGAACCAAAGGGATGGTCCATACATGAAGCACTATCTCCCAAAGATCTTGGATCTCTACTAGCCACTCCAAAAATGTCAACTCTTCCTCAATATCCAACCCTCCCCAGTCAATGACATTGGAGTTATCATGTAGATACAGACAAATTTGGCATATATGAAAGATGTGGTGGATCCTATCTTATTGAGGTGGCAACTCCAGATGGTACACCACCTCACCAACCTTCCCAACACCTCAAAAGGTCTGATAAACATAGGAGAAAGCTTTACCCCCTTATATAACATCTGTTCCCACACCAAGAGGAAGACTTCAAGAATACATGGTCTCTAGACTCAAACTCTACGAGACTCCTCCTATGGTTGTAGTATGATTTTTTCCAATATTAAACATCCTTCATCCTCTCATTCATGAGATAAACCTTATCTATTATTCTTTTCACCTCATCTGGTCCAAGAACATTTGTTTTCCAAACTTCTGTCCAGCACAAAGGTGAATGAAATGGGCTTCCGTAAAATTCTTTAGATCATTCCAAGACAATCGTGGAGTGATAGATACTATTGTATGTGAATTCTACAATGGGAAAGTGTAATACCCAATATCCTCTAAAGCTCAGAACACATTCCCACAACATACCCTCTAGCATCTAGATGGTCTGCTCTATCTACCCATCTGTGTATGGTTGGAAAGTAGTGCTAAGGTGTAACTATGTGCCAAAGGCATGCTGTAACCCCCTCTAGAATTATGAGGTAAAAATTGCATCCCTATATAAGATGATGGATCTCATAACACAATACAGTTTCACTAAATCATACATATACCTCCTTACTAATTCATCAAATACGCTTGAGTCCTTAATCGCTAAAAAGTTACCTGATTTTGTTAGTTGATCCACCACTACCTGAATTGCTTCGCAGCCTCCCTATTCCCTGAGTAGACTTTTAATGAAATCCATTAATATGTCATCCCACTTAAACTTGGGTATATCTAAGGGATATAGAAGACCACTGGGAACATAGTGCTCAGACTTCATCTACTAACAATATAAGCACCTCACCACAAACTCTGCCACTACCCGCTTCATCTAGGGCCATCAGAACTATTCCCTCAAGCCTCAGTACTTTTTAGAAACTCTTGGGTGTAACGCCAAGGGTGATCTATGAAACTCACAGATAAATTAATCTTGAATAGCCCCTAGGACAAACATCAACCCATGGAATAACATCTGATTATGAAAATCCTCTATCCAGACCTCAAGAGCATCACCCTTGTCAACTTGATCACACTTCACATGTGCCTTCGAGTCTTCCCACTAGGACTCCTCCACCTACCACATAAAAAAACACTGCACTATCATAAAAAATAGATAGCCTCTTCCACTATCCACTCCTACATCCATATGTATGAAAACCAACTCCTTTATCATATTCCTAGTGTCTGTAGACTCTCGAACCACTTCCATGGGTTACTTCCTACTCACAACATCAATCACAATATTCTCCTTTACAGAGGTTTAAGGGATATTGAATTCTTAATCCTAGAGAAAATCTATTCACCTTTTTTTCCTCATGTTCCGATATCATAGAGAAATGATATAAATCTAGTTCATATGATACATGAAGGCCACAAGGATCTCTTATATGAGTTAATGATGCCACAACTTATGTTCTAACATGACTTTGTCCATCTCTAGATCATGGGTGGAATAGTTATGTTCATGAGGGCGTAACTAACTAGACCCATAGGAGATCACTCCTCACTTCTATATCAACACACATCCCAAACCCAGACTGGATGCATCACAAAACACCTTGAACATCACCCCTTCCTCTAGAAACCAGAGCAATGGACCACTAACTAACTTCCCTTTTAGATGGCTAAAATATTCTTGACATTTCTCACTCCACACAAAGCCATGGAACTTCTTGTTCAGAGTCAACAATGGAGTTTCAAATCAAGATAATTCATGCACAAATCTCCGGTAATATCCTACCAAAAAGGGAAAACTATAATCTTCCACCACATTCATTAGTTCTACCCAAGAAACAACTTCATTGAACTTCACCATGTACACTTCAATACACTACTAAAACACTAAATTTTCAAGGAAGGTCACCAATCATGTTCAAAACATACACATGGATAGTTTCCCATAATGTTGGTTGCATCAAAGAACCTCCAATATATTCCTGATATGCTCGGTGTTCTCCTCCTCATACTAAGAATAGATAAGGATGTCATTGACAAACATAACAATGAATTAGTCCAAGAACACATTGAAAATAGTGTTCATGATCCCCATGAACATAGATAGTGCATTGATAACACAGAATGGAATGACCACGAACTCATGGTTCCAAACCTACACCTAAAAGCATTCTTCATGATGTCACCCTCCTTCACCCTCAACGGGTGATATCCAACCCACAAATCAATCTTATAGAACCAACATTATCCCTTCAAAAAGTTGAAGAGATTTTCTATCCTTGGAAGGCATTAATGGTTCTTGAATGGCACCTGATTCAACCTCTGATAGTCTATGCACATCCTCAGACCACCATCGTCTTTCTTTTCAAATAAGACTGGAGCACCCCACAACGACACACTAGGATGCATAAATTTTTTATTCATCAAATAGGCCATCTAAATCTATATCTATGACAAATCAGAAGGTTCCATCATATAGGGATCCATCAAAATTGTATTAGCACCAAGATGTAAGTCTATCCTGAAGTCAACATCATGTTGATGGGGAAGAGTCACATCCTCCACATGGAAAACATCTAAGAACTATCAACATCTCTTGTAACCTACAGCATCTCAACATCAGATGATCCCACTGACATCTTAGCTAGCAATAAAATAAGAGGCTCGACACACCAGGTACACACCTGAAAAGTCCATTCGACAAAGAAAACTACATGCAACCCATCGATGTATGAAAACACGACTCTCCTCCATAAGTATTCAATAACAACATGCACCAAAAAAACCAGTTGATGTTGTGTATGATATAATATGGCTGCATCTAAAATAGAAATAGATCCCTATTGGACTGATGTGGACCAAACATTAGTCCACACCCATGAAAAACATCAAGCAAGATGGTCTGACATCCGACTACCGTACTCAACCCCAGGGGCATAGAATGTATCTCTACATCTAATCCCAAAGCATGGTCCAGAATTGGTGAAATGAACGAGTGAAAATCTCCTAAATAAAACAAAGATCAATAATAGTACTGAAAAAACTAATCATACCTCGAAAAATCATTGGCCCCACTAGAATTTCTACCTCTACGACGTGCAAATTACCATACACAGTACCTATTCCCCTTCTATTGTTAACTACCTCCCCAACAATTCCCTAGTCGAGGAACTTAAGGAGAACCCTGAGGTCAACCTTCACCTTCCCTTTCTCCCCTTAGTGGAATAGGACCCCACAATCCCTACTGCTGAAACGGCCTAGCCGACCACTGTTGTTGAGGTGGGCACTGATCCTTCCCACCTCCACCACACTAAGCTAAAATGATGAACTGACTCTAAATGTTCCTAGTACCTCTACAAAATAAAAACCTTGGACCCATTCCAATTGAAAAAGGATGATAACCAGAAGGTTGAAATGAGAACTATTGAGGCATACTCCCCACTGGCTGAAACTTGGAAGGCTCAGACACCTAAGACCTACTACTGACATCATTCCTCCTTGCAGAACTCAGTTGGCTCCCCTATCATGGTAAATTTCCTCACGATTTCATACTATCTACTACCTCATCATTCTTATAGACATGTAGGTATGTCATCTAGTTGAAGGGGGAAACTATATATTGGAAAGAAGGACAGAGTACCTCCTCTATGTATCTCACCTAAGACTCCTCATCCAGAAAAAAATCCTGAGAAATGTGATGGAGATCCTTGAACTTGATCCACAGTTCCCTCACCATCATACTCCCCTACTAGAGGGAGAGTATCTCTTTCCTCTTCTTGGCATTTATTATCGAAGAAAGGAATTCCACCAGGAACTCCTTCTCAAAGTTGACCCACAAAACATTGGTATCCTTCCTATCACTAAGGTAAATCGCCCACCACTAACACACATCTCCCCACATCTGTCTATCTACCAATGGAACCCAATACTTTTTCGAAGCCCGAATCAAGATAAAGGTGACCACCATCTCCAAAAATCCAACTCTTTATCTCTTTATATCAATATTTTCATTCGTACATCCATATGGTATTTCATCCGAAATCACAAACGGACTTCTTCCATTGGTCATCCTCATCCACAGGATCAACCCTTAGCTAGTAAACCTTGTTAGCCTTCAGGGACTCCACTACCTATACTGCAGGCGGGCAACGTATGTGATCCGTAGATAGAAAGAAATCAATGAAGTCCTATGGCCGAGTAGTATGTAATTTTATTTATAATTCACATTAAGACATTTTTAAATCCCTCAAAATGACCATGATGGAAAATAAAAAAAGTCATTATGATTCATGAACATTTACTAGGGTCCCAACCCTTCCACCAATGTATCTTCACATGTCCATTCAGTAAGCTCAGAGTCCTTTCATTAAAGTATGGGGTCCCTCAAATCTAGTGTCCTAGCCGGTCCTCCCTATCCTATGTCACACACCAAGATCACCTAGCACTATTTCCCTACCATCCCATGAAATACTCATTGTGCCCATATCCGAACTCCTTACTATCACTCAACCATCATCTCTAATACCATTTTATCAAAGACATCCTTCTTCTTGATGAGGGAAGGGATTGAAAAGTGACATAACCTTCCTTCTCCACGATGAAAAATAGATAAAGACCCATTGATTACCACATCTAAAAGTCCACTAGGTGGAGACTAACACCAAGGGTAAGTAAACATTCTAACAATGATGGGAGTCATTACCATTTTTTAAGAAAAAGATTTGAAGATAAGATGGTTATACCAAAAAACTGAAGAAAAAAAATTATAAGAAAAGGAAACTGAAAACCAACCCATGCATGTTTAAACAAAACTACCCCAAGATACAAGGAAAATCCAAATTAATGTACCAAAATAAGACAAAGAAGAAACACAACAACTATACCAACACCTAAGCTAGTAAAGTCCATCATGATCCATATAATCTCACAGGAAATATGAAAACATTTTTATATACACAGGGTGAGCATAAAAATATAAACATTATGAAAACAAAATTCCATCATTCGCATGAGGGAGAACATATTAATTCCCTTGTTTGAAAACTATATAAAAAACAACACTTAACCTGGAATACTAACCACCCCTCCCTCACCCGGTAACATTCACCGAATAAGTCATGTCGGGTAATGTAAGGTAGTAATCACATTGGTGATAGGGTACCCCACACCACTTCCC
Source organism: Viscum album (assembly GCA_963277665.1). Lineage (NCBI taxonomy): Eukaryota > Viridiplantae > Streptophyta > Magnoliopsida > Santalales > Viscaceae > Viscum > Viscum album. Next base: position 6,971,131 of record CAUJRU010000001.1, read on the forward strand.
ACTGGTTAACTACTTATCCCTAATAGCAAACGTCCGCTACCATGATATTCCACAAGCCCCAATGTCACAGCCTTTCCGCACACACCTGGGCCACAAACCACAACATAACCCGCCAAAAAACACCTAGTACTCAACCACACTACATCTTTCTGGATGACACCTAGGCCACAAACCACATCACATCATACTCGAAAACACTTGGGCCTCATCTCAAAGACACCTGGGAAGAAAAACACATCTCATCTTGAAAATACCTAGGAAAGCACATCTCACCTGCATATGCCTGGCCCTCTCAACCACACCACAAGCTACCCGAAGAGTCTTATCATACCAATACCTATAAGAGGGAGCATGGAAGATCCAATAACCTGTCATCCATCCTCCAATATGTATGTTGGGAAAGACATTATCCCCCATATAAGTGGGGGTGTTCATCACATAGTTCTCATCATGTGAGGGGTGTGTATAGAAAACACAATAATCTAAAATTATATATATCGATATAAAACACTCATAACAACCTATGGGATTCCAAAAAAACAATAATCCCGCACAAAACTACCCTTGTTGCTACCCCTAATTTCATAAATAGATGAACAACCAAAAATTTAGTGCATAACCATAGACAAATCATATAGACAATAGTCCTTATTAATTAAAAAGTTCACTTAATTATTTACTTCATCACTTCTCGAGAAACTACCAACCAAATTCATACCCAAAACATCCAGTATCACAAACAACACACAACCAGATTTATTTCCCAATACTCAACACTGCTCAATTACCATAACTCAACACAGATGTAGTCCCACATCTCTACACGTTCATCCAATCCACAATAGAACATTATCTCAACCTAAGATTTCATGACACCCTTTGCACCACCACATACACAAAACCCAAAACACCACCACCAAAGTCATAGCCCTACTGTACAAACATACCACACCAAACTCACAGAGCCAACCCCCATGTCCACCTCAGTACCCATACCTATACACCCAACTGTAGCACCATACAACCCACACAAGGCATTAAAACCTATCAGAACAACACACATCACACAAACACACCAATCAAACATAGTGTATTCTTTTGTGTCCAACAATCATTATTTAAATTAAACGATTATAAATAGGGGTGATTACAGAACATGTTTGTTCATGGGGAATCCAATTATTAAACAAATTTTACATGATCAAATTCCATGTTTTTATCCATTAAACAGGGAATAAATAACAATTATAAATCATCACATGTTCACAAACAATGACCAACAATGACCATGATTTTTAGAAGTCATATAGGAAGAACAAGACAACAATAGGGATCATAGATAACAAATAAAATAACACAAGCATCATCATCATCTTCATGAACCTCATTTGTTTCTGAGATAACAAATCCAGATATCATAACAGGTGTGTATTTTATCATAACATCCATTATAAGAATTGTAACTTTTCTATATTCACCAAGATACAATAGTTTACATACCCCTCAAGATGAAAAAAAGAAAGAGGGATAGAATAATTCCTACCTCGAAGAACAGGCGACAAAAAACTCCTCTTTGTGCCAAAACAAAGGGTTGTGCAAGCTGCAGGAAGAACCCCTAGGGAAAAACTGGATCAAAGACAGTACCATAGATTCCACTCATCAGGAATGAAATGATCTAGGTGTAAAAATAGGGAATAGATTGTTTTAAGGAAGAGAGGATCTCAACTTAAGAAATGGCTAGATCTTAATATGGCAGAGGATTTTGAAGTACTTAGAAGATGATTCGTGGTCAAACCACGAGGCTAGGGAATTTAAAAGATCTCGACACATTATGATATTTAAGATATAATAAGTCTCCATGGAGATAGTGTAAAAGGCTTTTGAAATGGTCAAAAATTGATAGATTAATAATTTAACCATAAATAAAATGAAACACGGGAGAAACTGAAAAAAAAACTAGGGAAATACAGAAATAACTCACCATTGGGTGACCCACCGACATTGATCCACCGATACTAATCCATCCGTGGATGAGTCACTGATAGTTGAGTCACCAATCCCACCCACTGACTACTGAGCCACCTATGTGACCTATCGAGGGTGAGCCACTGACGCGAGTCACTGACGCTGAGCCAATGACGCCTAACCTAATGACGCTATGACCTACTGACGCATGACCTACCAACACTATGACTTTCTAAATCCTTGACCTACTAATTCCTCGACCTAAGAATGCATGGCCCACCAACACCACGACCTACTGACGCATCGACCTACTGAAACCTTGTCCTACCGACGAGCGACCTACTGATGTCGTGACCTACTGGCACCTAGGCCTACTGACGTCTCAACCTACTAACACTCGACCTACCGACAGTAGACTCACAGACACATGACCTAGAGATAGAAAACTATATTTTTTCAAAAATTATAACGACCCGAAATTTTGAATAAATCTTGTTTCCTAATTTTGTGTGTTATTTTATTTTTATACTCAACAAAACTGTTTCATTTGATAACATGAGTATAATTAAAATGAGGTTGTTAGGTTTTGACTGTTATATGACCATTGGTCAATATGACCGCTGGAAACTAAACATTTCGATTATTGTCTCTAAATACAAGTGATCTTGGTTAATTAATATAGAAAGAATATTTGATGGCCTCATCCAGTAGTCTCGGGCCAATCGAAGCCCATCTAACAGAACTTGGGAAGGAGGTAGCGCCACTGGGCTTTGCTCTGGACCAAACCCAAGCCTAACTTCATCGGGTGAAGCTAGAACGGAATCACCTTCGCGAGAAGTTCAAACTGATATAAATTACTACTCGTGTGATGTTGGCCGAGCCTCCCTCGGTTTCTCTCACCTTAGCACACCTTAAACTTAGCTCCTATGCTGGTGTGATAAGGGGATATGTAAGGAGACCGTAACTACCTTGTGTAATCCTTTGTTTTAAATAAAAATTTTGATTTCTTCTTATGATGAAGTTTATGAATTTTCAAATGTCCGGATAAATATAGTATGCATATTTTTTGATGAATTTTAGAGAAATGATATTTTAAAAATGTTTATGTAAACCTTAAATAATTATTAATGTGTAATGATTTTCAAAAAATGGTCTTCTATAATTATGTTCAGTACAAAATTTAGAGTCTAATAAGATCAACTTAATTTTTGATAAATAGTAAATTATGAATAGTGATTTTATGCTTAGGATTAGAAATGTGACCAAATGGATTAGTAATCTCACTTAAAGAAAGTATTAATATAATCTAGGAACCTTGATTAAGTAATGTGATTCAATAAAATGGTTAAATAACGGTTTCATAAATTATTAGTCAAGTATTAGTTTTTTCGGGTGAATAGTGTTTTTTAATTAAAAATATTTAGAAAATTATTTTTATAAAATGGACATTTTTTTCTACTCAGAGCATCGATATTATGTTAGGGAAATTTTGGGGGATTTTTCTGAAAAAAAATAAATTTTTGGTGAATAGTGTATTTATTTAAAAATTAAATTAAAAATATTTAGGAATTTTTTTTATAAAATGGAGCTCATTTTTTGAAATCAGAGCATTGATATTTGGTTAAGGTGAAATTTTAAGATTTTTCAAAGAAAGTTGAATTTTCAGTGAATAGTAAAATACAGTTTTTGGGTTTTGGTATGTTTAATGACATCATAACTGTTTCATGATGTTTTCATGAGATATTTTAAGGGTTTTCCGGCCAAATGTGATGAATTATTTTATTGGGGGGCCCCATTTGGCCTAACTCCATGGGAAATACCATGGGAGAGCCCGTGGTTTTGAGAAAACCACTTGTGAGGTGTCCCTTGGCCATTAATGCCTTGTCACCTCACTTTCCCTATAAATACCCACCCTTTCCTTCTTTACTTTTCACTCCCAACTCTCCCCCAACGAAGCTCTGGTCTCATTACCTCCCAAGTAGTCCTCTCAAGGTTCCCCCAAGCCCTCAAGGTCCCAACCATTGAGTTTTAATAGATACGTTTTAAGGTAAGGGATCCTACCTCTCTCTTTCTTTTCAAGTAATCTCCTTTATGTCATTTGTTTTATGCACCATGTTCATATGTTGGAGGATGTTATTTTATATTCATCTCACTTCCCTTTTAATGTTCATATGATTAGATACCCCCTATTTCTCTCATAAATTCGTTTTAAGAATGTTTAAGTGGCGCCGTTAGAATGCCGAATTTTTAAGGGGTTCTTTCACCCTTCTCATTTTCAAGATCTATTTTCATGTCAAGTCTATCATGTTACTTTTTATTATATTGGGGTATTATCTATATATCTATAATACTGATCTTTTATTTTCATATGATGAGAGGCCCTATTTGATCTCGTCAATTCATTTTTTTTTTAGTTTAAGTGACGTCGTTAGGCTGCCGAATTTTTAAGGGATTCTTTCACCTTTCTCATTTTTTCAAAGTTCTATTTTCATGTCAAGTCTTTCATGTTCCTTTTTATTATGTTGGGGTATGATATCTATATATATCATAATGATCTTTTATGTTCATATTATGAGAGACACTATTTGATCTCATCAATTCATTTTTTTTTTAAGTTTAAGTGACGCTGTTAGGCTGCCGAATTTTTAAGGGATTCTTTCACCTTTCTCATTTTTTCAAAGTTCTACTTTCATGTCAAGTCTTTAAATTTCATTTTTATTATGTTGGGTTATGATCTCTAAGTCTATCATACTGATATTTTATTTTCATATGATGAGATTCCCCATTTTATCTCATCAATTCATTTTTTTTAGGTTTAAGTGACGTCGTTAGGCTGCTGAATTTTCATAAGAAAAATCTTATTTTTTTTCTTCCTTCTATGTTTTTTAATTTCATATGGTATATCTTTAAATTTTAATTAACATGTTCTTATAACCTTTATATTATGTCCCTCTACTTTTTTATGGATCATTTATGAGTGGGTGACCCATGTCCTTTCTCTTTTCAATGTTTTCTAAAACCCTAAAACATAGTCGTTATGCTGCAGAATTTCCGTCTCAAAATGTCTCTCTATTTTTCTCAAATTATTTTATTTTATTAAGTTAATACTCAAAGATATTTCTTCTAAAGGGTTATTCACATATATACCAAAATGTTCTATTTTAAATTCTGGGATTTACATACATGAGACTCGCTTTCCTTTTCCGTGGGTTTAAAGTGACATTAAGATCATGTCTTTAAAGCAGTTTTTAAAACGTTATGATTATGAAATGAAACCCATTTATTTTATGCTATATGGGTTGTTTATGAAATGATTGATAATGATATATGTGGCTCACATGATGATAAAGACCAATTTAAGGGTGCGCCCTGATAGCGCTCCAATGCATTGGGTAAAGACTTAATCTCTAGAGATGACCATTTAGACTGATACCTTGGTGAATAACCTTGGTAATTTTTATTGACACCATGGGGATGGACCTTGGTGAAATGGAAATGATTGTCTTTTTAAAATGTTGTAGCCACATCTTCATGTTATTAAATACATTATTTTTATTATGATATTCCTCATTGTTTCTTTCTCATGCCTTAAAGTTCATTTTCATGACATTGTTGATGTATCTCAAGTTCGAATGTTAAATGTTTCCCCTTGTTTCCCTTACTGGGCCTTCTACTCACCCTTTCTTTTGATGGATGTCCCCAGGTTATGAGATGCAGTAATAAACCTAGTATTATCATAAGGAGAAGCCTTTCAAGTGTTTAAGAAGAATGTTTTATGTTTTCATGTTTTAAGTTCCTGGTTTCCAAGACACTAAACATTAAAGATCCTCGGTTTTGTAAAATGTAATGAAATTTTATGTTATAAAAAGGCGGGATGTTATAGTTGGAATAAAAGGATGGTTTAGTTATTTTTTGAAATTAGGATATGAAAAATTTAGGAATAACCCTATAGAAAAGTTTAAATAAAGGAAATCTTCATAGTATTTTGGTGAGTATTGAGTAAGGGATTTCCAAGCAAATACATCCCTGTCTAGATACGAGCAGGTAGAGGTGGCTCTGGCACAGATGTACATAGGGGTAAAACCCAAAAACACCACTTTGAGCTAGACTCGAACGGGAACTGGTACACGACTAGGGGCTTGCTGCACTCTTGGTTACGACACTCCCGAGGGATATGCTTTGGTAAATTCATAAGCTTAGTATGAACCATTATTAATGGAACAAAGATAAAATAAAATAAAGATTCACATAATAATATATGATCATGGATAACCTATATTGGAACCTAGGGGATCACAAGTTGGGATATACTTTTCTTCTACAAGTTATCCTTCTATGATTTAAGTTCCTTTTCATGATAATTGGCTAAGTATTTAAGCCCCTAATTGTACTTTCTTTTCTTAGTTAAGGGCGGGAAATGGAAGAACATGTCCCAACAACCAATGTGACATGAAATGTGACAATTTCTATATTAATATGACAGAGATGATTCGGGGATTAAAAGATGATTATTATTTTGGAAGACGTTCACTATTTTGGGAACCCTATTTGATCGAGGTAAATAGATCACTACGGTATTTTCTTTGAGAAGTAATGGTTGACTTATATTTTTAAGAATCGATGAATTTAAGGTGGATTTATAGAAATTTAGGTTACTTATGGAAATAATTAACCTATCTTGGGTAAAATATGTTTAGGTTAGCTACTTTTGTTATAATATGTTAGGAGTGGTTGATGTTGTTTGGAGATGAATGATGAAGTTTATTTTGGAAGACTATGTTATCAAATCCTTCTTGTATTTGGGTTTCAATCTTAGTTTGGTTTATTTTGAGGAATTTTAAGGACAGTTATTTATGGAATGGTCTATGATGAACTCTGGGTAGTACCGTGGAACTTTGAAGATTTTAAAGTAGTTTCCCTTCCTCCAGGGTTCTTTCTTTTAGAAGAGTTATTTTATCTTATCCTTTCTATTTTTGGATAATGTTTAACGATATAATAAATAGATAGTTAATCTTTGGTGGATTATGTGATTCTATATAAGATGATTCTTGTGCTTTGATGAGACCAAGTAGTTTTGAATGCTCATCTTTTAGAGAAAAGATTAGTTTTGGTAGAAACTTATTAAAGGATGAAACTGTACTTGAAGGTAGGTATATTTCCTTATGTTTTTGTTCTATGTAGTAAATGAATTCCTCAAAATTATGAAATGGGACGTAAAACAAAAACGTTGTTGGTTTACATTTCCTACTGGGTAATCAAATACTATTTACACACATCATAAGTTTGTCATTTTCTTATGGTTAACTTTCTCCTAATCATGTTTTCTATCACTCTCCCTCAGAACATGACCCTTTGTTTTTTCTTCCATATCCATGTTTTCCTACATGGAATCCTAGTATGGGTTAACTCGGGTGACCTTTTTACTTACCTTTCTTTCTTTTAAAGTAATAGTTTTACTGACTCCTTTTCCGATGTGGGACTTTCAATTAAATTTCAAAACCCAATTTTAAAAAATTTTGATGATGCAATTTCTTAAGGGGGGAAGATTGTAACGACCCGAAATTTTGAATAAATCTTGTTTCCTAATTTTGTGTGTTATTTTATTTTTATACTCAACAAAACTATTTCATTTGATAACATGAGTATAATTAAAATGAAACCTTTGGGTTTTGACTGTTATATGACCATTGGTCAATATGACTGCTGGAAACTAAACGTTTCGATTATTGTCTCTCAATAGAAGTGATCTTGGTTAATTAATATAGAAAGTAGATTTGATGGCCTCATCCAGTAGTCTCGGGCCAATCAAAGCCCTTCTAACGGAAATTGGAAAGGAGGTGGTGCCACTGGGCTTTGCTCGGGACCAAACCCAAGCCGAACTTCATCGTGTGAAGCTAGAACGGAATCGCCTTCGTGAGAAGTTCAAACTGATAGAAATTACTACTCGTGTGATGTGGGCCGAGCCTCCCTCGGATTCTCTCACCTTAGCACACCTTACACTTAGTTCCTATGCTGGTGTGATAAGGGGCTATGTTAGGAGACCGTAACTGCCTTGTGTAATGCTTTGTTTTAAATAAAAATTTTGATTTCTTCTTATGATGAAGTTTATGAATTTTCAAATGTTTGGATAAATATAGTATGCATATTTTTTGATGCATTTTAGAGAAATGATATTTTAAAAATGTTTATGTAAACCTCAAATAATTAAAAATGTGTAATGATTTTCAAAAAATGGTCTTCGAAAATTATGTTCAGTACAAAATTCAGAGTCTAATAAGATCAACTTAATTTTTGATGAATAGTAAATTATGAATAGTGATTTTATGCTTAGGATTAGTAATGTGACCAAATGGATTAGTAATCTCACTTAAAGAAAGTATTAATATAATCTAGGAACCTTGATTAAGTAATGTGATTCAATAAAATGGTTAAATAACGGTTTCATAAATTATTAGTCAAGTAATAGTTTTTTCGAGTGAATAATGTTTTTTAATTAAAAATTAAATTAAAAATATTTAGAAAACTATTTCTATAAAATGGACTTTATTTTTGAACTCAGAGCATCGATATTATGTTAGGGAGATTTTTGGGGATTTTTCTGAAAAAAATGAATTTTCGGTGAATAGTGTATTTATTTAAAAATTAAATTAAAAATAATTAGAAAAATATTTTTATAAAATGGAGTACATTTTTGAAATCAGAGCATTTATATTTGGTTATGGTGAAATTTTGGGATTTTTCTGAGAAAGTTAAATTTTCAGTGAATAGTAAAAATACAGTTTTAGGGTTTCGGTATGTTTAATGACATCATAACTGTGTCATGATTATGTCATAAGATATTTTAAGGGTTGTCCGACCAAAGGTGATTAATTATTGTATGGGGGCCCCATGTGGCCTAAATCCATGGGAAATACCATGGGAGAGCCCATGGTTTTGAGAAAACTACTTGTGAGGTGTCCCTTGGCCATTAATGCCTTGTCCCCTCACTTTCCCTATAAATACCCACCCTTTCCTCCTTTATTTTTCACTCCCAACTCTCTCCCAACTAAGCTCTGGTCTCAATACCTCCCAATGAGTCCTCTCAAGGTTCCCCCAAGCCCTCAAGGTCCGAACCTTTGAGTTTTAAGAGATACGTTTTAAGGTAAGGGATCCTACCTCCCTCTTTCTTTTCATGTAATCTCTTTTATGTCGTTTCTTTTATGCGCCATGTTATTATGTTGGAGGATGTTCTTTTATATTCATCTTATTTAAATTTTCATGTTCATATGATGAGATACCCCCTCTTTCTCTCATCAATTCGTTTTAAGAATGTTTAAGTGGCGTCGTTAGGCTGCCGAATTTTTAAGGGGTTCTTTCACCCTTCTCGTTATCATGATCTATTTTCATGTCAAGTCTTTCAAGTTCCTTTTTATTATGTTGTGGTATGATCTCTATATCTATCATACTGATATTTTATGTTAATATTATGAGAGACCCTATTTTATCTCATCAATTCATTTTTTTTAAGTTTAAGTGATGCTGTTAGGCTGCCGAATTTTTAAGGGAATATTTCACCTTTCTCATTTTTTCAAAGTTCTACTTTCATGTCAAGTCTTTCAAGTTCCTTTTTATTATGTTGGGGTATGATATCTATATCTATGATAATGATTTTTTATGTTCATATGATGAGTGAACCTATTTTTATCTGGTCAATTCATTTTATTTGAAGTTTAAGTGACGCCTTTAGGCTGCCGAATTTTTAAGGGATTCTTTCACCCTTCTCATTTTCAAGTTCTATTTTCTTGTCAAGTCATTAAAGTTCCTTTTTATTATGTTGGGGTATTGTCTCTATATCTATCATACATATATTTTATGTTCATATGATTAGATTCCCCATTTGATCTCATCAATTCATTTTTTTAGGTTTAAGTGACGCCGTTAGGCTGTTGAATTTTCATAAGAGAAATCTTATTTTTGTCTTCCTTCTATGTTTTTCATTTCATATGGTATATCTTTAAAATTTAATTACCATGTTCTTATACCCTTTATATTATGTCCCTATACTGTTTTATTGATCATTTATGAGTGGGTGACCCATGTCCCCTCTCTTTTCAATGTTTTCTAAAACCCCGAAACATAGTCGTTATGCTGTAGAATTTCCGTCTCAAAATGTCTCTCTCTTTTTCTCAAATTCTTTTATTTTATTAAGTGAATACACAAAGATCTTTCTTCTAAAGTGGTATTCACATATATAAAAAAAATTTCTAATTTAAATTCTGGGATTTACATACATGATACCCTCTTTCCTTTTCCGTGGGTTTAAAGTGACATTAAGATCATGTCTTTAAAGCAGTTTTTAAAACATTATGATTATGAAATGAAACCCATTTATTTCATGTTATATGGGTTGTTTATGAAATTATTGATAATGATATATGTGGCTCACGTGATGATAAATACAAATTTAAGGGTGCGCCCTGATAGCGCTCCAATGCATTGGGTAAAGACTTAATCTCTAGAGATGACCATTAAGACTGATACCTTGGTGAATAACCTTGGTAATTTTTATTGACACCTTGGGGATGGACGTTGGTGAAACGGAAATGGTTGTCTTTGTAAAATGTTATAGCCACATCTTCAAGTTATGAAATAATTTCTTTTTATTATGATATTCCTCATTATTTCTTTCTCATGCCTTAATGTTTATATTCATGACATTGTTGATGTATCTCAAGTTCACATGTTAAATTTTTCCCCTTGTTTCCCTTATTGGGCCTTCTGCTCGCCCTTTCTTTTGATGTATGTCCCCAGGTTATGAGATGCAGTAATAAACCTAGGATGAGCATAAGGAGAAGCCTTTCAAGTTTTTAAGAATAATTTTTTATGTTTTCATGTTTTAAGTTCCTGGTTTCCAAGACACTAAACCTTAAAGATCCTCAGTTTTGTAAAATGTAATGAAAAGTTATGTTATAAAAAGGCGGGATGTTGTAAAAATCATGTAACAAGACACTCTAACCTCTAATAACACACCAAACACAGGATTTTCACAAAGGAACAGACCTGAGAGGTCCAAGCCTTTACATTAGATTCATCTCAATCTATTCTCAACCATGAAAACTCCAAACCAAACCTATAAGAAAGAGGGGTCCAAAAACCACCCCGTAATATACCTCTCAATGATAAACCACCATGTGTTGTTCAAAAGTTGAAGTGAAAACTCGACATCTATGAACACCTCCTCTGACATCCACTACCCAACTAATTAGATGATACACTACAGAAGCACAAAACCGCATTATCTAAACACATGAATCGGTTAATTGCATCCCCTATGTGAAGATACTATCCACTCTAGGTGGTTCTGACGTGCTCTCATGAGTTTATTCTTATCTCAATTAGTGTTTCTTGATTATGAATTGGATCCTCCCCTCCTCACATGTCAGGACTCTATCACACATTATAGAATTGGGATACAACCCTTCATATATCTAACATGGGACAAGAATTACATCATAAGGTAATGCACACAAAAAAAACTCAAAATAGATTTTGGTATTGGGCACACATCTTCACTTCTCCATCCCAAGTACTCTCTGTGAGGCCACCATGCCTCTACAAAACTCAATCCAATGGAATGGTCTCTCCATTAATCACCATGTCCAGAAGATCCTAGATCTCTACTGGCCGCTCCACAAACATCACATCATCCTCGATATCACACTCCCCCAGTCAATGACGTGGGATTCAACAAGTATATTCTGATGAAGCTTTAAGATGTGGAAGACTTTAGGGATCCTCTCCAAATATGGGGGAAACCCCACCTGGTATTCCACCTCATCAACTCATCACAACACCTCAAAAGGTCCTACGAACCTAGGAGAAAGCTTTCTCCCTCTATCAAACATTCGCTGCCCCGCACTGAGGGGAAAGCTTCAATAATATATGGTCTCTCCTCTCTAACTCTACGAGCCTCCTCCTATGATCAAAGTACAACTTTTACTGGTCCTAAGATCTTTTAATCCTCTCAGGAATGATCTGAACCTTCTCTTTCATGCTTTGTTCCACATCTGATCCAAGATCCCTTGTTTCCCAAACCTTTGTATAGTACAAAGGTGAACGACATGGTCTTCTGTTCAAGGCTACGAATGGTGTCATGCCAATGGTAGAGTGATATATATTATTATATGAAAATTATAATAGGGGAATATGTCATACCCATGATCCTCCAAATCCCAGAACACAAGCCAACAAAATATACTCTTGTGTCTGGATGGTCTGCTCTGTTTGCCCATCCGTCTGTGGGTGGAAAGCAATGCTAAGGAATAACTGATGTCCAAAGACATGCTATTAACCCCTCCAGACTTATGAGGTAAACTGTGCATCCCAATATGAGATGATGGATCTAAGAACCCCATAGAGTCACACCAACTCATCCACATACCTCTATTTTCAAGGCATCCACTGCACTCGACTCCTTAATACCTAAAATGTGAGAAGATTTCGTCAGCCGCTCCACCACTACTGAGATTGTATCACAGCCTCCCTGAACCATGGGTAGTCTTGTGGAGAAATACATTGAGATTTCATCCCACTTTCACTCGGTGACATCTATGGGCTGCAACAAACCACCGAGAACATGGTCCTCAACCTTCACCTGCTGACACACAAGGAACCTCACCAAAAACATTGTCACTACCCGCTTCATCACAGGACACCATAACTATTCCCTCAAGCATCGGTGAATTTTAGAAACTCATGGTTGTACCAACAAGGTTAAGCTATAAAACTCACGCAAAACTCCTTTTTAAATCTTCGCTGGGACAAACATTTTTCCATGGAACAACATCTAATTTTATCAATCCTTCAACCATCCCTCTAGATAATCACCCTAGTTAGCATGATCACATATGACCTCTGCCTCTTAGTCTCCCAACTAAGCCTCCTCCACCTATGAAATTATAGAGGACTGTACTATCATCTAAAAAAATATCCTATAACACTATCCACTACTACATCCAGATATAAGGCAGCCAACTCCTGCATCACCTTACAAGCATTTACAGACTCTCTATCTACTTCCCTCTATGACTTCATATTCAAGGCATCAACCATAATATTCCCATTTCCTAAGGTGTAAGATATTTTTAATTCTTAATCCTAGAGAAACCCCACACAACTTTATTATTTCAAGTTCATACCTCACTGGGAAATTATATGCCTCAAGATCTTGTGATCTATGAAGACCACAAGGCACACCCTGGTGAGGTAATGCCAACACAACTTTAGCGAAAACGTGACTGTGGCCAGCTCAAGATAATTTGTGGAATCATTACATTCATGATGGAATAACTTCCTAGACCCAAAATAGATCACTCCATGTTGCTGCATCAGCAAACACCCCAAACCCATACTGGATGCCTCACAAAACACCTCGAACATCTCCCCTTCCACTGGAAACATGAGCACTGCACCACTAACTAACTTCCCCTTCATATTGTTGAAAGCGTCTTGAAAATGCTTACTCCATACAAAGGCTTGGTCCTTCTTGGTCAAAGACATCAATAGAGCAGTAACTAAAGAGATGTTATTGATATACTTAGTGTTATCCTCCACTAACATTGAATAGATAATGATGTCATCGATGAACACAATGATGAACCAATGTAGGAACTCATGGAAAATAGAGTTCATGAGTCCCATGAACACTACTGGTGCGTTCGTAACACTGAGTGGAAAAACCATGAACTCGAAATACCCATACCTACACCTGAAAGTAGTCTTCAGGATATCCCCATCATTCACCGTCAACTGGTGACATCCAGACCATAGATCTATCTTAGAGAACTAACTTTCTCCCCTTATCTATTCAAATAGATCTTCCATCACAGGAAGGGTGTATCAATTCTTGATCATCACCTGATTCAACCTCTGGTAGTTTATGCATAGTCTCAGACCACTGTCATCCTTCTTTGAAAACAAGACTAGATCACCCCCATGGTGACACACTAGGACAAAAAATTACATTCTTCATCAATTCATAAATATCAAACCACATCTCTCACATCTCATTTGGTGACATCTGATCGGGAGCCATAGAAATCGGACGAGCACCAAGCTATAAGCCTATCCCAAACTCAGTGTCGCGTGGAGGGGTACCATCACAAAATGTTTTTGGAAAACATATAGGAAATATATTTAAACTCCCAAAAAATACTCCATATCATCATCCATCATTCTCACTAATATCTTGGATAATAAGGAAATAAGAGGCTCCTCACTCCAGCTTCCCACATGACAACTCTGCTCAGCAATGACAACTACACATTGGCCATCGATGTATGAAAACATGAATATCCTCCAGAAACAGTTGATAATATCATTTACCGAAAATAACTATTAGATATTAAGGATGAAATAATATGGTTTCATCTATAGAATAGAGAGATCCTCGCAGGATTGATGCGGCCCCAACATCAATCTGCATACATGGGAAACATCAAGACAGATGGTCTGACCTATTTCTGGCATACTCAACACCAGAAGCACAAAATGTATCTCTATATATAGTTTGAAAACATTGGCCATACGAGATTTAATGAAGGATTATGATGAACATGAATCAAACAAAGAAAAAGAAAGTGTTTTGAATAAACTGGTCGTACTTGAAACGATATCTGGCCCGACTAAAAATGCTTCCTCTACTGCGTGAAACTAAGAGTGCCCAGCTCCTCTTACCCGATGTATTTGACCACATCTTTGACCATTCCCTAGTTGAGCCCCTTATGGAACACCCTAATGTCGGACTCCACCTACCATGTCTCTAACCGGTTGAGTGAGAGACTGATGTCCCTGCTACTAAAACATCCTGGACAACAACTACTTTTGAGGTGGGCATTGAACATTCCCACCTCCACCATATTGAGCTCTAATTGAGCACTCACTGTGATGTTTCTCACATCCTCCATAATAGGAAAACCTCAGTCCCAAGCCCATCGAAAAGAACAAGGATTGGAAGGCCCAAATAGGAACTATTGAGGCCTTCTCCCCACTATCCAAAACATAGAAGGCCCTGACATCGGAGACCTTCTGCTAACATCCTTCCACTTTGATGAGATCATTTGGCTCCCATCTCATGGTAAAACTTCTCATTAGTGCATCCTCTCAACTACCTCATCCTTCTTCTAGACCTATAGGTATGTTGATAGGGTGAAGGGGGTAACTTCATACTAGGGAGAAGGATGGAGTGCCTCCTCTAAGTATCTTTCATGAGACTCCTCATATGGAAAGAGATTTGTAGCAAAGTGATAGAGATCCTTGAAATTGATCTCCATTTCCCTCAACAACATACTCCCATGAAGGAGGGAGAGTATGTCCTACCTTTTCTGGGACTTCGTCATTGAAGAAAGAAATTTTTCCCAGAACTCCTTCTCAAAGTCAACCCACATGACATCGATATACTTCATCTTCCCAAGGTAAAGCATCCACCACTGACGCATAGCTCTTGTCATCTGGGTAAGTACAGAAGGAACTCAATACTTCTTTAGATCCCGAATCAAACTAAACATGATCATCAGCTATTCCAGCTGACTCCCTATCTCTATATTAGAAACACTTCTTTCGTACTTCCCTAGATTCTGTCACTAGAAAGCACGAAGTGTCTTCTTCCATTGGTCATCCCCCTCCATGGGATCAACCCTCTTTCCATCAACCGGGTTAGCCTACTATGCCTCCACTTCTGGTATTGCATGCAGGCAATGTCTAGGAGCCAAAAATGAAAAAAAAACAAGGAACTCCATTGCCCAGGAAGTATGGAATTTTATTTTGAATTCATTTTAACCCATTATTTAAATCCCAAAAAATAACCATGAAAAAACATGAACACAAGTCCCTATGATGCATATACCTTTCCTAGGGTCTCTAACCTTCAACCAGTGTACCATCACTTTGCAGTTCAGTAAGCTCAAATTCCTTGCATCAGAGCATGGGGGACATAAAATCTCGTGTCCTAGCCAGTCCTCCTTACCCTATGTCATGCACCAAGATCCCCTAAAATAGTTTCCCTACCATCCCATGCAATCCTCACTATGCCTATCTCCAAACTACATCGTATCTCCCAACCATCAGCTCTAATATCATTCTATCATGACCCTCCATCTTCAAGATGATTGAAGGGATATAAAAATTCCATGACTTTCCATCTTCAAGATGAAAAGGAAATAATGACCCCCCCCCCCCCCCGATTCACGCCTCTAATAGGCCTCGGGTGGAAACTAGAAATAAGGGTAGGTAATCATTCTCACAAATATGGTAGGCATTACACTTTTTGAAGAAAAATATCATGAGATAATATGGTTACAACAAACAAGTCCAATCATTTTATAAGAAAAGGAAACTTATTAAAATATTCATCTTTAAACAAAACTATCACAAGGTAAAAGGAACATTTAATGTAAAGCACCAAATCAAGGCTAAGAGACAACACAAAAACTACCCAATACCCATGCTAGTAATGTCCAATATTTTCCACATAATCTCCCTAGAAAGATAAAAATAGTTTTATATTTGTATGGTGAGAATACAAGTATACTCAGAAGGAAAACCAAAATCACATGTGCATATGTGGGAGGACATACTAATTCTCTTGTGTGAAAACAGAAGAAAAACAACAGCACATAAAAAAGAATACTAACCACCCCATAATAACTAAGGCACACTCATCAAATAATGCAAGTCATGTTAAGTAAAGATGTAATAACATCAATAATAGGGTACCCCGCACCACTTCCCACTAGTTAAATTCTCATCCCTAATCGTGAAAGCCCTGATGATACAATGTTTTTCCACATGTCCCTTTGTCACAGCCTTCTCGCACACACGTGGTCCACAAACCACATCACATAAATCCCAAAAACACATAGGCCTCAACCTCATCACATCCCACTTGAAGACGCCTAGGCCACAAACCACATCACATCCTGCCTAAAAACATCTGGGCCCCATCCTGAAGACACCTAGGAAGAAAAACACATCTCCTCCCAAAAACACCTCGAGAATATCACAACCCCAACATAACCATCATCCTCTCAAACACACCATAATATTCCTGAAGATTCATGGGATAATAATACCTAAAAGAGGTATCACAGATTATCCAACAACCAACCATCCATCATCCCACCAGGATGTTGGGGAAGACAACCTCTCCCATAGAAATGGGGGTGTTCATCAGATAGTGCTCAGCATAAGTGGGTTGTGTATAGAAAAAACAAGGAACTAAAAGTATATATATAGGTATCAAACACTCAACCCAACATATGGGTTTCCAACCAAACAACCTATGCACACAAGATATCCTTTTTTTCTATGCCTACTTGCACTAATACATGAACAACCACAGATTTCAGACAAAACCCCTTCCAAATCATAGAGCCAAATGTCGTCCATTGTTAAATAATAAATTATTTATTTTATTCCATCACTAACTAGGAAACTTCCAACCACATCCATTCCCAACATTTCCAATAACATAAACAACACAGAGACTAATAGTCGTCCAGCTAATCAACACTTTTCAACAATCATAACACAACACAGATGCAGTACCACTACTCTACAAGTTCATCCATTCCACAATCAAACAATCTCTCTACCTGAGATTCCATCACACCCCCTGCACCACCACATACATAAAACACACAAAACCAACCACCAAAGTTGTGGTCCCCCTGTCCACCCTTGTACCCACAACCATGTTCCCAACATAAGCACCACACAAAACACACAAGTCATAAAAAAAATTCACAACCACACATTGCACATAGCCAAATCTATCAAAAAGAGTGTATTCAGTTTTAGACAAAAATAATTCTTTAATTTCTTATTTGATAAACTGAGGTGATCACAAAACAAGTTTGATCCTAATTTTTCAATTTATTTAACAATGTGTACTTGATTAAATAGATTCCATGCTCGTATCCATTTAATATAAGATCAACAACAATTATAAAGCATCACTTATTAATAAACAAATGAAACCAAATAACATGATTTTCAGAATTAATACAGTCGAAAAAAACCACAACATGGATCACATATATTAGATAAAACAACACAGGCATCATGATTATCATCTCGCCCCTTGTTTATTACTAACATAACATCACCATTTATTTTAATAGGATCATATATTATCATAACATCCATTATATGAATTGGAACTCGGTTTTATTCACCAAGAGATATCAGTTTACCCAGACCACATGATTCATAATATAAATAGAAATATAATAATTCCTACCTCAAAAAAAAGGCGACCAAAACCTCCTCTATGTTCCAAAACAAAGGGTCACACAAGCAAGAGGAAGAACCCCTGGGGAAAAAACGGGTCAATGGTTTCACCACAGATGTGACTCCACAGAGAAGAAAGGCATTAGGTTCACCAGGAGGTAATATAAGGTGTTAATTAAGAGAGGATATTGGTATATAAAAGTCCATATCTTAATCAGTGAGATGATTTCAAAGGACATAAAAGCCGAGTTATGGTAAATCCACATGGCTTGGCCGTTTAGAAGATATCAGCACGTTAAGATATTTAAGATTTATTTAGTATCCTCAAATATTGCGTAAATGGCTTCAAAATGGTTAAAAATGATAGGTTACTCATATAATGATAGTGAAAACATAACAAGGGAGAAATTGGAAAAACTAAGGACATTTGGAAATGACTCACCGTTGGGTGTGCCACCGACGCTGAGCGACCGACACTGAGCCACTGATGGCTGAGTCACTAATATTTGAGCCACCAACATGACCCTCTGACACCTGAACCACTGATGTTAGTCATCGATGTGACCCATCGATGCTAATCTACCATTATAAATCACTAATGTTGATCCATCGATGCCTGCCCTACGATTACCATGACCTACCGATGTGCGACTTACTAACACAAAGACCTACCAAAACTTTGTCCTACCGAAGAATTGACCTACTAACATCATGAAATACCAACACCTCAACCTTCTCATGCCTTTACCTACCTATGTGAGACCTATTGACGTTGAGACATACCGACACCTTGACCAATTGGCATCCAACCCTCTGATGCTTGACTCACCGATGCGCGACCTACCAATAGAAAACTTTATTTTTTGAAAAATCATGAAACAATCTGTTATAACCTCCTAGGTCAACCCAATAACTAGGTTATCATTAATGAATGGACTGGAGTGGTTTGGTTTGTTCCATTGTATATATTATATTAAATAGATAATTGATAACATAGATTGAATCTGAGAAATTTATATGTTAAGAAAATAAATTTCATTTCTATGTTATCCCTTCATTTTCATAAGATCCACATTTGACTTCTTAATAGATTAATAAACACTTCCCTAATTACCAAATTATTCCTGGAAATGGATGACAATAAGATGAAGTGTGTCAACAACCAATGTAATAGAAAATTTGATAGATTCCAAAATAAGATACTAAAGTTTATCAGAGCTCAAGAATGAAATTTTTTTATTATACCCAAACATCTGTGAAAACTTTCATTTATCATTAGGCATATAGTTTAGTATACAAAGGAATAAATGAAGGGGAGGATGAAGTTACATTGTTTTTGAACTAATAAAGACGATATAGGATAGAAGATACAATTTCATGTAGGTTAAAAATGTATGAAAAGTAACCAATGGAAATGCCACAAAGGAACTTGAAAGTGACTTAGGTGTGGAAAAATAGTTTAGAAAGTAGAGTTTTTTCATAAAAAGTGATGGGTATGATGTATTGGAATACATTACATCATAAGATAGCCCTTTTGTTTTCAATAAAGTACATGTTGAGAATATGTGCTTATTTGATTCAATTCCTTATTCTAGGGGTCGAATCCTCCGCTAGGGAAAGACATATGCTATAAAAATCATTGAAGTGTAAGGATTAGTATGTTTATATATTGGTATTTTAGAGTTAAGATCTATAAAAATGATACTAATGAAATTATTATTATCAGTATCTTGAAACATATATGTTTTTTCTATTTTAGTTTTTCTATAAGTATTTCAAATATATGTTGAAATTGTAAAAATAACCTAGAAAATGTATTTATAGATGTGTTCATTGATAAAACATAATTTGTGTTTGATTTGGGGATAAACATTAAAATTGTTTGGATTTTATATCTAATATTAATATTATGTTTCAAATCATTGATAAAACTTTTGATTATTTATTTTATGGATGTTTTTAATGATTAATGTTATTTTTTTATCATATTATATGATAAAATATTCTTTATTTTGAGTTGATCAGTGATATTTCGGGAGATGTTAAAATTGGGTTGATGTAAATATACCCATTATATATAATAGAATGTACTATTTAATAATAATTCAATTAATTTATAGTTGTTGTAATCTGAATGGTATGATACATCCTTTGAGGTTATGAAATTATTAAATGGTGTGGTTATTAGTGTTATATATAAGTACTTGTTTTTGGAATTGTCTATGTTAAACCATTAGGTTTATATGTTGAATTTTTTTAATAATTTATTATGGTTTATTCATTTTCGATATTATCCTACATTATTCTATCCATTTTGTATTTAGTATCTAAATGATAAATATCTTGTACTTTTTTTGGGGAATTATATGATCACTTAGAAGGTAATTTTAGTGGTTGAGGCAATAAAAAAATCAAGATTACTCATTTTTTGGAGAAAATAATAGATCTTAGTATAAATTGATTGAAGGATTAAATTATACATATCAGGATATAATATTAATTTATGTGCCTAGTATATATGGTAATGGAATTCCATAAATCTTTTAAAATAATCTTGAAACAAAAAAGTTTTAATATTACAATCATTTCCGATGGATTCATGGCCTTTTTACCCATAAAATATTCATGGTTTTTTGGTTATTTAAATTATCTTAACCATTTTCTATACTACAATATATTATTTATTTAGTGTTTTTCTCTTCGATGTCTATGTTTTCACTTCGCACTAATAATCTCTTATGTAACGTCTTGAACCCAAACAGCCACCCGAATAGTGCTAAATGGGTCAGTTTTTACTACCTTAGGTGCACCTCCACAAATATGAAAGGCTTCCAACTAGTAGCGAGGGTATGATGGGTATAGTGGGGAGGTCATACCCTCTTAGAGGATAATAATGGTACTGGTCCGAGCAATGATAAAAGACATGAAGAAGATGTAAAGGACCCAGCAGACTCGAACCAGACCCATAGAGCAGAAGCATATCCAATATCAATAAATAGCAGAAGCAATATATAAAAAAGTGCAGTGGAAAGTAAACACAACAGCATGCTGAAGCACTTGTAGTAACTACTAAACAACCAATCATGCATCCATGGTAGGTTAGTACACAGAAGGGCGCCGATGGATAACCAAAAGTATCTATAATAAACAACGTAACATGCTGAAACAGGTTAGAAATAAAAACAAATTAAACTCTATCTAGGAAAGACCTCAAGGTCTATACCATCTCCATGCAACGGCTAAGGCAGTCCATCTCCTGAAGTTGGTCTCTTTCCTGCACATAAATCCATAAAGTCTACACATTTCCCGAAGGTCCCATTCATGGTGTGAGACGAATCTTAGTAGGATACCACCCAATGGTGCATACATAATATAAGTGTTTAATCAGGCATGATTATAATGAAAATAGAAAACAGTATAATGCACAAACAAACACAAACCCCACTAGTGCTCAGCAGCCAATATGGAGTGTAACCTGCTTCGTCCAATGCCGGAATCTCTGTCATGTAACCCAGAACCTTGTTCCCCTTGACACTGCATGTCTTAAGTACCGACTTCCTAAGGGAATTCCAAATAAGTAGTAACTCGTAGGAATAGTGATATGTATCCTCAAATAAGAAACCGGGGAGATAGCGATGTCTGCCCTCAAATAATGTAACCGACGGGACAATGATGTATGCCCTCAAATAATGGCAAGCCCTTGCCATCAACCCGATAACCTCAACACCATCCTTTGAAGGCTCCTCGCCTTCCATGTTGATTCCAATGACAAGAACCTCCAACCCAATAGTACCTAAAAAGCAACTAACGGGGGTCTCTACCCACACAATTGGCCAAAACCACCTCATCATGGAGTCTCTATGTTCGAACACTACTCAAAGTTTCGGGTGAGAGGTAATCACCAAATAGTACCCAAGCCACAACATCTCTGATACCTTGTGCCCCAAAAACTATGCCACTCCAGTCCGATGGCCTTTCCATCCAAGTAACTTGGGCCATTCCCAACAAGACAGTCACACTGCCTCAATCCAAGGTCTGTGACACCCAATCTCATCGTCAGAACCATGCAATGTAAACCATTCCAAGCCCAACCTATGATCAACAACACTCAAGAATATCCGAGTCACACCCAACATAACCCAAATGTTCCAGAATATTCAATATCATACATCACATATATTTAATAAAAATAAATACTTTAAACAGGAAAAACAAACTAAACAGTTGAATTGCACTAGCTATGTGTTGTCCCATACCAGCACCAAGGTCTTGAAGCCTCTAACATTTCATATCATAACATAACAAATAAAAATCAGCATCTTAATCAAAAAAAAACTTATACCATTTTGTCACCCCTGGCCAAAAACACCCCAAATGATAAACGGCCCCTCGCCCGGCCTCGCTCAATCAAAACAGGAAAAGTGAATACCCAAAGGCATCCCACAGGTCTCATAATCAAATAAACATATTAAAGTAGGTACAAAATGGTCTTTCCCAAAATACCCAAATACGCGCCATTGGTCACGCCACCGAAAAGTATGCAAAAACATGAAAGAAGGTATGCACCACATACCTGGTACTCATAGACGTAGGAACGTACGATATCAAGCTCTAATTTGAAGCCGATCATTGTAGATCTACATTTCCATCGAATCCTGGAAATTCCACTCGGATGAAAACTACGACATGTGAGACAAAGGATCAATAACTGAACATGGTATGTGGGTTTAGCCTCACTGATGTGATCCTGCAACCACCTACAGATTGAAGAATGGATTCCGGATGGAGAATCTAGGGAAAGGTATGTTCTTCAGGGTTTTGGAATAGAGCAATTCCAAAGTTGGGGAAGAAGAAGATCCTTTCCAAAATATGATTCGACGCTATTTCATTTAAACTAATAAAAATAAAAATACACGGCATGTATAAAGGAATACATGTTGTGTAGTATCCTTGTTCGTACTCCTACTTAAGAGGAGGTAGGAACACAGCTTGGACGCTCCACAGGGGTTGACACACTTCTAGAACTTAGTCTATACATAGAAAGTAGGATACACGATGTGTCCTGAAACACTACAAGCTGTGTAGTAGGAAATTCCTACATGGTCATCACACAGCATGTAATCAGAGAGCACACGGTAGGTACACACCTAACCCATACACGTCGGGTACTTTAGAGTACGTGATGTGTAGTCTATAAATTTCCAGAACCTCCCTGATTTTCCCATTTTTCTTAGAAACAAGTAAAAATTCAAACAGGGTTGGGATTTTGACCCGTTCTAAAAACTCAGGTTCTTACAGTCTCCCCACCTTAACATAGCTCGTCCCCATGAAATCAAACAAAACCTAGAGATGGCACCAAACATACCACCCTGATCAAAGTAACCCGAACTCCCCTGGTATCAATGGTTTTGGCGAAATTTCTCAAGGTGGCTCCCCACCTTAGGAATTTCCTAATTCAGCCTCAACCCTACAAAATTCAACAAATCAGGGGTTCAGTAAACTATTTCCAGACTCATGGTCCACTCGTGACGCATCATCACCCATGTACCTCATTGATGCTTCTGTGTCGTTTATGACACCCAACTGTATCCCACACCGCATCGGTGTCTGCCTCCACGAGGTCCTACATCTCATGGATGATCAAAATAAAACTTGATGTCATGAACCTCAAGTAATTGGCATCCTTGATGCCCCAATGCCCACATCACCTCAAGTAACCCACATCCTCGATGCCCAGATTCCCATGGCACATCAACTAACATGCATCCTCATTACCCTAATTCCCACAGAACATCAAGTAACCCACATCCTCAATGCCCCTAATTCCACGCATATCATACATATATATATATATATATATATATATCATGCATCCGCCTGACGCTCCATCGAGACGTATAATAAGAACCCGCAGAATACCATAAATTGTCAGACAGCCCAAATGTGTGTGTGTGTGTGTGTCTATATATATATATTCACACAGATAGGAAAAGCATTAAAAGGCAGCATAAAACAACTAGCCTTACTCTCCCCTATCAAAACACGTTCCCACGACATCTCGTTCTCATGCCTGCCTTACTCGCCCCTCAATAGAGCCAAGTATCAAAAGTACCTCGGGCCATGCCCATCCTAAAAACCAAAGTTTCCTCAAACTGATGACTAAGTCACCCAATCATGATGATCAAAATCACCCTAACCATAGTACCTGCCTTCTTGTACAAGATCCAGACCCAAATATCCCTCCACAAGCAATTCTAAAAATATATAATGCTTGGTATAACACATTGCAATAAACAAGAAATTCTATCGGGAATTTAACCTATTCTCATATCAAAAGAATAAAAAGCATGGTAATTGACATTTTTCACATGGTATTATCACTTCACAAGGCATACGTGCAGTTATGAAATTAAAATAACCTAAAAATGTTCATATCAAAAGCCAAACAATCATGCCTTACCATACCAAGCCAAGGTCCAATTCTCCCTTACCGCATCGGGTCAAGGGTCTCATATCAAAATCAATAACATCACACACCAAGTGATCCACCAAGGTGGAAATCATATAAACTAAAATCTGAGAAAAAGAAAAACAGCAATTCCCACCCAAGGAAACTTGGTCCATCCTTTGTACTTGGGGCTGCAGGCACCCAAGCAGAAGCTAGAAGCCCAGTTCCAATTACAACATATCTCCAGTGTACCACATCTCAAATAGTAAACCACTAGGCATAAAAAGAGAAGTCTCAATCTCATTAGTAGCCAACAAATCCCTACTACTAAATCCCTTTCAAGAACTCCTCTGATACCACTTTGTAACGTCCCAAACCCAAACAGCCACCTGAACAGTGCTAAACGGGTTGAGTGTTACAACCTTAGGAGAACCTCCCAGAATGCCGAAGGTTAATAACTAGAAAATAGGGTCTTATGGGTATAGTGCGGAGGATATACCCTCTTAGAGGATAATAATGGTACTAGTCCAAGAAATGATAAATGACATGTAGCAAAAGTAAACGAATCAGCAGACTAGAACTAGACCCGCGAAGCAGAATCATATCCAATATCAATAAACAGCGAATTCAATAAATAAACAAGTTCAGTGGAAAGAAAACACTACAGCATGCTAAACCACTTGTAGAATCTACTAAACAACCAAGCATGCATCCATGGAAGGTCAGTACATCGAAGGGCGCAGATGGCTAACCAATAGTAGCTACAATAAACAAGGTAACATACTGATACAGGAAATAAATCAAAACAATGTAAACTCCAGCTAGGCAAGACCTCATGGTTCATACCATCTCCATGAAATAGATAATGCAGTCTAGCTCTTGAAGCTGGTCTCTTTCCTACACGTAAATCCATTAAGTCTACACACGCCCTGAAGGGCTCGTACAGGGTGTGAGACAAATATCAGTATGATACCACCCAACGGTACATACCTACTATAAGTGTTTAAGAAGGCATGATTATAATGAAAATAGTAAACAGTGTGATTCACAAAAAAACACAAACTCCACTGGTGCTCAGCGGCCACCACGGAGTGTCACCTGCTTCAGCCAACGCCGGAATCTCGGTCATGTCACTCGACACTATGTTCCCCCTGACACCACGTGTCTCAAGTACCTACGTCTTGAGGGCACACCCAAGAAGTAGTAACTTGGAGAAATAGCAATACATGTCCTCAAATAAGTAGCTGGGGAGATAGAGATGTCAGCCCTTAAATAATGTAACCGGAGGGACAGTGATGTCTGCCCACAAATAACAGCGAGCCTCTTCCCCCAACCCGATAGCCTCAATGCTATCCTATGAAGTCTCCTAACCTTCCATGTTGCTTCCTACAGAAAGCAGCCCCAAACCAATAGTACCTAAACCGCAACTAACGGTTTCCTCTACCTTAATGACTGGTAAAATCCACCTCATCACGGAGTCTCTCAATGTGAACACTACACAATGTTCTGGGTGAGCGGTAATCACCAAATAGTACCCACGCCACAACATATATGACACCTCGTGCCCCTGCAACCATGTCTTTCAAGTTCTATGGCCTTTCCATCCAAGTAACATGGGCCATGCCCAACCTGACAGTCACATTGCCTCAAGCTGACGTCCATGACGCCCAATCCCATGGTATGAACCACCCAATGTAACTCGGTCCACACACAACCTATGATCAACAACACTCAAGAATATATGGTCCATGCACAATAGAACCCGAAGTTTCCAGCATATGCAATATCATACATCATAGATATTTAATCAAAAGAATACTTTAAACAGGAAAAACAAACTAAACAGTTGAATTGCACTGGCTATGTGCAGTCCCATACTAGCACCAAGTTCTTAGAAGCCTCTAACAACTCATATTATAACTTAATAAATAAAACTCAGTAGTTTAATCAAACAAAAACAACTTATACCATTTTGGAACCCCATCCAAAATTCCCCAAATGAGCAACGACCCCTTGCCCGACCCCACTCAAGCAAAACAGAAAAAAGGGCATGCCCAAAGGCATCCCATGGGTCTCATAATCAATAAAACATATTAAATTATGTATGAAATGGTCTTTCTCAAAATACCCAAATACGCGCCATTGGCCACACCACCCAAAAGTCCATGAAAACACGAAATAACGTATGCACCACCTACCTAAGACTCATAGACATAGGCACGTCCGATATCGATCTCAAATTCAAATATGATCCTTGTAGATCTACGTTTCCGTCAAATCCCGGCAATTCCACTCAAATGGAAACTGCAATGTGTGAGACAAAGGATCAAGAACGGAATAGGGTGCATGGGTTTATTCTCACTAATGTGATCCTACAGACACCAATGGATTGAAGAACATATTTCAGATGGAGAATCAAGGGAAAGGTATGTTCTTTGGGTTTTTGGAACAGAGTTGTTCCGAAGTTGGGAAGAAGAAGATCTTTTCCAAAATAAGACACGACGGTATATCATTTAAACAAGTAAAATAAAAATAAAAGTTATGTATAAAATACTAAAAGCTTGGTAATAGCCTTGTTTGTACTCCTACTTAATAGGAGGTAGCCAAACAGCCTAGATGCTCCACACGGGTCGACACATGGCTAGAACTCAGCCGGTACGTAGAAAGGAGGATACACGGCATGTTAAGAAACACTACACGTCGTGTAGTAGGAAATTCCTACACGGTCATCACACATCATGTACTCGGTGAGCACACGGCCGGTACACACCTAACCCATACACGGCATGTACTTTAGAGTACATGACGTGTAGTCTGGAAGTTTCCATAACTTCCCCGATTTTCCTAGTTTTCTACAAAAAAATTCAAATTTTAAAAAGGGTTGGTATTTTGATCCGTTATAAAAAAACTCAGTTCTTATATCCAATATTGAAACCCATATATGTGATGTCCTTTATACATCCCTTTTTTGTTTTCAAATAGATTCTTTATTAACCATTTTTATGATGTGTAATTTTAATAATGATATTATGAAGATTTAATACATTGTGTACTGAGGTCATGATTAAATTGAGAGGAATAAATTTATTAAGTGTGGGATGAATTTAACTCCCATTGTTTTTAAAATAAAAAACATTGTTTGATATTGTAGGTGATACACAACACTTAACCCAAACAAACAATGATTATTTAAATATGATTGTTATAATCATTCCATTAATTTTTCAAATATTGGTAGGATTAAATACTTAATGATATATATATAATACTCATAAGAAATTAATAGATAAATTATTAATATATAATCAGTTAGTTTTTTTGGTAAGGTCATTTTGTTCTTCAAAAATAAGTTCTCCTCAAAAAATTATTATATTTATCTTTCATAAAAAAATATTATTATTATTTTCCTGATCATTTAGAAATTTTTTTTGATAAAATGAACTCCAATTTTTATATCATAATATGAAAAATATATTTTGGTGATATTTTGGCATTTTTCAAAAAAAATAATTGTTTTATCGAATAGTGAAAAAAATATTAGATATTCATCTATTTTGATTAATTAATTAATATAAATGTCCAAATATTATTTTAATTTAATTCCATGTTAAAAAAATTATTCATTAATTATATTTAAACCATATTTACACCACATTTTAGTATTTACTTATTTTTAAGCATAAAAAAGATTTTTTTTCTGAAAACATTCTAAAAATGTATAATATTTCTCAATTGTAATTAATTAATGTAACACTTAAAGATAAATTATTTAAATTATTTTTTTCAATTATATATCCATAATTATGAATTTAAATTGATATATTGAAAATTACTATTTATAGAGTTAATGTAAAATCATATATTCCTTGAAAATAACATTTTTTTATAAGGCATGTTTCTATAATGATTTTTTTAATTTAAATTATTTAACTAATAAAAAATTGATTTTTATAAAATTGATTATATATTTGGGTTATATTAACTAATATTGGGTAATATTTTTAGCTGAATTATTTGAAAGTACGAATAATAGCTATAGTAAGTATTTATTACTATGGTAATAGAAAAATATATTAATTATTGGTGAAAACATTTAATGAAAAACTAGAAAAAAGTAACCCCAATTGTATGGATATTTATATTTCCTTTTAAATGATATAATTATTAAATTTATTTCTTATTGTTTGACATTAGAAATGCTCCAGAAATTATTTTGATAATAATTATATTTTGATACGATAAAACATAAATTGTTTTCTTTATGTAATATAAAATTTCAACTAAGAAATTTAATTTTCAGCTTTAATTTATTTTTTAAGTAAAATAGATTTTAATATAATATTAATATTTAATAATACCTATTAGATATAAATGATAATAAAATTTTTCTGAGGTCAAATTTTGTTTTTATAGGGATTCTGAAACTTTTATTATCAAAAACATAGAATATCTCAATAAATATTGAATATTGGTTTAGAATTGGAAATTAAAAAATTTTAAAAATAACTTTCAAAAATAGATATTATTTTCTAAATCAACTTGTAAAAATTTTCCAATGGTTATATGTTCATAATTTTCTAAGATATTCATGTTTTCTTGTTTGAATAAAATAGGGTATAAGTATACAATCTGTATTATTTCATCATAATGTCCCAAAAGTGATGTAATATATAACATATAAGGTAATATTAAATAAATATATGTTTCCCCTTTAATGTAATTTTCTTTTTAGGTTACATTTATACTTTTATAAGGCCTTTATGAATCCTCCAAAACCTATATTATGTTTTAAATTTTTAAAATCATTCGTATAAGAAGATGACTCACTTACCCATCACATAGGGTAATATTTTAATGAGTTTTAACCTTATCAATATAAATTAATTAAAACCATAATATTTGTAATAAACCATGAGAAAATACCATGGAATGTTTTTTATGTTAGATTATTATATTATTTGATGTCTGAAACCTATGTTTTGTAAATAATAAATAAACCATCTCTCTTTTTCTATTTAAACCCACTTATTCTTCCATTTTTCTTCACTAAAATAACATTTAGGACATTAATACTATTACCTGACCTATCTATATTCATCAATATGTGACCCCAATATTTCTAAAAGATCCCCTCATGAATTTTGAATCACCTTCTCAATGTAAGGGATCTCTCTCTCTTCTTTATTATTCAAGTACCTCTTTTCTATTATACCTCTTAGTGTCCCTTTATTCTCTTTTTGGATTGTTTCTCCAACATCAACCTTAAAATCCATTTTATTTAAATTTTATGATATACCCCTTTCAATATCCTTAATCCCTCCCATGAACCATTATGTACATCCATTGTGTTGTTGAAATTGTCATATGATTTTCCCTAACAAAAGTGGGGGACCACCCCCTATTATTTTCAATTTAATAAACTTTGATATATTAAACCTTTTTAATTAATATCACTTGGTTATATTTTTTGGAAGTTATAAATATCCATCTATTATCCACTTCATGTTCTTTTAATTAGATACTATTTATCCCTTATAATTATATAATTTACGTAAGACATTACTATGTTGAAATACCCTCTTTCTCGTATTTATTCAAGCATGTTCCTTTTTTGGTTTTTATTACCTATTACTAATTTTGGGTAATTCATTTAAGAATATAGATTAATTTCTTTTTGATTTAAAAATAAGTAGATAACCCTTTCTCTAATTATATTTTTTTAATTCTTGAGTAATATCATTATGCTATAGAAACATCACTGTGATTTTTTCATGAAAACCCATTGTATTGGTAATACCGTTGATATTTCCACTCAAGTTTATTAAACTATACATACATGTAGATATATGGTTGTGGAATTCCATGTATGTATTCATTTCTCCTTGATCGTTGAATAAAATTTTGATAAAAATGACCCCACATTATATGATCTATGTGACATACTTATGGATATGATGGGTGTGCTAAGAATTATATATCACCATAATGAATTGGTTATTGTTTTTGTACCATGAGACATCAATAATGGGAATAGATAGTGAAGATAATCCTCATCGATATTTTTCAGCTATTATATCTTGGTGGTAAGCCTGGACCATTTTTTATTATTCCTTGTTTAATGTTTTTCTAAATTTAGGATGTTTCCTTTGTCATTCCATGTTATATCATGCCTTATTTTTCATTTTTGGTTAATAACAGCTTTTTTGATCAATTTCAATCCCATTTTATAAGAATTCACACTTTATTCATGTTTTTATTATTTAATATTCCCATTTTGTAATTTATATATCTTTTTTTTCTTATGTAGGACACATAGTAATCCCATGGAGTTTTTGTGGAGTGATTTTTTATAAGATAATGTTGCATATGTTTTTAGAAATTTTGGTGTATACCATGTTTCAATATGCTATTTGATTTATCTAATTTCAAAAGAAACTATACTTTTAGATATTATTGGTTTTATTATGTGTAGTATTATGAAATAAATCGTGATTTAATGTGTAATAAATTTATGTTGGTCATAATGAACACATAATTTGTGGGCCAGTAGAGGTTTCTCAAAGATGTTTTATAATAATATGTTTTCCAAGATTATTTATTGTTATAATAAAAAAATATTATATAACCATTAATATATGATAGAATAAGTATCTTATATATAAAAATGAAATTACTCTTATTATATAACCATTTTATAATTCCTTTTAAATCATATTAGAAATTATAACATCGTTCAAACGTACATGAGAACTACAACCTTGATGAAGCGATGGGATTCAATTTTCATCAACACCACATGAGTATAATAATAATGAAGGATATAATGAATATATTTACTATTAATTACATAATTATCAATATCAAGTGAAATTATTTTCCATTCATTCTGACACATAATTTTGTTGCAATATTATAATGTCGATCATGTGTCCATATGGACTACCACCTCCATAAAGATATGTGAATATGTTTTCATGTATACATTACATGAATAGATCAAAAATTGTACAAGAGTTATTAAATTTATAGTTACATCATGAAAAAAAATTATTGAGAAAACTTATCAATGTCCCCATTGACCTCAGTCAACATATTGACGTCAATTTTGGACTTATAAATCAAAAGTCCTCAAAACATAAAATGTGTTCATAACAATTATGCAATCAAAATTAAACATCATAAAAATAGAATTAAAATGTCATTATGGTGATAACATTGACATAAATGGTATTTTTGTGAAATTAAATACTTTATATTATTGTATTACATATGAGTAAAAAAATAATATGGTTATTTTCCCTCGAGGTAAGGGGATTTATTGTCTCAATTTATTTTCAAGGGAATTTATGTTAGTTTCGAAAACATTTTCATTTACACAAAATCCATGCATTTTATTATTCATTTTTTGAAATTTATTTGGTATAAAAATCCATGTAAATTAATCTTTTTAATTGATATTTTGATTTCAAATTTTACATTATGTAAAATAATTTTCTTTAACACATTATTTTAACATTCTCTTATCAAATTAATTTTTTTCAATATAGATGTTGTTTATAATGTTTCAATATCCTTATTAAAATACATTCAAATTAAATATTTAAAAATCCTTGACTCATGAAAATATTTTTATAAATGAATGATTTAATTATTTTCTATACTGGTCACTTTTCACTCTTTTTAACAAAGTGATTAAGAAATATTTTTAACATACAAGATATAAATGGGTTATCCCATTATCATGTCCTCTAATAATTTTGAATATTACTATATATGATTCCAATGTTTTTAAAAAACATTTTTATACTATTATTTTGTGTGTTTTTAGTTTTAATATATTATAAAAAAGGAGTATATTTATCCTCATATTATGAGATAATGGAATATAGTTTTGTTTATGGGATAGAAATCCAATTTAATGGTTTTTATGATAAAAATAATAATTTATTTATTTATTTTATTTTAGAATATGATTTTTGTGAATTATTATTGAATGTCGTAATAGGTAGTGAACCAAAACCCTTATGGTATTATGTCCATTATATGATTTGTAGTTCTCATAAATCCCTCTAACACATTAGGTATTGTAAAATTGTTAACTGGGAAATGTTGATTATAATATAATGATGGAATTATCATGTTAGGTGATTCCATGATGAATGTGTGAGGCAAAAAGATAGCTACATGTTATATTTATTCAAGAAAATTGGTTTCCATTGGAATTTTATGATTTCAACATGTAAATAATTGGATTCTAATATAATGTAAATACTAGGATTATCAAATGGTGATAATCATGAATTCATTTTCATGATTCTTTTATTATATTTACACTATTTATATTCCTTTAAAATGTGTTATGAAAACATTGGGATTAATGTTTATTTTAATAGGAGAAAAACTATTTTAAGGTAAAATGATTATTTTGATCGAAGGAAAACATCATAATGGTTTTTCATAAATTTCAAATGGATTTATGTGTATAATTTTTATTCATATCCATTACTATTATTGGTTTTTCACGCCATATAGTTTCAAATTTTTTTGAAAGGTACAATATATGAGTTGTAATTATTATGAAATATAGCTATGAATAATGGAAATTTTCCTTTGTTGAAGAAATAGTGTCTTCAATAAAACATGACCGTATGAATAAGAATTTTATTTTGAGTAAAATGTGGACACCACATGTCATCCTCCCCAAATTCATAACACAGTCTTTAATAAGTCCAAAAAACTATTAACCTAATAGATATTGGGAATGTACTAATGTATAAAACTTTTCATAAATAATTTAATAATGGGTTTATTATATTATGATAAAAAATTCAACATCCTTAAAATATCCTATTACCATCCTAATATATTTACATTAGTATGTTCACTATAGTAAAATATCATTATTTTTATTTAAAATGATTTTTGTCTCCTTTCAATCTAATTATATATAAACACGTCGCTAATGTGTTTGTGGGTAATACCTATATCATCCTGTTATTTTATATGCATATATTATATATTTTTAGGTGAATATTCAATTTATAACATAAAAAGATTATGTGGATTGTAAAATTTTATTTACTTCTGAAATAAGATAAATTGTATTTTTATTTTGTGGAGGATCTTCATAATATCCAAAAAAATAAAATCCCAAAATTCACTCCTTTTATACATAACATACATAATACTTATATTCATAACATGGGGAAATAAAACATAAGAAAGAGTGAGCACAGATTCTCATTATGGTTAAGAAAGTGAGATATCAATGATTATGTACGAATAAGAGGAGCATAAATGTATCCGAACATGTTCATAACATTTGAAAATCATTCAATGTATATTAAATATATAATCTTGATACATGGAACAAGCTTCATAGTTAATAATACATGAATCCTTAAGGAATCAAAGAACATATGCAATGATATCATAACGTAGGACTAAATCATCATATTTTGGAATACAAATATTAATAGAAAAGCATCTCCATGATAGTCATCAATCATTACCAATTCTATTATAATTTAATGTGTTCACTCTTGGAACAATCATCGTACTAAATGTTCACTAAAAATACTATCATATCATACAAAATACCACACTAAAATAGTTTACCTCCTTATTCTTGTCCTTAATATCTCATGATATATAAATCATTATAGAATGCATTAGAGTAAGATATATGTCTAATCTATCACATAATAAAAATCATCTTATAATTTCCACAAAATCATAAAACATTCATCATTTAAAAAAAAATGAAAAGAAATAGTTTTCATAAAAATTTAATCATATCCTAACATATGAAAAAAATCAGAATCATAAACATTACATCATTTCATCATAGTAGGTCCCATGAAAAAATTGATGTGATTTATAGACATTCCATCATGGTATAACTCATGTAATAAAAAAAAATTTTCTAAAAAATTTACCATCGTAAACATAAACCATTTAAGGATATAATAAGAATTTTATATTGAATCATATCCCCACTAAAACATAAGTAAAATGAATTTTTATCTTCATAGATGTGAAATGATTTTGAAATTTCATTGGGAATGTTTCAGGAGAAAAACATTCCCTTAATCATTTAAAATATTTTTCTAATACATAAAAAAATCCATATCATTTTCTTCTAAATTAGTCATGAAATCATATAATGTATTATTTGATTAATATTTAAAAAATCATGAATAAATTAGACTTTCTACTTTGAAAAACACTTTCTTAAACATAAATAATTTTAGATATTTAATTTATTGAATATTAAATTGGATTTTTATAAAGAATTATTAAATGAAATTATTTTTCATGAAAGTTAAAAATTATGTACATGTTGTATAAGTTAAAACAATGATTCATTTAACATTTTTAGTAAAATCCAAATGATCCTTGTTTGGAAAATGATGTGAAAATTCCTTTGAATTATGTTTTAAAAAATAGAAATTCTCAATATAATTTTCATAATAATATATGAAAATAAAAAAATGAAAACAATTTAAGAATTCTTGATTAATAGAAAAAAAACAATTATTTGAAAGAATAGAGAACTAAAATATTTTTAATTTTAAAAATTAATTTAGAATCATTAGTACATGATCAGAGGAAAATGAAAGAGAAAAATTTATTCTCACAAAATAACCAATAGAGAATGGATCCCATGATGTTATTATGAAATACATCATAAAATTTGATCTGTGAATGAAAAGTCATAATTAATACTGGTATGCAAAGAGATTGTAACATCAAACACTTACAACTTTTGTTACATTTTAATCATTATCCCCATGAATAATAAAATGTGAGGAACCTATTAAATATTATCTAAAGGATTATATTAATGATATAACATGTTAATATTGAAGAATATAAACCTCATAAAATATCGTAGGTGCATATCATAACTTATGTCCCAAAAAGGAAAATTGAGACAAAAAATCATTCCACTTTGGATTCATTGAATGGTAAACCCCAAAAATGAATATATAAATATCCACAATTTTTTCAATAAACATAGAAAAATACATTCATGTTCTTTATCAGACAATATAAATGAAATTTATGGAGAATACTAAATTTTTCCCATATATGTAAAAATTGAGAAATAAATCAATTATTTATGTCATTACGTCTTTCTTAAATGGTTGAAAACACATATAATAAATATTATATTATTATTAATCTATTATAGAAACATTATCACATGTATAATAACATATATGATTTACTTATAAACTTTTATCAATCATTAAATAAAAATTCTTTTTGATATAATGTTTTGAAGGAATTCTTTTTTTAACTAAAAATAAGAGAGGAGAAGGGGTGGCCATTTATATATGGGGGAGAGGAAAAACTTGTAATATTTTAAAATAATGAAGTCCTATTATGTTATTATTATTAAAAAAGGAATTAAATTTTACTATTTTCTAAAAATTAAAAAATATATGGTTTAAATATTATAATCTAATTGTAATTAAACATATTTTTAGTAATTTATTACACGTAACTTTTTGTCCCCTCAGTAATGCTTTTTTTCCTTAATGACGGTAAATAAATTTTAATGATTCATTATTAATTATGAAAAAAGATTAATATTACAATATTATATAATATAAATTATGTTTATTCAAAAAATGGAATTAATTTTTCAATATTCAATTTATATATTGGGAAAAATTTTATGTAATATTAAATTCATAGACATGTCGGAAAAATGCCTTCCATGGGAAACCCATATAAAAGGTGAAAATGTATATATATAACTCCAATATGAAATTGATTTCAATGAAATAATTTTGATTTATTATTATATAATACATCTAATAATAATTTTAATACAACATTAAAATAAAATGGTTATTGTGAAGTCTATTAATGAAAATGATTTTTTTATTAAAGTCTGTATTTTTCACCATTAATCAAAAAATGAAACATTTTAGAAAAATCCCAAAAATTTACAATAAGATAATTTTAAAATTCTAATTTTTAAAATGAAGTTCATTTTGGAAAATAAAAAAAATTAATGGAAAAGTTTACCATTATAATTTGTTAAAAAATTCAATAAAAACAATTTTTAGGTAATAGTATTTCAGAATCATATATATATATTTCTTAAAATTAGGTACTTTTATCAATATGTTTTAAATAAAAAACCACTAATGATTATATATAAAAATGAGTCATTAATATTCTTCTCTTATTTTTAAATTTTTTTGTCATAGGAGTTGTGTTTAAATAATATTATTAATAACATATTATTGTTCGTTAAAACTTTTTGTTGAATGCGTCATATAATAAACTATGTGTTGCATATAATTCTAGTAATCAATGAAATTTAACATATTCAAATAATAATAAACAAATAATATGTTTTGTGTTACATTCTACCCCCATAAATTGAATTCCACCATCAATATTCGGTCACAATGATACAATAAAATTAGGATACTTCTATCTCATCATTTCCTAATGTTTCAAAGTGGATTCGTCAAATTGATGGTATCGCCACAAAACATTTACTTGGTAAGTGGACCTGGTTTGGAGCACCTTACCTCTATGATCTAAAATATCCAAAAGATACTCTTCATAATAATGATCTTGCTACACTGGTAGGACTATGAATTCTTGTACATATGATGCATCAGATATTTAATTCCTCGAGAGAGATACATTAAACACATTGTGATATCTAGAATGAATTGGAGGAATTATGAAGATATAAGATATCATCCCTACTTGATCAAGGATATGGATATGGATAATATAACTTGGTATTAGTTTTTCATTCTTCTAAAGAATCATAACCTTCTTCTATATATAAATTTGTAGAAAGAATTTCCCACCATCTACAAATTCCTTATCAATCTAAAAATTATAAGCATAAATTTTCAACCAAATCCGATCTACCTTGATGTGTTTCTAAATGGATCCAAACATCCCTACATTTTCCTCATACATATTAGGTCCTGATTTATTTCATTCTCCAAATTTATTCCAGAATGTTTGAGATTTATAGTTCTTTCAATAGATGGGTTCATAAGGAGACATCTGAATTCTTGAGTGAATGATATTATTGTCTAAAAACCCAATTATTGGATGGTGTTGATACTAACCTCCATTAAAATCCATATAAAAATATCTCAATATATCCAATTGTGTATGACTTATTCTCTAACAAAATACATCTATATGTGGATGATACATAGTACTAAATATTTATTCATTATCCAAGGCCTGTTAAAGGAATTACTAAAATTTTGTGGTAATCATTAGATCCTAATTAGAAATAATAAAATGTGGTAATCCATGAAATATTACCTCTTAATATATATTATATTATTTTTATCATGAGATATGTCTTCTCTGATAACGTTGAGATTTTATTACTTTGCATGTGGATCAATATCAACCTATATAACAGTATGACTAATAAATATTTTGTGGATTACTACCAAAAACAACTTGGTGATTTTTTCAAATAACTATTAAAATTTGGGTAATAGATTTTACATACAATTATACATTTATCTCATAGCCTTAACATTTTTACATACTACATATCGAGATACAATCTCATCAATATCACACTTCATTACATCCCACCATAAAAAAATATTAGTAGTCCATATACATCGTCAAACTTCCTTGGTGAATAGATAATGAAGTACTATGAGATTATCCTAATAGATACATCTTCAAATCATGTATGGATGGATAAAAAAAATTTCATCCTTATCATTCCATCATGATGATTGTTACTCTCAGGAACATTCATCACTTTTTTTAATGATCTGTATCAACCTTTTGTGCCAACTTTATCCATATATGGATATATGGTTAAACATAAAGTTTATAAAAAAATTATTTCTCTCATTAATTCTAGATTTTATGATTTATCCAATGTAAATAAAAAAAGTTCTTTTTTATCCTCATAAAAGATAAGATAATATGATTCATTCAATTAAATGGAATTTACACAACATTTTCTTTCCCATGCGGGTAATATATTGATATTTCCAAATAATTAATTAGTTCCAACCACCTCCTAAGGTATATATTAAACTCCTTCTATGTGAATATATATATTAATCATTTTTTATCAGTATACATGTCAATCATTTCTCCATAATGATAATTCCTCTATGTCATTAGTGAATATATTGTCTCAGAAAACTATAAATCATGAGTGGGGTAATTTTTCACCTGATCCACCATTTGCTATGAGGCATAAGTTATAACCATGTAATTACATATGAAAACACAACTAAATACATTCACAGTTAAATAACTACAGATAAAAAATCCTTCTTTACTACAGGTAAATATAATCAATAATGAAGTTAATAATCTTATGTTCAGTTCCTTAATATTAAAAAAAATTCATCAATCAAATGGAACTTGGATCATTTCCATAGGTGCATTTTTTAGATAATGAAATATTCTAGAAACCCTGAGGATTTTGTATTTTGATAGAACATTCCTGGAGAAAATATTTGAGTGATGTGTTAGTAAATAGCTCAGTGAGTTTGTTTCGTGGATTCTTGGTAAATTTGAATGAATATGTAAATTTTACATTTGTGGGTCCTCATTTGAGTATAGTGACTTCATAATTATGATCATGTTGTTATCCTAGTTTCCATTATCTATGAATAAAATGTCATGTATAAAATTTATTGATATTATTTTATTAAATTGTGTGGGTAATATGAAACTGGTGTTTCATGTTAGTTTTTTATTTTACATCATATATGACTAGAGTGTGTGATTTTTACTTGGGGGTTCATTAATACCATTATAAAATGGACATTTTCAAGTTTCCCTTATAAGTATCTAAACTGTCATGTTCGTTCATGGTGTATGTGCTTTGGGGCTTGTCCAAAACTATTGTCCATCGATAGAGGGATCATGTAGTAAAATACTTATTTTGGATTTTCTAGTTTTCTCATATACTGATCCATAATTATTTTGTTATATTTATTTCTCATAATTTTAAAAGACTTTTATAATTCTTTCTCTATTATTATACCACATAAGACAATTACTTCATATGATGTGAATTCTTGGAAATTCAGTTCCCTTCATAGTAAAGAATTTAAACAATCTAAAATATGATAAATCTTTCTGATTTGGTTACATATTAAGTTGAATACATGCATTGTTAATCATGTAATTTTGGATTCATACAAATAAATATTCTCATCATCTATTTCTCTTAGACTCATAAATTTTATCTCTGTATCTTCTTAGAGTTTTCAAGGGAAATGTTTTTCCATGAAAAGTTCCTTACAATCCTTCCATTACATGATATATATTATTAAATCCCCCGATATTTTTTAGTCAATATTCGTCATTAATCAGAATATTCAGAGAGATAATAAAAATCCATGACAACCTTCTTTCATTCATTATATCTTGAATCAAGAAATATATTCTCTAATGAACATATCCATTTCTTAGATAAAAATAGTTTTTTTGTCTAATTTAATGATGAGGTTGGTTTATCATGAAGTGAAATGAAATTTTTACACCACGTTTTGGATTACGCGGCTCCATATGGGAATGGTTATTGTAGATAACCAGAGTCAGTTGTCCCAATATAGTTATAATATGTTCATATCCTATTTCAGCTACAACTCCATCCATAGCTCTAGATTTATTATCATTATCATTCACAAGAGGGAAATCCTTAAATATATTATGTTCATTGATTTGGTTCCCATTACTTCCACATAGACATATTTCGAAATTATGACATATTCTAGATCATATGATAAAATTATGAATCATTATGTATAATATCAAAACTACTTATCTTAAATTGATAATATTTATGTATAAAAATCTCCAAATAATAATAATTGTTCCTTTGGGATTAAATCCAAATTATTATATAGGGATTCATTCTCTAATATTATTTTACTAAATCTATTACCCGAGGTGTTTTGTAAACATTCTTTGATACCAACTACAATGACCCCAACACCAGTATCCTAGAGATGGTGTCATACATTATTACATTTAAATAAGATACATGATGTCACATACCAAAGTACTGAATAGTTTTGTTTTATTGGAAGTCTAGATACATTCAGGATACCCATTTTACATTTAGAATAAAAAATGAAACATAATTCACTAAAAAATCTAATAAACCTCAGTCTTAAATACTTATTCAGTGATCTCTTCTTTACAACCTGGTGAAAGGAATCAAAATAAGGGTGAGATAAAATGATCATAATGAGTTATGTACAACTGAAGATATCAAAAAGAAGAAATATATAATAAGAAAATGTAAATAACTGAATCACATTCCATTTAATCAATTAAAAGAGTATAATATGTCTGTAATAGAAAATCATCAAAAAAGGATAAAGAAATAATCACTTGAGTAAGAAAATATAACCATGGATATCCTATTAATCGACTAATCACATGGAAATAAATAGTTAATATCATAATGAGGGAATACATAATTCCATACATTTGAAACATAACATCAAGTCTTTAGACAAGGAACCAAACATAAATGGGTAAGACATAATCCAATACCCAAAACTATTTGTCTCATGAGACCTTCTAATGCATCGAGTGGTTATAGCGGGCCACACCTATCACTCACTAAGACCAACAAATTATCCATATGAATAAGGAGAAACATAATCGACATATGAATTTTTATTGAAACGATATAAAAATGTAAATATATTTACCCATTATGTAAACATAATCACTTATCATCCTATGTAATATGGTGAATGTTATCAAAATAGTAAATCTCCAACAAAACTAGTCATTAAAAATTTAATAACAAATGGTAGATGGTATCATATTAGATCAAACTCAATGATGTATAAGTTTCATCAAATGATGTAGAAATATATGACTTTTTTTAAAATATGTCATTAAAAAAATATTCATGAAAATACCCTTTATCACTTTAAAATTCAGTTATGTTTAAAATTCCCATAACATTTAAAAGGAAAATTTTTATTTGAAGATAACCACATAATATTGTAATGTATGCTTCCAAACATTTAGGACTCATGAAGGATGGAAAATTCACTAATACAATATTTGTTAAAAAAATATTCATTATATAACTTATTCCTAGTAGTTTTTTTATAGAAAATATAGTATTATCAATATCCAAAATGAGATCCTAACACAATTTCATAGACATCCAATTGTATACTGATAGCTTATGGGTTATTGAATCCCACCAAATACCTCTCATAATATATTTTCACACAAGTTAGTGTGTCCCTCTATATTCATTACATTTATAACTCCAATAGGAGGTGGTTTTTCCTTCCCTTCTTTCTCATCAAAGGAGGCATGAATGTTGAATATAATGAAAACAACCATGCAGTTCCTTATGTCTATATATTACATAATGGGTAGTGTGTACCACCAGAATCTTCTTCATGATATATATCTAATATGGGTTTTTCCACCATCCAAACCCATCTCACATAATCATATCCAACCTCTATACTAAATATCCTATCCCAATCATTATATCCCTATCATGATCAAATCATTGGTTTAGGTTTTTAGTCAACACTCAAACTCAAAACCATCTACATTCCCACACTACCCCAGTCTAGGGTGAATTTCCTACAATGTCTCCAAATATGTCCCATATGTAACATAAATACACAAACAATAAACAATGGATCCCTAAACACAATCTCATATCTTGGTACAATAAAATTAACTAAGAATAATAGTGTCCCTGAACATCATATGCATCATATCACAACCTCATTTAGCATGATGGAGTATACATAGTAGCATTAATCAGATGATATGACACACTACTACCCATAATTCTTCCTAGGACATCTCATGTAAGTTATATCACCAAATTGGTCCAATATGTTAAATGGTCATACTAACCCATGTAATGTCATAATAGGCAAGGAGGAACACTCTCATCATAATCATTTAAACTAGACTGGAGTGTATTGAGAATCTCATGTTACCAGCATGGCCAATCCGCATTCCATCCAAATAAATTCTTCACCCACCCCTTGATGGAGTACACTAAGTGTACCAATCACAAGAGGTTATAAATCATGTTCACATCATTTCATTTTTTTCATTTTTTTGTTTCCAATCTACATTAATATATAAAATGATGCACAATTTTAATCTACTCCCCATTTAATGTCGGACAATGCATTAAACTAGTGAAGAAGTCACTATCATGACCCTAGACACTTTTTATAGATAATATATGAGAATTTAATTTTTAATAAATAATTTATCTAATTATTAAAAGGTCGATATCCCATGATTCTGAGACTAAATACATCAAAACACACTTAAATAATTCATAATATAATAGTTAAATTCATAAGGACTACCTATATAAACAATAAAAAAACCCATATAAAACCACCTGTAGACATATGACAATACTAATCCATGACCAACTAGATATCATCCACACCCATAAGGCCCAAAATAAAATCCTAATATCAAAATTAATTAATTTAAATCATGTGTAATTAATTAAAAAATTAAAAAATATTTTTTCAAGTTAAATAGATTAGGAATAATCATCTAACAACTCACCAATCAGCCTAATCACCCTGTAACCATGATCATACACTAGATAAAGATCCACAATTCACTCCGACAATAGTCCCAAGAAAATAACAATCAACTAAAATATGTTTAATAGAAAATTTAAATTTATTTTAAATTCATACAATGATATAATTCAATATAAATGAACTACGATGGTGTGAAAAAACCATCTCAATACACACTCTAGACAAGACATTTGAAATCCACATCAAATTAAGATGATCTCACTATGTTCTAGTGGAATCATTCCATGAACACTAAATAGATTCCCAATAATTAGGAAGATAGAATGTGGGAACTAATAATTGAAAAATGGAATATATATACCAATGATTCTATGAAATTATACCATGATCAATCCCTACACTAAGGGAAATGAAATTGTTGAATAAGAGGTGTTGATTCAGAATAATGGCCTCTACCCAAAACATCGAACCCCTAAAACCTGAAGCACTCAAACATAGAAAAGATGGATTTCAACAAGATAAAAAGTGGAACCTATTACTATTGATAGAATAAACCTGGTTTTTCATGGCCTAAACCCATCTGGGATAGTGACCCTGGAACATAGCTTGACACATTCATGGTGTGACTGATTGGTTCATGACCA
Organism: Viscum album; assembly: GCA_963277665.1. Taxonomy (NCBI): domain Eukaryota; kingdom Viridiplantae; phylum Streptophyta; class Magnoliopsida; order Santalales; family Viscaceae; genus Viscum; species Viscum album. Next base: position 7,015,020 of record CAUJRU010000001.1, read on the forward strand.
AAAAAATCATAGTGAAATGGGTCATCCTTTAGGAAAAACTGTTAATAATATGACTCAGATCATGATATTTATTTTTACTCCCATTAATAATACACTACATGTAACATGGTTCTTGGGATGAACTACATAAAAATAAAATTTTCATTCCTTGGTTGACCCCATCCACTCTCCAAAAATAATCCTGCTTCTAAATAATAAGTGGGGCCCTAATATTTATCAAAAACCATATAATTTTTTTTCTAAATCTTGAATCTATCATTTGAATTTTGAATCTCAAAAAAAACACCTCACTAAATTAATAAGATCAAATTCAAAAAAAATTGACTACTTGGATGGGAAGGGGGTTTTATGAACTCACCACAACAAGAAAATATCATCCTCGAGAGTCCACATAAGAATTAACCATCAATAAAATATGATCATGGTAATAAATTCATTATCAACACATGTTATTGAATTCTAAAAGGAATATTTTTTTTCTACAATGAAACTCTAATTAGGATTTGAACTATTGAAAAAAATCAACAGTCATCTTCCTCACAATAACAACAATACAAGGCCCCATGACAGTTATTTATCTAATTGTGCATGAATTATTCTCTATGAAAATACATGTATATGTGGATGATACTCATTTCATATTATTACTTAATTATCAAAGGCCTCTTGAAGATATTGCTAGAAATTCATGGTAATCATCGGATCCAAATTAGATATAATAGAATATGGTAATCCATGAAATTATACCATTTAATGTATATTCTTTAGATTTTATCAAGAGATATGTCTTCTATGATAGCATTGAAATTTTCTTAATTTGTATGCAGAATAGTTTCACCCTGTATAAAATTATTCCCAATAAATATTTTGGGGAGTACTACCAAAAACCCCTTGGTGTTTTTTTCCAATTTATATTCCAATATGGGTAATGGATTTGACATCCCATTATACAATCATCTCCCATCTATAACATTTTTACATACTATCTATAGAGATTCAATCTCAGCAATGTCACTTTTCATTACATCCCACCTTAAATAATCTTATTAGTCCCTATACATCATCAAACTGCCTTGGTGAATAGACAATGAAGGAAAATGAGCTTCTTATAATAGATACATATTCAAATAAGGTATGGACTGATGAAAAAAAAATTCTTGATCCTTATCATTCCATCATGATCATAGTTACTCTCAGGAACCCTCCTCACCTTTTTAGTGATCTATATCATCCTTTTGTGTAACCTTTATCCATATATAGGTATATATTTAAAAACAAATTTGATAAAAAAAATATTTCTCCCCTTCCATCTAGATTTAATGATTTATCCAATGTAATTCCAAAAACAGTTCCTTTTTTATCCTCATAAGATATAACATACTACAATTCATTCCATTTAATGAAATGACCACCATTTTTTCTTTCCCATGGTTGTAATGTATTGGGAATTACTAGTCATTAATTAGTTCCAACAACCTCCTATGGTATATATTTAACTCATTCTATTTGAATATATATATTAAAAATTTGTTTTCATTATATATATTAATCAATTATCCATAATGATAATTCATCCATATCATTAGTAACTATATTTACATAGATAACTATAAATCCTGAGTAGTGTAATTTTTCACCATATCCTCCATTTGGAGTGAAGCATTAGTTATAACCATGTAATTCCATATGAAAACACAACTAAATACATTCATGTTTCCATAAAAAAATATAAAAAACCCCTTCCCTAGAATAGGAAAATATAAGGAATAATGAAGTTACTAATCTTATCTTCCGTTATATAGAATTATGAAAATATTAATCAATCCAATGGAACTTTTATATTTTCCATATATAGAATTATTCAGATAATGAAATGGTCTAGAAAACATTTGGCTGTAATATTTTTATAGATCATTCCTATAGAAAATATTTGATTGATTTTTTATTAAATTCCTCAGTGAGTTTGTTTCACTGATTCTTGGTAATTTTGAATGAATGTGTAAATTTTACATTCATTGGTCATCATTTGAGTAGAGTGACTTCAGCATTATGATCATGTGGTTAGCCTAGTTTCCATAATGTATGAATAAAATTTTAAATATTCAAATAATTTAGATTATTTTATTAAATAGAGTGGTTTATATGAAACAGTTGTTTCAGTTTTGTTTTGGATTTTACATCCTATATTCAAGGATTGTGTGATTGTGACTCAGGGGGAGTTTCATGGTTGCATTTATAAAATAAAAATTTTCAAGTAACTCGTATAAGTAGTTGATGTGTCATGTTCATTCTTGGTGTATGTGAATTGGGCCTTGTCCAAAACTAGTGTTCGTCGATAGAGGGATCATGTCCCATGGGTTGAGTTAATTTTTCTAGTAATATAATTTCTAGAAACTCATATAGTGGGGAGATTTTTTTTGGTAATGGTTAGTGTTTACTTCAATTAATATAGAACATGGTCATGGTATACCATAGAGATATGGAAAAAAGATATTTTGAATACTTTTGAGCTAGTAAATCTGAGAAGAAAATTTCAAAGAAAATTCAGGTTTTGAATCATATATATGAGTTTAGATCAAGTATGGATTCTAGATTCAGTAAAAGTGTGCATATGCGATCTGGGTACTTTGATCGATCGGTAGCATTTCTATGCATTCTAGGATTCATGGTGAGTAAATAGATTTTTTCATATGACCATTGGTGCACATCAGGAGTCAAAGGTTTACCTTGGTGGGTAAATTTGAACTACCATGGGTTGTGATGGGATTCATAGAAATGTGATTTAACCATAGAATTTCATGTTATATGTTAAGAATGATATATTTTAACCAGTTCAGCTAGGGGTAATTTTATTGATGGTTCAATGTGAAAATGATGTTGGTTAGCTAGGATCGCTTCATATGAATTATGTTTGGTATAAATAGTATATTTTGAGTTGTGGTTGTTTAAACTGTACCATTTGGAGTGATGGTTGTTTTTTGGTAGTTTCAGATCATCCATAAGAAAGATGTTATGAATTATCTCCTTACTTATATTGATTCTTTACCCTTTCTATTGGGTAGGTTGATATTTTTATATGTTGATGTAGGACAACATAGGTTGGTATTTAAAATATGAGGATCTATAGATTCCTAGTTATGAGCCTTGGGGATTCTTATTTGATGATCATGGAATAATGTCATGGTAAAGGAATCATGGTTGAGTAGTGAAGATGGATCTTGATTTTAAAACATAGTATTGGGAGTAACATCATTTGGTACTAGTTAAGAACACGATTTGTACTAACTATGTGTATCATCAATACAACCTATTTTAAATGGGGGAATGGTTTGTTTAATAGTGCACTAAATACCAACTAACCATACAAGATGTCCATAGTAAATTTACTTACCATTTAAAAAATTGGAAAATTTTATGTTTAGATGTTCATATAACTGGACATCTAAGAGGAGCCATGGGTAGTGATCTCCACATAGTTTGAACATTTTTTTGTAAATCCTGTGGTGAAATCATGTATTATGCGTATCCTGGATTGTATAACCTCATTGTTGGGGCATGGTTTTCAAAACCATGCATCCCAACTATGCACCTATTAATAATAAGAAAAATTACTATATATCCCCTAAGACCATATGAGTGATTCAATGTATTTTCCACCTCCATGTCACTCTATATCTATCCCATGCACACCTTATTCCTCTCCTCTTCAATTGATTAACTCTCAATCAATCGATTTAAAAATTGAGTTTACTTGGGTGGGTTGGAAGTGTATAGTTATTTATATATTTCATTGTCATTAATTGATTTAGATTCATCACTTCCTTAATCATTATCATCACATGACTAAAAATACTATATTTCTATTTAATCTTATCGGTTCTTCATTTTCTCTTGATTTATATCATTTCATAGGGAATGAATGGACAAATTTTTTTATCTAAGAATAATGTGTGGGTATTAGATTATTTTCCTTTAATGATCTATAATTTTTAAAATGTGTTATTTTTTTATTTCCAGTAGTGTTGTCTGTTGCCCCATTAGTAAAAAATTCATTTAAATTGAAACTTATAGATCAACCTAAACATGTAAAAAAGATCATTTAACCCATTAGAGGATGATAAAATCATCATGGAAAACCCCTTAGTGTGGTTCTAGTATACATTCAAATGATAACCATCCACATTATGAAAAAAAACACAACAAAAGGTTTAGATGAGATTAAATCAATGTGGAACTATAATTTACTATTCATTATTTAGTTATAACACCCCCTAGGGTGTGTATTATTAGTTGAATAATTAATGGAATTTCTAGGTGACCTATTGGTGTGTCGTAGGAGAACCCAGATGTGATACATTTGCGACGATATGGATTTATGATAGAGACTTATATATTCATGTATATTTTTATATGGAATGGGTTATTAGTTTATTGTGTAATATAGAACCCTATCGATGACCATTTGTGATGCCTTTATGACTTTCTATGTTTATTCCATAATATTTTTTTTAGGATTACTTGATCTTGCATTTATTCCTTATATTATGGTTATTCCATGGATTCACCCTTGGAATGTATTTATTCCTAACACCATTTTTCTTATTTAGCATAGAAATAAGTCAAAATAAATTAATATTTAACTATTTTTAATGATTCCATTATTTTAGAATTCAATTTAAAAAATTTGTCTATGTGATAAAAAGCCCATTTAAGGGTGTCTTAGATTGTTCCTTATGAAGTAAATTTTTAGCTTGTATTAAATGAAATGTAAATTGTAAAACCATATACCATAGATCTTGACTAAGTTAATAATGATTCTTGATGATTTCCCAATGAATCAGTCAAATGTATAGCCATACTTGAGTTAAAATTGGATAACTTATAAGGAATGCCTTGGACATGCTCATAGGATTCTAGTATATTCATCTAACATATATTTCCTTATGGGATACATGGGTTTTAATTCATAATTACTTTTATGGATTATAGGTAATGGTCAACTAAATGAGTTATAATTGAACATAGGCTAGGCCTTAGGTGAAAATACGAAAAAGTAGTTTTGAATTAAAATTTAAAATTTTCTATAGTACATCAAAAAATGAAACATCTTTGAAAATAATGAAAAATTCACCCTATGAAATTTTTATTTTCCAATTTCAAAAATGATTTTTATTTTGTCAAAAAAAATTTATAATAGTTTCAAATTTTATTTTTAAAATAGTTTCATCATTCAAATGTGGAAAATTTTCATTTTACAAAATATTATCTTCTTACGAAAAAAATGCCTTTATTCTTCTCTTATGAATATAAATAATATTGTATGATTATAAAAACATCTGATTTAACATATAACATATAAATTTCATTATGATATTTCAAAAATAGTTATTTATTTAATTTATTTATAGAAAATTTCATTGTGGGCATAAAAAAAGTTTTTTTATAAACATGTCCTTTGTTTTCAATTGGTTTTCATTTTTATTTATATTTGATTGGTAACCAATGAATTATTTTTACAAATATGTTTAAGCTATTTTTTCATAATTTATTTAATCTCGTTAATTCTCACCATTCCAACATCTACATTATATAACTATCAATATTAAATAATAATAATAAAACATTTTTTATAAGATCATAGTTTTGTGTATCATAAGATATCGAATATAATAAATTTAAAAGCAGACATAATATAAAATCATGGGGATTTACATACTATATTTCTTCAATTAATTTCATCCAAAAAAAATTGAAATTACACTTCGAAAATGAAATGTTGATATATGAAAATACATGTATTGGAAACCCGAATCATAAATAGGCTTAATAAAATATCCCCAGAATAATAAGGAATGTGAAATGGGATGTTCGTTAAAAAATTTGTCTTTTGAATAAGATTACTTAGTGGGAAGTGTAAACTAGGACATTGAAGTGAAATATAAAAATCAATTTATGATGGAAAGAGATAGAAAACAAGGTAATTATTATGTTAATGACTATAATAACATTGACTGAATAGTTTTTAAAAAGATAATTGATATCATAAAAAATATTTTATTAGGATAAAATTTGATTTAAAAATAATTAGAGACGATATACTTACATGGTTTCATCTCAATAGTACAATATCACACTTTGGTTATGGTTATATCTATTTTAAAATCATCCTTTATTCATGGAAATGATTATTCATGTTGAATTTTTTTAATGGCTAAAGGTTGTTAATAAATCATAAGATCAATAATTCATTCCTTCAGCTTTTAAATTTTTAATGAAACCAAAATGGTTAGAATATGATATCCAATATAATATATCATACATTATCCTCAAACAAAAAATTTCCATTGTATAACATAATCCATTCCATAAGTATTTAATATTAATACTCATTCAAATTATTTATTTCATATTCAGTGACTAAGAATTTTGATTGAGGGTCACTAAATTAATTGAATCAACTTAAATTTATATTTTACTAACCTTATTTAGATATTTTTATCATATACTAAGTATATTAATACCATGATTCCCAATAAATCATAATGAAAATAGGCATGCTTCCAAAAATAATATATCATGTTGTTGAATATATTCCATAAATCGATAATTGTTTTAAACCCACCATAAACCATAAAATCACAAGCCACTTTCATGGTAAACAAAAATATTCCAAAAATATATCATTGTAATTATATTCTAAACACCAAGCACATATTAAGGACATATTCCCCAAATAATGTTTGTTATAAAAGATCAACTTACAGTAAAATAACTTCTATGGTTTACTAGAACTATTTTTCACAGGCTTCCAAATCCTTAAGAATATTCAATGCATTACAACACTTATAATTTTCATTATTATCCTTTTTCATTATATCACATAAGACAATTACTTTGTATGATGAGATTTCTTCGGAGGCTAGTTCTCTTTATAGTAATGGATTTAAACCATCAAGGATGTGATTTATATTACTCATTAGGTTACATATATAATTGGATGCCTGCCTTGATAAACTTTTAATGTAGGATTCATGCATATAAACATTATCATCATCCTTTTGTCTTAGACTCATAAATTATCTCTCTATATCTTCTAACAGTTTTCAAGGGAAATTTTTTTCAGTGAAAAGTTCATTACTATACTACAATTACTTGATTTTTATTTCCTAATCCTAATTTTGTTTGATCAACAACAATCATTAATCTTCATATCCTGAGAGATGATAGACTACCATGAAAACCTTCTCCCTTTAATTATATACCAAATAAATAAATATCCTCTCTAACAAACTTATTCGTTTCTCAGCTACAAATAGATTTTTTGTCCCATTGAGTGATTAGGTTGTTGTCTCGTGAAGTGGAAAAAATATCTACACCATGTTGTGGATTATGCCGGTCCATATGGGCATGGTTAATGCTCATACCCATATTCATTTTTTCCAATGTAGTTATAATTTTTCATCTCTCGTTTCTGCTCCAACTCCATCCATACCTTTAGCTCCCTCATCGTTATATTTACAAATAGGGAATTCCTTAAATATATTACTCTCATTAATTTGGTTCCCATTACATCCACATAGATATATTTCAAAATAATGATATACACTATATCATATCATAATATTATGAATTATAATTCATAATATAGAAAATACATATCTTAAATTGATAATTTTTATGTATAATAATCTCCAAATAATAAGTTTAGTTTCTTTTGGAGTAAATCCAAATTCTTTTATAGGGGTTAATTCTCTAATTATCTTTTACTAAATATATTACCCAAGTTTTATTCTAAAAATTATTTGATTCCAACTACAAGGACCCCAACACCAGTTTCCCTGAGCTGGTGTCATAAATTGTTACATTCAAATAAGATACAATAAATCAAATCCCAATGGACCAAATAGTTTTGTTTTATTCGAATCCCAGATACATTCAGGAAACCCATTTTCAATGGGAATAGAAAATGAAACATAATACATAATAAATGATATTAAGCCTCATTCTTAAAAACTCATTCAATGATCTCTTATTTATAACATGGTGAATGGAATCAAAATAAGGGTAAGTTCAAATGATATGAAATGGTTAAGTACAACTAATGATATCATAAACAACACATATCTATTATGGAAGGATAATTAACTAAATTACATTCCATGTAATCCATTAAAAGAGTATAATATGTCCAGAATAAAAGATGATCAAAAAAGGCCATAGTAACAATCACATGGGTAAGAAAACCTAACCAGGGATATCTTACTAATCTAATAATATCATGGAAATCAATAACTAATCTCATAATGTTAGAATTCATAATTCCAGACATTTAAAATATAGCATCAAGGCTTTATCCAAGGAAACATACTTAAAGGGGTATGAAATAATACAATAACTAAAATAGTATGTCCCATGATACCTTCTAATACATCGAGGGGATATAGTAGGCCTCATCCGTTTCTTAATAAGTCCAATTAATTTCCCATATTAACAAGGACAGTCATAATCAACATTTTCATTTTTATTGAATATATATAAAAATGTAAATTTCATTCCCCATTAAGTAAACATAATCACTCATCATCCAATTTAATATGGTGAATGTTATCAAAATAGTTAATCTTTATCCAAACTAGTCATTAGCCATTTAATATTATATGGTAGATGGTATCATAATATATTGATCACAATGATATATAATATTCATCAAATTATTTTGACATATGTGAACTTTTTTTAATGATATCATTGAAGAAAAATCTTCCTGAAAATACCATTTATCACATAGAAATTTAGTTACATTTAAATTCCAAGAAATTATAAAAGGAAAATTCTTATTGAAAAAAAAACTTGTAATCTTGTAATGTAACCTACAAAACATTAGGGTTTCATGAAGGCGAGAAAAATCGCTAATGCCATATTTGTTAAGAAAAATATTCCTTCTGTAACTTATTCCAAATATTATGAATTATTAAATCTAATATTATCAATATCAAAAACCATATCCTAAAATATTTTCATAGACATCCAATGGTATGTAGATAAATTAGGGGGTATTACATCCCACCCAAAACCACTCATAACATATTGTCCCATGAGGTAGTATGTTCCTCCATGTTCATTTGTTTTATAACTCCAATAGGGGTTGGTGTGTCCCTCCCTTCCATATCATCATATGTGGCGTGAATGTTGAATATGATGAAAATAACCAAGGATCTACTTTTGTCTATATATTACATAATGGGTAGTGTGTACCACCCGAATATTCTGATGATATATATCTAATTTGGTGTTTTCCAGTATCCAAACCCATCTAAAATAATCATAGCCAACCTATTTACTAAATAACTTATCCCAATAATTATATCCCTATCATGACCACATCATCGGGTTTGGTTTTTAGTTAACACTTGAACTCAAGACCTTCTACATTCCCACTCAACCCAGGTCTAGGGTAAACATCACACAAATTCTCCCAATATGTCACCTAGGTAACAAAAAACAAAAACACTCGATAATGGATCCCCAACCAGAATCTCAAATCTTTGTACAATACAATTAACTCAGAATAATAGTTTCCTTGAACAACATACTCATCATATCACAACCTATTAAGCTTGATGAAGTAAACAGTGTGGCAATACTCTTATGATATGACACACTACTACCCATCATTCTTCCAAGGCCATATCATGTAGGTTATATCACCAAACCTATCCAATTTTTTATATGGTCATATTAACCCATGTAATACAATCTTAGAAGGTGAGGAACACTCTCATCGTCATAATATAAACTAGAAAAGAGTGTATCGAGAGTCTCATGTTACCTAATTGTCCAAACATAATTCAATGAAAATCATTTCATCAGCCACCCCTTCATGGAGTACACTAATGGAACCAATCAAAAGAGGTTCTTCATCATGTTCATATCATTTAATTTATTTCATTTTAATTGTCGTAAATCTATGTTAATATATCACACGATGCACAATTTTAATAAACTCCACCAACCAATGATGGCCAATGCATTCAACTTGTGAAGAAGTCCCCACCATGACTCTTAACACTTTGTATGTATAATATAATAGAATTTAATTTTTAATAAATAATGTATCAAAATATTAGAAGGACAATCATCCATGATGTTGAGACTCCAAAAATCAAAATCCATATAAATCATTACAAATATAATAGATAAATTCATAAGGACCACTGATATATACCATAATGAAAACCCATATAAAATAATCTGTAGACATATGACCACACTCATCTAGGACAAACTACTTATTGTCCACACCCATAAGGCCCTAAATAATAGTATAATATCCAAGTTAATTAATTAAAATCACTTTTAATTAATTAAAAAAAATAAAATTCATTTTACAAGTTATATAGATTATTAATAATCATAAAATAACTCACCAATAATCCTCATTACCCAATAACCATGATCATCCACTACAGAAAGTTCCACAATGTACTCCTACAATATTCAAAAGAAAATAACAATCAACTACCATATTTTTAATAGAAATTTTTATCTATTTTATCATTTTTTAAAATTCATAAAATGATGTAACTCAATAGAAATGACATACGATGGAGTGAAAACCCCATATCATGATACATTATAGACAAGATGTATGAAATATCCATCATATTTGGATGATTTCACCAAGTTCTAGTGGACTCATTCCCGGAAACCTAAATAGATTCTAAATAATTAGAAAGATAGAAATTGGGAACTAACCTTTGAAAACTTGAATATATATACTAATGGTTCTATGAAATCATACTAAGTTCAATCACAATAATAGGGGAAATGAAATTGAAGCATAAGAGGTGGAGATCCAAAATAATGGAATCTCCCAAAAACATTGAACTCATAATACCTGAAGCACTCTAAAATAGAAAATATAGATTTCAACTTTCTAAAAAGTGGAACCCATTAAAATTTATAAAATAATCCTAGTTGTTTATGGAAATAAATAATTTGGGAAAACATCCCATGAACATAGCTTTACACTTTCACAATTTGATTGATTGGTTCATAACCTAAAGACTCATAGTGAAATGGGTCACCCTTCAGGAAAAACCATTAATAATATGACAAAGTTCATGATATGAATTTGTACTACCATTAGGAATTCATGACATGAAACATGGTTCTTGGGATGAACTGCCTTAAAATAAAAATTTCATTCCTTGGTTCACCCCATCCACTCTCCAAAAATAACCAACAACCAAAATAATAAATGGGTCTATACTATTTACTAGGAACCATATCAAAATTTTATTATAACTCTCAAATATAATAATTTAATTCTAATTCTAAAAAAACCCTCAGTAATTAATAAGATCAAATTCAATGTAAAATCGATAGCTCAGATGGGAAATTGGTTTAATGAACTCACCACAATAGAAAATAACAACTTTGATAGTCCACATAAGCATTAAACATCAATAAAATCCAATCAAGGTAATAAATTAATTATTAACTCATATTTTCCTATTATAAATGGAAAAAATTGTTTCTATAATGATACTATAATTAAGATGTGAACTATTGATAAAAAACCAACAGTCATCTTCCTCATAATAACACTAATACAAGGCCCCATGACACTTATTTATCCTAGGAAATCATGTTATTATTTATTAGTTACTCTATAGGATTAAAACAATACCCATCATAATCTTCTTATAGAATTGTATGATTCTAAACTAAATTTATACCACTTCCATAAAAATCACCTACTGATTTAAATTATTAGTGGTCTGTTGATCCTATAGGTTTAGTTTCAATATCAACAAACAAACCACACATCTTTTTAAAACCCAGTAATGATCCATCAACCTAATGGAAAATTATAACATATATTCCTCCACTTTTCATGTTAATGAATATGAAACACCTAACATTCCATTAAAACCATTAATTTATCCTTATAAGAAATCCATCATACCATATATGACTTAACTAATGAGGGTTCTAGTACACTACACCCATTCACAGAAAAAGAAAAATGACATACCTAATCTGGCCTATCATTCCAAAAAATGATTCTGTATAACCATCGACAAATTATCTCACTACCACATAATGATTCCTTACTAATAAAGTAATACAAATATTTTATCACAAAAACATTATAGACTAAACTAGGATTTTTATGTAATTACATTTTTTGATCACTAGCTTTCAAAAAAAATTATCATGATCTAACATCAGTCATAGATTCATCATCGATCTAAAATTTTATCTGATTAAATAAGAAAAATTATTTCCCCAATGCCAATATAAAAAATTCATCTAATAACACATCCAAATATAAAATCTAGTAAACACCAAGAAAACATATAATTTTGATTTCATATTCTCACCCACATCACAAAGCATCATTTACAATATAGTGACCTATCTAGGCACACCCATGATCATTTTTAAATTGGGGGAATATGCTCCATTTCCCACACTCCTTCCATTACCACTTGTTATGAATGGACACAACCATCCCACAGATGGCCATTTTTTAATAGGAAACATCACTTAATACCCATTCTCATCTCTTAATAACATTATAATTGTGACACATTTTTATTACATACATAATGAGGGTGAAACCCTCAAATGATTAATGGTGGAATCCCCACAAAAAGTCTTCATGTATACTAATCACCAATCATGACATCAATAGGTCCAATCGTCTCATGAGTTTATTTATTCTTGATCCATGACCATCCTATCCCATAAAACTACTTCTTTGGATCTATCTTGGATTGACAGTTCTAGAGCACTGTGATCTAATAATGTCATGACCTCTCATTACAATGGGAAATATTCCATTTCCATCAAAAGGATTCAGAAATCAATTTTATTATGAATTTATTCAAATCATCATTCAATAGGCCATACACAACCACTAAATAATTTAGATCTCCACTGTGTTTTATGTGTAACCAACATGTGCCAACCAGATATAATATAGTCAGAATATGAATAAAATCTCCAGACACCCAATCATATACCCCAATCCATGATCTGATCAATCATACATCATTGAACCTAGATTCTCTCACCTAAACCACATACCATTATCCCACTGCATGTTAGCCTCATCTATCAAGAACAATCCTCAGTTCTCCTCTTAAAAATTGAGACCCCACTACTATTCTAATGTCAGCAAAACACTATCATCCCAACACTAAAGTAAAATCCATAATAATGAATGTTAGGTAACCCAACTTATCTAAAACTCCAAATCCTTAATTTATACCAAATCACATTGAGTATATTATATCATAAAATCAAATGGAATCACCATGTTTGTTACATAGTTTTGGTAAAACCTTTGTGCATATATTTCAAAATTTCATGTCATCGACCCATGATTTCATTCTATAAGGAAACAAAAAGCCTGAGAGATCCCTTCTCTCTGGTTACAAATACTTATATCACTACTCATTTGAAAAATTAATATTTTTCTCATAATTTACCTGATTTGAATCTCAAAAGAACTAGGATCCCCCACCTATTACATTGTCACGTCCGATAAAGTTTATAACTTAAGGAAAATATATTTGTTCATGTCTCAACTGTCAGAAGTATACCCATGTACAAAATACTAATCATAGTTCCATAAAAATATGTACTTCATGAGCAACATGAAAATTATTCAATGTAGCGGGGCACATATTCACATCTGGAATCAACATACTGGACATCCCCCCTCTAGAATCATGTTTTTGGATAAAAAAACATAGAAGAAACTAAGGCTAACCATTTAATTATCTTAAATAATTTCAATAAATTTTAGATGACATACACATATAATCTCACAATCAGAGGAATCAATGTTTTAGTGCCTTTGAGGACTAGTTATATATGAGAAATATTTTAAAATACTTTGATCATTACTTTATATTTGATCAATATAAAACCAAATTCTAGACTCCACCTAGTTTATACTAATATTTATAAACTATGGAAATGAAATATATGAAATGGTTGAGCATAAACTCTCTATAAGGGAAATCATATGGTTGTTTCATCTAGGGTTAGATCATAATGATATTATAAAAAATAGGCAATGGGGAAAATAATATTATTATAAATGGTAAGGAAGGGGAATTATAATGTATTATATAAAACATAAAACACACACATGAAGGAATACGGGGACACTGTAATTCAAGACCTCATCAAAAACGCACAAATCCCCTACCACTGAGTATTTCCCTTGGGGAACAATATTTTATAAAAAAAATTGAAATAAAAATAGTTATTCATAAGTCATGATAAAGAGACATGTAATCCTAATAAAGAAGAATATAGAATAGAATAATTTTTTAATAAAATAAGCATTAATTGGGGATCATAATCCTAGGTATATTATATAAAAATTATATAATTTCCTTGAAAAATATCAAAACGTGTAATTATGGCACCAAAAATGTTCATATGGAATCAATATACTGTGATAATATTCAGTCACATCCATAAATTATATTGTGAAGAACCAAAAGATACATGCCTCATAATATGAAAAAATAAGATTTATGATATATTTTTTGAACAAACTACATGTCTTCACATCATGTTGAAATAAAATAAGATGTGCACACTTCTTAATGGAAAAAATAACATTTCCTATAATGAATCATTATCTCGTGAGATATAAATACATATCCAGTGAATTTTATGGTGATATGAGGCCCCATATATCAACATCCACACACACACACACACACATATATATATATATATATTCCATATGATATCAAATTTTAAATATATACAAAAAAATGTAAATTGAATGGGTTTCAAATCACTTCAAAATAGTGTCACATAACATGGTATCAAATGTAGATCTATTGGAACCATAAAAGTAAATCACCCAAATAAACAATTTTATAAAGAATATATAATGTGATTCATTAAACATTTCATCATAAATGTATCATATTTTTTATTCATAGTTTTAAATGGAATTAAAATATAAAAGGGTCTTTCTAAAACATTTCTTATCATTATTATAAAGAGATTATGTTATGAAACTCTTTTAAAAATATAATTATGATAAATTTGCATGAATACATTAGAAAAAATATTTATTATAACTAATTTAAAATGGACTTATGAAAAATATATAGTGGTTCTATAATGTAAATTTATATTTGAATATATAATTTAAAATCCATAATTGAAAAAAAATTATATATTAAAAATACTGTTTTTGAAACACAAATATTAAAAATATTAATAAATGAAATATTTTAAAATAGGTAAAGAAAAATTTGAAAATCATCAGAATTAATACATATCTGGATTTCAAAAAAATAATTCAATCATTTGTATGAATGGTGAAAATGGATATGGAATACTAAGACATCATTTATAATGGGTATGAATTATTCTTAACATTGTCAAATTGTATATAGAAAGAAGACCATTAATGAAGCAGTATTTTATTTGGACATTTTTTTCCTTATACAAGATGGAAGAAATGAAATATAATATCATAATACAACATAATAAAACAATCCTGTAAAACCACTTTCAAATCAGAAACATAATGAATCCTAAAAATATAATTAGTAATGAAAATCCATGACATGTTTTGGTAACATCTTGTTTATAATTTAATGAATATAAAAGGGAATTTTAAATTTTATTTATAATTATTTATAATATGTTTTCTTCATTCCATGAATATTTAATTCATGGTTCATGAATATTGAAATATTGATGAACAAATTTCAGTGATATATTCATGAAAAATTATTGGTAGATAAATGATAAGTAAAATATTAAAATAACCATCCCAAACCATTATCATGACATTTAAATAATTTCAATTCTTTATATGCATTCTTATAATCATTAAAATAGGATACTATTTAAAAATTAAACACATTATTCTCTGTAGGCTTAGTTTGCACGTAATCGTAGACACCATTTTAATTTTCTATAAAAATATATAGTGTGGAAATTAATTTATATTTTTAGAATATGAAATTTGATATATGAATTAATTTTATTAATTAAATATCACTTTATAAACATTATTTTATAGGTGTTGATAAAAAATGAAATACATTTCATGATGGATGTGTTTGTTCGCACATAAGCACGAATGTCATCATCATTTTTCTAAAAAGGGATATAGGTAGACAATGCTTATAAAATTTAATTAATACCAATTCAGTAAAATAGAAAAATTACTTTCAAAATATTTATATTGTTGAAAGAGTTTTAAATGATAAAATTGGAACAAAAAAATGTTATAAATGGATAAATATTAAAATTGGGAACTCAAGTATTCTATTGAGGGACCTCCTGAAAAAATAATGACTTAGGTATTTCCCTTGTTCAGGGGGATTTATATATTTGGAAAAGTTACTAGGTAAATTCAAGTGAGTATAGGTTCATGTTTATTTATAATTTTGGTAGTTTATGAAATGGGGTGGTTCATGTCTACTTTTGTATGTTAGAATAATTTAATTATTAAAAGAATATAAATTTACATTGAATTGTTTAAGGAATGTTAGTCCAAAATATGAACATAATTTTGGATTTATGAGGTTTGGGTAGAGATATCTATTAACCACTCATTTGGGGATTACCTTTTAATAATTTTATCCTTTTCTCATTATTTTTGGCATTAACCATAATTTAAAGTCACCACTGTTAGTCATTTTTTACCCATTGAAATTAAATTTAATGAAAAAAAATTATTACCTAATTTGATCATGTTAATTTAAATAATATATATTATTTTATTAAATAAAACATTAAATAGTGGCTAAAATTAATTTTAATATTGGTTCAAAAAACACATTAAAATCATTATATTTTTTATGTTGTATTTTTAAGCTTAAAAATTATATTAGGGTATGATTATAAATGTTTTTTTATTCTAAAAACATTAATTAGTTGATTAATAATTTAATATGAGATATGTGGCATTAAAATAATTCTAAAATTTAAATCCCCCATGTGACTAGTTTAATAAAAGAAAATACTAAAAAACAAATTTATTGGAAGATGAAAAAATATGAGTTCCTAAATGTTCGACAAAGGATGTATAACTTCATACTAATATGTATAAATGAATAATATTTCCATTATAACAATATACATTCAATATATTTATAATTTATTAAGACATAAACATATAATGATGAAGTCATAAAGGATCAGATATTTTTTAAAACTATAATTTCAACTATTTAAATAAAAATATAAAATTTCATGATAATCAAAAAAATTAACTCATAAAACAATATTTTAATACTGAATTTGAATAAAAAGTATTGGTTAAAATTAAAATTTAAAAAATGAATTTACATTTTAATGAGAATCATAAAACTATTTTTGTAGGAGAAATTTATTTTTCAAATACTAACCAATATTTTTTTAGTTTCTATGATTTAAAAATTAAATTACTATTAATTTATTACTTATATAGTGAATATATTGAATAACTATTAATCCATAATTTACATTGTTTTGTGAAATAAAAACATGTTGAGAATTTAAATACAATTTCAGAAAATTAGTTTTAAGTGACAAATATTACTAGTTATTTAGATTTATGAATAGAATTTCATGTGTTCATTATTACTATATGTGGCCATTAGTTTCACTTTGTATATATTTTATATTGTGATTTTCTCTCTATATCTTTATAAATTCATTATCTTATTTAAAAGATTTGTTTGTTCATAATAGAATTATTCACAATTCATTTTGGTTCTTTGTAGTTTGTAAAAAAACAATTTAATATCTTAATACTTTTTGTTGAAGGATATTCATAAAAATCAATGCTCATTACACTCTAACAAAATATAAATAATTTAGAATATTTTTATTTTTATTATGATATAAAAAATTGATATAAAATTAGTCTCCTTATATATATTCCTTCCTTATTTGATTAAAAATATATATCATTCCATAATAGTATTTTTACTATATGGGATGTCTTGTTCAGTATAATTGTATTTCTTTGAGTAAGTATCTACACACATTGTTCCTAATATGAGAAATCATGTTATGGTTTCATATTTTCATATTATAGTTTATATTATTTCTATTTAATTTACTTCATAATAACTATTACATGGAACACATCATGTACATAGGATAGGTAAAGATATAGTTACAATAAATAAGCTACAAAACAAAAATTATCATGGATATTTAAGAATATGATACTATAAGTACAATGCATCCCTTTATTACCAAATATCATAACCAACATCCAAGTACATATTTGTAGGAACACTCTATCACCATCATAAAACTCGAAATCTTATTTATGATTTTAGTAATAGAACTTCTATTGATTTATTGATAAATTCAAATTCAGTTTGATGGTTTTAACAGTCTCCATCATTTCGTGCCATGTTGATGTTCTATTTTCTTCCATCTCCAACATCATCATAGAATTTTTGAGTCATATATCACTTCCCATAAACATCCACATATGTTTCCATGTGAATACTAGAATGGAAAATGTTATTATGTGAGAACTCTACTGATGGATGATTTGATGCCAAAAATATTTATATCGTGATATCATCATCATAGAATATAATAATTAGTTGGAATGGTTTATTCATACTGAACAGATTCCTATAGGATATAAGTAAAAAAATTCTAGTTTGATCTGAAATAATTGTTAATGAATTCACTAAAACTGTGAATAAAGGATCATATCTCAAACAAATACAATATGGAGTGATGTTATATGTATTCTTACAAATTCACTTATGTATAAAATTTATGTTTAGTTATGTAAGATATCAATATTAATGGAAATAAAATGCAATAACTTTTCAAGGTGATCATCTACAACACAAATGAAATTATGGACATTAGATGACTTCTGGATACCTATGAAATTATACAAGCTAATACTTTTCAATTATATAAATAGTGTGAGTAATTTCATCAACATAACCTTAGATTGTTTTCATTCATCATTAATTTTTTGGAATACAAAACATCATTATTTGTGATCTACAACCTCTATCTTCATACTATGCCATTAATAGTTTTTTATATGATCACCAAAAACCTAATTACTTTTGGGATGAATAGATATTTATGATATTTGTTAATCATCATCAATATACAACATTAGTTCTTGTATTGGTGTAAACATATATGGGTTATATACATTATAAATCCATTTTTATCTAAGTTTAACTCTAGATTATAAGCTTTATTTTTCTATATCTTCATATCATTTTTATAGGGTGCATTGATCTTCTCATAGATGGATGGTCTTGTAGTAATTTTGGAATTATATGATTTATGCCCCCTTCCCTTATGAATTTATTATTAATGTTGTTAAAATACTAGTGAATTTTGTCACTTTTATATCTAGGTGGTGTTAAAGTATCATGATCCTTCCTAATCAAAGTACCATGTAACTTATTTTCCATCCATAGATGGTAGTTTTTTTTTCAATTAACAGTATTTCATTAACAATAACTATTGCATAATGTTTTTTAAATACATTCAAGAGAATAAATATTTACATCTCTATCACTCATTATTGTAACACCACCACATATCCCATTAGCATGGTATAGTTCAGATGAGATACCAACATTAGGTGATTTCCATAATTTAGGTTCAGGGCATAGTGAAATCCGCTGTGGTTGGTGTTAAAATAATTTTTTTTAAAAAAATTATAGTTTCTAAAAACCCTATTATATGATATTTTAATGTCAAATTTATAATTTATATATTTAGATATTAAAATATAAATACCTAGACTTAGGATACTTCATCATGGATATAGATATTGACTGTTTGGAAGAACATTTTTGGATTCCAATTCTTAAACATTTAGGATAAATGTACAAATTCACTCTATCGGGGATCTACACATGTTCCTTTGATCTTCAAACAATGCCAATTGATAAACATGTTCAATTGAGTGACACTCTAGTGGATATCCCTCTATTGTGTGACCCAATATTATTATTTATCTTTATAATTAGTTAGGTTTTTCGAATATTTCATGATTACTTTCTAGGAATGGGTCAAGTAACCCAAGAGAATGAACATAATTTCCCAATTTCAACACCCAGATATGAATGATCACTATGAAATATAATCCATTTTCCGTAATATCTCATCAACATGGTTCAACATAAAAGTCATCAACCTATGATATTGATATTCCATTCTTTGACTATCTAAAATAAATAAATACTTACACCCTACACATAGAATTTAATTCAACTATTTCATTTCAATCAGAGGGCTGACATATAATTTTCAACAAATATGGAAGAGATAAAAACTTCATCTTCATATAAATTAATAACATATCATTCATGATGCGACCACTATAACATACAATAAATCATCATATGGTCTCATAGTTTTGGTCAAAAAATATAACTGTGTGTGATATGAAATGTATTACTAATAAACTAAAAGTCTAAAAATCATTACACTTGCTAATAGATAAGAATATACAATAATAATAAAACATGCAGAATTCATATTGGCAAGTCTATTCTGATTAACTCATGTCATGGATATTACCAAGTGAAAACTTCATGAGAAGAAGACTCATCATCTGATGTTCACACTCACATGAAATTCCATGTACTATGTGTCCCATTATAGTATATTATCTAATTCAATAATTATATTTAATAATATCATCAATGAACTTCATGGTTCTCATCATATTAAAGAATTTATATGACCATTTCAATGCGACAACTACACTAGAACATTATCACATCAATCATATAAATATGAAAAATAATTATAGAGTGAAATAAATATATTTATATGAAATTTTTTGAATACACATGTAATCTAATGTAAAAAGTTTTTGGTTCTTAGGAACCAACTCAAACTCCAATTTTAAATATAGAAAAAATTTAATGATTGGTTATTCCTCACATGTTAATTATGCTTCTACTAATTATAGATATATATGAAATGATTAACATGTTTAAATGTCTACGGTAGGTAATTTCATATGTATATGGGTAGAATCTCATTATGGAAAAATTTCTACCTCCATAAAATCTATCAAATAGCCATAAATTTGATTATCAAAATTTGTGTTCCTATGTCAAAAATCCTGACATACTGAATATGTATATATTCAATTCTTATCTTGATAATGATAAAACTCTTTCTTTCATAGTAATCCAATATCGTAATTGGTTGTTTCTAAACCATTACTCCAGGTACATAAAAAGCTGCAATGTAATATAAAATTATATATATAGAAACCATTGAATATTTTTTTATATTACATTACACTTTTCAGTGATCCAATATTAAATTTATATATGAATATATAGGAGTTCAATTCCAAGTATAAATAGTATTAACAATTTTCTAGACACTAGGAATGTCACAACCCGACCCTACCCGGGCTCGAGCCGCAACTACCCCAGGCACGCCTCCATAGGCCAAGGGCTGGCGACCAGCGCCGAAGGCACAACAACTCGGGGAGGCCTTTGCCTAAGCACCTGTACACACGCACACGCAGCAAACTCAATGCAAAAGTGCAGAGTAAAAGAAAAGACAAGCAGAGTAAAAAAGAACAACTGCTATATATATACCACAAAGTGCATCGACCTCTACAAGTACAAAGTACAACTGAAAAGAAAAGGGGAAAAACACGTGCCCAACCAAAAAGTGCCACAACCCGGCAATAGGTAAACAAAAAAGGAAATAGCTGACGGGTCTCCCACCTGGAACCCGGCCACGACCACCACACGCGGTCCAAGCTCCCAAGCTCCTACGCTCCACTGAAGTCACGCTCCACCTGTCTGTCGTCTGCAAGGGCACACCAAGTGTGGGCAAAGCCCAAGTAGGGGTGAGTATAAAAAATACTCAGTAGGATACCCCGAAGGCTCGAGGGAGCAACAAAGGAGGTACCGAAGGGTGAGCAGTAGAGCGAACAAGGAAAGTATAGGAGTACAATAGAGAGTGCAGCAAAGAGTACAGTAAAGAGTCCAGCTCAACCCAACAAAAGAAAGGAAGTAGACTCGTCCAGGCACAAGGAGCTAGAAACGGTGAGAAGATGAACTTCCCGTCGAGTCTTTGCTGCCTATAACAGGAGAGTAGACTCGTCCAACCACGAGAATCTAGGCACGGAAAGCACGTGGCATACCCCACACGTCTTCGCCTAACATGGAAGGAGAGTAACCAAACCCAAGAGGTGGGTATCGGAAACAAGGTATATACATATCGGTATGCTCAACAAGAAACCCGAACAACGTCGTAAGGGGCTCCCCGTCCCATAGCTCAGCCCAAGAAAATGAGTCGCCAACAGTCCCAGACATAACCATCATCGATGCCCAGCATCCCGCACGTCTGCCCTGAACCGCAAGCCAAGGGGCTCAGTCACCGCACCTTGATATTATCCGCTTTGGGTGGCACTGATTCGCCCGCACGGTTTTAGATCGCGTCACAAGAACGCGTCTTGGTGGGGAAAGTGCCCCTCGAACTTGAGAGTTCTAGGGAAAGTCCAACCACACCTCGTCACTGCCCCACAGTCGAGAGGTCTCCTCAAAGTCAAGTCGTCACAACACTGACCCGTACAACCAAGGGTCCCGCTCTGGTAATCACGGAGGTAAGCCACAGACTAGCCTAGTCGAGAGGACTGAGTCTGGAATGCTAACAGGTGTCCCACTGCCCAGCCCCGCTGGAGGGTAATTCATAACCAAATATCAGGTGACCCACTGCCCAGCCCTGCTGGAGGGTAAACCCTAATACATCAACCGGCAACCCACTGCCCAGCCCCGCTGGAGGGTAGACCATAATCAGATATCGGGTGACCCACTGCCCAGCCCTGCTGGAGGGTAAACCATAATCAGATATCGGGTGACCCACTGCCCAGCCCTACTGGAGGGTAAACCCTAATACATCATCAGGAGACCCACTGCCCAGCCCCGCTGGAGGGTAGACCTGGAATAAGTCGACAGGCGACCCACTGCCCAGCCGTGCTGGAGGGTAGACCCGGAACTAGACGACAGGAGACCCACTGCCCAGCCCCGCTGGAGGGTAGACCCTAAGAGGTCGTCGGGTGACCCACTGCCCAGTCTCTGCTGGAGGGTATACCCTAAGTGCATCGGGTGACCCACTGCCCAGTCTCTGCTGGAGGGTAGACCCTAATAGCGTCGGGTGACCCACTGCCCAGTCTCACTGGAGGGTAAAACTCAGAACTGCTCTACCATCTCTACAGGAGGGTACAACACTGGTCGACCGAACACGGAGTGGGTGTCGCGCAACCACCCAACTCTAGAACAGCTCTCCCAAAAGAGGTGCAGCGTCTGCCCCAGCACTGGGTGTCACTAGCACCACTACCGGCCAATCCATCGAGAACGGAACCAGGGGGAGACCACTCAACCCTGCTGGTCAACAAACGAGCACCAAGTCAGGGGAAAAAATCCACCCTGCTGGTTAAACCAACACACCGAGGGACCCTCTACGTCGCGAGAGGTCAAAGTACCCTAAGCAGAACCCGGCACGCACGTGGGGACCACACAACGGGTGGCCCCATCTCAACCCCAACTGAACGCACCAACGTTCTCAGGTACGAACAACCACATGTACCTCCAAGAACTCTCGTATACTCCCAGATTATACTACGTCTCCAGCCCAAGGGCTACCGTGAACACGGCACCCAACGTCAACGCGAAGGCGTGACGTAACAATTCCACCTCAAAGGCCCAGGCACGGCCAACCACATCACTTCATGCATTTACATCACTCACACGGAAGTGCACGCCATCACTAGCCAAAGGTCCACTACAAGCAAAGTAGGGCGAACCACCACTGGAGCACCTTTCATGCTTCCACATTTCTCAAGATCGCGCAAGAGGCTCCGCACAACCAAATGGAGCGCACCGTTGTAATCCTCACGGAAAAACACGCAGGATCGACTACTTACTCGCCTCCAACGGATATCCGACGGAAAAGTCTCCAACACCGCCTCACGCCCGAACGGCGTCCCGTGATCCCGAGCCTCGGCCCCGAAAACAGTCGGGTGCATCGCACCATTGCGATCCCCTCGGGAAAACACGTCAAAAGCACTACTCACACGAGTGCAACGGATATCCGGAGAAAAAGGTGCATCCTGGCGCACCGCACACGAGCGGTGCCACGTGGGACCCGCAACCTGGTCCCGAAACTCAAAGAACGGATCACACCGTTGTGATCCTCTCGAAAAAGCACACAAGATGGACTACTCATTTGTCCAAAACGGCCGCCCCGGTGATAAAGCTGGAAAATCACCGTCGACACCCAAATGGCCCTCGTGGGCCCCGCACCATCATGCGGAATTACAGCGGGCAGACTGCGCCAACGCGTTGCCCTCAGAAAAAAAACCCAACATCGACTGCTCGCACGCCCCGAACGGACGTCCGAGGAAAAAGTCGCTACTAGCTGCACGCAGCTCAAAAGACGGGCCGCGGGGCCCGCACCTCATCTTCAGCCTCAACGCCTGAAACCACCCTGGAAACCTCCGCCTCGATGCCAGGGTCCCAACGCCACTGACGGCGCTCAAAACGGACGTCGGACGCGTCCGCGCCGTCCAAAACAAGAATCTCGGGGATTACGCTCACCCACTTAAGGACACGTCGCGCCTCCGCGACCCCTCGTTTAGGGAATTAAAAATTCCCGAAACCTCTTCAAAATACTCGGCTTAACTCAAGGAGCGCATCGCCGCTGACGGCACGCGAATCCGACACCCGAGCTTCCTTTTAGAGGCGTTTTAGGAAAAATTTTGGACCAAAGGGTGGGCCGGGCCGGTTCGGCCGGCCCACTCACTGCCTGTGCCGGCCCGCGGTTCACCGCGCGGGCCGGCCCGCGTCGCCCGGACCGGCTGAGCCGGTCCGGCTGTCTCCCCACGGGACCCGCGAGGCGCGGGTCCCTTGTCTGCTGGCCGGGGTCACGAAGACCCCGGGTCCGCGTGCCGCGACGACCGGCCGAAGCCGGTCGTCACCCCCTTCGCGCTCCGCGCCCGCGGCGCCTGCGGCCGACGACCGCCGCACGACCCCGCTCCCCCGGCCGCATGCCGCCTGAGGCGCTTTCCGCCACGCCGCTGAAGCCCGAGCCGACGCCGCGCCACCTGAAGCCCGATCCGACGCCGCGCCACCTGAAGTCGTCGCGCCTCGGACAGCCGGAGACCGCCGGAAGACCTCCATACCCTCAAAATTCCCGCAATCTTCGCCGGACCGTTGCGGCCTCGTCACAACTCGGATTTTGATTCCGAAAGAAGCGATTGAACAAGTAAAATGTGTACTACACGACCAAAGGATTTTCTCGAAGAGAAATCAACAAATAGATGCTAAAAATGGGGTTCAAAGGGAGGCCCGAGAATTAAAATGAAAAAACATAACCCTACCTCGTTGGGCTTTGCCCGGAGCTTCGTCGCCGAACCGCCGCCTTGCTAGAGTCTCCTCGCCAGAGCTCGCCTCCCCGGAGCTCGCCTCGCCGGAGGTGAAGGAGGGGGAGGAGGGTTTGTGGAAGAAGAGGAAGAAGAAGAAGAAGGGGGGTGTTTAAGTACAAAACACTTAAACGCCCGCCCGACGGCCCCGAACCCGAACTCCCGACGAGGTCGGGATTTAGCCTCCCCTAGGCTAAGAACCACGCTCTGAGTGCAACAGTGGTCTCAGAATTTTATTCCGAGACCCCGTTCAAAAGTTACTAAACTTAGCGCCCGAGGCCACCAAATTACGAAAACGCCCCTGGGACCATTTTTCACAAACGGCCCACGCCCGCGAAACTTACACCCCTCCTAGGGTAAACGGCATGCTCTGAACTCAACGCTTCCCTCGGTTTTCCAATCCGAGCCACCGTTTAAAAGATACTAGTGTTTCTCCATTAAACGAATTAATTTATTTATTTAATCCGTTTAACGTTCCAGAAGCGGGCGAGGGGTCCAAACATCCCGCGCCGACAAGTTTTATGTCGCTCCTAGGGTAAACACCCCATTCTGGACCCATCCGTACACTCGGATCCCTGATTCGGAACTCCGTTTAGGAGTTATCTCATTTATTTGGCGTTTCCAGTGTGAACGCACTGAAAATTTAATTCCGGCCACTCCGGGGCTCGGAATCGCACGCCGTCTGAAGGCGCTGCTCTGGAATATCATCAAGAATATTCCAAAGTCTTTCATAGAAAAAACCGGGTTCTTACAAGGAACCCATCCAATTCAACATTTCAATATATAGCCAGATAGTTCAAAATGATGGTATTTGTAGTCATGTAGGATGTTGTATGAAATTTTCCTTTTATGCATCATGCCTCAGTAATA
This sequence comes from Viscum album, assembly GCA_963277665.1. Lineage (NCBI taxonomy): Eukaryota > Viridiplantae > Streptophyta > Magnoliopsida > Santalales > Viscaceae > Viscum > Viscum album. The sequence goes on from CAUJRU010000001.1 coordinate 7,041,343, forward strand.
TCAAACATTAGTTTATATTATGGAATGCGAGATAAATTCCTTGCACACGATATTTTGAAATTAATATTCACCATCTTATATCTACCTATGCCCAAGCATTTTCCTCCTAAAGGATTATACAAAAATAACAATTTGGTCTTGAGTGGATTCCGTTTTTATTTATCAATACATCATTAATATTTGTTCTATGTGTTGATTTATATAAACAAATAAAATATTATATATATATATATATCTGAAGAACATGGTTTCAACATTATGACATACTTAGTGAAATTTCGTTTCATAGTCTTAACAAATTGGTAGGAATCAACATTCTTTTTCAATATGTTATCATCATTTAGATATTGAAACCATATAGAACTCCCACTAACATGTTATAGAAAAGTGTTCCACATTTGACTCCAGATGAATATTTTATTATCACTATGCCTAATTTTTTTGTTAAATAATTTTTTTAAATATGTAAATCTTATTAGCATTATTGATCTACTGAGCCCCTTTAGTTATGACAAGTTGACATATACCATGGGGTCACCCTATTGATCATTTCATATAGTCGTTTTCCTTATGGATTCCTATAAATGAGGGGTCCATGATAATCAACAATCTAATATAACAATCATATTTATATTCATTGACAAGTAAAATTCTAAAAATATTTTAGTCATGACGAGTGGTCAATATTTGTTATCATAGACTAAACTAATCAATAATCACTCGTTTTATATTATTGTAATGTTGTACCATCCATGTCTACATTATCCTGAATTATAACCATTAATTTCAAGTCTTAAAAACATTCAAAATGAGGATTCCCCAAATGATGAAACGTGGATTTCATTACATGAATTTATATATACATGTAAACCATATAGAATTACAATTTACTCTTTTAAATTAATCCGTAATCTGAAATAATTATATATTAATATCCCACATTAAAGAACATATACCACCAATTGGGTTATATATTCCTATGTAGTATGTGTCTTGGAATTACTCCTTACACTAAGATCAATGGAGTATAGTATTCATATACCAACTTATTTACATCCATATCCTTTAGCCATAAATTTTAATTATTATCCAACTATAATCAAAGTGACATGATTCATTTATAGAAATTTAATAGTTATTGAATATAAGTTAATATATTTCTTTGATATAGGGTCATTAACATAAATTCACCTTAGTTTTTAATCATCAGTTTTAGTTAAGGACATCTTAAATTATAGAAATTTAACAGTTATAATGAACGATTTGAAAATATTTTTTAATTTGATTACATATATTCTTTTAGCAACCCTTATAACAATTATTTATATAAATAATTGCAATATGGGGGAAAAATTACACATATAAAGGATCAATGAGTACATGGATAATATGTTATCTAAAAATAAATCTCATAGAATGCTCAATATTTACCAAAATCAGTCATTTACTTTAATGAGTTTTTATAAATATTTCAAATGAAATGTATTGTTGTATATGAAGTAACGTTTTTATCTAGAGTAGTTCACATGGAACTGTTGAACAATCAGTAAGTTTTTTGGGGTGTACCTTTATCTATAATGGGTTTTTAAAATAAAATATGTTATGTAGTTTCACTGGTAATGCAGTATCATACCTTTGTTGAGACAAAAAGAAAATAAAATGAACAAAAAATTCAACAACTTCTGTTTTATTTTAATATTAATTATCTTTCCACAATCAAGTAAGTATCTTAAAATTTATATCATTATTCATTATAATGGATATTTGTGATTAAATAGTTACAGAACCATTATTTTAATATTATAGTACTATAACATCATTTTTTCAAAAAAATGACCTATTTTATCATTTCATCAAGACAAACAATACAAAAAATGTTTTAGTAAAACTTATTACAATCTGAATCAATTCATTTGGCAATGAGAAATGGTGATCTATCCTTGGATGACATAAGAATCACCATTTGTTACATTATTTTTTATTTTCAATATAAATTTTCTATTTTTTCACATTTCCTATATTTAAATAAATGTATGTTCTAATCATATGGTATCTTATAATCCATCCACTAATGAAAAATAATGAATATACCCTAAGTTGATACAACTGCTTTCATCTTCTGTGAATTGTAATTTTTTTCCAATGTGCATTCATTGAACATATGAAAAATTAGACTCTTTTTCAATATCCTACCTTCTAATATTTTTTATCATTAAAGTATATATCAATGGAACATTTTCAATTATATTAGACAAGGGTAATTAATATATGTCTTTCAAACTTCTCTCAAAAATGGATGTAGAAACAAGCTTCAACCAATCATTATCCTCTTGGTGAAGTACATACAAAAGAATTCATAGAATATTATCTATTAAATTTATCTTGTCTTGGAAAATAATGATATTCTTGATGGTGAGGATAGTAAGATAATATTGATTGATATTTTTATATCAAATCGGTATCTTAATTTCACAACATATGAATATAATATAGCCTATTTAAATATTGATTGGTGGATGGATTAAATTCTTCATGTTTACAATTATATAGTGCATTAGAATTATTTTTTATTTCAATCATTTCATTCTCTTTCAATATAATGTGGATGAGTTACTATGGTGAAACTATATAAGTTGTTATGAAGTATCATAATCTTTACCGACACAGTTTATAAAATAATACATTGGATATAAGAAGTATTCTTAACATATCTATGGTAGGAATACTGATAGATATAATATTTTCATTATTTTATTATGTATTTAAATTATTTAAATCCTTTAAATTTATCAATTTAAGCTTATTTTCATCAGTTTGGTTATATGTTGTTTTTTGTGATAAAATGTGAAAGTTGCTTAATTTTAGAATTTTTACAGATTTTATTCACTTAGGTATTTTGAACATAACATTTAAAATATTTATCTAAATTAAGTTATCAATTTTTTAGGATTCCTTAATTTGTGAGATTCAAAATTATCTTCTTGACCAATAAAAAATTAGATCCTTTAGAGGTCTGAAAAAAATCAATCATTTTGGAAACATTTCTTACTGACGGAGTGGACCGCATCTCCATAAATGAGGTATAAATTGTTCTAAACACCTCCAATTGAAGTTATTAAAGTGGAATTATAAATTGGAATTGTTTTGAGTTACCTCATTAAATTTAAACGAGTTATTCTCTCAATATAATGAACATTAGATGCTAAACATTGAATGAAATTTTAGGGAACATTCATCCAGAAAAAAATCTCGAAGGAATTTGGATATAACATCTGCTACACTTGGAAGATGGATCTAAAATTAGGAGGTCAAACATGAAAAATATTTTTGAACAACATTCCATAAGAATAATTGAATTGATTGTGAAAAAACTTGGGTTAACTAGAACAATATTTTTTAAGACAAATTTGGGAACATCAATTTCAACTGTTGATGACCCATTATGCATTGAAACTCAATATCGGTCTATTTTAACACCATACAACATCTTCTTTGCCTATAAATATATGGATATAATGGATTGAATCCAAGATCGCTCAGTGAAGGATGATCTAGATGATAACCTCATATAGATTTCTTTCCTTGGATTCTTTGTCTTTTCTTTTACTTACTATATAATGTCTCCCTTCTACCATATAAAAATATCTTCACCAACTATGGAGTGGTAGTTTCATTGAGCGATCAGGAAAGGGAGATGCTAGACCTATTTTCATTCTTGATTTTTGGTGATTTAATTTAATAAAATACCTTCTTATTTCTATATATGGATTCAATCCGTCATTCAGTTTTGAATTATTAATGTTGTTGCGTTAGATTTTGATTCTATTAATTGTAATTGATTTGGTCCAGATATATATATCAAGCCACCCAATTCTTTTCTATATATGGTGGAACAAGTTAAGGTAGGGTGGTCAGTGCTCAATGTTTTTCAGCATGATTATATGATTATATGTTAGAATATTGGTTTATCGGGGAACAAGAATTCCTGGTAAGGGACTGGACCAACTAATCCATAAAACATGATAAAACCCTACACACATTATAAGAAGGGTAAACCAATATGTGATTTTGGATAAGAATATACTAATCATAACCATCTCGAATGGGGGAGAGGGGACTCGGTAGATGAATATCTATTTTACTAATCAGCATAATAAAAATGGGTAAAATTTCAAAACCATGATAGCAAAACACATGGTCTATCCAAACCCACTTCATTCACCATCTTTTTCAATTGATTAAGACCAATCAAATCTAACTACCTATTTTTTCAATTTCTTGAAAATTGACTAAAAAAATTTTTCCATTAAAACTATTGAATGTGAAAACCATGTTTTTTGTGAACTCAACTCTAGGAGACTACCCTGAGTTACATATTATACTATACTTAGGTAATTTAAATATTTTTTTCTAGGCCCCATGATAGGCATGTGTAAAACATGGTGTCATTTCCATGGAGGTTGTAAATCAATACTCTAAAACAATATTTCATTTCAATGACTCGTAGTTCAGATTAACATTTAATTTTATTTGATCATGAAATTTATCTAACTTTAAAAAAACTGAGAAAACAAAACATTCCTAGGTAGTTTTACAAAATAAACCTCATAGATTCAAGTGAAACATTGAATGATCACCCTGAACATACAATAATGGTTGGAAATCCCAACCAAACTCTACACAATATCTTCTCACCACAATTCTCTAATGAAAAAATCAACTATCTATCCATGACTTAGAGAATGATTTTTAATTACACATTAACATGATTTAAATTATTCCAAAATTCCATGGTCTTGTAGGGGATGATCCAAAAATAGATAGTTAGGAATTTACAAATGTGTGCACTAGTTGCAGACCCTGATTAGTTGAGGAAGAATAGGTAATGTAGAGGGTAGTCCCCTACTCACTTGAGGCAGCAACAATGGAATGGTTGTATAGTCTAAAACCAATAGACATCCAAGAATATGATGATATTCAAATATTCATAATGTAATTTTTTTCAACAAAATGGGGATCATCTATCTAAAAAGATATCTATGTTATTCTTCAATCATCCTTTGTGACACTTTATGAGTATTGGGAGAGATTCATGAATCTCTACACCATCTTCCCAAATCGGAATATAGAGTAAGATCGTTTAAATATTTTTTAATGACATAGAATACTTGAATATGATCGTAACCTGATAGATGACTCGTCTAGAGGCTCATTTTGGAATAGTCAATATCAGATTCCATATGTATTATTGAAAAGACTGCACAAACTTCACATCAATTTAGCACTAGTGGTTTGAGCACCAGATGAATCCATGAGTTAAGGACTTCAGATTATTTCTCAATATTACAAGAATCAATACTTAATTAATTAAATAGTGTGATGTGAAAACTTATAGTGATCAATGATAAGGAAAAAAATATCCTAACTCAAGTATGTGGTTTATACTATTATACTTATCATTACACTAACCAATTTCTAGAAGTGTAGGGGACCAAAAGATGTGATAAAACCTATTAGAAATGGAAATTCTACTAAATTCATCCATGTCTACCCTAGACCCAACCATAATATGGATTCAAATAGAACCATGATAGACCTCCTTTCAATATAAATACCAAAATCAACCTCCACTCCAGCAGAATCCATATTAAAACCCTTATCCATTCAAACAATCCTATAATAAAAATACCAACATATACAATATAAAACAACCCTCCACAAGTTATCAAAATATCCACCAATAAAAATATATTTAAGATCTAATGAAGGAAACTATAAATTTTGAAAATAAATTTGGAGGCCCTATGAATTTATTAACCAAGAATCAAGGAAAATTCCTTGCACAAATAGTTCCAAATCCAAATGAAAATTTATGCATCATATCAAAAAGAAGTGGAAATCCACTCAGACAACCTGAATAAATTGAGGATGACGATTTTGATTAACTTTATAAATCTCAACTAATCCATCAAAAAGAATGATGTCAGAAAAATATGAGAAATAACCAGTTTCATGAAGGAAAGGATAGAAATACCTTGGAAAAAACAATTGGATAAAAAGGTAATACAATCAAAATTCCAATATGAATTAATTTAGTTAAATTGGGGTAATGAAATGAAACATCAATAGGAAATTCCAGAAATCATCGTGAATGTTGAGATCAAAATCCCACTAGTAGTGTAATCTGAAAAATCCCTATGTATGAAAAATTTATGAAGGAATTACGCATGAAAAGAATGTGGATAGATGGAAATGAGGGAATATAATTTGGTAAAATCATCTCAACAATGATCACTCCAAGTATACTGAAAAACAATTCACAATCAAGGGCCAATTTATATTCCTTGTACTATTGGGTATTGAAATTTTACAGATTCACTATGTGATCTAAGAGAATAAATAAATTTTATTCCTCGCTTAGTTTTTTAATCCTTTCTGATCTAATTAACAAAACTAACTCGATTGGTGGTATGATTAGAAAATAGATCGACCATTTTCTTAGTTGGTGTTGTAGAAGACATATTCATGGTAGTAAGTGGATTGATCATTACAGAATACTTTTATAACCTTACCATGGATGATGATAGAGAACTGAACCCCTCTCCCATTATCTTGGGGAGTCCCTTCCAAAAAATAGAAAAGAATTTCATCAATTCCCATGAAGTAACACTCATAATCTAACTTGTATATATTACAATACACTTAAACATTCTTGATGCGATGAAAAATAATTCCTATAATTTCTCATTTTATGTGATCTGTAATGAAGAAGGTAATGAAATAATTAATGATTCAGGTATGATTCGTGACTTCTTATCATTGGGATAATGATTTTCATATGAATATTCTAATTCCCAAGAACATGAAAATCTTTATCTCGTGTTAGATAAATAGGTTAAATATTACATTTTCAATGATTAATTAAAATGGAATGATTTTATATCGATGATTCCAACCATTGAAGTAGTAAACCTAAATTCAATATCATCCTCTAAACAACCTACATGTCTATAACATTAGACATTTCCATGTAATTTGAAGTATTAAAACCTAATGTATGGAGATAAATTTCCAAGAATAATTTCTAATCACCTATCCCATTCGCAAGATAAAACATTGATTGACCTTCTCAAAATAAATGTACAATTTGTAGGATAGATTTTATGTGATATACCTATAATCAATCCCAATGTCTTCTCTCTGAAAATATTTTTAGAAATTGATTACTGACCAATCATACCACATTAGAGATGACTCAATTCCACGATCATGGAGGTTGTTATGATGAATACAGGGGAATTTTTATAAGCTAACATTATTTATTGAATCTTGGATTATCAGTGGGTCATACCAATTCATCAAGTTCCAATTTAAACCAACTATACCACTGTTAAAAATGAATGAAATGTACGAATCCACATGATAGTACAGAATAAAGGGAGAATTTTTATAGATTATAGGAAGATAAATCAAGTTACCAAAAAAGACCACTTTCTAATTCTGCTCATTAATCAGATACTAGAATGGATTCTTGAAAAACCCATTTCTGGTTTTAGATGGATTCTTAGGATTCATGTAGGTATCGATCACACTAGGACACTAAGTGAAGATGTCCTTGACCTATACTATTGGAACATTCTACAACAAAATGATGCTTTTTAGGATATGTAATTCCCCAGTTACCTTTCAATAATGTATTTTGTGTATTTTCTCTAACTATATTGAGGACTTTCATGAGGTATTTCTTGATGATTTCATATTTTTTTATACTTCATTTGAACATTGTTTATGAATTTTGGAAAATGTTTTGAAAACATCCATTTAAAATAATCTTGTCTTAAATTTAAATAAACTCAATTCATTGTTGAAAAGGGAATAGTGTTGGGGAACATAATTTCAAAAAAGGTGTTGAGTTTGATAAATAAAAATTTGACGTTTTAAATTTCATTCCATTTCCAAATTTTATAAAAGATGTTAGATCCTTTGTATGACATGCATGATTTTATAGAACATTCACCATGGATTTTAGTAATATTCCCCCTCTCAATATTACTACTAAATGATGCTTACCTTAATTCTAATTATTAATAAAGGAAATCATTTGATGAATTCAAGAAAAGGTTGATCACACCTAAAAAAATGAAAACACCCAACATTGAGTATCCTTTTGAGTTTCTTTGTGATAAATCCAACCAAGCGGTGGGTGACTTTCAATCAGAAAGAATTTACATGAAGACTCAAGTCATATCCTATGAATCAAGAACCTTTGATTACAAAAAAGTCAATTACATAGCCACCATGAAGGAGTTCCATATAGTCATCATTACACTAGATAAATTCCAATCATATCATCATGACATTAAAGTTTTTGTTTTATATGATCATATAATACTCATATATTTAATGAAAATGAAATATCATAATCCAATGAGAGTGATATAGTTTTTACTATTACAAGAGTTCAATTTTGAAATTAAATATTAAAAGGGAACTGAAAATCAGGTGGTCAGTGATCTAAGAGTACTACATCACACCTTTAATGAAGATATTCCAAATTAGAACCCACTTTATGCTGAGCTTCTTGGAGAGAAACTCTACATCATCACCAGTGAAGTTCCATGAATCACCAAAATTGTAAATTATTTGGTTACATATCTAGTACCCTATCGTCTAAATTATCATCAATATTATAATATTAAATCGGAATCGAGATTTTATATTTGGAAATCTCCATTTCCATGGAAAATTGTAAATGATAAAATCATAAGAAGATGATTACCATAATGTGAAATTGAACCATTTTTTTAATTATAACCTAAATTATATAATGGGGGACTCTTTAGGCATCAGAGGAAATCCAAAAATGCTTTATAATTCATAGTTTATTGGCCCACCTAAATCAAAGATACGTGTGAATTTTCTAAAACATGATAAAAATAATGGTTTTTTGGTTATATCATAAAACAATTGGAAATTATTCAATAACTAATTAATTTTTGTTAAATTTTTGAAGTGTGGGGCATAGAATTCATTGAAAATTCCCAATGTCATTTGTAAATTCATATATTTCTTATATATGTAGACTATGTTTCAAAATTGGACGAAGAAAAATCCACTAAGAAAGATGATGGTAAAGCTGTTTGTGATTTTTCTATGCTAGAATATTCATTATGTTGGGAGTACAATGACCAGTCCTCGATGAATAGGGAACTCATTTATATATTAGGAAATGGGATGAATATCTGAAAATGTATTTTGTACATTGTAAAACATCATCAACATACAATCCACAATCAGAATGCTAGGAAAAAGTCTCCAATGGAGAAATCAAATGAATTCTAGAAAAGACTACTAAACCCAACATGAAGGACTAAAGAAAATGGTAAGATGATAACTTATGGGAATAAAGAATATGATATTAGACACCCATAAGGATGTTACCTTATAAATTTATTTATGGAATGATATTTCACCTTCATGAGGAATTGAAACACAAATCCGACTGGGCGGTAAGGGAGATGAATATGGACCTTGATAATGCTGGGAAATAGAGGAGATTGCAGTTGGAGGAGCTAGAGGACATTAGAATGGAATATTTCAAGATTTTAATGATCTACAAATAGGGAAAAAATATTTCACATAACAATATGACTCAATCATGAACCTTCAATCGTAGATATCATGTGTTGGTTTAAAACACAGACATAAACTAATTACAGGTAAACTTGGTTCTATATGGGAAGGTCCATTTACTGTTATTAAAAAATAACCCTTTGTGGTTGTACATATTAAAAAAAAGTGGAGATAACCTATTCACTATATGTGGAATGAGGATAAAGAAGTTCAATGATAGGATACCACAAAAACAAGTGGAGTTGGTCACATTCCTTCAACATGATTACTAATAAAGACCAACTCAGATGCATCTTTCCATTACAATTGATTAATAATAGTAATACCTTTTTTATATAATTACATGAAAAAACAATTTAAATTCAATGACATCACTTCACCATTTTTTTTAGAGGAAATCTTATAGATTAGTATTTTTTAAAAAGATAAACTTTTTAGTCAAGCCAGTTAAATTAAAAAAAAAGAACTTCTGGAGGAAACCCACATTTTTTCCCTTAGCCCACTCTTCCCTTTATAAATATTATTTTTCTGGTATATTAATAAATTTTATTCAAGGATAAAAATTTGAGATACTTAACAGAACACACACCGCTAATGTACTGTAGAAAATAAATAAAGGAACATGACATGAACCACCCAACTGAAGCATCATTTCTAAAGGGAGTTTTCATATTCATTAAATATCATTTGAATTCTATAGTGTTTTTATAAAAAAAATATGTTCTCTAACATTCAAAACAATGTCAATTAAATCACTTTATATTATTCTTTATTTGAGTCATCTATAAGACGTGATTTTCATAGGAATCATATGATTTCATGTTTTAGATTTCAATATTAATTACATTAAATGAGTAAAATGGATAATTGGATATGTAAATTAATGAATGGATATAAAAATTAGTACTCATAATTTAAGGATATTAATTCATTATTGTAACTGAAAAATCCCTTTCATTATTTCATACGATGAAATTCTAAAATTCATTTGAATTTATTTGTTATATTTAATAATTTCTTGAGTTATTTTCCAATATTATAATTCCCATTCCTAAGAGGATTTCAGGAGTGAGTACTTCCTATTTTATCTTGATCATATTTCATGAGTAACATCATGACATGTCCCCAACAATAATATGCATTTGAACATGTCAAAGTTATGACTGTATAAAAACACATTTAAAATTCGTGAAGATTTTTTTTATAAAAAAAATCCTTAAAAGACCACATTTACATCAGCCAAACTTTATCCCATTAAGACCGTGTATGACCTTTTTAGGGATGTGCAATGTTTTATGTCCTTTTTATCCTTTTCTAACAACTTTTTATTATTTGATTATATTTTAAAATTATAGTGTGGAGGTGAAGGGGGTCATGGTGGAAGGGATGAAATACATTATATGGAAGAATTTTGGGGGTGATATTCTAGGAATAAAAAAATTTATTCATTAAATGTACTTAATTTTTTAACTTTCTTGAATACAAAAAAAAGGTTGTGAATTAGAGGAATCAAATATTAACATCATTGGAATAATGATTTTTATAATATGTGATTAGGTGGGGATGTGAGGATTATTCTATGAATAACTTTTAGAGACTTAAAAATTAATCATATTTAAAAAAGAAAAATATATATAATAGTACATAAAATTTAAATAAGGTGAAAATCATTCATTAAGATTTCATTATTCATGAAATATTCATTGAAATTTGGGTAAATGATAGTTTATTCTTTAAAGAGGAGAATTTCATTTACAAATTTAATTTTGATGTCATTCATCTTACATAAGATATAAACCTCCTCATGTTGCCTTCATTTCGATACATCAATTCCAACAAACCTTAATCCTTAGAGTTATTTGAACCCTTAATGAATTCCCTCGTGATTTTATGTTATGTTTGTCAACAAAAAGTGTGGAAAGTAGTCTCTTTTATAGCATATGGATTGGGAGAATGTTCTCATGATATGAGAATAACGCTAATTGAAATTTTCAATGTGTGATGTGGGAAAAAATTAAAAAGATGATAGATCATGATTTGGAAAGTTTAATAATAAGGAATTAAGGAGATTAAATGAATGGATGGAGATATTTCATAATTTTTCAAAGGGGAAAAGAAAAAACAAGAACAGGTTGTTTATTTGAAAAATGAGAAATTTAATTGATATTTTAGCTGAAATTTTATAATTTGATCTGGTATTGATGATTGTATAATTTTATTTCCTTGATATTTGAATAATGATAGCATTATTGCCCTTTGTTTTTTAATTGATAAGACTATATGCTTGAGGAAGAACTTGGATTAAGTGTGGGGGAGTTTATAGAAGAAATATTTTCATCATTATTTATATGTATATAAATTATTTAAATCCTCCCAACATGTCAATATGAGCTTATTTTTATTAGTTTTGGATTTATGGGGTGTTTTGTAGCAAATTGTCAAAAATTATTAATTCCAGAATTTTAATATAATTTAATCACTTTTGTATATAAATCGTAATGTTTAAAATATTGATCTAAATTTCATGATTACTTTTTTTAGGATTTCTTGATTTGAGAGCATAATAATTATCTTCTATACATAGTGAATATTAGATATTCTTGAGGGAAGAAAAAATCAATCCAGTTGAACACTTTTTGGGAAAACATAGTAGATCCCACCTCTATAAATGAGGCATAAATCAGGTTACACACCTCCAATTGAGGAAATTCTGGTTGGATTGTCAATAGGTCTAGTTATTGTGTTTCCTCAATAAATTTCAAGGATTTATTCACTAATTAATGCAACCATTGTATGATATACATTGAATAATGATTTATGGATCATCAATAATGAATAAATTATCAGAGTAATTGGGATATAACTTCTACTACATGTGGAAGATGGAAAAGGAATTTGGCATTCAACGTGAAAGAAATATTCTGACAAAATTATTTAAGACTACATTTTCTTATTCAGCCATAATGATTAGGTACCACATGAAATCTTTTAGATATAGAATCTTAAACTGAAATTTCAACCATTGATGATCTATTATGTCCCAAAACACCTTAAGGGTTATTTAAGATCCCCAAATCCTCTTCCATGCCTATATATAATAGGATAGGGTGGATTGAAGGAGTGATCAGTCAGCAAGGTAAGCTCTGGATGATGACATCCTACATATTTATTTCCTTTCATTTTTTATCTACTCTTTATTGTCTCCCATCCCCCACATCAAATCAAATTCCTTATCTATCAAGGGGTAGTTTATATGAGTGATAAGAAAAGGGAGAGGCTGGAACTATGTGATTTCTTGAGTTTTATTATTCAATTTAATAATATCCATTATTCATTCTGCATCAGTTTTTGATTCATAATTCAGTTTTAAATCCCTAATTCAGTTTCTTTAGGTTTTTATTTTGTTAATTTTATTTTCATTGTTCGGTGATCCATATATCTCTCCACCTAATTATTTTCTATATATATTGGAATAGATTAGGGTTGGGTGGTGAGTTCTATATGGTCATTTTCATGTGTTTATTGTTTTATGTTGGAATATTTCTCAATTAGGTAACAACAATTCGTAGAAAGGTGTTTTCCAAATTAATCCAAAAAACCATGTACAATGTTACACACACTGGAAGGAGGGAAGAACAATATGTGGTTTTTGATAGGAATATTCTCATCAGAACTATCTTCAAAGGGGGGGGGTAGAGGAATCGACTAATTAATCTCTCTCTTATAAGTCAAAAGATTAAAAATGGGTAAATTTTGGAAACCATGATAGCATGACACTTGGTCTAGCCTAACCCACTCCGATCACCATCTTTCATTATTATTTATAACAAATCAAATCAATCTTATTGTTTTCTCACCATAATCAAAATTAATTAAAATGAATTGTTTTTTAGAAAAACAATAAAAAGTGACACCCTTGTTTGGTGTTCACCCCTCTTTAGGACCCTACATTGAGTTACTACTATAATTTATATAGGTAATTTTAATATATTTTTTAAATTCTTCCTGATAGGTGTATGTCATGTAAATTTCACCTTTTCTCCTTTTCTGGGGTGAAAGAATAATTAAGGAGGGATTCAAACACATAATACATTTTTTTGATAATAATGCATCGTAAAAATGACTATATAATATTAAGAGATACTTATTTTTAAGGACATACCTCGTGTTAAGGAATGATTGACCTTTTCTTGTTATTATTGTTACCATTTTCTATGATAATTAAAATACATGATTAGTAATTTACTTTATTGTAAATAATTTAATAATTAATATTAATTAATTTTATTAGCTTTCCCAAAATTTTATCAAGTCTTAATATCACACACCATTGAACATGAATAGTCCAGTTTCTAGTAAAATCCTATTGAAAGGAATGTTCACACTCGCGCGTCGTTGGGCACGAGTGACAAACTAAAATTTATAACCTACTTACTTTTTAGTATAGTGGCAAGACAGGGTCAAACCACAGAGAGGCCTAATGTTGTAATTAGTGATCTACTAAAAACAAAACAAAAAAACACACACACAAAAACAACAAAAATCATATGGTTGTTCTGAAATGAAGTGAGCAAAACTCAGTATGTGAGGAAGTGATAGGGAATTGGTGAGTGCATGGAAGCAGACAAGACAACAAGAGAGATTATGGTGAAAACAACCAATAGATGAGTAGGGGAAAAGTCTGATGGCTGATTTCGATATTTCTTAGCCTTGTTCATGCACTGAAGTTTAAGAAATATGGATTTGACTTAAGGTAACCGGCCAGATTTATCACCTGGTTAGTTTGTGATGAAATAAACCTTACAGTCCTTCAACTGTAAAAGTCATTCCATCCAATGGTGATAAAAGCCAGATGTCATTGGGATCAAACTGTTAGTTGAGTTCGGTGTGTCTATCTCATTTGAGCATGATTCATTTTTCAGTGAATTCCTCGGATTGAAACAGTTTTCATTTAGATTCAAACAAGATTGTTTTTCACTTAACCTTGTTGTTTTGAAAATAAAACAGCCCTGCAAACAGTGAGAGAGAGACGATCCAGAAAAAAGATGGAGTGCGTGAATCAGAGTAAACAAATCTTAACCTGTCAGCTTATTCCCCCAAAGGAGTTTATCCGGACATAATGGTTGGCTTCAGTGCAAAAATAGAATTAAAATCAATGAATTTCATGTTGAAATAAGTTGCAGAAAAATAGAGCACAAGGAAAATAATGTTGTTCGTCTCTCTGCTTGACCTCCAAAAAACTCCAATTTTTGCTACTCAATGGGGGATGAGGTGTTGGAGTGTGCCCAATGTCTCGTCCTAGGAATCGAGGTATGAAATGTTGATCTGCTGCTCTGATCCCTCAAATCTACACTCTATGAAATGGTGGAAGTTGAAGGATCCAGTCGAGTCATGTCGAATGCTCCCTAAAAGTGGTGAAGACGTGAGGGATTGCCACATCATCTGGATGGATGATGGAAGTCCCCCAGACATCCCTAATTAATTCCCCTGAATGCTTGATCGCCCCAGGCTAATTCCTCGCCTCATCATGTCACGTGCTCCCCCACCTCCGCTCGATGAAAAGATCTCTTTGGAATCCTGCCTGAAGTGTTCGTCGACCACCACGTGGGGCTTTTACAGTGCTGCTTCCCCTAGCTGGTCACTGGAGCAGTTGCTCCAAACTGAATGAATGGATCACGTACACCGAGCCAAAACCCTCCCTCTGCTTGGAACAACAAAAACGCATGCGAGTCATCGAAAAAAAAACAATTATAAATATAAATACTTTATATTAATTTCAGTACATAAAATTAATAATAATAATAATAATAATAATAATAATAATAATAACTTATTAATATGTATATATATATATATATATATATATATTATAATACCTTAATTATTAGTAATATATATATATTTGATAACAATTTTATTTAATTAATACATATATTATTATGATATATAAGTAATTAATATTATACATGCGTATAATATTATATACAATTATTAATATATATATATATATATATATATATATATATATATATTGTTATTATATAGTATATTATATATTATATAATAATAATAAAATGAAATGAAAACTAAAAGTAGAAAAGATGAATTTTGGGGTGGGAGTATGTCTTCGGCGCAGGGATAGGAGGGGGAATCGAGGGCTTAGGCAAGTCGGGAGCAGCGCGAAGAGGCAGTATGCAGGCCAAGCAGCGGGTTGTCGAGGACGTGGTGGTGCGGTGCGGCTCGTCACGGTGAGGCGGTGGCTGAGGCGAGTCCGGGAGAGGGGAGAAAGGGGGGAAAGGGGTTCGGCGTAGGGGGCTTCCACGGGTTCGACGGCTAAGGGGAGCGACGCTGGCATGGAGGGGGGCCAGCGTGCAGAGGCGAGGGAGGCAGGGAAGAGCCGAGCAGCGGAGGATCTTGGTTGCTCGCGGCGTGGGACACCGGCTCGGTGGAAATGGTAAGCAGATCTGGATGAATTGATTTTTTGAGTTCTCTGTTTAGAAAAAGTTTGTGGTTCGTGGTTTTGATTAGGGATTTCATGCTGCTAGTGGTTGGAGTTTTTGTGTTCAGATTTTTATTTGCTCAAACTGAAATTCTATAATACTGTGGAATTACCGTCGCTGAATATTGGTTGATGCTATTAAAATTTCTTGTGCTGCTAATTTTGATTACGATTTTGCTCAAATTCTGGTTCTGCGGATTTGGTAATTTGATGGTGGGTGGAGGAATGGTGTGATAGGAAGAAGAACGATGTCAGGGTGTGAAGGAGTGGAGGCAAGGAGATGGAAGTGTGATGGAGGAACCGTGAGTTTGGCACCGTGAGGAAAGGTGGTAGTGGTTGATTGAAACGATGCGTGGGATGCAGGGAGAAACGATGGCGCCGGTTTGTTGTGCCACTGTTAGGAACGGTGGAACCGCAAATGATGTTCACGGTGGGACAGTCAGTGTGGACACGTGGCACCGTGATTGGAAATGGTAGGTGGAGGAACCGGTGGCACTGGAAGAAAAACAGTGCCAGGATGAAGTGTGTTACTGGGTTGTTGTGGCACCGTGACAGCATGAAAACGGTGGCACAACAATAGAGCGATCCGGAGCGACTGTAACACCTACAAAACAAATAAAAACAAATATAAAAAAATTAAATTTATTAAAACTTTGATAAAACTAAAAATAGGTTAATAAATTAATCAATTTAATTAACAAAAAGAATTAACAACTAATAAAAATAAAGAAAATAAAGTTAAATAATAAAATTACTTATGCATTATTTAAAATAATGAATTTATTTGGATTCAATAAAATAATTTAAAAAAAATTAAAATAATTACTGTTATCAATTAATCAACCAACCAATTAATTAAAGAATTAATTAAAGAATCAATTAAATTATAGAATAAAAATATTAATTGAATAAAATGAAATTTTCAACACTAATTGAATTAATTAAAGAATAAAAAACACATGTAATTAATTTATTAACAAAAAAATTAAAGAATTAATTGAATTAATAAATTTAAAATTATTGAAAACTATTAACATAAAGAATTAATTAAATGAAATTGAAATAACAACTTAATTTTATTATTGAAAAACAATAAAAAAACAAAAAAACACACTTTTAATACATAAACACATTTTCATAACGTAATTTAAAAAATACGAAAATTGATAAATATTACAAAAAATACAACAGTTTGATATTAAAAGGTCAATTAAAAATATAAAAAAGGACGTGGAAAAGAATGTTAAAACACTGCCACATCAGAACTATATTCCATTTTTTACCCCAACAAAGTTTGGTGAAGATAAATGAATTTATTTAGGCAGTACAATATTTTCTAACTCTGGTCTTATAGCTCAATGATAAGTTGAGTGGAATCCCAAATAATGAAACCTAGACATGGATTTCCTAAATACATTCCATCAAATCAAACAATGTATATCAAGGAATGCACCTCTTGATGTAAAATTGTGTAGTCACCCAAAAACATTCCTAATAACTCCCCTTATAAAAGAACGGGGCTCATCAAGTGTTAAGTCCAAGTCTAACATAATATTTATTTGAGGGATTTTATTTATTATTCATAAATTTTATAATTTTGGTCTTTTACAAGACTTATAAATATAATTTGTATATTACATAATTAATTAACTATGTAAGTTAATATATTTATACATAACCCATTTCATTAAATTCATTCATTGCACATTGATTCATTCAATTTTGTACTGTGGTCATGCAACAATAAATTCACTAATTCATAGATAGAAATATAAAAATAAATAAATTACATGATCATGAACTTATCTAATAGTTTATTTATAGAGGGGATACTAATTCAAACAAAGACATAGTGTAATACTGAATTATTATGGTGCTGGCATGAGTTGCAGCATTTGTCCATTCCAACTATGTGTCACAAGGGTTGGATTCATTATGGTTCCATATTGAACCATATCCACATTAAAAAGGATTCAATGTTAATTTGATGTATATTACACACACAAGAAGTTGAGGGGATCCAACGTTTTTTAATATGGATTACTTAAATTTCCATGGACACACCGGTCCAACATAATAATTGGAGGCAAGATGAAAAAAATACCATCATATTTAATGTAATAAAAATAATTAAATAACAATGTAATAAATTACATTAAAGCATCAAACACATACATAGGTCTTATTGAAGCTCATGAATGGTTAGACATAAAATGAATATGAAAAAAGTAAAACCGGACAAAAATCATTTCCAATTAGTTCGTTATTATTAAGGTAATCATTTTTTTGATAGATAATTATATAATTATATTATTTATTTATTTTTTCTTAATGACCATCTGAATTCTATTGGAGATACCCATCATTAATGGAATTATAGGAATATCAATGGCATAACCCAAAAATACATATTATTATAATAAATTCATTAAGAGTACAATGAATATTTATAACTCTTTTTAAATTTTCAAACTCCACAGTTTTCAATAAATGAAATAAAATTTTAATGATGTAATTATCACTTTAATGTAATATAATTATTGTCATTATTACGAGACTACCAGATGTGTACTAACCAACTACATGTTGTGTGCCTCCTTTCCTATGTAATTGTGATAAAAGGCTAGTGCTTCAGAATGTTGCTCAGATGGACTCCACAATATGTACATTCCAGCTACACATTTTGTGTCATAGATGATGTGTATTAGCATAACCCACGGAAGGAAAATCATGTATTTATGTCATGTAATGAAATGAACTACATGAAATGTACAATTCAACTACACACAGTATAGGTCATTATTGACCTAGCATGTCTGTCTCATGTCGTTTTGATAGTATTAATGACGACATGAGATGTGTGAATTTCACCACTACACTATGAAGACAATAAGACATTTATGCTAGTTTCATGTTCGGTAATCGAACATGTCATTTGTTATGTTGGCCCAGTAAACATGTTGTGTAAATTTAATTCACCATGTGTAATTACTTATCGGTTCATCATCTATCTCTTCATATGAATAGGTGTAGTTCACTTCTGTACACCTCTTGTACTCTAGATACAATATCTATAATCCTATGGCATCTAGAATGAATCCTTATCACTTCCTAATGTCATCTCCTATTATTCATCCTATGTTCTTAGACCTTCATATAAATAAAACATTCCAATAAACAAGATTAATATTTAAAAAACCTATTAATTTAAATGAGAATAAAGAAAGAATAATATGAAATAAATAACTATGAAATATTTCATAAATATCAACAATCAAATAAATAATAATAAATTCAAAATGTTATGCGTGTCATTTTATTTCAAGGTTTTGGGCATAGTGGAAGAACCTTTTGTGATCATTAAATTAAAGTATATTTAATTTATATTTTCCTAAAACTCCAATATATGATATTTTCATGTTAAATTTGTTATTATATTATTTATATATAATGAAATTATTAAATGAGGTTAGGATATTTCACTAATAATGATGTTGATGATCATCCAAGAGACCTTTTTTTATTACCATTCTTGCTCTTGTAGGATCCACTTGTAGAATCCCACAATTAGTGATCCACACATGACCCATTGATCATGAAACAATTCCAACTGATTTCCCAGTAATAGCATGTAGAATACATTTTCTTGCGTTGATCGTCATGATCTCTCTAGGATCGTTTGTTCAGGAATGTTTATTTCATGTTATTGAGTGGAATAGAGGAGGAATTAGAGAGAGATAGTGAAAATTCTATTGTTCACAATGATTCTCATTAATAAATGTTTT
This sequence comes from Viscum album, assembly GCA_963277665.1. Lineage (NCBI taxonomy): Eukaryota > Viridiplantae > Streptophyta > Magnoliopsida > Santalales > Viscaceae > Viscum > Viscum album. The sequence goes on from CAUJRU010000001.1 coordinate 7,061,260, forward strand.
CTTAACCTAAAAAATAGATATAACAATCTATTTATAGGGCTATTGTTTAGGTAAAAATATAATTTAATTTTATTCCGCCCCATAACAAATTTTAAAATAATTATTAAACACAATTCAACAAAATAATAATAATGATATTGTTATCCTTTTTTGGAACACATACTAAATTACGCAATAACAAATATTCTTTCTAGTCATGTAAGTTAATATTTATCACCAGACGTCGTTTTTCTCTAATCTAAATCCTTCAAATTTATTGAATACCTGAATAAATACTTTTTTTAATAAATAAATATTTTATTCACAATATAATAAATAAATATTTATAAAACATTTCAATGAATAAAATAAATATATCGTTCACAATCCAGTGAAAGAATAGTTATTATACATTAAAATAACCAAATAAATTATTTTCTAACAAAAACAATAAATATTTTTTAACATGTGAATATTAGTTGTCAATAAAGATTGAACAATATTATATATCAATAATGAGTATAATATTTACTCCAATAAATATATTAAAATAGAATTTAATCAAGATCAATAGAAACACATATTGTGTGACCTTTCTTAGATTCATTTTTTTGGAATTTTGGGGTTGCCTAAATTTCAATATTGATTACTAGTAACGGGTCAAGGATCCCATGAGATAAAAAATTTATTCTCATTTTTGAAAATTAAATAAAAATTATGAATGTGTAATATAATCTTGATTTTTAAATATATTATCAACTAGGTTTCTAATGACCTAAAATTATGAATTCAAATTTGTTTTTATATATATGGAATTATTTCCAGACTATGCACTCTAACGTCATGTGATTCCGAGGCCTGGAGTGCTTGGAATGATCCATCGAAAAATTTTAAGCTTTAAATAGCACTCATGAGCAGTTTTATTGAAAAAGTAGAAAAACTCCTCAACAGTTGCTCGAATCAGAAATATGAGAGTATCGTTGCATTCAGGATGGCGGTTTTAACCTAGGCGTGGCTTAATTTTAGTCGGTGCAGGCCTCTAGTGACAAAACCCAAAAATGGAATAACTGTAAATAAAATAATTAAATAAAATTATTTCATTTTTCAAATGCTTATAACTCATGAACGATTACTCATATTAAAAATTTGAGACCACCGCTGAACTCGTGAGGGTGTGATTTCCTTAGGCATGATCCTAATATTGGTTGGCACGGGCCAATGGAGGAACTTAGTTTTTGGCCGTAAATAAAATAAATATGTAAGAATTATTTTATTGTCAAATCCTTATAACTCTTAAATGACAACTCATATTGAAAATCTGAGAGTACTGTTGAGCTTGTGAGGGTGTGTTCCCCTCAGACGGAGCCTAACCTCGACTGGCGCGGGTCGAGAGTAACTGTTAATTTTTTCTGAACTTTTTTTAAGGTGCATTCAGTAAACGTGTGAGCAGGATTTTCTATCTTTTGAATGGGTGTTTGGATAAAAAATCTGAGGACACCGTTGAATTTGAAATGTCGGGACTTGCCTAGAAATGAATTAACTTCGGCCGGCAAGGGCCGAGATGAAAAGTTATTTTTCGGAAATTCCGAGAAAAAAATAATAAAATTATTTAATTTTTTTCTCGATGTTGGGTGGCGGACGATGACGCTACGGTGTAGTGATGACGTGGCGACGAGGCACATTAATGTATGGTCAATAATGGCTCATTTGAAATCGAGATGCAATTACATTAATGGCTAACTAAATGTGGCCCATTAAATGAGGCTAATTTAATTAGCATTATTAATTGGCATAGTGTCATTGTGCTTTTTGTTTTCCTTAAATAATCTAATGTGCGGTGTTTGAGAATTAAACTATGAGGATTCTCAGACAAAACTCTGGCGAATTTCCTCTCCAACGAATAATGACGAAGAATGTTAGTGAGACTCCACTGACTTCGACAAACCTCAAAGAACAGAGTTGGAAGCGACGTCGACACCTTGAATCCTCGAGAACGAACACTTCATCATCGAACATCAAAGGGGTGTGGGTTTTATATGATTTTGACATTCTTCCCCGTTCTTTTCTAGAAATGACGAACGTGGATCAACCCATGAACATGTTGACCTGTGCTTTGTGCATTTATGCGAGAGGGTAACACTATTGGGGATTTATTTATCCGGGATTAAGATTATTCTAGTATGATCAAACAACAATCCCTAGCCTCCCCCTCAATTATAAACATCTAATGTGGTGGACCTAGGCCGACGTGAACAAGGCCTGAGCACCCCTGCTTGTGCGTTCTTGGGGACAACACTCTCAAAACAATAGAAAGTGTGATTTAAGGCCTTCACAGGAAAGAAGGTGAACATTGGAGGTCATAGACACAGGCGGCGAGAAGAACGTACCACAGGTGCATGTCTGGTGGTCTACCGAAGGATCCCCCACCTCTTCGCAGGCGACAGGAGCACGAACAACCACCACACATGGCAACGACGACATCACGCACCAGCCACATGCTGGTCAGTGGGACAGAGGGTCGTCGGCCACGCCAGCGGCCAGGGGGAGCGGCGCGCCACGGTGGTTGGAGACTGCGGCCATCAAGCCGCGGCTGGGGAGGACGCAGCGTCAGGCGGGGCGCTGTGTGAAGGGAGGTGGCCCGCATTCCGGCCTCTTGGTTTGGTTGGATGAGCCACAGTCCATCGACCATAACTGGTGGAGGAGGCCTTGCGGCGTCCCACAGGGCAGAGGAGACCAGACGTGGCGCGGCTGTCGCGTCCCGGTTGGGCGGCGCACCCCGGCCGGCTCATGCGGTCGGGCCTCGGGTCAGCGGTCCGCACCCCAAACAACGGGCTTTTCACATAGACCAGCGAGCTGAACCCGTGCCCTTTGGGTCGGGCCAGACTAAATAGGGTCGCCGAGCAACCCAGCAGGCTGGACCCTCGGCCAAACCGGCCCGGGTCCAACGAGGCCCATTGTGCCCGACCCATCGCCCAAAACGGACTGGACCGACCCAGACCCGAACTGGTTCAGGTTGAGTCGTTTGATTCTGAACCTTGGGATGTTGGAACCTCGAGACCAGTTGGTCTGGTAGGTCCAACCGGGTCAGACCAGGCCTGGACAGAACCGGCCCCTGGTTACTAAAATGCTAATAACTCACAAACCTGGTGTCTGATTGACGCACCATCTATGGCATGATGTCACTTGTGATGAGGAGGTCCTTTTGAGAGACTCTACTAGAGTTTTAGAGGAGGTTTTTGTAGGGCTGGGTTGGATCGGACTCGAATCCAACATGACCCTTTTTACTAAAACACATGTATATTGCAAACCGCACGTCCAATTGACAAGCCGTTTGCAGCATGGGGACTCTCTAGATGAGGAAGATATTTTGGCATGCTCTATGGTGACTTTCATGGAAGTTGATATTGTAGGTTCCAGGCACAGCGGAAGCACGTGGGTGGACTACCCAATTTTAATTTTTTCTGTTAACCACAATCAATCTGAGATATTTCATGATAATAAAATGCCAGATATTCGGAATAGAATAAATAAAAAAATAAAGGGAATCCTGGAACCATATATAGGATCATCACTTGTGCGTTATAATTAATTTAATTAAAAGACAAGAATTACCTTGATGTAATTCTCACTCTGTTGATGTTTCCGGTCACGATCTGATGTGATCTATTGTTGCATCGTAGAATCTAATTGTAGGATTACTATAATGGTGATCCACACTTGATCCACGTATCTTTGGACATTGTTGAAGGGCTCTGGGTGCTAGCGCGGATGTGCCTTCGCTTGTGATTTCCTCCTTAGATCTCCTTGAGTGCCGCTTAAAAAATGCTCTCCTTGATCCGGTGGAGGAGGATCTCTCGTAGCTTGAGAGCGTTCTTGGAAGAAAAGAAATTATCTCTTGGATTGAGATCTTTCTCTTGATCTATTCTGCACAAACCCCACAAATTTATAGGATAATGAGTATTATATAATTTTGGATTTTAATTAGTTAGAATAAAAAAATGAGTTAATTAGCCAAAATCATTTACTAATTTCTTTTAATTCTTAGTAATACCCCATGTTTAATAATAACAGTTGACTATTATTATTACTTAACATGCGCGCAATGAATTATACATAATATTATTTAATGAAATAAATAATATTATTTCTCACAAATCCCATGAAAAACTGCACGACATGTATATTAATATACACCATGTGTACTTTTCCATTTTCTTTATTTCCTCCACCATATTTATTATAACTTTAATAATGGCTATTTATTTCTCAAATAAATATCAATGCATTAATCACTAATAAATATATTATTTCACCCACAATATATTCTCTCGAATAACTAGTGTCAAAATAAAAGAGATCAGACATCCTTAAATAATTATTAAACCACAATCTAGAATAATCTTTATTTAACTCGTTAAATTAATTTTTAACTGAGATACTTGGACACACTTCGTGTGTAACCCTCTAGGCCTCTTTATCTATGGCATTAGGCAGAGCCTACCTAAATTCCAAGTTTATCATCAACAAGCACACCAAGGCACCCATAGAGAAATAATTTAATGCCGTAATGATGTGTCACCTCCTATGAACGCTTACCATGTAATGTAATACCTTAGTCTCAATATCTCAAATCAAGTGGGTTTCATGCTAGTTCCATCAACCCATGTGCTCGATTATTCTTTCTTTGACTTTCCGAAATTGAACTTTCCCATTCCTAACCATGTCCATGGATTTATTTAAGCTATATAATTTTCATCAAAGGGCTCGAGATATCTACTTCCGTTATGAAAACAGAAGGGAAAAATCCTTTCTCGCATTATCTATTAATGTTGTATTACTTGTGACGCACACCGCATATCCTACCTCGTTGCGAACAATGTGTCGTCACAGTTTTCGTCAATACATCTAAGTGCGCGAGTTCTAATACTCATTAATAATAATATTAATGTATAAGGACCAATACACACATCTGTAGATAGGAACATCCAACGACACTATGAAATTTGGATTTTCTGTTGGCGGGTCTCATTCTCATAATATCCTCCTGGGTATTACCAATGGCGCACACCATGAGAAGGTTCCTCAATGTTTTATGAGTCCCCACCCCTAATGAAATGTATTATTTGTGTCCTTCAAATAAAATCATCCAACCATAGAACATATATTCAAAAATAGTGTTATGGCACTTCCAGGTTCTCATCATAGTAGGGATCCGCTATGACCCTTTAATGCAACAACTATCCTTAGGACATTATCACATGAATTGTCACATAGAAGAACAATCAAGATGTGATAAGGTATTTATTAGTGAATAATGTAAAAATTAGTTGGTTCTAGGCCACCAACTCGAACATACTCCCACTTGGACAAGAGGCAACTGCTAACAACCATTAACCCGTTAGCTCTCACATGATATTCATGCTTCTGCTAAGATAGGACTTTAGTCATGGGGTCTACCACGTTCTCTTCCATGGAAAATCTTCTCATTGAAACTTCACCCCTTTGATATAAATCCCTGAAGAAGTGATACTTTTGGAGTATGTTCTATGTCAGTTGATGTGACCCTGGTTCTTTTGCAAGATCCACCGCTGTAGTATTATCGCAATACAATATGATATGATCTTTACTAATAGGAACCACATCAAGCTTCTGGAAAAAGTTCCAAATCCCAATGGCTTCCTTGGCTGCATCAAAATCCATTATATATTCAGAATCCACTATAGAATTGGTGAAAACTAGTTGCTTTGAACTCTTCCAGCTCACTTCTCCTCCATTGAGACAGAAAACATATCCAGATTGTGAATTCAGATCATTCTGATCTCTCTGAAAACCAGCATCAGCATACCCTCTGATGACATTCTCTTCGTCTCCTACATACACTAGGAACATATCCTTAGTTCTTCTCAATTACATAAGGATAGTTGTAATAGCAGTCCAATGTTGTTCTCCTATATCTTCTTGATATCTGCCTACCATGCTCAGTGCATAGGTAACAAAAATCCTGGTACATAACATAGAATACATGATGGATTCTATAGCTGAAGTGTATGGGATCTTACACATTCTATCTTTCTCCTGTTGTGTCTGAGGACACATTTTCCTAGAAAGATGTAGGCCATGTGACACTGGAACCAATCCCCTCTTGGATTGTTCCATATTAAATCTCTTTAGTATCCGGTCAATGTATGTACCCTGACTTAGTCCAAGAAGCCTCTTGGATCTATCATGATTGTTCTTGATCCCTAGAATGTAGGCTACTTCACCCAAGTCCTTCAAGGATAAACACTTTTTCAACCAGTCCTTAATTGACTGTAATACTAGTACATTGTTTCCAATAAGTAATATGTCATCAATATATACTACTATGATAACGAATTCATTCCAATTAAACCGCTTATAAACACATGGATCACATTCGTTCTTAATGAAACCAAATTCATTTATGACTTCATCAAATTGAATGTTTCATGACCTAGATGCTTACTTCAATATATAAATGGAATTCTGTAACTTGAAAAGCCATTTGGCTTCACCTGGTGTCACAAACCCTTCAAGTTGTGTCATACAGACATGTTCATGAAGGTTCCCATTATGGAATGTTGTTTTGACATCCATCTACCAAATCTCATAGTCATGATAATATTCTATGGTAAGTACGATTCTTATGGATTTAAAGATGGGAACTGGAGAAAAGGTTTCATCATAGTCAATTCCTTGAAGTTTTCATTATCCTTTAGCCACTAGCCTTGCTTTATAGGTTCTAACTTTACCTTCCTTGTCCAACATTCTCTTGAATACCCATTTTCATCCAATAGGATTTACATCAATTGGCTCATCGAACAGAACCCAGAAATGGTTCTGATACATGGAATCCATCTCAGAACTCATAGCTTCTAGCCATCTTGAAGTTTCTAAGATTTCTAATGCTTATTTGTAGCATAGAGGTTCATCATTGTCCAACAATAGTGATTCAGCATCCTTAGTGACTGGGAATCCAAATCTCTCTAGTTCCCTTACCACTCTTGATCTCTTATGTAGTACTTGTGTTTCTGGAACCTCTTCCATGGGGACGTGTGGAACTTCTTCCTACGCCAACTCCTATATATCTTGTGTATCTACTTAGTCGAAGTTAATCTTGATCCACCTATCCTTTTCTAGGATGTGCTCCCTCTCAAGAAAGACAGCTTGTCTGGAGACAATCAATTTATTTTCTGAAGGGTTATATAGGTAATATTCTTTTGTTTCCTTGGTATATTATATAAAGATACACCTCGTGCCTGGGGTGCTATTTTGTTTCCTGAGAAGGCCTTAACAAACACCTCTCATCCACATACATGTGTGTGCGAAAAAATGGGGTTATTTCCATTTCATAACTTGAAGGTAATTCCATTTTCCACCTTAGTTGGTACTCAGTTTAATGTGTATGCTACAGTTTGTAATGAATATCCCCAAAAGGATAATGGAAGACCGACATGAATCATCATCGACCTCACCATGTCCCACAAGGTGCAGTTCCTCCTCTCACTAACACCATTCCACTATGGTGTATAAGTATGAGTGAGCTGAGATAGAATCCCAGACTCCCATAGAAGATCGATGAACTCTTGGTTTAGATATTCTCCACCTCATTCCAATTGAAGATACTTTATCTTATTACCAATATGATTCTCTACTTCATTCTTGAATTCTTTAAATTTCTCTAAGGACTCTGACTTATACCTCATTAAGTAGACATATCCATATATACTCAAATCATTAGTAAAAGTAATGAAGTAAGAATATACACCTCTAGATTCTACTAGAAATGGTCCACACACATCTCTGTGCACCAATCCTAGAAGCTCTGTGGCCCTTTCACCCTGTCCACCGAAAGGGGGCTTGGTAATTTTTCCTTGTAAACAAGTGTGACATCAATCAAGTGTTTTTAGCTTAGTAGAGTCTAAATAACCATCTTGGTAGATCATTTTCAAGCGCTTATTGTTTACATGACCAAGACGGTGACACCACAACTGGGTGATGTATGAGTCTTGTGTGTTTGTTTTGTTATCGATTTCCAACACTTGGATATCATAATTTAATACATACAAACCATTATTTAAATGTTCCATGCCATAACATGCATTGTTATTATAAAAGAAACAACCCTTATTTCCAAACTTGAAAATAAATCCATCCATATCCAAAAAAGATACTGAAATTATGTTCTTCGTAACACTAGGAACATAATAACAATTATATAAAACCAAAAGCATTCCAGTTGGAAATGAGAGATGGTAATCGAAAATGGAAAACGCAGCCAGCCTCACGCCATTGGCAGCTCGAAGATCCACCTATCCTCTGGCAATCTTTCTAAATCTACTTGGTTCCTGCATTAGAATATAGATGTGAGCCCCATAAGTTGTATCTAATACCCAATGTGTAGAAATGGAAAGATTACACTCGATAATTAACACACATTTAGAATCCCAATGCTTTTGGGTGCAATTACTCTTGTAGTGGCATGGATTTCCACATGAAAAAAACACCACTGCCCATTCCTTTCCCTACCTATGTATCTTCCCCTTCTTGGAGGGATGATTCTTAGGGGCCTCAGACCATTTATAAGTGCTTGGTCCCTTTTCCTTGTTCTTTATTTTCTTATTCACCATAAGGACAATGGGTTTGTCACTCCCCATGTCCTTATCTACCTGGTAAATTAAGGTCAAAAGTTCCTATAGACTCTTCTCATTGTTTCTCATGTTTTAGTTGACAATAAATCTAAAGAGGGTCTTGGATAGTGATGGTAGGATGAGATCTGTACGCAACTCATTTGGGAACTTAATCCCTAATATGTCCAGGTGTTCAATGTATCTAATAAGATTGACTACATGAGGCCCAGATGGCATAGAATCTCCAAGCTTAGTGGTGAAAAAATCATTGGAGATCTCATATCTCTCATCTCTCACCTTCTCTTGATATAGATCCTTACGGTGAGACATCATGCTATACACGTCCATGTTTTCATATTTCTTCAAGAGATCATTAGACATGGCCGATAGCATGAAACATTGGATATTTGTGGAATCATCCATATGTTTCATATAGAGAGATAGTTCCTCATCACTGGCCTTTTTTCCAGGCACAACTAGAATAGGTTCTTCCAGCACAAACAATTTCCTCTCATGGTGAAGGATGACGCATAAACGCCTCTTCCATTCTTGGAAATTGGTGTCGGTGAGAGGTTTTCCCTTCTCGAGTATGGTTTTCAATGATATGTTTGAAGTAAATTTTCTTGTAATTTCTACAAATTATGATGAGAAAAGGATTAGTACTTTATCATGATAAAACTGAGACAAATAAATTAATACTTATTAGTCTCCCACCGTTTTATCGAAATCCAATACCCTCACCATTGACTTTGGAATATTCTGTTGCCTGAATATTCTAGTGTAAAGGATCCATATTTCCCTTCACATTACCCCAAATAGTGTTGTTCAAGTAACTTTAAGGGTTTTAGGTAGGCATTCCAAATGCCAATGGTATTAACTCACGGATCCTTGATTTGTTGAGTGGACTCCCGAATCTCGAAATCCTTTTATTTTGGATTTCTTCAAACTTTGCCTCTTGGTTACACCAAGTACTATTGTGGTAGTCAACCTTTGATGTGAACCAAGTCATGTCAACCCAAAACATTGAATTAGAATTCCCTGATAATTGAAAGAACCCCAACTAGGGTTGGTCAAGCACTTTGAACTATGGTTCGATTCTAACCAAGCTTATTGAAGGCTATACCGACTTAATATTTCTCTGAGGGATTTTATCCTTATACATAAATCTCCATTTTATTATTTTTCATACATGCTTGTTAATATTAATTGGGATATACTTAAGTGATTAAAAATGTATAAGATAATATTTACACATAATCTGGTCTTATTTTAGTTCCATCTTGCATGCTTGTTTAATTCATTAATTGTGTGATTGTGAAAGCACACCCACACTAGATAAACCATGAAACTAACATAAATAAAATAAATTGTATGATCATGAGATTCTTCTATTGGTTAGTTTATCTGGTGGTTGATAAAATAACCCAAGAAAAAGGTGAGAAACACCTTGAACCTTTTGGGTTCATGTTTACAACTTTCCACATGTTCACTATTATATCTCATTGGATTAGTTTTACCTTGGATCTTAACTTGAGCCGCCTCCACTAAATTGGGAGCTCCATCCATTACATATGATTTTATCTCACTCATAGGTAAAGGGTAAAATGGGGTTTTACATAAAAGGAAACATTGAGCACGCATGCCCTACATATTAATGAGGAGAAGGCTTGCAGGCCAACAAATTTAATTTAAATAAATAAATTAAAAGAAGCCATTCACAACAAAGGTTTTGGTATAGCTCATGATCATCCATACATGCAACGATATTTATGCATAAATAAAACTAGCATTCAATTCATTAATCATTATTTATTAAGATAAATCACACTTGAATCAATTTATTATATTTAATTAATCAATCCTTTTATCTTAAAACCTTTTTTTGAATTCCCTTGAGATTCTCATCCATCATAATTTTAAACAAATAAATTCATTTAAAATTATCTTTGTATGTAACATGTGCCATGGAGGCAACCCGGTGATTTCCCATTCATAACTATCCAATGAGTAGAAATGAACATTTTGCAGATGTTAAATTGAACACACATATATATAAAACACCTATCACGTGTTGTTCCTCAGCATTATGCCTTTATTATAGTACACGTCTCAAGGGTTTTAATAATATAATAATAAATTTTAATAAAAGTGCATAATTTGGATGAGTACACGGTGTGTAGTTCCGACTACACAGTGTGTACTTTTGTTCACCATCCATCCTAAGTACACACCCAGGGACATGGTGTGTAGATGTACTTCAGAAATCTTTAGAGTACACAACATGTTCAGTGGGACACACACCGTGTAGTATCCACGTTACATGGTTTCCTACCGGGCAAGCCGTTTACGAGGTACATGGTCCAACCCAAACCCGAATGGACTACACGCTGTGCTCAATGGGCCACACGACATGTAATTTGGAAACTGTGTGCCACCTATTCATGGTTAACACATAGAGTCTTAAAGACTTAGATAGGATCCATTGACACAACCTGGTTTGGCAGACCAGTCCGATTCTTTGAACTTAGACTACACGGCGTGTACTAACAAATACACAATATGTGTTCTAGTGTTGTATGGCCAGGGACGTTTGGCACCTTTGGATTAGATCCTCTATTTTATTTTAATCAAAAATTAAAAGAAAAAATTGTTTCTATAAGGTGAACGACAAACGAGAGGGGAGGAACAGATCTCGTGATTCAGATTTTCATAATGATTAACTTGAATCGAAACAACTAAATTATTAAATGCGTAAATCATCAAAGAAAAAGTATATAATTATAATCAACAATATGACCCCTCTGATACCACTTGTAGGTTCCGAGCGCAGCGAATGTGTGTGGGTGGGTGTACCCAACATTAATTTTTTTATTAACCTCCATCAATCTGAGATCTGTTGCGATAATAATACACCAGGTATTTGGAATAGAACGAAGAAAAAAAGAAAGGAAGTTAGTCCTAGAACCATAGATAGGATCATCATATGTAGGTTATAATTAATTTAACTAAAAGACAAGAATTACCTTGATGAAATTATCTCTCCGTTGATGTTTCCGATCACGATCTGATGTGATTCGTCATTGCGTCATAGAATTCAAGTGTAGGATTCCTTTAGAGGTGATCCACACGTGCTTCACATATCTCTAGATGTCTCTAAAGGGATCTCTGGGTGCTAACATGGAAGATCCTTCACCTGCGATGTCCGCCTTAAATGGCCTTGAGAGCCACTTGCAAAATGCTCTCCTTGATTCGGTGGTGGAGGACCTCTCTCATAGCTTGAGAGTGTTCTTGGAAGAAAAGAAATCCTCTCTTGGATTGAGATCTTTCTCTAGATCTGTTGTGCACAACCCCCACAAATGGCCAGGCTAATGAGAATTATATAATTGGGATTATAATTACTTAGACTAATAAAATTAATTAATTACCTGAAAGAATTTATTTATTTCATTTAATTCTTATTAATACCCAATGTCTAATAATTACAGTTGACTATTATTATTACTTGGAATGCACCAAGTGAATTTCACCTAATATTATTTAATTAAATAAATAATATTATTTCTCAAAAATCCCCAGAAAAACTACACGGTGTGTACATTAATATACACGGTTTGTATTTTTCCATTTTCTTTATTTCCTCCACCATATTTATTAGACCTTGAATAATGGATATTTATTTCTCAAATAAATATCACTGCATTACTTTATAATAAAAATATTATTTCTCCCACAATATATTCTCTTGAATTACTAGTGTTTAAATAAATGCGATCAGGCATCCTTGAATAATTATTAAACCACAATCGGGAATAATCGTTATTCAATTTGTTAAATTAATATTTATCTGAGATACTTGGACACACATAGTGTGTGACCCTCTAGGCCACTTTCTCAATGGCATTAGGTGGATCCTACCTAAATCCAAGGTAATCATCCAACAATACACCAAGGAACCCATAGAGAAAGAAGTTAACACTGCAATGACGTGTCACCTACTACGAACGCTTACTATGTAATGTAATCCCATTGCCTCAATATCTCAAATCAAGTGGGTTGCATGCTAGTGTCATCAACCCATTTTCACTATTATTATTTCTTTGACTTTATGAAATTGAACTTGCCCATTTATTACCATGTCCATGGATTTATTTATGATATATCAATTTCATCAAAGGGCCTGATATATCTACTTCAGTTATGAAAACAAAACTGACAAATCCTTTCTCGCATTATCTATAAATGTTGTATTCCTCGTGACACACCCACCATATCCTACCTCACTGCGAATAGTGTGTCATCACAATTTTCATCAATACATCTAATTGCATGATTTGTAATGCCCATTAATAATAATCTTAAAGTCTAAGGACCAATACACATGTCCGCAGATAGGAACATCCAGTGACACTATGAAATGTGGATTTCCTGCTGGCGGGTCTCGTTCTCATAATATCCTCTTGGATATTTCCAAGGGAGCACACCATGAAAAGGTGCCTCAATGTTTTATGATTCCTCACCCCTAACGGCCTGTATTATTTGTGTCCCTCAAATAACATCATCCGTCCATAGAACATATATTCAAGAATAGTTTTGTTGAACTTACAGGTTCTCATCATAGCAGGGATCTTCTATCACCCTTTAATGAAATAATTATCCAAAGGAAATTATCACATTCATTTTCATTTAGAAGAACAATCAAGATTTGATAAGGTATTTTTTAATGAATAAAGTACCAAGTATTTGGTTCTAGGCCACCAACTCCAACAGAGATGCGACGAATGGTTTGAGGAGCGGTTCTCCCAGGAGAGATACATACGGAACCCTATGGTTGGATAAGACATGAGGACTGATGACTTTTGACTCTGTATGACTCAACTATGGCCCATTGGGAAGCACTTCTCTATGAATTTTCAGGCCCACAGTGGGATTCACTTCTCTGTGACATTCCAGGCCCACTGTACGCAACGAGGATGAGTACCTCAGTTGGCCATGATTAGTGGGAAGCACTTCTCTGTGAATTTCCAAGACCACGGTGGGAAGTACTTCTCTGTGACTTAGATAGCCCACAGTACATGGTGGGAGGTGTTCCTAAGCAGTACAATGTTAGTGGTAGAACTTCTTCATTACTTGGCAGACCCACTGTACTCATTAGAGGAGGAGTTCTCCAGAAGCCGAGGTGTTCGATGTTGTGACTAATGTTTCAATTATCACTACCCTAAACCTATACCTGGTGTGAGATGTCTTATTTTTTGTTCTCTACTTTGAGTATTTTTGTGTGATCTTTTCTTTTTATTTTCAGTTCCCTACTGAGTACTTTATTAATCACCCCTAAACGGGCTTCTTTTGTACGTGTTGTGTCTGGTGAAAACGATCAACGTTTTGACATAGTCATTAATGGACCAAGAAATAGAGGTGCACAGGGGGACGAGACCGAAAAATGCTATAATAGTGGATCTGGTAGCCTGGGACAAGGTAATGCCTATTAGGACAGGATGCACAGGACATTCTACTTTGGATTCCATTAGCTACACTACAATAATGACCAGGTGGGGTTTTTCGCGGATGGCCATCAGAGTTTCCTTTGAGTAATTTTTCATTTTCAGACCTTTCGTTAGGTTTTTATTCTAACCCACTTTCTTCCAGCTGTAATTTGTACTCAGTCTTATTTTAGTATACTTTTTTTTCATTGGTCAGTGTGTGGGACTTGGTTGGGAATGTGTGTGCGTATAGGTACTCAGGAAAATGCCTCCCAATTTTTGGTTGATGCCTTTAACACTAGTCGCCATCCCCTGGCCTTCGGGAGGCAGGCATGGGGTAGTCACATCACAGGCCCCAGGGGATAGGTCATGAAAAAGTGGTATCAGAGGGCGTTCAGTCCTGCCACAAGGACCGAGAGTCTGTTTTTTGGGAAACAATGTTACGTGTTGCAAGTTAGACATTCAGATTTGGGTAGTCTATTGTTGGTGTAGTGGCCAATGTATCCATAAACCAGGACATTGAATACTTCTTTTCATATCAATAATGAAAACATTGGTTGAATCAGTGTCTCCTTATTTGGAATAAAATCCAGATCACCAGGTATAACCTTATAATCATGGTACATCTTGATCTATCTCAGGATGCCTCCACATGGACGACCAACGAGGATGCTGATAAGAGGTCATGAGGACAGCTCTCCTAGAGAATAGGCATCTCTTCAGGGACCAGTGATAGAGATGGCCCCACCTGGTGGTGTACCAGTACTACCACCACCCAATAGTTAGCATCTACTGCCGGTGGTTCCGGAAGAGGATGTGTGTAGGATTAGTTCCATACACATGTTTAAGCAACATATACCCCTCAGGTACTAAGGAGTTCCTGACTCTCAGGCAGCTAAGGACTGGCTTGAGGTGGTGACCGAGTTTCCATCTTGCCAGGGCACCATTAGTTTAGATGGTGGTCCTGGCAGTGAGACTTCAATGTGGCTCATTAGGGAGACGACAGTGTTTATATTACCCATATCTTATGAGGAGGTTACTTTTCCATGTACAGTGCTTTAGAAACATTCCCACAGAATGGGTCTCTTTCCATAAGAAGCTAAGGGGTATGTGTTCCCAAGATATTCTACAGCTTCGGATGGACGACATGTCTATAACTGAGTATTCATCAAAGAATACATACCATTCTAGGTACTCGATGAATACTATTCGACCAATACTTTAGGGGTCGGTCCTCAGAGAGATATGTTTTTAGGGACTTCTGAACCAGCACTATTCCTCTAAATTCATACTTATATTAGCATTCTAGACAGAACCTTTATGGTTGAAAGTTCTTTGGCCGAGCTGATGCATACAATGAATGTCAGCAGTGGGAAAGTAGGAAACCAACGTCAGTCTTAGGGACTTGGGTGCCTAAAATATTTTGGGAAGGGGAAGTGATATGGACAGATAAATCTAAAAGGCATAAGATTTGGAAGAGGATCTAGGAGAGAAGGATGTGGTGGTATACATTTTGAAATGTTGCAACCACCGCCCCAATGTGGTCCCAACCAGGCTCGGGGAGCTAGAGGAAAGGGGAAGTGAGTAGCTACATGAGGTCAAGGAGTATTACCCAAGGGCTCTAGGAATGATTTGAGGTATGGTCTGTGTCTACTACTAGCTGTCGTATTAATAGACATAGATACTAATCATTCGTTCTTGTCAGGAGTCTTGTTCAAGACCTAGAGTTTCTGATTAAGTTGTTGACTTGATCTTTACGTCTGGAGATACCTATGGGAGGAGAATCGATAATCAAATTTATGCTGATGGTGTGATATGACCCTTCAGTCGAGAGTTTCATTCGGAACCTCTTGGTGGCAGCATCGAGGCCTTTTGATGTTACTTTGGGTATGGATAGGTCATTCACTTTTCATGCTCAGATTGAGTGTTTTAGGAAAAAAGGATTTCATATATCTACAGCATTGGAATGGGGTTTTCCATTGTTGGTGAAAAAAAGGAAACCCATGCAGCATGGGATAAACTCATTCATATGAGGGTGCAGCCGATCACCCTTGAGTCGGCCAGCCTTACCCTTGTGGTATCAGATGTCTTGAGTTTTCAGTTCCGAATGGTAGTGGTGGAGTGTGGAAAAGTCCTTTCAAAAGATGTTTCCAGGATTTACCTCCCTGCAGGGAGAGGAACTTCTTCATCATTCTACTCCCTGAGATGGAACTGATATTAGCATAAGGATATCGAAGGGTTTTCGTAGAGCTTCTCGAGCAGGGGGCGTATGTTGGTGGACCTGAAAAGTAAGGTCTTATAAAGACCCAGTGTTTGAGGTTATTTTTATATTACCATCCCCTTAACCAAGTGGTCGTAGAGAATGAGTACCCTCTACTAAAGGGTCTAAGGGCACATCAATTAATTTAAGGGTAACATTTTGCATGGATGGAAAGGTTATGGTAGGATTTTCAGTAGTTGAGACAACAATGATGGTTGGATTTCCTCCAAGAATATGACATTGAGATATTATATACTCCTAGGAAGGGGAATTTTGTGGATGACGATCTTAGTAGGAGGTCTGGTTTGCAACTGCTGAGTGAGGTGACTGAGCAACTAGCCGTGATGCAGATATCCTTCATGGGTAATGATGGAGAACCTTACCTTTAGTCTATAACTATCACTCCCACACAAATCCAGTGAGTTAGGGAGGCACATCTTGTGGATATTGACTGCAAGGCCTGATGTGATCAGATATCGTCAGGACAAGATCCTGATAGATTTTCGATAGGTGGGGAGAACATCACCTTTTTTAGAGGATGAACCATGGTACCAATGACGTTACAGGAGGAGGTGTTGAGGGAATTACATACAAACCCTTTATCAATACATCCTGGTGTGGTAAAGATGTACCAGGACCTTCGACGTCATTACTGGTGTCTAGGGATGAAGAAGATGGTGGTAAAGTTCGTTTCACGATGCCTCACTAGTTAGCAAGTGAATGTTGAACATCAGGTTCAAGAAGGCTTGGCCCATAAACATGAGGTACCAGAGTAGAAGTGGTATGGTATCTCGATGGACTTCATGATGGGGTTATCACGTACGTCCAGAGGCCATGATTCTATTTGGTTGGTTGTTGACCGAATCACCAAGTCAACTCACTTCCTATCCATCTGGGAGTAGGGATCGGTAGAGGGCCTGCGATGCCTCTACATTCAAGAGATATTGAGGTTTCATGGGGTGCCTTCAAAGATTGTCTTGGATTGTGATTCATGCTTTACATACTGGTTGTGGAAGGGGGTTGTAGGAGGCATTTGGGACTCAACTATGCTTGAGAAGAGCTTTGCACACCCAAGACAGATGGTCAGACATAGTGGACCATACAGACCTTGGAGGACATGATTCATTCTTGTGTCCTAGTTTTTTATCACTGTTGGGTGGACTAACTACTATTGGTGGAGTTTGCGTACAAAAATATGTATCACTCCAGCATTATCATGGCATCGTTTGATGCCATGTAGGGGATACCATGTGGATCACCTCTATGCTGGACAGACCCAGAGGAGTTAGTACTCATGGGTCCATATTTGGTATGGACTACCATTGAGAAGGTAATGATCTTCTAGAATTGGATAAGGGATACACAGAGTAGACATAAGTCTTATGCCAACATGCGATGTAGAACCTTGTAATTTGAGGAGGGAGACCATGTTTTCCTTCAGGTCTCACCCTGACAAGGATTGAGGAGTTTTGGTCAGGAGGGAAAGTTCTATCTGATATTTATTAGACCTTTTTAGTATCTGTGTGTAGTTGGCGAGGTGGCATACCACCTAGATCCTTGCCCATAGATGCACCGAGTGCATGATGTTTTCGATGTTTCACAGCTGAGGAGGTACGTGCACGATCCATCGAACATTATCGACTAGGGAAAGATGGACATTGGGGATGGGGAGATGTTTGTGGAGTTCCCAATAGAGATAGAGGATCGAAAGGAGTGGGTAATTCCTTAATGGTTGATTCCTCTAGTGCATGTTCAATGGTAGCATAGTAATCTCTAGGAGAGAACATGGGAGAGGTAGGATCAAATTCGTGATCAGTAACCCCATCTGTTTGATTAGTTTTGTTTTGGATTTCAGGGAAGTAAATCCCTAAGGTGGGGATAATGTATTATCACAAAGTATCTGTGGATTATATATATATATATATGAAATTATTTTGAGACTACACACTCTGACGGCACAAGATTCTGAGGCCCGGAGTGCCCAAAACAATCCGTTGAAAAATGTTAATATTTAAATAGAACGTGTGAGAAGTGTTCTTGAAAAAGTGGAATAACTCCTAAAAGGTTCCTTGTATTTTAATTCCGAGGGCCCCATTGCATTCAGGATGGTGGTTTTACCCTTGGAACGACTAAATTTTATTCAGTTCATGCCTCCAGTGAGAAAACCAAAAAATGGAATAACCGTAGAAAAAATAATTAAATTAAATTAAATTATTTTTAAAATTCTTATAACTAATGAATGGTGACTTGGATTAAAAATCCAAGACCCCCACTATACTCATGAGGGTATGCTTTTCTTTGGAAGACCCTAATATCGGCTTGTGCGGTCCAATGGTGGATGTTAGTTTTTGACCGTAAATAAAATAATTATGTAACAATTATTTTATTGTCAAATCATTGTAACTCCTAAACGGTAACTCAGATTGAAAATATGAGAGTACCATTGAGATCATGAGGGAGTGTTACCATTATTCGAATCCTAACCTTGACTGGAACGGGTCGAGGGTGACTGTTAATTTTTTCCGAACTTTTTTTAAGGTACGTTCAGTAAACGTGTGATCAAGATTTTCTATCCTTTAGACCATTACTTGGATCAAAAATCCGAGTTCACTATTCAATTCAGAATGCCCAGATTCATCTATAAATTACTTAACTTCTTCCGAAAAGGGCCAAAGGGAAAGGTAAATTTTCTGACATTTCGAGAAAAAAATAATAAAATAATTTAAAGAAATTATTTTATTTATTTCTCACCATTGGGTGGCGGATGTCAATGTTAAGGTGAAGCGACAAGGTAGTGATGAGATGAATTAATGGAGGGTCAAAAATGGATCATTCAAAACCAAGATGATATTACCTTAATGGGTCATTAAATTTGGCTCATTAAATTTGGCTAATTTAATGAGCATTATTAATGGGTGCAGTGTCGTTGCAGTTTTTGTTTTCTTTAAATAATCCAATGTCTGGGTTTGGGAACTAATCATGGAGGATTCTCTGATGAAACTCCAGCAAATTTTCTCTCCAACAAAGAATGAAGAAGAACATCAATGAGACTCCACCGACATCGAATAACCTCTAAGAATGGAGACGAAAGCGACAACGACACCTTGAAACATTGAGAATAAACACTTCAGCATCAAACTTCAAAGAGGTAGGGGTTTTAAAAGATTTTTATGTTCTTCTCCATTCTTTTCTAGAAACAAGGAATGTGGATTAAACCACAAATATGTTGACCCACTCTTCGTGCATTTATGTAGGATGGTAACACTATTGGGGATTTATTTATCTAGGATTAAGATTATTCTTTTATGATCAAACAACAATCCCCGAGCAGCCCCCCTCGATTATAAACCTCTAAGGCGGCGAGCTCGAGCCAACACGAACAAGCCCTGATCACCCACACTTGTGCATTCTTGGTGGTCGCATTCTCAAAATGATGGAAAGGGTAAGGCCTTCGTAGTTAAGAAGATGAACTCTGGAGGTCATAGATGTAGGCGACATAAAGAACGGACCATCGGGGCACATCTGGTGGTCCGCCGAAGGATCTGCCACCGCGCCAGCGGTGGAACACTCTAGATATGTTATGGTCACCGGAACGGAGGGGTGCCGGACACATCGGTGGCTGAGTGGAGCGGCACTCCCGTTGAGGTGTTGCGGCTGCAGGAGACTGTATCCATCAGGCCATGGCAGTGGAGGACGCG
Organism: Viscum album; assembly: GCA_963277665.1. Taxonomy (NCBI): domain Eukaryota; kingdom Viridiplantae; phylum Streptophyta; class Magnoliopsida; order Santalales; family Viscaceae; genus Viscum; species Viscum album. Next base: position 7,081,322 of record CAUJRU010000001.1, read on the forward strand.
ATGCCAGATGCGACGCCGCTTAAAGGGAGGTGGCCCACATCCGGGCCACCCGGTTAGGTAGGATGAGTTGCAGTTTGAGGAGGAGGCCCCATGGCATCCCATAGGCAGAGGAGACTGAACGTGGTGCGACTGCCATGTCCCGATCGGGTGGTACACCCAGGCTACTTAATGCGGCCGGGCCTCGGGTCGGCGGGCCACACCCCAGCAAGCGGGCCAGTCCCATGGGCCCTCAGCTCGGACCCACACCGGTGGGCCTAACCCACACCCAGAAGGTCAATCCCACATAGGTAGGCCAAGCTTACGCCCTTCGGGTCGGGCTGGACTAGAGAGGGTCGTCGAGCGACCCGGCGGGCAGGACCCTCGGTCAAACCGGGCCTGGTCCAGCGAGGGCCATTGGGCATGGCCCATTTTTCAGACTGGACTAGACTGACCCAGACCTGAACCAGGTCAGGATTAGTTGGCTAATTTTAAATTGGGGGATGTGGGAACCCTGGTTTGGGTTGGTCGAGTTGGTCTGACTGGGTCATACCAGGCCCAGATGCAATAGGCCCATGGTTACTATAACGTTAATAACTCGCAGACCGGGTGTCCGATTGGTGTTCCGTCTATGGAACAAGGATCCTTGCGATGAGCCAGTATTTCTGAGATACTCAACATGACTTTTGGAGAGGGTTGGAATATGGACTGGTTGGATCAGTCTCAAATCCAATCAGTCACTTTTTACTAAAACGTGTGTATCTTGCTAATCGCGTGTCCAATTGACGAGCCATTTACTATGTTGGGACCCTTCTGATGAGGAGGATCTTTTAGAATGATCTATGGTGACTTTAATGGAATTTGAGATGTAAATAATGGCTTGAGGTGTGGTTCTCCTAGGTGAACTACGTACGGAACCCTACGGTTGGCTAAGACCTGAGGACTGCGGACTTTCGAATCTGTATGACTCGACTGTGGCCCAGTGGGATGCACTTCTCTGGGGCTTTGTAGACCCAAAGTGGGAAGAAATTATCTGTGACTTTGTAGTCCCATGGTACATGCCAAGGAAAAGTACCTAAATTGGTCCAGATTAGTGGGAATAACTTATTTGTGACTTTGTTGGCCCACAATGGGAAGCACTTCTCTATAACTTAGCAAGCCCACGGTACGCAGTGGGTAGGTGTACCTAAGCAGTCCAAGGTTAGTGGAAGTAGTTCTTCATGACTTGGTAGATTCACTGTACTCATTTGAGGAAGATTTCTCCAGCAGTAAAGGTGTTCGATGTTGTGACTGATGTTTCCACTATCACTACCCTAAATGTATACTTGGTGTGAGTTGTCTTGTGTTTCGTACTTTAAATTTAGGAATTTTGTGTGGTCTTTACTTTTTGTTTTCGGGTCCTTACTGAGTACTTTTTACTCACACTTGCTCGGGCTTCGCCCACACGTATTGTGTCTGGTGTAGACAATCAACGTTTCAAAAGAGGCTTCGGTGGACTAGGACCTAGAGATACTCAGGGGGGATGAGACTTACAGACTCTACGACAGTGGACCTGGTGGACTAGGACTAGGTGGGGCCCAGTAGGACTGGGTGGACATGACATTCTACTTCGACATCCAGTATCTAGACTACTCTCATGTACAAGTGGGGTTTTCCACAGATGGTCACCAGAGTTTCCTTTTTTGTACTTTTCTATTTTTATTCCTTTCTTTGGGTTTGTATTCTGACCCACTTTCTTTCAGTTATACTTTGTACTTAGTATTGTTTTAGAATACTAGTTTTTCTTTGTCCAGTGTGTGGGACTTGGGTGGGTGTGTGTCTGCATACTGGTACTTAGGAGAATGCCTCCCACTTGTAGGTTGATGCCTTCGATACTAGTTGCCAGCCCCTGGCCTTTGGGAGGCGGGCTTGGGGTAGTCATAGAATGGGCCCCGGGGGACGGTTCATGACAAGGTTTCTCAACAGTTTCATCATTTTCTATTCTCAATATGAAATTCTATGACCACATAAAATCAACACATCATTACACAATTTCAATGTAATTAATTTATATGATTCCATTACATTAAATGGGATAAGATATGAGTATCCATAAATATGAATGGGATAAATACTTCATCATATTATATTTTAATAACATCTCATTCATGATGCACCCAAAGAACCCTACTCAACTCCAATATATGTTTTAATAGTTTTAGTTAGTAAATATATGTGTGTGAGTTTTGACATGAATATGTGATAATCATAAAGTGCAAGGATAATTACACATTATCATATATAGGAGTTTTTTATGGCACCAAAACATACATAATTTCTACTAGAGGGTCGGTTCACATAATCTCTCATCAAGAAGATAACCTTGTACAAACAACAAGAGAAGAATTATCATCCTCTTTTGAGTAATCCCACCTGATAGTATAATAAAATTGTGTCCTATCATTTTACATTATCCAACTGTAGAACTATAAATATTAATATCATCATAGCACTTCATGGTTCTCATCATACCAAGGATCATATATGTCATTATCAGTGCGATAAATACACTAAAATATTTTAAAATATATATTATGCATAAAAAAATGTTATGAGATTTTTGTATTAATATTATCTTCACTGAATATATATGTATTAGAATGTACAATGTCATCGGTTCTAGGGAACCAAGTTAAATCACCATGACATTGAATGCTTGAAATAAATTCCTATGGATTACTAAAACATTTGGGGATAATTTTACCATTGGAAAAATAATAACCTAAAAATATAAAAGGTAATAACTAAACCATGTATATGATATTACTGTTTAAAATTTACAACTCAAATGAAAACCATAAATAGTAATATCAGAGTTATAGTGATAAAGTTTGTAAATTTACCTCTTGAAAACAAAAAATTGTCTTTACACAAGGGCACCCATGTGGAATCCATATATCCACTCCATGAGTGAAATAAACATGTTATAAAAAATATACTAATGAATTAACATCATAATAAACCACTACTGAAAAATAAGACCATTTTGTTACCTTTGACAAGAAAAATAAAGTTTCCAAATGAACTGAAGTTCATATGCAGCAAGTGAGTATTCAAACAATGTATGATTTCACAAAAAGGCATCCAATAACATGATAGTTAGAATAGAATCTTGTTTTATCACATTTATTATAGAATAATGGGTGATAATAACAAAAAAATTCCAATAAGAATATAGTTTAAGAATAAAAATTTTACTAAATATTATAGATCATTCATTCTTTCCACATGGAAATCCCATTTAATGATTTAGAATAAGGAACATATACATGCTTAATGAGAATACCATTACTATCCATCCATAATTTTTTTACTATGTTATCAATTATTATTTTTACCACATGGATCTAGTATAAAACAAATAACCATGACTATACTTATGAGGAATCAAACAATGATAACATGAACCCACTCCACTATTTATGCCAAAAATAATATTACATACTTCTATTTATCATAACATAAATTTCACTGAACTTTCAAAAAAAACATTGAAATAAAAGTATCCTTATCAACCCATTATAATAATGTATTATACATAGTTCCAAAAAATATCTTTGAGACACATTTCAATTTTAAAAATCTTGATGAATGAATTTCCCAAAGATAATAAAGCTGTGATTCTCAAACAAATGTTGAACATGGATTTTATATTCATATTCACATTAGATTGTTTAGAAATTTAATAAATACAAATTTATATATAATGCACATCCAGATAAGACACCAACATCATGTCAAATGGTTCATAAAAATAGTAGAGAATATAACTATTTCATAAAGAATCAACCTACAAAAAACTCTACATTCAACGAGTATGATGTTGTACATGGGATCACTCCCAAACTCCAGATCTGAAGCACCATGTAATAGGAAAATATATAGATATAAGAGGAATTTTATAGTAACAATACATATTAATATCAATAACAATAACAATGGGTAAATATTTAAAACTACTCCATAAAAAATCACCAATTAAAATAGATGTTTAAGAATTATCATGTCCATCACCGCTGTTTGGTAGAGCCACCACAACTATTGTACCTTTAATGGGGAAAATTACATGAAGCATTGAACAATAATGTTAGTCCACCTTCTAGAATGACCACCAATGTTTTTCACCGCAATTCCCTAGACTATTAAATGTTGAGGCATGTTTAGACATGGTTCACAATGACTCTTCCAAAAACCTTGACCCTAACCACAAAAACATTCTCCTTGTTTCAACCTCCCCATGATAAAAATTATGTCCCCAAACACAATAAACACACCAAAAAACTATTTTTAACATGGTTGACATCAGAAAGTGAAAAAAATATCAATATCTATATGCACTAACCAAATCACCATGATCATGAATATAATTAAAAAAAATAAATTATAACACCAGTATAAAATGTATCAAACCTCAATCATTGTGAGTTACAGTCTCCCCACCATCAGGTGATCCATTTTATTAATGAAAAATGTTTATTGTAATTTGGATAAGAGTAGATCATAGTACTATTGTTTCATTTTGTCATTAAAATGTTTTCTCCTGAATCTAACAATGATTTGAAAAAAATGTGCTCTAATTGAATACTATTTTACCATAAAATGTTATATTTTTTAAAAATAATTTGTACTGAATCTTATTAAAAAGTTGAATCAGATTGAAATCAATGAGGTCTCACAAAATCACATGGTCATGATTAGGACGGTACAAAATAATTTGAGGTACATGAAATATATTATGTATGAATCTGAATCATTTTAGTAAACCAAACTAATAATCAAAATCAAAAATATTTTCTTGTATTTAATGAGGGTGAGTGTACTAATGAGGTAAATTATAATTCAATACCAAATGTAGATACTATAGAATTGTAGAGACATTCATAAAGGCATGATCTTCCATATCATACGATAAATTTTGAGGATTATAATTAATATTGTAACACTGTGTTATCAATATGTTAAGAATTATTTATCCTTTTATTTCAGTTCACTTTTTAATTAGTTGAATAATGATGATGCAAATTAATAGGATGCCTTTAATGGTGACATCATGTTTTTGTTCTAGTTTTCACATTAAACCTATAGTTTTTACTATTTTATGGGTGATTACACTATTGTCAAACAAAGTACATTTCATGTAATAGTCCCTAGGTAGAAGCAAAGAATTGGATTCACTGTGTGATCGGTTTAAATTCTATATAAAGGTTTTACATCATGTAGTGGAAAATATCACATTTCTAGTAAAAAGGAAATCAGATTTTCTGCCATTTTGAGTTCCATGAAATATTCGACATGTAAGGGGTTTACATGCCATGTGATAGTCATGAAAATGGGTTTTAGTGGACTAAATAAATGGTTTCTCATTTAATTCATTTCCAGCATACACTATCTTGACTTAAAGGCTGTCCCTTGGAGATTTTGGGTGATTCCCTAAATTTTGGGTTTCTTTGTTTAATGATTGATCACCGTTTTTGATGGATTGCTTATATCCATGTCTTTAATACATATAATTTTCATAAGTATTTGGTTTTATTTCGGTTATTTTTAGTGTATGGTTTATATTTCTGATTATATAGTTTTTTATATCGATCATTTTTTGTTTTTCCATATTAATTTCATTTGAACTCCGTTTTTTGTTTCTTCTCACCAATGATGAAGGCAAATTTGTTACTATAATGATGAGGAAGGTGTTTCTATTCAATGGGTTAGTAATTATAGTCTTGTATCGTTCTTCATAGTGACATTTGAAGACTTCATGGATATGAAGTTATAATTGGTCTCAAATGGTTTCTGGGAAATAAAAATGTTTTCAATGAAGGGATTTCATTGAAAACTAATATTCTCAATTTAAAAATTGGTTTGAAAACTATAGAGTGAATTATATTCTATATTAAAATGGTTTAGAAAATTTTGATGAAGTTTTTGAAAATTCATTTGAACAACTAGACCATGAGAACCTTGGATGTGTCAGATGAGAGACACGGTTAGCCTGTGTGTGTGATACCACTAGGGGGAAACCATCTTCTAATATCTATTGGCAGGGCTCGATATTTGTTAGATATAGAAATATTCTAGTTTAGTTTTATTAGTGTCTAGTATTAAATTTATCATGTTTCTAAGCCCAATATTATGTGTGTTTTAATTTATTGTTATTTATAAAATGATTATTATTTTCATGGATTTTTTCTCATATGTTTTTATGAGTTTGTATTGCATAGAGTCACACGATAGGTTGTCTCATTGATATGGGATTACATCATTACCTTCGGATGTGTGTATATAAATTATTGTATTATCAATTAGTCTTGAAATATTTATGGGTTGAAAATATGAAAGTATTTTATAAAATGAAAATTAAAATTACTAAGAACTATATTGGATTAATGAAAATTCATTATAAAACTATTTGTGTAAAACTATAGAATTAATGATTTCTTGATATTAGACCATGTATAAAATAATTTTTTTATACTATAGGGTTATAGATCACACTATACTTATGAATTTTGGAATTTTTAGATGTTTTATTCTAGGATTTAGGTGAATAAAATAGCATATTGTAGAATTCTCACATCTCTTGTTGTTGATACATTCAGTTCACGTTGGTCTGGATGTGACTTTCGATCATATGGGTATTGGACATACATTATAGATTATCCTATTTTGGATTGAATTGTATGGATATTGTTTCATCTCGTTGGTTTCCTCTTTATGATCTGATTTTTTGTCTTATTATGATTATATTAATGAGGGGTTTATATTATCCCATTTTTTTATATTACATGATGGGATGGTGAGGGTGGATTTGTTATTTATCCATGGATGGCTCATTTCAATTTGGTATCAATGGGATGTGAAACCTATAGTTTGTTAACAAATCCTGAGTAAATTTATCTGTCTGGGGTAGATAAGAGTTCGGACCATCAAAACTCAGATAGTAAGTGCATAAAAGGCACCTTCCCAGCTCATTCCTATGAATGAGATTGTCTTACCATTGGTGGTGAAGTACTTTTTCCTATTATGAGACACAGATTTTGAGGTCATTTTAAAGAACTACATGATTTGTATATTTAAACCGTCACTTCCTTCATATTTATGAGTTTTCATTTTAGAACTCTCAGTTTTCATTAATTTCATAATTATTTGAATGCTTGATATCAATACCTTAATTTTTTCTTATGATTTTGGGATTTTCTTATGACTTATTGGGTTTTTTCATTTTTTAGATAACGAAATCAAGAATATATCATTAAAATTTGAGAGAGGAAGTTTCGAGAATGGTTTTGTAGGTGAACCCTAAAGTATAACCTACATTGGTAAAAGATATTATCCACACTATTCTAACTTGTAATAACGTATATTTTGAGAACATATTACATTTTGTGGATCACAGATCATATTTCTCTATGTAGAAACCACCTATGTTTCATGGTGACAATATACCCCATGAATCAAGGGAGTAGATTGAGATGATAGAGAGGATCTGTATCTTCTTTAAGACTCCTAATGAATCTATGGTAGTTTTTTTTATATTCTTAAGGGACTAGGAAGGATATGGTGGTACACAATTGGGAGATATATGTTTAATGAGGATATTACTTCGTCTTCCTTCATGAAAATAATTAATCATATTTTTACCCAAATATGTTACATGTGGAAAATACTCAGGGTTCTGACCACAGAGCTGGGGGTGTGTACAATTTTGGTGTGTTCAACTTTTCATTCTGAGTAGGTGAATATGGCTATGAATATTTTCATCAATTAGTACCTGATGAATCATTGGTTTTTGTTAGGACTAAGGCATAATATTCAATAAATATTGATACTCATGTTCCTTCAAAATATTGTGGAGTTAGTTGATATGGATTCTTTGGATGAGGCAGATATAGATGGGAAAAATGGTTTGGGTGTTGCATCAGTGGGATTAGTGGTTAGATAGGGTGTATCTTCTAGCCATAAATAGAAGAATAAGAGTGTTAAGATTTCATCTGATCAAGTTTCTGAGGATTTGATAAGACTGAAGTATGTTGTCTAATCTGATTTAGGAAGGCCTGATCATTTATGGAATAAAATTAAGAATGATCGTATGACATTTTATCTTTATGGGAGACCTGTCCATCATCAATGTTTTTTAGAAAAGATATCTCAAGACTATATGGAATGATCCAATATATTTAATGGTTTATAGGTTTATGTATATTCATTGAAAATTTTTATGTCTAATCCTTAGGCCAAGGGATATGTTCATGTTGAATAACTACTATCTTTTTATAGTGTTCTTTGCACTTAGGGAATCTGATTCAAGGGAAAAACTATTATAGTTATGGTGTTTATCTAACCTTTTATGGTTCTAGTTTTGTTTTGTATAGGTGATACACATTATTTTATATCATCAAAGTTAATTGAAATGATTTGTTATATTTATGATATTAATACATTTTTTTGATACTTCCCTGAATTTTGGAATGAGTACTGGACATTGATTCAAATGTACAGTGTATTGGGTGATGATAGGTGACTATGAGGTGGTGTGGGACTTCATTGATATTGTTCTTCACATATTTAACATTATTATTAGAAACGATTGGATGATCAATGTTATGGCCTAGATACACAATTATTGTTATTTTGATAATTTTAAATCTTATAACAAGGCATCACAGTTTTTTTAGAGTGAGTGAGACTCTATATGTGGAAGGGTAGGGTATGTTGTTACATATCGTAGGGTATTATCAAGACTGTTGCACATGTTTTTTATATAGTTTACCATTTTTTAGGGTCAAATTATATATGTCACATGGGAATACCTTCAAAACATTATGGGTGATTTTTCTATTCTACAACCACAGAGAGTATTTAAGATTACTATTGACCGGCTCCTTGGAATGTTTCCCATTTCTCTATTATCTTACATTATGGATGCTGCTGAGTTTGTGGAATTTATTGTCATACTTGGGGACCAAGATTCTAAATTATTAATTCATTATATCATGTCACCATGGGATTCTTCTTCTCTCTTTAATATGAATGAATTCAAGATCCTCAAACTTTTTATTTGTTATCAAAATTTGAATCGGGTGACCGTTAAGAACAAGATTTTTTCCTAAGGATTTTTTATCTCTTTGATCAGCTTATAAGGGATCATTGTTATACTATGATTTACCTACTATAATGGGACCACTAGTTGTAGGAATGAGAATATAATATAGTTAATTTAGAAATAAAGAGTATCTAGGGGTATTTCAAATTTCTTGTTATGTCATTTTGTCTCAATAATTCTTATGTAGTATTTATGTATTTGATGAACCCAATCATTCATTGATTCTTGGACTATTTTGTTGTTTTTTCATGGATGATGTTTTATTGGAATACAATTTAGATGAGGGTAATATGGACCATTTGGATATCATTATTTAATTATTTATAGAACATTGGATATATCAAAATCTATCAAAATGTGAGATTTTCATCAAGGACATGTTGTTTCTAAGGAATGTGATATCTAAGAGAGGTGTCTAAGTGGATCTGAAAGAGATTAAGGCAGTCATGTCCAAGTATTATCCCATAACTATGTCTAATATCCAATGATTCTTGGGTACGTAAGGTGAATATGGATGGTTTTTTTGTGATTTCTCCAAGATCATGTCTTTGATGAGTGATTTGAACCATAAGGGTGAATATATTTACTGAAATGAATTTTGAAAATTATATTTGCAGGAGTTGAAGGTGAGGATTAATTTATCAATATATTTTGTTCTTCTAGAACTTGGATAAAGTAATTATGTTTTTTATGCTTATAGTATGGTCTTGGGATTTTTCTTGATGCAAGGGATATAGGTGGTTGTCTATTTTTTAGTCCATTTATTCTCCCATTAGAATAACTACACTACCAATGATGTTGAATTAGCATTGGTTATGTATGAATTCAAAATTCGGTGTCACTATTTCTTTTATGACTGATTTATAGTATCTTCTTATCACAAGATACTAAAATATATTTTTACATAAAGGTATTTGAATTCATGGTAGAGACGATGGTAAGAGTGTCATCATATATTTAAATTTAAAATTTATTATTCCCCAAGGAAAAGGAATATAGTTTCCAATGTGTTGAACATAAAATTATAGGAAGATGAATTGAATTAATCAGTGGAAGAGTGGTTTCAAATGAGTTTTTTTTAAAATATAAGAATGAAAGTTGAAGAACTTGATGGACATGTGTTCTTGGCGTCAATGATTTCTAGATCTTATTATAAAGAATGAGTTCAGATTGAGTAGGTGAGATACAATGAGTTTTAATTCTTAGGATAACGCCTTTATGGTTGACATTACTCAGTATAGTGGTCTTAGTATACCAATGGAGGATTGTGGTTTTATAGCAAGTTGGTTGTTTTGGTTGACATGAGGCATGAGTTGTTTGATGGTGGTAATTGTTCTTGTTTGTTCATGAACCCATGTACTATAATGATTTATCATTATTGGTGACATTTTTATTGGTTTAATTGGATAAGATGCTTGATTAAATATTTTTTTTATCACATTACCATAATTTTCCGAGAATTTAGGTGGTATTCCAGATATCTGCATGGTTGTTTCATCCGTTACACATTTTGGTATGGATGTGGGATATGATTTCAATGGATTTATCATCTTTATTCCATTGAATCCTTGTGGTAATGATGTGGTTTGGGTGGTCAATGATTGAGTCACTAAATTAGTGAATTTATATCCTATTTAGGTGAATATGAGATTAGAAGATATTTGAGAATTTTATACTCAAGATATTGTGATACATCATTGGGTTCCCTCTGTTGTTGTATCTGACAGGGACCTAAGGTTCACATGTAATTTTTTGGAATGGTTTTCCAGAGGTGATCAGTTCCCAGGTTATATTGATCGTGACATATCATTCAAATATGGATGGACAAATATATTTCATTATCCAATTTTTATAGGATACACATCAGGATTGTGTGCTTCATTTCAAAGGATATTGGGTAAATACATTTCCTTTGGATAAATTTTACTATAAAAATAGTTATTTATATTAGATAAATGTGGATTCCTTCAAGGAATTATATGGGATACCGTATAGATCTTCCTTTTGTTTGGAAGAATTGGGATATTGGTCATTGGTTGCACTAATTGATATTCATGATATTATGGAGATGGTGGAATTTATATAGAAGAGACTGATCATGGAACATTTTCTTCTAAATATGTGGTCCATCATCATCAGTAGATAGAGTTTGTGGTTGGTGTTCAAGTCATTATCCTAGTTTTAACACACATTGGACATCGTTAGTTGGGTATGAAGGGTATTTTTGAACTATGGATTGTGGGACCCATTGAGATCATTGGATGAATAGGGAGGGTGACCTTTTAGTTAGAAATAACACTTGGATTGATTTCTATCCATGATGAGTTTCATGTTTCCTAGTTGATGAGGTATATATTAGATCAATAATATATTATTATATGGTGGATATTTATCTTGAACACATTACCACTTTGGTTGAGCAGCCAGTTCAGATTATAGATCACCATGATAAGGTACCACAAGTTAAATTGATCCCCATAGTATGGGAACAGTGGTAGTACCAAATGGGTAGCTATAATATCTTTGATCATGTGTCATTGGTGTGGTAGTGTTTTTTTGTTTTTTGTAACCTCTATCACGTGTAGGGTAGAAAGAGTTTATAGTGGTGGGATAATAATTCCACATTACCTTTATATTATGTATAATTTAACCTTTACTTTCATTTTTGTTTCCATTGGTTGATTAATGTCGAATAAAATTTGGAAAATTCCTGTAAAATTGAATTCATGGATTTGATGGATTTTTCATCTTAAACATGTTTCTTTTGATGTTTTTAGGGTGATTACACATCATGTAATGGTATTACAAGATGTGTAAAGGCCACTAAAAAGAATCTGTGATCATGATTCATAGTGTGATATGTTCACATTTCATGTAATGGGTTTACATTGTGTAATGTAAAATATCAGGTATTTTAATAAATATGAGATTGTTGTTTTGTGTATTTGAGTTTCATTAAATACATGAATTGTAATGGGGTAACACATAATATTTGGTTTTAAAGTGTTGGATGAGTGGTTTTTAATTTCATTATTTGTAGGATTCCTTTTTATCATCCTAGAGGCTATCACAAGGAAATTTTGGTTGATTCCCTACATTTTGGGTTGATTCGTTTAGTGATTGATCATCTTTATGGTTTAATTTATTCTCTAAGGGTAGGTAATCCATATATTTTTTTCAATGGATTTGGTTCCACTAATGTTTTGGGATGAGGATTGTTTGGATTTGTGATCCGATGGTGTTTTCTATCAACCATTTGTTATTTCATGGATTTAATTATATTTTGAAGTCCATTAGATAGGTTTCTAATCACCATTGATGATGGTGGATAGGTTTCTACCATGTTGAGGTATTTATTTCTATAAAATTTGTTAATTCAATTAATTCCATATAATTCATGACAAATAAAATTGGTTTTTAATTTTATTTTATATGATAAGTTATTTAATCTTTTTTCATTTAATCGATATTGTTTTCTAAAAGGGGTTTTTCTTTCAAAAATCATTTTTTACAATTTGGATACGGATTTTCAAAATTTTAAGTGGATTTTTATGGATTTTAAAATTGTTTATTATTGTGTGTATTCATTTGAAAATCTATTTGTAAAATTTCACATTGGGAACCTTGGGTGCGTCAAATGAGTGACATGAGTAACCGTATTGTGTATGATACCACTACTAGGTATCCTTCTTGTGATATTGACTAGCATGAATAGATATTTTATAGATCCATCATTATTCCTATTATGTATATTAATATTCTCATATGAATTTTCCCATTTTATAAATTCCAATAAAATGTTGTTTTCTATTTATGTATTTTTTTGTCGCTAGTTTTTTATCCCCGATGATTCCTCATAGGTTTTAATATTATATTTCATCACATATATTTTCATGATTGGTTTCTTTAGGGATATGTTTTTACATTTATACCTCTTGATTAATGGACATAATTTCATGTATTATCCCTTATACTTATCATTTATCATGTTTGGGAATTTGAATGTATTTTATGGAAACCAATGGTAAACTTACTTCCATCTATATTTGGTTTATGAAAATTCATTGTTAAAATGATTATTCATTCTTTAATTGTTCCATTCATTATATTATAACATTTATACAAACCATTGTAGTATCCAACTAATATTTTGGTCACACCCTACATGTGTCATTTGGATTTTATAGAATCTTAATATCATGATTTAGGTCAAGTGAAGAGCATATTATAGAATGATTGTTTCTCTTGTTGTTTCATACTTTAGTTTAGGTTGGTCTGGAGATGACTATTCATCATATGGGGATTGTACATATTTTTAGTACTATCTGGTTTTGTCTTAGACTATATGGATTTTGTGGCATCTCTATGGTCTTCGTTTTTTTTACTATGGTTGTGCGTCTTATTTTTCATATCATCATGTCAGAAATCTGTTATATTGTTTTACTAATATTACATGATGTTATGGTTCTGGTTTCTTGTTTAGTGGGACCAGGATTGTTCCTTACAGTATATGATTATAACTACTCTACTCCACCTCCTTCATTTTAATGATAATATTCATTATTTTCATTCATCTTGTGAATTTTACTAGGTCTCTTCAATTTAATTTATCTGGTCTCCACCTATAAGATCAATGATTAATAAGGACTACCCTGAAATGCTTCAAGATGAGCTTTATATATCGAGTTATCATAAATATCATTTTATGAGAACTCCACTAATGGTATATAATCCTCTTATGGGTCTCTGAGATAAATAACATGATATTAAGACATTTCATCTAATGTTTTGTTTAACCTTTTTGATTTTCCATTTATGTGATAATTATATGATGTTATTTATTTTGACACAGGACACAATAATTTCAATAATGATCAAAAAATATTTGTGGTGAAAGAAGTCTGTCATTCAAAAATTATTGATACATTATTCTATGGTACATTAATAATTAAAAAATATAGTGTTTTTCAATGTATTATATCATATTAGAATGCGGATTGGGTAAAATTGAGATGAATTTTTGAAATGATCAATAATAATTTATATGGAATCATGTTTTTAAATCATTCAAGATAGACATGTAAAACCCCATATTAATATGATCCATTTTTTCAAAATTGGATTAGTGAATATAAAAATATATATTCTGCTAATTGGATCCCAATATTGAAATGTTGAAAGGTGATATTTCACCAAAAATACTCTTCCACATTCCTTTTCATGAAATCCATCCATAAATTCATTCTCAGTTCATTATAAATCATCTAAATTTTTGGATTAAAATCTCCGTTTAAGTGGTGAAATTCCTAAATATGTTCATCAAGGGATGACTATGTGGAAACATTCAAATCTCATTAAAAACACAATGTTCCCATATTGTTTTCTTACATTTATGGTATCCCCACTATTTACATTTTACAGAATTGTAATAAAATAAGGATATTTTTTTCAAAAATCATTTAAATTATCTATTAAATCTATGATGAGAGTTACTATAAAAAATAACGACAAAAAGTTTTCTTATATCAATCCAAACTTTTATCAGCAATAATATGCATTATTTTCAACCAATTACGAGATTCTATGACCAAATTATTATATTAATTTACTCTTAAGGAATCTTCAATATAATTAATTTTTTATTTTTATAAACAAATTCTATATCAGTAATATAGATATATTCAATCAATATTCATTTCCATAGGATCAAATCTCCTTACAAAATGATTTGTTTCAAAATATTTTAGTCAATGAAAACATGTAATTTTTCACTAAAAATATAACGATTCATGGTTTTCAAAGCATGATGTTCTAAATATAATTCATTCCCATGGTTTGATTAATCTTTTTAATGAATTTCAAACAATATAAATCCATAAGCTAACTCCTGATCTCCATGAAAGATAACACAACCTAGTCTAGATCCAGATGAATTAAAAAAGTCCACATTTGATATCCCATGTTTTAAGAAGTAAATAATTGGTTTAGAACAAAGCCTTAATTTATGATCATAATCCTAAATCCAAGGAAATATTGTTCCCTTTCTCATGTTTTATATCATAGGTTATCTGAGTTGTGAAATGTCCTATACCAATTACTGGTATTAACCTACAATGCCCAAAAACTTGTCTTCCAAATTAATGATATTCAGTAGTTTCCAAGGTAGATAAATTCATAAATTATTTAGATATAATGATATGAATTTATGTGAGATGACATGGCCAAAAAATGAACTACATGTGTCCAAAAATTTCATTTATATAATATTTCATACTACTAATTATATAAGAAAATTTTACACACAACCTCTAAAATATCATTATTTTATTATTGAGATCAATAATAATCCAGAATGTTATCAAATTATACAAACATTAAATAGGTTAGGTATCATTGGATGATATGAATAATTAAATACATTTAAAAAACAATGGAATTTGTAAAACCAATGTTTATGGACATATATTCATAATGATAATAAGGAATCCAAAATTCAATATTTAGAATATCATCTTTCTTATACCAGAGTTGGTGATACCCTGAGAATAGTTTAATTATGGACAAATGAGAACCACTAGGATCTCATATATTGGTCAAAAGTAATACAATATTTGGTAGTTTATTTTTATTTTTACCATAACAATATTTTTCTAACGATAATCAACACAACTTCATAATGAAAAATCAATCATCTTGAAAAATAGTACTACAATATCCCCAGGTGATGTAATCAGCTATACATAATTTACATTCTAATTCATCATATTTTTATTTCAATTCATTCATTTTAATTGGCTTTATTATATATGAGGGTTAGGAAATAATAATTTTAACTAGAATTGTATCAATCAAAAATTAATATTCCCAATTAGTTGGAAAACTGAAAGAATATTTAGGGAACAAGTATGGATACTAATACATTATTGTAGGAAAATTTCTCGTATCAATTATGTTACTATTTAAAAATTTTACCACATATAATTTATAAGAAATTAATCCTAAAATTTATGTTATATGGTTTTATTTTTTAGACATTACATCCAAATCTCAATTAAGAAGTCACACCATCCAATTAGGATATGTAAACAATACTCAACGCAAATAACAATTATGATGGACCTTGAAGGTAACTATCCATTAAATTAAAATGATTAGGATTAAGAAATATATTTAAAAATATAATAGTACTGATTAGACTAAACTCCATTTATTTTAATTGAAAATTATAGAAATATAATCCTCATGTACTCTCAGTACCTGAAGCATGTCTGGATACTATTGATGTGGGGAATAATCTTGGCTACAACTCAATTTCACTAAAAAAACTTGAATAAATTAATATTTTTAATGAACCAATATCATAATGAACATTAATAATTCGATATATAAATAGAATGTAACCTCTCACTATCTAAGGACTTGATTGGTCTATTCTGATCATCTTCATAGCAAAGTACAACTTCAAAATCAGTCACCATTTTTCTTTGATTACATTTTTTTGTTTATTTTCTACAAATTTGGTGAATCCTATGACAACCTAGATTCAATCTATTTAGGGAATGATTAATTTTATGAAATGGTCACCCAGTTGAATTATATGATCATTAAGACATTAGAGTTGTATGTAGAGTAACTTCCTTTGTTGTTCAATGATAATAAAACTAGTGGTGTCCCATCATATAATAGTTGTGATATGATATGGGATGAGTTGTATAATATAAGTTAATTTTTTAGAATGAACCAAATTAAAAAATTAATTTCATGGAGCATGGGAATGGATTAATGGTAAAAAAATCAATGGTTTAATATTGAAATGTTTCACCACTTTAGATGGAGGTGGACCTCATAAAATTATTCCTAGTCTCACAATTCCCACTTGTTCCCATTGAGATAGATGTATTTCCTCTAGTGAGTATCCACATTATATCAACTTATCACACTATCCCCTTATCAAGAATATCTATAGAATCATAAAATTAAAGTAAAGACTATTCTTGATTCAATTTATGGATGTATTCCAAACACATTGATGTGTTCCTTTAGGGATACAATAGTTTCCAATTCTGGACAAAATGATCAATGTTTATACAATATGATGGAAATTCCATTATTAATGTATTTTAATTCTTATTTATGATGAAATATGTCATTATTTTTAAAATTATATTAAGATTATAGAATTTTTTGTTGTATAATTATGAAAATTACTTCTATCTAAGGCCTTGTTTTGATTGGATATCCAAATCCAAAAATTAGCGTCAAAGATCCCCCAACATGTTGACTAAAAAACTGGCCTTTATAGAAATAAGGGTTCTGGGAAGATTAATGATTCAATTCATTACATCATGCTATACTTCTAACATTTTAGGATCCAAATCACATTGAAGAGAGGTTGAATAGTTTTTTTAAATTTCAATTAATAATCCACATTCCATTATTTCTCTTTTTTATTTCCCTTATGAACTGCATGAAAATATTCAGAAATTCTCTAAAAAAGTATGTTGTTCTGGTGTGGTTTTAAAGAATCCTCCATATCAATGGCCTCTTATTTCATTATTCAATATCATATAACCAATTACATTTCTCTATAGACCAAACAAAACAACACGTATATATCACTATCTAGAAATAAAAATGGTTTAGAATATTACATACCTTCAAAATAAATTCACATTTCAAAATTTTTACATAAAAATAATCAAACCTAATATGAATAATGTATCTCATATGGATATCCTATAAAATAATTAATGTTATCCTACCCTCACAAACCAAATTAGAGATATTAATATGAAAATTATATTGGATTTTAAAACACATGTAATCCTTGAAAACCCTCATAAGATCAATTTAATTAAAATATGGATAGCTACATATTTTTATGTAATCAATTTCCAATTTTGATAATTCATATTTCCTTGGTACCATATTAGGATAATGTAATGACCAACACTGAACACATTTGTGACATCTCCATACAACCCATTGTCTTTGGCCAAGTAAGAGGTTCTATTGACCATTAGCAAAGTCCCCAAAACACCAAATGCTGAATAAATATTTTAAGGGCTTAGTTAAATATCAGTGGATTATTTTTTATCATAAAAAACTACTAACTTGAAATGTAAAATTAAACAACCAAACTTTATATATGATATATGATTATAAATACTGTAACTATAATTAAAATCAATAAAAAATAATTCCAATTTATTAATGAAAATGCATGGAAAAGGTACTCATGAAAAAAAATATCTTGACTCAACATGACCAATATTTCATCTATCCCACAACTCCATGAGAGAAAACACAATGAACCAATCAACAAAATGAGGAAGTATCATCATAATTTTTCACTTGATATTTAAAAAAAAACAATTCTTAATTCATGAATAATATCTTGTATATACAAACCAAATTTCATATACATGGTTTTAGTAATAATAACATATAGGATTTATCCAATAAACATTTAATCACACCCAATTACATAAAATAACAATTTGTCTCATATTTTATAAAAAAAATCAAGAACAACAATATGATTTAATATAATAAATTATTTTATGCAATACAATATTACTAAATATATTTTCTCATTATTTTAGTCAAAATAATACAACTATACCTTGTTTTTCAGACACATAAATTCATTCCAAATGATTAAGAAAATAAAAGTTAGTAGTGATACATCCTTCACTAAGATGTATATTAGTTATATACCCTTGTGCTTCTAGTTTAGAACAAACAACCATGTTTTTACCAACAAGGACTTATATAGTTTTATATGAACCCACACCAACATGTGTGTGGAGACCATATTCAATAAATGTTTTTATATAAAAAATATATTTCGAAACATTGTTAAATTAATTGATATAAAAAATTTAATCTAAAAAAATTGAAAATAAGGCTTCAATAAGGTTAATTAAAATTTTTTCTGAGACACATACAATTTAAGAAACCTAGTGGTATGAATATCTTAAAGACATATAAGTCAGTATTATCTATCAAATTTAAAACATGGGTTTTATATTCAAAATAATAGTAACGTTGTTTATAAATATAACCCTACTAATTCAATGAATAATTTATTGATAGGGAATCCAACTAAAACGATTCAATGGGGATGCAATAATATGGAGATTATATGATTATAACACTAACAATCAGCCCCAAAAATGCCATATTTGACTAGAAATAAAGAAAGGATAATCAACCCTTAAAATTTCATATCTAAAACCCATATAAAGAGGAAATAGAAGTGAAATATGACATGTTTTATGGTTAGAATCCTCATTAAAATCCCTCCATAAAAGAACATATGTGGATCCATAACTAATCCCCTAATAATCAGCACATGAAATGCTCAATCATGAATGGAATTGCCCATCATCGCATTATGGTGGAAGAAATATAGTTTCAATATATTCAATTGGGATAAAAAAATATGCTTTCTAAAACTAGCCTCTATAATTGTGTTGTATTCTATAAAGGTTCATATCCCAATCCCTTATCTGAAGCATCACTGCATATTATAAACCCTTCCAAATTAATGGATGATGTATGTATGGGTGTTGTGACCAACCTATTAATTATTTCCCTGAATTATTCATGACATTAATCTTCATAGTGTAACTTCACTACCATCTACATTAATATGAGTAGTATATTTATTAGGAAGTATATTTTTCTCCAAACACCATGATAATATCCAACTTATCAATGAAATCTATTGATCTATGTTACTATAGTTAGTTATAGAGGTTTTTCCATAACTACTACCATTGTAGGATCTTTTGATACTCTGATTAATTAGATTCCATGACCCACAAATGATACATTATAAAATAGGTAATCACACATGATTAATTTGGTATAAAATTCATTCATTTAAATGGTCATCCAAAAAATCCAAAAACTATCAACATTCTCTACATATGAATTTTATTTTAAGAGAATATCATCTATGAATACCACAAAAAAATTGATCAAGTATTTATTTAGACATTATATTAACTAGATAAATGAATATTTCCAAATTGTTAGAAATTATGAATTACATAACTATAAATTCATAGTTTCCACACCTCATGCAGAATTTTGACATAGAAATATCCTCCCCTTTGACCTATTGATGATGATATAAAAATCAATGGTATTGAGATTGTCTATGTTGATCAAACATGTCATTGATATGAGGTACAAGATACCTATTGATTATAATTATTTTAATAATTTCATTATAAATTATTTAAATACGTAGTGATTCATCATTTAATTTGAGGAGTAGAATTGGAATACCCATATTGAATCACTTTTGTTTATAAAAACCTATTATAGATTCTATTGTAGATTATTCATTATTAATTAAAATTTAATGGAAGCCATTTTATCTAGCCCCATTAAGATATCCAGGGATCTAAGAACAAGTTCAATAAAAAACTCAACCTCACACTTTGGGAGAGGAAAAAACAATTCATCAAAAAATACTTTAGTGTATTCTCATACAATAGGCATTCCATAAATTTTGTCTTCCTCCATGATTATTCAATATATAACTCACCCATTGATGGTTATCAAGTCACACATTATAGATTTTAATTTTAATGGAAGTTAATGGAAATCCATATATTTCTATTTGATAGAAGAATAATTAAGGATATCAAATGGGAATTATTTATCCTAAAAATTGAAATGTCCTCTATGCTTTATAATCCAATTCATCTATAATATTTTCTCAAATTACATTGTAGAAAAAAGTGATATATGGGTTTTATTTTTCCAAATATTTATATTTTATTTTATCCATATATCTTATACATTAATATCATTCCACTAGGCGTTCTCATTAACATGTTTATATCCACTACTTTAGTTGGGGAATTAATATTCTATTCCAACGTGTATGTTATGAATGGAGGTCAAGAACTATAGTAAAATAAGTAATATATAGATATAAAGGGGATGGTTTATTTTCATCTTATCACTCCATTACCTTGATCCAATTAATTAGTTTTTATTTATTTTTATCTTCCATCTTCCCTAGAAATAGTTTATTATTGGTACCTATCTATTATTTAACCATGTGATTTGGGAACATATTTACATAATGCTATATCTCAAAAATATTTATTAATCAAATTATTGTTAGTGAATTATATGGTATATAAATTTCATATACTTCACTGAATAAAAAATTCAACACCTTACATAAATCATTAGAATTACGAATATTCCTCTCATACATGATAAAAACCATTATTTCTCATTGGACATTACCGATATGTGTCCACCAAAATTTTTATCTTATAGTCAACACTACATTCTTTCACACTTATGGAAAATCATAAGAAATTCTATGAATCTCAAATTACTTTTTCCTTTTTGTAGAATAATTATAGTCTCATATGACTAGATATACCTATAGGTCACATTGTTTGATATCTTTATAGATCCTAAAATCATTTATTTTTAATTCTTTTTGAAAATATTTTTTCTGGATAATAAATAAAATTTGAATTTTACTTCAAAGGTCATTGGTGAAGCGAAATCTATACCATTATTTTCATGTAATGTTTTATTATATGATCCAATGTATTCTCCTTAATTATTTTTTCAAAACTATAAATTATCTCTCCATCTACATGTTATGAGTTTGAGGAAAATGATTAGTGATGAATACATACACGAACGCTAAACACTCCATTGTGTTTATATCATCCTTTATGTTATATTTTAAATTATTTTTTAACAATGGTCAACCTCACCTTCTATATGTTAAATTAAAATGATATTCTTCTCCAAATATAATCACTAAAAAAAGAAAAAAAAATTGTATCGCATTGATCCCCTACTCGAAAATACCTGTATTATAAGAGACTCTAATGAGACTCTAATGGAGGGTGAATGTTGTCACATGAACAACTAAATATATTATTTCTTATTTGATGGTGTGTTTGAAATATGAAAACAAAATAAGTTATTATTCATATATTTTTATAGTTTTATGGTTACTTGTACGCGGTTTTTTCCCCATCTCTAATAATATTTTTTATTCATTGGGAAAATATTCACATTCTCCTTCACCCTTGTTGTTATATTTTTTTCTTGATATTCAAGTATGTACTTGAATAAAGGAATTTTTATTATAATACTAAAATTAAACATATATTCTATTAAATATAGATGATATACCTCATAAATAATTTCTATATCATATATTATGAATCAATATAGGTTATCAATTATCATTTTCCTATTATGTTTTCTAAGAAAAATTAACTAAAATACCTCATTATGTTTCATATAGAGTGTGACTCACAAAATCATGTCACCTATGTGTGTAAATATAGTGGTGGAGTTAGGAAAAAGTTACAGACACTAGGTGAATATCAAGTTAATATTTAACCATCCTTTTTAGAGTTATCACCCTGTATTGCACCTACACATGTGCCAACATCACCATTTTTGAAACCAAATAGTTTTTTTAATTTATATGAAACCAAATAATATATAAAGTTCATAATTTTCAATATGGTATCCATTACCTTGTCGATTCTCAAGGGATTTCACTAATGTGATCACATTATTATCCCAAATAATAACTAAAAACTTCTTGGACAAAAATTGATGCATCCCAAGCTAAATGAATTTTTTATTGTACCATTTACTTATGTTTTAAATTACATTAAATAAATAACCCCACATTCCCATTAACTAATGGTTTAGTATAATTGGTTACAGGCTACATAAAAAATATATTTTAGATTACTTGTAAACATTTTTCCAAAATCGAACCACATGAAACCCCCTTCAAGACTCAAAAAATGTTATACCAATCTTCATAATTTGGGGGTGGAATCATATATTAGGGGTAATATCCAATTATTAATGATGGTAATCTTATCAATAAGAAATCATGGGTTAGATGATATTTACATGAGAAAACATAGACATGGGATATATATGTTATTAAAAAATAATTATAAAAGGGCTGATTATAATTCATTATAGTGGGACAGGTAATCTCTATCATGAACTCCTCCCTCCAAAGATAACCCACATGGGATATAAATGAAGAAATTGAGAAAATTACCCTTGAGTCCCACCTCCATTAGGCCGTAGGGTACCGACTATCACTATGGGTATAAAATTCTCACAATATAGAAGGCATGACCATTTTTATAGGAAACATGATCAGAATATAAGATTAATCATAAAAAATGAAACTACAAGAAACACTGTAATAGAAATCCATAATCCATACCACATTCATGTATAAAATAGAAATAACCCAAAAAAAATTCTCCAATAGAAATAACAAAAGTAGAGTTGGGTAGTGACACAACAACTATCCAGATCTGAGCAAGTAAGGTCCAGCATGTTCCATGAAGTCCTCTTCGAAACCTGAAAATAGTTTTATATACCTAGTGTGCATATACAAATACACTTAGTATGAAACCAATGTCTCTCGTGCACATGTGAAAAAATCATACTAAATTCCATGTGAGAAATTAGTAGAACCAAATAGAACCTATGTAGGTATACTTTCCTTCATAGCCTCACTAGTGTAATCTCATCAAATAACATAATTTAAGTAAATATAGTATAAAGAAAAACCATTATAGGGTACCCCACACCACATTCCCACTAATTAGATACTCTTTACAAATAGAAAACATCATAGAATGTCCAAATATTTCGAACACACCATATCACATCCCGCCCGCACACACCTAGGAAACAACCATCTAGTCCCATCACCTGGGCCATGAGAGACATCACATACCTCCCAAAAAAACCTAGGCCACACAACCATCATGTCATGTCACCTGGTCTAAAAGGTACATCACATCCCACCCATTGTCACCTGGTCCAAAACCATGCCAAATATCACCCCAGAGTCGCATTGTAAAGAACATCACATCTCATCCAGAAGAAATTTAGGAAAGCACAACACATGTCATCCCAAAGACACACTGGAACATAAAACTCACACAAACACACATGGAACTAAAAAACCACAACCTTATAGAAGAATATTAGGCTATCACAGCCCAGAAGAAGTATCAAGGAAAAGAGGGTCGCCAAGAATCCATCATCCTGCTTGGATGTTTGGGAAAGACACCATCCCCTATGATGATGGGGGTGTTCGACACATAGTGCTCAAATATGGTGGGGTGCCTACAGAAATAACAATGAAAATACAAGTATATACATTTAATACCAACCTCTTATCCAGATTTATGGGTTTTCAAACATCATCCAACTAACAACATTACCAACATTCCTGTTACCACTAAATTCACAACACCATACATGAAACCACAACCCAATTCACATTTCAAACAAATTTAATTAACTATAACTTTTCTTTATTCACAATTCATTTTTTCATCCCATCTACCAAACCAAAAAAATCCTATTCCAAATTTGATTAGTCAATCATTTATTCATTTATTCCATTATAATCCTAGAAACTACCAAGCACATCAGGCAACAATAAACACAGTAAAAGAAACACATGGAGAAACTCAGGGAGAATTACCCATACCATCCAAATGAATTTCAAACTAAATCAATTATAGCAATACACAATTTCACAACCTGATGGAAGCCCCATTATATAGAAATTCTCATCCATTCCACAATCAATTAATCTCTTAGCATGATATCCCATCAAAACATCTGAACCATCCCACAACACACAAAATCAATCACAACTACATCACCTCACAAGCCAAACAAAAAAAGGAATTCTAAATTTATTAAAACATTCTATATTCAATTCTACTTTTTAATTCATGGGTTATCAAAAAAATGGTATAATCCAGGGAAATCCATTAATTATCTGAATATATTTAATTAATCAGTTTCCATTTTTGGTGATTCCACAACAAACCCAATCAATGTAGCAAACACAAAATTTATATCTAGTGAAAAAAATCAATGAACACCATTTTCAGCTAGGCATTCATCCCATACAATCAGAATAGCAGAATCAATATGAAAGATGTAAAAAACAAATGAAAAATCCACATTTACCATTAGTTTTAAAAAACCCATTGTTTATCTTTGATTAAGTTGAAATAAATGTGATACATAGGTAAAAAGAAGAACCCCCCACCACATGATAAACAAATCATGAGAAATGAGGGAATCCCTACTTAGAAGGGGTGTTAATGTTATTCACTTGAGAACGGTTCACTTAACAAACCTCCGATCACATATCCCTGAAGATCTACATCCACCCAAGGATTTCACGACACCATTACCTCAACAAAAGTTAAATAGAAGCCCATTATAACCAAGGTAAGAATTCCTCCATGACATGGGAAGAAGAACAAGAGGGAAAATGAAGATCAGCCTAGATGAAACTGAAAAATAGGGAAGAACACACCTTATATCAAAGAAATACTACTATGGATTGAAGCTGCATATTTTGGAATTCATCCCTAATGAAGGAATCAAAAAAAGACCAATTATTGGTCACCGGTTCACCATGGATCGAGAGATAAATGATTTATTCCATTTGTTCTTGTAACCTGAGTGGTGGTAAAATTAATTAAAACATTAAAGAAATGTAGTATTACACAATTTGTAATACCCTTTAATGTCGTGTAATTCATCGAAGTTGATTTCCTCCAGAAAACACATCGCCAATTGATTTATTTTATTTTTCTAACCTATAAACCTTACATATTATGAAACTCCTAGAACAACCCATTAAACAAGATTTCACATCCTGTAATCCCATAACATGATGTGTAATCCACCTCCTTCAAGAATTTACCAAATTAAATTCTTGAAACCCCCTCTAATCCTCCTCTTAACACTTCCAACAACCAATACCCAAAAATTAACGGACATGGAAGAAACATACCATTACATCATATTCATCTCTAATGATTATATTCCTTGAGAATAAAAAACCAATCCCAGAAGAAATGGAGGTTCCGAACAACCACTCCGCATGATATCACTCGAGGATCTCGCTACACATGAAACACTGCTATCAACCTAGCACATCAACATTAAACAATCAACCACCATATGTCATTTGAATGCTATAGAAGAATACTAAACATCCAAAAACACCTCCTCTTATATCTCCTAACCCAAATGATAACATGACAATCCACACAAGCACATAAATCACACTTTCTGAACATGAAACTTGGGGAATTCTATCCTCCATGTCAATATACTATCCACTCTGGGAGGTACTAACTCACCTAAATGGCCTCAATCAAATCGATGTTAATGTATCTAAATTATTTATCAAGTCCAACCCTCTTCATGTGTTGGGACATTATTAGAAATCAAGGATAAAGTAAATAACTCTTCTCACAATCAGTAAGGATCAAATACTACTTTTCAAAGTGAAACAAATAAAAATAAATATCAAAACAACTATATGTGAATTGTATGAATATTCACTTATCATTCCCCAGTAATCTCTTCCAAGCCACTATGTCTCCACAATAGACGTCCCAAGGGAATGGTTCACCCACTCAACACCTTCTCATGGTGATCTTGGATCTCCAATGGTATCTCAGTGAATGCCATATCATCCATGATATCAAGATCTCTTCATTCAATGACATTGGAGTCAATGTGAATGTACTGAAAGAGGTGAGAGACATGAATGATATCGTGGATCCTATCCAACCCCAGTGGTAGATTAAAATGATATTCCTCATCTCCAACTAGATCCAACTCTTCGAAGGATCTGATGAACATGGGATAAATCTTACTCCCTCTTTAAAACCTCTGATTACTAGGTCATGGGGAAACCTTCAAGAATATAGGGTCCCAAATATCAAACTCCAAGGACCTCATCATATGATTCGCATAATAATTATATCGTTCATGTGTCGTTTTCATCCATTCTTCAACGAGATGAACCTTCTATCTCATACATTGTACCACATCTGGACCAAGACCAGCTTCATCCCTATCTTCCATATAGGATAATGGATAATGACATGGCCTCCAATACAACACCTCAAATAGCGCCATTCCAATGGAGGAGTGATAGCTATTATTATAAGTAGACTCTTCAAAGGAAAGGTGTTGTACCCAATATCCACCAATGTCCAAGAATGTTCCTGCAATATATCCTACAACATCTAGATAGCCGCTCTATCTGTCCATATATATAAGGGTGCAAGGAAGTGTTGAGGCGTAATTTGGTGCCAAAAGCATTATGAACTCCCATACAGGATCACAAGGTAAAATACACCTCCAAATTTATGATTGTGGTATTTGGAACCCCATGAAACCACACCACTTAATCCACACACCTTTTGGACAAGGCATCCACTGCACCTGACTCCATAATCAATATGAAGTGGGGTGATTTTTTCAAACAATCCACTATCACACAAATATCATTGTAGAAACCCTAATCCCTAGGAAACCCCATGATGAAATCTATAGATATTTCATCCCATTTACACTGGGGAATGTCCAAGGGATACCAAAAACCACCAGGAACACGGTGTTCGGCCTTTACCTGCTGAAAAACCATGCACTTCACCATACACTCTGCTACTTTCCATGTCATCCTAGGACACCAAAACTATATCTTTAGGACATGATACATATTGTTATTTCCATGATGCACCTCCAAATGTGATCAGTGAAACTCACAGAGGACTCCCTCATTATTCTCTAATAGAGTAAAAAACTTTCCATGAAACGACATCTTTTTTCCATCCTCCGATCATCCCTTTGGAGTATTACCATGGCCTACACGAACGTGCATTACCTCTTACTCTGAGCCTCCCCATTGAGACTCCTCCACATGCTTCATCACATAATATTTCACCATGATCTAAAATAGAAATCCTCTACCACTATCCACCCTTGCATTTATGTGCATGGATTTTATCTCATCCATCGCCTTCCATGCATCCGCAGATTCTGGAACAACAACCCTCTACGACATTCTTCTCAAGGAATCATCCATGAAATTTTCCTTTCCTGAGGTATTAAAGACCTTGAAATAATAGTCTAAATGGAACCCCATGCACATTCACTATCGCATGTTCTAATCTCACTGGGGAAAAAATATCCCTCAAGCTCTTGTGATCTGTGGAAACAATTAAGCACTCCCCAATTATGTAATGCCACAAAACCATCATTATGAACACAACTACCACTAACTCTAAATTGTTGGTGGCATAGTTATGCTTGTGGGGACATAACTACATAGACTGATAAGATATCATAGCTCACTGCTGTATTAGTATGTATCCCACACCCAGATGGGATGTGTTACAAAACACCTCGAATATCACCCCTTCCTCTAGAAACAAAATAACATGGGCTCTGACAAAATTCCCCTTCACATATATAAATGATGTATATAACTGATCACTCCACAAAAAATCATGGTCCTTTTTTTCACAACTATAAAGAGAGTGGAAAATCAAGAGACGTCAAGTACAAAACTCAGATAATAAACTATGAGACCAAGGAAATTATGAACCTCTACCACATTCATGGGAGCTTCCCTAGAAAAAACTACTTCAAATTTTGATGGGTCCACCGTTAAACCCTCATGAGATACCACATGTCTAGGGAAATGAACCTCTCATGTATATAAAATACACTAGGACAACATTCTGTAGAGTTGTTGGCACCGATGAAAATGTAAGAGAGTTCTGAGATGCTCAGAACGCTCATCCTCTATCTCCGAGTAGATTAATGTGTCATCATTGAACATGTAGGTGAACCAGTACAAGAACTCACAAAAAAGGAGTTCATAATTACCATGAACACAACTGGTGCATTGATAACACTGATCAACATGCCATGAACTTGAAGTTCCCCTTCAAGCATATTAAAGAGGTATTTAGGATGTATCCATCCTTCACCCTCAGCTAGTGATACCCAAGCCACATATCAATCTTAAAAGACCAAATTTCCCCTCTCAAATGGTCAAACATATCATCTATCCTTGGAATAAAGAAACAGTTCATGACTGTCAACTGATTTATTCTCATGTAGTCTGTACACAGCCTCTGGCCATCATCCGCCTTCTTCACAAAAAATGATAATTAACTCCAGGATGACCCATTGGGTCGGATGAAACCCTTTTGCATAATATCAACACAAAAGGTTCCATCTAATAAAGAGCCATCAAAATCCTAGAAGCACTGGGCTGCAAGTCAATCCCAAACTAAACATCACATTGAGGTAGTAGTGTCACAACATCTCTAGAGGAAAACATCCAAGAACTCCTCAATGAACCTCATAAATGCTATCATATTATAATCTAATGGTCCCACATATATCTCAGATAACAAGGAAAGAAGAGGCGCCACATGCCAATTGGCCACTTGACAATACTGCTCACTAAAGAAAGCCAGAATCTGACCCCCACTCCCCACTTCTAAAAACATGACCCTCTCCAAAAACAGTGAATAATAGAATATATATAATTATTCCATTCTATACTAAGGATGACATTTTATTGTTTAATATATAATAATAATTGTTCCACATGAGACTAATATAGCCCCAACATCTGTCTACATCCCTAGAACACATCAAAAAGCTGGTCTAGCCATCGATAGGTGTACTCAACCCTAGGGGGATGGGAATCATATCTATGTCTAGTCTTAGAGTGTGGGATAAATAGGGTGAAACAAAGGAGTGTGAAGCCCCCAAATCAAGCAAATCACAATCAAGGGTACTGAAATAACTGAACGTGCCTCTGACAACTTCTAGACTTGATAGTATAACTACCACTATAGTTGGAAACTGATAAAGCCCAGCTTCTATGACTCTCTGATGATGGCTACCTCAGTGGACACGCTTGGGTCATAGTTCATAAGCATGAGGAATATCCTGAGGTCTATCTATACCTACTACATCTCCCTAATGAAGAGAAAAAACCTATTTTACATGCTGCTGAATTTGTCTCGTTGGAAACTACTGCTGAGACTATGCTGAACACTCCCACCTCCACCAGACAGAGCTCAGGAACCCACTGGGCTCTGATTCTGATTATGGTTGTGATCTCTTTAGAAGAGACATCTCTTCCACAATCCCACACGAGGGTCATGAAATCCATTGGCACCAGAAGTCTTGAAAGGAAACTACGGAGGTTGACTCCCTGCTGGCCGAAACCTCGATGGTCCTTGGGCCTAAGACCTGCTACTGGCAACCCTGCCTCTCTAGGAACCATGCTGGCTCCCCCTCTAGATACACCTCATCATGAGTGCATACTATCAATCACCTCCACCATCAACTAAACCTCTAGGTAAGTATTAAATGTATATGTAGTAACATTATATTGGATCAAAAGAAAGAGTGCCACCTCTAGATGTCTTGCAAGAGACACCTTGTCCATAAAGAGGTATGGTGCAAGATGAAGGAGATCCTTGAAATTGTTCATCATCTCCCATACTGACGTACTCCCCTAATGGAGGAAGAGCATCACCTAAATATTATAATCCTTTATGGTCGATGAATGGTTATCATCTTGGAATTCCTTTTCAATGTCAGTTCACAAAATGATTGATTTTTTCCTTACCCCTAGATAAAGCGTCCACCAAAGGAACACAAAACCCTACATATGACTAACATCCAAGGAAACCTGGTACTCTGTTGGGCCTTGGATCAAAATGATGTAGATTTCAATCTCATGGACCCAGCTATTCGTCCCCATGTTTTAATAACTACCCTCATACATTCTGAGAGCCTGCAGCTGGAAAAAATGTAACATCTTCCTCCAATGGTCACCCTCCATTTCTGAAATGACCCTAGATCGATCAAAAAAATCAGCATGTTGATCTAACACAACCTAATCCACATGAGGAAATCATAAAGAATCCATAGATGAAAATAAAATAGAGGGCCCCTGATATCTAGTAGTATGGAATATGGGTTAATATTAATTTTAAATTCATTATATGA
Source organism: Viscum album (assembly GCA_963277665.1). Lineage (NCBI taxonomy): Eukaryota > Viridiplantae > Streptophyta > Magnoliopsida > Santalales > Viscaceae > Viscum > Viscum album. The sequence continues at coordinate 7,112,367 of CAUJRU010000001.1, forward strand.
ATTCTATCCATTTTAACCATCCCAAACCAACCCAATTCAAACAGAAAAACAAGTCATTATGATGCATGTACCTATCCTAGGTCCCTAACCTATAGATGGTGAAGCCTCAATGGGCAGTTCAATAGGCTCATAGTCCTTGCAAAAAACCATATGGGGGCTTAAATCATGTGTACTAGCTGGTCTTCCCTGGCTGATGTCATGAACCAAAGTCACCTAACATTATTTCCCTACAAATCCATGCAATCCTCACAGTTCCTAACCTAAAGCTCCATCCTATCTCTTAATAATAAACTCTGATATCATTATGACATGACCCCCTCCCTCAAAGATACCCTGCCTAGGATGGCGTTGAAGAAAGGGAGATAATGACCCCTATGTCCAACCTCTAATAATCCCTAGGGTGGTGAATAACACAAAGGGTATACAGTTCTCAAAAAATGGGAGGCATTACCATTTTTATAGGAAATAATATTAGGAGAAAATATGATTCATCCACAATGAATCCCCAAGAAATAATATAAAGTAAAACCAAAATCCAACCCAAATTCATGTTTAATATACAACTGATACAAAACCAAAGTCTCCAATGTAAATACCAAAGTAAAGAAAGGCAACAACACAATAACTATAAAGATCTAAGCTAGTATGGTCCAGCACAGTCTGTGATGTTCTACTAGAAACCTAAAAATAGTTTTATATACATAGGGAGAGTATACAGATTTACTCAGTATAAAAATCAATGACTCTTTTGAACATATGGATGAATAATACTAATTCCATTGGTAGAATATATCAGAACCAAACTGCACCAAAGCAGGTATACTAGCCATGCCAACCTTACCAGGGCACACTCACCTAAATACGCATGTCAGGTAAATATAATATAAAGAACATCTATGATAGGGTACCCCACACCACATTACCACTGATTATCCACTCTTTCCTTATGGAAAAAGTCATGTTGCTTCCACCTCTTATGAACATACCTCATCACAAACTACCCACAAAAACCTGGGCCACAACTATATCATCCCATCACCTAGGTAATAGGACACATCACATCCTACCCACAGACACCGGGGCCACACACCAATCTCATCCCATCACCTGGGCCATGATCCACATCACATACCACCTGTAGTCACTTGGAACAGAAGAAAATGACATCTCATCCTAAAGAAATTTAGGAAAGAACATCAAATCTCATCCCAAAGACACATCAGAAAGAACAACACATCTCATCCTAAAGAAACCTTGGAAAGCACAACTCACCAGCAGACACCTGTTTCTCACAAACCACAACCTGCCCAAAAAATTGTGGGCTATCATCACATGGAATAAGGAGTGGGGAAGAGTGGGTGAAAAACCATCCATCATCCCACTGGTAAGTTTGTTAAATACAATATCTAACTTGATGATTGGGGTGTTTGGAATATAGTGCTCAACTAGGATGGGGTGCATATAGAAATCGCAAGGAAAATACAAGTATATACATATAATACCACCCACTCAGCCCATCCCATGGATTTTAAAACAACATCCAACTCAAAAAATTACCAAATTTGCTACATCTAAATGCACAACACAACACATCAAATCCCAACCCAATTCATATTTCCAACCAGTTAAATTAAGCTTCATTATTTTTCATTAAAAATTCATTTGTTCATCCCATTAATCAAAATAACTAAATATAGTTCCAAACACTATTAATCAATAATTTATTCATTTATTCCATTAAAATATTAGAAACTACAAAGATCAACAAACATCAAGAAACATATTAAAATCCACAATTGGAGAAAATATAGGTGAATTACCCATACCATCCAAACAAGTCCCCAACTCAGCCACATCCAGCAACACATCACTGCACAACCCCATCAGATCCACACAACACAAAACTTCTCAACCATTTCAAAATCAATCTATATCTCACACTAAGATTCCATTGCATCTTCGAAGATATCCCCTAAGACAAAACCGCACTCACTGCTGTATCACCTCACAAACCAAACAAAACATGAATTCCATATTTAGTAACACATTCCTTATTAAATTACACTTGTTAATTCATGGGTTATCATAGAAACTATATAATATTAGGGAATATGTTAATTAGATTAATATATGTAATTATCCATTATCCATTTTTTGTGAAACCACAACAACCACAACCAAAGTAAGAAACACAATAGTTGTAGCTAGTGTAAACAAATCCACCAACGACCACAATTTTCAGTGGGCCATTCAAACTGTGCAATCACAACACCATAATAAATATAAAATATATAAAAATCCTATAACCAATACCCATTTCCCATCAGTTTCAATTAATCTGATGTTTATATTTGATTATGTCAGAAAAACTATGATTTCTAGGTAAACTGAAGTAAAACCCCTCCTGCATGTTTCATAAATAAAGAGAAACAAGGAAATCCCTACTTTTAAGGGGTGTCAACATTCTTCGCTCGAGAACGGTTCATGTAACACACCTCTGATCACATATCCTACAAGATATTCATCGACCTGAGGATTCTACTATAGCACCACATAACCAACTGAATAAGAACCCATTAAAACCAATAGTGGAAATCCACCATGACATGGAAAGAATAAAAAGAGGGAAAAGGGAGATAAAACTGAAGAAACTACAAAAAAGGGAAGAACTCATCTTTCATCGATGATGGATTTCTAGGGATCGAATAAGAGAAATTAGGAATTGATCCCTCATGAAGGAATCCTCAAAACAGAGAAGTGGGGTCGTTGGGTCACATGGGGTCGAGGGAGAAATGCTATAGTTATAGGGTTTGGTAACCTGAGTGGATAGAAAATTAATTAAAACATTATAGTAGTGGGTTATTACATGATGTTTAACACCATATCATGTTAGGAAATGTCTCTATAATCGTTTTAGTCTAAAAATGTGTCACCTCTTGATTTATTTTATTTTTTATCCATGAAACATTACATGTTCTAAAACTACAAGGATAACATGTGAAACATAATTTCATTTTGTTTAATCCCATTACACAAAGTGCAATCCCCCTCCTTCCAACCTATTCCAAGTGAGGTTTTCCAAACCTGCTTTAAACATCCTTCGAACACTTAAAACAACCAACACCCATAATGTAAAGGACTGAGAGGATGAAGACCATTACAATATCATATAAAAAACAAGTACCCTCATATAAGAGTGTGACATAACAATCCAGATCTATAGATAATTGTCATTGGAATATAACATATATAACAAATATTACATTTAAACATTCCATAATAACTAATTATGAAAAAAAACACAACCACTTGAAATCATCATGTTTTGAGAAAATTCAATTTTTACACACATTATATATCAAATGGTTTTTTTACCACACATTATTTGTGATGAAAAAATATTTCTACGCATCATTTTGTGGAAGAAAAATATATCCACGTATTATTTAGTGGAAAAAAAATAATTCTTTAATAAAATCATTATATCATGAGATAATATTTCATAGACAATGCATTAGAGGGTGACATAAGATACCACCTTACATTATGTGTAGAAAACCGACCGCAGATAACCTAGATCTAGTGTCTGATATCAATTTCATTAGTATGATTACAGGGAATCAACCCCTGAAGGACCGATCAGTTTAGTAGTCTTTGTAAACCAGAAAAAATTATTATTTCATTAAAAATGAAAACACTAATTAGAAAATAATTTTTTTCATCTTTCAAGATAAATAACATCGCAGATATCACTAAACCATCTAGTAAATCCTTGCATGACTTTCATAGTATACATACTGTATTCCAAGGGGAAAAAATATAATAATGGTGATCTCAAATTCCTTATAAGTGAAAAATATAGCGGATACAATAATTAATGAATGATAATAGTCATGATGGAAAGGTAAATAATAGAAAAAACATTCCATGTATGCAATAAAATTAATGGAGGTACATAAAAAATATTGAAGGGTAATAAATAGGAACACATTCCATTAAAATAAAGAGACAATGAAAAATAAATATTGTATGCTATGAAACTGAAACAGGTGCCATTTAACTGATGAACTAAAAATGAAATATATCTAACAATATGTTGATGAAAAATCTCATGGATGAATAATAACTAAAATTAATATGATGTAAATACTTAATTATTGGATATCATGTCTTGGGGACTTGAAAACCTCTACTTTCTTGATCCAAATTCTGGGTAGTTTAAAACTAAAGATATAATTGCATTTAATTTGCGAAACATTTTAGTCTCATGAAAACCCATCGATGCATATAGGAGATATATTAGGATAGGGATCCACCCATAAATGCATGTCCAATGCATTCTTCATATCGATTAATTAATAAAATTAATAAACAACATGCCTTCCCTAATCTCCATAATGGATAAATAATATATATTTATCAATATTTCCCCAAATAATCAAACAATTATCTACATAAACACCATATACAACATGGTATACGGTTTAGGTAATAGTAATATCAATGATAAATTAAATATATAATTAGAAGAAATTCAATGTTCAATGATCATAGGATATAGAATATTTCAAGGATAATAAAAATTGATTCAAGAAAGTGAATTTCAATACTATCTTTGTCCAAATAAAAAATAAGCCCCCAAAAGAATAATAAAGAAGATATCAATACATAAAATCCTTAGTGGAGTAAAAATAAATGGTTTTTTGTGCTTTATGAATAGAAAGGGAAATGAAAATATCTTTTAAAAACATTCATCAGAAAAATATCCTCTTTTTTGAAAACCAATTGAAAATTCATTTCATTGAAATTATCATTTTAAAACATTTTCAAAAAAAATTATATTTTTAAAAATTCTAAGAAATCTTTTAAGAAATGACGTTGTCTAAATCCTTACAAGTTATTGGAGGTATAAAGAGAATTCCTTTTTCACGATTAATGGTTAGAAAAATGATTTTTTTAGGAAGAGACAAGAATTTTCCTCTAAAATCATTGGTAAAAGTCAAGAAGGGTGAAAATTTATTTACCAAATCATTTTAAAAGCACTTTTGAAAATATTTTATTAAATCGTAGTTTTAGAATAAATTTGGTTCTCCATCTAAAGAGGGAATCAAATTTTGTTTTTCTGAAAAGAATTTTCTAAAAAAGTATGAGTACCAACGAGTGAGAAATGGTAATAATAAAAGAAAATGGTCCGGATTGACTATATAAGAATTAAAATTTTATTTAACAATGTTTAAGTAATTTACTCTAATGGAAAGTCCATTGAAGGATTATTAGTTTTTTTCTTGAGGAATATACTCTTTAAACATCCCAAGGTGTCCCATACCACCTTGAAATATTTTAAATTAAAATCATCATGATGGAATTATATTAAAAGGAACATATAATATCATAAGAATAAATGGATTCATGATATAACATGTAAAAGGAAGTATATAAACCATATAGAATAAACTAGGTGCATAATAAAAATTATGTCTTCATGGAATGTCAATTGAGATGAAAAACCCATACAACTGTGGTTACATATAAATTTGAAGACCCAGAAGTAATAATAATTAAATGGATCATTTAAATACCATGATATTTAAATAGATCATGATATTACATTTGAATGTGGAATTATGTAAACCAAATAGAATAAATTAGATGCACAACAATAATGTATACCGCAAAGAATGAATGGTGAGACAATAATCCTTAACATTAATTTTCCTTTCAGATGAACATCCATTAAATTCATGTATCATTGTTTAAACATGTTAATAACTTATAATAGAACCATATTAATATTTATGATATCATATATGATCCTATTATAATATCTTATTACCCATTTTTTTATAAACATTCATTATATTTACTATTCCGGGTGTTAATTGCCTAGTTTGTCGAGTATGTTTTACCTTCGTATTTGTTGTTCTTATTCAATATATCATGATTTAATCATCTCCATGATTTAAACCATGATGTTAATATCATATATATCTAATATATATATATATCTAGAATAATCAATAATTTCTGGGGATAATAAATGAAATTCACTATTTATGGGGAAGGTAGTCCGTACATACGTGGGAACACTACCTTCATTTCGTTGTCATTTTTTAAAATTAATGAATAGTGAATTATATGTTTATATTTAATATTATAATTACTGTAACCTATTTATATAATATAATCCATATATTTTTATATAAATTAATCTTAATATGTTCAATGCTTAGTGTGAACGAGTCACATTGATTTAAGGGGGTAGTAGTCCACACTTCCTCAATCGATGTTATCGTATTAACAGAAAATAAAAATTATTAAATGTATGTGTTATAAAATGACTAAATAAGTACAATAAAATAATAAGTATCTTATATAACGTATTTTAATAGTTTTTTCATCATAATTTCCAACCATGAAATTTATTAAAGAAAAAAATAACAATCTTCGTTTAGTGAGGTATTAGATCGTCGTACAAATAAATAGTATGTTCATTTCCAATTAGATGGAAGTGTGTGTAAGTGTAGGTTGAAACCATAGAAAAAAACATACTATTATATTGAACATACTGTTTTTATTCATCAATACAATGAGATTATTTGAGATTTTGGATAATGGAAATAAAACTAAATAGATTGAAGAAGTTGGTTACCTTTTAATAGGGTAACTACTTTGGGTTTGTACAAAAGGAATCATTGGATTGAATCCTTCCCAATGGGAGGATTCAAGGTTTATGGGAGGGATGTTTAATATATATTTGGTAAAATATCATTAGAGAAAATGTTTTTTGAGAGGTTTGAGTATGGGGTAGAGCTGGTGGCATTTTATAAAGGAGGAAAAGAAATAACTTTGTATTTTTTAAAAGAAGTTAGGTGTACCCACGTTTTTAGCTAAAAAATATATTAAAAATCCAAAAAACTAAATAATTAAAGTTTCATGGAATATGTATGGATATAAAATGGGTTTTAGACATGTCGAAAGGTCATTTTCGCCCTTAATTTAATGGTTTAGTATTTTATTAAGCTTAAGATTACCATAATAATTGTAATTAATTTTAATTACTTCCACTAATATGTTTGGCCAAAAAAAGTTCATCTTATTATAAATTACAGATTATGATGATTCCAAATATGGAATCCATTTTTCCAAATTACAATCATATAAGTGGTATAAATTAATTTTAAATTAATCCTACAGGCAGGAATACAACACATGTTTTTAAATATAAAACATCTGAATGTTTACTTTGTTATTATAATCAATTTCAAACTGAAATTTATTCTAATGAAATAAATTGTATTAATTGATAAAAATATTATCAAATTAAAATTTAAAACCAATTTAAATTATAATTTAACCTTATAAATAAATTAGACGAAAAATCTATTTTGAACTAAAATTCAATATTTTTAACTATTCATTAAAAACTGATATGTTTCCAAAAAATATCAAAAAAAATCACCCTAATGTAATTCATATGTTTCCATTAAAATATGAATTTTAGTTTGAAATATTAAAATATTTTATTTTTTAACATTAATATTTAAATTGGTTTCTCCATTAAAATGTGGTAAAATTGCTTTAATAATAATATAGTTTTTATATGTAAAATATAGTTTCTTATTATATTATTCATATCAAACCTAATGGATGAATATAAACTATATTTTATTTTACATGTAACATATATATTTCCTTAAAATAATTAACTAATTATAATTAAATTTTTTATTATGATAAAAACTCATGGAGTGTATATAAAGAATAATATTTATTTTTTATGTCCAATTGGTTCATATTTTCATTTCTCATTATTTGGAAACCCAAGAATTAATTTTATATTTATATAAACCATATGTTATCATAAGTTAGTTAATACTATTCATAACTGCTACTTTATATCATATAATATTATATACTTATACTTTAATAATCCAATGTTATTTGGTGAAACTCGGTCATCTGTGTAACAGAAACCATCAGAGAATGCCTCTCTTATGTGAAACACAAGCTATCATGGAATATTGCTCTTGCGTGTAATGAAATATAACTCAGTGTTGCATTGATTACAAGATATATTGTGTATTGATTTTTTTTAAATATTAAATATATAGTAGAGTGTTGGTATATTATATTCCCTTACAAGCTTGGTGATGCATGTCATACACGCTATTTAATACAAATTTATACTTTAGAATTATGGGGTGTTACATTCAACCAACATTAATTAAATTACATCTTATCAATTTGAACCTTATCTTTTTGATATATTGTTTTATATTTCCAATTTCTAAGTCCCACATTATAGGTAGTGTTTGAAAAAAATCTTTTAGAAAATAGTGAATGGGAAATACAAAGGTCACATGGGCTACCATGTCACTAGGTCTCTAAGTAGGATATGATTATTGGCAAGTGAAAATACATTTTGGAGGAAAAAATAAATATTTATGTAGTGTGAATGATATAATCATTATAAAACATGTGAATCATCAATTGAATGTTGATGGATTCAAATCCATAAGTATTTTATGATTTAGAAGACCATTGGTTCAGAATAATTTTAAGTATTAGGAAAACATTTTGTTTAAAGTCATTTTCCTATTATTGGATAATTCATTTACAGAACAAGAATATAATGAATTATTATTACGTGATAGGATTCATTTTTATATGAAAAATACTAAATTTTTAATGTTCTTTGATCAAATCATAATTCATTATTTTAATCAAGAAATTAATTAACAATAATAAATTTTTTATGCCAAAATCACTAAAAGAATTTTTTTAACAATAATAAGGCCAATAAGAGAGTGAAAAGTCTAACTATTTTACTTTAACTATCATAAAAAACTAATATGGTTGATATATTAATCACTAATCCTAAAAATTATATTACTTGTTCATCAATAACATTTATTTATGAATTTTTTTATCTAAAAAAATGAAAAAATAACCAAGACATTGTGTAGGTTATTGGTTAGTGTAAAACCCTTATCATCCTTTGGCCATTGGTTCAAGTCATGCAGCCTTTCTAGATTTGATTGGTTGTCAAATGGATTATAAGTTGTCCTATTCTAAAACCATATTAATATAAATTCAGAATTAAATCTAATGGAAGTCATTGAAATTTAATCATTAAATAGACTCTAAACTAAGGTTTTCAATACAACCATTTTTATAATGTATCATAATATTATTTGAAAATTTCTAAAATGTAATTACGGATCATATGAACCCTAATGGTTATTAATACTTTAAAATTATTTCTATATAAATTTAAACGTATTATTCCCCAAATAACATATTCTTTTAAAATTTGTGCTTCTAAAATAAAGCATATTCCTTAGACATTTCAAAATTATTATAGCCAAAATATCAATGGTAAAATACTTATAAAATTAAATTATTTAATCCCAAAAAATACATCATCAAAATTGGTCCTTCCATAGTCTATGGTTTAACCATAATCTCATATATTAGATTTCAAAATTATGACACCATATATTCAATCAAAAACACCTTAGGTTTAACTTGGGTTATTTATTATCATTATTTATTCAAATCCATTATAATGGTTTGTAAGGAAAATGTGATTTATCTTAAGAATATCCCCTGGGAGTGTCAAACTACGTGCGTAGAAAGGCCCATTCTCATGTATCAGGTTACCCTGAGTTGGGCTTGGAACCCCTTGTCAGAGTTATTTCTCCTAAGTACATTTTTTCCAGAACCACATCATCTTTTAGTATCAAGATATATATTAATAGTTTGGAAGACTCAAATAATCTCTTCGATAAAAAAATTATACAATGTTTTTATATACTCATCCTCAAATTCTATCTTAGGTTTATGTTCTCTGAACAATGTTTTCATAAATCTTGTTCCCAAGGTTGCTATTAAACATCCATTGATACCAATTGTAGGGACCCGACCAAAGAATACTGAGACCCGGTGTCTTCTATGAATTTCATTATCACGATTCCCAAGAATCAATCCTCAAAGGACTATTCTATTTAGTATCATTGGTAAACTAGATACCTAAATGGGTAACTTATTAAAAAGGAATCCCCTATTTAAAACAAAATTTTATTCTTCTTTATAAATAAATAACTTCGATGATAACTCTAATCCTTTTAGTAAATTCTTGTATATATTTCAAAGTTCTTTTCTTGGATTCCTGGGGAAATAAACATAATAAGGGTGAGATCGAATGATCATTATGGGAAAAATATTTTATAAGAAATAATGAATAAATTAGATTGGTCTACATGGAAAGGTAAATAAATGAACACTCCTCGCATGTAATTAATAAAACGAAAGGATATGTGTAAATAATATGGAAATATAATAACTGGAAACACATTCTATTCAAATAACTAGATAAGTAAAAATAAATATTTCAAGGTAAGAAACTAAAACACATTCCATTTAATCTATTAATTGAAAATGAAATACATCCATAGAAATATTGATGTAAAATATCACAGAAAAATAATAATTGAAACTAATATGAAGGTAATGCTAATTTATAGGACATCATGTCTTAGGCATGTGAAAACCTCCACTGTCATGATCCATCCTCTGTATACATTAAAACTATGGATTGAAACCTATTTGATTTTCTCAACATGTTTTTATCATGAGAACATATTCATTCACCGAGGATTTAAATAAATTCAAGGATCTACACCTCATTAAATTTCCAAATAATTCTTTATATTGTGTAATTAATTTAATAAATAAACAATATGGATTATCAAATATTTGTATTGATTAAATAATACAGATTTGTCAATATTTATAAAATAATGAAACAAATTTCAATGTATACACCATTTTTAAAGTTTTATATGTTTTAGGAAATAGTAATATCCATGGTAAATGAAATGGATAATTAGGGGAAATTCAAATTTCAAGGATCATAAGAGATTTAATATTTCAAGGGAAATAAAAAATTATTCATGGAAGTGAATTTGAATTCTATCCTTGAAAAAATCATTGATAAAACATCCAAAAAAAGAATAAGGATGGTATCAAAACAAAAAAACCCATGTGGAGTAAAAATAATGTATTTTTTTGTTGTTGATGAATAGAATGACTATAGAAATAGCTTTTAAAAAATATTCATGAGGAATATATCCTCTTTTTTTAAAAACATTTTCACAAACCTTTTCATTGAAATTTACATTTTCATGCATTTTACTTAAATTATACCCATTTAAACATCTAAGGAAAGATTCAATGAAATGAAATCAATTAAATCCATACAAGTTGTACAAGGTAAAAAGGACATTCCTTTTTTACAGTTAAAGGATTAAGAAATTATTTGTTCCAAAAGTGACAAGAAGATTTCTTTGAATACATTGGTAAAATGAAAAATTCATTGAAATAAATTTATGAAATCATTATAAAAACAATTTTGAAAACATATTCATAAAACATGGTTTTTAGGAGAAAATAGGTTCTCCAACTAAGCAGATAAACTATGTAAGGATTTCTAAAACCCACTTTCAAAAATATTTTTAGCTGTAAAGACTGGGAAAATGGTAATAATGAATTAAAATTTGCATGAATGAACAGATAATAATGAAAGGTTTTATTGAAAAATGTTTATATAATTTCCTTGAATGTATGTTACTTTAAAATATCATTATTATTAGTCTTGAGGAAAATAATCATGAAACATCCCAAAGTGTTCCACACCATTTTGAAACATATTATATAACATTACACAAAGAAAAATGAAATTAAAATTAATATATAATATCATGAGAATAAATGTATTCATGATATAACATGTTAGGTGCAGTATATACACCATATAAAACAAATTAGGTGCATAACAAAAATTATGTCTCAATGGAATGTAAATTGAGACAAAATTCCATTACAACCATGGTAACATGTGAATTAGAAGACCTAGAAGTAATAATGATTAAATGAAGGATTTAAATACCCTAAAAAATAAAAAAAATCATGATATTACATTTAAATGTGGAAGTATTTACACCATATATCGGAAATTGTGTGCAAAATAATAATGTATTCCTCATGGAATGAATGGTGAGACAAGAATCCCTTACCTTGCATTTTCATTAAGGTTAACATCCATTAGCATCATGAATAGTGGTTTAAACATGTTACTAACTTATAAAATAAGTATATAAATATTTATCATATAATATATTATCCATATAAAACATCTTTTTACCCATTTGTTAACAGCCATTCTTTATTTTAACTATTTCGTGTGTTAATTGCCATGTTTGTTGAGTATGTTTTAACATATTATTTTTTGTTCTTATTAAATATATTATGGTTTCATCATATCCTAAATATAAAATAGGATTTTAATATCATATAAATCCTGTATATATATATCAAGAATAAAATGTAATGTTTGGGGAAATGAAATGAAATTCACTATTCATGGAGACAGTAGTTCGTACGTACACATGAACACTACCTTCATTTCATTTTCATAATTTAAATAAATTGAAAATTAAACGATATGTATATATAAGTCTATAAAAATTATAACAATATATTTATGTAATATATTCCATATATTTATATTATCATTATTCTTAATATATTCCATGTTTTTTGTGAATAAATCACATCGATTTGAGGGGGTGGTAGTCCACACTTCCTCAAACGATGTTATCATAATTATGTAAAATGAAATTTATTAAATGTATGTGTTATAAAAGGTTTATAGAAGTATAAATACATAGTAAATATCTTATATAACATATATAAATATATTTTCAATCATAATGGACATTCATGAATGTTGGTAAGGGAAAAATGAACAATCATCATCTTGTGATGCAGTAGTTCACCATACATAGAAACAATATGTTCATTACCCATTAGGATGAATTGTGTGTAAGTGTAGGTTGAACCCTTATCATAAAAACAACCTTTTATATTTATCATAAAGTTGTTTTTACACAAGAATATAATAAGAATACTTGATAGGTAGGAGAATGGAAATAAAACTAAAGATCTTACGGATGTTAGTTACATCTTAATCAGGTAACTACCTTTGGTTTCTACCAAAAGGAATTCTTGGATTGCTTCCATCCAAAAGGGAGGATTTTATGTTTAGGGTAGGTATTTTTAGAATCTATTTATTAATATATTTATTTGATCCAAAGTTTCTTGATATATGTGAGTAAGGGGAGAGGTGGTGGCATTTTATAAGGGAGAAAAAGGACTCACTTGGTATTTTTGAAAAGATATTAGGCGTACCCATGTGTTTAACTAAAAAATCCCTAAAAAACCAACCAAAAAAATAACAGATGTTTAATGAATGACTTATTTGCATCCCATGGGTGTTGGACAAGTGTCTATATTATTTGGGCCCTTATGTTAAATGTTTAGTCCTTCATTAAGCTTAATTACACCATAATAAAATAATTATAATTAAGTAGTTTCAATAATATTTTTTGTAAAATGATAATATGGTGTTATTATACAATATAAATTATTCTGATTCCAAATATGGAATCCATTTTTCCAAATTAAAATCATATAAGTGGACAAAATTATTTTAAAATTCATCTAGTAGGCAGGAGGACAATACGAGGCTTAAAAGTAAAATCTTCTGAATGATTGAGATGTTTTTATAATCAATTTCAATGTTACATTGATTCCAATGAAATAAATTATATTAAATGATAAAATTATTATATAATTAAATTTAAAATCAATTAAACATATAAATTATCCTTATAAATAAATTAGATTAAAAAGAAAATTTAAACTAAAATTCATTATTTTTAACTATTCATTAAAAAATGATATGTTTCCAAAAAATATCAAAAATTCATCATAACCAAATTATTATGATTCTCTTTATATGATTAATTTTTTTTGAAATATTATTCAATAAAAGTGTAAAATTTCAGAATTAAAATGGTTTCTCCATTAAAAGGTGGTAAAATTGCTTCTATAAAAATATAAGTTTTTTTGTGTGAAAAATAGAGTTTGTTCTTATTTTATACATATCAAACCTAATGGAAGAATATAAAAAAATAGTTTATTTTATATATAAAATATACACTTCATTATAATCTTTAACTAATTGGAATTAATTATGTCTATTATGATAAAACACCTTTTGAATCATATAAATAATAATATATCTTAATATATCCAATTGGTTCTTATTTTCATTTCTCAAAATTTGGAAGCCCATGAATTCATTTTATATTTATATAAACAACTTATTTTAATAATCCAGTTAATAATATTAATAATTTTTAGTTTATATATTATTATATAAAATAATAATATATTAATAATACATTGTTATTTGGTGAAACTCTGTCTTGCGTGAAATACCAACCATCGAAGAAGGTCTCTCTTGAGTTTAACATAATATAACGATGATGTTTTCTATTGCATGTCATGAAGATTACTTGGTGTTTCATTCATTATAACCTATATCATGTTTTGAAATTATTTATAATAGTAAATATATAGTAGCGTCTTGGGATATTATATTCCCCCGAATCCTTAGTGACGCGTGTCATACACGCTATAGAATACAAATGTGTACATTAGAATTTTGGGGTGTTACCTTATGAAAAAAAATTTCTACCATAACATATAATTCATTCCTCATGTCACAAAAAATGGAATATGAATGTTTTCCATACAATTTCTAAAATGGTGTTTCATAATATGATATCAAAAGTAGAAAAATCAATATAATAAATTAAATAACAAATATGTAATATTTCATATATTCATATATAAGGTTATACCAAAACAATAACATTAACAGAGATAGATACATTGGAGTTAAATAGAAAATTTGAATTGAAACAATAAATAATTATTGGAAATAATTTGTAATAGCGTGGACCTCTCCGGTCAATTCCGTTGTAAAAATCCAGTGTTTGGGGTGTTCTAGGAGGTCACGGTGGCCCATTTCAAGAGATTTTCAGTTTCCAATTTTCCAATGGTAGACCATTTAATAGTGAGTTGTCAATTGGTGAGTCACATCAGTCAATCTCATCAGTGAACTATGACAGTTACTCACAATGGTGACTCAGGATTGGTGAGTTAGTAACGATAGATCATTGATGGTGAGTCAGGACCGATGACTCACTGGCAGTGATTCAGGGCCTGTGACTCACTGACAGGGGGTCACACCTATGAGTCTCTAATGGTAGGTTGCGAATGTAGCTCGACAATGGTGCCTGACACTAGTGGGTCGTCCAATAGTGAGTCATCTAATGGTAGCTCAGTAAGCGATGACTCACCAAAAGGTAGGTCACTGAATGGTGACTCACCAAATAGTGACTCATCGAATCGTGACTCATCGAATAGTGACTCATTGAATGATAATTCCTTGAAAGGTGACTCAAAAAATGGTGACTCGCCACTGGTAGCCTACACCGGTGACTCACCCAATGGTGAGCCATTTCCAATTTTTCCCAGTTTCCCATATTCACCCCTCTTAGATTTTATTTGATATAGAATGGGTTTAAAACCATATTAATGTCAGTTTGAAGCAATTTCATAGTATTTAAATTATATACTCAATTTATTTATTCTCCATATACTTTTAAATTTCCAAGGAATGTGTTCATAATCATGATCCATCTTTAATAGCCTTTGAAACTGATTTCTTCCATTGACATAGGATCTGCCCTTTCTAAATACACTACAATTTCTTCCTTCTATGCTTCCCTTTACCCTTGATACTGAGGTCCCCATATCCCTTCTTCCAATAGTGATCATGTGTTGTGATATGAACTTCAATCATATTTCCCCAAAGGACTTTCTTAATTCTTATTAACCCCTTTTTTTGGTGCAAGGAGGAGTTGTTGATCGTTATGTTCTTTGAGGTAGGGATCACTTCATCTCTCATTTGTTTGTATATCATGTAGGGTTTTTATAATGTTGTCTCCTTGTGAATACTATTGAATAAAAATTTATTGAATATATTCAGACCTATTAAAATATTAATAAATGAGTGTATGTGAATATGATGATGATGTTTGTATCATTTTATATATTATTGAATCCATGTTGTGAATTTTATGGGTAGTATGCCTTATGAAAATCATGGTCATTAGTGCTCTTTTTTTGCGCACCCATGATGTCTTGTGACTAATTTATGTTAATATTCTGTTGATAGTCTATAAATATGAAACAAATGATTAACCATGTATACCCATTTAAATAAATGGATGCATCAGCATATAACATGCTTTGTGAAAACCCCTAAATTATTAAATTGGAATTAAAGAATGATTTTTTGCAAAATCTGAATAGACCTTACTTGTTTGGTTTGTTTGTGTGTTGTGTGTGGTTCTGTTCAGCCCTATGTCTTGTTGAGTTTGTGTAGTGTTGTGGCTGGGAGTGCGGATGTGTGTATATGGTGGTATGAGTGGTGTAATGGAATCTTAGGTTGAGTGATTTACTTTTGCAGAATGGATGAGTAGTGCTCTGCGGTGGAACAAAAACTGGGTTTTGTTTTGTTTGTGGTTCTGGGTGTGGTGTGTTTATGCATCGGGGCTTCCGATTGTTGTGTTATGGGAGGTTTGGATAGGTGTGGTAGTGAGATGGTAGATTTAATACTTTGATCGCTGGTTAGAGTGATATTACATTAACAAATGGTGGTGGTGGTGGTTGATATGGGTATGACGTTGGTTTCCATACTATGGTTCTTCTTCCTCTTTGTGTCTTGTTACGTGCTATGGTTGGTAGTTTCCTATGTAGGGATGGAATGAATAAATGAATTTATTATTAAACAATTATAATTGATAAAATGAATTGGTTGGGGTTATGTAATCAGCTAGACCTATCTTCTTCATTCCTTTTTTGAAATCTGGTGTTTGAGATGTTCTAGGGAATCACAGTGACTCATTTCAAGAGTATTTCATTTTTCTAGTTTTTTCAATAGTAGCTCGCACTAGTGAACTGAACAGTAGGTCACAATGGTGATTCGTGATGGTAGCTTACGATGGTGACTCGACCAAGGGTGAGTCTTCCAATGGTGAGTCGTCCAATGATGAGTCATCCAAAGGTGACATGACCAACAGTGAGTTGTCCAACATTGACTCATCCAATGGTGAGCCCTCCAATAATGAATCGTCCAATGGTGAGTCATCCAACAGTGACTCATCCAATTGTGACACATCCTACGGTGATTCATCCTATAGTGACTTGTCCAATGGTGATTCTTCCAATGGTGAGTCATCATATGGTAGCTCACGATGGTGAATCGCACTGGTAGCTGGCCGAACATTGACTTTCACTAGTGAGTCATCTAATAGTGACTCATAGAATGGTAGGTCAACAAACAGTTTTTGAGATTCCTTTAGGTTCACCCTTTGACATCATCATTGATAAAAAAATCATTTCAAAGCATTGTTTTAAGGTATTTAATTCCAATTAAAATCCCATAACTTCGATCAATATTCTCCAAAGGATCTAGGTGCCTTTACATAGTCAAATCATGTAATGTTTAAATATCCAATTTTCTTGGAAAATCTAATACGTATCTAAACTTCTACTTCATATAGAACTTTCTAAAGGATGAACCTTGTTATTCCTTCCCTGTTTCCATTGGTATGATATTGAAAGATTTATTCCTCTTGTATGAGTATATTAAGGTGCTGGAGCTTGTGGTTCGGGTTTTCCATGGAGTCTCTTCCTACAATATGTGCACCCCCTATTTTTTTGAAACTAGGTAGTGTCACTCTGTGTTCAATATAAGGTATGTCCTAGATTCTTCTTCTAGGTTCCACAATATCTTTCCTTGGGTTTCTCCTTTCCATGTGATGGCATGTGATCTTCGTGTTTCTAGTGGATCTTTCTTGGTTGTTCGTTGGGGCAGTGGTGCCACGACGTCCTTGGGTGGATGCAGTCATTGCGGGAGATGTGATCATGATAGATTATGTTGGCCAGTTCATTTGCATTGAAAATTTTAAAAAAAAATTATTATGGGATTTTTTGATTCTCTATTTACTTACGTGAAATTATAGAATTAGTATGGTTTAGCCCATTGGATCACAAGGAAATTGACATAATAATTATTTTAACCATATTAAATAATTTGTATCAATTGATTGTAATTTTTTTGCCTACTGATTTTCTAGATACTGTGATATATATGATATATATATTCAGAATTTCATTCTTGATGGAAATTGGTAAAGAACATAAAGCCATAATTAATTGATAATTAATAAACTAAAGACAAAGAGTCATGTTAATGAATCTGGTTGTTGCTTTTGTAATTTCGTGATGATAAAATTGATGCAGATATGCATGGTTAATTGATTTTTAATGAAACTAAAGTAGGTAGATGATAGTTGATTAAATTAATGTCAAATTAATTGGTTAATTAATTTTTGATAGCTTGACATAGATAGTTATTTAGTTTACCCATAGTTGGAACATATGGTAATGAATCAATTAATTCATGATAGAATAAGGAATCAGTTGTGTGATAAATATAATGACATGTTGGGTCTGCATTACATGTGTGCTTGTTAAGGACAAGTCCCTTATGCTTGGAGACATGAGAGATCATTCTATGTGATGGATGAATGACATGTTTTAGGTCCAAGGGCCATGTTTCATTGTTTCATCTTGCTACTTGTGACATGTCATGATCAAGGATGGTTGTTCTGGTTTTTGGGCAGGGAGGTCCAGATGTGTTGTGAGCCTAGGATGGTTGAGTCTGTATGGATATTGTTGTATGTGGTGAAGGGAGGCCTAGTGGATATGGCAGTAGTTGATTCCTAGAGTGGCGAGACACATCAGTTTATACATGTGGGTGTCAGGGATGACATAGGAGTTGATGAAATGGGTTGAAGCTAGGCTTACCCGTTGATGTGAAAGTTGGTTTCATGTTGATTTTGTTGTGAGTTTATCCTGTTTACTTTCCCCACTGATTGAAGAAGATGGTTTTTCTTACCCTCTATCAATGAGAGGGGAAGACGTGTGAGGTACTCCACATGTGTAACACCCCAAGTAAATAAAGAATATGAAATTTTCCTATTTATCCATATTTGTGAATAAAATATTAATATTACTTTAAAGGGAACGCTATGCTCGATGGTGTACCCAATACGCAACAACAAGTTTCTTTGAAATCTTGCGTTGCCCTCTAATAATAAAATAATATTATTTTAAATGGCAGTTAACGCCTAGCCGTTGTAATGGCGGGAATAAACAGAACTAACTAAAAAATGATTATATATGTTTGTCAAATATTTTTACTTTTATCCAATAAATGTTAGAGGTTTAAAATGCAAATGAATCCAATTTTAAGCATAAATCTTCTAATATTCCTTAAAAGGTCGATTAACCACCTTTTGATGGAAAACCCTTTTTAAATAAACTTTTAACAATTTTATAAGTTGTATTTGACAAAATAAAATCCTTCTTTAGAATCTGGACATCAAAATTACTTTGTGTAAATTTTTGTTATTTTTCCAATAAAGATCATTTTTAGTGAAAATGTTGCATTTTTATTCAAAACCTCCTTTTAATCTGATCTATTTATATGGATATATTATCTTTTTAATGAAATTAAAGTTTATTTAGAATATATTTTTACCATTTAATCAAATGGTGGTCATTGGAATTAATTTTACTTAGAAATTGGACTTAAACTAGTGTCAATCTTTTAAAAGATATTGTTTCTTAAAAACACGCTATTTGTTTTGATAGCGGTAATTAATTATTAAATTAATTAATTCAACTTATATTTTTTGAATTTTGTAAAATAGACACCATTTTTGAATTTGGAATATCAAATATATTTTATGGTGAATTTTTGGTATTTTTTTGAAAAACTTCAATTTTTGAGGAATAGTGAAACCACTAAGTGGTAGTTAAAAAACTAATTTTTCGTTTAAATGAAACTTTACCACTTATATGATTTGAATTTAAAAAATCCAACATAAATGGTTGTCACTAGGATGTAAAATGTGGATCAATGGGATTAAAATACTTTTTTTGGTGAATAGTAACTTTTAAGTTTTATTAATCGCGATTAAAGGTAATTAGTGTAATTTAAGATAAAATTAATGTTATAATAATATGAAATGACCTTGAAACATGTCCTAACCTTATTGGATGAGTCATGGACGACCAAGAAAATCCATGGGTCAACATGGGGACCCCATGGAGCCACTTGGGTAAGAAAATGACATTGATAACTTTTTATTTAAAGTTAAAATAAAAATGTCAAAAACATGAATTGTTTTACTAAAAAAAAATTTACATGGGGATATACAAGTCATATTTTTCACTATAAATATTCATTGGAAAGATAAAAATATTTCCTACATCATAGTATTTTTTTTATAATTTTTAAACATTAAATAAATAAATTTATTTATGACACCATGATGATGCAGCGATTACCTCATTAATGAACGATTTAAATAAAATGAAAAGATAATGTAAAATCTAAGACATACACTTGTCAAAAACCTATTGGATGGGTGGATTTATATCCCTTATCATCCTATCCTCTAAATATATAATTGTGGGACCTTTTATATCCAAAAATCATTTTATAATAAAGTATCTTTTTATAACTTTCCAAGAGTGCCCCTCCTCCCTCTTATAAAATGCCCCAACCTCTACAACCTTACCCACACCTCTCAAGCCATTGGATTGGCCATGATATGATCATTTTTCCTCTCAAAATTCCTCTATTACTCATATAAGCCTCACATTGGGAAGAAGTTTTTCCATGGAAGCCTTTGAGCTCAAATCAAAAAGAGTTATCCGATTTAAAGGTAATGTCTTCTCTTATGTTATTTTGTTTTATTTTTCTTCTCCAACCCCATAACTATTTTTATTAATTTATTTTGTAACAACACCAGTATCTTAAATATACTATGATGTTTTTATGAGAAGTATTCGAGCTACACTTACACACACCTCCGTCTAATGGTTAAAGAACATACTATTTCTGTGGATGGTGAATTTCTCCCTCACGAAACTATGATTGTTCAATATTCTTCTAACACCTTTCATGGTGGCCATTAAGATGTCACTATATTTATATATGATATATATATTATGTTTATGTTTTCTATATGCTTCTTTATTTTTCATTTATGGAACACCCTTATGGTTTCCATTATGGGTACACGTGATATCTTCATTTTAGGAAGTGTGGACTACCGCCCCCTCAAAGTGATTTCATTCGTTAATACCATATGTGGGACATATAAAGGTTGGGGTTAATGATATTATATATATGATATTATACTGTAATTATAATATACCTTTATATCATTATGATTTCATTCCATTAAATATGAAATAGAAATGAAAGTAGCGTTCATGCGTACGTACAACTTACCGTCTCCATGAACGGTGCATTTCATTTCTTACCTCTAAATGTTATGTAATATTATAAATTCATTTATATAGTTGATATATATGAAATATTTTATATCTAAATCATGAATATATTTCTGGATATAATGGATATTTTACCACATGAAAAACTTTTAATTATAAGAAGTTTATTTTTGACTGAAGTACCAATGATCGTCAAAACGACTGTTATTAACTCAAATAATTACATGATGTTCATAAAATGGTAATAAATGATATAAAAGGAATAATCAACTTAAAATTATTTTTATGAAAGTAGAAATTAACTCTAGTTTATTATTCGGGATAACAAATAATGATCGAGTCATGTCGGACACGAGGTAAGGGATCCTACCTCTCTCTTTCTTTTTAAGTACTCTCTTTTATGTCATTTATTTTAAGCTCAAATTTCTTATTTTTGGGGATGTTCTTTTATATTTATTACATAAATTTTGTATGGTCCTTCTTTCATGGGGTGTACGTTTCGAAAGTTACCCAAATCGTTAAGATAACCTTTCAACCTTCTCTTTTTAAAAGACTTCATTTTGTTAGGTCTTTTAATTTACATCTTATTATGTGGGGATATGTTCTTTTATATCCTTATTGATGTAAATTTTATGTCCAAGTAATGAGATACCATTTTCTCTCTCATCAACTAATTTTATGAATTTTAATGTGACGCAGTTAGGATGTCGAATTTTTGAAAAGGAACTTCTTAACTCAATTTCAATCCTTTGGGTTAAACTTGTACTCCTTGAACATGTCATGCTATGAATATGTGTGAATGATTGTGATTGTTTTACACTTAATATCCACTTATATTGGTTGTATTTATATTTGTCACACATAAATTCTGTAATTGATTTATCCTTAACCTAAGGATACCATCTTTGTATGGTACTTCATCTCAGTCTCATTTCATTAAGAAATATTTTGATTTATACACAACTTTCTTTTATACGGTGTATAAACCCCTTTGACATTTACTTTTATTCAAAAGGAATCTTTTCTGTACGAAGCATTTTACTAAACGACAAAAAGTATGTTTCTTTTTAACATACGTGGTGACGACGACCTTTCCGCTGCCGTGAGTATTATTTGATCCTTGGCTTCCTCAACAAGCCATAATGTTTTTAAAAGTAAATAAATACCATATACTCTTTTATGTATTTTGGTATTGAAAATGGTTTTGATAATGGATTTGTTATGTCAATATATTTAAGTGATATATTGTGATTGAAATGTGGAAATATTTTCTTTCCATTATAATTGTTTTATGTGTTATGATTTTATAATGGTACTTGGAAATTTGACGGGTGGTTACGTGATAAACCATATGACGGGTGGTGCCATGAATACCAGGATGGGTGGTTACATTATAAACTCCAATGCATTGGGTATGGAAGTTGGCCATATGGCTATTCCATTTAGTGATATGTGTGGAAGTCGACCGTATGGTTATTCCATTTAAGTATGTTTATGTCCCAAGTTACCTTTATATGTTATATGTTCTTTTTATGGGTTTATGGTAATATTTTGGTTACAAAGGATAAGTAGTGATCTTTTATTCGGTGAAGAGTATTTACTACTTCATAAAGATGAAAAGTATTACTTTGATAAAGTATTCATGGTTTACTTGTTTTTTGAAAAAACTAACAGTTTTACTTCTTTATGTATCCTTTAATGGGCTTTTTATGCTCATCCCAAGTTTCTGAAATGTTTTCCACAAGACTTAAAGATGAATAGGGTCAAGTATGGGATCAAGGAAAGACATTCTATCTAAAACATGGAACTAGACATGTTTCTTTTTAAGAGTTTTTATTTTATGGAAACATAGTAGTAGTGTCTACTTTGTAATCTTTTGATATGTAATAGTTATGTCCTAAATCTCTAAAACTCTAAACCTAAAAAGATCCTCAATGTGAATTATTCATTTAATTCATGGTTATTTAAGGTTTTTTAAGGAAGGGTCCTTATAGTTGGTATCAAAGGTCGATTTAGACAACTTTAGAGGTCAGTGTATTATTTAAGCATAAGTGACATTACCATAATGGATAGGATTTCAGAAAGAGTCATAGTTTTTATATAAAGTGAATGAGTAAGTATATCTTAGTGTTCATCTTCCTCATTAGTACATGATGATTTTGTTGATATCATCACACTGGCATTTTTGGTTTTAGTAAATGGATGGATCTAGTAGGCACCAAAGTGAAAATGGGTTTGAAGGAAACTGTGGTGGTTCTCTGATTAAGAGACTGGATGAAATGGGGGATTCAATAAGAAATATCGTGGTTATTATAAACCAACTATCAGGAGTCATGATCAACCACTTGAACCTTGGTGAGTTTTATAAAGCACCATGTACGAGAGAACCAACTCGACATGGAAGTTCAAGTAATAATTATAAAGGTAACCATTATGGTTTATATGATCCTTACATTTGAGGTAATTATGGGTTACTATATGTTATGATGGAATATTAATGACATGAGATAAACTTGAGGTTAAATTATGTTATTGTTATTTTTGAAGATTTTATCACTTTTTGGGGAATGTTATAAGAATTATATAGTTTTAGAAAAAGGACAACACGTAGACCGTGTGACAACCTGTCGTGTCGGATGAAGCTGCGGGAATCGAAACCACAACCAAAGTGTGACTGGTATTTATCACCTACCACTGGACTACATGAAGTCCTTGGTTAGTTTGACTAATTCTTTTTAGTTATATGATCTTATGAATCTAGAATAAGTTTATTTTTGGTTATCTATGGAAATTATTAACCTATCATGGGGGATATGTGATTAGTTTAATTACTTTTCAGTATGAGACTTTAAGAGTAACTGATGTTATTTGGAGATAAATGTTAAGGTTTATCTTGGAAGACTATGTGATTAAATCCTTCAGAGATTTGGGTTTCGGTCTTATTTTTGATTTCGTTGAAGAATTTTATGGATAGATGTTTATTTAATGGTCTTTGTTGAACTTTGGGTATTGTTTGAAAAACTTTGGAGATTAAGAATAGATTTTTTTATAAAGGATTATCCTTTTTGGGTATTATCTGATCTCATACTAACCTTTTTGGTTCTGGTTTTTTTAAGTTCTAAAGACATGGGAAGTATATTTTTCTATTTTGTGGATTAGGTGATTCTCTAGAACTTTATTATAGCTCTCTGTATGTGAACAAGTCATCCTAAATACTCATCTTTTGGAGAAAATATGAGTTTGTGTAAGAAATCAAGTAAAAGTTGAAAGTCAACATGACAAGTAAGTATGTTTCCTTATGTTTTAGTTAATCTCACAAATAAATTCCTCAATGAAAAGTAACTTAAAACAAAAATTTTGTCTGTTAATTTTTTCTACTGGGGAATCAAATACTATTTAACCCATCACAAGTTTGTGATTTTCTTGTGGTTAACTTTCTCCTAAACATGTTTTCTATCACTCTCCATCAGAAAATGACCCTTTTTTTTCTCCTCCATGTCCATGTTTTCCAACATGGAATCCTAGTATGGGTTAACTCGGGAGACCTTTGTACTTCTCTTTATTTATTTTAAAGTGATAGTTTTTCTGATTCTTGTTCCGATGTGGGATTTTCAATGAAGTTTCCAAGCCCAATTTTAAAATTGTGAGGACGCAATTCCCAAAAGGGGGGAAGGATGTAACACCCCAGGTAAATAAAGAATATGAAATTTTCATATTTATCCATATTTTTGAATAAAATATTAATATTACTTTAAAGGTAACGCTATGCTCGATGGCGTACCCAATACGCAACAACAAGTTTTTTTGAAATCTTACTTTGCACTCTAATAATAAAATAATATTATTTTAAATGGTATTTAACACCTAGACGTTGTAATGGAATGAATGAATGGAACTAACTACAAAATGATTATATATGTTTGTCAAATATTTTTACTTTTATCCAACAAATGTTAGAGGCTTAAAATGCAAATGAATCCAATTTTAAGCATAAATCTTCTAGTATTCTTTAAAAGGTCGATTAACCGCCTTTTGATGGAGAACAATTTTTAAATATACTTTTGACAATTTTATATGTTGTATTTGAAAAAATAAATCCTTCTTTAGAATCTGGACATCAAAATTTACTTTGTGTAATTTTTTGTTATTTTTCCGATAAAGATCATTTTTAGTGAAAATGTTGTATTATAATTCAAAACCTCATTTTAATCTGATTTATTTATATGGATATATTATCTTTTTAATTGATATTAAAGTGTATTTAGAATATATTTTTACCATTTAATCCAATGGTGGTCATTTTAATTAATTTCACTTTGAAATTGGACTTAAACTAGTGTCAATATTTTAATAGATATTGTTTCTTAAAAACACGCTATTTATTTTGACAACGGGAATTAATTATTAAATTAATTAATGCAACTTATATGTTTTGAATTTTTTAAAATATACATCATTTTTGTATTCGGAATATCAAATATAGTTTAGGGTGAAGTTTTGGTATTTTTTTGAAAAACTTCAATTTTTGATGAATAATGAAACCACTAAGTGATAGTTAAAAAACAGTGTTTTTGTTTAAATGAAACTTTACCACTTCTGTGATTTGAATTTAAAAAATCTGACATACATGGTTGTCATTAGTATGTAAAATGTGTTTCAATGTGATTAAAATAATTTTTTGGTGAATAGTAACTTTTATGTTTTATTAATCGCGATTAAAGGTAATTAGTGTAATTTATGGTAAAAATAATGTTATAATAATATTAAATGACCTTTACACATGTCCTAACCATATTGGATGAGTCTTTTCTGACCAAGACAATCCATGGGTCAACATGACGATCCCATGGAGCCACTTGGGTAAGAAAATGACATTAATAACTTTTTATTTAATGTTAAAATAAAACTGTCACAAACATGTATTGTTTTACTAAACCAATTGTTAAATGGGGTTATACAAGTCATATGTTTCACTATAAATAGTCATTGGAAATATAAAACTATTTACTACATCATAGTATTTTTTTTATAATTTTTAGACATTAAATTTATTTATTTATTTATGACACCATGATGATGTAGTGATTACCTCATTAATGAACGATTTAAATAAAATGAAACGATAATGTAAAATCTAAGACATAAACTTGTCAAAAAACTATTGGATGGGTTTATTTCGATAACTTATCACCTTATCCTCTAAATATATAATTTTGGGACCTTTGATATCCGAAAATCATTTTATAATAAAGTATCTTTTTATAACTTTCCAAGAGTGCCCCTCATCCCTCTTATAAAAGGCCCCCACCTCTACCACCTTAACCACACCTCTCAAGCCATTGGATCGGACAATCTATGCTCCTTTTGTCTCTCCACATCCCTCTATTAATCCTAGAAACCTCACTTTGGGAATAAGTCTTTCCAAGGAATCCTTTGATCTCAAATCAAAAAGAGTTATCCGATTTAAAGGTAATTTCTTCTCTTATGTTGTTTTGTTTTATTTTTCTTCTCCACCCCCATAAACTCTTTTTATTACTTTCTTTTGTAACAACACCAGTATCTTAAATATACTAGGATGTTATTATGAGAAGTATTCTAGCTACACTTACACACAACTCCGTCTAATGGTTAAAGAACATACTGTTTCTATGGATGGTAAATTTCTGCCTCACAAAATGATGATTGTTCAATATTCTTCTAACACCTTTCATGGTGGCCATTAAGATGTCACTATATTTATATATGATATATATTATGTATATGGTTTCTATATGCTTCTGTATTTTTCATTTATGGCACACCCTTATGGTTTCCATTATGGGTAAACGCGATATCTTCATTTTAGGAAGTGCGGACTACCGCCCCCTCAAAGTGATTTGATTCGTTAATGCCATATGTGAGACGTATAAAGGATGGGGTTAATGATATTATATATATTATATTATACTGGAATTATAATATACCTTTATATCATTATGATTTCATTCCATTAAATATGAAATAGAAATGAAAGTAGCGTTCATGCGTACGTACGGCTTACCGTCTCCATGAACTGTGCATTTCATTTCTTACCTCTAAATGTTATGTAATATTATAAATGAATTTATATACTGGATATATATAAAATATATGATATCTAAATCATGAATATATTTCTAGATATAATGGATATTTTACCACATGAACAACTTGTAATTATAAGAAGTTTATTTTTGACTCAAGTACCAATGATCGACAAAACGACCGTTATTAACTTAAATAATTATATGATGTTCATAAAATGGTAATAAATGATATAAAAGGAATACTGAACTTAAAAAGTTTTTTAAGAAAGTATAAATTAACTCTAGTTTAGTATTCAAGAGATTAAAGAATGATCGAGTCATGTCGGACACGAGGTAAGGGATCCTACCTCTCTCTTTCTTTTTAAGTACTCTCTTTTATGTCATTTATTTTAAGCTCAACTTTCTTATTTTTGGGAATGTTATTTTATATTCATAATTCTGTACATTTTATGTTCATATTATGAGAGACCCTATTTGATCTCATAAATCCATTTTTGGGAGTTTTAAGAGGCGCTGTTAGGCTACGGAGTTTTCGTAAGGGATTTTTCATCTCACTTTTATTCCCGTGAGATTTATGCTACATTTGCCACCATTTCCTTTGAGTGGTGTATTTACTGCCAATTATTATACTCTTTGTGTAATATAATTTCATTTATGGGTATTTACATAAATTCTTTATGGTCCTTATTTCATGGGGTGTACGTTTCGAAAGTTACCAAAATCGGTAAGAGAACCTTTCACCCTCCTCTTTTTAAAAGACTTCTTTTTGTTAGGTCTTTTAGTTTACATCTTCTTATGTGGGGATATGTTATTATATATCCTTATTGATATAAATTTTATGTCCAAGTGATGAGATACCATTTTCTCTCTCATCAACTAATTTTATAAATTTTAATGTGACGCCATTAGGCTGTTGAATTTTTGCAATGGAGCTTCTTAACTCAATTTCAATCACTTGGGTTAAACTTGTACTCCTTGAACATGTCATGATATGAATATGTGTGAATGAATCTTATTGTTTTACACTTAATATCCACTTATATTGGGTGTATTTATATTTTTCACACATAAATTATGTAATTGATTTATCCATAACCTAAGGATACCATCTTTGTATGGGACTTCGTCTCAATCTCCTTTCATTGAGGCATATTTTATTTTTTACACAAATTTCTTTTATACGGTGTATAAACCCCTTTGACATTTACTTATATTCAAAATGAATCTTTTCTGTACGAAGCATTTTACTAAACGACAAAATGTATGCTTCTTTTTAACGTATGCGGTGACGAAGAACTTTCCGCCGCCGTGAGTATTATTTGATCCTTGGCTTCCTCAACAAGCCGTAATGTTTTTAAAAGTAAATAAATACCATATAATCTTTTATGTATTTTGGTATTGAAAATGGTTTTGATAATGGATTTGTTATGTCAATATATTTAAGTGATATATTGTGATTGAAATGTGGAAATATTTTCTTTCCTTTATAATTGTTTTATGTGTTATGATTTTATAATGGTACTTGGAAATTTGACGGGTGGTTATGTGATAAACCATATGATAGGTGGTGTCATGAATACCAGGACGAGTGGTTACGTTATAACCTCCAATGCATTGGGTTTGGAAGTTGGCCATATGGCTATTCCATTTATTGATATGTGTATAAGTCGAACGTATGGTAATTCCATTAAGTATGTTTATGTCCCAAGTTACCTTTATATGTTATGTGTTCTTTATATGGGTTTATGGTAATCTTTTGGTTATAAAGGATAATTAGTGATATTTTATTTGTTGAAGAGTATTTACTACTTCATAAAGGTGAAAAGTATTACTTTGATAAAGTATTCATGGTTTATTTTATTTTAAAAAAACTAACAGTTTTCCTTCTTTGTGTATCCTTTACTGGGCTTTTTATGCTCATCCCAAGTTTTTGAAATGTTGTCCACAGGACTTAAAGAGGAATAGGATCATGGATGGGATCATGGAAAGACATGCTATCTAAAACATGGAACTAGACATGTTTTTTTTAAGTGTTTTTAATTTATGGAAACTTAGTAGTAGTGTATAATTTTTCATCTTTTGAGATGTAATAGTTATGTCCTAAATCTCTAAAACTCTAAAACTGAAAAGATCCTCAATGTGAATTATTCATTTAATTCTTGGTTATGTAATGTTTTAAGGACAGGTCCTTATAGTTGGTATCAAAGGTCGGTTTAGATAACTTTAGAGGTTAGGGTATTCTTTAAGCATAAGTGACATTACCATAATGGCTAGGATTTCAGAAAGAGTCATAGTTTTTAGATAAAGTGAATGAGTAAGTATATCTTAGTGTTCATCTTCCTCATTAGTACATGATGATTTTGTTGATATACTCACACTGACATTTTTTTAGTAAATGGATTGATCTAGCAGGAACCAAAGTGACAATGGGTTTAAAGGAAACTATGGTGGTTCTCTAATTAAGAGACTGGATGAAATGGGGGATTCAATGAGAAATCTCGTGGTTATTCTAAACCAACTATTAGGAGTCATGATCAACTACTTGAACCTTGGTGAGTTCTCTAATGGACCATGTATGAGAGAACTAGCTCGACTTGGAAGTTCAAGTAATAATTATAAAGGTAACCATTAGGGTTTATATGATCCTTACTTTTGAGGTAATTATGGGTTACTATATGTTATTATGGAATATGAATGACATGAGATAAAATTGAGGTTAAATTAGTTTATTGTTATTTTTTAAGATTTTATCACATTTTGGGGAATGTTATAAGAACTATGTAGTTTGGGAAAAAGGACAACACGTTGACCATGTGACAACCTGTCGCGTCGAACGAAGCTGCAAGAATCGAACCCACAACCAAAGTGAGACTGGTATTTATCGCCTACCATTGGACTACGTGAAGTGCCTGGTTAGTTTGACTAATTCTTTTTAGTTAGATGATCTATTGAATCTAGAATAAGTTGATTTTGGGTTATCTATGGAAATTATTAACCTATCATGGAGGATATGTGATTAGGCTAATTAATTTTTATTATGAGACTTTAAGAGTAACTGATGTTATTTGGAGATAAATGTTAAGGCTTATCTTGGAAGACTATGTGATTAAATCCTTCAGAGATTTGGGTTTCAGTCTTAGTTTTGATTACGTTGAAGAATTTTATGGATAAATGTTTATTGAATGGTGTTTGTTGAACTTTGGGTATTGTTTGACAAATTTTGGAGATTAAGAATATATTTTGTTTATAAAGGATTATACTTTTTGGGTATTATCTGATACCATACTAACCTTTTTGGTTTTGGTTTAGGTTAAGGTCTAAAGACATGGGAAGTATATAGTTTTATTTTGTGGATTAGGTGATTCTCTAGAAGTTGATTATAGCTCTCTTGATGTGAACAAGTCATCCTAAATACTCATCTTTTGGAGAAAATATGAGTTTGTGTAAGAAATCTAATAAAAGTTGAAAGTCAACATGACAAGTAAGTATGTTTTCTTATGTTTTAGTTATGCTCATAAATACATTCTTCAAAGAAAAGTAACTTAAAACAAAAATGTTGTCTGTTAATTTTTCCTACTGGGGAATCAAATACCGTTTAACCCATCACAAGTTTGTGATTTTCTTGTGGTCAACTTTCTCCTAAACATGTTTTCTATCACTCTCCATCAGAACATGACCCTTTGTTTTCTCCTCCATTTCCATGTTTTCCTATATGGAATCCTAGTATGGGTTAACTCAGGTGACCTTTGTACTTCTTTTTTTATTATTTTAAAGTGATAGTTTTACTAACTCTTGTTCTGATGTGGGATTTTCAATGAAGTTTCCGAGCCCAATTTTAAAATTGCGAGGATGTAATTCCCAAAAGGTGGGAAGGATGTAACACCCCAGGTAAATAAAGAATATGCCATTTTCATATTTATCCATATTTGTGAATAAAATATTAATATTACTTTAAAGGGAACGCTATGCTCAATGGCGTACCCAATACGCAACAACAAGTTTCTTTGAAATCTTATGTTGCACTCTAATAATAAAATAATATTATTTTAAATGGTAGTTAATGCCTAGATGTTGTAATGGCGGGAATGAATGGAACTAACTACAAAATTATTATATATGTTTGTCAAATATCTTTACTTTTACCCAATAAATGTTAGAGGCTTAAAATTCAAATGAATCCAATTTTAAGCATAAATCTTCTAATATTCTTTAAAAGGTCGATTAAATGCCTTTTGATGGAGAAAACTTTTTAAATATACTTCTGACAATTTTATATGTTGTATTTGACAAAATAAAATTCTTCTTTAGAATCTGGACATCAAAATTTACTTTGTGTAAATTTTTGTTATTTTTCTGATAAAGATCATTTTTAGTGAAAATGTTGCATTTTAATTAAAAACCCCCTTTTAATCTGATTTATTTATATGGATATATTATATTTTTAATTTAGATGAAAGTGTATTTATAATATATTTTTACCATTTAATCCAATGGTGGTCATTGGAATTAATTTCACTTTGAAATTGGACTTAAACTAGTGTCAATCTTTTAATAGATATTGTTTCTTAAAAACACGCTACTTGTTTTGACAGCGGGAATTAATTATTAAATTAATTAATGAAACGTATAAGTTTTGAATTTTTCAAAATAGACATCATTTTTGGAATTCGGAATATCAAATATAGTTTAGGGTGGATTTTTGGTATTTTTTTGAAAAACCTCAATTTTTGATGAATAGTGAAACCACTAAGTGGTAGTTAAAAAACTAATTTTTCGTTTAAATGAAAATTTACCACTTCTGTGATTTGAATTTCAAAAATCCAACATACATGGTTTTCATTAGGATGTAAAATTTTGTTCAATGGGATTAAAATAATTTTTTGGTGAATAGAAACTTTTAAGTTTTATTAATCGCGCTTAAAGGTAATTAGTGTAATTTAAGGTAAAAATAATGTTATAATAATATCTAATGACCTTGACACATATCCTACCCTTATTTTATGAGTCATGGCCGACCAAGACAATCCATGGGTCAACATGGGGACCCCATGGAGCCACTTGGGTAAGAAAATGACATTAATAACTTTTTATTTAAAGTTAAAATAAAAATGTCACAAACATGAATTGTTTTACTAAAAAACTTTTTACATGGGGTTATACAGGTCATATTTTTCACTATAAATAGTCATTGGACAGATAAAAATATTTACTACATCATAGTATTTTTTTATAATTTTTAGACATTAAATAAATTAATTTATTTATGACACCATGATGATGCAGCGATTACCTCATTAATGAACGATTTAAATAAAATGAATAGATAATGTAAAATCTAGGACATACACTTGTCAAAAACCTATTGGATGTGTGGATTTATATCCCTTATCACCATATCCTCGAAATATATAATTGTGTGACCTTTGATAACCTAAAATCATTTTATAATAAAGTATCTTTTTATAACTTTCCATGAGTGCCCCTCCTCCCTCTTATAAAAGGCCTCCACCTCTACCACCTTACCCACACCTCTCAAGCCATTGGATCGGCCAAGATATGATCATTTTGTCTCTTCACATCCCTCTATTACTCCTAGAAGCCTCACTCTGGGCATAAGTCTTTCCATGGAAGCCTTTGAGCTCAAATATGAAAGAGTTATCCGATTTAAAGGTAATGTCTTCTCTTATGTTATTTTGTTTTATTTTGCTTCTCCAACCCACTAAAATCTTTTTATTCCTTTATTTTGTAACAAAAACAGTATCATAAATATACTAGGATGTTTTTATGATAATTATTCTAGATACACTTACACACAGCTCCGTCTAATGGTTAATGAACATACTGTTTCTGTGGATGGCGAATTTCTGCCTCACGAAACGATGATTGTTCAATATTCTTCTAACACCTTTCATGGCGGCCATTAAGATTTTACTATATTTATATATGATATATATTATGTTTATGTTTTTTATATACTTATGTATTTTTTATTTACGACATACCCTTATGGTTTCCATTATGGGTAAACACGATATCTTCATTTTAGGAAGTGCGGACTACCAGCCCCTCAAAGTGATTTGATTCGTTAATGCCATATGTGGGACGTATAAAGGATGGGGTTAATGATATTATATATATGATATTATAATGTAATTATAATATACCTTTATATCATTATTATTTCATTCAATTAAATATGAAATAGAAATGAATGTAGCGTTCATGCGTACGTACGGCTTACCGTCTCCATGAACGGTGCATTTCATTTATTACCTCTAAATGTTATGTAATATTATAAATGAATTTATATACTGGATATATATGAAATATATGATATCTAAATCATGAATATATTACTAGATATAATGGGTATTTTACCACATGAACAACTTGTAATTATAAGAAGTTTATTTTTGACTCAAGTACCAATGATCGACAAAACGACCATTATTAACATAAATAATTACATGATGTTCATAAAATGGTAATAAATGATATAAAAAGAATAATTAACTTAAAAATGTTTTTAAGAAAGTAGAAATTAACTCTAGTTTATTATTCAGGAGATTAAATAATGATCGAGTCATGTTGGACACAAGGTAAGGGATCCTACCTCTCTCTTTCTTTTTAAGTACTCTCTTTTATGTCATTTCTTTTATGATCAACTTTATTATTTTTGGGAATGTTATTTTATATTCATAATTCTATAAATATTATGTTCATATTATGAGAGATCCTATTTGATCTCATAAATACATTTTTGGTAGTTTTAAGTGGCGCTGTTAGGCTGCCGAGTTTTCGTGAGGGATTTTTCATCTCACATTTATTCCCGTGAGATTTATGCTACATTTGCCACCATTTACTTTGAGTGGTGTATGTAATTCCCATTATTATACTCTTTGTGTAATATAATTTCATTTATGGGTATTTACATCAATTTTTATGGTCCTTCTTTCATGGGGTGTACATTTCGAAAGTTACCCAAATCGGTAAGAGAACCTTTCACCCTCTTCTTTTTAAAAGACTTTTTGTTAGGTCTTTTAATTTACATCTTATTATGTGGGGGTATGTTCTTCTATATCCTTATTGATGTAAATTTTATGTCCAAGTGATGAGATTCCATTTTCTCTCTTATCAACTAACTTTATGAATTTTAATGTGACGCCGTTAGGCTATCAAATTTTTGCAAAGGAACTTCTTAACTCAATTTCAATCCTTTGGGTTAAACTTGTACTCCTTGAACATGTCATGCTATGAATATGTGTGAGTGACTCTGATTGTTCTACACTTAATATCCGCTTATATTGGGTGTATTTATATTTGTCACACATAAATTATGTAATTGGTTTATTCTTAACCTAAGTATACCGTCTTTGTATGGGACTTCGTCTCAATCTCCTTTCATTAAGGCATATTTTGTCTTATACACAACTTTCTTTTATACGGTGTATAAACCCCTTTGACTTTGACTTTTATTCAAAAGGAATCTTTTCTGTACGAAGCATTTTACTAAACAACAAAAAGTATGTTTCTTTTTAACGTACGCGGTGATGATGACCTTTCCGCTGCCGCGAGTATTATTTGTTCCTTAGCTTCCTCAACAAGCCGTAATGTTTTTAAAAGTAAATAAATATCATATAATATTTTATGTATTTTGGTATTGAAAATTGTTTTGATAATGGATTTGTTATGTCAATATATTTAAGTGATATATTGTGATTGAAATGTGGAAATATTTTCATTCCTTTATAATTGTTTTATGTGTTATGATTTTATAATGGTACTTGGACATTTGATGTGTGGTTATGTGATAAGCCATATCAAGGGTGGTGCCATGAAAACCAGGACGGGTGGTTACGTTATAACCTCCAATGCATTGGGTATGGAAGTTTGCCATATGGATATTCCATTTAGTGATATGTGTGGAAGTCGACCGTATGGTTATTCCATTTAAGTATGTTTATGTCCCAAGTTACCTTTATATGTTATGTGTTCTTTATATGAGATTATGGTAATCTTTTGGTTACAAAGGATAAGTAGTAATATTTTATTCAGTGAAGAGTATTTACTACTTCATAAAGGTGAAAAGTATTACTTTGATAAAGTATTTATGGTTTACTTGTTTTTTTAAAAAAACTAACTGTTTTCCTTCTTTGTGTATCCTTTACTGGGATTTTTATGCTAATCCCAAGTTTTTGAAATGTTTTCCACAGGACTTAAAGATGAATAGGGTAAAGGATGGGATCAAGGAAAGACATGCTATCTAAAACATGGAACTAGACATGTTTCTTTTTAAGAGTTTTTATTTTATGGAAACTTAGTAGTAGTGTCTACTTTGTAATCTTTTGAGATTTAATAGTTATGTCCTAAATCTCTAAAACTCTAAAACTGAAAAGATTCTCAATGTGAATTATTCATTTAATTCATGTTTATGTAAGGTTTTAAGGACGTGTCCTTATAAAATTCTTTCCATGTTTAGATTCATGATGATGGATTGGTCTATGCTCCAGCTATAGGTGGAAAAGACCCGATGGGTAGTTAACCTAGCATTCATGTTGATCCCCTTGTGTCTAGTAGCATTGAATTTTTACTGGAATACCTATAAATATAGATAGTGATGATGTTTTTAATTTAATAATGAATAAATGATGTTTACCCCATGCGGTTTGAGCTTATTGGGATACAAAGATGAGGTTATAATTCTTATGAACCGTGGACTTTGTATGGTTATACCTAGAGGGAATGGATCTTGATTGTGATGCTAATAAAAGGTAATGCGGAAAATGATAATGGTTAATTAATTTTTAAAGAATTAATTAACATAATGTGAAATTGATAAAAAGTGATAATGTAATTTAATAAAGTTAACGGTTGTGTTCTTATAGAATATCTAGTCTTAGTAGTGATAGTAGGGAGTCCGAGAGACATTAGATGTAGTTAAGTATAAGACTGAGTTTTTCCCACATTATGGTGTTGATCTATATTATATCATGTAATGTTTTTATATACGCTACTCTCCCATGTCATTTTAAGTGACTAACACCTAGTGGATTCCGATCTGTGGGGGTGTTTTTCCCAACATCCCAATGGGAGGATGGAGGGTTGATTACCCCCTTTGTCCTCACTCTATTATCCTGGTAGTTACTTGTTTTTGTATGCACAACGCTTTTTTCCAATATATGTGTGTAGGGGCTATAATGTATTTTTGTTATTTCACACACATTTACTTTGGATATAGTTTCATTTGGACTACTATTGGTATAACATGTATAGTCTATGATGGCATGAGGATCCTTACTTGGTGTATAAGATGTAATGGTTTGAGGTATAATAACTGATGTTTGATACATGTTATGTGGGATGTGGTGGATCCTTGAAACCGCATGGTTAATTTTGGTTATGTGGATGTGGTAGTGTTTGTGTTGCACAAGGTGCAGGTTTTGGTGCTTTACCTAGGTGTATTCGGGATATCCTTTTGGAGAGAGATGCTTAGGACGTCCGAAATTGGGGGAAAATAGAAAACAGGCGGGGAAGTGGTAGTGGGGTACACTTGACATTAATTATTATATTATATACTCTTGTATGTGATAGTTTGTGAGAGTATACTGGGTGAGGCTAGGAAATTAGAATACATGTTTAGGTGAAAAGTTAGTTTCACTTGTTGTTCACTGTGGTTTAGCATTATTTCAGTACCTTTACATGAGAATCTCTGGGGATGATCTTATTGTGTATAATGTTATACTCACCCTATGTTTATATAAAATATCTTTCAGGTCAAATGTAACAGGTTGGAGATTAGGCTAGTTAATACTAGCTTTGGGTTTGTAAAAGAGGTTCGGTTTTTGTGGTAATTGGAGTTTTTAATTTCTTTTGGGTACCTTCAGTTTTATATTTCAATTGTAGTAGGTCATGCATTAAATCACATATATGTACTTGGGTTTCTTTTATATTGTATTCTATGCATGAGATCATTGGTGACTATATTATATCTCTATTTTTCATGTGTTCTCTTAGAGGGTAATGCCTTCCATCTATGTGTTTATTATACCCACAATGCTAGTTTCCAACTCGAGGCCTACTGGAGGTAGGACTCGAGTGTCAATATCTCTCTTCGCCCATTACTAGTTAAGGAGGGGTACACATTGTTGGGAGGGTTATGATAGAGTGCTATCAGAGCTTTGGTCGATGGGTAAGATGGAGTTTGGAGTTAGAAAATAGTGAGGTTGTATGGGGTGGTAGAGAATTTGTGTCAACTAAGTATAGAAATCTCTCTAGACATTGGAGATATGTTGAGACACGGGTATTTAGGGAACCTTGTGATCTGATGCATTAACTGTTATGTTTACAGTGGCTACTAAATGAGGTGATACTAGTTGTAGGGTAAATAAATATGAATTAATCATCTTTCATTCTTCTTGGAGCCTATGTTTTAATGGATCGTCCTTGGGTTTGGTTAACCTAAATGAATAAAAGAAAAAAAAATATTCATTATTAAATTCTTCCATATTCAAGGTTTAAGAGATCTAATTGTTTGTGCTTTTACATGTAAGTCTCCATGTCGATGTCCTCTTTAGGATCACACAGAAGATGTTCAATAGGTAGTTCCAGTAGATTTATGTAGAGTCGAGTTTGATGACAACAACAGTTGGAGGAGTACATTCTAAGAGTTTCATCACAAGAGTTTGCAGAAGTACAAGGGCTCTATTTTAGATGTGGTCACCGAGGACTGGTTAGGGGAGGTTGATATATCCTTCTGTTTGATCCATGATTAGAAGAATCACTTGGTATATTTGGTTGTGACGATGTTGTGTGGGGCAGTGATTCAGTAGTGGTTCTTCTTCCTATGAGATCATGAGGTGTCAGTAGTCTCATAGGTTCAAGAGTAGTTAAGATCAGAGTTTCTTTCTTCGGCCATGAAGGTAGCTATCCACCAAGATCAACTTCTCATTCAGCAAGTAGTATCCTATCTACGAGAGTTTGGAATCCTTTTTTGAAACCTTCTATGACTTGCTTCAGACCTATTTCTAGATAATGATGCCATGGAAGTCCATTTTGAGGAGGCTTTGCATCCAGATATCCAGTTTCATTTCACCTCATTTATGCTAAAGACAATTCTTGATATGCTAGAAAGATCTAAGGTCATCGAGAGGATGCTATCTAGAACAATATCATCAGCAGAGGAGAGTCACTAGGATTCCTCAAGAAGCAGAGTTGTCGTCTGGGGTTCTTAATTTTTAGGGAAGAAGAGTTTTTATTCCTTCAGGGGTAGGTCACGACCCTCTATATCTTGTTTATCTGGGGGAAGAGGCTCTCAAGACTATGCTAAGGGGTCAAGAACATTTTTTTCAAATGGATGATAAGGTCACTAGAATAATGAGTGCTCGAACTAGCTAAGTAGTCAACGTGTGTCATGCGTTCCACTATATCTCCCTCCGTTGAGGAAGTTCCAACCGATTTAGCAGCAATAGGTTTCTCCAGCTTGGGATCAGTAGATAGAAGATCATTCATGAAGAGGAAAGCCCTGGGATGGTCCTCTTCTTCAGAGAGTAGTACACGACTGAGGAGGTGGTCTTCATAAGGGTTAGAGAGGTCGTGGATCTGTTCATGATCATTTCATGCTTTATCATTACTAGTGCTATTAAAACCAAACATCATTCGAGACACCCTTTTCTTTTTTTTTTCTACATGGGTGATCACCTTTTTTTCTCTCAGAGAGATGCACACCTATATATTAGCTGACCATGTCCATGATTTTGGATTGGAGGTATAGAGGATTCTAGTTCCCTTGGTGTTGACTACGCCTGCTGGAGGTAATTTTTTTTTGAAGTATGAAGACACTATAATCTAGTGATGGGGTTGCATAACTCATGGGGAGATTTCAATGTTTGTGGATAAAACCATATGATTTAATCCTTCATATGGATTTTTTATATTCAGTGCAGGCTATTATTGATTGCTTATAGTTGTAGGTGGTGTTCTTCAATGATGATGAAGAGACATTAGTGTTTG
Organism: Viscum album; assembly: GCA_963277665.1. Classification (NCBI taxonomy): domain Eukaryota; kingdom Viridiplantae; phylum Streptophyta; class Magnoliopsida; order Santalales; family Viscaceae; genus Viscum; species Viscum album. The sequence continues at coordinate 7,151,795 of CAUJRU010000001.1, forward strand.
TTGGAGAGCAGGGCCATCAAATAGGTCAGATGTGTGTTATATCCTTATCATCCATGATGGGTGAGCTGATGTTTTTTTCATCAGAGGTTCTTCAGTCAGTGTTTCCTAGGGTCATGGAAGGGTACCCTAATGTCCTTCCATAGGAGGTTTTAGAATTACACCCTGGACGAGAGATTGAGTTTGGGGTCAAACTAAAACCAAGTGTGTCTCATATTTTGATGTCTCTATATAGTATGGAACCTTCTATGTTGTGAGAACTTCATATATAGCTCGATGTTCTATTGCGTTATGATTTTTTCTGGACAAGCGTGTCACCATGGGGTGCACCAGTTTTTTTCATGAAGAAGGCTAACAACAGTTTGTGGTTTTGGCATGATTATAATCACTTTATAAAGGTGAAAGTGAAGAATATCTATACTATTCAATGGATTGATGATTTATTCGATCAGGTAAAGGGTTTATGTTGGTTATTGAAGATAAATTTGCGGTCATGATAACATCAGATGAGCGTGAAGCATTAGGATATTCTAAAGACTGCTTCTTATTATCGTCATGGGCATTAAAAATTTGTTGTGATGACGTTTAGTTTGATGAATTCTCTAAATTTGTTCATGGGGTTACTGTAAATTATTTATCAAGAGTTCCAATATATGTTCATGGTGGGTTTAATTGAGTAAATCCTTGTGCACTCCATGTCTGAGGAGGTGAATTCAGAGCATGTGCATTCTATTTTGGGAGTTCTTTGTCGATAATAGCTATTTGGAAAGTTGTTGAAGTGTGAGTTCTGGAATCAATAAGTCTATTTATTGGTGAATGTTGTGTCTCAATATGGATTATATATGGATCCCTCAAAGATAGAAATTGATGTGTCTTGAGAATTCCCAAAGACTATGGCAGAGGTACAAGGTTTCCATTGCCTTATAGGCTATTACATGGGGTTCATAGCCTATTTTTCTCAGCTTGAGACTCCTTTAATAGAATTGAATAAGAAGTATTAGGCATTCATGTGGACTGATCAATGTCAGGTAGCTTTCATGTATATTAAGGATAAGTTGGTCAGTTCTCTAATTCTTTGTTTACCAATAGACGGAGTTCAGTTCAAGGTTTTCTTTCTTTCGTCATGTCTGGTGCAAGGTTTTGTTCTGATGTAGTAGTGAGTGGTCATCTCTTAAGAGTATTAGTATATGGTTCCCCAAGAATGTAACTATTCCACCCATGACCTCATGTTGGAAGAATTGTTCTTTTCTCTAATTTTGTGGATACATTACCTCATTGATGAGTGATTTTTGGTTTTCACCGATCATACGAGCCTATGGTATGGTTTATCCCAGCATGACATGAAATTTTGGGAGTGTTGGTGGATGGAGTTCTTATAGGATTATGACTTCAAAATTTAATATACACCGAGAAAGGGAATGTTATAGAGGAGGAACTGAGCAGGAGGTCATGTAGTGATGCAGTTCATGAATCACGTGATTTATAAAGGGTGATGGAGGAACATTCGTCATTGCATTTCGATATGGGAAAATTTGGGGGTAGAGGATATCTTTTTCAAATGATGGTTCATTTATCGCTGGTGAAGTAGGGGGAAGAGTCCTAGTTTGAAGATCTTGAGGTGGAGGTATGGAGGAGGTAGTGCGGCTCCATGGAGTCTCGAGGATGATCATTTTCAATCGATATCCTTGTTTTACCTCTAGGGTCTGGAGAGGTCTCTAACATTCATTCAGTTCAAATATATTCCTTATCACTACTTTTCATCTATAAAAGGATGGTCAGAAAGAGAAGGCCATCTAAACTCTTAAGAATATGTTGTTCTCTTATGTCTTGGATTTTGGAGGATCGTGGATGAGGGACCTACCCTTAATAGAGTTCACTTACAACAATAGTTTTCACTCAACCATTGGTATGACACCTTTTAAAGCCTTTCATGGCTGACCATTACATTATCTATTATGCTGGACTAGGGTTGTAGAGTCATAAATTCTCAGGTTCGAACTGGTACAGAGTACGATAGAGAGGGTTCAAGTAATCCGTAAGAGGATGAAGGTAGCACAGGACCATCATAAGTCCTATAATGATCATAGGAGGATACATCTGGAGTTTTATGATGAGGATAACATGTTTCTAAAGATGACTCCCCATCATGGGAAGTGATTCTTTGGTCGTTGGAGTAAGATATCTCCCCGATTTTTTGGGCCTTTCGAGGTGTTGTCTCGTGTTAAATTCGTGGCATATCGGGTAGCACATCCACTGAAGATGGGCCATTTACATGATGTTTTTCATGTTTTGTAGCTCCACCATTATCTTCTTGATGACTCTCACATCATTGATTGGGGAAAGATCGATGTTGCTGATGATGAAACCTTCCTGGAGAGGCCTGTAGAGATCCGGGACTGTAGGGAGAAGGTGTTGCGTGGGCATGATATACCCTTAATTCATGTCTACTGGAATCATGGTAGAATGGAGGAGGGTACTTGGGAACGTGAGTCACAGATACACACTAAGTTCCATGAACTTTCTGATGATTAGATCAATTCTTATAACACCGTTTGAATAGGGGTTGTAGACATTTTATTCTATGAGAATGATTTCTTTTGTTCCATGTCGTGGTTCTCTCTATTTTCAAGGGTATCTCCCTCAGGGAAGTGTTTAGAAGCTATTTTTTGTTAAGGATTGGTTTTTCATTGTGTATTGATGAATTAGTTGATCTATGGTGGTGGGGATAGCTTTGAGAGGTCTCTCGCGTGGTGGTTGTTCAGGAATCCCCTTATCAGTAACCTCTCATGGGTGAGAGTAGTTTGAGAGATATATGATGTAATGGCCTAGAACTCTCCAGTCCATTCCTTTGTTAAAATATTGTGTTTGAGATGTTCTGGGGAATCATAGTTACTCATTTCAAGAGTTTTTTGAATATCCAGTTTTTTCATTGGCAGCTCACCCCTGTGAGTCCAAACGGCAGGTCGCAACGGTGACTAACACTGGTGACTCGTGGTGGTAGCTTGCGACGGTGACTCATGATGGTAGCTTGTGATAGTGATTCAACCAATAGTAAGTCGTCCAATGGGGACTCATCCAGTAGTGAGTCATCCAATGGCAGCTCGACCAACAGTCAGTCTTCCAATGGTGAATTTTCTAATGGTGAGTCATCCAATGGTGAATCATCCAATGGTGACTCATCCAACAGTGAATCATCTAATGGTTACTCTTCCAATGGTGAGTTTTATAATGTTTATTCATCCAATGGTATCTTATGATGGAGAATCACCCTATTATCTCACTGAATTGTGACTCGAATCGTTGAGTCATGTTGTTGTTACTCATGGAATGGTAGGTCACCCAACGGTGTCTCACTAAATGACTTTCTAGATTTATAAAATTTCTCCCTTTAATGTTATCTTTAAAAAACAACACTAAATAATTTTTTATGGGATTTATGGCTGATTAAAATACTATAACTCATATCCAAATTTTCCTAAGGATCTAGGTTCTTTTACTTAGTCAAAGTGTGTAATCTTAACAGATCCTCTTTTAGTGTAAATTAAAAAATTTATCTAAACCGCTACTCCATTTAGATCATTCCAATGGATGACCCTTGTTCTTACATCCTTGATTTATCTTGGTAAAGTACAACCAATGTTATTCCTAGCATATGAGTCGAGTAAGGTGATGTAGCTTGTGCTTCATGTATTCCTTGGAAGGTCTTCCTGGTGTATGTGCACCCCCTATTTTGGTTCAACCAGGAAGTGTCGATCTGTGTTCGATATAAGTTATATTATACCTTTTTTATTTTAGGTTCCTTGATCTAATTCCTTATGTTCCTCCATTCCATGTGATGGAATTTGATCAACATTTTTCTAATGGAGATTTATTTATTTTGTTTTGGTGCAGTGGTTCCGCGACATCCTTTGGTGGCTATAATCATTACAGGAGAGGTGACTATGATTCTTTGTGATGGAATGTTCTTGTGAAAGAAACTTTGGAAACCTATATATATATGAGATTAATTTCTTCTCTATTAATATATGTGTGATTGTATAGTTACATGGTTTATCCCCATAGATCAGAATGATATTTACATAATAATTATTTCAACAAAATGAAAGAATTGGTATTATTTGATTAGCATTGTTTTTCCTCTGGTTTTCTTAGATAGTGCGATATCTATTATTTTCTTTTCCATCATGTCATTCCTGATGGAAATTGTTAGTGAACTTAAATATGTAATTAATTGATAATTAAATAGATAAAGATAAAGAGACTTGTTAATGAATCCGGATGTTGCTGTTGTAATTTTATATTGATCAAATCTATGTAGATAAGCATGGATATTTGATTTAATTGATGAACCTGAATCATTTTGATTCATATTTCATAATGGAATGTCAAATTAATTGGTTAATTAATTTTTGATAGCTTGATATAGCTATTTTTTTAAGTTTCCTGAAGTTGAAACTTGTGATAATGAATCTATTAATTAAAGATTTAATAAGGAACGGTTGTGTCATAAATATAATACCATGTTGGGTCTAATTTACCTGCTTGACGGTAAAGGAAAAGTTCCTTATTCTTGGAGTCATAAGATCCCATTGTGTGTGAAGGATGAATTCCTTGTTTTAGGGCCAAGGGCCTAGTGGATTTGTGGTATCATATTTCTTGTGATATTATGTGATCCTTGATGGTTTTCACGGTTCTGGGGAAGGGAGGATCAGATGTGTTGTGATCCTGGGATGACTAAACCTTGATGGCTATTATGGTATGTGTGGCAGGGAGGCCTAGAGAATTTTTTCAACAATTGATGCCTATAGTGGTGAGATGCATTACTTTATTCTTGTGGGTGTTGGGGAGGACACTGGAGTTTATGATATGGGTTGAAGTTGGGATTACCTATTGATGTGAAATTTGGTTTTTGTTGAATCTGTAGTGTGTTTATCTTTGTTACTTTCCCCACTTCTTGAGGATGATGGTTTTTTGTACCCTCCTTATAAGAGATGTGAATAAGCATGGGATATGCCACATGATATCCATGTTTATATTCTTTAGGATGGATGGTTCTATGCTCTGGCTATATGTGGGGATGACTCAATGGGTATTACATCTACCACAATATTGACCCCCTTCTGTTTGGTAGGTTAAAATGTTTTACTAGAATACCTGAAAATATTGATAGTGATAATGTAGTTAATAAATGAATGGATAAATTATGTTTAAACCATGGGGTTGGAGATTTCTGGGATATAAGGATGAGTTTATACTTATGTGGAACTGTGTACTCATTTTGGTTATCCCTATAGGGCATGGATCTTGGTTATGATGCTAATGGAACGTAATGTGGAAAAAATGGTTAATTAATAGTTAAATAATTAATTATCATAAAGTGAAACTATTAAAAAGGGAAAAAGAAATTTAATAAAGCTCATTAAATGGTTTTTTTCTTATAGGATATATATTCTTAGCAGTGGTAGTTGGGAGTCTGATATTCTTTAGTTGCAGTTGAGTCTGAGACTTGTTTTTTCCGATATTATTGTAGTGATCAACATTATATCATTAAATTTTTGTGTTTCTATATGTTACTTGATAAATCACAATTTTATTGAATATTTTATTGATAATAAATGATATAATTTTCCTCACATTGTGTTAAATATGTTTAATTAGAAAGTATATGGGATTAGATCATTCATTTGAATATTTGATGAAAATTCCAATTTTACCCTTTATAGTTCACTGTAGTATTTCGAGAATAAATATTTTTATATTTATTATTTGAATTTGATATTTTTAAATAGTGTTACTAGCTTAATTATCTACAACTTTTATTCAGGACACTAGAGCTAAAGGGTGAATTTGGTTGTTGAAAATGGGCCATGAAGTCAAAGTTGGGCCAGACTCGCCAGAATGGAAAAGCTTCTGTATTTTGGCCATAACTCATTCATATGGGCTTCTATTGAGCCCAACTTTTTAGAGGAGATAGAGGACCCATCTCCACACATAGGATCCTACTGGAAGGCCGGCCAATTCATGCGTTTTGGTGGTCAAATGGGCGGTGTAAGTGGGAATAAAATATTTGGCCGAGATTCCCCATTCACACTTAAAACAACTTTGAACCTACCCTCCCCACCACTCTATAAATTGGTGTTTTTATCATTTGGTGGGGTTGGGAAGTTTATTGGGAAGTTTAGGGAAGAGGAGAAGTGTATCCAATCCAATTATCCAACCATTTCAATAAGTGTAGCTCTTGAAGTAAGGATCCCTTCGACAAAGCCTTCTTCTTCTACTTCATGTTGTAATGATTTTGTTTGTTTAATAATCTTCTTTGTTCTTCTTTTATTTCTTCTCTTTTCTTCTGTTTTGTTTAAATTTATTCTTCTATTAATATTCCTATTTGGGCTGTAATTCTTTATTAGAAGCGTTATTGGGTTATACCCATTATAAACCTTTGCACATGCAAAATGCTTCTATGATGATTACGCCACCCATGGAAGAGTAGTTCTTTTTAGTAACCGATTGACCTCTATCATTCTTCATTCATTTATTTTGAATCAATGAGTTAATTTAATTCACATAATATGATCCATGAATTGTGTTTTTAAATTACAAGAAACTAATCAAGCAATTGAACAATTAATACAAAACACGCGAGGTCAAGATTTTGTGTAAATTGTGAGAGCGCGATCTTAATCGGTAATACAAGACCACATAGGATAAATTTGTAGAGTTCAAATATAATCCGTAAACACAATTCATCCTCATTTCTAGAATGGATATGTGCTATAATTAACCACTGACCATAAGCTATCCTTAGAACAACAATCAATGCAGGGTGTTGTGATTGCGTTTTCTGAAGCTAGCCTAGGGTTTAAGTAATTTCATATTTGTGGTTAAGTTAACTCTCATAGGGTTTGAGGGATAACAAATTAGGGGATCATAATTAAGTGGATATTGATTTAAATTATAATGATTAATAATTGAATGAATAGGTAGAGTTAGATCGATTACAACTTTTAAATATTGTCTAAAAAAACATCTTTTTGTTGTGTCATTTTAATTGAACTTCATTTCAAAACTAAAAACAAAAAAAATACAATCTTCTTCCAGAAAACTTCTTCTAGATTAATAAACTATAACCAAACCCCATCCATTCAAGTAGTGTTTTTATTCTCTTTTATTTTATTTTTAGAATACATTTAAAAAGTTGTTTTAAATCCACTTCCTCCTTTGAGAGACGACCTTGGTCAGCCACTCTGCTGCACCTAAGTACCCCAAAATCACATTAATCATTTGAGGGCGCCCACGACAGCGCTCTTTCAAATTGGTGCCATTTCTGGGGAGGCAAGTAATTTATTCAACCATTTAGAGGTATTTATTTTATGTTTCATTTTATTATTTTCTTCACCTCTCTCTTTCATCATTCCCCTTTCTCAAGTTTTCATTTTTTTTCATCCTCTTCTTTTCTTTTTGGACCATCAACTCAAACTTCTCATTTTTATTTTACTATGGTACACTTTCTTTCTTTTCATATTTATTTGATTTATGACATGAAATAATCCCGAAGATCTCTTAGATCTTGTCCCTGAGATTGAACGTAGCCTTAGGGCTCGAATCAGACATTCTCAGTCTATGGGATGTTTCAATATTCAACCAGTTGGTGAATTCCTCTCTTCTGGAAACATTGAAATTGGAAGCAATTCAAATTCAAACATAAAAGAGGAACCAATGGCTGGAAATAATGGAAATGAACTTAATATAACCATTTGAGAATTTGATGCACCAAATATTAACTATCAACCAAATTGTATTGCATACCCAAATCTCGAATCAGACATTGAATTGAAATCTGGATTAATTGACCTTCTTCCAAAGTTTCATGGATTATCTGGTGAGTATCCCAACAAACACCTTAAGGAATTTAATGTGGTTTGCTCAACTTTAAAACCAAGAAATGTTTCTGAAGATCAAATTAAATTAAGATCATTCCCATTCTCATTTGATGGAGCTGCAAAATATTGGATGTATTATTTGCAACCTGATGATGTAACATGTTGGAATGATTTGAAACGTCTTTTCTTGAAAAGATTTTTTCCAGCATCAAGGACCACATCCATTCGAAAGGAGATATTGGGGATCAAGAAATCCCAAGGAGAGTCAATGTTTGAGTACTGGGAGAGATTCAAGAAGTTGTGCACAAGCTGTCCGCATCACCAAATAAATGAGCAACACCTCATCCAATACTTCTATGAAGGACTCACACCTATGGAGAGGAGCATGGTGGATGCCGCAGCAGGAGGGGAATTGGTGGAAAAGACACTAGTAGCCGCACGTTCATTTATCGACAAGATGGCCCAAAACTCCCAACAATTTGTCGATAGAGGTACACCACATGTCCAGGGAGTACATCAGGTAAGTCCTTATTCTCTTGAAAGTCATTTTATTGATACAAAGTTGGAAGAATTGACCACTATGGTGAGGCAGATTTCTTTGGCTCAAAAGACATCCCAACCCACTCCTTCAAGTCCTTGTGGAATTTGCACTGAGACAAGCCATCCAACTGACTGTTGCCCAAAACTACAAGAGATAGAGGATTGTGCAGTAGTATTACCTAGGAGACCATTTCAGCAACAACAACAACCATATCCCCAAAATAAGTTTGATTCATTTTCTCCAACATACATCCAAGGGTGGAAGGATCAATCAGACATGAGGTATGGATCTGGATAACAACAAAGGCCCCCTTTTTAACCAATATTCCAACAGCCTCCACCTTACCAGCAGGGTTTCCAACAACCCCAAAGGAGATTTGAAGCTCAAACATCAACAAGCCAACAACAAGGGAATCCCCCACCCAAGGTAGATTCTAACACTAATGATCTTTTGAAGCAAATTGTTCATCATCAACAGAATGAACTGAAGAGTCAAGGTTCGGAGTTGAGGGAGTTGAAGACTCAAATGAGCCAGATTGCCACCGCCCTCCATGAACTTGTGAGTAAGAATTCTAGAAATCTACCTTCCCAAACCACTCCAAATCCAAAGGGGAATATCAGTGACATCACATTGAGAAGTGGGAAGGAAATGAACGATACATCTGTACCTACCATTCCACCGGGATTCACCTCAACTCCGGAGAAGCCGCATTCCAAACCAACTGATGAGCAATCCAAAGAGAAAGATAATGGTAAGAAAAAGATTGATGATGTTCCTCCTAAACCCCTTCCTTTTCCAAATAGTGTCGTTCAAACCAAGAATATGGCTAAAGAAGCAATGCAAAAGGAGGTTTTGGACACATTCAAGCGTGTGGAGATCAACATTCCTCTACTTGAATCCATTAAGAAAATCCCAAGGTATGCGAAATTCTTAAAAAAACATTGTACCAATCGAAGAGGGCTCAAGGGAAATGAGAGGATAAACCTTTTAAGGAATGTCTCAGCACTCATTACACCAACTCTAGCAATGCCAACAAAGTGCAAGGATCCTGAGACATTCACCATCCCATGTACCATAGGGGAGTTTTACTTCTCTGATGCTCTTTGTGATTTAGGAGCTTCAATAAATGTGATGTCTCACTCTGTATTCTCTTCTTTACAGGTTGGTGAGTTAAAGCCGACGAGAGTAGTGGCGCAGTTGGCGAATAGAGCTAGGACATATCCAGACGGAGTTCTTGAGGATGTACTTGTCCAGGTAAGAGACATGATCTTTCCAGCGGATTTCTATGTTCTTAACATGGAGGATGATCAGGTAAGTTCTCATGCCCCCATTATCTTAGGTAGGCCATTCCTCAAAACTGAAAGAACTATCATAAATGTCAATGAGGGTACACTTTCCATGGAATTTGGGGATGAAGTTGTGATATTTAATGTTATGGATTTCATGAAGTACCCCTCAGAGGACCATTCTGCTTTTGTTACCTCCCATTTTGAACCACCAAATAAAAACTCCATGGAATTTGATTGTCCTATGCTTAGGGAGATTATGAGTATTGGTTCGAGTTTGATCTCTAAGAGCACTTCCACACATGATGCTGATACACAATCCTCTCTTGGATTTGATTTTGATGTGGATTCATATTCAGATTTTGATCATGTTCACTCTGATTATGACATGGCTGTTGAGTATGCTGATGGATTTAATGCTTTATTCACTGATTTTGATGATGTCTATTCTGATACTGATTCTCTTTGTGCACATATTTCAGTTCCTTCAATGTCTCCATCCATACTACACCCTCCTTCATTAGAACTCAATCCATTGCCACAAAATCTGAAATACTCATACTTGTTGAGTGGTGAGAGATTACCTATTATCATTGCTAAAAATCTCTCTTTTGAACATGAAGAAAATCTTTTGAATATTTTGAGGGAGAACATCAGGGCGATTGGGTGGAACTTGGCTGACATATCTGGTATTACTCCCTCCATTTGCATGCATAGGATTCTCTTGGAGGATGGGGCTAAACCGGTGAGACAGCCACAAAGGAGACTCAATCCCACCCTCCTAGAAGTTGTTAAAAAAGAAGTTGAGAAATTGCTCGAGGCTGGTATAATCATTCCCATTTCAGATTCTCAGTGGGTAAGTCCTATTCAGGTTGTGCCTAAGAAAAGTTGTGTTACTGTTGTTAAAAATGAGAAAGATGAGTTAGTTCCAATGAGGGTACAAAATAGTTGGCGTGTGTGTATTGATTATAGGAAACTAAATAATTCCACTCGCAAAGACCATTTCCCCCTCCCATTTACTGATCAGATGCTTGAGAGACTAGCTGGGAAGACACACTATTGTTTCTTGGATGGATTTTTTTGGCTATTTTTAGGTTCCCATTGCAGCAGAGGACCAGGAGAAGACGACATTCACCTGCCCATTCGGTACCTTTGCTTACCGAAGGATGCCATTTGGACTTTGCAATGACCCAGGTACCTTCCAGAGATGCATGGTGAGTATTTTCTCAGATTTCATTGAGACCTGCATGGAGGTATTTATGGATGATTTTACGGTTTATGGGTCCTCATTTGATGAATGTATCTATAGTTTGGGTGATGTGTTGCATCATTGTATTGAGAAGAATTTGGTCTTAAATTTTGAAAAATGTCATTTCATGGTCGAAAAGGGAATTTTCTTAGGTCATATAGTCTCACAACATGGAATTGAAGTTGATAAATCTAAGGTAGACATTATTTCATCCCTCCCATATCCTACATGTGTGCGTGATGTTCGATCATTCGTTGGACATGATGGATTTTATCGACGCTTCATCAGAGATTTTAGTAAGATCGCTCTACCCTTATCTCGATTGCTTCAAAAATATATTGACTTCAATTTTGATGATTCATGCAGGGTATCATTTGATGAGCTAAAGAAGCTTCTGACCACTCCACCAATCATACAGCCCCCGCGGTGGGACCTTCCATTTGAGCTTATGTGTGACGCCTCCAACTTCACGGTTGGAGCTGTCTTATCTCAGAGGGTGGAGGGACTTTCACATGTGATCGCCTATGCATCGAGGACACTGTATTCAGCCCAATCAAATTACACAACCACGGAAAAGGAGTTTTTTTCTGTCATATTTTCTTTAGATAAATTCCGTTCATATTTATTGGGCTCTAAAGTAGTTTTTTTTCTGACCATGCAGCTTTGAGGTACCTCCTGAAGAAGCCATATGTAAAGCCACGACTTATCCATTGGATGCTCCTTCTTCAAGAGTTTGAACTTGAGATAAAGGACAAGAAGTGGTCAGAGAATTTAGTGGCAGACCACATGAGTAGGCTTACTCACATACTAGAGGGTGACACCTTGGACCAGGTACCACTTCGGGACACTTTCCCTGATGAGCATCTCTATACCATCTCAGGTACACCTCCTTGGTATGCTGATTTAGTTAATTACATGATTGCCTCTAAAATCCTAGTAAATTTGAAGAATCATGAAGTCCAAAAATTAAAAAGCGAGTCTAGGTTTTATGTGTGGGATGATCCTTACCTCTGGCGCATGTGTAGTGACCAAGTCATTAGGAGGTGTGTTCCCGATCATGAGTTTGAGTCTGTTTTGCATTTCTGTCATACACTTGCTTGTGGTGGACACTTTGGAACCCAATGGATAGCTAGGAAGGTTTTGGACTCTGGATTATATTTTCCTAGCTTATTCCATGATGCCCATGTGTTTTGTAAGTCATGCTCTTGTTGCCAACACACTGGGAACATTTCTAGGAGACATGAGATGCCCCAACAACCCATACTATTCTGTGAGATTTTTGAGGTATGGGGCATTGATTTTATGGGTCCTTTTCCTAGTTCATTTGGATTTTTTTATATTTTTATTTCTGTTGATTATGTGAGTAAATGGGTGGACGCCAAGGCCACCAGCACTGACGATTCTCATGTTGTAGTGGATTTTATAAAGGCTCAAATTTTCTGCATGTTTGGAGTACCAAAGGCCATCATCAGTGACCAAGGGACACACTTTTGCAATAGGAATTTTTCTTCCCTCCTTCGAAAGTATGGGGTGACACACGAAACATCAACACCATACCACCCCAAACAAATGGCCAGGCTGAGGTTTCAAATCATGAGTTGAAACAAATATTGGAGAAAACTGTGCAGCTAAATCGGAAGGATTGTAGCAAGCACTTGGATGATGCATTGTGGGCTTATAGGACATCATACAAGACAACCATTGGTTAGTCCCCATTTCGGATTGTTTTTGGTAAAGCGTGTCATCTCCCTGTGGAAGTTGAGCATCGAGCTTATTGGGCTATAAAGAAATGCAACATGGATTTGGCCCAAGATGGAATCCAAAGGAAGCTGCAAAATCAAGAGTTTGAGGAGATTAGATTGTCATCATATGAGAACTCAAGGCTCTACAAGGAAAGATCAAAAGCATATCATGATAGAATGATCCAACAAAGGGAGTTTCATGTTGGAGAGAAAGTCCTTCTCTACAGTTCATGACTGAAGCTGATGCCTGGTAAGTTGCATTCCAGATGGTTAGGTCCTTATATTGTATCTAATGTTTTTTCTTTATGGTGCAGTGGAGATCACACAAGAGGACACTAGAAGGATCTTTACAGTCAATGGGCAATGTTTGAAGAGATACATTGAGGGACTTCCTACTGATGCAGTGGATTTTATCACACTGCATGACCCCTTCATCACTTGAGCACATTAGGCTGTTCCTAACCCTTTCACTTTTATATTATTTGTCCTATTTAAAAATTATTCATTTAATGTGCATATATCATCTCATGGGTTCACATTGAGGACAATGCAATATTTTAAGTGTGGGGGAGGGAACCTTTTAGTTTATTAATTTCAATTGTTTTCCTGTTTAAAAAAACAAAATTTTTTGTGTGTTTTTCAAATTTTGTGTGTTTATTTTTAAATTTTCTTTGTGTTTTTGAAATTTTTGAGCTGAAATGATTCTCATGAAAATTATTAAATCCATATCAATAAGTGAAACAATTTACCCCTTGGAACTAAGCTTAAATGAATGCTGAAATGACTTTGTTTCAAGTTTAAATATTTAGTAATTTCATGAAAAGTACACTGAATTTTGAATCCCATGCCACATATCACTGTCTTTATATTTGAAATCACTTTCCTGTGAGGCTTCTGAACCATTATTTTAATATTATTTACATTCACCTCACTTCTTGAGAGAACCAAACCATGCTTGATTTAACCAGAATTTGATCTATTCCAGTCAAAACTTGAGGGTTTGAGGTACTTATGTTTAAATGATTGAGGCATTTGTTTGGTATTAAAGCCCCTATTTCAAAGAATCATTTTTATAATGGCCTAACTTGAATATTTGATCCTTGTTTCCCTTAGAAGCCATGCACAACCTGTTAGGTTAGCCACATTACAAGCCAATTTTCCCTATCCAACCAACTCATGAAGTGAAATTTCATAATCTAGTTGAGCTTAAGTGTGGGGGAATCTATCTTGTGTAGTGCCACCACATTCTATGATACTTTGGGTGGAAAATTAAATTCTAAATAGATGTGTTTTCTACTGAATAATGTCATTATATTGAAAGTTGTGCCTTTTCTGGAGCTTTCATGACAAGTGATGTTGTGCCTTTTCTGGAGCTTCTAATTGAGGTGGAAATTTGTGCCCATCTGGAGCTTTCAAGAAAATCATGTTTGAGAATATTGAAATTTTTTATGCTGAAATGATGAATGGTGTAAACCTTTCATGACGTTTCATGATAATGGAGCTGAATTGATACTATGGGGATTGAGGAGAAGACCATATTTAAGTGAAAATTAGATTAATGCAATTTTGCTTCAAAAAGAGTCAAGCCCTCCTCATTCAGCCTCAGGATTTTTCACATCTAAATCCTACCAACCAAAATCCACAGAACAACTCTGAAAAGTCCTCATGATAAACATATGTAGTTGACTCACATCGGGTAACGATTTAGGAATCTATCAAGCCTATGGTGACCCTTGTATGAGTTTGTATGAGAAAGACATTGCAAAGAAATTGACATTTTTGTGATAAGAGAAAATTCATGTGAGGTAAGTGTTTTGTGCATGTGAGGATAAATAAAGTGGAAATATATTGAATGATATAAATGGAGAACTTTAAATAATGGTTTTTTATGAGGCATGATATATTTTTTTTCTTGGTGTGTAATTGTTTGATCTCAAGGATATGTGTTTTAAAATTGGTTTTGATTTGATATTGATGTTTACTTGATATGAGGTTTTGCTCAAGAGTGAAAAAGGGTAAGTGTGGGGGAGTTGATAAAACACTATTTTATTGAATATTTTATTGATAATAAAAGATATAATTTCCTCACATTGTGCTAAATATGTTTAATTAGTAAGTATTTGGGATTAGATCATTCATTTGAATATTTGATGAAAATTCCAGTTTTACCCTTTGTAGTTCACTGTAGTATTTCGAAGATAAATATTTTTATATTTATTATTTGAATTTGAAATTTTGAAACAGTGTTACTAGATTAATTATCTACAACTTTTATTAAGGATAGTAGAGCTAAAAAGTTCATTTTTTTGTTGAAAATGGGCCATGAAGTCAAAGTTGGTCTGCACTCGCCAGAATGGAGAGTCTTCTGTATTTCGGACATAACTCCTTCATATGGGCTTCTATTTATCCCAAATATTTAGAGGAGATATAGGACCCATATCCACACATAGTATCCTTCTGGAAGGCCAGACAATTCACGCATTTTGGTGAAAAATGGGCAGCAGAAGTGGGTATAAAATATTTGTCCGAGATTCCCCATTCACACTTGAAACCACTTTGAACCTAGCCTCCCCACCACTCAATAAATTAGTGTTTTTATAATTTGGTGGGGTTGGGAAGTGCATTTTGAAGTTGAGGGAATAGGATAAGTGGATCCACTCCAATTATCCAACCATTTAAATAAGGGTATCTCTTGAAGTAAGGATCCCTTCGACGAAGTCTTCTTCTTCTCCTTCATGTTGTAATGATTTTGTTTGTGTAATAAACTTCTTTGTTATTATTTTATTTCTTCTCTTTTCTTATGTTTAGTTTAAATTTATTCTTCTATTAATATTACTATTTGGGCTGGAATTATTGAGTAGAAGCGTTATTGGGTTATACCTATTATAAACCTTTGCACATGCAAAACGCTTCAACGATGATTACGCCACCCATGGAAGAGTAGTTCTTTTTAGTAATCGATCATCCTATATCCTTCTTCATTAATTTATTTTGAATCAATGAGATAATGTAATTAAAATAATATGATCCATGAATTGTGTTTTTAAATTACAAGAAACTATTCAAGCAATTGAACAATTAATACAAAACACGCGAGGTTGAGATTTTGTGTAAATTGTGAGAGCGCGATCTTAATCGGTAATACAAGACCACACGGGATAAATTTGTAGAGTTCAAATATAATCCCTAAACCCAATTAATCCTCATTTCCAGAATGGATATGTGATATAATTAACCACTCACCATAAGCTATCCTTAGAACAACAATCAAAGCAGGGTGCTGCGATTGCGTGTTCCGAAGCTATCCTAGGGTTTAAGTAATTTCATATTTGTGGTTAAGTTAACTCTCGTAGGGTTCGAGGGACAACAAATTAGGGGATCATAATTTAGTGGATATTGATTTAAATGATAATGATTAATAAGTTAATGAATAGGTATAGTTAGATCGATTACGCCTTTTAAATATTGTCTAAAAAACATCTTTTTGTTGTGTCATTTTAATTGAACTTCATTTCAAAACAAAAAACAAAAACATACAATCTTCTTCCAGCAAACTTATTCTAGATTCATAAACTATAACCAACCCCCATCCTTTCAAGTAGTGTTTTTATTCTCTTTTATTTTATTTTTAGAATACCTTAAAAAAGTTGTTTTAAATCTACTTTCTCCTTTGAGAGACGACCTTGGTCAGCCACTCTGCTGCACCTAAGTACCCCAAAATCACATTAATCATTTGAGGGAGCCCACGACAGTACTCTTTCACTACTCCACCCTATATGTGAGGGAAACTAACACCCAAGGGATTTTGATCCATGGGGGGTGTTTTCCCCAACATCCCGGTGGGAATATGGATGCCAGACTATGCCCTTTCACCCCACTTTTTTCTTGTAACATCCCAGGTAAATAAAGAATATAACATTTTCATATTTATTAATATTTTTGAATTAAATATTAATTTTACTTTAAAGGGTATACTATATTCGATGCCCTACCCAATACGCAATAATGGGTTTCTTTGAAATCTTACGTTGCACGCGACATTGAGTTATATCGAAAAATAATATAATAATAATATTATTATTTTAAATGGTAGTTAACACATGGTCGTTATATTGGTGGGAATGAACAGGACTAACTACAATATGATTACACATGTTTCTAAATGTTTTTACATTTATCCAATAAAAGTTAAAGGCTTAAAATTTGAATGAATCCAATTTTAACCAAAAATACTCTATTACTCTTTAAAAGGTTGATTTACTGCCTTTTAATGGTGAACCCTTTTTAAATATAATTTTTGTCACTTTTTTATGTTATATTTTACAAAATAAAATTATTCTTTAAAATAAATATATAAAAATTTACTTTGGATGAAATATTGCCATTTTTCTGATAAAGTTCATTTTTTAATTAATAGTAAAAAATAGTACATTTTAATTCCAAACTGCCTTTTAATCTAAATTATTTATATGGTAAGATTATATTTATAATTAGTTTTAAAGTGAAATTAGATTATATTTTTACCATTTAATACAATTTCGGTCATTGGATGTAATTTCACTTTGATTTTGTACATAAAAAATGTCAATCTTTTCATAGTTATTATTTCATAAAAACACGCTTTTTGGTTTTGACAACGGGTATTAATTTTAAATTAATTTCTGCAACTTCGGTATTTTGAATTTGGAAAAATTGATTACATATTTAGAATCATGAGGTCTAAATTTTTTAAATAGTTAACTTTTATTTTAAGATATTATGAATGGTAATTTCAGTAAATATTTTACTTACCATGGTTGAAGAGTAAATCTGGTAAATAAGGGTAAAAAATAATATTATAAAAATATTAAATTACCCTAAAATGTGTCCTAATCCTATTTAAAGATACATTTCTTAACATGGGAATCCTTGGGTCGATTTTAGGACCTCATGGGACCACTATTAAGTGAAAATGACATTTTATAAACATTAATTTAAAGATAAGAAAAATATAACCTAAACATATATCTTTTACTAAAACAATTTTTATATGGGATTATATAAGAAATATCATCAACTATAAATATTAATTATAAAACTAAAAAGTTAAAATACATCATGGTATTTTATTTATTATTTTTAGCCATTATATAAATTTTTTAATTATGACACAATTTTGATGCAGTAATTACTTCATTAATAAAGAATTCAAATAAATGATATTATATTTATTAAAATAAATTTATTTTGAAACTTTTTATTAAATACACTAATTTTAGGGATAATAATGACCTTTTATCTTTTAATTAATTCTAGTTTTTCTAAATAATAAATTTGTTATAGATTTTGTAAAAGTCATGATATGAATTGTTTATAAATTGACGTAAATGAGTATTTAAAACAATTAATATTTTAGTAAATGATAAAATAATCCTAAAAGTCTAATATTCTGAAAAATGACATATATGATGTTAAAAATGTCATTAATGATCCTTTTTGGGTCTCTTTTAATTTTATAGTAAATATATTACCTATATTGTTTGAATATATAAGAGGAAGGGTAAAAGAAAAATAAGTTAACAAAGAGTTAAATAAAAAACATAAGGATTAAAAAATATCCAAAAGCTGTAAAATTATTATTTAATTATTTTATTTCGACTTATATGCACCTTATCTTATAATTAAACAAGTTTTAGAAGTTTTGAAACTGAAAATAATTTTATAATAAAATAATAATTTCAAACTTTCCTAAAGAGCCCCTCCTTCCTCTTATAAAAGGCCACCACCTCTAACCCATTACTCACACCTCTAAAGACCCCTTGGCTCATCCAACCACTAACCAAATAATCTCCCAACATAACTCTCTTCCACCTAGAATCATTAACATAGGCATAAGGAACTTCAAGAAAGCCTTTTGGTTGAAACCAAAGAGAGTTACCCGATTTAAAGGCAGTGTCTTCTCTCAAATTATTTTCTTTTATTTTTCTTATCCACTTCCTATTACCTACTATTTACTTGTTTAAAAAACAACACAAGTATCCTAAATATAATAGGTATTTTTTATGATAATTATTCAAACTACAATTCCACACACCTCCATCTAATGGATATGAACATACCATTTCTGTTGACGACGAACTACTACCTCACGAAATGTTGATTGTTCAATTTTCTATTACCACCTCTCATGGTGGATATTATAATGGAAATATATTTATATGTGATATATATTATATTTATATTGTCTTTGTGCTTCTATATTTTTTTTATATCATACCTTTATAGTTTCTATAATGGGTAAATACGATAATTTCCTTTGAGAAAATGCGGACTACCGCCCCCTCAAAGTGATATGACTCATTCAAGCCATACGTGGAACGTATAAAGGATGGAGTTAATGAAATTATATATTATATTATAATAAAATTATAATATACCAATGTATCATTATTATTTCATTTCATTAATAGAAATGAAATTAGTGTTCATGCGTACGTACGACTTACCGTCTCCATGAATGGTGCATTTCATTTCTTATCTCCAAAGGTTATGTACTATTATAAATACGTACATACATACATATATATATATATATATTAGATATATATAATATGTATGATATCTAAATCATGAATATAATTCTAGAGATAATGGACTTTTGACCACATGGACAACTTGTAATTATAAGAAGTTCATTTTTTACTCAAGTACCAAATATAGACAAAACGCCTGTTATTAACTCAAATGATTATGTAATATTTATAACATGGTAATAGGTGATATAAAAGGAATAATAATCATGAAAATGGTTCTGAAGCAAGTAGAAACTAACTTTAGTTTATTATTTAGGATATTAATGAATGAATGAGTCAAGTCGGACATGAGGTAAGGGACTTCATCACAATCACCTCTCATTGAAGAATATTTTGATTTATACACCACTTTATTTTATACGCTGTATAATAAACCCATTTGACTTTTACTTTTATTCAAAATGAATCTTTTCTCTACGAATCATTTTACTAAACAAAAAATGGAATCTTTATTTTTAACATACACAGTGATAATGACCTTTCCGCCGCCGCAAGCATTATTTGATAATTGGCTTCCTTAATAAGCTGTAATGTTTTTAAATAGAAAATAAATTCCATATACCCTTATTACATATTTTGGTATTGAAATTGGTTTTGATAAAGCATTGGTTATTTCAATATCTTGAAGTGATATCTTGTGATTTATTATGGAAATGTTATCTTTCCATTATGTGTTATGATTATGTTATGGATCTTGAGCATTGTTTATGCATACGGCTGGTTCCATGATAAACCTAGGGAGGGTGGGCCTAAGATAGCTCATTAATGCATTGAGTAACGTGATGATGCCAAATGTTAATGATTCTCCTAACATATTTAGGGAATATACTATGATGGTTATTCCAAACGTAACTCCCTACATACCTATGAAAGCTACAACATAAGTATGTTATGGATTCCACAAGTTACCTTTATGATTTATGTTTTCTATATGTTATTCATAAATCTCATGATTTCATGAGGTGTATTGAAGAGCTTATGTATTGTATGTATTAATGGGATAATGATTTCATTCTTTATTTTATTACCCTTTCTAAGCTTTTTATGCTCATCCCAAGATTTTGAAATGTTTTTTATAGGGTATAGGGTAGGGTAAAGGAAAGGAAGAATTCAAGAAGAGTTATATCAAGAAAATAATTCTTGTTTTATTTTAAGAGTTTTTATTTTATGAAAAAAATGGATACTCAGTAGAAGTGTCTACATTTTAATATTTGAGATGTAATGTAATAGTTATGGCCTAATTCTTAAAAAATCTAAACCTGAAAAGATCCTCAATGTGAATTCTTGACTTAACTTGAGATTATGTAATTTTTAAGGATAAGGCCTTATAGTTGGTATCAAAGGTCGGTTTAGACAACTTTAGGAGTTAGGGTATTGTTAAATTAATATCCATAAATTAATTTATGTTAAGATAGAAATGATATAGAATTATAGATTACCATGTTTCTTCATCTAAGAAATTTTTGTGTTCAGAATGGTTTTCCACAGAGGAAACATGACAGCTATGATGGGACAACATCAGGAGGAAGATAACCTTCCAAATCAGCAATTTGGGATGGTCAGAATCGAAACTGAACAGTTTGTTGTTGTGATGGCACAGTTGAATTAGGCTATAAATGGTGGTGGTGTCCATGCACGAGATCAGCTAGATCAACCACAGAAGAACATGTCAGTAGTGGAGAATTTCATGAGGAAAAATCCTCCATCATTCAGAAGATCATCTGACCCTATGCTAGCTCAAGGGTGGATTAAAGAAATGGAAAATATTTTTGATGTAATGGGGTGTTTATAACATCAAAAGTTTAGTCTCTTTGTTTACCATTTTGAAGGTGAAGTCGATTAGTAGTGGTCGATGGTTAAAAATATCTGGGATAGTGAGGATATTGTTGCTCTTGTTTGGGATTAATTTAAAGGTATGTTTTCTAAGAAATATCTTCCTAAGGTGGTTCGTCTTAGGATGAAAAACAATTACTGGATTTGTGGTAGGAGGATGAATCAGTGGCTGCTTAGGAAGAAAAATTTACTCAACTAGAATGGTATGCTCCAAATTTCATACGAGATATTGATAGTAAGATCAATCGTTTTTACTCAAGACTAAAGCCAAAGTATCGAAGGGATTTAGCTTCTCACGAGTTCAAAAGTTATAAAAAACGTTTTTGATGTGTAGAGAATGTGAAAATAGAGTTTTCTTATGATTAAGTGTTCTTCAAAAAACAACATAATAAAAGGAAACGGTGGCAGAAGAAAGGTAAGAACTCTTCAAAAAAGTCTGATGGTAAGAAACATAAGTTTACAGTTTGTGAAAATTATGGTAAAAATCATGCTGGGTAATGTCTTTTGAATTCTAGTAAGTGATACCTATGTGGTAAAATATGACATAAGGCTCATAATTTCACTGAAAAAGATCAGTGTAATGGTAAGAAAATATCTTATTTACAGTCAGTAAAATATTTTAAGTGCAATGAAATGGGTCACTTTGAAAATGAGTGTCCAACAAAGAACTTAACTAAGGGAAAGCAACCAGACTACAAGAAGAAAGGGGTGATGAAATCCTTTGAAATTAATTCAGAATATGTTGGGCCATCGAATGAAGTAGTATCAGGTATAATTTTTGTTTATTGAGATAATACCAATGTGTTGTTTGATTCAAGGTCTAAACATTCTTTCATTTCAATGAAATTTTCTTGTAAATTAGGAATTCCATCTCAATATATGAATCCTAGAATTATGGTAAAAACACAGGGAGGCAATACTGAGACAAAAAGAAATTATAAGAACCTTCTTTTCCTTGTGTGCAGAAATAATCTACCTGCAAACCTTATTGTTTTGCCTCTAGTAGAGTTTGATGTTATTTGGAATATTGATTGGCTTTCTGTTTATCATGATAGGATTGGCTGTAGAGCTAAAGAGGTTTCTTTTTAGAAATAATTTTAGTTTTTGTACAAGAATGAACCCTTAATTTTGATAACATATCAGGAAGTTGAGAAACTAGTAAAAGATAGAAATTAATGTTACCTTGTACATATTGTTGAAAACAAAGGAACTGTTCATATAAATTTTGTGCCAGTAATAAATGAGTACCTTGATGTTTTTCCTGATGAGTAGTCTGGTATAATACCTGATTGGGGAGTTGAATTTACTGTTGACTTAGTTCCTGATGCTAAGACAACTTCAAAACCCCCTTATCAAATGGCTCAAATTGAACATTCAGATTTAATGAAGCAATTGAAGGAGTTATTGGATAAAGGATTCATTAGACCTAGTGCATCACCATGGGGTGCTCCTGTATTGTTTGTTAAAAATATTGATGGTTCAATGAGACTTTTAATTGATTATATAGAATTGAATAACATCATTGTTAAAAATAAGTATCCTTTACCTCATATCGATGATTTGTTTGATCAGCTCCAGGGAGTTCAATATTTTTCGAAGACTGTTTTGAGGTTGAGGTACCATCAGTTGAATGTAAATGAAGAAGAAATTTGGAAGGCCACATTTTTTACTAGATATGAAAATTATGAATTTGTAGTTATGCCTTTTGGGTTAACCAATGCACCTGGTGTATTCATGGATCTTATGAATAGAATTTTCTGTGAGTTTTGGATAAGTTTTTTGTTGTGTTTATTGATAATATTTTGGATTATTCCAAAAGTAAAAAGTAACATGAAATTCATTTGAGGGTTGTCTTCAAAACCATAATAGAAAAGAAACTATATGGAAAATTCAGCAAGTGTGAGTTTTGGTTACAAAAAAATTCATTCATTGGTCACATTATTTCAAAAAATGGCATAAATATTGATCCAGATAAAACAATAGTTTTTGAATAATGGATGATACATATAAATATAACCAAGATTCGTAGTTTTCATGGTTTGGCTAGCTATTACAGAAGGTTTTTTGAGAATCTTGCACGGTTATCTAGACCACTAACTATGTTAACTCAAAAAGGTGTTAAGTTAATTTGGAAAAAAGAATGTGATGATTGTTTACAGGAATGGAAAATAAGATTAGTGAATGATCTTGTTTAGGCTTTACCTACCAGAGATGGTGAATTTTTAATCTACAGTGATGCTTCGTTGAAAAGACTTGGTTGTGTCCTAATGCAGAATGATCAGATAATTTCTTATGCTTCACGTGAGTTGAAACCTCATGAGTTAAAATACCATACACATGATTTGGAAGTAGCTACTATGTTTTTAAAAAATTTGGAGGCATCATTTGTATGGAGTAAAGTGTGAAACATATACTGATCACAAATGTTTGAAGTATATTTTCACTCAGAAATAATTGAACATGAGATAGAGGAGATGGTTATAACTAATCAAGGATTATGATTTCAAAATTCATTACTATCTAGGAAATAAAAATAATGTGTCTCATGCTTTGAGTCAAAAAATTTATTCTATATTAACCATGTTACGTTTGGAACAAGAGTATTTGATTAACTATTTTATGAACTTTGTCATAAAGATTTTTTGTGCAAGGAATTCCTATGTTTTGTTTCAGGTGGCAGTGAAATAATCTCTGTCAAACAGAATTAAGCATGTGTCGAAGGAAGATAGTGAGTTGCAGAAAAAGTTAGAATTGGTTCATAAGGGCAAGTTAACTGGGTTTAATATTGATAGAGACTATGTTATAATGTTTGAAAAGAGATTAATGTGTGCTTTTTGATTCACAGTTGAAGAAAGTGTTGTCATTTGAAACTCATAGTTCTCTGTTTTCAGTTCATCCTGGTAGTACTAAGACGTACAGAGATCATCAAGAGTATTACTGGTGGGATGGAATCAAAAGTGATATTGCTGACAATACTGTGAATTGTTTGACTTGTCAATAGGTTAAAGCAGAGTGGTAGTTACCGAAATGGATGCTTCAGCCTTTACCTGTGACAGAGTGGAAAAGGGAAAATGTGTCCATGGATTTCATCATTGGATTACCAAAGACTTCTTGAGGTAATAATTCAATCAGGGTTATTGTTGATCGATTGACTAAATCAGCTCATTCCCTTCCTATTAGAGATACTTTGTATCCAGATAAACTTTCTCGGTTGTATGTTAAAGAGATAGTGAGGTTGCATGGAGTTCCCCTCTGCACTGCATCTGATCGTGATCCCAGGTTTACTTCTAACTTTTGTAAGGGCCTTTAAAAGTCATTGGGTATGGAATTAAATTCTAGTATAGATTTTCATTCATAATCAGATTGGCATTCCAAATGAACAATTCATAAATTGGAAGATATGCTACACGATTTCTCAAGGGATTACTAGGGAATTTAGGACCAACATTTTTCTTTGGTTGAATATTATTATAATAACAATTTTCATTCATGTATACATATGGATCCATTTGAGGCATTATATGGGAATCGGTGTAAAACTCCAGATTTTTGGGATGAAGTAGGTGAAAAAAAGTTGATGGGGCCAGAATTGGTAGAAGAGATGGCGGAAAATATTCAATTGATTTAGAAGAACACGAGAACATCTTAGAGTAGGTAGAAAGGTTATGTGGATAACCAGAGGAAGGATCTTTCTTTTGAGGTAGGTGATAATGCCTTTCTCAAAGTTTCTCCATGGAAAAGTGTGATGCGTTTTGTTAATAATGGAAATCTAAGTCCAAGGATCAGTGAACCCTATGAAATCCTAGAGAAAGTTGGATAAGTTTCCTATGAGTCTCTTTACCTCCATGTTTATCCCAGGTACACAATGTTTTTCATGTTTCAATGTTGAGAAAGTATATTCCAGATCCATCTCATGTTTTGAGTCTAGAGGTAGTTCAGTTGGAATAGAATATTTCTTATGAGGAACAACCCGTCTCGATTCTTGACCGAAGAGATCAAGTGTTTCGGAATAAGGTAATTCATCAGTTAAATATTTTGTGGAAAACCCATATGGTTTAAGAGGCAATGTGGGAATCTAAAAAATGCTATGGGGGATAAATACCACCATTTATTAGATAAGTGAATAAAATTGTGAGGTTGCAATTTCCAAAAGGGGGGAAGGATGTAACATCCCAGGTAAATAAAGAATATGAAATTTTCATATTTATTAATATTTTTGAATTAAATAATAATTTTACATTAAAGGGAATTCTATGTTCGATGGCATTCTTGATTCACAATAACAGGTTTCTTTGAAATCTTACATTGCACACAACGTTGAGTTATACCGAAAAATAATATAATGATATTATTATTTTAAATGGTAGTTAATTCATAGTTTTTATATTGGAAACAATGAATATAACTTACTAAAATATTATTACTCATGTTTGTTAAATGTTTTTACATTTATCCAATAAAAGTTGAAGTCTTAAAATGTGAATGAATACAATTTTAAGCATGAATACTCTAATACTCTTTAAATGGTCGATTTACTCCTTTGATGGAGAATCATTTTTAAATATAGGTTTTTTAACTTTTATATGTTGTATTTGAAAAAATTAAATTATTATTTAGAATAGACACATCAAAATTTACTTTGGATGAATTTTTTGTATTTTTATGATAAAGTTCATTTTTTAATGAATAGTGAAAAATACTGCATTTTAATTTAAAACTTCCTTTTAATGTAATTTATTTTTATTATTATATTATCTTTCTAATTGGTTTTAAAGTGAAATTAGATTCTATTTTTACCCTTTAATCCAATTTTGTTCATTGGAAGTAATTTTACTTTGATATTGGACATAAAAATTGTCAATCTTTGGATAGTTATTATTTCTTAAAAACACGCTTTTCGGTTTTGATAATGGGAATTAAATTTGCATTAATTTCTGTGAATTCTGTGTTATGAATTTGAAAAAATGGATCCCATATTTTGAATTAGGAGGTCCAAGTTTTGTAAATAGGTATGTAATGACCCAAACTTTCATTAATGAAAATTAGTCTTGGTCTTTTAAATGTCATATTATACGGTTATGTAAAACATATGAACTTCCTTGGTTTTATGTGTTTGGATTTTAAAATACCATTAATAAATTGTGACCATTTATAATATAGTTTTTGAACAGTGATCACATGATTAGTATAAATATAGGGCTTTAACAAATCCAATTTACTCAGACAAATGAAGCGATGACCTCATCGAGTAGACTTTCCCCTTACAAAGCCCATTTGTCAGTGATGGGAAAGGAGGTGACATCATTGGGCTTTGATCTTGACCAATCCCAAGCTGAGGTTGAATACTTTAAGCTCAAGAGGAACCGCCTACGAGAGAATTCGAAGTTGATAGAGATTACCACACGAGTAATGTTATCCGAGCCACCCCAAGAGTTTGTTACCATCGCGCACCTTACCCTAAGGTCTTATGCAGGTATTTTAAGGGGTTATGTAACAAGACCCTAGTACTATGATTATGTATATTATTTTTGTATATAATAAATAACATACTTTCATTTTATTATTGTTACCTTGTAAATTGTTTTAAAGTGCAAATAGTATTTTGAGTTAATATTCAACTAAGAAATTTATTTTGTTGAATTAATGGATTTTTTGAATTAAATAATATTTTAATAAAAATATTATTATTACTAATTACTTGTTTTTAAATATAAATGATCGTAAAATTTTATGAATACAATTGTAATTTTTATTATGGGTTGAAAGCCATTTTTGTCAAAACCCATGAATTTTCGATAAATGTCAGTTTTTATTTTAAAAGTAAAAATTAATATATTTAGAAAATTATTTGGATAAAATTAATATTATTTCTAGAATCAATATGTCAAGATTATCCAATGGTGAAATTTCCATAATTTTCTGAGACGGTTGAATTTTTGGGTAAAAATTAAATACCGTTTAAATATATAATGTGTTTTATGACATCATAATAACCCAATAGTGATGTAATAAAACACTATAAACATTATGTTCAGACAATATATTTTTTAACATTAAAATAATTTCATTTTAGATTTGTTTGATTTATTTTACAAAGTTATAGTGGACCCTTCAAGACTTATAAAACATTTTGTCTATTTAAATTGTTTTCCTTGAGAGTGTGACTCATCTCCACATAAGAAACCATATTATTTTAAGAAGTTCGTCCATTCGACATATAAAATATTTTTTTCCACTCCCCTTTGGAAAAAACCGTGGGCAGAAACTATAAGGCCCCAGCCTTAAACATTACTTAATCTTGAGTTATTACAAGATTACACATTGAGGATATTTTCAGGTTTAGAGTTTTAGAGAATTAGATCATAAAACATGAATTACATTACACATTTAAACAAAGTGGATACATAAAAGATAGTATTCATTTTTCCCATCAACGGAAACATATTTAAAATAAAACATGGATTCTTTCTTGACACTTCCTTGACACTATCATCATATCATGTACCTTTCCCTTGACCTGTAAAAAACATTTCAAAAACTTGGGATGAGCATAAAAAGCTCAGTAAGGGATATAAAAATATGGAAAGGAAACATGAGTACATATCTACATAAGAATGAAATCATACTTTACCCATAAAACATAATCACTTTAACATACCTCATCAAATCATGAATAAATCATAGAAATCATAAGACATAAAGGTAACTTGAGGCATTCATAACATTCTTACGTAGGGAGTAACCCTCTTGGTTACGTTTGGAATACCCATCATAGTATATTCCCTAAATATCTTTGGAGAAACCTCAACGTTTAACTCCTTCACGTTACCCAATGCATTGGAGAGCTATATCGGGCTTACCTGACCTTAGTTTATCACGGAACCACCCATCTTCATAAACAATTCCCAAGAACAATAACATAATCGTATCACATAAAACATGCATAAAGGAAACATAACATTTCCACATTTCAATCACAAGATATCAATACAACACATTGATATAATAAAAACATTATGAAAACCATTTTCAATACAAAAATAAAAGAAAAGTAAAACAGGGTATTTATTTTTATTTTAAAAAAATGTATGGCTTGTAGAGGAAGACGAAACTCAAATAATGGTCACGGCGGCGGAGAAGTCGTTGTCGCTGCATACGTACAACAAAAACATTCCCTTTTGTCATTTAGTAAATGCTTCATATAAAAAATATTTCTTTTGAATAAACGTAAATTTCAAAGGGGTTTATACACAGTATAAAAGAAGGTTGTGTATAAAACAAAATATGCATCAATGAAAGGAGATTGAGACGAAGTCCCATACCTCAGGTTCGACTTGCCTCGATCGTTCTTTAACCTCCTGAATAATAAACTTGAGTTAATTTATACTTTCTTAAGAACCTTTTTAAATTTCATTATTACTTTTATATCACTTATTACGATGTTATAAGCATTATGTAATCATTTAAGTTAATAATGTTTGTTTTGTCGATATTTGGTTCTTAAGTCGAAAGTGGACTTCTTACAATTACATGTTGTTCGTGTGGTCAAAGGTTAATTATATCCAGAATGATATTCATGATTTGGATATCATATATATCATATATATCCAGCATATACATGTATTTATAATATTACATAATCATTTAGAGGTAAGAAATGAAATGCACCGTTCATGGAGACGGTAAGCCGTACGTACGCATGAACGCTACTTTCATTTCTATGTCATATTAATGGAATTAAAACATAATGATACATAATATTAATTTAATTCCAGTATGGTATCATATATAATATCATTAAATATATCCTTTGTACATACCACATATGGTATTAACGAATCAAATCACTTTGAGGGGGCGGTAGTCCGCACTTCCTAAAATGAAGATATCTCGTATACCCATAATGGAAGCCATAAAGGTATGACATAAATGAAAAATATAGTAGCTTAAGGAAAACATAAACATATTATATATCATATATAAATATAGTGACATCTTAGTGGCCACCATTGAAGGTGTTAGAAGAATATTGAACAATCATCGTTTCGCGAGGCAGAAATTCGCCATCCACGGAAACAATATGTTCTTTAACCATTAGATGTAGGTGTGTGTAAGTGTATCTAGAATGATTCTTATAACAACATACTAGTATATTTAAGATACTGGATTTGTTACAAAAGAAATGAATAGAAATAGTTTAGGGGGTTGGAGAAGCAAAATAAAACATAAGAACACAAGAGAAGACACTACCTTTAAATCGGGTAACTCTTTTTGATTTGAGCTCAAAGGATTCCTTGGGAAGAATTCTGCCCAAAGTGAGGCTTCAAGGAGTTAGAGAGGGATTTGGAGAGACAAAAGGAGCAGGGTTTGGCCGAGCCAAAGGCTTAAGAGGTGTGGGTAAGGAGGAAGAGGTGGGGGCCTTTTATAAGAGGAGAGGAGGGGCACTCATGGAAAGGTATAAAAGGTTACTTTATTTTCAAATGATTTTCGGATTTTAAAGGTCCCACATTGATTTATTTCGAGGATAAGGTGATAAGGGTTCGAAGTCCACCCATCCAATAGGTTTTTGACAAGTGTAGGTCTTAGATTTTACATTATCGTTTCATTTCATTTAAATCGTTAAATAATGAGGTCATCGCTGCATCATCATGGTGTCATAAATAATTTAATTTATTTAATGTCTAAAAATTATAAAAAAAATAATATTATGTAGGAAATCCTTTTATCTTTCCAATTACTATTTATAGTCAAAAATATGGCTTTCATAACCCCATTTAAAAATTGTTTTAGTAAAAAAACTCATGTTTGTGTCATTTTTACTTTAAAATTAAATTAAAAGATATTAATGTCATTTTCCTACCAAAGTGGCTCCATGGGGTACCCAAGTTGACCCATGGATTGTATTGGTCGTCCAAGACACATCAAATGAGGGTAGGACATGTGTCTAGGTATTTTCATTTTATTATAATATCATTTTTTCCTTAAATCGCACTAATTACCTCTAATCGCGATTAAAAATTTAAAAGTTACTATTCACTAAAAAATTATTTTAATCCCATTGAACCACATTTTAATTCTTAATGACAACCATGTATATCGGATTTTTGAAATTCAAAAAACAGAGGTGGTAAAATTTCATTTAAATGAAAAATCAGTTTTTTTAAGTACCACTTAGTGGTTTCACTATTCATCAAAAATTGATGTTTTCCAGAAATATACCAAAACTTTACCCTAAGCTATATTTGATATTCTGAATTCAAAAATGATGTCTATTTTAAAAAATTCAAAACATATAAGTTACATTAATTAATTTAATAATGAATTCCCGATGTCAGAGCAAATAGCGTGTTTTTAGGAAATAATAAGTATCAAAAGATTGACAGCAGTTTAAGTCCAATTTCAAAGTGAAATTAATTCCAACGACCACTATTGGATTAAATGGTAAAAATATATTCTATTTACACTTTAAAACAAATTAAAAATATAATCTAACCATATAATTAAATTAGATGAAAAACTAGTTTTGATGTAAAATGCAGTATTTTTCACTATTCATTAAAAAATGAACATTGTCGGAAAAATACCAAAAATTTACCCAAAATAAATTTCAATGTCCCAATCATAAAGAATAAGTTTATTTTGACCAATATAGCTTATAAAATTGTCAAAATATAGATTTAAAAATGGTTTTTCATCAAAAGGCAGTAAAACAATCTTTTAAAAATATTAGTGTATTCCATGCTTAAGATTGGATTTATTCTCATTTTAAGCCTCTAAAACACTATCTAATTCATTAATATACATAGATAAAAATATCTATTATTCATTACTTACTTGGGATGTTACATCCTTCCCCCCTTTAGAAAATTGCGTCCCCGCAATTTATTTACTTATCGAATAAGTGGGGGTATTTAGCCCTCATTGCATTTTCAGATTCCCATGTTGCCTATTCAATCATGTGGTTTTTCCACAAAACCATTACCTGATGAATCACCATATTCTGTAACACATGCTCCCTGTGGTCAAGAATCTAGACCGGTAGTTCCTCATAAGATAGGTTCTTTTCCAGCTGAACTACCTCTGGACTCAAAATATGAGATGGATCTGGCATATATTTTCTCAACATCGAAACATGAAAAACATTGTGTACCTGAGGTAAACTCGGAGGTAAATCCACTCGATAAGCAACTGATCCATCTCTCTCCAGAATTTCATATGGTCCAATGAACCTTGGACTCAGTTTTTCTTTTCTTACTAAATCACATCACACTTTTCCATGGTGAGACTTTGAGAAAAACATGATCACCTACCTCAAAAGATAGATCCTTCCTCCGGTTATCCGCATAACTCTTCTGCCTACTCTGAGCTGTTCTCATGTGTTTCTGTATCAACTGAACTTTTTCTTCCAACTCTTCTACCAATTCTAGTCCCATCAACTTCCTTTCAACCACTTCATCCCAAAAAGTTGGAGTTCGACACCGCTTCCCATATAACGCCTCAAATAGTGCCATCTGTATACTGGAATGAAAACTGTTATTATAAGAAAACTCAACCAAAGAAATATGTTGGTCCCAAATTCCCTGATAATCCATCAAATAAGCACATAGCATATATTCCAAATTCTGAATTGTTCGTTCTGACTGCCCATCTGATTGAGGATGAAAAGCTGTACTAAAATTTAATTCAGTACCAAATGACTTCTGAAGGCCTTTCCAAAAGTTAGAAGTGAACCTGGGATCATGGTCAGATACAATGGAGAGAGGAACTCCATGTAACCTGACTATCTCTTTAAGATACAAATGGGAAAGTTGATCTAGGGAAAAAGTATCCCGTATAGCAAGGAAATGAGCAGATTTAGTCAAGCGATCAACAATAACCCAGATTGCATTATTACCTCGAGGTGTCTTCGACAATCCCACAATGAAGTCCATGGATATATTCTCCCATTTCCATTCTGGTACTGGTAAAGGCTGAAGCATTCCTTTCAGTAACTGTCACTCTTCTTTAACCTGTTGACAAGTCAAACACTTCACAGTAAAATCAGCAATATCTCTTTTCATTCCATCCCACCAGTAATACTCCCGCAGATCTCTGTACATCTTAGTACTGCCAGGATGAACTGAAAACGGAGAACTATGAGCTTCACATAACTACTCTCTCTTAAACTTTGAATCACAAGGCACACACAAACTCTTCCCAAATATCAAAATGCAATCATTATCAATGTTTAATTCAGGCAACTTACCCTTCTGAACCAGTTCTACCATTTCCGGCAACTCACTGTCTTGCTTATGTGCTTGCTTGATTCTGTCTGATAGAGAAGATTTCACTGATACCCGAAACAAAATAGAAGAACATCATGCACCAACAACTTCTATGCCAAAGTTCATCAAATCCTTAACCAAAGGACCACATTCCAAACGCAACATTGTTAATGAAGCATTAATTTTTCAACTCAAAGAATCGGCCACTTTATTTGTTTTTCCCGGATGGTAATGAATTGTACAATCATAATCCTTGATTAATTCTAGCCATCTCTTTTGTCTCA
The DNA here is from genome assembly GCA_963277665.1 of Viscum album. Lineage (NCBI taxonomy): Eukaryota > Viridiplantae > Streptophyta > Magnoliopsida > Santalales > Viscaceae > Viscum > Viscum album. Next base: position 7,184,443 of record CAUJRU010000001.1, read on the forward strand.
TGTTTAATTATTTCTGAGTGAATATATACTTTAAACTTTTGTGATCGGTATATATTTCACACTTTACTCCATACAAATGATGGATCCAAATTTTTAAAGCAAAAACTACAGCAGCTAATTCCAAATCATGTGTAGGGTAATTTACCTCATGAGTTTTCAACTGTTGTGAAGCATAAGCAATTACCTGATCATTCTGAATTAGGACACAACCAATTCCTTTCAATGAAGCATCACTATAGATAACAAACTCACCATTCCTGGACAGTAGTGCCAAAACTGGATGATTCACCAATCTTCTTTTCAATTCCTGAAAACAATCATCACATTCTTTTTTCCAGATAAACTTAACACCCTTCCGAGTTAGCTTAGTCATTAGACTAGATAACCATGAAAAATTTATAACAAACCTTCGGTAATAGCCTTCCAAACCAAGGAATCTACGAATCTCAGTTACATTTGTGGGTCTTGGCCATTATTCAACAACCTTTGTTTTTGCAGGATCAACGGTTATCCCATCTTTAGAAACAATGTGACCAAGTAAAGAAATTTGTTGCAACCAAAACTCACACTTGCTGAATTTCTCATACAATTTATTTTATTTTAAGGTTTTCAAAATAACCCTTAAATGTCTTTCATGCTCCTCTTTACTTTTTGAAAACACCAAAATATCATCAATAAACACAACCACCATTTATCACTTGAGTCAACTGCACCATTACTGCAAAAAACTGTTCAGTTCCAATTCCGACCATCTCAGGATGCTGATTCGGAAGGTTATTTCCTTCTTTATGCCTTCCTAGAACTACTTCCCTATTTCCTCTGTGGAAAACCATTCTCAACAAACATGTCTTAGATGAAGCAACATGGTAATCTTCAAATGCTATATCATTTCAATTTGACCATAAAAACATATTTTTGGATAATCATTTAATTGAATTCTAACACCTAAAGTTATCTAAACCGAGCTATGATACCAACTATAAGGCCCTAGCCTTAAACATGACTTAATCTTGAGTTATTACAAGATTACACATTGAGGATCTTTTTAGGTTTAGAGTTTTAGAGAATTAGATCATAAAACATGCATTACATTCCACATTTAAACAAAGTGGATACATAAAAGATAATATTCATTTTTTCCATCAACGGAAACATATTTAAAATAAAACATGGATTCTTTCTTGACACTTCCTTGATACTATCATCATATCATGTACCTTTCCCTTGACCTGTGAATTTTTTTTCAAAAACTTGGTATGAGAATAAAAAGCTCAGTAAGGGATATAAAAATATGGAAAGGAAACATGAGTACATATATACATAAGAATGAAATCATACTTTACCCATAAAACATAAGCACTTTAACATACCTCATCAAATCATGAATAAATCATAAAAATCATAAGACATAAAGGTAACTTGAGGCATTCATAACATTCTTACGTAGGGAGTAACCCTCTTGGTTACGTTTGGAATACCCATCAAAGTATATTCCCTAAATCGCTTCGGAGAAACCTCAATGTTTAAATCCTTCACATTACCCAATGCATTGGAGAGCTATATCAGGATCACACGCCCTTAGTTTATCACGCAACCACCCGTCTTCAAAAACAATGCCCAAGAACCATAACATAATCGTATCACATAAAACATGCATAAAGGAAACATAAAATTTCCACATTTCAATCACAAGATATCAATACAATACATTGATATAATAAAAACATTATGAAAACCATTTTTAATACCAAAATAAAAGAAAAGTAAAACAGGGTATTTATTTTTCTTTTAAAAAAATGTATGGCTTGTAGAGGAAGCCGAAACTCAAATAATGGTCATGGTGGCGGAGAAGTCGTTGTCGCCGCATACATACGACAAAAACATTCCCTTTTGTCATTTAGTAAACACTTCGTATAAAAAAGATTCCTTTTGAAAAAACATAAAATTCAAAGGGGTTTATACACCGTATAAAAGAAGGTTGTGTATAAAACAAAATATGCCTCAATGAAAGGAGATTGAGACGAAGTCCCATACCTCGGGTCCGACTTGCCTCGATCGTTCTTTAACCTCCTGAATAATAAACTTGAGTTAATTTTTACTTTCTTAAGAACATTTTTAAATTTAATTATTACTTTTATATCACTTATTACCATGTTATAAACATTATGTAATCATTTAAGTTAATAATGTTTGTTTTGTCGATATTTGGTCCTTAAGTCGAAAGTGGACTTCTTATATGTTTTGTCGATATATTCTATTTACACTTTAAAACCATGTATGTTGGATTTTTGAAATTCAAAAAACAGAGGTGGTAAATTTTCATTTAAACGAAAAATCAGTTTTTTAAGTACCACTTAGTGGTTTCACTATTCATCAAAAATTGATGTTTTTCAGAAAAATACCAAAACTTCACCCTAAGATATATTTGATATTCTGAATTAAAAAATGATGTCTATTTTAAAAAATTCAAAACATATAAGTTACATTAATTAATTTAATAATTAATTCCCAATGTCAGAGCAAATAGTGTGTTTTTAGGAAATCATAAGTATTAAAAGATTGACACTAGTTTAAGTCCAATTTCAAAGTGAAATTAATTCCAACGACAAATATTGGATTAAATGGTAAAACTATATTCTAATTACACTTTAAAATCAATTAACAAGATAATCTAACCATATAATTAAATTAGATGAAAAATCAGTTTTGATGTAAAATGCAGTATTTTTCACTATTCATTAAAAAATGAACATTGTCTGAAAAATACCAAAAATTTACCCAAAATAGATTTCAATGTCCCAATAATAAAGAATAAGTTTATTTTAAAAAATATAGCTTATAAAATTGTCAAAATATAGATTTAAAAATGGTTTGTCATCAAAAGGCAGTAAAACAATCTTTTAAAAATATTAGTGTATTCCATGTTTAAGATTGGATTTATTCTCATTTTAAGCCTCTAAAACACTATCTAATTCATTAATAGACATAGATAAAAATATCTATTATTCATTACTTACTTGGGATGTTATATAAACCATGGGCTGGTTTGTGGTTTTGATTAGTTTAATGTGAGGTGTCCGAAATATAAATAATAAAAAATTCTCTCTCCTTTCCTATATAATCCCACCCAAGATCCCACTTCCTCTTCACTCAAAGCCATTGGAGTTTATCCAACCTCTGAACTCATCTCTCTAGAATCCCCCCGAGGCACCCCAAGCTCCCAAGAAGCCTCTATCAAGCCTCTCTCAAGCGTTTGGAAGCACACTTCCAAGTAAGGGGTTTTCTTCCTTTCTCATTTCTGTCAAATTTTCTTTAAGTTGTTATGCCCTTTTAATTTCAATTATAAATTTTGGGGTATGGTTTTGAATTTCACCCATACTACCCTCTTTATGTTTGAATTATGGGATACCCCTTTCTCTCTCATTAATACATTCCATTTACACCCGTTACTATGCCGAAATTCCGTAAGGAATTTCTCTCTCCTCATTTACATTCAAGCAATTATTTTTTATTGTGAATCCAACATCCATTAAATTTGTTGGTAAATGTATCTATATTACCCCATTAATGCCCATTTTTTGTATATATGATGAGACACCCATTTCTATCTCATTAACCATTTTTATGAATTCTTATGTCACGCCGTTATGCTACCGAAATTGCACCACGTTTTTCTAAGCGAAAGTCATTCTGTAGTGAATACCATGCCCATTTCTCTATCAAGGGTATTCAACTTTATGAACATTTAATTATTTATTATAATGTTTCATCTATTAATTACACATTACTTTATCATGGAATAAATGATGATGTTTTACGAATCCATGTTATATGATCCTTGTGTCACACTTATGCATGAAATGAAATGTTTATGAAGGGTGGGCCCTTGTAGCACTCCAATGCATTGGGTAAAGTATAGTATCATGATATGTCATGAGCAAAGAGTGTGGAATCATTCTAATTCAAGTGCAATGAGGGTTTACTCGTCCTTCATGTGCAATGAGGTTTTACGCATGCTCCATGTGCAATGAGCCTTGGATCATGATAATTCCATGTTAAGTATTGTTGCCACATCTCTATGTTATGATTATCATGCTTTATCATGCCTTTATGTTCATGTTTCTCTTATTATCTATTGATATTAATATTGTCTAACATGTACTTTTTTACTCATGTTATTTGTTGTTTATTCCCTTACTGGTCTTTTTAGCTCACCATTTTTTATGCATGTCCTCAGGTTATCCTATGCAATTCTAAGTACGAGGGAATTTAGTGGTCATGTAAAGGAATTTTTCAATAAAGATGTTGTGTGTTTTATGTTCTAAGTTGTTATGTAATGATCCTAAGCCCCAAATACACTAGACCTCTAGATCTTCTATGTTGTATCAAGTGAATGTTTTATGTAATAAAGCAGGTTTGATTGTGCAATGAAAAGCAATGTTTTTATAGGTATCTTTTATTTTTAGACATTATGAATAGTAATTTCAGTAAATATTTTATTTACCATGGTTAAATGGTAAATCTGGTAAATAAGGGTAAAAAATAATATTAAATTACCCTAACACGTGTCCTAATCCTATTTTCTGTTACATGTTTGACCATGGGCATCCTTGGGTCGATTTTGGGACCTCATGGTGCCACTTGTAAGTGAAAATGACATTTTATATAAACTAATTTAAGGATAAGGAAAATATAACCTAAACATACATCTTTTATTAAAACAATTTTTATATGGGGTTATATAATATATATCTTCGACTATAAATATTAATTGGAAAGCTAAAAAGATTTCCAACATCATGGTATTTTATTTATAATTTTTAGAAATTATAAAAATAAATCCAATTATGACATAATGGTGATGTAGTAATTGCTTCATTATTAAAGGATTAAAATAAATGATATTATAAATATTAAAATAAATTTATTTTGAAACTTTGTATTCCATCCACGAATTTTAGGGTTAATAATGACTTTATATATTTGAATTAATTAAGGTTTTTCGAAAGAATCTAGTTGGTATATATTTTTTAAAAGTCATGATATAAATAGTTTATAAATTGATATAAATGAGTTTTTAAAACAATTAATATTTTATTAAAAGATAAAATAATCCTAAAAATATAAGATTCATAAAAATGAAAAATATAATGATTAAAATTTCATTAATGATCCATTTTGGGTCTCTTGTAATTTTATATTAAATATATTAACCATATTGTATGAATATATAAGAGGACATGGTAAAAGTTAAATAAGTTAACAAAGGGATAAATAAAAAAGATAAGGATTAAAAAATATCCAAAACCTGTCCAATTCTTATTGGATGATTTTATTTAGACTTATATGCATATTATCCTAGAATTAAATAAGTTTTGGACCTTCTAAAACCGAAAATAATTTTATAAAAAAATAATACTTTCAAACATTCCTAAAGTGACCCTCCTCCCTTTTATAAAAGGCCACCACCTCTTACCCATTACTCACACCTCTCAAGACTCCTTGGCTCATCCAAAATCTACCCAAATAATATCCCAAAATCAATATCTTCCACCTAGAAGCCTTAACATAGGTAGAAGTAACTTCAATAAATCCTTTTGGTTCAAACCAATGATAGTTACCTGATTTAAAGGTAACGTCTTCTCTCAAGTTCTTTTCTTTTATTTTCCTAATCCACTCAATATTATATTCTTATTCCATATAGACATAAAAAAAACAATATCCAAAATATAATAGGTTGTTTTTATGAGAAGTATTCGAACTACACTTCCACACATGGTTCACGCCCAAATTTACCCAAGAGAAGAAGGGTAGGACGGTCCTTGTAGTGTTGCTTGGGTTGTCGATTCCACAGAGACCTAAGAAGATACCTAAGATACACAACCTAAGGGATGGATTTTTGGCTATGAAGTGGCCAACTTGGATTTTTTAAGTGTTTTGGGAGAAGACTAATAAGCTTAGTTGAGTTCAATTATAATGAAATGGGTTGATCTTAGGGTTACGCTTGGGTGGATTGAATGCATTTTATTTCTTTAGACAATTTTTTGGTTTTATTAATTCTTGATGAAACCATTCTTCAAAATAACACTACCTTCATCATTTTCTGGTTAGATACTAACTAAACTCAATTACTAGTCACCAACACACTTAGAGAACTAGATTCATGATCTCTCCAAGGTATATGGTCAATTTAGTGATTGGAATTAGCTTTTTCAAACACAGTGAAGACGAGGAGCGAAAATAATTGAAGAATGGAAGTCTTGAATTATTTAACCAATTAACAAATATTCGTGCATTAAATAACATTCAATACAGCCTTTTCATCTTCCTAAGATCAACCCATTAAAGGGTTAGACCTCCATTGATGATATGCTATCAATGGTGGGCGGAAGACGGCGTACAAGAATTGATTTGAAGAGATTAAAACCGCAGAAATAACGAGCACTCCTCCGTGTGTGTGAATGGAATTCACACCTATGTGTGAACTATATCACCAAAACACTGAGTTATCACTGTTATTTTGTGATTTTAGAGATTTAATTATATAAATTGGAAGAAGAGAAGAGAAGGAATTGGATTAAGAACTTAGAAATACAAAAAGAAACTTACATGGGGAAATGAAAGCATTACAACAAAAATTGAGCATAATAACATTACATGAAAGAAAGTATCAGTTACTCCTCACCACCACTGCCTTAAATAGGCAAATTTGGATCCTTAGGCCGAGCTCCAATATTCCAAGTCATCCCAATCAATGAGGGTAGGCATAGGTGGTGGAAAGTAGGTGGAGAGGAGACTTCTCCACCCTTGACCCGAGATGGCATCCAGCTTGCATCTACTTGACAGATCCTCTTAAAATTCCTTCTAGATGGACGATTTGGAGTGGGCCATAGAAGACAAAAATGAAGCCCCGGATGTCTTCTAACCGATTGTAAATTATGAGCCCAATTTACTTTGTGGTTCCGGAGATATGGAAGATTCATTGGGCTGACATTTTGGGCCGCAGATTCTGGCCCAGATTCTGATCTTCCATTTGGGCTGCCTTGATCACCATCATGGAGACCGAATTAGCACTTTTTCCTGAAGAATGATTTGTTCCCATGTATGTCTTATATCATCAAAAGAAATTTGGGCTTCATTGGTCCAGTATTGTGGTACCCACATCCTCAACAGTGGGTTGGTGTCCAATCTGCCTTCACCAGAATTGTCTCCTTTCATCACCAAATATCTTCATCATCCTTTATGAATATTTCCTTGATCCCTGAATGAGAAACATTTAAATTTGAAGTGAAGATACATTTCCAAAAATATAATATTAAAACATTAATAATTACATTCAATAAAATCAGATAAGTCATTGGGCCTAAATTGGTGTATATTAGGCATGAAGTGCACAAATGATGAGAATGGATGTTCATAATGAAAATGCACTAACTCAGGCCCATAAGATCAAAAATGAACATTTAATACCATTAAAATTTATTTAAAATATATGTTTTTATTGGATAATCACACCCCCCCAACTTGAGATTTTCTAGTCCTGAGCAAATAATTCAATGATTTTATTTGAATTTCTTTCTTCAAACACATTATAACAAACAGTGTTCACAATGTAAACTGCACACAAATATATTTTTATAACCTATCAAGATAATTTAAAACAAGATGAATTTAAAAGCAGATCCAAATCCCAATCCCATTCCTTTGATCAAATCCATCATCATACTTCATCCAACTCAATTAGGTGTAATGATGTGTTGTGTATCACAATAGATATGGGGGTTCATTTTCATTCAAGGGGGAAATCATGGAAGCGCTAGGTGGAATCACATTTAATCCTAATATGAGTATTCTTCATTATTTTTTTCTTTGATTTTTTTTGCAATATTGTCATAGTAATTGAGATTTCAGTTAATCAAATTAACCCATGTAGCAAGACTTTGCCGATGACTCCCAGACTCAAAGGCCTTAGGGCACCAAGTGAAGCCCACATACTCGGGCATCGTCTCAAGTTAACTTAATCAAAAACAAAGTCATATTACCATAAATAGAGATATATTGAAAAACTCAGGGCTAGACAACTCTGGAGTCATGATCCCCAAGTGCCGAAAGCCTCGCATTTTATCAATCCATTGCTCTACATGCATTTTTTTTTGTTTTTGTTTTTTTTAAATTTTTTTTGAATACTCATATTATTCATAAAAATCAAACCAGCCTATGATATTTATTATGGGACCCCAAAAATTCAAATTATTACCCCACAGTCTAAAGGACGTGCATTGTGGCATTTTGATTTAATGGATGAAAAAAAATGATGAAAATTTTCATTGGACAACCAAACTTCCAAAATCAATGCTTTTAAAATTAATCATGAATTAAATTAAGAGTCAAGGAAATAATAATTATTTGATATGTAGTTTTTATGTGAGAAAAGATGTTATTATATGAATGATAAAGGAATTTTACTTCTTTTTGTTATCATTGTTTTTTTAAAACAAACATTTTGTTTCCACACCCCCAACTTAGAATGAAACTGTCCCTAGTTTCGTAAAAACAAAATTTAGAATGGGGTAGAGGAATAAAAAGGGGATTTCAATAAGGAAATTGAAATATGAGGATCATGGAATGAAGTCACCTGGTGGTTGAAGTTTGAAGTTCTTGCCGCTCAAATTTATTCCTTTGATATCCATGTCGCTTGCAAAGTTCCCTAGTGGAAAAAGGAAATACAAAACAAACAAAACAAACAAAAACAAAATATATATATATATATATAATAAAGGAAGTAAAATATAAGAATATATATAAAAATTATAGAATAAGGAAGCACAAGAAGCCGCAGGTCAGTGGTAAGCGCGCACCCCTGTCTCCCTTCGGTCCCGGGTTCGAGTCCCCGCGGCTTCGCCGGTTGTGACGGGGTTTGCCCCACGGCCTATGGCGTGGACTTTTTATTATTATTATATTTTTATTTTTATCTTAAACTATAAAATAATAAAAATAAAACAAAATAAACTGATGATACATTGTCTTCTTTTTAAATTTCTGGGTAAGGTATTACTCAAGGATCACACCACGTGACACGGATGAATATGGTGCTCCTCTTTCATACCCATCCATACTCATAATAGAAGAACAGGTCAAAAGTCTATTTTTTTATTTTTAAATATAAAAATGATTAATTAATCTTATTTGAAAAATAAAGATGATTCAGAAAGATTAGAAACATAAAAACCACGGGTTGCCTCCCGTGCAGCGCTTTGTTTAACGTCGTTAGCCCGACATAGATCCCAAATTTATCAATGTTTTCCTGGTTCATAGATTGGATCAATTAACTCAACATCTATTTCCTGTTTATTGAATGATTCAATGAATGTTTTTAACCTTTGACCATTGACCTTGAAAATGTGACCACTTGTGGGATCTTGAATCTCTACTTCCCCATGGGGGTATACATGATGCACTATGAAAGGACCTGACCATCTAGACCTTAACTTTCCCGGGTGTAAATGAAGTTTTGAACTATACAAGAGCACAAGTTTTCCCGGTTCAAAATGTTTTACCTTGATATTCCTAGATTGGTAGGCTTGAACTCTAGCTTTATTGATCCTTGAATTTTCATAAGCCTCCATCCTTAATTCCTCCAGTTCATTGAGATCTAATTTCCTTTTTGTTCCGGCCAATGAGAGGTCATAATCCATTTTCTTAATTTCCCAAAAGGCCTTATGCTCAATTTCAACAGGTAAATGGCATGCTTTTCCATAAACCAACCTATATGGGGACATTCCTAAAATGGTTTTATATGCGGTTCTATAGGCCCAAAGAGCATCTAAGAGTTTCTCAGACCAATCTTTCCTAGAGGGGTTAACAGTTTTTTCAAGAATTTTCTTAATCTCCCTATTCGCTAACTCAGCTTGACCATTGGTTTGAGGGTGGTAAGCAGTGGAAACTTTGTGAGAAATTCCATATTTTTCCATGAGTGATGAGAATGGACGATTGCAAAAATGAGTTCCACGGTCACTTATGATACCCCTAGGAATTCCAAATCTTGAAAATATGTTCTCTTTCAGAAATAGAATCACTACTTGATGATCATTGGACTTAGTGGGAAAGGCCTCAACCCATTTTGAGACATAATCAACAGCTAAGAGTATGTAGAGGTATCCCTGAGAGTTTGGGAAGGGACCCATGAAATCAATTCCCCAACAGTCAAATATTTCAACCACTAAGATGGGAGTGAGTGGCATTTGATTCCCTTTTGTGATGGACCCTACTTGTTGACACCTAGGATAGCTTTGAAAAAATGTGTAGGAGTCCCTGAGAGGGTGGGCCAGAAGAGACCACATTGAAGAATCTTAGCAAATGTTTTCTTAGAGGAAAAGTGACCTTCACATGCCTCACCGTGACAGAATTTAAGGATGGACTCTTGTTCAGATTCTGGAACACACCTCCTAATGACTTGGTCAGGGCAGAACTTATAGAGGTATGGATCCTCAAACACATAGTGTCTAACATCAGAAAAGAATTTCCTTCGAGCTTAGTCCCTAAGAATTTTTGAATGACTCCTGTCACTAAGAAATTTTCTATGTCAGCATACCAAGGGCAGTCACTCACAGAGTATAGGTGTTCATCAGGAAACGAATTAGACACAGAAAGGTGATTTGAGTTGTCTTTTAATTCCATCCTAGAGAGGTGATCAACTACAAAATTTTCAACACCCTTTTTATCCTTGATTGTGAGGTCAAATTCTTGTAAGAGAAGGACCCACCTAATCAGTCTAGCCTTGGCATCTTGTTTTTGGAAGAGGTATTTTAGTGCAGAATGGTCAGTGAACATAGTGATGGGGGATCCTAATAGGTAAGACCTAAACTTCTCTAAAGCAAACAAAATAGCAAGTAACTCCTTTTTAGTAGTGGTGTAGTTGATTTGGGCATCATTTAAGGATTTTCTTGCATAAGCAATAACATAAGGAGTTTTATCACAACGTTGTCCTAACACAGCTCCTACAGCAAAGTCACTGGCATCACACATAAGTTCAAAAGGAAGGTTCCAATTTGGAGATTTCATAATGGGAGGAGAGGTGAGAGAGGATTTGAGGGTTGAGAATGAACCCTCACAGCTTTCTGTCCAAACAAATGGAGAATCCTTTACTAAGAGAGCACAAAGGGGACGTGATATTGAACTAAAGTCCTTGATGAATCTTCTATAGAAACCAGCATGTCCTAAGAGGGACCTCACTTCCTTAACAGTTCTGGGTGATGGAAGGTGACGAATGATGTCAACCTTTGCTTTATCGACTTCAATTCCCCTACCCGAGACTATATGGCCAAGGACTAACCCCTCTTTTACCATGAAATGGAATTTTTCCCAGTTTAGGACCAGATTCTTTTCTTCACATCTTGACAAAACTCTCTCCACATTCCTAAGACATCCCTCAAATGTATCCCCAAAGATAGATAAGTCATCCATGAAGACCTCTAGAAAATCCCCTACCATATCTGAGAAGATTCCCATCATGCACCGCTGGAAGGTTCCAGGGGCATTGCATAACCCGAACGGCATGCATTTGAAGGCAAAGGTGCCGAATGGACAGGTGAAGGTTGTCTTCCCTTGATCCTCCAAGGAGACCTCGATTTGATTGTACCCTGAGTACCCATCTAGGAAGCAATAGAATTGATGACCTGCCACTCGCTCGAGGACTTGATCAATAAAGGGCAAGGGAAAATGGTCCTTCTTGCTACAAGAGTTGAGCTTCCTATAGTCAATACAGACTCTCCAGCCACTACTCACCCTAGTTGGAAGAATTTCCCCATCCTTATTAGTGATCACAGTGATTCCAGCTTTCTTTGGGACAACTTGAATTGGGGTTACCCACTCACTCTCAGCTATGGGGTAGATGATACCAACTTTCAACAACTTAATAAGTTCTTTCCTTACCACATCCATAAGATTTGGATTGAGTCTCCTCTGAGGTTGACGACATGGTTTGGATTCAGATTCAAGAGTAATCCGATGAGTTCCAATAAGTGGGCTAATCCCAAGAATATCAGACAGGGTCCAACCAATGGCTTTCTTATGCTTCCTAAGGACATCTAGAAGCATCCTCTCATGATTGGCTTCAAGAGAAGAATAAATGACAATAGGATTTATTTGATTGTCCCTTAGGAAAGCATACTTTAGTGCAGCAAGAATTTCCTTCAATTCAAGATCAGGTTGGTTCATAATTTCAGCAGAAGATCGGGACATTGGATCAAGATCAAATTTGTTTCCTAGATTTTCAGATTTAATTGATTCCCCATGTGTAGAAGTTTCAGCGACAAGATTGTATTGACCTGGGTTAGGGAAGGGAGATTGAGTTGTCTCCATGAATGTGGTTTCCTGAAAGGTTTCACTGATTGTTGGTCCTAAGACATCATCATAGGAGCAATTTGAATATGATTCGAGCCAAGGAGATAAACTTCCTTCATGTGAACAAAGGAAATCAATCTCATCCTGACTTAAACATCCATCAAATATTTCTTGATGTTCTATGGATTCATTTTCAATGATTCCTAACATTTTTACTTCATGAATGTCCTCGTCATCTCCTATTTGTGAGCTTGCATTATAGATGTTCAAGTCTGGACTCATGTTCCCAAAGGTGATGGTCATGTTCCCATTTAGGACTCGGATAACAGAGTTTATTGTTTCAAGGAAAGGACGACCAAGAATGATTGGGGTTTTCTCCCTAGGACCTAAGCTTGGATGATTGTCAAGGACAATGAAGTCAGCAGGGTAAATGAAATTATAAACTTTCACTAAAACATCCTTGAAGATCCCCTTAGGAACCCGAACACTGCGATCAGCGAGTTGAAGAGTGATAGATGTGGGTTGGAGTTCATTGAGCCCTAACTGACAATACATGGCATAAGGAATGAGGTTTACACTGGCACCTAGGTCACACAAGGCCTTGACAACTTTTTTCTCTCCTAGTTCAACGTTGATGTAAGGGCAACCCAGGTCTTTCATCTTTGGAGGAATGGTCCCTTGAATCGTGGTACTCACATTAGCAGCCAAAACGACTTGGTTTTTATGTAAAAATTTCCTTTTAAAAGTGCACAAGTCCTTAAGGTAATTTGAGTAGGATGGTATGGTTTATATTGCATCGAGGAGTGGAATGTTCATCTTGACTTTAGAGAAGATTTCTCTCAAGGTTTCACTCAGTTCAGGCTTGGATTTCCCCCTCATGCGTTGAGGGAAGGGAGCAGGTTGTTTGAGTGTTTGGTGTGGTTGTGGTTCCTTCTCATTCTCATTGGTTTTTTCAGAATATGTGGGTTGTTCTTCATCATTTTGAAGTGATGTTGAATCTTTTAATAGTTCTGAAATGGTTTGTTCAGGTTTTTCAATTGATTTCCCACTTCTTAAGACTGTCACTGCTTTCAATTGTTCATGATTTGATTGAGTGAAACTTGACTCTCCCCTTGTTGTTTGTTGTGGAATGGCTTGGGTAGGCATGGGTGCCTTCCCAGTTTTGATTGTTTGAAGTTCTTTTTTTAAGGGAAGAGACTTCCGAGTTCATCCTTTCCATTTGTTTGCAAAGTTGTTCTAGTAGGCTTTGTGGAACAGTTTGGGTTGGTGCTTGAGAAGATTGGTTTATCCCTGGGGGATATTTTGAAGGTGGAATGGTTTGTTGAAAATGGACTGGTGGTTGTTGGTATTGGATAGGTTGGGTTTGAAACTGATTATGGGTTTGGTAGTTCTGTTGAGGGTAAGGATTTTGCCCTTGTGGTTGGCTATGTTGTTGGTTATCCTTCCATCGGAATCCTGGGTGGTCATTGTACCTTGGATTGAAGGTGTTTTGGTATTGGGGCTTTTGAAAGTTTAGGGAATTGACTTCCGCTGGGGGTCCTCCTAGAAGAACATCCTTGATGGATGGAATGGTTGGGAAGTTGTCTGTTTTATGGTCATGTTTATCACAAATTGTGCAAACAAGGTCTACATTTTGGATTTCATGGACTTTCCTAAGGTCTATCTCTTCAACCTTCCTAGAGAGTGCTGCGAGTTTAGCCCTAAGGCTTTACTCTTCTATAAGTGTATGAATTCCAGTGGTTCTTTGTGGCTTTTCAAAATAAGGTGAAGTTCCCCAAGTTTGGTTTTGTTCAGCCAGACTTTCCAGATACTCGTAAGCATCATTTGGGGCCTTGTTTTTAAAAGTTCCATTACACATCATGTCAATGAATTGTTTATTACCCAGACCCAACCCTTCATATAAATTCTCACTTGTTCAGGTATGGAAAACCCATGGTGTGGAACCATGTTTTGGGTGTCTTTGAACCTCTCCTATGTTTCATAAAATGACTCTCCCTCTTTTTCAAAAATGTTTTGGATGCTCTTTTTAAGTGCAATTATTTTGTGATGAGGGAAGTATTTTTTTGTAGAATTATCTTTGTAGTTGGTCCCAAGAGTGGATTGATGCAGGTATCAAGTTATTTAGCCAGTTTTTAGCTCGATCCTTTAATGAAAAAGGAAATAGCCTCATCTTAGCAGATTCTAGTTGATGTTGGGGACACATGGTTTCAACAATGTCGTTGAACTCTTTGACATGAAGGTATGACATTTCTGACTCCATCCCATGAAAGTTTGGAAGGTGGTTTAGGACATGGGGTTTGAATATGTAGTTGGTGTCTCCTATGGAATTGTGTCTAATGCATGAGGGGGCATTGGTCCAAGCTGGAGTGAGGTAGTCGTTCATGGTTTGATCAACTACATTCCCTAAGTTTGGAGCTTCTTGGTTTTGGTTTCCCATTTGATTCCCCCCAGGGTTTAAAATTTGATTTTGTGGATGACCCTCCATTGGACTTGTTTCAAGTTCTGATTTTGGGGTTTCAAGAATATTTGGATCTGATTTAAACAATCCCCTAGGTGCACTTGACTCCCCTATCCTAGGACTTTCCACCCTAACTAGTCTGTTTGAGAAATCACGGGTGTAGGCAGACATGCACCAAAAAAAAGCGAGAAAGGGACAAGATAAGAGATCTTGGGTGAGAGTAGAAGAATGGAGGTGAGGAAAGAAGGTTTTTTGGATCTAAGTTACTTACATGGTCCTCGGCAATGGCGCCAAAATTTGGTTCACACCCAAATTTACCCAAGATAAGAAGGGTAAAACGGTCCTTGTAGTGTAGCTTGGGTTGTCAATTCCACAGAGACCTAAGAAGATACCTAAGATACACAACCTAAGGGATGGATTTTTGGCTATGAAGTGGCCAATGTGGATTTGTTTTTAAGTGTTTTGGGAGAATACTAATAAGCTTATTTGAGTTCAATTATAATGAAATGGGTTGATCTTAGGGTTACGCTTGGGTGGATTGCATGCATTTTATTTCTTTAGACAAATTTTTGGTTTTATTAATTCTTGATGAAACCATTCTTCAAAATAACACTACCTTCATCATTTTCTGGTTAGATACTAACTAAACTCAATTACTAGTCACCAAAACACTTAGAGAACCAGATTCATGATCTCTCCAAGGTATATGGTCAATTTAGTAATTGGAATTAGCTTTTTCAAACACAGTGAAGATGAGGAGCGAAAATAATTGAAGAATGGAAGTCTTGAATTATTTAACCAATTAACAACAATTCGTGCATTAAATAACATTCAATCCAGCCTTTTCATCTTCCTAAGATCAACCCATTAAAGGGTTAGCCCTCCATTGATAATATGCTATCAATGGTGGGCGGAAGACGACTTACAAGAATTGAATTGAAGAGATTAAAACTGCGGAAATAACGAGCACTCCTCCGTGTGTGTGAATGAAATTCACACCTATGTGTGAACTATATCACCAACACACGGAGTTATCACTGTGCTTTTGTTATTTTAGAGATTTAAGTATAGAAATTGGAAGAAGATAAGAGAAGTAATTGGATTAAGAACTTAGAAATACAAAAAGAAACTTACATGGGGAAATGAAAGCATTACAACGAAAATTGAGCATAATAACATTACATGAAAGAAAGTATCAGTTCCTCCTCACCACCACTGCACTAAATAGGAAAATTTGGATCCTTAGGCCGAGCTCCAACAGTCCAAGTCATCCCAATCAATGAGGGTAGGCATAGGTGGTGGAAAGTAGGTGGAGAGGAGACTTCTCCACCCTTGACCCGAGATGGCATCCAGCTTGCATCCACTTGACAGATCCGCTTCAAAGTCCTTCTAGATGGAAGATTTGGAGTGGGCCATAGAAGACAAAAATGAATCCCCGGATTTATTCTAACAGATTGTAAAATATGAGCCCAATTTACTTTTTGGTTTGGGAGATATGGAAGATTAATTGGGCTGACATTCTGGGCCTCAGATTCTGGCCCAGATTCTGATCTTCCATTTGGGCTGCCTTGCTCAACATCATGGAGACCGAATTAGCACTTTGTACTGAAGAATTACTTGTTCCTCTGTATGTATTATATCATCACAAGAAATTTGGACTTCATTTGTCCAGTATTGTGGGACCCACATACTCAATAGTGGGTTGGTGTCCAATCTGGCTTCACCAGAATTGTCTCCTTTCATCACCAAATATCTTCATCATCCTTTATGAATCTTTCCTTGATCCCTGAATGAGAAACATTTAAATTTGAAGTGAAGATACATTTCCAAAAATATAATATTAAAACATGAATAATTACATTCAATAAAATCAGATGAGTCATTGGGCCTAAATTGGTGTATATTAGGCATGAAGTGCACAAATGATGAGAATGGATGTTCATAATGAAAATGCACTAACTCAGGCCCATAAGATCAAAAATGAACATTTAATACCATTAAAATGTAATTAAAATATATTTTTTTATTTGATAATCCACACACCTCCATCTAATGGATGTGAACGTACTATTTATGTGGACAACAAACTGCTACCTCACGAAACGACGATTCTTCAATTATCTCTTACCGCCTCTCATGGTGGCCATTATGATGAAACTGTATTTATATATTATATATATTATATTTATATTGACCATATTCTTATTTATTTTTCATTTGTATCATACCTTTATGGTTTCCATAAAGGGTAAATACGATAAGTTCATTTGAGGAAGTGCAGACTACTGCCCCCTCAAAGTGATATGACTCATTCATTCCATACATGGAACGTATAAAGGATGGAGTTAATAAAATTATATATGATATTATACTTGAATTATTATATACCAATTTATCATTAAGTTTTCATTCCAATAATAGAAATTAAAGTAGCGTTTATGCGTACGTACGACTTACTGTCTCCATGAACGCTGCATTTCATTTCTTATCTGCAAATGTTATGTACTATTATAAATACCTATATATACTGGATATATATGATATATATGATATATATATGATATCTAAATAATGAATATAATTCTTGAGATAATTTACTTGTGACCACATATACAACTTTTAATTATAAGAAGTACATTTTTTACTCAAGTACCAAATATCGACAAAACAACCATTATTAACTCAAATGATTATGTAATGTTTATAACATGGTAATAAGTGATACAAAAGGAATAATAAACTTGAAGTATGTTCTGAATCAAGTAGAAATTAACTTTATTTTATTATTTAGGAGATTAAAGAATGAACGAGTCAAGTCAGACATGAGGTAAGGGACTTCATCTCAATCACCTTTTATTGAGGCATATTTTGATTTATACACGACATTCATTTACATGCTGTATAATAAACCCCTTTGACTTTTACTTTTATTCAAAAAGAATCTTTTCTCTATGAATAATTTTACTAAATGAAAAAAGGAATGTTTCTTTTTCACATATATGATAACAACGACCTTTCCGCCGCCGTGAGCATTATTTGATATTTGGCTTCCTTAACAAGTCGTAATGTTTTTAAAAGAAAAATAAATACCATATACCATTTTTTATGTATTTTGGTATTAAAAAAGGTTTTGATAAATCATTGGTTATTTTAATATTTTGAACTCATATATTGTAATTTCAACGTGTAAATGTTATCTTTCCATTTTGTGTTGTGATTATGTTATAGTTCTTGGTCATTGTTTACGCATACATGTGGTTCTGTGATAAACTTAGAGCAGCTGAGCACGAGATAGATCTCCAAATCATTGGTTAACATGACAGAGGTAAAAGTTAATGTTTCTCCTAATATATTTATGTAATATACTATGATGGTTATTCCAAACATAACTCCCTACATAGCTTTGAAAGCTATAACATAGGTATGTTATGGATGCCACAAGTTACCTTTATGATTTATGATTTATATGTGTTATTCATAAATCTTATGATTTCGTAAGGTTTGTTAAAGAGATTTTTTATTGTATGTATTGATGGCTTAATGATTTATTTCTTTATTTTATAACCCCTGTTAAGATTTTTATGCTCATACCATGTTTTTTAAATGTTTTTCACAGGGTATAAGGCAGGGTAAGAGAAAGGAAGAAGTCAAGAAGATTTATATCAAGAAAATAATTATTGTTTTCTTTTAAGAGTTTTTATTTTCTGAAAAAATGGATACTGATTATAAGTGTCTACTTTGTAATATTTGAGATTTAATGTAATGGTTATGGCCTAATTCTCTAAAACTATTAACCCTAAAAGATCATCAATTTGAATTCTTGACTTAACTCAAGATTATGTAATGTTTAAGGCTGGGGCCATATACTTTTCTTTGAAGTTACTTGTTTTGTCATGAATGATGGTTAGTTTTCCCATATATATGTGTAGAGGGATGTAATTGCATTTTGTTATTTCACATAAATTCATTATTGATATAGATTCCTATGGAAAACTATAGCTATAACATCTATAGGTTGTGATGGATTGAGGATCCTTACTCAGTGAATGGATTTTAATGGATTGAAGAATAATACTTTATGATTGATACATGTTATGTGGGATGTGGTGGCGACCAAAAACTACCTGGTTACTACTGTTTATATGGATGTGGTGGTGGTTTTGTTTCACAAGGTGCTAGATTTGGTGCTTTACCCATGTGTCCTTGGGCTAGCCCTTTGGAGAGAGATGCTCAAGAAGTGTGACATTGGGGAAAAGTGGAAAACCAGTGGGGAAGTGGTAGTGGGGTACCCTTGACATTCATTATTATGTTATATACTCTTATATTTGATACTTTGTGAGAGTAGCCATCGTGAGGATTAGAACATTGTATACCTATTTTGGTGATGAGTTAGATTCAATTTTTCTTCATTGTGCTTTATCATTCATTCATTACACTTTCATGAGAGGCTCCAAGGAGGATCCTACTAAGTATACCATTATACTCACCCTAAATTTATATAAAGAGTAATTTAGTCCACTTGGTTCATGTTGGAGATTAGGATTGTTACAATTAGATTGGGGTTTTCAGGAACTGTTTGGGATTCGTGGTCGCTGTCCTTTTTACTTTCCTTTGGGTACTTGAAGCTTTCCCATTCCTTTATAGTAGGTATTCCATGACATTATAGATATGTACTTGTGATTTTTTAATAATGTATTATAATAAGTTTTTTATTGGTTTCTTTCTTATCTCTCTCTTTTACATTTGTTCTCATAATGAGTACTGCCTCCCATCTGTGTGTTTATTATACCCTCAGTTCTAGTGTTCAACCCAAGGCCTATTGAGGTGGGACTTAGGTGTCACCATCTCTCTTCTATGATTTCTATCCCAAGAGGGGAACACTTTGTTGGTAGGTGGTTGTGACATGTTATGAATTAATGTTGGGGAAGATTGTGTAGTTGCGCATGTAGAGGAAACAACAAAGGTAGTTTGGTGGGATGATAGTTTTCTTAGAAAACCCAAAGGTTGGGAGGAGTGCTTGGTATCAATATATATGCATGTATTTCCTTGTGATTTCTATATGCACCCCCGCCTTAGTTGAACACTATTTTCTGAACACAACCATTTTCAGGGGGGATGGTGACTTTTCCAAACATCTCGATGGTAGGATGGATGAATGGTTATTGGATCTTCCCTACACCCTATTCTAGTAATTTATAGACTAACACTCTTTAGGAAGGTTGTGGTTCTATTCTGAGGAATAGGTTTCTATGGGAGAGGTGTTATTTACCAAGGGTCTTCGGGATGAGGTTGTGGTTGTGCTTCTGGTGTCTGCGGGCGGGATGTGATATGATTGTGGCCCAGGTGTCTACAGGATGTATGTGGTGGGCTTTAAATTCCCAGGTTGTGGGAAATTCTATGAGTCCCATGTATGTCCAAGTGGGACTGTGATATGGTTCTTGTGGAACAATTTGGTAGTTTCTTGACGTTTCTCATTAGGGTATGAGTAGCTAACCAATGGGAAGTGGTGTGGGGTACCCAAAGCATCATGACATCCATTATTTGGTGAGTATGACTTGGTGAGGTTGGGATGGATAGTATACCTTGTTAGTTGAGTTTTAGGTTTATCTGTTTTCTCACAGGGGCATTAGTATTCTTCTCCAACACGTGCCTAAGGGACTTTGGATTTTTTCTACCAAGTTTATCTGTATGCTCAACCAACGTATTTAAAACTATTTTCAGGTTTCCATGATGAATACATGGACCATGATAGTTTTTGTGACATTTATTATCCTCTTTTGTACATTGGAGTTTTATTTTATTTGTAGTAGTTTTATGTAAAAACATGCATGTGGGGTGGATTTTGGTTTTACATTACATTTATTTCATAGGGTTGATTTGGTATTGACTATCTTATCACCCAATCATTATTCTTTAAAAAACAGTAATTCCTCCTATTTTTTAAGAATATATTCCAAACCGTAGTGCTAGTTTCTACCCCGAGGCCTCCCGAAGGTGGGACTCTAGGGTCATTATCTCTCTTTCATCTTGAAGAAGGAAGGTCATGAAACTTTTCCTCCCTTTCTACATCGTGAAGAGGGATGGATGTGGCATAATTGTATCAAAGGATATGGTTGATAGATAGGATGGGGTTCAGAGTTTGGATTAGTGAGGATTTCATGGGTTGGTAGGGAAACAATTTTAGGTGATCGTGGTGTTTGACATAGGCCAGGGAAGACCAGCTAGGGCACGGGCTTTTAGGGACCCCCGTGAACTGAGGAGAATAGTATGATCCAACTGAATGGCCAAGTTAGGCTATACTGTTTGTAGTGTATATTCCATAGAAAAGTTAGATGAATCCCAATGGATTTTGTTCCTATTTGAATTTGGTGTTTTGGGGAATTTAAAATAAATAATGAGTTAACATGAAACATAAATAAAATTGTGAACTACTATGGCTTAGGAATTAATTGTTTACCGTTTTCATCTATGGAACTCAGTCATTGTCTTTGTGTAGTTCTAGCAGTGGTGGCCTATTTGGATGACCCTATCAATTGATGGAGGGTTGATCAAGTATAGGAGGACGATCAGTGGAAGAAGACACATTTTTCATTCCAGTAGCATTCTATGGGAAAGTATGAGGGAATGATTTTTGACATGGAGATGGAGAGTTTCCTTGAAGAGCTTGTGATCACCTTTAGTTTAATTCGAGCTTCCATAGATTACTAGGTTCCTTTGGAAGTTAGTCAGATGTGGAGAGCTGTATGTCAGTGATGGATGTTGTACCTGGGGGAGAGGAAGGAGTCTAACCATCAGTGGGTTGATTTTGAGAATGATTTTTGGGAAGAATTCATTTCTTCGACCATGAAGGCTGATATATGGTAGGATTTACTGTTCCTCAAGTGGGGAGTATGTTGATATGATAGTTTGGGATAAATTTTTAGGATCTCCTTATCTTTGATCCAAATCACTTTTTGGATGAGGAGCCTCATGCGAGATGTCTAGATAAGGTATTTTTCCTTCTCTCTAGTACGTGGTAACTCCCTTCACCATGCCAACATAATTAGAGGTCCAGAATAAGGAAAAGTTAGTTGAGTGGATGCACTATTTAGGAGGTCTACCATGAGAGGGGAGCTAGTAGATTTCTTCTAAGGGAAAGGCTACCAGAATTAGGTTTCATGCACCATGGACTTTGAGGTTTCCACCAGTAGGGAGTCAACCTCAGTATTTTAGATTCAACCCTCTTTCTCTTGCTCCTTTCCCATGAACTTGGGGACACTGTGTTTCACTTATGGGGATCATTGGAAATTTTAGAGTCAGTCCCCAGTGAACATTTGAGTTCAATATGGTGGAGGTGGTAACATTTAGCGCCCTCCTCATCAGTAGTTGTGGGCCAGGCTGTTCCATCACTAGGGATAAAAGGATTTTTCTCCATCAATGGGAGAAAAATTAGGTGAATTCCAAAATCAAGGTTCTCCTTAGGGACCTCAACAGATGTTTAGTCATGGAGTTAGTCATCAGCATAGGGGCAGAAGAGTTGGGCATGGTCAGTTACAGGTTTTAGTGCAAGTAGTTCCAGTAGAGCCATAGATCATTTGAGGTAAGATCTGATTATTTAGTACTCTTGCTTGTGTTTTGTCTGATTCGGGAGGTTCACACTCCTTCATTGAACACTCTCTATTCCATGATTGGGGAAAATATATAGAGATACATTCCACTCCCCTTATGTTGATTATGCTAGTCAGGGGTCAAAAAATATTGGTTGATGTATGTCGGAGATTTAGATCGATGATGGGGTCCCATCTACCTTGTGGGGTTCTATTCTTTCTATAGAAGAAGCGGAACAATGTTATTCTCAGCTTCATCTGGTTGTATTCTATGAATGTTGTAAAAAAATTCTTCTCAAAGAGATTCATGTTCTGAGACGTGGATGGCCAGAATTTTTCCTTCACTGGTGAGCACAGTTTTCAGGTGGGTAGTCAGCACGGAGAGCCTCTTCTTTACTTGTTGGTTGTGCTGTTTGTGGAATCAGTGGATGATGAGATGGAGGAGGTTCCCAAATTTTTTTTTGGAGTTATTGGATGTTTTTATAGAGGAGGTTGTTACTCTATCCCCTTGATATGAAATTTCATTCTAGATAGACATACAACCTGAAGCATTTATGATTTTGATGGATCCATATCGGAAAGAACCTTCTATGTTTGCAGGTGCTACTGATTTAGATTGACAATCTAATGATGATGGGTTTTATCAGGCACAATGTGTCGTCATGGGGTGCTCCAGTATTTTTGGGAAGAAAGAAGATAGAGGTCTGAGGTTGTGCATAGATTGACAGAGTTTTAATCAAGTGATAGTCAAGAACCGTTACCCACTCCTAAGGATAGATAATATTTTCAACTAGTTGAGGTGAGTGAGTTGGTTCTATATGATTGATTTTTGGTCCGGATATCACCAGTTGAGGGTTAACGAGGGAGATATCCCAAATACTGATTTCAAGTGTAGGTATGAGCAATTAGAGTTTTTGGTTATGTTCTTAATTAATAATAATTCACCATCCGTGTTCCTGGAGCTCATGAACTCCGTTTTCCTTGAGTTCATGGACCTATTCGTCCTTTTATTAATTGATGACATCCAAATCAACTCGATGTCAGAAGAGGAGAATACCAAGAATCATAGTACTGAATTGGAGGTTCTTCAACACCACTATCTCTATGGTATGTTGTAACACCTCAATCTTTCATGGTATGCTTCTTTTTGATTAATATAATAGCGTGTGTTGTACGCAACTTCGAGTTCTAACACACACCACAACCAATCAAACTAGCCGTTATGAATTGTATTACCCACTTTTAAATTTTATAAATTTTATCTATCAAAATGGTCTTCATTTTTGGATTCAGAATATAGAAATTAGCCTATGGTGAATTTTTGGTATTTTTCTAAAAATGTTAAATTTTTGATCAATAGTGAAAAAACACTAAGTTATAGTTTAAAACCGATTTTTTTAAATAATTTTTTATTTTATTTAAATTTATTTTAGATCAAAATAGATACATAATACCTATATAAGTTCAATGTAATTCATTGGATTCAGTTTATAATAATTTTAGATATATAAAAATTTTATTGAACTTTTCACCGTCTTTTACCCATCTCCTAGGAGAATTTGCAACACTACCACAAAAACAGTTTTTCCCAGCGCCACAATTTTAACAGAACTAATGAAAAAGTGATGATAAAGGGGGGGGGGGGGGGGGTACCTTTATCAGTGCTAAAAAAAGAGCTGATAAAAGTACCCCTTTATCAGCGCTTTTTTTAGCGCTGTTAAAGGTACCCCCTTTATCCGTGCTTTTTTAGCGCTGATAAAGGGGCCCCTTTTATCAACACTTTTTCCTTAGTGCTGATAAAGGGTCGACTTCAAAAAAATTAATTTAAAATAATATATTAATATATAAATATATAAATATAGTTATATTGATATAAATATAATATATAATTTTTTAATAAATTTTAGATAAATATAAATATACATTTAAACTTAATATATTTAATATATAAGATATTTAGTGAAAATGGATTATAAAAAAATTAAAAAAATATTTTTAATTAATAATTTTCTAATTATTATGGATTAATATTCATTTAATAACAATTTGAAGACTAAAAAAATTAAAAAAAAATTAAAAAAAGATCCAAAATATGTTGAAAACGCAACTCGAACTTCAAACGGTCATAACTTTTGATCTGGGTGTCCGTTTGAGCTCTACCACATACCAAATCGATGCCTGCGACGAGTTATACATTGCGATGACCGGGGACCAAAAGAGGCCCAGAAGACAACAAAAACTGAGTTTTTAGTTGAGGCACGCAGATTTTTTAACATTTTGTGGATTTTTAGCCTCGTTTATGGGGGTATTATTGGATTTTTTGGTGGGGACTGAATTTATTCCAAGGTATTGCATTTATATTGAGATTATGTCTTTTAAATTTTATCATTTTTTAAATTGCACTGCTATTTATAATAAAATATATAACAATATATACATATTTTTTATATATTCACACATAAAAATTTAATTATAAATGTAAATAATAAAATATATTTACATATAAAATATATTTTCTTCATCTAAATAACAACTAATATCCATTTTATTTAAAATACAAATATATGAATATTTATATACCAATATATTAATCTAAATATATATATTTATATATTAATCTAACTATATATATATATATTAATATAACTACATATATATATTAATATTACTATAAATATATATATTAATATCACTATGAATATATATATTAATATCACTATAAATATATATATTAATATAAATATATATTACTATACGAATAAATATAACTATATATATATAAATAGAGATATATATTAATATAACTATATATATATATTAATATAACTATATAAATTTTAATATAACTATCTATATATTAATATAACTTTATATATATTAATATAACTATATATATATTAATATAAATATATATTACTATATGAATAAATATAACTATATATATATATATCATGAAATGGAAAACAAATCAAAATAGAGTAGTGGTAAAGGCTTAGGCGCGCGGGGGGGGGGGGGGAGGTCTCGAGTTCAAATCCTGGTAGAGGCAGGGGGCGCGCGCATGGGGGAATATGGGAGCAATCGCTGATAAAGGGGGTGCGTGGGGAGCTGTAAGGGGGCGAAAATGCGCTACAAAAGGGGGGCTCAGGCGCTATAAAAGCCCCCCGATTGGTAGGATCTTTTTATATTTTTTCAATTTTTTTTAAATTTTTCTAAATTTTTTTAACTTTTATCAGCACTTTTATTAAAGAACTGATAAAACGGGTCCTTTATCAGCGCTAAAAAGAAAGCGCTAATAAAGGAAGCGCTAATAAAGGAACCTTTTAACATCACTAAAACAAAGCACTGATAAAGGACCCTTTTATCAGCGCTTTGTTTTAGCGCTGATAAAAGACCCCTTTTATCAGTGCTTTCTTTTAGCACTGATAAAAGGGTCCTTTATCAGAGCTTTTTTGGAGCACTGATAAAGGGGACCCCCCCCCCTTTATCTTCGCCAACTTTAACAACACTTTTCTAGCGCTGATAAAAGGGGGTTTTTAGCGCTGATAAAATGGGTATTTGTAGTAGTGAAAATTCACAAAAAACTTAATTTTACCGCTTCAGTGAGTAGAATTTCAAAAATCCGAGAGACATGGTTAATATCAAGGAGTAAAATATGGTTCAATAAGATAAAAATAATTTTTGGTGAATAGTATATTTTTACTTTTATTTACCACGATTAAAAGTAAATAGGGTAATTAAGGGTAAAAACAATATTTTTATTACCCTAACACATATACTAATTCTACTAGCTAAGTATAATTTGGCCAAAAACAACCTTAGGAATAAAATATTAACCTCTTTGGTCCACTTGGAATAGATTAGGACATTTATTATTATTTAATTCAAAGAAGAGTTAAAAGAGTTAAAATCAAAGTTCAATAACTATTTTTTTTAATATTGGGTTATACATAAGATAAATTCGATTATAAATAATTATTAGAAATATAAAAATATTTCCTACATAATGGTATTTTATTTATAATTTTTATACTATAAATAATTTAATTTACTTATGACACAATGGTGATACAGTAATTATCTAATTAATAAAATATTAAAATAATTGATATTATAAATATCTAAATAAATGTAATTTGAGACTTTTTATGAATTCCACTAATTTTATAGGTTAAAATGACATATTAGGGTTGGTTAGCTAATTTTTTTCGAAGTAATAATGCTTTTATAAATTTAGAAAAAACAAAATACCAAATAGTGTCAAAATTGACATAAAAGAGTTTTTAAAACAAATATTATATTATTAATTGATATTCTATTCATAAAAATCTAAGGTTTAGACAAATGACTTATATAATGATATTTATATCATTAATGAACCATTTTGGGTTCTCTTGGAAGTATATAGTATGTTTATTAACCATATAATATAAAAATACAAAGAGACGTGGTAAATGTAAAACTATTTAACTAAGAGTTAAATCTAAAATATAATGTTAATATAGTGACCCAAACCTATATAAAACCTATTGGTTGAATGTATTTAGACCCATACCCACCTTAGACTTTAAATAATCCCTTTTGGAGCCATTAAAAACCAAAAATGATTTTATTATAAAATAATATTTTTAACTTTTCCTAAGGTGCCCCTCACCCCTCTTATAAAAGGGCACTCCCCCTTCTCTCTAATTCACACCTTCAAAGCCTTTTGGCTCGGACAAACCCAGCCAAAATATCCTCTCAACTTCCCTCACTTCATCCTAGAGGCCTTCCTTTAGTAATAAATTTAACACAAGGATCCCTTTTGATCAAATCAAAAGGAATTACCCGAAGAAGAGGTAATAATTTCACCACCCTCTTTCAAGTTATTTTCTTCTTCCAATTCTTCTTTATTTGTTATTTCCATTATAAAATAATAAATTCAGTATATTCTATATACTTTAATGTTATTATAAATATGTTACATCCATATTCATTATTCTATCCATCCTTTGAATGACATGTCACCATATGTGCATACGTACGGATTACCGTCTCCAGGTCGTGGTGTAATTGTTATTCAATACATTAATATTTGGATGGGTATAATAATGATGTTTAATTCAGGTAAATAATAAATATAACATGATAATGATTCAGTATATAAGATATACCATCCAATTATATATTATTTTAATATCAAAATAATGATATTATCGCTCGTGCATACGTACGAATTTCCGTCTCCACAAACGCGATGAGATTCATTCCCCATAGTATCCATTCAAGAATAATTTTCATTATATGATTAAAAATAATGTTTAAAGACTTGATATAATTCTAGATACGAATACAATACATCCCATCCATAACAAATATGACTCACATAACAAAGAATATAAAGGAAAATGAATCTGTTAACACCCGAAACAGCGATAATACAAAGATATTATTAACAAAGCAATGTTAAAAGACCATATATGATATCATATTAATGTATATTATTCTCATATAATATAATAACAATTATTTCACCATTATTCAGGATGTTAACCTACCCTCGACCAAGGAAAATTACAAGGTAATGGTTAATTTCACAATCTCTTTATTATCGGAGGTTGTTTTTACGTAAGTATCTACTGGGACCTCTTTATCATCCACATCCATGTTTCTTAAAAATGTATTTCAAAACATTCTTACTATTTTATAGACTATAGGTTAAAGTCATTTAGACCCTTTTTTGAATTTTTATAAGATTTTTATAAAATAATCTTTCCGCCGTTTTCCAAAAATGGCCCTTTTTAACCTTTTCGATAGAATTAAGGTAAGAATGAATTTTTTAACTTATACGGTGGGTGCATATATTTTCCGCCATTATAAAACCATCTAATCTTCCCTCACAAGCTTATAAGGATATTCTCAAAGTAAATGTTTTCTTTTATAATTATGTTACTTTTAAATGATTTCAAAAAAAGAGATATTTTTCTCAAATAGTTTTGATTTCATCTATATCAACATCCTTTGATGGAATTTAATCTTATTTGAAGTTGATTTATTATGATACAAAACTTCCATATTTAATTGAAGGTTTTGTGATATGTTTGACTCTGGATGTGTTATTTTTATACCATTCATGGTTTATGGAGAAATTATTGACATTTCGTATGCTAGTTTTAATACGAATGTTTATGTTATGTTTAAACCTATTCATATGAGGAATGCATTGGACTTAGTAAGTGAAGGGTGGAGCCCGCTATAGCTCCTCGATGCATCAGAAGGTCTCATGAGACAAAATAGTGTCTTGGCACAAGGCCTTGACAAAATCTTATTTGTAGTCTTGGCACAAGGCCTTGACTATGTGGGTATGATAGTTTGAAATTATGCATTCCATCTTTATGAAAGTGGTTATTGATATTGCATGTGATTATTCGACTAGTAGAATATCCATGTGAATAAGTAAATGGAATTATTTTATTTTATTTTTTCGATATTATGCTGAAGTTCAAGTTCAAAAGGCTTTTTTAGTCATACATTCCCTTAAATGTTTATGCTTATTTATGAAAGTTTCCACTATATTTTTATCTTTACTGAGCATCTGAGATCACCCCTTTCTATGTTTTATTTTTCCAAGGATGTGAAGAATTATTTTATGATTGACCTACAGGGATAGTCTGAGGGGTTATGAGTGTGGACTATTGAGACTATGTTGTTTTAGTTTTTCACTTTATGATGTAATGTAAGACTTATGAATGTATCTAGTGTTTCTAAAGCTACTAAACTAATCGGTCTTTCGAGATTTGATCTTTTGTGATCATGCCAATGTTATGTAATAATGCACCGACTCTGGGTAACTGGGGTCGGGGCGTTACAGTTGGTATCAGAAGAAGTTTAGTAGAAACCTTGGAAGCTATATTTAGATAAACTCTGATTAGAGCACATAGGCCTAAGATGGACTTTGAGGATTAGTAAAGAAGAACTTCCTAGAATTTTGGTATTGTAGAGATTTTGTGAGTTTTTCGAGCAATAAATCCCTATCTGGATACGAGTTGGTTGAGGCAGCTTTGGCACAAATGTAGCTAGGGGTAAAACCCAAAAACACCGCTTTGAGCTAGACTCGAATGGGAACTGGTTCGTGAAAATGGGCCTTGATGTACTCTTGGTTAAGAAAATCCCGAGTGATATGCTTAAGACAATTCTCATTTTCTTTACAGACCATTATGAAGGGTTTATGAGTATATACTTCCTCAAAGAAAACATTTTTATAATTATGTATTATATCCATAAAGTGTTCAATTTATGTTAAGTGTTTTACAAGTTTGGATTTATGTATTGTGATTCATAAACTAATCTAGTGTATTCCATTGTTTAGAAATGGCACATAGTGGAAGGAATGGAAACCGTATCAATGCATGCACTCCATGTAGGGATTGTCCTCCTACTCTAGATAATTATAGTGGAGCTGGTGATACAACTGGTGTTGATTAGCTAATCACCATACTGGGACAACTAAATCAGGTTAAGAATAATAACCTTACCCGTATGGAGCACCCTGATCCGTAGCATGGAGGATCAATGTTAGATCGCTTCATGAGGAAACAACCACCAACATTCAATGGGGGTGAAAATCAACTAGTATCTAAGCAATGGATAAATTCCTTAGAGAAACTATTCCACGCCTTGGGGAGTAGCGAAAGGGAAAGAGTTGTCATGAAAATTTACCGCCTCACTAGAGATGCTGATCAATGGTGGTCATTGATTCAAAACATGAAGGAATATGATGAGGTATCAAATATGGAATGGTGGGAGTATAAAGATATTTTCTTAGAAAAATACTTTCCTCATGACCATCGAGCGGATATGGAAAGACAATTTCTAAGTCTGAGGCAAAAGGAAGACGAGATTGTTGCAATGTATGAGTCTAACTTTACAAGGTTAGAAAGGCATGATGTAGATTATATATATAAACCAAGAAGTAAGATTAATAGTTTCATTGATGGGTTAAAACCATTTCTCCGTTGATCATTAGTCTCACAATCCTTCTCATCGTATGAAGATATTGTCTCATGTGCTATCAAGATAAAAAATGAATTCTATAAGTCTTACGACTTTGAAGCTAAGCAAGAGAAGAAGAGATCTACTGATCACTGTGGAAATGGAAATAAGGGGAATAAGGGAAAAGTTGAATATCCATCCTGTAGTAAATGTGGGAAGAAACACCCCGGTACTTTCTTGAAGGGAATGGGTGTCTGTTACAAGTGTGGTGGAAAATTCCACCAAGCTTGTGATTGTAAGGGGAAGAAGGAAGCTACCGATGTTCAATGCTACAATTGCAAGGAGATGGGAAATTATGCAAATGAATGTCCTAAGTGTCAGGGAAATATACCTCAGAAAAGGAAAAGGGATCAAAGCCAATATTATGTGATCACTACTGCTGAGGTTGATGCTCCGAAAGACTTGGTGGCAGGTAATTTAATGGTTTCCTCAAGTTTAGCCAATGGTTTATTTGATTCTAGATAATCGCATTGTTTCATATCTTCCCAGTTTGCTGAGAAAATTAGATATTTCCAATTTTATTTAACAAGATAGTTGTCAGTAAAAACTCCTAAGGGAAGTACCTTTGCTAAAATGTTCTGTGAATCAGTTCCTATTAGGGCATATAAATGTTCTT
This sequence comes from Viscum album, assembly GCA_963277665.1. Lineage (NCBI taxonomy): Eukaryota > Viridiplantae > Streptophyta > Magnoliopsida > Santalales > Viscaceae > Viscum > Viscum album. The sequence continues at coordinate 7,215,473 of CAUJRU010000001.1, forward strand.
TATCCACTGATCTCATCGTTATACCCATGATTGAATTTGATATAATCCTCGATATGTAATGGTTTTCAGACCATGATGCAAAAATTTATTTTAAGAAGAAGGAGGTTACTATTTTTGATGATGACAATAAAGAATACCTTATCTTTAGAGCAGAATCATCACCACCTAATTCTTATCTAGATCCACCCCCAGTAGCTCAACTAAATTCAATTATTGGGGAGGAAGACAATGAAATGACTTTGGGTGAGGAAAGGAATGTACAAATAGATGATGTACCTATTGAGAGAGAATATGTTGATGTGTTTCCATAAGATTTACCTGGACATCCTCCAGAATGAGAAATTGAGTTTTCCATTGATTTAATTCATGGTTCAAGGCCCATATCGAAGAACCCTTATAGAATGGAGACTGTGGAATTAGTGGAACTAAAGAAACAACTAGAGTAATTGAGTAATAAGGGATTTATTCACCCTAGTGTTTCTCCATGGGGAGCCCCTGTTCTTTTTGTTAAGAAGAAAGATGGATCTATGAGGTTGAGCATTGACTAGAGAAAGATCAATGATATAACAATAAAGAACAAGTATCCCCTACCTCGCATTGATGATTTATTTGACCAACTGCATGAAGCTCAATAATTTTCAAAGATTGACGTTCGATATGGATACCATCAGTTGTGTGTGAAGAAGGAAGACGTTCTGAAGACAGCATTTCGAACCAGGTACAGGCATTACGAGTTTGCAGTAATGCCTTTTAGATTTACTAATGCGCTCTCTGTATTCATGAATCTAATGAAAAGAATTTTCAAGGAATATCATGATGATTTTGTAGTGGTATTTATTGATGATATCTTGGTATACTCAAAAAGCTACGAAGATCATGAAAATCACTTGTGCATTATCCTGAAGACTCTGAGAAGACATAAATTATATGGGATGTTTAGCAAGTGTGAGTTCTGGCTTCAAGAGATTTTTTTTCTTGGCCACATTGTCTTTAAGGATGGAATCTATTTTGATCCTTCTAAGATAAGTGAAATCCAATAATGGCCAGAACCAATGAGTATAACTGAGGTACGCAATTTTATTGGTTTAGCAGGTTATTACCGACGTTTCATCCATAATTTTTCCCGATTGGCTAACCCATTAACAAAGCTCACACTTAAAGGGGTTAAATTTGTTTGGACAAAAGAGTGTGAATAATGTTTCGAAGAACTGAAGAGAAGATTAGTCAATGCTCCTATCTTGAATCTACCATCGGGGAATGATGGGTTTGTTATTTATAGTGATGCTTCAAATAAAGGACTTGGTTTTGTCCTTATGCAGAATGATAGGGTTACTGCCTATGCATCATGGCAGCTAAAAATTCATGAGCAAAAGTATCCTACTCATGATCTTGTGTTAGCTGCTATAATCTTTGCTTTGAAGATATGGATACATTATCTATATGGTGAAAAATGTGAGATATATACCGATCACAAGAGTTTGAAGTATATTTTCTCATAGAAAGAACTCAACATAAGGCAAAGGTGATGACTTGAACTACTCAAGGATTATGATTGCCCGATACACTACCACCTAGGGAATGAAAATAAGGTGGCGGATGCTTTGAGCAGAAAGGATCATGGTGTTTTCAACAAGATGATAGTTGAAAGGGATCCTATTTTCATGGATATAGTAAAGATGGATATGGGAATCACCACAGAAGGTGAAACATCAATGCTTTTTCAAATGGTTGCTAAACCATATTTACTAGAAAGGATAAAGAGTTCTCAGACTGGTGATGAAGAGTTTCAAAAGAATATTAAAACTGTGCATGACGGTAAATTGATTAACTTTGTATATGAAGATGGGATTTTGAAATTTTGGAAGAGGCTTTGTGTTCCCGATATACCTGATCTAAAAAGGGAATTGTTGGATGATGCTCATAGTTCCAATTTCTCTATACACCCTGGGAGAACCAAAATGTATAGATATTTGAAGGAACATTTTTGGTGGGACAACATGAAGAGGGAGATTGCTGATTTTGTGTCAAGATGTATGGTTTTTCAACAAGTGAAAGCTGGAAGGCAACATCCTGGAGGAGTCATGAAACCTCTTCCAATACTTGAGTGGAAATCGGATAATATTATGATGGACTTTGACATGGGACTACCAAAGAATCCTAGAAGGAACGATGCAATATGGGTCATTGTTGATCATCTTACCAAGTCAGAACATTTTCTTACTATAAGAGAAGATATACCACTTGAACGTATAGAAAGACTATATATTAATGAAGTTGTTAGACTTCATGGGGTACCTCTATCGATTGTTTCTGATTGTGATCCACGTTTTACTTCAACATTTTGGAAAAGTCTTCAGAAAGCCCTCGATACTGAACTTCATTTGAGCACCGCCTACCACCCTCAAACAGATGGACAATCAGAACGAACTATTCAAACCTTAGAAGACATGTTGAGATCCTGCTCACTTGACTTTCAGGGTATGTGGGATCAATATTTACCTCTGGTAGAATTTTACTATAACAATAGCTTCTATTCAATTATTCAGATGGAACCATATTAAGTGTTATATGGAAAGATATGTCGCACACCAACTTGTTGGGATGATGTTGGTGAAAGAAAACTTGTAGGCCTAGAACTTCTTGAGGAAATGATATAAAAGGTAAAGGTAATCCAAACCCACATCAAAGCAGCTCAAAGTTGGCAGAAGAGCTATGCTGATAACCAAAGGAAGGATTTGGAGTTTCAGGCAGGAGATCATGTTTTCCTGAAGGTATCTCCATGGAAGGGTGTTATAGATTTTAGTAAGAAAGGTAAATTGAGTCCCAGGTACATTGGAGCTTTTGAAATTCTATAATGAATTGGGGCTGTAGCTTATCGTTTGGCAATGCGGCCAAATATCTCCAAAGTTCACGATGTGTTCCACGTATCACTATTGAGAAAATACATGCCTGACCCAACGCATGTAATAACCTATGAGTAATTAGAACTGGAACTCAATCTATCATATTGCGAAGAGCCTGTCAAGATTCCTGATACAAGAGAACAAGTGCTGAGAAATAGGATGACTCGTCTGGTAAAAGTTCTTTGGAGAAACCGTAAGATGGAAGAGGCAACGTGGGAACCCGAGGAACTTATGATGAAGAACCACCCGAGTCTTTTTATGCAGTAATATTCTAGAAATTTCTTGGACAAAATTATTTTAAGGAGGGGAGAATGTAACCCCCCAAGCTTCCACGGTACATTTCTCTTTGATTAATAAAACAACGTGTGTTGTACACAACTTCGAGTTCGAACACACACCACAACCAATCAAACTAGCCGTTATGAATTGTAATACCACTTTTTAAAATTTTATAAATTTTATCATTCAAGATGGACTTCATTTTTGGATTTGGAATATCGAAATTAGCCTGGGGTGAATTTTTGGTATTTTTCTGAAAATGTTCAATTTTTGATGAATAGTGAAAAAACACTGAGTTATAGTTTAAAACCGAATTTTTAATTAAATAATTATTTATTTTATTTAAATTTATTTTAGATAAAAATATTTACATAATACATATAGAAGTTCAATGTAATTCATTGGAGTCAGATTATAATAATTTTAGATATATAAAAATTTTATTGAACTTTTCACCGTCTTTTACCCATCTCATAGTAGAATTTGAAAATTCATATAAAACATAATTTTACCACTTCTGTGAGTGTAATTTTGAAACTCTGAGAGACACAGTTAATATCAAGGAGTAAAATGTGGTTCAATAAGATAAAAATAATTTTTGTTGAATAGTAACTTTTTACTTTTATTTACCACGGTTAAAAGTAAATAGGGTAATTAAGGGTAAAAATGATATTATTATTACCCTAAAACATGTCCTAATTCTATTGGCTAAGTATAATTCGACCAAAAACAACCTGAGGAATAAAATATGAACCTCTATGGTCCACTTGGATTAGATTAGGACATTTATTATTATTTAATTCAAAGAAGAGTTAAAAGAGTTAAAATCAAAGTTTAATAAATAAAAAAAATTTAATATAGGTTTATACATAAGATAAATTTGATTATAAATATTCATTAGAAATAAAAAAAGATTTCCTACATAATTTTATTTTATTTATAATTTTTAGACATTAAATAATTTAATTTATTTATGACACAATGGTGATGCAATAATTACCTAATTAATGAAATATTAAAATAATTGATATTATAAATATCCAAATAAATGTAATTTGAGACTGTTTATGAATTAAAATAATTTTATAGGTTAATATGATATATTAGGTTTGGTTAGATGAATTGTTTTTGAAGTAATAATGCTGTTATAAATTTAGCGAAAACAAAATACCAAATAGTGTCAAAATTGATATAAAAGAGTTTTTAAAACAAATATTATATTATTAATTGATATTCTATTCCTAAAAATCTAATGTTCGTCCAAGGGACTTATATAATGATATTTGTATCATTAATGAACAACTTGGGGTTCTCTTGGAAGTATATAGTATGTTTATTAACAATATAATATAAAAATACAAAGAGACATGGTAAATGTCAAACTATTTAACTAAGAGTTAAATCTAAAAGATAAAGTTAATATAGTGACCCAAACCTATTTAAAACCTATTGGTTGAATGGTTTTCTACCCATACCCACCTTATAGTTTAAATAATACCTTTTGGAGCCATTAGAAACCGAAAATTATTTTATTATAAAATAATATTTCTAGCTTTTCCTAAGGTGCCCCTCACCCCTCATATAAAAGGGCACTCCCCCTTCTCTCTAATTCACACCTTCAAAGCCTTTTGGCTCGGCCAAACCCTGACCAAATATCCTCTCAAATTCCTTCACTTCATCCTATAGGCATTCCTTTAGTCATAAATCCAACTTAAGGATCCCTTTTGATCAAATCAAAAGGAAGAACACAAAGAAGAGGTAATAATTTCACCACCCTCTTTCAAGTTCTTTTCTTCTCCCACTTCTTCTTTTTTTTATTTCCATTATAAAATAATAACTCCAGTATCTTATATATACTGTGATGTTATTATAAATATGGTACATCCATATTCATTATTCTATCCATCCTTTGAATGACATGTCACCATACGTGCGTACGTACGGATTACCGTCTCCACGTCATGGTGTAATTGTTATTCAATACATTATTATTTGGATGGGTATAATAATGATGTGTAATTCATGTAAATAATAAATATAACATGATAATTATTCTTCATATATGATATTCCATCCAGTTATATATTATTTTAATATCAAAAGAATGATATTGTCTCTCATGCGTACATACAGATTACCGTCTCCATGAACGCGATGAGATTCGTTCCACATCGTATCCATTCTTGACTAATTTTCATTAGATGATTAAAAATAATGTTTAAAGACTTGATATCATTCTAGATATGAATAAGATAAATCCTATCCATAACAAATTTTACTCACATAACAAATAATATAAAGGAAAATGAATTCGTTAACACCCGAAACAACGATAATACAAAGATATTATTAACAAAGAAATGTTAAAAGACCATATATGATATCATATTAATGTATATATTTATTTTAAAATATAATAAAAATTATTTTACCATTATATAGGAGGTTAACTGGTTGCGCCCAAATTTAACGTACTGGTAAAAGCGGTCGATGTAGTACATGTTGGGGTCGAATCCACAGGGACCGAAGAAGTAACCTTGAGACGCTATGATTTGTTGAAGGATGGGCTATGAAGTAGCCAGCTTTGGGTTTGATTTTGGATGGTTTAAAGAACACTAAGAAACCTAAGTGAATTCAATTCAAAGAAAATGGGTTGATCTTAGGATTATGATCGGGATGGATTGAATAAATTTTACTTCTTTAGACAATTTTGGTTTTATTAATTCTTGATGAATCCATCTTCAAAAATAACACTAACTTCATCATTTTCTGGTTTGGTGATTACTAAACACAATTACTAATCCCCTATACACTTAGAGAACCAAATTCATGATCTCTACGAGGTATATGGTCATTTATTAATTGAATTTAGTTTGATCAAACACAGTAAATATGAAGAGTAGAAATAACTGAAGAATGGATGTCTTAAATTAATTATCCAATTAACAACAATTCGTTCATAAAATAACATTCAATCCAGACTTTTCATCCTCCTAAGATCATCCCATTAAAGGGTTACCCATCCATTTATGGTATACTCTCAATGGTGGGCGGAAGATGGCTAACAAGAATTGGTTGAAGAAATTAAAACCGCGGAAATAATGAGCACTCCTCCGTGTGTGTGAATGAAATTCACACCTATGTGTGAACAAATTCACAACAACACAGAGATATCACTGTGCTTTTTGATAATAAAGTTTTAACAAATGAAATGGAAAATATAGAAGAGAAATAAGTTTATTAAGAACATAAAGATACAAAAAATAAACTTACATGGGAATGGAAAACATTACAAAGGAAATTTGGAAGCATAACCTTACAATGAAACAAGCAACAAAAGATGATAAGAAAAAAATATCCACCCCTATTACCTTCACCACTAGCTCCTTATATAGTCATATTAGGAGACTTAGGTCCATCCCCCAAAAATTAATTCACCCCCCAACAATTAATAGAGTCAAAAGGAGGGTGAATAATCAAAAGGAAATTGATGTTTCGAATTTGACCCGGAAAACTGTCCAGATTCGTCCACCATATTGAAGTGTGACTTTGAAATTGAAGAAGGCCTAATCCAGAGGGGTTGTAGCAGAGAAATATAGTCTTCAATCTGTCCTCTATTAGCTGTAAAAATTTCAGGAAATTTTGCACAGCCGTTTGGAAGTTATGGTCTCAATGGTGGGACGAATTTCTGTGCATTAATGTCGGGTCCACCATTTAAATCTCAACTTCAGATCCCTTTATCATCATGATAACATCAGAATTAGCTCTGGCCATAGTTGAATAAAATGATCCTAATATTTTTATCTTTATACTGTATAAATTTAATCTTCATTGGGATTATTTTGTGGGCCCCACATTTTTTTGATGGGCCTTAGGCCCATTATGCTTTTTCCAGAAAGTTTCTGCCTTCAGGCGCAAAATTATCCATCTTCCTTTGGGATTAATCCATCAGACATAAAAGATAAAATGTTCCAAACAAAGTGATAAATCATATCCAAACATTTCAAATTCAGAAAATTAATATAATGTTTTCCACAAACAAATGAATGATTGGGCCCAAATTTTCATTTTAAACATGAATTGCATTTTTGATGAGAAATGAAGTTCTATTTATGTAATGCACTAAAAAAATGTTTATGGACTTTGGAAAAATTAATATAAAGATATTAACAATTAATATTAGACACTTTCAGTGACTAATCACACCCCCCAAATTGAGTTTTGCTAGTCCCAAGCAAAATATATTACAAATATGAAATTCAAATCCCCTTTTCCAAAAACATTTAAATACACATTGCTCACCCAAATACCTCATACCAAAATAATTATGGAACCCATCAAAATCATTTAAAACAACCTAGGTCCATAAGAATATCCCAAGCCCAAGCCCATTCCTTTGTTCAAATTCATCGCCACATTTCATCCAATTTCAATTAAGCATGATAAAGTGTTGTGCATCACAAAAGATATAGGGCCCATTTTATTGTTCAAGGGGAAAAATGGAAGCACTAGGTGGGAATCACATTAAACCTTAATATGAGTATCCATTTTTTTTGATTTTTTTGAGGATTTTTTATCCACAATAGATATGAAAAGACTAACTCTGGGAAAGACAACTATGGAGTCACGATCCCCAAGTGCCGGACGCCACACATATTGTCAATTTCATGCTCTAAAATAGAGATATAAAGCCTAACTCTAGGAAAGACAACTATGGAGTCACGATCCCCAAGTGCCGGACGCCACGCATTTGGACAAAACATTGCTCTTTGTGGTCAATTTTTTTTTTGTTTTTTTGTTTTATTTTGTTTTCTTGGATACTAAAATTAAACTAAAAGTGACCCCAGAACCCTGTTCTATAATGAAAGGGACCCAAGAACTCAAATTTACACCCACGATCCAGTAGACGTGCATTGTGACATTTTTATTAAGAGGATGAAAATGTAAACATTGAAAAATCACATCGGACAACCGCACTTTCCAAAAACTATGCTCATGAACTTAAAATTGCATTAAAATCAGAATCAAGGCATGAAAAATTTATTTGATATCCAATTTTAGAGTTTGCAAGGTGTGTTATCAAGTTTATGGTTAATGGAATTTCTCTTTTCATGCATGTTTTTATTCACAAAATAAAAAAAATCATTTTTATCTCCCCCCAACTTAGAATGACATTGTCCCCAGTGTTTAAAGAAAAGAAAAGTTAGAAGGGGGTAGGAGAGGAGTTCAAAGATGAAATTGAGAATGATAAACATGGAACAAATTCACCTAGTTTTTAAAGTTGATGTTCATGATGCTCCAGATTACTCCTTTGATCTCTTGGGGGATGTAGGCACCTCCTTGATTGAACATGTATCACCCAAAATAGTTCTTGAACCACAAAAAGAAGGACAAAGCAGACAAAACAAACAACACAATGATTTATTTAATTCCAAGTACCATCATTTTTATGGTTTTCCATGTTTTTTTAAATCAAACTAATTATACATTGTCTTCTTTTAAATTTCTGGGTAAGGTATTACTTAGGGATCACACTGCGTGACACGGATGAATACGGTGCTCCCCTTTCATACCCATCCATACTCATAAAAGAAGAACAAGTCAAGAGTCTAATTTTTTTTAACCTACAAAAACATAAATAAAATAAAATAAAATGATGATACATTGTCTTCTTTATATTTTATGGGTAAGGTATTACTCAGAGATCACACCGCGTGACACGGATGAATATTGTGCTCCCCTTTTATACCCATCCTTACTCATAAAAGAAGAACATGTCAACAGTCTATATAAAAAAAATAACAAAATGAAGCAGAAGGAAACAAAAGATGATTCACAGTGATTGGAAGCATGAAAACCACGGGTTGCCTCCCGTGAAGCGCTTTTGTTTAATGTCGTTAGCCCGACTTGTACCCTAAATCTATCAATTTTTCTCTGGTTCATATGTCAGGTCAGTTAACTCCTCCTTGGTTTCTTGTTTATTGAATGATTCAATGAATGGTGTTAACCTATGACCATTGACTTTAAAGACATGACCACTTGTGGGATCCTGAATCTCTATTGCCCCATGAGGGTACACATGATGCACTAGGTATGGACCAGACCATCTGGACCTTAGCTTTCCTGGGTGTAGATGAAGTTTTGAACTATACAAGAGCACAAATTTTCCCAGTTCAAAGTGTTTGACTTTGAGATTCCTAGATTGGTAGGCTTGAACTTTAGATTTATTGATCCTTGAATTTTCATAAGCCTCCATCCTAAGCTTCTCGAGTTCATTAAGATCTAATTTCCTTTTTGTTTCAGCTAAAGAAATGTCAATGTTCATTTTTTTATTGCCCAAAAGGCCTTATGCTCAATTTCAATAGGTAAATGACATGATTTTCCATAAACCAATCTATATGGTGACATGCCTAGGATAGTTTTGAAAGCAGTTCGATATGCACAAAGGGCATCTAAGAGTTTCTCGGACCAATCTTTCCTAGAGGGATTGACAGTTTTTTCAAGAATTTGCTTAATTTCTCTATTTTCCAACTCAGCTTGACCGTTGGTTTGAGGATGGTATGCAGTGGAAACTTTATGAGTAATACCATACTTAGACATGGGTGAAGAGAATGGGTGGTTGCAGAAATGGGTTCCATGATCACTAATTATAGCCCTAGGAATTCCAAATCGAGAAAATATATGCTCTTTCATAAATTGGATCACAACATGGTGGACATTGGACTTGGTGGGAATGACTTCAACCCATTTTGAGACATAATCAATAGCTAAGAGGATGTAGAGGTATCCCATAGAGTTTGGAAACGGTCCCATGAAATCAATTCCCCAACAATCAAAGATTTCAACGACCAGAATGGGAGTGAGGGGCATTTGATTCCTTTTGGTAATGGATCCTAATTGCTGACACTGAGGATGACTTTTGCAGAATTGGAAGGAATCCTTAGTGAGGTTCGGCCAGTAAAAACCACTTTTCAGGACCTTTGAAGTGGTTTTATTTGTAGAAAAGTGTCCTCCACATGCCTCTCCATGACACAATTTTAGAATGGACTCTTGCTCAGACTCGGGAATACATCTCCTGATGATTTGATCAGGACAGAACTCAAAGAGGTAAGGATCATCAAACACAAAGTGTTTGACATCAGAAAGGAATTTCTTCTTAGCTTGGGTACCTAATAATTTTGGAATGTCACCTGTCACCAAATGGTTTTCTATGTCAGCATACCAAGGGAAATCATTCACTAAATAGAGGTGCTCATTGGGAAATGAATCAGACACAGAGAGGTGGTGTGAGTTTTCTTTGAATTCCATCCTAGAGAGGTGATCAGCTACAATATTTTCAACACCCTTTTTATCCTTAGTGGTTAAATAGAACTCTTGAAGAAGAAGGACCCACCTAATCAATCTAGCCTTGGCATATTGTTTTTGAAAAAGTTATTTTAGGGCTGAATGGTCAGTGAAGAAAAATATGGGTGATCTTAAGAGATAAGACCTCAATTTCTCTAAGGCAAAGACAACAGCAAGAAACTCTTTCTCAGTGGTGGTGTAGTTTATTTGTGCATCATTTAAAGATTTGCTTGCATAAGCAATGACATGTGGATTTTTCTCACACCGTTGTCCTAAGACTTCTCCTACAGCGAAATCACTTGCATCACACATGAGCTCGAAAGGAAGTTTCTAATTTGGAGGTTGCATGATAGGTGGAGATATAAGAGTTGACTTGAGTGTATAGAATGATTCCTCAAAGCTTTCTGTCCATAACAATGGAGCATCTTTTACCAATAGAGCACAAAGTGGTCGAGAAATAGAGCTGAAATTCCTAATAAACATTCTATAAAAACCAGCATGTCCTAATAAGGACCTCACTTACTTAATAGTTTTAGGAGAGGGAAGGTGACGAATGATGTCAACCTTAGCTTTATCAACTTCAATCCCTCTACCAGATACTGGATGACCTAGAACAAGTCCTTCCCTTACCATGAAATTACATTTTTCCCAATTTAGTATGAGATTCTTATCCTCGCACCTTGACAAAACCTTTTCAACATTTATAAGGCATCCCTCAAGAGTATCCCCAAATATGGAGAAGTCATCCATGAAGACCTCTAAAAAAATCCCCCACCATATCCGAGAATATTCCCATCATGCACCGCTGGAAGGTACCAGGGGCATTACATAACCCAAAGGGCATGCGCTTGAAGGCAAAAGTGCCGAATGGACAAGTGAAGGTTTTTTTTCCTTGATCCTCTAAGGAGACTTCGATTTGATTATACTCTGAGAATACATCTAGGAAGCAATAGAATTTATGACCGCCACTCGCTCGAGGACTTGATCAATAAAGGGTAAGGGGAAATGGTCTTTCTTGGTACAAAAGTTGAGCTTCCTATAGTCAATACAAACTCTCCATCCCCTACTGACCCTTGTTGGAAGTATCTCTCCATCCTTGTTGGTTATTACTCTGATTCCAGCCTTCTTTGGAACCACATGGATTGGGCTAACCCACTCACTCTCAGCTATAGGATAGATGATACCATCTTTTAACAATTTCAAAAGTTCTTTTCTCACTACTTCCATGAGATTAGGATTGAGTCTCCTTTGAGGTTGATGACATGGCTTTGACTCAAATTCAAGAATAATTCTATGAGTCCCGATAAGTGGGCTAATCCCAGGAATATCAGATAGGGTCCATCCAATGGCTTTCTTGTGTCTCCTAAGAACATCTAGAAGCATCCTATCATGAATGCATTCAAGATAAGAAGAAATGACAACAGGAAAGGATTGATTGTCCCCTAACAATGCATACTTCAGTGATGAAGGTAAGACTTTAAATTCAAGATCAGATTGTTCATGACTTCCCAAGAAAGGATGAGACTTTGTATGGAACTCAGTTTTGTTTTTCAGATTTCTTGACAAAATTGGTTCCTTGTGAACAGAATTTTCATCCACTAAATTTTCCAGAGTAGTGTCATGAATAGCTATGGACTCAATGTTATTTATGTCAACCATGGTATCATTGATTGGTGATTCTAGAAATTCATCAATAGAGCTATCTGAAATAGATTCAATCCAAGGAGACAAATTTCTCTCATGTGAATAAAGAAAATCAATCTCTTCTTGACTTAACCATCCTTCGGTAATTCCTTGATGTTCATTGAGTTCATTATCAACACTACCAATCCAATTAACCTCATGGATCTCTTCATCATCCCAAATTTGAGAGTTTTTATTGAATATATTCAAGTCTAGACTCATGTTCCCAAAGGTGATGGTCATGTTCCCATTTCAGACTCGGATAACAGAGTTGATTGTTGCAAGGAAGGGACGACCAAGTATGATTGGGGTTTGCTCCCTAGGACCTAAGCTTGGGTGATTTTCCAGAACAATGAAGTCAGCTGGGTAAATGAAATTTTCAACTTTCACCAAAACATCTTTTAAGATCCCCTTTGGAACTCGAACACTACGATCAGCAAGTTGAAGAGTGACAGATGTGGGTTGGAGTTCTTTGAGCCCTAACTGACAATACATGGCATAAGGAATGAGGTTCAAACTGGCACCTAGATCACACAAGGCTTTGACAACTTTGTTCTCTCCTAGTTCAACATTTATGTAAGGGCATCCTGGGTCTTTCATCTTAGGAGGAATGGTCCCTTGAATGGTGTTACTCACATTAGCAGCCAAAAGGACTTGGTTTTTATGTGAAAAGTTTCTTTTAAAAGTGCACAAGTCCTTAAGGTACTTTGAGTAGGAAGGTATGGTTTGGATGGTATTGAGAATGGGAATGTTCAACTTGACTTGTGAGAAGATTTCTCTCAATGTGTCACTCAATTCAGGCTTGGGTTTCTCCCTCATACATTAAGGAAATGGTGCAGGTTATTGAGTTGTTTGTTGGAGTGTTGTTTCTTTCACATTGTTATCAGTTTCTTCAGTTTTATCTTGTGGTTCATTTTAATTTTCATTAGAGTTTGAATCTTCACATGGTTTCTGACTTATTTTTTCAGGTTTTTCAATTGATTTCCCACTTCTTAAAACCATCACAACCTTTAGTTGTTCGTGAGTTGTTTGAGTGAAACTTGACTCTCCCCTTGATGTTTTTTGTGGAATGGCCTGTGTGGGCATGGGTGCCTTTCCAGTTTTTATGGTTTGAAGTTCTTGTTTAATGGATGAGAATTCTGAGTTCATTTTTTCCATTTGTTTGCACAGTTGATCTAGTAGGCTTTGTGGAACATTTTGGGCTGGTGCTTGAGCTTGTGGGTTTATCCCAGGAGGATACTTTGGTTGTTGGATAGGTTGTTGAATGAGTTGTTGATATTGGACATGAGGATGTTGGAATTTGACTGGTTGTGGTTGGAACTGATTATGAGGTTGAAGGTTTTGTTGAGGGTATGGGTTGATACATTGTTGTTGTGTTGGTTATTGATTATCCTTCCAACGAAAGCCTGGATGGTCATTATACCTTGGATTTAAGGTGTTCATGAATTGTGGATTTTGAAAGTTCATTGCATTAACTTCTTCTGGTGGTACTCCTAAAAGAACATCCTTGATAGAAGGAATGGTTGGGAAATTATTAGTCTTGTGGTCATGTTTGTCACAAATTGTACAAACAAGCTCAACATTTTGGGTTTTGTGGACCTTCCTAAGATCAATCTCCTCAACTTTCCTTGTGAGTGCAGCAAGTTTTTCTCTAACGTTTTCTTCTTCTCCAAGATTGTACATTCCACCAGATTTGGGTGGCTTCTCATAGTATGGTGATGTTCCCCATGTTTGGTTTTGTTCAGCAATATTTTCTAGATACTCGTAAGCATCATTTGGGGCTTTGTTTTTGAAGGTTCCATTACACATCATATCAATGAATTGTTTGTTTCCGGGACCCAATCCTTCATAGAAAATTCTCACTTGTTCTGGGATTAAGAAACCATGGTGTGGTACCATGTTTAATGTGTCCTTTAACCTTTCCCATGTTTCATAGAATGTTTCTCCCTCTCTTTCAAAAACGTTTTGTATGCTCTTTTTAAGTGAAATTGTTTTGTTATGGGGGAAGTATTTTTTATAAAATTATCGTTGAAGTTGGTCCCAAGAGTGAATGGATGCTGGCCTCAAATTGTTTAACCAATTCTTTGCTCGGTCCTTAAGAGAAAAAGGAAAAAGTCTTATTTTAGCAGATTCAATTTGATTTGGTGGGCACATGGTTTCGACAATGTCATTAAATTCTTTAACATGAAGGTAAGGCATCTCAGACTCCATCCCATGAAAGGTTGGAAGGTGGTTCAGGACATGGGGTTTGAAAACATATTGGGCATATCCAATGTTATCATGCCTAATTCATGAGGGTGCATTGGTCCAGGTTGGTGTGAGGTGGTCATTCATTGTTGGGTCTGCAACAATTCCCAAGTTAGGGTCTTGCCCATTATTTTGGTTCCCTCCCCGGTTTATGATTTGGTTTTGTGGGAGATTCTCCATTGTATCTAACTCAACGTCTGAATTTGGAGTATTAGGAAGATTTGGATCTAAAGGAAATAGACCTCTTTTAATGCTTGACTCCCCAGCACTAGGAGTATCCACCCTAACTAATCTGTTTGATTTATTGTGGGTGTAGGCGGACATGGGCAAAAGAAAAAGCGATAAAGGGAAAAGATAAGAGAATTGGGATGAGAATAGAAGAATGGGGGTAAGAAAAGAAGGTTTTTGGTCTAAGGATCTTACTTGGTCCCCGGAAACGGTGCCAAAATTTGTTTGCGCCCAAATTTACCCTACTGGTAAAAGCGGTCGATGTAGTACATGTAGGGGTCGAATCCACAGGGACCAAAGAAGTAACCTTGAGACGCTATGATTTGGTGAAGGATGGGCTATGAAGTAGCCAACTTTGGGTTTGATTTTGGATGGTTTAAAGAACACTAAGAAACCTTAGTGAATTCAATTCAAAGAAAATGGGTTGATCTTAGGATTATGCTCGGGATGGATTGAATAAATTTTACTTCTTTAGACAATTTTGGTTTTATTAATTCTTGATGAATCCATTCTTCAAAAATAACACTAACTTCATCATTTTCTGGTTTGGTGCTTACTAAACACAATTACTAATCCCCTATACACATAGAGAACCAAATTCATGATCTCTCCAAGTTATATGGTCATTTAGTAATTGATTTTAGTTTGCTCAAACACAGTAAAGATGAAGAGTGGAAATAACTGAAGAATGGATGTCTTAAATTAATTATCCAATTAACAACAATTCGTTCATAAAATAACATTCAATACAGCCTTTGAATCCTTCTAAGATCATCCCATTAAAGGGTTACCCCTCCATTGATGGTATACTCTCAATGGTGGGCAGAAGATGGCTAACAAGAATTTATTGAAGAAATTAAAACCGTGGAAATAACGAGCACTCCTCCGTGTGTGTGAATGAAATTCACACCTATGTGTGAACAAATTCACAACAACACAGAGATATCACTATTCTTTGTGATAATAAAGTTTTAATAAATGAAATGGAAAATATAGAAGAGAAAGAAGTTGATTAAGAACATAAAGATACAAAAAAGAAACTTACATGGAAATGGAAAACATTTTAAAGGAAATTTGGAAGCATAACCTTACAATGAAACAAGCAACCAAAGATGATAAGAAAAAATTATGCACCCCTATTACCTTAACCAATAGCTCCTTATATAGGAATATTAAGAGCCTTAGTTCCATCCCCCAACAATTAATTCACCCCCCAACAATTAATAGAGTCAAAAGGAGGGTGAATAATCAAAAGGAAATTGATGTTTCGAATTTGACCTGGAAAACTGTCCAGATTCTTCCACCATATTGAAATGTGACGTTTCAATTGAATAATGCTGAATCAGGAGGGGTTGTAGAAGAGAAATATTGTCTTCCATCTGTCCTCTATTATCTGTAAAAAATTTCAGGAAATTTCTCTCAGCCGTTTGGAAGTTATGGTTGAAATGGTGGGACGAATATCTGTGGATTAATGTCGGGTCCACCATTTAAATCTCAACTTCATATCCCTTTATCATCATTATAACATCAGAATAAGCTCCGGCCACAGTTGAATAAAATGATCCTCATATTTTTATCTTTATACTGTATAAATTTTATTTTCATTGGGCTTAGTTTGTGGGCCCTACATTTGTTTGATGTGCCTTAGGCCCATTATGATTTTTCCATCAAGTTTCTGCCTTCAGGCACAAAATTCTCCATCTTCCTTTGGGATTCATCCATCAGACCTAAAAGATAAAATGTTACAAACAAAGTGATCAATCACATACCAAAATTGAAAATTCATAAAATGAATATAATGTTGTCCACAAACAAATGAATGATTGGGCCCAAATTTGTATTTTAAACATGAATTGCATTTTTGATGAGAAATGAAGTTCTATTTATGTAATGCACTAAATACAACGTTTATGGACTTTGGAACAATTAATATAAAGATATTAAAAATTAATATTATACAATTTAAGTGACTAATCATTAACCTACCCTCAACCAAGGAAAATTACTATGTAAGGCTTAATTTCACCGTCTCTTTATTATCCGAGGTTGTTTTTATGTAAGTATCTACTGGGACCTCTTTATCATCCAAATCCATGTTTCTTAAAAATGTATTTCAAAAAATTCTTACTATTTTATAGACTATGTGTTAAAGTAATTTATACCCTTGTTTGACTTTTTATAAGATGTTTATAAAATAATCTTTCCATCGTTTTCCAAACAAGGTCCCTTTTAACCTTTTCGACAAAATTAAGGTAAGAATGTCTTTTTTTAACTTATACGGAGGGTGAGACTATTTTACGCCATTATAAAATCATTGAATATTCTCTCAAAATATTATAAGAATATTTTCAAAGTAAATGTTTTATTTTATAATTATGTGACTTTTAAATGATTTCAAAAAAAGAGATATTTCTCTCAAATTGTTTTAATTTCATCTATGTCAACATCCTTTGATGGAATTTAAGATTATTTGAAGTTGATTTATTATGATACAAAACTTTCATATTGTATTGAAGGTTGTGTGATATGTTTGACTATGGATGTGTTATTTTTCTACCATTCATGGTTTATGGAGAAAGTATTGACATTTTGTATGCTAGTTTTAATATGAATGTTTATGTTATGTTTAAACCTGTTCATATAAGGAATGAATTGGACATAGTAAGTGATGGGTAGAGCCTGATATAGATCCTCGATGCATCGATAGGTCTCATGAGACAAACTAGTGTCTTGGCACAAGGCCTTGACAAAATCTTATTTGTATTCTTGGCACAAGGCCTTGACTAAGTGGTTATGATAGTCTGGAATTATTCATTTCATCATTATAAAAGTGGTTATTGATATTGCATGTGATTATTCAACTAGTAGAATATCAATGTGAATAAGTAAATGGAATTATTTCATTTTATTTTTTCTATATTATGTTGATGTTCAAGTTCAAAAGGCGTTTGTTTTAGTAATACATTTCCATAAATGTTTATGCTTATTTATGAAAGTTTCCACTACACTGTTATCCTTACTGAGCATCTGAGCGCACCCCTTTCTATGTTTAATTTTTACCAGGATGTGAAGAAGTATTTTCTGACTGACCTACAGGGATAGTCTGAGGGGTTATGAGTGTGGACTATGGATAGTATGTTGTTGTAGTTTTTCACTTTATGATGTAATGTAAGACTTATGAATGTATCTAATGTTTCCAAGGCTATTAAACTAATCAGTATTTTGAGACATGATCTTTTGTGATCATGTCAATGTTAGGTAATAATGCACCGACTCTGGGTAATTGGGGTCGGGGCGTTACAGATGTTGTCCAAGTGTATGTTCTAGATGCAAGAAGTACACATCTTTTAACATGTTGTGTCTCAGTAGGGAATATAAATGGACCTATCGAAGGTCGAGGTAGTTTTTTCTTAGGAAGGACCCACAAATGTGGTGGAAGTTCACGATTTTCTTGGTATGGCACCCTATTACTAGATATTTGTACCTGATGTCTCTCAAGTTACATCCCCATTGACAAATTTTACTAAAGAATGCCAGAAATTCGTATGGAGTGAGTAGTGTCAGAAATCATTCAGCTACCTGAAGGGGAGTTTGTTCAGTGATGAGTGCTCTAGTTTCCAAAGGAAGGGGTGATGTTTGAGGTATTTTGTGACACTTAACGTCTAGGCATGGGATTAATACTGATGTAGTAGTAGGGGGTGATCTCTTCTGGGTCTTGACAATTAAATTCCCATGAATGTAATTATGAAACCCATGATATAGATCTAGTAGTGGTCATGTATGCGATGAAGTTGTGGAGGCTTTACCTCATTGTGGAGCACTTTGTGGACTTCACAGATCACAATATATTGGGGTATATCTTTTCCCAGAGATATCTAAACCTGTGACATTAAAGTTGGATGGACTTTATCTAGGATTATGACATTGAGATCTATTACACCTAAGGAAATGGAAACATTGTGTACGATGACTGAAGTGGGAAGTTGTAGATGGAGTTAGCTTCGAAATCTGTGGATGCATGGAAGGTGATGGAGGAATTGGCTACCTTTCAACTAGATATAGTAATGGATGGTGGATGAAGATTTTTGTTTCAAATGATGGTGTAGTATTCTATGAGGCATTTTTTAGAAGAGTCTCTGTGGGGAAACTCATAGGCAGAGGGGATGCGTGATCGCATTGACCAGGGAGATGAAATAGAGGGATTGTCAAAGGATGGTATGAATCTGATGCAATTCCACGGGAGGCTATTTCCTCCAATGGAAAATCATGAGGGAATCCTTCGTGAGTTTCACAGCTCACCCTTAGCGGTACACCAAGGAGTTTCCATGATATACCATGGATTGTGGGTGAAATTTGGCGGCCTGGGATGAAGCGTGCAATAGCATATTTTGTGGAAAAATGCATAGTGTTACAGAATATGAAGGTTGAGAACCATGTTATTGGTGGTTTGTTTCACCCCTTATATATCCCCGAGTGGAAGTGGTATGTCATCATGATGGATTTCATCAAAGGGTTACCCAAGGATTAGGGAGGCTATGATTCTATCTGGGTAGTAGTGGACTGGATGACAAACTTGGCCCACTTCCTAGTGATCAAGTTGTCTAGTGTAATGGATTCTATGGCCTAGAGGTATGTGATGAGGTTGTGAGACTGTATGGAGTTTTGAGATCCTTAGTCTTATATCGGGATGCACAAATCACTTCAAGAGTCTTTAGGGGATTACAAAATTCTTTTGGAACTTAGTTGCACCATAGTACATCTTTTCACCCCCATATGGATGGATAGATGGAGCGGACCATCCAGATGTTGGAGGAAATGCTACGAGCGTGTGTCTTGGACTTCAAGGGATCTTGGGTGTGACACATTCCCTTATTAGAGTTTTCATCAAATAGTATTTATCACTCTATCATTATCATTGCTCTGTTGGAAGCTTTATATATATGACATTGTCATTCACCTTTATGTTCAATAGAGGATGGGGAGAAATCAGTTCTTGGTCCCATGATGGTGCATAGAATGATAGATAATGTTCATGTAGTTTATGAAAGGATAAAGGTATAACAAAAACAGAAGAATTTGTATGCCTATAATAGGAGGAGTCTTTTGGGGTTTTAGGTAGAGGACCATGTGTTCTTGAAGGTTTCCCCTCAACGTTGGCAGTACAGGTTTCACAGAGGGAGTAAAATTACTCATAATTTCATCAGACCTTTTGAGTTGTTGGGATGTGTTGGAAGAGTGGCATACTACCTAGCGTTTTTACCATGGTTGGAGATGATCCATGATGTCTTCCAAATCTCCCAGCTTCATTAGTATCTACATGATGACTCCCATGTCATTGAATGGGGATAGTTGGATATCAAGGATGACACAACATTAATGGAATGTCCAGTGGAGATCCATGATCATCGGGAGAAAGTGTTGCATGGATAGACCATTACCTTTTTTAATTTGTTTTAGAGTCATGGTGTCCTAGAGGAGAGAACATGTGAGGGAGAGGTGGATATGTGTGCCCAGTACCGAGAGTTGTTTTGATTTTTCCATGATGTTTTTTGCTTTGTGGCATAATGCTTGAACCTAACTTTCTATAACATGAGTTGTTTCCTTATTTTTAATGTGTGATAATGTTCGGACCATAAAGAGGGGAGGACATGATTCTTAATTGAGACACAATAAATGAGATTCAATTAATCCCATGCGGGAGAGTCCGTTCCACCCTGAGCGGAAATTATCTTGACCTGGAGGATGGAATTCCCTGATTCATGTGTTCAGAAAGAGTGGGTTTTTTGATTGTGTGGTGTGCCTTGGGAGCAGTTGTGGTAGTAGATGTGTTATAGGATGTGTTCTTGGATGTCGAGGTATCACATAAGCCTTCAAACAATATAAGTTGGTTTATCATTGGACCTTGGGGTTTCCAAATCGTATCCATGTTTGAAGTATAGAAAAATACTTGAGAGGTATCTTATGGGGTGGTTTTCTAGACCCATCTTTCTTCTATGATGGTTTTAAATTATTAAGGGCAATAATAGTTTGAGAGGTATATGATGGAATAACCCAGACCTATTTGGTCCATTAATTTGTGAAAATATAGTTTTTTTTGTGATCTAAGAGGTCAAAGTGGATCATTACAAGAGTTTTTTGGATTCCCAATCTTCTAATGGTAGCTCATCTAATGGGGAGTCATCCACCAGTGAGTCGCACCATTGAGTCTCATCGGTGACTCACTATGGTGACATGCAATGGTGAGACCATGTCAGTGAGTCACGAATGGTTGGTCATTGACGGTGAGTCAGGACCGGTGACTCACAGATAGTGATTCAAGACTGGTGATTTGCTATCAGAGGGTCACCCTGATGAGTTGTTGATTGTAAGTCATGATGGTATCCCGTAAATGGAGTTTTGCACTGGTGGGTCGTCCAATGATGAGTGGTCTAGAGGTAGCTCACTGAATGGAGACTCAACAAACATTAGAACACCAAACGGTCACTCACTGAATGGTGACTCATCGAGCGATGACTCACTGAATGGTATGACACTAAATTGTGACTCATTGAATGGTGACTCCCCACTAGTAGCTCATACTAGTGAATCACCCAAAGGTATGCCTTTTCCATTTTTTCCCGTTCTTCCAAATTCATCCCTCTTACATTTTATTTTATGTAAAATTATTATAAAACCATATTAATTTGGTTTTGAATCCATTTTAGAGGATTTAATGTATATAATCAAATTCAAAATTCCCTAGAGATGTTTAAATGACCAAGCCACATGGAATTGATTATGATCTGGATTTAATGGTCATTGAAACCATTTTATCCTGTTCATATTGGATCTAGGTCTTCTAAATCTATGAAAATTTATTCCTTGTTTGATTCCCTTTATACCTGACACCGATGTGTCCAGAACGTTTCTTCTAGGAGTGATTGTTCATTGTGTTGTGGCATTGGATCACATTTCCCCGCTGTCTTTTCGTGCTACTTTCACACCCCTTGTTTTAGAACAAGGAGGAGTTGTTTATCGTTCTGTTCTTAGAGGTAGGGATCCCTTCATCTCTCTTATATTTGTGTATCATGAATGGTGGGTATAATGATGTCTCCTTGTGAATATGAATAAATTAAAATTTAATGATGATAATTGGACTTGTTAGTTCAGTAATAAGTGATGGTCTGGGAAGATGAAGGTGATTTTTATATCATTTTATCTATTATTTGTTTCATTTTTTGAATTGTATGGGATGTGTTCCTTTTAAAAATCATGATTGTTTTTTGACTTTGTTTTCACACCCATGATGGCTTGTGAATACTTGATGTTGATCTTCTTTTGATTGGCTATAAATATGAAAAACATGATTACTCGAGTATACCTAGTTAAATAAATGGATGCCTGTGGATCAAACTTACTTTTTGGGGACCACTAAATTATCAAAGATGAATTAAATAATGAGTGTTTTCTAAATCTAAATAGACCTTTCTTATTTGTTGTGGTTGTGTGTTGTGTGTGGTTCTGTTTGGCCTTGTGACTTGTGCAGGTTGTGCAGTGGTGTGGTTGTGTGTATGGGGTGGTACATGTGGTGTAATGGAATTTAAGTTGAGAGATTGAATTTTGTGGAATGGATGAGCAGTGTTGTTCTGGGACTTCAACCAGGTCTTGTTTTGTTTGTGTTGTTGGGTGTGGTGTGTTTATGTAGTGCGACATCTATTGGTTGGGGAGGCGCTGACAGGTGTGGCTATGAGATGGTAGGTATTCTAAATTGATGGGGGGGCATGGGAGGTATTACTTTGAAAAATGATGATATTAGTGGTTTATATGGGTATAAAGTTGGTTTCTTTACTGTGGTTCTTCATCCTCTATTTGACTTTTCATGTGATATGGTTGGTAGATTCCCATGTAGGGATGGAATGATTAAATTAATTTCGTAACAAAGAAGGATAAATGATCAAATAAATCGGATGAGGTTATGAATTAAGGTTATGGTTGGTTGTGTGGTTGTTCATGTAGTGGTAGCAGAAAAGGTGCTTTTGGGGGATGGTTGTTTGTTTTGACAACCTATAGGTTGGGCGGAGTGTTTGGTATCTATATAAGTGCACATATTTCCTTGTGATTTCTATATGCACCACACCCAATTTGAGAACTATGTGTCGAACACCCCCATTGTCATGGGGAGGGTGTCTTTTCCCAACATCTGGGTTAGAGTATGGATGGAGGGTTACTGGATCTTCCTTACTCACACTTCTATGAATTGGTATCCCATGACTCATTGGGAATATTCTAGTGTGGTTGTGCGTACAAGGTGTCTACGAGGGAGGTGTTCTTTCTTAGGTGTATTCGAGATGAGGTTTTGGTTATGGCCTAGGTTTCTACGGGTGTGATGTGTCTTGGTTGGGCCACATGTGTCTATGGGTATGATGTGGTTAGCCTCTTATTCCATGTTTGCGGGACTAGATCTCTGGCCCAGGTGTGTGAGGGTGAGATTGTGACGTGGGGATTGTGGAAGATTGTGGTAGAGCTAGGATGTTTTTCATTAGGGTATTAGTAGTTAACTAGTGTGAAGTGTTGTAAGGTACCCAAAACAACCAAGTTCTTATTATATTAATTTACACGGCTTGCATTATTTGGTGAGTGTTCCTTGGTGAGGTTAGGATGGATAATATACCTTGTTATGCGCTTTTGAGGTTCTGTTGTTTTCTCATAGGGGCATTAGTATACTTCTACCACTTGTGCATGAGAGACTTTTAATTTCCTATAGAGTATACATGTATGCTCACCCGAAATATATATTACAATTTTCATGTTTCTCATTGGATTATGTGGACTGTGTTGGACTATACTAGATCTGGCATTGAGACAGTTCCTGTGACTTTTATTAGAATTGTTTTCTATACTTACCTTGGAGTTTTATTGTATTTTTAGTAGTTTTATTTGAAAACATGAATTTGGAATAGATTTTTTTTACTTTACATTTAGTTCTTGGGGTTTTTTTGATGGACCATCTTATATCCTAATAATTATTCTTTAAAAAAGGGTAATTCATACCATTTTGAGAGAATATATACCTACCCTTGGTGCTAATAACCACCCCATGTCCTACTGAAGGCGGGACTCATGGGTAATTATCTCTCATTCACCTTGATGAAGGAAGGTCATGGCACATTACATCCATTTTTCAATATCGAAGGATGGTCAGGAAAACATTTCATAAAAAAATATAAAGATATGAAATAATGATTCACATTTGAATTTTTTTAAAAGGTTTCAAGAAATAATTTTAAAAAATATATCTCCATGAAATCTCAATAAATAATCCTTAAAAAACATTAAGGATTTCCAAAGGAAATGTATTGTGGGAGATAATATATTATATCAGGAATTAAACACAATGCCTTTTCATTATTAAAAATACCTTTTTTAAAACCCACATCATATTTTTTTTATTAATTTTAAAAATGAAGAGTTAAAGAGAAATTTGAAGACCATAAGAAAGAATAAATATTTGGATTTCAATATATGATGGATAAATTTATTTGGAAGAGTGAATATGAATATAGAATAAAAATACCTCATATGGAGAGGATTAAATTTATTCTTAACATCATAAAATATTATCAAGAAAGAAGTCAACAGAATATTATATATTTGATGAGAAAATAAAATTCCCTGAGATGAAGGATGAATGTAATTATAATATCATCATACATAAGAAGAAAAAATTCTTGTGAAACTATAGTGAACTATAAATCATTACTAATCACTAAAAGATTTCATGTTAATAAACCCACTTACATGGATGGTAACATTGAAATCCAAATTCCAAGAATGAAATTAAATGATATGGAAAATTGAATATAGATAAAAAAATAAAGAATAATGGGAAAGTAATTCAAATAGACACTATAGAAAGAATATAAGTGGAAATAGTGTGTAAATTAGAATATGTCCCAAAGGATGGAAATTTGAGTCGAAACACTGTTACCTTTAACATCCAAATTCCACTAAAACACATTATCTTTCTATATAATAAACATTAAATTCATAATAATATACTTATTAAATTTATAAATATGTATTAAACAATGTACCCATCACATATAATCATATATGATACATATATAATTACATTTACTTTGTTTTCTTCATCAGATGTTTGATATTTTCATTGTTTCTTACATGGTTTGTAATATTATTGTCAATATCCAATCATTAATTTCAAGTTCATTACAATATTATCTGAGGTATTGGTATTGATCATTTTTTATTTTTTTTAATCTTATATTTGCATTTTATTTTTTTTAGTCATGATTCAGAAATATTGAATAATGGATGAACTTGTTATGAATTTTTTCAATAATGAAATGTTTATATATTAAAAATGACTTAATATTGATATAGACATTGAAAAAATTTAATAATTTCATAAAAATAATTAAAATTCATTAAATATATTATTATAATAATCCATATATTATAATATTGAAAAATAAAATCACTGTTCCATATTGGCTGTAGTCGGTAGTTACAAACAGTAGAGGTTTTCAGTTTACATAGAATGAAAAATGTATAAATATATTTATCATTTTCGAAAAAGATAATATTCTAAATCTCACATTTACTCATCATATTTCCTTTTATAAACATATATATATATATATATATATATATATTATGATAAATTAAATATGTCTCTTAATTGAGGAAGTAGTCAGATCATATGAAGCAAATCCATTCTGATTTTTCTAAGGATGGGGGAAGGGTATAAATTGGTTATATAATTAATATAATAACCAGTAACTATACAAATAAAAATAATGTAAATACATTAGAATGTGTAAAATAGATTTTGCAGAAAATTATATGAATTAATAATATTTTAAAATGAATCGTACTAACCTTAAAAATTCAAACATTATCATGGAGGACCTCTTTGAAAAGTTGAATTTACGAATCTTCATTGGATCAATGGGTTGAAAAATTGGGTACTGGGAACTATTAAATGTAAAATTCTTATAGCTTTCATAGGAAATAAATTTTATTCTTTTACGTAAATGGTTACGGGAAGTCTCCTTTTAAAAGAATGAGTGTTTCGTTTTTAAATAATAAAAAAGTTGATCCATTTTTAAGGAATTTGAGTCCAAAAAATGACCAAATTTGAGGCTTAATGAGGATTGTGTTGAGGAATACCTTTAAAAATTGACATGTTTTCGCATATTTAATGCTTTATGCCTAATATTAAACCTTGATAATAACAAACATCATCCATAGTAAATATTTATTTAATTATGATGATTTATTTTAATGAAAAAAATTAAAATTTTCCATATTATATAATTTGTATATAATTATTAAAAAAAATTGTTTGACAAAAAATTCTTCTAGGAGAAGATTAAATCTTAATATTAATGCATTTAACATGTAAAAAATGTTTTTAAAATTGTAATTCCAAGCGTAGTAATTTTTTATTATATAATATTATCTACGTAGTTGATTTTTTAATAATAAGTGCTATATTAATAATCGAATATGATTTATGATGGTGTAAAAGAAAATTGAAACTATAATCCACCATATTAGTATTAAATAAAAAGAAAACAGGGAAAAAAATTAGTACATTTAAATGTAAATTAATTTTTGAAATGTTAATTATTGGTTTTCTAATTTTAAAGTAATCTATAAAAACTACTCATTTTATTAAATAATTAATGCTTTTATTATTGAAAATATTTTCTATTTTTTTAATTCAGAACTATATCATGATGAACACCTAAACATTACGGTATTGATAGTTACTGTATTTTTCTATATTCAACTAAATATATTCCATTTCTCACAATTCAAAAAAAAAGCAAACAATTTTTTTTTTATTAAAAATGAATCCTAAATTGATGTTCATTTTGTGAACATTATTATCTAATTTTTTTTAATATCACTTTTAAATAGAAATTTGAATTTTTTATGGGAATTTGTTTTTCAAATTATAATTTTTCTTATTTTTATTTCGTTTAAATTTGTAATCACATTAGTTCTAATGTATTAGTCATATCACAACTAGGTTATTTTCTTGATTAATCATAATATAATTTGATTTATTAAATAAAAATTAATATAAAATAAAAAACGAACAATAGTGAAATGTATAAATTTATTCCTAAAACAATCATACTAGTTTTTTAGATTTACTAATTGAATTTTATATTTTCAATATTATTAAAAGTTATTTTAATTATTTGTGCATATATTTTATAATTTAGTAACCTATTTTTATACAAATTAATTATATGGAATCTTCAAATGGCTTTGTTCATCATAATAAAAAAGTTTCATTTAATTTTTGTCAATATTGTATGCGAAATAATCTATTCAACATAAATTCTATTTTAGGGAAGAAAATTCATTAAAATCTTGTGTCATTATAGTCACATGGCCTCTTCATATGGGAAAAACCCATTACGGATCACTACCTCATCTATATACTCAATAATACATCATCCAAAAAAAGTATACATTTAAGTAAATCATTTTCATGTGGTTTAGGCCACCGTCTCTCGTCTCTGGATTCTGGAGCCGTCGAGGGCCGGGGAGGATAAGTTATACAGCGGTGTCCCCATGGACAGGAAGGATGAGTGATAGGGGGTAGAGGATGACGGAGTGGATGAATGTCTTCCATTGTGAACAATGGATGTTTCTGGGGGAGATGGTTGGCTTTCATCACGGAGTGTCCCCTTTTACCGATAGGTTTTGATCTACCTACTATCATTGTTAATCGTTATCATACGCTGCTGTTATCTGATAGATCGGTGGGGAGAACAGAGCGAGACGAGTCTCTGCATCTTTAGAAGCCTGCTGTCCCGCCCTCCTATGATCGCGTCTCCTTCACCATCCAGACCCCCTTTTTCGTCTTCGTGCTTCAATTCTTTGCTGTTCCTCTTATCCTCTCAGCGAAAGACTTCGACACCAGATCAGTTTGTTGCGGATTTCTTGGTCGATCGACATAATTTCTCTGAGGAAGCTGCTTCGATGGAATCTTCGGCTGTAACACGCTTAAAATACCCCGAGATCTCCACTTCAATTTTATCATATCTCATGGAATGCGGTCTGTCCCACGCCCATATCGAGCGCCTAGTCCAACGCGTGCCCCACATTCTCTTCTCCAATCTGGAAACCACTGTGAAACCTAAAATGGGGTATCTCCAGGACCTTGTTGACACCTCTGCAGACATTGTTGATATAATTTCATCCGACCCTTATTTTTTCAAGAGGAGCTTAAACAAAAAGCTCGGCCCTTCGCTCATCGCTTTGGTAATGTCATGGGTTCCAAGGCTGGCATGGTTTATCTCTTGAAGCATACTGCCCAGTGGATCTTGTGTTGGGATTTATTGTTTTAAAATTTAAATAATGAAGAGATAGAAAATTATTAGTGGAGATATTTTCTCAACATTAATGAAGGATTTTCTCCCAAAATTTATGAAGAGTTTTTCTGAAAATTAATTGGTGGTATAATGATGAGATTATGAATGTTGACCGCATTAATTGGAGATATGGGCTGAGTGTCTATATAAGAGGATGCGGTAGCATGTTTTGGAATGTTGGCTGACAAAGATGTAGCCGCCAAGAGATAAACGAGGAAGGGGTTGTTGCGTTTGCGATAACCAGTTCGAAGCGAAGATGATGAAAACGAATGAAGCAGAGGTGATGACGTCGACGATAATGGTGTGTCAACGACAGTGAATGAACGCGTGTGCGCGAAGATGATGGCGTGCGACGATGGAGAGAGAATTGTCGATGACGGCGTGTAAATAGATTCATGAAGGTGCAATGTATCGAAATTCCTCTTGGTTGTGGAGATGAAGCGACATGTCCCGGTTGCGATGATCGGCGGTACAACAAAAATGGTACGTTCATGGGCGTCGTGAGTTGAGCAAAAAATTCTTCGTGAGCGTTGTGAAAGGCCTTCGAGTGTGATGTTATAAAATGTGTTCGGGTGATAAAAGGCATTCAGCTGAAATCTTCTCCTCTTGAGTGTTTCTGCTGCAACGACTTCCGCCACGACATCGGGCTCTGAGGTATTAGAGGGATTGGTTGAAGTGCTCGGTTGCAGAACACGGTGACAAAAATCCGGTGGAGTAGCTTATCAAAGACTCAAGACTCAGATGTCATCAGAAATGACGGCGGTATCAGCGGTGTTGTTGGAATATCGAAAGTCTTCTTGGCCGCAGGTGTCATGCGGCGTGTTCCGTTTATTGCGTGACATTCAGAGCTTGGTGGAGTTAGCGATCAAATTGGCCTAGATGGTGGAGATGACTTTGGAGTATTTGAATTTTAAATCAAGGTGGAGATTATTGAGATTTGTTGATTTAAAATTTAAATAATGAAAAGAGGGAAAATTATTAATGGAGGGATTTTCTCAACGTTAATGGATGATTTTCTCCCAACATTTATGATGAGTTTTTCCCAAAATTAATTGGGGGTATAATGATGGTATTATGAATGTTGACCGCATTAATTGGAGATATGGGCTGGGTGTCTATATAAGAGGATGTGGTAGCATGTTTTAGAATGTGGGCTGACAAAGATGTAGCCGCCAAGAGAGAAACGAGGAAGGGGATGCCACGTTTGCGGTAACCAGTGCAAAGCGAAGATAATGAAGACAAATAAAACAGAGGTGATGACGCCGACGATGATGGTGTGTCAACGATGGTGAATGAATCCGTGTGTGCGAAGATGATGGCGTGCGACGATGGAGAGAGAATTGTCGATGACGATGTGCAAAAAGATTCATGAAGGTGCCATGCATCAAATGTCCTCGTGGTTGCGGAGATCAAGCGGCGTGTCCCGATTGCGATGATCGGCGGTACAACAAAAATGGTACGTTCATGGGTTTCGTGTGGTGAGTGAAAAATCTTTCGTGTGCATTGTAAAAGCCTTTGGTGTGATGTTATAAAATTCCTTCGGGTGATAAAAGGCCTTTGGGTGAAATCTTCTCCTCTTGTGTGTTTCTGCAACAACGGCTTCCGTTGCGGCACCGAGCTCCGTGCCCCAACATCTTGAGTGCTGATTTGGAGAAGACGTTGGTCGTTAATGTATAGTTCCTGAAGAGCTTTGGAATGAATAGGGAGCAGATAATTGAAATCATCCATTGTATCCCTCGATTTGTCGTGCTTAAGCCGGAATGATTTGTGAATTGGGTGAGGAGGATGGATGAAATGGGCGTTGATAGGAAGTATGGCTCATTTTTACCCACTATGCAGGTTCTTGTGTCAGGGAAGAGGTGTGAAAAAAAGGAACGACTTCTTCAGGATTTGGGATTTTCCAGAGAGGATATGCTATTCACCTTTAGTAGGGTTCCTCAGGTTTTTCTTTTATCAGATGAGAAAATTAAGGTGATCTCTCAGTTTTTGGTGAAGGAAAGGTTTGATATTTCTTTCTTTCCTAAGCATCGAGAAATATTTCTGTGCAGTTTGGATAAGAAACTTAAACCACGACACATGGTATTGAAAATTCTGGTGAATAAAGAAGAGGTTCTAACACAATCTAGATGGGCTTACTTGTTTAAGATGTCTCATGTGAAATTCTGTAAAAAATATCTGATCCCTCATGAAAATTAATTAGAACCTTTCAACGCGAATGATGTTCTGTCCTGAAGATGCTGGTGTGCCTTTTTCTTATGGGTGATGGTCTGTGTGGTGGCTCTGATTTCCATGATTTCAATCTCATTTGCGAACTTATAAACAAGGAATAAGATCAAGGTTAGGCCTTTGATTCATTTTTTAAATGTTTGTAATGTGTGTTCCCTGTTAAAACAGTTCCTGTTTATTAGGATGATCA
Source organism: Viscum album (assembly GCA_963277665.1). Taxonomy (NCBI): domain Eukaryota; kingdom Viridiplantae; phylum Streptophyta; class Magnoliopsida; order Santalales; family Viscaceae; genus Viscum; species Viscum album. The sequence goes on from CAUJRU010000001.1 coordinate 7,245,970, forward strand.
TTTTCCCCATATATTCATGTGGTTTAGATTTGTATAATTAAATCAATATTCTCTTTAAAAAATAAATATATACAATTTTTTGTTACACATTATGTCAAATAACCACTTTTCATTCCAGATTTGGTAAAAACACACCTACTCTCAATAACAACCTACTAGTTGTCTTTATACATCCCTTGTAGGGGTGATATTAAATTTATCAGTGCAGGGAGTCTCTTTATAAAATTAACATTTTCATTCATTGGATAAATATATTATAGTTTATCTTAGAATAATTTGATCAAAAAAATTTATTGGAAGACATCAAATAAATTTTTATTGAAAAATTAAACATCTAAACACCATCATCATGGGTGTCAATCAAACACTCGAATTTGAATTTTAGGTGAATCCAATATGTGAAATTTAATGATCTATCCTTAAACATTGCATATTAGAGTTTTTTTTAAAAAATAGAAATAAAATTCATTTCCCAAATATCTTTTAGTTTTAGTGTTTTGGAGAGTTAATAAAACACTTACATAGTAATCCAATTTATTAACGGTGGTCCTTTATACTCAGTATCAATTTTATCACCAAATGAAACCATTTTTAAAAATAAAACATGATTTTTTTTCATGACATGTCATAAAATTTTTCATATTTTCCTCATCCTCATCTCTACTCATCCATTATCTTATGAAACAAAATTATAGAACCTGAGATGATCACAACAAGCATAGTAAGGGACATAAAAAGAATACTAACATTTAGTTCAAATAAAAAAATGAAAAATCATAATTTTTTAGAATTATCATCATAGTTCTTTTATAATATTAAATAAAAAATTTTACATAACAAACAAACCCACATTTTTTCTAAAATAAAATCATTAAAACCCATACTGTGCAATTAAAACTTCATTAGGCGACTTAGTGAATAATATACATAAAACTATTTCATAACCCTTTCTATTGAAATAACCATATGGTCAACATCAAATTTTACTAGTATAGGCTTACCCAATGCTATCTGTGCCACCCATGTTATACTATAATAGGCCTTCTCATCGTTATTTGTTCCACCCCATATTAAGCTATAACCAGCATTCCCGACGCTATTTGGTCAACCCCATGTTAAGCTATAACAGACTTACACGATGCTATTTGGGCCACCAAATGTATATTTTGTATCAATATCACCCATTTCATATAATTCTCACGTAACATATCATTAATAAAACACATTCATTATAAAACCATTTGAAAATATCTTTTAATCCCTTATGAAAACACTTTCAAATTAAAATACACATTTCATTCAGAACCCATTTTTAATACAAAAAAAAAAGTTTTCATTGAAACCCAATTTTTATAAAAAAAATACCACAAAGCATATTGATTCCTTTTAATTTAAGGAAACATGAAATCATTTAAATGAATAATACAAAAAAATTTCCACGATGGTGGAATAGTATTTATCACCAGTTCATTTAGAATTGAACATTCATTTTATCTTTTTGAAACAATTATGTATAAAACATGTAAAAAATTCTATTTTGAGAACATTTTATTGAAATTAATTCTAAACATAAAATTTACTTTATAAAAATTTTATATAATTAAAAATAATATCAAAAATATTAACATGGAAGAAATATGTAGAAATTAATACTTTAAACATCCAAAGTGTCACTTAGAACTTTGTACATTTAAATCATAAGCCTTATGAAAGAATTAAATTTTAGAAAGAATTAAATAACATGAGAATAAAAATATTCCTAATATGATATGTCAAAGGGGGTAGTATGGGCACCTCATAAAATAATAAAGGTGCATATCATCAATAAGTGCCTCAATGCAAAGTGATTTAAATGAAATCCCTTACCTTGAGCATGAATCATCATGATCAATATTTATATTAATAAATATAAACTTATATTAATTATTTACTTTCTTGATTACCCATTTCATGTTTATTATTCCTTTTAAATCTCTTATTACCATTTTATGACAATTTATTAATTATTTTCCTTCACATTGAAGGATTTTTTGATATTTGGAACATGAGTCCAAAATGAATTTGGAATGAGGTCACTATTCAATGTGGCCATTAGTACATAATATATTGAATAATATTCATGAAATAATAATAATTTTTATAAATCAATTATACTTATTAGTCCATCCATAATATGTTTCTATGAAAAATGAACTACATTACAATCATCGAGACAATAAGTCGTACATAAGGCTGTGTAACATTTGCATTTTTCAAGAATAATTATGGAATAAAGGTTTGTATTATTTACCATTACCTAATAATAATATTATAATAAATTTCATACTAATTATTTAAATATAATAATATATATTTTTACTAGGATATGATGTCGAAAAATGAATCACAACGATTTGTGGAGGTGATAGTTCACATGTGTGCACAAATGATGTTTTTGTTTTTTTTCATATAATCATATAAAAAGTAATGATATATTTTCTTTTAATAATTATAAATATTTAATGAATATAATATATAAACCTTAATTCCAACCTTATAACTAGTTTCAATATGTGGGTATTGAAAACAAATTATATCAGTTCGTGATGTGGTATTCTACCGTACACACAAACAATTAATTATTTTCCATTTTAATGGAAGTGGGGATAGATATAGGTATTGTTATTAGAATTAATATCTCATTATATTTAGGATACTGAAATTATTATTTCATCATGGTGTAACAATATTTTAAGTAATTGGAAGAATAATTAAATAGAAACACTTAATTAAAAACAATACCCCTTCTTCAGGAGATCTCATTTGATTAACACATTAACAACTATATGGAGGGTGTTCTTCCAAATATATATCCTATAGGATGTGGGTATGCATTAAAGGAATAGGTTTTTAGAGGTCTTGGATAAACAAAATAGGTTTTTACATGTATTTAATTGAGAATAATGGGATTCCTTTTATACGATAGTGGAGGGAGACTCTTGGAATTCTCCAAAATATTAAATTAATATAAATTAATATTATAGTCCAAATGGATACAAAGTGATTTATACGGAATATAGTATATTAATGGTTCAAAATAACTTCATTGAATGAAATTTATATTTGTCTTGATTATTTTTTATTCCTTATATTTTTTTGTTTTAACCCTTATTTTCCCTTTTTAATTATTACCGTTATATCCAGTAATCTTCACTTTGGATGTAAATATAATAACAATAAAATGTAACATGACTAATAAATGATTCATTTATGAAATTTTAAGGCTTATAATTGTTATATGAATATTAGTGTTTTATGAGTTATATATCATTTAATAAAATACTATTTGTTTTAACATATAATTAATGTCAATTTTTACACTATTCATCACCTGACATTATAAAAAAACTATAAAAACAAGATATCTTCATCAAAAATAGACTAATCAAAAACCTTTCAATTTCAACCATAAAATTATTGGATGGTATTAATTATATAAAATTATTTTATTTTTAATATTTTTAATATCAGTTACTTGATTTTTCCATTAATTCAACAAATAATGCATTATCATTATGTCAGAATTTAAGGAAATTATATTATAAATAAAATTTATAAATATAATACCATGATGTAAATAGAAATTTTAGCATCCTAATTACTATTTAGAATTGAACATATCTGTAGCATCCCAGTCTAGCCCATGATCATGATATTTTCTTCTTTGGGCCTAGCCCACCCGGTTTTTTGTTACATGTGTTCTAGACCATAGACATCCCTTAAGAAAATGCCTCATGATGGGAGAGGTATCCACACCACCTTATAAAGGGGTGATTTTGGATGCACCTCCTTCAATGTGGGATTTCCATAATCCCCCCTAGAAGGGCCCAACGTCCTCACTAGAACATTGAATGGAAATTTTCCAAAATACCATTTGCAATGGCCTAGTCTATCACACGCTCTTAATATTTTATCCTTTGGGCCTATAAAACACAATTATTAATTCCCTAGGCTCTCGAACTTAGTCATCCCCGTGGAAAAGTCCTCATAATGAAAAAGATATCCACACATCCTTATAAAGGGGTGCTTCATGCTCCTCCACCTTCGACATGAGAATTTTATAATCACTGTAATGACCTGTGTTTTTGAATCGGATGAAAGACCAACGAAATTCGAAGTTTCATGTTTACGGGACGTTCAATTTTTAAAACCATGATTTAGAATGTAATTTTGAGATTGGGCACCCTGTGATATGTTTTTTTAATGAAATTAATTTAATTAAATTAACGTTTAAATAAAATTAAATTTAATGGAAATTAAAGGGAAAAAATAAGGAAATGTTATAATAATAATAATAATAATATTATTATTTTTGTTATTATTATTATTATTATTAATTTTATTATTTAGGTTAGTTTTAATTTTTTTAGAGATCCATGGGGTCTTCCCCTTTCCCCCTTTGTCCAGCGTGTGACGCAGCACCACCCTCCATTCTTCCCTTTGAACCACATGACACCCTCCTCTCTGACACCTCCGTCGTAAGATGATTTCAACTGATTTCATTTGGTTTTATCTCTAATCCTTCAAGTAAAATCCTTATCCTCCATTAAATTAGCCAATTTTTTATCTCTGTCTCCCAGTGTGGTTTGTATTAAACCCTAGGGTTGGGCTCACCTGATTTTTTGTTTTTCTCTTGATTTTATGTTGTGTGAAATGTATCTTGGGAACCATTCATGTAGATTCTAGAATCCACCACAGAAGGAGAAGCGGTACTAATTTTTTTGTCTCAATATCATCGGTTTGGGGTTACTATTATTTTCACAATATCATTCTACTCAGTTTATTTAGGATCTTTGGGTCATTTTGAGGTTCTAGTATTTTGTTTATAGTGAGTTTACTTTGACTTGGAATAATTACACCCATATATATAGGTATATATATATATATTTATATCCCATGTATGTATTCCCTCATAGTGAGGGGAATACGTGCATTGGTTTAAGTGATATTAATTTATATGAGTGTATTTGTGTGAATGTACGGAGCATTTTCGAGTGGAAAATGGTAAAACAGTCATGTTTCGTAGTGTTTTTCATGGCTTTGTCTCTTCTATGAGGTAGGATCCCATTACTTTTCCCATTAATTTTATTAATGAATTAAATAATTTAATCGTTGCCCTGTCCTTAGTTTTTAATTAATGTAGTATTGTATTTTAATTAAATACCTCATAAGATTGATTTTTTTAGGTTTCATTATTTAGTTGTTAAATGTGATAATTCATTTTTTTAAAGAAAATTCACGTTTTTTATAATAAAACCCAACCAACGTCAGTTTTATTTCTTCAAAAACTAAAAGTTATAAGTTATGTTTATTTATCATTCATTTCCATATTTCTTATTAGATAATTATGAATTGATATCAATGGTGCACTTTTGTATATTTAGAACATATCCCTTATAGATTATCTTTAATGGATTTTCCCCTTTGAAAATAAATTTCAATTGAACCATGACAACATTAAAGTTCATAGACCAGTTATAAATTGTAATTAAATGTGTAAGTGATTACCCCTTTCCAATAACACCTTCTAAGTAAATGGACTATCTATTAAGTGGAATATAATGTTTAATAAATGGGAATACCCAGTTAGGTAAATTGCCATTCTCTGTGAAATGATTTAAGTATATCTTAAACCTAGATTAATAAATTTCCTTATTTGTTTAAATGAATATATTTCGTTGTTAATGGGATTACCCATGTAGGTAGTTTCTGAGTTAACCATGGAACCTCCTAGGTAGACCATTGAACCCTATAAAATAGATTTTCATGTGTTCATGGATTAAATGAAATTTATTAAAATTAAATGTATAATATATTATGGGGTTCCCATATTGTAATGAATTGAATGCTTTAAACAAATTAATTTAAATGAAATTATGTTGGGTGGTCTAAAATAAATCCAATCCTATATGATATAATTATTTCTAGGAATTATGATTTTTGTGATTACTCTGGAATTCCAAAAGAATGTCCAAGTAAATTAGATAGTACATATTAACCTATATTCCTTTATTTTTAAACTGCCATAAAATTCCATTGGGTCTATAGGCAAGGAGACTGAGACGTAAAACCACCCGATATGAGTCCATCCTTGGACATTATTAAAACATGGTCAATTTTACTCTAAATACCAATAATAAATTGGATAAATTGTTTTATTTCTATCTTATACTTCTCAATTTGAATAATAATAAATTTTGGGATTTTATATGGCACAATAACCTTGGAGAAATCGATTAGTAAATATTTTAATGACATTGGGGTTGAATGTTTAAGTAAATAGGTTTGATATAATTACGATGATAAATAGGAACCTAGCTTAATGAAAATAAATGGTTTGACATATGGTAATATTTATAAATTGATCTTTGTTTCTTATATTGATAAATATTGTATTTTTTATACTAAAATTCTGATTTTTTGTGCTTATATTTTGAGCTTATGTGATATTGATGTGATTGATATCAGAGGGTTTGATATTGATTGGAATGTTGAGATTTTCTGGATCAGACACATTTTTAATATGGATTCCTAAGCTCTTGGTGCATGTTCATTCATACAGCCTGAGGGAAAGGCATACGTACTTAATGCCCAAGGGAAAAGTACATGGTTATATGGGATGTATGAGGACTCAATACTATTTTTTATGCTTGAGGGATTGGTAAACGTTTTCATGAAACTTGAGGGCTAGGAATAATAGTTCTGAATTCTGGAGGGTATAGTATATGATTATGTCAGATGCCTGAGGGCTAGATGTATAGTCACACGATGCATGAGGGAGAAATTCTATTTTCTTCTAAGAGAATGATTTTGGTTAACCGGAGGGTTTATGCCTTATGTTAATGGAATATTCTGATTGATTCATCCTCATTAAGATAATGTATCACCAATTTGTTTTATCCATTATGATTTAGGATGATCGAACCATAGACATAGATACCTGGAAGGGTTCCAAAGTAGTTTTATCCACCACGTATCCCTTATGAACCTAGGTGGGTTTTGGTTTATTTATTCAACACGATTTTTTTATTATTTTTCTTATAACTTATCATAAAATTACATTCATTAGGTTGTAATAGATTGTGATAGACCCAATGGGTTTCATCCTAATGATATAATTATCTCACACCCTTCTTGAGCATAGTATTGATCTCATATAGATATTCTTACTCATTTGTTTTTGTATTCATTACTTGTGTTGTGTTGTGTACATGGGAGAAAGGGAGAAAAAACATTTCTCTTACCCAGGATGTTGAAGGAGTTGACAATTGGGGTTTTCTTTCTTTTTTGATAATGTTTAATTTGTGTACATTGTAGTGACACATGAAATTACATGCATCATTATATGGAATTGGTGTTGGCCAATTTATTTTTATTAAGATATTGTTTTTTTCTTCCACTACTTTTCTTTCTATTATTTTCTACTTTCATGGTTTCATTTTATCTTATATATGATATACCTATATGTATCTCTAATAATGTGGGTATAATATCTTCACTGAACCACCTTTACACCTTCACTGCTATAAAACAGCCTATATCATATGGGTAGACGCTCTTGAGGCCATATGGAAACTGGTCTGGCTACCATCATATTGTTGAACCGAGTTAGAATGTTACAATGTGTTATTACAGATTAAATTTTTACCTTATATTACTATTTTGGGATAGTATACATGAAACTCTGAATGTGTTAGTGTATGGTTAATAGCTGTGCTTTGGACTGATCACATCATGTATGGGAAATGACCAAGTTTCCAGTGATGGGATTTTTTAAATGTTTTTCATGGTTACATTTCATATGACTTCACTTAGAGTGATTGGTGTACGTTCTACTTCTTATGATTTATTAACTTTATGGAATTTTACAAATGGACTAATATAAAAAGGAACATGCATTGCATTTGTCAAATAGTCACATAAGAAATTCACATTCCAAGCATAGTGCTATGCAATGATAATTCATTATAGTTTTCCTACTATGTTGACTATGTGTGTCGAGCGCTATATAATGTTCTTCATTATATTGTATGTAATGATTTTGTATTATAGAATCCTTCTATTTCACTTATTTCAATAACATTCTATGTTTTGTTGATATGTAATTTTTTTCATGGGAAAAATGTAATTGGTTTTGATTAAAATGGGAGTCAATTATCAGTTTTAAGGTGTATCAGTGCCTTACAAATGATAAATTTTAACCCGTATACTTGATCCATATTCTAGTTTTAAATATTATTTATGTTTGTTCAACTTTATTTTGAAATAAACTAGTTAACCATCTAAATTCTCACCTTGGACCAAGTCAGTCAGTTGTGGCATGGTTCTTATGTGATAACCCTTAGTGGGTGTTTATATTTTCAATGGTTATGAAATTACTATTGGTTGCATGATAATGAACCAGGTTGGATTTTTTGGACCATTATAGGTCTCCTCATCAATTAAATAGAATTTATATTGATAAATTTCCTAATTATTTCTAAATATCAAGATGTTTAAAAAGTTTAAAAAAATGGTGTTTGTTGAAGCTTTCCAGCTTTTCCATGATGTGTTAGTTAAATATCTTAAATGGTTAATGATTTTAATTTGAATAATTGAAATTATTTGAATGTGGAACTTGTAAAGGATTCCATCATTTAATCCCTCATGTAAGTGTAGTGTAAAAGTTTCTTTGAGTTTCCTTATAATGGAACTATAGGAATTTCCCATAGGATTCCCTTATTTTAGTAATGGATTAAAGGATGATCTCTTGAGCCTAGTGACTTCTATTATGAATGAATTAGTGATAGGACATACACTTGTTCATCATAATCGGATATCCCGTGGTAGGTATTACCATTAGAACATAAAAAATATTCCATTTCAATGACTTTCTGATGGTGTGTGTCATTAGTATGTCATCTTCCATTCTAGGACTCTTACCTTTTTAATAAATCATTTTTTTGGATGGGAGTTCATGAATTTTTTTGCCTTTTATATTGGTGTGAGAATTTAGTAATATTTAGTTTTATCTAGAGAGACATCCCTTGGGCATGGTCGACTATTTTGTACAATTCTTGACCCTCTATTCTTATTCAATGATGGACGACTTTATATGTCATTGTATATATTAACGGTCGAGTGGTCAAATCATACATGTGGATAAATATCTTAAATGTGACATCTAATAATTGAATTCATAGGGCTGACAAGATGATTGAAAATATTTTGGATATTCCATTATCTTATAAATAATCGGGGCTATATATGTTCACATAAAAAGTACTATCAAGTTTCTAATTGTTTTAACGAACTACTTGAGTTTGGTGGAATAATCGAACCTTGTTCTATTGAGTATGGTATTCATTCATCTCCAGAGTAGTGTGACCTGGATGAAAAGAAATAAATTTGTCCCAATGATCAGTCTGACATTACAAGACACATGTGTTTTTGAATGCAGGTAGTTTTGGTATTGGTTTTCATTCCATTTTTTAAAAAAATATGGAAGTTCTGACATAGTCTGCTTTTAAGAGTCTAGTCTATCCGTTTTTTTCGAAGATTAGGAAAATCCAAAGGTGGGGAGTGACATGTCAATTCTATTAAATATGATTCTTTTTTGGGTATAAGGAACACAACTAAGGAGGTCCATTGGAGAATTTTTAGGCTTTCACAAATTCCCATGAGGCATATGAACATTAAATCATTTCAGTTTTTTCTTGACATCATGAAGTTGGTGTGGTTTGTGGTGTATGAAACCTTTTAGAAAATTTGTTGGTCATGGGTGGAAATAAGTGGTTATGATTGAACAATCATGGTATTATCCTTGTGGTAAAGGATTGGTGATCGGTAAATGATGGTGTGTTGGCTGCTGAAGTCGATTTTCTTCTATGGTATCGACTGGTTGGGGTTCAGGAAATTTCCTTCTTGTAATTTTTTAAAATCCTTTTAGTGTACTCTTCCTTGATAGACGAGTATGTCCCATATCTTGACATAAAAATTCATACACTAACAGAGTGTTGGTCTTACAACACACATTAGTTTAAAGATTATTAGGTGGTTAAAGTGGTCTCCCAGTGTTACAGGCTCAATGCTTGGTTCTTATTTAGGATTTCATAGTCTTTAGTGACCCTTGGATTCTAGTGTAGGAATGCCCCAGAAGAACTATAGTACACTAGATTTTAATTTTTACTTGTCCTCCATGAAAATGCTTCTCTAGGATCAGTCAATGTTCTGATGTTGTCATCTTGGATTTGTACCAACATCTCACTTGTAAACATGGAGTATATTATACCATGGGTATGATCCATAAACTATAAATGTTCCAATATTAGGTTATCCCAGAATTGTTTTTGGGATCAGTGATGCTTAAATCAAGGAACATCACCATGAGTCAGGTATGGAATTTAGTTGACATGTTCATGATGAATGTGAGATAACTTGGAATAATCCATCACTATTAATTTTTTAAAATTCTAAACATCCAAGCTGTATGTCTTATTGAATGCTGGGATAGAGTGTATTGACTATAAGTCACTCGTGTTTGGTGGAATTGTCAGTGAAGGACCATTTCTGGCACATGGTCATGTGAGATGAGTGCGATCGGTATTGGACATGGCATTTTATGAAGAGTTTTCTTGACATGGCTAAATTATGTTGGCGGGGAATCAACCATTTGATCATTTCAATATCACACCAGAGGGTCTCTAGAATACTTGAGGCATGCTTCGTAGGAAATTACGATGGTGGAGGTATTGTACTCGAAATTGACCCCCTTTTTGAATGACTGATACCTATGGTGGCGAGCACCACCGGTTAGTTGTTTCAGGATAAAATTACAAAGTCATGTATCTAGATAAATGGGATCGGGTAAGCATTGGTTCAATGATTCGGTTTGAAAATGTGCTTTATCTCTATTCTTAATGACTTAAGTGATGCTTTCTTAATCAACTATTAAAGGTGCGTTGGTTATTTAGAAATTCAATGCAACCATTTGAGTGAGACATCATGACCCTGATACGATGGGTGGTCTTTTCATTGTTCCTAGAGGCTTCTATGGGATAGAAAGATCTATGAAGGGAAGATTTTAACATATCATGTTTTTTTGAACTAGAAAAAAACCAAATAAAGTCAAATTTTTTCATTTACAAGATGGCCCATTTTTAAACCACATATTTAGAATGTAATTCCAAATTTGGGGACACTACGACGTGTTTTTTAGTGAAATTGATTTTATTAAATTAAATTTAAAATCAACAAAAAATAAATTGAAATAATGAAAATTAATAATAATAATAATAATATTATGATTGTGATTTTTATTATTATTGTTATTGATATATTTATTACTATTAATATAATAATTATTATTTTAATTTTATTTAGCTAAGTTTTAATTATTTAGAGACCCAAGTGGTATTCCCATTTCCCCCTTTCACTAGCAAGTGACGCAGGACCCCCTCCCTTCTCCCCATTAAGTAGCATGTCACCCTCCTCCATGGAACCTCCTTCACATGGATATTTCAGATGACTTCCATCAGCTTTCTCTCGGGTCCTTCAAGGTAAAGCCTTCCACTCCCTCCATCTCCCTTACATTGAATGATAATTTCCTCTTCATCACAAAGTGAGGTGTAGCCAAAACCCTAGGGTTGGGATAACCCTATTTTTAGTTTTCAATAGAGTTTAGGTTTTCCAAAGGGTCTCTCGAGACCCATTCGTGCAGATTCTGAAAATCCTCATTAATGGAGAAGAAGTTCTGATTGTTATATCTTGATGCCATTAGTTTGGGGCATTTTGTGTTTCTGATTCTTTGTTCTGGTCAGTTAATTTAGGTTTTGACGGTGTTTTTGGGGTTATCTTGTTTTTTTAAGTGAGTTTTGTTTGTCATTGAATACTTGAAATTATACACATAGGTATGTATATATATAAATATTAATATCTTCCATGTTTGTGTTCCATCATGGCAAGGGGAATAGATGATTTTTTTTATAGGATATATATATATACATACATATATATGAGTGTATGCTTGTGAAAGTGTAGGGAATTTTTGAGTGGTCACTGGTAATAATGTCAATTGCCAATGTTTTTTCCTTGGATTTGGTTAATTCTTGAAGTAGGGTCCCATTACATTTCCCTTTAATTTTATGAATACATTAATTAATTTACATATCGCAAAAAAGTAGTTGTTAATTAATACATTATGGAATTTGGATTAAATTCCTCTTAACTGGGAATTTATTATTTTTCATGATTTATGTGTTAAATGTTAAAAATGATTGTTTTCAAAGAAAAATATTGTTTTTTATAATAAAACCATCTAACATAGGTGTTACCTCATCGAAAACTCAATGTGATAATTTATGTATATTTAACATGCTTGAACATATTTCTTAGTAGTTATTTATGCCTTGTTATCACTATTGGAATGTGGAATGTTTATAACATATAACTTATTATTGTTATTTAATGGATTATCCCATTAAAAATAAATGATAAATTAACCAAGACACCATTTAATTTCTTGGACCAAATTATAGTTGTAATTAAACAAGTACGTAATTACCCCTTTTTAAATGACATATTCTAAGAAAATGACCTATTTTATAAATTGAATAGCATGTTTAATTAATTGGAATACCTATGTAAGAATATACTAATTCGTCAATGAAAATATATAATTGCCCCTTGAACCTTGATAAATAAATTTATTTGATTGTTTAATCTAATAGCTTGCTTTCTTAATGGGATTACCAAAGAAGGTAGTTTCCCAATTAACCATGGAAACTCTGATGTGACCTACCGAGCCTTGTTAAATATATTGTAATGTTTTTATCTATAAAATTAAATGTATTTAAATGAAATGGATAATTCATGATGGGTTTACATTCTTATAGAGAATTGAATTCTTTAAATGAATTAATTTTAACTGTATTGTTTTGTGTGGTCTAAAATAAATCAATACTTATCATATAAAATTATTTCTAGGAATTACGATATGTGTGATCATGGAGGCATACCATGGGTATGACCATATAAATTGGATAATCAATGTTAATATGTAATCATTTATTTTTAATTCACCATTAAATTTCTATATGTCCATAGGCAATAAGACTGAGACCTACAGCCACCCGATAGGTGTGATAGCCTTGTTCATTATAAATAATTGGCATTTCTTATGTAAAATCCCTATAATAATTTGGATAATTATTTTAATTTTCGGAATAGAAAATTGAATATTCTTAATAATTTTTTTTATGATTTCTTATTGTTGAATCACCATAGATAAATTGATTAATTAATATTTTATGAACTTTATGGTCGAATGATTAATTAAATAGGTTTAATGAAATTTGATGATAATCAGGAACCTGGATTAATGAATTGAATTTGTTTGATAGATGGTAATGTTTTTAAATTTATTTTTGTGTCTTTTGTTGATAAATCTAGAATGTTTGATACTATAATATTTATTTTTATTTCTTATATTTTGAGATTATGTGATATTGATGTGATTGATACCAGAGGGTTTGATATTGATTGTCATGGTGTATTTTTTAGATACAAATCATGTTTATTATGGATACCTGAGGGCTTGGTGTGTGTTCTTCTATACCTATTAAGAGTGAGGCATAAGTACTTGATTCCCGAGTTTAGAGTATATTATTAACTGGGATACCTGAGGACTCATGATTGGTGTTGAATCCTGAGACCTTGGTGCATGATTTCATACTACCTGGGGGAAACATACATTTGTACTAACTGCCTGAGGGAAGATTATATGATTTTGTTGGATTCTTGAGGGATATATTCGCAATCAAATGATGTTGAGGGAATGATTATAGTTATGAATAAGGGTGTGATTTTGGTTAGAATTAGGGCAGATGACATATGTTTGTAGTATATTCAGAGTGATTTATCCTCGTTAGGAGAATATACCACATATTTGGGTGATCCATCCTAATTAAGGAGGATATACCAACATACAAAGATACATATCAAGGTTCCAAAATAGGTATAGCTTCAAGGTGTCCCTTAGGAACCTTTGCAGGTTATTATTTATTTATTTATAATTATTTCTTTATTTTTCTACTTACACCTACTAACAACATTATATTCAATATAATGTAATGTATTGGGCTAGACAGAGTGGGTGTCGTTGTACTAAGATTATTATCTCACACCCTGCTGTAGTGCTGTTTTACACCAATATAGGTCATCTTTCTAATAGGTATTTGGATTTATTTCTTTGGTTTTTATGTGTGCATGGGAGATAGGGAGGACAAGACTGGGCTCCTTCTCAGGTTTATATATGAGTTTACCATTGGGTTTTTATTTTCATTTTTTAATTCGTACTACCTGTAACTTGTAGTAACACCTGACATTACATCCATCATTATATGGAATTTTAATTGGATATTTTATTTTTATAAATATATTATTTTATTCTTACACTTATTGAATTTAACATATTTACTACTTCTGTTATTTTAGGTTATTTTTTATCTTCTATTCCCCCATGCATCTATGTAAATAATGACATAGTCTCCCCACTGAACCACTATTACAACCTCACATCTAGTAGGAATCCTCTAGAGTACGTGGAGAGGTGCTTGAAGACATGTAGTGAATGGTATGGCTACCCTCATAGTGGTGATCTAGGTTGAGACCTTACAATATTTCTTATATAATAAAACATTAATAATATTTTTCTTATTAAAACCCAATGAATAGAAAAATTTACTTTCCTTTGATTGTAATATTATAAATGTTATATTGACATAAAAAAGTCCATAAATTATCTTATAGCCAATATTTTAAATATTAGGGATTATAAACAATCATCTAATAAATATACAACTTGTGTATGGGTAATTTTATAATATTAAAAATATTATTTTTACCCTTAATTACAAGATTTACCCTTAACTGTGTTATTAAAAATAAAAAATGCTACTACTAATATTTTGTCCCAATATAAAGGGTTTATATAATAAATTTGTATCTCATGATTAAAAATATGTAATAAAATTATCAAAACTGAAAAAACATAATTTTCTGAAATAAATTAAAAAATAATCATGTTGATGGATTGATAAAAATGGGTTTAAAGTAAAAATATTCAAAATATTGAAATCATTTTATATAAAAATTCAATGTGAAATTGAATCTAATGACATACATTGGATTAAGTGATAAATTTTTTTATATAATTATACTATAAAACCATTCAAATATAAAATTTAACACTAAATAAATTTCATGAAAAATTATTTTTCAATTAAAATGCAATATCTTTTCACTATTCATCAAAAACAAATCTTATCTGAAAACTACCAAAAACTCACAAAAATACAATCTTTAAAATCCAATTTCAAAAAAGAAATTTATTTTTCAAAATATAAATTATAAAATTTTCAAAAAATAGTTTTAAAACAATTACGCCATCAAAAGGCATCAAATAATCAATTTTAGAAAAATACTTATTTTATCTATAAAATGGGATTTTTTATTACATTATTTCTATAAAATACATAAGATGAATATGAAAATTTTTATTTAATTATATATATATATATATATATATATTTCATTAATATTATCCAACATTTGTTATTTTATTATCTATTTTTATTAAACACACTTTTTCCGGTTTAAATAATTTCTCAGAAAAACATTTCCATATATTTTTAAAAAGGGTTTTAATATTGTTTATAAAAATTTGGTCATTAAGGAATTAATTATATATACATATGTAAACAATATTTCCATAATTTATTTAAAATTGAACATTCATGCCTTTCTAATGGCTATGAGATAACTAACATGTTAAATAATAATATTTAGTGGTTCATTTAAGCTCGATGTGTTGTATCATGTACACTATCAAACATATTGTTTCTTATAAAAACTCAGGTTGTCACATTATAACCCCTTTAATAAATTACATCCTTTCAATTTTTAATTAGATATTCATAATAATGGTTTTACATTTTAAAATACTTTTATTGACACCCCATATTGGAAAAAGGATTATTGACACTACCACATTAAAAGAATGAATGAGAAGTAAGAAGGTCACCTGACATAATACAAACATGGGTTCAATGTTTTAAAACATGGACATGGAAATTAAATATAACTATCATGTTATAATATAGATTTATAGATTAAATGGTAATGATACAATTAACAATCTCAAAAATGTAAATCTGTGATGCATTAAACGGTCATAAATTTTATTATATGGGAAAAAATGAATAATTTTCCTGATTTAAAATGAATTTCATAATTTTTATAAATTCTATTACTAAATAGACTAATAAAATAAGAAAAAATACATATATGAAAACTATATTCTCATCCTTTAATAAATTTTCTCCATATATTAATAATTTTCTCAAAATTATGAGTATTGAAGAAGATTTTTTCACCCCTGAAGCACTAGAATCAACCTCTAGAGAATCATAGGATACAAGAAAGATTGACTATATATATATTTATCTTATCATGACTCATTAAAAAAACCTAAATGGTTGGGATAATATAATATAATTCCCCTGAATTATTAAACCTTTACATGATGAAAATCTATATTAACCTCCAAAATTAAATAGTAATACCTGAAGTTCAACATAGACCATTCAACAAATAACTATCCTTAAAATTCAATTTTTTTATAAATATAATTAAAACCTAAAAAATCATGAAGGATTTAATCACATATTCTTCAATGATAAAATTTAAAATTTATCTCCAAATAACATCAATTACAATAGAAGTCTCATACCACTATGTGAATTTCTAATATTCAAGAAAATATAACTATTTCTACATATCACTATAAGTCGAAAAAATATATATTATTAAAAAAAATCATCATTCATTCCTAAAACAAATACCATTGTATTTAATTTAGCTTCGTCATATAGGAGTCCAAAAATAGTGAACATCTCCAGAATTAACATCACTCACTTAATCAAAAAATAAATTTCCAATTCCATGGAAATTTATTTAAAAAAACATATGTTAAAAAATATACTTATTCATAATCCATAAAATCATTATAATAAAAAATCACACTAACTAGGACATCACCTAGGATAGTGGTAGGTCATTCACCCTTTTCTCCCTACAGTTCTGGGTTCAATTACCATTACCTTACCTGATGTGATGGGTTGTAATGCATCATGTTAGTTTTAAATTTTCTAAAACATTATAATTCATAAAATATTCCCAAAAAATGATAAAGATACAAAAATAACTATAAAATTATATAAAATAAATGTTTATCTCATACCTTTCATTTTTCATCCCAAAATGTAAAACCCATAATTATCTCAAAAATAAATGTCTCTAAAAATACCATTAGTCACCTTGAAATTTCATAACATAAAGTATCAAAATGGATTTCTAATACACTTAACTTACGTAAAACCTAAAAATTATAAACCCATAATGATATCCATAACTCATAAAAAAACATCATAATCTCCAAAGTTGTGTAAACCATTATGTGAAATCTAGTTCTAAGGGCATGGACATAAACTTTACATATTATAGTTGTTTTAAACTAGAAATAATATTTTCCCCAATTATCTTTTAGGTATAGAGTTTTAGAGAGTTATGGAAAGACTATATATATTAAACCAATTTATTACAATTGGACATAAATACACAATATTAATTTTTTCTAACAGTGGAATCCCTTTTAAAAATTAAATTTCTTATTCATTTCATGAAATATCTTCACAATTTTAATATTGTACCCATCATCATCCCTAATAATTTTTTATGCTGTAAAAAATAGTTATAAATATTGGATGAACTAAAAAACCTAATAATGGGATATAAAATGAATAGAAATTGTTAGTTTAATAAAAACATGAAAAATCATATAATTTTTACCTTTATCTTCAATTTAATTTGATAATATTAAATTTAAACATTAACATGTAAAACAAAAACACATTTTTCTTAATGAAAAAAATTAAAACTCATAGAAACAAGTTAAAACTCTATTGGGTGACTTAGAGAATCATATACATAAAACCCATTAAAAACCATTTCAATTGGAATAAAAATATGGATGAATTCCAAATAAAATATTATGGGCTTACCCAGTTCAATTTGGGACACCCCATGTCAAGATATAAGAGGATGTCCCCATGCTATCTATGTCACCAAATGTTGCGCTATAATGGGATTTTCCATCGCTATCTAGGACACCTAATGTTAATATATAACATAAATAAAATGTGATTTTTGGGACACCCCATGATTAAGATATATTAGGACCACCAATTTCCTATAATGACCAAGTACCATATCATTAATAAAACCCTTTCGTTAAAAAAACATTGTTATTCTCACATGTGAAAACTTTTGCATAAAAACCCATTTTATTTCAAGAGATAATTTTCTATAACTAAATGACCTTATCATTGAAATCCCATTTTTGATACCAAAATTCCAAAAAATATAATTATGGATTTTTATTTAAGTATTCATGAGATATTGAAATGGAATATAACAATATAATAATTCCCATGGATGCAAAAAATTATTTTTCACTATTTTAGTTAAGAATAGGACATTGCCATTGTTATTTTTTCAAATAATTCCCTATAAAACATGTAAAAATATTCATGTATGAAAATAATGGAATAAAATTTAAAATTGAAATAAAATTTCATTCATATTAATTTTATATCATTAAAAATATTATCAAGAATGTTGAAATGGAGGAATGATTTTAAACGTAAATCATTCAACACTCAAAGCATCCCATACCACATTGAACATTTAAAAAATAAGCCTAATGAAAAAAAATTAAAAATATTAAATAACATGATAATAAAAAATTTATTGATATAATATGTCAAAGGGGGAAATATAGACACCTCATAAAATAATAATGGTGCATATTTTCTTGAATTTCCTTAATTAATGGAGATTGAGGTGAAATCCCTTGCCATGAGTCTGACTCGTCACTTACGATCATTATATTTCAAAATATTAAACATAGGTTAATTATTTACATGATCAATAACCTTATTATTTTTCATTATTCTTTTTATATCACTTATTACCATGTTATAACAATTTCTAAATTATTTGTGTTCCCCTCATATGTTTGAATGATATTCGTTATTTGTATAAAAAATGACTTTTTTAAGATGTCAATTGTCAAAAGTATAATCATTACATCATCTAAAGAATAATATTCATGAAATTATAATCAATTTTATACATAAATTATTATTTTAAATACTTATGTAACATATTGATATTAAAAATTTCTATGTTACAATCATGGAGATCATAAGTTGTACGTAGGCATGAGAAGTGTTTTCATTTATCAACAATAATTATAGAAAGAATATAAGTTTTATTTACCATTAAAGAGTCGTAATAATTTCATTAATTATTTAAATATAATTATATATTATGCATGGGATATGGTGTTGAAAATGAATCTCAATACTTCTTGGATGTTACAGTTCACATATACACACAAACATCATTATCATTTTACAGTGCATGGAATGTTATGATCTTAAATGAAATTTTTTTATATTTATAAATATCTAATTAATAAAATATATAAACTTAAATTCCATACTTGTAACTAGTGTTTAGATAATGTGATATAAAATGAAATTCATTGGTTGTTGAGGTGGTATGACGTCGTAACCATACATGGTTAATTATTTTCCAAATTGTTTGAAGCATATATGGATTTATGTCATGATTTTAACATTATAAAATATCATTATATTGAGGATAATTTAGTAATTACATCATCATGGTTTATGAATATTTTATAGATGTCGAAGAATAAATAAATAGAAACACTTATTTAAAAATGATACCTCTTATTCGATTGATCTACATTGATTAAAACCTTAACACCTATAAGGAGGGTGCTATGACTAAAATAAGGAATCTAGGATGTGGGGACCAATTCTTGGATGTGATTTGGGATGTATTGGCAAAAATAAATAGATTTTAATGATTATTTAATTGAGAATAATGGGTTTCATTTATAGTAGAGTCAAAGGAAAACTCAAGGAATTCCCCAAAACATTAAATTAAAAAAATATATTACAAATGGATCCAAACATATTTACTTAAAATATAGGAGGTTTATGGGTCTAAAAAATTCATCTAATTAAAACTAGAGAATTATTGATTATTTTTTTAATCCTTGTAAAATTTTTATCCCTTATTATCCTTTAAAATTCATACCGTGATATCAAGCACTTTACACTTTAACGGGTAATATAATTACTATAAAATGAAAAACAAAAAATAAATGATTTATTTAATTAATTTTTAGATTTATCCCAATAATTTGGAATTATTTTAGTGTTCTATGATTTTTATTTAATTTAATAAAATATTATTTATTTTAAAGTATAATTAATGTCAATTTTGACTCTATTTATCACTTGACATTTTAAAAATATCCTAAAAATGTGATACCTTGAAAAAATATTTATAATAATCAATAACATGTCAAATAAATACATAATGTTTTTGGATAACATTAATTATATAATATTATATATATTTTAATATTATAACTATAATTTATTTTATTCTTCCATTTATTAAACAATTATTTGCATCATCATTGTGTCATCATTTAAGGTAATTATATTATGAAAAAATTATAAATAAATTAAAATTACATTGATAAAAATTTAATATTTATAAATAATATTTATAATAAAACATATCTCTCACATTACCCAATATTAAAAAATAATTCTCTTTTTAAAAACAATAGAATGATAAAATTGAAAATCCTTTGAATGTAATATTTTAATGGTTATAATCTCATTCAAAATGATGAAGATGGTCTCATAAAAGAAATACGATCATTCATAGGGGTGAAAAATACTCATCCAATAAAGTTAGGGCATGTTTCAAAATTGTTAATAGTTACAATATTATTATCACGCTAAATTACCTGATTTACCCTTAACCATGGTAATACAAATTTACAATGATACAATTCTTATTTATCTAAAAGGGATATATTTAAAAAAAATATTGAATTTATTATTCCAAATACAGAAACAATTTTTTTGTATTTAATAACACATGATTTATAGAAATTAATTAATAATGAATCCCTTTGAAGGATTGAGAAATATGATTTTAATGTAAAAACGTCCAAAAGATTGGAATGTTTTAATATCCAAATTAAATGTAGAAATTGATTCAAGTTTCCTAAAATGGATTGTATTATAAAAATAAGATATAATTATACTTTAATACTATTAAAATATAAAATTTAAAACTATAAATAAATATGATGAAAAATATGTTTTCATGTAAAATGCCCAATTATATCACTATTCTTCAAAAAATGGATTTATCAGAAAAATATAAAAAATTTAAAAACAAAAAATTTTGATACTAATATTTAATTTAAGATTTTTTTCCAAATATAATTTAATAAATTTCCAAAAACTACTTTTACAATCATTTAACCATCAAAAGGCATCCAATATGGATTTTTTGAAAAATAATGTATTTATCCGTAAAATTGGATTTTTTCTTATATCATGTCTAAAAAATAAATATGATGAATGTTAAAAATTGGATTGAATAAATCATATAGATATTTCAAGAATATATTCCAACAAGATTTATTTTATTTTTTATTGGTAAAAAACACACGTGTCAACATTTAAATAGTTCTTTAGAAAGTCATTTCCTTTTATTAAATAAATAATTTATTATCATTTATAAATACTAGGTCACCAAAAAATTAATTATATATACATTTTTAACCATTTTTTATAATTTAGTTAATCATATTAATTCCCTCAATTCAATTGGTTATTTAGTAACTTCAATATTAAATATTAATATTGGGATGTTCATTTTTGCTTGATGTGGAGTATCATGCACACTATCAAACATAGTGTTTCCTTTAAAAAATAGATTGTTAAATGAAAAATATCATTTTAATATGAAATTAAATGAAGAATAATGAAATGATACGAACTTGTAGTAATTCAAGGACACAATATATTATCTCTCACTAAGCTGATCACATATACAAGACAAAAAAGATAAAATATTAAACAACGGAGCTACACCTATTCTTGACCCTAACCTCATCCCAATCCACAATATTTTTTGATATATATTGTTTGATAATTCCACATTGTGCTTACAAAAATCATGGTTCTATGAATAGTGATTTCATCTAGGGTTCCCAATTACTATGTCCACATAAGTTGTGTGTGAGTTTATCTAATTTGGGAACCACTCATATTTTCCCATACATTACCACAATTGTTTTTGGGTATAAAAAAATTATATGCTCATTATAATAATAAATATAGTTTAGAATCACATATTAATAAAAAACATCGATCTTCATGATGTATCATGACACCAGAGAATGAGAATATTGATATTGGACATTACCATAGTATCTTTGATCACATCACAGTCCCCTGAAAACTAATATTAGACCCATAGTCGATTCCATAGAGAATGTACTGAGGAATTCCATAGTATCAAACTAAATAGACTAATCCTTAGATAAATCCTAGGTATCCATTTTTAAACTGACCAGTTAGTTAGAAAAACATACCCTATGGGGGGTAGTGTGTCCCACCAATATAATCTCATTTATGTGTCTCATTGGGTGGTTGTGCATCCATCTCATCTATCTCAATATAGCCTGAATGAATATATGATTGGTGAAATAGATTCGAGGCATCCAATAAAAATGTAATGAAGTCGCTAGGTAGTGAATCCCACATGAATCATCTCTTGAAATAAATCACATAAGGATTGGACGAACATAAAAACATGTCCCATATAATCATATTAGACCTCCCATATACAAAAACTATACCCATTACTACATATATATTTGGATCACAACATCTCTTCGGGTTATCGAGTGTTCCCAAAAAACAATATTATCTTCCAATAGTCACTACAACACTTTAGGATCAATTTCATGATAGGAAACCCACCATTCCCCCTAGGTCACACCATATCACATACACGCGATTAATCAATATGTGGAATATATTTTTTTCTCAATAAGAATTATACACTATTTATTATGTGGAAAATTTTCAATATATTTAATTGTTATGATAGAGGATAGTATATTTATAAATATTTTAGTGATTTACCCCTCTACTCCCCTTATAGGTTTACATGTAGATTTGTTTCTTGAATAAATGTTCCATTCCGCAACTAGCTATTGGAAGTATCTGAATGCAATGGTAGTAGATCTTCCCAATCATCCATAAAAATCAATTATTGATGTATGTCATATTCAATCCAATAAAATAATGAAAATTTAAATTCCAATAAAATAATATATAAGAGATATAGATCTCTATGGAGATAAATACAAATAACTAACCACTACATGATTCATATACCTTCTAGATCCTAATTCTGAAATCCAAGTACAAGATTCGATGAAAATTTTGGACAACATTTCACAATCTACTCATAAAATATTTTACAGCTTCAAACATAATCATTATGAAGAAAATCATTCTGATAAAACTCTTTGAAAACTTAACGCCTAGAGACCCAACATTTTCTAATATTTATTTCAAGTGTTCAACCCAAATCCCACTATAAATATAACAAGGGATATTGAAAATAACTGTGTAGGTATGACATGAAAATTTGAAATTGAATCCAAATAAAAATGGTGAAAATAATATATCATTACAAAATCATAATGAATAAATAAATATACATAATATCATAATATTGAATAATATGTATGCTCTAAGAACCTATATTCATAAAATAAGAAAAAAGATATCCTCATGAAATGAAGTAAAATTCATGATTCAAATATTGGAATGAAAAGGAAAAAAACATTAATTATAGGAATCCAGAACTCATTGTCACAT
Source organism: Viscum album (assembly GCA_963277665.1). Taxonomy (NCBI): domain Eukaryota; kingdom Viridiplantae; phylum Streptophyta; class Magnoliopsida; order Santalales; family Viscaceae; genus Viscum; species Viscum album. The sequence continues at coordinate 7,269,909 of CAUJRU010000001.1, forward strand.
CAATAGTAGATACAAATTCTAATTACAGTTATCACAGTCGATCACTACTAATAACTTAATCCATCTGAACCATGACCTACATGATAATCACATAACAACCCATAATCTATATAAAAAACATGTAGGAGGAATGAACATTCTTGGTTGATAAAAATCATACCATATAAGACTTCCAAAAAACATAATACACATGATAGAAAAAAATTATTCTAAAACCCCATGATTAAATAATGGAAATGAATGATCTGTGTTAAGGAATGAAAATTTTAAATAACTCAATATCACTTAATATAACAACCTAGTTCCAAAACTATCATATACTCTATGAATCCAATATTTCATTTTGTATTAAAATATCAAAAACATCCTAACTAAAGATATACTTTTAACCAGTTTATCGCATTGATTTAAAAGAATAGGAACCATGCACCACACTATTATAAATGAAAATCGATGGAGTATTGATATCGAATACAAAAGAAAATCTCATATAAGATAACAAAAAAAATCATTTTTTCCATATTTATTACTATAGAACCCATGTCCTATCTCAAAGGGAATTTTCATTATCCATTGTTAGAATGGAATGTGATTTGGACCATTTCATATAACTCATTAGAAAAGGAGTAATCATATCCATGATAAATATATTGGTCCTATACCCATGGGATATAAGGGAGTGAAAATGACATGAAGAATTTATTGTACATGTTCTCCAAAAAATACCCATTTCTAAGGGAATACTAAACCATGTTTTCTATATAATCATATTTCTTGAATCCATTCATCGATACAACCTATATAAAGAACCCAATCGACAAGAAATAACTTATACTAAATAAAATTGTTTCATAATCAAACTGAATTTGGAAAAAAATGTAATTCACCAAAAACTATTTTGATTAAAATTATCATGAATAATGTGAAAAAATTACGAAAAAGTTAGGTATTATACCACAATGAAATTATAAGTGTATTCCAATTAAAAATATTGGTAGGGATGAAAACACACAACCTGGGATTATGGATTCCCATTTATGGGTATGGGTGATGAATTGTGGAAGAACATGTATAGTTTCTGGAGTGGTTCAGGATGAAGTGAACACCACTTGGGTTCACAACACAATCAATTAACATATCGATATTCTTGGAGGCGAAAGTTAGTAGACTAGATGGCCCATGTACTCCTTAGTCCATCTTGAAGGATTCTAAATAATGAGACCACATATGATTCCATGTGACTGGTATAATTTACAGTCATTAGCCTCTTGAGCCTCCGGGACATTAAGTGAGGTTTTTTTATCATGTATAAAAAGGATGCACATCCCATCTAAATGTATTTAGTACGCTCAGTTTTTGGTATGTAATTATTACTTGATTATTTTTATGGTTATAAAGTTTAAAGATGTTGGATGGGATAGCTGGGAGAACTTTGAATGCAGTTTTGGGGAAAAAAGTAAGTCACACAGGTGACGAACGGTTTGCCTAACCATGCAACCAAACCATGCACAATGGTCCTCTTGAGGCAGAATATCCAGTATGGTTGGAACAAGGTTAAGGAGACCATGTGAGGAAGCTGTCAGAGGGTCTTCCTAGGCTGTAGATAATGAAAAAGTAGTACACAGTGTGTCTAACCGTGCAAATTAACCATGCAGATGGTTTAAGTGAGATCCAAAAAAATTGGATCACACACATTTTTATCTCTAAGTGGCTCAATTTTAATACTAGGCACCCATTACTGAGGATTTATCTTCCTTTAAGGTTGTATAACCTCTCCTAAATGTTTTTGAGTCAATCTGAAGTCTTTCCTTGGTGAATCAAAGCTAGATTCTTGAGGTATGTGATCGTTATTCTTCGTTCTTGATCGGTTTCTTAGATATAATTAGATATTATTCTCATATTCTCTTGGTTTCTTACATATACACCTATTAGGGTTATATATAGGTGTTTTTTTTCCAAATATGATGATATTTGGTCTTTATCTTTCTAGGAGAAGAGATTTAAGGTGGGTTCTTGGAGAATCGACCCGGTTTTCTGGTGTGTTCTTCGTTCATTGAGGGTTTTTTCAAAACCTTCAAGGTATGAGGCTTCTTTCATGACTCCACATAGTATAAATAATTTCAATTCATTAAAATTTAATGTGTGGTGTTTAATTGATTGTGATTTTATTGTTGAATACTTGTGGGAAACCTCTTTTAATGGTTGTGAAATCTAAAAATTCGGTGTTTGAGTAAAGTGATTTTTTTCTTGGTTATAAAATATGGATTTTAAAAAAGGCGATTTTTCTGGATTGTTGGAACATGAATTGGATTTTATATTTTCAATAAAAGTGAATGTTTTATTGAAATTTAATATTGATTTAAAATATGGTTGTGATTTTATTTTTAATAAAATTTTAGTTTTATTGGAATGGTTTTTTTAGGAATGGAAATATTTATCACAAATGGTGTTTGTGTGAGTTCATGCTTAACGGGCCCTCAATAGGGGACATGTACCTTTTGGGTATAAGGTACATGACTCTAGATCAGGGGTTTATGTCATTGGGACACAAGGTAATATGTGAGAGACATCTCATGAGTATGGAACTATCAAACCAACCATGCATGTGAGGGTGTGATGTAAACTATGGAATGGGTATTCCAAATGATAATAATAATTGGTTTTAAATAATTTATTAGTTATTTTCTAGAAAAATAACTTTCTAGAAATTTTTTTCATTTATTTTTGTTTTCACTTTCCTGCACATAGTTTTTGGAAGTTGTTTACATTTGGTTATAAAATGTTTTAGTAAATTATTTTTTATAAATTGTTTTATATAAACTTGGCTTACCTTTCTATCCTTTTGTCATGAGTAGGGAAGTCATTTGGGGAAAACCTATTGAGTTTAATACTCACTGATATTTTTTAACTTTGGTGCTTATGCAGATGCTATCTTCCGAGACCGGGGAAAAGGTAATGTTTCCCACATTTTTAGCACTACCTCATGATTTTTAGGCTGTTTGGTGATTGTGGAGGTTGGAGCTTGTGGATCATGGATTATTATGGAATATTGAGAGTACTGAGTTGTTCATCTATTTTTTACTTTGATACTGGTTTGGTCTTCCTTTTTTTCACACTTTGATATGGTTTTGAGAGATATGAAGTTGTTTTGTTGTCTTTATTTTGTTCATGCATCATTCAGTAAATGGTTTGGTTATGGTTTATTGGTTTATTTCTTAAAGGGTAAATCATACCCCACTTGTATTTGAAACATGTCAAAATTTATTTCCATCCTTTTGAATCTTGGGGATGTATCTTAAGGACCAGTAACGACTTGTTGTAATCTCAAGCCAATGAGAATGAGCGGGTCATCACAAATGGTCTCAGTCTGGTCCTTCCTTTCTAGTAAAAATATTATCAACTTGTTTGGTCATTACCTATAAAGTATTCATTAGTGTTCTTGGTCTTGGGGTTTGAATTATTTCCTGTCTATTCTTGGGGTTTGAATCTCATAAAGGAGTAGAATTGTCAGAATGTAAAATGTAGAGCATACAAGCACATATCTAAACATTTTATACTTAACTTAAAGTAACCAGGGAGTTGGGTATATAAGCGATTGAAGACACTTCTAGGATTTAAGAATCTCATTTTCATGGGTTTTTCCAATGAGACGAGCATGAGATGAATTGTATAAGAATTAATTCCCATTATAATTTCATACATCATTTCAAGGAATGACTCATATTGTGAAAAAAGTGTCGATTTTTTAAGTTGTATGAAATTTTTCTTCAAAATGAATGATTTTGAAAAAGGGAATGCTTATGGTATTTTGGAAATTGTTTTATTTTCAAAACGTATGTTGAATGTTTTAGAAAATGGTTGAACATGGAAAAAGATTGTTTTTGGAAAACAATGTCGTGATAGTTGATTTGATAAAATTTGAAATGCTAAGCCATCAATTGCTAGTGAGTCATACTAACGGAGTTTATTGTTGGTTTAGAAAATGGAACCTGGTAGGCTTCATTGAAACCAACTAGAAGAAGCTACCGAGAATATGGTTGCACATGAACGACAAGTGAACCAAGAGCTAGTTCAGAGTATTTTCCATGGTTTCCAAGATGTGGATACAGGGAACTGGAGGAATTGGCCCCGACATGTGGATCATACCATTCAGTTCATGAAGCATAATCCACCTAACTTCTGAGGTTATTCTGAACCCAAGAATGCTGAGGTGTGGATGAGTAGGATGAATCATATCTTCGACTTCATTGGCACACCAGTAGAGCTAAAGGTCAAGCTAGAAATGTATATGCTTGAGGATCTTACATGCTAGTGGTGGGATTTAGTAGTGCACGCTAAATTGGATGAATGCCTTACATGGGAGGATTTTGAGGAATTGTTCAACAAACAATTCTATCCTAACATGTTCATGATCTAGAAATTTAATGTCTTCTTTATTCTAAAATAAGACATTCTCTCTAAATTCATGAATATAGTTCATTTTCACCAGAGGTTGAAACAGGGGAATCCTTGAAGGAACACATCTTTGAATCAGGGCTACGACAGGATATTCGATCGAAGATTGCGATGCTCTATATTACCGATTATATAGAGATGGTGAAAAGAGTGACTGTGGATGAACGTGATATCTCAAGATCTATGGGAGTAGGTATGATTCTACCCATAGGGAATGGTGGGAACTAAAATGCTGGGAGTAAGCAGAAAAGGGACACAAATTTCCAAGGTTGGAGTGGAAATCAGAACCAGACTGATGGATCATTGAACCTTCTTCCATGACCCCAGAGTAAAACAGTTTTCCTTCAATGTGGTTTACTTGACCTCATAAAGCGAGAGTGTATGGAACAAACCTAGAGAATGTCATAATTTTCAATAAATTGTACATCTTCAGTGCTATTGTCATAGTGCTCCAAGGTCAAGTGCTCGAGAAACATATCAGGCATCGCAAGAATCACATGCTTCTATAAGGTGAGGACAATAAAACCAGTCTCGTTAGTAGAGAATAACTAGCCGTGGTGATTCTAGGAATACCATGACTTATCTACTAAGTAAATATCAACATGGAAACAAGGAGAACAGTGCAGCATTGAATCAATTATATAGAGTTGAGTAGATGATTTTCGATGATCAAGATAGACCGTCTATGGTGATAGGTTTGATTCTTTTGAATTATACCCTTGTGAAAGTTCTCTTCAATATTGGTGCATCACATTCTTTCATTTATACTCATTCTTTTGATCTTTTATGTTTAAAGTTGGAAATTATTCCCTCAATTTTAAAACTCTAAACTTCTCTTGAGGAAATAGAATGTCAAGCCTTTGTGTGTAGATCATGTTCTATAACTGTTGATGGAGTTAAAATGAAATAGGATGTCTTGATGTTAGAAATTGATGTCTATGATGTAATAATGGGTATGGATTGGTTGACAATGTTTAAGGCTTACATCGACTTTTATAAGACAACAACTAGTTTCATGACTAAGGATGGCATAAAGCATCTCTTAATAGGAGAGAGGATGATAAAGAGGGGTGAAAAGAGATTTTTGTCACCAATGGTGGGAATGATCTCTTACCAGTTGGTAGTGTTGACTTTTCCATCAATGGAAGATATTGAGGGAAAGAGTTTTCTAGCATTTTTTGATCACTTTTCTGATATATTTCTCATGAAATTCTAAGGGTTACCACCTATAAGGAAAGTGTAGTTTACGATTGATCTCCTTTCGAAGACCATTCCTATTTACCTTCCGTATGATAGGATTGCACCAACAGAGTTATGGGAATTGAAAGTGAAGTTGGAGGATCTGGAAATCAAGATTTTCATTGGGCCAAGTATATCTCTATGGGTAGCACCGGTCTTGTTCATGAAGAAATCAGATGGAACTCTTTGGTTGTGTGTTGATTATCATAAGACAAACCAAGTTATGATAAAGAATAGATATCCACTTCCATGCATTGATGAAATATTTGATCAATTAAGGGGAGCTCAGTGGTTCTCTAAATTTGACTTGCGATCAGGATATCACCAATTTCAAGTTCAGAAGGAAGATATTCCAAAGACAGATTTCAGAAGCATATATGGTCACTATGAATATGTATTCGTGCCTTTAGGTATAAAGAATGAACCAACGGTATTCATTGATTTGATTAATCAGTTATTTCAGCAATATCTTGATTCTTTTATTATGGTGTTTTTGGAAGACATATGGGTGTATTCAAAGAAAAGGGATGACCATTAGGAGCATCTAGAAACAATGTTAATAATTTGGCAAGCTCACCGGCTGTATGAAAAATTATCAAAGTGTGATTTTTGGACATAGGAAGTACATTTCCTTGGTTATGTAATTTCTGAAAATGGATTTTCTGTTGATCCGGAAAAGATAGAAGCTATTATATCATGGAAACCACAGAATAATGCCTTCGAGATATGATGTTTTCTTTATCCAGATGGTTACTACTGACGCTTTGTTCATGATTTCACACAAATATCTATTACAATAATAGTTTTAAAAAGAATAATGCTTCATTCCAATGGACAGAGGAATGTCATAAGTCCTTCCAAGAACTAAATGTTCATCTTACAATGGCACCTATCTTTATTTTTCTAGAATCAGGGTAGTGGTATGTGGTGTACTGTAATGATTTGGGATCCGGGTTGGGCTGTGTTCACATGAATGGAGACCATGTGGTTTCCTATGGTTCAAGTCGATTTAGGGTTCTTGAGAAGAATTTCCCAACACACAATTTTGAGTTAGTCGTAGTCGTCCATCCTTCGAAAACATGGAGAAATTTTCTCTTTGGTGAGAAATTAACTGTGTTCATGGACCAAGAAAGCTTGAAACACATTTTATCACAGCGTGATTTTAATATGAGACAAAGGAGATAGATGGAGTATCATCATATGTTTGAATTTGAATTGACCTATACAATAGGAAAAGGAAATTTAGTGGAGGATTAATTGAGTAGAAAGTCATATGCTCAGTTGGAGAAAGAAGCTTCAGATGAAGGGAAGTGTATGTCTATCGTAACTAACCTGCGTGTGGAATGTTTATACCGAGGTGACGTAGTGATTTTATATTCATATATTCTTATTCCTAATTTTTTAAATATGGTCAAATAGGTACAAACATATGAAGCATAATTTCTGGCCATGAGTTCAAGAATCAATGGTTGGGAGACCATTTAGGTTTGGAAACTTGATAAGAGTTCAGTTTTTTATTTTAGGGATCAGATGGTTGTACCTATGGCTTCTCAGGAACAAATCTTTCATGAATACCACCATTTGAGATGGTTTGTAAATCCAGGTACACATAATATTTATAAGGCATTGAAGGAACATTGTTGGTGGGGAGGCATAAAAAGAAAGTGGCTGAGTTCGTCTCACGATGCTTAACTTTTCAGTAGGTTAAAAAGGAGCATCAGTGACCTGTGATAATGTTAAAATATTTACATAGCATAGTGTGGAAATGAGATAATATAGAGATGGATTTTGTTATAGTTCTTCCATGAATGGTTTGGAAACATGATTCCATATGGGTGATAGTGGATCTACATACCAAGATGGCCCATTTCATCCTTATTTGTGAAACTCATACAGTGGAGTATTTATCAAAAATATATATCTAAGAAGTGGTAAAGAGATATGAAATACTAGTTTAGATTTTCTCCGACAGAGATCCGTGGTTCACGTCTCATTTCTATAAATCCTTGGAGAAAGACATTGGGACTCAGTTTACTATGACATGTCATATAATCCTCAAACAGATGGGCAGTTTGAGTAGATGATACAAATGTTGGAAGACATGTTTTAGTATTTTTTAATGGATTTTTGTGTCTCATGGTAGGTGAATATACGCTTGGTGGAGTTCTCAAATAATAAAAACTATCAGACCTCTACACATATGGCTCCGTTTGAAGCATTGTATGGGAGTCCTTGTCGTTCTCCACTATGTTGGGTGGAAATGGGTGAGACATCACTGGTTGGGATGAGTCTTGTCCAATAAACAATGGAGAAGATCCAATTGATTATAAAGAGGTTGTAGATGGCATAGAGCCATCAAAAATCATATAAAGATCACCATTGAAGATCATTGTCATTCAACAAGGGTGGTCATGTGTTCTTGAGGATATCTCCAAGGATTTTACATCGTTGTATTGAAAAAAAGGCAAGTTATCTCCTCAATAAATTGGCCCTTTAGACATGGAATGGCTTAGATAGGTGGCATATTAGTTGGCATTACCACCACAGTTCAATTTGGTGCATAATGTGTTCCATGTATCTCAGTTGAAAAAGTATCAGCCTGATCCTAACCGTGTGATCAGATGGGATCATGTTGACCTTGAGCCATATGCTTCTTTGGTACAAATTTCTATGAGGATTTCAGATAAGTAATAGAATGTCATCAGTCTAGTGCAGGTTTTCTGGAAACATGGTCAGATTTAGGAAGACACTTGGGAACACAAGAAAGAGATGAAAGATAAATTTCTAGAACCCTTTCTGTTGGGTGAGGGTTTTCTACATTCCAAGGATGGAAATACCAATGTTGGGGAGAATTTAGTACCCCCAATTTCTGTTATGAAACCATTACTTGATTATTTTTATGGTTATAATGTTTAAGGATGATGTATGGGAGAGTTGGGAGAACATTGTATGTATTTATTGGGAAAAAATAGAAGTCGCACGGGCTGTGCACAATTTTTCTAACAGTGTGGATAACCGTGTAAAATGGTCCTCTTGAGAAAGAAGCTCCATCATAGTTAGAGCATGGTTAGGGAGACCATATATAGAAGCCATGAGAGGTTTTTCCTAGGCAGTAGCTACTTCACAGTTAGCGCATGGTTTGTCTAGCTGTGTGAACTAACTATGCTGATGGTTTAGGTGGGATCCTAAAAAAGTGGATCTCGTACATTTTTCCACTATTTGGCTCATTTTTTCTCCTAAGTGGCCATAACTCAGGATTTCTCTTCCTTGAAGGTAGTAGAACCTCTCCAAAGAGTTTTTGAGTCAATCTGAAGGCTTTTCTTTTGTGACTCGAAGCCATATTCTTGAGGTATGTGATTTTTCTTCTTCGTTATTGATTGGTTTCTTATATCTACTTAGATCTACATCTCATATTCTCTTTTTTCTTATATCTACACCCATTATAGGTATATCTCGGTGTGTTTGTATGCCAAAAATGATGAGATTTGGTCTTGATATTTCTAGGAGAAGAGATCTAAGACAAACTCTTGGAGAATCGACTAGGTTTTCTTGTGTGTTCTTCATTCATTAGGGTCTTTGTCAAAACATTTGAGATAAGAGCCTTCTTCCATGACTCCACTTATTAGAGATTATTTTAATGATTTAAAATTGAGTTTTTTGTGTTTAATTGATTGTGATTTGGTTTTGGGACACTTGATGGAAACATTTTTGTGTGATGGTTGTGAAATCAGGAAATTAGGTGTTTGAGTAAAGTGATTTTGTTCCTGGTTATAAAATATGGATTTTAAAACAGGTATTTTTCTGGATTGTTGGAACTTGAATTGCATTGGATATTTTCAATAAAATGAATGGTTTTATTGAAATGAAAAATTTCATTGAAATTTGGTTGTGCTATGGTTTTCAATAAAAGTTCGGTTTTATTAGAATGGTTTGTTTTGGAAATGGAAATATTTGGTATAAATGTTGTTGGTGTGAGATAATGCTTAACAAGACCTTAACAGGGGATGAGTAACATTGGGTTACAAGGGACGTGACCCTAGATCGGGGGTTTGTGTCCTTGGGATACAAGGTAATTGGATGAAATACCGCTCATGAGTATGGAACTATCAAACGAAGCATGCATGTGTGGGTGTATTGTGAAATATGGAATGTCTATGCCAAATGATAGTAAGAATTGGTTTTAATTATTTTCTTAGTTATTTTTCTAGAAAAATAAATTTTTGGAAATTTTTTTCATTTATTTTGGTTTTCTCTTGGTTGTAAATAATTTTTGTAAGTTGTTTATATTTTGTTATAAACTGTTTTGGTAAACATTTTATTTAAACTGTTTTATATAAATTTGGATAACATTTCTATCATAGTTGTGTGAGTAGGTAAGTAATTAGGGAAAACCTATTTATTTTTATACTCATGCCTTCTTTGGTACTTTGTTTCTTTTGCAGATGCTATCTTCCGGGACAGGGGAAAAGGTAATGTTTCCCAAATTTTTAGCATACCTCGTGATTTTTAGGCTGTCAGGTGATTGTGGAGATTGGAGCTTGTGGAGTATGGAATTTTTTAGCTTCTTGAGAGTCTTGAGTTTTTCATCCTCTATTTACTTTGATACTAGTTTGGCCTTCGGCTATTTCACACTTTGATATAGTTTTGAGATACATGAGGTTGTTTTTTTGTCTTTGTTTTTTTCATGTATCATTTAGTAAATGGTTTGGTTATTGTTTTTCAGTTTATTGGTTTGTTTAATAAAGTTTAAATCATCCCCCACTTGTATTTGAAACCCTTAGGCATTTATTTCCAACATTTGGAGTCTTGGGGATGTCACTTAAGACCCAGTAATGACTCCTTGTACTCTCAAGCCAATGAAAATGAGCAGGTCATTACAATGTAATTTTGTAATAGTGTGTCCTAATAAATGTGCTTCACCAACTAGATAAAACTACTACATTTTGGGAATATTAAATATTAAATTATTTAAAAAAAATATTTGCAGAAGTAAAAAATAAGCATTGCATTTCTTTGAATGAAAAACTACTCACTACACCTATGTAATCTAATAATAAAAGCATAAAATTTCCTCACTGCCTCGTCCCTAGGATATAACCTACCCTATAAAATTTCATTGATCATCATCGTATACCTCATCTATTTATCCTTGCATTAAACTGTGACCTGAGCCTCCTTCATCGACAATACCAATTGTGAGCTACCACTCATTGAGAATATTTCCATTATACCACTAATCCACCAATGCTTAACACTACCCGACATACATAGCTACTGCTATTATTATCTAATCCCACCACTAGTCACCACTATATTTGGTGAGGCATATCAATTATGGTCAACATTATATGAATGATAATAGTTATACATATTCATTTAAATGACACAACTGAATGGATATAGCACCCCTTTTAAAAAATCTAGATAGTAATAGTGGAAACATTCCACTGCATTGGAAGTATGGCATTAGGGAGGGAGGTATATTGTGTCAGTATGGGGTTTTATGGTGAACCATTATTTATTCTCAAGCTAGTAACCCAATAAAAACTGTATAGAAACATTATTTTTGAGTAAAAATAATTTAATGATCATTATATTTTCATGTTATTAATCATATTGAAGGGAAAAAGTTAATTGATATTTAATTCTGCTAATGGAATCAGTAATATAAAAATATCACAATTCTAAAATAATAAAATATTAATCAGTTCATGTGGATCCAACCTATCTATATAATACATTTGATACAACTTAATAGAATTTCATATAGATATCTCTCATCGTTTAATTTAAAAATGATGGGGCACTTATTTGGAGACATATTGATAGAATACAAAATGAAATTACTTGTAAAATTGGGTAAAATATTAAAGATATAATGTGTGCCACATCTCGTACCCAAATAATGAATGTATATATCACATCCCCTAGATAAAATCATCCATTATTAGATAAAATATGGGGGTGTATTTCCCATACAAGGATTTAATTAAGATATAATATTGTATTATCTCATTCATACATATGGAGTAAAAATATTATATTTAAATATTTCGAATATTCTTTTTTATATTATTTGACACCATAAATACAAAAATAAAAAATATAATAAAATAGTAATAAATTTATTAAATTTAATCAATAAAATTTAAATTTAAAACATTTATTAGTATAATGGGGTATTTGTAATTCCTATTTACCTATGATCTCATTTTCACCAAAACATTAATTCATAGTCATTGAGGATTAGATATGATATCTAATCCTCAACCACCATGATATTTTGATGTTGATATTAGAATATATAATGAATCTTACATTAATAATATTTTTACTTATTTTTTATAGTGAAAATGTGATGAAATTGGTTGGCAATTACATGTCTCTTTCAGAACAAACATTCAACCATAGGAATAGGGTCTTGAATATGATCAGTTTAAATATTCCCATAACTGTGAGGATGGAACCAATTTTTGGAATACTCAATGTTATAAAGTGAACATCAATGAGATGGAAATGTGGTATAACTTTACCAAAATCAAAAAAATAATGGATTTAAAAACTATTCAAAAAATGCCATCACTTTGAAAAAAATTAGTTGAATTGAAGCATACCATGAAAACCTCAAACCAAATTTGTGTAGCAATATGGTTCTTCATCTAATATGTATTATTTTCTACTTAAAAGGGAAAATTGAGGGGGTCACGAATCTCTATGGAGATATATATGTATCATAAGGTCAATATGAGCCATATATTATAGATATAGAAGGGATTGTGTTTGGATTCACTCCATATATCAAATTCCATGATCCCAAAAAAAGACCTATAAACATAAATTGTTATAAAGAAATGAAACACATGAATAAACCTATTAAAAAATATTATATAGAATATATAATGATATTTAATAAATAATGTACAAGTCCCATGAACAATGCTAACAACATAATGTCAAAGTAATAATTGAACAACCATTAAATGAAAACTATGAGGGGACAAAAAAATTCCAAATTGAGAAATGTTTGGCCATGAAAGAATTGTAGTAGTAAATTGGAACCTCAAGGATGAGAATGAACCATAAAATTATTCATTTAATTACATTAGTGCCTTCAATACAATATAAAATACCAGGATAACATGGTTTTTTTGATAATGGAATGATATAGGGAAGACAAATGTAGGGTATCCCTTAAAAGAAAAAAAGTCCATAAATTTAAATCCTTTATCAACACTAAGTAATCCTACCCTAAAAGATATCTTGCCTCCCCCAATGAATATAACTTCCATAGGGATATGATTGGGTAATATGAAAATATAACTTAATATATTTATAGCTATAGAACATTTGAACAGAAAATCATCTAATAATAACAATTTGACAATTATAAATGTATTCAGATTACCATTACCCTTTAGGATTGTACATTCCTATATTTTTATGAAATAATATATTTTTTTAACAAAATAAGGAGTGTTATAGGGTCTCAAAAGAGATATTAAATACTATGGAAGGGTGGAAAATTTATTTTTTCTATATAATGGGCACTACGTACATAGTGGATGGTTTCAGCAACCTATTATTATTTGATTTAAATCCTAGAAATATAAATCAATTCCAAGTGGTTCCAAATATAATTATAATTATATTATGATGAATAAATAGTGAATTAATATACAATAAAGGGTTCCTAGTATGGTTAATGTATATTTTTCATACATGGTTAATTTAGTAATTTTCATTAATATATCAATATTTATTTCAAAAAATCATTATTTAGTATTTTATTAGATTAATTGGGGATCAATCCCAAATAATAATCCCTCCCCCACTCAAACTCTAAGTTGATCCATCCATTAACCATGATCCTATTCATAAAAATATCTTTGACTTAGCTATTCAATTGTGATTACATTGTATATTAAACTAATAATTCCCCCATTTTATTGTCTTTCTCATGAATAAAAACTAATATATAAATTATATTATTGATGATTTTATAAATTTATTATATACTTGAGTTTTTTATACCTATAAAATTAATAATTATTTTCAATTGGTTAATCAATAGGTTACACAACCTCTCTCACAAATTATTATAATATATAGATTGTATGTTGTGTAATGATGAGTGATACACAACATAAAATTGAATTCAATTTTCAATAAATGTATTCATAAACATAATTTCTTATGATATTATTTTTATTGGGATATTTTAAGTATTTTTTTAACTAGTATGACTTCTCCATTGTTCATGTTAATAATTCTATTTTTTGGGTAGCTAATATTGATATTCATGATTCATAATATCATGTTTTTTTTCAATATATATTTATGAATGTATGTTTACATATGTTCTCAATGATATATATGTGGAAGAATGGATAATATTACTATGAAGTTATCATCATTATTTTATTCCATTAAAGATTGATAATATATAATTCATTGAGGATTGTTTGAAACATGACATATTTTCCCTTTCCATGTATGGGTTTTCATAGAAAAAAATATTAGTTTTCCCTTTTACCCAATAATTATGTGACATAGAAACAAAATAATTAATTTATATCTTCACACAATTATTCATTTGAAATAGATATTGAAGAATGTTTCTTTATTTATCATTTACCCATTGGTATCTCATGGAAAAAATAGCATATATATCATTTTTATTTGTATTGACAACAAATATTTAAAACGAATAATTATTTATCTTTCATAATTTATTTTTTTATTCTATTAAATCATATAAATTTTAGTATGATATATTATTAGGGGTAATCTAGATAATATATATTGGGTATCATATACTCTCAACCTATACATAACCCTATGGGATATATATAGATTTCATTTTCCATGACCTTTATTATGGTATTTCCATTTTATATAAGTATTCATTGGATATAGATATGGGTGTTCTGATTGTGTTTTTAGATATTATAATGGGAATCTCATTCAAATATGGATTGGTAAACATTTATTTCTTTTATTGGGTATCATTTTTATTGGATGATAATTTTCTCGTATAAAGTGTTTTTTTAATTTTTTATGTTCTATTGTGGTTTTGATTCACTAATTCAACGTATTTATTTTTAAAACTTTAATTTTTATAGGTATAAATGATTAAATTTACATGTTTGGTTATTACATATTGGTTTGTGAGATTCCATTTTTGTCTCTATGATTCTGTTCAAAAGATCATTTATTATTCCTATTAGTTATAATAATTATAGAAGGACTGATATATCAATATATATTGTTGGTTTCTTTGGTAGAAGATTAAATGAAATATATTAACTCCTAAATTTTGGAATTTCATTCTATAATGTCACACAAAAACCTTGGAAATTCCATTATTTTATTCATTTTATGTTTTGGGTCCTTTGGGTGAGGTTCATGTTGAGTCCATATTTTAATTTTTGAGATTTTATATAAAAGATGATTTTCTGGGTCTTGGAAACATGGGGCATATGATTATCACATGGTTAAGGGAAAGAGTGTTAATGCACCAAGTAACTATACACCTTGTTTTTGTGTCCATTGGTGAGGTGCATTAGTTGCACATGGTTTGGGAAACTGTGTGGAAACAATTTGGTTTGGTTATTGAACCTCGTAGATGTGTTCATCACATTTGGAACATGATTTGTAAACTATGATGCTAGCCACTACAGGGGTTCTCCTCATCTCTAATATATGGAACACAGTTAGTGCATGATATTTCAAACCATGTGGCCTAACCATGGGAGTTTCCTATAAATTTTAAAATTTGAACTTCCTATTTTACCATCCTTTCTTTTTACCATAAATCAATCATCCTCCCTCTTGGTCATTTTTTGTCCACGAAGGGGTCCCAAACCCGATTCCATTTGGTTCTCCACCCTCCATCGTTTCTCCTCCATGGTTTTATGTTTTGTATATTATGGTATTGTCCCTATTTTCTCCTCTTCCTCCTATCCTCTCTTAGTATATTTGTTTTTCATTTTGGGTTCTTGTTGGGATGAACCATAGAGGTTAGGGTTGATGTGAATATTTTTTTTCTTTTGTTTAGGTCATGAAGATTGTTCCAAGGGGGTGTTATCATCCATCTTCAAGAGTTTTGTAACATTTTCACTCCATTTTGGTAGGTGTTTCCATTTATTTCCTTTCTGATGTGTTCTATTTGATACTTGAGTGTGCCTAAATAATTTAGAAATATATTTTTCATGATTTTCATGTGTTTATTTTGTTTGTTGTGGAGCTATCATGTTTGTGGGATTTGGTAAAAATGGTTTTCAAGGAGATTCATTATATATGATTATGTATATATGCACTCAACATGTTTGATAAAATGTAAATCATCCTTTTTATATGGAATTGTGTATTTCTAACACGTATTTGTCTTGGTTATGTTTTAATGGAATGAGATTATTTTGATTTGAGCCTTATGGGATGATTTAAGTTACGTCAATGGTTTGTAACTAATGTATGTCTTGTTGTCTTAGTGGTAGAACAATGTTTCATTATTT
Source organism: Viscum album (assembly GCA_963277665.1). NCBI lineage: Eukaryota > Viridiplantae > Streptophyta > Magnoliopsida > Santalales > Viscaceae > Viscum > Viscum album. The sequence continues at coordinate 7,286,117 of CAUJRU010000001.1, forward strand.
TAAAAATATATTTGTTCAATTTTATGGATTCTTATGGTGTGACATTAGATTTGGTAACCTCCATGTGTGTACAGGGTGAACACCTATATGGGAACACAAATGATAATTTATTTTATGAACATTCAAAACATAAAAAAACATATTTCAGAAATCTTACACCCCTCCAGATGTTATTATTTTAACTCTTGTTGCTTTACTGATAGTCCATTGGTTTCACAATGACATGAAAGTGGTTTCAAACTATATTTGAAATTATGGCTGTCTGTACATTGAATGATTGTTTTTCATCTAAATTGTATGAATGATGGTTTGGAATCGCTAGGTATTTGTGTGTTTTTATCTTGTTTTTTATGTTTTTTTGGAAGTGGAATTGAGTGTGGAACATGAAGACTAGTTTATAAATTTTCATACAAAAGGGGTGTTAGTTGTTTTTTTGGAAATGGTTTGGAAGATGTTTTAGTAATGTATTAGAATTTATAACAGTGAAGACTCGGTTGGAACTTTGTAATGTTTTTCAAATGTATTTTAGTATTAAAATTAAAAATGCTCAGTTAGCATCTTAACATGTTCTAACAAATGGATTGAAAGATCATGTGTTGTGACTGACTAGTTGGAACTAATGTAATGATGTTTTTTGAAATTGCAAACCCTATGGAAGATTTCCCAATGTGGGTTATCGCATGGGTGGTGTTAGTGGTTGGGGTATTGAAGTGCAGGGGTGTCAGGTATAGTGTGTCATGCGTGCGAGAACCTCCTCCTTTCACCATGTTCTACTACCATGGTTTCCTAGAAGTTATTTAGATGGTTGAGTGATGGTTTCTTGTCAACCCTTATTACATGGGTTGGTAAACCCTTGACTTTATAGGTCTTAGTGGAATGTGCCACTAGATGGGTAGTTAGACCATGCAGTTTGTTGTTGACTATGGAGCTACACCATTTGATTCCATGTGATTAAAAAAAATAAGTTTAGGGATTTCTCTAGGTATGTTTAGTAAATTCACCTACTTTACTGTCTATATGTTGTTTTTATATTTTGGATGTATGCGGATATTAACCCTATTACTAAATATTATTTATTTGGTTTCACATAATTCAAATTTATCCATATTTTTTAGAACTTTTTATGGATGGTAGTTTGGGTTTTGGTTTTGAATTGGAATCCTAGAATGTGAAACTATATTTTCAAAAGTAATGTTTCATGTGTTGTTTTAAATAGTGAATTTTTGGAATTCTATATTTACATTTTAAAAATATTAAAAAACTAGTTTCTAAATGGGATTTCAAACTATTGTTTATAGAAATTTTTAGGAAAGGAAATCTATGGATTATTTGGTGGATTCTAACTTAGTAATTTAAGAACACATACTACTTATGAGAATTGGTGTTGGTACACCAATGTTTTTTTAAAGGTGTAGGTTTTTTGTTTAGTTGTTCCATATAATGAGCTGATTTGTTGACGGTGGTGACCATGAAGTCTTGAGGAGAATGGGTTGTCCTTATTTTGGTTTAGTTGGTTATTTAGAACCTTTAGTTAATTTTTTTTATGGTTTGTTCAATTGTATTTTGTTCCCAGATCAATTTGTATATTTATTTATGATCAACTGTTGGATTTTGGTGCTTGAGCAGTTTAATTTATTTGATCTAGATTTATAGATAAAATAGTGTTTCTATAGTTATTTATTTGATACATGGCACTAGTTTATATCCCATGGTGATCAGGAACAGCCCTCAGGCCATGTCTTAAACTAGTTTAGATGTTTTTTTGGATGGAATTTTATCTTGGATTATGAAAAAATGGTTTTAGAGTGGTCCCTTTGTTATTTGGGGTGTCTGGTGGATTTGATTCATGGACATTAATGACTTTGGAGGTAGGTTTATGAAAGAGGTCAAGAAACCATGCTCGTTTTGATCCCCGGGTTTCTAGGGGTAGTATGAGAAATGGTTCCTTGTATTGGTTTGGGTTTGTGAAAATGGGGGTGATTTGACATCATGTTGTGATATCAAATGGAGTACTAGTGTCCCATGTGGAGTTTTAGTGCATGGTTCATGGTCCACTCAGTTGTTGATTCTTTCAAGGGGAATGTTCCACTAACCATTTTTTTGGGTTATAAATGACCAGTAGTTCCACCTTCCATGTTTTTTGATATTATTTATTCATTTTTATTGGTTTTTGTTCTCTGTGTGTGGATTTTAAATGGGGCATCATTTTTTTTAATTTTTTCTTTAAAAAGTGATAATTATCATTGTCATGGGTATTATTGTAAATTTTCAATCTGATGCTTATGTAGGCATGGATAATGGGTTTTAAAAGAGAATGTAATTGTTACTAAGAAACTTTGTGAATTCCAGTATTATATAATGAAATGGCATAGGTGACCCATGGTACTATTCATAGAGGTTATCATATGTGTGGGTTTTTGTAAAAATTACGTATTAGCACATGTTCAATGATAATATAATCAGACGTGGGATGGATTCTTGTGCATCAGTTCATAGGATTCCATGGTTGGATGTTTGAAATCAAATATTGGATTGGTTTTTCTAAGATTTTTTTGAAAGGGGAAAATTATTTTAGAATTTTATTTTACTTTGAAAAGTGGTTTTTGATTATGAAGAGAGGATTATGTTATTGAGAACTGGACTTGGAAGACTGAGGCTTTGAAATTTAAGTGAAATGGAATTAAAAAAAGGATTTTTGGATGTACCTATATGTATTTGGCTCATGAGCCTATTATTTTTTCTGGAGATATTCTTTTCAAATTTTTCGTTGGTCTGATGTAGCCTTTTGTATCATGTTATTTATGTTATTTAGAATATTCCAACCCAAATGATACCAATTTTTTTTAGTGATTCGTGCCTAATTTTCTATTGATCTCGGGGTTTCCCTGTATTTTCATGAGATCGAGGCTCATTAGAGGCAGTATAAGGGCTTGAAGAAGTTGATCTTGTCTTTATATTGTTGTGAACTCCAGAATATATGAGAGTGCGTGTGGTTCATGGATTATTTTGGGGTCTAGATTTTGATTAATGGAATATTTTTTTCTCTATAATCAATGTATTTTGGGATGATGTGGGTTGTCTTTAAGACAATTTTTTTACTGATTTTGTATACCCAAGGATGTGAATTCAATGAAAGTGGAAGATTTCATGAGTATTCAGCATGGCTAGTGGTTAGTGAAAGATTTTGTTGAACATTTCAAGTATTTGGTTTCATTATATTCAGATATTGTGTCTTAATATCTAATTAAATCCTCTTATTTCATTTTGGGACTTCTTCTAAATTTCAAGGAGTGATCCCTCTCCTTAACGGATCTTCATTTTGAGAAGTTTGTGTATAAAGTGTTTTTGGATGATTTGGTTTTCAGTATGTAGAAAATAGGAAATCCAGTGTCTATTATTTCTCTTGAGGGTTTTCTATCATGTGAAAGGTGTATGGTAGAGAAACTATTTATGAAGATTCACATTTGTTTGTTTAGTATCTAATTCATCAAACAGTTCACTAATATGTTTCTAGTGTAGCCTATTCGAGCACTAGATGTCATCTTGTCATATTTCTCCATGGATTTTCCATCTTTTTTCCATCTATTTCATTTGGTTTAGTTCTACAGGAAGTGTTTCCTGAAGAAGTTTTGATTGGATGATGTTATCTTATATCTACAAGTTAGTGGATAGTTCATACATTAGAGCTTAAGACATTTGACCCAGAGTGAAGCTCACACGTAGTTCGGAACCGCCAGGGGTATGTGGGGGAACCTTGTTCTAGTTATTAATTCTATATATGGGGTGGAGACATTTAATGTTTCCATATTATAGTTATTATACTTTTTTAATCTAGTATTTATATTGAAAAATTCATAATAGACATGTTCCATGAAAATATGAGTGGTTATGTTTATCTGAGTATGAATCTTTTGAATGGATAGACTCCATGAATCATTTTCTTTTTTCAGCTATGTCTATTTGGAAAAATATATTCCTATGGAAATATATGTTTTTTGTTTGTGTTTGGGTTCCTTTTTTGGTTTAAGATCTTTTCAAGGGGTTTCCCCTTATATTTGGAGTTTTTTTAGTTTGGGGTTGGGACTTCTCATTCATGGTGGGGGTGTTTCTCAATTAGTGTAGAGAATTTTATGTTTTTCCCATTATGAACTCACTAAGGTGGTGTTGTTTAGGTTTAATGTTGGTGGTGTTAGATGAGTTCTTATATTGGGGAGAACCCTATTTTGTTCACCCATTTTCCCTCATGTTTTGGTTTTCTCTTATATTGATCTGGTTTGAGTTGTGAAGTGAATGTTCACACCAATTTCTATGGTTTATTTCGATTTTGATTTTTCAAGTAATCATATTTTTTTATCATTCAATTGGGTGATATTATGGGGGTAAAAAGTGTTTTTGGTGGGGAGAATTGTCACTCACTAACCATGGAAACACCATTTTTTATTCATTTCTTGGTTTGGGGTCCTTCTATTGTGTTTTCGATTGAGTATCTATTTAAAATTTTGAGTTTCTATTGAAATGGTGATGTTTTGGGCCTTTTCAGCAATGGGTGTGTGGTAATCACATGGTTAAGGGAAACCATGCGGCATTATCCAGGTATTTTTGTGGCTTATTTTTTGGTGTCCAGTGGTGAGGCACATGGGTAGTGCACAGTATGTGATAGTGTGAAGAAATCGTGAAGATTGGTTCTATAAATCGATAGAGGCATTCAATAAGGTTGGTTCATAGTTTGGAAATCGTGCTACCATCCCATGGAGGGTGTCCCACTTCTCCTATATAGGGATCATGATTGGAACATGGTTTTGACAACTATGTGGCCAAACCATGCAAGTTTCCCATAAATTTTAAATCATGAAATTCTTATTCTACCCTTCTATCTTTTTAACAAAAATCGAGTCCCCCTCCCACGTGGTCATTTTTTGGCTGATAAAGGTGTCCCAAATCCCCATTTCCTTTGTTTATATTCCCTCTAGTGATGCTCCTACAAGGTTTTAAGGTGAGTTTCATAGGGGTTTTACTCATTTCTCATCGTCCTAATCTCCTAAATTAGTTTCATGGTGTTTCCATGGAGAGTTCTTGTTTGGACGTAACATAGAGGCTTCAGTTTTGTGTTGGATTAGTTTTGTTTTTTTTGTGGGCATAAAATTTTTTCCTTGCGGAGTTCTCTTCCTTCTTTGTTAGTTTCATCATAGCAACACATGTTTGTGGTAGGTGTCTACTTCTGATTCCTTTTCGATGCATTCCATTTGATGCCTGAGTGTTTCTAAATAATTTATAATTTTTTTGAGTTCTTGTGAGGTGTTTGTTTGGATGGTTGTGGTGTTATCTTGTAGGTGGAATTTGGTAAAAATGGTTTTCAAAGTGTTTCATTAAATATTCTTATGTATATATTAACTCGACATGTTTGTTAAAATGACAAGTATCCTTTTTAGATGGAATTGGGAATTTTTATTATGTGTTTGGATTTGTTATGTATTGAAGATGTGGGTTAATTGTGATATGATCTTTATGTGTGTATTTTAGGTACTTTTATGGTTTGGATCATATGTATGTCTTATTGTGTTGGTGGTAGAACATGCACCATTATTTTAAAAATGGTTTTGTGTAATATCAGGGATTCTTGTGGTGTGACATTAGATGAGGGCACAACCATGTGTGCTTGAGATGCACACTTGAATGGGAGAACACATGATAATTTTCTTGTATGAACAATCATAATGTAGAAATCCCATTTTCAATACACATATCCACCTTATTTCATCCTTCAAACTATTAATTATTTAATAATAGTCTTTTAGGTTGCAAATGACATGAATCTGGTTTCAAACTGTATATGAAATTAAGGAATGATTGATAATTACAATGATGGATGTCTTATAAATGGTACCAATATACATTTTTCTTATTTAGGTATTTGTGTGGTTACATCTTGATTTTTATGTGATACAAGAAGTGTTATTGAATTTAGAACTTAATGGATAGTTTGGAATATTTCATACAAAAGTGGTGTTTGATGATATTTTGGAAATGGTTAAAAAATTATTTTGTAATGTATCAGAATTGATTATGTTGAATCATTAGATGGAACATTGTATTGATTTGGAAATGAATTTTGGTTTTGAAAGTACAAGACCTCAATTTTCATCATAACATGTTTTGAGAAATGGTATGAAAGGTCATGTGATGTGATTGCCTGATTTGAACTTGCGAAAGGATTATTTCGAGATGGTAATACCTATGGAGTATTTTCCAATATTGGTTATCGTAAGGGTGGTATTGGTGATTGGGGTATGCAATTACAGTGGTGGAAGTTATGGTTTGTCATTAATGGGACGACCTCCTCCTTTCACAATTTACTATTACCTTGGGGTTTCAGGGTGTCTTTTAGAGGGGTAATTGATAGTTTCTTATCATCCCTGGTAAGAAGTGTTGGTACACCATTGAATTTATAGGTCTTGGAGGGATGTTCCACTAGATTGGAAGTTAGAATGGCCAGTTAGTTATTGAATGTGGAGTTTCATCTTATGCAGATAGGTCATTCCAAATTGAATACATTCAAGTATCTCTCTAGGGGTGTTTATGAAATTCCCACAGAAATCTATCTCTATGATATGTTTAATTTTATAATGCGTATGAATATTATCCCTGATTTATTATATTATCTATTTCATTTAACATACATTCTTCATAGACCTCTTTTTTAGAACTTGTTATTGATGGTATTTTGGGTTTTTGTTTTGAACTAGACTGTAGGAATGTGAAACCATTTATTGAAAGGAAAATCTTCATGTGTTGTTTTAAAAATAGAATTTCTTGAAATATTTGTTTATTTTTTAAACATGCCTAAAAAAATCAAACTATTTTATCAAATTAGTGTTTGTGGAATGTTTTAGTAATGGAAATGTACAGATTTTCGGGCTGATTCTTACTATGCTATTTAATATCTCACCCTACTAGTGTCATTAAATGTCAGCATACATGAGTTATTTTGTAGGTGCAGGTTTTTGGTTCATTCGTTCCTTATAGAATGGCTTTTTGTGGATGGTGGTGACCATGAATTCATGTTTGGATTGGGTTGTACTTGGTTTGGATTAGTTTTTTCTTTTTAGCCTTCATCTCATTCAGTTTCTGGTCTATTCAGTTGTATTTTTTAGCTCGACCTATTTGTATATTAATTTATTATCAATTGTTAGCTTTTAAATCTTCTTTAGTTTATATTATTTGATCCAATTTTATTCAGAAAATTGTTCCCATACTGATTACATTGGATCTTGATAGTTTTTGCAAACCCTTGTGGTGTAGAAACACCCTTCGGGCCATGTCTCATATCAGGTTGGATGTTAGGTTGGATGGAATTATTGAATAGTTAATGACATATATCATTCTATTCGTCACTTCTTATTTATTCCAAAATAAGGTAATTTGATAAATTTTTTGATGTTATTTGGTTATTTTATTCAATCATTGGAATTAAAACATGTTCATTAAAAAATTTATTCTGGAATATAAAAGAATGTTTTTAAAAGAAATTATACAATTTGAGTATGAGTTGGTAACCCATCCCACATAACTTAAATTTATTAACAAAGAAGGGTGAAAGGAGAAATAATGAGGTGAAATATTATTTGAAAAAAAATATACATAATGTAAGAAAATGAGGATGACAATGATGATGGAAAAAAGCCTGTGAAAGAATTAGAAAATGAAATAAACATTCCATCAAGCTTCTGATCCATTTTGTTTCAATGAATTATTCCTAGTCATCCCACAGGTGTGCAACAAAGAAATAAACCAGTAGATATGAACATTTTTAACATGAAATGAGCCTATAGATTATTATTTTGAATGACATGATCAAAAGAGAATACCAGCAAAATCAATCCATTATCAAAATTTATTCATGATAAGTACAGTAAAAAGAAATGTTGAGTACTCATCAAGAGAAAATGAAATAGGCTAATGTGATTTTAAATAATTCCAAAAAGGATACATTCCATCTAAAAACTACCCTTGCAGATATATATCATGAAGAAAATGAACCAGAAAACATATTTTTCATGTATATTCATGTAAACTATCCTTAGAATAAATAAAAAAAGATCCTTCATATCAATATAAATCAATACAAGCCTATAGGGTTCCTTCAGTTATTCAAGAATCCTATTCTCCATTTAAATAAAAAAGGGATTCCAAACATCAGGTTTGTATAGTAACTATGTCCATGAACAGTGAACATTAGAAAATTTGTTATAAAACATCAATGGAAGTAAACCAAAGTCAATGAAGATAAAAAAATAAATCCTTTCAAATAGGTAACCAGTTAAGGATCAACCCCATATCAAGACAAGAAAAAGTGTTTCAAAGAGGAAGGGAACAACCAGAGTGAATCAAGCATTAAAAACACAAATTGATCATTACTAAGTGATGTCTCTGAAGTAAAATTCAATATTTCATTTATATTCTTCCCCCACCCTATTTAACAAATGTTTTCAAATTTGAAGGTAGGTATATACATAAATATCACAATTCTTGATTTTTTTAATGTAATTGAATATTTCTCATCTATTCATACATCAACTACTTCCCCAACCCCCTCGTCAATCATGTAAGAATATCTATACATAGGTATATTTTTTCTATTATCTTCTTCCTCATCAAATTCATAGAATTTACAAGGTTGTTCAACAACAACTATTTGTAGTGGAAGGTCAAATATTTCATTCCTAGATGCTTGTAATGATCTTGTAAGGATTTTATCTCAAGGTTAGAGTAGTATCTATATTTCCTAGTTTTCTTGGGATTTGGGGTGATGAAACTACCAACATCCACCATTTTTTTACCGTTCATAGCACTTGACTTCATGTAGGATTCCACAATTTGATTGGGTATATCATCAACATAATTTATGAAATCACTAGAATTTGAGTGGGTGCATTGAACATTTTATCTTGTATGATCCATATCAGGGGTTTCAATGATAGTTGTAGTATAGAAAGTATTTTATTTACCCTCCTTGAATATTGTAGAAATATGTACAACATCAACAAAACAAGAGAGATCAACATGATAGGGATGAGAATTATAATTTCCATCAAGGGACTTCTTGAAAACTGATGTATAAGGTTACAATAATGAACACCAACCATTTTTTCAATTTGTTTTTCGAGCCAAATATTGTTTTTTTGAATATGTGGAGTAATGAAAAAGGTCTAATGAAAAATTACTTTGCAACATATCCATTTTTAAATCCCTTTCTACAATATGCTGGTAAATTCTCAAAGAAAGCATCCTGTATAAAACTATAGTCCCCATTTTGGATTCATATGTCTGATGGTATAGTATGACATATGTCAATTTAAACAAAGATCCTAGAAAAATATGGGTGATTTATGTTCCTAGATATTGCATCAAGTCTCAGAGGTTTTACAAATAAGGTTATAATTGAATAGACGCTATCCTTTTTAAGTAGGTGAATAGGAATTCCAATAAAACCTATCCAAATAGGTGCAATGTGAGTTTGAAAATCAGTGATAAAATCTTTGGAATACTTTAGTAAATTCATGGAACATCCACCAAAAGTTGATGGTAACATGTAATCATATACGAATGTAATGAAAAAATGAACCACATTATAATCCCCCTATATATTATCTTATAAAAATGGATCATGCTATAATACATCTAGTTATGTGGTCATAATTTCCTTTATTGAAGGTCAAATCATTAAATGATATACACGGATTCGAATTTCCTCACCTTAACAACATAGAGAGATATCAATGTATCATAATTGGATGAATTGATTAATTATATATTCAATAGAATTTCAACCTTTATGATGTACATGGGTTGGCTTCAAACCTTTACGCTTAAAAGGGATAAATATAATTTTTTGTGGTATAATATAAAAAATAAATAGGATAGACATTGAATAGATTTAATGTGTGGTAATTTTGATATTTTTTTGTTATAAAATTCATTGTCATGTAATAGAATGTGAGTGCATGTAAATAACAAGTTTGTCATGTAATAATTCAGAATATAAATAAAATCATCAATCTATAACATTTAAAAATTTAAATGGGCGTGGATGTATAATAAGAATCAAAAAAATTTATGATGTGTTTAAAGGATAATTTATAGACAATATTTTTAATGATAAATCATTTATACATTACTAAAGGATGTAAAGAAATAACTTCACTATGATAATATTTCTTAACTATTTCTATGGATTTTTGTTTTAAGTATTATTTTAAGATTATCTTAGGGATTTTCTACGAGAGGGTGAATTTTTAGGATAATATAATCTAGGTTAGAACCATCTAGGGATTTCATAGTGGAAGTTCTTCTCATATATCTGAAAATAAGATACCTTAAGTTCACTATTATCCATGTAGAATCCCATGACACTATAAACATCATTTCTCTTTAAAATTTTATTCGTGTAATAATTTTGATTAGTTTTTATATATCAAAATATTTTTGTAGATAAATACATTGAAGGGAGTTTATTAAAAACCTAATCATAATAAAACATCTCATACAGTCTTGTGGACTGTTGATTTAAGGAATCCAATCAGTAGTATGTAAATTGATCTGTAGAATAAGTTCATGTGTTCAGAGTTAATAATCTAAGATATCATTTTCAACTAATTTATTTTAGTTATAGGGTTGTCTTGTGTCCCTATATACGGTCTATGTTGATAATAAATTTTAATTTGATAATGTCAAATAACAATCGACTATTAGATGCACTATATTATAATCATATACTCATAAAAAATATTTATCAGATATTGATTCATAAATATAATTTATTAAGGAGAAATTGGTGACCCATATTTGGATAAAAATATAATTATATATAACCATTATCACTATTGATACTCCATTAGGAAAGAGTATAGATAAGAATAAGACATGTATGTATCATATTAATTTTATAGAAAATTATGTAGAAATATGGGATTTTACCACCTTGTAAATGACAATTATTGATGCTATTTTAGGCATTGACTGGTTACCCATGATTCAAATACACATCAAATTCTATAAAAGGTGTGTTTTATCATCTATTCCTACTCAAATTCAGCATAATCTTAGCTGAAAAAGAGAATTTTATACAAGTTTAGCAGGGACATATCAGGATTATACTTAACTATCTCTATATGAATAGAGAGTTTAAAACTCCTGGTCATTGATTCAAGGAAACTAATGAAGGAAATTAATATGATTTCACTCATTATTCATGCTTATCAAAGAATTTTTTGTGTGACTATAATAAAAATTCGAGGATGAAATATAAATCAAATCACATTCTTTAATATATTAAATCCTAATTATACATCATCATATGGGACAAAAAAGATTATAAAATTACAAATTAATTAGGAGGAGTTGATGGCTAATGGATTCTTCACACCCAAGACTTCCCTATCAGATACCATAATTTTTTTTCTTATAATGGTGATGAGATTCTAAAATTACATATAAACTAAAAAAAATTAAATCATATAATAATAAATAATCATTTTCTATTACCTCTGTTAAATGTTATATTTAATTATCTAATGTATTTAAAAAATAGAGAGTAACATCTTCTTTGTTTATGATCAACTAAATGATGTTCCAATGATTTATTTTTTAGGTTCTACAAGTCACAAAAAATGTATCTTTTCTTCCCATTCTGTTTTAATAATAATCCTCCAATTTTCATAACCATAATGAATATGTAATTAAATCCATTATTAGTCTCACTCAAGGAGATTTTTTAGATGAAATATTATTATAAATGATTTCTTAGAGTGAGAGTTGATGGTTTTTATTAATTTTAAAGAATATTTTGTAAGAACATATTCTCTATACCAAGCCACCAATGTATTATGTCCAAATCCATTACTATTTTTTACTATTATTAGTAGATTTATTTTTATTCAATCCGAAAAATTGTAAATGGATTAATGTATTATTAATTACCTATGAAAATCATTGATATATTATATATAATGGAAATCTTCTTAAACAATCACTATTTCATTATAAAATTTTATATTAATTTTCCCCTTTGAAATCAATTACAAAAAAGGGGAAATATTTTTCTACACCAATAATAATAAGTACACATTCATGTAATTAATGAAATATATAATGAGTTATCCAATATTGATTTTACCTCAAGAATGTGACAATTGTTCAATATAGTATTATGCCTTCAAAATTTCTCAATGTTTTTTTTGGTAATGTAGGAAAATCATGTGGTTTTATTTTATTCCCAAAAAAATATTTAACGATAAAATAACTATCCATCACATCATTTAGAATTTGAATTGTTGTCCATGCTAGGATATATTTATTTGAATTTTTATTATGTGATGGATTTATATTATTCAATGATAAAAAAATCCTCATGTTTATAAATACAAAAAAATAATTTATGTTGGGAGAATATTGATATAATGAATAGATAAAATCATTTTATTTTTAACTCTTTTATACAATCTAAAAAAGTATCCAGGTTGTGGATCCCATCAACAAAAACTCTTAACCAAAAGTGTCTGGACAAAAAGTCAAAAACAATATTTTTGTTTTTTCTAGGTAAACATCATATAAATATATTATATGATTTTAGTGGGATATATTAATATCTTATTGATCATTTTTCATTAATTATGGGTAATATAAGTGACACCTATATATCTATTATGTATTCACTCATTATTTAAGAGAGGGTAAAATGTGGGGATAACATTGAAGAATAATCTCGATATACTATTATAGTCCTCATTATCTATATATTACATGATATTTTAACTTTCATGAAGATAATATTCATAAAAGTATATCAGTATTCTTGATAAGAAGTTTTACCATGAATTTTAATGATGTGTGGAAATATTCATTGGAAATTATTTTGGTATGATATAAATTTATTGAAATTTATTATTTGACTATAGGAATATCACATAAAAATACAAAAAATATTATATTGACTTTATTCTAACAATCTATACCAAATCCTTATCCTATTATATAAATTTGATGAAATAATGAATTTATGACTAAATGAGTAGAACCTCAAATTATATATTATAATATATAGATTAGCTAGGACCATATATCTATTATATCACAAAACATTCTTATTATAAAGATTACATATATAGACAATATTGGTAATATATATGTTGTTTTTATGGTGAAATATCAAATGGTTAAAATGATAATTAGCACTAATAATAACCATTGGTTACCAATAGATTTCATGAGGTTTTATAGAGATCTATATGTTTTTATATATAATTGGGAACATCATACTACTCTTAGAAATATGTAAAATTTTGTATGACAATTCATATTCTAGTGTATATGTTTTTTGGTTTGTATCCTTCATTTTGGAGGAACATGGTAACATCATAACTAATTAGATTATTTTTCTTAAATAATGTCTATGATAACTCTATTTAAATTTATATTTTAAAGACAAATATTTCTAAACCTTTATATCTTCCCAAATTCTAGGTATAACATACAAAGTCATATTTTATTTAACCTTGTATAGTATAATAATATATTGAAACAATTTTTATTCATTTTTAAATGAATAACAACCCCTAAAAAATTCCAAATTCTTTATTACTATTATAGGTGGAATTTCATGTCATTTACCATGTGTGTCTCTATGTGACATGTATATTGGTCCACCGAAGAATGTGTTAGTAGTGGAGATTAAATAACTATTATATTTAAATGATTAAATATTTTATTGAATTAGATAAAATTTTGATATGTTATCCTTGGATAATCATTCCAATTAAATGATTAATTTCATCAACGTACCTCAATTGATGAGTAAGAAATTTTATCAAACTCCTGTTATTTAGTATAATTATATCATATAAAAAGTAAATGGATCCTTAATACATAAACTAGTTTATATCATCAATCAGGGTGAGAATTTATTTAATTGTAATGATATTCAGTTGGATCATGTATCTTGGTAATATAGTTCGTATTATAATTTACAATGGGATTGTGATTAAATGATTGCAGATAAATTCTATCAATTATAAACCATGAAATATAAATGATACTTATTAATTTTTAACAAGAATTCTGATGGTTCATTTATAATGGAATGTGAAATTTTTTATTGTATTTTTTGTTAGTTCCCAATTATTTATCTAACAAACTAATGAAATAGTAGTAAAATATGTATTCAATGAGAAATATATGGAAATGAGATGATTGAATGATAAATTTTAGTGTTGGATGTTCATCTAGTTTCTAAAATTGTGTATTTCATACCCTATGGTATTTTATGTGGATTCCAAAACAATTAATCCCATATAATGGGTTCTTAATTATGTATCAATAAATAACTTGTGTCCACTAGGCGGTTGAAGTTCCCTCCCTGTATAGAAGGTTGGTGAATAATATGATTTTTTTAAACATGGGTAGATTATTTAATTTATTTGAAACATAATTATTTTTTTAATATATGCATTATGATTGTTATTGTTGATACATTATATGGTTAAAACTAGTGCTCAACCTCTATTTGACTCTCTATCTGTGGTAATCGCGTCATCATTTTGTTCTAAATATTTATGAACTTATTCTATGATCAAGTATTTTTTATGACTAATTATGAGAGGGTCTACTCCTCTTAATTTTCCTATTATTTTTTTGGTAGTGTATTAAATATATAACTTCCATTATTCATGCTATCATAAAACATTTATGAGGTGGAATTTATTATTATTCAAATTTTTAATTTTTTCATCCTGTTTTTGATTGTTTCCCTTCAATTGTGGTATATTATGATAATTTATAGGCTAGTAGAAAAATTGTGTAGAGTGAGGATCAATATGAAATGCATGTTTATCCAAATTTTTAAAATACTTTTTGTATAAATATGGTTTTATTGTGTTCTTTTACTCCATCAATAATAGTCATAAATTAATAATTCTATTATCTAAAAGTCATATTTTTTTATTTCATAAATATTGAAATTTGTGATACTGGTTATCGTGATAATTTTGATAATTTTTATGTAAACAAATTATATAAATGATGAAGGGTCATTGTGAAATTATAAATTATATATAGGTATTATGTAGAATCGGTGATGGTGAATATATATTTATGCATTGAAAACTATAAAAAATTGTATGTGTAAGAACCCAGATCGTCTTTTAAGGTATGGGTTTTTCTTTTCTAGTGTTTTTTAGAAAAAGGAGTTTCTGGAAATTTGAGAAGAACACGTCGTGTACTAATAAGTACATGTTGTGTACTCGGTTGCCATAGCTGACCGTGTACTGGCCATGTAACGGCCAAGTACATGGCCATGTGGGGTGACCTGGGGGCCACCTATAGTGGGTCCTGTTATGGGAAAGTACATGCCTTGTACTTATAATGTACACAAAATATACTTTCTTTTTTCCATTAAGGGACTTAGGTCACGTCTAATGGAAAGAACGCACTTCTTCTTCGTCCGTCTCTTCTAGGAGCGTCCATATGACACTGATCTTCGCCGAGCCTCCGACTCATCGTCTGTCCTCCAAATCGATCTCTATCAGTTGCGTTGGAATCCCATCGGTGAGTTCTCTCTTCTTCTAGAACACCATCTCCTGATTTATCCTCTCTCTCGAGTTATCCTTGGTTGAAAGTTTTAGATGTTTCTATAGATCTATGACATTATAAGGTGATTCAAGCCCTGAGGTTCACATATATCAATCTCACGACTCTGAGGTAGGAGGTTTGTGCCTTTCCATCATTAGTCTTTGAGTTATATGTGAAAAATTTATCAATACCCTTGTTCGGGGTATTGCGTGTTTATGGTTTTAGCCCTGCTATTTCCTGCTATGCCTTGTTTGTTTGGGTAGATGCTAATTGATGTGAATAGGGTTAACTTTTCCATGCTATGAATGTTTTTCCCATGTTTCTTGTTTTGAACGTTTGGTCTAGCTTTGCCTGTTAGGCTGCTGCTTTCTTTCCATGCCTAGTATTATAAGATTGAGTGACATTTTTTGAAAAGATGTGATGAGCCGTAGACAGTTTATCCAAGTAGTTATTTAGGTTTAATTTCGCTACCATGTATCGTTTGTGCACAATTGACTTACACGGGGCTGTGGGAACCTGCTGTAGTAGACCATATAGGGAGAATGGACATTTAGGGCTTCTTTGGAGTGTCTATTTACTTTTACGTTGTGAGACCATAGGGGGGATGGATGTAAGTGCCCCCTCAGAGTGTCTATAGATCCTCGATATGGGCCACATGGGGAATTAGATGTTGATTGCTTCCTCAGAGTGCCTATTAGTTACCAATACGAGACTATAGGGGTAATTGGCTATAGGTGCTTCCTCAGAGAGTTTGTGCTAAAGCTGAACCAGAGGGGTTAGACTGTGTGTACTTCCCAGAGGGTTGCTTGTGTTGTTTGGTTGAACAAGAGAGTTTAGGATGTGAGTACTTTATAGAGGGTTATGTATTTGTGATGAACTACTTTCTTGATATATGAAACTGTAGGATTGTTTACTTTCAAGTACTTCATTTTTTACTTCTTCTTTTTTCTTATTTCCTGCCATATATATTCACTGATTATTAGGATTAGATCTTTGGCTGGTTTCCTACTAGGATTTGTATCACACACTATTTGGGTCATGCTTTTGGGCCCAAATAGATTATATTGCTGCAGGTATAGATAAGGGCAAGCGCCCTTCTACTTCAGGTACTTGATTGCTTTGGAGCTGGAGAGCATGGGACCAAGCTGAGGCTTGAGATGCTGAGGATTTGTTTACTTTTTTTTCTTTTTTACTTTGGTTTAGTACTGTATTCCAACATTGTGACTTGTTTGGATCCTTTCGTAGACATATATATCATGTTTCATTTATATACATTCTCCAGTTAGTTATTTCTTCAATCTTCATCTATTTACTGTTGTATGGTATTATTATTGATTATGCTATTGTTATCTATTTCTTTTCTGTTGTGTTACTCTTCCAATGAGGGAATAGTTTCCCCACTATCACACCTAAGGCCCTTGCTGCTAGTCGGTACCCTCTGGCATTTGGGGAAATGCGCTTGAGTCTATGTGAACAACCAGTTATGAGGTGACTCTGGGCGACTTCTAGAACTTGGACATTGCAAAGTGGTATCAGAGGAATTTTTTTCTTCTTGACTTACTATTTGGAGCCTATAATCCAGGGATAGGACAGAATCAGTACTTGGTAATAAGATTTACCCAGGAGTAGTTAATCTGTGTATAAGGAAAATCCAATTTACCTCGTTTATTGTGATTCTTCTGGTTTTTCAATTTTACAGTTGATTTGTTTTCACAGTTGGGTGATTCACATGTTTTGTGCTTTTATCATTGCTAATATTGAGGTTCTATTTCTGTTGCAACCTGATTAGATGAGGGTATGCCATATCATGCATCATATAGGCACTTGCTAGAAATCACATGTCATGCATTCTTTCTATTCCATTTAGGGTGCATTAGCGATTGCATGTTGTTTTGGTAGATGTTGTGTTAGATATACAAGCTGTTGTGATAGATTCCTTGATAGAATACTATCTTTTGATATGGTATTGAATTGTGTAAGGTTTTGTTTGAATGAACGCCAAATTTTGGTTCTTGAGGTGTTATGGGCCCTTATGGATCAGAATTTGGTAGATAATTGAATTTTTATGCTTGTTTGTGACATGTATAAGATGAAAATCTTTGATTTATGGGAATTATGGTCCCTCACGAATCAGAATTTGGAAGTTTAATGTTTGTTTTAGTGTTTTTTCGATTCTGGAGTAGTTTCTGATGCTTAATGTATGGATAAATCTAGAATACACGGTGTGTAGTAATGAATACACACTGTGTGTCCTTCTGTTTGAGAAGGGACTATTTTTCTTGAGTACACACTGTGTACTGTATGTACATGTCGTACAATCTCTAACCGTGTCACAGGATGTGTCGCTAGAGACATAGGGTTGGAAAATCATGGTAGAACACGCTGTGTGCTGGGCGTACATGTCGTGTTGTGTAGACCATGTGTCCGCCAAAGTGACTAATGACACGAATGGATGAAAATATAAGTTATACACACCATGTCAAGCTTGAAAACACCATGTAGTGTAACCCGAGTGTCTGACTATGTAACAAACAACACGGGTCAGTGAAATCTTTCTATCACACACCATGTCTGGCACAAACACGCTATGTAGAGTCAGCCGTGTAACTGACCGTGTAACTAACAACACAGGTCGGTGAAGTTCATCTAGCACACACTGTTTCTGGCACTAACACGCCGTGTTGTCTTGTTCTAGGAGAACCATATGGCTTAGCCATGTAAGGGAAATCTAGAAGGGGAAGAGGATTCAAGTACACTCCGTGTGTTAGGATAACACGCCGTGTGTTTGGGGTGTTACACGAACAGTTTTGGTAGGAGTACACACCCATGTGAAGGCCTAAGGGAACACGCTATGTAGGTGTAATACACTCCATGTATTATTGTTTTTAAAATATTTAATTATTTCTTTCTCATGTTCCCTTCTTACACTTCTAGTTTTCATCCATGATAATCTTGATCTAACGTGTGTACTTAACCTTACAGAGTCATGCCACCAAGACGTCCTATGGTTATATGACAATTATAGGGCAGTTATTAGACACTAGAAAAGCCTGATTAGAGACTACCAGCAGATCCTCCCATTGTGCCAGTCTTGGCACCAACCATCATTTTGTACATAGGTGCTTATGCACAGTTCCGAGAGGGATTTATGAGGTTAATGTAGACCTTCTAAGGAGTAATGCATCTTGCTCCGTCTATGGCTGAGTTGACACAAGTTTTCCAATAGCAGCATCCTCCAACTGTCATAGGAGAAGTAGGACCTCAGGCTGTAGAGTCATGGTTAGAAGCCATGCTTTCTATCTTCGAGCATCTGGACATGCCTTTAGAAAGGAGGGTGAAGATCGCTATGTATATGCTTCGAGATTCCACCAAGAGATGGTGGGATGTGATCTCACAGGCGAGATTCAAGAAGGTTATGGCTTGGGAGGAGTTTCAGCGTGCCTTCTATGACTACTTCTATCCGGAGACTTTGAGGGCCGATCGAGCCCGAGAGTTCATGAGTCTAGAGCAGGGTACTCTTTCTGTTATGGAGTATTATTCTCAGCTTACAGAGCTGCAGTGCTTCACGCCCATCCCAAGAGGTTATTCGTTATTCCTGAAAAGGATGTTCGAGGATGGTATTAAGAATGAAATCCAATATTAGGTGAACATATTCAGGTTGACTTCCATAACTTTTATAGTAAACCACACACTAATCACGGAGCACAATATGAGGGATTCTAGAGTTCTGAGCCTGGGTGTCTCATCATTCGGGGTTAGTATCTCTCTTACTAACAGCAAGAAGTGCCATAGGGAGTCTACACATAGAGATCCAAGGAGGTGAGAGAAATATTTTGGTAGCCAGGTGGTGTGCTACCAGTGCGGGAATAACAAGCATATGAGGCCACATTTCTCGAGAGAACCAGTGGAGTGCTGATCATGCGGAAAGATGGGTCATCTTCAGTGCTTCTGCCATTTCTTCTCACTATCAGTTGGTGACATGGGTTGTTCTATGACTCTTTGTTTAGGAGCATCACCACTAGTTTCTCATCAGTCAGGGAAATGGATTTCTTCTGGCCATTCAGGCCGAGGTGGAGGTCACAAACGTGTTAACCAGTCTCCAGGCTTTCTGCGATAGCAGGATGGATCAGCTTAGGGTGGTCAGGCATGGTCACAGGGCCACGGTGCGGGTCAGACTTTTGCAGTGGAGCAGACCCAGCAAGAGCAGGATCCCAGATCCTCTATAGTTTGAGGTACGATCCTAGTTGCCTCAGTTTTAGCTTCTTCTCTTTTTGATACAGGGTCTTCCCATAGCTTTATATCTGTTACTTTTATGGAGAGCCTTGCACTCTATATCTTTTATTCTACTGATATCTTAATGCTAGACACTCTGTACGGGACAAAAAAGTCTAGTGTACATCAGAACAAGGAGTACCCTCTTGAGGTTGGTGGGTGTCACTTCTTATGGGACCTCTATGTCTTAGAGATGATAGGCTATGATGTCATTCTCAGAATGGACTGGTTAGTTCCCTTCCTGGTTGTCGTTGATTGCTATCATCATAGGGTGAGTTTCACATCACCATAGGGAATATTTTTACTTCACAAGGGTGAATGGGATGTCCAGGAAAGCAGAGAAGGACCCGATAATCATGGGTTGGGAGGAGTTACAACCCAGATTTCTAGTCTATATATGGACTACCAAGGGACTTCACAGATGGACATTACTCTAATGGTGGATCCTTTTAGGGACATTTTTATAGAGGACTTTTCAGGGTTTCCTCTGGAGTGAGAGGTGGACTTCTCTATTGATCTTGTGCTATGAGTGGAACCAGTTTCCATTCCTCCATATAGGATGGCTACACCAGAGTTGCAGAAGCTCAAGAAGCAGTTGGAGGACATGCCGACAAAGGGCTTCATCTGACCAAGTACTTCTCCTTGGAGTTCTTCTATCCAGTTTGTGAAGAAGGCAGAAGATACCCTCATACTTTTCATGGATTATCATAAGTTGAACCAGTTTACGGTCAAGAACCGATATCCCTTGCCGAGTATTGGTGATCTCTTTGATCAGCTTCGAGGATCCATACTATTCTCGAAGATTTACTTGTGGTCCGGTTATCATCATTTGTGCATTAGACCATCTGATATACCTCTTACAACCTTCCAGAGTAGGTATTGTCTATATGAGTATGTGGTTATGTCATTTGGTCTCACGAACGCACCTGTATTCTTCATTTAACTAATGAAACGAGTGTTCCATCCACACTTGGATTCTTTTGTCGTTGTCTTCCTGGACGATACCTTAGTGTAGTGTCACACTTGACACGACCATGCCACATATCGTGAGATAATTTTGAGTACACTGAGAGAGAAACAGTTATTTGTTAAGATCTCTAAATGCTACTTTGGATGGACCAGATTCACTTCTTGGGTCATGTTATCACAGATAAAGGAGTATCAGTAGACCGAGAGATAGTGAGAGCAGTAGTTTCCTAGGAGCAGTCAAAGAACGTCTTTGAGGTACGAAGTTTTCTAGGGCTGGCTGGATACTGGAGATGTTTCATACATGACTTCTCATGATTAGCAGTGCCACTGACGGACCTGACTAAGAAGGGTGAGAATTACTTATGGTTAGATTCTTGTGATTCGGCCTTTCAGGAGCTAAAAGGGAGGTTGACTTCAGCGCCGATACTAGTATTTTCAGAGCCGGGAAAGAGCTATACTATTCACTATGATGCATCAGGTATCGGGCTGGGTTCTGTGCTTATATAGGGGGAATGAGTCATTGCGTATGGGTCTCGATAGTTGAGGACACATGAGAGGAATTACAAAATGCACGATCTTGAGCTAGAGGAAGTTGTTCATGCCTTACGCTGTTGGATACATTATCTCCTGGGAGATCATTTTGTGGTCTTCACCAACCACAAAATTCTCAAGTATATCTTCACTCAGCATGACTTGAATTTGAGATAGTGAAGGTGGGTTGAGTAATTTTAGTCATTTGATGTTGAACTTGACTACACGCCTGGGAAAAGAAACACTGAGACTGATGCATTTAATAAGAGGACTCAGATACATATAGTTTAGGAGGCCAATAGTGAGTGGAAGATTATGGATCTGTTCTCTAAGATGCATTTTGAGGTGCATGATAGACAAGGGAAGAAATTTCTATATACTATAGTTGTAACCTCTACTCTACTTGACCGAGTGTGAATGATGAAGCTATTAGATTTTTAAGGCCTAGTCCTACGAGAGAGTGTGTCAGGATAGGAACCTATTCCTAGATGGACCATAGGTGAGGATGAGATCTTTCCTTTTCATGGGCGTGTATGGGTGTCAGTAGAAATGCGCGAGGAGCTGACGTGGGACTTTAATTTCTCTGTTTGGGCAGTTCATCCTCGTGTCACCAAGATGTATCGTGATCTACACCATCAGTATTGGTGGTCGGGTATGCAAAGAAATATTTCTGGTTTCTTCATGATGTGTTCCACCTGTCAGCAAGTGAAGGTAGAGCATCATCAACCAGCAAGGATTTTACAGCAGTTACCCATTCCCGAGTGGAAGTTGAATGATGTCACGATGGATTTTGTGACCGGTTTGCTGAGGTCGCCTCAAGGGAATGATGCAGTATGGTTTTTCATTGATAGACTCACGAAGGTTTATCACTTCTTTCTGATCAAGGTTTCCTTCAGCGTTGATGTGTTGGGATGATTTTACATCTAAGAGACTGTACGTTTACATGGAGTTCCGCACTCCATTGTTTCAGACAGGGATGCACGTTTTACTTCTCGGGTCTGGCAGGGACTTCAGAGGGCTTTGGGTACACAGGTAATTTTGAGTACAGCTTACCACCCCCAAAAATATGGTCAGTCCGAGCATAAGATTCAGGTGCTTGAGGACATGCATCGAGCATGCATCCTGGATTTTGGAGGTTCGTGGGAGATACACATGCCTCTTGTAAAGTTTTCAAACAACTATTCAGAAGGAACCTTATGAGGCTCTATACAGTAGGCCATACCAATCACCCTTTTATTGTATGGAGGTAGGAGAGGCAGCTATGCTAGGACCTCATCTTGTTCAGGAGACCACATAGCAGATAGGCTTGATTCAGAAGAGGATAACTACTCCACAATCTCGACAGAAGTCTTATACTGATCGACAAAGATGACCTCTGGAGTTAGAGGTCAGAGATCAGGTTTTCCTACACGTCACACCGAGGTTGGGGAATAGGAGGATTGTGATACAGGGTAAGATTTCATCGAGTTACGTTAGGCCGTTGGAGGTTTTGGAGAGAGTCGAGCCTGTTTCCTATCGGTCGCTGTTACCTCAGAGGTACCTTTCTATGCATGATGTTTTCCACGTTTCTCAGGTCTGATGTTACTTCTCAGAACCATATTGTGTTTTCCAACCTAAGGAGGTTGATTTAGAGGTGGATGACTTATTCAAGGAGCATCCTATCCAAATTGTTGATCGAAGTGCGAAGGTTCTCTAGGGCTGGTCTGTTCCTCTGGTACGGGTGCTATGGTAGCATGAGCGGTTACAGGACTAGACTTGGGAGAGGTTGGCCGATGTAAGATCGTAGTGGCCGGAGTTGTTCGAGGATTCTTCTTCTGTGCTGCCTTGGCAGGGAAATACGGGGACAAATTTCTTTAAGGGGGAATTTTGTAATAACTCAGATCTTCATTTATGGAATGTGTTTTTATTTTCTAGTGTTTTTTAGAAAAGAGGAGTTTTTGGAAATTTCAGAAGTACATGTTGTGCACTTATAAGTACAAGTGGTGTACTCGATTGCCGTGGGTGACCATGTACTAGCTGTGTAATGGAAACGTACATGGTCATGTGTGGTGACGTAGAGGCTGCCTAAAGCAGGGCCCGATAAGGGCAAGTACACGCTGTGTACTTATAAAGTACACACCGTGTACTTTCTTTTTTTCATTAAACAGACTAGGGTCACGTCTAATGGATGGAACTCACTTCGTCTTTTTCTGTCTTTTCTAGGAGCGTCCGTATGGATCATATCATCGACAAGCCTCAGACTCGCCGTCTATTCCCTGAATCAAACTCCATCGGTTTCATTGGAATCACATCGGTATGTTCTCTCTTCTTCTAGAACACCATCTCCTGATTTTTCCTCTCTCTCGAGTTATACTCGGTTGAAAATATTAGATGTTTTTGTATCTCTATGGTGTTCGAAGGTGATTCAAGGCCTGAGGTTCATGTATATTAATATCATAACACTTAGGTAGGTGGTTGGTGCCTTTTTGTAGTTAGTCTTTGAGTTATATGTGCAAAATTGCTCAATACCCTTGTTCGGGGTATTGTGTGTTTATGGGTTTTAGCCCTTATATTGCCTGAAATGACTTGTTTGTTTGGATATAGGTTAATTTTTGCGAATAGGGATAACTTTTCCTTGCTATGGATATTTTTCCCATGTTTCATGTTTTGATCGTTTGGTCTAGCTTTGCCTGTTAGGCTGCTGCTTTCTTTCCATGCCTAGTATTATAGGATGGAGTGACTTTTTATGACATGCTATGATGAGTAGTAGACAATTTAGCCAAGTAGTTTTTGAGGTTTACTTTGACTTCAATGTATTTTTTTGTGAAAAACTGTCTTACACGTGGCTGTGGGAACCTGGTGTAGTAGACCATAGGGAGAATGGACGTTGAGGGATTCTATAGAGTGTCTGTTTACTTTTACGTTGCGAGAACATAGTGGGGATGGATATAAGTGCTCCCTCAGAGTGTTTTTATATCCTTTATATGGGAAAATGGGGAATTGGACATTTAGTGCTTCCTCAGAGTGCCTATTAGTTACCGATACGAGACTATACGGGGAATTGAAGGTGAGGGCTTCCTTAGATAGCCTGTGCTAAAGCTGAACTAGAGGGGTTAGAATGTGTGTACTTCCCAGAGGGTTGCTTGTATTGTGGGTTGAACCAAAGGGGTTAGGCTGTGAGTACTTATCATAGGGTTACGTGTTTATGATTAGATTATTACTTGATATATGAAACTGAATGCTTTGAAACTACAGGATTGTTTACTTTTGAGTACTTACTTGTTTACTGCTTATTTGTTCTTATTTCCTACCATATATATTCACTGACTGTTAGGAATAGATCTTTGGGTGGTTGAATACTAGGATTAGTCTCAGACCTTATTTGGGTCATGATTTTGGGACCAAACAGATTATATTACTACAGGTATAGATAAGGGCAAGCACCCTTCTACATCAGGTACTTGACTTCTTTGGAGCTGGAGAGCACGGGACCAAGTTGAGGCTTGCGATGTTGAGGATTTTTTACCTGTTTTTCTTTTTTACTTTGGTTTAGTACGACATTCTAGCAATGTGACTTGTTTGGATTATTTCCTAGACATATATATCATGAGTAAACTATATATGCACTCCAGTTATTTATTTATTCAGTCTTTAGTTGTTTACTGTTGTATGGTATTATTATTTCTTCCACTATTGTTATCTGTTTCGTTTCTACTGTGTCACTCTACCAATGAGGGCATAGTTTACCTACTGTCACACCCATGGCCCTCATTTTTAGTCAATAACCTATGTAATTTGGGGAAATGTGCTTGAGGCTATGTGGACAACTGGGTACAAGGCACCTCTAGGAGGCTTCCGAAACCGGAACGTTACAATATGTTTTTTCATTCCCACATGAAGGTATGTCAATGTAACATGATTATTTTAAATGATTACCCAAGATTGTCATAAATGTTTTATATTATTTATTATTTATAATTTTTCATCATCAAGGATGTTTAGAATTGATTACACTAGGGATTGTACATTTTTTCAATTCTATGGGTTTCTTGTAGAAAAATAACCCAAGGTATCCTACATATTTCTTTTTATCAATTACATGATAAGAGGATTAATGTTTCAATTTTTTAAATGAAAAATTTATTCTTCAATTATATAAACATGGTCTTATGATAAATAGTAATGTTTTTTAGTGGAAACATCCTTCCGGGTAGAATGTAGTCACCTTTTATACATATCCACTTAGGGTTCATTTTGATCATTATGATTTTTATCAATGTGAGGGTAGGTCACAAACACATGTTGGTTCGTAGAACATGGATATGTAGATATTGATCAGAATTTTGGATCAAGGGATGGAGAACTAAAAATTATACATACGTTAGTTATTTTGGACTTCCTTGTTTAACATATTTTACATGGTATTTCACATTAAACATGTTTAGTTTAATTTTTTACATTTCTAGTTTTGTTGTTGTTTTGTTTGACTTATATATTAGTACTATGTTCAGAATATTTTTTAAATTTTAATATTATAATTAGATATATATATACAAACTAGATTATGTAATTCAACTTTTACACCCATTTTATATTAAATTAGTTCATTCCAAAAATATATAGGTTTCTCATTTTTATAATTTATAATATATAAATATTTACTCTTATTATTTTATATAATGTAGTTGTGGATAAGATTAATATTAAAAGTATGAAAAAACATCACATATAATTATATGTATACATAATTATTTACAACATCATTTGTTAATTAGGAAGAATAATGTGATGATCCCATTTTAATTGTGAAGAAAAAAATAGGGGTTTTCTTTGATTTAATCAATCATAAATAATTATCTATTTTTTTTATTCAAATTGAAGTTAGGTAGTGTTATCTAAAATTAAATTGTTGATGACAGTATAATAGTTCATCTAGGTAGGTTCATTTTAGGATATCATAGAATAATATACCTATTCTTTCTAGGAACTAAGAAACATGTAGGATTTCATATGAAGACACAAATAATGACATTCCAGATCAACAATGTGAAATGAATTTTTTTGAACATGTTGGTAAGTCAAGATATAGTTTATGAGGAAGTTATATTGTAATGATAATGAATCAACTAATGTCAATCATGAGAATTATTCAGTGATATTTTATTATGACTGTGGAAAAATCCTTAGGGAAGAATAATTATATCAATTTTTTTTGTAAACATAGAAATGGTGTGACATTGATGAAAATTGTGATTAAATGAGATAGATGATGAAATTATAGTGGTATGAGTTTTTAGAATTATGAAAAAATGTTTTAGAAGCTCTAGAATTAAGTGAATTTTAGGAATATTAATATCATATGTTTTTAAACAAATGTTAATCAATTTTTATATCATTCCAACTTTCATTATATATATTTTCTATTTAATGGTGTTAGACCTTTTCAATGGGATGTTTACTATTTTATGTAGTGCATAATGTGATAGTATTATATATAGCACGTAAACATGTAATTGAATATAAAATTATATTTGAAAAACTATAGACTAGGATAGAAACATGAAATATTATAGAATAGGTACCCCAACCCGTACTGGACTAATTTAAAATACATTATTACTTATCTTTTATCATTTTTGTTAAATTTTGGTATGTAAGAGTTAATTGAATGATTAGATCATGTCATAACCATAATAATATGATAATTTTAGTTCATAAAAAAATAAAAAATAATTTACAATAAATTCATGCACACTTCCTATTATTGAATCCATTATGGGGATCAATAATTTGGTTTAGATAATCAGGATTCCCTCTATCAGATAATTATATTTTGTGGTTTTAAAATATAAACTCTATTAAATGTATTTTTGTTCCACCATTGTTGAAAATAACTTCATTGTTTTTAGGATATGATATTACCGTAGATTCTACCCATTTTCATAGTAGTGAAATGGGCCGGGATGTTACAATGTGTTTTTAGAGCATAAATGTTTCCCGTGTATTACTGTTTGTTGATGGTAGATGGGAAACTCGGAATGTGTTCGTTCATGGTTAATAGATTTGATTAGAACTAATCACTCCACATATGGTAAATGACCAAGTGGCAAGGGATGGTATTATTGTACTTGTTTTCAATTATTACATTTGATATAAATTCACCTATAGTGATTGGTGTACATTCTACTACTTATGATTTACAATCTTTATAGAGTTTTACCATTGGCCTGATATGGAAAGGAACTTGCATTGAGTTCATCAAATAGGCACATCAGAAATTCACATTCCATTCATAGTTCTATACCACAACAATTAATTATATGATTCCTACTATGTTGACTATTTTACTTGAGTGTTATTCCATGTTCTTCATTCTTTAGTCTGCAATTATTTTGTGTTATATAATTATTCTATGAAACTCTTTTCAATAAAATTATTTGTTTTGTTGATATGTAATTTGATGCATGGGATAAATGTATTTGATTATGATTAAAATGGGATCCAATTATCAGTTTTATGGTGAATGGGCACTATAAAAATTCAAAAATGTAACCCTTATACTCGAGACATATTCATGTTTTAAATAGGATTTATTTTTGTTCAACATTAATTTGAAAAAACTCGTTAACAATCTAAAGTGTCAATCGGACCCAAGTCGGTCAGTTGGAGCATGGTTCTTATGTGATAACACT
The DNA here is from genome assembly GCA_963277665.1 of Viscum album. NCBI lineage: Eukaryota > Viridiplantae > Streptophyta > Magnoliopsida > Santalales > Viscaceae > Viscum > Viscum album. Next base: position 7,314,181 of record CAUJRU010000001.1, read on the forward strand.
TAATGAGTGTTTATATTTTCAATGCATATGAAAATTCTATTGGGATTCATGATAATGAACTAGGTTGGATTATTTGGACCATTATATGTCTTCTTATCAGTTAAATGGATTTTATTTTGATAAATTGCCTAATTATTTATGAATATCATGAAGTGCAAAATGTTTTTAGAAAATGATGGTTGTTGAAACATTCCATATTTTCCTTAATGTGATAGATAAATATCTTAAATGTTAAATGATTAAAATGTGAATAAATTGAATGACTATAAAATGGAATAAGTATCATTTCCCTTCATTTAAACCCTCATGTAAGGGTACTGTTACATTTTAATTGAGTTTCCTCAAAATGGAAGCATATGAATTTCCCATAGGATTCTCCTATTTTACCAATGGATTAAAGGATGAGATCTTGAGACTAGTGAATTATTTTATGTGTTACCTATTGATTGAATCAACAGGTGTTCTTCCTAAGGGGATAACCAGTTGTAGGTATTACCATTAGAATATAAATACACTTCCATTTTCATATGTTTTTGACGATTTGTGTCATTCGTATGTCATTTCCCATTCTATGACTCTTACCTTTTTAATATAACCTTATTCGGATGTATTTTCATATATTTTTTGACTTTTGATACGGGTGTGGGAATCGAGTAATGTTTGGTTTCAGCTAGACAGACATCCCCCAAGAATGGTCTACTATTTTTTATGATGATTGACCCTCTTTTATTATTTAGTGATGGATGACTTGGAATTTCATTGTCCATGTCAATGGTCATATGGTGAAATCAGACATGGGGCTAAATCTCTTACATAGGCCATCTGATAATTGAATGTATAGGGTTGATAAGACAATGAATAGTATTAAGGATGTTTTGTTTGCTTCTAAATCTCCAGGGCAGTATATGTTCACATACATGATAACGTTATGTTTCTAAATGTTTTGAAAAACTGGTCATGTTTGGAGGAATAGTTGATCCTTGTGTGTTTGATTATGGTCCTCAGTCTTCTCTAGAGTAGATTGACCTAGCTAAAAAGAAATCAATAGTGTCCCAATGATTATTATGACTTTAAGAGACACATGTGTTTTGGAATGTTGGACCTTTTGGTTTTGGTTTTCATTCCATTTGTTTAACAAATATGGTGGTTCTAACATATAATTCTTTTGAGTGGCTATTCTATCACTTTTTTTCAAAGATTAAGACATTCCTAAGGTGGGTAGTGTCATGTCAGTTCAGTTTAATACATTTCCTTTTTCGTAGATGGAACACAAACAATGAGGACCATTAGATAATCTCCAATCTTGTACGAATTCCCAAGAGGCATGTGAACATTAAATCATGTTGGTGCTTTCCTGACATCATGAAGTTGTTGTGGTTGGCCGTGTATGAAACTTTTTATAAATCCTGTTCTTCATGGTTGGACATTGGTGGTTATTATTGAACAATCACAGTATGCCTCATGTGGTAAAGGATTGGTGATTGTTTTATGATGGTGTGATGGTAGGTGAAGTTAATTTTCTTCTAAGGTATTGACCAGTTGTGATTCATCAATTTTCCTGGAATTTTTTAAAATCCTTTTAGTGAACTATTCCTTGAGAGACGAGTATGTCCCATATCATGAGATCAAAATTTACACACTAAGAGAGTTTTGGTCTTACACCACGCTATAGTTTACAAATTATTGGGGGGTTAAAGTAGTCTCATAGTGTTACACACTCAAATCATGCTTCTTATTGAGGATTGTTTAGTCTTTAGTGACCCCTAGATTATAGTGTAGGAATTCCTTAGAAGAAATATGGTACACCGTCCATTTCTTTTGACTTGTACCCCAATCCAATACCGCTCTAGGCTCTATCAATGTTTTGATGTGGATGTCTTGTCTTTGTACCAGCATCGCACCTATAAACATAGATTATAGTCTTCCTTTTGTTAGATCCATGAACAGCATTTGATCCAATCATAGGTTATCCTAGACTTGTTTTTTTCTCTTAGAGATGCTCAAATCAAGGAACATCAGTAGGAGTTAGGTATGGAATTCAGTTTATGTGTTCATGGCGAATGCGAGATACCTTGGAATAAAGAATCATATTTCAATTTTTAAAATTCCAACCCTCTAATCCACATGTATTATTGAATGGTGGGCTAGATTGGCTTGAAAAGATGTCTCTCTTATTCAGTTTAATGGTCAATGAAGGCCAATTTCTGGCACATCGTCAGGTGAGACGAGTGCAGTTGGTGTTGGACAAGGATTTTTTTGAATAGTTTTCTCAACTGGGCTCAATAAGGTTGGTGGGGAATGAACCATTTGAACTTTTTAAAAGCACGGTAGAGGGTTTCTAGAGCACTTGAGGGGTGATTCGTAGGAAATTATGGTGGTAGAGGTGTCATACTCAAAATTGACCCCAATGATTGTGACATATGGTGGGGAGAACCACTGTTTAATTGTTTCAAGAGAAGATGGAATAGTCATGCATGTAGATAACTGGGATTAGGTAATATTTGTTTCAATGGTTTGGTTAGAAAATGAGTATTAGATAAATTCGTAATGGCTTAAGTGATTATTTCTTAATCAATTCTTAAATGTGCATTGGTCGGTTGGAAAAAAAATGCAACAATATGAGTGAGACATCATGACCCTTGTAGATTGGGTGATGTTTTCATTTTTTCCAAAGCCTTATTAGGTATGAGAATATCTAAGGTGAGGAGATTTTGAATTCCTGTTTTTTTAAACTAGAAACAAACAAAATAAAGTCGAATTTTCACATTTACTAGACGGGTTATTTTTAAAACCATGATTCAAAATGTAATTCAAAATTTAAGGACAATGAGATGTGTTTTTTTAATGAAATTACTTTAATTAAATTAATGTTAACATGAACAAAAAATAAATTGAAATAAATGGGAAATAAAAATAATTTAAATTTATTTATAATGAGAATAATAATATTATTATGGTGATTATTATTATTATTGTTATTATAATTATTATTAACATTATTATTATTATTATTTTATTTAGGTTAGTTTTAATTTTTTTGAGACCCAAGGGGTCTTACCATTTCTCTTTTCCTCTAGCATATGATGCATCACCCCCTCCATTCTCCCCATTGAGTAGCATGACACCCACATCCCTGGAACCTCCTTCGCACGGCGATTTCAAATGACATCCTTCAGCTTTCTCTCCAATACTTCAAGGTAAATCCTTCTAATCCCTTCTACTCCCTTTATTTGGATGATTTTTTCCTCTTCATCACCCAGTGAGGTGCAGCCAAATCCCTAGGGTTAGGCTAACCCTATTTTTCATTTTTCAATTGAGTTTATGGTGTTCACAGGGTCTCTTGAGACCCATTCTGGTAGATTCTGGAAACCATAAAATATGGGGAAGTAGTTCTGATTATTATATCTCATTTAAATCTGTTTGGGGTAATTTTTCTTTCTGATACATGGTTCCACTCAGTTAATTTAGGGTCTTAGGGTGGTTTTGAGGTTCTAGTATTTTTTTTAAAGTGTGTATTGTTTTTTATTTAATAATTAAACCCATACACATAAGTATATATATATATAAATATTTAATGTATATGTTACCTCATGAAAAAGGGAATAGATGAATTGGGTTAAGGGGTATATATGAGTGTATGGGGTTGAAAGTGTGGGGCATTTTCAAGTTGTAAATGGTAATAATTTCAAGCGCCAATGTGTTTTCCTTAGCTTTGGTTTCTCTTTGGGGTACGGTCCCATTTCATTTGCCATTAATTTTATGTATATATTAATTAATTTAATTTTTGCACAATAAGTATTTTTTAATTAATGAAGCTTGGTATTTGGATTAACATCCTCTTAACTATGAATTTAGTATATTTCATGATTTATGTGTTAAATAAGAAAAATGATTATTTTCAATGAAAATTCATGGTTTTTATAATAAAACCCTCCAACGTTGGGGTGATATCTCCTAAAATTCAAAGTGTTAATTTATGTAAATTTAACATGATTTTCCATATTTCATGGTAGTTATTTATGCCTTGTTATCACTATTGGAATGTGGAATGTTTAGAACATAGCCCTTAGGGATGTTATTTAGTGGAGTTTCTCCCTAAATATAAATGTTAAATGAACCAAGACACCTTTTAATTTATTGGCACAAATTCTAGTTGGAATTAAACATGTAAGTGATTACTCATTTCCCATGAAACCTTATATGAAAATTGACCGTTTTATATATGAAATAGCATATTTAATAAAATTGAATTTTTATGTAGATAAATGATAATTTTTCAAAGAAAACATATATGTGTCTCTTGGATCGTGATCAATAAATTGTATTGTTTGTTTAATCGAATATCTTGCTATATTAATGTTATTACCGATGTTGGTGGTTGTGTAGTTTACCATGGAACTTACAATGTGACCCACTAAGCCATGTTAAATAGCCTTTAATGTTTTTATGGATGAATGGAAATGTATTTAAATGAAATGGCTGATGCATGATGGGTTTAACTCAATGTAATGAATTAAATTATAAAAATTAATTAATATAAATGGAATTGTTTTGGGTGGTCTAAAATAAATCACTTTTTATTAAATACAATTATTTCAAGTAATTTTGATATGTCTGATTGCACCGACATACCCTAGGAATGACCAGATAATTTGGATAATAAATTTTAATATTTAATATTTTATTTTTAATCAACCAATAAATTTACCTAGGTCCATAGTCATGGAGATTGATACCTGGAGAAAATTTATTGGTGTGATATCCTTAGTCATTATTAAGACCATGTATTTTTTACTACAAATCCCAATAATAAATTGGATAAATATTTTTATTGTTGAATTAGAAATTTGAATTTACATAATAATAAATAGTATGATTTCTTAAAGTATAATCACCTAGGATAAACTGATTAATTAATATATTATTAAATTTATGGTCGAATGATTAATTAAATAGGTTTTATGAAATTTTCAGATAATTAGGAACCTAGAATAATTAATGGAATTGGTTTGAAAGATGGTAATTTTCTTAAATTTATTTTTGTGTCTTATGATGATAAATATGATATGTTTGAAACTGTAATTTTGATTTTTCTTCTTTAGATTTTGAGATTATGTGATATTGATGTGATTGATACCTGAGGGTTTGATATTGATTGTCATGGTGAGTTTTTCTGGATACAAATCATGTTTATTAAAGAAGTTTGTTAAAATTGTGATGATAATTAGGAACATGGATTATTAAAATGAATTGGTTTGGCATAGGGAATTTTTTTTTAAAATTATTATTGTGTCTTATGATGATAAATCTGGTATGTTTGATTCTAAAATTTTGATTTTTCTTGATTAGATTTTGATCTTATGTGATATTGATGTGATTGATACATGGGAGTTTCATATTGATTGGCATAATGAGTTTTTCTGGATACGACTCATGTTTATTTTGGAATCATTATGGCTTTGTGTGTGTTCTTCTACACTGCTTGAGGGAAAGGTGTAGGTACTTGATTCCTGAGTGTAGAGTATATAGGTATATGGGATGCGTGAGGAATTTTGACTATCGATGAATTATGTGGCCTTGGTTCATGATTTTGTACCGCTAGTGGGAATGACACACTGGTAATAAATTCAAAAAAAAAGAGTATATTATTTTTTGGATTCTTTAGGGCTAGATTCACAATCACTACTGGAAAACTAACCTTTACCAACGGTTTGGAACCGTTGGTATAGGCCTCCAAACCGTTGGTATAGCCTATACCAACGGTTTGAAGAACCGTAGCCAAGTAAGCCGTTGCGATAGGTCTATACCAACGGTTTTCAAAAAACCGTTGGTATAGGTAATATGAAATCTATACCAACGGTAATGGAACCCTTGGTATATAAATTCCAAAAAATAAAACATCCGCTGGGATTTGATCCCAGGACCCCTCGTTTATAATTGAACGACTTAACCACTAACCTAACATCACTTTGTAAACATAATTTCATAAATATATATATGTTTTATCATAATTATTTAAAATTTTTATTTATATAATGTTCTTGGTTAGAAGGCCTGGAAAAAAATTAATGAATCTATCCCAACGGTTTGGAAAACCGTTGGGAAAGCCCTTTCCCAACGGTTTTCCAAACCGTTGGGATAGGTTTGGGTGGGTTGAACTTTAGTTTGCCGAAGGTTGAAATTATCCCCTCTCTTTCCCAACGGTTTTGGTGAACCGTTGGGAAAGGGGAGGGAAAGAGGACCCTTTCCCAACGGTTTTGGTGAACCGTTGGGAAAGGGGAGGGAAAAGGGACCTTTCCCAACGGTTTTGGTGAACCGTTAGGAAAGAGTACCCTTTCCCAACGGTTTTGCTGAACCGTTGGGAAAGGGGAGGGAAAGATGGACCCTTTCCCAACGGTTTTGGTGAACCGTTGGGAAAGAGGACCCTTTCTCAACGGTTTTTGGTGAACCGTTGGGAAAGGGGATGGAAAAGGGACCCTTTCCCAACGGTTTTGGTGAACCGTTGGGAAAGGGTAGCTATACCAACGGTTTTTACAAACCGTTGGTATAGAAGTGTTGGGAAAGATCATCTTTCCAGTAGTGAATCAAACGATATTGAGGGAACAATTATATTTATGAATGAGGGTGAGATTTTGGGTAGCCTTAGGGAAGATGTCATATTTTTATGGTATATTCTGAGTGATTAATCCTTTTTAGGACAATATACCACTGATTTGGGTGATCCATACTAATTTAGGAGAATATACCAACATAAATTGTTACCCAACAGGGTGTCGAAGTAGGTATTGCTTCCATGTGTCCCTTAAGAACCTGGGAAGGTGGTTGTTCACTTATTCAGCAATGATTGTTTATTTTAATTCTTATTCTAGCTCAAAAATTTATATTATATATGATTTAAAGGATTGGGATAGACACTGTGGGTGATGCCATATTGAGATTGTTATCTCACACCCTACTCAAGTGCCATTTTACCTCCATATAGATATTCTTTCCCATAGGAATTTTGATTTATTGAATGTGTTTTTATGTATACATGGGAGATAGGGAGCATAATACAAGGCTCTTTCTCAAGATTCTAGAGGAGTTGACCATTGGTTTTTTCTTTTCATTTGTAAAATTTTTACAGCCTGTAACTTGCAGTAACACCTGACAGTACATGCATCATTATATGGAATTAGAATTGGATATTTTATTTTTATAAATATATAATTTTATTCTTCCACCTATTGTATTTTTCATATATTTGCTACTTCCACTATTACCTATTATTTTGTATTTTCTATACCACCATGCATCTCTAATAATGATGGTACAGTCTCCCCATTGGACAACTATTACAACCTTGTTGCTCATGGGAATCCTCAAGAGTATGGGGAGATGCACTTCAGGACATGTGGTGACCGATATGGCTACCCTTATAGTGGTTTGATGGGTCAATACCTTACAATATTTCCTATATAATCAGATATTAAAAATAATTCTCTTGTTAAAAACTAAAGAATAGAAAAATTGACTTTCCTTTGAATATAATATTATAAATTTTATATTGTCATTCAAAGGGACATAAATGCTTTTATAACCAATATTATGAATATTAGGGATGAAAAATACTCAAAAAATAAAATTAGGACTTGTGTTGGGGTAATGTTTTATGATTTATAATATTATTTTTACAATTAATTACCTGATTTACCCTTAACCATGTTAACAAAATTTTAAAATGGTACAATTAAAATTTTCTCCTAATATAAAAGTTAGATATTTAATAAATTTGGACCTTATGATTCCAAATTTGAAATCCATTTTTCAAAATTGAAAAAACAGAATTTTTTGAAATAAATTTAAAATTTACCACGTCGATTGATCTAAAAAATGGTTTTAAAGTAAAAATAGTCAAAATATTGAAATGATATAATATAAATATTCAATTTTAAATTTAGTGCAATGATATACATTATATTAACGGAAAAATAATTATATATTTATACTATAAAACCATTAAAATATATAATATAACACTATAAATAAATTTGATGAAAAATCATTTTCAATTTAAATAAAGTAGCTTTTCAATATTCATCAAAAAAATCTTATCAAAAAACTACCAAAACCACAGAAAAATAAAATCTTTATAATCCCATTTAAAATAAGTAATTTATTTTTCAAAAATATAATTTATCAAAGTGTCAAAAATACATTAAGAAAATGTGTTACATCAAAAGGAATCAAATATTCCTTTTTAGAAAAATAATTATTTTATCAATAAAATTGGATTTGTTATTACACCATGTCTATAAAATGCATAAGATGAATATGAACATTTTTATTTAATAGATTATATATATATCATTAATATTATACAAAAATAATTATTTTATCATATATTTATATTAAACACACTTCTCCATGTTTAAATTATTTTTCATAAAAACATTTCCATACATTTTAAAAAATGGATTTGTTATTGCATATAATTAATTGATCACTATGGAATTAATTATATTTACATATGTCAACCAAATTTCCAAAATTCAGTAAAATTTTTTCATTCATTCCATTCTAAAGGCTATGTGATGGCTAACATTTTAAATAATCATATTTAGTTTTTCATTAATCTCGATGTGGGGTATCATGTACACTACAAAACACATTGCTTCCTATAAAAAATCTAGTTGTTTCATTATAGACCCTTTAATAAATTAAATCCTCTCAATTTTCAATTAAATATTCATAATAATGTTTTGATATTTTGAAATACCTTTATTGAAATCCCACATCAAAAAAGGATAAATTACATTACCACATTAAAATAATGAAAGGGAGGTATGAAGGTCACCAGAGATAACACATACTTGGGTTCCATGTTTGAAAACATGGACATGGAAGAAAAATCTAACAATAAAGTTCTAAAATAGAGTTATAGATTACATGGTCATGAGATAATTAACAATATCAAAAACATAAATCTATGATGGGTTCAAAGGTTATATACTTAATTATATAGAAAATAAATGAATAATTTTATTGATTTAAATTGATTTTCAAAATATTTAGAAATTCTATTACTAACAGGACTATGAAAATTAAAAAAACATACACTTACATAAAAAGTAGAGTCTCATAGTTTAATAAATTTTCACCATATAATTATATTATTCTTTAAATTATTAGTATTGGATAAGATTTTTTCACCCCGAAATAATTAGAATCAACTTTCTAGAGAACCACATGATCCAAAAAATAGTGACTATCTATTTATCTTATTATGAATGATTAAACTAAAAAAACATGGATAAGATTATATAACTCCCTAAAATTATTAAACCATTATAACATAAAAATCTAAATTAATCTCTAAAATTCAACAGTAAAACCTGATGTTCAACATAGAACGTTCAACAAATAACTATCCTTAAAATTCATCAAAAATGTTATAACTATGGTTAAAAACCAAAAATAATAGTAAAGGATTTAATTACAAATTATTTAAATATAAATTTTAACATTTATATCCAAATAACATCAATTACTATAAAAGCCTCATACCACTGTAATTTCCTAATATTCAAGAAAAGCTAACCATTTCTACAAATCACCATAAGTTGAAAAAAATATAGATTATTACAAAATATAATTAATCCTTTATTCCTAAAATAAAATTCCATAGTATTCTATTTAACTTCTTCTTATAGGAGTCCTAAAATAGTGAACATATCCAAAATTAACATTATCCACTTAATCACAAAATTAATTTCCAATTTCCTGAAAATATATTTGAAAAAACATATGTTTCAAAAATCATCATTTTCATAATCCCTAAAATAATTTAACTAAAAATAAAAAAAATCATACTAACTAGGACATCACCTTAGACAGTGGTAGGCCATTCACCCTTTTCACCCTTCAGTTTTGGATTTAATTACCATTACCTTACAAGATGTGATGGGTTGTAATAAATCATGTGGTTTTTACCTTTTAAAAAACAATATAATTCATTAAATATTCCAAAAATTTGATAATGTTCACAAAAATAACCATAACATACTATTACCTCAATGTTTATCTCATACATTTCATTTTACATCTCAACAGTTAAAACTCATAATTATCTAAAAAAAATTATCTCTAAAAATACCATTAGGCACCTTAAAATTTCTTAACATAAAGTCTCAAAATAGATTTCTAAGACACTGAACGTATGAAAAACCAAAAAATTATAATCCCATGATGACATCCATATATCTTAAAAAACATCCTAATATCAAAATATTTCTAAACCATTATCTGAACTCCAATTTTAAGGACTTTTACATAACGATTACATATTCAAGTTATTTTAAACTTGAAATAATAATTTTTACAACAATTATGTTTTATGTTTAGTGTTTTAGAGAGTTATTACAAGATCGGATATATGAAACCCAGTTACTAGAAGTGGACATCTATACTTAGTATTAATTTTTTCAATAATGAAATCCATTTCAAAATTTAAATTTCTTATTTACTTCATGAAATATCTTCAAAATTTTAATAATTTCCTCATCATAATCTCTACTCATCCTTTATCCTCTAAATTGTTTTTGAACATGGGATGATCTAAAAAACCTCATTATGGGATATAAAATGAATAGAAATTTTTAGTTTAGTAAAAACATAAAAACTCATATAATGTTTACATTTATCTTCAATTTAATTTTATAATATAAAATAAAAACATTCACATGGAAAACAAAAACACATTTTATTTATTGATAAAAACTAAAAATAATAGACATCAATTAAAACTCTATTAGGTGAATTAGAGTATCATATAAATAAACCCCATTCCAAAACATTTCAACTTGAATAAAAATATAGTTGACTTCCAATTGAGATATTATGGGATTACCCCCTGTTATCTGGGACACCCCATGTCTAGATATAATGATATATGCCCACATTATTTATGCCACCCAATGTTATGATATAATGGGATTTCACATCGCTACCTAGGACACCCCATGTTATGATATAACAAACATACAATGTGCTTTTTGGGACACCCTGTGATTAAGCTATATCAGGATCACCCATTTCTTAAAATGATCAAGTACTATATCATTAATAAAACACTTTATATTAAAATAAATTTTAATCCCATATGAAAACACTTTGATAAAAAATACATTTTATTTCAAGAACCAATTTTCAATACCTAGATTCCCTTTTCATTGAAAGACGAATTTCTATACAAAAATACCCAAAAAGATAATTACAGATTTTTATTTAAGGAAACATGAGATATATTGATGGAAGAAAATAATATAATAATTCCCATGGTAGCAGAAATTTATTTTTCAATGTGTGCATTAAGAATAGCAAATTCATATTATCATTTTAGAAAAAAATTCCATATAAAACATATAAAAATATTCATTTATGAAAATAATGGAATAAAATTCAAAATTGAAAAAAAATATTTCATAATAATTTTACATAATTAAAAATATTACCAAGAATATAGACATGGTGGAGTTATTTTGAACTTTAATCATTAAACACTCAACGTGTCACACACCACATTAATAATTTAAACAATAATACCCATGAAAAAAATTAATAAAATTATATATGTTGACAATAAATAAATTCAGGGTATGATATGTCAAATGGGACTGTATATACACCTCATAAATAAATAATGGTGCATATTATCCTAAGGTGACACAATAAAAGGATATTGAAAATAAATACATTACCTTGAGTCTGACTCATCACATAAAATCATTATATTTCAAAATATTAAACATAGGTTAATTATTTACTTGATTTATAACCTTATTCCTATTTATCATTCCATTTATATCACTTATTACCATGTTATAACAATTAATAAAGTGGTAATTATTCCATCATATAAAAATATTATTCATTACATAATAATAAATTTTATACATAAATTATAATTTTAAATACATCTATAACATATTGATATTAAAAATTGAATACATTACAATTATAAAGATAGTAAGTTGTATGTACGCATGAATAACATTTTCTTTTTTACATCATTCATTATGGAAATAATATAAGTTTTATTTATGTTTATAGAATTTCAATAATATTATTAATGATTTAAATATACATACATACATACATATATATATATATATTATCCATGGTATATGGTTTTGAAAAATGAATCGCAATAGTTCATGGAGGTTACAGATCACATATACACACAAATAACATTATCATTTTACCATGTGCGGAATGTATTGATCTTAAATGATATATTTTATTTTTATAACAATAAATATGTCATTAATATCATATATAAACTTCAATTAAATCCTTATAACAAGTGTTTATAGAAAGTGAAAGAAAATGAAGTTCTTTGGTTCTCGAGATGGTATTACGCCGTAAACACACATGATTAATTCTTTTCCATTTTGTTTGAAGGAGAGGTGGATTTAGGTCATGATTTTAACATTATAATTTCTCTGTATATTGAGTATTATTTAGTAATTATTTCATCATGGTTGACTAATATTTTGATAATTTTGACAAAGAAATAATACAGAAACACTTATGAAAAAACGATACCTATTGTTAGAATGATCTCCATTGATTAACACCTTAACACCTATAAGGAGGTTACTCTGACTAAAATTAGGAATCTAGTATGTGGGGAAGGATTTTTGGATGTGATTTAAGAAATTCATGGCCTATAAAAATAGGTTTTGAAGTGTACTAAATTAAGAATAATGGGTTCCCTTTATAAGAGAGGGAAGGGTAACTCATGGAATTCCCCAAAATATTAAATTACGAAAATCTATTAAAATGGATTCTTATTTATTTGTAATATAGGAGGATTATGTGTCCAAAAAAATCATCCAATAAAAACTAGATAAGTATTCATTATTTTTTAATCCTAATTATTTTTTTCTAATCTGTTTATCATTTAAAATTATTATTGTGATATCAAGTAATTAACCCTTTGAGGGTTAATATAATTTCTATAAAATAAAAAAGACTAATAAATTATTAATTTAATGAATTTTTATAATTATCCCAATAATTTGGAATAATTTTATAGTTTTATGATTTTATTATCATTTAATATAATATTATTTATTTTAAAGTATCATTAATGTAAAAATTGACATTTTTCATCACTTGACATTTTAAAAATATCCTTACAATATAATACCTTGAACAAAATTATTTATAATCATCAATAACATGTCATTTAAATACATAATTTTTGTGGATGAAATTAATTATATCATATTATAAATACATTAATATTGTTAATATAATTTATTTTCTTCTTCAATTAATTAAACAATTATTGCATCATCATTATGTCATCATTTATGGTAATTATATTATAAAAAATTATAAATAAATTACAATGACATAGATAAACGTTTTATATTTCTAAATAATATTAATAGTAAAACATATCTTATATATATCCCCATATTAAAAAAATATTTTTTCAAATTATATAATGATAGAATTGGAAATCCTTAAAATATAAAATTTTCATGGTTATAATCTCATTCAAATGGAAAAAATGGTATCATAACAAATACTATCATTCCAAGGGGTAAACAATACTCATATAATAAAATTATGACATTTTTAGGGTGATTTTTAATATTTATAATATTATTTTAACACTAAATTACATGATTTACCCTTAAACGTGGTAATAAAAATTTTGAAAGATACTATTCTAATTTATCAAAAAGGGACATATTTACTAAATATTGAATTTTTGAATCAAAATATGCAAACCATTATTTATAATTAATAACACATAATTTAATGAAATTAATTGATAATAAATCCATTTTAAGGATTGAGAAATATGTTTTTAATGTAAAAAAATTTATAAGATAAAAATATTTTAATATCCAAATTCAATATGAAATTGATTTTAATTTCCTAAATTGGATTAGATTATAAAAAAATGATATATATGTAATTTAAATCAATTAAAATTTTAAATTTAAAACTATAAATAAATATGATGAAAAAGAAGTTTTCAAGTAAAATGCACAATTTATTTACTATTCATCAAAAAATGAAGTTTATCTGAAATATATCAGAAATTCAACAGAATTTTTTTGATACTCATATTTAAAGTAAGATGTTTATTTTTTAAAATATAATATATTACAGTTCCAAATACTATATTTAAAACTATTTCCCCAATAAAAGGCATCAAATATGGTTTTTTAGAAAAATACTTCATTTATTCGTAAAACTGGATTTGTTATTATATCATGTCTCTAAAATACATATGATTAATGTAAGAATTGGATAAAATATATCATATATATATATATATATTTAATTAATATAATCCAACATAATTTATTTTATTATTTATTGTAAAAAAACACACTTTTTAACATTTAAATTGTTTTTCAAAAAAAAATTTCCTTTTATTTAAAAAATGATTTATTATGATTTATAATTATTTGGTCACCAAAAAATTAATTACATATACATTTTATACCATATTTTTAACATTTAATTAATCATATTGATTCCATCCATTCTAATATCTAATCATTAACTACCATATTAAATAATAATATTTAGTCGTTCATTGAAGATTGATGTGGAGTATCATGCATGCTATCAAATATAGTGTTTCCTTTAAAAAACTCAGTTTTTTATAAGAAAAATATAATTTTAATATGAAATTTAATGAAGAAGATTGAAATCGTATAAACTTTTAGTAATTCCATGACATAATATATTATCTCTCGCTGATCTGATCACATATACAAGTTAAATAAGATAAAATAATAAACAATAGAGATACAACTATTATTGAGCCTAAACTTATCACAATCCAAAATCTTTTTTACTATAGCTTGTTTGATTATGCCACATTGTTCCTCCACTAATCATGGTTATATGAATAGTGATTTCGTCTAGAGTTCCCAATTACCATGGCCTCCTGAGTTTTGTGTGAGTTTATCTAATGTGTGGAGCCACTCATACTTTCCCATACCTAACCATAAATTGTCGGGTATACACACATTATTTTCTCATCAGAATGGTAAATATAGTTTAGAATCATATATAAATAAACATAATCGAACTTCAAGATCTATCATGACAACAAGTATTGAGAATTTCGATATTGGCCACTACTAGAGTATCATTGTTCACATCATAGTCCCATGAAAACAAATATCAGACCCATAGTTGATTCCTTGAAGAATGTAATTAGAAATTACATAGTATCAAACTCAATAGAATAATCCTTATCGGAATCCTAGGTTTCCAATTTATACTTATCAATTAGGTGGAATAACATTACCCATGGGGGTAGTGCCTCCCACCAAAATAACCTCATTCATGCGTCTCATTGGGTAGTTGTGCGTCCATCTCATCAATCTCAAAGTAGAATGAATAAATATATTATTGGTGGAAAACAACCAAGGCATCCCATGAGTATGTAAATTTGTCAGTTGGTATTGAATCCCAACTAAATTATCTCTAGATATACATCTCATAAGGATTGGACCACCATCAAGACATGTCCCATTAAAATCATATTCGACCTCCCGTGTACAAAACCTATACTCTTCACTACATACATATCAGGATATCAACATTAGTTTTCGTTTTTTAGTGTCCCCAAAAATCAGTATTATCTTCCTATAGGCAATATAACACTCCAGGATCAATGTCATGTTAGGACACCCACCAGGACCCTTAGGTCACACCATATCACATACACCTTATTAATCAATATGGGGGATATATTTTCTTTATCTATAAGAATTATACACTATTTAATATGTGTACATTTTTCAATATATTTAATTGTGATGACATTGAATCATATCTCTTTAAATATAGTATTGATTTACCCCTCTACGCCCCTTATATATTTACATATATATTTGGTTCTTGAATCAATGTTTCATTCCTCAACTAGTTGTTGTAAAGATCTGAAAGCACTTGTAGTATATATTCCTAATATCCTATAAAAATCAGTTATTGATGTATGTCATATTCAATCCAATAAAATTTTCAATATATATATAATAATAAAATAATATCTAGTATATATGGATCTCTATGGAACTAAAAAAATAACTCACCACTACATGATTCTTATGACTTCCAGATCCCATGTCTGAAAACAAAATAAAAGATTAATTGATACTTTGGACCAACATTTCACAGTCTATTAATCAAATATTATATAGATCCAAATTCAATATTTATGAAACAAATCATTCTGATAAAACTCTTAAACAAATTGACCCCTAGAGACCCAATATTTTCTAATAGTTATTTCATGTGTTCCACCCAAATCCCACTATAAATAAAACAAAGGGTAGTGAAAATAACATTGTAGGTATGACATGAAAATTTGAAATTATATCCAAATGAAAACGGTGAAGTTATTATATCATTAAGAAATCATAAAGAAGAAAAAATAGACATAATATCATACTATTGAATAATATGTATACTCAAATAACCTATATTCATAAAATAAGAAAAACTAAAAACTCCTCAAATGATGGAAAATTTATGAATAAAATATTTGGAAGAAAAGGAAAAAGAATTAATTATTGGAAAAAGTATTAATTATTGGAAAAAGAAACTCCTTGTCACATACATAGTAGATACCAAGTCCAATTGTAGATATCACCTTTTATGACTACTAATAACATAATCCATTTGTACCATGTCCTCCATGAGAATCGCAGAACATTCCATCATCTATTTAAATAAACACATTTAGGAGGAATGACTATTCTTGGTTGATAATAATCATACCATATAGAAAATACAAAAACATAATGCACATGAAAGAAATAAAATTATTCTAAAACCCCATGAATAAATAATGGGAATGAATTATATGTGTTAATGATTGAAAATTTTAAAGAACTCAATATGACATGATATAACAACCTAGTTCTAAAACCATAATATAGTGTATGAATCCAATATTTTCTTCTCTATTAAAAAATAAAAAATATCCAAACAACAGATATACTTTTAACCACTTTATCATTTTGATTTAATGGTGGAGGAACCATGCATGACACTATGAGGAATGAAAATAGATAGATTATTGAAATCAGATGAAAAAATATATATCATGAATGATAACACATAAATCAAGAATCTTTCATCATTATTAGAAGAAAAATCATGCCCTATCTCATATGGAATTTTCTTTCCCAATTGTTAGAATGGAATGTGATTTAGACCATTCCATATAACACATTAGAACATGATTAATAGTACCCATTATAAATATAGTTTACATATACCCATGGGCTATAAGGAAATCAAAAATTCCATGAAGAATTTATTGTAGATGTTCTCAATAAAATACTCATTTCTAAGGGAATACTAAACCACATTCTCTATAAAATCATATTTCTTGAATTCATTAATTAATTAAATAGATATAAAGAACCCAACTGATAAGAAAGAACTTATATTAATTAAAATTATTTCATAATTAAACTGAATGTGTAAAAACGATTATAATTCACTAAAAACTAATCCAATTAAAAT
The DNA here is from genome assembly GCA_963277665.1 of Viscum album. NCBI lineage: Eukaryota > Viridiplantae > Streptophyta > Magnoliopsida > Santalales > Viscaceae > Viscum > Viscum album. The sequence continues at coordinate 7,331,740 of CAUJRU010000001.1, forward strand.
TATCATGTATAAAGAGAGAAAATGATGAAAAAGTCAGGTATTAGACCACAAATAAATTCTACGTGTACCCAAATTGGAACTATTGGTAGGGGTGACAACACACAACAAGGGTTTATGGATTCTCATTTCAAGGTATGGGTGATGAAGTGTGGAATAACAGGTACGGTTTCAAGAGACGTTCAAGATGTAGTAAACACCAATATGGTTCAAAACCAACTCGATTAAAACATCGATCTTCTTGGAGGTTGTGGTTAGTATACTAGATGGCCCATGCACTCTATAGGATACCTTGAAGGATTCTGAATAATGAATTCAAATATGATTCCATGTGACAGGTATAATATACATTTTGGAGCCTCTTCAGCCTTCAAGACATTGGGTGAGGTTTTTATATCATGTATAGAAAGAATTCACTTAAAATATCGGTGTACTTTTGTAATAGTGTGTGATAATAAATGTGATTCACTTACCAAATACATATACTATATTGTGGGAATATTTACTATTAAATTCCACAAAAAATATACAGCTAGTACTAAAACATAATCTTTACATTTGTTTGAATGGAAAACTATTCAATACACCTATATAATCACATAAAAAAACTGATTTTTGGCTAACTGTGTCATCTCATGGATGTAACCTACCCTATCAAATGTAATTGATTATCATTGTATACCTACTATATTTAACATGTAATTAAAATATGACATGAGCCTCCTTCATCAATAATACCCATTGTGAGCTACCACTCATTAACAATATTTCCATTATACCATCAATCCACCAATTCTCAACACTACCTGACATATATAGCTACTGCTATTATTAACTAATCCCACCATAAGTCACCACTATGTATGGTGGGTCATATCAATTATGGTAATCATTATATTAAAGAGAATAGTTATACATATTCTTCGAAAAAACAGAACTGAATGGATACGACGCCCTGTTAAAAATAAACAACATAGTGATGGTGGAAAATTTCTTCACCATGGGAAGTATGACATTAGGGAGGGATGTAGATTGTGTAAATATTAGATTTTATGTTGAACCATTCTTCATTATCAAGCTATTCCTCCAGTAAAAACTATATTCAAACATTGTTTTTGAATAAAAATAGTTTTATGATCATTATATTTTCACGAGATTCATAATATTAAAGGGACAAAGTTAATTGATATTAAATTCTATTAGTGAACTAAGAAATAGAAAAATATCATAATTATATAATAATAATAGATTAATCAGTTCCTGAAGAGACAACTTATCTACATAATACATTGGTTCCAACTCAGTAAAATTTCATATAGATATCTCTCATCATTTAATTTAAAAATGATGGGACCCTTATTTGGAGACATATTGAAAAAATATAAAATGAAATGGTTTGGAAAATTATTTAAAACATTAAGGACATATTTTGGGCCTCATTTAGTACTCAAATTTAGAATTTATATATCACATCCCCTAACTAAAATCACCCATTACAAGACAATCTAGTGTGGTGTATTTCCCATACAAAGATTTAATTAAAATATAATAATGTCTTATCTCATTCATACATATATAGTAAAAATATTGTATTTAAACATTTTGAATATTATTTTTTATAAAATTTGACACCATAAATCCAAAAAAATATAATAAAATATTAATAAATATATTAAATGTAATCAATAAAATTTAAATGTAAAAAATTGATATATAAAAGTGGATATTTGAAATTCCTACATACCAGCGCTCTTTTTCCTGTCACCAAATTATTCTATAGTAATTGATTGTGAGATATGAGATCTGAACCTAATCCACCATGAGATAATGAAGTTGATATTCAAATAAATAATGAATTCTACCATGATCAGATCTTAACTTATTGATGATAATGAAATAGTGATGAAATGGGTTGACCATTACATGTCTCCATTGGAACACACATTGAACCACATGAAAAGGTTCTCCAATGTGATCAGATTAAATATTACCATAATGATGAGGATGGAACCCATTTTTTGAATACTCAAAGTTATAAAGTGAACATCAATGAAGATGGCAATGCTTTATATTTTTACCAAAATCGCAAACATAATGGACTTCCAAACTATTCTTCAATGCCATCCTGTTGAAAAAATAGGTGAATTGAAGCATAGCATGACCACCACAAACCAAATTTGTGTATCAATGTAGTTATTCAACCACTATGTATATTTTTCTATATACAGGGGAATGTTGATTGATTCAAGAATCTATATGGGGATATATATGTATCATAAAGTAAATATGAAAATTATATGATAGATGTAGAAATTCATTTTTTTGGATTCACTCAATATACCAAATTTTATCATCCAAAAAATGACCTATAATCATGAATTATTATAGATAAATGAACCACATGAACAAACCTGTAAAATATTATTATGTCGAATATAGAATGATATTTAATAAATAATGTTCAAGGACCATGAACAATGATAACAATAGAATTCCAATGTAATTATTGAAAAAACATTTAATAAAAACTATGAGGGGCCAAAAAATACTATATTGGGAAATGTTTGGCCCTGACAGAATTGTATTAGTACATTAGAACATCAAGGTTGAGCATAAAAGATACAATTCTGCATTGAATTACATCAGTTCCTTCACAAAAATATAAACATCAAGGATAACATGGGGTTTTGATAAATTAATGATAGATGAAAGATTAGTGTAGGGTATATTTTAATAGAAAAACAATAAATCCCCTAAATTTAAATCCACTATCAACACTAGATGATCTTAACCAAAAAGAGAAGTTTTCTCCCCAATGAATATACCTTCAATATGGATTATGATTAGGGAATAAGAAATGATAACCTAATATATTTATAGGTATAGGAAATTTGAATAGAAAATCATCTAATAATTTTTTTGACAATTATAGAGGTATTTCTATTAACATTATCTTTTAGGATTTTCTATTGTAATAATTTTATGTAATTATATATTTATCTAACAAAATAAGTGGTGTCATAGGGACTTAAAAGAGATATTAAATGTTGTGTAAGGATGAGAAATTTATTTTTTCTGTATAATTAAAACTACATACATAGTAGATTGTTTCAAAAACATATTGTCATCTGATTTAGATTATTGAAAGATAAATCAATGCCAAGTGGTTCCAAATAGAATTCTAATTAGAGTATAATGGCTGCTAAGTAGATTACGATCCAATAAAGGGTTCCTAGTATGTTTAATTTATGATTTTCATACATGGTCAATTTAATCATTTTTAGTAATATATCAATATTAATTTCAAAAAATCATTATGTAGTATTTCATTACATTAATTGGGGATCACTATAACATAATCGTCCCTACTCAACTCAATCTCTAAGGTGATCCAGTCATTAATTATGATCCTTGTCAAAACTATCTCTTTGACAAGGTCATTCAATTGTTATTCCATTATATGTTAAACCAATAATTCCCATTTTTTATTGTCTTTATCTAGACTAATATAAAATATATAAATTATATTAGTGAAGGTTTTCTAAATTTATTATATAGTTGAGTTTTTTATCCTATAAAAAAATATTTATGATCAATTGGTTAATTAATAGGCTACACCGCCTCTCTTTCAAATTATTATAATATATAGATTGTATGTGGTGTGATGAAGAGAGATAGACAACATAAAATTGAATTGAATTTTAAATAAATGTTTTTATAATCATAACTTATTTTGTTATTATTTTTATTGGGTTATCTTATATATATTTATAATTGTAATTTATTCTCTATTGCTCATGTTAATAACTCAATTTTGTTGGGTAGCTAATATTGATATTAATGATTTATAATATCATGTTTTTTTCAATATATTTATTTTTTCATGTATGTATACATATGTTGTAAATGTTATATATATGTTGAATAGTAGATAATATTACTGTGAAATGATTATAATTACATCATTACAATAATGATTGATAATATATAATTCACTACGGATTCTTTGAAACATGGCATATTTTCTCTTTCCCTATATGGTTTTTCATTGAGAAGATTATTAGTTTTACCATTTCCCCTATAATGATGTGACATTGAAACATCATAATTAATTTATAGCTTCCCAACATAATTCATTAAAACATGGAATGAATAATATATTTTCATTTATCATTTAACCATTGTTATGTCATGGAAAAAATATCATATATATCATTTCCTTTTTTATTGAAAACCTAAATGTAAAATGAATAGTGTTTACGATTTCATAATTTATTTTTGTATTATATTACATCATATACATTTTGTTGTGATAGATTAGTAGGGGTAATCTAGATACAATATGTTGGGTATAATTTACTCTCAACCTATACATAACCCTTTGGGATATATATAGAATTAATTTTTCATGACCCTTGTTATGGTATGTCACATTTAGATGAGGATTCCTTAGATATAGATAAGGTTCTTTTGATTGAGTATTTAGAGATAATGATGGGTATCCCATTATGAGATGGATTGGTAAACATTTTATTCCATTATTACATATCATATGTATTGGATTATAATTTTCACATATGATGTGTTTTTTATGTTCTATTATGTTTTTGATTCCCTAATTCAGTGTATTTATTTTTGAAACACTATTTTTTATTAGTATAAATTATTAAAGGTGAATGTATTACTATTATATGTTGGATTGTGAGATTCCATTTTTGGATATATGATTTTATTCATAAGATCATTAATTATTACTATTACTTATATGAGTTTTATAAAGACTCATATATCAATCAACATTGTTCATTTATTTAGTAAAATCCCAAAATAACCTTGATTAACTCCTAAATTATGAAATTTCATTCCATATTATCTCACCCCATCCTTGAAAAATCCATTATTTTATTATTTTTTGATCCTTTGGTTGAGGTTCAGGTTGAGTCCATATTTTATTTTTTGATATTTAATATAAAATATGATGTTTTGGGTCTTGGAAGCATGGGTCATAGAGTTAGCACATAGTTAAGGGAAATAGTGCGGCTTCACCCAAATAAGAGTGAAACTTGTTTTTTATGTCCATTGGTTTGGTGAATCAGTTGTTCATGGTTTGTGAAAGCATGAAAAATCAATGTGGTTTGGTTATTGAACTAGATAAGTGTTTTTCATCATGATTGGCATATGATTTTTAAACTTTGATACTAGCCTCTATAGGTGTGTTCCCCATATCCAATAGATGGCACATGTTTTGTGCATGATTTGTTAAACCATGTGGCCAAACCGTGAAAGAATCTTAGAAATTTGAAAATTTTAAATCCATATTCTACCATCCTTAAATTTTCCCCTATTTCAATCCTCCCCCTATTGGTCATTTTTTGGTCCATGCAGGGCTCCCAAACCCCCTTCCCTATGGTTCTCTACCCTCCATGGATGCTCCTTCAATGTTTTAAGTTTTTTATATTAGGGATTTGTGCCTCCTTTCCCCACTTTATTTTATCCTCTATTAGTTTGTGGAGTTTACATTTTGGGATCTTGTTTGGATGAAACCTAGAGGCTAGCGTTGATGTGTGGATTTTTTTCTTTAGTTAAGGTCATGCAAATTGTTCCTTTGGGTGTTCTCTTCCATCTCTTAGAGTTTTATCGCATTTTCACTTCAATATGGTAGGTGTTCCATATTTTTCATTTCTTATGAATTCTATTTGATTCTTGAGTGTTCCTCAATAATTTACACATGTGTTTTCATGCTTTTGATGTGTTTTTTGTTTGTTTTGGATCTCTCGTGTTGGTGGAACTTGGTAAAAATGGTTTTCAATGAGATTACTTATATATTATTATGTATATATTCACTCAACATGTTTTCTAAAACGAAAATTATCCTTTTTAGATGGAATTAGATATTTTTAACATGTGTTTGGATTGGTTATTTTTTATTGTAATGGTTTGATTGTTATTTTAGACTAATGTGTGAATTTTAGTAACTTTAATAGTTTGTCAGTTATGTATGGATAGTTTTCTTAATGTTAGAACATGTTTAATTATTTAAAAAATGTTTTTGGGTAATGGATTTTTATGGTGTGAAATTCGATTTGGAAACCTCCATGTCTGTGAGGGGTACAAATCTGGATGGGTAAAAAATGATAATAGACTTGGATAAATTTTTTTAACATAATAAAACATATTTCATAACACTTATCACCCTACTTATTTCCTTCTTTAACTCTTGATTCTTTACTTATAGTCCATTGGTTTCCAAATGATATGAAAGTGGTTACAAACCATAATCTAAAATATGTCTATTTTTACATTGAATGATGTTAGACTTCTAAATTATACGAAGTACAACATGGAGTCTTTAGATGTGCGTGTGTTTTCATCTTTTTTTTATTCTTTTGGAAGTGTAATTAAATGTAGAAATTAAAGGATTGTTTTTAATTTATCAAATAAAATGGGTGTTTGATATTTTTTTTGGAAATTTTTACGAATATTTATTGCAATATATTATAATTTATAAAGGTGAAGCCCCAATTTGGACATTGTAAATATTTTCATATGAATTGTTGTTTTAAAGGCACAATTTCTCTATTTTCATCTTAACATGTTTTGAGAAATGGATTGAAACATCAAATGTTGTGACGAACTAGTTGGAACTAATGTAAAGATTGTATTGAAATGGGAAACCCTGAGGAAGTTTTCCTAATGTGGGATATCGTGTGGGTGGTGTCAGTTGTTGGGGTACAGAAGTGTGATTGCGGTAGGTGTGGTGAGTGATGTGTGCGAGTTCCTCCTCCATTCACCATGAACTACTACCATGGTTTCCTAGAAATCATATATAGGGTCAGGTTATGGATTATTTTCGACCCTTATTTGATGGGTTGGTAACCCCTTGACTTTATAGGGATTGATGGAGTGTGCCACTAGATTGTAAGTTTGAATGGGTTTTTATTTATTGACTATAAAGCTACACCACATATCGCTAAGTGATTCCAAAGTGAGTAAGTATTGGGATTTCTCAAGATAAGTATTGGAAATTCCCACGGTTAACTGTCTATAGGTTCTGTTTATTTTTATGTTGTTTGTGGATATTAGCCCTAATAGATTATATAGTCAGTTTATTTTCACATAGTTTCTATTTAGCCATATTTTTAGGACTTTTTATGGATGATAGTTTGGGTTTTATTTGTGAAACAGATCACTGAAATGTGAAACTATATTTTGAAAGGCAATTTTTCATGTGTTTCTTTAAATAGAGAATTTTTGGAATTATATATTTTGATTTTTAACATGTTTAAAAAACATTTTTCTAAATGGGATTTCAAACTACATTTTATTGACATTTTTAGGAAATGAAATAAACGGATTCTATAGTGGTTTCCTACTTAGAAGTTTATGTACACATCATACTTATGACAATTGGTGTTGGTAAACCAATGTTTTTTTATAGAGTAGGTTTTTGGTTCAGTTTTTACTTGTAGTGGGATGATTTTTGGATCGTGGTGACAACGAAGTCATGTAGAGAATGGGTAGTCCCCACGTGGGCTTAGTTTTTTCTTTGTAGCCTTCAGTTCATTCATTTTATAATTTTAAGTAGTAATTTGTACCTTAATTGGTTTTTATATTTATTTATGATCAATTTTTGTATTTTAGATCATGTTCAGTATATTTTATTCTATCTAGATTTATGGAGAAAAAAATTCAGATAGTGATTACTTTGATACCTGACACTAGTTTACAGCTCGTGGGGATAGAGAACATCCCTCGGGCCATGTCTCGGACTAGGTCAGATGTTGTGTTGGATGGAATTCAAGATTGGATTATGAAAAAATTGTATTTTATAGGTCCCTTTTTTATTTTTGGTGTCTGTTAGATTTGATACAAGGTCTTTTGGGAGTCCGTAGGTAGGTATGTGAATGTGGTCAAGAATCCTTTCTCGTTCTGATCTTTGAGTTTCTAGAAGTAGTCCGAGAAATGATTCCTTGTATTGGTTTGGGTTTTTTCATATGAGAAACAAAAATAGAGGTGATGTGATGTAATGTAGTGGTCTCAAATGGAGTAGTGTCCCATGTGGAATATGAGTTCATGGTTCATGGTCCACTTAGTTATTGAAGCTATAATGGGGAATGGTCCTCTAACGATTTTATTTGGTTATGAATGACAACTAGTTTCTCCCCCTAGGATTTTTTATTTGACTTCTTCATTTTTCTTGGTTTTTGTTCTATGTGAGTGGATTCTTAAGGAGGACATCATTTTTGGGAAAACAATTTTCAAAAGTGAAAAGGATTGTTGGCATGGGTTTAATTGTAAATGTGAAATCTGTTGTTTGTTTTAGTTTGGATAATGGGTTTTAAAATAGAATGTAATTGGAATTGAAAAACATTGTGACTGAATGTATTATATAATAAAATGGCATAGGTGACCCTTGGTACTATTCATGGAGGATCTCATATGTGCAGGTTTGTGGGAAAAGTGCATATCATAAATTTACATTGATAATATAATTAGAAGTGGGTTGAATGCATATTCTTCAGTTCATAGGAAGCCATGGGTGAGTGGTTGACATCGAAGGTTGGGCTGGATTTTCTAAGATGGTTTTTGAAAGGGGAAAATTATTTCAGAATTTTTTTTACATTGAGAAGTGGTTTTAGATTGTGAATAATTCCTTTTAACATTGATAAGTGTCTTGGAATAATGGGGCTTTGAAATAAAAGTGAAATGAAGTGTTCGAAAAAAATGATTTTAGGTTATACAAGTATGTGTTTAGCTTGTGAGCCTGTTGTTTTTTCTCAAAAATATTCTTTTCAAATTGTTTTTTGGTATGATTTAGGTTTGGGTTATATGTTCTTTATGTTATTTATTATATTCTACCAAAAATGATCCCTAAATTTTCAAATTATTCTTACCTAGTTTTTTATTCTTCTTAGTTGTTGCCTCTATTTTATTGAGATCGAGGATCATTAAAGGCAATATAAAGGATTGAGGAATTTGATCTTGTCTTCAAATTTTTGTGAACTCTCAAATATGTGAGAGTGCGTGTGGTTATTGGTTTTATTGTGGGTCTAGATTTTGATTAATGAAAGTAGTTTTCTCTATCATTAATTCATTTTGAGATGAAGTGATATGTCTCTATGTATATTTTTTATGATTTTGTATACTTGAGGATGTGAAGTCAACGAATGTGGAATAGCTCATGAGTATTCATCATGTCGAGTGGTCAATGAAGGATTTTGTTGAACATCTCAAGGAGTTGGATTCATTCACTTCAGACATAGTGTCTCAAGATCCAATAAAATCCTCAATTTTCATTTTGGGACTTCTTCAAGATATAAAGGAGTGAGCCCTCTCCTCTAAGGATATTTGTTTTGAGAATTTGGTGTATGATGAGTTTTTGGATGATTTGGATTCAAAAATGCAGAATATAGGCAATCGAGTGTCTTTATTACTTATGAGGGTTCCCCATATGAAGATAAGTGTATGCCATAGAAAAATATTCTTAAATAGTCTCATTTGTTTGTTTTATTATCCAGTTCATCAGACAATTCACTAATATGATTCTAGTGTGGCTTATTTGGGAACTCGAAGTCATATTTTCATAATCCTCCATGGAATATACATCGGTGTGGCCATTTGTGTCATCTAGATAGGCTTTATATGATAAATTTCTGAAATAAGTTTTTATTGGATGATGTTAGTTTCTATCTACCAGGTAGTAGATACTTCATACGTTAGAGATTAAGCAACCGGACCTAAGTGAAACTCATGCGTTGTCAAGAACATCCATGGGGTGTGGGGGAACCTTGGCATATCTTTTGTCTCCTGTGTTGGGGTTGAGATGTTAAATGTTCCCTTATTATATTTATCTATTTTTGTAATATATTATTTATATTGAGAAATTATTAATAAACATGTTCCATCAAAATTTGAGTGGTTATGTTTTTCTGAATATGAATCTATTTAATGGAAAACCTTCAGGAATCAGATTCATTTTTTCAGCCCTGCTTATTTGGAGAAATCTATTCTTTTGGAAATCAATTTTTTCATTCTTGTTTGGGTTATTTGTTTGGTTAATGTTATTTTCATGGGGTTGCCTCTAGTATTAGGAGTTTTTTAGTTTGGGATGGGAGTTCTCGGTCGTGGTTGGGGTGTTTCTGGATTAGTGTAGTGAATTTTATGTCATATCCCATGATAGACTGACTATTGAGGTGTTTTTTAGGTTTAATTTTGGTGGTTTTTGTTGAGTTCTTGTACTGGGGAGAACCCTCTTGTGTTCTAACATTTTCCTCATGCTGTGGTTTTCTCTTGCATCAGTCGAGTGTGAGTTGTAAAGTGAATATTAACCCCAAGGTTAGTCATTTATTTTGATTTTTATCTGGAAAACAATAATGTTTTTTATATTTCGTTTGGTTGAAATTATGGGGGTAGAATGTGTTTTTGGTGGGGTAAATTATCACACACTAACCATTGAAACACCATTATTTTACTTTTTTACTTGGTTTTGAGTCCTTTGATTGAGGTCTGGGATGAGTCTCTATTTAACTTTTTTCATTTCTATTGAGAATTTCATGTTTTGGGACTTTGTTGAAATGGGTGACTGGTTATCACATGGTTAAGGGAAACTATGAATCTTCACACATGTAATTGTGCATCTTGATTTTGCGGTCAAGTGGTGAGGTGTATGGGTAGCGCACGGTTTGGGATATTGTGCAGAAACATTGCAGATCAGTTATGTAACCAGACAGATGCATTCAAAATGGTAGGTGCTTGGTTTCATAATCATGCTTCCAGCCCATGGAGGGCGTGCCACTTCTCTAGTAGAAGGATCATGATTGGGACAAGGAAATTCAAACTGTGCCTCCAAACCATGTGAGTTTCCAAGAAATTTTAAATCTTCAAATTCATTTTCTATCCTCCTGTATTTTTTACTAAAATCTAGTCCCCCTTCATCTTGATCATTTTTGGTGGATGAAGGGATCCCAAATACACCTTACCTTTGTTTCTCTTCCCTCTTGTGATTCTCCTTGAATTTTTAAGGTGATTTTTATAGGGTTTGTGGAATCTTTTCACATATTCCTCTTCTCCTCAATTAGTTTCATGGTGTTTCCATGGCGAGTTATTTTTTGGAAAAAACCTAGAGGCTATGGTTATTGTGTTGGCTTCAGTTTTTTTTGGGAATGAAAATTATTCCTTGTGGTGTTCTTTCCCTTCTTCAAATTTTTTATCAAATTCACACTTTGTTGTTTTGGTTTTTACATGTATTTCCTTTCCGATGCTTTACATTTGATGCTTGAATTTTCCTAAGTAGTTTATAAAAAAAGTCATGATTGTGATGTGTTTTTTTGTTTTTTGTTGTTTTCTATATTGGTGGAATTTGGTAAAAATGTTTTTTAAAGAGTTTCATTAAATATTTATATGTATATATTCACACAACGTGTTTGATAAAATTAAATTTAGTATTTTTTGATGAAATTGGAAATTTTTATTACGTTTTTGGGTTGGTTACATATTGAAGGTGTGGGTTAATTGTGATATGAGCCTTATGTGTCGACTGTAGGGAATTTTATATTTTAGAACTTATTTATGGATTATTGTTTTGGTGGAAGAACATGCACCATTATTTTAAAAATGGTTTTGGGTAATATCACGGATTCTTACGGTGTGACATTGGATGTGGGAACATCTATCTGGGATTGAGGTGCACACTTAGATGGGAGCATGAATGATAATTGTCTTGGATGAATGTGCATAACTTATAAATCCTATTTTCAAATCACTTATCTCCTCAACTTTTTTCCATATTCAAACTCATGATTTTTTACTAATATTTCATTAGTTTTCAAATTACATGATTGTGGTTTCAAATTATATTTGAAATTATGGAATGTTTGATAATTTCAATGATGGATATCTTCTAAATAGTAAGAATACACATTTGTCTTATTTATTTATTTGTGTGTTTTCATCTTGTTTTTGATGTGATGTTGGAAGTGGTATTGAATTTTGATCTTAATGGCCCATTTGGAATTTTTCACAGAAAAGTGGTGTTTGGTGATATTTTGGAAATGGTTAGAAAAAATATTTTTAGTGTTGTTGAATTGATTATGTTGAAGCCATAGTTGGAAATTTTTAATGATTTGGAAATGAATTGTGGGTTTTAATATGCAAATCCTCAGTTTTCATCTTAACATGTTTTGAGAAATGGTTTCAAATATCATGTGATGTGATTTCCCTTTTTGAACTTCTGTAAGAATTATTTCAAGATAGGAATACCTATAGAGTATTTTCCAATGTTGGTTATCACATGGGTTCTATTGGTGTTTGGGGTACATAATTGAGGTGGCAGCAGGTAAGGTGAGTCACTCAAGGTAGGGCCAACTCCTTTCAATGTTTACCATTACCATGGGTTTTTGGGTATCTTTTAAAGGGTTGAGTGATAGTTTCTTATCAACCCAAATTAGACATGTTGGTACCCCCTTTAATTTTTTGGTCATGGAGGGATGTGTCACTAGATTTTATGTTATAATGGATAGTTAGTTACCACCTATAGTACAAAACCATATTCAGGAAGCTGACTCTGAATCAAATACATCCAGTTGTCACTCTAGGGATGTTTAGAAAATGTCCATGTTTATCAATCTCTATGTTCTATTTAATTTTATAATGCATGTGTGTTTTAGCATTGATTGTTTATACTGTCTATTTTGTTTCAAATAATTTCTTCATATACCACTTATTTACAACTTTTTATGGTCAATATTTTGGGTTTTGGTTTGGAACTGGAATGTAGGAGTGTGAAACAACTTTTTGAAAGGAAAATCTTCATGTGTTGTTTTAAAAAGATAATTTTTGTAAACATTTGTTAATATTTATAAAATGTTTATAAAACTTTTTTCTAACTATGTTTTCAAACTAGTGTTTATGGTATGATTTAGGAATGTAAATGTATGGATTATATTGTCGATTCCTAAAAATATATTTAAGATCTCACCATACTTGTGTCACTCAATGCCAGTAGATCAGAGTCGTTTTGTAGGTGCAGGTTTCTAGTTCATTTTTTCATTATAGAAGGGTTTCTTATGGATGGTGGTGACCATGAGGTCACATAAAGATCAAGTTGTCCTTATTTTGGTTTTGTTTTTTCATTATAACCTTCAATTCAATTAGTTTATGGTTTGTTTAGTAGTAGTTTTTACCTCGTTCGGTTTGTATATTATTTTATTATTAATGGTTGTCTTTTACTACATGTTCAGTTTATTTTATTTGATTATTTTTTTGGGAAAATTGTTCCCATAGTGATTACATTGATGCCTAACAATAGTTTCAAACCAACGGTGTCCAGTAATTACCTTCGGTCCATATCTCAGACTAGGTTGGATGTTAGGTTAGATGGAATTCTGGTATAGTTCATGACATATATCATTCTATTTATTGATTCATATTTATTCCAAAATTAGGTAATTTGATTGAATTTTTGATGTTATGTGGTTATTTTATTCAACAATTGTAATAAAAACTTGGTTATTAAAAAATTCATATTTCATGGAAATGATATTTTTTAAAATGAAATTATAAAATTTGAGTATGGGTTGGTAACCCAACACACAACACAAAAATTTATTAAAAAGGAAGGGTACAAAGAGGAAGAATGAGATGAATTTTTTTCATCAACAATATACTTAATATAAAAACATGTGAATGAAAATGATGATGGATAAGAGAACCTGTGAAAGAATTAGGAAATGAAATAATCATTTCATCAAGATTTTAATCTATTTTGTTGCAAAGAATTATTTCTAGTCATCCCACAGGTGTGCAGGAATGCTATCAACCAGTAGATATGAACATTTTTCACAAGAAATGAGCCTATATATCAGCATCGATAATGACATGACCAAAATAAAATACTATAACATCAATCATTTAAAAAAAATTCAAGATAAGTTAATCAATAAGAAACATTGAGTACTCATCAAGAGAAAAGGAAACTGAATCATGTTATTTTAATGCATTCAATAATAGATAATGTCTATCCAAAAACTATCCATAGAGATATAGATCAAGAAGAAAATGAACCAAAAAATAGAATTTTCACGTATATCCATGTAAATTGGAAATAACTCAAACGAAAGAAGATCCCTCATATCAATAGAAACCAATAAAGTCTTAGAGGGTTCCTTTAGGTATTCAAGAATCCTATTCTCCTTTTAAATAAAAAAGTGATTCCAAACATCATGTTTGTACATGAACTTAGGACATAAACATTGAACAGTAGAAATGTGGTCAGAAAACATCAATGTAAGTAAACCAAATTCAATGAAGAAAAAAATAAATCCTTTCAAATAGGTACCCAGTTAACGATCAACCCCATATCAAGCTAAACAAAAGTGTTTCGAAGAGTAATGGAACAAATAGATAGAATGAATCATTAAATAAACAAATTTATCATTGTCTAGGGATGTCTCTAAATTAAAATTTAGGATTTATTTTATATTCCTCCTCCACCCTATTGAAAAAATGTTTCCTAATTTAAATGTAAGTCTCTACATTGATATCACAATTCCAGAATTTTTTTACTATAATTTCATATTTCTCATCTATCCATGCATTAAATGATTCCCCAAACCCATACTCAATCTTGTAAGAATCTCTATACACAAGTTTATTTTTTATATTACCTTCTTCCTCATAAAATCCATAGGATATAGAAAGATGTTCAACAACAACATGTTGTGGTGGAAGGTCAAAATGTTCATTCCTATATTCCTTTAATGTTCTTGTACCAATATTTATATTAATGTTAGTGTAGTCTATATGTTTCCTAGTTCTCATAGAATTATGGGTGTTGAAAACATAAACATACACCATTGGTTTTTTACCATTCCTAGTACTTGAATTCAAATAGGCTTCCTCAATTTGATTAGGTTCATCATCAATATCATTTAAGGATTCACAAGATTCTGAGTGGGTGTATTGAACCTTTTATCATGTATGACCCATATCATGGGTTTCAATGATAGTTGTAGCATATCTAGTATTTTATTAATACTCCTTGAATATTAGAGTACTATTTACAACATCAAAAAAACTAGAGAGATCAACTTGATAGGGTTGAGAATTAGAATGTCCATCAAGTTTATTCATGAAAAACGGATCCCCAAGGGTACCTAAATGAATAGAAACCATTTAATCTATTTATTTTTCAATCCATATATAGTTTTTATGCATATGGGGAGTAATGAAAAAGGTCTAATCGAAAAATCCTTATCAACACAACCAATTTTAAAGACCTTTCTACAATATTCTAGTAAATTATAAATGAAAACATCATGTATAAAACCAAATTCCCCATTTTGGATCCATATGTCTGATGGTATTTTACGTTATATGTCAATTTCAACAACGATTCTAGTAGTATATGGGTGAAGTATGTTCCTAGTTGTAGCATAAAGTCTAAGGGGTTTCCCAAATAATGTTTCCATTTAATAGAGGCCATCCTTTTTAACTACGTGAATATAGATTCTAGGATAACCTAGCCAAATAGGTGAAATGGGAGTCTCAAAATCAGTGCTAAAATCTGAGGAACACTTCTAGATATTCCCGTAACATCCACCAATAGTTGATGATAATAAGTAATCATATAAGAATGGAATGTAAAAATTAACCACATTATAATCCCACTACTTATTTTCTTATCCCAAGGCGCCATGATATACTACATTTCACTTTTTGGTCATAATTTCCACCAATTAAGGTCAAATCATTCAATGATATACATGGATTTCAATTTCATCACCTCAACATCATAGAGAGATATCAATGTATCAGAAGTGGATGAAATGATTAATAATTTTTATTATATATTGAATAGAATTTCACCCTTTAATAAGTACATAGATTGGTTTTAATCTTTCATTCTTAAAAGGGATAAATATAATTTCTTGTTGTTATGGTATAATCTAAAGAATAAATAGGATTTAAAATAAATAGATTTCATTTATGGTAATTTTGATAATTTTTTTCATAATATTTGTTGTAGTGTCACCACAAGGGAATTCATGTAACTAAATAGTGTGTTATAAAATAATTCATAACATAAATAAATTCATCAATCCATTACATTTAAAAAGATTTATGTGTGTGGATGTATAAAAAGAATCAAAAAAAAATATTACGGGTTTAAAGGAGAATATATAGCCATTATTTATAATGATAAATCATTTACACACTATTAAAGAACATAAAGAAATAATTTCATTATGAAAATATATCTAAGGGATTTCTAGAGATTTTTGTTTTAAGTATTATTTTAATATTAGGTGAGGGATTTTCTATGATTGAGTGAATTCTTAGGATAATGTAAGCTAGGTTAGAACCATAAAGGAATGTCATAGTTGTAGTTATTCTACTAGATATAGAGATGGTATACCTTATGTTCCCTAATATCTATATATATTCCCAGGACACTATAAACAAAATTACTCCTTAAAATATTCCTAGTATAATAAATATGTATAATTTATAAATATCATAATATTATCCTAGATAAAAACATTTAAGGGAGTTTATTAAATACCTCAACATACTCACACATCTCTTAAATATTCTAGTGGACTATTGATTGGTGGAATCTAATTAGTTTTATGAAAATTCAATAGCAGAATAAGTTCAGCTGTTTAGAGTTAATAGTCTAAGAGAACATATTAAATTAAATTATTTTAGTTATAGGGTAATCGTGTGGCCATAGATATGGTCTATGTCGATAATAAATTTGAATATGAAAATTTTAACTACCAATATAATAATAAATTCACTATATTGTAGTCATATAATCTTAAAAATTCTTTATTGGATATAGATTCTTTAAAATATTTATTAATGAGAAATTGGTGACCAATATTTAGATAACAATAAAATTATTTTTAATCATTATCACTACTGATACTCCTTTAGAAATTACTATATAGAGGATTAAGACATGTATGTATCATATTTACATTATAGAAAATAAGGTATAAATATAGGATTTTATCCCCAAGTAAATGACTATCATTAACTCTATTTTTGGTATTGACTAGTTACCCATGAAGCAAATATATATAAAATTATATAAAACGTGTGTCTCATTATCTTTCCCTACTCGTATTCAAAATAATCGTATTTGAAAATGGAAATTTTATACAAGTTTAACAGGGCTAGATCATGAATATATGTAACTATCTCTATATGTATAAAGGGTTTAACACTTTTGGTAGTTGGTGTAAGGAAACTAGTGATTGAGATTCATATGATTCGACTCATTATTAACGTTTATTTAAGAAAATTATTCATGATTGACACAAAAATTATAGAATGAAATATCAATAAAATTTCATTCTTGAAAATAATTAATCCTGATTCTACCTCATCATATGGGACAAACGGATAGTGGGAAATTATAAATTAATTAGGGGGAGTTAATGACTAATGGATTCTTTATACCCACAACTTCTCTATCAGAAACCACAAATTTTTCTCTTATAATGGTTAATAGACTTTAAAATTATATATAAATTTCCCAAAATTAAATCAACTAATAATCAATAATCATTATCTATTAACTCTCTTAAATGTTTTATTTAATTATATAATGTGTATAAAATATTTTTAGAGAGTAATTTATTCTTTGGTTATGATCAAATCAAGTTGTTTTAATGAAGGATTTTTTATGTTATCCAAGACACAAAAGGTGACTTGGCTTCCCATTATTTTTTACTAAAGATCCTCTAATTTTAATTACCATAATGAGTATAGAATTCAATCCATTCTTAGTCTCCATTATGTTTCCTGATGTAGATTAAACAATATTATAAATTGTATCTTAGAGTGAGAGTGGATGGTATTTATTAATCATAATGAAATTTTTTTAAGAACATATTCTCTATCCCAAGCCACCAATGTATTATGTCCAAATCCATTTCTAAATTATTTTATTCTTTTATTATTTGTAGCCTAAATTTATTTCAATTATAAAAATTGTAAATATATTAATGTATCAATAATTACCTTTTAAATCATTGATATTTTATATCTAATGGTAATATCTCTAAACCATCATTATTTCATTATAAAATTTTATATAACTTCTCTCTTATGAAATCACTTAAAAAGGGGGTAATGTTTTTCTACACCGATAATAATAGGGATGCATTAAAGGAATTAATGAAATATATAATGACTTATCAAATATTGATTTTTCCTTAAGAAACTAAAAATTTTTCAATATATTATTATGCCTCTTAAATTTCTCACCGTTGTTTGGTTATGTAGGAAAATATTGTTTTTGTATTTTGTTCTGAAAAAAATATTGAAGAGGAAAATAACTACCCATCACATTATTTAGAATTTAAATTTTTTACGTGCTATGAAATATTTATTTAACTTTTTATTATGTGTTAGAATTATATTATAAAATGATAAAAAAGTCCTCAGGTATATAAAGACAAAAATAATTTATGTTGGGAGAATATTGATCAAATTAATAGATAAAATCATTTTATTTTTAACTCCATTATACTTTCAAAAATGCATCAGGGTCGTTTATTCCATTAATAAAAAATCACAAGCCCATAAGTGTATAAATAAAAAGAGAAAAATACGAATGATGATTTTTCTCGGTAAACATAATATAAATATTTTATGTGATTGTAATGGGATATATTTATATCCTACTAATCATTTATCATTAATTATGGAAAATATAATTGATAACTAAATATCTATTAATTATTTAATCATTATTTAATATAGAGGAAAAGGTGGGGATACCTTTTAAGAATAATCTCAAGACACAATTATAGTCCTCATTATATATAGATTACATGATATTTTAACTTTTATGTAGAGAGTAGTCATAAAAGTAGATCAGTCTTCATGATTGGAAATTTTACCAGGCATTTAAAAGATATTTGGAAATATTTATTGGAATTTATTTTAGTATGAAATCAAATTATAGAAATTTATTTTTGACTATAGGTATATCAAATACAAATTAATCAAATAATAATATTGACTTTGTGATAGTAATCTATATTAAATACTAATCCTATTTTATAAATTTGATGAAATAATGAATTTTATGACTAAATTACTAGAATAACTAATTAAATATTATAATATTTAGATTAACAAGGACCATATATCCTTCATATCACACAATATTATAATTTTAAATATTACATGTATGGATGACCATGGTAATATATATGTGTAGTGTATGGTGAAACATCATAGGGTTAAAATGATAATTGTCACTAATAATAAAAATGGGTTTCCAATAGATTTCATGAGGTTTTATAGATATATCTATGTTTTTATATAAAATTGGAAACATCATACATCAATTAGAGATATGGAAATTCTTGTATGAAAACTCATATTCTAGAGGATATATTTTTTCTTTTGTATCCATCATTTTGGAGGAACATGGTAACATCACAAATAATTAATGTATTGTTTCTAATATAATTTGTATGATAACTCTATTTAAATTTATATTTTAATGACTAATATGGTTAAACCGATTTAACGTCCTCATTTCTAGGTATAACATAGTGAATCATATGTGATTGAACCTTGTATAGTACAATAGAATATTGAAAAAATATTATTCATTTTAAAATCACTAACATACCCTATAAAATTCAAAAAAAATTATTACTATTATAGGTGTAATTTCATGTAATTTAACATGTGTGTCTCTATGTGACATATATATTGGTCCACTGAAGAAAGTGTTTGTAACAGAGTCAAAATTATTATTATATTGAAATGATTAAAATAATTTATTAAATGGGATATAATTTGGATATGTTATACTTACCTAATCATTTCAATTAAATGATTAATTTCATGAATGCACCTCAATTGAGGAGTTACAAATTTCATCATACTCATGTTATTCAGTATAGTGATATCCTATTAGATGTAAATGGATCCATAATACGTGAACTAGTTTATATCAACAATCAGGGTGAGATTTTTTTAATTGGAATGATATTATGTTAGATCATGTATGATGGTAATATAGTTAGTATTATGATTTACAATAATATTGCGACTCTATGATTTCTGATAAATTATATCAATTATAAACCATGAAATATCATTGATACTTATTAATATTAAACATGAATGGTGATGGTTTGTTTTTAATGGAATGTGGTAATTTTGATTGTATTTTCTCTTAATTCACAATAATTTATATTAAAAACTAATTAAATGGGAGTAAAGTATTTCTTCAATGTGAAATATATGGAATTGAGGTGATGAAATGATAAATTTTAGTGTTGGATGTTCATTAGGTTTTTAGGGTTGTGTATTTTATACCCTATGTTATTTTATGTGGAATCTAAAACATTTAATCCCAGATAATGGGTTCCTAATGCCCTATCTACAAATACCTTGTGTCTACCAGGAGGTCAAAGATCCCTCCTTGTGTAGAGGGAAGGTGAAAATACTATTGTATTAAAAATTGGTTTATTTTATCTTTTATTCGAAATGAAATCATTTTTAATTGATTACATTATTATTGTTATCATTGATACATTATAAGGTTAAAAAAGTTCTCAAACTCTATTTGACTCTATATCTATGGTAATACCATCAAATTTTTTTTGTAAATATTTATGAGTTTAATGTATGATGAATTATTTTGTATGACTGATGATGAGAGTATCCACTCCTCTTATTAATCATATTATTTATTTTTTAGGGTATTAAATACCTAAATTCCATTATTCATGATATAATAAATCATTTAGGAGGATAATTTTTTCTTATTCAACATTAATATTTTTTTACCCTATTTTTGATGGTTTCCCTTCAATTGTGATATATTATTACAATGTATAGGCTAGCAGTGACATAGTATAGAGTGAGTATCAATATAAAATGGTTGTTTATCCCAATTTTTAATCTATTTTTCTTATAAATATGGTTTTATTATATTCTTTTACTCATTTAATGATAGTCATACATTGTTAAATTTCTTTTCTACAAGACATATTTTTTTAATTTGGGAATATTGAAATGTAGGATATTGTTTATCTTAATTATTTTGATAAATTTCTTTTGTAATAATATTTTATCAATGATGAAGGGAAATTTTTTTGTTATAAATTATATATACGTATTATATAGAATTAATGATGGTGAATATATATTTATACATTTCAAACTAAATTTTTTTTTTATGTTTTTCCTTCCCACATGGGGGTATGTTAATGCAACAGGATTGTTTTAAATTATTTCTTAATATTTTCCTAAGAGTTGTACATTATTTATTATTTATAATTTTCTACCATCATGGATTTTGAGTATGTATTAAACTAGGGTTTTTTCATTTTTTCAAGTATCATGTAGAAAAATTATCCTAAGTATCTTATATAATTATTTTTAGTAATTACATGATAAGAGGAATAATGTTTCAATTTAATTACAAGATATATTTATTCTTATATTATATACACATGGTATAATGATAATTAGTAAGGTTTTTTTGGAAACCACCTTCCATGTAGAATGTAGCCATATCCTATACGTATCCACTTATAGTGCATGCAGATCATATAGAATTGTATCCATATGAGTGCATATTGTAAACACATTTTGGTTTGTAGAATATCAATATGGAGATATTGACTGGAATTTTGGATCTAAGGATGGATATCTAAAAATAATACATACATTAGTCAGTTTTGACTTATTTTTAGATTTATTTTATATGGGATTTCATATTCTTTATGATTAGCTTATTTTTTCACATTTCTAGTTTTTATTTTGGTTTTGTTTGACTAATTTATTATTTGTATATTTAGAATATTTTTTTAACTTTTAATCATATAATTACATTTATATTTATATACTAGATTATGTAATTCAAATTTTCCACCAATTTTATATTAAAATAGTTGATTACACTAATAAACAAGTTTTTCATTTTTATATGGTTTAATATATAAATAATTAATCTTATAATTTTATTCAATGTGGTTGTGGATCATAATAAAATTAAAAGTATAAAAAACATCACAAATAATTATTTTTATACATAATTATTTTCAACATCAACTGGTGATTAAGAAGAATAATGTTATGAAACCATTTGAATTGTGTAAAAGAATAATAGGTGGTTTCTTTGATGTGATCTTTCATAAATAATTGTATAATTGTTTTATTCAAATTAAAGTCAGCAAATGTTCTTAGATATTAAAACGTTGAAGAATAGACAATGGTTCATATATGTAGGTTCATTTTAGGAAATCATAGAATCATCTTATTGTTCTTCATAGGAATGAAGAGTCATGTAGGATGTTACATGAAGACACAAATGATGATATTCCACATTAACAATGAGAAAAGATTTTTTTTGAATATGTTGGAAAAACAAGACACAATTTATGAGGACGTTATATTGTAAGGATAACGAATCAATTAATGAAAAACATGTTAATTATTGAATGATATTTTATTTAAAATATGGAAAAATCCTTAGCGAATAATAATTATATCAAATAAATTTTGGGTAAACATAGAGGAGATGTGACATTAATGAAAATTGTGATGGAACGAGATAAATGATGAAATTATAGTGGTATGAGTTTTTAGAATTATGAAAAAATATTTTATAATCTCTATAATTATGTGACTTTTAGGAAGATTAATATCATATGTTGTTGAAAAAGAATTAATAATTTTTTTATATCATTACCACAATAATTCTATATAATTTTTATTGGAGGGTGTCAGACATTTTTAGTGGGATGTTTACTATTTTTTGTAATGCATAATGTTATAGTATTTTATATATCATGGACACATTTATTTTAATATAAATTTATTTCAAAATATATAGACTACCATATAAACCTAAAATATTATAGAATAGGTACCATAACCCTTACTACTATAATTTAAAATATGTTGTTCCTTATATTGTATAATTTTTATATAATTCTTGTATGTATGATTTAATTGGTTGATTATGTAGTTGGGGTTTGGCTTAGTGGTAAGCACCCTGTAATCCTACATGAAAAATGGGGGTTCAAAACCCATTGGGCCCAGAGTACTCTAGCAGTACTATAGTAGTGGTGGCACCGTTTATCGGTGGGTACTGTAGCGGCGGTAGGGTACTGTAGTGGTAGAGGTATTGTGTGGGTACGGTAGCAGGCGGGTTACTATTCACAGAATGGATATTGTGCCAAAAAATGGGTTCTACGGGCTATGTAATGGGCTACAAGCCCACTGGGCCTTCGGGCTATGTAATGGGTTTCCCTCTACCCAGTTAAAAGAGGTCTTTACTTTGTTTTAATAATAAAAATGAGGCTACAGCCCCAAACTTAAAAAAAAATTAATTGGTTTATTAGGTCATGTCATAACTATAAAAAGATGTTAATTTTATGTTTATGAATTAATAAAGAACATGTTAAACTAATTCATGCACCCTTAATATTGGTGAAAACATTATAGATATCAATAATTTGTTTCAGATAATCGGTATTACCTCTATCAGGTCATTATATTTTTTGGTTATACTATATAAACTCTGTTAAATATAGAGTTGTTCCACCACTCTTTAAATGGTCTACATTGTTTTGAGGATATGATAGTACCATATATTATTCCTCTTTTCCTAAATGTATTTATCGTATAATTATTTGAATTCATAAAATTGAATGATGGTTCTAAATGACCTTTATGTATAAAAATAATTTAGTAACAGATGGAAAATATAAAAAAAATTAATCACATAACATTATCTGAGATTATTTATAATAATTTGATCAGATTTCAATC
Organism: Viscum album; assembly: GCA_963277665.1. Classification (NCBI taxonomy): domain Eukaryota; kingdom Viridiplantae; phylum Streptophyta; class Magnoliopsida; order Santalales; family Viscaceae; genus Viscum; species Viscum album. The sequence continues at coordinate 7,355,557 of CAUJRU010000001.1, forward strand.
ATAAAATAAAATATGGGATAAGTTATACATAATATTTTAAGGGAATTTCTGAGCTAAATAAATAAATTCATCAAGTCTCTAGATTCCAATTTTAAAACATTAAAAAAGGTGATCAATAAACCATTGATAACTATATTACATGTTTAATTTACATACTATATAATATCATAGGTTTTTATGATAAGGAATAATATTTTATAGTTGTAATGAATTTGATTAGCAACCTTCCTAATAGATTTGATCATAAGATCTATTATCTAGATGACATAGATGGTATTACACATGATGATTGATATGAAATTATAATCCCATATTAGAAGAGAATGGATCTATTAGTTTAGAACAATGATAATGATGGATGGTGTTTTGAATCCATGAGAATGTGGAAAATAAATGAATAATATATTTAATACAATAATTATTCTAATGATGGAAATGATGTAAAAGATGATGATTATAATAAGAAAATTTTTCTAATATTTGAGAAATTTTAAAAAATTTCTAGTAAAAAATAAAATAATGATGCTACTCTAATGTATCGAATATTATGGAATTGAATAAATGGACATTAAAACCCCATAGATAAATAATAGAAAAATTTAGGAAAATAATGAAACAAAAAACACTCAAAAAAAGCCTCAAAGTAAAAATTTCAAAATATGTGAACAAATTTGTTGATGGAAGAAGTTTGTTCCCAGAAAAAAATGAATAAGAATCCTAATGTTTATAGATGACGAAAATTTATCTAGATACCACATCCAATCCAATGATAATACAGCTATTTGGTAAAAAATATTATGATGCATGGGGAGAAGCACTAAGAATCCTTATGCGGTTGGGAAAATATGGTGGTTAAACTAATATTGAAAGAAATTCATAATTCTAGTATAGGAAAATTTCGTGAGTAGAATACATGATAAAAATGTAGATAATGTTTTTTGATAAATAATTATGAAACTGAATTATATTTAAAGGAATTTCATTTCAAAATATAAATTTAACTAATCAATTTTATTAAGAAAACCATTTTTAATGTTTTTGAGTAGGATAAAATTAACAATGATCTTGAAGAAAATTTTATATTGATGCAAAATTAGTTCTAAAAATAAAAATAAAAAAATAAAATTTGTGGGTGAATTATGATATGATTATATAAGATATCAACATGAATTTTCAAATCAAATATTATTTATCACATCCTATCAAATATAAGATAACTGAGGAGTATGTTAAAACATAACATGTTAAATCATTGAATAAAAGTATTTTTACTAACAATTTAGGTTCAAATTCAAAATTTGGACTTGTTTATGATAGAAAAAACTATGATAATAACTTTTCTACATCAATTAATAAGAAGGGTCATTATAAAAAATCTACCACCTCTATAAATAAAAAAATAAATGTACAAAAGATTAATAGTTATAGTAATATAATAATTTTTTATCAATATAAAAAATGAAAATTCAATGTGTATTTATGGTGTTATAAAATTTATAATCATTATTCTTATTCATTATAGAAAAATATAACCTTATAAAAAATTTATGAAATCTTGTCAGAAAACACAGATAAATGAAGGAAAATTTCACAATAAAGGAATGTTGTGTCAAAAACTACATATAACATATCTATATTGAAAAAAATGAATGAATTGGATAAATATGTGCCACTTGTGCTCATTAGGGTCAAAATGCTATTGAATTCCAAATTTTTCATCCTAGAGTATAATTTTATAATGGAAAAGGGAAATTCATTGAGAAGATAAAAACATATAAAAATCAGTCATTGTGTATGTTGCATTAAAATTATGAAACAAATGAAATATATTGATTGAAATAGTGTTTTTAACTCAAACATGATAGGTGATAAAATAATATAAAAACATTTGTAGGAAAATGATGTAGGGTTAGTGAAATTATGACATAGTAGTTCACTAAGAATCAAAGGAGTTTGTTGAGATAGTATTAAAATAAAAAAAATAATGATTATGTCAATGAGAAATAGTTAGAAAAAAATATCATAATTATGATCTAATTGTGTGATACTGGGACGTAATTTATGTTCCAAAAAAACACATACATCATTAGGAATTATACAGAATTGTGTTTTAATAGAAATGAAGAATGAATCAGTGAAAATATATTCCTTATTTGTGATCAAAAAATTAAATTCATTATGAGTTCTTAATATGTGAATAATTTATGGAACATGAGACTCAAAAAATTTTACCATATAAACCTATGTAAAATCCCAACAAACAAATTGAAAAATTATTACTAGCACACATCTATTTTAATGCCTTATTAAAATGAAGGAAATATATTATCTCATACCATGGTTTTTTGAATCCATAGAAAAAAATATGAATTATGATCCCCTTCCGAATAAGCCCTCACATCCAATCATCATGATCGATCCCTCCCCTTGGATATCTCATCCCTTCATCACTATCAAGCCCCAACCTCTGTAGATCTACTCTGGTTCATTATCCTCATCTCACACTACTATGATTCAACCAAACAACCTACCTTATAGTACAAATCTAGTAAGGCCTCCCCACCACACTTTTTACATGTTTCAAATGTGGCTTCACTACCCCCATGTACCTCCTACTCCAAAAATGACAGAAAAGGCTCTGACACATCTCCAACACAACCACTCGATGTCACAGATATCATTCCCATACAATGAGGCCACACCCTCACCAAAAAAAATCCTTTCCTAAATCCTCTAATTCCCTTTCACATCAGAATGTATCTTACATTTGTCCGTTGATAGATTAAATAATATTTATTTTTTTCCGGATATACCTAACTCTAAATTATACTTTATTTTATTCTATTACATGTTTGAAAAATTCGAAAAAAAATTGTTTCTAATTATCTTAGTTTTATTAACCATTTTTATTTTTTAGGGTTACAAATATTTCCTTAAATCAATATATTAATATATAAGAAATAATTATATGTTCTTTATAGAAAATTAGTCAATCACAAGTCAATATTTTTTAATTACATATAACTTGAATAAATAAAAGTTCACACCTATATGAACATTATTAATGCTTCATATTTGGATTTCTTAAGTCATAAATTGAATGTTGGATTTGAGTTATTGTCTAAAAATTTATTCTAGATTTCTCACTTATATGAAATTTCAATACACTTATCTGTAAAAAATTAGATTATTCATCTATTATGCATGTTTTTCTTGTTTGGGAATATATTACTTCTCAAATAATTATTCAGTAGATTCCACCAGATGTCAATTTATTAAAATTATATATTGATTAATTTGATTATGGAATGTAATATTTCGTGAAATATATTAATTTTAATTAAAATATAATACATATCTTTTATTTTTCCACATTTCGTTATATTTTTGGAATAATATACATCATGAATTTTTAGAGGTTTGCAATATATGTTTTTAAATACATTTTCAATCTATATTCTGCAAAAAAAATCACTATAATTATATTTATTAATTATGTTATTCAATTTAATTATATATAATTTTTTGATAGTCCATTTCATAGAACATACTACAAAATGGTCAGTGATTCGTAAAGTGATCATCAAAATTAATTTTTTTTGTAAATATTTATTTAATCCAAATATATGATTATTATTTTATTCTAGACATTAAAAATAATTTCTTATACATAATTCTAAATAACTCTCTATTAGAATGAACGTACGTTTTCCCTATACCTTCATAAATTTATTGAAAAAATTCATAAAAACATGATGTAACTTCTTTATCAATTCTGGCACTTCCTCACCATGATAGGTTCAGTAACATCCTTTAAAATTTCATGAAATCTCCATAAATAATAAATGCAATGGGATCTAACATTCCAAACTCAAACAAGTTTGTTATTATACTTAAAATGAATGTGTATCCATAATGTAAAATCACATTTTCTTTTCATGAACAAATCATGTTTGGGATTCCACTACAAAACATGGCCTATATCAATTTCAAGAGTCTACAAGAAAACATTTAACCATAATATGATCTCCAATTCTCTAAAAATGATTATTAATATTTTCTCTAAATATTTCTATAACATCATATTTAATTTATAGTTTTCAATTCCATATACATTGATTAAACTAAATTTCAAATATAGTTACCCATTTTAATATTATTACACGATTGTATTATTATAGACTCCTTATTAATATATTAAAATGTTTTGATATATATATTTATATTCCCAATTTTAATTATAATAATCAAGGTATTATATAATAATTTTATTTTTCATATAGGAATATTTTTTCCCTTTGAAACATAGTAACAAAAAAGTTTCTTAAATTATTAAATTATATTGAGAATAAAACAATAGAGATATAATTTCAATAAAACTTAGTATATTTTATTTTTTTATAATATTTGTTTAATATTTTTATAGTATATTTATTATTTTGAATTATTTTTAAATATACTTTATCATGGTGATGAAATGATACATCATCAAAATGTGAAAATCAAATTGATTTTTATCACATTGTTACTCTATGGTTACATCTTTTTTTAAATGTTATTCTTCATGATGGATTTTCTTCTCATGTTTATATCCCCATTTTATTCATGTAGTTTATTTTTTGTTACTATAGAAATACATGAGTATAAAATGTAATTATATAAACTAATATATCATTCATGTTGAATTTAATATTATTTTCATAGGTATAGCATTTTTCATTTAAATATTTACGTTGCTAGAAATTCTAAAGGACATTTTTTTGATAAAAATGTGTTCAAATTAAGGGAGACCATTTTGTTCCATTCATTTATAATTCAATTTTTTTTAATATTCAGTTTATACATTTAAAATAAAATTACATTATAATTGACATTGATTTTTTTTTCACCAATAATGTACATTCAGTTTATAAACGAAACCGTAAAATTGAGTATACTCCACACTGAATTTCTATACATGTCTAATGAAAAATCCTCTTACTATGTGGTTATTTTAATGAAATTTATTTAATTTTTAATCATAGGTAATATACATTCATATTATATATTTATAATTAAATTTCATTGTAATGTACTTACAATTTCTATAAATGTGTAATGGACTTTCAGTTTAATGTTTGTTTAGAAAAATCCACTTTAATTATAATGAAAAATTCATTGTATTCTTCATATTGTATTTATCTTCATTACAATATTTTATCCATCTATTCAATATAATATGTTTCATTTCATGTATAATACACTGAATGTTTTAATTTTTTTATATTCATATATAAATTTGTCTTCATTTATATTCCACATTTTGTTTTTCATCTATTTATTACTTGTTTTATATCATTTCTTTCTTAGAGTATCATGAGTTTCTATATATATAAAATGAAAATTCAATAAAATTCACTTTTTTCATTACATTTATTATTCACTTTTATTTTAATTCACATTTGATTCTATACATGTTATATCAATTTTTCACATCAATGGTTTGTGAGGCCCCAAAGGTATGATATCATTTATTTTTCATCAAATTTATAATATTACATTTATAAATAACAACAATATTGATAAGATGAATTATTTTAATAACTTACCCAATTTTATTTTTTAAGAAAAACACATTTATGATGATTAATATGTTCTATCTTCAATCATTGATATTTCATTATTTTCATATTCCAATATTTCTATTATTATGTCATAAAATTACTCTTAAATGTTTTCACTATAAAACTTCATACTAATTTCATCTTGCAATGAATGTGAATGACCTAAAAATGTCAAAAAAGAATATAATTCATGTTTTGTCAACAATGAATATCATTCATGAATTACCAAGAATATATATATTCAATATTTTTTTATTAATTTGATGAATATAATATATTTTTTAAAATGTTATATACATAGAAGATTCAATTATAATTGAATATGAATAACAATTTAATGCATTTAATATAAATATAAAAATGAAGTGAATATTATTCAACTGTTGGATTAAATATTATCACAACATGTAATATTCCATCTTCTTACTTTATATTTATTTTTATTCACTAAAAATTTATTTTCAATTTGCATGAAATTTCTTTTCCTGAATTTATATGATGTTTCTCAAAATGAATTTAGTCTCATTTTATGGATATACAAGAAATTTCATCTTGGAATAATTCCATCTACTTCTCAACAAATATGTTTCAATTTATATGTAGTATCACACTAAATTTTTTTTGATTATATTAAATATGTTTTTATTATAGTTTATATTATTTAAATAGAATCTAATTTCCTACAAATACATAAATTGTATTGATGAATTTATAGTTTATAATCATTTTGTTTGTAATTACAATAACTTAATATACATGACATTTATCCATTATCATTAACTACATCAAGTACATGTCATTTAAATTGAATTTTATTTTAATATAACTTTTCTTTTATGTTTCACAATAAAATTTCATTTCTCATTTATTTTCATGATCTATAACACCTATTTATATTTGTAACACCCCGAGATTTTGTAAAAAATATCGAATTCATTTAATATTTTGATAGTTTTCACTTCATGCAACACTGAAAATTGATTTTCACTAATTAAAAGGTTCATTTCACATTTATCCAACTATGAGTTTGTTACATGAAATCCCAACATGGAGTACGTTACATGGAACAACAAAGATAACATACATTACATGCAATATTGACTTCCTTGATGGCTTGTGTAACACACAAGATTGAGGGTTACCTAACTATAAAATATTACTAAAAATATTATTATAATGAGATATAACCTAGAAATTTAATTGATTAATATTTATATTATTAACTAAATTATGTGGTATACACATATATAATAAGAATTCATAGGTTACCAATTAATGAATATGAAAACATATTAAATATAAAGGAAAATATTTTCACAATGGTATTCTAAACAAGAAAATTAAATTAATTACAATTGAAAACTGATATTGATGTAATAAATATTTTATATATTCAATAAAATATTTTTTATATTTATCCAATAGATGAAATATACTTAATATAAGAACAAACCCAATTTTATGCTGAAAAACCTATATTTTTATGGAATTTTTTATACCATTTTAATGGAGAACCCATTTTAAATCTAATTTTTGGAATTTTTATAGATTTAATATGTCACAATATACATTATCATTCCAAGAGGGACAAAAAAATTAGGTTAGAATAATTTTTTGGTATTTTTATGCAGGGTTTCATCTTTTAATGAATAGTTAAAATACTGGATTTTAATTCAAATCTTATTTGTCATCTAATTTATTTATAATTATAAATTACATATTTAATTGGTTTAATAGTGATTTAGATAAAATTTTACCAATTAAACCAATGTAGGTCATTGGAACCAATTTCACAATCAAATTGGATATAAAAACATAGCACTCTTTTGGACATTTTTTCATTAAAACCCTCTAGTGTTGTCCCACTAGTGGGATTAATTTTAAATTAATTTCTACCACTTTTGTGATCATAATTTCAAAAATGGATTCTATATTTTTAATTAGAAAAATTTATATTGTAGAATTAGTTCATCTTTGTTTTTTTCATGACCTTCACTCTTCAATATGATGGAAGTTATATCAAAGTGCATAACCTTCCTTCTTCAATATAAAGGAGACATAATGACCCCTAAATCCCACCTCTAGGCAGCCCTAGGGTGTAGGATAGAACCAAGGGTAAGAAAAAATTCTCACAATGTTGGGAGACTTTATCCTTTTTAAAGAAAAAAAATTTGAAGGTAATATTCTAAATCCCAAACAACTCCAAACATTTGATATCTAAATAAGGAAACAAAATTCCAAACAATTACATGTTTTAAAAAAACTACTACAAAGTGAAAAAAACACAAGTAAAGTACCAAAAACCTGACTATGCAGTGACATAACTTCTATCCCAATTCTTGAGCAAGTAAGGTCTAGAATGGTACTCCTAATCCTCCAAAAAACCTAATTTTTTATATATATATCGGGTAATCACAAAAGTAAACTCAGTATGAAAAAACAATGTATATAGTACATATGTGGGAGAATCATACTAATTCCCCAATGAAAATTTGCAGAAAACAACAACACATGTAAAGGAACACTGACCATACTAGCCTCACCAAGGAACACTCACCAAATAATGAAAGTCAAATAAGATAATAATATAAGAACATTGATGATAGGGTACCCTACCCCACTTCCCACTGGTTAAATACTCATCCCTAATGGTGAAAATCCTGACACTACCATGATCTTCTATAAGCCCCTCTGTCACAATCCTCACACACACACCTAGGCCCAAACCATACCACATCCCTCCTATAGACACTTGGACCACAACAATACCCCGTCCCACTCGCTGACAGCTGGGCCACAACAATACCACATCATGCCCAAAAAAATTTGGGCCTCATCCCAAAGACACATGGGAAAGAACCCCTCACCCACAGACACCTGGGCCTCTCAACCACACTACAATATTCGTAAAGAGTATTGGTCTACCAATTTCTAGAAGAGGGAGTAGGGATGATTCAATATACATCCATCCATCCTCTCATCGGGATATTGGGAAACACACCATCCCCCATAACAATGGGGTTGTTCAACATGCAGTTCTCAACTTAGGTGGGGTGTGTATTGAAATCACAAGAAATAAAATTATATATATAAGTATCAAAGACCCATCCCAACTTATGGGTTTTCCTAATAGACAACCAACCCACACAGAACCACCTTTGCTGCTACCACTATATTCTCAACCACACACACAACCACATACCCAAAACATATCCACCTTCCAATTCATTTAACCAACTATCATTCTTTATTTAACAATCCATCAATTTATCCCATCCCTACTTGGAAATGTACCAAACATAGCACAAGAAATAGCCACACAATCAGCCTTAACACACCATGAATAATGACCAGGGTAAAATATCACACTACACACAACCACATTCATACCCAGTAGCCCCGCTGCATAAACACACCACACCTAGAGAACATAACACAACCCCAATGCAGTCTCACTGCATAAAAAGTTCATCCTTTACCAAATCAATCAATCTCTAAACCCAAGATTCCATTGCACCACCTGCACCACTCAATACAAAAACCCCACAGCATCTATCATCAATGTCAAAACCTCGCTGCACAATCATACCACACCATACCCATAAAGCTAGACCCCTTTCCATTCATGTACCCAAAACCATTATTCCAACTACAACACCCTGAAACCCACACAAGTTAGCAACACCGAACATAACCATACTAAACACATATACATATATATCATATAGAGTGTATTCATATTTAACTGACACTATTCATAAATTTAACTTTGATAAATCTTGGGTGATCATATAAAAAGTCAAATCCTTGGGCGTCCAGTTGTTAACAAAGTATACATGATTAATAGATTGATATTTTTAGGAATTATTCACAAGCTATTATGGTTACACAAATAAATACAACAAACTACCATGATTTTTAGAATCCATACATCCAATAGAAAACAACTAATTGATCAATGATAATAGATAATTAAAGAATACATAAACATCATCATCTGAGTGTCTCATTCATCACTAATGTAACAAAACCCTCTATTTTAACAGGTTTGATTACTTTTGTTATCATCGTCTTCCGCCCCTCATTTATTACACTGTTAAATTTTTATTCCATAGTTTCTACAAGGAAGGCATCATAACATCCACCCCGCATTATTTAAAAATAAAAGAGAGATCAAGGAGATACCTACCCTAAAGAAGATGCAACCAAAATCACATATTTGAGCCAAAATACGGGGTTGTGGAAGTAGCAAAAAAAGGACTCCAATGGAAAACTAGTTCTGAAATCCACAACCTAACAAAAAATTTTTGGGGAAAGATAATATTTGGACCAACCAATATAAAAAAAAACCCTCAGGGAAGAGAAGATATCTTCTTGAGGAAAGGACATGTCTTAATTTGGGAGAAGATTTCAATGTAATTAAAAGTCGGGTCGTGGTAAAACCACATGAATAGTCCATTTCAAAGATTTCAACATGTTATGAAATTTAAGATATAATCATTCTCCTTAGAGATGGTGGAAACTACTCTATAAATGGTCAAACATGATATGTTCCTTATTTGACATCAATTAAAATGTAAGAGGGGTGAAACTGGAAAAAATGCATAAACTAGAAAGGTCTAACTGCTATGTAAGTCATCGTCACTGACCCACCAATAGTAAGCCACTGATAGGTAAGTCTTCAATTATAATCCATCGAAGACACTCACTCTTTCCACATAAAGATAGAAAGTCAATGAAATGGCCCACCAATGCCACCCACTGATAGCACGCACTGATGCATGACCTACCAATGTCCCATCCTACTGATGACTAGACCTTCTAAAGACATGACTGTTGGATGCCCCAACCTACCGATGCCATGAACTATCGATGAAACAACCTACCAAATCCATGACCTACCGACACCCTATCCTACCGCCACCCCAACCTACCCACACCTAACTCACAAATACAAAACCAGATTTTTTGAAAACTTCTGAAACAAGCCACTTTGACCTCCATGATCACCACAAACAATGGATTTTCAAAAAATAATAGGCCAGATATTTCTGGGACATTACATCAGATACCGCTCAAATTATTCTCACCCTTAAGAATTCAAAACCAAACCTAGAAGAAAGAGGGGTCCAAACAACCACCATTTAATATACCTCTCAAGGAAACCCCACTCAGTGTTGTTCTAAAGATGAAGTGAAACATTGACATCCATGAACAGCTCCTCTAACATCCACTACCAAATCGATTAGAAGACACACCACACAATCCCAAAGCCCACACTTTTCTGAACATAAGGATTTGGGATTTCCTTCATCCATGTAAATATACTATGTAATCTAGGTGGAACTGACTCACCTGTATGGGATTAGAAACATATCAATTAATACATATTGATTATGGACTGGGTCATCCCCTCTTAACGTTTTAGGACTTTTTGAAAAAAATAGAGAATAGGGATACAACTCATCTTATAGAAAAAAAAGTTTAAGCTTTACATTTTAAGTCAAAGCAAACCAGAAAAAACTCAAAATATTTCTGGGTACTAGGAACACATATGCGCTTATCGCTCCGAAGTACTCTCATCCATTCCACCATGCCTCCACAACACACGAACCAAGGGAATGTTCCACCCGTGAAACACCTTATCTCTGTGATCTTGGTTTTCCAATGGATGTTCCACGAATGTTATTTCATCCTCAATGTCTATGTCTCCCAGTCAATAATGTGGGAGTCATCATATTGATACCGATGAAGCTAGGAGATGTGGAAGACGTTATGGATCCTCTCTAACTATGTTGGTAATGCCAATAGGTATGCCACCTCAACAACTTTTCCCAACACCTCAAAAGTTCTAATAAACATGGGAGAAATATTACACCCCCTAAAAAACCTCCAGACCCCACATCGTGTAGAAACCTTTGAGAACACATGGTCTACAACCTCAAATTCCAAGGGGCTTATCCAATGATTGGAATATGACTTCTTTCGGTCCTCTGCTACCTTAATCCTTTTCCTAACTAGATGAACCTTATTTTTAATGCTCTTCACTACCAAGGGTCTGTGAATAGATGTCTCTCCATCCTCTATCCATTACAAATGTGAATGAAATAGTTTCCTATATGAGGATTTAAACAGTGCCATGCTAATGGTAGAGTGATATCCATTGCTATAAGTGAACTCTACTAAGGGAAAGTGGAATAACCATGATCCTCCGATGTCTAGAACACATGACCACAATATATCCTCTAGCGTCATGATGGACCACTCTCTTTACCCATCTATATGAGGGTGGAAAGCAGTGCTAAGGCATAACTGAGTTCCAAAATCATTTTGTAACCCCATTAAGAATCATGAGGTAAAACAAGAAACCCGATATGAGATTATGGATCTTGGAACCCCATGCAGCCGCACCAACTCATCCAAATAGCATATTGACAAGGTATACAATATGTTAGACTCCTTAATCACTAAGAAATGAGCCGATTTCATCATCCATCCCACCACAACCCAGATAGAATCATAGCCTCCATGATCCCTTGGTAGTCCTGTGAATAAGTCCATCGGGATGTCATCCAACCTCCACTCAGGTATATATATGGGATACAACAAACTGCTGGGAACACGGTGTTCATCCTTCACCTGCTGATACTGTAGGAACCTAGCCACAGAATATTCAAATTATTGCTACATTCCGAGCCACCAAAACTTCTCTTTCAAGCCGCAGTACATCTAGAAAACTCTTGGTTTTACTATTAATGGTGATCTATGATACTCATGGAGAACTTCTTCACACATTGACATGGAAACAAAAAATCTCCCATGGAACAAAATATGATTCTAACCATCCTCTAACCATCCCTCCAGAGCATCATCCTGGTCAATGTGATCACAAATCAAATCTTCCCCTGAGTCTCCCCACTGAGACTCCTATACCTACAATATCAAAGATGAATGCAGTATCTTCTAAAATAGACAGCCCCTACCACCATCAATCACTACATCCAACTGCAAGGTAGAAAACTCCTGTATTGTCTTCCAAGAATCTTTTGATTCCAAAACTAACACACATTGTGACATCCTTCTCAAGTCATCGGACAAGAAGTTTCCTGTTCCTAAATTGTAATAAATCTTGATGTCGTAATCCTAAAGATAATCCATTCACCTTCACTTCCATAAGTTCAAATCTTGCTAGAAAACATTATACATCAAGCTCTTATGGTCTGTGAAGACCACAAAGCATTCCCTAATGAAGCAATTATTCCCAAAAATCAGTGAAAACACGGCCGCTACAATATTTATATAATGGGTGGAGTAGTTATGTTCGTGGGTTTGTAACTACCTATATCCATAAGAGATCAATCCTTACTACTTTATCAGTACACATCCCAAGCCCAAATGGTAAGCACCATAGAACACCTCGAACATCACCCCTTCCTCTAGAAACCTCAGCATAGGAGCACTGACCATCTTTGCCTTCAGATAGCTAAAATATTCTTGATATTTTCCACCCAACATAAATTATAAGAATTTCCTTGTCCAATACATCAATAGAGGTGAAACACATGAGAAGTAGTGTATGAATCTATGGAAATAGCTTTCCAGACCTAAGAAGCTATGCACCTACACCACATTCTTATGTAATTCCCAAGAAACAATAGGCTCAACCATTGATGGGTCCACTCCTATCCCCTATTGAGACACCACATTTCCATGGAATTACAACTCTCACATCCATAAATAACACTTAGAAAAATTCCCATTGAGCTGGTGGTGTCAAAGAACCTTCAAGACAGTCCTTAGATTCTCGGAGTTCTCCTCCTATAACATCAAGTAGATAAGGATGTCTTCGATGAACACGATAATAAACTGGTATAGGATCTCACGGAAGACAGAGTCCATGAGCCCAATGAACTCGGTTGGTGTGTTCATAACACCAAACGATATGACCATGAAATCAAAGTGCATATACATGCACCTGAAAGAAGTCTTCAAGATATCACCCTCCTTCACCCATAATACGTGATACGAAAACTATAGATTGATCTTAAATAACCAACCTTCTCCCCTCAGTTGGTTGAAATGATCAAATATCCTTGGAAGGGGTAAATGTTCCTAACCATATCTGGATTTAGCGTTCATTATTCAATGCACAACCTTAGACAACCATTAAACTTCTTCGAAAACAGGATTAGAGCACCCCACGATGACACACTAGGTCGGATAAAGCCATAATTAATTAAATATTCAATATGAATCTGAATCTCCTGAAACTTATATGGTGCCATACGATAAGGATCCATCGAGATCTGACGATCACCAGGATATAAGTTTATTATGAACACAATGACATGTCCAGAGGGGTAGAGTCACAACCTCCTATGAGAAAATATCCAAGAACTCACCATCAACTCTGGAAACCTCCACTGTCTCAGCATCCACCAATGCAAATGAAAACTTTTCCAATATGAAAAAGATGTTTCTCTACATGTCAACTACCCACCTAAAAAATCCTCTAACCAAAAAACCTATACGTTGACCATCCACATTTGAAAACATGACTCCCCTCTAGAAGTAGTCGATGATAGAATTCATGAAAGAAAAGTAGATTCAAAGGATGACATACTATGGATTCATCTTCACTAGTAAGATATCCCTAGTGGACTGATATGGCCCAACATCCCTCTATATCCTCGACAAAGATCAAATGATTTGTTCTAACCTCCGACTAGTGTACTCAACTCAAAGAGAACGGAAAGTATCTCTATGTCTAGTCCTAATGCATGTGCTATAGCGGGTGCAATGAACGAGTAGGAAGCTACCGAATCAAACAACGTACAAGAATTATTTATGAATAAACTGATCGTACCTCGATTGATCTCCAGCCCTACTGGAACTGCTACCACTACGATGTGCTACTACCATGCCAAGATCCTATTCCACCTATTGTCATCCACCTCCCTACCCATGAATTGGTGGGGGTCCTTGAGGAGGACCCCGAGATCAGCCTCCACCTGCACTGTCTCCCCTCGATAGAGTAGGGACCTTCTTTCCCTACCGTTCGAACAACCTAGATGGAAACTACTACTGATGTGGGCACTGAACCATCCCACCTACACCATGATGTGGTCGAACTAGGTACTAAAACTGAAGGTTCCCATGGACTCCAAAAGTGAAACACCTTGTCCCAAATCCCATGGGATAAGGTTATGTACCTAGATGCCGAAACGAGAACTACTAACGTCGACTCCCTACTGGTCAAAACCTGGATGGGCCTAGCGCCTGAGACCTACAGCTGGTAGCTTGTCCCTTTGAGGATCAAGGATGGATCCCCACTCATGGAAAACCTCCCTATGAGTGCATCCTCTCAACTACCTAAACATTCTTCTGAACCTCTATGTATGTTTGTAGGGTGAAGGGATTAACTTTGTACTAAGGAGAATAATGAAGTTCCTCCTCTAAGCATCTCTCACGAGACAACTCATCCTGAAATAGATTAGGAGAAAAGTAGAGGATAACCTTGAACTTCATAGAAAAATATCACATCGATATACTCCACTCATAGGGGGATAATAGCTTCTTCCTCTACTTAGCCTTCATTATCAAAGAAAGTAATTAGTCATTCAGATCTTTCTCAATGTCAGTGTACAAAACATTGGTCTCCTTCCTCTCCCTGAGGTAAAGCATCCATCACTAATGTAAAATACCAGGTGAATAAAAAATATGTCATTTTCATATTTATTAATAATTGTAAATTAAATATTAATTTTACTTTAAAAGGTATGCCATGTTTGATGGTGTACCCGACATGAAACAACAAGTTTCTTTGAAATCTTACGTTACACACATCATTGAGTTATAGTAAAAAATAATAATATAATGTTATTATTTTAAATTGTAGTTAACACATAGCTATTGTAATGGAAGGAATGAACATAACTAACTACAATATGATTATAAATGTTTTTATATGTTTTTACATTTATCCAATAAACTCTAGAGTATTAAAATAATAAAGAATCTAATTTTCAGCATAAAAACTCTAATATTCATTAAAAGGCTGATTTACCACCTTTTGATCGGGAACCCTCTTTAAATATAGTTTTGGAAAATTTTATAGGTTCTATTTGACAAAATAAAATTATTCTTTAAAATCAGGATATTAAAATTTACTTTTAGTAAATTTATGGTATTTTTCTGATAAAAATCAATTTTTATTGAAAAGTAAAAAATAATCTATTTTAATTTAAATTTTCTTTTTAATATAATTTATTTATATGATTAGATTATATTTTTAAGGGGTTTTAAAGTGTAATTAGATTATATTTTTACCATTTAATCCAATGTTGTTCATTGGAAGTAATTTGACTTTGAAATTGGATATAAACAAGTGTCAATCTTTTGATAGTTATTATTTCTTTAAAACACGCTTATTGTTATGAAAACGAGAATTAATATTAAATTAATTAATGAAAATTCTTGTTTGAAATTTCATAAAATAAACATCATTTTTTAATTCAGAATATCAAATATAGCTTAGGCTGATTTTTTGGTATTTTTCTGAAAACCTTTAATTTGTGATGAATAGTGAAAACACAGAGTAATAATTAAAAAACCGACTTTTTCATTTAAATGAAATTTAACCGATTTTTTGAATTTAATTTCAAAATTATGACATACAAGGTTGTCATCAGTAAGTAAAATGTGGTTCAATAGGATGAAAATAATATTTGATGAATAGTAACTTTTGACTTTTATTTACGGCGGTAAAAGTTAAAATATTATAATGATATAAAATTACCTTAACACATGTCCTATAATTATTAGATGAGTAATTACTGACCAAAAAAATCTTTGGGTGAGACTTTTTGACTTTGAAAGCCACTTGGGTAAGATAATGACATTAATAACTATTTTTAAAGTAAAAATAAAAATATCATAAGCATGGATTTTTTTTACAATTTTTTTATATGGGGTTATATTAGTGATCTCTTCGACTATAAATATTATTTTCAAATCTAAAAATATTTCCTACATCAAGGTATTTTATGAATAATTTTGAAACATCAAATAAATAAAATTATTTATGGCACAATAATGATGTAGTGTTTAACTCATTAACGAATGATTTAAATAAATAAGATTATAAAAATTAAAACCATAACCAAAACATGTTCAATTCGTGTTGGATGATTACATTTCGAACAAGAGTCATCTTATATTCTACTTTAATAAGTTTTGGAACTTGAGAAACCGAAAATCATTACACAATAAAATAATATTTTCAAACTTTCCGAAAGTACCCCTCAGCCCCCATTTAAAAAGACCTCACCTCTAACCCATTAATCATACCTATGAAGCCCCTTGGATCATCCAACATCTGACCAAATAAGCTCTCAAGATCCCCATCTTCCACCTAGAATCCTTACCTTAGGTAGAAGGCACATCACGAAATCCTTTTGGTTCAAACCAAAGGGAGTTACCAGATTTAAAGGTAACGTCTTCTTTTATGTTCTTTTCTTTTATTTTAATTATCCAAACCCCTAAACTATTTTTATTACTTTCTATTATAACAAAACTAGTATCATATATATAATAGGTTGTTTTTATGAGAATTATTCTAACTACACTTATACACACCTTCGTCTAATGGGTAAAGAACTTACTGTTTCTATGGACGGCGAACTTCTGCCTCACAAAATGATGACTGTTCAATCTTCTCATACAACCTCTTATGGTTGAAATTATGATGGAACTGAATTTATATGTGATATATATAATATTATATTATCTCTATATTTCTTTTTTTTTCATTTATAGCATACCTTTATGGTTTCCATAATGGGTAAAAGCGATAGTTTCATTTGAGGAAGTGCAGACTACCGCCCCCTCAAAGTGATATGACTCGGTCATGCCATAAGTGGGATGTATAAAGGATGGATTTAATGAAATTATATATGATATAATATTTTAATTACAATATAACTATGTATAATTAAGTTTTCATTTCATTAAATATGAAATAGAAATGAATGTAGCGTTCATGCGTACGTACGACTTACCGTCTCCATGAACAGTGCATTTCATTTCTTACATTCAAATGTTATGTACTATTATAAATAAATATATATACTGGATATCTATGATATATATGATATGTAAATCAGGAATATAATTCTGGAGATAATGGAATTTTGACCACTTGGACAACTTGTAAATATAAGAAGTTCATTTTTGACTCAAGTACCAAATATCGACAAAACGACCGTTATTAACTTAAATGATTACATAATGTTTATATAATGGTAATAATTGATATAAAATGAATAATAAAATTTAAATAGGTTATCAATCAATTATAAATTAACTTTAGTTTATTATTCAGTAGATTAAAGAACGAACGAGTCAAGTCGGACACTATGTAAGGGACTTCGTCTCGATCTCCTTTCATTGAGGCATATTTTGTTTTATACATGACTTTATTTTATATAGTGTATGAAACTATTTGACTTTTTATTTTATTAAAAGGGGTCTTTTTCTATGAGGCGTTTTACTAAACGACAAAAAAATTATGTTAATTTTTAACGTAAGCGGTGACAATGACATTTTTCGCTACCGCGAGTATTATTTGATCTTTGGCTTATTTAAGAAGCTGTAATGTTTTTAAAAGGAAAATAAATACCACATACTCTTTTACGTATTTTGGTATTGAAAATGGTTTTGAAAATGGATTTGTTATATAAATATATTTAAATGATATATTGTATTTGAAATGTGGAAATGTTATATTTCCTTTATGTTTGTTTTATGTGTTATGAATATGTTATGGTCCTTGGGAATTGTTTAAGTATATAGGTGGTTCCATGATAAACCTAGGGAGGGTGAGCTTGAGATATAACTCCAATTCATTGGGTAACATGATGGAGGTAAACCTGAATGTTTCTCCTAAGATATTTAGGTAATATACTGTGATGAGTATTTCAAATGTAACTCCCTACGTAGCTATGAAAGCTACAATGTAATTATATTATGTATGCCACATGTTACCTTTATGATTTATGTTTTTAATGTGTTATTTGTAAATCTTATGATTTCATAAGGTATGTTAAAAGGCTTATATTTTTATAGACTAATTTTTTCTTTCTTTATTTTATAACCCTTACTGAGCTTTTTATGCTCATCCCAAGTTTTGAATGTCTTTTCACAGGAATTAAAGATGAATATGATAATGGATGGGATCAAGGAAAACTTATGTTGTATAAAACATGGAACTAGACATGACTCTTTTTTTCAAGAGTTTTTATTTTATGAAAAAAATGGAAACTGAGTAGAAGTTTCTATATTGTAATTTTTGAGATATAATGTAATAATTATGGCTTAATTCTCTAAAACTATAAACATGAAAAGATCCTCAATGTGAATTATCCATTTAATTCATCATCAGGTAATGTTTTGTGATTGGGTTATTATAGTTGGTATTAGAGGTCGGTTTAGACAACTTTAGGAGTTAAAATATTGTTAAATTAATTTCCATAAATTAATTTATGGTATGATTGAAATGATATAGCATTTATAGATTACCATGTTGCATCACGTAAGATATTTCTGTGTTTAGAATGGTTTTCTGTAGAGGAAACAGGGCATCTATGATGGGATGACATCCAGAGGAAGACAACCATCCAAATCAGCATCTTGATATGGTTATAATTAGAATTAAATAGTTTTTTAGAGTGATGGAACAGTTGACTCGGGCTATAAATGGTGACAGTATCCATGCACGTGATCATCTAGACCAACCACAGAGGAACATGTCAATAGTGGATCATTTCATGAGGCAACATCCCCCATCATTCAGAGGATCATCTAAGACTGTGCTAGCTGAAGGGTAGATTAAAGCACTTGAAATGAATTTTGATGTCATGGGGTGTTCAGAACATCAAAAGGATAGTTTTGTTGTTTACCATTTTGAAGGTGAAGCTGATCAATGGTGGTCAATGGAGAAAAATATCAGGGATAATGAGGATATTTATGGTCTTGATTAGGATGAATTCAAAGATATGTTTCTTGATAAATATTTTCCTAAGTTGGTTCGTATTAGGATGGAAAAACAATTCCTATAATTGAAGCAGGAGGATGACTCAGTGGCTGCTTATGAATCAAAATTCACTCAACCGGAATGGTATACTTCAAATTTCATACGAGATCTTGATAGTAAAATCAACCATTTTTACTCAAAATTAAAGCCAAAGTATCAAAGGGATTTACCTTCTCGTGAGTTAAAAAGTTATGAAAAACTTGTTCGATGTTTGGAAAAGGTATAAATGGATTGTGCTAATTATTAGGTATTCTTTGAAAAACAATAGAATAAGAGGTTGAGATGGCAGATGAAAGGGAAGAACTCTTCAAAAAAGTCTGATGGTAAAAAAAACATAAGTTTTCAGTTTTTGAAAATTGTGGTAAAAATCATATTGGGGAATGTCTTTTGAATTCTGATAAGTGCTACCAATGTGGTAACATGGGACATAAGGCTCGTAATTGCACTGAAAATGATCAGGGTAGTGGAAAGAAAAAATCTGATTTACCGTCAGTAAAATGTTTTAAGTGCAATGAAATGGGTCATTATGAAAATGAGTGTCCAATGAAGAACTCAACTGAGGGAAAGAAGCAAGAAAATTAGCCGAAAGGGGTGGTGAAATCCTTTGAAACTGCTTTAGCATATGTTGGTCCATAAAATGAAGTAGTATCAGGTATACTATTTGTTTGTTCATATTATGCCAATGTGTTGTTTGATTCGGGGTCTACAAATTCGTTCATTTTGGAGAATATTTCTATAAAATTGGAAATTCCGTATCAAGGTATGAATCACAAACTTATGGTAAAAACAACGGGAGGAAATGTTGAGACAAAAATAAATTATGAGAACCTTCTTGTCTTTGTGTGCGGAAAGAATCTAACTGTAAACTTTTTGGTTTTTCTTCTAGTAGAGTTTGATGATATTTTGGGTATGGACTGGCTTTCTGTTTATCATGCTAAGATTTACTACAGATCTAAAGAAGTTTCTTTTTAGAAATATTTTCAGTCTGTGTACAATAATGAACCCTTACTTTTGATAACATTTCAGGAAGTTGAGAAACTAGTAAAATATGGAAATGAATGTTACCTTTCACATATTGTTTAAAATAAAGGAACTTTTCAGATTAATGATGATCTAGTGGTAAATGAGTACCTTGATGTTTTTCTGATGAGTTTCCTAGTATTATACCTGATCGAGAAGTTGAATTTACTGTGGACTTAGTTCCTGATTCTAAGCCAATTTCAAAACCCCCTTATTGAATGGCTCAAATTCAACTTTTAGAGTAAAAGAATCAATTACAAGTGTTATTAGATAAAGGTTTCATTTGACCAAGAATATCACAATGGGGTGATCTTTTCATGTTTGTTAAAAAGAAAGATGGTTCAATGATACTTTTCATTGATTATAGAGCATTGAATAACATCACTATTAAGAACAATTATCCTTTACCACATATCAATTATTTGTTTGATCAGCTCCAGGGAGCTCAGTATTTTTTAAAAATTGATTTGAGGTCTGGGTACCATCAGTTGAAAGTAAAGGAAGCAGACATTCCAAAGACCGTGTTTCATACAAGATATGGCCATTCTGAATTTGTAGTTATGCCTTTTGGGTTAACCAATGCACCTACTGTATTCATGGATCTTATGAATAGAATTTTCCATGAGTTCTTGGATAAGTTTGCGGTTGTGTTCATTGATGATATTTTGGTTTATTCCAAAGGTAAATAGAACCATGAAAGTCATTTAAGTTTTGTCTTATAAACCATAAAAGAAAAGAAACTGTATGGGAAATTCAGAAAGTGTGAGTTTTGGTTACAAAACATTTCATTCCTTGGTCACATTTTTTCAAAAAATGGCATCACTGTTGACCCCACTAAAAAAAAAGTTGTTGAATAATGGCCAAGACCAACAAATATAACTGAGATACATAGTTTTAATGGTTTAGCAGGTTATTACATGAGGTTTGTTGATAATATTTTACGGTTATCTAGTCCAATGACTAAGGTCACTTGAAAAGCTGTTAAGTTCATTTGGACAAAAGAATGTGATGATTGTTTTCAGAAATTGAAAAGAAGATTGGTGAACACTCCAATTTTGTCTTTACCTTCCAGAAATGGTGAGTTTTTTATGTACAATGATGCTTCATTAAAAGTACTTGGTTGTGTATTTTTGCAGAATGATCAGGTAATTGCTTATGATTCACATTAGTTGAAACCTCATGAGTTAAATTACCCTACACATGATTTGGAATTATTTTCTGTTTTTTTATTTAAAAATTTGGAGGCATCATTTTTATGGAGTAAAGTGTGAAATATATACTGATCACAAAAGTTTTATGTATATATTCACTCAAAAATAATTGAAAATAAGAAAGAGGAGATGGATATAATTAATCAATGATTATTATTTCACAATTCATTACCATCCCGGAAAGGAAAATAAAGTGGCTGATGCTTTGAGTTGAAAAGGTAATGCTTCATTAACCATGCTACATTTGGAACGGTATCTTTTGGTTTTTGACTTGATGAAATTTGGCATAGAAGTTGTTGGTGTAGGAAATTCCTCTTTTTTGTTTCGGGTTTTAGTGAAATCATCTCTATCAGATAGAATTAAGAAAGCATAGAAGGAATATGGTGATTTTCAAAAAAAGGTAGAGTTGGTTCAGAAGGTTAAGTTTCCTGATTTTAACATAGATAATGATTTTATTTTGAGATTTGGAAAGAGATTAAGCAAACCTTGTGATTCACTGTTGAAGAATGAGTTGTTATGTGAAGCTCTTAGTTTTACATTTTCAGTTCATCCTGGCATTTCTATGATGCACAAAGATCTTTAGGAGTATTACTGGTGGGATGGAATGAAATGAGATATTGCGGATTTTACTATGAAGTGTTTAACTTGTCAGCAGGTTAAAGCAGCACGACAGTTACCAAAAGGGATGATTCATCCTTTACCAGTGCCAGAGTGGAAATGGGAAAATATATCTATGGACTTTATTGTTAGATTACCAAATAAATCTTGAGGTAATAATGCAACATGGGTTATTGTTGATCGATTTACTAAATCTACTAGTTTCCTTCCTATTCGAGATACTTTGCCTCTAGATCAACTTTCTCAGTTGTATGTTAAGGAGATAGTCAGGTTGCGTGGACTTCCCCTCTCAATTGTATATGATAATGATCCCAGGTTTAATTCTAACTTTTGGAAAGGCTTTCAGAAGTCATTGGTTACTAAATTAAATTCTAGTACAGCTTTTCATCCTCAATCAGATGGGCAGTCAGAACAAATAATTAAGACCTTAAAGGATATGCTACATGCTTGTTCACTAGATTACCATGGAAGTTGGGACCAAAATGTTTCTTTGGTTGAATTTTCTTATAATAACAGTTTTCATTCCAGTATATAGATAACTCCATTTGAGGCATTGTATGGGAAGCAGTGTCGAACTCCAGCTTTTTGGGATGAAGTAGGTGAAATGAAGTTGGTGGGACCATAATTATTAGAAGAGATGCCAGAAAACGTTCAGTTGATTCAGAACCACATGAGAACAAATTAGAGCAGGCAGAAAATTTATGCAGATAACCATAGGAAGGATCTTTCTTTTGAGGTAGGTGATCATGTCTTTCTCAAAGAGTCTCTATGAAAATGGGTGATGCATTTTGGTAAGAAGGGAATGTTGAGTTTGATGTTCATTGGACCTTATTAAATCCCAGAGAAAGTTGGATCAGTTGACTACAGAGTGGCTTTACCTCCAAGTTTATCTCAGGTACACAATTCTTTCATGTTTCAATGTTGATAAAGTATATTCTGGATCCATCTCATGTTTTTAGCCCAGAGGCAATTAAATTGGAAGAAAATCTCTCTTATGAGGAACAACCAATCCAGATTCTTGACCAAAGAGAGAAAGTGTCATGGAATAAGGTAATTCATCAGGTAATGGTTTTGTGGAAAAACCAAATGGTTGAAGAGGCAATGTGGGAATCTGAAAATGCAATGCGGGATAAGTACCCCCATTTATTTCATAAGTGAATAAAATTGCAAGGATGAAATTTCCAAAAGGGGTGAAGGATATAACATCCCAGGTGAATAAAGAATATGTCATTTTCATATTTATTAATAATTGTGAATTAAATATTAGTTTTACATTAAAGGGTATGCCATGTTTGATGGCATACCAGATACGCAACAACGGGTTTCTTTGAAATCTTAGGTTGCACACAATGTTGAGTTATACTGAAAAATAATAAAATAATAATATTATTTTAAATGGTAGTTAACTCCTAGATGTTGTAATGGTGGGAATGAACAGAACTAACTACTCTATGATTATACATGTTTTTTAAATGTTTTGACATTTATCCAAAAAATTCTAGAGGCTTAAAATAACGAAGAAACTAATTTTAAGCATAAATACTCGAATATTCTTTAAAAGACCGATTTACCACCTTTTGATAAAGAACCCTCTTTAAATCTAGTTTTGGTCACTTTTATATGATCTATTTGACAAAATAAAAGTATTCTTTATAATCGAGACATCAAAATTTACTTTGGATAATTTTTTGGTATTTTTCTGATAAAATGATTTTTTAATGAATAGTGAAAAATACTGTATTTTAATTTAACTTTTCCTTTTAATCTAATTTATTCATATTGTTAGATTATATTTTTAATTGGGTTTAAAGTGTATTTAGATTATATTTTTACCATTTAATCCAATTTTGGTTGTTGGATGTAATTTCACTTTGAAATTAGACAAAAACAAGTGTGAATCTTTTGATAGTTATTATTTCTTAAAAACACGCTTTTTGTTTTGAAAAAAGGAATTAATTTTAAATTAATTAATGAAACTTCTATGTTTTTAATTTGGTAAAATATAAATCATTTTTGAATTCATAATATCAAATACATCTTAGGCTGAATTTTTGGTATTTTTCTGAAAACCATCGATTTTTGATGAATAGTGAAAACAATGAGTAGTAGTTGAAAAAATGACTTTTTCATTTAAATGAATGTTTACCACTTCTATGAATTGAATTTATAAAATATTATATATATGGTTTTCATCAGTAAGTAAAATTTCATTCAATTAGATGAAAATAATTTTTGGTGAATTGTATCTTTTGACTTTTATTTACCGTGGTTAAAGGTAAATAGGGTAATTCAAGGTAAAAATAATATTATAATAATATAAAATTACCTTAACACTTGTCCCAATAATATTGGATGAGTAATGGCTGTGAAAGAAAATCCTTTGGTGAGACTTTTGGCCTTTGAAAGCCACTTGGGTAAGATAATGACATTAATAGCATTTTTTAAAGTAAAAATAAAAATATCATAAACAAGAATATATTTTACTAAAACAATATTTATATGGGGTTATATAAGTGATCTCTTAGAATATTAATATTATTTTTAAATCTAAAAATATTTCCTAAATCATTGTATTATATTTATAATTTTTATAAATCAAATAAATAATAATATTTATGACACAATAATGATGCAATGTTTACCTCATTAATGAATGATTTAAATAAATAAGATTATAATAATTAAAAACAATAAAAAACCTGTAAAATTCTTATAGGATGATTTTAATTCAAACAATATTCAAATTATATTCTACTTTAATATGTTTTGGACCGTTAGAAACCGAAATTTATGATATAATAAAATAGTATTTTCAAACTTTCCAAAAGAGCCCCTCCTCCCCCTTATAAAAGGCCCTCACCTCTAACCCATTACTCACACCTATAAATCCCCTTGGCTTGTCCAACCCCTACCCAAATAAGATCTCAAGATCCCTATCTTTCACAGAGAATCCTTACCTTAGGAATAAGTCACTTCAGGAAATCCTTTTGGTTCAAATCAAAGAGAGTTATCCGATTTAAAGGTATCGTCCTCTTTTAAGTTCTTTGATTTTATTTTACTTCTACAACCCCCTAAAATCTTTTTATTCCTTTCATTTATAACAACACCAGTATCATAAATATACTAGGTTGTTGTTTTGTTATGTATTCTAACTACACTTAAACACACCTTCTTCTAATGGGTAAAGAACATACTATTTCTGTGGATGGCGAACTACTGCCTCATGAAACAATGATTGTTAAATATTCTCCTACCACCTCTTATGGTGGCCATTATGATGGAACTGTATTTATATGCGATATATATTATATTTAAATTTTCTCTATACTTCTGTATTTTTCATTTATAACATACCATTATGGTTTCCATAATGGGTAAACACGATAATTTCATTTGGTGAGGTGCGAACTACCACCCCTCAAAGTGATATGACTCATTCATGACATACGTGGGACATATAAAGGATAGATTTAATGAAATTATATATGATATTATATTTTAATTATAATATACTTATGTATAATTAAGTTCTCATTCTATTAAATATGAAATAGAAATGAAAGTAGCGTTCATGCGTACGTACGACTTACCGTCTCCATGAATGATACATTTCATTTCTAACATCCAAATGTTATGTACTATTATAAATACAAATATATACAGGATATATATGATATATATGATATTTAAATAATTAATATCATTCTATAGATAATAGAATTTTGACCACATGGACAACTTGTAAATATAAGAAGTTCATTTTTGACTCAAGTACCAAATATCGACAAAACAACCGTTATTAACTTAAATCATTAAATAATGTTTATAACATGGTAATAAGTCATATAAAAGGAATAATAAACATTAAAATGGTTTTTAAGAAAGTATAAATTAACTTTAGTTTATTATTCAGTAGATTAAATAATGAACATGTCAAGTCAGACATGAGGTAAGGGACTTCGTCTCAATCTCCTTTCATTGAGACATATTTTGTTTTATACACGAATTTCTTTTATACGGTGTATAAAACACATTGAATTTTCATTTTATTTAAATGGAATCTTTTCCAATGAGGCATTTTACTAAACAATAAAAAAAGAATGTTACTTTTTAACATAAGCAGTGACAATGTCCTTTTTCACCACAACAAGTATTATTTAATCCTTGGCTTCCTTAACAAGCCGTAATGTTTTTAAAAGGAAAATAAATAACATATAATCTTTTATGTATTTTGGTATTGAAAATGGTTTTTAAAATGAATTTTTTATTTCAATATATTGAAATGATATATTGTGATTGAAATGTGGAAATTTTATCTTTCCTTTATGTTTGTTTTATGTGTTATGAATATGTTATGGTTCTTGGGAATTGTTTCTTTATACGGGTGGTTCTGTGATAAACCTAGGGCAGGTTAGCCTGAGATAGCACTCCAATGCATTGGGTAACATGATAGAGGTAAATGTGAATTATTCTTTTTTTAGATTTAGGGAATATACTGTGATGAGGTATTCCCAATGTAACTTACTATGTAGCTGAGAAAGCTACAACGTAAGTATGTTATGTATGACACAAGTTACCTTTATGATTTATGTTTTCTATGTGTGATGAATAAATCTTATTATTTCTTGAGTCATGTTAAAAGGATTAATTTTTATGGACTATTTATTTCTTTCATTATTTTATAACCCTTACTAAGCCTTTTATACTCATCCCATGTTTTGAAATGTTTTTCATAGGACTTAAAGATGAATAGGGTCAATGATGAGACCAAGGAAAAGTCATGATGTCTAAAACATGGAACTAGACATGACTCTTTTTTTCATGAGTTTTTATTTTATGAAAAAATGGAAACTGAGTAGAAGTGTCTTGATTGTAATTTTTTAGATGTAATGTAATATTTATGGCCAAATTCTCTAAAACTATAAACCTAAAAAGATTATAAATGAGAATTATCCATTTAATTCAATATTATGTAATGTTTTAAGGTTGGGTCCTTATAAATAACATGAAACTCCCCACATCTGGATCACTATTAGAGGAACCCAGTAATATGTCAGAGCCTAGATCGAGGTGAAGGTGATTGCAAGATTATTGATCCAACTCTCCATCTCTAGGTATGAAGTGCTTCCCTAGTAATTTCCTAGAGACTACCACATGAAATCATGAGGAATATTATCCAATTTATCATCCTCCTCTACTGGATTAGTCCTATACCATTCATCAATATTAGATTACTGAGCCTCCATTGCCTACACTTCACGTGGATGATGACTGGGTTCCACATATAAACAGTTGAAAAAGGAAATATTAAGACTAATTAGTATGGAATTTTATTTTGAAATAATTTTAAAATTTTATTTAATTTAAATTCCTAAAACTCCCAAATCAAACAAGAACATAAGTCATTATGATGAATGTACCTTTCCTACTGTCTTTACCTGATAAATGGTGCAGCCTCACCTGATCATTTGGTAGGATCTGAGTCCTTTCATAGGATCATGAGGGGACCTAAAATCCAAACATCTAGCCAGTGTTCCCTATTCTATTTCATGCACCAAAATCACCTAAAATTTTTCCCTACCAACCCATGAAATCCTCACTATGCCTAACTCCAAACTCCATCCTATCTTTCTAATATCAGCTTTGATAACATTATTTCATGACCCACCTTCTTCAAGATGAGTCAAGGGATAGAAAAGTGCCATGGACATACTTATTCAAGATTAAGGTGAGATAATTAACCTTGAATCCAACCTCTAGTAGACCTAGGGGTGGAAACTAGCACCAAGGGTAGGAAAAAATCCTGACAAAGATGGGAGGAATTACCCTTTTTGAAGAAAAAAGACTGAGATATAAGATGGTAAATCTCAAACAACTCGAAACATTTGATATATAAAAAAGGAAAACAAAATCCAACCACATGCATGTTTTAAATAAAACTTCAACAATGTTCAATAAAACACTTGTAAAGAACAAAAAACATGACTAAGAAGTGACAATGAAACTATTCTGATGCCCGAGCTAATAAGGTCCAACATGGTCCTCAAATCCCTCCTAAAAACCTGAAAATAGTTTATATACGTACGGTGAGCATACAAGTATAATAAATAAGAAAAAACAAAGTCTCTTGTGCACAAGTGGGAGAAGAATACTAATTCCCCTATGAAAAAAGAAGAAACTAATTCCACCTATCAAGGAATACGAACCATCTAAGCCTCAACAAAGAACAATAACCTAATAATTCAAGTCGTGTAAGATAATAATACAAGCACATTGATTATAGGGTACCGTGCACCACTTCCCACTGGTTAACTTATCATCCCTAATGGTGAATGTCTTGACACTACCATGCTCTTCCAGAAGCCCCATTATCACAACTCTCCCTCACACACCTGACACACAACCATACCACATCCTGCTTGCTGAAAACAAGTCCACAACCATACCAAATCCCTCATGCATATACCTAGATCACAACCATACCACATCCCACCAAAAACACCTGGGATTCATCCTGATGACATTTGGGGAACCACGCCTCAACCACAGAAACCAAAGCCTCTCAAACACACCACAATCTTCATGAAGAGTCTTGGGCTGTCGATCCCTAGAAGAGGGAGTTCGGATAATCCAATAAACATCCATCCATCCTCTCACTGGGAAGTTAGGAAAGACACTCTCCCCCATAATTGTGGGGATTTTCAGCACGTAGTGCTCAACATGGGTAGGGTGCATAGAGATATCATGAGAACTACAAGTATAATTATAAGTATCAATCACTCAACCTAACCTATGGGTTTTCCATACAGACAACCAGCCCACACAGAACAACCTTTTTTTCTACCTCTAACTACACAACCACACACATAGCCATGAACCCAAACCATAACCCCAAACCAATTAATTTAACCAACTATAATTCTTTATTTAATAATCAATCTATTTATCCCATCCATTCCTGGGAAACTAACAAACACAACACAAGAAACAACCACATAGTCAGTCTTAACACACCAGGAAGAAGGACCAGGGTAAAAAAACCTCACTACACACTACCATCCACCCAACCACCTCCATCCCCAGTAGCCCCACTGCATAAACACACCACACCTAGAAAACATTAAAAAACATGATTCATTACCACTGCATAATAACTTTATCCATTCCATAATCAATCAATATCCCAACATAAGATTCCATTTCACCACTTGTACCAACCCATAAAAAAACCCAACACAACTATCACCAAAGTCATATCCCTGTAGTAAAAACATACTACAACATACTCACAGAGCCAACCCCCTTGTATACCCCTATACCCACAACTATGCTTCCATCTGAAGCACCATGTAACCCACACAAGGCACAAAAACTGAACAAAACAATGCACAGAACACAGTTGCACGTATCAAATAGAGTGTATTCAAATTTAATCAACACTTTTCTTTAATTACAATTTGATAATTCAGGGTTCATCATTGAATAAGTTCAATCATGGGTAATTTAATTGTTATTGTAACTCCCAGGGCTTCCATGGTACATTTTTGTTTGAATAATGCAATAGCTTGCATTGTACGCAACTTGGAGATTCTAACACACCGCGGCGAATCAAACTAGCTGTTATGAATAGTAATACCCACTCTTTAAAATTTTATAAATTTTATTTTTCAAAATGGACTTCATTTTTGAATTCAAAATATCGAAATTATCTTAGGGTGAATTTTTTGTATTTTTCTCAAAACTTTCAATTTTCGATGAATAGTGAAAAACACTGCGTTATTGGTTAAAACCGACTTTTTATTTAAATAATTATTTATTTTATATAAATTTATTTTAGGTCTAAATAGATACATAATAACTATATACGTTCAATGTAATTCATTGGTGTCATTTTATAATAAGTTTATATATATGAAAATTTTATTGAACTTTTACCGTCTTTTACCCACCTTCTAGGAGCATTTTCAAATTTGTATAAAACATAATTTTACCGCTTCTATGAATTGAAATCTGGGTAATTGGGGTAGGGGTGTTAAAGTTGGTATCAGAAGAAGTTTAGTATAAACCTTGGAAACTAGATTTAGAAAAACTCTGATTAGAGAACGCTACCCTAAGATAGGCATTGAGGATTAGAATAGAAGAACTTCCTAGAATTTTGGTACTCTGGAGATTTTGTGAGTTTTACAAGAAATACATCCCTATCTGAATATGACCAGGTAGAGGAGGCTCTACCACACATGTACCTAGGGATAAAACCGGAAAACACAGCTTTGAGATTGACTCTAATGAGAACGGGTGCACGACAATGGGCCTTTCTGAACTCTTGGTTACGACAATCTTGGGGGATATGCTTTAGATAATTCACATTTTCATTAAAATCCATTATGAAGGATTTATGAATAAATACATTCTGAAAGAAAACATTTTTTTTATTATGGATTATATCCATTAACTAATCAATTTACATAAGTATTTTACAATTTGGGAATTATGAATTGTTATTCATAAACTGGCATAGTGTATTCCATTGTTTAGAAATGGCACCCAGTAGAAGGAATGGGAACTCCAAAAATACGTATGATCCAAAGAGTAAGAAGGATCATATCTTTCATGGTATTAAGAAAACATTTAGAAGGGAAATATTATCCCACATATTCTCAACATATGAATAAATAGTATTATGTGTTAATAAGATGAGTAAAGACTTCTCTGAGTCCTATGGCTTTGAAGGGAAGCAAGAGATGAAAATGATGGTAGAGATAAATATGGATAAAGAGAAGAGGGGAAAGGAGGATTTTCCCACATGTGATAACTGTGGAAAGAATCACCTTGGTAAATGTTTTAAGGGAATGTGAGTTTGTTATAAGTGTGGAAAAAAGGGACACCAAGTATGTGATTTCAAGGGTAAGAATAAGGTTTCAAATGTAAAATGATTCATCTGGAAGGAGTTGGGACACTATGCGAATCAATGTCTCAGTCACCATAGTATACTCCAAATTATGCTATTGGATAATAATCAAGTTATGATACTACCACAGATGAAGCCGAATGACTAGTGTTCTTATGTTGTTATTAATTAATTATGTTATTTCAGAGTTGAATTGATGATATACCAGTTATATTAATTATGGAAATAAATAACGATTATACTGCAGTACTATTTCATTGAGGATTTGAGATTATATGGTTCTATGAAAAGTGACTCAACAACAAGTTAATTCATTTGTAAAATACATGGTTGGAGGAAAGATAAACCTTAATATGGTTCTGATACTGAGGTAGTAATTTTGGAATAAGAGATGGTTTATTTGGATAAATTATATTGGATATTCTTGACTACCTTAGAACTGATTAATGGTTTGTTTATTTCATAATTGTTGGAGTATTCAAAATTTTTGGGTATAATGAATATATCTAGTATTCTATAAGGAATAAGGGAGCATGAATGTAATCAATAAGGTATTATGGTAATTTAGGGTGTTACCATGTTTTAAAAGAATACATGATGAAGGTATTCACATGTTATTACATGAAAAAAAGATCTTTGTTGTGTTTACCTTCCTTATAAATTTTGTACTGTATGTTTGGATAGAAGTATTTTGGATAAGTATAAAGGTTGGAATGGATTAAATTTTAAATTGGATGCTATTTTTAAGGTTAAATCATTTATTAAGAGTATTTTTGGATTGTTATAAAAAGGGCAACCTAGAGGTCTGGCGACAACTCGTCGCGTCCGGTAAGGCTGCGAGACTTGAACCCGCAACCGAAGGGCGACAAGGGTGAATCACTTACCACTAGCCTACATGATTTCCTGGTTTGTGTAATTTAGTTTTATTTATATAGTCCTAAATGTAAATTAAAAATTCATTGTTTTTAGAACCCTATACGATTACTTTAAATAGAATATTTTTGAATTCTATTATCTTTTAGAGTGAAAGATTAGTTTGTGGTTGGAAATAGTTGAAGTATGATACCTTACTTGTTAAGTATATATATATATATATATATATTCCTATTATTCTATGAATAAATTAATTCTTAAAATTTATGGAGGGGATCATAAAAGCAAAATTTGTTATCCTAATACCTTATGTTTTGTTGAACCGATGATATTTTAAATCATCATAGATTGATGGCTTTTAGGCCCTCAATTTTACACTTGTTTGTGATGGATGACCTCAATCACTCCCTATAAATATTTACATTTTCCCACTAATTATGTGTCTCTAATTTGCACAAATGTTCTCCTAATTGAAATCATAATTTGGTGGTGTCTTTTTATTTCCCTTTCCCTCTTATTAAGACTAAATTTTAATAACCCAATTTCCAATGTGGGTTTTCCACAAAGGAATTTTCTATTTTTAACCTTCTATTTTCGAAGAAAAATTTCAAATTTCAAAGATGAAATTTATTGAAGGAGGGTAGAATGTAACACCCCAAGCTTACACGGTACATTTCCCTTTTAATAATGCAATTGCTTGCATTTTACGCAACTTCAAGATTCTAACACACCACGACCAATCAAATTAGCTATTATGAATAGTAATACCCACTTTTTAAGATTTTTAAAATTTTATTTTTCAAAATGGACTTCATTTTTGAATTCATAATATCTAAATTAGCTAAGGGTGAATTTTCGGTATTTTTCTGAAAACTTTCAATTTTTGATGAATAGTGAAAAACAATGCGTTATTGGTCAAAACTGACTTTTCATTTAAATAATTATGTATTTTATTTAAACTTAATTTAGGTAAAAATATATACAAAATACCTATATATGTTCAATTTAATTCATTGGAGTCATTTTATAATAAGTTTAGATATATAAAAATTTTATTGAACTTTTACCGTCTTTTACCCACCTCCTAGGAGCATTTGCAAATTTTCCTGAAACATAATTTTATCACTTCTGTGAATTTAATTTCAAAAATATGAGAGACATGACTAATATCCGTATGTAAAATGTGGTTTAATAAGATGAAAATAATTTTTGGTGAATTGTAACTTTTGACTTTTACTTACCACTGTTAAAAGTAAATAGGGTAATTAAAGGTAAAAATGATATTATAATTACCCTGAAACATTTCCTAATTCTACTGGATAAGTGTAATTCGACCAAAAATAACCTTATTAATAATATATTATCCTTTAGATCCACTTCAATTAGATTAGGACATTTATTATTAATTAATTTAAAGAAGAGTTAAAAGTGTTAAATTCAAAGTTTAATAACTAAACCATTTTTAATATAGGGTTATACATAATATAAATTAGACTATAAATATTAAATATAAATATAAAAATATTTCCTACATAATGGTATTTTATTTATAATTTTTAGACATTAAATATTTAAATTTATTTATGACACAATAATGATGCAGTAATTACCTTATTAATAAAAGATTAAAATAATTGATATTAAAAATACCCAAATAATTGTAATTTGATACTTTGGATGAATTTCAATAATTTTATAGGTTAATATTAAATGTTAGGGTATATTAATTCAAATTTTTCTGAAGTAATCATGCTGTTAGGATTTTAACAAAAAACAAATACCAAATAGTGTCAAAATTGACATAAAATTGTTTTTAAAACAAAAACTATTTTATTGGTTGATATAATATTTCTTAAAATAAAAGGATAGGACAAAGGGATTAAATGATATTATATATGTAATTAATGAACCAATTGAGGTTCTCATGGAATATTATAGTAAGTTTATTAACCATATATTGTAATTATACAAGAAGAGACGGTAAAAGTTAAACAATTTAACTAAGAGTTAAATCTAAAAGATATGGTTAAAATGGTAACCTAAACTTGTCTAAAACCTATTGGTTTAAAGGATTTAGACCCAAAAAACCTAAGTCTCAAAATAAATTCATTTGGGGCCATTATAAACTGAATATTATTATATAATAAATTAATACTTTAATCTTTTCATAAAGCGACCCTCACCCCTCTTATAAAAGGGCACTTCCCCTTCTCTAAAAATTACACCTCCAAAACCATTTGGATCGACCAAACCCTGCCCAAATATTCTCCCAACTTCCCTAAATACAACCTGGAGTCCTTAATTTTATTAGAAAACCAACCTATGGATCCCTTTTTAACAACTCAAAAGGAAACACCCGAAGAAGAGGTAATAATTTCACCACCCTCTTTCAATTTATTTTCTTCTTCCACTTCCTCTTTCTCTGTTATTACCATACCAAAATAATAAATCCAGTACCTTATACATACTATGATGTTATTATAAATATGACCCAACCATATTCATTATTCTATCTATCCTATGAATAATAATGTCGCCATGCTTGTGTACTTACCGCATACCGTCTCCACGCTGTGGTGTAATTTGTTATTCAACACTATGTTATTTGGACGGATATAATGATGAGAAATATGTATATAAATAATGAAAATAACATTATAATGTATTTTTAAAATTAATATACCATCCAATTCACCTCCTTTTAATCATTAAGAAAATGATATTGTTGCTCGTGCGTACGTACGGATTACCGTCTCCACGACACGATGAGATTCATTTCCATGTTCACCATTCATCGATGATTATAAAAATATATATATTATTAATAAGTATGTAATATATGAAATAATAATTCTACTGGGGATATATATATATATATATCTGTATTTACTTACATATATCTTATTCAATTTCTTCCGTTCAATATGATATGAAAACAGAAACAGCATTTATGCGTACGTACGACCTACCATCTCCATAAAAGGTGTTTTCCATTTCATATATATATCTATTAAAAATAATTATATTCTAAATATATATGATATATAAATCATGATTATATTCTGGGATTATTTAAATAATGATCTAAATGATACGATCAAGAATAACAAGTTAAAACACGTACGATAAAGATAATGATTATTACCCGAAATGTTAATTTAACATGAAAATGAATATTAAATGGGTATTATAAAGTCATAAAAGAATCATGTATGATATAATAAATATGAATATGGTTCTGGTATAATTTAATAACATGCAAAGGTCATTATACAGGAGGTTAAGTGTACCCTCGACCAATAGAAAGTGCAAGGTAAGGGTTATTTCCTCAATCTCATTATTATCCGAGATTGTTTAGGTGTAAGTATTTTCTGGGACATACTTATCATCGATACAAATATTTCATAAAAATGTTTTCAAAAGGAATCTTTTAAGGTTTTATGGGAGGTTCTATTTAAAAAGATCAATATTTAAAATGTTTTAATGATTTATCTTTCTAAACACTTTTAATTAATGTCCATGTTTTCAAAATGATTTGAAGGATATATTTATATGAACACGAATGTTTTGAAATGATAATTATTTTCAAAAGTTTAAAATTGGTATGGGACACTTTTTTTCAAAAATCTATTTAAATTACTTCCTTTATAAATTGTGATACTCTTAAAAGATTTCATGAAAAATTGGTATTTCTCTCAAAAAAATTTACTGATCATTTTTATCTATGTCAACATCCTTTGATGGATTTTATAGTTGTTTGATGTTGATTTATTATGATAAAAATCTTAAACATTGTATCAATGTATTTGTGATATTTTTGACTATGGATGTGTTTTTTTATACCATTCATGGTTTAAGGGTAAAGTATTGACATTTCGTATTCTAGTTTTAATACGAATGTTTATGTTTTGTTTAAATCTTTTCATATGAGGAATGCATTGGACATAGTAAGTGACTGGTGGAGCCCACTATAGATCCTCGATGAATTGGTAGGTATCATGATACAATTAAATGTGGAATTGGCTGAGGCCTTTCCCAATTTGATATATCGTTTTGACCGAGGCCTAAATCATTTTTAGACATCTTGGCTGAGGCCTTGACAAAATGTTTCAAAATGTCTGGCATTATGCATTCCCTCATTATGAAATTTGTTATTTCATGTGATTATTATACTAGTAGAATATCCATGTTCATGTTAATATGGTATTTTTTGATTTATTTTTTCCATATTATGTTCAAGTTTATGTTTAAAAGGTTGTTGTTTTTATTACACATATTTCCTAAAAAGTTTATATTTTCTGCTAAATTATTTACCCTTACTGAGCATCTGAGATCACCAATTTCTTGTGTTTTTTTTCCTAGGATCCCAAGAATTGTTTTATGATTGAGATTAAGGGTAAAAATAAGGTAACAATGGAGTTTTCAAAGGATTATTTATGACGTGTTGTATGTCAGAAAGTGTAACGTAATGTTCATGTATGTATTCTATTTCCAAGACTGCTAAACTGATCGGTCCTTCGAGACTTGATTCCTTGTAATAATACCAATTTATTAAAATAATGAACTGACTCTAGGTAACTGGGGTCAGGGCATTATAGTTATCCATGTATATGTGATTAATGGATTGATATTTGCTTCAATTATTCACAATATAATATGGGTGAGAAAATAATGACCACCAACAACCATGATTTTCAGAATCCATACCACCAATACAAAAAACAACATGGACCAAGGATTACAGATAAATAAACAAGATATAATTATCATCATACTAGCCCCTCATTCATCACTAAATTAACAAAAAACTGTTATCGTAATACGTATGATTTTATTTTTCATCATCATCTTCCACCCCTCTATTATTACTTCATTAAATTTGGTAACATCATTTTCCATAATGAACGCATTAATTACACCCACCCTACGTGATAAACATATAAAACAGAGATAAATTAAATCTATACCTTTAAGAATAGGTGACCAAAAACTCTTCCTTGCACCAAAATAGGGGGTTCGTGCAATAATGAAGAAAAATACTCCATGGGAAAACTAGATCTGAAAGCCACATGACAATATAATTCTTCAAGGGGAAGAAGGACTCTAGGAACACCAAGATAAAATGGAAACTCTCAGGGAAGATAAGATATTGTAATTAGAAAATTCTAGTTCTTAACCAGGGATATGATTTATATGTACATAAAAGTTGGGTCATGTTCAGGCAATGCATCAGGTCCGTTTCGAATATCTTGGCATATTATGATATTTGAGACATATTCATTCACCTTAGAGATTGTGTAAACCACTACAGAAATGATCAAACATGATAGGATACTCGTTTAAAATTAATTAAAATTTAAGAGGGAAAAAACTAAAAAAAATGGGAATAATTGGAAAGGACTCACTATTGGGTGAGTCTTCGATGCAGAGCCACTAGTAGTTGAGCCTAGGATATATGAGCCACCGACATTGATCCTCCTAAATCACTCACTAATGACACCAACCAATAGTGATTCATTAGTGTGACCCACCGATTCTAGTCACTAATTTATGTCCAACCGACATCTCGACCGACCAACACCTCAACTTACCGATGCCCTGATCTACTGATGCCCAAACCTACTGATACCATGACCTACCGACACCCAAACTACTGATGCCTAACTCACTAAGAGAAAACTGAATTTTTGGAAAACACCTGAAACAAGAAACTGTGACCTCCAAGAACACTGAAAACAACAGATTTTAACAATGCAATGGACTAGAGAGGTCTCAGTTATTACAATTTCAGACGATGAATATTAGTGAATGTTATTAAAATTAGTTACATCGGAAAAAGAAATAATTAGGTCAATAAAGTACTAAACCGTAAATATAAGAACTAAAATGACCTAGACACATGTAAAACACCCATTTATATCCATATTTTATCTATAAACTTTCATTATTGTATTTATTATATTTTTTATGATTTTTTAGGAAAGAACAAGTACACAACTAGCTAGTTTCCAAAAAACCCAAGTAAGTCATTTTCCTTCCCAATGAAAGGCCACAACCTCTACCCATTCCTGAAACCTATAAATACTTTTAGATTCATCCAAGATCTACCAAATAATCCTACCAAAATTCCTTCCCTCGACTTAGAATCCTCCCTTTGGGAGGAAATCCTATCCATGAATCCTTTTGGCATTAACCAAAAGGAGTTACCTAATTTAGAGGTAACGTCTTCTCTCAAGATCATTTCTTTTATTTTACTTCTTAACCCCAACACTCTATTTATTCCCTTATTTCACAAAAACACCGGTATCCTAAACATAATAGTATGTTTTTATGAAAATTTTCCATCTGACACTTACAAACACCTCAATCCAATGGATATCCAACATAACATTTCTGTGTATTGCAAACTACTAGCTCACGAAATAACGATTGTTCATTTTTCATTTACCACCTATCATGGTGTCCATTACGATGGAAGAAATGTTCATATACGTCATATATTATATTTATTATGTATTTAATCTTCTTTATTAATTTTAAAACACATATCTTTACTTTTCATTTGGTGTTAATACGATAATTTAGTTTGAGGAATTGTGGACTATCGCCCCCTTAAAGTGATGTGATTCAATAAAGAACTACATCGAATGTATTATGGATGGGTTTAGTAAAATTATGTGATATATATGATACAATAATTTTATTTTAATAAGGATATATGAATATATATATAAATATCATTTAATACTTTCTTTCAATACAACAAAAATATGGAACAATATTCATGCGTATGTACGACTTACTATCTCAATGAATGGTGTATTCCATTTTATACTTCTATATTATACATATTATTATAATATTTATTTAAAGGTTATACATATTATTTTTATCACAGATTAAATTCTGGATTCATGAAATAAGTACAAGGACCAATGATATAAAAAATTAAGACACATGCAAAGAACAAAGAAAATATTGCTCGAAGTGAAACATTATCTTAGGATCGTTAATGATAGGGTATTATAAGGTAATTACCAAACCATATATATTATTATATATAAGAATATTATTTGGTAAAATAATTATAATAAACTTATATTTATTATACAGGAAGCTTGTACAAGTACACAGAGAGTCAAGACAGAAGCTAAAGGGATTTCATCTCACTTTTAATTTCAATGAGATACGTGGTATGTTCGATACTCATTACTATTGTGTGGTGTCTGTAATACCCATGATTTTATTCTAAGGATCTTATACAGAATGTTATGGTTATTCACTTGTCCCTTTTATGATCCTTCTTTAATGGGGTTTAAGTTTCAAAATATTCTAAATCATTAAAAATGCATTATCTCCATTTTCCTTCATTGAGATTCATGTTTTTTGTACACCAAAACTCTTTTTTTCGAGGGGTATATAATTTAATTTTACATTTTATATCATGAATTTAATTTATTCAAGATATTTTAAGCTTAATTCAGTTTCCTTTCCTTACATGGAGAGTATGTTCCCATGAAACCAGGTTATAAGAGTATATTAACAAAATCTCATCGCTTTTCGATATTGTTTATGTTTATGATTACTTTGATTTAATATCATGATCCATCTCA
This sequence comes from Viscum album, assembly GCA_963277665.1. Taxonomy (NCBI): domain Eukaryota; kingdom Viridiplantae; phylum Streptophyta; class Magnoliopsida; order Santalales; family Viscaceae; genus Viscum; species Viscum album. Next base: position 7,395,495 of record CAUJRU010000001.1, read on the forward strand.
AAAGAACACTCTTGAGTTTCCTCATCCTCTATTATTTCAGGATATACTCATGTATTGGTACCATTTTCTACTCTTTGTTGCATAAGATAGTTAAGAATATGTCTTTAAGAAAACCCGACTTTATCCTCTCTTTCGTCAGAAATCAATGTTTTCTGAAAAGGGTTTCGAAGAATATTATATCATTATCCTATAATATATGAAATAAATTTTTACCCTTTTTTTGTTTTACCAATCTCTAAAAAGTAATATTCTTTTCGCTTTCCGAACAAGGATTCTTTCATACCATTTTACAGTGCAAAAGGAATGTTCTTTATAACACTTACGACAAGTATGGATTTACCCACCGTTATTTCTTTGAAACTTACTTTTCATTTTTAAAATTATAATCTTTGAGAAAACTTTTTGAAAACAAATTTTCATGAAAAATAATTTTCAACATTTTTTAGACTTCTTCTACAGGTTTTCATGGAAAATTGTTTTCCAAAAGTTTTCAAGACTTAATAATAAGTTTTTAATGTACTTAAAATAAAATTGATTTTAAATTGTTTTTAAGATATAATTAAATATTTTCTATATATTCTCAAATAAAGGGTTTTAAAAACGTTTTAAAGAATTATTTATAAGATTTCAAATTATTTTAGAAGGAAAATGGTTTTCAAAACATTTTTAAGCTCCATTTATTTGTTTTCAAATTATATTAAAAAATGATATTGAAAATGTTTACAAGATTTATTTAAAGGTTTGAAAAGTGTTTTCAATGAAAAATTGTTTTAAAATTTTATGAAACAAATTTTATAAGTTTTCATAGAAACTGTTTTTCCAAATTATTTCATGTATTCTTTATATGTTTTCAATGTTATTTTCTAGGACAATTATTTTCAAACAGTAATATGTGTTAAAAATCATTTTTTAAACAAGAAAAGATATTTTCCACAAGAAAACCTTTTGAAACATATTTAAATTTTTTTTACTATCTATGATGACATTTTTTGATGTTACTCATTCCCTTTTATGAAACAATATAATGGTTCCATTCATATCCTTTCTAAAAATGGACTATTCTTATTGTCATGGTCTTTATGAAACCAATTTCCCCTTCATGGCCTATATGTATATTAAATACTTTACTCTTTAACGAGTTATGATTATGAATAAATGATTATGAAACCTGTAACATTTTCCACAGGTTATGATATGTTTACATAATTATGATACCCGTTTCATTTCATGGGTTATGATATGATTGTTTATGAAACAATGGCACATGTATGTATGATTTCAATATAATATGGGTGGGAAATATATCTCCCTCAAATACATTGGGTAAAGATTTATATCTCATGAGATAAATAGGGTCATAATTATTGTTATGTAGTTCAGTAATAGAGGGTTAGAATGAGGTCTCACTTGGTTCAATAATACAGGACTGGAATAGGGGTTACCGAGTTTAGTAAATGAATTCTTCCCCTAAGATAGTCTTGGTTTTGATTCTTTGAGAGTTATGGAAATCATATTATATGCTTATGTGTCTACCACAATTCCATGTTTTATTCCAATATTGTGATTTCCTGGCTTATGTTCTTTATTTCTTTATGAATCATGTTTTATGAACTGCCAAGATTTATACCATGATTTATGTATATGACCATTGATATGTATGGTATGATCTTTTATATTCATGATCATGTTCTCATACCCATATTCTCATACTTATTTTTACATGTATCCCATGTTTAACCTTACTAAGAATTTAAGCTCTCCCATTTTTATGTTTTCTTCCCTGGGTTATTAAGATATGTAGTAAGTATGTTTTGTCTAAGAAGGGTTCTTTTTATGAAGAACCTAGTGGGAGATAATATATCTCACTTATGTACCATTTATTAAATTTCCATGATTCTAAAAGAAATAGACCAATTATGACTTTTGGGAATCTATTATTATAATGATTAACTATTCCCAAAATGTTATATAATGTTAATGTTTGAAAATAGAGTGTCACTATAGTTGAAATTAAAGAAAAGGTTTAGCTGTCCTTTAGAAAAGAGGATGAGAAAACATTATTGATATCCCTAAGTATATTTATAAGGATATGTATAGGGATGTGTCAAAGGATAAGTATAAGTATGAGTTAGCATTTAGGAAAATGTCTTCAAATTTTGTTAAAGGATAGAGTGAATGGTTTCCTAGAAATACATATATGTCTCGATACTATAAGAGGATGTTTTTCTAGAACCTATGTACCTAGAGGTAACAACTCTAAAAATATGTTCCTATCTTGACTTAGGGTAATCTGGTACATGAAAAAGGGCCTTGTTGCATACCTAGATTGACACTCTTGGGGATTATGTTTTGGGAATTCACAAAATCTTCATGAACCATCGTGATGAATTTAAATAATTTTTTTTATGAGTAACCTAGGATGAACCAAAGGTGTTGTAGATTAAGGAAGGTGATTTCGCAACCCAACCTATACCAAGAATCGAGTCACAACTACCCCAAGCCCGCCTCCATAGGCCAGGGGCTGGCAACTAGCGTCGAAGGCACAACAAACTGGGGGAGGCCTTTGCCTAAGAAACTGTACACACACATGCAGCTAACTCAATGAAAAAGTGCATAGAAAAGAAATAAAGACACAAAAATTCTACAAAAGGGAGTCCAACATACATTCATCGAACTCTAACCAGTACAAGTAAAGTTCTGAAAAGTAGACTGGCAAGTAAACTGAACAGTAAAAGGGGAAAAACAAACACCCAACCAGAAAGGTGCCACAACCCGGCAATAGGTAAAAGAATGTAAATAGATGGTGTGTCTCACACCCGGAAATCCTCCTACGACCACTGAACATAGCCCAAGATCTTGTGTCCTCTACGCTCCTCTGTAGTCTCGATCGACCTATCCGTCGTCTGCAAGGGAACCCCAAGTGAGGGTAAAGCCCAAGCAGGGGTGAGTATAAAGATACTCAGTAGGATGACCTGAAAGTTCGAGGGAGAAACAAAGGAGATACTAAAACGGTGAGCAGTAGAAAGAACAAGAACAATGTAAGAGTACAAAAGTGATAGTGCAGCTCAACCTGACAAGGGAAATGAAGCAGGCTTGTCCAACCAAGACGAGCTAGACATGAAAATCACGTGGCATACCCCGCGCATCTTCACCCCTCCTATAAGGAGAGTAACTGAACCCAATGAGTGGGAAAAAATTTAGGTTGTATATATATGCTCAACAAGAAACCCGAATGAGTGTGTAAGGGGATCTCTATCTCCAAGCTCAGCCCAAGAGAAGTCGCCAACAGTTCAATGGATATCCATCACTGATTCCCAACAGTACCACACACCAAAGATGCCTCATCGCTGAACTGTACAACCAAGGGTCCCACTCCGGTAATCACGTATGAAATTCACTAAATAGCCTCATAGAAAGGGTTGAGTTTGAAAGAATTCGTCGGGTAACCCACTACCCAGCCCAGCTGGAGGGTGAACCCCAAGATGTCATCGGGTAACCTAATGACCATCCCTGCTGGAGGGTAAACCCTAAGGTGAACTGGTAACCCACTTCCCAACCCCAATGGAGGGTAAACCCTAAGGTGAATGGGTAACCCACTTCCCAGCCCCGCTGGAGGGTAAACCCTAAGAGGTCAATGGGTAACCCACTACCCAGCCCAGCTAGAGGTTAAACCCTAAGAGGTCAATGGGTAACCCACTTCCCAGCCTCACTGGAGGGTAAACCCTAAGGTCAATGGGTAACTCACTGCCCAGCCTCAATGGAGGGTAAACCTGGAACTGGTCCGATATCTCCGCACAACCCGTGCCATCACTGGGTATCACTAGCACCGCTAACATGCGTAGGTTCAGAGTGCGTCAAAGGAACCTACCACCAACGACCTTTCATGTTTCCATATTTAATGAGATCTCAAAAGAGTCTCTACTCTCCCAAATAGATTACACCATTGTAATCCTCACGGAAAAACACATGAGATAGACTATTTAGTCACTAGAAATGAGCTCTCGATGAAAAAGCTATTCAACACCGCTTTATTCCATAAATCATCTCATGGGACACACACCTCAGTCCTGAAAGAGGTCGGGAAAACTGTGCCACATGATGCTCTCGAGAAAACACACCAAAACAACTACTCATACGCCCCAAATGGACGTCTGATGAAAAATTCGCAGAATGCTACACACAGCTTAAAAGATAGCTCGTGGGGCCCATGCCTCAACTCCAGATTCAATGCCTGAACCCACACTAGTCAACTTAGCCTCGATGCCAGGGTCACAACGTCGCTGACGATGCTTAAAACGGACTCCGGATGCAGAAGCTGTAACTCCCCGCGTTATGCAAACGGGGCCCTGTTGGGGCTCACACCTCGACTCTGAAACATGTCACGCAGATCGTACCATTGCGTTCCTTGCAGATAGCCACGCGGCGTAGGCTATTCATTTTCCCTGAATGGACTCATGAAGCATAAGTCGTAAAAACGCAACATACGACCAAAAAACCCCTCACGGATCCCACGCCTTGGGCTCGAATTTAGGAGGGTGGATTGCGCCGTTTCAATCCCCTCGGAAGAACACTCAGAAACTGTTGGAACCAGGTTCTTCAAAGCATGATTTGGTGTATGGTTTGTGTTTGTTGTCAATCCTCAGTGGAAGTTCCGAATGTGTTCCAGCAAAGTGATCATACAGTTCAAGCAGACAACAGTATTGAAGGTGGCGCTGTTTCCCAGTGTTTGCCAAATTTTTGGGCCTCAAAATCGGAAAATGAAGACATGGATTGTCTGCAAAAGGAGCTTCGCAGAAGAAGGAAGTGGTGCGCGAAATATAAGAGGCCTGCGCGAAAAACCTAAGTTAGGCGCGAAAAACAGCGGGATGCGCGAAATAGTTTTTCGCGCAAACAGTGTTTCAAAATCAGAGAGGTGAAAAATGGCAAAGGCATGGGCTGCGCGGAAAATCAGGGATGTGCGCGAAATACTTAAGTTGGGCGCGGAAAACAGCGGGATGCGCGAAATAGTTTTTTCGCGCAAATGCTGTTTCAGAATCAGTTTGGTGAAAGATGGCAAAGGCATGGGCTGCGCGGAAAATAAGGGTTGTGCGCGAAATACATAAGCTGGGCGAAAGATTACGCGCCAGATGAGAGATTTTCCGCGCCGAAGGGGATTTTGCGCGCAGTGGTCTCAGTCGCCTATAAATATGAGGTGACCCCCTTCATTCGGTTGGTTGGAAGACTTAGAGAAGATCCGAGGTCTGATGCGCGAAAAGGATCGCGTAAAGGAGCTTGCGCGAAATATTTGGAGTTGCGCGAAAAAGGGGATTTTTGCGCGAAATATTTTTCCGCGCCAAAAGAAAATGTTGCGCGCAATAGGATGATTTTGCGCGCAAATGGTTGATGTTTCGCATATTTCTCAGTAAGGTTTGTCTGCACGTTTTGGTTATCCAGTTCAGTGGTTCTGTGCGTTCTAGTGCATCTCTTCCGGACTTCGATGCAAGCAGAGTCTCGTGCTGAGAAGAGGCAAAGACTTCAATGCAAATTTATTGAAGAGACCTTCACGTCTATAAACTGAGTGAGACTTCACCAACGGCAGTGAGCCAGGGGGAGTCAACGGGAGTGACCTGAGGGAAGCAGTGAGCTATCCCTAAACCTTATGTAAAGGCAGTGAGCCTGGGACAGAGTGTCTGTACCCGAACTTTTGTATCCGCAGCTAGTGAAGCATAGTGGATTTAGGTACGACCGACAATCTGTCGGCGTATGCTCCTTGGACGTAGCCCTTAGTGGTGAACCAAGTAAAAATTGTTGTGTCATCTCTCTGCTTGTGAATGTTTAATTGCTGATCATATCCTTCATACAGGTTTAAGAAGTTCCTGCCAACGTGGGAACAAGATCCACAACTTTAAGAAGAAAAAGTTGCCACCCTGATTCACCCCTCCCCTCTCAGGGTGTCCCGGGGTCCTTCAAGTGGTATCAGAGCCAGGTTGCTGGTCTTGAATCTGTCCTTTGTCGCCATGGAGAATGCAGCCAATGTGAGGGGAGTCCCTCTCTTTGATGGAAATAATTTTCAGATCTGGAAGAATAGGATGCGATCTCATCTAAGATCTCTTGGAATGGAAGTTTTGTTTTCTATTGTGCAAGGAATACAAGTCACTGATCAAACAGGACTGGCTATGACTGACACAGACAGGAAAATTCTTGATGCAGATGCTAAAGCTCAAAATGCACTCACCGCAGCTCTTTCTGATCAGATATATCTAAAGGTGATGAGTTGCACTTCAGAAAAGTCTATGTGGGATAAACTTGAAAACATTTATGAAGGAGATAGCAAGGTAAAGGAGGCAAAACTTCAGGTTTTACATAACAGGTTTGACAACCTAAAGATGCATCCCAATGAAAATGCAGATTCATTTTTTAATCGAATTACTGAAGTAGTGGGAGCAATTCGAGGTCTTGGAGAAGAAATCAAAGACATTGATATCGTTAAGAAAATATTGAGAAGACTTCCTCCCATGTACAATGCAAAGGTGTCAGCCCTCGAAGAAAGAGATCTATCCAAACTTTCTCTGGATGATTTGTTAAGTAGTTTAGTGGCATATGAGATGAGAGTCAAACCTGAAGATGCCACGACTCGCGTGAGCAAAGAAATGGCATTCAAAGCCATGGACAAACTGAAAATTTCAGAAGATAGTAGTGGTGATGATGACGAAGAAAAAGAAATTCTTGCCCTCATCGCGAAGAAGCTGAAAAAGGGTAAAGGTAAATTTAGAGGTAAGTTACCTCTTGCATGTTTCCGTTGTGGAAGAGTTGGGCACATTGCCTCTCAGTGCCAAAGAAAGTTGGATAATGATGAGAGCGAAGCTGAAGACATTGAAAAGCCTCGGAAAAGGTTTTTCAAAAAGGGTGATTTCAAATCTGGAATGAAAATGCAGAGGAAGAGCTTTGTCTGTGAGGAAGAAGATGATATTGAATTCTGTGAGGAAGAAGAACCAGAATTTAAAACTGAAAAACATGCTTCCATGATGGCTACCACTGAAATATCAGATTCTTCGATCAATAAAGGCATAGATAATCAGAGTACTGCCCTTGATAATCCAAAGGTTCAAATTAAGGATGCTTTCTCCAAGATTGAGAGTAAATGTAAGAAATGTAATAAGTGGAAGGAAATGGTCAAAGAGTCATCAGAATATGTTGATGAACTTGAAGCTGAAATTGAACGTCTGGAAGAGTTTGTGAAAGTTCAGTCTAAAATCATTGAAAGCAATGATGATGTATTGGATCTTAAGATAAGAATTGAAGAGCAGGGAAAGGTCATCAATGACCTCACCTCAAGACTGGAAGAAAAGTCCAAGACTACTGAGGGTCTTGAGGAGGAAATTGTTACTCTTAGGAGTAAACTTGAGACTGAATCTTTTTCAAAAGAATCAAGGAAGAAAATACAACCTAGAAGATTCTCAGATGCTGAATTATTGGAAAGAGCCAAATGTGGTTCTGATGGAGTTGAAAAAATCTTGAGCGTTCAAATACCCGCCTGCATGGGAAAGCGTGGAATTGGATGTGAAGCTAAGACATCAACTTCTGAAAATAAAGAAATTCAAAAGAAAGAAAAAACGAAGGTTGAACATGTTGAAACATTGTCTGAAGTGCTGAAAAAGGAACCCTCAATCCAAACTAGAAGGATAACTGAAAATTATCATCAAACATTTAGAAATGATAGGCAGTTCAACTACTCTCACAGGGATGAAGGTATGAGGAGAAATTCAGGTGTGAAGGCATTCCCTCACATGAAGTGTCAATTCTGTGGCTATTTGGGCCATACTATGTCATATTGCGAAGAGGCAAGGAGTTACTTTAATGGAGAAGATCTGGGAAATCAACAAAGGAGACCGATTTCATATCCTCCATCTTATAGAAGAAATATCTTCTATGGTTACTGTTTTAATTGTTCTAACTTTGGCCATAAAGCTATGTTTTGCAGGCAGCGGTATGACAAGAGAAATTCATACAACACCCAAAGACGGGACAGGGTTCATCCTCCTGATGATGTTGTTCTCACAAATAGTTTTTCTCTTCTGGAAGAAGATTATGGGTATGAAGACTCAGATTATGTGGAAGAAAGTTTTAAAAGGCCATCAGTGTCTTATGCTCAATCCAATATCTCATGGAAAGAAAAGAAGAAAATCGAGAAATCCAATCTTGCGGAAGTAGCCCTCAAAGCTACAAAGAGTAGCAGCACCTGGATTCTTGATAGTGGATGTTCTTCCCATATGACAGGAAATGCTGACCTTCTGAAGAACATTGAAAAGAAGGTTGATGGAACAGTACGATTTGGTAACGATGGCGCTTTGAAGATTAAAGGCAGTGGGAATACTGCTCTCGCCAACGGAGAGCTGAAAAAGACTGAAATTCTTTATGTGGACGGTCTACGCCATAATCTCCTCAGTGTAAGTCAACTATGTGACTCAGGGCTCATAGTAACCTTCAATCAAAAAGGCTGCACTATAAAAGGAAAAACAGGGAATTCTCTTATGAAAGGTTGTAGAACAGATGGAAACTTATATCAGGTTGACAGCAAAGTGAACTCTTGTTACTTATCTGTTGACGAAGAAAACAATTTATGGCATCGAAGGCTGGGGCACATTAACCAACAAGACATGGAAAAGATATCTAAGCTGAAGATAGTCATGGATATTCCCATTCTAAAACGCGAACGGGAAAAATCTTGTGATGCCTGTATTCGTGGGAAGCTGGTCTGTAATTCGTATCGTCCAAAGAAGAAAAGGGCATCACATCTTCTTGATCTCATTCACACTGATGTATGTGGCCCAATAAATGTTGCTGGAACCTATGGAGAGAGGTACTTCGTCCTTTTCATTGATGATTATAGTAGAATGGCTTGTGTAATGGTGATTCACAGGAAGCGACAAGTACTTGATTTCATGAAAACTTATCGCCGAATTGCCGAGAATGACACTGGACGGTCAATAAAAGTCCTACGATCGGACAATGGAGGGGAATACACATCCATTGAGTTTGAAAACTATCTAGAGAAACATGGAATACAGCATGAGGTAGCTGCTGTGAGAACTCCACAACAAAATGGAGTTGTTGAGCGTCGAAATCGACAGGTCAACAATATGGCCAGGACTATGTTGATTGAGAGTGGAATCTCTCGCCATTACTGGAAGGAGGCTGTTGAAGCTGCAGTTCACATTCAGAATCGAACAGGGCTCTACATGGGAGAAACGAAGACACCGTACGAATTATGGCATGGAAGGAAGCCTTCCTTGAAATACTTTCGGGTTTTTGGAAGCAAATGTTTCATCCGGAATAAAGAAGGAAACCAAGGAAAGTATGGTGACAATGCTGATGAAGGAATTTTTCTTGGGTATCCAATGAACAGTAAAGCTTACAAGTGTTTCAATAAACGCTTGGGGAAGATTGTGGTAAGCAGTGATGTTAAGATAATTGAAGAGAAAACCACAAATGATTCAAGGACGCCATATGCAGATGTGATGGACAATCAGGAAGAAAGTGAACGTGAAGAAAACACAAACACAGAGATAGAGGAAGTTGTTCAAAACTCTCAGCAGTCACATCATGATGTTGACTCAGAAGAAGAATCAGAAGAAGAACCTATAGCTGAAAAGAATGCTACTGAATCTCTCAGGAGAAACCGAAGAGCTGAGATTGATCCATCCAACATAATTGGGGACATGAATGCACCCACTCAAACAAGGAGGATGAGAAATAACACACCTTCTGCATTTCTATCAGTTGTAGAGCCAACCTCATTTGAAGAAGCTGCAATGGATGAATCCTGGGTGAAAGCCATGAATGAAGAGTTAGATCAGATTGACAAAAATCAGACGTGGGATTTGGTCCAGAGACCCAAAGGTCACAATGTGATTGGCACCAAATGGATTTTCAAGAACAAGTTTGATGAGCATGGCAATGTTCTCAGAAACAAGGCTCGACTGGTATGTAAAGGATATTCTCAGATTGAAGGTGTTGATGTTGAAGAAACCTTTGCTCCAGTGGCTAGATTGGAGTCAATCAGGCTATTCCTTTCCATGGCTCTCCAAAGAGGATATAAAGTATATCAAATGGATGTCAAGACAACATTCTTAAATGGTGTACTCGAAGAAGAAGTCTACATTGAACAACCAGTGGGTTTTCTTCTTGGTGCTGATGAATCAAAGGTCTGCAAGCTAAAGAAAGCACTTTATGGATTAAAACAGGCACCAAGGGCATGGTATTCTAGACTAGATTCGTATCTCAAAAAGCTGGAATTCAAAAGAGGAGGAGTTGATCACAATCTCTATGTGAAGAATTCTCCAAAAGATCAGTTCATGGTTCTTGTTTACGTCGATGACATTATATTTGGTGGCAGCAAACAGAAATCAGTGGATGAATTTGCCAATCATATGAAATCAGAATTTGAAATGTCAATGATTGGGGAGCTCACATATTTCTTGGGACTGCAAGAGACTCAGAGGAAAGACTACACTTTTATCTCTCAAGAAAAGTATGCAAGAGAGCTGCTGAGGAAGTTTAACATGCAAGACTCCAAACCAATGTCAACTCCGATTGCAGTTGGAACCAAACTTGGGAAGCATGAGGATGGGAAATCTGTAGATCCCACCCTGTACAGGAGAATTATTGGGAGCCTATTGTACCAGACAGCGACACGGCCAGATATTGTCTTTGCCACATGTCTTTCTGCCCGCTTTCAGAGTAATCCAAAAGAGGAACACATGACAGCAGTGAAAAGAATCATGAGGTATATTCAAGGTACTTACAAGTATGGATTATACTTTGCTGTAGGAAGGGATAGTGAATTATCCGCTTTTTCTGATGCTGACTGGGCTGGCGATGTTGTGGACAGAAAGTCCACCAGTGGTGGAGCATTCTTTATCGGAAATAATTGTGTTGGCTGGTTGAGCAAGAAACAAGAAAGTACTTCTCTTAGTACTGCTGAAGCTGAGTATATATCTGCCACAAAGTCATGCACTCAACTGCTATGGATGAAGCAACAATTAACAGATATTGGTGATGAGGTAAAGCAGCCAATGGTGATCTACTGTGATAACAAAAGCGCAATTGATCTCACGAAAAATCCGGTTCAGCATTCTCGTACAAAACATATTGAAATACGGTATCATTTCATCAAATAAAAGGTTGAACAAGGGGTGATTAGACTGGACCATGTGGGAACTGACAAGCAGGTAGCTGATATCCTGACAAAGCCACTGTCAGCAGCTGTGTTTGAAAAGCATCGGTTGAACCTAGGTGTTCAACCACCTCCTGCTGCATAAGGAGGCTTCGAAAATCCCCTCTCCCCGTTTGTTTTAACTGTTTTTATCTGATTATGGTTGTGATGCAGGTTTATGGGGGAGATACTATCCAGGGGGAGTATGGCTTGAGCAGAACGTTGAACAAACTTTTCGGTCTTTGGTTTTATTGTCAATGGGGGAGAAAGGAATAAATTCACGGCAAGAGAATTCAAGGCAAGAAATTTACGACAAGAAATTCTTCTGTGATGGACGTGTAAGATTGTGATGAGAAGTTTAATAAGGATAACATCGGGCGTCATGGAGAATTTCAAAACACTAAGACCCAATTCAAGCTTCCTCTCTTGTTTTCTACACCGAGCATTGCTCACGTAGACTTAGAGTGTTGGCTGAGTTGATTCTTGCGTTTTGGATTTGCTCATGGTTGGAGATCTATTGAATTTATTCTGATTGCCAACAAACCCAAAGGGGGAGATTGTTGGAACCAGGTTCTTCAAAGCATGATTTGGTGTATGGTTTGTGTTTGTTGTCAATCCTCAGTGGAAGTTCCGAATGTGTTCCAGCAAAGTGATCATACAGTTCAAGCAGACAACAGTATTGAAGGTGGCGCTGTTTCCCAGTGTTTGCCAAATTTTTGGGCCTCAAAATCGGAAAATGAAGACATGGATTGTCTGCAAAAGGAGCTTCGCAGAAGAAGGAAGTGGTGCGCGAAATATAAGAGGCCTGCGCGAAAAACCTAAGTTAGGCGCGAAAAACAGCGGGATGCGCGAAATAGTTTTTCGCGCAAACAGTGTTTCAAAATCAGAGAGGTGAAAAATGGCAAAGGCATGGGCTGCGCGGAAAATCAAGGATGTGCGCGAAATACTTAAGTTGGGCGCGGAAAACAGTGGGATGCGCGAAATAGTTTTTTCGCGCAAATGCTGTTTCAGAATCAGTTTGGTGAAAGATGGCAAAGGCATGGGCTGCGCGGAAAATAAGGGTTGTGCGCGAAATACATAAGCTGGGCGAAAGATTACGCGCCAGATGAGAGATTTTCCGCGCCGAAGGGGATTTTGCGCGCAGTGGTCTCAGTCGCCTATAAATATGAGGTGACCCCCTTCATTCGGTTGGTTGGAAGACTTAGAGAAGATCTGAGGTCTGATGCGCGAAAAGGATCGCGTAAAGGAGCTTGCGCGAAATATTTGGAGTTGCGCGAAAAAGGGGATTTTTGCGCGAAATATTTTTCCGCGCCAAAAGAAAATGTTGCGCGCAATAGGATGATTTTGCGCGCAAATGGTTGATGTTTCGCATATTTCTCAGTAAGGTTTGTCTGCACGTTTTGGTTATCCAGTTCAGTGGTTCTGTGCGTTCTAGTGCATCTCTTCCGGACTTCGATGCAAGCAGAGTCTCGTGCTGAGAAGAGGCAAAGACTTCAATGCAAATTTATTGAAGAGACCTTCACGTCTATAAACTGAGTGAGACTTCACCAACGGCAGTGAGCCAGGGGGAGTCAATGGGAGTGACCTGAGGGAAGCAGTGAGCTATCCCTAAACCTTATGTAAAGGCAGTGAGCCTGGGACAGAGTGTCTGTACCCGAACTTTTGTATCCGCAGCTAGTGAAGCATAGTGGATTTAGGTACGACCGACAATCTGTCGGCGTATGCTCCTTGGACGTAGCCCTTAGTGGTGAACCAAGTAAAAATTGTTGTGTCATCTCTCTGCTTGTGAATGTTTAATTGCTGATCATATCCTTCATACAGGTTTAAGAAGTTCCTGCCAACGTGGGAACAAGATCCACAACTTTAAGAAGAAAAAGTTTCCACCCTGATTCACCCCTCCCCTCTCAGGGTGTCCCGGGGTCCTTCAGAAACGAGTGCTCAAACACCCCAAACGGATGTTGGGTAAAAAAGTGGCGTTTCACCATAAAATGTGTGAACCAGGCCCTCTGGGACCCACACCTTTTCTCTAACCCGGACGCTTCAGAAAGCATCTCAGAATGTCCGCACGAGTACTAGGGTCACACTGCCGCTGACAGCGCGTCAATCGGACATCCCATGTAGGAGTTAGGTTCAACGCAAGATTAATTAATTAATTAATTATTCGCATTAAACGTTTCATTCCACTGACCAACGAAACCAAACCTCAAGGGTTTCAAACCCACTTTGGAAGAACCGTCTCAACTCCAGGGAAACAGCGCCTCTGACGGCACGTCAAACGGACGTCGGGCTCGCGAACCACGTCCGTCACAACGTTAATAATAATTTAATATTATTAAATCAAAGCGTTCCGGGTCACCTTTCTTTGAGCATAGAATCCAAAAACCAAAAAACCCACTTCAAATAGTCCGCCTCGCCAACTAGATCCCACAGCTATAGACGGTGCATCAAACGTACGTGTCGTTTAGAAGTTACGACCCCCGGAAGGCAAGGGGGCCCAACCGGGCCGGTTCACCCCGGCCGGCCCGGTCCGAACCGCCGGCCTGCGGCCCAACTGCGAGTCCAGCCTAACTCACCACGGCCCAGCTACCGCGGCCTGCTCCAGAAACACCAGACCCCCTTAGGTCCATCTCTTCACGCAGACCAGCCATTTGGCCATTCTTCGTCGCCCACCAGGACCTGCAAAGCGCGGGTCCTTGTCCACGCCGCAAACCCCGAGGCGCTGACCTCGGGGTCCTCCTCCGACCGTGATGGAACGGCGCTGACGCCATCGCCTCCTACAACACGCTGCCATGCCACCTCTTTCCTGCACCATGCCATGACCGCCCTGTCTTCCCGCTCCGCCGGTGGCTCCACCTGGTCACCCCGCTACGCCGCTCCGCTGCGGCCGCCTCATCCGTGCTCTGCACCGGTGACACCCAACGCCAGCACCTCCGAAGCCCCGGGCGTGCCACCTCATCTCCTCCTAGGGATACCCCGACTGTTTCAGCGACACCCAATGCTAGAAACTCTTTCCAAACCCCTAGACGCACTGCTTGAATCCTCTCAGAGCTACCCCGGCCACCGCACACCGACCGAACGCCGTTTACCCCGCTACGCCACCCCGACCCCCAGCCACCGCCCTTGCCAGAGCCGGGGCTTCTGACGGCCACCCCCACCACTCTGGTGGCCTGATTAAAAATCATAATGAGGATTCAGAATCCTTGGGGCGAGGCCTTTGCAGCGCCTACCCCTGATCATCGATCCGACAAGATTTGGCGCGTCCGAAAATTGGGACGAAGAACACCCAAGAAAGAGAATAAAAAACGAGCCTCGGGCATTGTCCATGTTCGTTCCACCATAGCCCCAATTCCAAAATTATAGAATCTAAATGAAGAAATTGGAGAAAACTCAATAATTGATGAAGCTGCAAAAATTAACCAAGTATCCTACCTCGAATCGGTCATGTGTTGTTGGCGACGTGTCCATGACGCCCCCACTTTGATTCGCCAAAGTTCCGGTGGAGGTTACTACTTGATTCGGAGAAGAACGGCGAAGAACGCTGAAGAATAGGAGAGAGAGAGAGAGAGAAATTATAGATAAGGGAGAACCCTAAATCCAAACTTTTATTCTTCTATTTATAGAAGAATCCCCTTAGCGCGAGATTTGAAACTGCCGCGCCCTCTCATTTTATATCACAGCTAGGCAAAACGCCCCATTTCGAACTCAACAGAAGTCTCAGATTGTCATTCCGAGACTTCATTCGAAATTTATTCAAAAATAACGCAAGTGATAAAAATCACTAAGTCATTATTTTTAAATGAAAATTTTTCCCCTGGGTGACTTCTCTCACAGCAAGCCCGCGCCCACAACTTTTACACCCCGCCTAGGGTAAACAACATGCTCCCGATGCAACTATGCCCACATATTTCTTACCCGAGCTACTGTTTATGAGGAAACACAACCACGCCATGTGCATAGTATATAAATACTTAATATTTTTATAAAAATTAATTCTGGACACACCGGGCCTCGAAATCGCACGCCGTCTTCGCGCCTAGCTCTGGAATTATATGTAGAAAAATTCCAAAGTCTTACAAGGTAGAAACTGAGTCTCTACAGGTGAAATTATTTTTAATGTCATGCAAGTAATTATTTTCATGACCCTGAAGTTTTTTGTTATGATAATTAATGCTCATACTATGCTTCTAGTTTTAATAGATGGTGAGAATATGAAGGCACATGATTAATGGTGAATGTGATGAATGATTTTCTTATGAGCATTTAAGTGGGATGATCATTGGAGTGAATGGTTTTTTGATCAAGCCTAATCAGTTTTTAGAGAACATAATTAACAACGTCTACCATAATCAACTATTAGACTAACCAAGGAAAAGAATGGGCTGGTTAACTGGGAGTTCGGGTAATGGAGACCATGGAGGAAAGATGATTCAGTTTCCATTAGGTTAATAATGTGCAAAGAATCACCAAAGTGAATTTCTTAGAGGTAGAAGAAAATGTTTTGACTGTGGAAAAGAAGGAAAAAATTAAAGTGTCTATAAAGGGAAAACTAAATAGTATGGTTAATGAAATGGATGATAATTTTGGCCTCTCTAATTCACCATCTATGTTTAATTGTTTTTAATGTGGAGAAAACAGTCAATATAAAACTAGATTTCCCACGATGAAATCTCCTGAATGGAATCAGCATGGTGGTGTGATTAATGGTTACCTTGATGATGATGAAGAGACTATATATAAAATGTAAAAGAAAATAGGTATTGTGTAATAGGATGACATTGCCATGTTAATGGATTACATATTTGTAATCAATGTTTTTATGTATTTGGATTCAAAAATTATGAGGATATTTTTACTTATGTTTTTCTTCAATCAGTATTTATATGTTTTTGTTGGACTGGTGAAGTTATTTAATGACAAGGTGATATTTTGACTGAGAGAAGGTAACCCTTAAAATGAACTTTCTCTTAAGATAATGTTCTATAGATAATGATTTGTCAGATATGAATAAGTAAATTGAATAGTATTGATTAACTTGAAAGTAACTATGGATTTTTTAGAGGGGTTTTTCTATCACTAATGTATTTTATAGTATTTGATCCAATACACTGTAGAATAAATAACCATGAATGTTTTCTAAAACGATTTATTGTAATTTTGGTTATTACCATTTTTCAAGAGAATATATAATGAGGTTATTCAAATGTTTGGAATGTGACAACCAAGACCAACTCATTGATACAAAAGGGAATCAATGTTAAGCTGATTTTGTGACTATATTTCTAAAATTCTTGATGTTCATCATTAATAAGGTTTATAAGGTTAACCTTCCCTGAAAAGTTTAAGTTAAAATTTTGAGGGTTTATTTTTTCACTGAGTCTGTATTAAAAGCCTCACTTAAAGGCCGATTGATTGATTAAATTTTTTTCAAGGATGTCCATATTTTATATTTTGTAAATTGAATTTGTGTTGTTTTAAATTAAGGACATGATGTATCTTATGTGACAACTACTCACATTCATCAAGGCCACTGGTCTTGAACCCATGAACAAAGGATGATAAGGGTTTAACGCATACACCTGGCCTATGAGATGTCTAGGTTAATTTATATTTATTTTAATGAATGAATATTTATGATGAACCCGAAGTGTTTCTTTGTAGTTTTATTGATTAATAAATGTTGATTTTTTGGAGACAAATTGTTATAATTTTCATTCATATATGGTCTTTAATATCCATAAAAGGTGTATTTTAGTTCATTATGCATAAATGTTAATTTCTTAACATTAATTACTTGTGGTAATGGATGTATTGGAATTTTTTCAAAGCACAACCAAAGAATGGAATTTTTTATACGAATTTATCAAGAATTACTCAAGGATTTGAAATTGATAAAAAAAATGTTGTCCTAATAACTTAAATTTTATTGAACCAATAGCTTCTGGAATTTTCAAAGATTTAGGAATTGTGGTCCCTCAAAATTCTTTTGATCATTCACTTGTTTATGATTGACGACATCAATCACTCATTATAAATATTTATGCTTTTCCTTCATGGCTAGTTTTCACTCCCATCATATGTTATCATTGGTGGAAACCCAGTTATATGTTACATTTGGTAACAATTGTGGTTCCCACATTCCCTTTTAAAGGGAAGTTTTAGAATCCATTTTTACAATGTGAATTTATATTGAAAGAAACATTAAACTAATAAAACTTTTATGACCCAGATGATTTTCAAGGGAAAAATTCATTTTAAGAGTGATAAAATATAACACCACTAGATTTTGAGAAACAAATCAAATTAAATTAATCTTTTTATATTTTTAACTTCACAAAACACTTAAAATAACTTTTCACTAATTCAAACATACCTTTCACACAAATACGACATGGAATATGTAACATGGAATTCCAACATCATTTATGTTACATGGAACAACATGTTTAGTGTACATTACATGCAAGATCAACCTTCCTCAATGGCTTATGTAACACAAAAGACCGAGTGTTACTATATTATAAATATTATTAAAAATAATATTATCATGAGATAAAAACTAGCTATTAAATTGATGTATATGAATAGTATTTTCTAATTTATGTGGTATAAACAAATATTATATGAATTCATATGTTACCAATTAATGAATATGAGAAACGATTGAATATAATGGAAAATATTATCACAAAGAAATTTTTACCACGTAAATTAAATTAATTACAATTGTAAAGTGATATCAATGTAACACATATGTTATATATTCACTAAAATATTTTTTATATTCATCCAATATTTCTATAGATATAAGTTTTGAAAAAAGACTATTTTAGGTTTAAAACCCTATATTTATATTAAGGCATTTTTTAACACCTTTTAATGGTAAACCATTTTTAAATCCAATTTTTTGTACACTTATAGATTTAATATGTAAAAATAAACGTTATATTTGGAATAAAAACATGAAAAATTAGTTTAGGATTTATTTATGTTATTTTAATGTAAGGTTTAATCATTTAATGAATAGTTACAAATACTGGATAATAATTTAAAATTTCTTTTCATATAACTTATTTATATTGATAAATTATGTTTTTAATTAGTTTATTTGTTTACATAGATAAAATTGTTAACAATTATTACAATATAGGTCACTGGGAACAATCTCACATTGAAATTGGATATAAAAATATAGTTATCTTTTGATCATTTTTACATTAAAAACTCACAGTGTCGTCCCATCAACGAGATTAATTTTTAGTTATTTTATGCCACATCCATGATTAGAATTTGGAAAAATGGATTCAATATTTTGAATCAACCAAATTTATATCATCTAGTAAGGTAAACATTGTTTTTCAATAATATGATTAGTGATTGTGATTAAAATTATTACATCTATTAAAAGAAAAATGAGGTTAATAAATTACTGAACCTTAAATATAAGACCCAAAATGATGTAGAAACATGTCCAAAACCCATTTTGTGCCGTATACCTCCCATTATTGAATTTTGTTGTTTTTACGCCTTTTTATAGTTAATAAAAAGTGCACACCTAACTTGTTTCCAAACATTCCATGTGAGTCTTTTTTCTTCTCTATAAAAGGCAACCACCCTTACCCATTACTCACACCTCCAAAAACTTTTATAGTCAGCCATTCTATGCCCATTTAGCCTCCCAATATTCTTTCCCTTGACCTTTAATCCCCTTTTTTGGATGAAATCATCTCAACGAATCCTTTTCACACAAACCAAAAGGAGTTACCTGATTTAGAGGTAATGTCTTCTCTCAAGCTCCATTCCATTATATTCCATCTCCGCCTATCTTCTATATTTATTCAATTCTCATGAAACAAAACAAATATACTCAACATACTAGGATTTTTTAATTCAATGGTTTTGATCTATATTTACACACACCTCCATCTAATGGATATTGAACATATTGTTTCTGCATATAGAGAATTACTGCCTCACGAAACAACGATTTCATTTACCACTAATCATGATAGAAATTATGATGTATGAAATCTTTATATATGTCATATATAATATCAATTATGTCTTTCATTTTCTGTATTACTTTTACTACCATATATTTTTACATTCCATTTTTTGGTAATATGGAAATATCTTTTGAGGACGTGTGGACTACCGCCCCCTCAATGGGATGTGATTCGTTCACCCACGACATGGAAATTATTAATGATGGGTTTAGTAGGATAATATGATATATATTATATAAAAATTCTACTGAAAAAATTATATATGAATACATATATATACATATGTCATTTACATACTTTCTTTCCATATGAAAATAAAAATGGAAACTGTGTTCATGCGTATGTACAACTTATTGTCTCCTTGAATGGTGTATTCCATTTTATACTTCTATATTATATAGACTATTATATTATAAATATACTGGTTATACATGATATTTATGTCGTGAATTACATTTTATAATCATGATATAAGTATAAGGACCAACGATATAACAAATTAGGACACATGAGATGAACTAAAAATATATTACTTGAAGTGAAACATTAACCTTGGTTCATTCACGAGAAGGTAATATATGGACATAATCATACCATATATGGGTTTATATATAAGAATATTATAATTTAAAATATTTATTGTTATCTTTTATTTATTATAAATGAATCTTGTATGAGTATGAATAAAGTCAACACACATGGTATGGGTATTTCATCTCACTTTTAATTTACATGAGATACATGTTATGATGGAAACTATTTTTTTGTGTGGTGAATGTACTAAATATTATTGTATCATAAGTATCATATACATATATTTGTGGCTGTTAACTAGTCCCTTTTATGATCCTTATTTCATGGGGTCTATGTTTCAAAAGTTACCAAATTTGTAAAAATGTTTTGTCTCAATTTTCCATCTTTGAGACTCATGTTTTTTGGGACACTAAACTCTTTTTTTGAGGAGTATATACTTCATTCATACATGATATATCATGAATTAACATAATTCATGATATTTTAAGATTAATATAATTTCATATCCTTACATTGAGAGTATGATCCACAAAACCAGGTTATAAGAGTTTATTGAGGCAATATCATCTTTTTTTGATATTGTTTATGTATGTGATTCCTCTGATGAAATATTATGATCCTTATCTTAAGAACACTCATGAGTTTCCACCTAATATGTTATTTCATGATATAATTGTGTATTTGGACCATTTTCTAATATATGTTACATAAGATATTTAAGAAAGTGTCTTTAATAATTCCAGACTTTACCATCTCTTTAGTCAGAAATCTATGTTTTCTAAAAAGGGTTTCCAAGAATAATATACCATTCTCTTATAATATATAAAATAAATTTTTACCCTTTTATTATTTTAACAATATCATCAAAGAAATATTCTTTTCTCTTTTAAAATAAGGGAACTTTCGAACATTTTTACCATGAAATTGAAAGGTTCTTTATACCTCGTGCGACATGTATAAATTTACCTGTTGTCATTTCATTAAAACTTACATTTAATTTTTAAAAGGTTAATATTTAAGAAAATGTTTTTAAATTTATCTTTGAAGAAAAGTAATTTTCAAAATTTTCTAGTACAATTTTTAAATGTTTTCACAGAAAATTGTTTTCAAAATGCTTTTAAGCCTTATTCATCAATTTTCAAAGTATTTTTAAAGAAATGGATTTCAAAACTTTTTTATGCTCTATTTATATGTTTCAAATTATTCTCAAATAAAATGTTTTAAATAATTTTTCAATATTTTTTAATAAATTTTCAATGTATTTTTTCAAGTAAAATGGTCTTCATTATGTTTTTAGTCTCTATTTATATGTTTCCAAAGTATTTTAAAAAAATTATTTTCAAAATGTTGTGATGAATTCTTTAAATGTTTGAAAATTGTTTTAAAAAAAAGGTTTTTAATATGTTTTGAATCTTATTTTAAAACTTTTCATTGAAAAATATTTTATAAATTATTTCAAGACATCTTTATATTTTTTCGATGCTATTTTCTAAGAAAATGATTTCAAAATGGTTTTATGCATTAAAAATAATTTTTCAAACAAGAAAGGAAATCTATCTTGAGATATTTTTTGAAAGATATTTCAAAATTATTTACCACCTATTATGAAATTTGTTGATGGTACTCATTCACTTATATGAAATAATATGAAGATCCATTATTATCCTTTCTATGAATTGGTTTTTCTAAATGTAATGGTCTTTATGAAACCCATTTCAAATTAATGGGTAATATTTATATGAAATTCATTTCTACTTCACGGGTTATACATTTGATGAAAGGATTTTTAATCCTATACCTATTTCCATAGGTTATGATATGTTTACAAATTTATGATACCCATTTCATTTCACGGGTTATGATTTGATTTTTTATGATTTTTTGGCACAAGTATGTATGATTTAACTATGAGATAGGTGTGAACTATATCTCTATTAAATTAGTTGGGTAAATATTTATATAAAATGTGATAAACATGGTAGGAATGATGGTTACTCGGTCCAGTAATATAGTGATAGAGTGAGGGTTCACTATGTTTAGTAATACAGGTCTATAATGGGGGTTACCTGGTTTAGTAAATGACTTTATCCACTAAAATGGTCTTGGAATTGATGCCTTGGCTACTATGAACATCATATTATATGCTTATGTGTCTTCCACAATTCCATGTTTTATTCATAAGTTATTCATTTAGGGATTTTATCCTTTATTTATTTATGATTCAAGTATTATGAACTTCTAATATATAGGAAATGATTCATGTATATGATATTTTATATTCAGTGTATGATCTTCTACATTCTTAATCGTGTTCTCATACCCATGTGCTAATGTTTATGCATACATGTCTCCCTTGTTTACCCTTACTGAGAATTTGAGCTCACTCCATTTTATCTTTCTTTCCCTAGGTTATGAAGATATTTAGTATGTATGATGTGTCTAAGAAGGTCTCTAGTCATGAAGATACTATTGGGAGATAATGTAGGTCACATATGTACAGGTATTTACATTTCCATGTTTCCAAAGGCACTTGACCAATTATGGTCTTTGGGCATCTGTTTTTATAATGTTTAAGTATTATGCAATTGTTATGTAATGTTAATGTTTGAAAAGAGAGGGTATATATAATTTTTTTTATATCACAGTTTATTTTTCCTTTTATATTACATTTTATATTGTACTGATGTTTTAGTTTACATTATTGTTCATATCACAATTTTAATAAAATTTGTTACCATTTTTTAAACTCAATATAAAATTACATTATCATTTAGTGATATTGAAATTAGTTTGTTTTCTATATATTATTATATAATACATATTATATTAATACATATGTGTCATTCCTGTGTTGAAGCCAATTACAGTCTTTATTGGGTTTTATTTTTAAAAAATTAACAATAATATATTTTTAAGAACATTCTTCTGTTTTAATTTTATTTATTGTCTGTTCTAAATTTTCAACTCTACCAATATTTTTTAGACTTCTAATATGTTAATAGTAGCTACTATCATGGACTATATTATTTGATTTTTGAAATTTTTTCACATATTATCAATTTATATAGACTTTTCTATGAATTCTTATTCTATTATAGAATCATTTAATGATATTTTATTATATAAAGGAGTTTAAAGAAAGTGAGTATGAATAGATTTAGGTTATTTTGGGGATGGATTCATTTTACTTTAACCCTTGACATATAATTCAACACATATAAATTTTTTAATAATTTATTATTAATTGGAAAACATTATTCAGTAATATATTGTTACTATTATGTGAATTTATTCCCAATAATGTGGATATGTTTCTTATATTTATATTTATATTTTTTTTAAATTTCTGAAGGAATATATTTGGGTTTTTATTTCCTTTTACATTCTGATCTTTCCCTCCTATATGTATTATTGGTGTTCTTAATAGATAATAAGTACACAAAATTTTGTTGTGAACTAAATTAATGTTAATATATTTCCATAGAATATTTGAAAAAAGTCATAAAAACAATCAATAAAACATATCACATGTTCTGTGTTCTTTCTTAGATGTTTCAAACATTGACAAGAATCATTTTAAAAAAATATTCAAATAATACATGTAGAAAAAACACAATTTTTAATTATTAATAAATTCATGCAGGTAGGTTCTTGATAAATTAAATGTATTAATGCATGAGGGATTATGTATCTTTGTAAATCTATTATATTTATATTATTTATATATTCATCTTGGATTTTTCATGATTAACTACTATGATCAATATAGGATGGTATATATTCAACATATTGTATATGATATTGTCTCAATATAATTCCTTTCGTAACAAATTTTTTTTATCTACTGGTATAGTCATGAATCCCATAAATGATATAAGAATCCCTCATATTGTATTCATGATGTGTTGTGAAAGAGGTCAATGATTAATTTATTCGTTAATGTATTTATATATTCAACCAAAAAACATACGGTGTTCTTAATAGAAGGAATAATTTGTTAATTATTTAAATAAAATATAGTGATCATCCACATTCATGAAATCCATACATGAATTTATATATAGAATAATAGAATCATATACTAAATAAAAATTATAAATTTAACTATTTTCATAATTGAATAATATCTCATTCTTCTTATTTCCATTTTGATCATTAAACTCTTGGGAAATAACATATTATATTTCTGTATATACCACAATTACTTCTACATTCGATTTTTTTAATTAATCATCATGCACAACATTTTTGAGATATACCCTTTTTTAATTCTATATCATAAAAAAAATTATTCTTATTAACATCTTTATCTGAAAATGTTATATTATCCACAGAGTCAAACATTTATCCAATTAATAATATATTCCTTTACTCCCTATTTACATTGGTATCTAAAATTATAAGATCTTATGTTATAGTAACATCCCATGTTTCATATAATTTTCAACCATACATATCCATTAATATACTTCATTCACTATTATGTGTTAGTAGATACAAAACCAATTTAACTCTAATATCCCCAAAATATGTACCTTTTGAATTACCTTTACTCAACATGAATAAATCCTATTTAAATCATATTAAAAATATCATCAACCTATACAAAGAGGAAGTATATTATATTTAAATATACTAAATCTTTTTAAAAACTATTGTAAAATATTACTGAACTATTATAAATGTCGTCCAATATCCACTTCATATTGTAAACGTGTTAAAAATATGCAATCTCTACTATGATTCATTTGAAATTTTCACTTCACAATCATAAATAGTTTATAAACTAAATCTTCTAATCGTTAAATTATTTGTGAACGTCATACACACTATGAGGATTATGACTAAACAGAAGTTTCCATCTATAATATCATCATATTAGATTATTATTAATTTAACAATCTTATAATAATCACCATATATACATTATAAACTTTCATTAATTAAATGTGTTCTCAATTTCTATGCATTCATTTTTTGAGGATTCATCACATCTTACACAAATTTAGGTGTGTTACAATATATATGTTGATGATCATGATGATGGTGATGTTAGTGGTCAAAGAGGAGGTGATAATGATATTAATTTTTATATAGGATATTATTAGGGTCATGATGGTTTTGGTTATACTGATATTGAATTACATTTTAAATTTATATTTTATTATTTATTTATACATTTAATTTTATCATATTGATTTTTTTAATATTGATATTGATATATTATATTGTTTATCATGGATATAGTTTGATTTATCACTATATATATTGTATTATAATTGATTTCTACTATAAGTAGTAAGAATTGATATCTTTTTTGCATGTAGCTAGATGATGTGAGCGGTATTATTAGTAGAAACAGTTAGAGTCTCTGTAAGAAATTTCTTTAGTTATATGTTTAATATAGAGACACAGTTTAAACCATGAATGTAGCTTTTACATTTCCATAGTAAAACTATAGAAATTACTACTAATATCCACTGTTTAAATTATGGAAATGTTTATATTTCATTGATTGTTAACATGGGTTTCAGGGTCCGAATTCTATATCTTTAACCATGGTATTATTGATCAATTTTAACAGTTTGACCATGTGTTTAGTTATATATTTCCATGATTTAATATTTTGGTATACATGGAATACTTCAATGTTTAAACCCAATATATTTATAATTCCTATATTAACATCATTAGAAGTCGTGGATTTTTTTCCTATGTTTCCAATTTGACAGCATATCCTCAGTAAAAATTTCATGTGATGAAACATGAACTAATGAGGTACCTACCACTTTCTATGAGCGAAAGAGAAGTTATTTTTGAAAATTACTTAAAAGTAAAAATGATATATGAAACATAGAAGAGAATAGAATATTTTTCACATAAGGGTACATGAGTTAATTCGAAATTATGTGTATGGGTATATTGTATAATTTTCAAATGGTAGTGTCATCGATTTCCTTAAGGACATTAATGAATTTACACAGTTACCTATTTCCATATTAATCAAGAAAAAAATTTAATTCAACTGATATTTTCAAAATATAAAGAAAGATGTATAAAAATTAGTTCGATGTATTTAAGAGGAAATGATATGATTATAGAAAACATGAAATGCATTATAAAATTATTTCTCTAAATGTGTAATGTAAAATTAATACGGTTCACTATGAAATCCAAAACATAATAGAATATCTTCATAAATAAATGGAAGTCTTTTAATAATGGGAAGATCTATATTGGCAAGGAAAAAAATTTCTAAATTCCATTGAAGATAATCTGACTATATTTATGTTCAGATAGAAAATGGTTTTTTGAGACATGACACAAATGTAACAACTTATAGGATGTGGTATTAAAAAAATGCACTAGTGGAATAATTCTATGTGTTTGGATGTAATGAATCGAGTTTTTACTCTTTAAAATTATACCGTGTTTGATTGTTTTCTCCAAAACTATCTCCAAAACCTATCAAATATGGACCAGTTTAAGGTATTCATGTAATTGGTAGTTAAAAACATAATTAATTAAATTAAATAAGTAAATATATATATAAATAAAATATGGTTCATATTAAATATTTACTCAATTTCTACATGCTAGGTTAATAATTATATATCTTTTTAGAAATTTAATTCATTCATAGTATAATATATTGACATATGAATAATGTATTAATACTATTTTGATTAGTAATTTATAAGAATCATGATGAAGAATATATAATATCCAGAAATCTATATTCCAAAAAATTAATAAATCTCAATATTTTATTTTATTATATAAATATAAAATCTAAAAATTGTAGGATGTAAATTATAAAAATTATACCCCATATTTAGATTTATCATTACCACTCAAACTTATGATGATTTTTAGGATTTTTAGGAATTACTTAATTTTAAATTGAATAGTCTACATACATATTTTATTAATTTCCTAACATGTATGAGATAATACTAATATATTAATTCATTGAATGTTTTTATACATTTTTTATTAAATTTTATTTTATTAATTTTTATAAAAAAATTTACAAAACTAATTTCCATTTCAACCTTATACATAATATATTGAAAATTAATATATATTTTTCAGGAAATTTGTTTTTCAATTATTTTTATTATTATATCATGACATGTTTAAATGATGTTTTTGAAATCAATTATTGTCAAATAAATGATTATTAAATAATATTATAAAAAATATATTCTTTCAAATAAATTAAATTGGTAATAATATTTATTTTTGAACATTTTATGAATTTTATTAAAAATTTATTTTATATAGAATTTGGTATTTTATTTATATAAACTATTTTTTATATATAATTAATTGGTATAAATTATTGAATAAGTATTATTTTATTTTTAGGATAAATATATAAATTACTAAGGTAAAAACTCCTTAGCATGGTGAAAAAAATGGAATCAATTATTAATCATATGGGTCAAGTGAATTACATGTTTAAAAAGTGTTTCTTTTTTAATAGAAGTGGTTTTACATGAACTTAATTTAAATTATTATTGATGATTTTTTTTCTCAAATAATAAAATTTCGGTCAGTAGAATCAATTTCATATTGAAATTTGATATAAAAAACTTTTTGAATTATTGAACATCTTTACTTTAGAAAAATGCTTTCTCATCACATCTATGGGATTTATTTTAAATTATTTTCTTTGGAATTTTTTTGAATTCAATTTGGAAAAATTTATTTCATATATGTAATCCATATAATTTATAATTTCATATGGAGACAACTTAATTTTTCATCATATTGATCACTGAAATTAGATAAATATAATTACATTGATTAATGGAAAAAAGTGTTCACAAATTGGTTAAAATAGAATATAATTTGTAAGTATGGAGAAAATATGTAAAAATATGTGAACATAATATATTTTAATTTGACCATTTTATTTTTTTAATTCAAATGAAATAAATAATTTCGAAATAGGAATTAATTCTATGTTATAATAAATTTTATTTTATTAATTTGTTAAAAATTAATAAAATTCCTATGTTCTTTATAGTTTTTATTGTAAATAAATAAAAAATATTATCCATAAATTGAACAATTTTAATATTATAATTATTAGATTGAACATTATAAAGTAAAAAATATCTGTATGGGATGTTATAATTTAAGTAGTGTTCTTTCCAATTATTTACGTTTCTGTTAAAATTTATTTCCATCACACAAATTGTGTTTGTTTAATAAATTATATATCAAATATATAAAAATTTGTTCCAAATTATATATCACGGATAGTTTTATTTTAGTATTAATGGGTAAAATTATTTGGTTTGAAAACAAGTTACCTTAAAGAATGATAATAATGATAAAATAAGGAAACTAAGTAGTTAAGGAAAAATATATTTTAAAAATGTTTTCCATTTTCTGGTTGAGGTGTTTCTTTACCACATCATCTCTAAAAAAATATAATTATAATTCTTGGATCCACATGAGGTATGATTGACCCCCTAATAGTAAATACATTTGAGTATTTACAATAATGTCACACCTCCTCATCTATAAAAAGGCACACATTCTTCCACCTTCTTCAAAACACTTGTTCCATTGGGAACTACTGTGTTCTTTGAAAATCAATTAAAAAAATAAATCATGTCATGACCCCCTCCCCACAAAGAGTACCCCTCTTGGACCAGGAAGGTGAGAAGGGAGACAATGACCCCTGAGTCCCACCTCCAGTAGTCCCCGGGCTGGCAACTAGCACTGAGGGTATAGAAAACACACAAATGGGAGGCATTACCCGCTAAGAGAAAACATGCAGAAGAGGGAGGTAAGATAGACACCAACCAACTCCAACCCAACCAGTAAGATAAAAATAAATACCAAGTACACAAATTTAATGTCATGAAAAAGTAATACAATTGGAAGGGGAAAAACTGCAAGTACCCAAAATAATGTAAAAAACTGCAGTAACTGTAAGCCCGAACAGCTCTTGCAACCCCAAGCTAGTAGAAACTAGCATGATCTCCAACCTGCTGCAAGTGACCTAAAATGTAGTTTATATATACATAGGGTGAGTGTAACAGTATACTCAGTAGGATCCTCCACAAACCCTCTCATGAAAAAGTAAAGGAAGCATGCTAAAGCACTGTGAACAACAAGTGAAGCTAACCCCTCATCTAAATAGGTATACTATGTTCCCAGCCTCACCAAGGCTACTCTCACAAAGTAATGTATACAAGAGTATATAATATAATAATGAATATCAAGGGTATCCCGCTACTACTTCCCCACTATTTTTCCACTTTTACCCAACATCACACGTCTTAAGCATATCTCTCCAAAAAGGCTTGCCCGTAGACGCTTGGGTGAATCATCACAACATGCACCTCATGCAAAAAAACCACCACATCCATGGAAGAAAGTAACTAGGTAGTGTCCGGGATCCACCACAACTCGCATAACATGAATCATATGTGGGGTATTATACCTCAATCCATTACAGCATATACACCGAGTAAGGATCCTCAATCCATCACAGCTTATACACGTTACACCTATAGTAATTCATAAGATACTATATCCAGAATATATGTGTGTGAATAACCACAATCCATTACAGACGTCTACACACATATATGGGGAAAAATAACCATTGTTCCTACCAACACACGTATCTACCAAGAGAAGATAGTGGGGCCAAAGGGGGTAGTCCACCATTTATCCTCCCACCAGAATGTTGGGAAAAATACCCCTGAGGGCTCAGAATCCCCAGGGTGTCAGTTTCCCATACCGATTGGGTGGAGTAGCATATAGAAAAAAAATTAAATAACATACTATACCTCACAACCACATTATGGGCCTAACCTAGTCTTAGAGTCATTTGCAGCTAATGTCCCTCAGACTCCGGGCTTCCACTTCTAAGACTAGGTATCTTACAAGCACACAACCATTTAAAGAGATTTAATACATTATTTCAATCCCTTTTTATCAGTTGAACTTTACGTTAATTAATTCTTTAAACATGAATTAACCAATAACAATTCCACATTAAATTTCATTAGCATCACACCCAAAGTCCACTGTCCCTTTAAAATAACAACCTCATCATTCTGTTCCAGAAAACTGCAACTACATGGGTTAACATCATTTATTCAATTAATCATTACAGATTTACATCCCCATATTCCCAGGCATTCTAGAATAACAATAAATGCTACTAAGCACAAGGGGGCTCAACACGATGAGTAGATGTACTACCCGTCGAGTCTTTGCTGCCAATAGAAAGAGCATAAACCCATCCTTCCTTAAGAATTTAAACACGGAAAGCAAGTGGCATACCCCACGTGTCTTCACCTATTTCAGAATAAGGGTAAGTAAGACCATCTACCTTGAGCAGTGGGAAAAAGTAAAGTAGATAATCAACTAATAAGAATCAGCAAGCATCCATCAATCACATCCATCCCATTATATCATCCCAGGTGTCCTCCCCGACACCGACATGCATAAACCAATGCATCTCGCCACTCTAGGAGTCATTTTCTACCACAACCAAAGGTCTCCATGCCCCCAAATATCACAACAACCCTCCATTCTCACATCACAACAGAAGCAGCATGGAAAAAAACATCTTAACAATTAGGATATTGTCCCTTTAACAATCGAGAGGGTAACTTAGAACCCTTCAAGGAATTATCAAACAAATAATCTATTTTGAATTAATTGATTTATTATACACTGGTTCCACATTCCGGAAACCTAAACAATAAGCTATCACAAATAAATTAAACATGATTACTGCACCATTTTGATTTACATCAAAATTTCAACAAGAAGAACTAGATTCATTTACTTGCCTCTTTATCTTTAGAAAAACAATTATCAGTTAATTATAGTTTACATTATTTACCAATTTCCATCAAGAACGAACAATTATACGAAGCAATCATAGATATCACACTATCTAGCAAAACAAGAGGAAATAACATATGATCTACATCAATTTATTTATCAGGTTTAAATATTTATTATGTCAATTCCATTGTCATCCAGTGGGATAAAACATGCTAACAATAATGTTGCACATAAAATAAAATAGAAGCAATGAATCCCCTACCTCAAATTTTTATTGACGTTCTTTATACGAGAACAGTCCACACAACGGGTCACGATCCTCCTCTCGCGATAACTGCATCCACCCGAGGATGCCATGGTACGACTGCACCAAACGAAACCCAAGAAAACTCCATTAAAAGCATGAAGATTTCATGCTATAATATGGAAAGGAGAAACAAGAGAAGATGAAACCCAAAATAATGACGATAAACCATACCTTATATTAATGATTGATCAATACGGCCTCTTTACATCAAAACTAGGCGAAACCAATCAGAGGAGGAAATTTATATTGTGAAACTCCTATGGAATAAAATGAAAGGTTCTAAAATATTTTAGCCGAGATCAAAGAGGAAAATTAGGGAGGATGATATCTCGTTCCTTTAGAAGATTTAATAGAGTGACGATTTAAGATATGATTAAATTTCCATTAAAAGTAGATCACATTAAACTACGCGGTTTGACAAAGTAAAAATATCTCGAACCTTAGGAATAATTAATATAGGAGTTATGGCCTTTGAATAAGCCTTAGAGTCCTGAAAATGAGGCTTTAAATGAATTTTACGTTAAAGGAAAATGCTAAAGGGGCGAAACTGTAGGAAGCTGGAAACACTGTTCATGAACTCAAAAAAATTGGCAATGGAAAAACACTATTCATTAACCTCACTGATAAAACATTGTTCATGAACCTCACCGATAGAATACTATTCATGAACCTCACCATTAAAACCTCACTGATAGAACACTGTTCATGAACCCCATCAATAGAACCTCACTGATAGAATACTGTTCATGAAGCTCACCATTAGAACCTCGCTGACAGAACACTGTTTATAAGGCTCACCATTAGAACCTCAACGATAGAACACTGTTCATGAACTCAAAATTTAGAAAAGGAAATGGAGGTTACCGATAGAACTCACCATGCTAGAAACACTGTTCACAAACTCAAAATTTGGCAAAGGAAATATAGGTTACTGATAGACGTCACCGTTCAAGAAACAATATTCATGAACTCCAAATTTGGAAAAGGAAATAGAGGTTACCGTTAGAGGTTACCGATAGAACTGTTCACCGATGGAACTGTTCATAGAATTGAAAATTTGGAAATGGAATGAGAGGTTACCATTAGAGGTTACCGATAGAATTGTTCACTGATGGAACTATTTATAGAACTGAAAATTTGGAAAAGGAAAGAGAGGTTACCATTAGAGGTTACCGATAAAACTATTCACTGATGGAACTATTCATCGAATTGGAAATTTGGAAAAGGAAAGAGAGGTTACCGTTAGAGGTTACTGATAGAACTATTCACTAATGGAACTATTCATAGAATTAGAAATTTGGAAAAGGGAAGAGAGGTTACTGATAGAACAGTTCACCAATGGTCACTGATGTTACTGTTCACAGAAAGGGAAAAATTGGAAAAGTGTTGGGGATGAGTCACCTTGACCTCCCGAAACACCTCAAACACCATATTTTCACGAAGCAATGGACCAGAGGGCTTGATACATTCCATCAGATACCTCTCAAAATATTCTCATCCCCGAGAATTCAAATCCAACCTAAAGTGAAAATGAAACGGGGTCTGAACAACCACCCATCAAGATACCTCTCAAAAGAGAGCAAGCCACAAAATCAACAAAGGGAGCCATCTCATAAACATGAAAGTTTCATAACCACAAAGGCTACACTGATACATGAAAAGAGTTAAACATCAAATAACTATGGGTATTGAGCACGTATCTGTGAATCACGCTCCTAGGTACTCTCCTCTATGCCACCGTGTGACCACAAGACATGAACTAAGGGGATAGAACACCCATGCAACACCTTCTCCATTCGGTCTTGGATCTCCATAGGTCGCTCCTCAAAGGTTGCATCATCTTCACCATTGATATCTCCCCAATCGATGATGTGAGAGTCATCATTAAGATAACGACGGAGCTGTGCTACATGGAAAAAATCATGTATCTGACTCATCTGCGGGGGAAGTGCTACTCGATACGCCAAAACTCCAAAATGAGCTAACACCTCGAAAGGCCCAACAAAATGGGTAGAAAGCTTACTCCCATGACCAAACCTTCACTTCTCATGATGGGGAGTCACCTTCGGAATCATGTGGTCCCCAACATCAATCTCTAAGGGCCTCCTCCTTTGATCAACATATGATTTATGACGATCTTGCACTATCTTCATCCTCTCATGAATCACCTGAACCATCTCTTTTGTATTCTACAATAGTTCCGGTCCAAGAATTGCTGACTCTCCAACCCCAGTCTATCACAACGGAGAATGGAAAGGTCAGCCATACATGGATTCAAATGGTGTCATACCGATGGTGGTGTGAAAACTGTTATTGTAGGATAAATTCACCAATGGTAAGTGCCTCATCGACGAACCTCCAAAATCAAGAACACAATAGTGTAACATGTCTTCAAGAGTCTATATGGTTCGCTCTGTCTGACCATCCATTTGAGGATGAAAAGAAGTTTTAAGGCATAGCTGAGAACCAAAAGCATGCTGGAGACTTCTCCACACCCTAGAAGTAAAACAAGGATCTTGATCAGAAATGATCATCCTTGGGACTCCATGATGTCTCACCACCTCTTCCAGATACTGCCTTGACAATACTTCCACTAAGCTCGACTCCTTGATCGCTATGAAGTGGACCAATTTTGTTAAACGACCCACTACCGACCAAATAGAATCAGGTCCTCCTGTAGGTCGAGGTAAACCAGTAACAAAGTCCATTGAGATTTACTCCCACTTCCACTTAGGAATCTCTAATGGATGGAGAAGACCACCAGGAACATGGTGTTCAACCTTCACCTACTAGAAGACCAAACATCGAGACAAAAACTCCGTAATTGAATGCTTCAGCCCAGGCCACCAAAACTGGCTCCTCAGGGCTCGGTACATCTTGGTCATGCCAAGATGCACTGCCAAAGGAAAACAATGAAACTCTCTAAGATCCATCCTGAACATCATCAAAGGAAAAAAGAATCCTTCTGTGATACAACACTCGGTGTTGTTTATCATTTGACCAACCATTATGGGCCTCTCCATAAACAACTCGTTCTATCCAGACCTCCACCTCTAGAACCCCCAACTGGGACTCTTCCACCTTCTGCACTAGGGATGATTGTACCGTCATCTGAAAAATAAAACCTCTTCCCCCCAACTTCTCCCATATTAAGATGTAATGCTTACAGTTCTTCCATTACTCACCAGGAATCACTGTATTCATGTATAGCATCACTACGTGACTTTTTACTCAGTGCATCAGCTACAACATTTCCCTTTCCAGGCGTATATGATATCTCAAAGTCGTATTCCTGTAAGAAATCAATCCACCGACGTTGTCATAAGTTCAAGTCATGCTAGGAGAAAATATACCTCAAACTCTTATGATAGGTGAAAACCACAAAGTGATCACCAATGAGGTAATGTCTACTCAACTTCAGAGAAAAACCCACGAATGCCAACTCAAGATCATGAGTGGCATAGTTACGTTCATGGGAACATAACTACAGAGACCCATAAGAAACAACCGATCTTTTCTACATCAGAAAATAGCCCAACCCCAGATGAAAAGCATCGCAGAAAACATAAAACTGAACTCCCTCAGCTAGAAGACAAAGAACTGGGGCAGTTACTAACTTCTCTTTTAGATACTCGAACGCTGCCTGACATTGATCTGTCCATATGAATGCCTGATACTTCTTGTTCAAAGTTTTCAGATGATCTTTAACTCGTGAGAAATCAGCTACGAACCTCCTGTAGTATCCTGTGAGACCAAGGAAACTTCACACCTTCGACACTATCTTGGAGGCTTCCAAAGACACAACTACTTATATCTTTGATGGATACACAGCTACTCCCTGCTGGGACACAACATTCCCCATGAAACGCACTTCCCAAACCAAAAAATCACACTTTGAAAACTTCTCAAATAGCTGATGTTGAAGAAGAACTCCCAAAACAATGTGTAGATTCTCTACATGCTCCTCCTTAGATGTATATTACACAAGGATGTCATTGATGAAAACTACCATGAACTTGTCTAGGAACTCACGGAACACAGCATTCATCAATCCCATGAACACAACTGAATCATTCATCATGCCGAATGACATTACAAAGAACTCATAATGCCCATGACGACAATGAAAAGCAGTCTTCAGGATATCCTCATCCTTCACACGCATCTGATGATATCCTGACCGCAAGTCAATCTTTGAGAACCAACTTGAACCCTACAGTTGATCAAATAAATCATCAATCCGTGGAAGAGGATAGCGATTATTTATTATCACTTTGTTGAAGCAATGATAATCGACACACAACCGCAAACTGTTGTCTGCCTTCTTCACGAACAAAACCGGTGCACCCCACGGTGACACACTCGACATAACAAAACCACACTGTAACAGACCATCAAGATGTATACATAGCTCTCATAAATCATAAGGGGCCATCCTATATGGAGAAATAGAGATGGGAGATGCTCCTAGTTGTAGCTCGATCCCAAAATCGATCTCCCATCGAGGGGATAATGCTACAACCTCTTCTGGAAAGACATCAGGGTACTCTTCTAAGACCCTAGGAAACACCAATTGTTGAACTTCTGAAGAACTCCACATCATCTCATCCATCATGTATGATAAGGATGGAACACTCCTATGACCCATCTGAGGATCTCTCTCGCCAACAAACACCACCAGATCTCCATCTACCCCAAATAAAATGACCTTCTTCTTGAAGAAATACACAATAGCCTGCACCTTATACAACCAATACATGTCGAGGATGACATCATATGGTTTTATTCATAAACACAGGAAATCTCCCCAAGAGCGGTGATTCCCCAACACTAGATCACAATCTCTACATACTTCAAACAAGTCAGCTCGACCTCCAACTGGCATAGTCAATGCCAAGGGAACTGGAAGCCTCTCTACCTCAAGTCCCAATGCAAGGACAAGAGTAGGTGATATGAAGGAGTGTGTCGCTCCTGAATCTAACAAGGCATACACCACGGTAGAAAACAAGAAAAAGATACCTCGAACAATGTTTGGCTTTCCTGGAGCTAGCAATGTTAGAGCATGGAGCAGACCACGACCTCCTCCACGACCTCTCCGACCATGATGAAAACCACCACCATGGCCACACTCTGCTCTCTGAGGACAGGGAGCATCATGGGGCTCTCCTCGGCTTACCCCATCTACCCTATACTGATCTAAAGCCGGTGCAACCTGCTGCTGCTACCTTGGTGGGAACTGCCTCAATGGAGGAACCTGGAGCATAGCACATGGTGCACAATGACTACTCTAAAAGGCCGAGCACTCCCACTACTGATGACCACGAACACAACAAGAAAAAAAAGCACCTGATCACTTGGAATAGGATTGATATTTTCTATCTCTGGAGAAACGAGATGTGAAGGGCTGGGACGTACCCCCGGCTGAACAGAAACTCTTCTGCCTTGAAAACTGGGAACCCCGAACCACAGCTCTGCTTCATGAGGAATCATGATGATTCCCCTCTCATGATGATCTGGTCCTGGAAAAAGTCCTCTCGACAACCCCTTCCCTCACCAGCACCTCAAGACATGTATTCAACATAAATGGGGTGACCTAACGCTGGATCTCTAGATGCAAAGCCTCCTCGAAATGCCTCACCCTGGCCTCCTCATCTGGCAACAGATCTAAAGCATATCATAAAAGGTTCCTGAAATGGATTACAAACTCTCACACACTGGAGCTCCCATATCAAAGGGTATGAAGCTCCTGGCGACTGGACGCCTTCGCAGTCGAAGAAAGAAACTCAACTCTAAACTTGTCTCGGAACTCCTCCCATGATATCGTTGACTCCTCACGATCCCCGAGGAACAAGAACCACCACTGACTCGCTTCTCCAAGAAGCATCGTCACAACCAATGAAACCCAGTGCTCCTTCCGAGCACGAGTAAAACTAAAGCCTATATCAAACTCCTCCAACTAGTCTTCTGTGACTACATCTGAACTCGAGCCCTCATACTTCTGCAGACTCTATCACTGAAACTCTCGAAGTGTCTTACTCTAAGTTTCTTCATTTTCAACCTCTACCCTATGATGATCTGCTAGAATAGCCTGTTGGAAATTTTTTGCACAAACCTGACAAAGATGTCGACCTGTATCCATACCTATAAAATAACAAACCGTTAGAGCTCGTAAACCTGGAATATGGAAGACTCAACATTAATTAATATGTTGTTTTCTTTCATTGAATTTGGGTTAAACTATACCAAGGTATACCCATTCAAACATAGGAACAAAGAAGAATGATTCATGATCCTTTCCTAGGTCTCTACCCTTCAAATAGTATCACCTTGTTTAGTAGCCATTGTAAACATAATGGTCCGTACATCAGATCATAGGGGGCCCTAATGGCCTATGTCTCAACCGGTCTCCACTGTTTACATCACTTGCTAAACATGAATGAAATTGTTTCCCTAGAAACCCATGAAACCTCACCTGTGCCTAACTCCAAACTCCATCATATCCCTCAAACAGACCTCTGATATCACACTGTCATGACCGCCTCTCCACAAAGAGTACCCCTCCTGGGAAGGCATGGTAAGAAGGGAGATATTGATCCCTGAGTCCCGCCTCCAGTAGGCCCTGTGTTGGTGAAAAGCATCGAGGGTATTGAAAACACACAAATGGGAGGCACTACCCTCTAAGAGAACACATGTGGAAGAGAGAGATAAGACAGACACCAACCAACTACAACTCAACCTGTAAGATAGAAAAATAAATCCCAAGTACAAAAATGTAATGTCATGAAAAAGTAATACAGATGGAAGGGGAAAAACTAAAAGTGCCCAAAAGAGAGTATAAACAGCGGCAACTGCAAGCCCGAACAGCTCCTGCAACCCCAAGCTAGTAGAAACCAGCTTGATCTCCAACCTGCTCTAAGTGACATGAAAAATAGTTTATATATACATAAGGTGAGTATAACAGTATACTCAGAAGGATCCTCCCTGAAGCCTCTCGTGCAAAACTAAAGGAACCATGCCAAAGCACAGTGAACAACAAGTGAAACTAACGCGTCAGCTAAACAAGTATACTAATTTCCCAGCCTCACCATGGATACTCTCACCAAGTAACACATAAAAGATTATGTAATATAATAATGAATATCAAGGGTACCCCACCACTACTTCCCCACAGGTTTTCCACTTTTCCCCAACATCGCACATCCTAAGCATCTCTCTCCAAAATTTTTTGCTTTTTGACACCTAGAAGAATCACCACAACATGCACCTCGTGTAACAAAACCACCACATCCATGCAAGAAAGTAACCAGGTAGTTTCTAGTAGCCACCACATCTTGCATAAAGTGTATCATACGTCGGGTATTATACCTCAAACCATTACAGCCCATACTCCGAGTAAGGATCCTCAAGCCATCACTACCTATACACATTACACCTATAATAGTCCATAAGATACAATATCTAGAATATATGTGTGTGAATAACCACAAGCCATTAGATCCCTCTACACACATATATGGGGAAAACTAACCACTATGCCAACTAGTACAAGTATCTACCAATAGAAGAGAGTGGGGCCAAATGGGGTAGTCATCCATTCATTCGCCCACCAAAATGTTGGGGAAAACACCCCGCCAGGGCTTAGAATCCCCAGGGTGTCAGTTTCCCTTACAGACAGGGTGGAGTAGCATATAGAAACACAAAAAGTACAGAATATACTATACCTTAGAACCACACTATGGGCGTAACCTAGTCATAGAATCAACTGCAACTAACGTCTCTCGGACACCGGGCTGCCACTTCTAATACTATGTATCCTATAAGAACACAACTATTTAAAGAGCTTCAATACATTATTTCATTCCATTTTTATCAGTTTCACTTTACATTATTTAATTATTTAATCATTAATTAACCAATTACAATTCGACATTAAATTTCATTAGCATCACACCCAAAGTCCACTTTCCCTTTAAAACTAAAACCTCATCATTATGTTATAGAAAACTCCAACCCCATGGATTAAAAACATTTATTCAATTATTCATTACAGAATTACTTTCCCATATTCCCAATCATTCTCGAAAAACAATCTATTCTACTAAACACAAGGGGGCTCAACACGGTGAGTAGATGTACTACCCATCGAGTCATTGCCGCCAATAGAAAGAGCTTAGACCCATCTTCCCTTGAGAATCTAAACATGGAAAGCATGTGGTATACCCCGAACGTCTTCTCCTCTTTCAGAAGAAGGGTAAGTATGACCAGCTATGTTTAGTAGTGGGGAATAGTAAATCAGATAATCAACCAATAAGAATCAGCAAGCATCCCATAATCACATCCATCCCATTCCATTATCCCTGGTGTCCTCCCCGACACCCACATACATAAACCGATGCATCTCACCACTCTAGGCATCATCTGCTGCCACAACCAATGGTCTCCATGCCCCCAAATATCATAACTGCCCTCCATGCTCACATCACAACACAAGCAGCATGAAAACAAACATCTTAACAATTGGCCTCTTGGCCCTTTAACAATTAAGAGGGTAACTCAGAACCCTTCAAGGAATTATCAAACAAATAATCCATTTTGAATTAATCGATTTATTATACATCGGTTCCACATTCAAGAAACATAAATAGTAATCTATCAAAAATAAATTAAACATACTTAGTGCACCATTTTTATTAACATCAAAATTTCAACAAGAAGAACCAGATTCATTTACATGCCTCTTTATCTTTATCCAAACAATTATCAATTAACTACGGTTTACATTCTTTACCAATTTCCATCAAGAATGAACAACTATACGAAGAAAGCATAGATTTCACACTATCTATCAAAACAAGAGGCAATACCATACGATCGATATAAATTTATTTATCTGGTTAAAATATTTATTATGACAATTCCCTTTTCATCTAGTGGGATAAAACATGATAACAATAAAATTTCACATAAAATAAAAGAGATGCAACAAATCCCCTACCTCAAACACTTCTTGATGTTCTATATATGAGAACAGTCCACACAACCGATCACAATCCTCCTCTCGTGACAACTGCATCCACCTGAGGATTCCATGGTAAGACCGCACCAACTGAAACCAATGAAAACTCCATTAAAAGCATGATGATTTCATGGTATTATATGGAAAGGAGAAACAGGAGAAGATGAACCCCAAAAGAATGCTGATAGAACATACCTTATATCTAAGATTCATTGATACAACTTGGTTGCATCCAAACAAAGCGGAATCAATTCGAGGAGGAAAGTTTGATAGTTATGCTCCTACAGAATAGAATGAATGGTTCTAGCATCTCATAGATAAGATCAAAGAGGAAGAATTAGGGAGGAAGATATCTTGTCCATTTAGAATATTTAACAGAGCGATGGTTTAAGATATGCTTAATTTCCCATTAAAGGCGTATCACATTAAACCACATGGTTTGACCAAGTAAAAACATCTCGATCCTTAGGAATAATTAATATAGGAGTTATGGACTTTTAATCGGCCTTAGAGTCCTTAAAATGAGGCTTTAAATGCATTTTACATCAAAGGAAAACACTAAAGGGGTAAAACTATAGGAAGCTGGAAACACAGTTCACAAACTCAAAAAAATGGGAAAGGGAAAACAATGTTCACGAACCTCACTGTAAGAACCTCACTGATAAAACACTATTCTTGAACCTCACTGATATAACAATGTTCATGAACCTCACCATTAGAACCTCACCAATAGAACAAAATTCATGAACCTTAGTGACAGAACCTCACCGATAGAACACTGTTCATGAACATCACTGTTAAAACCTCACTGATAGAACATTGTTCATGAAGTTCACTATTAGAACTTCACCGATAGAACACTGTTCATGAAGCTCACCATTAGAAGCTCACCGATAGAACACTGTTAATGAAATCAAAATTTGGCAAAGGAAATAGAGGTTACTGATAGACCTCACCATTCTGAAAACACTGTTCACAAACTCAAAATTTGGAAAAGGAAATAGAGGTTACCGATAGACCTCACCATTCTGGAAACTTTGTTCATGAACTCAAAATTTGGAAAAGGAAATAGAGGTTACCGTTAGAGGTTACCGATAGAACTGTTCACTGATGGAACTGTTCATAGAATTGGAAATTTGGAAAAGGAAAGAGAGGATACTGTTAGAGGTTACTGATAGAACTGTTCACTGATGGAACTATTCATAGAAGTGGAAATTTGGAAAAGGAAAGAGAGGTTACCGTTAGAGGTTATCAATAGAATTGTTCACTGATGGAACTGTTCATATAATTGGAAATTTGGAAAAGGAAATAGAGGTTACCGAGAGGACTGTTCACTGATGGAACTTTTCATATAATTGGAAATTTGGCAATGGAATGAGAGGTTATAGTTAGAGGTTACCAATTGAACTGTTCACCGATGGTCACAGATGCTATTGTTCAAAGAAAGGGAAAAATTGGCAAAATGTTGGGGATGAGTCACCTTGACCTCCCGGAACACCTCAAACACCATATTTTCACAAAGGAATGGACCGGAGGGGTTTGGGCCCTTACACATCCCCTTATCTTGGAGTCCATATATTTTGTATTAAGAATACAATTTATGTTTTTTGTGAAAACCTATGGAGGATACCCATAGAAGAGGTATTGTTCCTCTAAAAAAATTTCCATTATATTACATTCTCCCCCTCCTTCAATTTATATTATATAATGATAACATAATAAGTAAATTTAATTACATATAATTATATTTTTTTTTATGATAATTTTATGATATAAAAAATCATACACTTCATCAAATGGGATATGCAATCATCATTTCTATGTACATCAGACTACCGCCTGATGAACCAATGTCGTTTTTTCTTCCTATACCACCTCTCATGGATTAGAATAATGTTGTAGCTTCTTGATACATATGGTATATGTGATGTTCAAGAGGTATTTAGGATTATTCAATTAATATATCACACATAAATTCATGTTTAACATTTTTTGTAATATGATAGTATCATTATTGTGTATAGTGGACTATCACCTCATGAAACGATTTGATTCATTCACTCATTACATGTAAGGTTTTAATGATGGGTTAGTAAACATATGTTATATATATGACATATATTTTTTAATTGAATTATAATATATATATATATATATATATATATGAATCATTTAGTTTTATCTATTCCATTATGACATGGAAATGGAGACAATGTTCATGTGTATGTATGGATTACCATCTTCATGAATGGTTTATTTCACTTTCTGCCATAAGATTATATGAATTACACTACATAAAAATATATTGTAAATATATGTACTATATATAATATATAAAATTCTTTTATTATGAAATCATGATCTCTATCAGATAACCAAACTTATTAGAAATAAAATAACATACAAAAAAGTAGTTATTGCCTGAAATGTAACTATAAAATTGAATTGTTAATAAACGGGTCATATAAAGTAAAATGAAAATAATATATGTTTTGATATATATGAATCTATTTATATTAAATATTTATAATATACTTATATTTATTATATTGGATGTTTTTACAAGTACAATAAAACTCAATACTTAATGTAATGGAATTCCATCTCAATTTTTACTTTAATTAGACATTTTTCATAATCACATGCTAATTATTATAGGTGGTGTAATTACTACCCAAAAATTTATGTTATTATTATTCTATTGAATTAAATTTGGGTTCATGTTACCATTTTATAATTTCACTTTCCTAGGATTAAGGGATCGAAGGACCCAAAATCTCTATGGGTATTTCTAGTCTCATAAATATTTTTTAGAGATTTATACCATGTTCAGCTATCATCTATTTTTTGCGTTGTATATAATTCCATATGAAATTTTATATCATGAATATAACTTAGTTAAAGGAAATTATGTTTTCCATTTTATTTATTCTTTCATGTGTAAGAATATTCAAATGTTATTCAAGATGTAAGTGATTTTTCTCTCAAGTATCCTTCTTCATGACATGTGTTATGTTATACACTTATACCATTCCATTAGATTCAAATAAAAATCCAGTAAAATGTATTATCTTGATATAATTCATCCTCATTATATTTTATATTTCATTTTATTTTATTCTTTTAGGGGTCTATTGATTCATGTTTACCCATGTGGTAATGATTTTATGTTACAATATCATCGTTTATCAATTTTTTTATGAGTATTATTCAATGATAAAATATTATAATCTATCTCTTAATAATTCCCTTCAATTATATTTCCCGGATTAGACATGATATCCTCATTTAATTTTACTATTTCTTCCACTATTTTTCACATAATATAATTAATAAAATGTTTTA
Organism: Viscum album; assembly: GCA_963277665.1. Lineage (NCBI taxonomy): Eukaryota > Viridiplantae > Streptophyta > Magnoliopsida > Santalales > Viscaceae > Viscum > Viscum album. The sequence continues at coordinate 7,438,724 of CAUJRU010000001.1, forward strand.
AAGAAAATATATCTTTATTTAACTCTTCGGTTAGAAATTTGTTCTGGTTGGAAAAAATGTTTTTATTAAAATGTTTTATTTTTTAAAATGATATTTTCATAAAATATTAAATGAATATTATTTATGTAATTTTTTATGTTTAAAAATTGGTTTTAAATTATTTTCAATTATAACATTGTATTTTTTTCAAAGCTCATTTAAATAAAAAAATTGTTTCAAAAAGATTTATTTTTTAAAAATAGTATTTCTTGGAGGATATGATATTTTCCTGAAGAAATGATTTTCTTGAAATATATATTTATATTTTTTTGGGATTAATTTTCAATGAAAATGACTTTCAATATTTATTATGTTTTAAAAAGTGATTTTCAATGAAGGGTTATTTTTATTAAGAAATATTCCATGTAGTCTTTGAAAATCCTCCTCCATCTATGATTTATTAATTTGATATCATTTATTAATTAATAAGGATGTGACTTAATTATAAAATTTATAATAATTTTCTTTATGGTTTATTTTTTAGGGAATGATATTTATGAATCCCATTTCAGTTTCATAAGTTATACTATAATAAAATTCTTGTGTAACCAACTTAATTTCTTAGGATGTGCAACGATGAAATGATTTTGAAAACAATATGTTTATAAATTTTATAATATAATTAAAATTTTATGATACCCATATCATTTCCTTCATTATGATATGATGAATTTTTGTGATCTTCTGGGACAAATAAATATTATTTTAATTATCTGACCTATGTGGAATATATCTTCCTCCAATGAATTTGGTAATTATTTATATATCTCAATATATAGACATGGATAGAATAATGGGTGAACCTTGCATAGTAATATAGTTCTAGAATATGGAGTGAATTTTTTATTTTGATATTTTTCTTGAATGAGGGGTTAACTTGTTACTATAACAGTTGGATATAATTTAAAGTGAACTTGGTATAGTAAAAAACGTTTTCCTCTATGATGGCCTTAGAAGTGAGCCTTAAACAATATGTAAATTATTTTATATACTTTTATGTATTCTAAAAATCAATTAATTTTTCCTATGTAATGATCTCATCACTCATTCTCTTTTATTATATTCTGTTTCATATGTTATGTACTATAAATCATTATTACATGATTCACGATAGTGATTATAGATATGAAGTGCATTCTTTTCAAATGATATGATCGAGTTCTCATGCACTTATTTTCTAGTTTTACTTTTATATCTCACTTTTTAACCCCTACATTGAATATTAGATCACCATATGTTATGTTTACATTCCATAGGTTATGAAGACATGTTTTATGTACGAGTATGAAATTGGATGAACTTTATAATTGATATTGAATATATTTCAATAATTTAGAATGATTATGTTTTCTTGTTTCCAAAGGAACTAAACTATTACCATACTAAGGAATGTGATTATTTAATGTAATAAAAATTCATCAAATAATAAGTAATACCAATGTATGTTAATCCTGGGTCGCTACATTTTTTTCAGTACAAGGGTTAGAAACTACTAGGCATAGACTCAGTACCAAACTCTGAGACATTCCCAGAATCCTTTATAATACAGAATCAGGAATACAAAGGTAAAAAAATAGCATCACTGAAACCACTTTATAACATCTTGAACGAAAATCCACTAACTGGTTCCCCATTCTAGGTTTCCACAGGTCATCATGTCCACCACTACGTACACTAGAGGCTGGAGACTAGAAGTTGGGGTCTATGATGGTACAGTGAAGAGATTATACACATTTTTTTGACTAGAACATCATAATTCAAGAAATATGACAAATAGAAGAGGTAATAAATAAATATAAATGGAATAATATATCATCCTTATAAATAGATATGAATATTATTAATCAAAAAATAGCTGCAAAAAATTGTTAATCAAGACCCGATGTTGTAAAAAAGTAAGTACATGGGTTGGAGGGATAAATGAATATACAACATGTTAACCAAAATGGAAATAATATAATGTTATTCCTCCACTAACATATTGAAAATAGGTTTTTCCTCTACTCAGGTAATATATTCTATTAATGAAAATAAATAATTGAAATCTAGGTGCTTACCTTTTCCCATACCTCCATCCACAAAGTTTACTGGGAATAAAATATTATCCTAAATAGGGTTTTGGATTAACTTAGTAGAACACCAACAACATCCTCAATAATTATCCAATCTATGAAAATAAAATGATCAGAGTTCATATAATATTATAGGAAAATAAATAAATAAATACAACTTATTGGGCAGGGTTCCTCACGAGATACACTACCTAAACTACCTTCTTATACCTAAGCCAGATGTCTATGAATATGGTTCCACCTATTCATATGTATGATTTATGAATATATATCTAAATTTTATTTCTAAGGGTACATGTATGTAAGAACAAATCACTATCATTAAATATAATTGTTATATTTACTTTTCCAATCATGTTCTTTGTATTGGAAGATACATCATTAGATTTCATTAATTATAATCCATGGCTATTAGTAACTATTTTACCATGCCAATACAAGGTTATCAATAAAGATTAATCTCTTGTTTGTCACCAAGATCTTTCTATGACACCCTTCAAAATAAAATATCATCCATGAATATCCAAAAACTGATTCCAAACTATCACTCTTTAAATTGTGTAAATACATAACCAACTGAGCCTGCCCTTAGTATACAGACATAGGGGACCAAATATTACTCATGAAATAATACCTCCCTAGTGATACAATCCATGTTACTCTACAAGGGATCTAGATATCACTAATGGAAAAATGAAGGCATCACCCAGATGATCCTATCTAAGTTGTTATATAATAAAAACCAAGTATCGCTCTTGGTGATTCAACAATAAGATCTCAAATGGGTGTTTGAATCTTGAAGAACCCATCCATGGATTTCATAAATCATAACCATTGTATGAATCTCATCATAATGAAATGGATAGTTTTTATAAATCTTCAACTCAATTGATTTAATAAATCATTTCAACCATGTTGGCCAAAACATTTAATTAAATTAATTTTAGCTACAATATAAAATTAAATCCCTAATCACAAGACCCACAATTCCCCTTTGTTGATATACATTGAGTTTTTTATAATGTAATAACACAACGAAAAACTAATGGTTTAAAATAATTCAAAATATGAGGAATTTAGGCCTTTTTAGGAATGCAAACCATTAGGGGAGGAACACATCGAGGTGGTCACCATATGACATTGATTCAATGGTTTTTCTGGGCTACAATAACCATGAAAATATAATTTAATTTATTTATTTATATGATTATGTTGTATTATAGGAGGAGTCTATGAAACAGAATATTTATTCATGATAAATACAACATGAATTTAATGGAAATGGACTATACCAACTTTCTTAATATGGTATTACTGACTTCATGTTGTATCATTCCTTGGTTTTTTATATATAGGAGAAAAAATAGAAATAGTATAATTCCCTAAAAATTAAATATTTTATCCCTCTCTCAAATACTGTAGAGGATGGATGGATAAATCGACAAAACAATACAATTGATCCAAGCTCTTACTAAGAGGAAACCAATGTGACATATGGAATTTGATTAGGATTCAAAATTGAGAGGATATGTAAAGACCTAGGGGGAGGAAATGGAGTTAACTTTATGGTAGAGAGATTTTGTGAGGAAGTATAAGAGGGATTAAAATTAGAAAATAATGGATTCTTCCCCTTTAAAATATAAATCCATCACTTTGATGATATGTAAAAAAAATAAACATCATGTATTACATAGGAAAAGGTCTATAATGGGTAATACACATCATGAATTAAATATTCACATCATGTATTTTATTCATGATGGAAATTTAATAAAAAAAATTATTTTCTCTAAAGACTACTACATTCCTTCAGCTACTTTCCAATCCATCAGATATTTGTCTCCTATGAAGCCTTAGAAACTATTTGGACTACTCATGGCATAAAAAATTTAAATAAAGGGAAAACATATAGGTTTTAACATTAAGGATATTATCCTTATCTCTAAAAAAGAAGAGATGTTAAATTTTAATCTATAATACAGGTTTTATATAATCCCCATGGTACTACCATAGACCCTTGTTTCATGCCAGTGGCATATGGTATTCAAAGAGGTGCAGCAGAGGTCATTTGGATGTTTGGTAAAGTTACAGTTAATAGTGACCAAAGTTTGTATTTCAAAAAATGGTATTAGATATATTTTTTAGTTCTACAATTTTCATACACTAAAGGCAGCTAATAAATGAATGTATTAGAACTTGTTATGGAACTGAAACTAGTGAATCATGGAAACATTTACCTATGGATGTTTAGGTTATGAAAAATATTGGGATTATATTTTTAAATTTCCCTATTATAGTTATTATGATTTTAACAAACCATACAAAAAATGAGGTATGATATTTATAGTTTATGTATATGTTGGAATCACCTATTTTGATAATCCCAAATCATGTTTTGATAATCCCAAATCATGTTTTGATAATCTCAAATCATGTTTTGATAATCCCAAAATCAAGTTTTGATAATCCCAAATAATGTTTTGATAATCCCAAATCTTGTTTTCATTTAAGTAAGAACCATGTTTTCATTCATGCTAATTTTGTTTCATTAATGTTTTCTATTTCTGTAGGGTAATATTCATATACTCTCGATCTCACTGCTTGATTGGTTAAGCATATAGTTCAGAATTTATCTAAGTACAAGGTCACCGATACAAAGTTCACTGATAAAGAGGTCACCGATACAGAGGTCACCGATACAAAGGTCACCATTACATGGTTACCACTACAAGGTCACTGTTACAAGGTTACCACTACAAGGTCACCATTACAAGGTTACTGCTACAAGGTCACCAATACAAGGTCACCGATACAAGGTAACCGTTATAAGGTTACTGCTACATGGTCACCGATGTGCCCCTACTATTGAACCCTACTGATATAAAGGCTACCGCTACTAGTATGTCGATGCTTATCCTTCCATACTTTTTCAATTTCTCAATATTATACAAATGGTCATATTTGATAAATTAAATTCATCTGACATTAATTAATGATGATTGTAAACATTTCAGGAGACAATATTGTGGACAGTATGAGGTATGAGAAAGCATGCACGTGATCTACTCATTCCCATTTTCATAACTCAATTATAAAAAGAGAAGACCATGAAATAAATAATGGGTGATAAATATGCGCCAAAAATAAAGGGTGGCATACGAAGTGCGATAGAGATTTATTTATAGATAAAATGATAACCATCCAACATCAATATTCTTAACCCACATGCATCACGAATATCATTCTGGGACGAACTCTCTCCTGCCTTCTATGGCTCATCAACTCTTGATCAACATCAGAAGCAGAACACTGAAAGCTAGAACCTGGAGTTGTGACAATCTATTTTGAAGACAAGTTTTAGAAAAAGACTCCAACATCAAATTCCTCACTCCGAGGAGTCAAGATCTGAAATGAAAACACATAGATCCCTCTAAACTCTTTCTCATCATAACTGCTCTACTGTGTTTCTTTGTCTTTTAAAATTATGAGAAGTGTGTCAGTGTATCGAACACACAATCTTCTATGCTTGAACTGGAGGATACTGAATATCCTCACATCAAACTTCACCAATTTTTGTTTCCCATGTATAAATGTGGAAGCGACCATGTGTGGTCTATGTTGTTTGTCTTTACCACGAAGAACAGTGGTAGAGGGTGTGAACCCTAGATAGTTTGTGAAAACTGTTGTAAAGCCCGATATTTGATGTGTATCACGTTTATTGCTAATATAAACTTCTTGGTGGATGGTGATAACCAAGTGGATAATATTAGTTCTCGGCTTGATATTGGACCTCTTATTTATATTGTTGTGCAAATACTCAGATACTCTGTTTTATTTTATCTGCTGCTTATATTTTCTCAAAGACAGAAAACTGTTTTTACATTCACTCTGATAGTTAGTTTTGGTTAGTGTGTATATATGCTTAATTCAGTAAACCTGTTTCAAATTTTGAAATAGTGATTACATTGATTCAAATGAGGACTAATAAACCTTTTAGAAACTTTTTGAGCAATTAAACATTTATATTTCTACTACCTTAATTTACTGTGATGTTTTTAATTGGGGGATTTTAATCATAAAGTTTTTGTCGTAAATTTTAATTGGAACTCAATTCATCCCCCTCTTGAGATTTCACTTCAACCAACATTTGGTATCAGAGGCGGGCTAATTTTCAAGTGTTCAAATTATTTTCAACTGTGATTTAGTTGTATCTTAAAGATCTTAAAATTTCTATCATATCTAAATTTTCAGTTATTTAAATTCTAAGTAACTATGGAAACTAGAGTTGAGGGTGCTACTACTAACAAGCCACCATTCATTAATGGTAATAACTACACTCAATGGAAATTAAAAATGAAAATGTATCTAGAGATCATGGAACCTGAAATCTGGGATACAATTGAAGAACAACATGTATTGCCACCTACTGCTAGAGACACATGGTCTCAGTTGACAAAAGCTACATATAATAATAACTTTAATGCAATGAATGATTTATACTATTCTATAGGTGATAATGAATTCAAAATAATATCTTCTTGCAAAACTATATATGAAATTTTGGATACTTTGGCTATTTCTCAAGAGGTAACAACCAATTTTAAAGAAATGATATTAAATACCTATACTATTAAATATGAAAATTTTTAAATGAAGCCTGATGAACTTATTTCTAAAATGTATCTTAGGATGAATGAAATAGTGAATACTATGACTCTTCTTGGAAGACCAGTGGACAATAAGGACCAAATCACGAGACTGCTTCGATGCCTACCTAACAGATAGAGGGGAACTTATGTTTCTATCCGAGAATCTTGTGACATAGGCAAACTACCAGTGAAGGAACTAATTGGAAAGCTTATGATGTAAAAAGAAGAACATAAAGTGAATCAAGAAGTAGATAAAGAACCAAGAAAAAAATATGTAGAATTGAAGACTAATACCTCAAAGAATAGATAAAAAGAAAAAGTTCAAGTTCTTGTAGATAGTTCCACTAGTGAAGAATCAGATTGAGACAGTGATGAGCAGATGGATCATCTTTCTAGAAGGTTCAAAAAGTTATATCGAAAGAATAAATTATTTAGGAAGTAAAACTACAAAGGAAAGTATGATAGTAAAGGAAAATGTAAGAAATATAGAAAATGGAATGACAACTCAAATGAGATAATCTGCTATGAGTGCAAATAAAAAGGTCATGTGAAGGCAGACTACCCCAAGCTGAAATTTAAGAAGAAGTATGAAGACATGGTAAAAGGATATAAAAATTCTATGAAATCCACCTGGACCATCTCAGAAGATAGATCAAGTGGATCTGACACTTCTGATATTGAGAAGAACGAACATGTAAACCTATGTTTCATGATAGAAACATCTAAGGCAACACCTAATTCTCATGTACATAATGTTTATTATTCTGAGAATGAAGGTGAATCAAACAATGATGAAAATAGGAATAATGATGAATTATTTGAATACTATGGAATGCTTGAGCATACCTTTAATGAGATCAAGGATAAATATAAATTATTGAAAATACAACATGCTCAAAATGCTTACTATAAATCTGATCTGGATATTGAGAAAGAAAAATGTGCTCAACTGTTAAAAGAAAATACTGAACTCAAATTATCAAATTATCAATTAAAGAGAGATACTGAGAAGTTTACTGATGGTAAAGATACCTTGACTCAGTTTATAGGAAAATATATTGCCCCAAAATATACAACTGGTCTACGATATCAACCAGGACAGATAAGGAGCATTAAAACTAAATTTATTCCAAAATCTGCATAGTTCATAGCTAGTTCAAGTTCTGGACCATTTCTTGAAAAACAATTCTCTAAAGGACCAAACAAAGTGTTTATGTCTCAAAATATATATGTTGATTTCAGGAAACCTATACAACAAATATGAGTTCCAAAAGTTTTACTTGCTAACCTCCTTAGACCCAAAAAAATCTGGGTACCAAAGTTACCCCATGCCTAATCTGTTTTACAGGGATGTTGCCTAAAGAGTTCCTATAATACCTTATGGTACATGGACAGTGGATGTTCAAGACATATGATAAGAGATTATTCTTGATTCAAGAGCCTAATCAAATTTGATGGTGGACATGTAACTTTTGGTGATAATGAAAAGGAAAAAATCTTCGTCTTAGGCCAAATTGGTAACCCTACTACTATGTTAATTTCAGAAGTACTTCCTGTTGATGGGTTAAAATACAATCTTCTAAGTATTTCTCAGTAGTGTGATGATGATTTTAATGTCACGTTTGAAATTTATTCATGTAATGTTTTTAATACAAAAAATGATTTAGTATTTACTGCTCTTAGAAATGAAAATGTATATGTTGTTGACTTAAATTCATTATCCATGCAAAATGTTTCTTGTTTAAATGTGTTTCATAAGGAATACTGGTTGTGGCACAACATATTGGGACACTGAAATGTGAAATCACTTAGGAAACATACTAGGAAATATTTAGTTAGAGACTTTCCTAAATTGTAATTCCTTCCCAACAAAGTATGTACTCCCTGTCAAAAGGGAAAACAACACAAAGTTTCTTTCAAACAAAAGAAACAATTTTCTACTTCTCAACTGATTGAGTTGGTTCACATGGACATGTTTAGACCATCCAGAGTTTCAAGTTTAAATGGGAATCATTGTGTTCATGTTCTTATAGATGATTTTTCTAGGTACACTTGGGTATACTTTCTGGATCACAAAAGTTAATCTTGTTCTTATTTTATCAAATACTCCAAGTTTGTAGAAAATCGTAGTGCACTTAGAATTAAGACATTGAGAAGTGATCATCACCGTGAGTTTGAAAATTAGGAGTTTGAATCTTATTTATCATGCAATGGCTATAGTCACAATTTCTTTGATCCTATAATACCTCAACAAAATAGAGTTGTTGAAAGAAGAAATAGGACCCTTCAAAAAATTGTTAGGACAATGGTCAATAAGTATAATTTACCTATTTACTTTTGGGCTGAAGCTGTAAATATAGATTGTTATACCATCAATAGTCTCTTAATCAGACCTATTCTTAAGAATACCTCTTATTAACTTTGGAAAAATATAATTCTTAAGGTTAACTACTTCATAGTTTTTGGCTGCAAAGTCTTTATTCTTAACACTAAGGACAATCTTGGAAAGTTTTCCTCCAAAAGTGATGAAGGAATTTTCCTAGGTTAATCAATCACGAGTAAAGCCTATAGATTATTCAATAAGAAAACCAAATGTGTGGAAGAGTTAGTTCATGTCAAATTTGATGAGACAGATCCACATGAACCCAAAAACTCTCTTGAATATCTTGAGGAAGAAATTTCAATTCTAGAACTTAAGGATAATGATAGTGAATTCCCTACAAAAGTAACCAGTTCTGGGAATCTTTCAAAATATGCACCTGTTGAGCCTGGACCTATAGATAACCATGAAGAGTCTAGTTAAACTCTTTCTAGAGGTATTATAACTCTCATGAATCATCCTTTAGATGTTGTAGTAGGTGATTTCAATAGAGGGACACAAACTAGAGCTTCTCTGAGAAACCAGGTTGAACATCAAGCTTTTCTTTCACAGCTTGAACCTAAAAATATAAATGATGCAATCAGTGATGAATTTTGGGTGATGGATATGCAAGAAGAATTAAATTAGTTTGAAACAAACACAGTCTGGGAACTAGTTGAAAGACCTAAGGACACTTTGACAATAGGCACTAAATGGGTTTTTAGGAACAAAGTTGATGAGTTTGGAAATATAGTTAGAAATAATGCTAGATTAGTTGCATTGGGGTATAGTCAAGAGGAAGGAATAGACTATGAGGAAACATTTTATCCAGTAGCTAGATTAAAGGCCATTAGGATATTACTTGTTTTTTCAGCTCATTTGAATTTCAAACATTATCAAATGGATGTCAAAATTTCATTTTTAAATGGGTAAATAGTTGACGATGTGTTTGTTGAACAACCCCCTGGTTTTACAAATCCCCATTTTCCAAATCGTGTTTTCAAATATTCTAAATTCTTATATGGTCTAAAACAAGCTCCAAGATCTTGGAATGATAGACTTAGTTCCTTTCTTATTTCAAAAAGTTTTACTAAAGGGATATAGGATCCTACTTTCTTTATTAAATGGATTTCCAAAGATGTTTTAATAGTACAAATTTATATCGTTGATATAATTTTTGGATCATCTAAAAATTCTTTAGGTAATGATTTTTCAAAACTGATGCAAGATGAATTTGAAATGAGTTAATTGGGAGAACATAAAATTTTCCTTGTATTTCAGATTCTTCAAAATAAAAAATGGTATTATTTCAAATCAAAGTAAATATGTTAAAGACCTTTTAAAATGTTTTGGTTTTCATAGTATTAAAGGTAATGATACACCTATGCGTACCACTTTAAGTTGGATGCTGATGAAACTAGTGAACCAGTGGATCCAACTAACTACAGAGGTATGATTGGGAGTCTTATATACCTTACAGCTAGCAGACCTGATATTATGTTCAATGTAGGAATGTGTGATCATTTTCAAGCCAATCCCAAAGAGTCTCACTTAAATGATGTTAAAAGGATTTTTAAATATCTCAAGTATACTTTAAATTTAGGACTATTTTACCCAAAGGATAGCCGTTTGATTTAATTAGTTATTCATATGATGACTTTGCGGGTCACAAGTTAAACAGAAAAAGAACCTCTAGAACATGTCACATTTTAGGCAAGTCACTAGTATCATGGTTTAGTAAGAAATAGAATTATGTTGCATTATCTACTACCGAAGCTGAATATATAGCTGCTGGTAGTTGTTGTGCCTAAATTCTGTGGATGAAACACACTTTACTAGACTATGGATATCAATTAAAACTTGTCTATAAACTATGACAACACAAGTTCTTTTAACATCTCAAAAAATCCAATATCTCATTCTAGGACAAAGCATATTGATGTAAGACATCACTTCTTGAGAGATCATTATCAAAGAGGTGATATCACTCTTGAATTCATTGGTACTGAACACCAACTGGTCGATATATTCACAAAGCCTTTGAATTATAAGAAGTTAAATTACCTCAAACATGAGTTAGGTATGATGAACTATTGAGAATAGGACCTCACTATTAGACCTTACCGATAGGACATCACCGTTAGACCTTACCGATAGGATCTCACCGTTATACCTTACCGATAGGACATCAACATTAGACCTTACCGATAGGACCTCACCATTTGACCGTACTAATAGAACCTCTCCGTTAGACCTTACCGATAGGACCCCACCATTAGACCCTATAGATACCTCCTTGCCGATAGACAACTTGAGTCTGGGACTTTGTGTTTTTGTGCTCTCAGCAGGAATCTGAAACGTTTTCTCCATATTACTTATTCATTTTATCAGTTTTATTTTTCGATCCCTAACTGATAAAATTAAAACACATATCACATTTCGATCCACATCAAGACCTATACCAAACCTTTTTCTCCCCAAATATCAGAACCTAAACCTTTACTGAAAACCTGAACCACTCAACATCGATGGAAAGAGTCAAAAGGTCGTTGGTTGCTGATGAAGGAGATGCGCCTGATCCTAAGAGACCTAGATCTGAGTCGAGTAGTGGCAGCCAGAGAGTAGAAAAGGTACATAATCCGCATTTATCAAAGAGAGAAATAGTAGTTGATAAGGAGTTAAGTTCAGAGTGGCTACTATCGAGTCGGTCATTAGTACTTAAGGAACTGGAAGCTCAGGGCTGGTTTGAATGTTTTTCATACAATAATGGACCCTATTACCCGAAGTTAGTGAAGGAATTTTATGTGTACCTCAAGTTTGAGCAGTCTGAGGATGAGCACCGAATGATTTCCAGAGTAAATGGAGTAAGTTTGAGCTTCTTCTATACTGAATGGGCTGAATGGTTGAGGGTTCTACATGAAGGGATTTTTGATTTTTACTCAAAATTGGTGCCTCCCACTAGTGAGTTCTTCTGCAATGAAGAAGTATTATCTGAATTGACCAGGAATGGAATTCCTAGGAAAGTCATTGCTGATGAAATTTCAATAGAAGATAATATGCTTTTCAAATTTATTCAGCCTATTTTATGTCCCAAGAGAGGGGACTTTTCAACTTTAATGTATCAAGATGTTTTTATTTTTATCTGTTAAATCATGAACATAAGATCAACTTATGTAGGCTATTAATGATTCAACAAGAGATATGACCAAGCCTAGTTCGAAATATAATGCCATATTCTATGCTAAGATGATATCCCTTATGTTGAAAGTGAAAGCAGTTGCTGGAGATAAGGAAGAAACTGTTGTTGTGCAAGATAACCATTACATCACCAAAGTGATTTGCAAGCTGATGAAGATTAACTGGAATCCATGGCTGAGGATATGGGTGATTGATGAGGCTAAGGTGAATAAAGAGTTTAATCCTATGACTCCGCCTAATAGGCCTAAGAATAAGAGAGACCCCAGTATTAAGCCTAATGAAGCAGAGCCTACTTATTTAGATGAAGAAGGAAAAGAAATGGTTGTTTTGCAAGAAATAGGGGATTCTCTTATAGATTAAATGAGTGACCCTGACCTTCCCTCCAATCCTCGTGCGAATACAGTATCCTTTGGGGATCCTATCCCACCAAACAGTTTTCCTAGAAGGGAAAATGTCATAAGGGATAGTGATAAGGAAACCAGTGAAGAAGAGGGGTATGAAATTATCTTAAGAGAAGTTAGAGATACCTCATATGAGGATGAGGACTCTGAATCAAGTCATTCTGACCTTGAGACAGTTGTTGCTGAAAATTAAGAGGAATTTCTAAGTATTTTTCATTTAATAGGACATACAGAAAGGGTAGAAAGTAGAGATGATGAAGTTGCTGATTCAGCCGAAGCTGGACTTGTTCTAGAAGTTGTTGAAGATTCTGTGGAGGAAGTGGCAGTGAACCATCCTATTGATGAGGTTGATCAAGGAGGTCAAATAGAGATAGATGTGGTTGTTTAGGAGAATTATCCAAGTGAGGGGGGGGGGACCTGTTTCTACAGGATCAGATGTTGTTTCTCATGAGATACAGAACTGGATAGAAGCTCTTGGATTTGTAGTTTTAGGTCCTGATTATGGAGACTCTGAAGATGACCATCCTATCAAAAGCCCTCCAATTCCTACTATCTCAGAAACTACCATTGTGTAGCTAGTGGTTTTGTTACTTCAAGACTATATAAAGATGGATGAATTAGATTCATTGAAATCATAACTGAATAGGTATATTGATGAGAAAAACACTTAGATAGAGAGAACAATAGCTCACAATCAAGGAATCATGATATCTGCAGTAGAAAGGATAGTCTCTACCTCTCACTCAGCTATGTTACATGAGGTTATGGAATGTCAGAATCAGGTAAGTAATTTGGATGAATCTATGGAATCAATGAAACAGTCTATTTCTAGCTTAGATGCATATATGGATTCAAGAGATCATATGGACAGAGACCTCAGATATGTTAAAAGTGTGGTTCAGCAAATGGTCATAGTGTTTGAGTATTTTAAGAATTATATGGAAACACATGTGAAAGGCCAAGATGATGATGTAAAAAGGCTAATTAGTGGGATGACCAAATCATTTATGGAGACTGTTGCTTTCTCTATAGCACCTCTAGGTGCATCTGCTTCAACTACATCCTCACCTTTAGTTGACATTGAAGACTTCAGGACCGTTGTTAGAGAAGAAGTTGAAAAGTTATCTGGAGGTAGTACCTCAGAATCTTAGATAATTTTCATTACTAGGGAAATTCATAACCTTGTGCGAAACTATTTAAGGTAAGGTTCTCAAGATTAGAAATCCATCAAGGATCAAGTTGAATTAAACTAAAAAAGGTTTTACACTAAGAATCATATGGATGGACACTTCAAATTTCTTTTGGAAATTTTGAGAATCCCTCCTGTAACTTAGGCCATTAAGGATCATGTGAGAAAACATTGAGAGTTGACTCCTACTTTAGAGAAATTTATGGAGAATAAGGATGATTTCATTTCTACTATGGAAAGAGGGGGAAGAATTATTATTGACTTTAGTAATATTCTCTTTCCTTTCCTTCATCTGGACATCACTCCCATCATTGTTCCTCCTAATTTGCATGCTTCCTCTGGTGCCTCAGGATCTCCCAGTACTGCACCTATGATGACTCCTACCTAGGCCATCAGAAGTTTGACCCCAATGATCCTCATAGATTTACTCACTACAGGTCTACTGATGCTTCTGTTGCAGCTCCTTCTACACTTCTTACTACCATCCCTCGACCTATCCCTCCACCTTCAGGACCTGAATCCTCGGTTTACAAGGACCAAGATCCTATGGGAATATATGATGTGGATTGAGTGTGGACTGTCTTAGTTGATGGGGATTGGTGTATCTCTTTTTGTATAGTGTAGTCCTATTTTCATAATAAAGACCCTCTCTTTTCACTATTTTTATTCTGTACACTTTCTGTTAATCACAAAGGGGGAGAGGATATTAAAGGGGGAGAAGACATTCATGGGGGAGAAAATATTCAAAACATGAATCAAATGATTCAATTACATTAACATATGTGATTAACTTTGATTCAAAACACTTAAATCTAAAGATTCAATGACATAATTTGTGATTATCAAAAATGGGGAGATTGTTGGACTCACCTATTTTGATAATCCCAAATCATGTTTTGATAATCCCAAATCATGTTTTAATAATCCCAAATAATGTCCTAATTATCCAAAATCTTGTTTTCATTTAAGTAAGAACCATGTTTTCATTCTATGATAATTATATTTCATTAATGTTTCCTATTTCTATAGAGTAATATTCATATATTCTCAATATCACTGCTTGATTGGTTAAGCTTACAGTTTAGAATTTATCTAAGTACAATGTCACCGATACAAAGTTCACTGATAAAAAGGTCCCCGATACAGAGGTCACTGATACAGAGGTCACCATTACAACAAGGTCCCCATTACAAGGTTACTACTATAAGGTCACTGTCACAAGGTTACTGCTACAAGGTCACTGTTACAAGGTTACCTCTACAAGATCACCGATACAAGGTCACCAATACAAAGGTCACCATTATAAGGTTACTACTACATGGTCACCGATGTTCACCTACTGTTGATTCTTACCGATATAAAGTCAATTGTTACCAATCTATTAATGCTTATCCTTCCATACTTTGTCAATTTCTCAATATTATTCTAAAAATCATATTTGATAAATTAAATGATTATGACACTAATTAATGATGATTGAAAACGTTTCAGGAGACAATACAATGTACAATACAAGGTACGAGAAATAATGCATGTGACCTACTCATTCCCATTTTCAGAAGTCAAATATAAAAATAGAAAACCAAAAAATAAAGAAATAGTGACACATACGCGCAAAAAAGAAAGGCTGGCATACGAAGTGCAATAGAGCTTTTTAGCTAGATCAAAGGAGAACAATCTGACACTAATACTCTGAACCCACAATCCTCACGAAGATCATTCTGGGACAAACACACTTATGCCTTTTATGGATCATCATTTTTTGATCAACATCAGAAGCAAAAAACTGAAAGCTAGAACCTGGAGTTGCAACACTCTGTTTTGAAGACAAGTTTAAGAAAAAGACTCCAACCTCAAATTCTTCACTCTGAGGAGTCAAGAGCTGGACAACAAACACATAGAGCCTTATAAACTCTTTCTCATCATAACTGATCTATTGTGATTCTTTGTCTTTTACATTTATAAGAATTGTGTAAGTCTATCGAACACACTATCTCCTATTCTTGAAATGGAGGATACTGAACATCCTCACATCAAACGTCCCCAATTTTCATTTCCCACGTATAACTGTGGAAGAGACTATGTGTGGTCTGTGTTGTTTTCCTTTCCCAATAAGAACTGTGGTAGAGGGTGTGAACCCAGGAAAATTTGTGAAAACTGTTGTAAAGCCTGAGATAAGTTGTGTATCAAGTTTATTTCTAATATAAACTACTTGGTGGCAGGTGATCACCAAGTGGAGAGTATTAGGTCTCGTCTTGAGACTGAACCTCTTGTTTACATTTTTGTGCAAATCCTCAGATACCCTATTTTATTTTATCCACTGATTATATTTTTTCAAAGACAGAAAAATATTTTTACATTCACTCTGATAGTTAGTTTTGGTTAGTGTGTATATATGCTTAATTTAGTAAACATGTTTGAAAATTTGAATTTGTGATTACATTGTTTCAATTGAGGACTAATCAACCTTAGAGAAACTTGTTGAGAACTTAAACATTTATATTTCTACTACCTTAATTGATTGGGCTGTTTTGATTTGGGGGATTTTAATCATAAAGTTTTTAATAGAAATTTTAATTGGAACTCAATTCACCCCCTCCTGAGATTCCACTCCGACCAACATTATAGTTTGTATTTTATATCATTGACTATTATCCAGAATCCAGTTATCAATTTTTCCTATCTTCCTATAGATGTAAGATTAATATCACACATCATATTAAGAACATAGGATAAACATTTTTTATTGTTTTCTAATCTAATTTTTCTGAATGGAGGATATGGATTACTGGTTTAAACTATTAGGATCCACTAAAATTCAAGTTTCCCACATATTTATTTGGTTTTATTATAATCAATAGGTTCTATATATATTCATGTTATTTATTCTTGTTATAAGTCTTATGGATCTAATAAAGACAAGTTTAATGAAAAATGGTGTTATGGTTCCTTCAATGAAGGATTAGTTTAGGCCCTGAGGATTTTATAATGGAAATTAATTCCATACAGTAATAACCTATTACAGTTATTCTGGAATTATTTCTATTAAAACTATTAAAAAATAAACTATATAATTTTTTCCAATATTTCATAAAATTCACTCTGCTTATTTGAACTGTGTGACATAAGTTCCTTGATATTGGTCATCTAGAATTTTTTTCTAGGGACCATCTTAATTTTAGATTTTGAAGGGAGGAATTATATGTTAAAATTATCATGAAAATATATTTGGATCATGATGTTGTTACATGTATGAGAGCATTGAATAATCATTGTAACATGTGTGGTCATATGGTTACTTGCTGGAACTATGTGGTCTTTATATTGAGATATTATAGTAGAGAGGCCAAGGCATTTGGACTTGGTTGGGGAAAATAGTGGTCTTCATAAGTGAGTTCGTATGTAATTTATAGAAGTATCTGTTATGGTCAATAGATACCCGGGAGAGGGGTTTAACTATTATTTTCCATGCATTAAGGGAATGAAGTAGGAGTGAGTTTTTACCATGAGATCTATTAATGAATGTACCATAAAGGTGATATTAAGGTAATGGTTATGTTGAGGTATTCCTTGATATAAAACCATGGTTCCAAGGGTTTTGGTATTAATGAATTCATTAAATTATATGATCAGATATACATATACCCCTATTTTTAAGTGGTGGAGTTTTTTTATGTAAAAGATTCATGGATTGAATCTTCAGGTCTTAGTATAGTTTTATGTTCCAGGTTTTCAAGGGGAGGGTGTGTCCATAGTACATTGGAATATTATATAGGGAATTGATTAGGGTGCATCTAGTAAAACAAAACTACCACTAGGGAGTGACCCATGTGATTCAATTATCAAGACATATTTCATGTTGAACACTCATGGGGAATTGGGAAATTTTGATGATATTCCACTAGGTGTGGTTAATTTGATATTAAAATACAAATAAACATGGATCGGGACTAGTGGTACACATGAGATAGATCATGGTAATTTTCATGGGTTACATGTTTAGAAGACAATTATTGGAAGTAATTATTATTTCATACATTTTATCTTTGAGATTAATATGTTTATATATAAACATCAATTTTGTAGATGAATGTAGCATAGTCTATGTATTTCGAGTGTTTTATATAGTGAAGCGATGATAATTACACTCCCGTGGTAGGGATTTATGTATTATTCATTAAATTATGAACAAATTTTTGTAAGGGTGGTGGCAATTTAGATTCAACCATTGATCGGTGGTGATTACAGTTGGATACCATCATAAAATGAATATTGCTCATATTTATATTCCTCAGGGAATTTTTTATAATATTCCAAATTAGATGATGGATTTATACCAATCATTGGATTCAATCTAAATTTTGTTTTAATATAATATTTTTTATTTATTGTGGAAGTAAAATACTATAGTTTGGGATAGGTGAGTATTTAATTGTTGAGTCTCACCTAGAGTTAGACATAGAATCTAGTGAGTTTTTCAATTAGTCCCAATATTCCTTTTAAAAAAAGGCTATATGACACAAAGAATTAGATATATGTCAATAATTTGATAAAATATCATATTAGTCGAGTTAGATGAGGTTTTTTATTCTTTAATTAATTTCATAAATTATATATTGTTAGTTGTAAAAACACATCCATCATTTCATTCTGGATAAGATGAATGTGTTTCGGAATTCAATAGATTTGTTCATGTTAAATTTGATTTCTCTATGTTTTTATTGATGTTGATTATGTTTCCAAATTAGTTTTGACATGGAAAAAAATTGATATTGGTGTGTGCCTAATGATTGTGTGTATAGTTGGGCTGGGTATGATATAAACCATAATGGTCACAATGGTGGAATGTGTGTATGAATTTTCAATTGAAACTTCCCATAGTGAATGTTCCAATGCATCAGAGTTGGATGTTATGAGCTGAGTAATATGGTGGGGATATCCAATGAATAATTATGATTTGGATTATGAAATTTTAATTTATCAAGATATATGGGAACAAGAATGAATTTTCCTAGTTTTTCAATGATGGTAATGATTTTTGGTCCAAAAATTGATTTCTTTTGCATTTTTTATTTGAGGTTGTACCTTATATGTTCATTGTGAATCAATAATAGAATGAGGTAGATGGTTTTTAATTAGTGACCAATGTAGGTTATATGATTTGGGTAGATGACCATAGAGATTTATTGTGGATGAGAAGTGTTATGGTGGGGAATTTACAGTGTTTTATGTCTATAAGGGGGTCTTCAAATTTTATGGAGATTTGAATTTTCATTTAGTAGATAGGATATTTTGGGAACTAGACCCTAAAATGAAATTAAATAGTTTGGGAAACTAAAATGGTTATTTTATATGCGGAATTTTGATTTTAGAGTGGCCCAAGTGATTTAGAAATAATGTAGAGATGATAAAGGGGGTGATGTAAACCTATATCCTCCCACCGACAAGATGGTCAGTTTTGATTATAGTATCCATAAGTAACTGAAGCAACCATATATCTAGTTCCCCCCATCATCCCCCCTTCAGTATTTCTAGGGGTAAATGATAAATTGTTTCCCCTGTATGGATTTTGAGTGGGTGAACCCATTTTCCTCTCTGATTTTTGAACACGAGGCATACCCATATCTCTCTCCTTCTACCATCAATACCCCATGATCTTGGGGTGTATAGTGGAAAGTCGTCAATGATTTAATTTTAGTATAATCTTACTCCAAAGTCCATTTATCTCCAATACTATTAATATCAAATTTAAATTTAGTATGTTTATATATTCCTTGATTATTCTTCTAGATGGTAGAATTTCATAGTTGTGTTGGAGATTTTATTCAAACCTGATAGGGGAAATATCATGGTACTATTTTAATGTTTTGGATCAAATAATAACTATTTTATGAAATTGTATTGAATTTTAATGGGTGTATTATTCAGCGGTTTTTATGTTAATTTCATAACCACCACCCCTTGATCTGGATATTCTGAAGAATTGTGTAGGGATTCCCCTACAAAACGCTTTCATGTGGATGCTTGAGCTTTATTTGAGCATCTTGTATAATGTTAGTTAATTGGAAATTATTCCATATATTAGGAAATTTTTAAATCATCATTAAATTTCATTATTAATTTTAATTGAATATAATTAATTGAAATATGTAGTTGAGAATGTGTTATAGGCTCAAGAATCAATGAAATGATGGACTAGATATGGATAACACTTGGCGGGTTGGGGATGAAACTACAAGCCTATGGTAATAAGTGATAAACCCCAAAATGGTGTTGTTGGTATCATTTATAATCACATGGTAATTGATGATTGTTATATTCCATGTGATGTGACACTCACCACTATCATCTAGTCTGTCTAATGTAATTGAAATTAGTAGATTGAATCAAATTTTTAATTCCATAGTTGTCATTTATTTGATTTCCTCGATCTAATTGAGTATGTTACTACACTGCATTGGTCATATAGTTCATCTTCGAACATCAAGTGCTTATTCCTGAGGACCTGACCATTTTTTGTGTTTCCCATGACATTTGACCCCTCGAGGGATGCATCTTATTTTAAATTAGTGTGGTTTTAATATGTAACCTCCCTATGTGATTCGTAGACACCACAAGGAGGATGTGTGGCCTGAAACGTTGTGATTGTCTAGAGTGAGACTAGTAAGGACCTAAGTGATATGTTCAGTCTGATGGGATAAATTCAATGACCATGGGGAATGTGGCATTCCCTGATAAGATGTGTTTTTACTAGATAGTTGGAATGTAGGAACAATGAATGGGGGATAGGTTATCATACCAAACATGTCAGATATTGAGGATTGGGATAGGACACATTCCATATCATAGTGTTTCACCAATGTAGTATAACCCATATATTTTTTGTGTCTTTCAAATATGTTTTTAATGTAATGGGATGTGACATCCACTGAGCATCGAGAGATGACACAAGTTCATGTTTGAGGTCAATGACCCATGTGAGGGTTCCTCTTATATTATATGATCATTGAGGGCTCTAATCGGTATCCAATTTGTTGATGAGCACAATGTGGGGTTTTTTTGGGTAGTGATGATTTTTGGTGTCATAATAGAAACTGATCCAATGTATACGATTGATTGGTTCATAGTGATAATAATGGTTTAGGGTGTTCTACTAGCTCTAATATTTAGTTATTTATATACGATTGATGACATTTTATTTGCATAGATTCTTGGGAATTATCCTCGGGGCATGAAAATGTTATAATTTCATGGGATACCTATGAATAACCTATTGAGATAGATGAGACCCTAGGGTTCCTATTATGTTTGGGATATGGTCTCACAACATATTATTGGAAAATTCCTTGTGTGAGTATGAACCAATGATATGTTTTTCATAGTAATTGATTCCCAGAGTTGGTACCAATGATCCATCATAAAACATAATGTGAATGTGGTTGTATATATATTAACAAGTTTCATGATAATCATTACATATGGTATGACCATTATCAATTCATAAAGTGTATAAGATTCTAATAGATATAAAATTTGAATATATTGAATTTATGGGACAATAAATAGTTTTAAAAACATATGATGTGTTTGGTGAGTGTATATAATCAATAAATATTTCTAAAAATCCAAAGGATGATTGATGGATCCCCTATAAATTCCTAGAATACTTCCTGGATTGGATGGTTGCACCAATATTGATCTGGATGATGAACAATGAGAAATTTGATTCCCATGTGATTGAACATGGGTTCCCAGAGTGCATTTCATTAAATTTTATTGGTTACCTAGGCTTCATTTATCCATATGCATATTGGATTTTCTAGGGCTACCCCATATTGGGAATTATACATCTTCTAGTCATCGAGGAGGCATAAATTCAACCTTGGTGTAATTCATTTTACATTAGAATGATGGATTCTTTATGACACATTAGGATTTTCAACACATCATTGTAGGTGTGACTATGTTATTTCTAAAGTATGGATAGAGAAACTCAATTGTTATTCCCATACTCATAGACACTCTGACACTAGTTGAGAATGGTATGGTCGATTAGGGTCATGTACTTGAGGATAAACATTTTTAATTAGGAATGGAATAGATTATATGAATACTTTTTTTGAAGGTGGGGATATTGTTGTATATAGTATCACTATGTCATGTTTATAAATTTATTATAATTGAGCCGAGGTACATGTTATTTTTAGATTATTTAATTATATATATCATTTATTTTTTATTTTTAAGCATACCATATTCACATATCAAAACATTACATGTCATTTATTGCACGACATTGGTTGTTCCCTTCTGAATTTTTTTATCCACATCCTGCTGAGTTTAGTATCTCATATGGGTGCCAAAAAAGATCTCATTTTTTTGTAGGAATAGGATTGGACAAAATATCTAGACTAGGTTTTCTATAATTGACTGAATTTTTTTGAATGATATGAGGTGATTAGGATATCTCAAGGATTATGAATTTAGTTGGGCCTTCTGAATGTTTATTATGTTATAGTGTTTCAATTTTTTAATATAATCACTGAATGTGAGATCAGTCATGATGAATGAATGAATGATTCACTATTCACCTAATTGTTTTCATATATGTAATTCTTTTATTTAGTATTATAGAAGATGATTATTTATCTCTATTATTTTTTTCACTTTAATATTATTGGTATGGATTCTCTATTGTAACTTCATATAACCTCAATTATAAACAATAGACAAGAAAATATTCCTTTTCATTCCCTATGTCTTAAGGCGGCCTATTTGGGTAACTATTTAGGGTGAGTTGAGTAACAGGAACAAAAATCCTTCCTTTTATTTTCACAGATATTCATAGGATGTTGGTTTAGTCTAATACCCCAATCTAGCATGTCATTATATGATCATAAATAATATTTTCTCTTGCCCTTATTATTTTGAAGAATTGAAATTATCCTTCAATATATTATTTAAAATCTGAATTATGTTTAATCAATAATTTTAAAATTTTATGACCGATTTGCTAAATAAAATAGGATAAACTTCATTATTATGTGGTAATTGGATTCAATCAGAAAATTTTTCCTTTTTTAGATTTTCTATACCATTTATCTAATAAAATTATATCATTTTACAATTAATTAAGAATAATAATTCAAAACATTCACTGAAGTGTCTTATTGGTTTCAATATCATTGTCAAACATTCAATCTTTTTTTATGTGTGTATGATACAAAGGAAATAATCATTTATTTCCCATTAACTAGAAACTATGACCATATTTATGTCATTTATGTCTTGAATATTTCATAAAAATAGGACATCATCATTTTATATTTATGCGCAATAAAGAAATCATTTCATATGTAGGGAAATAAATTATCATTCACATATGAGTAGTATGAATTTTAAATAAATTTTTTGAATAAAATATTTTATGATCACATCGACATCCCAAAGTTGATTCAACTCATTTATGAATGGTTTCACATATATAAATATATCATTAGCTAGATAGTAATGTCCATATATGAGTATATAAATTAAATTGAATTGTTTCATAATACACACCCATGAATTTTGGTTATATATGTCAAATTAAACTCACCATGTGCTATGAGATGTGTTAATTTTTAAAAAATGGACTAAAGCCATCACATTATTGACCCATCATGACATTACATACCTAAAATTAAAAATCAAGATATCGTCAATCGTATTTACACCATGAAAATCCATCTAGAGGATGATCCAACTCATCATTATCACTAATTCTCTTAGTATCATTCCATTTCATATTTTTTATATTTAATGTCATATAAAAAAATATAGATTATAGGAATTGATAAAAAGTGACACATTAAATTTAATTGAACATTAGATAGTTAACTTAATACATTATCATCCATTATGATGTACCACATTCATTATAATCATTTATAATGTAATTTCCTCTAATAATATGATTCACTATTTCATGAGAGTATAAATTTAATTAGTATAAAATCATTTATGGTGAATCAATATCCATACAATAAAATTATTTGAATGAATAATTATATCCTCAAGAAGTACATCCTTAAAAAAATTAACACTATGATAAAAAGGGTATTAAAAATTCAATACATGGATTTCCAATTATATAGTTTCATTTTGAATCTAAAATATGGAATTTTACTCTACTCCTGATATAATGTAGTCTAGAAAACATTAAATAATTTTTTTACTTCTTAAGAATCATAATTATCATTATTTTCCTCATGTGTAATAGTAACACTATCATCATTCATTGACATACTATATTTCTCATGATTGTGAATAAATAGAAATGATTCAATATAAACATCTCTACATATCCCCTTTTAGTTCGATCATCAACATTGATATTTTTTTCTCTATATTATGATACAAGTAATAATAGTTTATCTGAAAAAATGATCATGTTCTATTATATATATCTTCTTCTCCACTAGTCCAATGACTTCCAAAAAAATTATAACAATGAATCATAGGAGACATATATAAGAATCCTTATTATGTGAAAATTAAAAAAATCAAAATTAATTTGATACTATGCTAGGATATGAAAAGTATAATGATTTATTCATATATCCATTTTTTGACAAAAAATTATTTATTATTCATATAAATATAGAATATAACAATAAAAATTGTAGATGACTATAATTACTCTAAATTAAAATTCAAATAAACTTAGATATTTTACATTACTACCTAGGTTTTTTAAATATTTTTTCCATAATTCAATTGTGTTTAAATTGATTGAGATTGGGATAAATCAAATTATATAGATATGTATTTATATAGAAATTATTTTTAAAAAAAATCATTTTTTATTTGAAATAAAAAAATTAATATTTTCTTTCTGAATAAAAATATTTATTCAATAATAAAAACATTGCCTCATATATTATGGATTCTTGTACGTTTAATAAATATGTTTTCATTTGGTCAAAATTCCTTATACCATATAGACAGTATATTGTATAAAATTTATATACAATGTTTCAAATAAGATCAACAAAATTTCAATATAAATGTAGATGTTGTTAATAAAAAGTAGATGTTATCCAATAAAAAAATATGACATATAATGTACTATAATTTTTTAATACTAGTACCAACCATAAAAATAGTGAGACATAGAATATGAAAAAATTTAATCATAATATTATATTAGTTCAAGGAAGTGTGTGACTATTTAATGAACATTCAATAATTTTCAACTTGATTATTAGTACCAGTAATAATTTATTTAATTGAAATTAAATATAAAACACTTTTGATCAATTACTTATAAAGAAAATAATAATTGAATTGCTTCAAAAAATATTTCTATATTAACAAAAAAATGTATATTATTATTATTTATATTATCAGCTATTATATATTACACAAAAATTATCATTATAGAGTATTTAAAAATAAGTAATGAATAAAAAAATTTAAAATAATTCATAAACTATAAAAACATTTATTATTAAATTCCTAAAAAATATAATCTAAATTAATATCCATTTTATTTAATCATGTAGAATCATTAAATAGAAGGTTCTTTGATCATGTTAGATATGTAGATGATGAGGAATATGATTTTCGGAAAAAGAGATGATGGATTTTGAACTCAACAATTTGATGTAATGGAAGAGTAGAATAAAAATAATAATGATTTTCGGGAGATTGAATTTAAGAAGAGAAACTAGGTTGTAACCCATGGTATGAAAATACTGGAAATAATTTGGAGAAATTGGAGGCCATGCTACAAAAATATACCACTATATACACATCGTTTTGAAAAATCTATTTGTATTTGACACTCAATACCAATGTTTTATAAAACAATTAGTATATAGTGCTAGATCTGACTCTATAAAAATAGTTTTGCATAAGTGTTGGTTTATATGTAGCTATACCAATAGTTTTATGATACCATTTGTAGATAGGTGCTGGTTTGGCATGAAATTCCCATAGTGGGGCGATAGAATCCTATATGTGAAATAAAAATAAAAATTTAATCTTATTATAAATAAGTTTATAAATGAAATAATTTTTTTCCTCTTAAAGATTGCCTATTAGAATAATTTATATGTAGAGAATAAATTTTGAGATATTTATTATAGAAGGGATGAAAAAATTTCAAGTATTATAAATTTCACAATGAATTATTACATATTTCTTTCTAATGGGATGTGTGCTAGAGAACTATTGAAATATTTTTTCCTGGATGATTCTAAACATTTCCATACTGCCATAACAATTGAAAAAATGTTGCATAATGTTGATGTAGGTAATTATATTAATCAAAATGGCTCTATAGAATTCATTGGGAGTTTGTTTTATCTCACATCCTTAAGTTCAAGTGTAAAATTTTTTATGACTCATTGTGCCATGTCAAAAACCATACCGAATACACTAGTACTATGATAATCGAGCATATCTAACATTTACCAAAGGTTTTTTTGGATCCCCATTAGTTGGATACTAGAACATGGAATCTTACATCAATCAGGATGAAATGTTTTTTCACCAAAAAATAGAAGATAAGAGATTAGAGTCATGATGTAAGCATTCATCATAGAGAAAATACCCTAATAAAATAGGTATAACAAAACTAATAGTGGTTTATAAAAATTTAATCAATAACATTTAATATAAAACTCCATAAAACATTTGAATCATGTGGATAAGATCCCCACTAGTAATCTCAATGACTATGTGTCCCAATTATCAGGAAAATCTTCCATGTCCAAGTGATTCTTTCCCTTTTATTTGACATGGTAAAAGATATCAAAAAAATAAAAAGGTAAAGTTAGGGTGTCAGCTAAATAGCATAGTATTGTCTCACCAAGTGTTTCATAAATAATTAAATAAAAATAATTCTATTCTTATATACATTTAATTAAAACAAGTAATTATACTTAATTTACATATTTTCATCCAAATCATGATTTCAATTTTAATGATTTAAAATATATAAAAACTTTCTAAAAATGAATATTTTATAAAAAAACATTTTATATATATCACCTTCAATGAATAAAATGGTTTTATAATAAATTATATATACAATCAAGTCCATTAAAAAGAATAATTCTATCTAGACCCCCAAAACATTATTTCATTTTAATTGGATTCTAAAACATCACATTCCTTTAAAGACTTATACATCCCTCCACTTCCCCATCCATAAGAGATTTTTGTTGTACGAGGACTTCTACACTACTAAGGCACCTCATGTGAAAACAAATTTATAGAAAGGAAAAAACGGGAGGTTTTAACATCAGGGAAATTATCCATATCCTTATGAAAATAAGAAACATTAAATTTTTCATTATGATACAAGTTTAATAGAATCCCAATGGTACTACCATATACCCTTACTTTATGTCAGTGGACTATGGAATTCGGGGAGGTGTACCAGATGTCATGTGGGAGTCCATTATAGTTATAGTTTAGATAGACTATAGTCAGGATTTGAAAAATTGGTATCAGAGTTGTTTTTTAGTTCAACAATTTTTCAGATATGGTAAACAGATGATATAGGAAGGTATCAAATAATGTTGTGGAACAAATACTAGTGAATCATGAACAGATTTCCCTATGGGATTCTTGGTTGTGAATGGTATGGGGATTGTGTTTTTTAATTTCCCTATTATAGTTATTATAATTTTGAAAAATCATAACACACATGAGTATTGGTATTTATGGTTTTTGAATTATTGGTTTTTAATATCATCGACTATTTTGCAGAATTCAGTGATGAGTTTTATCTATCTTCTTCGAGAGGCAAGATTAATTTCCCAAATAATATAATTAACATGGGATTATAATGTTTTATTATTTTCTAGTGTGATTATTTTCACTAGAGGATATGGATCAATAATTTAAATTGTTAAAATATATTGATATGAATTATCCCCATATATGTACTTTGTGGTATTCAACTTAATAGGTCCTACATGTATGCTTGTCATTAATTCTTTTTATAGGTCTTTTAGATCTATAATTACATCTTCAATGAAAAAATAGTGATATAGTCCTTTCTACGGTGTATTATATTATACCTTTAGGGGTTGGTTGGTGTAATTTATTCTATAGTTCCATAACCTAGGAGGGTTATTATCAAATGGATTATATTAAACATATTAACAGTAACAACCTATATAGTGTTTTATATTATTTCATGAAATTCACTCAACATATTTGAATTGTTCAACCCAAGGTCCTTCACATCGATCTTATTGGTAGTTATTCTGGGAGACATCTTGATATTTGATTGTCATGGGAGGAATTATGTGTACAATATCATGATGTGAATCTATTTTGATCGTGATTTCGCTACATTTATGAGACCCTTGAATAAGAGTTGTAACATATACAGTCATATGTATATAGGCAAGAACTATGTTGTATTTCTATTGATATATTACTCTAGGGAGGCCAAGGAATATGGACTAGGATTTTTAAGTATTGATCTTGATATATTAGTTGGTATTTAATTATGAAAAGTCTATGTGATGGTCGACGAATACCAGAGAGAGGGGTTCATGTGTGGTTTTAAATGCCTTATGGGAAGGAAGCATGAGTGATTTTTTAATATGAGATATGTAAATGAATGTACTATCAATGTGATTTTAAGGTAAAGGTTATGCCATGGGTTTCTTGGGTATAACTCCATTGTTCCATGTGTTTTTTGTATCAACTGAATTCATTTTAGGGAATATTCATTTATAAATATCTCCATATTTTTGTGTGGTTGAGTTTTTTAATTAAAAGAATCATGGATAGAATGTTCAAGTCCTAGTATAGTTTTGTTTTTCCACTGTTCAAGAGGTTTTTGTGTCCCCAGTTTAGTGGAATATTTTATAGGGAATTGATTACGGTGCTTATATTTAAATAAAACTGACACGAGTGAGTTCAATGTAAGTGATTCACCCCTTGGATTCAATTATCAGGGAATATTTCATGTTGTATATTCCAAGGGAGTATGGAAATTTTAATGATATTCCACTAGGTATAGGTAAATAGATATTAATAAAACAATAAACATGGTGTGGTACTAGTGGTACACATTAGATGTATCTTGGTAAATTTCATGGGATCTATTTTTAGAAGATGGATAATTGAAGTATGTATTGTGTCATACCTTTCATCTTCTGAGAACAATATGTACACATCTAAACATCTATTTTGTAGATGAAAGTAGTATAGGTTATGAATTTTGTGTTTTTTCTCTGGTGAAGTGTTGATAATTTCACTCATATGGTATAGATTTATCTATAAATCATTAGAGTATGAATTATATTATATAATAGTGGTTTGAATTTGGATTAAACCATGAATCAGTGGTGATTAATGATGGATACCATCATAAAATAAATTTAATTAATTTTTTTATTCCTTAGGGATTTTTTATATGATACTAAATTTGATGATGGATTGAGACCATGCATTGGCTTGGAGCAGAAGTATGTTTTAATATGATATAAATTTTTTCTTGAGGATTGAAAGGACTATAGTTTGAGATAGTTGATGATTTAATTGTGGAGTCTCACCATGAGTTAGGTATAGTATCTAGTGTGTTTTTTAGGTGATACCAATATTCCATTTAATATAGAGGATATATAATAGAAATAATTGATTATATCTCAGTAGTTAGAGACAATAATATTTTAGTCAAGATTGATGAAGATGTTTAGGCTTTCATTAATGTATGAAATTTTATATTGTTAATGTAAACCACATCCATCATTTCATTCTGGATATGATGGATGTGTTTTGAAATTCAATAGGTTTTTTCATGTTAAATCTGGTGTTCTCTATGATTTATGTTGATGGTGATTCTCTGTTCATATTAGTTTTGGCATGGAAACAAAAAAAATGTTACTACTTTGTGAGTGATGCTTGTGTGTATTATTGGTTAGGTCAGGTTGTAAACCATAATGGTCATATTAGTGGAATGTGTGTATATATTTCTAATTGTAACTTCCAATGGTGAATGTTACAACACATCAGAATTGGTTGTTATGAGATGAAGAATATGGTGGGGATATCCTTAGGAATAATGATTAATTGGATTATGAAATTTCTATTTCTCAAGATGGATGTGTATAAGAATTTATCATCCTAGTTTTTTAATTATGGTGATGATTGTTCACCCAAAAAATACATTCTTTTTCAATTTTTTTTCGAGGTATTACCTTATTTGTTCATTGGGTATCAGGAATAGAATGAGGAATATGGTTTTGAATTAGTGACCAATGTAGGTCAGAATATTTGGGTGGATGATCACTGATATTTCTTTTTATAGAATTGTTGTGGTTTAGATTTTACAATGGCTTGTGTCTATAAATGGTTTTTTAAATTTTATGGAATTATGAATTTATATTTAGTGGATATGATCATTTGAGAACCTGACCACAAAATAAAATTAAAAGAATATGGGAACCTCAAGTGGTTCTTTTAGATGAGGAATGTGAATTGTAGAGTTTCCCTAGAGATTGAGACTAAATGCAGAGATACTAGAGGGGGTTCTGTAAAACTATTTCATCCCACTGACTAGATGGTCGTGTATGGTAGTGGTAGTAGCTAGTGCATGTAGACACCAAACTTACAATTTCCACCATTAGCTCACCATTAGTATTTCTATGGGATAATGATGAATCATTTCACCATAATGTATTTTGAGCGTGTGACACGATTTTCCTCACTTATTTTTCAAAATAAGGGGTATCCATACCTCTCTCCATCTATCACTAATACCCCATGATCATGGTGTGTAATGTTTAAATTCTTTAGTTATTTGATTTTAGTATCATCCTATTCCATTTTACAATGAACTCTATTCATATTTATATCTAATTTAAATCTTTTAGGTTTATATTTTTTTGGATATTCAACTAGATAATGGTGGAATTCCCCAATTGAGTTCAAGCTTTTATTCAAACTTGATAGAGAAAATAACGTCATACTATTTTCATGTGTTGGATGATTTAATAATTATTTTATGTAATTTTATAGAATTTTCATGGATTTATTATTATATGGATTTTATGTTTATTTCAAAAACCGCACCCCATGATCCAAATTATCTGAAGAATAAAATTTGGAGTCCTCTGTTGAACACTTACATGTGGTTTCTTAAAGTTTTATCGAGTGGTATGTGACCTGTGAGTTAATCAAATGTTATTCCATGTATTATGAAATTTCAAAATCAATAATAAATTTCATATTAAATTTTAATAGAATATAATTAATTAATATGGGTACATGGGAATGTGTTAGAGGCTCAAGAATAAAGGAAATCATTGAATATACATAGAGAACACTTAGAAGGATCATAATACAACTAAAATCCTATAGGAATAAATGATAAATCCTCAAATGGGTATGTTGGATTCATTTATAATCACATGGTTTTTGTTGTTTGTTAGATGAACTGTGATGTGATACTCACCACTATATGTTGGTTCTCCCTATGTAGTTGGTATTTTTAGATTGAAATATATTTTTAACTATATAGTTGTCATTTATTAGATTTCCTTGATCTAAATGAGTACTTTCCATCACTAAATTAGTCATATGGTGCCATTTTGACACCTTAGTGGCAGATTTCAGAGGCCATTTCCATTTATTCAGGATCCCATACCACCTCCAAGGATGCATCATATTTTAAAGTAGTTTGGTTTTAATATAGAATCTATCCATGTGATCCTTAGGAACCACTAAGAGAATGTGTAACCTAACACATTATAACTAGCCCAAGTGGGAATAATAATGACATAAGGGATATGTTTGATCTAATGAGATAAATTCAATGACCATTGGGAAAGTGAAATTTCTATATAAGATAGGTTTTTACTAGGTGGTTGGATGGTAAGAAGAATGAATGATGGATGGGTTGGCAAACAAACCAAGTTAGATATTGAGGAATGAGTTAGGATATGTTCTATATCATATAGTTTTTCTAATAAATATTATCCCATATAGTTATTTATTTTTTTAAAATATTTTTTCAATGTCATGGGATTAAATATCCACTTAGAATTGAGTGACGAAACAAGTCCATGTTTGAGGTCTAGGACCTGTGTGAGGGTTCTTATTATATTTTATGAACTTTGAGGACTCTATTGTGTAACCAATTAGTTGCTAAACCTAATATGGGGTTATGTTGTTGGGTAGTGATGGTTGTGGATGTCAAAATAGAAATTGAACTATTTTATAAGACTGATGGGTTTATTGTGATAATTATGGGTTTGGGTATTCCATCATCCCTTATATTTATTTATTTTTATATGTTTGATAACATTTTATTTTCATGGATAGTTGGGAGTCATCCACTGGGCACAAAAATGTTATAATTTCCTAGGAAACCTAGGAATCACTTATTGAGATAGATGATAACATGGGGTTCCTAGAATGTCTGGGATCTGGTCTCAGAGAATTTTGTTAGAAAATTACTTTTTTAGTATAATCTAATGATATGGTAGGTGTAGTACATTAATCCAATAGATGGTACCAAAGATCCACAATCAAAAATTATGTGAATGTTTTTGTACATGAATGACAATGATTCTTGAGAATTGATACTTATAGTATGACCATTATGAATTCCCAAGGAGTATGGAATTCAAAATGGGATACCATTAGAATATATTGTATTTACGGGACTAACAATATTGGAAAATACATATGATGTGTTAGGTATGTGTTTATCATCAATCAAGATTGTTAAAAATCCCAAGGATGGTTGTTGGATTCCCTGATTGAAGCCAAGAATACCATCGAGAATAGATAGATGCACCAATAATGGTCTGGATGATGAACAATGAGAACTTGGAGTCCCATTTCATTTAACATAGGATCCCTTAGGTTATTTCATTCATTTATCTAGGTTACATAGGAATATGTCATCCCTAGAAAAATTGGATTTTATATAGCCTCCCCTTGATAGGAATTAGACATCTACCAGACATTAAAGAATCCTATGTTGGACCTTGTTATATTTTCATTTATATTGATATGATGGATTCCTTATGACACTTAATGATCTTCTATTCATCCTTGTAGGTTTGGCCATGTGTTTTATATAGTATGGATAGATGAGCCCTCTAGTTATTCTAATTCTCATAGAAATTATGTCACTATATGAAGAATGTCTGGTTGATGAGTGTCATGTAATTGAGGATAATTTTTTTTTGTTGGGAATGAAATGAATTGTATGTGTACATTTTTAGAGAGTTTGGGATATTGTGGTCAATATGAAAACATGCCAGGCTAATAAATTTCATAGAATTAGGATAAAATAGGTATTATTTGTTGATTATTTATTTATTTATATCATTTATTTTATTATTTGTTATAGATTATCACACCACATTCACATATCCAAAGAATATAGGTTATTAATCACACCACATTGTTTTTTCCATGCAATGTTTTCTACCCAATCCTTGCTCAGTAAAAAATCTCACATCTTTAACAAAAAATATATCATTGTAGTGGGAATAGGATTTGATGAGGGTTGAGAATATGTTAACTATGATTGAGTGGGATTGTTTGACTGAGATGAGGTGATTGGGATTTCATCAGGGTTAAGAATTTATATGATCCTCATACATGTTTATTGTGTTCAATTATTTCAATATTTGAATAAAATTACTCAATGTGGGATCGGTCAAGATGAATGACTGTGTGATTCACCATTCATATAATTATTTTCTCTCTATGTAATCTATTTATATACTATTAAGGATGTTGATGGGTTATATCTATTATTATTATTCAGTCTTGTATTTTTTGTATATATTCCACAATGTGACATCTTAGAAAATCATGTATAGTCAATAGTCTGGAAAATTGGGCTTTTCATTCCTTATTTCATAGGGTGGTCCATTCGGGTTACTATTAAGAGTGAGTTGGGTAACAGACAAAAAAAACTTCCATTTATTTTAACTGGTAGTCATAGGATGTTGTTTTAGTATAATACCCCAATCCACCATTTCATTATATGGTCATAAGTAATATTTGGTCTTCCACTTATTATTTTAATGAATTGTAATTATCCTTCAATATATTTTTTAAAATGTGAATTATGTTTAAGAAATGGAGTGAAAATTGGATGACCAATATGCTAAATAAAATAGGTTAAGCTTCTTTATCAAATGGTAATTTGATTTATTGGGAACAATATTCCTCATTTTAGATTTTATTTACCTTTTAAATAATAAAATACTAACATTATGATATAATTTGTGAACATCAATTCCAAACATAGACAGAGTTGTCTTTTTGGTTTCAATAATATTTTCAAACATTATAAATTCATTCAAGTGTCGTTGATCCATAGGAAATAACTATTTATTACAAATATAATAGAAACTACAGAAATATTTATGTCTTTTAAAACATGAATATTTCATAAGAATAGGATATCATCTATTTTCATTTTTTCTCAACCAATAAATCATTTCATATTTAGAGAAATAATTTATCATTTACATTTGAGTTTTATGAATTTATATAAAAGTTTCAAATATGGATTTTATATTTTCACATCGAAAACCCATGTTGATTCAACTAATTAATTAATTTTTTTAATGTACACATATATATCGTTAACAAGATAAGAATGTCCATATATGAGTATAGACATGAAATTTATTGGTTTTTTCATACACGTACATGAATATTTGTTATATATGTCAACATAAAATCACCTTCTGCTATGATATGTAGTTATTTGAGAAAATGGATTAAAGACATTATATTATTGACCCATCATGACATTAGACTCCTGAAATTCAAAATAAGGATATTGTCAATCATATCTCCCACATGAATATACATCTAATGAAGGATCCAACTCAACATTATCCCCAATTATCGCATTATTAATGTAATTCAAAAAAGTAATTAGTACCATGTAAAAATAAAATAGATCATAAGAATCAATATAAAGTGGAACATTAAATTTTGGGGAACATGAGACAGTTTACTTACTACATTATCTTCCATTATTATATACCACATTCATTATAATAATTTATCAAGTAGGTTCCTCCATGAACATGATTCAATAATTCTTGAAAGTATAAATATCTTTAAAATAAAATCATTGTTCATGAATCGACATCCACACTATTTAATTATTTGACTGAATAATTATTATAGAAGGAATTAAATCCTTCAATAAAGTAATTATATAATCATCAATGGGATTATAAAATAAATAAATGGTTTTAAAATTATATAGTTTCATTAAAAATCCCAAAAACATTTAGTGTATTCCAAGTATAAATTAGTTCTACGAACATTCAATAATTCTTTTTTACTTCTTCAACTAAATCTTTTTCATTAGATTCCTCATGTGAAATAGTAACATTGTCTTCTTTCATTTTCATAATACCTTTATCATGATGATGTATAAATAGAAAATGATTCAATATAAAATTCTCAACATCTTCCCTTTCAATTATATCATCAAAACCTTAATAGTTTGTTTTCTCGCCATTATGATTCAAGAAATAGTAAATTAATATAAAGCAAGATTTTGTTATATTGTAGATACCTTATACTTGACTAGACCAATGTCTTTAAAAAAATTAAAATAATAAATCCTAGGAGACCGATATATGAATCATTGGTATCTTAAAACAAAAAAAATCATTTTAAACTAGGCTATGATTTGGAAAGTATCACGAGTCAATCACATATCCATTAATTGAAAAAATGGGGGTTTATTCATAAAAATATAGAATATATTTATAAAATTACTCATGATGACTATAATTAATTTGAACAAAATTCCAAATCACCTTGGTTATTTTACATTATTATCTAGATTTTTTATTCTTTTTTCCTCAATTCATTTATGTTGGAATTTATTTGGATAGGAATTAGTCAAATTAAATAGATATGGAATTATACAGAAATTGTTTTAAAAACAATTTTCAATTTTTAGTATGAAATAAACCAAATTAATTAAAAGTGTCTTTATAAATAAAAACATTTATTCAATAATAATAACATTGTCCCAAAAATTATTAATTATTGTGCATTTAATAAATTTTCTTTTATCAGTGAAACATTCCTAATTCCAAATAGGAATGATATTGTATAAAATGTATTTAGAAATTTTTAAAAAATATCAACCAAATTTAAATATAAATATTATTTTCATCAATGGAAACTATATTTTTTCCAATTAAATGATTTTATATGTAATATACTATAATTTATGCATAATAGTAGAGACCCTAAAAATGGTGGGATATAGAATAGGAAAAAACTAAAACATGATATTATATTCGGTAGAGGAAGTGTGTGACTATTAAATGAACATTCATTAATTATGAACATGATTGTTACAACCATTCACACCTTATTTAATTGAAACTAATTATGCAAATATTTTGATCGATCATTTATAAAAAAAATTAAATAATTAATTTGAAAACATATTACTTTATTAAAAAAATCTATAGAATAATTATTTATACTATTAGAAAACATATTTTACAAAAAATATCTTTATAAATTATTTATATATAAGTAGTGAATAAATAAATATAAAAATGAATAAATTATTATCACATTTTTTTTAAATGCATAAAAAATATAATCTAAATGAAAATCCATTTATTGAATCAGGAAGAATCATGAGATACCATGTTCTAGGATCGTGCTAGAAATGTAGAAAAAAATTAATATATTTTTGGTAGAAGTGATGATAGATTTTGAACACAGTAATTTGATGTATAGTAAGATTAAAATAAAAATATCAATGATTTTGGGGACATTACCAATTAGATGAGACGGGAGTTTTCAACTCATTATAGGAAAATATTGTGGATTGTTTAGAGAAATTGGAGGCCAAGATACAAAAATATACCTCTCTATTCAAATTCTTTTTGGAGAAAAGATTTATATAGGACACTCAATACAAATTGTCTCTAAAAAATGTAGTATATAGTGATGGAACTAAATATATAAAAGAACTTTTGGACTACAATCGGATTATATGCAGCTGTACTAATATTTTAATAATACAATTTGTAAAGAGGTGTTGGTTGGGCATGAAATTCCCATAGTGGGTGGATAGAATCCTATATGTGAAATAAAAATACAAATTTAATCTTATTATAAATAAATATATATATGAAATAATTATTTTCCCTTTAAATAATACCTCGGTCCTGAACCAACCCAGGTCGACCCTAAAAGAGTCACCTGAGCTGGTCCACAGCATGTCCTGAGGGTCATTCTCGATCCCCATGGGCTTGAAACCAGTGTGGGGCATCAAAAGTTAACCATTGGTAATGATTTGGCCCATGAAAAATTTTTAAACAGATAACAAAATAGACGATAAACATAAAAACTAGCAGTGAAAAAAAATTAAATTGAACATACCTCCTTGTGACCTTCCATGTCACCACCCAACTCAGATGCAAGCTTGATCCAACACTGAGCAGCTGAACCAGGAACCTGAACAAGAACTGAACCTGCAAATGAAAGAATATGATAGGCGTGAGCAGCAAGATGCCCAGTAGGGATTCCAAATATAACAATGGAATCCAATTATTCCCTTTCCCAAAACAATCAAATGACACAAGTTTGAAATAAAAAAATTAAAGTAGGGTTTTCACATTTTAAAATAAACAATGTGTTTTCCCAATTTTAAAACACAACCACACTACATACCATTCCAAAAATCATTTTTTTCATTTTAAAAATAAAACCCAAAACAGAATACCCCAAAGCTAGGCTAAAGTAAAACAAGTAAATATTGAAAACTATAAATGAACTAGTGAAACAGAATGTAGACAAGCAATGAAAATAATCCAGTAAATATGGATGATCGTAAACATCACTAGAATACCCCTGTACGTACTCAATTCAGAACCACCTGACGACGTATGGTGAATCCCCTAAGTATATAACCAACCGGCAGCCCTATAACTGACCAATCCACTGGAAAATCCCACCTAGCCTAACAACCAATCTAGGGAGTACCAACCCATCTAATCGGGGTTGATCAGCAATTGTCACTTGATCATCTAAATAACTCTCAGGAACCCATGGTGGTTATAATAATACCATGTATGTAGGAAGGCTCTCGCACGCGTGACTCATCTCACCACACATGTCTTCCCCAAACACGGACACTTCATGTGCATTCACCCATAAAGTGTTTCCCTAGACATGACCACCCCCAAATACACATTCACTCATTTCACATCTAGAAAGTTCCAACCAGGCCGTCACATCACATAAGCATTCAAACCATCTTTTAAAACACCTTAAGTTTCCAACCTGACATTCACATTTTCCAAATCACATTCTTTTCAAAAATCAACACAAAACATCACCTTTAAAAGTACAACACCACATGGTCATTCAAGTTTAAACACCCAAATACATTGACCAAAATAGTTCCATATAATTTCTAAAACCATTTCCAAGTGAATTGTATCAAACAGGATTTTATACCATTTGAAACCAATCATGTCCCAAAATGCCCCATGGTTCAAATTTTAAAGATCAAATACAAAAAATAATTTTTAAAGAAACATTTAATTCCAACAGACTATTTAAAAATGAAAGATCTATTTTAGATGGAATAAATAGAGAGAGAGAGAGAGAACATTTGAAAAATCAAAGTTCATGTGTAACATCCTTTTTCCAACCCACACCAAAACATATTTCAAACCAAATGACAAACCTTAAAGGACCCATTTTAAACCATGTTTTTCCAACAAAAAAAAACCTCCACAAAACCCACCATTTATCATAAAACCATTTTCCACTATCCACCACACTTAGAAAGCATAAAACAACCCGAGCTCCACCATAAAACTCTTTTTAAAATTTTTTCATATAATCACAAAAATACATAAAAACCCAATCGAACACTCCATAATAAATTTTAAAACCAACTATTTATCATCCCAACATCTCTAAAGCAATAATTTTCATAAAACCCCCTGTTCTCTCTTTAGCATAACTATAGAATTTAAATCAAACCCCTGAAGTGTGATAAAACGAGTCATTTCGCACCAATATCCATGAAAACTCATTTTTAGCAAATTAAACAACTCTAAAACAATGTAATAAGATAAAAAAGGGTGTTATGGAGGTGATAATAGTATTTTAGAGCAATTGAAAACATGAAGGTGCCAAAGAATTATTCCATAAGAGAAAAATTGGATTCGCCTACCTCAAACCAAGCATGGACACACCAACACTTCAACGGAAGGAAGAATGGAATGTCATGGACCAACTGAAAACCTTAGACAACGAGAGAAATGCGCGAACACAACACAATGCACTAGATTTAGTTAAATTGAAGGAAAATTCCAATTCAAAAGGAATACGTACCAAAGGG
Organism: Viscum album; assembly: GCA_963277665.1. Taxonomy (NCBI): domain Eukaryota; kingdom Viridiplantae; phylum Streptophyta; class Magnoliopsida; order Santalales; family Viscaceae; genus Viscum; species Viscum album. The sequence continues at coordinate 7,478,027 of CAUJRU010000001.1, forward strand.
GAGGAAACCACGTGCTGGGGAGGAGGCGGTGGTGCTGCAATTAGCGTCGTAAGATCACCAGACAGCAGGGTTTGGGTTTGTCGGAAGATCGTGTGCGCAGGGGGCTTGGGCCACCAGAGAACAATGCACACATGGGTATAGGTTTTCAACTTCGGGTCATTTGATCAAAGGTTCAGCGCAAGGATTCGGGTGTGTCAGACGGTTAGGAGGGGTCGGATGGTACGTGTTGCAGGGGTGCGGCGATGAGGTCAGGGCGAGCGCAGATGGGCAAGAGTGACAGGGCAAGGCTGGCTGAGACCAGGTGAGCTGGTCGGGAGGGTCAGAGGTGGCCGGATGCGGATGGAAGTTGGCTGGGTCGGCTGGGTGTCGGGTACTAGAGATGGTAGGGGTGCGGGGTCCCGGAGGCGAGCATGCGGAGGGGAGCGGTGAAGCTGCAGGAGGGGCGAGGTGGCTGGGGTCCAGATCGTGGCAGGGAGATGCAGTTGGCATAGGGAGGGGAGACCAAGATGCAGCTCGCACAGGGAGGGGAGACCGGGAGGAGGTGGGATCCGCTAGAGCCAGCGCAGTGAGGAGCCATACGGGGGACCCAAGGGCGACCTGGGTGCGGTGGCTGCAAGAGAAGAGGGTGACGGGTCTTAGGGTTAGGTTTATAAAAAAAATTCATTTTATATAATAATAATAGTAATAATACAATAATAATAATATAATTAATATAGTAATAATAATTTTAATAATAATTTTTCATAAAAAGAATAATAATAATAATAATAACAATAATAATATCATTAATATTATTAATAATCTTAATTATAATATTAATAATAATAAAAATAAAAACTTACTATTATTATTATTATCAAACATTCTTTTTAAATTTTTAATCCATTTATTTATCTTATTCTAAAACTCGGGTCACCGCGTGCTCGCCGCACGGCTTAATAAATCACACCCAAGCTGTGCGCCTCATTCCAGACCACTTGGGCACCTGCGGAAGCGTCGGGGGCAACCACATGGTTACCGCTAACCCTGTGGTGCCATTGCACCAGTCTAAAACCCACCAAAATCATTAAATGTCAAAAAAAATTAAACTGGGACGCAACCCTAACCTCGATGTGAGAACCCAAAACTAAGAAAAAAAAATAATTCTAAAGTCGAGGTGTGAATATTCTCCCCATCACAGACATTTTCCCCCCATAAAATCACTCAGCCAAACAATAGACAAAACAAGAATCCTTGCCTGATTACAACTGGAAGAAACAACTATACTAGAGAACGGGATAACATGAGGGTGTTCTCCCCACCACAAGAACTCAACTAGCATGAGAATTTAACATCCAACTAGAGCACCCCGGGAAGAGGGGAGATGTGGGAACTCCCAACCAGAAAAAACTATCTTCTCTAGCATGAGCGAACAACACCTTAGTTGAAACTCGAAACTCTCGACCCAAACCAAAACCCCAAACATTATAGAAAAACCTCAGAACAGAACGTAATCCCAACAGTAAAACTGAGCATTACTACTGGCCTTGACTCCTCCTCAGGCACATACTTCTCCAAACGAACATCGCTAAACCAAGATCAACCCATATAGGGGCCAAACACACTTATAAGAAAAATGCATGATTCAGAAAACCACATTAACACAATGAGGACTACTTGGATAAAAATAGGATGAGTCCATAATAACTTCATGAAAAAACAATGAACTTACAACAACATCAAAACTTCAAAAACAGGAAAACCAGAACGAAAATGCTTTAAATGTTCCACTACAAACACGGAACACAAAACTCGGACTGAGGCTTCACATCCCATGCAACTCCTGACTGTGCGCGAGCATCACACCAAGACCTGTGGATGTGGCTCTGATGGCTAAAGCATCTTCTGGCTCACAGTCAGGCACTGGAATTTCATTTGTCACATCTTCTTATTTAGCTGACGCTTCCTACAAAACTTTTCTAGAAGAACCATACATCTACAACGATGGAATGTCTTCAGAGGGATGCGATATGACGACTTCATGTGCCCAAACCAGCCACACTGGTGGAACACCACTGAATGGTCTGACGAACTAGAATCCAGAACCACTGTAGAGGACTCTTTAATAACATGTCTCCCTAGAACACCCTGTTATCCGAATGGGGAACCATCATGACTGAATGGATACACTATATTTCTGATCATCTGTGCTCCGAAGACCAATTCAGCTAAGAACGACTCATCCACCAGCTTCTCGAAATGATGGTCCTTAGAAGGGAGGACCCACTCCATGATCTCTGGATGAAGACCCCCGATGAAGAGAGAAGTCATCATCAAATCCTAGGATGCTACCTCTAGAGAAAAGGACAAAAGTTCCTTAAAATGGTCAACATATGCCTTCACTATCTCTTGGTCATGTTGAATAAGCTTTAGCTCTTCCCTTTTCATAATCTTCACCTCTTTAGGTATAAACCATCGAAGAAAGAATGATTTAATGACATCCCACATCATCCCATCTTGCATTGATGGTGGGTTGAATAACTCCCATTCATCCAGAGCTGGACTATCGAAGAGACCCAAAATGACACACACTCTAATAGCTTTGGGAGTTCCCATTACCCTAAAGACGTGCTTGACCTCTTCAAGCCACTCTACTGCTTCTAACGGACCTCGTTCACCGTAAAGGATATGAAATGTCCAAGAAGGACCAAAAACTAAGCATGGTTTATCAGAAACCTTGGGGACCATTCTGGGTGGTATTTTCTGAACAGCATATACAACCCATATCCAAAACCAAAATCAAGCTGAAGAAATATCATTTAAAGTGCTTTCATCCAAAAACAACCAACTCAAAAAAAAACCAAAAAAATACAAATAAAAAAAATAATTTTTCATTTTAAATTTCAAAACCTCCTTTCAAGGCCACTTTCCAAATACCAAACCCACTTTTCAAACAGAACTCAATTTCTAAAATCATTTCCCGTTTTTAAAATTCACTTTATGAAAAAACATGGTCAAGCCTTTAATTCCAAGTACACACCCCAGTAATCCCATGAACCATTGAACATGTCTTCATCCACTTTCATTTTTACACACCAAAACGGACATTCCATGCTTCCCCTCAAATTTTCAAATGTTCATAAAGAGTACCTGAGGTTACCCCAAACCATTTCTCTACTAGTTCAATGAAAACACGATATTTTTAGGCCAAGAGATATCGATTTTAATATCCATTTGACAAATTTAAATCCATTTAAAGGAAATCATTCTCATTTTAAAAACCCTTTTTTATTTACAAAAGTGAACTCACACCAACCATAACCAAGACGGCGCTCAACATGCATCAAATAATCCGAGTGAGGGACGATTAGTCATGCTTAACCTGGTGACTTGGTAGTGGGCCATACCCCAAGTAAGCATCAACAAATAGGAGGAACTTAAACCATTTACTTGGGCTCCACATGGGTCACTACTCTATGTGAAATCACGATGTATCATCAGTTTGCCTCCGTTGTCATCCCTAAATACAAAAAAAAACCAGAACAATGCAAGGACTCAATTCCAGGACTACCCCTGGCGACTCGAGATTCGGAACGAGCGAGGGTTCATTACATCCTTCCCGTACCTACCTCTCGAGTCTCGAAAGTCCAAACCTCCATCTACCAAACACCCCAAATAACAAGGGCCTACTCTGATACAATTTTGTCATGAACCAATCTGGGTCGACCCTGAACTGATCGCCTGAGCCGGTCCGAAGCATGTACCAAGGGGCATTTCGGATCCCCATGGGCTGGAAACCTGTGTCGGTCATCAAAATTTAATAGTTGGGAATGGTTTGTCCCATGAAAAAAAATATAAATAGATAAAAAAAACCGACGATTAACTTAAAAACTAGCAAAGAAAAAAAATAAAACCAAACAAACCTCCTTGTGACCTTCTAGGTCACCATCCAACTCAGACCCAAGCATGATCCAACACTAAACAACTGAACTAAGAACTTGAACAAGAACTAAACCTGCAACTAAAAGAATATGATAGGCGTGAGCACCGAGATCCTCAGTAGGGATGCCAAAAATATACACAAAATCCAACTATTCCCTTTCCCAAAACAATCCAATGACAAAAGTTTGAAATACAAATATAAAAGTAGGGTTTTCACATTTTAAAATAAATAACATGTTTTTACCATTTAAAAACTCAAACACACTAAAAACCATTTCAAAAATCATTTTTTCATTTTATAAAAAAAAACCCAAAACAGAATTTACCAAAGCCGGGCTAAAGTAAAACAAGTAAATAGTTCAAATTGAAAATGAACTAGTGAAACAAAAAGTAAACATGAAATGTAAATAATCATGAAACCATGGTTGATCCTAAACATCCCTAGAAGACCCCTCGATGTACTCGGTTTGGAACCACCTGTCGGCATGTGGTGAAGCCCCTATGTCTATAACCGACTAGCCGCCCTATAACTGACCAATCTAGTAGAAAAGATCACCCAGCCTAACCACTAATCTTGGGGGTACCAACTCATCTAATCGGGGTTGATTAGAAACTATCACTCAATCATCTAAAGGACACCCATGATCCCATGGTGGTTATAATAATACCATGTAAGTAGGAAGGCCCTCACACACATGACTAATCTCACCGTACTTTCCATCCCCAAACACGAACGCTTCTTGTGTGTTCACCCATAAAGGTTTACCCTAGATAGGAGTGCCCCAAAAAAAACTTTCAATCATTTCACATTAACAAAGTGCCAATCGGGCCGTCGCATCACATAAGCATTGAAACCATCTTTTAAAACACTTTATGTTGCCAACCGGGCATTCACATTTTCTGAATCAAATTCTTTTAAAAAATAACCAGAAAACATCACCTTTATAAGTAAAATTCCACATGGGCCTTCATGATTACACACCCAAATACATTTACCAAAATAGTTCCAATTACATTCTAAAACCATTTCCATGTATACTATATCAAATGGGCCTTTAAACCATTTGAAACCAACCGTGTCCCAAAATGCACCATTGTTCAAAGTTTAAAGAACAGATTCAAAAAATCATTTTTAAACAAACATTTAATACCATCACACTATTTAAAAATCATAGATCCATTTTATAAAGAAGAAAAAATAGAGAGAGAGAAGATAGAACAATTGAGAAATCAAGGTTTATGTGTAACATCCTTTTTCCAACCCACACCAAAACATGTTTCAAACCAAATGACCAAACCATAAAGGACCCATTTTAAACTATGTTTTTAAAAAACACTTCCAAAAAACCCACCATTTATCATAAAAACATGCTCCACTATCCACCAAACTTAGAAATCTTGAAACAACCCGATCACCACCATAAAACTCTTTTTAAAAAATTTACATATAATGACACACAGACATAAAAGAACCTAGTCGAACACACCATAATAAGTTCACAAACCAACTATTTATCATCCCAACATCGCTAAAGCTATAATATTCATAAAATCCCCAGTTCTCTCTTTAGAATACCTATTGAAGTTAAATCAAACCCCCGATGTAGGATAAAATGAGGCATTTCACACCAATATCCATGAGAACTCATTTTTAGAAAATTAAATGAACTCAAAAACAATGTAATAATATAAACAAGGGTGTCATAGAGGTGAGAATAATATTTGAGAGCAATTTAAAACATGCAAGTGCCAAGGAATTAGTCCAGAAGGGAAAAATTGGATTCGCCCACCTCAAACCAAGCATAGACGCAACAACGCTTCAGCGGAAGGAAGAATGGAATGTCGCGGACCAACCACAAACCTTACACATCGAGAGAAATGTACCAACACAACAATATGCATTAGATTTAGTTAAATTGAAGGGAAAATGCCATTTCAAAAAGAATATTCACCATATGGGAGGAGACCAAGTGCGGGGGAGGATGCGGTGTTGTTGCAATTAGCATCAGAAGACTGTCAGACAGTGGGGTTTGGGTTCATCGGAAGACCACGTGTGTAGGGGGATCGGGTCACTGGAGAACAACACATATAGGTGTTCAGGTTTTCTACTAGTGGCCATCGGAGAAAAGGGCCGGTTCTGGGAGTCAGGTGCACCATTTGGCTGGGTGGGGTCGGCTGGTGCGTGTTGTAGGGGTGCGGCGAGGAGGTTGGGTGAGTGCGGATGGGCCGGAGCAGCAGGGCGAGGACATCCAGGACCAGACGTGCAAATCATGAGTGCTGTAGGTGGCTAGATGTGGGAGGAGGCTGGCTGGGTCGGATGGGCAGTGAGTAACGAAGATGGTAGGGGGTGTAGCGTCCTAGAGGTGAGTAGGCGGAGGGGAGCGGGGCGGCTAGCGGAGGGGCGAGGTGGCTGGGGGCCGGATCACGGTAGGGTGAGGAGGCTATTGTAGAGAGGGGAGACTGGGAAGTGGCTCACACAGGGAGGGTATAACGGGAGGAGGCGGGGTCCGCTAGAGCCAGCGTAAAGAGGAGCCTCAAGGGAGACCCATGGGAAACTTGGGTGTGGGTGATGCAAGAGAAGAGGGTGACGAGTCTTAGGGTTAGGTTTAGATAATTTTTTTCAATTTATCTTATAATAATAGAATAATAATAATACAATAATAATAATACTACTATTAATATAGTAATAAAATTTTTAATAATAATTTTTCTTAAAAACAATAACAATAACAATAATAATAATAATATCATTAATAATATTAATACTCCTAATAATTATCTTAATAATAATAATAATAACAATGTAATATTATTATTATTATTATCAATTTTTTTTTAATTTTTAATCTATTTATTTATCTTATTCTGAAAATTGGGTCATCACGCGCTCGTCTCATGACTTAATAAACCGCGTGCAAGTTGCGCGCCTCATTCCAGACCACTTGGGAACCCGCGCAAGCATCGGGAGTGACCACACAGTTACCAATAACAATATGGTGCCCTTGCACTGACCTGAAACCCACCAAAATCATTAAATGTCAAAAAATTTAAAATGGGACCCAACCCGAACCTATGTACGAGAACTGAAACTAAGAAATAATAAAATAAAAATTAATTTAAAAGGCGAGGTGTGAAAACCTCTATATACAATTTCTAGAGATATCGAACATAAATATTTTGATATATATTATAGATTGGATTAAAAAAATTCTAGTATTATAAATTACAAAAAAATGATAAAATCATTCTATATGATGGGAGATATGCTAGATAACTATTGAAATATTCTTTCCTAGATGATTTAAATCATTTATTTACATCCATAACGATTGGAAAAATATTCCATATTGTTGATTTAGGGAATCATATTAATAAAAAACTATCCCAATTATTCATTAGGATTTTGTTTAATCTCATATAATTTAGACCATATGTAGAATATTTTGTGAGTCATTATGCAATGTTACAAACCATATAGAAAACACTACTTATCAGATACTCAAATAGCTCAAACATGGCCCAAAGAGTGTTTTATATCCCCATGGCTTGGATAATAGAACCCAGAATCATACAGGAATCATGAGGTAATGTTTCTTTTCACATAAAAATAGATGAAAAGATATATGATTTGGGATGTCAATAATCCTCGTGCAAAAATACATGAATAAAATAAGTATAATAAAACTCAAAGTAGTAAATAATAATGTAATAAAAAACATCTAATATAAAACTAAAAAAAATGTGAAACATGTGGATATCATACCCAATGGTCACCTCTATGACTCGTGGTCCCAATGATTAAAAAAACCCGCCACATCAAAGTGTTTCATTCCCATTTCTATGTCATGGTATAAGATATCAAAAAACACAAAATGGGAAAGGGTGGGTGTGATTTAAAAATCTCAGTAGGGGCTCTCCAAGTGTTTCATAAACAATACCATAATAATAAATAAATTAATTTATACATTTAACTAAAATAAAGAATGATAATTAATTTACATATTATCATCCAAAACATTATTTCAATTAAAATGATTGAAAATATATAAGAATTGTCTCAAATGAAGTTTTTATATAAAAAATTATATAAACTATATTCCATGAATAAAATGGTTCTATAATAAATTAAATGAACAATCATGTAATTTAAAATAATGCATCATCCTATCAAGACCCACGATATATTATTTCATTCTAATTGGATTAACAATTTTATAATTCATCAATACGCCTCTAGATATGTGTTCAAAATAAAAAAAACTACATTAGGGGATCCACTAAGGGAAATATGGCTTCACCCCATTAGTGGAGACTCTATAAGAAATTATGAAAGATGAGGAATAGTTAGTGTTTTCATTGTATATATATTGATAGTTAGGAAAACTATTGGATGCATTTCCATTAACCTATTATATACCCTGGAATACATGTCCTTCTATCAATCAATCAATAATTCAATCAAGGATAAAACAATCATTTCCAATCATCTCAACATATAATTTATTGATATTAGTTTTAAAAATTTCTTTTTCATTGAAAAATATTTTTAGGGGTTTATCATATTTATTCCCATTTAAATTGTCTCACAATTGGATCATATTCTGATGGATCAAAATCAAATCAATTTCCTCAAATTTAATTTCATATCAAGTTTTCATGTTTCTCAAATATAGCCAATAATTTCAATTCAACCAAAATTGGGTATTTTTATCGATTTTTATGCCCACCTATAATGAATATATCCATCACCTCAAATCATGGATTTTTAATTCATATTAATACTCATTTCATATCTATCAATCAATTCAATTTTAATTTTAGTGAATATATTTATATAAGTACAAAAACATAGCAACATAGTAAAAGATAACACTCACGAGGGGATTACCAATGACGAATTAGGTGAAAGAGATCAAGAAATAAACCATAGAATAAATATTGAAAAAATCGAGATTATTTTCCTCAACAACAGTATGATAGATAAATCAATATGGATTGTAGGAGGATGAAAGTGGGAATTCCTGTCAATTAGAGATCACCTGCATGAGAGGAATAAAAAAAATCCACTGATGCCTCAATCTAAGAGGAGTGGTGGTTGGATTGTCCAAAATGCCTCTTCATATCCTGGAAATTAAAAAAAGTTGATTGAAAGTGACATTGGATAAGTATGAGATTAAAAAATATTTTATGAAATTTATGTATGTAAAAATATAAACCATGTCCTAGCATCCCATGGTTGTGTCGTAGTATGGTAAAAATATCCATGACCACATTACAACCACCTAAGATCATCTGCAATCCCTCGATGTCAACTAGAATCTTTGAATACATTACCCAGACCTCTCCCAAATCCATATCACCCAGGGTAAGGCCATAGTGTTTCCCAATCAAAACTCCGCGACTACCCTTAAAAGGGAATTTAAACCCCAAACCTTCTATGTAGTATCATACCCTCTATGAAGCAACTATTGATATTTTTTTATCACTGAAAACTTTATATAGGTCTCCAAGACATAGGATTTTTCCCATACTTATGCACTACATGAAATAGCAGCAGGATAGTAATTGAAAATTCCATAACATGAAGTCCACATCACAACCATGGACACTCTAAGGTGTATCCCTAGATCTCAATGGTTCATACCACTATAAAACTAAATAAAACTTCAAAATATTCCATGAATACATGATAATACACGGAAAAAAACTCAATCAATATGAGATAATGAACAAGGATCAAAAGGTAACTAAAAGAAGGTAACTAGAAGTCACAACATCCCCACAATAAAAAAAAACTTGTCCCCATGATGTCTATCGAGAAGACTACTTGTCAATGATATTGGACTACTACACTCTCATAAGTGTCTCATGCTTCTATATATCATGTGAATTGGTACCATTATCCTATCTAACAATAAAAAACATATTATTTTCCAATGATAAGAATTTGTCTCAAAATGAAAAATGATGAATGGATTCTTAGTCATGGATGAATCATTTTAAACATCATATTTCTCCCAACTAATGATGTGTGAATGGCTTGAATGATACTTCCTGATATGAGATACATGAATCATATTGTGGCTTAAATTAAACAATGTTAGTTGTTATTATTGGTAAGAAAAATTACACACTCACTCAAAAATCTCAAAAAGACCAAACAATCGAGGAGAAATAATCAATTTATTCCCAACTTGTCAATGACCCAACTGAGGTGAAAATATAATGAATAAATTAACACTGATAGAAAAAAACAATGGTCAATGAAAATTATTGGCATAGGGTGTTTACTGGATCAATTCAATTTCCATTGACTAATGAATAAAACTAATGTTTTTTTCATCTCTTAGACCACACTCTGACCATGAAATGATATATCACCAATATCCAACCAAAACAAAGATGATCTAAACATATTTCCATATATACAGTAAAAATGATAAATATTAATTGAAGACTACTAACTAATACAGTACAAAAACTCAAAATATTCCCAAGTGTACATCCCAATCTCAACCAATGTTAAGAACACGTGAATATAACATGTCATTAAGAATCTTCACAGTTCATTCGATCTTTCTATCAGTCTACGGGTGATAATTTATGATCAATCAAAATAGAGACCCTACTGCCTCATAGAGGCATTTCAAAAAGTTAAAAGTAACAAAGGGTGTCCATATCATAGACTATAGAAGACGAAAATCCATATAATTTGACAACACCATAAACTTAAGTATTTCACATATCATCTATGCTAGTTATATATTTAATGTGTAAGATGTGATCTACATGGTTACCCTATTAATAATAACCATTTTAACGTTATTTCCTCAAGGGGTATTTGGAAACCCAACCATAATGCCCATAAAGATCTCTTTCTATAACCATTTCAGCATAAAAATTGACTCAAGCCTCCCCAAACATCCCTTGTGATTATATTAGACCTTTTTATATTTATCACAATGATAATAATGATTATAAATGTATAATATCATTCATAGTTACTTGAATTAGTGACACATATCGTAAAAATATTTATGGTTTCATGGTTCACTAAACATTAGAAATTATGGAAACCCCTCATCGCTTCCTTTTTCAATAAAAAATAACAAAAAAATATTCCAAAAAAACATATGATATCTTCATAAGAGAACGAAAATTAAACAATGGACTCCCAAATAGAATGATAGTCCCTTAATATATATAATTCATCACTAAGTATATGTTATTTTTGAATAATCATAAGAAGAGTTAAGGTTAACTAAAAACTATCCAAGACAACCTTGACCTCTTCCTCCTAGTATCCCAAATGAAACTATGAAAATAGTGCAATAAGATTCAAATCTTGTGATGATTTTTTCAATGAAGTTTATCAGAAGTTTCCTTCTCAAAGCATTTTTGAAATCATTCCCATCCTCATGGTGTAGGTAATTTTAAAATAACAAAACTATCGGTAGAAAACCCAATACCTCTGTTAGATGTTTAAATATTTTAATATAATATAAAAATATGTCTATTGTGTTTGGAATAAACATTATAAATTTTTCTTAAATATAAATGAAACAAAAAAGAATAATATTTCTCATAGATTCTTATTTAAGACCATGAATTGGATAATTCTTGTCTTTTACACTATGTTATCTAACGGCATAGGCTACCAAGTGATCATCTTGTAAAATAATGTTTCCCAAAAACAGCCTGGATGCATCCTAAAATACAACATAATCCTAGAACAAAATATGGGAGAGTCAACATTTTTATAGATGTCAAAGGAAATTTCAACTCAAAAAAAGAACATTGATATTTTCCATCATAAAGAAACTCCCCCCCTTATGAGAGAGTGTGTCAAGTGGAGAGACTAGAATCGGAAAATATTTAATGACATTCAGTAATACCACACAAAGACAAAGAATCTATGAATATTGAATACAATACATGATTTCTCTAATGTCACAATAGCTTTCACCATATCAGGATCAACTGGTATTTCATTTTCTGAGAATAGGTGTCCCAAGAACATCACTTATTGCATCCAAATATTAAATTTTAAAAGACTCATATAATGTATGTGATAACTCATGATATCAAGAACATCTCTATAATTGATCACATGATCCTCCTCGGATGAAGATTAAACTATAATTTCATCCAAAAAAACCTCCATGAATGCATCAAAATATTCATTGAATATCCTAATCATTAATAAAAAAATAGTATGATAATTAGTCAAAAGCCATAATTATATATACATAATGACCATGGGATATCCTGATGGTGATCTTCATAATGTTTGATTTTATAATTATAAACTTTTGATAACCATATCAAAAATCTATCTTTAAGGAAAAAATCACCACATTTAATTTTTAAGACAAATCATCAATACATGGAATCTTATATTTTATCATTACCGTAACAATATTCACATTATTATAATCAATATAGAGGAAAATAATCTCATAAATATTCTATTCCAAGAGAACATGTTCCACTAATATGGAATAATCATGAATATAAAGCCTATCCATAATACCTAATACAAATAATTATTTAACTCTTTTATATCCTCAAGTTCCATATATTATTAAGGAATTGATATAGGATGAGTACATTGTTCTGGATCAATGAAACACATCACATCCTATACTAACAACAAACTAGGAAATTAGAAGGAAACCCATACAGAAACTCCATAAAAATTGGAGGAGGATCACCACACAATGATTCCCTCTCTATATCAAAATAAAAAACAAATAATAATCTTCCCAAATCTATAATTGAGGGTCTGACACTACTCATCAAGGTGTCCTTTTCTCCCAATTAAGCACCAAACACCCCATTGCCTGTTGTAATGTTTACTCACATAAGGTATTAGTCAGGTCAAGCCTTATTGGAAATGTAAAAATCCATTTTGAAAAGTGTATCAAGATGTTTCATGTTAGGAACCATAATATTACCAATATTATCAATCTATGAAATATAAAAAAAAGAAAAATCTTCAAAGAACCTGGTCAACCTTCATTCTGAGTAGTGTACTAATATCTATCACATAAGAAAAATCTTATAGAAAGGATTAGAATGTTCATAATAAGAGTTTATATATACATGTGGTATACACTAATATAAAATACATTTTTCAAAAATATGAATCTATAGTGATGCTACATCTCACAGTTGATGGACCAGCATCAGATTCCTCTAAAGACTCTTCTACTAGCTGTATAAGCTTTTTTTAGATGAATGGACATAGAACCCATTATATCATGAATCAGTAGATTGAACTGAAATACTTATATTTCTATATGATCTTATGAAACTCTATAGAGAAAAATATATATGGACAAAATTTTATGGGTGTCCAGAGAGACTGCATGAACTGAATTTCTTCTGTTCCTCCGTGAAAACCACTATTGAATGGCCAATAATTCCACACTAGAAGCAAGTGAAAGGGTATAATACAAAAATATTTGGATCTATAGATAACACATTACATCTTGATCCACCACAAGGCTCGTCTTGATTTCCCATTTCCTTAAAATAACTCACAAAACATCCATTTGGAGAAAAAGTAACTCACATCAATCATGACATAACATCTGTGTTAAGCATTTACATTAACAATATCTCCTAAAAATCACTATAATATTCCTATTACATTATAAATACTAGACACCATACGATAACATGAATGGCGAACTCAATGCATGAGGCTTATAGTTCATCATTTTACAACACCACAAGAGTGAATTGAACAAGCTCAAAAAATCAGGTTATATATTTCGTCAAAGTCCTATTACCAAGCTAGATGTTGAGATACTCATTAAATTTCACAAAGACTATACTCTCTGGACATAAATGATTTTTGGAATGAAATCTGATATAAATACAATCTTAACCTTAATTCTTCATCGTCAGTACCATAATGTCCCACTATGTAGTACCCTCATTTTCTGTTATGTAACTCTTACTTGATTATTTTCATGGTTATAAAGTTATTGGTGACGAAGGGGAGAGTCGGGAGAACTTTGAATGAAGTTTTGAGGAAAATCAGAAGTCACATGGGTGGCGTATGACTTCTCTAACCATGCAGAAAAAATGTGTGTAGTTAGTCATTTTGATGTAGTGGCTCCCGCATGGTTGGAGCACAGTTTGGGAGACCATGCGAGTAGTCCATGTGAGGGTTTTCTGAGGTATTGTCTAAATCACAGTTAGCACATGGTTTGTCTAACCGTGTGAACTAACCATGCATGCACATAAATGAGATCCTAAAAAAGGGGATCTCACACATTTTTTTCCTCTAAGTGGCTCGTTTTTCCTCCTAAGAGGCCATAAATCACGATTTTTCTCTTCCTTAGGCCAAATAAGGTTCTCACATTATTCTATAGGTAGTCCGACGGCTTCCCTTGGCGAATCAAATCTGGATTCCTGAGGTATGTAATCGTTCTTCATCGTTATTGATTGGTTTCTTAGATGTACTTAGATATAATTCTCCTCTTCTATTGGTTTCCTATATATAAAATCATTGTGGGTATATCTAAGTGTGTGGATTAAAAATATTATGATATTTGGTCTTGGTATTTCTAAGAGAAAATATATAAGGCAGGTTCTTGAAGAATCAACCCGGTTTTCTTGAGTGTTCTTCATTCATTGTGGAGTTATGAGGGTTCTTTATTGACTCCACATAGTATAACTATTGGGATTACTTTAAAATTGTAAGTATATTGTTGAATTTATTGTGATTTGGTTTTTGAAAACTTTCTGGAAACCTTCTTGAGTGAAAATAGTGAAATCTGGAAAATTGGGGATTTTGAATGAGTGCTTTGGTTATAGATTTTTAAAATAAGGATTTTAAAAGGGGATTTTCCTGGATTATTGGAAAATATTGGGATAATATTTTTTCAATAAAATTGAGAAGTTTTATTGGAATTAAATTTTTCTTTGAAATTTTTGGTGCTTTGGTTTTCAATAAAAGTTTAGTTTTATTGAATCAGCTTATTGTGGAAATGGAAGTATTTGGCATAAATGGTGTTGGGGTGAGTTCATACTTAACGGGCCCTTAGTAAGGGATGAGTACCATTGGGGTACAAGGGGCGTGACCCTGGACCAGGGGTGTGTTTCATTGGGACACAAGTTAATAGGAAAAGAGATCGCTCATGAGTATGGAACTGTCAAACGAAGCATGCATGTGTGGGTATGTTGTTAAATATGGAAATGGTTATGCCAAATGATAAGAAGAATGGGTTTCAAAGATTTAATTAGTTATTTTTTTTGGAAAAACAACATGTTGGAAACTTTTTTCATTTGGTTTTGTTTTCACTTGGTTGAAAAATGGTTTTTGGAACTTGTTTTTTATTTGGTTATAAAATGTTTTTGTAAATTGTTTTATTTAAAATGTTTTATATATTTTTTTTCTAACCCTTCTATCCTAGTGGCAGGAGTAGGGAAGTCATTGGGGAAACCTAATGAGTTTTATACTCACATCTGCTTTGGCATTTTGTTACTTTTGTAGATGCTATCTTCAAGGGAAGGGGAAAAGGTAATGTTTCCCACGTTTTTTGCACTACATTGTGATGTTGGGCTAATTTGAAGATTGTGATTCTTGGAGCATGTGGAGCATGGAGTCATGTGATATTTTGAGATTCTTGTTCCATTTATCCATTTTGTACTTTTATACTTGGTTATTCTTCCACTGTTTCATACTCTTATGTGGTTTTGAGATACATGAAGTTATTGAGTTGTCTTTCATTTGTTCTTGCATCATATAGTGAATGTTTAGTTATGGATGGTTGGTTTATTGGTTTATTTTTTAAAGGGTAAATCGTCCCTCAATAGTATTTGAAACCCTTCAGCATTTATTTCCAGCCTTTGGCATCTTGGTGATGTTTCTTAAGGCCAAGTAATGACTTGTTGTGCTCTCAAGCCAATGAGAATTAGCAGGTCATTACAAATGGTATCAATATGGTCCTTCATTGGTGGTACAAATGCACATCAATGTTCTTGGTCTTGGATTTGGAATTCCTTTTCATCTATTCCTTAGGTTGGAATCTTATATAGGATTAGGATTTTCAGAACATGAAATGTATAGCATAAAAGGATGTAGCTAACCCATTTATGCTGAACTTCATGTTATGGGGATGTTGGGTACATAAATGTTTTCGATAAACTTCTAGAATGTAGGAAATCTCATTGTCATGGGTTTATCCAATGAGATGAGCATGAAATTAATTTTAAAGGAATTACTTCCCACTAGGATTGAAAATCTCAATGTGAAGAATGATTTATGATTTTTTACAAGGTACGAATTTTTAAAAAATGAAAAATTTTCTTTCAAATGAATGATTTTGAAAACATGATATATGGCATATTTTGAAAATGGTTTGATTTTCAAAAAGCATGTTGAATGTTTTCAAAAATGAAAAAATTGAAAAAGGTTATTTTGAAAACAATTTTTTGATAGTTGATGTGATATAATTTGAAATGATAAGCCATCGGTTGCTAGAGGGTGAGATTCCCAGAGTTTATTATTGGTTTAGGAAATGGCACCTGGTAGGCTTCGTCAAAACCAACCCGAAGAAGCAGCAGAAAATTTGGTTGCACCTAAAACACGAGTGAACCCATAGATGGTTCAGAGTATTGTCCAATCTTTTCAAGCTATGGATACAGGGAACCGAAGGAATGAACCAAGGCATGCGGATTATACCATCCATTTCCTAAAGCATAATCCACCGAACATCTAGGGTGATGCCAAACTTGATAAGGCGGAGGTGTGGCTAAGTAGGATGAATCATATCTTTGATTTCATCGGCACACCATCAGAGCTACGGTGAAGCTGGCGATGTATATTTTCGAGGATATTGCATTATAGTGGTGGGATTTAGCTGTGCAGGCTAAATTGGATGAAGGCCATACATGGGAGTATTTTGAGAAATTTTTCAACAAACAATTTTATCCTCATACGTTCAAGATTCAGAAAATGATAGACTTCTTCAGCTTGAAACAGGATAACCTCTCTGTCACATAGTACATAGCTAAATTCATGAATTTAGTCCATTTTTCACCATAGGTTGCGGAAACTGCATCTTTGAAGGAATGTATCTTTGAATCAGGGATAAGGTAAGAGATTTGATCAAATATCATGGTGCTCTATATTACGGATTCTACAGATATGGTAAACCGAGCGTCTATAGATGAACATGATATCTCATGATATATGGGAGGAGGCATGATGATTCCTACAGGAAATGGTGGGAACTCAACAGTTGGGAACAAGAGGAAAAGAGACACCAATTTCCAAGGTGGATGTGGAAATCAGAATCAGACAGTGGGATCAGGGAACCTTCCTCAGTGACCCCAGAGCAAAGAAGGTTTCTTTAAATGGGGTTCGCTTGACCACATAAAGAAAGAGTGTATGACACAACCTAGAGAATTCCATAACTGCATGAAGATGGAGAAACTTCAAAAATATTGTCGTGGTACTCCAAGGTCTGGTGCTTGAGACCCTTCTCAGGCGTCACAAGCATCGTATGCTTCGACAAGATGAGGATAGAAGAATCAGTCTCATCAATAGAGGAGATCTAGCCATAGTGATTCCATAAATACTATGACTCCTCATCCAGGGAAATGTCACTAGGGTAACAGGGAGAACAATGTAGTGATGAAACAATTGTATGGAACTGATCAGATGACTATTGATGATCAGGATGGACCATCTATGGTGAGAGGTACAATTATTTTTAATTCTACCCTTGTGAAATTGCTCTTCGATACTGGTTCATCACATTCTTTTAGTGCTTCTCATGCGGTTGACTTGCTATGTTAAAGTTGGAAATGATGCCTTCTGTATTAAAACTAAAAACTCCTCTTGGTGAAAGAGAATGTCAATACTTTGTGTGTAGAGCATGTGAAATAACTGTTTATAGAGCTAAACATAAATGGTACTTCTCGATGTTGTACATGGATATCTATGATGTAATCCTTGGTAGGGATTGGTTGAAAATGTTCAAGGCACACATCAAATGTTATAGGAGAACAATGAGTTTTATGACTGGGGATGACATTGAGCATCTCTTTAGAGGAGAGAGGATGGTAAAGAAAGGCGAAAAGATCTTATTGGAACCAATGGTGGGAATGATCTCTTATCAGTTGGCAGTTTTGACTTTGTCATCAATTGATGAGATCGAGGAAACTTGTTTTCCAGCAGTTTAGATCAATTTCTAAATGTATTCCCCAAGAACTTCTCAGTGTTACCGCCTATAAGATAAGTGGAGTTTACAATTGATCTCCTTCTAGGTACTAGTACTATTTCTCTTCCGTCTTATAAGATGGAACCAACAGAGTTAAGGGATTTGAAATTTTAATTGGAAGAACTAGAAATGTAACGTCCCTGACCCGGGTGCCATGCAACGGGTGCCCCGAGCCCGGTTTGCCCCGTGACCTCAAGAGAATTTCTCCAAATGCCAGAGGCTGCCGACTAGCAGCGAGGGCCCAGGTCTGATAGTGGGGAAACAATGCCCTCATTTGTCAAAGTGTAGCACAGCGGAATACCAAAATAAACATTCAACAACAGCGGAATTAGTAAACATACACAACTGAAATAACTACAGCAGTGGATATAACCAACAGTATATAAGTGATGATGCTACATGTTTCAAGTTCTAAGAAAATAGCCATAACATGTTATACATCAATATAGTACAGCAGAAAACAGAGTACAGCAAAGCAAGAAAAAAAAGCTAGCAGCGGCATCGCGAGCCTAGGCTCGGTCCCATGCCCTCCTACTCCTCAGCAACAGTCAAGTACCTGTATAGGGACTCTTTCCCCTATCTACACCTGCAGCAACGTAATCTATTTGGGCTGAAAAGCGTGACCCAAACAGGGTGTGAGAAATATATCTCACTAGGAACCCACCAAAGGCCCGTGCTCAATTGTGTGTAAAACATGCAACAAGTGTGCAGTAGTAAAATGAAATAACTAAGCAGTACTCAAAACTAAATAACTTAACAGTTAAATTTCCATTTTATTATTCATTTAATTCCTTTAATTTATTAACATTTTTTTGCTCAACAGCACCAATCCCTCAGGACAACTAGAACCGTGCCCTCAGGATAAAATAGTAAACCACGCCCTTAGGCTATACAGAATCCAACCCGCAGGTATTTCCCTCAGGCGTAACAGAAATTCTCGCCCTAAGGCATACGAAGTGTCTCCCTCAGGCACAAAAGTCAAGCCCTCAGGCACGAAAGGTTTCCCTCAAGTGGAATAATGACAGCCCTCGAGCTAAAACAGTCACGCCCTCAGGCTAATTACAACAACGCCCTCAGGCTAACAGGTAACCGGGCAATGCCCAACATCTCAAAATGCAGTAAACAAGAAATTCCTCTCAAGGCAATTCTACAATTACTACATTTAAGGCATACCCTCGGGTATCCTGGGCAAACGGATAAACAGTGAAACACACCCCCGGGGTGGTTTCAGATCCAAGCAATGATCCCAACCAGCATTTTAATACCATAGTTTAATCACCTATGCAATTCTAGGCATTAAACATAGCAACGACCTCAGCCACACGACACCCCAACATGGGTTTGTGGCACAAAAACGCACAAAACACGCATGACAGTTGGAAAATAAACACAAATCCACCTACTTTATATGCCAATGAACGCTATACCCGAACACCGACTCTAGAAATGCCCAAGAACGGCGTAGATCTGATGAAGAACAAAACCCATTCAAATGTAAATAACTTACGTTAGGAGAATAATTGTTAAGAACGGTACCAGGAGAGGAGAGGGATTACTCGTGCGGTTCCAACGAGATCGTCCGAAGCTGAATTAGATTCCAGACGAACGCTCGGTGGATCTTCAAATATCCGGCCTCCTATTTTGGCACCAAAATGGCTCAAGTGCCTCCTCTACCAAATGAGGAGGCTACTGCCTGTTTTAAGCAGAAAAAAAACAAAGTACACGACGTGTACTTCAAAGTACATGGTGTATACTCCCTGCATTTAACTGTTCAAATGGCAGCACCGCCACACTGTTCATACGTTGACATAAGTACACGACATGTACTCTCGAGCACACGACATGCACTATCGCCCAGCTGGCGGAGACGCCACCGCCTTACTGTTTAAGCCTACCGACTGACTACACGGCGTGTAAGGTACCACTACACGGCGTGTATTCGGTTCCTACACCCTTCGTCATCAGCATGACCACACGCCCTGTTTACTCATCCCAACACGGCCAAAAGTACACGGCATGTGGATAAAGTACATGGTGTGTAGTTCCAAAATTTAGGATATTTCCCCATTTTCAATATTTTCTCAAAATCAGTTAAGGAAAGGAAAAGAAGAATCCCGTACCTCTAAAACAATAACCATGTTCTTATAAACTTCCCCCCTTATAGCAATTCGTCCCCGAATTTCCCTTTCAAGGGTGGAAAAGAGAAAGCTCAGAATAGCTCTGGCCACTGAGCACGTACGTCGACCTCCCTCTCCCAAGTCTCGTCCTGCACTCGGCCATGCTGCCATAGCACCCGTACGAGAGGAACTGACCGTCCTCGGAGAACCTTCGTGCTCCTGTCAACGATACAGATCAGATGCTCCTCAAAGGACGCATCATGCTGAAGCTCAACCTCCTCTGGCTGAAAGGTGTGAGATGGGTCTGAATGGTAGCGACGCAATTGAGACACGTGGAAGACGTCGTGCATGGCTCGGTACCGCTGTGGTAACTGCAACCGATAGGCAACCATCCTGACTCTCTCAAGAATCTAAAATGGTCCCACATACCTCAGTGAAATCTTACCCTATCTACTGATCCGTTTGTGTCCCAGCCTCGGCGAAACACGCAAGAAAACCTGATCCCCAACCACGAACTCCAAAGGTCATCTGCATCGATCATCATAAGACTTCTGACGAGACTGTGCGATAGCCATCCGCTTCCGAATTAACTGGACCTGCTCAGATGTCTCCTGCACGAGCTGTGGTCCCAGTAAAGCTGCCTCACCTGCCTCTAACCAGCACAAAGGTGATCGGCATGACCTACCATATAAAGCATCATATGGTGCCATCTCAATAGTTTCCTAAAAACCATTGTTATAGGAAAACTCGACTAAGGGTATATGCTTCTCCCAAGAGCCCCCAAAGTCTAGGACGCATTCGCGCAGCTTGTCCTCTAACACCTGTATCGTCCGCTCTGACTGGCCATCTATCTGAGGGTGGTATGATGTGCTCAGAAGCACATGTGTACCCGGTGCCCTCTGAAAAATCTTCCAGAAACGAGACGTATAGCGGGCGTCCCTATCTGAAACGATAGAACGAGGGACCCCATGCAGACGTACGATCTCTCAGATATATAGCCTTCTGAGCTCATCCACACCGAAGGTCTCATTGATCTGCAAGAAGTGAGCTACCTTCGTAAGCCTGTCCACAACAACCCATACAACGTCATTTCCTCGAGGTGACCTTGCAAATCCTGTCACGAAATCCATCGCGACCTCATCCCATTTCCACTCCGGAATAGGCAACTACTGTAACAGACCAGCTGGTCTCTGATGCTCTGCCTTCACCTGCTGACAGGTGAAACACCTCGTAACAAAACCAGCTATCTCTCTCTTCATACTCGGCCACCAGTACTGACGTCTCAAGTCTCGATACATCTTGGTAACCCCGGGATGAACTGCCCAAGATGAAGCGTGAAAATCCCGCATCATCTCCTCGCGTATATCCCCTGGAACCCATACACGTCCATGGAAATGAAAAACCTCATCATCGCCTACCATCAAACCAGGAGGAGGGTCCTCACTTTCCACCGACTCACGTAGAACTAGGCCTTTTGAATTCGATAGCTGCCTCATCCTCACTCTGTCCAGGAGGGTAGAAGTCACAGCTAACGAGGAAAGATAAGTCTTCCCCTGACTGTCATGCACCTTCAGAGGCATCTCATAGAACAAAGCCATAAGCTGCCACTCACCACTAGCCTCCTGCACTGCTTGTATCTGAGTCTTCCTGCTCAGTGCATCGACTACTGCATTACCTTTAACAGGTGTATAGGCAAGCTCAAAATTGAAGGACTGTAGGTACTCGACCCACCTTCTCTTCCTCGGATTCAGGTCATGCTGAGTAAAGATATACTTGAGGATTTTTTGGTCGGTGAAAACCACAAAATGCTCTCCCAACTGGTAATGTCTCCAACAACGCAACGCATGAACAACTGCAGCCAACTCGAGATTGTGCATCGGGTAATTCCTCTCATGTGGCCTCAACTACCGAGACCCGTACGCCACAACTCGGTCTCCCTACATCAAAACGGCTCCCAGCCCAATCCCTGACGCATCACAGTAAACTGTATAGCTCTTCCCTTGCTCTGGGAGTATCAGGATCGGTGCTGATGTCAACCTTCCCTTTAGGTCCTGAAAAGTTGTCTCGCAATCTTCTGACCAAACGAACTTCACACCCTTCTTAGTCAGACCTATCAATGGTGTTGCTAAGCAGGAGAAGTCCTATATGATGCGCCTGTAGTAACCAGCCAGCCCTAAGAAACTCCGTATCTCAAACACGTTCTTAGGATGCTCCCAGGAATCTACTGCTCTCACCTTCTCTGGGTCTACTGCAACTCCTGCCTCTGAGATGATATGACCCAGGAAGTGAATCTGGTCCGTCCAAAAGTGGCACTTCGAGAGCTTAGCATATAACCGATGCTCTCTCAGTGTACTCAATAGGATCTCAAGATGGGTGGCATGGTCGTGTCGAGTGTGAGATTACACCAAGATGTCTTCCATGAATACTACCACAAATGAATCAAGATACGGATGAAACAAACGATTCATCAGAGCCATAAAAACTGCTGGTGCATTCGTGAGTCCGAACGGAATAACCGTATACTCATATAGACCATACCTACTCCGAAAAGCTGTAAGCGGTATATCTGATGGTCTAACGTGCAGCTGATTATATTTGGATCTCAAATTAATCTTTGAGAACATTTGTGCTCCATGAAGCTGATCAAACAGATCATCTATCCTCGGCAAGGGATATCAGTTCTTAACTGTCAACTGGTTCAGCTTCTGATAATCCACACAAATTCTGAGGGTACCATCCACCTTCTTCGAAAAAGGACCGGAGAACCCCAAGGAGATATACTGGGTCGGATAAAACCCTTTGCCTGTAACTCCTCTAACTGCCTCTTGAGCTTCTGCAAATCAGGCGTGGCCATCCTATAAGGAGGATTGGACACTGGTGCTGCTCCTGGCACAAGCTCGATAGAGAAATCCACCTCACGCACCGGTGGAAGACCTGAAAAGTCATCCAGGAAGACATCCCTGAAACGATCAAAAACTGGAGGGAAATCCGTCTGAAAAGTCCCCTGGTCATCCAGATATAAGCTCCCAATCTGGGCTATGACTCCACCTCGCCCATGATGCTCTGGTCCAACTCGACTCACCTGAACATCCCACTCGCCCATGTATAGAAACTCCCCGCCCTCTGGTGACGTGAAACGCACCCTGTGACGATAGCAGTCTACAAAGGCTCGAAAGGGAACCAACCAGTCCATCCCAAGAATGACGTCATAGCTCGTCATCTCCAGGACATAGAGGTCCCAACGGAAGTGACACCCACCAACCTCAAGGGGGAACTCCTTGCACTGACGCACACCAACAGCCGTAGTCCCCAACGGAGTGTCTAGCGTCAAGATATCTGAAGAGGTAGAAACACCGAGCCCAAGGCTCTCCACAACGGGTACAGATATAAAACTATGTATAGCACTCATATCAAAAAGTACTGAAGACAAGACAGAAGCTACTATAATAGTACCTCTGACTGTTGAAGGTCTGGGATCCTGCTCCTACTAGGTCTGTTGCACTGCATATGCCTGTCCAGTGTCGCGGCCCTGCGACACAGCCTGGCTACCCTGAGCTGTCCCGCCATGCTGCCTCTGCGATCCTGGTGTCTGGCTACCACGACCATGACCACCATTTCTGCTTGCATTCCCTGACGTATTCTAGTTTCCAGACTGGTAAGAAGTCACTGGTCCAACTCCCACACGCGGAGTCTGCACAAAACCCCTCTCACTATCCACTAGTAGAATCACCCTACAAAAGCGCTGTAGATGACCCTTCTTGCCGCAAGCTCGGCACTCCACTGGGACTCGTGGACACTGCGGCCTCTTATGCCCCTCTCTGCCACACTGGTAGCACCTGATCGGGCCACCTGAAGAAGCTTCCTGGCTGGTACTGCCGCCCTGAGAGAAGTCCATCTGTCTCTTCCTCTTGCCAGCAGAAATAGTACCAGTAACTGGTGCTGAACCGCCCTGGCCCACAACACTTGATTCCTGCAGGTTCCTCTCTGTAATCAGCGCCTGATTCACAATTGCGTGTATAGCAGGCAACCTGAAAACATTTACCCGAGCTTGGATGTCATACCGAAGACCATCCTCAAAACGTCTGGCTCTCAACGTCTCATCACCCACCAGCACAGGTGAAAAATGCTGAAGCTCTGTAAAACTAGCAGAGTAGTCCATCACCGACATAGCGCCCTACTGCAGATTCATGAACTCTCGAGATTTATCTTCCCTCAGCGTCTCGGGAAAGAAGAAGTCATAGAAGACTGCCTGAAAATCCTCCCATCCCTTGTCCCTGTGATGCTCTGACTGGGTGGTAACCTCCCACCACCTCTTGGCGTAATCACGCAGCATGTAAGTCGCGAGCTTGACCCTCCGCCCTGGAGGCGTCTCAAGATGCTCGAAAATAGTCTGCATCGATCCTAGCCAAGACTCTGCAGCCTGTGGTCTACCATCCCCTGAAAACGTAGGCGGATGCTGCTGCTGAAAGATACGCGTCAGCTTGGCCATAGATGTGGCAGCCTGCGGTGCTCCCTGAAAGGTCTGCATGAACCGAAATAAGCCTTCACGGAACTGTGCCTCTGCGCCTGTGTCCGGTATAACAGCTGGTGCCGCATCTGGCTCTGCTGGTGGATCGACTGGTAGCCCATGGCCCACCATCTCCGGAGTATAATCGTCGCCGCTCTCCTTGCGAACAACTCGCAGTCGTCTAGGCGGCATGACACTACATGGTCAAAATCACGCCTCAGATTCAAGAGTATTATGACTGAAATGAAGGAACCACAAAGGAACAAGGGGAAGAAGGCGTTTCAAAATTTTCAAAACAAGACTACATGGCATGTACACTGACTACATGGCGTGTACTTGACCTCCTTTCCCCTGCCCGAGTCCTTCTACATGGCTTCCGTTCAACAAAACTACACAGCATGTATAATATCTACACGGTGTGTATGGTGTTATTTTCCAACTGCCCATGTCATCTGTGACACGGCCAACTACTCGACTTTACTCTACACAGCGTGTTACACCCTAAAACGGCGTGTACACTATCCCATTTCCCAGCCACATGGCTAACTCCACACGGTCTGTCCTCGGACAAGACTACACAGTGTGTCCCACAGGTTCACGTCGTGTTAAGGGAGAGGTGACACCGGACCTTGTTTTTAGTTACACGACTGAGTCCCCAGGTCACACTACACGACATGTTCATCATTGACACGGTGTGCTGTACAGGATTTCGCCGACCCGTGTTGTTAGTTACACGACCGGACTCCACGTCGCACTACACGGCGTGCAAAAAACTACGCGGCGTGTTTTACCCAAGCCCTTCCCTACCCCGTGTCGCCACCCACACGGTTTGTGACATGGGAAGAGACTACACGACATGTACTTGGGGTACACAGTGTGTACTCAAAATGTTCATTTTTCTTCCCGAAAAGAAGAACACACACGGCGTGTATGAGGTCCTACACGGTGTGTATCCTGGGTTTTCTAGATAGTATTCCTCAGAAACTTCCCTGAAACCCATAAAATACTAAAAACCAACACCTAAGTGTAAAATTCCAACACGTGGGGCCCATACTCCCCATGAATCAAAGTTTGACATCTTATCTGTGTTATAACCGATAAACCGTCAATGATCCACCAAATTCCGGTCGATGGGGGCCCATACTCCCCAAAAACTGAAGTTTGGAGTTCATTCTATAACAATCTCAAACAAACATACCATATCCCAAGGCAGGTATTTATCAAACATCTATCACAACAGCATGCTTTATTAGCACAATAACTATCACACCAACATGCCAATTATAATGCACCTACATGGCATGAAAACTATGCATGGAATGTGATATCTAGCATGTTCCTATATGATGCATGAGACGGCATACCCTCATCTCATTGGGTTGCAACTAAATATAACCCATAGATAAAATATAAATAGTACAATCCAAGTGCATCACCCAACGGTGAAAACATATCAACCGTAAAATTGCAAAATCAAAAGAATGCAAAAATACGAGGATGAATGGATTTTTCCTGTACATGGGTTAGCTACGCCCGGGCACAAATTATTACCAACTACCATTCCGTCCTATCCCTGACTACGACTCCAAATAGTAAGTGAAAGAAAAGAGACCCCTCTGATACCACTTTGTAACGTCCCGGACCTAGGTGCCACGCAACGGGTGCCCCGAGCCCGGTTCACCACGTGAACTCAAGCGCATTCCCCCAAACGCCAGAGGCTTCCGACTAGCAGCGAGGGCCCAGGTCTGATAGTGGGGAAACTATTCCCTCATTTGTCAAAGTGTAGTGAAGCGGAATACCGAAATAAACATTCAACAACAGTGGAAGCAGTAAACATACACAACTGAAATAACTACAGCAGTGGATATAACCAACAGTATATAAGTGATGATGCTACATGTTTCAAGTTCTAAGAAAATAGCCAGAACATGTTATACATCAATACAGTACAGTAGAAAATAGAGTACAGCAAAGCAACCAAAACAGCTAGCAGCGGCATCGCGAGCCTAGGATCGGTCCCATGCCCTCCTACTCCTCAGCAACAGTCAAGTACCTGTATAGGGACTCTTGCCCCTATCTACACCTGTAGCAATGTAATCTTTTTGGGATGAAAAGCGTGACCCAAACAGGGTGTGAGAAATATATCTCAGTAGGCACCCACCAAAGGCTCGTGCTCAACTGTGTGTAAAACATGCAATAAGTGTGCAGTAGTAAAATGAAATAACTAAGCAGTACTCAAAAGTAACTAACTTAATAGTTAAATTGACATTTTATTATTCATTTAATTCCTTTAATTTAGTAACATTTTTTGTGCTCAACAGCACCAAGCCCTCATGCCAAATAGAACCGTGCCCTCAGGCTAAAATAGTAAACCACACCCTCAGGCTATATAGAATCCAACCCGCAGGTATTGCCCTCAGGCGTAACATAAATTCTCACCCTCATGCATACGAAGTGTCACCCTCAGGCATAGAAGTCAAGCCCTTAGGCACAAAATTTTGCCCTCAGGCGGAATAACGACAACCCTCGGGCTAAAACAGTCACGCCCTCAGGATAATTGCAATAACGCCCTCAGGCTAACAGGTAACCGGGAAATGACCAACATCTCAAAATGCAGTAAACAAGCAATTCCTCTTAAGGAAATTCTACAATTACTACATTTAAGGCATACCCTCGGGTATCCTAGCCAAACAGCTAAATAGTGAAACACACCCCCGGGGTGGTTTCAGATCCAAGAAATGATCCCAACCAGCATTTTAATATCATAGTTTAATCACCTATGCAATTCTAGGAATTAAACATTGCAACAGCCTCAGCCACATGACACCCCAACATGGGTTCGTGGCACAAAAACACACAAAACACGCACGACAGTTGGAAAATAAACACAAAGCCACCTACCTTATACGCCAACGAACGCTATAACCAAACACCGACTCCAGAAACGCCTAAGAATGACGTAGATCTGATGAGGAAAAAAACCCATTCAAACGTAAATAACTTATGTTAGGAAAAGAATTGGTAAGAACGGTACCAGGAGGAGAGGGCTTACCCGTGAGGTTCCAACGAGATCGTCCAAAGCTGATTCGGATTCCAGACGAACGCCCGATGGATCTTCAAAGATCCAGCCTCCTCCTTTGGCTCCAAAATGGCTCAAGTGCCTCCTCTGCCAAATGAGGAGGCTAATTCCTGTTTTAAGCCAAAAAAAACAAAGTACACGGCGTGTACTTCAAGGTACATGGTGTGTACTCCCTTCATTTAACTGTTCAAATGGCGGCACCACCACACTGTTCATATGTCGATTTAAGTACACGACATGTACTCTTGAGTACACGGTGTGCACTATCACCCACCTGGCGGTGACGCCACCGCCTTACTATTTAAGCCTACCGACTGACTACATGGTGTGTAAGGTACCACTACACGGCGTGTATTCGGTTCCTACACCCTTCGTCGTCGGCATGGCCACACACCGTGTGTACTCATCCTAACATGGCCAAAAGTACACGGCGTGTGGATAAAGTACATGGCGTGTAGTTCCAAAATTTAGGATTTTTCCCCATTTTCCATATTTTCTAAAAATCACTTAAGGAAAGGAAAAGAAGAAGCCCGTACCTCTAAAACAAGAACCGGGTTCTTACAAGAAAGCAAGGGTTTCATTTGACCAAGTACGTCTTTATGGGAATCACCAGTATGGTTCGTGATGAAAGCATATGGAAATCTTCGGGTGTGTGTTGATTATTGTAAGCTTAACCATGTTACGATAACAAATAGGTATCCACTCCCATGCATTGAAGATATATTTGATCAATTAAAGGGAGCACAATGGTTCTCTATGATTGACATGAGATTAGGATATCACCAATTGTGAGTTAAGAAGGATGGTAATCTAATGATAGCTTTAAGACACTGATATGGACACTTTGAATATGTAGTCATGCCTTTTGGTCTAACGAATGCACCAGTGATCTTCGTGTCATTGATGAATTAGATATTTCAATAATATCTGGATTCTTTTTTTATGGTGTTTTGGATGACATTTTGGTCTATTCAATGATAGGGGCTGGCCATGGGGAGCACCTGGAAATAGTTTTATAAATATTGAGAGATCACTCATTGTATTCCAAATTATAAAAGTGTGATTTTTGATACAAGAAGTAATTTTTATTGGCCATGTCATTTTTAAAAAAGGTGTTTATTTTGATAATGAAAATATAGAAGTTGTTATCTCATAGAAACCACGGAAAAATTTCTTCGAGAAACAAACCTCTCTCGGTCTATTTGGTTACTAACAACACTTTGTTCATGATTTCTCAAGACTAGCTTCACCAATGACCACTCTGACAAGGAAGAATGATTCATTCCAATGGAGAGAGTAATTCCATAAGTCTTTCCAAGAGTTGAAAGTTATGATTACATCATCACCTATCTTGATTATTCTAGAATCAGTATAGGGGTATGTGGTGCACTGTGATGCTTCGGGATCAGGTTTAGGTTGTTTTCTCATGCCTGGAGACCATGTGGTTGCTTATGGTTCAAGGAATTTGAGGGTGCATGAGAATAATTACCTAACAAATGATTTGGAGTTAGTTTTAGTCAACCATGCCTTGAAAACATGGAGACACTATCTCTTCGATGAGAAATTCATGGTGTTTACAGACTAAAAAAGCTTGAAACACATTTTCTCATAGCGAGATTTGAATCTGAGACAAAGGAGTTGGATGGAGTATCTCCAGATGTTTGAATTTGACTTGATGTCTACACCAAGAAAAGGGAATTTAGTGGAAGATGCATTGAGTAGAAAGTTATACTCTCAGTGGAAAAAGAAGCTTCAGATGAATGGTAGTTGATGTCAGTCCTAGCTGACATGCACGTCGAATGTGAAGAACGAGGTGATGTTGTGGTTTTATTTTCATCTATTCTTGTTCCTGATTTGGTAAAAATGGTCAAAGAGGAATAATCATCTGATGCATAATGTCTGATTATGAGTTCAAAACTCAATGGTGGGGAGACCATTGAGGGATGGAAACTTGATGGGAGTTCAATTTTGTGCTTTAGAGATTGTATAGTCGTACCTATGGATTTTCAAGAACAACTCCTTCATGCTTACCACCATTTGAGATGGGTTGTACATCCAGGTACACAAAATATGTACAAGGCATTGAAGGTGCAGTTTTGGTGGAGAGACATGAAAAGAAAGGTGTCTGAGTTCGCCTTGGGATGCTTAACTTGTCAGAAAGTTAAGTTAGAGCATCATAGACCAATAGGAATGTTGCAGTATTTACCTATCCCAATGTGTAAATGGGAGCTGATAGCGATGGATTCTGTTATAGGTATTCCCTGAATAGTTCAGAAACATGATTCCATATGGGTGATAGTGGATTGGCTTACCAAGTCAGACATTTTCATCCCTATTAGTGAAAATCATATAGTGGAAGATCTGTAAAAAAATCTACATCTGAGAAGTGGTAAAGAGGAATGGTATACCAGTTTCAGTAGTCTCAGACAGAGATCTGAGGTTCAGGTCTCGTTTCTGGAAATCCTTATAGTAATCTCTTGGAACCCAGATGACTATGGGCATGGCGTATCATCCGCAGATGGATGGGCAATCTGGGCGGATGATACAAATGTTGGAAGACATGTTTCTGGCTTGTGTAATTGATTTTGGTGGCTCATGGGAGGATCACATACCCTTGGTGGAGTTCTCATACAATAATATCTATCAGGAATCGATACATATGGCTATGTTTGAAGCATTGTATGGGTGTACTTGTCATTCTCCACTATGCTGGGTGGAAATAGGTGAAACTTCACTAATTGGGCCAATCCTTGACAACGAAACAACAGAGAAGATCTAGTTGATTAGAAAGAGGATGGAGATGGCTCATAGTCGTCAAAAATATTATGAAAATATCCATAGAAGACCGTTGTCGTTCGCTATGGGTGATCATGTCTTCTTGAGGATATCTCCAAGGCTTGGAAGTAGTAATTTTGGGAAGCATGTAAAGTTATCTCCTAGATAAATTGGACCTTTTGAGATACTGGAATGGGTTGAGGAGGTGTCATATAGGTTGGCAATACCACCATGGTTCAGTTTGGTGCATAATGTGTTCCATGTATGTCAGTTGAAAAAGTAGCAGCCTCTTCCTCACCATGTGATCAAATGGGATCACATTGACCTAGAGTCAGATGCTTCACTGATACACATCCTGGTACGGATTGTGGATATGAAAGAGAAAGTCTTGTGGGGAAAAATCATTGGTCCAGTGTGGGTTTTATGGCAGCATGGTTAGATTTAGGAAGAGACTTGGGAACATGAGAAGGAAATCAAAGAGCAGTGGCCAGAACTCTTTTTGTTGGGTGAGGGTTTTCTACTTTATAAGGAAAGAAAGACCAATGGTGGGGAGAATGTAATACCCCCGGTTTCTGGCATGCAACCCTTACTTGATTATTTTCATGTTTATAAAGTTAACAGTAATGAGGGGGAGAGTCAGGAGAACATTGAATGAAGTTTTGAGGCAAAGGGGAATTCGCATGGGCGGCGCACGGTTTGTCTAACCATGCGGCCAAACCATGAGTAGTTGGTCATTTTGAGCTAGTGGATCCTGCATGGTTGGAGAACGGTTCAAGAGATCATGCAAGGAGGTCATGCAAGGGTTTTCCAAGGTAGTGGCTAATGCACGATTACCACATGGTTTGTCTAACCCTATGAACTAACCATGCAGGCACTTAAGTGAGATCCTAAAAAAGTGGATCTCACAATTTTTTTCCTCTAAGTGGCTCGCTTTTTCTCCAAAGTGGACATAACTCTGGATTTTTCTCCTCCTTGGGCCAAATAAGGGTCTTCCATCATTCCATAGGTGGTTTAAAGGCTTCCCTCTATGAATCGAAGCTTGATTCTTGAGGTATATGATCGTTCTTCATCATTCTTGATTGGTTACTTAGATCTACATAGATATACTTCTCCTATTCTCTTGGTTTCTTATATCTATTCTCGATGTGGGTATATCTATGTGTTTGGATGAAAAATATGATGAGATTAGGTCTTGTTCTTTCTAGGAGAAGATATCTAAGGCTTGTTCTTGAATAATCAACTTGGTTTTCTTGAGCGTTCTTCATTCGTTGTGGTTTTCATCAAAACCATTGAGGTAGGGGACTTCTTTCTTGACTCCAATTAGTAGAACTAATGGGATTAATTTAAAATTGTATGTGTGGTGTTGAATTTATTGTGATTTGGTTGTTGACAACTTTTTGGAAACCTTATTGAGTAATGGTTGTGAAATCTGGAAAATTGGGGATTTGGAATGAGGGATTTGGTTCTTGATTTTTAAAATGAGGATTTTAAAAAGCGGGATTTTCCTGGATTGTTGGAAAATATTGGGATTAGATGTTTTCAATAAAAGGGAAATATTTTATTGGAATTAAATTTTGCTTGTAAATTGGTTGTTCTTGGGTTTTCAATAAATTTTCAGTTTTATTGAAATGGTTTATTTGTGGAAATGGAAGTATTTTCCATAAATGGTGTTGGCATGTGTTCTTGATTAGTGGTCCCTTAGTAAGAGATGAGTACCATTGGGGTAAATGTGATTTGACCCTGGATCGGGGGAATGTGTCTTTGGTACACAATGTAATTGGATGAGAGACCGCTCATGAGTATGGAACTGTCAAACGAAGCATGCATGTGTGGGTGTGTTGTGAACTATGGAAATGGGTATGCCAAATGATAAGAAGAATGAGTTTCAAATATTTGATTAGTTATTTTTCTGGAAAAACAACTTGCTGGAAATTGGTTTCATTTGGTTTTGTTTTCACTTGGTTGCAAAGGTTTTTTGGAACTTGTTTTAATTTGGTTATAAACTGTTTTGGAAATTTTTTTATATGAATTGTTTTATATAAGTGTTGCTAACTCTTCTATCCTAGTGGATGGAGTAAGGAAGTCATTGGGGGAAAACCTACTGAGTTTTATACTCACCCCTTCTTTGGAATTTTGGTTCTTTTGAAGACACTATCTTCCGAGATAGGGGAAAAAGTAATGTTTCCCACGTTATTAGCACTACCTCATGATGTTCGGGTTGTTTAGAGATTGTGGAGCTTGGAGATTGTGGATCATGAAGTCATGTTATCTTTTGAGAGTCTTGTGTCATTTATCTTCTGTGTACTTTGATACTTAGTTATTCTTCAG
Organism: Viscum album; assembly: GCA_963277665.1. Classification (NCBI taxonomy): domain Eukaryota; kingdom Viridiplantae; phylum Streptophyta; class Magnoliopsida; order Santalales; family Viscaceae; genus Viscum; species Viscum album. The sequence continues at coordinate 7,510,997 of CAUJRU010000001.1, forward strand.
ATGTTGCATACTCTAATGTGGTTTTGAGTTACATGAGGATGTTGAGTTGTCTTTCATTTGTCCATGCATCATATAGTGAATGTTTAGTAATGGCTGGTTATTTTATTGGTTTATTTATTAGAGGGTAAATAGTCCACCACTTATATTTTAAACCCTTTGGAATTTATTTCCAGCCTTTGGCATCTTGAGGATGTCGCTTAAGGCCATATAATGAATCGTTGTGATCTCAATCCAATGAGAATTGGCGGGTCATTACACACTATATCCTGGAAGTACCTTCCATCTTGAAGATATCACATTATTAATAAATTGATTTAGACGTTTACAAGAATTCAAAAATAAATTTTATCTTTTTTAAGTAATCATAAGACACTTGAGGAACATTATATACATAGAACATTTTTGGATTCTAGTGAATAATATCTTAAGAATGATTTTTTATTCATCCATACAGGTTCCACATATAGATCCTGACCATGAATGAATTTTTTGACCCAATATTATATCTTTGATAGTGCATAAAACAATTTATACAATATTCAGGTCCACTGGTAATTTTTCTTACAACATTTCACTAATAGATTCCTCATGGGTCCTATTAAAATGAATTATATGTTGAATGTTATGACAAAAAATGAGTATATAACAAGAAAACATAAGTATGATTACTCATAAAAATAATACCAGAAATAGGTATGAGAATATCAATTCCATTAGATAATATTTTATTAATTAAATTTCAATGTACCCAAATCAAAAGTATGGAATGGAAAGGAATAATATATACATTTTCCTCAAGATAACATTTGAAAAACACACATTCTGAATTCATGATCATTCAAGAGACATATGTCTAAATAATCACCCATAACTATCTTTTTAGTAATATAATCCTATTACTTCTCACTCACCAGTAAGATGTAGACATATCTGTACACTCAAATCAAGACTGCATTATGGGGTCCACTATGTGCAGTCAACCTATACCTCATCAAGGGATACACTATGGGAATATAATACTAACATGCTTTATTTAGTTTTTCATTGTAAGTCCACAACTATGGTGTCATGTTCCTATACTTATTTTCCTAGTCACATAGTAACTACCAAAACATATATGTGATTTAAAAAAATAATCATACAATCATTCAAAAAAATTCATTTCAAATCATTTCAGAAGACAATTTCCCAATTATAATTTTGAACATTCAATTTTCCTTTTAAAACAAAATCATGGTTTTTATCAAATTAATTCATTTTGAAATCATCTTCTAGTTTAAGACATTTTCACAAAGGTCAAAATTAAATTAATTTCATTTAATCAATAAATTAAATTTCTTAATCAACTAAAAAATTCCAATTCCATTGAAATTTGAGTTTATTCTCTATTTTCATCCCCACCTCAAAATCAACCACTAATCACCTCAAATTCAGGATTTAATATCATTGACAAATAAATTTTAAATAAATATAGAATTTAATGATTTAATTCATGTTAAATGATTTATGGATTCACTAAACATTAATCACACAGTCCTGGAAAACAACCACAATGGGAAATAAAATGGCGATAGATGCCAAAGATATAATTAAATCAGAGAAATAATCAAAATCATTTAAAGAGGATATTAGATTCATCAAAACATGATTATATACTAATCTTTATAGAGAAAGAATGAATTAATGTGGGAATTCCAATCAAGGGAGTGCTCAATTACAAAATAGGAATCAAATGCATGAACTAGGGCATCAAACTAAAAGGAGAGGAGTTTGGATGGTCTAAGATGCCACTAAGGAGAGAAGAAAATCAAAAAAGATTATTGAGAGTTGAGTGGGGTATCTAAGAGTTTGATAGAATATATTAGGGATTTTTTGTCTATAAGAACATAGTCCACACCACATCCTCCCATGGGCATTGTGATTTAGGGTAAAATACCCATGACCATGGAACATCCACCTAAAACAATGACATAACCCATATCATTCAACATGCCACTGAAAAACACACTACATAACTAACTCAGTTCCACTTAAACTGGGGTAAGGTCATGATGACTCCAAAACACCATAGAACCAATAACCTAAAAAAATTACACCCAATCCCTTCACAATGTGACCAACCCTCCATATAAGATTTATGTAATAAATTAGCAGTAGCACTAAAAAACTCTCTATGGAATCATAGTGCGAGTTTTATCCAACACCGTAGTCATGGATGAATTATTCATGGCATAAAAATTGATCAGTTTCAAATTTGAGTTTTACATTCTAGTTGTGAACAATCTATAGTGTAGAAATTGAAACACATGCTGTAACCCCATGAAAATTTCCATAAAACCAATAATCTATCCAAAAATCATTTAAAATACTCAAAATAATAATAAAAGAATATAAGATCAAGAAATAAAATAAAAAGGAAACTGATAGAATATAGTAGGATGTTAAATAGAATATTTTAGAGTGACACAATGATGTTTCATATCCTATTATCTAGAATAATCATTAAAAAATAATAATGGTACAGAAAAAATTCACATTCTATGTTGAAATCATTTTGAAATGAATACAGACTAGGTTAGAGACTGTTCAATTAGAAAACTACATTCTAGTGTATAATTCATTCTTTTTAGGTTTGTATGAGCTCGTATACAGATTAGAAAAACTCATTTTCTCTATGTACAACTAAAGCGAATTATATTGAAGAAACACATTCCTACATGCAGATATTATTGATGAAAATTAAGTAAGTAAATTAAAATGTTTCTATAGAGATACCATTCAGAATTTCATTTGACAACTAATGATCCCCTTTTCTATCAAAGAATACATATCAACAATCAAAATCAATTAAAATTAATACCAAGTACCATTTTATCAATGAATTACTAGCTAATTTATATATGAAAGAAGAATTCATTTTCAATAAATATAAAACCAGTGATATTTAAAAAAATTAATTTGAATGAGGATGACATATTTGGGTTTGAAACTAAATGTTAATATTCCCATCCAACCACATGATAAAATGTAGGATAAATACTCAACAAGATTGGATTAAGTTATCAAATGGGGAGAGGTATGTGTGTGCTTCATTGTCAAATAAAAATATATATCAATGAGGATGTTTAAATTTAATTTTTATTGAGTTAATATAAATATATTTTTATCAATAAAATGTGGAGAAAATATGAGTCTAAATAGATAACAGAATTTAGGTGAGAATTAGTTAAATCAATTTTTCACAATTCCATACCATAGATAAATGAAATTCAATTAAAATCACATAATCTTATTTTTTGGTCTCATGAAACATCAAAATTAAAAAAATATATGATTGGTGGAAGCTAAAAATGATGAACTATGTGACATAAAAATCTAAATGGGGATCTGGAAGAAACCATTAGAATTTTATGAAATGATATATGGATGAAATCGTTATATTCAACATTTTCAATGAATTATTTAAAATATCTTTTTGTCAAATTGAAGTGATTTGATGATATATGCAACATTAATGATGAATAAATTATCATAGTCAAAATATGATGTCAATTTTTTGAACATATTAAATTATTATTGATCTCTTCCTTGGAGGAAAATAATGGTTAGGTAGTATTTTGATGGTCAATAATGAAATATTCAAAATTGGTAGTTTATATTTATTTTCATCCGGATTTATAGTCCAAATGAGATTTATTTTATTGAGCAAATTATTAAAAAATTTCCTATATTTTTTTAAGTAAAAATTAATGATGATAATGAAATATAGTTAATAGTGAAAATGTGGTGATCCTTGACTAGTAATATTTATATGAAGTAATTTTTACAGCCACACAAAATATGTGTGATTATGGTTAAAATTGTTTGAAAATGATAGAGAAGAAGAAATTTTGAAGAGATAAATTTATTAGATGAATTTAAAAAACTTACAGAATCTCAAGCATTCAATGAATATGAGGAAGCACAATATCAACAGTTAGTATAGATTCTCATTTCAATTTGGTGATCATTCCCATTTAGTTCGGACACATTTTTTACTTTAGGACTCAATCATTTTTTTGAGATATTAATTATATGTTATGTAATATAATGCCATAAGTTGATAAAAATTATATTCAAATATAACATATTATAAAATTATTGTGTTAAATCTATTGATTGGGATACAAATTTGAAACAACAATTTATAGGTACCCACATCATGATCGAACCATGAAAAAAATTCTATGGATTTATTTCCTTATTCTTAATTTTATCCCTTTATTAATCAATAAATTTATTAAATAGATCAATATTTAACATATAGAAGAGGTAAAAATAAAATTTATTAAATTTTAAACTTTCATAGACAATTGATTCCTTATGCTTCTTATAGTTAGTGAACCCATTCTTGGAGAAGATCATAGATAAATGATTTTTAATGATTAAATTGAAACATTATAATATTAATCAGGTCATTATATGTATACATATTCAGTAATAGTAATGAAAATTAGAGTAGAAATTAAAATTTTCTTCTGCCATGTATATCATTTCCTTTACAATTTTATAAATTTTTAATATTGGATAACACATCACTTATAAATTTTACCAATCAATATGATTATAATCTCGAATTCAGTATTGGATATCATCATTATATCTATAGTTTCATGATTCATTGAAGTAGTGGGAATGGTAGGAACCAAATATATGAAACATTATCAAGGTTAGATTATAATAATAGTATAGTAATTGATTGCTAGATGGTATATTTTTTAAGGATAAAAAATGGTTTATATTCTTTGTAAAAAAAATGTCCTAAATATACCATGGGACTGGGTGAATCCGAGGGTCAATTTCAACACAATATATATTGTAATAGGACCAAATATTTTATATAATATAAATCATGGTTCATCAATATCTAAATAAAAATAAAAATAGGGAAATTATTAAATTGTATTATTCCAAAATAAGGGAATCAACCAAGGGGAATATGGAAAATATTATTCAATATAAAATTATCATTAGTTAAAGTTTGGATTATTATTACTTATGAAGGGATAACTGTTGGTATAATGGTCACTACGTAAAATTATATCTCCACAAACCTATTCAATAAAATTTAATTCTCAAATAATTTTTTCATAGTCACTCAAAACAAAATCATAAGGAAATTTAAAAAATAAAAATTGTAGATATTTTTCATTACGCTTTAGGAGGATCATCTTGGACTTAATAGATTTCATGATGGGTGAGCTCAATGGTTTCCTAATCCCAGGGTCCTAAAGATAAACATGGATGCTTCTTTCCCCATGGGAGTCATTAGAGGGGGTGGTTTGGTTCATGACACCAATGGGTCGGTCTTATTATTGTTTTTAGTTCGTCTAGGGAAAGGATCCTCTCTCCAGGCGAAGGCCATGGTGTTGCTCAAGGCCTCAACTTGTCCAGCCAAAGGAAATTTGGAATCACAAAAGAAGAAAATGATTCTATTTTATTGTGCAATGTCTATAATGGTATTGGATCGATCCATTGGTCGATATCTTATTTCATCAGGAAATGTCGGGGCCTCCTTAACAATAACATCAAATTTAACCACACATGGAGGGAGGGTAATATAGTTTCAGATCACCTGGCCTCACTGGATAACCTCATTCCAGATCTCCTTTGGTTACAAGACCTAACTAGCATAAATCCTAAGGGGTTATATCTAAATAGAGGGGATTCCAGTGGTGTTCACTACTGTAGGCCCCCTTAAGACGATGCTTCCTTTACCTTTCATAGGTTTTCCTTTACTCCCTTGTATTTTTAATTCTTATTGAATAATAATTTACATGGTGATGATGATGATCTTATTTGATGAATTTTAATCATATTTGTCTTAATAAGTATCTCCCTCATGTAAACTCTATATCTAATTTTATGATATTTCAGATATTTATGAATTTTCTGCCATAAATTGACATTATGGGTTAATTTCCCATTTCATATCTGTCAACATACAATTTCTAAACTTTTTATTTCCCATTTATCAAATTTTGATAATAAACACAAAAATAAAATTTCATATTAACCACATGAATCCATGCTAGTCAATAAATTAATATATTAAGATTAAATTTTCCAAATATCCTAAATCTAATGGAAATTGATGAACATAATATTTCATCAAACGTTTCTCTGCTTAATGTGTAGATAATTTGTTTATAATGATATTGCCCACAATTTAATTAATTCGAATGAATTAAACTTACAGAATTCCTCAATCCACCTACTATATAATAAAATGATATAACATTTTATTTTGAACTATGTATGATTGGTACACTATATCCATGGATTACTCTTTTAAAATCATATTCAAATAATAAATTATCACTGCTGTGTTCACCTCCACACCATAATCTTCTAGTTTTTTCTTCTTCCCTATATAATGAGTACAGTTCATTGATGATAACATATATTCCATTTTTATCATGGGGTGTCCTACTACATAATTATGAATCCAATATACATCATCAAAATAAAAAACTCATCCATTTTGTTTTCTATCAAAAATATATATAACCCCTTCAATATATAAATATTATAATAAATCATGATATTTTCTAATAATATACATTAAAAAACAATCAACATTACCTTGAGAATACCTTAATGTTAATTTCAAATTATTGATATTTTTATATATTAGATTACATTTAAATGTTACATCCAAACAAGTATTGTGTAATATTCCAGGTCCTATTTTTTCAAAGGTAAAACATGTATTCTATAAATCATAGAAAACATATATTATATAATGACTATCCATATTCGTTCCTCCTTTAAATTCATTTGCTGACATAGAATATAGGTAATCTCTCTAATAATATAATTATCAAAATAAGAGCTTATCGTTATTTTTGTTTCAATAACTTATATTTTTTAAAATAAATGTGATATTATGAAAAAGAAATAAACATTAACTAAAATTCAGTGACATCATATTATGATTGTGATCAACCCCACTCTCTTAATTTCTAGATTTTATTGAAAAATGAACATATAGATCATAAAAATCTATTGATTCACTCTTCATGGTAAATAAACCATTAGTTAATCAATAAACCATTATTTTATTATCGCTAATAAAAAAACCAAATAGTAAAATAATATCACCTTCCAAATTGAGAACTATATTCATGAATTACAACATCACAAACATTTGATATAGTATGAATCCTCTAATAATTTCTATTTCAATAAATAATTTTATTGAATATTATCTTACCTCAAATATTAATATTTCTTATATATCCATGTGTTTAATTTCTATATAGACCTTTCACATTAATCACAAATTATTTTTATTGAACTTTATTATCTTTTCTGATATAGATTAAAGAACCTAACTGATTTAAATGATAAGATTATAATATTTATTATCTTAAATATTCTATAATAAACTCATCTATATTTTATCCAACACATAATTTATTGGATTTACACATGACTCATCCTTTGCTTGTTTGTAAAATAACCCAAATTCTACCTTTGATTATAATGTGTTGTGATGAAATCTATTCATCTAATCAGTTTGTGTTGAAGAAGTTATATTATTTATAATATTAAATTAATTATTACAAATTTTTATTTTCAACCATTGTTTCAATTAATGATGTTATTATGCTACAACATATAAATCTAATTCAATCTTAGAATCTTCATTATTTATTATAGATTATGGTTAAATAATGATTTTTTTTCAAAATAAACTGCATCATTCTAATTTATTCTAAGACCAAGTTTTTACATGTTCATTTTTATTTTTCAAAAAAATTCTTCCTGATAAATTTTTGACGATATTTTAACATATTATTAATAAACCTATGGGTTTTACTCCTTGTTCAGTTAACCAAAAATTCAATCATCCACAGTTCCATCATAAATTCCTTGATTCAAATCATTGTTTTCATTTTTTCATTTTCATCCCAACATAATAAAATGTTTTATTGATATATTTAATCAATTTCATAATGAATTTTGTCCTTTTTAATCTTTGATAAATTAATATAATCAAATTTAGTTCTATAAAATCAATATTCACAATATAATTACAATGATATTGTGAAATTACACTTCAAATAAGAAATAACTTCTCTCTATTATTAAGAATATATTTTCCCCTCCAAAAAATATTTTTTAATAATTTAATCAATGATAAAATATCTTGATTTATTAAATTATTCTTTATAATTGATTTTAAATTGAAATAAATAGTCATATGATCCATTATCTAATATTGGATTTGTTTTTAGCCATTTTTTAGATCTTCTCTAAAATAGTCTGAAGGAGTAAAATAATTTATTTAAGCTTGTATAAAATTAAAACAACCATTATAATATAATCACATGTAAATATTATAAAATACTTGTTAATTCCAATTTTTTGACATATCACTTGATGAACCATATCAGTGTGTCTCATGAAGATATTATGTTATGCATGTTTCTTATGTTATCTAAAGAGAGCTCACACAAAATCTTCTCTATTTAAATCATTACATTTATTCTACATACATACCATCAGATTATATGTGTCGATCAAAAACATTATTATTGATAGGTTCTTTAGGATTTATTAATATATATTTCATATCCTTCTATGAAAAAAATTATTCTACAGTGTTAATATATGAGGAAAATTTTTATACTTCTAGGACACTTCAAATATATTAGTTTTTTTTTCTCTAGAGAAATAATAATGAATCTATTATATTACATTTTATTATGGATCCATTTTGATTGAATGTTACATGAATCCTTGAGTGAGAAATATGAATTATTACCATGATATTACATTAATGTTCCTCCACTAGAAGTTCCACCTAATTTTAAATTCATATCAAGAATGTCCATATTTACACTTCCTTGGATTCAAATAATTTCCATAATACACCATTATATTAAAACATCCTTTTGAATTATTTAAATTGATCTTGATTCAATTATTCTGATATTAGAACATATCCTCATGAATATACATGATGTTATTCAATGAAACATTTAAAACAATAATCGATATAATATACTTATATTTGTTCTTATTTTCCTTATATAACACATTTAGTTGATATTAGACATATGATGGTCTCTCATAATACTCTTCAAAATACTATTATTAATTCACTTCCCAAGGTGAATTTTTTCCAAAATTAAATGATGTTGATTAGTATATCTTCAGTCCTCATTGGCCTCCAATAAGAACAATTTTCATTCCTTATTTTCAATTATAGTTCCCAGCATTTTAGATAATGTAAGAGGAATAAAACATATCTGTAAAATAATTTACTTGATTATATTGATAGTTATATAATCAATATCCTTTATTGAATCCCAAGTTCCTCTATTTTAATATTGTATTAAACTTCCTCCAAGTAATTGATGGTATAATTGATGTATAATTATATTTGATACCTGATCAAGGGTAATATCTAATATCCTTTTATCTATATGATTATAGGCTCCACATAACTCCCTGAATTTTGATAAACCATCATTGATTGATAGTTTTCAGCTACATTATTCATTCCATTATCCTAAACATTTTTTCATCAATTTTATATATTCACCCTAAAATATAATTTCAACTACAAAAATGATATTATCCTTTATTGATTTTTCCAATTATATACACACCAAAATCCAATTTCTATTCTCTCTTTATCCTCATAATCTAAAAAATATATTAATTTTAGTTTCTTCATGGATAGATAATTATTGTTTTATATTAAGGGTTATTTATCAGTGTTAGTAGAACTTTTTCTTATTTTATAATATTCATTTCTCTCTCCATGATAAAAAATTAACATCTTTGATTAAAATAGTATATTATTAAAGTCATAGCCTAAATTTTATGACTGCACCTAAATTCTCAATATTAAACCAATGATCATCCATTATCTTCTCTAGAAGAGATATTTCTTCCTTAAAATGACCAAAATACTCTAAAGAATCCCTTAACATTCCAAAATTCATCATTTATTATAATTTTTTTGAATCTAACTCCTTAAAAGAACCATCACGTAAACAATTAATCTCATCCACTAAATCAGTTTATTTTCAACCTCAGTTTCATATTTAAATAATTCATTCATCCAAATATTATCATCATTTAATGTAAATTTAAATTTGGTATCAAATTCATTAAAACATTAATCATCACATCCTTTTTAATTGTATATATTAATTTCCATTGAATCCACATTACTAATTATATTTCCATATTTGATGTTTCATTTAGTGGGAATATTCTATTATTGTTTTTCGGAGTAGTTACGCATAATATAACTATTAAAATTTCAAAATATATTTATTCAATTTTCAAATAAACAATTTAAAAACTTAATTGTGTTGTTCCCATAAAATCTCCCTTTTCATCAATTAAATTATCATTTTGTAATTGATTAATACTCAAAAAACATATATATCCTTTTCAAAATTCTATATATTATATATCATGATTCTCCATATCCTGAATTCCACCTATTTTATTGAATAAAATTTCATACATTTAAACTTCTCTATCATATACATTTCAACTAGAAATATCTGAAAATCATAAAATTAAATATATATTCAATTATTATCTTCATGCTCTATTACATTTTGATTTTACAAAAGTATCCAAAAAATTATTCTATATGGTTAATTCATTAATTTAATTTCCAACAACAAAAATGATAACTAACATGATTAATGATTTGGTTGAATAAACCATAAATGTTTTCATAATATCAAATCATTAAATCATCGAATGTTTTGGATGATACATGTAACCTCACCAATTTAATATTGATTTCTAATTGTTTTATGTTACATTATGTTTTCTATATTCTACTCATTGATATATAACTCAATAAATTATTAAAAATATTATTTGAAATGTCATTGTATATAGTACATCATGAATTTTAATCGATATTAAGTATAATCTTATCTATATTAGATAAGGAAAAACTAGTTGGAAAACATTTTATCACATGTACATCAGTAGAGATAATATCAAGATTGGATGATAATTGATGAAATCTCATTTGGTACTTCCAAATATAGTAAATTCAACTATTAAACAATGAAAACCCCTTCACATTCATAATATTCTCCATATTAAAACTCAATATATGATATATTCTTCATGATTAACCTTGTGGGTCAATAAAAAACATACCCTTATAGGGAGGATGAATTTTGAGAAAACCTTTCTCAACTAATAAGGTACTTGCTAAATTATTTGAAAAGAAATGAAAAAATTTATCAACATAAATTGTCACGACCCATCCTCCAGGGCCCCATCTGTGACTACCCCAAGCTTGCCTTCCATAGAACAGGGGCAGGTGACTAGCACCCAAAAAGAGAAACCCAAACATGGAAGGCATTTCTTTTAAACCTATACACACACATATAGGGAACACTGCACACAAACAAAACACAATGGAAATAAAAAAGTACAACCACCACTAAAATCAACTACTGAGAGTAAAACTTAGTACTAAAGTTAAGGGTCCAGTATACAATCCCAAACTGAATGATTAGTACTGTAAAAGGAAACAAAACTCCAGATATCGTCAGCCAAGGATCCTACTTGAAGGTCAGGTATAGCTTGTCACTACGGCTCACCATGTCAATCGATCACCTCCTTGTACTGTCTAGCCCTGGCTCTCCAAAGTCTCAGTCAACTTGTGTGTCATCTGTACAAGACACAACAAGATGTGGGAGAATCCCGTGCAAGGGTGAGTATAATAATACTATGTAGGGACCCCAAGCCCCCCAAAGTTCTATCATAATTCCACAAAGGAAAAAACAAAAAAGAACGATCTCAATCATAAAACCCAAATTAAAATACATCTTATAGAATTTATACAACTTAAAGGACAAGAATAAAGATGATTATTCATAAATCTAGGACATATTATTCTGTCGAGAGGCTTTTTCTACTGGACTTCATATGGTTTCTTGGTGCTGACCCACATAGGATCATAGATGCTGACCCAAAGAGGATCGCAAGGTGCTAACCCACAAAGGAATTCCAGGTGATGACCCACGGAGGATCGCAACATACTGACCCATGGAGGATCTCTAGGTGCTGGACCACCGAGGATCGATATGTGCTAACCCACTGAGGATTTCTAATTGTTGACCCACTTAGGATCATGATGTTCTGACCCACAGAGGATTGTTGTTCCTTCATCGCGTCATTTCCAACAACTGGATTCCCTCACTTAGCATGCACGATTTCGAGAGGATACGCTCCTCAATGCACTAGTCATATTTCAACAACCACTAATTCTAACCTAGAAGTAACCCTAAGGATGGTCTTGTCATAATGTTTCCAATGTGAAAGATGATGCGTCAATTGGACACACTGTCTGTAAGATATATGTAAAAAGGTAAGTAGGGCCCGGTTGGATTCAAATCTGACACAACACGGCCGTACTCCAACATCTGAAAAAACTCAAGTGGAGTATCTCAAATGGACCGACTCTTCACAAGAGTCCCAAATCCATAGATGGAGCATCAATAAGATTCCCATTTTACGAGTTATGTTAGTTTTAGTGAAATGGGGTCGGTCAGGTCCAGGTCCGGTAGGGTTCTGGCATGGCCGGACCGTTGGGCATGCATGTCCAATTTGTTTGCCGGGTCCGAACAGGCCCACAGGTTAGGCCCGACTAGAGGATCTGTCTCGACTAGTAGGACCAGACCGCCTAGAGAAGATGGCCCACGTTGTGTCATCTGATCGCGCTGGACCGGATGAAGGGTGTCTCGTTCACCCAGTTGGTTGCACCAGCGGGGCGCCGCACCATCTCCCAAAATGGCCAGATTGAGCTGGTTGTTGTGCGTCCAGCTGAGCATCCCAAGGAGGCCGCTCTGTCACCACGCCGCACGTCAGTGCTGCGTTCACCACCCAACACGGTCATCTGGCCGTGTCCCTTGCTACTGGGGTGCCTATGTGTGCCGCTTGATTCACGCAGTGGGAACGGTCCAACCACCACCACTGGTCACTGGCGCCACAGCACTAGTGGTTCCACACCGACATCAGCTTCTGTGGGCCACTGTAGATTCTCTGTTGGTCCTTTTTCCTTTCCATCTATGCCGACTGGCCTCTCGGGCCATCGCCTTCACTACAAAACCCACGAAATCACCTTTCCTCCACATTGCTCGGTTTCCCATGAAGAACACACAAAATCCATGAGAGTCAGAGGGTTTGGGACTTGTTTGAATTGGAATTCATCCTCCGTGTTAGCGTTTTATCAGGGGGTGATAACAATCATCTCAAAGATTAAGAAAGACCCCAAAGAAAAACGTCACAACAACCTCCCATAGAATGAATGAGTCATGGATCAACCCGTAAGTCAGTTGATCTACATTCAGTGTATGTTTCAGGAGTGGAAAAGAGGAATCAATAATCACATAAATCCCCCACATGGATTTGGTAGAGTCCGTTGCGGAAGGAGTAATGTATTCTATTTTCATTTTCATTCGATGTTCTTTGCCGCTTTTCGATCCCGAATCAATTCCTCCAATGATCATCATTCATTCACCGTTCTTCATTGTAGAGGAAAGTTTTCGGCGTCACATTAGAGGTTTCTCCTACGTTTTTAAATTATTTTTCCAATAGTAAAAATAAAAAAAACAAACTCAATGTTGTGTTCATTAATATGTATTATTATTGAAACCTAATTAATGAAACATTAATTAAGTGAGTGTTGTGGTTTCACAACAAAAATAACCAGCAATTAATGGACTCTCATTTAATGACCATCTTTACACTGCGATTCTTCCGTCCATCTCTAAATGGTTGAAGAAGAATAAAATAACTCAAAGGGTTATTTTATTATTATTATTTTCCAAAAAGTGTAAATATTATCTTTTTCTTCCATCCCTTACTGGTTGAAGTTAAATTTCACCTACGCGAATCTCAGTAATGCGAATTCAACGGTGCCCTTGGATTTTCAATCTGAACACCGGTTCGAAAGATAAAAAATCTCGCCCACTCATTTAATGAACGTACCTTAAAAAATATCCAAAATCTATTTTGGGATCTCTGAGCCTTGGAATCATCTACCATCAAATTTCAAAGTCTCCTAGTAATTCCATATAATAAAGAAATACGTAATTTCTGGGTCTTTATATTCTCCCCACTATAGGGATTTATCTCCTTTAAATCCACAACAAAAGATAAGAAAACAAATTTGGGTACTGAGCATGAATCTGAGCTTCCCACTCCCAGGTTCTCTCCTAGAGGTTCTCATTCTACCACCAAGCTCGCACCAGAGGAATCAATTGTCCATGATGGACCCACTCCTATCAATCCTCTATCTCCAATGGGAACTCTGCAAATGTCACCTCATCGTCAATGTCCATCTCACCCCAGTTGATGACATGGGATGGATCATGCATGTATCTTCTCAGTTGTGACACGTGGAAACCATTATGCACCTGATGCTTCTCTGGGGGAAGAGCTAAGTGGGACGCCACTTCTCCAACTCAGCTAAGAATCTAGAAATGTCTGATGAACCTTGGAGATAACTTGTCATCCCGGCCAAATCTCTGCAATCATCATCTGGGTGAGACTCATAGGAATACATGGTCTCCGTCCTTAAACTCCAAGGCTCTCTGTCTCTTTTCAGCATAAGACGTATGCTTTCTTTGTGTAGTATTCATCTTCTCCTGGATGATCTTCACCTTCTCAATGGTAGACCATACCAACATTGTTCCCATAAGTGCTGACTCCCCTAGGTCTGTCCTACATAGAGGTGATCTGCATGGTCAGCTATATAAGGCCTCAAACGGTTCCATTCCAATGGTGGAGTGATTCCTGTTGTTGTATGCAAACTCCACCAGTGGCAGGTGGTCCCCCCAACTGTCGCCAAAATAAATAATGCAAGCATGAATCATGTACTCAAGTGTCTGTATGGTCTACTACGTCTGAACATATGTCTTAGGGTGGAAGGAAGTTATCAAGCGTAGCTGAGTCCCAAATGCCTCCTGTAATTCCATCCACAACCGGGATGTAAAATGAGTTTCAAGATCTAAAACAATCATTGATGGCACCCCATTAAGAAATATTATCTCCTGGATGTATAGGCATCACAAGCCCTCTACTGATCCATGTTTTTAGATGGTTAAAAAATGGTCCGACTTGGTGAGTCGGTCAACAATCACCAAGATAGAGTCGTGGCCCCAGGACGTCAGTGGTAACCCAGCCACGAAGTCCAAGGAGATACTATCCCCCTTCCATTTTGGTACCTCTAGCAGTTGTGCTAAGCCTCATGGAACCTATTTATCGGCCTTCACATGCTGAAAAGTGAGGCATCATGAAATGAACTCCACCACTAATTTCTTTATCCCTGGACACTAGTATTGATATCGAAGATCTAGGTAAATTTTCTCCACTCCTCGATGTACCACCAAAGGGGATGTATGGAACTCCCTCAAATACTTTTCCTGAAACATCACGGGTACCATGGTAAGTCCTCTAAAATGGATGATGTGCTCCCCACCTATCGAAAATCCATTAGGATCCTATCCCAAGGATATCTGAGCATGTTGGGCCTCATAGTCAACATCCCCAAGTTGTGCCTCTTGAACTCGCTAAAGGAGTTGAGGAGTGATAGTCATAGATTGGAGGTCAACTAGTCCATCACTATCCACAAAGGATAATTTCAACCCATCTAGTTGCACTAACGCCTCACTCAACAGCTTTAGACCCGACCTCCGGCTGAGTGTGTCTGCTACTACGTTTCCATTCCAAGGAGTGTAGACTACCTCAAAGTCATATTAATGGGGGAACTCCATCCATCGCCACTATCTCAGGTTCAGGTCCTTTTTTGAGAAGATATACCTAAGACTCTTGTGATTAGAGTAGATAGTATACCATTCACCCATCAAGTAGTGTCACCACATCATCAACAAAAAGACCACTACTGCTAACTACAGGTCATGGGTCGCATAGTTTTTCTCGTGTTTCCTTAGTTGTTGTGAGATATAGGCAATCACCACTCTCTCCTTCATCAAGACACATCCCAGTCTGGTCCTTGATTTCTCACAGTAGACTACATACCCAACTCCCTCTTTTGGTAGCTTCAAGATCGGGGAACTCCTCAGTCTCTACCTCAGCTCCTCGAAACTGTAGAAGAATCTCTCTATACATACAAAGGGTTGTAAATTAATTTTCAAAGAATTAAAGGATAATGCTACTCTAGAAACATTTGGTACAAATTCTTGGTTTTACCAAGCCAATCCCAGGAAACTCAGCACCTCAGTCACACTCCGGGGTGGCTTCCAAGAAAGCACTGCCTCTATCTTTTCCGTATCCACTAAAACTCCAGCCTACGAGATAATGTGTCCCAGATTGTGGACAACCTTATCCAGAACTGGAACATCGAGATCTTTCCATAAATCTTGTGATCTCGGATTATATCATGCACTATCAACAGATGTGTGGTGTGCTTTTCCTCTGATGTCGAGTACACCTAGATGTCGTCAATGAAAACCACCACGAATCGATCAACGTAAGGCTGTAAGATCATGTTCATGAGTCCCATGAACACTGCTGGAGCATTGGTCTTGTCGAAAGGCACCATAAAAAACTCGTAGTGGACATATCGGTATCAGAAGGCTGTCTTCGGTACATCCTCATCCCGTACCCTGAGTTGATTATAGCCCGATATGAGGTCTATCTTCGAAAACCACTGTGATCTCTTTTGCTGGACAAAGATAACATCAATCCTCACCAGAGGATACTTATTCTTCAAGGTCACCTGATTCACGAGCTGATAGTCCATGAAAAGCCTCAAGATCCCTTCTTCCATCATGGCAAACCAAATTGCAGCTACCCATGGAGAGACACTGGGTCATACAAACCCCTTCTTTTGCAAGTCCTCTAACTGTACCCTTAACTCACGAAGCTCCACGGGAGCCATCCGATATGATGTTGTAGATATTTGTGTCATCATGGGGTATAGTTTGATGTAGAATTCTACCTATCTTTGAGGAGGTAGTCCTAGGACATCCTATGGAAAGACATCCGCATACTGGCCCACCACAATAGGGTTGCTCAGACTCCTCTCGTCCACTACACCGAGGGTGAGGCTAGACAACTGATGAGTAATTGGCTTCACCCTCCTCCATGAAATTCCATCATGTGATGAAATGGTTCCCTTCTCACTGGTGAAGGAAAACCCAGTCCCATCCTCATTGACACGAAACACTTTGTGCGTAAAACAGTCGATATGATCATGGACCATGGATAACCATTCCATACCCATGATGAAGTCCTAAGGCCTCAACGCTACTACTAGGATATCCCAACTAAAGATCTCACCTCCTAGAGTAACTCACACTACCAGAACCAGTGTGTAATCATCAAATACTCTCCTAAAGTATTCTATAATCGTAAGGATCGAGCCAAAAACTCCACCAGAATCTCCCAGGTCTGAACAAGATCCATGTTAGTGAAAGAGTGAATGGAACCTATAACCATAATGACTAAACCTAAGGTGGATTAGACACAAATTGTACCTTGAATCATATCCGAAGATTCGTTGTCATAGGCCTCTGCATCCTGAAACTGAGCTCGTCCTTATCCACCTGCTCCCTGAGGTCAAGGTGGACCACCTGGGGTGGCGGCAGTAGTACCTAACACAGTCACCCACCGCTTGTTGCACGTCCTTCTCCTCTGCCACATCTGCCGCCCAGAGGACCTCCTCATTCGAACCTTTTTCACTGTCTCAGGGGATCCCTAAACCATCTTCTAATTATTAGTATGGTAGGTTGGGCATTCGTGATCCAGGTGACCCTACCCACCGCACGAGTAGCATAGTCTTCTCCTCTACTAACCTCCTCTACCACATGATCTATCAACCTACGACCCTACATCATGGGTTCATCCTCTAAAAGGTCTGGTCTTCTTGGGCCTCTGCATCATCTGCATACTACCGGCTATAGATGACTCGACTGCCTGTCATCCAATGGTGGATCTCACCGTCGGTCCCTACTTAGCTAGGAGCCTCTCCACTAATAGTACTCTCTTTAGCACTCCAACCGGTGTCAAGATGTTGAGAGATATCATCGACACTCTGATCTCCAGTCGGATTCCCTACTCAAAGGTATGGGCCCTAAAGAAAGGGTCTCGTACCATGTTGTTGGAGTAGAGAGAGATGTTAGTGAATCTCATAAAGTATTGGTCCACTGTCAGGTTTCCCTACTATAAGTGAAATAGCACATAAATACACACTGAACATAAAGTTGCTGGTACGATATTTTCCCTGAAGAGGCTCTCGAAGTCTAACCAGGAGAGATTCACCTCCTCGTGTGTCTAGAGCATCAGGCTCCACCATCTCCCTGTGGTGCCCTGAAAGAGACTAGAATCTAGGATCACCATCTAGTCTGTTGGTGTCTCGACCAAGTGGAAAACCGGTGCCACAGCCTCTATCCAGTCCTCATCTCCATGTGGATCTCTCTCACCTCAGAACCTCATAGGCCTCTATCTCTTTAAGTCGTGAAATGTGCTCGGTCAGCGTGCATTATCCACTAGGGGTGGGGGGCTGGTAGCAACTGCTTCTCCACATGTGGTGGTGCTACTAGTACACCACCCGAAGATTCTACCACTGTAAGAGGGCCCTGCACCGATGCCTCATTGCTCGATGGGTCATCATCGTGATATCCCACTAGAATCCTAGTTGGATGTCTACATAGAGGAATCCTATAAAGAAACAGATGCTCTGCGATCAATAAGTTATACCTGGTGAGCTGACTCAAAAGAGATCAAAAGAAAAAAAATTCAAAACACATGCAACTAATGTTTTCATGTACCGAGTCAGAAAACAGAATTCAGGGTCCTGGTGTATGGATACGTCGGCTGCTACACCAACACTGGACTCCCTGAACTGAAATGTGAACCCAAAACACATGATACTATTTCCCCATTAAAAATACAAACTCTTAGTTCTTCTAGTATAACCAACCACCCTATGATACCACTTTTTCACGACCCATCCCCCAGGGCCCATGTCGTGAATACCTCATTCCCACCTTCCATTGGCCAGGGGCTAGTGACTAGCACCAGAAAAAAGAAACCCAAAAAGGGAAGGAATTGCCTTTAAATATCTACACACACAGTTAGGGAACACTGCAAATAAACAATACATAGAATAAAAGGAAAAGTACAACCACCACTGAGAGTAAAAGTAGGTACTGAAGGGAAGGGGCCAGTATACAAGCCGAAACTGAAAGAGTAGTACTGAGAATGGAAAATCAATCTCCATAGATCATCCGCCAAGGATCCTACCTGAAGGTTTGGTACAAATTTTCATTGCGGCTCACCACGTCAATCGGTCACCTATGTTTACTATCTTTCCCTACCTCTCGAAGGTCTCAATAAATCTCTCTCTCATATGACCAAGACACATAATGTTGCGGGTGAATCCCATGCATGGGTGAGTATAAAAATACTTATTAGGGACCCTGAGACCCTCAAAGGTCTATAGGAATTCCACAATGGAAAAACCAAAAAGCATGATATCAATAAAAAAACACAAAGAAAAAAGAAAGATCATAACAGGTATACAACACAAATAAAATGAATAAATATGATTAGTCATAAATGTAGGTCATCTTATTATGTTGAGAGTATTTTTCTACTGGACCGCACATGGTCGCTAGGTGCTGACCCTTAGAGGATCTTTAGGCACTGACCCATAGAGGATTTCTAGGTGCTGATCCATAGAGGATTGCTAGGTGTTAAACCATAGAGGATTGCTACGTGTTGTCCCATGGAGGATCGTTAGGTGCTGACCCCCAGAGGATCCCAACATGCTGACCCATAGAGGATCACTAAGTGATGACCCACAGAGGATCGCTAAGTGATGACCCATAGAGGATCATTATTCCTTTATCACGTCACATCTAGCTACTGAATTCCCTCACCTAGAATGATTGATTTCTGGAGGATCTTATCCTCATGCCACTGGTCATATTTCAACCACCACGAAGTCCGAATTAGATGTAACTCAAAGGACTATCTTGTCGTAAGGGTTCCAATGTGATAGATGGTGCATAAATCAGACGCCCAGTCTGTAAGATATATGCGAAAAGGTAAATAGGGCCAAGTTGGATTTGAGTATGATCCAACCCATACATACTTCAAATTATTCCAAAACTCAAGGAGAGTATCTCAAAGGGACCGCCTCAATGTAATGGTCCCCACGCCATATACGATGCATCAATCAAACGCTCGATTTGTGAGTTACGTTAGTTTTAGTGAAATGGGGTGGTTAGGTCCGGGTCTGGTATGGATCCATCCTGGACGACATGTTGGGGCTGAGGGTCCATCTCGGCTGGCGAGTCCGGCCCGATCGGTGGTTCCATCCTAGCTCGCGGATCCAGCCCGCCTGGAGAACCCAGCCTGTGTAGTGCGGGTCGGTCACATTGGACCGGACATGGGGTGTCCAGTTCACCTAGATGGCAGTGCCAGTGGGGTGCTACCCCATCTCCCAATATGGTCGGCACAAGCCATTCATTGTTCATCCAACCAATCGGCCCGATAAGGCCGCTCCTTCTCCACGCGGTGCATCAGTGCTACATTCTCCACCCGTCGCGGCATCTGCGGGCATTGCTTTCTTCACAAGGCCGGCACGGGCGGACCACCGTCACCGGTTTTTGGATACACCTTCCGCGGGCCACTAGAGATGATATGGTGGTCCATTTTGATTTCCTTATACACCTACGTGCCTCTCGGGTCACCTCCTTCACTACAAAGCCCACGAAATCACCTTTCCGCCACGTTTCTCCGTTGCCCACGAAGAACGCAAAAAAATCCAAGAGTGGAAGAGGGTGTAATCCTTTTTTTAATTGGACTGTGTCATTTGCATTAGCGTTTTATCATGGGGTGATAATAATCATCTCAAATATTAAGAAAGACCCCAAAGAAAAACCCTGCAACAACCTCTTGCAGAATGAATGAGTCACGGATCAACCCGTTAGTCAGTTGATCTGCATTCATTGTATTTTTCAAGAACAGAAATGAGGATTCATTAATCACATAAATCGTATACCTAGATTCGGTGGAATCTGTTGTAGAAAAAGTAATGGATTCCACATTCATTGTCATTCGACATTCTTCACCTCTTTTCGATCCATAATCAATTCCTCCAACAATCGTCATTAGTTCACCATTCTTCATTGGAGAGAAAATTCATCGGTGTCACGTCAGAGGTTTCTCCCATGGTTGTCAATTATTTCTCCAATGGAAGGAATAATAAAAGGAAACAAACTCAACGTTGTGTTCATTATTATGGTTTATTAATGAACCTTAATTAATGCCCAATTAATTAAGCGTGTGTTTCGGTTTCAAAACAAATGTAATAGGCCATCAAATGACTATCATTTAATGACCATCGTTACACTACGGTTCCACCGACCATAGCTCAATGGTTGAAGAAGAATAAAATAACTCAAAGAGTTATTTTAATATTTTTTTCCAAAAAGTCCAAAAAATTTCATTTTCGTCCGACCCTTTCCAGTCAAAGTTAAGAATTGCCTTAGAGAATCTCAGTGATGCGAATTCAACAGTGCCCTCAGATTTTCAATCCGAGCACCTATTTAAATGATAGAAAATCTCGCTCACCCATTTAATGAATGTACCTTAAAAAAGTTCAAAAATCTGTTTCGGGCTCTTCGGGCCTCAGAATCACGTGTCGTCGAATTTCTCAATCTCATAGTAATTCCATATAATTAAAAAAAATATATACATAATTTATGGGTCTTTACATCAATAATTCATCAAAATAATCTAAACAAAAAAAATAGTGTCAAAATGATTTTTCATTCGTTCACAACACACTTTTAGGATTTTAATGATTTTATTGGTTTCACTACTGATCAAATCAAAACTACTAGAACATCTCTTAAGTCACACGCCATATAGGTAAATAATACAGAAATCACCATCAAATATGTAAGTCATATTATTATTATCTATACCGATCAAAACAAAAAATCTATGGTATTTTCAGTTTTTAATCATTCACCTCAATAAAATAAAGATCCTTAATATTTTCCTTCAAGTAGTATTATAATTTATAATTTCATATATTAAATCTCATTTAATATATTAATTTACTTTATTCTTTAAAATTTTTATCTCTTCATGTAAGAAAACATAATGTATACATATCTGCTATTTTAAATTTCTAAATCTACCTCACTTCAAATTAAATATTTTCCTATGTATTGGTCCTCAAAACCATATACTTGAATTAAAGTTAATCAACCATTTAATAATAAAATAATTGAATAATTAATAAACACAAAAATTATAAAAATATTTTCCAGTCCTCTATGTCGCAATGTGATATTCGATATTGTAGAATGTAGCATTTTAGTAATGTGTTAATTTAAAAACTATATTGTTGATTTCCAATTGAACCCCCTAATACATATGGGTCATTATATATATATATAAAAATCTCATTATAATTCCTTACTCATTGATTGATTCATACTATGATAACCATAGCTTCACCAAATTTCCATGGAATTATGCAGTGACATGTTACCATGGGTTACGGTATAGAAATTAATCTTACATCAGGTCTTCAGATTCACTATTAAAAAACATGATTTTTTTTATAATTTTATACGCATTATAGACTGAATTTATCATTAATATATTTTATGAAAAAAATTAGAACCTGATAAAATATATTAAACCATTTTGTAGTCTTCTATAAAAAAATCACCCCTAAAATTATTAAATTTTAACCAATCTTTCCTAGATATTCTCTATCATCAAAATAGGACACTATTTATTCTATGAATACCCACAGTTAACCTATTCATTCCTGCTTCCATTATTTGTTAATGTATCTATGTGATATACTAAATCAAAGTGATTAAATATGTATTTTTATCATTGTATTCGTCAATTTATCATATTTCTTGTGTTTTAGTCCTAATTAGTGGCCAACAATTAATTGGGAATAAATTATCATGCTATGTTAGGTAGCCTTGTTTTTCCCTAAATCATTGAGTTTATATCAAGTATCATTGTTCAGTGCATTAAACCTTTAGTGTTATGCTTTCCAGATTTCACGTTAAAAAATTTAATTTATATCACCATAGTTTGGGTATTCCTAGAACCCAAATTTCATATTCAAATGATTTTTACATCGATACATTTCACAGCCATAGGTTTTTTTGACATTAAATCCATGAGCCTCATTACTTGAAATGAAATTTGAACACAAACTGAGTAGTGTTTAATTCACCCATATATATATAATTTAATTATAAATGATATAAGGGAGAATGTTAGTCCATGTAAAAAGTCCCTTATTATCTTTTTATGAATTCAAATATCATTTTTAAATTTGGAATTGAATGGTAAGGGTCAGACATTATCCTTATCCATCTTGGTATCATGTTGAGGGAGATACGAGTGTTTTGATTCTGTTTGTTTCGGATGGAATCATTTTTAATAATAATTGGAAAATTCATAATTAAATTATAACTCTACAAGAGTGATATTTGAGTTATTACATTGAACTCCTTTGATGGGATCACATTTCATATGCCTTTATACTACCCATGATTGATACAAGGATCCCTAGTGGTGTACAACAGACAGATTTAGATTTCAATGTTACATAACCATGAAATCAAAGATAAGTGGTTCTTTAGTTTAATATTTTCAACATACTCAGAGGGTTATGAAATTATTACATGTCAACATACTCAATGTTACATAACCATGACATCAAGGAACCTCTCATTATTATGCAAGGACACATTCTCCTTACACCTCAGGTCATAGCTTATATTAAATATCTAAATATATACCCATATCTATTCATATTTATATTTTATATATATATATATACCCATGAAGATATTTATTTATAGGATGACATCTGTTCAGAGATATCCCAGATTAGGCAGACATCAGTAGTGTTAGTTATGTATCCCAAGATGAATCCAGATTTATGTGTTTTATTTTATTCACTATAGTATATTTATTTTTAAGTTCAAACATATGATTTTATATTCAAATATTGTATTATTATATACCCCATTGGTTGTGGAATATTGAGTTTCTCTCACACCATGTTCAGGTCGCCTATTGGTACCCAGAAATACTTCATGGATGTAGGTATGAGAAATGGAAATAACTAAGAATTGGATGCAAAATATCTATACTATGATTGAGTATGTTATCTAGGGATGAGATGATTCTTGTAATGATATATTAGATATATTATGAATTTTTTATTTTAACATAGCATTTTTTGTACGCATGCTCTTTGTTTGACATTTACATCCCTTATTTTTTTTATGGTGACATTATTATAATTTTATATTTGATATTGGTTCTTCTTTTTCATGTTATGTTCACCTGGATGAATTATTCTTCGGTAGATAAATTCCAATAATAATTTTGTTATTTCAGTTTTTGTACTAATGTTTTTCTATACTCTGATCATGTGTCCATAGCCTCCCCACCATACCACCATAGACCATCATAGCTAGTCGACTGGAACTTGCATATGTGGAGTCTTCCATGAGACCATGTTAATGACTGGTTCAACCACTATTATCCTGTGATTTGGGATGAGATGTTATATTAGAGTTATGGAGGGATTTCCAGAAGATATAAAAAAATATCAGTATATTAATGGATCTATATGGGACTTATATACCAAGATATCATGTTCCATTTTGTCTAAAATCTTATAAACTATTCCATTAGATATCTAAAGGAATACAATATAACTAACTCTAAACTCCATATCACAATGAATATTATCCATAATCTATTCTATCTAATTTTTACCAATTTTATATGAAACCAATTCTTTTGATCCATAACTATAACTTATTATACATTGCAATGTTCTATCTAATTCCTCTATCCAACCTCATCGGAGAAAATAGCAGTCATGAATCACTTCCCATACTAAAAAATATATGGGGCCATAAAAATTATATATTGGAAACAGTTTTTATATGTGAAATATAAAAACATAATGTATTGATAAATACATAATTAGATATCACTTTAATAATATTTCACCATATCCTAAAGAGTTTGAATAGTCCTTTCTGACTAACCATTTTACTGAGGGTGATAAGAACTGATAAATGTTGGCCCTATATCTAATGTTCACTGAAGACGTTGCAATAAAATGATGGTAAAACTCAAATCCCGATCATATGAAATTGAGAGTGATGCACTATGTATAATTACAAAATCCTTCAAGTATATTTTGATGAATTTTTGAAGTCAATAATATTCATTAATGGAAACAGAATTAATTGATTATATATGGTGATCAATGGAAAGACAAGTAACATTATTGTTGTAAAATTTCCAAGGAATACCTACAGTAAAATATATGGGAATCATTTAATATTTCCAAAATTTTATGGGTAATGGATTCATTATACTCAATGACTTGTTTCATTTTTCCATATCTTTATATAATTACAAGAATTAAGATATGTTTTCCACAATTTACCCCTTCATGTCACCACCCAAGATGTTTATAATTTCAAAGCTATATATCATTTTCATTATTTGATTAATAGTTATGGCTAGGGTATCTAGATTATAAAAAAATTCTCATCAGGTATAGTTTTTATGGAACTAATATTGCTATTCCAAACCTTATGACTCTATATTTATCAAGGATGGACTCTGGAATATTTTCACCATTTTTCTAAATATAAGAATTATCTTCATGAGATTCATTGATTTTCATGTGGATTTATGGTTGATCATACATTTTTGTAAGATATGACTTCTCAACATTCCTTATGACATCAAGAATCTTCATTTTAATAACCATGATTACTGGGTCTTTTCAACCCCAATCACATATAATGTACCATGATCATTACTACTCTGAGCATTAGTAGCGTTTGTTGCCTTCCCCATGTTGTAATGTATTAATCAGTCATATTATATAATAAATTAAAACAATATAATATAATTATTGTTTAATTCCTTCTATGTGAATATATTTTCTTGATTTTTTTCTCTTTATATATACCATACATATCCCCATAGTTATATTCCAGTGAAATCATTAATGAAAAGATCAACACTACTAGCCCCAAACCATGTGTTTTGTTAATTTTATTTTAGTTTTTTATTTCCCTAAGGCATAATCAGTTACATTATCAATATTCATTAGGATTCATCCCAAATACATTAATGAAGCAGCATATATATTTGGTACCCTTCCCCACTAATGGGTAATTTTTCATAAGTGTAGTGAACAACCTCTACTTTTTTACCTTAAAACTATATTAACATTACATGGTTTAAGGTAAATTCAATCCCCTCTATGTTAAAATTATTTCTATATATTTTAACCATATGAATTTTCTCATAATGAATCGATAATATCTATTTCCCAAATAAACTGATGGATGATAGTTTCTATAGTCGGTCTAGATCATTATACAAAAACATCTATCTTTAATGGATATATACATATTCCATTTCTTTTGAATATATATACCATGAATTATAATTTTTGAAGCTATACTTTATTTTTGATAAATAGTTTATATTGTTTATCTATTATTAAGGACTTCAACACAATCCACAATGATCTTCATGCCCTTCATTAATATTGGAACATATAATAATATCGTCTATAAAGATAACCAAATAAGGATCATAGCGGTATCTAAATACATTAGTCAATTTATCAATGAATATTTTAAGGTAATATGTAATCCAAAATGGATTTATTATAAATTTATAGTGTTGACACCTCAAAAAATTTCATGATAATATCATTTTCATACGTAACTGATAATTTCAAGACAAATGTTTACTCATTGAGATGGATTGAGTTCCTATAAGTTGGCCAAATATGACATTGATACTAGGAATTGGAAAATTTTTTATTATCATTATTTTTTAATTGTAATATAATTCATGCAATATCCCATTGAACCATCCATCTTTTTTAAAAAGAAGATATATGACCCCCCAAGGAGAACCATTATTGCATAAAATGACAAAATCTAGATTCTATTGATTTTACTTTATAAATTACTCCAATTTAATGGGATATATTCTATAAGAACTCCTTGATATATGAATATATATATTTATGAGTTCAATTGAATATTATACTAAACACTTTGTGGGAAGGCTAAGTCATTCATCTTAAAATATATAACTATATTATCTTACAATGGGTATGTCACCTCTGTTGACTTCAATTGTTATCATTTGATATAAAAGTCACTTTTTCTATGTTATAATGGCCTATATAATTGAATATTAATACAATTATATTTCATGATCTTCTTTATATTAAAATTTCATAATAGGATGATATTGGATAAAAATATATTTCTTTTATGATAACAATTACTAGGATCTCTAGGTTGGGAATGCCAATCCTTGTTCATTATAATTTAAAATTAAACCTAATGAACATGTTCTAGATTATTTAGAATTATCTTAACATAAACTTCCATCAAAGTACAGTAATATATCATAGACATGATTATTGTTCCACCAAGTGTTTTCAGATATATATTAATATCTAATTCTTTAATAAGTAAACAAATATTCTTAGAAAACAAACATGATAAGAATGAATGAGAAGAACCAAAAGAAGATAATTTATTTACAGATCTACAGAAGAGTATTTATGAATCTTTTATCACATATTTTTAATTACCCAACTCAACATTAATGATACCATACACTCATATTTTTCCGAAAATTCAAGATATCGATGGCTCATATTTTCCTCATTATAACATGTGAATCAGAAATGATTTTCATAATACCAAAAATCCATACAATTGAAGCATTTATGTGTCTATGGTGATTAGTTGAGGTCATTTTCTCTACCAATATGTTAATTGTAATCTTAAAATTATAATAGATTTTGTGATCTATGTTCCTTCCCTTCATACTTATAAAATATGATCCATATTCAATGAAGAAATTACTTGGGTAATTCCCCCACATTTTTACATGTTTATAGCTGAACACTCTTTCCCACTGATGAATATTCATCAGAGATTCAATAATTCTATACTTTAATTTTTTCGTAACAATAAAATTTAGATTATTTATTTTCCATCTCCACATTCACTAAACATTGAAAAGTATCTTAATAAAATTTAAAATACATCTATTTCCACTACTAATAAAATTAATTTCACTTTGGAAATAATGGAATGAACTATTTTACAATTTGGGATAGAGATAAAACTATATGTACCCCTTTTCATCCTCATAAAGTGTCCTTTGTATATTCCAATGGTTTCATAATCATTTTCTTTCTACTCAAAGAATTTTTCCTCTATATTTTTTTGTAAATTGCATGTAGAATATAATAGGTAGAGAATATATTCATGAAATCATCTCATTAAATAGAGTCTACATCATCTTTTTTTATTGTATTATTAATGACATTTCACCATTTTTCATCACCACCATCCAAAAAATAAATGGCTACAACAACAATTTCATGTTCTATAGATTAGAGAATGGAAAATATCATTTTCATCATGTTATTATATTTCATAGAAATATGTTTATTGGTAGATCCACTAAACCAGGGAGGATGTTGTTGAATGAATGACTAAATTTTAATGTTCTCATCACATTGTTGAATTGTGATCTCAAAATATATTCCCTTAATAATCACATATTAGGAGAGTCAATTTTTAATATCCACTACATTACATAAGAACACACCTATATCAAAATACTTCTCATTAGAATAGCCATTAAATTTCAAATCACACCCATTTCTAACTTGGATTCTATATACACCAACCATTTCATTAATAATTAAAATTTGACAATAAGAATACATAATAAAAAAAGAAAAAAATTAACAAGAATGGTATAAATCATAAATGATATATTCTCCCATGATTATAAAATAATGGATTTAAATAATGGTTTCTAGATGTATATTTCTTAATATGTTCTCTAAATATAATATAAAAGTATTATCAAATCCATTATAATGGTTCATAAAGAGAATTTGAAATAAAAAAGGAATAACCCTTGGGATTTTCAAAATATGTGTGCAGTTGGTAATTTTTTTCATGAACTAATTGATGATGGAGTAAATATGAAACTAGACTATTATGGGTTATTACCCATAGGTGCAACTATACTAGAGATTAAATTCTCTTGTTTATATCTTTATAGTGATTCAATTTCATGGAAACCACACAATATATAATATACCAAAATATCATGATGTTATCCTATATATAGGTTTCTCCGTGGTGTTTCATATAATTTATCTCATTATATTCATAAAAAATAGAGAACTGATCATAAAAAATAACAACACCTAGTTTTAATACAAAGAGGTTCGTTATACTCTCTTCCCTAGGACAGCTTCTAAAAAAATTAATTCACAAAAAAAATATTCCAAAAAAATTTATATATACCAAGATAAAAATGTCTCATTTTATATCATTTCCATAAGTTGTTCATTACATATCATAATAATCCAAAAATACCAATAATAAAAGTTTTAATATGTTTTAAGAATAGATATATAAAAAATTATTTTATAATCCTTGTGAACATTTACCTATAATTGAGCTAGACTAGAATCTCTTATAGACATCTCTTGCGTTGTGATCATATTTATAACTTTAGTAATGGGAACATAAGAATGTCATGGAACCAAATATATAGAACTAGAAAACCTGTCAATATTATTTTAAGACATAGATCATATGTATATTAGAAAACATGAGTAGTGGGGAATGTTTTCATTATAATAAACAAGGACCGATAAAATATTATCATAAGTTATTGTTGAAATACATGTTATCTGAAATTCAAAAACATGTAACATAAAAAATAGTATGAAATGAATTAATATTAAACATTATTTATTGAGCATAATCATAGTAATATTGAAATTAAATGTTACCTTCCCTTTAATTATAGAAAGATAATGATCCTTATTGTATAAATAATCATGGGTAATCATCACTTATGTGAGTAACTTAATTTAACTAATGATTGTGAAGAAAACATAATAATGTTAACAAACATATATCTCATAATATATAAATTCTTTAAACAATTAAGTTGTTGTCTATATTGGATCCCACCCATTTATCATCCATATATATATATTCCACATTAAATCAATCCTTCATCAAATCAAGGATTTCCAAGGTAATGAAATTGGATTTCATATCATTTATATATACTATCACATAAAGTGACATCGAGTATTAGATTGAATGATATAAATATTTAATATTTCAAAAGAAATATAGCATGGATATAGTTGTTGGTTTATTAATTAAACATAACACTTTAGGATTTACTTCTTTTCAAGAGGAAAATGTAAGAGAACACAAAAAATAAATTTTTTAGAAAACATTTTAAGAGTTTTCATAATGATACAAGCTTATAAATCACTTTGAATTTTTTTTTTTAAGAATGAAAAATGATTTTTTAAAGAAAATTTTAAAAAATCAAAATAATGGATGCTTGAAAAGTAAAAGATGTTTAAAAAAAAGAAATGTGGAGTGGAAGATAATAAAAATAAAATAAAGTGAAATCCATTTTAGTATCTTGAAAATATATTTATTGAATCCCACATCATAATGATAGTGAAGAATCAAAAATTTGAATGTTTGTAATGATACATTTAAATATTATGTGAATGGAAACATGTTGGATTTCAAAATGGGTATGAAACACATAATTAGGAAGCATGAATATTTATATGGATAAGATAAATCCCATTTAGAGAGATTGATTATTATTTTTGATCTCAATAAAGTTGATGAAAACTTAAATAAATCAATTTAACTCCCTATAAAATAAGGATGAAAGTCAATATATTAAAATATCAAAATTAAGTAAAATGATATTTTAAAATCATATTTATAGAATAGTAATTATTACTTGAGAAAAGAAATTAGATAAATAAAACCCATAACCCAAACTCTTTACTTAGGGAAATGAACATTGGTCATCAAAATTAGGAAAAAATCCCATATTAATCTCATATTGTACAGAATTATTAATATATTATAAAATTTACAATATATGATAATTGTCATTAATTATATGTTCATTATCAATTTAATGATTATTTTGATTATCCGGTGTTGGTAATTTCAATTTTTTCATACAGGACTTTTAAAAAAGAAGGAAAGCCCCATTTTTTATGGCCATTACATCATTCAATGATTATAAATTATATTTCTATTATTTTTCCTCAATTAGTTACGCATTCCCATGTTATCATGGTGGAAATTGTTGGTCTGTGAGAATGGGATATATGACGTACTTATTTAAGTTAATTTACAGATATTAACATATTATTTTAAAATTATCATTAATTAATTTATTATCCTATCATAACCATTTTAATTGACTATTATAAAACATAATATAATATAAATTAAATAAATTTTGAACCATCATTGGGAGGATGTGATGAAAAATAATCTTTTCATTCCACAGAGGTCATAGTCATCATGTTCAACTAAGTTATGTTTTCATTTTCCATAGAACAAGATAATGAAAGAGATTGGTTTATATTTAATTAATTATAAAAAAACTGAATATCATTATTATTCATAAAATTCCCTTTTAAAACCCTCAATGTTTGGTGGATATGAAAAATAAAATAAAAATTCATTGAGGAAGAGGTATTCAACATGTACATTATTTATAGGGAAGGGGATTGGAAGATAATGTTTTTACTACTAAAATAATTTTTTGTATTTTATTAATATTTATATACTTATATTATAATGGGATAAAATATTTCGTAGAGTGATATAAAGATTAAAAATTCTTATTGGTGATTAGTAATCACATTTTTATCTGAACATTCTCCCAGAGTATCTTTTAGATGTTTTGTATTTATTATATTCCATGGCTCATTTGGATTCCAAAAGTGTGATAGGGGGATCTAGTGTAATTAAAAAATTAATATTTTTTGGTGGAATTCCATATATAGAGGGTCAATGAATGGTTGTCTGAAAACCCCTTTTATAAGATAGAAGTATGGAATTTTTAGAACATTACAAAAGGGTAACACATTAACCAATGGAAATATAGATACATTAATTGAAAATTATTGTGAGGGGATGATGTTATGTAAAGGAACTCCTCAAACATTCAAAGTATCATAATTGTTTTAACCATTATAGCTCTCATTGACTTAGTAAAACCCTTTATTAATATTATTTACTTTTACCATGTAAACCAATCATTAAATTTTTTAATAAATATTAATGAAAAAATAGAATTTCCATAATTTGGAAATTTCAATAATATTTTACCAAATATGACCACCATTTGATATTATAAAATTTATCAAAGTGAAAATTAAATTAATAATAAACATATAACCCATTAAAAACAACTCGGGAAAAATATAACATTAGTTATTAATTATCAAATATTGTATAATAATTTAAAATTAAAATTAGTATATGTTTACTTCTACTTATTCATTACCATATTTATTAGCTAAGGGGTTTCATAAATATTATGTTTTAGATATATCCAAATAATAAATGTTATGGTATTTTTAATAAATTTATAATGTATTATTCCCAAAAAATAAATATTTTGAATAAAATTTTGAAAAATCATCCTAAGATAATGTTGATATCATGAATCATAAATTGGTGATAATATTTTCAAAATAAATTTCTCAAATTTAGGATTTGACCTTCTATATGAAATGAAAAAATGTAATGATATTTTTTTCGAGGAAAATTTATTTTCAAATGTTAATTTTACTTATTATTATTTCATATAAAATAAAAATTGAAAACAATTTTAATATGTTTTTAAATAACTTAATCATAATATGTTTTTTCATAGAAATAAATATGTAGAATAAATAAAATTTATTTTTAGAGAAATAATTTTTATGTATAAAATTATATTTTTTTCTTTAGATATACTATTTTAAATTCTATAGTTTGTTAGTAATATAAAATAGTTTTATAAATATTTCTCAATATATATTTTATTATTATGGAACCTTTATGTATACATTTTAATTTATTAATTAAATAATAGTAATTAAATTTTTAATTTATTAATTTTTAAAATGTATTGCAGTTTGTTTTGGTTCGGTGATATGAATGATAAAATCTAATTAAAAATTTATTTTAAAAGATGAAATTAGTACAAAAAATATTTGGGATATACAATTTTACTCTAGTGACAACCATAAAATACCATGAAGCAGAAGATCTTTAAAAAAATCATGGGACTCTACAGATAAACCACTAAATCATCATTATCCTTCTCCATAGATTCAATAACCTTTTATATGATTTTCCCCATGAACTACACCTGGTTGATTCAAAAGTGTCATTTCAAGATTATGGAATATATCCAGTGCTCCCAAAGTGTTCTCGAAATGATATATAAATTTTTCATTTATTCCTCCATCAACATGGTGTACCCAATTTTATAATTAATAATTACCACCACAAAAATATACAAATATTAATGGAATAACAGTATCATTATAGAAATAAATATCAGTGAGGAGTTTCATTGATTAAATAATAAAATTTTATTCTCATATAAGCCATAAAAATTATTGAATATAGATTGAGGTATGTTGTATGGAAACTTCCTCAGATAATAGTAGCCTTATATTAATTCAATTTACTAGATACATGGCTCCTCTAAGGTAGTCAAATAAATCATTATTACAAAAATCTAGATATCTCTTCATGAATATTTCGTGGTTCAGTTCCTGATAATCAATTTACAGTATCAATTAGGCCTATATGATAATGGTGAATAAGAATATAGAACCCTCAGGGGATGTACTTGGTCATACAAACCCCTTTCCCTCCATGTACTATTAAAGAGTCATTATCTCACATGGCTCTATAGGATCCATCTTGTACTGGGGGATAAAAATAGGATCCAAAAATTTCTATATCACTGTAATTATTTTACTCCCTCACTCAGGTGGAACTTTAATGAAATACTTATGAATTAAATCTTGAAACTGGTAAATGTTTTAATAGAACAACACCAGCTATGTCTCCCCATCAGCAAAAATATTACCAGAAATTTTAGTTTTGATTCCAAAAAAATATTTAAAGCTTGGTTTTTTATTTCCATTTTTCAAGCCCCTCTATACAATATAAATGAAACTATCACCAATAGTATATTTAAATTACACGTGTTTGCGATACTAGTCAATATTGTCACTATGTTTGGTCAAAAAATCCATCCAAATGATCAAGTTGAAGTGACTCGACATTCACATTATGTTGTCACCAGGAAACCTATGTCCAAAATTATCAAGGACACAATCCCTATTTCAATGAATTAAATAATATTAAAATAATAATTTTAGGCCAATAAATATCATTCTAGATATGTACTTGTTACATAATCATAATCCATTAATGAATTGTGCTGATATGAATGAGTACAATGAACTAGTATAGAATCAAAAATATGATAATGTTGAATATAAAAAATCATGCTTAGGAAGACACGTCAATTTTTTTTCATCAATAGAAGAATAATCAATGTCATTAAATATGCTTGAACCTCTACACTAGGATCTATCGTATTTATCATGAACTTATACACCCTATGGTTACCATTAGAATATACCATTAACACAATATCATCCACCCAAAACCAACTTATTATTATAACACAAACTACTCATCTACTATGGCATACATGATCCAACTCCAAATCCATGTATATTTCATGATCCTTGACATCTATAATACCATTTATAACTCTTGAAAACCAATTTCATGTTCCCCAAATTACAAATGAATAATCATTCAAGTGGTGCTCGCATACATTTTGGATTAGTATACCCTCATTTTGAACAATAATAGCACACTATAGACAAATCTCCATGATATGTAAGAAACACGCCATCATATTAGAATATCTACAAATTATACACTAACACATACCATTAAACAATAATTCTGAATATAAAATAATATTATTCAAATCCTTACATCATATCACTTATTCCATGAGATCCTTCCCTCTCATAGATTTCTCTCAAAAATCTAGGCTTCATTTATGACCATTGGAAATGATCATAGTATAAAATAATAAAATTGAAAATCAATCTCATATCATAAGACTTCCTTGAAATTATTCACATGAGTTATATCATAAACATATATATTTCAATTAAACATTGAAAAAATATAAATAATAAGTATAGTATAAGATATACATCCATCTCTATTTCAAATACACTAACTACCAAACCCTATTCACCATGAATGTATACAGATAAATGTTATATATAAATTGGGCCTAAAAATAACTCCAAGATTACATGAAATGATGGAAAATATAGGCTATTATATCTTATATCTACATCCCTAGGCCATATAGAATGTAAATATCCACATTCACACTCTTTTTAGGGGGTTTATCTTATTAGTAAAAAATCATCATTATAGAATCTACCAAAAATGCTTTTTCTCATAAGATATAATCATTGGTATATTGAATTGTTTTTATTTTCAATATAATCTCTGATTACACCCAGATCCATAATGGTTCGACTATAATTTTATTATAGACATCTACATCAAAGGAAGGTGGTCACTAGGGTTTCTAAAAAATGATGCTCTGTAATCATTATTCATTGAGATGATGGGAGGTTTTTTTCATCACACCCATTATAAGGATTTATTACCTACTTCAAATCACTCTTATATATTTATTATTTGTAAATTAATCGAACAATATTACTTATTCCAAACAGGTCACACCTTTCATGGGATTCAACCAAGACAATAAATTTTATTTGAACAAATGAATAAATTATTGTTTCACCATCTATCTATTGTTAATTGTTTTATTTTTTGTTTTAAGGTACATATAAGGGACTATATAGTTTATCATATTAAATGGAGGTTTAGTTTTTGTGATGTTCTAATTGAGATTGTAAATAAGGAATCCTATGAATACCTATTAAGTGAATCCAAATCCACATTGCTCGATGCAACACAATGGATTACATGTTACTTCTTTAGGTAGTATAAGATGGATAAAATATAATAATATTAACATTAAATGAAATATGAGACTTAATTATGGGTCCCTGGTAATGGCCGGTGTGGGACTTATGCTTGAGTTAACCATTTTGGTTCATGAAATTAAATGATAACTAGAATTAAGATGGTATTTTGTGGGATTACACCTTATGTTAAGCTCATGATAATTTTCTCAAATCATGGTATGGGGGAATATCATTTTTTGGGGAAAATTAACCAACCCTATAACATCACTAAGGGAGGGTGATTCACCTTGATCTCATCGTTAAAATGAGTACTTATGATTTCCACATAGTTTATATCAGACTCATCACCAAGGGTTTGCTGATCACAAATACTACATTACAATAAACAGAGGAAGGTTTGGGGTCATCCAATACATATCACATGGATCTATTATTCCCTTCACTTAAGAGACACATATATCATGTTGGGTTACAAAACATATAAGAGGCTCAAACATAGGGAATATGTTATAATTTTCTCAAATTGATGTACTTTTATAACCGAGATGAGAATATCAACTCCCCTTTACAAGAGAAAACCAAGAAGAGTATCTTGACTCAAGTTAGTTTTGGATCTGTGTTTGCTCATCACATAAGAAAAATTGAATTCTTAGAGATTATGGGATTAATCCTCAAAATGAAATATCTTGTGTCATTAATAATAGGAATCAATGCCTTCATAGTTTGGGTTGCATTGTGTAAGGTCGTATGATTAGACCAATACATATAGTTTAAAAGTGCATTGTATGGATTGATTCAACTGAGTTTAGAGTCATTAAACTAGTTCAATTATATGTTGTATTTTATTGACTAGGGTAAATTTTACTCATGTTAATGAAGTGACCAACTAGACCACTATGTCGACATGTTTCATTATCATTTCAAGAAACAAGAAGTAATAGTAGTCAATTATATCACATGGTAACATTAAAAATAATGGATTGTAAATACACATATTCCCTCCAAATGGATTCAACCATTGGATTAATAATAATACATATTAATATATAGACTTTGATCATAGTAAATAGTATTCCTATCAAAGATACCTATGTCATGATGGAGGTGATAATATGAGATATTGTAGGGATTTTGTATTATGAATATCCTTGTTTTTTGTCATTTTAGGTGACTTAGGGGATGGAATGTCTTCTTTATTACATACAAAAGGAGACAAAAATATTTTTCACAATTTATAAAAGTGGAAACAATCAGACAATGAGTAGGGGTTACACATCATGTTCCTTTATTTTAGATAACCAATAATATGACTTCTGTGATTGTGGGTTTTGGTGATTACTCTTGGTAGGAGGCCCATATGTGGTTCACTCTAGAAAGAGATATATGTGAACATATTTTTGTGCTTTGGGAAGAGTATCTATGCTAGTTTGAGATGTTACCACTAGTCGGAGGCCAAATTTGTTTCAATCTAGAAGGTGTTTTAGGAACATATTTTTGTCTGTCATGAGGAGTATCTTGAATATTGGGATCCAGAAAAACCAGAGATGAGTATCTCATCTCATGGTCTCCAATGAAACCAAGATTTGTACCTCACCTAATGGTGTTTGAGAAATCTAATAGGAATGTTAGAATTTGAGCCTATATAATAGGACCATGGTTGAGTGGATCCTATATATTTTATCTAAGAGGATTGCATCGTAAGTAAATGAAATCGATGAAGACTATAAAAATTATAGGGTAATTGATAAATCATCAGCCTAGTAAGGTCTAACCATGGTATATTATACATAGTGTTGTCCAAGATGACAATTCTCCCAATTGTGGTTTTATTAGCAATAATCATTTGGGTGATATGGTGTTATGTTCTCTAGTGTGGGAACTCAAAATAATGTGCACCATGGATTGTGTATTTAAAGGTCTAGTAATGGCACAAATCAAAAGGATCTATAGTTAATGGTTTTTATCCATAATATTTTGGCCTATGAAGAAAAAAAATAAGGTTGGTACCCAATTAAATAATACCTGATATTATAATGGTTCATGGTTCTATATTGAGGGGAATCGTGAATGCGATAGTATATTGAAAATACTATGACTCTTTATCCATTGGGAATCAGTTCTATTGTTGAAAATTCAAGGTAGTGGCACTATTAATACACACATGAGACTTGGGTACACTACCTCGGAGTGCCACAAAGACACTAAAAAGGGGTACACAACATAGGATAAGGAAAATGACGAATTAGAAGTGAGAAGTATCTAGATATATGAACTAGGAATGTTATTTGGGGGTGATGACTAGGAAAATGTGATTTTTTAATTTTCTTGGTGTGTAGGTTGGGTGAATTAGCTCTTATATCAAAAACCAAAATGATAGTTTATGGGTCATGCAAGGGAGAAAATATTTCATGTAGTTTGATGTCCTTTGGCTAGAACTATGTAGTTAGAGAATTGAGGGATTCTATAACTTTTCCATTGGTTTATGGAAATTGTGAGCTTTATAGAATCATATAATCATATTAATGGAGGACCTTGTGAGATTATTATAATTTATTTAATCTATAACATTTTCAGAATCCATTTATGGGGTGTATTATCATATAAGAGCATGGATGTTTCTCAATATTCCCTTTATCGATTTTGATCTAGGAATGTTTTGTGACTATTACAATTTTACCACTATGATTTTTTATTTGTTATTCATGGTTCATTCCTAGTAATGCAGACTCACATTTTTCCAAAAAATAATTTTTTATATTATTATCATGGTGAATTCAATAATTACTTCCATTGTATATTAATTTTTTTAACATAACCAATGTATATAGAATTTATGGTCATGTGGAATCATTGAAAAGTTGAGGTGGTCAACATTTGAAAATTGGAGAATAAATAACAGTAATTAGTGGAGATTATAATGTCATGAATTTATATAATCATGCGGAGTGGTGCATATATTTTATGGTCATGGTTCAATGAAAAAAGTGTACTAATGTTTAAGGTCGTATATCAATGAATAAAATAGTGAAAGAGTCAATATTTAAAGTTAATATAATACTTTATGTCAATGGGGGGGGCCTATACTTATATATATAATATTATGGATGGGTGAAATCATATCACGAACCCAGTGCTCAAACTGTTTTGTCATGTGGTTCAGGGTCCATCAAGAGGAACATTAATTTTCAAATAGTGGTGTATCAAATTAATTCTTAGACTTATAATATTATTATATCAACTCTAGTAACATAGAACATCAAAATAGATGAATAACCAAATATTAAAGGGATTAAGAATAAGACGTCATAACCATGGTCTAAAATTAGGGTTAATATATGAGTGTGTAACATTAAGGGAATTTGAATCCATATGAATAGTTAAGTTATGGTCTATATAAATCATAAAATAATAATGTCGAAATAAAATAGAAATAAAGTACAATGTGTATATTTTCAAAAACTTTAATGGAAGAAACTAGTGAAATACCTTCATGAAATGAAACATGTGGTTAAGAGGTACCATCATTTATGATTTGAACATCTTTAATGGGGCTTTTCACATGATCACATGAAACTATTATTTTCCCCATTTGATGAGTGGTTTGTTTAGATTAATCAACCCTTATTAGATGTATATATATATGAGGGGGATCTAATACTAACAATATACTAATGGTTTTTGCATTCCATGAGAAGTGTCTCATTCAATGGAATTTGTTTACTTTGGATTCATATGTTCATTATTTTATGTTTTTTCATGGAGAATATTATATTTATGAAGGGGTTGATAAGACTAATGTATATTCCACCATTTTTTGAACACAATATTGGGATAAAGGTATTAAATTGGAATTCAAGAGTACATATTCAATTATTTGGTTAGTCTACACAATGAATATTGGTGTTCTTTTGATAGATGAAAATGTAACAATGGAAAAACATAAGCCTAATGAGGGGAAGGAAGATATACTCTAACGTTTTCTTAGGATTGATTGGTCTAGTGAGAATATCATGAAATATTCTAGGGATATTTTATACTCCCTAAATTCATAATGTACTTATTATTTAAAACATTAACTTTATCCAAATCCCTGACAGAAATAGGATTAGCGAGTAGAGACATGACCTTTTCACATGTCTCCATTTTCATGTTTTCATCTGGATATGCATTTTTTTCTCTTTTAATTTACATATCTAGTTATTTCCATGTATACCACAATGGTATTAAAACCCAAATATAAGTTACAAACCCAACTTCCATTGTAGACCATAATGGAAAGGCATGAAAATAATTTAATGTCATTGTTCGTAGATAGATGTTTAAAGTTTATGTTTTTGGCTTGGCCATTATTACGATATGTTTGCATCACTACATAATCATCCATTACCTTAATCATGAATCATGTTTTTCATATTAAAATGGGTGATTTCCATATTTATATACGTAAACATGTAAATTATGGTCATATATTATAGCCCCAACAATCAAATTTCTGAGGAAATAAAAATAAGACACCTATATTGATAATTTTTTGAATATGGGTGGGGATTTTTTATTTGGGTCCCATGGAATAGACCACATCATGTAGTTTCATGTAATTTTTTTGTAGACATCCCTAAATAGTTTTATATTGGATGGTATGGAATATAAATCATGTAGTTTAACATCATAAAAAACTATAATGTGCATCTTAGTTTAATATTATATGACTTGGACCAATGTGGTATTAAGATTTGGATCATACATCATTGATCATCATGTTATGTTGTTTATTATCATGTTACATAGATCATCCTCAAAATAAAATTTTATGAATATGGGATTAAATCATAGAGATATTAAAAATTATTTTGATTATGGTGATACTAATGTTGTAAATTGTTCTTATATTTGAATGAATTGACGATGATGTTGTGATGATTGGTGAGGGTATTTATAAAATTTGGAATAATAGAAACCACCACCACACCATCATAAAATGGCTTAGGGGGTAAAGGGGGACCATTCCTCTAATGAAAAATTTCCCATAATGGTATATATCATAGGGTCAAAGGAAAAAAAATCACCATTCAATGGGGTCTGTAAAGATAAATCAAACCATAATACTAAATTTATTAATATAAGAAAGTATGATTATTCAATTATGGTTTTAGGATTTAAAAATAAGTTTCTCTACTAAAGTAATTAGTTTGGTGGTAAAATTGACATCAAATGTAATAATGTGTGTGTGGTGGGTGAAGGGAAGTCTATATGGTTTTGAAATACACTTAACAAACATTATTCTATGCTCAAATGTCTATTTAGGTATTTGGAATAAACTCAAATAGAAGAGGAGGGTAAAGTAAACATAACATGTAATGTTTTTAGGACTCATGAGATAATAGTGGAATCATTGAAAATGGATTAGATAATATATGATTGAGTTATTCAAATATTTTATAGTCATTTAATAGGGATCATTCACTAAACAATTTAGGGTTATTTGTTAAAGACATTGATATATTCATATATTGATTTTCTACCTTGGACCTCATGGATTTTATTTCATATTAATGTGAAAAGAATATTCATTTAATGTTGTTTAATATAATATAATTTGAACCCATATGTGTTGATAGTTTCATTGGTCCATCTCATGATCAAGAGAATCATGTTGCCTCATTTCAATGTGGTGTTTTCAAGGGACCCAACATATATGGGGGGACGAAAAAATAGAATAAAAAAATTCTAATATGCAATTTCAATGTATATTAATCTGTAAAAATTATATTATGGGAATACCCATAGTGAATAAGAAGTCCATAAGACTATTAATGTATTCCATAATATGATTGAATTGTCTCAAGGAAAGAATATATACCCTAAAACACATGTTTTTGTAATTGTAATCATTGATATAAAATAATCGAGGAATGATAGATCATGTATGTAGTAAACTCCTACACATTGGGGAATCACTTCCCGTCAAAATTTCATGAATAAGGAACTCATTTTTAGAGTTTTTTCAAGTTGATGAGTCTCATGGGGGTGAAATTACTCTGATTTATCACCAATCGTGGAAAATATGAACCTAAAATAAATAATGACGATAAAACTAAATGGAATTTCAATACATAATCACATATTATTGTTTAGTCTGATGTTATTATAGGGCTCTAATAATGTTCTAACTATTTTTTATGAGAACATGGATATATAAAGAATGTCGAGTAAATAAGTTTAATTAATTTTATGATGGAACATACATACTATGTAGAATAATTTCATATAGTTTTAATTAAATTTTACTTTTGTAACATAATATAATAAAAAACCATTCCATAATGTTTAATATCATATAATAAGGACATTATGTTGTATTTTTTATTTCCATGTAGTAAATACTATAGTAATTCAACATATGTGCATTATGAATCTTGACTTTGATATTTGGTGTTATAAAATTATCTTATAAGATAAAATGAATAATTCATAGGATGAGAAACAAATCTCCATTGGAACACAATACAAACCATGAATGTGTTCAAAATATGTATTTTAGTTAACCAAATATATTAGTATCATATAGTGATGATGTCATATTGTTTATTTCATATCCGTACAGTTAATACAGCTGATTCATTTTTTATATATATGTTTCATGGATTAAATGTAATAATATAATCATAGTGATGCTAAAGGAAATGAAAATATTTGAATGAGTGATGGGATAGTCAATGAGACAAGGTTGAGGTATTTTTAATTTTGATGACTGGACCCATTTTCAGAATTATTAGCATCACTACAAACCACATATTAATATAAATCAAGCCACACATAGCTCTTGATTAAAAATGGTCTAGGTTGTGATATTACTCATATGTGGGAAAAAAATAATTT
This sequence comes from Viscum album, assembly GCA_963277665.1. Lineage (NCBI taxonomy): Eukaryota > Viridiplantae > Streptophyta > Magnoliopsida > Santalales > Viscaceae > Viscum > Viscum album. The sequence continues at coordinate 7,553,943 of CAUJRU010000001.1, forward strand.
ATTTATTTGAAAAGATATTTCTCATGTGAAATGAATAAACATTGAAATATTTGTGTGTTGTTGAAATTAAAGTAAGGAAACCCAATTTGAGTGAGAACATAATACTATGATGTGGTGGGACAGATTCCTCAATGTGAAGGTTCAGTGTAGAAATAATAGTAAGACATGGTATATCCACAACTAAAAACATACTAAATTGATCTATATCATATGTAAAAGTGTTGAGCTCTCAATGAAAATGACCACACGTCAAATAATTTAATTTTATGTGATAATAACTAAATTTGAGCAGTTTAGTGTCTTGTAGAATGGATTAGGATTTGGTAGTTTAATGTTTTAAATAAAACATGGTATGCAATATTAATTAGAATAATTCAGATTGGACATTGATTTTATAATGTTTCACGTCTTGTGAAGGATATAGTTGTCTAACATTACTCCTTAGATGTGTTGATTTTCTACTTCAGATAGAATAGATCTCATGCATGTTGCCTGATTCCTTTGATCCTATAACTTTCTCAAGACATCATCTATATTTTTCTAGGGAAATAGTTAAGGGAAAATAAACCTACCATGGTATGTCACAAAATATAATTATATAGATAAAAAATGTGATAATAATTTATGACAACAAAATCTGGTCTATTAATCATTAAAAGAAAAATAAGGTTATGTATCAATTAAAAGTTGATGTATATAGCAACATGTCCACTCATAAAGGGATGAACATTTTTTCATCCATATCTGATATATGAGAAAACATCATTCTTTAACATATTTTTTTTCTAGTTTAGGTTAATTTCATGTTGACTTATAGGTTTTGGGTGATACTGGATGAATTAGTTCTTCATCTATCTACTTATGAATCGATTAATTATAAAAGAAGTATTTATAGATTTTTCCTCCTTCCAATCAAGACTTGTTGATGTAATTTGAATGTTCACTCAAATATTCTTATTTATGTAACCATATCCAAAGTCATTAAACATTGACAAATTTATTCTCTATAGAAAAGTTCTATTACTAAAAATATTATCACCTTTAAAAGAATATACCTTTATTCAGAAATCCTTGATCAATAGAGTACAACATTTTCTACCTAGTTTACTATATATGAAATAATCTCCCTGAGAATATGGGTGAATTTTATATCTAGGTGATATTACCACAGTAATTCACAACTGAAAATATGAGGTCAAATTTATAATTATTGGGATGTTGTCCATTTGACAAATATATTGGAAAAAAATATTATACCAACCATTATATAGAAATTATTTTTGTCAAAATTTTTTTTGGAATGAACACAATAAATAGGTGTCAAATATGAAAATTTCCCTACAATATTCATCAAGTGAAATTCACTACATATAGGATAATGGTGATAGGATGATGGAAATCCACCTTAGGGAATACAGAAAAGATGAAACTCTATCATTATTTCTAATTGATCTAATTTTTAAGGAAACGTATGATTGATCTGTTCATTAACATATATATGCATTCCACCTTCAGTGGGATATTGAGTAGAATATATAAAATAGTATTTAATATATATATGGAAAGAAATGTGGATGATGATGGGTATCCCAGTGTGGACCTAGGTGCCTAGATTTATTGTTGAAATCCTTCTATAGCAGCATTGCATTCTAAATTAACTATAGGGTTTATAATGTGTTAATTTGTGGTATTTTAGGGATCATCATACCACACATATATAATTATATGTGTATATGATAATAAAACTAGGTTCAAAATTTTTAAATATATAAATTATTCAATATATTTATGCAGACCAAATTCAGAAAAACTAGTTCAAAACTCCACAGACACAGATGATAACATAATGATGGAAACATGGTGAACTAGTTTCCACATTAGAAGATTATCACTTTTTTTGGGCATTGTATCCATTCTGTAATTTTGTGGGATGTGTCCGATTCTTTTTTGTGGTGATTTGTTTCCCATTAGAACATTTTCTCTATTAGTGAACATTATCCCAATGATTGATAAAAATAACTATATGAGTCTTTAATGATTTTATAATACATATAGTTCCCTTATTACATGTTTCTCACCATTATTTATTATAAACAATATTACGTGGTCATGGAGTTGAATGTTTTTTAGATAGATATTTTAATGACCTTAACCTGAGTAGGACAAATATGGCACATTAATTTATTACATTTCATTGATATATGATTTGAATCTCAAAGGACTGATCATTTTAGTAGTTTGGGAAACCAGATTACATACTTGAAATCCATATTACATTTAAAAAAATATATAAAAAATAATTTCATTGAGTCATCCAATATTCCCCCTTTATGTAACCATGTATATTAGTCTTAATATAAATCATAGATTCTTGGGGAAAAATTGAACCATATAAAAGGGGTAAGCTAAAATTCTCACCAAGGGTAGGCGTACATAGGAAGCTATGAGTATATATGGCATAAAAAATATGGAATGGAAGATAACTGAAGAAAATAATTTAAATAATCAAATGATATAGGAAAATTTTCTATGGATACACTACTAGTAGAATAATCAAATGGAATATCAATAATTAATCTAATAACGATGGAATGCATAATGATAGACATCTAAATATTATCATCAAGGTATCCACCAATTAAATAGAATATAAATCGATAATTCCTCTGCCAAATACTTATCTAGTTTGTCTTAGGATACCAACTGGCGCATCGATGGGATATAGAGGGACTTTATCATCATTTACTATGTCTAATAAATTACTCATGTGAATGGTGTGACACATAAAAAACTTATACATATGAAATATAAATTAATTTCCCAAATTAGTAAACATAACTATCAACCATTGTGAGTAATATGATGAATGGTATCAAAATAGAACATCCCCATGAAAACTGATCATAAATGATTTAATAAAATATGGAAAAAATATATCATAATAGATAAACCTCAAAGAAGCATAAAATTTCACAAATACGTTGACATCTATGAAAATACTCAAATAATTTCATTGAAACATTTAGTGATAAATACAATTATTGAAATAATTTATTTAAAAAGACAAATAATTATAAATGAATTTTTTTTAGAAAATAACCTTTAAAATATGTAAAAGAAGCTTCATAATGTTATTATGTAATGATGTAGAAAAAATAATCTCAATCTGTGTATGTTAAAAAATATTACTCCTGTCAAAGAAGTAATAATGTGCCTCGATTAGAAAATAAGAAAAAGATTTATTTCAAACAACTTTATAAAAAATCATACCTTGGTAAAATGACATAAAACTAGAATATGATAATATTAAAAATATTTTTGAAAACAACTTCTTTTTTGAAAAATGGATATAGACTAAAAATATATATTGATGGAGACTTAAAAACAAACAATCCAGAACAATAATGAAATTGTGAAATAACACTTACCTTAGGTCTGATATCCTTCATAATGATAAAATCACCATTATAATAAATATATTATTATTTTATATCTATCACATAACCATATATATTTCTATAACACCATATATTACTTCTTATATATCTTCATTACACATTTTTTTAACAATCATCCATTATTTGCACTATTTTGGGTGTTAATTGCCTAGTTTTTCGAGTATTTTTTGACTAATTATTTATTATTACTATTTATTAAATCATGATTTATTTTCAAGAATTTAAACCATGATTAAAATATAATATATATTCATTAGATTTGTATTTATAATAATCCCTAAAATTTGGAAATATGAAATGAAATGCACCATTCATGGTGATGGTAGGTCGTGCATACACATGAACACTACTTCCATTTCTTAGTTGTATTTAAAGAATGAATATTAAATTTTTTATATTATAATTCCAGTATCATATATATTTTATATATTTTAAATATTTTTATTAAAATAATCTTTCACACATTCCATGAATAGTGTGAGAGAATCACATAGTTTTGTTTAGGCGGTAGTCCACACGACCACAAACATAGTTGTCGTATTTTCAAAAAATGGAAATAATGAAGTTTTGTGTTATATAATAATTAAATGAGACTAAAGAAATTATAAATAAAATATATATCATATTGAAATTGGGATTCCTTCATGATTTCATTCAATGATAGGTGGTAATGGAAAAATAAACAAAATTGTTTCGTGAGGCGGTACTTCAATGTAAATAAGAATGGTAAGTTCATTACCGACTATATGTATGTGTGTCTATGTAATGGAAACAAAACTAGTATAAAAACAACTCATTATATTTACGATACTAAAAATATTATATAAACATGAAATAAAGAGAATTAAATTATGTTTATCTATGAAATACAACAAAAATGTTCATTGATGAACATTTACTCTTCCTTGGGTTTATCATTTTGATTTTCCAAAAAGGACATAGTTGGTTTTATTTCTACCCAACATAAGGATTATATGATTAATCTTTTTTATGTTTGGAGGTGATTTTGACATGATTTAACTAATCCATATAGGTTCTAAAGTCTGAATAAAAGAGATGAAGTGGTGCACTTTTATAAGAGTGGGGAGGGGGGATCTTCAAAATCATCAAAATATTAAATTAATATATATGAATTTTATAATAAAAATGGATCCAAACATATTAATATGAAATATAGGGTGATTTATGGTCGAAATATCTTCATAAAATAAAAATTATATATGTTTTAAATATTTCTTAAATCGTCTAATTTAGTTTTAATGCTTATTTAACCTTTATAATTATTGTTGTGATATCATGTAATTTTCATTTTGAGGGTTAATATAATTAAATTAAAATGTAAAAAACCAAATTAATGATTCATTGATTATATCTTAAAACATATCTAAATATTTTAGCCAATTTTTTAATTTTTACGAATTTAATATCATTTAACAAAATAATATTTAATTTATCAAATAATTATTTTAATTCATGACATTATTCTTTAGTTTAATTTTTAAAAATAACTTAAAGACAAGACATATTCGAACAAACAATTTTAACTCATCACTAACTTGTATATGTAATTAAAATTTCTTTAGATGACACTAATTATATAAATTATATTTATTTTAATAATTTTTATTTCATTTATTTAATATTTCCATTTATTAAACAATTATTATATCATTATTGTGTCACCATTTAATGTAAAAAAAATTTCACTAAAAATAATAAATAATTAAAATTAAATGTATTTTCATATAATATTTCTAAATAATATTTATAATAGATAATATCTATTATATAACCACACATTATATATAGTTATCATATTAAAAAAACTATGTAAAAAATGTCTTTTCATTGAATATAATATTATAAAATTTATATTCTCATCCAAAATTCCATAAAATATTTAATGATGGATAATTTAATTCATAGAGAAGAAAAATATTTACCCATTAAAATTTTTACAAGATTGAAGGTAATTTTATAATATTTAAAATATTATTTTTACCCTTCATTACCCGATTTAACTTTAACCATGGTAATAAATTTTACCAAAGTAACTATTCATATATTGTCTAGAAAATAAATGGGGATTATTTCCAAAATTTGTACATTATTATTAAATATATGGAATCAGTTTTTAAAATTAAAAACATATAGTTATCAGAAATTAATTGAAAATGAATCTCATTGACGGATCGAGAAAATTATTTTTTAAAGTAAAAATGTCCAAAAGACTGAAATGTTTTTATATCGATATCCAATTTGAAATTTATTTCAATGAAATTAATTGGATTATTTTATAAAATGTTGATATAATTATGCTTTAAAAACAATAATAAATACAATTTACAAATATTAATTTATCAAATGAAAAATAAATTTTCAATTAAAATACAGTATTTGTTTACAATTCATCAAAAAAATCATTTTATCAGAAAAATACCAAAAAATAAACAAATATAATTTTTAATAAAACTATTTAAAATAATAAGTTTATTTTATTCAAATATAATTTATATAAATTTGAAAAACATGTATTTAAACAAATTGTCCATCAAAAGGAGGTTAAAGTGCCTTTTTAGAAGAAAAAACTTCTTTTTTATAGAAATTTAGATTTGTTCTTTTATATTATCTAAGAAATACATAGTATTATTTTAAACATTATAATGAATATATTATAAATATATTTCATTAATATAACATAAAAATAGATTTTTTTAATTAATTTATATAAAACACACTTATGCACATTGAAATTTATTTTTATAAAATAATTTCTTTATATTAAATTGGTAATTATATTTAATTATATTTAATTTGAAACTAATTAATTAAATAACATATTTTCAGAGGTTATATAATCAAATTCATGACCACCAATTTAACATATAAGACACAATTTTATTTTGAATTATAATATTAATAGTATATCATGGTTTATTTATGCTAAGTTTAGTAAGAAATGTAATTTATCAAAAAGATTAAATTTAACAGGAGACCTACCATAAAATATTAGGGTGTTACATTATATAATCCATTTCTTCCCTGTAATTTGAAATTGTAGTTTCAAAATGAAATTTTGTTACATTAAATTTATTTTGGTGGAAACCCACATCCGAAATAGGGTTAATAAAACATCCTCTTCATACGAGGAAAGGGAAATGTAAAGGTCACGAAAAAAATTAGCCTTTTAGTAGGAAATGATTAGTGGAAATATAAAATAATAATAAGGAAGGAAAATATAACTATTATGTTCCAATGGATAGTGATACACAACATGGTCATCAGAAATCCTACCATCGAAATCCATATATTTTTTTGCGATAAAGTGGGCACTGATTTCTTAGAAAGAACATAAACGAATAGTATTTTTCAATTAAAATTAATTTCTTAGAGTTATGGTATTATTATAAAATATATATAAGGTCTAAAGATAATGTTTATATTTTTTTTATTTAATAATGTTTTTTATTTTTTGTTCTTTGATCTATTTACACTTCATTTCTTAAACCAAGTGATGGATATTTGAAAAGTCATGGTTGGGCTCACCACTAAGACGTTGGATGGACCGGTGGGTCACATGGCCTCAAGAACATATCCCCATATGCTAGTGGCTGTCGACTAGAAGTGAGGGACTATTAATAGTACAATGGTTAGATTATAACCTATATAACATAGTAGCACAATGGTTTATCAGATAATAAGTAATAGATAATTTCAAAAGCAGTAAAAAATAAATAACATTACTGTAGAAGAATATTGAAACTAAATAAAAGGTTTCCAACACTAGTTTATACAATGCATGGATGATGGATGATACATACCTGAAATCCATAAATGATACAACATAATTTTAAAATTATAAAAAAAATCAAGGAAAGATAGTAATCCCCCACGTTGATCTCTATGAGAATCCCAACCTCCAGCTCAGTCTTTTTCTAATAACTCCCATGTAAAAGCAATATCTAAATCAACCTAGATCCTACATGTATAAGGTCTAATCAGGTACATAGGGTACCTGAGCAGGGTGTAAGATAAAAATTTCAGTATTCCGACACCGACCTGTGTCTAGCCCAATCCAGACAGTGATAATAATAATTATATTAATAATAATAATAATAATAAATTATTTTATGGAACACAGTATAAAGGAAATGTGATAAAAAAATTAATAATAAAAACGATTTCGAGCTTCATAAATGAACACTCATTTGATACCACCTACTTCGGCCTAAGCTAGATATCCATGTCTATGGGTAGATCCTCACGTGTCATAAAGGTTCACCCAAATTGGTGGCAGATTCTCCTTATGATGATGAATCAATCGAAATATACCATAAATATATGGCCTTTTCTCTCAGGCTAAGAAAAAACTCACCTTGAGGAATAACTATAATCAATCCCTCAGGCATCGTGTGACTGTGCATCTAGCCTTCATGCATCTGACATAAAAATATACTTTTCCCTTCGGCATTTAGTAAAAATGCACCTAGCCCTCAGGTGGTACGAAAACATGCACCAAACCCTCAGGTATTAACACTAATCATGAGTCCTCATACATGCCATATAATCGTATAATCTGCCTTTGGGGATCAAGTACCTATGCACCATTTCCCAAGGTAGTACAAAAGAACTTTCAACAAGCCCTCAGACATCCACATTAAACATAAGTCGTATTCATACAAACTCAACAAGATAAATACTATCAACCCCTCGGGTACTAATCAAATTGATATCAAATAATCTCAAAAGAAAAACAAGAAAAATATCAATTCTAGTATCAAACATACTATATATATCATCATAGGACAAAAAATCCAATTTATAAAAAAAAATACCATTTTTCACTGAGTGCAGTTAATTAATCCATGTTTTTAATTATCATTATAATTATATCAAATCTATTTAATTAATAATTTTAACTATGTGTTCGTTAATATATTAATTAACCTGTTTCTCCATAGTGATTCTACCATAATAAATCACCAACTTTATTATTTTGACAATTAAAAAGTTTAAACCCTCAATCAAACAATTTATCCCATTTATTATAAGGCCTTAAATTCAAACAAACCAAGTCTTAATAAGGTCTAAGGCTGGCACACCAGTCAGTTGTCCGCAGGTCTGAGTATCCATGCCTATAGATACAAAGGAATCCATAGGATAGTTTAAAATGAACAATTATAATTTAATAGGTATTATTCAATTTATTTGTTCATGTGTGTCATTCCCTCATGATCAAATATATTTCATATACATTAAACAATTAAATAAGACAAAATAGGATTATGTTTGGACCACCCATGTCGATTCCATTTATATTAATTCATATAAAACTTTATATTCATTACATGAAGGGAAACTCATCATGCTATATCCATTTCATTTAAATAAAGATGATTTAAACCATTAAACATGGCATTTCATTTAACATATTAAACATTTAATTTAAGAATGCAGAATTAAAATTATATGAAAATAGTTAAATCATTCATAAATTTAATGAGATGATGGTAAGGAAATTATAAGTCTACAAACTCACACCAAAAATCAGGTCAATTACCCGTATATTATATGTGAAAAATTTCAGGTCTTCTTACCTTAGGTGCAATGACGACTGATGATGAGGGATGACGTCTGAGTTAAACTGCACCACTGAAATCTCATTGCATTCGGAAACAAAAATTTGATTAAGATTCTTATTTTCATGTTGAATCCAACCACACCAACAACACTTTAATCTGATCAATATTGTAGGAGATATCGATGATTAATTATTTTGGAAAAAATAAAAGAATAAAATGAGATAGGCTGATAGAGGGGAAGAGTGATAGAATGGTGGCGTGTGGGATGGTGTGCACCCCACAATCGATATATTATATTGTTGTTTCTTTATCATTTTATTTATTTCAAATTAAATAACATTAATTATAATGATATTAAAATTCATGGGAAGGGCATGATTTCCATTATTCCTTGTGCAGTGCACTCCGCACCCCACATTTAATATTTTCCAAAAAAAGTAATTATTTATTTATTCATCTTAAATTAATTAATATTTCATTAAATAAAATAATTTTGAAACATTAATACACACTTATATACATATGTTTCCACCCATATTTATGTACATATATTTATTTAGTTCATATATATATACACGTTAAATATATATACACACACATTTGTGTATATATATATATTTATTTATTTACCTCCACATATACATATATACATATAGATATTTAACGCATTTAATAAAAATAATAATAACAACCATAACTATTATTATTATTAAACATCACTCATTATTTCCATCATCAAAATTTTAAAAAAACTTGATCATTATAAATGAATAATAGTCAATAAATTAATATCAACCATATTTTTTCATTTAATTGGAACCATTAATAATATCACAGTTATTACATAACTTCTTTTATTCTTCTCTATTTATTAGTTAACTGAATCACACCCATTATAAGAAACATTTAATCATTTTCATTATATATATATATATATATATATATATATCTTATATATACATATATAGAAAAATATTTATAAACAGAAAAAAAATTATTTTTCCCAATTTAATAATAATAATAATAACAGTAATATTTTATTATCATTATTAATTCTATTTCATTATTATTGACATAGTCTTGTAAATAAAAACATCCAATAAAAACTGATAATGGTTAATGAATTAATATTAACCATACACTTATCATTTTATTTAAAATCAATTATCACTATTTATTAAAAGATAATCAATATAAGATAATAAAGGAATTAGTTTTACACACCCCCATATCAATATTATTTTCGTAAAATAATAATAATAATAACAACACCAAAATTTCATTATTATTATAAAATATCTCAAATTAATGACACCTTTAAAATTTTAAAAACAATAACCATTAAATAATGAAAATAGAAAATATATTAATATTGATTGCACATTTTCATTTAATTCAAAAAAATAATAATATCACAATTATTACATTGTCCAATTATTATTTACACTGTAACAGAATTTATTAACTGTGGAAGTACATTTTCATATTTGTTTTCAACACAACTAAAAAAATTATTATTATTATACCTAGATTCTAAAATAAAAAACCAATTAAATTTTCTTCAGGTGTGATCTGACCAAACGTCTGACCCTCGCAAAAGTTATACACTTCCTAAGGTGAACCCCACATTTCAGACCTAACAGTAGTCTCAGATTTCTGATTAATTTCACTATTTGTAAGAAATTAATTATTTATTGTAAATAAATCGGAATTATAAAATAATTGCATAAAAAAGTTATTATCGTGTGTGAGGTTACCAAAAACTCAATGTGAATTAATGTTATACCTGACACATATTAATTTTATATCCTTTACTGACTAAAAAATATAACTCTAAAAATTTTTAATAGATTATTTCAAAGTTCTAAAGAAGGCTTTTAACCTTCATTTAATTTATTTCCATTTTAATTTTTCTCAAATTAATTTAATTTAATTTTTCAAAAGATGCATCGTAGTGTCAACTATCGAAAATAAAAATTTCTGACACTCAATCTTAAAACTATCCCTCCTAGCTAACATAAAAATTTAATTTCCTTAACTTTTTCATGCGGTTAAAAACACGGGATGTTTCAACCTTACCACCTAAGATCTTATTGTTCTCAAGAAGCATTCAAGAACAACGTAACCCTCACCCAACCTACAGGGGTCGTCAAGTCTCACACAAAAGGTCCTGTTGCATCTCAAAACACATTGTGAAAATTTAAGAATTGATTGGAAAAGCAATGCATGAGCCATTGAGATCTAGCTAATTCGAATTTTCCAATCGAAACACTGAGACAACACATTGCTGAGTCATTTTAGATAGAGACACGACCACATTGTTGTCATGTTAAACATCTGACCAAAGGTACTTCCCACCTTAGGCCAGAACATTAGAAAATGGGAAAATTTCCATGCCACAACACCTTCCAAAATTTTAATTCCCCTAAAAAAGCCTCTAATCATTCAAGCGACGCTCCATGTATGATTTTATTTAACAGAACAAACTTGATTACTTCCAAGTTCAAATTAGGGACCCCATTGTAAAGAAATGGTAAAATTCCAGATCAACTAAACAAAACTAGTCACACAAGATTTCCAAGAATACAATGTCGTCCTTTAAACCACACCCGCCCTAACCCGATGACGTGCTTCACTAGGTGACTACTTAAACTGCCCAAAAAAATTAAACTATATTGTGGAATAAGACCATTGATCTCTTATTGTGTCAAGGATGAAGTCAATATTGGGGAAATTTTAATCTCTTAAGGAAGAGTACAATAAAAATATTTTAATGATTACTATAAGGAAAATAGTTGATCCACTACTACTCAATACCTTAGAAGAAACTCATCATCAGCTGGTGTTGCACCATCATTAACCGATCACTGATCCTTTACTAAATGAGGAATTCCTTGATCATTCAATAATAACCATCGAATTCCACCCATGAGCAATGACATTCTCAAAGGTTACATACACCACCAACCACACCAATGTCATGATTCCAAGAAAGCACCAACATGATTCAAAATTTTTAATCTTGAAAGGCATTCAGGAAAAACTGACCAGCTTTGAATGGTCCTCTCAGTTGTGTTGCTTTTACATGTGATTACATTTTTACTAGAACCAACATGACTCTCACCGCCATTGGAAAGTACTAGTGGTTGAATGAATATAAGCTAGTTTCTCACAAGTGTGTTAGATCAGATTCAACTTAAACATACACATGACGCTCCTTTGAGTAACTCTCACGTACTTCAATAATTAGATATAAAAAACATAACTGAAATGATAGGAATTTCGAAACACATGAGTCTCAAGGAGGTTATCCCAATCATTGGGAATAACTGATTTCTTTAACTCGTGGGTCACTCTACTACCAAGATGACATAACAACATAATAAATAGCACAAGGCTCAAGAGACAATCATTTAAGTCATGTCTAAAAAGGAAACAACCTATGGAAAATTATCATGTTTCCATTCCAAGGCTACTCAGAAGAAAATCTCAAGATAACCTTACATGAGGGTTCAAAAGAAGGACCCCTATACAAGTTCTATTTTAAAGTCATTTCATTTATTCATAGTTTAATCTTTAAACATTTATATTATTTAACTAACACATCTTAAAAAAATAGTCAAGTCTCAAAAAGATTACCTTTTAAATCATTTATCATTTATTGACATCCTTTCATGATTAGGTAATTTATAAAAATAAATTCCTTTTACGTCATTAAAGATAATGTGACCTATGGGGGTCCCGCTAAGCCAACCTGGGTTCCTCAGAATTCAAATCAATAGCAATTTTTTAACATTTAAAATGGTAAACACCCATTAAGGGTTTTCACAGAAACAATATGTCCCAATTGACCCACTTGGGTCTAATTATTCATCTATGAGTGAACCAAATTCATTTCAGATTTAAAACTAAATAGATTTCTCATTACACAAAATCAAAATACATCATGAATTTACATTTAATATGGGTTTCAATTTACAAATTCATGAAGTGCCCACAAACTTCATAAATTGAAAATTGGATCCCATTTATCGCAACCAATCACATTTATCCCATGTCATCATTTATATATTTAAAACAATATTAAGTATCTTACCATAATTAGCTAACACGGAGAAACCAGATATAATCACAGAAGCATGGGACACTAAACAAGTAAGGCATGCTAAGATATTAGAAAAAATGACATATAAACATATAATCATGTTATAAAATCATAAATGGAATAGAACTCAAGGCACACAAATCAAGTCAGCAAGCAGCCAACAAATGAAACTACGTGGCATGGCATATCCATGACATGAGAATTTCTAAGTGCCTATTATGATACATGCAATGCTTTATCTTTTCTATATGGGTATAAGGAAATGATACGGTATATTCCATAAATCAATAAGTAGTGAAAATTACTTCTATCACTTGTTGTGAAAGCAAAACCAATGTTAATGAAAAAACAGCATGAACAATAATCCTAGCCCAGGCCACTTGGCCATTTCCCGGCCTGACTCACCACTAAGACGATGGATAGATCGGTGGGTCACATGGCCTCAAGCGTGACTCCTCATACTCCAGAGGCTTCTAACTAGCAGTGAGGTTTTACTGATGGTATGGTGGGGCGACTATACCATCAATATCAGAGTATCACAGTAGTTTATCAGATAAAAATTAATTGGAAATGTGGAAATAGTAATAAGTGAAAAAATGGATGAAAAAGAATATAGAAACTCCATAAAAGGTGGCCAACGCCGATTTTTAAGATGCATGGGTGAAGGATGATACATAACTAAAAGCAGTAAACAATACACCATGCTTCTCAAATTATTCAAAAAATCAACGAAAGATAGCAATCTCCCATGCTGATCTCTATGAGCATCTCGAGCTCATGGTCGGTCATTTTCTCATAACTACCTGATACAAGAAATAACTCAATCAACCTAAATACTAAAATTGTAAGGTCTACTTGGGTACCAAGGTTTCCCAAGAATGGTGGGAGGAAAATATATAGTAGATTGATACCCACTAGTTTCTATCTCAATCCAGATAGTAAAAATAATAGTATTAATTATTATTATTATAATGATAATAAATGATAGTGTTCTACATAGTATAAAGGTAAAGTGACAAAAAATTAATAATAAAAACTTGGTACAGGTTTTTAAATGAACACTCATCCCATACCACCTTCTTCACCCAAAGTCGCATATAAATGAATGTGGTTAGATCCTCCTACATTAGGATAGACCAACAAAATCAGTAGCAGATTCATCTTCTGAACATGAATCACTCAGAATATACCATAAATATATGGTCCTTTCCCTCAGGGTAAGAAAAATCTCACCCTCTTGCATAATGATAATCTCATGCTCAGGCATCTTGTGACTATGAATCTATCCCTCAAGAATCTAACATAAACATATACTTTGCCCCTAACCATTTAGTATCAGTGCCCTTATCCCTCAGTTGGTACAAAAACATGCACCAAACCATAAGGTGTCAACATTAATCATTAGTCCTTATATATCCAATATAATAATATAATCTTCCCTCGGTCATCAAGTACTTATGATCCTTTCCCTCAGGTAGTACAAAAGAACATTCAATAAGCCCTCAGGCGTCCACATTAAACATGAGTCGTTTTTAGAAAAACTCTACATGCTGAATAATATTATATCCTTGGGTACTAATAACATTGATATCACATAATATCAAAAGATAAATAATAAAAATCTCAATTATATTATTAATCATACTAGATTTATCATCATAAGACAAAATAGTCATTTTAAAAAAAATCTGATCTGTCAATGAGTGCAGTTCACTAATCTAGGTTAGTAATTATCATTATAATTATATCAAACATGTCTAATTAAGCATTGAACCATATGGTTGTTAATATATTAATTAACCATATTTTCCATGTTGATTATACCATGAAAAATCACAAAAATTAATTATTTTTACTATTTAAAAGTTTAAACCCTCAATCAAAAAATTTATCCAATTTATTATAAGGATTTAAAGTCAAATAGGACAAGTCTTAATAAGGTCCAAGGATGGAACATCAGTCAGGTAGCTTTAGGTCTGAGTCTCCATGCCTATAGATCCAATGGGATCCAAGGTATGGTTTAAAATTAACAATTATAATTTAATAGGTATTATTCAACTTATTTGGTCACGTGTGTCGTGCCGACAAGATCAAATATATTTCATATACTTTAAATAATTAAATAAGTCAAAAGAGTATTATGTTTAGACCTCACATAAAATTCCCTTTAGATTAATTCATATGAAACATTCAGTTAATTACATTATGGGAAACCCATCATGCATTTTCCATTTCATTTAAATACATGTGATTTAAACCATTAAACATAAAAATTAATTTAAAAAATTAACCATTTCATTTAAGAATGACTAATTAAAATTATAAGGAAATAGTTAAATCATTATTTAATTTAAAGACAACATGGTAAGGGAATCAAAATTATACACACTCACACCAAAAATCATTTCAATAGACATTATATTACGCGTTCAAAAGTTAGGTAATTCATACCTTAGGTGCAACTATGACTGATGATGAGGGGTGGCATCTAAGTTAAACTACACAACTATAATCTCATTGATTTTAGAGAAAAAATAGGTTTAAGATTCTTCTGGTAATGATGAATCCAATGACACCAACGACACCTCAATCTGATCAATACTGTAGGAGATATCGATGATTAAAGATGTATGAAATAAAATAAATGGACAAAAGGAAGGAGGGTGAGAGAGGGGAAGAGAGATAAAATGGGTGGCATGAGGGATGGTGCGCACCCCACCATCCACACTTTATATTTTTGTTTCTTTTCCATTTTATTTAATTCAATTTAGATACCATGTTTTATAATGATATTTTGATTCATGTGAGGGGCATGAATTCTATTATTCCTTATGTAGTGCACCCCATTCCCCACATTCAATATTTTCCAACAAAAGTACTTATTTATTTATTCATCTTAAATCAATTAATATTTCATCAAATAAAATTATTAGGAAACATTAATAAACACTTATAAATATATGTTCACCCATATGTATATACATATATTCATTTACCTCATATATATATACATACATCTGTATATATATATATATATATTCACATCCACATGTACATATATACATATAGATATTTATCCACATTTAATAATAATAATAATAACAATAGTAACTATTATTATTATTATTAAACATCTCTCATTAATTACCCCATCAAATTTTTAAAAAACCCCAATCATTAAAAACAGATAACAGTTAATAAATGAATATCAACAATAATTTTTTCATTTATTTGGCACCATTAATAATATCACATTTATTTCATAACATATTTTATTCTTCTATATTGATTAATTACTTGTGTCACACCCATTATAAGACACATTTAATCATTCTTTAAGTTATCTATATAAATATATAAATATATATACATACACAAAATATATAAATACAACAAAATTATTTTACCAATTTAATAATAATAATAAGAACAATATTTTATTATCATTATTAAATCTCATTCATTATTATTGACATATTCACGTTTATAAAAAATCCAATAAAAATTGATAACATTTAATGAATTAATATTAACCATAAATTTATCATTTTTCTTAAAAATCAATTAATATCATTGATTAAAAGAAAATAAATAAAAGAAAATAAATAAAAGAAAATAAATAAAAGAAAATTAAGGAATTGGTTTTAAGAACACCCCTTATTAATATTATTTTTTCAAATTAATAATAATAATAATAACACCAAAATTTCATTATTATTATAAAATATCTCATACTAATTCCACCATTGACATTCTAAAAATAATAACCTTTGAATGCCGACAATGGATAAAAAATTAATCTTGATTTCACATTTTCATTTAATTAGAATAATTAATAATATAATAATTATTACATTTTCCACTTATTATTTACACCACAACACAATTTATTAATTGTAAATGTACATTTTTATGTTTGTTTTCAAGACATCTAATAAAAATATTATTATTTTTTCAGACTTTAAAAAAAAATTAAATTATCTTCAGTGGTCATCTGACTAAACATTTGACGCTCACAAAAGTTATACCCCACCTTGGGTAAACCCCATATTCCAAACCTAGTAGTGGTCTCATATTTCTGATATGACACAGTGGTTGTGAGAAATTAATTATTTAATATAAAAAAAATAAAAAACATTAATTAATTACATTAATAAGTATTATCACATGCGAGGTAACAAAACACCTAGCGCACATTAAAGTTATACTCAACATAGGGTAAAACTGGTGTTCGGTACCTAACAGTGGTCTTAGATTTCTCATACAATGAACCATTTGAGGGTTATTTTATTTTATTCAAGAAACTTTTCACATGAATATGAATATAATATATTAAATCTATATTTTTATTCTATCAAAATCGAGGGTCTACGTGCCTAGGAATCCTATACTAACTCAATGTCTATCTCTGAAAATATTTAATAGAATATTTTGAAGTTATAAAGAAGGATTTTACATTCCATTTTATTTATTTCCATTTTATTTTTTTCTAACTAATTTCATTAAATTTCATTAAAACATTCATCACAGTTTCAACTATCGGAATCAAAATGTTCTGACAATTAGTTTTATAATCAACCTACCCAGCTAATAGAAAAGTTTAATTTCCATTTCTTTTTTGTTTGTTTTAAAACACGAGACATTAAAATATTCAAACTAAACATTATTCCTGAAGAACCTTTATTAAATGATCCATATCAATTTTCTTCATCCTTTAAATATTTATCAATATAAAATTGGTTAGCAAAAGTAATCCAATATAAAAAATAATAATTTATCCTCAAACAATAATATCTATATTTCAATATAATCTATTCAATAATTAGTAAACAATATGAATCATGCAAAATAGTTATTCCCGAATTCAAAACTCTAAAAATACTAAGGATGGTAAATAAATTTCTAAAATCAATCTTAAAATTTGATTTTCCTGTCAACATAATGTAAATATTAATGTCACATAAAAAATATATAAATACCATTATCACCACTAAAACATAATGAATACAATCAAGATTATATATCCTTAAAGAAGAATTAGTATAGTATAATCCTTATATATATTATAATTATTAGTAATTAAATAAAAAATAAAGTATCTATCCCAATTTTACTATAGTAATAGAATAAGAATAACCTTGATCCCTTTTCTTATTTGGAGATACATTTCCTTGACATATGTAACATTCATTTTTATAGTGTCCCATCTCTTTATAATTGTAGCATTAAACATTGGTAGATTATTTCTTTCCCTCGAAATCATGAACATGATGTCGTTTATCAAAAAAATTGAATAAAAATAATTTTCATTTTAAGTAAGTACCAGGGACTTTCATTCAAAATGTATGACAAGTTGGAATATTATTCATTCCCTTGATCCCATTATCCAACTCTTGCACTGCAGTTCTGTTATTCTCTTTCTTTCCCTTATATTCATTTGACCTAGATAATTCTTTCTCCTTCTTGATAATAATTGATTCTATATATTTGTTTAATGAGAAGGTTTTACAGACCAATTCCCCAAGCTGGATTTATTTAACACATCAAAGAGTCAATCAATCATACTCCTTGGGTTATATTTGTACTCTTCGGCTTTCCATTCTATCCTTAAAAAGATTCCTCCATACATAGAAACATTCTCATCCTCAAATTTTTTAAGACATAGAAACATATTCTCTTTATCAATTTACTATTCTTGATGAAAATATTTTCCAATTAAAAGTTCCATAAAATTCCTCTATTCCATTTTTTCTATTTCCTAATCCCCCTTACTGTTCTGGATAAATTAGCACATTCGATTTGAATCTCCAGAAAGACAACAAAACTATGATGAAAGCATTATTTGTTTCATTACTTCCAAATTAAATGAATTAATTATCTAAGGATATTATCAATTATTCAGCCAAAAATAGATTTATAGTTACATTTAATATTTAAGGTTATTGTCTCATGAAGAGATCTAACATTGTTCCTCTACGTTCGAGAGCAATATACCCCATACGGGTATGGTTATTACTCATCACCTAAGTCAGTCATCACATTATAGTTATAATATGTTAATAATTATAAGAATCTATAGTTTCAACATTATTACCACGAATATGAGGGAAATCCCTACATGGATTATGTGCATTGATATAGTTTAAATTCCTTTAACTATGCACCATTTCTAAACAAATTCATACACATTATTATTTTTTGAATCATAATGAATATTTTCATGCTAGTAAAACACTTATAATAAATTGAGAGTTTATTTATAACAAATCTAAAAATCATAATCTTGGTTACATTGGGAGTATCCTAAAAGGCAGTCATAGGGTTATGTTTTCAAATTCATGAAAACCTAAATCATGTTCCCAATGTTTCCACTATAATTGCTATGATAAAAAATGTAATGAAACCAACCCCAGTATCCTAAATATGGTTCCCTAATTTATAATATTAACATATATAAAATAATTGAATCCATATGACTAATTATTTTTGCAGTTTTCAAAACCATATTACATACTTGACATCAACATTACTCTTTAGAAAATAAAATAAAAATATAGTTTCACTGAGTCTTCCATTATTCCCCCATTGTGTATCCCTACATGTAAGTCATAATTTACTTCAGGGAATACTGGGGAAAAATGAAACATATTAAAAGGGTGATCTCAAATTCTCATTAAGGGTAATCATACAACAATAGTTATGTGTAAATATTCTATAAAAAAAATAGAAATATAAATAACTAAAACACATATTATTTATATAATCACATGAGGTTGGAAAAATAACCATGGGTATTACACTAGTGGAGTAATCAAATTTAATATTAATAAAAAATATCATAATGATGTAATGAATAATTCTAGGCATCTTAAAGAAACCATTTACACCTCGAATAATACATCTGAAAAATAAATTGAAAAGGCCTTATCCAAATCCATAGGTAGACCATCTGACGAGACCATCCAATTCAATGAGGGGCTATAGGGGGCCACTCATGTAATATAATAGGTCCAATAAATTCATTATATTAATTCGTTGAATCCTAAAAACATATACATATGAAATATAAATAACCTTCCCTAATTAAGAAACATAATTACAAAATATTTAGAGTAATATGGATAATGTTATCAAAATATAACATCTATAAAAAACTAATCATAAACCATTTAATAAAACATTATATACGATAACATAATAGTTCAAACTCAACGAAGAATATAATTCAGTCAAGGATGTTGACATAGATGAATAAAAACTAATAAAATCATTGACATGTTTTAAGAGAAATACCATCTTTATAATGAAATTATTTATTTAAAAATCATCAAAATTATAAATGAATAAAATTTATTTAAAAAAAACTTGTAATAATATAAAGTAATATTCAAAATGTAAAGGAACCATGATGGAATTAAAATCTGATCATGCTAAAAAAGTTAAAAGAACATTCTTCTGTAGAAAAGGTAGTAAAGTGCCTTATTTGGAAAACAAAAAAATCCTTTAAAACCATTTTATGAAAATAAAAACATGGGAAAGAAGAATATACAAATATCATTGAAAATAATAAATATATGTTTGAAAATATTTTTAAATGAAACATAGATATTGAAGAATAATGTTACCTAGTGGAAGCATAAACATAAACAATTCCAAATAAAAATCAGATTGTGAAATAACCCTTACTATACGTCTCATTTCCTCAGTAAGTGTCTTAAAATTTAGTATAACAAATATTTAATTATTATAAATATAACACATAACCCTATATAATTCTATATTACCATATATTTACATCATATAATTTTCCATTTACCATTTTTAATAATCATCCATTATATTCACTATTTTGGCTCTTAATTGTCTAGTTTTTCGAGTATGTTTTGACTTATTACTTGTTTTTCTATTAATTAAATAATTATTTAATTATATAATGAATTAAAAACGTGATTTAAATATAATATATATTCATTAAATATGAATTTATAATAATATATAAAAATTTTAGAAAGGAAATGAAAAGCACCATTCATGGAGACGGTAGGCCATACAAACGCATGGACACTACTTCCATTTCTCTGTCATATTTAAATATTGAAAATTAAATAGTTTATATTTGAAATCAAGTATCATATTTATTTCATATATTTCCCATATTTTTTTTAAAATAATCATTAATACAATCCGTGTATAGAGAGAACGAATCACACCGTTTTGGGGAGGCGATAATCCACACATCCAAAAACAATGTTGTCGCATTTACAAAAAATTGAAATCAAGATGGTGGGTCTAATATAATAATTCCAGTAGCAGAAGTATATCATAAATTCCATATATAAATTTTATAAAAAATAATGCTCATAATAATACCCGATAATGATAGGTGGTAATGGATGTACAACATTGTTTCATGAGGTGGTAAATCACTATACACAAGAACTATATGATCATTATATATATGATTGATGTGTTTGTAAGTGTAGGTCCAAGAATTAATATTACAACATATGGTAATTTTTATGATACTAAGGTTATTTTAAAAACATGTAATAAAAATAGTTTAATGGATTTTAAGGATGAATTAAAATAACTTTCGTTGAAGAATGATACCTCTTCTTCATGTGTATCCTTTTGATTGGAACAAGCTGACATAATTAGTTGGATATGTACCCAAATAAAGGATTAAATATTGATGGTAAAGATTCTGAGAGGATATTTTGATAGGTTTTCACCATGAAAATTTTATTTCAAATGTGTGAATAAAAGATAATATTATCTTCTCTTCTATAAGATAGGGGAGGGGTACTCTTAGAAAATTTCAAAATACTAAATTAATATAAACTAATTTTATAATCCAAATGGATATTAAATAAATAATTTAAACTTTAGGATGATTTTGGGTAAAAATATAATCTTCAAATAAAAATTATACCTGATTTGACTATTTCTTAAACCTTAACATTTAGATTTAACCCTTATTGGACCTTTTTAATTCTTACCGTCATATCATATAACATACAATTTTTGTGATAAAATAATTACTATAAATCCTAAAAAAAATAATAAACGAATCATTTTTTACATTTTATGACCTATTCAAATACATTATAATTATTTTTTATTTTTATGAATTTTATAACATTTAATGAAAAATTATTTATTTTAACATATCTATAATGTTAATTTTGACAATATTCATAACATTACTTTAAAAATTATCATAACATGATATCTTCAAAAAACTCTTTTAAATCATCATTAACATGTCAAATTAATCCATAAAATTAATAAATGACATTAATTATTTAATATTATATTCATTTTAATATTTAATAATGTTTATTTTATATGTACATTAAAATATACAATTACTGCATCATCATTGTGTAACAAGTTAAGGTGATGATTTTGTCACTAAAATTTTTAAATAACTTACTATTCTATATATAATAATTTCATATTTATATATATTATTTATAGTCTTACATATATGTTATATAACACAAAATTAAAATTATTTATCTTCTTAAAAACAAAAGTATCAATAATATATATTTAATATTTTTTTATTCTATCAACGTCAATGGCCTATGGGTCTCAGAATCCTGCACTAACTCAACTTATGACTCTGAAAATAATTAATAGATTATTTCAAAGTACTAAAAAATGATTTTACACTTTATTTAATTTATTTCGATTTTAATTTTTCTCAAATTAATTTAATTATATTTTTTAAAAGACACATCACAGTGTCAACTATTGCATATAAAAAGTTCTGACACTCAGTTTTAAAACAGGCCTACCCAGTTAACATAAAATATTTAATTTCCTTCCATTTTTCATTTGGTTAAAAACATGGGATGTTACAACCTTCCCACCTAAGAACTTCTTGTTCCCAAGAATCCTTCAAGAACAACGTAACCCTCAACGAACCTACAAGGGTCTTCAAGTCTTGCACAAAAGGTCATGTTTTATCTCCGAGCTCCAAGTTCACATTCATGAATTGATTTGGAAAGCATCAAATAAGCCATTGAGATATATACACTGAATATTTTCCAATCAAAACACTTATACTACACTTATCTAATCCTTTTTAGATAGATACACAACCACATTGTTGTATCATTAAACATTAGACCAAAGTTACTTCCCACCATAGGCCATAACATTACAAAAATGGAAAAATTATGTGCCACGACAACTTCCACAATTATAATTTTCCTAAAAAGCATCTAACAATTAGAGCGATGCTCTATCCATGATTTTATTTAACAGAATGAACGATTACATGCAATGTCAAATTAGGGACCCCTACATAAAGAAATGGTCAAATTCCATATCAACCAAACAAAACTAGTCACACAAGCTTTCGAGGAATACAGTGTCGACCTTAAAATCACACCCACCATAACCCAATGACATGATTCACTAGGTGACTACTTAAAATTCCCAAAAAAAATTAAACTATAGTGTGGAATATGACCAACTCTCTCTTAGTGCGTCAAGGATGATGTCAAGATTTGGGAAATTTTTATCTCTTAAGGAAGAGTCCACTAAAAAGATTTTAATGATTAATATAAGGAAAATAGTTGATCCACTACTTATTGATACCTTATAAGAAAGTCAACATCACCTTCTGATGCACCATCATTAACCGATCATTGATCCTTTACTAACTGATGAATCCCTTGAACGTTCAATAATAACAATCGAATTCCACCCATGAGCAATGAAATTCTCAAAGGTTAAATACACCACCAACCACATCAATGTGGTTATTCCAAGAAAGAACCAACATGATTCAAAATTTGCAAGCCTGAAAGAAATTCAAGAAAACCAACCATCATTGAATGGTCCTCTCAGTTGTGTTCCTTTTACTTCTATGGACACTTTTACTATAACCAACGTGATGCTCCCCGCCTTAGGAAATTCCTAGTGGTCGAAAGAATGGAAGCTATTTGCTTGCAAGTGTGTTAGATCAGATTCAACTTAAATGTACACATAACACTCCTTTGATCCAAGATCGCATACTTCATGCATTAGATATAAAAAACATAACTGAAAGGATAGGCATTTAAAAACACATGAGTCTCTAGGAGGCCATCCCAAGAACTCAGAAGAACCCATTTCTTTAACTCGTGGGTCACTATACTACCAATATTACATAACGACGTACTAAATAACACATGGCTCAAGAGAAAATCATTTATGTCATTTCTAAAAAGGAAATGACCTACAGAAAATTCTCATGTTTCCATTCCAAGGGTACTGAGAAGAAAATATCAAGCTACCCTTACATGAGGGTTTAAACGAATGACCCCTATACAAGTTCCATTTTCAAGTCATTTCATTTATTCATAGTTTAATCTTTAAACATGAAAATTATTTAACTAACGCATCTTTAAAAAATGAAAGTCTCAAGAAATATTCATTTTTAAAACATTTAACATTTATTAACATCCTTTTATGATCAGGTAATTTATGAAAATAAATTCCTTTTAAGTCATTAATGATAAGGTGACCTATGGGGGTCCCTCCAATCCATCCTGGGTTCATCATAATTCAACTCAATAGCACTTGTTTAAAATTTAAAATGGTTAACACCCATTAAGGGTTCTCACATAAATAAAATGTCCCAACTGACCCACTTGGTTCCAATTATGCATCTATGAGTGAACCAAATTCATTTCAGATTTAAAACAAAATATATTTCTCGTTACATAAAATAAAAACACATCTTGACATTAAATTTAATATGGGTTTCAATTTCCCAATTCAGGAAGTGCCCACACACTTCATAAATTGAATGTCGGATCCCATTTATCGCAACCAATCACATTTATCCCATGTCATCAATTACATATTTAAAACAATGTTTTGTATCTTACCATAATTATCTAACACAGAGCTACATGCTATAATCACAGAAGAGTGGAACATTAAACAAGGAAGGCATTCTAAGTTATTAGTAAACATGACATATAAACAGCTAAGCATGTTATAAAATCAATAATGGAATAAAACTCAAGGCACACAAATCAAATCAACAAGCAGCCTAAAAATGTAACTATGTGGCATGTAATACCCATGACATGAGAATTTCTATGTGCCTATTATGATGCATGAAATTATTTATCCTTTCCATATGGTTCTATGTAAATGATATTGTGTATTCCATAAATCAATAAGCAGTGAAAATTACTTCTATTACTCGAGGTGAAATCAAAAACAACTGTAATGAAAAATAGCATGAACAATAATCCCATCCCTGGCCACTTGGCCACATCCCCATATATGGGGTAATCAATCCCATGAAAGACTATTTAACAACCCTTGAATCAATCCTATTATTCTATCTACCAACCCAAATTAGTAAGAAAAATTGAAATACTCCTCTGATACTAATTGGTAACGTCCCGGCATGGCTCACCACTAAGACGGTGTACAGAATGGTGGGTCACATGGTCTCAAGTGTGACTCCTCATACACCAGAGACTGCAAACTAGTAGTGAGGTTCTATTGATGGTATGATGGGGAGACTATACCATCAAGATCAGAGTATCACAATATTTTATCAGATAAAAATTAATTGTAAAATGTGGAAATAATAATAAATGAAAAGCATGGTCGAAGAATTATATAAAAACTCCCTAAAAGGTGGCCAACACCAATTTTTACAATGCATGACAGAAGGATGATACATAACTGAAAGAAGTAAACAATACAATATACTTCTTAAATTAGTAAAAAATCAGGGAAAGATAGAAATCCCCCATGCTGATATCTATGAGCATCCCGAGCTCATGCTTGGTCATTAGCTCATAACTACCTGGTACATGAAATAACTCAATCAACCTAAATCCTAAAATTTTAAGGTCTACATGGATACCAAGTTTCCCCAAGAAGGGTGGGAGGAAAAAATATTAGTAGGTAGACACCCACTAGTGTCTTGCCCAATCTAGATAGTGAAAATAATAATAATAATAATAATAATAATAATAATAAATGATAGTGTTCCACATAGTATAAAGGTAAAGTGATAAAAATTTAATAATAAAAACTTGGTATAGGTTCCTAATTGAACACTCATCCCATACCACCTTCTTAGGCCAAGGTCTCATATCAATGTATGTGGGTAGATCCTCCTACATTAAGATAGATTACCCAAATCGGTGGAAGATTCTTCTTCTTAGGATGAATCACTCAGAATATATCATAAATATATGGTCCTTTCCCTCGGGATAAGAAAAACCTTTCCCTCAAGAGTAATAATAATCTTGTGCTCAGGCATCTTGTGACTATGAATCTAGCTCTCAAGAATCTGACATAATCATATAATCCTCCCTCAAGCATTTTGTACTAGTGCAGATAGCCCTCAGGTTGTACAAAAACATGCACCAAACCATCAGGTTTCCACACTAATCATGAGTCCTCATATATCCAATATAATTGTATAATATTCCCTCAGTTATCAAGTACCAATGTGCATTTCCTCAGGTAGTACAAAATAACATGCAACAAGCCCTCAGGAGTCCACATCAAACATGAGTTGTGTTCAGAAAAACTCAACATGCGGAATAGTATCATATCCTTGGGTACTAATCACATTGATATCACATAATATCAAAAGATAAATAAGAAAAATCTCAATTCTAATATCAATCATACCAGATTTATCATCATAAGACAAAACAGTCAATTTATAAAAAAAAATTACCATCTGTCAATGAGTGTAGTTCACTAATCCAGGTTACTAATTATCATCATAATTATTTCAAAGATGTTTAATTAACCATTGAACTATATGGTTGTTAATATATTAATTAACATGTTTTTACAAGTTTATTCTACCATAATAAATCACCAAATTAATTATTTTTACTATTCAAAAGTTTAAACCCTGAATCAAACAATTTATCCAATTTATTATAAGGCTTTAATGTCAAACAGACCAAGTCTTAATAATGTCTAAGGTTGGAACATCAGTCAGGTGGTTGTAGGTCTGAGTCTCGATGCCTATATATCCAATGGGATCTAAGGGCTAGTTTAAAATGAACCATTATAATTTAATAGGTATTATTCAATTTATTTGGTCACGTGTGTCATGTCGGCATGATCAAATATATTGCATATACTTTAAATAATTATATAAGACAAAATAGGATTATGTTTAGACCTCCCATGAAATTCCATTTATATTAATTCATATAAAATATTCAATTAATTACATGATGGGAAACTCATCATGTATTTTCCATTTCATTTAAATACATGTGATTTAAACTGTTAAAAATGAAAATTAATTTAACATATTAAACATTTCATTTAAGAATGCATAATTTAAATTATAAGGAAATAGTTAAATAATTCTTCTATTTAAAGAGAACATTGTAAGGGAATCAAAAGAATACACACCAACACCAAAAATCATTTCAATAAAATTTATATTACGTGTTTAAAAGTTAATGAATTCCTAACTTAGGTGAAACTATGACTGATGATTTGGGATGACATCCAAGTTAAACTATACAACTGAAATCTCATTGATTTTAGAGAAAAAATAGGTTTGAGATTCTTCTTGTAATGATGAATCCAATGACAACAACAACACCTCAATCTGATCAATATTGTAGGAGATATAGATGATTAAAGATGTATGAAATAAAATAAATGAACAAAAGGAGGGAGGGAGAGGGGGGGAAGAGAGATAGAATGGGTGGTGTGAGAGATTATTTTCACCCCACCATCCACACTTTATATTGTTGTTTATTTTCCATTTTATTAAATTCAATTTAAATACAATGTTTTATAATGATATTTAGATTCATTGGAGGGGCATGAATTCTATAAATCCATGTGTTGTGCACCCCACGCCCCACATTGAATATTTTTCAACAAAAGTACTTATTTATTTTTTCATCTTAAATCAATTAATATTTCATTAAGAAAAATTATTAGGAAACATTAATACTCACTTATAAATATATGTTCACCCATATGTATATAAATATATTTATTTAGCTCATATATATATACACAGATCTATATATATATATATATATTCACCTCAACATGTACATATATACATATATATATTTGTCTAAATTTAATAAAAATAATAATAACAATAGTAACCCTTATTATTGTTAAACATCTCCCATTTTTTCCACCATCAATATTTTAAAAAACCCCAATCATTAAAAACGGATAACAATTAATAAATGAATATCAACCATAAATATTTCATTTATTTGGAACCATTAATAATATCAAATTTATTACATAACAAATTTTTTCTTCTATATTGATTAATTACATGTGTCACACACATTATAAGACAAATTTAATAATTCTTTAAGATATCAATATATATATATATATATATATATATATATATTTATCTTAAATATACATATATACAAAAAATATATAAATACAAAAAATTATATTTCCCAATTTAATAATAACAATAAGAACAATATTTTATTAACATTATTGAATCTTGTTCATTATTTTCAACATAGTCATGTTAATAAAAAATACAATAAAAACTGATAACGTTTAATGAATTAATATTAACAATACACTTATCATTTTTTTAAAATTAATTAATACCATTGATTGAACGAACATCAATAAAAGTAAATAAAGAAATTGGTTTCACACACACCCCTTATTAATATTATTTTTCCAAATTAATAATAATAATAATAATAACACCATAATTTCATTATTATTATAAAATATCTCATACTAATTCCACCATTGACATTCTAAAAACAATAACCATTGAATACCAACAATAGATAATAAATTAATTTTGATTGCACATTTAAATTTAATTGGAATAATTAATAATATCATAATTATTACATTTTCCACTTAATATTTACACAACAACATAATTTAAAATTTTCAAAAGAAAGTTTTTGTTTTTGTTTTCAACACAAATAATAAAATTATTATTATTTTAGACTGCAAAAAAACAAACAAATTAAATTATCTTCAGGCATCATCTAACCAAACATCTGACGCTCACAAAAGTTATACCCCACCAAGGGTAAACCCCATGTTCTAGAACTAAAATCAGTCTTTTATTTCTGATACGACACAATGTTTGCGAGAAATTAACTATTTATTTTAAAAAATAAAAGGAATGAATTAATTAAATTAAAAATTATTATCACATGTGATGTTACCAAACACCTAACACACATTAAATTTATACCCTACCTAGGGTACAATTAGCATTCTGTACCTAACAGTTGTCTCAAATTTCTCATACGACAAACTGTTTGAGAGATATTTAATTTTATTTGGAAAATTTGTCACATGAATATGAATATAATATATTAAATATATCTTTTTATTCTATCAAATATGAGGGTCTACGTGCCTCAGAATCCTGTACTGACTCAATGTCTAACTCTGAAAATATTTAATAGAATATTTTGAAATTCTAATAAAGTATTTTACATTCCTTTCAATTTCTTTCCATTTTATTCTTTTCTAATTAATTTCGTTAACTTTCATTAAAAGACCCATCACAATTTCAAATATCAAAATCAAAAAGTTCTGACACTTAGTTTTTAAAATGACTAACCCATCTAATAGAAAAGTTTAATTTCCTTTTCTTTTTCATTTGGTTCAGAACACGATACGTTAAAATATTCAAACTAAACATTATGCCTGAAGCACATTTATTAAATGATCCATATTACTTTTCTTCATCCTTTAAATATTTATCAATATGAAAATGGTTAGCAAAAGTAATCCAATATAAAAAATCATAATTTATCCTCAAACTATAATATCTATATTTCAATATAAGAATTTCAATAATTAGTAAACTGTATGAATCATGTAAAGAATTTATTTCCAAATTCGAAACCCTAAAAATAGTAAGGGAGGTCAATAAATTTCCAAATTCAATATTATAATTTTATTTTCTTGTCAACATAATGTAAATATTATTGTCGCATAAAAAATATATGAATACCTTTATCACCACTAATACATAATGAAAACAATCATGCTTCTAAATCCTTAAAGAAAAATTACAACAGTATAATCCTTATATATCTTATAATTATTAGTAACTAAATAAAAATTACATTACATATCCCACTTTGACTATATTTATATAATCCTAATGACCTTGATCCCTTTTCTTCTTATGAGATAGATTTCCTTGACACATGGAACATTCAATTTCATAGTGTCCAATCTTCTTAAAATTGTTGCATTAAACATTGGTAGATTATTTCTTTCCCTTGAAATCATGAACATGATGAACTTTCTCAAAAAAATTGTTGAAAAATAATTTTACTTTTAAGTAGGTACCAGGGACTTTCATTAAAAATGTATTACAAGTTGGAATATTATTCTTTCCCTGCATCCCATTATCCAACTCTTGCACTGCATTTCTGTTATTCTCTTTCTTTCCCTTATATTCATTTGACATAGATAATTAGTTCTCCTTCTTGATAATAATTGAGTCTATATCTTTGTTTGATGAGAATGTTTTAGAGACCAATTCCATAATGATTAATATTTTTAACACATCAAAGATTCAATCAATCATACACCTTGGGTTATATTTGTACTCCTAAAATTTTCTTTCTATACTTATAAAGTTTCCTTCATACGTAGAAACATTCTCATCCTCCAATTTCCTCAGATATAGAAACTTACACTCTTTATCAATTTACTATTCTTAAGGAAAAAAAATTCCAACGAAAAGTTCCATAAAATCCCTCCATTCCATGTTTCCTATTTCCTTATCCCCTTATTATTTTGGATAAATTAGCACCTTTGATCTGAATCTCCAGAAAGAAAGAAAAATACGATTAAAAAATTATCAATTTCATTACTTCCCAATGTAATAAATATATTATCTAAGGATCTTATCAACTATTCAACAACAAATGGATTTATAGTGACATTTAATGTTTGAGGTTATTGTCTCATGAAGAGAGCTAACATTGATCCTCCACGTTCGAGAGAAATATACCTCATATGGGTATGGTTATTACTCATAACATGAGTCATTCGTCACATTATAGTTATACGATAATAATAATCAGAAGAAGATCTAGTTTCAACATTATTACCATGAATAGGAGGATAATCCCTACATGGATTATCTGCGTTGATACAGTTTACATTCCTTCAACTATGCACCATTTCTAAACAACGTCAAAGACAATATTATTTTTTGAATAATAATGCATATATTCATGCTAGTAAAACACTTATAATAAATTGAGAATTTATTTATAAATAATATCAAAATCCTAATCTCGGTTACATTGGGAGTATCCTTAAAGGAAGTTATAGGGTTATGTTTTCAAATCCATGGAAAAATAAATCATGTTCCTACTAGAATTTCTCTAATAAAAAATGTAATGTCACCGACCCCAATATCCTAAATATGGTGCCCTAATTTATTATATTAACATAGAGAAAATAATTGAATCCAGAGGAATGATTAGTTTTTCATTTTTCCAAACCAGATTACATACTTGAAATCAACATTACTCTTTAGAACAGAAAATAAAAAAAATAGTTTCATTGAGCCTTCCATTATTCCCCCATTGTGTATCCCTATATGTAAGTCATAATATACTTCATGGAATACTGGGGAAATTTGAAACATAATAAAAGGGTGATCTCAAATTCTCATTAAGGGTAATCATACAAAAAAAGTTATGTGTAAATATGCCATAAACAAAATAGAAATATAAATGAATGAATCACATATTATTTGTATAATCACATGAGCTAGGAAACATAACCATGGGTATTATAATAGTGTAATAATAAAATTGAATATTAATAACTTATATTATAATTATGTAATGAATAATTCTAGATATCTTAAACAAACCATTTACACCTTGGCTAAGACATCTGAAAATAAATGGAAACGGCCTCATCCAAATCCATTGGTAGACTGTATCATGAGACCAACCAATTCATCTAGGGGATATAGGGGGCCCCTCATGTAATATAATATGTCCAATAAATTCATTATATTAATTTTTTTAGTCCTAAAAAACCTATACATTTGAAATATAAATTACCTTCCCAAATTAGTAAACATAATTACAAAATATTTTGAGTAATATGGATAATGGTATCAAAATAGATCATCCATAATAAAACTAATGATAAACCATTTAATAAAGCATTTTTTATAATAACATAATAGTTCAAACTCAATGAAAAGTAAAATTCAATCAAGGATATTGACATAGATGAAAATAAACTAATAAAATTATGGATATATTTAAAGAGAAATACCATCTTTATAAAGAAATTATTTAATTAAAAAGCATGAAAATTATAAATGAATAAAATTTATTTAAAAATAACATTTTAATAATGTAAATGAATATTCAAAATTTAATGGCACCATGATTTCATTAAAATCTAATCATACTAAAAATGTTAAAAGAACATTCTTCGGTAGAAAAAGTAATAAAGTGCCTCATTTGGAAAACAAAAAAAATTCTTTTAAAACTATTTTATAAAAAGAAAAACATGGGAAAAAAGAATATAAAAATATCATTGAAAATAATAAATATATGTTTGAAAACATTTTTAAATGAAACATAGATATTTAATAATAATGTTACCCTGTGGAAATATAAACATAAACGATCCCAAATAATAATCAGATAGTGAAATAACCCTTACCTTACGTCTCATTTCCTCAGTAAGTGTCTTAAAATTCAGTATAATAAATATAGAATTATTATAAATCTATCACATAACCATATACAATTCTATAATACCATATATTAACATATTATAATTTTTCATTTACTATTTTTTAATAATCATCCATTATATTCACTATTTTGGCTCTTAATTGTCCAGTTTTTTGAGTATGTTTTGACTTATTACTTGTTTTTTCAATTAATTAAATCATTATTTAATTATATAAATAATTAAAAACGTGATTTAAATATATTATAAATTCATTAAATATTAATTAATAGCAATACATAAAATTGTAATATAGGAATTGAAATGCACCATTCATGGAGACGGTAGGCCATACATACACAGGAACACAACTTTAATTTCTATGTCATATTTAAAAATTTAAAATTATATGTTTTATATTATAAATCAAGTATAATATATATTTCATATATGTCCCATATTTTAGATAGCCAAAATGCATGGTCATGATTGTGATATGGTTTCAGTGGATTTTGATCCCATTTCTTTCATTGATATAGGGTGTCGCCTTCCTAAAGCCGAGAACCGTTTTTCATTGTATGGTTTCCCTTTTCCCTTGATAGTGAGCATCCCCTAGAACCTTTCATCCCTGAGATACTGTGTGTCATGTTTTTTCCTTTAGATCATGCTTCCATGGAGTCATCATCCAGCTTGTGTGCCGCCTATTTTGATTCAATTAGGAATTGTTGATCATCTGTTATTCAAGGTAGGGATCCCTCTGTCTCACTTTTATTTTTGTATCATGTGGGGTTGGTGTACATATGAATCATTATGAATATGGGTGAATCCAAATTTAGAAAAGTTAATCAGACCTATTACTATAGTAATAAATGATGTGTTGGGAAGATGATGATGATGATTGTATTTTTTCTGTTATTTGATCCATGTTGTTAATTATATGGGTCATATGCCTTCTGAAAATCATGACCATTGGTGGTCTTTGTTTTTATACACACAATGGCTTGTGAATTATTATTGTTGATATTCGGTTGAATTGTTGTCAATATGAAAATTGTTTAACAATATATACCCTGTTAAATAAATGGATGTTCCATGATTGAACTTATTCTGTGATAACCCATGAATGACTAAAGTGGAATTAAAGAATTGTTATGGGATAAATATGAATAAACCTAGCACTATTTGGTGTGGTTGTGAGTTGTTTGTGGTTTTGTTCTTTCTTGTGACTTCTTTGGGTTGTGTGGTGCTTTTGAGAGAGATCATGTTTGTATGTGGGGTGGTTTGGGGGTGAAATGGATTCTCAAGTTGAGAGATTTATTGATTTTTGAATGGATGAGCAGTGTTGTGTAGTGGGGTTGCATCTTGTTTGTGTTTATTTTGTGTTGCTGAATGAGGTGTGGTTACGCAGTGGGGCTACCAATGGTGTGATGATAGGTGTTGATGGGTGTGGTTGTGAGATTTCAGTTGTTCTATTTTGGAGGATGGTTTTTTCATAATTACATTGATGAAATATGATGGAAGTGTCTTGTATGGGTTTTAATGGAGTGTAAGTATGAAATAGGGTGGTTTCTGTGGTTTTGTTTTTTATATGCGGTTTATACGGTGTGTCTTGTTATGTTTTGTGGTTGGTAGTTTCCCAGGTAGGGATGGAATTAATAAATTAATTTCTTAATAAAGAATAAAAATTGGTAAAATGAAGTAGCCGAGGATGAGGTTTATGATTGTAGTTTGTTTATTGGATGTTCATTTAGAGGTAGCAACAAAGGCAGTTTGGTGGGATGGTTGTTTTTTTGAAAACCCATATCATTGGAGGAATGTTTGGTGTATATATATATAAATGTTTTTTTGTCATTTATATACGCAACCCACCCTAGTTGAGCACTCTGTTCCAAACACCCACATCATTATGGGGGAGGTTGTGTCTTCCCAAGATCTTGGTCAGAGGATAGATGGATGGTTATTGGCTCTCTCTACACCCTATTCTAGGCATTGGTATCCCAAAACTATTCAGGAATTTTTTGGTGCGTTTGAGTGGCCTAGGTGTCTTTAGGTGAGGCATACCTCTCAAATTCATCGGGATAAGATGTGGTATGATTCCCAGGTGTCTTAGGGATGAGTTTTGGTTTCGGCCCTAGTGTTTATGGGAAGTACGTGATGTATTTGTACCCTAGGTTTGTGCAGGGAGAATGTGGTGAGATTCATTTGCCCAGGTTATGAGACTAGCTCTATGTCACATGTGTTTGTGGGCATGTATAGATGTCGGGCTTGTGGAAAAATACAGTAGAGAGATGATTTTCTCCATTAGGGTATGAGTATTTAACTAGTGGGAAGTCATTAGGGGAACCCAAAACATTGTTTTCCTTACTAAATTACATTACATATCATGTTTTATGTGGTGAGAATTCCTTGGTGATGTTAGGGTGTTTAGTATTCCTAGTAAGGTTTTGTTGGTTTCTACTATTTTCTCATAGGGGCATTAGTATGCTTCTCCCACTTGTTCATGAGAGAAACTGTATTTTCCTGTTGAGTATAAATGTATGCTCCCCCTATGTATATAAAACAGTTTTTAGGTTTCCAGGAAGATTATGTGGACCTTGCTGGACTATACTAGACCAAATGTTGGGACAGCTATCGTGTCCCTTCTTATCCTTGTTTTGGTATATAATTTGGATGTTTTATTTTATATATAGTTTCTTTTTTTAACATGGACGTGTGATGTTTTTGGATTTCTTTTTCATATTGTACTTTTAGTAATTAGGGATGGACCATCTAATCTTTCGATCATATTTTCATTAAAAGGTTAATACCTACTTTGTGAGAATATTTATCTACCCTTAGTTCTATTCACCACCCCATGTCCTACTGGAGGCAGAAATCAAGGGGGTTATTATGTCTTTTTAATCTTGAAGAAGGAAGGTCGTGGGACATTTATTCCCTTTCTCCATCTTAAATTAGGAGGGTCATGATAGAATGGTATCAGAGCTGATAGGTGAGAGATGGGATGAGGTTCATAGTTATTCATAGTGAGGATTGCATGTGCTTTTAGGGAAACCATGTTATGTGATCTTTTCCCACTACATAGGCCAGGGAATACCCTCTAGGACATCATATTTTAGGTCCCCCATGATTCGATGCAAGGAGTATGAGCCTATCGAACGACCAAGTGAGGCTACACTGTTTGTAGAGTAGAGACCTTAGGAAATGTTCATGCATCATAATGACTTGGGTTCCTATTTTAATTGGTTGTATTAGGTAATTTAAAATAAATAAAGATTTAAAATGAGTCTTAGATAAATATCCATACTACTTGTGCCTAGAATTTTCTTGTTTACCTTTTAGATCTATGGAAGCCAGTCATTGTTTGGGTGTAATGTAGGTAGTGGAGGTTCAAAAGGAAAACCCTGTCGATTGATAGATTTTTGATCGAGTATAGGAGAATGGTCAGTGGGAGTGGACACTATATTCTTTCAAGGGGAATAATCTTGGAATGTACAAGGGAAGCGTTTCAGACATGGAGATGGAGAGATGGCTCAAGGATCTTGTAGTCACCTTTAGTTTGATCTGGGCTATGACAGATTACTGGGTCCCTTTGGCAGTGATTCAAATGAGAGGAGCCCCACATCTGTGGTGCATGATATACCTTTGGGAGAGGAAAGAAGATGACGTAATGTGGGTTGATTTTGAGAAGGAGACTCGGATAGAATTACTTTCTTCAACCATGAAGGTTGAGAAGAGGGAGGAGTTACTCTCCCTCCAGTAGGGGTGTATGTTGGTACGAGAGATGCAGATAATGGTCAATGATCTCATTCATTTTTCCCATATCTCTTTTTGGATGAGGAGTCTCATGCGAGACATCTAGAGGAGGCACTTCATCCTTCTCTCTAGTACGCGGTTACTCCCTTCACCTTGCAGACATTCTTGGAAGACTAGAAGAAGGTGAAGGTAGTTGAGTAGATGCACTCGCGAGGAGTTCCACTATGATAGGGGATCTATAAGGGTCAATCTAAGGGAAATTTCTCTAGGAATAGGTCTTAGGCCCCAGGGCCTTCAAGGTTTCGGCTAGTAGGGAGTCGATCTCAGTAGTTTCAATTTCGACCTTCTAGTCCTTGTTTCTTTCCCATCGTCTTGGGACTATGGTGTCTCTCTTGAAGATCCTAAGGGATTCTTCAGAGTCAGCGCCCAGTGGATTTTCGAGATCAGTATGTAGGACATGGTTGGATTTAGCACCCACATCATTACC
The DNA here is from genome assembly GCA_963277665.1 of Viscum album. NCBI lineage: Eukaryota > Viridiplantae > Streptophyta > Magnoliopsida > Santalales > Viscaceae > Viscum > Viscum album. The sequence continues at coordinate 7,591,041 of CAUJRU010000001.1, forward strand.
AGTTCACAACTAACTTGTGTTTTCAGCTGGACAGTAGCCCCCGGCTCCGCTGAGGGGATACATAGCAGGTGGAGGCCAACCTCATGGAGTTCCTCAAGGGTCTCGACACAAGCATGTTTGGGGATTTATTCATCACTAGAGGAGTAAAGGAGCTATGTGTGGTCAATTTGATTCCATAAAGGTAGAATTTATAGCAGGGCTGAATATAATTCGAGGTACAATAAGTTTTTTCAGTACTCTTGTTTGTGATTTTATGATTCAGGCGCATCACACTCATTTGTTTCACCCGGTATATCCCATTCTTAGGGACTATACTTGGAGAGGCTTCTTATTCCCCTAGTGTTGAGTACACCAGTTAGAGTTTATACCATCTTGTTGGATGTATATAGGGTATGCAGACAGATGATGGCATCGCATCAGTCCCCTGAGGATCTCTTATAGATGAAGATGCAGCCATATGATGTTATTATCGGCATCGACTGGTTAAATTCTGTGAATATAGTTATCAACTGTTTTTAAAGGACACTCATGTTTTTAGACATTGATGGTCAGTGTGTGGCTTTCATTGGCTAGCTGAGTTGTCAGGTGGTCCATCGGTGTGTGGATCCCCTTCAAACTTTTTTGGATGAGCAATCAGTGGAATTGGTGGATGGTGAGATGATATAGGCTCTTAGAGTTATTGTGGATTTATTGGATGTTTTTTCTATGGAGGTTGTGACTCCACCCCCTCGATGTGATGTTGACTTTGGGATATTCTTATTTCCTAGTACTTATTCGATTTCAATGGATCCTTATCGGATGTCACCTTCTGAGTTGAGGGAGCTAAAGATTCATATTGATTACCTAATGAAGAAGGGCACTATCCAGCCCAGTGTGTCATCATGGGGTGCTCCAATCTTCTTTTCGAAGAAAGAATATGGCTGTCTGAGTTTGTGCATAGACTACCAGAGGTTGAACCATGTGATGGTCAAGAAACCTTAGCCTCTTCCGAGGATAGAAAATCTGTTTGAACAACTAGGGGGAGAATATTGGTTTTGTAAGATCGATATACCGTGTAGATATCACCAGTTGAGGGTAAATGAGGAAAATATCCTCATGACTGCTTTTAGGTTCTTGTATGGGAACATTGAGTTTGTGGTTATATCGTTCGACATTACAAATAAACCAGTCATGATCATGGGGCTTATGAACTCCATCTTTTGTGAGTTTATAGATCAGTTCATCATCATGTTTGAAAACATCCTAATCCACTTGAATTCAATGGAGGAGCATACTGAGAATTTTAGGACGGTGTTGGAGGTTCTTCAACACCACCAACTCTATGGGAATTTGTCCATGTGTATGTTCAAGATATGAGAGGCACAATTCCATTGGAATGTGGTGTGTCAGTAGGCTATAGTAGTGGACCCGTCAAAGTCCAAAGAAGTTATTTATTACATATCTCCCAATAATGTGGTGTAAGTTCGCATATATCATGGTATGGCTAGCTATTATAGTAGATTTCTCCCCAATTTCTCTCGACTTGAACCTCCATTGATGGATTTTACAAGGAAAGGAATGGATCTTATGTAGAGTAAAAAGTGTTAGAAATCGTTCAGCTATCTAAAGGGGTGGTTTCTCAGTGCTCCAGTGCTCTAGTTTCCAGAGTAAGGAGTTTTGTTTAAGGTTTTTTGTGATGATTCTAATCTAGTATTGGGATTCATGGTGATATTGTATCATGGAGTGATCTCTTATGGGTCTAGGTAGTTGTACTCCTATGAATTTAACTTTTCCACCCATGTAAAGGAACATTCAATAGTCAAGTTTTCGCTAAATTTGTGGGGGAATTACCTCAATGAGAAGCCATTTGTAGTCTTCACAAATCATAAGAGATTGATATATCATTTCTTAGTGAGATCTAAAATTGTGACTGTAGAAGTAAATGGAGTTTCTCTAGGATGAATATTTTGATATCTCTTAAACCATTATAAAGGGGAACATCATGGACAATACCTCAAGTAGGAAGTCGCATATGGAGGAAGTTTGGTATTCTATAGATTCTTGGAAGGCAATGGGGGAGTTGGTAGCCTTGCACCTAGACACATGAATGGATGGCAGTAGAGGCTGCCTATTTCAGATGATAGTATTATCTTATCTGATGTAGCAGGTGGAGGAGTCTCATTGGGGAGACTCAGAGGCATAGAGGATGCGTGATCGGATTGACCAAGCTGATGCTCCAGAGGGATGGTAAGACTATGATCAAAATCGGATGTTGTTTCGTGAGAAGCTGTTTGTTCCATTAGTGATGCATGAGGGAGTTCTTCGTGAGTTTCACAGCATACCCTTAGTGGTGAACCCAGAAATTTCCAAGATGTACTGTGGCTTGAGGGAGTGGTTTTAATATCCCAATATGAAGTGGATAGTGGTGGAGTCTTTGGCTAGGTGCCTGGTGTGACAACAGGTGAAGTCTAAGAACTATGTTCCTAGTGGTTTTTTCAGGCCTTAGATGTACCCAATTAGAAGTGGGATTACATAATTATGGATTTGGGATAACCATGGATCAGGTTTTTTGTAATGTTATATAGTAAGTGGAAGATTAGTTGATGAAATAATCTTACTTCATAGTGATCAAGAAGTCGGGTTCATTGGATGCCTTTCTATGGAGGTATGTAGATGAGGTGGTGAGACTCTATGGAGTTCAGAGATCCATCATCTCAGATCAGGATGTATGGTTTAACTTAAGAGTCTTGAGGGGAATTCATCATTCTTTTTGTAATGCCCCGACCCCTGTTACCCACAGTCGGTGCATTATTACATAACATTGGCATGATCACAAGAAAGATCAAGTCTCAAAAGACCGATTAGTTTAGTAGCCTTGGAATAACTAGATACATTAATAAAGTTTACATTACATCATAAAATGAAAACTACAACAATATAGTCTCCATAGTCCACACTCTTATCCCCTCATACTATTCCTTCAGGTCATTCATAAATTACTTCTTCACATCCTGGGAAAAATAAAACATAGAAAAGGGGTGAGCTCAAATTCCCAGTAAGGATAACAATATAGCAGAAAATTTCATAAATAAGAATAAACTTTTAAGGGAATGTATAACTAAAACAAAATCCTTTTAAACTTGAACTTCATCATAGTATGGAAAAAATAAAATGAAATAATTCCATTTACTTATTCACGTGGATATTATACTAATCGAATAATCACATGCAATATCAATAACCACTATCATAATGATGGAATGCATAATGTCAGACACTCATAACCACATAGCCAAGGCCTCGTGCCAAGACTAGAAATAAGATCTTGTCAAGGCCTTGTGCCAAGACACTATTTTGTCTCATGAGACCTACCGAGGCATCGAGGAGCTATAGCGGGCACCACCCGTCACATATTAAGTCTAATGCATTCCTCATATGAACAGGTTTAAACATAACAAAAACATTCTTATTAAAACTAGCATACAAAATGTCAATACTTTCTCCATAAACCATGAATGGTATAAAAATAACACATCCATAGTCAAACATATCAAAAAACCTTCAATACAATATAAAAGTTTTGTATAATAATAAATCAACTTCAAATAAGCGTAAAATCTATCAAAGGATGTTGACGTAGATGAAATCAAAACTCTTTTTAGAGAAATATCTCTTTCTATTTTGAAATAATTTAAGAGTAATATATTTATAAAATAAAACATTTTCTTTGAAAATATTATAATAAACTTGTAAGGGAAGATTCAATTATTTTATAATGGTGGAAAATAGCCTCACCCGCCGTATAAGTTAAAAAACATTCTTACCTTAATTTTGTCGAAAATGTTAAAAAGCGCCTTGTTTGGAAAACGACGGAAATATTCCATTATAAACTTCTTATAAAAGTAAAAAAAGGGTATAAATGACTTTAACCCATATTCTGTAAAATAGTAAGAATGTTTTGAAATACATTTTTAAGAAACATGGATGTGGATGATAAAGAGGTCCCAGTAGAAAATTTCGTATAAACAACCTCAGATAATGAAGAGATTGTGAAATAAACCCTTACCTTGTACTTTTCCATGGTTGGGGTATGTTAAACTCCTATATAATGGTGAAATAATTGTTATCAAATTATACAAGAATCATATACATTATTTTTTTATCATATATGATCTTTTAACATTGCTTTGTTAATAATATCTTAGTATTATCGTCGTTTCGGGTGTTAACTTACTCGTTTTCTTTTATATGTTTTGTAACATATGTTGTGTTTGTTATGGATAGGTTGTATCTTATTCATATCCGGAATGATATCAAGTCCTTAAACATTATTTTTAAATCATCAAATGATAATTATACTTGAATGGATACGATGGAGAATGAATCTCATCGCGTTCGTGGAGACGGTAGTCCGTAAGTATGCACGAGCGACAATATCATTATTTTGATATTAAAATAATATATAATTGGATGGTATATCATATATACAGAATCATTATCATGTTATATTTATTATTTACATGAATTAAAAATCATTATTATACCCATCCAAATAATAATATATTGAATAACAATTACACCACGACGTGGAGACGGTAAGCCGTACGTACGCACGTATGGTGACATGTCATTCAAAGGATGGATAGAATACTGAATATGGTTGTTCCATATTTATAATAATATTACAGTATATATGAGATACTGGATTCATTATTTTAGAATGGGAATAACAAAGAAAGGATAAGTTGAAGAAGAAATGAATTTGAAAAAGGGTGGTGAAAACATTACCTCTTCTTTGGGTTCTTCCTTTTGATATGATCAAAAGGGTGCCATAGGTTGGCTTTTTGATCAAAATAAAGCCTCTAGTTTGTAGTGAGGGAAGTTGAGAGAGTATTTGGTCGGGTTTTGGCCGAACCAAAAGGCTTTTAAGGTGTGAATTAATGAGAAGGGGGGTTCCCTTTTATAAGAGGGGTGAGGGGCACCTTTGGAAAATCTAGTAATATTATTTTATAATAAATTCATATTCGGTTTATAATGGCTCCGAAGTGTATTATATAGATTATAAGGTGGGGATAGGTATAAGACCACTCAACCAATATAATTTAGACAGGTTTGGGTCATTATATTAACCTTATCTTTTAGTTTTAACTCATAGTTAATTAGTTTGACACTTACCATGTCACTTTGTATTTTTATATTATATAGTTAATAAACATACTATATACCTCCAAGAGACCCCCAAGTAGTCCATTAATGATACACCTATCATGATATAAGTCTCTTGGAGGAACCATAGATTTTTAGGAATTTAATATCAATTAATAATATAATATTTGTTTTAAAAACTCTTTTATGTCAATTTCGACACTATTCAATAATTTATTTTTTTAAAACTCAGAACAGAAGGATTACATAGAAAAAAGTTAATTAAATCAATACTAACATGTCATATTAACCTAGAAAATTAGTGTAATACATAAAAAGTCTCAAATTATATTTATTTGGGTATTTATAATATCAATTATTTTAATTTTTCACTATTATGGTAATTACTGCATCATCATTGTGTCATAAATAAATTAAATTATTTAATGTCTATAAATTATAAATAAAATATCATTATGTAGGAAATATTTTTATAATTCTAATTAATATTTATAATCGATTCTATCTTATGTGTAACACTATATTAAAAATGTTTTAGTAAATAAACTTTGATTTTAACTCTTTTAACTCTTCTTTGAATTAAATAATAATAAATGTCCTAATGTAATCCAAGTGGACCTAAATGATAATATTTTATTCCTAAGTTTGTTTTGGGTCGAGATACACTTTTCCAATAGAATTAGGACATGTTTTAGGATAATATTAATATCATTTTTACCCTTAATTACCCTATTTACATTCAACCGTGGTAAATAAAAGTAAAAAGTTACTATTCACCAAAAAATATTTGCATCTCATTGAACCACATTTTACTCCTTCATATTAACCGTGTCTCTCGGATTTTTGAAATTCCACTCACAGAAGCGGTAAAATTAAGTTTTATGAAAAATTTAGTTTTTTTAACTACCACTTGGTGGTTTCACTATTCATCAAAAAATGAAGTTTTTCAGAAAAATACCAAAAATTAGGCCTAAGCTATATTTGATATTATAAATTCAAAAATGATGTTTATTTTACCAAATTAAAAACATATCAGTTTCATTAATTAATTTTAAAATTAATTCCCGTCGTCAAAACAAATAGCGTGTTTTTAAGAGATAATAACTATCAAAAGATTGACAGTTGTTTATGTCCGGTTTAATTTTGAAATTATGTACAATGAAAAACATTGTATTAAATTGTAAAAATATATTCTAAATATACTTTAAAACCACTCAAATTCATAAGTTATCAATATAAATTATTTCGATTAAAAAAGATGTTTTTAATTAAAATTTAGTAATTTTCACTATTCATCAAAATATAAATGTTTATCCGAAAAGTTCAAAAATTTCACCTTAGGCTAAAATCGATACTAGGAATACAAAAATGAAGTCCATTTTGAGAGATAAAATATATAAAATTTCAAAAATTAGGTATTTCTATTCATAACAGCTAGTTTGATTGGTTGTGGTGTGTGTTAGAACTTGAAGTTGCGTACAACACACGCTACTGTATTATTCGAAGGAAAGTGTACCGTGGAAGCTTGGGATGTTTCATTGTAATTTTTTTTTGATTTCACCATTCTAAAAAGTAAATTTATTTAGTCAAATTGAATATATAAAAGTTTAAAATATTGGATTTAAAAAGGGTTCACTATTAAAAGTTGGTAAAAGTGCAATACAGAAAATGAATTTGTTCTTACATTATGTTTAAGAAACTCATAATATGGATTCTAAAATTATAAGGATTATATAATGTTTAAATTTTTTTAATACTGTTCATAACTGCTTTTGAAAGGCTTGTTTGGTAAGTCATGGTGCGCTTGAACTCAGTGTTGCGTGTAGTGCATGTTATTGAATTAATTTGAAGAAATAACACACTATGAAATCTTGGGGTGTTACAATCTCCCCTCCTTCAATAAATTGCATCCTCGCAATTTGAAATTTTTCTTTGAAAATAAAAGGTTGAATATAGAAAATAAATTTGTGGGAAAACCCACATCGGAAATTGGGTTAATAAAATTTAGTCTTAATAAGAGGAAAAGGGAAATGAAAGGGTCACCACCAAATTATGATCTCTATTCGGAGAACATTGGTGGAAACTAGAGACTTATAATTGGAGGGAAAACGTAAATATTTATAGGTAGTGTTTGAAGTCATCAATAACAATCAATTGTAAAATTGAGGGCCTTAAATTCATCAATCTATGATGATTTAAAATACCATCGGTTCAGCAAAACATATGGTATTAGGATAACACATATTTTTTGTTTTAAGATCCCTTAACTAAAGTATAAGAATTAATTTCTTCATTGAAAAAGAGAAGAAGAAAAATATATACTTGAGAAGTAGAGTCTCATCCTTTAACTAAGTTCTACCACAAACTCATCTTTCACTCTAAAAGATAATAGAACTTAAAAATAATATTCTATTTATCCTATTCATATAGGGTTAAAAAAATTAATTTATAATTCATCTAGAAGAACCATTAAAAAAGACATTATTGAATCTAGGACATCACGTGGGTCAGTGGTAGGTGATACACCCTTGTCGCCCTTCGGTTGTGGGTTCTAGTCCCGCGGCCTTGCCGGACGCGATAGGTTGTCACCCGACCTTCGGGTTGTCCTTTTATGGAAATCCAAAATAATCCAAACTAGAACTATCCAAAATACTTCAGTCCAAAATTTATAAGAAGGTAAACACAATGAATATCCTTTTTTCCGCGTAATAACATGTGAAAACCATCATCATGTATTCTTTTAAAACACTGTAACATCCTGAATTACCATAAAACCTTATTGATTACATTCATGATCCCAAGAATAATAAATATTCTCCTTCAACCCAAAAATGTTGTAAACCCCAACAATTATGGAATATACAAATCATTAATCAGTTTCAAGGTAGTCAAGAATATCCAATATAATTTATCCAAATAAATCATGTATTATTCTAAAATCACTACCTCGGTATCATAACCATGTTATGGTTTATCTTTCTCTCAACCATATTTTTTCCAAAAATTTAACCTGCTATTGAGTCACTTTTCTTTGTTCCACACAATCTCAAGTCCTTAATGAAATAGTACTGCAGTAAAATCCTTATATACTTCATAATTATTATAACAAATACATTGTTGATACAACACTAAAATGACATAATAAACATAAGAACTCTAATCATTCCTCTTCATCTGTGGTAGTATCATAACATGATTATTATCCAATAGCATCATTTGCGGCGTAGTCTGATGACTGGGGCATAGGTTTGCGTAGTGTCCAGACTCCTTTAAAATGAAGCATTGTACATTTGAAACCATTTTCTTACCCTTGTAGTCACTTACTTTGATCCCTTTTCCTCCACACTTATAACAAACTCCCATTCCTTTCAGGCAAGTTCCAGGATGTTTCTTCCCACAGTAATCATTTTCGGAAAATTCTTCTTTTCCCTCTTCCCTTTATCCATCTTTCTCTCTTCCATCCTTTTCTTCTCTTGCTTCCCTTCAAAGCCATAGGACTCAGTAAACTCTTTACTTATCTTATCAACACATGATATTATTTCTTCATATGATGATAATACATGGTAGACTATTTCTCTTATAAATTCTGGCTTAAGACCATGAAAGATATGATCCTTCTTTCTCTTTGGATCATGTGCATTGCTGGAGTTCTCATTCCTTCTACTGAGCGCCATTTCTAAACAATGGAATACACTAGATTAGATTATGAATAACAATACCTAATCCAAAACTTTTAAAACACATAACATAAATTAAATAGTTTATGGATATAATCCATAATCATAAAAATGTCTCCTTTAAAGAAGTATATACTAATAAACCCTTCACAATGGTTTGTAAAGAAAATGAGAATTATCCTAAGCATATCCCCCGGGAGTGTCATAACCAAGAGTGTAGCAAGGCCTGTTTTCATGCACCAGTTCCCGTTTGAGTCTAGCTCAAAGTGGTGTTTTTGGGTTTTACCCCTAGGTACATCTGTGTCAGAGCCGCCTCAACCTGCTCGTATCCAGACAGAGATGTATTGCTCGGAAAACTCAAAAAATTTCTATAATATCAAAATTCTAGGAATATCTTCTATAATAATCCTCAAAGTCCATGTTAGATCTATGTGCTCTAATCAGAGTTTATCTAAATCAAGTTTCCATGGTTGGTACTAAACTTCATCTGATACAAACTGTAATGCCCGGACCCCAGTTACCCAGAGTCGGTGCATTATTACATAACATTGGCATGATCACAAGAAAGATCAAGTCTCGAAATAATGATTAGTTTAGTAGCCTTAGAATAACTAGATACATTAATAAAGTTTACATTACATCATAATATAAAAACTACAAAAATATAGTCTCCATAGTCCACACTCTTATCCCCTCATACTATCCCTTCAGTTCATTCATAAATTACTTCTTCACATCCTGGGGAAAATAAAACATAGAAAAGTGGTGAGCTCAAATGCCCAATAAGAATAACAATATAGTGGAAACTTTCATAAATAAGAATAAACTTTTAAGGCAATGTATAACTAAAACAAAAGCCTTTTAAACTTGAACTTCAACATAGTATGGCAAAAATAAAATAAAATAATGTCATTCACTTATTCACATGGATATTCTACTAATAGAATAATCACATACAATATCAATAACCACTATCATAATGAGGGAATGTATAATTTCATACTATCATAACCACATAGGCAAGGCCTCGTGCCAAGACTACAAATATGATTTTTTTCAAGGCCTTGTGCCAAGACACTAGTTTGTGTCATGAGACCTACCGATACATCGAGGAGCTATAGTGGGCTCCACCCATCACATATTAAGTCCAATGCATTCCTAATATGAACAGGTTTAAACATAACAAAAATATTCATATTAAAACTAGCATATGAAATGTCAATACTTTCTCCATAAACCATGAATGGTATAAAAATAACACATCCAAAGTAAAACATATCACAAAACCTACAATACAATATAGAAGTTTTGTATTATAATAAATCAACTTCAATTAAGCGTAAAATCCATGAAAGGATGTTGACGTAGATTAAATCAAAACTCTTTTTAGAGAAATATCTCTTTTTATTTTGAAATCATTTAAGAGTCATATATTTATAAAATAAAACATTTTCTTTGAAAATATTCTTATAATCTTGTAAGGGAATCTTCAATTATTTTATAATGGTGGAAAATATCCGCACCCTCCATATAAGTTAAAAAAAACATTCTTACCTTAATTTTGTCGAAAAGGTTAAAAAGCACCTTGTTTGGAAAATGACGGAAAGATTCCTTTATAAACTTCTTATAAAAGTCAAACAAGGGCATAAATGACATTAAACCATATTCTGTAAAATAGTAAGAATGTTTTGAAATACATTTTTAAGAAACATGGATATGGATGATAAAGAGGTCCCAGTAGATAATTACGTATAAACAAACTCAGATAATGAAGAGATTGTGAAATAAACCCTTACCTTGTACTTTTCCTTGGTTGGGGTAGGTTAACCTCCTGTATAATGGTGAAATAATTTTTATTAAATTATAAAATAATCATATACATTATTATGTTATCATCTATGATCTTTTAATATTTCTTTGTTAATAATATCTTAGTATTATCGTCGTGTCGGGTGTTAACTTACTCGTTTTCTTTTATATATTTTGTTACATATGTCATGTTTGTTATGGATAGGTTGTATCTTATTCATATCCAGAATGATATCAAGTCCTTATACATTATTTTTAAATCATAAAATGATAGTTATACTTGAATGGATACGGTGGAGAATGAATCTCATCGCGTTCGTGGAGACGGTAGTCCGCACGTACACACGAGCGACAATATCATTCTTTTGATATTAAAATAATATATAATTGGATGGTATATATTATATAAAAGATCATTATCATGTTATATTTATTATTTACATGAATTAAAAATCATTATTATACCCATCCAAATAATAATATACTGAATAACAATTACACCACGACGTGGAGACGGTAAGCCGTACGTACGCACGTATGGTGACATGTCTTCCAAAGGATGGATAGAATACCGAATATGGTTGTACCATATTTATAATAATATTAAAGTATATAGGAGATATTTGATTCATTATTTTAGAATGGGAATAACAAAGAAAGAAGAAGTTGAAGAAGAAATGAATTTGAAAAAGGGTGGTGAAAACATTATCTCTTCTTCGGGTTCTTCCTTTTGATTTGACCAAAAGGGCTCCTTAGGTTGGCTTTTTGATCAAAATAAAGCCTCTAGGTTGTAGTGAGTGAAGTTGAGAGAGTATTTGGGCAGGTATTGTCCTAACCAAAAGGCTTTGAAGGTGTGAATTAATGAGAAGGGAGAGTGCCCTTTTATAAGAGGGGTGAGGGTCACCTTTGGAAGAGCTAGAAATATTATTTTATAATAAATTCATATTCAGTTTCTAATGGATCCAAAGTGGATTATTTAAAGTTTAAGGTGGGGATGGGTCGAAGACCACTCAACCAATAGAATTTAGACAGGTTTGGGTCATTATATTAACCTTATCATTTAGTTTTAACTCTTAGTTAATTAGTTTGACACTTACCATGTCACTTTTTAATTTTATATTATATAGTTAATAAACTTACTATATACCTTTAAGAGACCCCCAAGTGGTCCATTAATGATACACCTATCATGATATAAGTCTCTTAGACGAACCTTATATTTTTAGGAATTTAATATCAATTAATAATATAATATTTGTTTTAAAAACTCTTTTATGTCAATTTTGACACTATTCAATAATTGATTTTTGTAAAAATAACAACAGAAGGATTACATCAAAAAAAGTTAATTAAATCAATACTAACATGTAATATTAACCTATAAAATTATTTTAATTCATAAAAAGTCTCAAATTATATTTATTTGGATATTTATAATATCAATTATTTTAATTTTTCACTATTATGGTAATTAATGCATCATCATAGTGTCACAAATAAATTAAATTATTTAATGTCTTAAAATTATAAATAAAATATCATTATGTAGGAAATATGTTTATATTTCTAATGAATATTTATAATCTAATATATCGTATGTGTAACCCTATATTAAATTTTTTTTAGTAAATAAACTTTGATTTTAACTCTTTTAACTCTTCTTTGAATTAAATAATAATAAATGTCCTATTCTAATCCAAGTGAACTAAATGATACTATTTTATTCCTAAGGTTGTTTTTGGTCGAGATACACTTGTCCAATAGAATTAGGACATGTGTTAGGGTAATATTAATATCATTTTTACCCTTAATTACCCTATTTACTTTTAACCGTGGTAAATAAAATTAAAAAGTTACTATTCACCAAAAATTATTTTCATCTCACTGAATCACATTTTACTCCTTGATATTAACCGTGTCTCTCAGATTTTCAAAATTCCACTCACAGAAGTGGTAAAATTACGTTTTATGAAAAATTCTGTTTTTTTTACTACCACTTAGTGATTTCACTATTCATAAAAAATGAAGTTTTTCAGAAAAATACCAAACATTAGGACAAAGCTATATTTGATATTATGAATTCAAAAATTATGTCTATTTTACCAAATTCAAAGCATATCAGTTGCATTGATTAATTTAAAAATTAATTCCGGTCGTCAAAACAAATAGCGTGTTTTTAATAGATAATAACTATCAAAAGATTGACACTTGTTTATGTCTGGTTTAATTTTGAAATTATGTACAATGACCAAAATTATATTAAATGGTAAAAATATATTCTAAATATACTTTAAAACCACTCAAATTCATAATTTATCAATATAAATTATTTTGATTAAAAATTTGTTTTTAATTAAAATTTAGTAATTTTCGCTATTCATCAAAATATAAATGTTTATCCAAAAAGTTCCAAAATTTCACCTTAGGCTAAAATTGATACTCCGAATTCAAAAATTAAGTCCATTTTGAGAGGTAAAATATATAAAATTTCAAAAAGTAGGTATTACTATTCATAACGGCTAGTTTGATTGGTTGTGGTGTGTGTTAGAACATGAAGTTGCGTACAACACACGCTACTGTATTATTCGAAGGAAAGCGTACCGTGGAAGCTTGGGATGTTTCATTGTAATTTTTTTTTGATTTCCCCATTCTAAAAAGTAAATTTATTTAGTCAAATTTAACATATAAAAGTTTAAAATATTGGATTTAAAAAGGGTTCACTATTAAAAGTTGGTAAAAGTGCAATAATGAAAATGAATTTGTTCTTACATTATGTCTAAGAAACTCATAATATGGATTTTAAAATTATAAGGATTATATAATGTTTAAATTTTTTTTAATACTATTCATAACCTCTTTTGAACGGCTTGTTTGGTAAGTCATGGTGCGTTTGAACTCGGTGTTGCGTGTAGTGCAAGTTATTGAATTAATTTGAAGAAATAACACACTATGAAATCTTGGGGTGTTACATTCTCCCCTCCTTAAATAAATTGCGTCCTCGCAATTTGAAATTGTTCTTCGAAAATAAAAGGTTTAATATAGAAAATATATTTGTGGGAAAACCCACATCGGAAATTTGGTTAATAAAATTTAGTCTTAATAAGAGGAAAAGGGAAATAAAAGGGTTACCACCAAATTATGATCTCTATTCGGAGAACATTGGTGGCAATTAGAGACATATAATTGGAGGAAAAATGTAAATATTTATAGGTAGTGATTGAGGTCATCAATCACAAACAAGTGTAAAATTGAGGGCCTTAAATTCATCAATCTATGATGAATTAAAATACCATCGGTTCAGAAAAATATATGGTATTAGGATAACACATTTTTTTGTTTTAAGAACCCTTCACTAAAGTATAAGAATTAATTTCTTCATTGTATAAGAGAAGAAGAAAAATATATACTGGACAAGTAGAGTATCATCCTTTAACTAAGTTCTACCACAAACTCATCTTTCACTCTAAAAGATAATAGAACTTAAAAATAATATTCTATTTATCCTATTCATATAGGGTTAAAAATGAATTTATAATTCATCTAGTAGAACCATTAAAAACGACATTATTCAATCCAGGACATCACGTGGGCCAGTGGTAGGTGATACACCCTTGTCGCCCTTAGGTTGTGGGTTCAAGTCTCGCGGCCTTGTCAGACGCGACGGGTTGCCGCCTGACCTCTAGGTTGTCCTTTTATGGAAATCCAAAATAATCCAAACTAGAACTATCCAAAATACTTCAGTCCAAAATTTTTAAGGAAGGTAAACACAATGAAGATCCTTGTTTCTGCGTAATAACATGTGAACACCTTCATCATGTATTCTTTTAAAACACTGCAACAACCTAAATTACCATAAAACCTTATTGATTACATTCATGATCCATAGAATAATAAATATACTCCTTCAATCCAAAAATGTTGTAAACCCCAAAAATGATGGAATATACAAATCATTAATCAGTTTCAAGGTAGTCAAGAATATCCAATATAATTTATCCAAATCAATCATGTGTTATTCTAAAATCACTACCTTGGTATCAGAACCATATTATGGTTTATCTTTCTCTCAACCATATATTTTCCAAAAATTTAACCTGCTATTGAGTCACTTTTCTTTGTTCCACACAATCTCAAGTCCTTAATGAAATAGTACTACAGTACAATCCTTATATACTCCATAATTATTATAACAAGTACATTGTTGATACAACACTCAAAGAACATAATCAACATAAGAACTCTAATCATTCCTCTTCATCTGTGGTAGTATCATAGCTTGATTATTATCCAATATCATCATTTTTGGCATAGTCTGATGACTGGGAAATAGGTTCGCGTAGTGTCCAAACTCCTTGCAAATGAAGCATTGTATATTTGAAACCATTTTCTTACCCTTTCAGTCACATACATTGTTCCCTTTTCCTCCACACTTATAACAAACTCCCATTCCTTTCAGGCAAGTTCCAGGGTGTTTCTTCCCAAAGTTATCACATATGGGAAAATTCTTCTTTTCCCTCTTCCCTTTATCCATATTTCTCTCTTCCATCCTTTTCTTCTCTTGCTTCCCTTCAAAACCATAGGACTCTGTAAACTCTTTACTTATCTTATCAACACCTGATATTATTTCTTCATATGATGATAATACATGGGAGACTATTTCTCTTATAACTTCTGGCTTAAGTCCATGAAAGATATGATCCTTCTTTCTCATTGGATCATGTGCATTGTTGGAGTTCTCATTCCTTCCACTAGGTGCCATTTCTAAAAAATGGAATACAGTAGATTTGATTATGAATTACAATACCTAATCCCAAACTTGTAAAACACATAACATAAATTAAATAGTTTATGGATATAATCCATAATCATAAAAATGTCTTCTTTGAGAAGGTATATACTCATAAACCCTTCATAATGGTTTGTAAAAAAATGAGAATTATCCTAAGCATATCCCCCGGGTGTGTCGTAACCAAGAGTGCAGCAAGGCCCGTTGTCGTGTACCAGTTCCCGTTCGAGTCTAGCTCAAAGCGGTGTTTTCGGGTTTTACCCCTAGGTACATCTGTGCCAGAGCTGTCTCTACCTGCTCATATCCATAAATGGATGTATTGTTCGGAAAACTCACAAAATTTCTACAATACAAAAATTCTAGGAAGTTCTTCTATACTAATCCTCAAAGTCCATTTTAGATCTATCTGCTCTAATCAGAGTTTATCTAAATCTAGTTTCCAAAGTCTGTACTAAACTTCCTCTGATACCAACTATAAAGCCCCAAACCCAGTTACCCAGAGTCGGTGCATTATTACATAACATTGGCATGATCACAAGAAAGATCAAGTCTTGAAAGACTGATTAGTTTAGTAGCCTAGGAATAACTAGATACATTAATAAAATTAACATTACATCATAAAATGAAAACTACAACAATATAGTCTCTATAGTCCACACTCTTATCCCCTCATACTATCCCTTAAGTTCATTCATAAATTACTTCTTCACATCCTGGGAAAAATAAAACATAGAAAAGGGGTGAGCTCAAATGCCCAGTAAGGATAACAATATAGCAGAAACATTCATAAATAAGAATAAACTTTTAAGGCAATGTATAACTAAAACAAAAGCCTTTTAAACATGACCTTTAACATAGTATGGCAAAAATAAAATGAAATAATGCCATTTACTTATTCACATGGATATTCTACTAATCGAATAATCACATGCAATATCATCAACCACTATCATAATGATGGAATGCATAATGCCAAACTATCATAACCACATAGCCAAGGCCTCATACCAATACTACAAATAAAATTTTGTCAAGGCCTTGTGACAAGACACTAGTTTGTCTCATGAGACCTACCGATTCATCGAGGAGCTATAGCGGGCTCCACCCGTCACACATTAAGTCCAATGCATTCCTCATATGAACAGGTTTAAACATAACAAAAACATTCGTATTAAAACTAGAATTCGAAATGTCAATAATTTCTCCATAAACCATGAATGGTATAAAAATAACACATCCACAGTCAAACATATCAAAAAACCTTCAATACAATATAGAAGTTTTGTATCATAATAAATCAACTTCAAATAAGCATAAAATCCATCAAAGGATGTTGACATAGATGAAATCAAAACTCTTTTTAGAGAAATATCTATTTCTATTTTGAATTCATTTAAAAGCCATATATTTATAAAATAAAACATTTTCTTTGAAAATATTCTTATAAGCATGTAAGGGAAGCTTCAATTATTTTATAACCGAAGAAAATATCTACACCCGCCGTATAAGTAAAAAAAACATTCTTACCATAATTTTGTCGAAAAGGTTAAAAAGCACCTTGTTTGGAAAACGACGGAAAGATTCATTTATAAACTTCTTATAAAATTCAAATAAGGGTATAAATGACTTTAACCCATATTCTATAAAATATAAATAATGTTTTGAAATACATTTTTAAGAAACATGGATGTGAATGATAAAGAGGTCCCAGTAGATAATTACGTATAAACAACCTCGGATAATGAAGAGATTGTGAAATAAACCCTTAACTTGTAATTTTCCTTGGTTAGGGTAGGTTAACCTACTGTATAATGGTGAAATAATTGTTATTAAATTATACAAGAATCATATACATTATTATGTTACAATATTTGATCTTTTAACATTGCTTTGTTAATAATATCTTAGTATTATCGTCGTTTCGGGTGTTAACATACTCATTTTCTTTTATATGTTTTGTTACATATGCCATGTTTGTTATGGATAGGTTGTATATTACTCATATCCATAATGATATCAAGTCCTTAAAAATTATTTTTAAATCATCAAATGATAATTATACTTGAATGGATACGATGGAGAATGAATCTCATTGCGTTCGTGGAGACGGTAGTCCGTACGTACCCATGATCGACAATATCATTCTTTTGATATTAAAATAATATATAATTGGATGGTATATCATATATAAAGAATCATTATCATGTTATATTTATTATTTACATGAATTAAAAATCATTATTATACCCATCCAAATAATAATATATTGAATAACAATTACACCACGACGTGGAGACGGTAAGCCGTACGTACGCACGTATGGTGACATGTCATTCAAAGGATGGATAGAATAATGAATATGGTTGTACCATATTTATAATAATATTACAGTATATATTAGATACTAGATTCATTATTTTATAATGGTAATAACAAAGAAAGAATAAGTTGAAGAAGAAATGAATTTGAAAAGGGGTGGTGAAAACATTACCTCTTCTTCGGGTTCTTCCATTGGATTTGATCAAAAGGGCTCCTTATGTGGGATTTTAGATCAAACTAAAGCCTCTAGGTTGTAGTGAGGGAAGTTTAGAGAGTATTTGGGAAGGGTTTGGCCAAACCAAAAGGCTTTGAAGGTGTGAATTAATGATAAGGGTGAGTGCCCTTCTATAAGAGGGGTGAGGGGCATCTTTGGAAAAGATAGAAATATTATTTTATAATAAATTCATATTCGGTTTATAATGGCTCCAAATTGGATTATTTAAATGTTAAGGTGGGGATGGGTCGAAGGCCACTCAACCAATATAATTCAGACTGGTTTGGGTCATTATATTAACCTTATCTTTTAGTTTTAACTCCTAGTTAATTAGTTTGACACTTTTATATTATATAGTTAATAAACATACTATATACCTCCAAGAGTCACCCAAGTGGTCCATTAATGATACACCTATCATGATATAAGTCTATTGGATGATACTTAGATTTTTAGGAATTTAATATTAATTAATAATATAATATTTTTTTTAAAAACTCTTTTATGTCAATTTTGACACTATTCAATAATTGATTTTTTAAAAAATCACAACAGAAGGATTACTTCGAAAAAAGTTAATTAAATAAATCCTAACATGTCATATTAAACTAGAAAATTAGTTTAATTCATAAAAAGTCTCAAATTATATTTATTTGGGTATTTATAATATCAATTATTTTAATTTTTCACGATTATGGAAATTACTGCATCATCATTGTGTCATAAATAAATTAAATTATTTAATGTCTAAAAATTATAAATAAAATATAATTATGTAGGAAATCGTTTTATATTTCAAATTAATATTTATAATATAATTTTTCTTATGTGTAACCCTATATTAAAAATGTTTTAGTAAATAAACATTGATTTTAACTCTTTTAACTCTTCTTTTAATTAAATAATAATAAATGTCCTAATCTCATCCAAGTGGACCTAAATGATAATATTTTATTACTAAGGTTGTTTATGGTTGAGATACACTTGTCCAATAGAATTAGGACATGTGTTAGGGTAATATTAATATCATTTTTACCCTTAATTACCCTATTTACTTTTAACTGTGGGAAAAAAGTAAAAAGTTACTATTCACCAAAAATTATTTTCATCTCATTGAACCACATTTTACTCCTTTATATTAACCATGTTTCTTGGATTTTGGAAATTCCACTCACAGAAGCGGTAAAATTATGTTTTATGAAAAATTCAGTTTTTTTAACTACCACTTAGTGGTTTCACTATTCATCAAAAAATGATGTTTTTCAGAAAAATACCAAAAATTAGGCCTAAGATATATTTGATATTATGAATTAAAAAATTATGTCTATTTTAAAAAATTAAAACCATATCAGTTTCATTAATTAATTTAAAAAATAATTCCCGTCATCAAAACAAATAGCGTGGTTTTAAAAGATAATAACTATCAAAAGATTGACACTTGTTTATGTCCGGTTTTATTGTGAAATTATGTACAGTGACCAACATTGTATTAAATGGTAAAAATATATTCTAAATATACTTTAAAACCACTCAAATTCATAATTTATCAATATAAATTATTTTTATTAAAAAAGTAGTTTTTAATTAAAATTTAGTAATTTTCACTATTCATCAAAATATAAATGTTTGTCCGAAAAATTCCAAAATTTCACCTTAGGCTAAATTCGATACTTAGAATTCAAAAATGAAGTCCCTTTCGAAAGATAAAATATATAAAATTTCAAAAATTAGGTATTACTATTCATAACGACTATTTTGATTGGTTGTGGTGTGTGTTAGAATTTGAAGTTGCGTACAACACACGCTACAGTATTATCCAAAGGAAAGCGTACCGTGGAAGCTTGGGATGTTTCATTGTAATTTTTTTTTGATTTCCCCATTCTAAAAAGTAAATTTATTTAGTCAAATTGAATATATAAAAGTTTAAAATATTGGATTTAAAAAGGGTTCACTATTAAAAGTTGGTAACAATGAAATACTGAAAATGAATTAGTTCTTACATTATGTCTAAGAAACTCATAATATGGATTCTAAAATTATAAGGATTATATAATGTTTAAAATTTTGTTAATACTATTCATAACCTCTTTTTAATGGCTTGTTTGGTAAGTCATGGTGCGCTTGAACTCGGTGTTGCATGTAGTGCAATTTATTGAATTAATTTGAAGAAATAACTCACTATGAAATCTTGGGGTGTTACATTCTCCACTCCTTTAATAAAATGCGTCCTCGCAATTTGAAATTGTTCTTTGAAAATAAAAGGTTGAATATAGAAAATATCTTTGTGGGAAAACCCACATCTGAAATTGGGTTAATAAAATTTAGTCTTAATAAGTGGAAAAGGAAAATGAAAGGGTCACCACCAAATTATGATCTCTATTCGGAGAACATTGGTGGCAATTAGAGACATATAATTGGAGGGAAAACGTAAATATTTATAGGTAGTGATTGAGGTCATCAATCACAAACAAGTGTAAAATTATGGGCCTTAAATTCATTAATCTGTGATGATTTAAAATACCATCGGTTCAGCAAAACATATGCTATTAGGATGACACATTTTTTGTTTTCAGATCCCTTCACTAAAGTATAAGAATTAATTTCTTCATTGAATAAGAGAAGAAGAAAAATATATACTTGACAAGTAGAGTCTCATCCTTTAACTATGTTCTACCACAAACTCATCTTTCACTCTAAAAGATAATAGAACATAAAAATAATATTCTATTTATCCTATTTGTATAGGGTTAAAAAATGAATTTATAATTCATCTTGCAGAACCATTAAAAAAAAGACATTATTCAATCCAGGACATCACGTTGGTCAGTGGTAGGTGATACACCCTTGTCGCCCTTCGGTTGTGGGTTCAAGTCTCGTGGCCTTTCCGGACGCGACGGGTTGCCGCCTGACCTCCAGGTTGTCCTTTTATAGAAATCCAAAATAATCCAAACTAGAACTATCCAAAATACTTCAGTCCAAAATTTATAATGAAGTAAACACAATGAAGACCCTTTTTTCCGCGTAATAACATGTGAACACCTTTATCATGTATTCTTTTAAAACACTGTAACATCCTGAATTACCATAAAACCTTATTGATTACATTCATGATCCCCAGAATAATAAATATACTCCTTTAATCCAAAAATGTTGTAAAACCCAACAATGATGGAATATACAAATCATTAATCAGTTTCAAGTTAGTCAAGAATATCCAATATAATTTATCCAAATCAATCATGTATTATTCTAAAATCACTACCTCGGTATCAAAACCATATTATGGTTTATCTTTCTCTCAACCATATATTTTCCAAAAATTTAACCTTCTATTGAGTCACTTTTCTTTGTTCCACACAATCTCAAGTCCTTACTGAAATAGTACTGCAGTACAATCCTTATATTCTCCATAATTATTATAATAAGTACATTGTTGATACAACACTCAAATGACATAATCAACATAAGAACTCTAATCATTCCTCTTCATCTGTGGTAGTATCATAACTTGATTAATATCCAATAGCATCATTTGCGGCATAGTCTGATGACTGGGACATAGGTTCGCATAGTGTCCAAACTCCTTGAAAATGAAGCATTGTACATTTGAAACCATTTTCTTACCCTTGCACTCGTGTACTTTGTGCCCTTTTCCTCCACACTTATAACAAACTCCCATTCCTTTCAGGCAAGTTCTAGGGTGTTTCTTCCCATAGTTATCACATATGGGAAAATTCTTCTTTTTCCTCTTCCCTTTATCCATCTTTCTCTCTTCCATCCTTTTCTTCTCTTGTTTCCCTTCAAAGCCATAGGACTCAGTAAACACTTTACTTAACTTATCAACACATGATGTTATTTCTTCATATGATGATAATACATGGGAGACTATTTCTCTTATAAATTCTGGCTTAAGGCCATGAAAGATATGATCCTTCTTTCTCTTTGGATCATGTGCATTGATGGAGTTCTCATTCCTTCTACTGGGCGCCATTTCTAAACAATGTCATACACTAGATTAGATTATGAATAACAATACATAATCCCAAACTTGTAAAACACATAACATAAATTAAATTGTTTATGGATATAATCCATAATCATAAAAATGTGTCCTTTGAGGAATTATATACTCATAAACCCTTCATAATGGTTTATAAAAAAATGAGAATTATCCTAAGCATATCCCCCAGGAGTGTCGTAACCAAGAGTGAAGCAAGGCACGTTGTCGTGCACCAGTTCCCATTCGAGCCTAGCTCAAAGTGGTGTTTTCGGGTTTTACCCCTTAGTATATCTGTGCCAGAGCCACCTCTACCTGCTCGTATCCATATAGGGATGTATTTCTCGGAAAACTCACAAAATTTCTACAATACCAAAATTCTAGAAAGTTCTTCTATACTAATCCTCAAAGTCCATCTTAGATCTATGTGCTCTAATCAGAGTTTATCTAAATCTAGTTTCCAAGGTCTGTACTAAACTTTCTCTCATACCAACTGTAACGCCCCAACCCCAGTTACCTAGAGTCGGTGCATTATTACATAACATTGGCATGATCAAAAGAAAGATCAAGTCTCTAAAGACCGATTAGTTTAGTAGCCTTGGAATATCTAGATACATTAATAAAGTTTACATTATATCATAAAATGAAAACTATAACAATATAGTCTCCATAGTCCACACTCTTATCCCCTCATACTATCCCTTCAGCTCATTCATAAATTACTTCTTCAAATCCTGTGAAAAATAATACATAGAAAAGAGGAGAGCTCAAATGCCCAGTAAGGATAACAATATAGCAGAAACTTTCATAAATAAGAATAAACTTTTAAGGCAATGTATAACTAAAACAAAAGCCTTTTAAACTTGAAATTAAACATAGTATGGAAAAAATAAAATGAAATAATGCCATTTAATTATTCAAATGGATATTCTACTAATCTAATAATCACATGCAATATCAATAACCACTATCATAATGATGGAATGCATAATGCCAGACTATCATAACCACATAGCCAAGGCCTCGTGCCAAGACAACAAATAAGATTTTGTCAAGTCCTTGTGCCAAGATACTAGTTTGTCTCATGATACCTACCGATGCATCGAGGAGCTATAGCGGGCTCCACCCGTCACATATTAAGTCCAATGCATTCCTCATATGAACAAGTTTAAACATAACGAAAACATTCGTATTAAAACTAGCATATGAAATGTAAATACTTTCTCCATAAACCATGAATGGTATAAAAATAAAACATCCACAGTAAAACATATCACAAAACCTTCAATACAATATAGAAGTTTTGTATCATAATAAATCAACTTCAAATGAGCGTAAAATCCATCAAAGGATGTTGACGTAGATGAAATCAAAAATCTTTTTAGAGAAATATCTCTTTCTATTTTGAAATCATTTAAGAGTCATATATTTATAAAATAAAACATTTTCTTTGAAAATATTTTTATAATCTTGTAAGGGAAGCTTCAATGATTTTATAACGGCGGAAAATAGCCACACCCGCCGTATAAGATAAAAAAACATTCTTACCTTAATTTTGTAGAAAAGGTTAAAAAGCACCTTGTTTGGAAAATGACGAAAATATTCCTTTATAAAATTCTTATAAAATTCAAACAAGGGTATAAATGACTTTAATGCATATTCTGTAAAATAGTAAGAATGTTTTGAAATACATTTTTATGAAACATGGATGTGGATGATAAACAGGTCCCAGTAGATAATTACGTATAAACAACCTCGGATAATGAAGAGATTGTGAAATAAACCCTTACCTTGTACTTTTCCATGGTTGGGGTAGGTTAACCTCCTGTATAATGGTTAAATAATTGTTATTAAATTATACAAGAATCATATACATTATTTTGTTATCATATTTGATCTTTTAACATTG
Organism: Viscum album; assembly: GCA_963277665.1. Lineage (NCBI taxonomy): Eukaryota > Viridiplantae > Streptophyta > Magnoliopsida > Santalales > Viscaceae > Viscum > Viscum album. The sequence continues at coordinate 7,614,897 of CAUJRU010000001.1, forward strand.
CTTTGTTAATAATATCTTAGTATTATCGTCGTTTCGGGTGTTAACTTATTCATTTTCTTTTATATGTTTTGTTACATAATTCGTGTTTATTATGGATAGGTTGTATATTATTCATATCCAGAATTATATCAATTCCTTAAACATTATTTTTAAATCATCAAATGATAATTATACTTGAATGTATTCAATGGAGAATGAATCTCATCGCGTTCGTGGAGACGGTAGTCCGTACGTACGCACGAGCGACAATATCATTCTTTTGATATTAAAATAATATATAATTGGATGGTATATCATATATACAGAATAATTATCATGTTATATTTATTATTTACATGAATTAAAAATCATTATTATACCCATCCAAATAATAATATATTGAATAACAATTACACCACGACGTGGAGATGGTAAGCCATACGTACGCACGTATGGTGACATGTCATTCAAAGGATGGATAGAATACTGAATATGGTTGTACCATATTAATAATAATTTTAAAATATATAGGAGATACTAGATTCATTATTTTAGAATGGGAATAACAAAGAAAGAAGAAGTTGAAGAAGAAATGAATTTGAAAAAGTGTGGTGAAAACATTACCTCTACTTCAGGTTCTTCCTTTTGGTTTGATCAAAAGGGATCATTAGGTTGGATTTTTGATCAAAATAAATACTCTAGGTTGTAGTGAGAGAATTTGATAGAGAGTATTTGGGCAGGTTTTGGCCGAACCAAAATGCTTTGAAGAGGTTAATTAATGAGAAGGGGGAGTGCTCTTTTATAAGAGGGGTTAGGGGACGTTTGGAAAAGCTAGAAATATTATTTTATAATAAATTCATATTCTATTTATAATGGCTCCAAAGTGAAATATTTAACGTTTAAGGTTGGTATGGGTTGAAGGCCACTCCACCAATAGAATTTAGACAGTTTTGGGTCATTATATTAACCTTATCTTTTAGTTTTAACTCTTAGTTAATTAGTTTGACACTTACCATGTCAGTTTGTATTTTTATATTATATAGTTAATAAGCTTACTATATACCTCCAAGAGACCCCCAATAGGTCCATTAATGATACCCCTATCATTATATAAGTCTCTTGGCCGATCCTTAGGTTTTTAGTAATTTAATATCAATTAATAATATAATATTTTTTTAAAAAACTCTTTTATGTCAATTTTGATACTATTCAATAATTGATTTTTTTAATAATTATAACAGAAGGATTACATCGAAAAAAGTTAATTAAATCAATCCTAACATGTCATATTAACCTAGAAAATTAGTGTAATTAATAAAAAGTCTCAAATTATATTTATTTGGGTATTTATAATATCAATTATTTTAATTTTTCACTATTATGGTAATTACTACATCATCATTGTGTCATAAATAAATTAAATTATTTAATGTATATAAATTATAAATAAAATATAATTATGTAGTAAATCGTTTTAGATTTCTAATTAATATTTATAATCGAATTTATCTTATTTGTAACCCTATATTAAAAAGGTTTTTGTAAATAAACTTTGATTTTAACTCTTTTAACTCTTTTTTGAATTAAATAATAATAAATGTCTTAGTCTAATCCAAGTGGACCTAAATGATAATATTTTATTCCTAAGGTTGTTTTTGGTCTAGATACACTTGTCCAATAGAATTAGGACATGTGTTAGGGTAATATTAATATCATTTTTACCCTTAATTACCCTATTTACTTTTAACCGTGGTAAATAAAAGCAAAAAGTTACTATTCACAAAAAATTATTTTCATCTCATTGAACCACATTTTACTCTTTGATATTAACCGTGTCTCTCTGATTTTTGAAATTCCACTCACAGAAGCGGTAAAATTAAGTTTTATGAAAAATTTAGTTTTTTTGACTACCACTTCGTGGTTTCACTATTCATCAAAAAATGAAGTTTTTCAGAAAAATACCAAAAATTATGCCTATGATATATTTGATATTATGAATTCAAAAATTATGTCTATTTTACCAAATTCAAAACATATCAGTTGCATTAATTAATTTAAAAATTAATTCTCATCGTCAAAACAAATAGCGTGTTTTTAAGAGATAATAACTATCAAAAGATTGACACTTGTTTATATCTGGTTTAATTGTGAAATTATGTACAATGACCAACATTGTATTAAATGGTAAAAATATATTCTAAATATACTTTAAAACCACTCAAATTCATAATTTATCAATATAAATTATTTCAATTAAAAAAGTTGTTTTTAATTAAAATACAGTAATTTTCACTATTCATCAAAATATAAATGTTTATCCGAAAAGTTCCAAGATTTAACCTTAGGCTAAATTCAATACTCCGAATACAAAAATAAAGTCCATTTTGAGAGATAAAATATATAAAATTTCAAAAATTAGGTATTACTATTCATAACGGCTAGTTTGATTGGTTTTGGTGTGTGTTACAACTTGAAGTTGCGTACAACACACGCTACTATATTATTCAAAGGAAAGCGTATCGTGGAATCTTGGGATGTTTCATTGTAAATTTTTGTTGATGTCCCCATTCTAAAAAGTAAATTTATTTAGTCAAATTGAATATATAAAAGTTTAAAATATTGTATTTAAAAAGGGTTCACTATTAAAAGTTAGTAAAAGTGCAATACTGAAAATGAATTTGTTCTTACATTATGTCTAAGAAACTCATAATATGGATTCTAAAATTATAAGTATTATATAATGTTTAAAATTTTTTAATACTATTCATAACCTCTTTTGAACGACTTTTTTGGTATGTCATGGTGCGCTTGAACTCGGTGTTGCGTGTAGTACAAGTTATTGAATTAATTTGAAGAAATAACACACTATGAAATCTTGGGGTGTTACACTTTTGACATTAAGTTACCCCTCAAAACTGCCTTCCACCCTTAAATATATTGGAAAATATAGCGATCCATCTAGAGGCTATAGGATATGTTGCGGGCATGTGTTCTATACTTTAGAGGATCTTGGGTGTGACACTTTCCCTTGGTAAATTATTCACACAACAATATATATCAATATTAAATTGGTATGGATCCAATTTATTCATTGTATGGGAGGAAATGTCATCCATCATTATGATGGATAGAGGATGGTGAAACAATTGTTCACGGTCTGAATGTGGTACAGAGCACGATAGATAAGGTTCAGCCAGTTAATTGAAAAATGAAAGCATAACATGGATGGAAAAAGTTATATGTTGATTGAAGGAGGAGACCCTTGGAGTTCATCGGTGGAGACCACATGTTCTTGAAGACTTACCATCAATGTGGAAAGTGGATCTTCGTTTAGGGGAGTAATCTTTCTCCCGGGTTCATCAGACCCTTCATGGTGTGGGGACGAGTTGGTGAGTTGGCATATCGACTAGCATTGACACCACAGTTAGAGAGGAACCACGACGGATTTCATATCCCCCAGCTTCACTGTTACATTCAAAATGACTCCCATCTCATTTTCTAGGGAGAGTTGGATATCGATGATGACACCACGTTCATGGAGTGGCCTATAGAGATCCCAAATCATCAGGAAAAATTGTTGTATGGATGGAACATTCCCTTGGTTCTGTCATGACCCGTCTTCTAGGGCATGTGTCGTGACTAACCCAAGCCTGCCTCTCATAGGCCAAGGGCTATTTACTAGTGTCTAGTAGGCATATCCCACAAGTGGGAGGAATTTTACCAATAACCTATACACATGAACCCATCTCGATGAAAAAGATGAAACTAAAAACACTAAGTAAACATTGATACAAACCACTAAGAAAACCCAATCAGAGTAATAGTACAAACTGAAAATTAGATGGGCCAGAATAAATTCCCAAATGAAATAGAAAAGTAACAGCTCTTGGATCTCATCTGCAAAAAATCCTACCTAAAATGTAGCTATTGTAAACTGTCTAAATTTCACTGAAGCATACAAACCCCATCAGGTCACCCTAATGCACCCCCTATCTCCAGCCCACTAAGCACCCTATCAAAGATGTCGATCGTCTGCACAATACATGACATGTGTGCGTGAAACCCATATAGGGGCGAGTAAAATAATGCTCAGTAGGGACCCCAATATTCAATGGAATTAGACAAAGTATACCATAAATAATAGAACAATGAAATAAACCAAGTATACTGCCCTTGAGGCACACGAAGTGTAGCCTCTAAGTGGTAAAGAAAATAGAGTCACTAGAGTAATATCACACAATGTATAGGTCTATGGTACGTAAACAAGGTTGTCGTACGAATACACAGTATCGTCAAGTACAAAATTACATGGAGAATTGGTAACACACAGAGTGTAGGTATCACATGGAGTCTCAGTAACACATGGATTTTACGTAACACATGGAGTGTAGAAAACACACATAGTGTTGGAATCAAACGGAGTGTAGGTAACACACGGAGTGTCTTAGAAGACTAGTGGACCCGAACCTTGGTGGGAAAAAGAAGTACCGACTCGATATTTGTAAGATAAAATGTCTAGAAAAGAAACATAGTCTAGGTAAGACATGTATTCAAGGTAAGATATGAAGTCTAGGTAATTATATGGATTATAGGTTTTATAAAGCCACATGATTTCATCCATAACACGCTCATTCCTAGATCACCTTCTCCTCGAGCCAATAGTTCATACACCAAATTACATGAAAACTCAGATAGAGTATCTCAAAAGGACGACCTCTCGGCAAGGGTCCCAGTGACAAAACTGTCTTTTCAAATAGACACATAGTTTGAGAGTTATGGGTATTTAATTAAAAAGGTTCCCGTTGGGTCTCGCCTGAACCGACCTGCCGGGTCGACCTGGCCTGCTGAAGCGGCCCAGTTCGTTCACCCAGGTCACAGCGGGTGCCTCTTCCACTCCCCATCAATGCAGGGTGGACACCATGTTTGATGTGGTGGTCAGCCACATGACCACACCATGGTTTTTTTCATGGGTTCCCACCGTCGCATTCCAACTAGACCGAGGCCCCTCGGCCACATGATGTCTCTTTGTGTCGTGTCTACCGAGGTCTGCTATCAGCCGCCCATGGTGGTTGTTGTGGTTTCCTCCTGCAAGGTGGTTGCACCACCGTCGGTGGCTCCCCTTCCGCAGGCCACCACTGTCACTATGGTGGTCCATTTTTTGAACCAAGAAATCCTTCACTATCCCTGGCTCTCCATCTTCACTGTTGTGGACCCAAAATCATCTTTCTATTTCTACAGGGGTATGATCATGTTTAGAACCTCCCAAAAAATCTCAACCCGACCACAGGGGTGCATCAATGAAGAACGTAAGAATTAGGATAGGAAAGGCACCAAGAAAACCCTTTATAATGGACCTTGGAATTATTCGTTGGACTTGGTCTGATCATGTTATCAGGATTACGATGAAGAGATAATTATCAACAAATTCCCTTAAATCCCGCATTTCTAACCATCTTGCAAGAACAATCGAACTGTAGATCAACCTGTTCATGGGTTGGTCTATCTTAATTGTTTGAAACAAGAATAGGGAAAGGAATCACCAAGAAAAAGAATCCCCCTTCCTATAAATAGGATCAGTCAAAGGTGAGAAACTTTCTTTGATTGAAATCTGTCCATAAACATCCTTGATCGGTCATTCATCGGTGTTTGTCATTCGTCATCACCGGTGAGAGAGATTAATTCTCCTTCCTCAGGGAAACTTTTGGGCTCCATGGAAATCATTCAGTGTTATGAATTCTAACACTATTCCCTACCCCTATTTAATAGAGAAAACATGTTAACATGTTTCAACTTTGTCATGTCACTGCATTGCATCGCTGCTGAGTCACCACACCGTAGTACTACTGACCCACTGCATAACATTGAAGAAATAAAATAAAATAATTTTTAAGTACATTATATTTTTCTCTTCAACATTCCATAAAATATTTTCCATTTTCGACCCACACCGGTCAAAGATATATCCTACCTATGTGAAACTCATTTCATTGAACACAATGGTACCCTCATATTTCAAATCCGAGCTTTTGTTTAAAATTTACTAAATCTGAGAACTCCCACTATTTTTAATAACCTAAAAAATAGTTCAAACATTTATTCCAGGAAGCCCAAGACCTGGAATCACATGTTTTCTCAATGCCTAGTCTCAAGATAATCACATAAAATTTAAAAAAAATGACATGGAAATTTTGGGATATTATATTCTCCCCACCTCAGGCATTACATCCTAAAACGCCAAAACAAGGGAATATAAAATGGGTATACTAGGCACTAATTTAAGCCTCGTGCTCCCAAGTGCTCTACAAGAGATTACCGTGCTACCACTGAATGTGCACCAGAGGAATTAACCATCCATGAAGGATCCTCTCATGACGATCCTCGATCTCCACCGGATACACTGGGAAATTCTACCCGTCCTCAAGGAACACCTCGCCCCAATCAAGGACAAGTGAAGGTTTGGGTATGTATTTAATCAGCTGGGATATATGAAAGATTTCATGAACGCACCATAACTGTAGAGGTAGAGCCATGTCGTATTCCACCTCACCCACTCTATGCAGTATCAGAAAAGGTCTGATGAAACTCAGTGATAACTTGTCAATCCATCCAAATCTATGTATCCCACATCAAGGAGAGGTCCAAAGAAACACATAGTCTCCCTCTTTGAACATCAAGGGTCTCCATTTACTATCAGAAAAGAACTTATGATAGATTTGTGTAGTCTTCATCCAATCATGGATGACCTGTACTATCTCCATAGTGGCATGTATCAACATCGGGCCCAAGAGTGCTGACTCTACGAGGTTAGTCCAACAATTTGGTGACCTATTGGGATTCCCATATAAGGCCTCAAATAGTTCCATACCAGTGGTGGAGTGGTATCTATTGTTGTAAGTGAACTTGACCATGGGTTTTTGATCCTCCCAAATATGGATAAAATCAACGATGCAAGAACACAACATGTCCTCTAGGACCTGAATGGTCCACTCCGTCCGGCAGTCTGTTTGCATGTGGAAAGTTTTTCTCAAGTGAAACTGAGTCCTAGACACCTCTGGAAATCCCTTCCATGATTGAGATGTAAAGCATTCTTCTCAATCAGAGACTATCGTCGATCAGACTCCATGGAGTCGAATTATGTCATGTACGTAGAGGCATTACAAGATATCTACTAAACGATGTTCACTAATCGCTAGGAAGTGGTTTGAGATGGTCGGTCGGTCAATGATCACCCATATGGTATTGTACACCCTATACATATGTGGTAGAAATGTCACAAAGTCCATCGATATTCTGTCCCACTTCCACACTGGAACCTCATGGGGTTGAGTCAGACCCACTGGAACATGGTGTTTAGCCTTCAATTACTTACAAGTGAGGCATCAAGAGACAAACTTTGATGATTCCTTCTTTATACCCGACCACCAAAAATGGCTTCGTAGACCATGGTAGATTTTTTTCACACTTTTATGTACCACCAAAGGGGACTTATGGAACTCATTAAACACCTCCTATCGTAACGTCGCTAGTAAAAGTGTGCATCCCTTGAAAAAGATGATGTGCTCCTTACCTTTAAAATATCCATTAGGGGAATTCCATATGGACATCTAAGAACATTTTGTCTTGAAGATGACATCTCCAAGTTGTGCCTCCTTCATGTGTTGTAAGAGTGGAGTGGTAACCACCAATCACATGAGATGAGATGCTTCATCTACAACTGCAAAGGACATCTAATGTGAGGCCAACTGCTCTGAGGCCTCTTCCAGTATACTTGAACTCAATCTCCAGCTGAGAGAATCTTCCACGACATTCCCCTTCCCAGGAGCATAGACTATCTCGAAGTCATAGTCATGTAGGAACTCTATCCAACACTATTGTCTCAGGTTCATATCCTTCAAAAAAATTATACCTGAAACTTTTTTGGTCTGAGTAGATGAGTAACCTCTATCTAACATAAGGTTGTGTTTCCACATTTATAATGAAAATACTACCGCTTACAACTCTAGATTGTGGGTCATGTAGTTATGCTCATGTGGTCTCAATTCCCATGAACCATAAGAAATCATCATTTCCCCTACAACATGAAAAAACCAATATCTATCCTTGATGCATTACAGAACACCACGTACTCGATACCTACTCTAGAAATCTTAGGATGGGAGTGCTCGTCAAAATCTTTCTCAGCTGTTGAATGATCTCTTGGATCTTCTATTTTCAAAAAAAAAGGTTTCTTATTTCATGTCAAGGATATCATGGATGCTGCTACTCTGGAAAAGTCGGTTATGAACCTCTAATAGTACCTAGACAACCCAATAAAACTCCATACCTTGGTAACATTCTTGGGTGGCTCCCAAGAAAGAACTGCTTATATCTTTACTCGTTGTACTACAACTCCATCCTCCAAAATGAAGTGTCCCATAAAGGGGACCTCTCGTATAAAGAACTAACACATTGAGGGCTTCCTGTAAAGTTGGTCCTCTCGGAGTAATTCCATGACCATCCTTATGTGTATTGTGTTCTCCTCCTTGGACGCTGAGTATGTGATCCTGTCATTAATAAAGGCAACTACAAACCAGTCAAGGTAATGCTGGAAGATCATGTTCATGTGTCCCATGAATACCTATAAGGCATTCCTCACACCAAATGACATCATTAAGTACTCGTAGTGGCTATAGAGACATTGGAATTCCGTCTTCGCAATGTCCTAATCCTATACCCAAAGCTCATGATAGCCTGATCTGAGGTCTATCTTTAAGAACCATCTTGCTCCATTCATCTAATCAAAGATTTCATCAATCCTCAATAGAGGATACTTGTTCTTCACGGTTACCTAATTCAGGCATCATAATTCCACACATAATGTCAGGCTCTCATCTGCCTTCTGGGAAAAACAAACCAGGTTCACCCATGGTGAAACATTGGGTCTCACTAATCCCTTTTTCTACAAGTCCCCGAACTATACCCTCAATTCAAAAAACTCTACGAGAGCCATCCGATATGTCAGTGTGGATATCGGTGTCATCCTCGGGTATAGGTATATATAAAATCCTACCTCTCTGAAAGGAGGTAGTCCTGCAACATCTTCCGAAATTTTTTCCTCGTACTCATCCACCACTACTAGAAATTGAGGACTCATCTCATCCACTACATCGAGCATCATGCTGGCCAACTGATGTGTAATCATCTGCACCCCCTTATATATGAGTACATTCTATATTTCTTGTGCCTCCCTTTCATTGACAAAGGAAAACCTAGTTCCATCTCCATAGGCACACCGCACTGTGCACCTAAAACAGTCAATCTGAGTATGAACTATGGATAACCAGTCCATAATCAGGATGATGTTGTAAGGCCTCGAAGTTTCCACCAAGAGATCCCAACCAAAACTCTTTCCCCCAAGAGTAAGGGAACATCATCGAGACTGGTGTGTGATCATCAAATCTCGTCCCGTAGATTTCTATAAGAATATGGATTGAGTCAATTATTCCACTAGAATATCTATGTATCGAATAAGGTCTATGGGGAGAAAAGAGTGACTATAACCCGTGTATATTAAAACTACAGATGGGGTGGAAAATACACAGATCATATATCTAATTATCCCGATAGTCTCGGGACCATAATCCTCCATCAACTAGAGCTGGCCTCGCCCCTATCCACCAGCTCCTTGTAATCACGGTGCACCACCTAGGGGTGGTGGTGGTGGTGCCTCGAACCTCTATCCACCTCTTTTCACTCAACCTTCTCCTCTTGCACATCCGCTGCCTAGAGCACTTCTATGTTCTTGCCTCTACCACAGCCATGGAGGTCCCTTGACCATATCCTAGTTTGTTGTATGGGTGGTCATACAATCTCTAGCCATATATCCCAACTGCTATACGGGTAGAAAAATATATCCTTCAGCATACTCACTCTGCCCTGGGAGACTCACACCATTAACCCCATGATCTAGGGTCATCTCCTAGACTATGTCCCTACATCATCTTCCTGCTACCCACTGTTGAAGACACTGCTACCTATCACTCGGTGGTAGCTCCCAATATCAGTACCTTCTTCCCTAGAAATCTATCTACCAGCAGAGCTCTATCCATCACCCCAGCATGCATAGAGATGCTAAAGGATATCATTGATTCCCTAATCTCTTGGCATAGTCCATGATCGAAGGTATGGGCCATGAAGAATGAGTCTTGGACCATGTATTTAGAGTAGCAAGAATGATCTTTGAATCTCCCTGAGTACTCAGCTACTGAATGGATCCCCTATTGTAGGTGCAGTAGCTCCAGTATATAAATAGAGTGTAATGTCATTGGAATTAACTCTTCCCTAAAGAGGCACTCGATGTTTGCCCAGGATAGTGTCGCCTCATCTTGTGTTCGACTCATCAGGTTCCACCATCTCCCCACCGTGCCCTGAAGAAGTCTTGCATCTTGGAATTCCATCTGGTCAAGAGACTTCCCCACTAAAAAAATACTCATGTAACCACCTCTAGACAATCCTCAACTATCTGGGGATCTATCTCACCTTGAAACACGAGAAGTCACTACCTCTAGAACTCATGCAACGCACTAAACCTGTGTGAATCCTATACCGGTAATGCCGGTAGGAACTGTTTCTCTTAGGGTGGAGGTATCACTAGTACACCATCGTAAGGATATATCTCTTATAATAGTCCCTACACCAATGCCTCATATCTTGGTGGACCATCCTCATGGTCAAGGCTAGGAATCCGGGTTGGCTGTCAGTGTGGAAGCATCCTGAAGTAGAACAAGATGTACCATGGTAAATAGAGTATACCTGGTAAGCTGAATCTGACTCAATAATGGCACAAGAACACACTCAATTCCTATATTATGCAAGAAATATTATTTTCCATGAAACTATAGTTTTCATGTAATGATTCGGATAATAGAATTCAAGGTCTTGGTGTATAGATACATCGGTCGCCGCACCAACATTGGGTTCCTTAGACTGAAAGTTGAACTCGGAACACTAAACATTGTTTCCCCAAAAAAATAGTAAACATAGCCTCCCTATGATACCACTATGTCATGACCGTTACCTCGGGGCACATGTTGTGACTACCCTAAGCCTACCTCCCATAAGCTTGGTGTTAGCGACTAGCACTAAGTAGGTATATCCACCAAGTGGGAGCCATTTTCTGATGTACCTGTAAGCACACACTCATCTCCAAGAAAAATCTAAAACATAAAACATTATTTAAACATGGATGAAAACCAATATGAAAACACACTCAGAATAATAGTACAAACTGAAAAGTAAATGAACCAAAATACAAGCCCAACTGAAATAGAAAAGTACAAGATCTTGGATCTCATATCCAGAAAACCCAACCTGAATGGTAGGTACCGTAAGATGTCTGAATTTCATTTAAGCATACCACGTTTATTGAGTCACCCTAAAGCACCTATGTCTTCGGCCCACCAAAAACTTTTTCAAATCTACCAATCATCTTCACAAGACATGACATGTGTGGGAAAAGCCCTTTCAGGGTGAGTAAAACAATACTCATTAGGGACCCCAAACCAAAAAGGAATTTCAAAAAGTATACCACTATGAAGAGCACTAACAAATACACCATGTAGACTACCACATAGGGACACATAGTGTAACCTCTAAGAGGCCTAGTAAATAGAGTCACTAGAGTAATCTCACAAAAAGTATAGGTATATAGTACAAAAACAAGATTTTCATGAATAAACCACACTACCCTCAAGTAGTAAAATAAATAGAGCCTTGGTAACACACAGATTGTAGGTAACACATAGAGTATCAGTAACACATGGAGTGTATGTAACAAACGGAGTGTAGATAACACACTATGTGTTAGTAACACATGGAGTGTAGGTAACACACTGAGTGTTGTCAAAGACTAGAGGACCCACACCCTGGTGGGATAGAGTTGTACCAACTCATCCCTGGTAAGACACAAAGTCTATATAAGACACATAGTCTAGGTAATACATGTTGTATAGGTAAGACACACAGTCTAGGTAATCACATAGGCTCTTGGTCGCAGCCCGCCATAGTATTCCATTCTTAGCGTGCTCATTCTAGGATCACCTACTCCTCGAGCCAATAGGCCATACACCAACTTCCAAAAAAACACATAGAGAATTTTAATAGGACAAACTCTTTTCAAGGGTCCCAATGCCTTAAATGGCTCATCAAATGGACACACTATTTGATGGTTGTGGGAATTTAAGAAAAAAGAGTCTGGTGGGGTCTGTGTCGGGTCTGACCAGTAACATGGGTCCTGACTAACCCAACCCAACGGGTCGACCCAGCCTAATGCAAGCCCAGACCACTACCAGTCATGCCTACTGGTTTGTTCACCCAAGATGTGACGATTACCATCTCCACTCCCTATCAATGTGGGCAGCCACTACATTTAATGTGATGGTCTGTCGTGTGACCAAACTGTGGTCGTTGCCACAAGGTCCTGCTAACGTGGTCCAGTTGGACCGTGGCCCCTCAGTTTCATGACACGGCTTCATACCGTGTTCTCCAAGGCCTTCCATCAGACATCTACCCACGACCCATGTCTGCCGCCCGTGGAGGTTGACATGGGTTCCTCCCGCCAGGTGGCTGCACCGTCGCGTACCACCGCTGGTGGATCCCCTTCTGTAGGCCGACACCGTCACTGTGGTGGCCTGTTTTTCAATCCTATAAAACCTTCTCAATCCTTTGTTCTTCATCTTCAATGTTATGGTCCCAAGATTATCCTTCCATTACTCTAGGGGTCTGGCCACGTTCAGAACCACTCGGCAAAGCCCGACGTGACCACGAGGGTCCGTCGGTGAGGAAACCAAGAATGAGGATAGGAAAGGCACTAAGAAAACCCTTTAGAAAGGAACTTGTATTTTTTCATTGGCATTGGTCTATTCATGTTAGCATGATTACAAGGAAGAAACAATTATCACTTTATTCCCTTAAATCCTGCATGTCTAACCATCCCCTAAGAACGATCAAAACTTGGATAAACCTATTTGTGGATCGGTCCATGTTAGTCATTGGAAACATGAACAAGGGAATCATAAATAAAATAAACACCCTACATAAAATATGATCATTCTGAGGAGAGAAACCATCATTGATGGTGATCCATCCACGAACATCCTCAATATGTCATTCGTTGGTGTTCGTTGTTTATCGTCGCCGGTGAGAGATATTCCTTCTTCTTCCATAGGGAATCTTCTTGGAAGTTGGTAAATTCTCCAGAATTTTGAATTATAATTATGTTCCCTACCCATTATTAATTGTGGAAATGGTTGAACATGTTTCAGTGTTTCCACAAAGCTGCGTTGCAGTGTCGCTGTGTCGTCACACCACAATGCTACTAACTTGCTACATAATGTTGAATAAATAAAATGAACTGACATTTTAAGTATATTTTATTTTTCTATTAAAATGTTCATAAAGTGTTTTCTATATTCTACATGCACCACTTGTTCTTAGGTCCTGCCTAAGAGAAACTCTCTACTCTGAACAAAACATGCCCTCAGATTTTAAATCCAAGCACTCCTTTAAAAGTTACTAAAACCGAGCACAAGCACTATTTTTAATAAACATAAAAATAATTCAAAAATTTACTCTAGGAATTCCATTCCTTAGAATCAATTTTTTTCTCAGCACCTGGTCTCAAAATAATACTATAAAATTTTTAAATATTTTACATGGAAAATATGGGAAATTACAGGATCATGTGTTGTGGAGGAATGATGGCCCGGAAGAGAGTACTTGGGAGAAAGAATCACATATACATGTCCAAAACCTAGAGTTGTTTTATGTTTTCCCTTGAGATATTTTTCCTAGTAATGTAATTATTTGACATTTTTTTATAAGATATGAGTTTATTATTTTTACATGATTTGTTATAATATCCTAACACGTTAGTAAGAGAGGACCTGATTCCAAATTGAGATGTGTTAATTGAGATGCTATTAAACCCATGCAGGTGAGTCATTTCCACCCACATTGGATTGTATCTTGACATGGAGGAAGGAATTATGTGATTCATGTGTTCGGACAGTGTGGTTTTTGTGCTTCTGTGGTGTGTCTTTTGATTGGTCGGTGTAGTAGATGTGTAGGAGGTGGTGTTCATAGATATCAAGGTTTCACTATAGTTTTAAAAAAACACAAGGTGGATTATTGTTAGACCTTGTGGTACCAAAACCATAGTGGTATTTAAAGTATAACGAGACCCATAATAGATATCTTAGGGTGTTGTTGTTTTACCCCTCTTTCTTCTATGTTTGGTTTTGAATTCTGAAGGTTAAGGATAGTTTGGGAGGTATATAATGTAATTTCCTGGACCTCTCTAGTCCATTATTTTTTAAAAATCTAGTGTTTGAGATGTTATGGTAGGTCAAGGTAGTTCATTTCAAGAGTTTTACAATTTTCCATTTTTCCAATAGTGATTCAAGAATTGTAGGTTGGTGACGAGGATTCATGAACGGTGACTTGCAACAGTGCCTTACAATGATGAGTCATCCAATTATAGCTTACTGAATGGTGACGCACTGAACGGTAGCTCACCAAACAAGGACTCCCTAAATGGAATCTCACAAAAAAGTGACTCACTGAATGGTGAATCACCCAAAGGTAGCTCACTGAATGGTATCTTACGGAACAGTGACTCACTGAATGGTGACTCATTGAATGGTATCTCATCGAATACTGACTCTCTGAATGGTAGCTCACTGAATGATGAATCAATAAATGGTGACTCACCGACTAGTGACTCACCAAACAATGACTCACAAGAATTATCTCACACTAGTGGCTCACCCAATGGTGAGTCATTTCCAGTTTTTCTATATTCACCACTTTTACATTTTATTTGCTGTAAAATGATTTCAAAACAATTTAAAGTGGTTTTGAATAATTTTCATTGGAAATAAATTATATCACTAATTTCCTAACTCTTCTGAGAATTTTATATAGTCAAAACACATGGCCACGATCATGATCTGAATTTAGTGGATTTTGAAACCATTTATTCTATTGATATAAGATCTGGCCTTTCTAAAGATGGTACCCTTTATTCCTTGTATGCTTCATTTTACCCTTGATACTGACAGTACCCTAGAATATTCCTCCCCTGATCAATCATGCATTTAATTGTGGCCTTAGGATCATGCTTCTCTAGAGTCCTCTTGTAGCATGCACACCCCCTGTTTTTCCATAAAGAGGAATTTATGATCGTCTGTTCTTCATGGTAGGGATAACATTGTCTCTCTATTATTTGTGTATCTTGCATGGTGGTTGTAATGATGTATCCTTGTGAATAAAAATGAATCCAAATTTAATGATGATAGTTTGACCTATTATTATAGTGGTAAATAAGGGGCTGGGAAGATGATTATTATTATTATATTGTTTTATCTATTATTTGATCAATGTTTTGAAATGAATGGGATATATGCCTTTTGAAATCATGACCATTTTTGGTCTTTATTTATGCACATGTTATGGATTGTGAATTCCTGTTGTTGATATTCTTTTGATGGCCTGTAAATATGAAAATTGTTTAACCATGTATACCCAGTTAAATAAATTGATGCTCGGGGATTGAACTTGTTTTATGAAAACCCCTGAATTACAAAAGTGGAATTAAAGAATGAGTGTCACCTAATTCTGAATACTCTGTGCTCTTTTGGTGTAGTTGTATGTTGTGTGTGGTTTTGTTCTGTCTTGTGCCTTGTTTGTGTTTCATGGTGCAGTTGAGGGGGAGAACAGTTGTATGTGGGGTGGTTTGGTGTAATGGAATCTCAAGTTGAGGGATTGATTGATTATGGAATGGATGAGTGGTGTTCTGTAGTGGGACCACATCCAGGTTGTGTTTAGTTTGTGTTTCTAATTGTGGTGTGGTTATGAAGTTTGGATGTCAATGGTTTTGATGAGATGTGTTCATGGGTGTGGTTGTGAGATGGCATTTTTTCCCTTTTGGAGGATGGTTTGGGAGAAATTACATTGATGAATGATGATGGAAGTGGTTGGTATGGGTGTTAATAGAGTGGAAGTATGAAATAGGGTGGATGCTATGGTTATGTTTATTTTATGTGTTTTATAATGTGTGTCTTGTTACATGATGTGTTTGGTAGTTTCCAAGGTAGGGTTGAAATGAATAAATTATTTTCTTAATAATTTATGATAATTGGTTAAATAAACTATATGAGGATTTAGTTTGAGATTGTGGATAGTTTAGTGGTTGTGCATTTAGAGGTAGCAGCAAAGTTGGTTTGGTGGGATGTTTGTTTATTTTGAAAACCCATAGGTTTTTTGGGGTGATTGGTATATATATATACATGTATTTACTTGTGATTTCTATATGAACCCCACCCTTGTTGACCACTACATTCTGAACACCACCCACTGTTATGGGGAAGGGTGTTTTCCCAACATCTTTTTGGGGGAATTCATGGATGGTTATTGTCTCTTCCCTTATCCCCCTTTTAGGCATTGCTAACCCAATACTCTTCACGTAGGTTGTGGTGTGGTTGTGAGGCCTAGGTGTGTGCGTCTGAGGCATTCATTCCCAAGTTTTTTCAGGATGAGATGCGGTATGCATCCTAGGTGACATAAGTACGATGTGTGGTTGTGGATAATGTGTTTGTGGGTGGGATGTGAGGTTGTTGTGTCCTATGTGTGTGTGTGCGGGATGTGGTGAGCTTCATATGACCAAGTATTGGGACTATCTCTAAGGCCTAGGTGTGTGTGGGAAGTTTGTGATATGAGGCATGTGGAAGAGTGTGGTAGTGACAAGATGTTTGTCATTAGTTTATGAGAAGCTAATCAGTGGGAAGTGTTTCATGGTACCCAAAACATCTATGTGCTTACTATATTACTTTACTTGACATGCATTATTTGGGGAGTGTACCTTGGTGAGGTAGCTATGGTTTGTATTTCCTATTTTTTATTGTTGATTTTTTTGTTTTTAAACAGGGGAATTAGTATGCTTCTCCTGCTTATGCATGAGATACATTGTATTTTCCTAATAAGTATAAATTTATTCTCACCCTAGAAATATAAAATTCTTTTCAGTTTTCTAGGAGGATAACATGGACCGTGCTGGACCTTACTATCCCAGATGTTGGGACACTTTTTGTGTTTTTGATTATCATTGTTTTGGTATAACCCTTAGATGTTTTATTGTATTTATAGTAGGGGATGTTTAAAACATGAATGTATATTGGTTTTGTATTTATTTTATATATAATATAGGGAGTAGTTTGGGATGGACCATCTTGTCTCTTAATTTTGTTTACATAAAAAGTGTAATACCTCCAATTTTGTGTGAATATATACCTACACTTGGTGCTAGTCACCACCCTAAGGCCTACTAGAGGTGGGACTCATGGTTCATTATCTCTCTTTAATATTCAAGAAGGAAGGTCATGGAAACTTGCCTCCATTTCTCCATCATTAAGAAGGAATTTCGTGACAGATAAAAATCAATGGTCATATGTAATAATATCATGAACATAAGGTTAATGAAATCTGTGATTTTCAATAGAAAATTAAATCCAAAATTTCATGGATCATAATCATGATTCATTACATAAGGATTTACTGTGTCATAAGAGTAGTGAATCATCAAAAATCAATACAGAGAAATGATTTCAAATTACAAAAATTAAATGGTTTCTAAGAGTGTGGAACATCATAGGGATATAATCAAAATAAACATATGATGTTTATGTTTTGATACTATTATATCATAGAGGATCAAGAATCACCTCATGTTTCCTATATCATAGGGGATTTAGAATCACCATCAATTTCTCATATAATAGTTGATCATGAATACCAACCTATTTCTAATAATGGATTGAGCACAATAACCTATTTTATATAATTATATCATGAGATAAATTTTTACACTATGAATTAATGAAAATTAATGGAACCACTCATCAAAAAATGAAGTCCATACATATATCTTTCAAAAGATCATGAACCATTCATCACTTCAAAAAAAGAACATGTAACACCCCAAGATTTTATAAGATATATTATTTTTAATTTCTTTCATATCTTATATTGTACACTACACCAAGATTATTTTTCGTTATACGCAACACTGTATTAGCATGCAGTATACACAACACTAATCTTGGATCATGTTACACACAATTTCAAGTTCGTTTGATAGTAGTTATTATACGCAACATTGAGTGTATATACATATATATATTCAAGGTATAAATGAAATATGGTTGGATTTTGTTATACGCAACAAAAAAGGAGTCTTGCACTACATGCAACCCTAACTTGGCTTGCATTACACGCAATCACGACCTTCCTTGATAGCGTGTGTTGTATGCAATACCGGGTTTCACTAAACAATGATATATGATAATAATATTATTATAAACTAGCCTTTATGAATATTATTAACTACACTTTTAATTTTATAAGATTATAATTCATTTTACACATGTTATAGAACATGGTATGAGAACAAAATAAATTTTTCGGGTAAAATAAGTATTTTTCAAAAAATGTAGTTTTGCCGCCTTTTGATGGCGTGCCCATTTTAAATATAATTTTTGACAAGTTTATAAGTTCAATTTTTTAAAATAAACTTCTTATTTTGAATCAGGATATAAAGATTTACATTGGATAACGTTTTGATATTTTTCTGACAATGTACTTATTTTGATGAAAAGTAAAAACACGCTAAATTTTTACTTAAAAACAACTTTTTTCATTGAGATAATTTATATGGTAAAATTATAATATTAAATTGTTTTAAAGTATAAATATAATATATTTTTACCATTTAATATAACGTATTTCATTAGCATTGATTTTACATTGAATTTGTAGGTTAAATCAATTCAATCTTTTGCAATGTTTTAAACAAAAACCCATTTTTTCGACAACGGGGTTAATTTTAAATTAGTTACTGCAACTTCTGTGATTTGAATTTGGAAAAATATATTCCATATTTTGAATCAGTAGGTTAAAATTATGTTAATATGATACTTTTTGTTTTTGGGCATTATTAATATTAACTACGGTAAATTTTATTTACCATAGTTAAAGGTAAATTAGGTAATTAAGGGTAAAAATAATGTTATAAAATTACCCTAAAACTTGTCTTAATATAATTGGATGATTATATTTCTTCCTAAGGAATATTTGGGTCGAAATGGAATCCATTGGAACCCACTTGGATGTGATTAAGACCTTTAAATTTTTTTTAAAGAAAGTGAAATATGTCTCACTCAAACATTAATAATTAGATTGTATTTAATATATGGTTATACAGAATATAATTTCGATTATAAACACTCATTTGAAAGCTAAAATGTTTTTCTTTATCATGGTAATTTATTTTTAATTTTTATGAAATTTTTAATTACCTTAATAATTTATACATTAATGATGTAGAAATTATTTAATTAGTGAAAAATCAATAATAAAGTTTTAATTAAAATAATATTTCCTATTCAAAGGACCGTAAACTTGACCAAACCTTATTGTTCAAGTATATATATACCCTGATCATCCAAGGGTTGATTTTTGGATCATTTGGAGCCTTATAAAACAGATTATGACATTTATATTATTTTATTTTAAATGATTTCCAAGATGTCACCTTCATAATTTAATAAATATAACAATTTAAATGATGTGATTTTAAGATGATAAATTTGTGTAAAAATATTATTATAAAATTTATTGTATTTATCTTCACCATAGGATTTTATTTTTAAATTTAATTCAAATAATATGTATATTAAATTATTATAAAAAAATTATGTAGTAATTGTTTTATTAAAGGAAATATCAAATAAATGGTTTAATAAATGTTAAAATAATCATTATACGAACTAATTAATGTTCTCCACAAATTTCCTAGATTAATATGAAATGTTATGATTCTATTAAACATTTTTGTTCGAATATATCCTCTGTGTGGATTTTATTTACATTCAAATAAATGAATAGTGTAAAAATCAACACTATTGTTATTTTATAAAAATAACATATTATTAAATTGTATAAAAATCACATAAATATTTAAAAATTATAAATTCGAACTTATATGATCTAAAATGTCATAAATTACCCAATTATGACACATAATTAATTATTTATAACAATGTAAAATTTAGAATAGTATTACCACAAATAAGATTAAAAAAATTTAATAAGGATAAATCAAATTGATAAGGTTTAAAATAATTTCCCAACCTGTCTAAATTTGATTGGATGATGAGATAACAATCCAATCTTACCTCATATCCTAATTTGAGTAACTTTGAATGTTTTTAAGTGGATTAGAGTTTATTATAAATTAATATTTTTGAGGCTTCCAAAAGTGCCCATCTCTTCCCTTATAAAAGGGAAACTCCTCCCTCTCCTCTTCACAACACTTTGATCCTTCAAGCTCAGCCAACCCCTGACCATTTATCTTATCCACTTCCCTATAAACATTCTGGAGGTTATGGTCTTCTAATAATACAAACTCTAGTCCCTTAAGAGGAAGCTTAAAGGAGGTACGTCAAAGAATAGGTAATCTCTTCTACCGATTCTTTCAAGTTTATTTCTTCTTCAACTTCCTCTTAATTAGTTGTTTCATGGTAAAGTAATAAAATAAGTATCAATAATATACTTATATGATATTATAAATATTAAACAACCCCCTTTCACCTTCTATCCATCCAATGGAAAACGAAATCACCACGTGTGCGTACGTACGGAATACCGTCTCCATGCCGTGGTGTAATCAGTTTTTCCACCACCACCTTACTTGGATGGGTAAAATGGTGTAAATAATAACTATATATGGTAATTATAACATCATAATGATTATGATATATTATATCATCGACTCCAATTCTATTCAATAATTATTGTAACGATGTCATCGCTCGTGCGTACGTATGGACTACCGTCTCCACGAACGCGATGAGATTCATTTTCAATGATTAAACATTCAAGTATGATTATAAAGTAAATATAATAAAAAATCCTTAAATATATTACATAATAATGATACTTGATTTATGTACATATATTTTTCATTTACTTAATTCCATTCAATTCAATAAGGAAATGAAAACAGCGTTCATGCGTACGTACGACCTACCGCCTCCATGAACGGTGTATTTCATTCCATTTATCGATGTACCATATATATTTATATTCTGAATATATATTATATATAAATAATGTTTTACATTATGTAATTAAGTAAATCAGGATATAAGTAATAATATCAAGAACAAAAAGCTGAAACATGTAAGATAAATGAAACGATTTTACCCAAAACGTTGCTTTAACATGGAATTTACAAAAGCACGGGTAATATAAAGTCATAAGTGAACCATATATGACATCATAACATTAAATATGATTCTGTAATAAGTCAATGACATTATTTAAATCATTATATAGGAGTTTCAGAAACATATGAAGCATATCATACATAAGGTAAGGGATAATTTTACCAATCTCGTTCTTATCCGAGATTGTTTATTCGTAAGTATTTATGGGGGTTATGTTTATAATCTATGTCCATGTTTTCTAAAACTATTTTCATAAAATGTTTATTATTTTTCCATGTATGTTTAAATTCATTTTTACCCTTTTTTTACTTTTACCACATTTTATGGAAGGAATCTTTCCTTTGATTACCATTTAAGGTACTTTTTGACTTTTTCGGAAAAAATAAGAGAATAATGTTTTTTTAACTTATACAGCGTGAATGAATTTTTATGGTCTCATAAAACCTAATTTTCACAAATCTTCCTCTACAAGATTTCATGATTATTTTCAAAAAATCATTTTCTTTTAAAATTGAATGACATTTTTTCATAAAAATGATTTTAAAGAAGAAATGATATTGTCCTCAAGAATTCATTTCAAGTGTTTTGTCAAAACTATTTTCTATCTAAGATGACATTATTTAGTATGATTATGTGTCAAGTATAATTAATCTATTATTTACATGGTTTGATTCTATTTATGATTAAATGATATCCATTTGTTTTATATGGATTACGTTATGATGGGATGATGTTTATGAAACCCATTTTATTCTTTGTGTTGTGATGAATGATTTATGTTTATTTTGTGGAACACATAAGAATGGTTTCATTATGAGATGGGTGGGACATATATATCCCTCTAATGCATTGGGTAAATATTTATATCTCATGAGATAGACATGGCTAGAACGGAAAGTTAATCCGGTTCAGTGATACAAGACTGGAACGAGGAGTGAACTCGATTCAGTAAGGGACTTTTTCCACTAAGATGGTCTTGGTAGCAATGCCTTGGCTACTATGGAAATAATAACTTGTGCTTAATGGATTCCACAATTATATGTTTTATTCCCATGCTAGTTTATCATGATTAATGTTCCTATATGATCTATTCCTTATGTACTGCAATGTTTTTTGTCATTGCTCAAGATTTTGATGTTTAGATTTTATGCTCATGTTTTTACATTCAAATATTCATGGATTGTTTTATGTTCTCTATGTTTACCCTTACTGAGAATTTTGGCTCACCCTATTTATGTTTTTTTCCCAGGATATAAAGAAAGGTTTTAGGTAAGAAAAAAAAGGGGAAGATCTTTATCGGAGATGTTGAAGATCTTTCACCATGACTAGAAGATTATATTCCGAGTTTCCAAAGACACTAAACTATTACGATCCTTATGTGTATGTTTTTGTTATGTATTATGTATTATACAAACGTAATGTAATTTCCATGTACGTCATGTTTGGGGTCTCTACAGTTGGTATCAGAGGAAAGGTTTAGTCAACCTTTGGAAACTAGGATGTGAAAACTATAGTGAGATCCCTAGATATATTTCTATGGTATGTCTAGGGATTTCCCTAAGGTTAAGTATAAGTATAGGTTATAGTACTAAGATTACGATAACGATCATAGAATTAAACCTAAGATGTTAGATATTGAAAGTAATACCCCTTTATTAAGTTGTTTTCCTAGTATGATTTTTGCCTCTTACACTATTCTTTTTGGGTTTTAGACAATGGCTGGAACCCGAAGGAACTGTGTTGATCAATGTAATGAACAATGCAATGATTATCCTTCTGAACAAACCAATGTTATGGGAGATGGAGTGCAAAATTGTATTGTCTTATTTACACAAGCTATGAATCATTCTGGACTTCTGAATAAGCAGAGAAGGAAACAACATTTTATTGAGTCCTTCATGAGGCAACATCCACCTTCTTTCAGTGGGTCTTCTAATCCACTTGTTGTTAAACAAGGGATCAATACCATTGAAAAGATATTTTCCATACTTCGATGATCGGAACATGAAAAATTCATTATGGTTGTTTAACGTTTAGAAGGTGAAGCAGACTGGTGGTGGACTCTAATTAAGAATACAAGGCCCCAAGGTGAAAATGAATCCATGGAATGGGATGAATTCAAGAACTAGTTTTTCAATAAGTACTTCCCTCATATTCTTAAAAAAAGATGGAAAAGGAGTTCCTTGAGCTTAAGAAAAGGATGATGAATCTGTTGGTATATACAAGGCGAATTTTACAAGGCTTGTAAGGAATGCATCTGGATTTATCATCCAACCTGAAAGTAAAGATGATCAATTCTTCAGTGGATTAAAACCAAGTCTTTGAAGGTAATTAGCTATAAGATGCTTCAGTATCTATGATGAAATTGTTCATTGTGCTATCAAGGTAGAACTAGAATTTGGTGTTACATATCCATCTCAAGGTTTTGACAAGAAACGAAAGATGGAGTTCAATTAAAAATCTCAGAGCAATGGTGAAAAGAAGATGAATGTTTCTTTATGCTAAAAGTGTGGAAAGAATCATGGTGGAGATTGTTTTAATGGTACTAGAAAATGTTTTAAGTGTGGAAAGGAAGGTCATCAAGGAGTTGAGTGTCGAAGTAATGGGAAAAAGGTAGCTAATCATGTGAATAGAGAAAAGACTACAGAGAACGCTCCACCAACACTTAAATGCATCAAGTGCAAGGAAATGGGGCATTATGCTAATCAATGCCCTAATCCAAGGGTTAATGATGATCGATGTGAGAAACCTCTTAAGGAAAAGGATAAAGGGAAGTCACATGCGATCACTATTTGTGATGTTGAGTATGAAAATGATGATGTGGAATGATTAAGTGTTTATGTAATGGTAATTCAAAATAGTATCATGGAATCTCATGGTATCGTGGAACTTTGGAATATCTATGTATTGGTTTTCAATAATTATATGGTACCGGTAACCATGAAAAGTGATTGAAATATTTATGGAACAAAGATGATATGCACATAATGAAGGGATAAATAGAAAATTAAATGATCTCATAATTGATATAAGGACAACGTTATATCATGGTTTGAGTCTATAAAAATTTTGGGATTTTGGTATGCGGAATGAGTTAACTTTTGACAGCATTCATGTTTTCACTAAGGTTCAATGGGTATTCATTTTTCAAGATAATACATGATTATGGTGTTCACATGTTTGGATTGTGACCAACAAGATATATCGTATGATATATTGGATAAATGATGGTATTCACATGCTCGATAGATGACATTTCTAGTAATTGTTTTTTTATGCTATGAGCTTGGACAGAAGTATTTTGGATAAGCCTAAAGATTGTAATTGATTATGTTGGACATAAGTTAGTATTGTTTAAGGCTATAAATGTTTTTTGATATTATTGATGGGATGTTATAATAATGTAGTTTTAGAAAAAGGACAACCTGCAGGACGGGCGACAACTCGTCACATCTGACAAGACTATGGGAATCGAACCCACAATCGATGTGTGACAGGCCTTTATCACCTACCATTGGCCTACAGGATGTCCCTGGTTTGTAGAAACTAGTTTTATTTTATTAAGAGGTATGATAGATGAAGTATAATTCCATTTTTGGAATCAGATACGATTAACCTCGCCATAGATGGACTTATGTATATTTGATAACTTTTGCTAACCTTTTATTTGAGAGAGATGGAATGACCCATCATTATATCACATGATCTTATAACAATTCAAGAATGAAAAATTCAACTTCATTTCATTAAGAGATGAAGTGGAAATTGTTCAAGGCACGAACAACAGTGAGACTACACCAAAATAAAGTAATTATTTCTTCTAGTTCAAATTATTCAACATTAGGGAAATGATCTTGAAAAAAAAATATTGTCCAAGTGTCCTCATATCTGATGAATCAAACGACACCTTAGATCATCACAAATTTATGGCTTTGTGATTGTTGTATTTTTCATAGCCATGTTCTCTACCACTCTCCATCAGAACATGATGGTTAGATTTCACTTTCATATCCATATTTTCTCCTATGTTCTCATATGTGGAAACCCAGTGATTAATTAATTTGGGTAACCGTTACATTTCATACTTTAGTTTTTAAAGATAAGTTTCGGTATTCATTTTTACGACGTGGGTTTCTATGAAAGAAAATCTCATGTAATAAACCATTTATAACCCCGACAAATTTCGAGGGGGAAATTCAATTTAAGAGGGGTAGAATGTAACACACCGAGATTTTATAAGATATATTATTTTTAATTTATTTCATATCTTCTGTTGTACGCTACACCAAAATTATTTTGCACTATACACAACATCGTATTAGCTTGTAGTATACACAACACTAATCTTGGATCGTGTTACACACAATTTCAAGTTTGTTTGATAGTATTTATTCTACGCAACATTGAGTGTATATATATATATATTCAATTTATAAATTAAATATGGTTGGATTTTTTTATACGAAACAATAAAATAGTCTTTCACTACACGTAACCCTAACTTGGCTTGCATTACACGCAATCGCGACCTTGATAGCCTGTGTTCTACGCAACACCAGGTTTCACTAAACAACTATATATGGTTATATTGTTATTATAAACTATCTGTTATGAATATTATTTGCTAAATTTTTAATTTTATAACATTATTATTCATCTTACACATTTTCTAGAACATGGTATGAGAAAAAAATAAATTTTTCAGGAAAAAAAGTTTTTTTCAAAAAATCTAGTTTTTCCGCATTTTTGATGGCGCACCCATTTTAAATATAATTTTTGACAAGTTTGTAAGTTAAATTTTACAAAATAAACTTATTATTTTGAATCAGGATATAATAATTTACATTGGATAAAGTTTTGATATTTTTCTGACAATGTTCTTATTTTGATGAATTGTAAAAACACGCTAAATTTTTACTTAAAAACAACTTTTTTCATCGAGATAATTTATATGGTTATATTATAAAATTAAATTCTTTTAAAATATAAATAGAATATATTTTTACCATTTAATATAATGTATGTCATTAGCATTGATTTTACATTGAATTCGTAGGTTAAATCAATTCAATCTTTTGAAATGTTTTAAACAAAAACCCATTTTTTCGACAACGGGATTAATTTTAAATTAATTACTACAACTTATGCGTTTTGAATTTGGAAGAACTGATTCCATATTTGGAATCAGTAGGTCTAAACTATGTTAATAGGATACTTTTTATTTTTGGGCATTATGAATAGTAACTACGGTAAATTTTATTTACCATAGTTAAAGGTATATTAGGTAATTAAGGGTAAAACTAATATTATAAAATTACCCTAACACTTGTATTAATATAATTTGATGATTATATTTCGTCCTAAGATATATTTGGGTCTAAATGGAATCCATTGGAACCCACTTGGATGTGATTAAGACCTTTAATTTATTTTATTTTAAAGAAAGTGAAATATGTCTCACTAAAACTTTAATATTAGATTATTTTTAATATAAGGTTATACAGAATATAATTTCGATTATAAACACTCAGTTGAAAGCTAATTTTTTTTATTTATAATGGTAATTTATTTTTAATTTTTAGGAAATATTTAATTTCCTTAATAACTTATACATTAATGATGTAGAAATTATTTATTTAGTGAAAAATCAATATTATAGTTTTTATTAAAATAATAATACCTATCAAAAGGACAGTAAACATGACCAAACCTTATTGGTAGAGTATATATATATACCCTAATCATCCAAGGGTCTATTTGTGGACCATTTGGAGCCTTAAAAATAGATTAGGACATTTATATTGTTTATTTTAAAAGATTTCAAAGATGTCAGCTTCATAATTTAATAAATATAAAAATTTAAATGATGTGATTTTAAGATGATAAATTCGAGTAAAAATATTATTATGAAAGTTATTGTATTTTTATTCATAATAGGATTTTATTTTTAATTTTTATGCAACTAATAAGTATATTAAATGATTATACAAAAATGAGGTAGTAATTGTTTTATTAAGGGAAATATCAAATAAATGGTTTTATAAATATTAAAATAAACATTATAGGAACTAATTAATGTTCTCCACAAATTTTATTGATTAATATGAAATTTTAGGATTCTATTAAACATTTTGTTTCAAATATATCCTTTGTTTGGATTTTATTTAAATTCAAATAAATGAATAGTGTCAAAATTAACACTATTGTTATTTTATAAAAATAACATATTATTAAATTGTTTAAAAATCACATAAACATTTAAAAATTATAAATTGAAATTTATATGGTCTAAAAATTCATAAAGTACCCAATTATGACACATAAGTAATTATTTATAGCATTTTTAAATTAGAATATTATTACCACAAATAAGATTAAATAAATTAAATAAGGATAAATCAAATTGATAAGGTTTAAAATAATTTCCCAACATGACTAAATTTTCTTGGATGATGAGATTACAACCCTATCTTACCTCATATCCGAATTTGAGTCAATTTTAAAGTATTTATGTGGGATTTGAGTTTATTATAAATTAATATATTTGAGGTTTCCAAAAGTGCCCCTCTCTTCCCTTATAAAAGAGAACCTCCTCCCTCTCCTATTCAAAACACATTGAGCCTTCAAGCTCGGCCAACCCCTGTCCATTGTAGTACATAAGGCATAGATCATAAATGAACATTAATCATGATAATCTATCATGGGAATAAAACATGTAATTGTGGCATCCATTAAGCACATGTTATGTTATATATTTTCCATAACAATTCCCTTTAGGAAAATTAATCAAAGAAAATACTGAAAAGTAAAAATATTATAACATGAACCCTTATAAGTTCGGTAAAATTTGAATCATAACCCCTTTAAGAGAAATAACATAACATAAATCATTAAAACCCACAAATATAAATATAATCATTATATGTAATGTTTAAGTTTTATTATAAATAAATCATTCACATAAATGTTTACATAAGATTAAACATGTCATAACCAAAAAATATTGAGATAAACAACCCTTAACCTTTGTCTTTCCATGATTTTTATGTGTTCAAACCACATATGTAATAAATATAAAATTATTATAAATATATTAGGGAACCATGCTAATTATTATTATTCCATAGATGGTTTAATTATAAAACCACATCACTTATTAATTTATGGTCTTTCATTACCATCATCATTTCATCCATTAACAGCATTAGTTTCAATGTGGGTTTCATTTCAAAAGTTATAGTCCTTGAAAATTGAACATTGTTCAATAGTTCTATGAATAGTAATATTTTCAAATTTATCATATTTTATTAGTATATAAACTTTTATAACCATCTATATTAATGGCTGTGAGAAGTGAATTACATCACTCTATGGAGATAGTTATCCATACACACGAACAAGTGATGTGAAAATATTTTATGGATACAGGAAAAGATAAGTTAATAATAATTCACTATTAAATCAGTAAAAAAATAAAAAAAATCATATGTTTTCACTAAATCCATATTCATAACCATTAATGTGTATCTGTGATGAAAAAAAGTACGCATATCATCATGGTGGTTTGGGATCACACCTATTCATGTGAGATTTTTTAATTTTTCCTAATATAAAATGGAGGTGTATAATGCTTCATCCAAAAATAATAATAAAAAATGATTATATTTATGATACTTATTTAATTATTATTGAATCTATAATATATATTGACGTTTTAGAATAATAAAAAATGCAAAATATACCCAGTTAATAGTTATACTTCTTCATTTAGGGACATCCTCTAGCATACACATTAATCCTTGTAAGGATGGTGTTTGAAAAAAGTAGATTCTCTAATAAATTCGGAAGGAATATATGATGTAATTATTTAATATATTTTTCAAGAAAAAACGATAAAACTATAGTAATTATATAGAATAGGAGTATCCCTTTTATAAGATATGGGAGGGACACCATTGGAATTACACAAGGTGATAAATAAATTTAGAATAATATTCATATTAATCTTAAAGAATTGATATGTTTTGTATCCAGGATGAGGATGTGAATAAATACAATAAAATAATTAAATTTAGACATTTTTAGGTGCTATTTTGACCCTAATATTGTACTCATTACAACCAATTTAGTATTATGATTATTATTTCGATATCAATGTTGTTATACTTTAGGGGTCAAGAAAGTCACTGTAAAAAATAAATTGACCTGTATTAAGAAAAAAATTATTTTATAAATGATATTTCATCCACATGGAAAAATACATGATTTTTATGAATTTTAAATCATTTAGTACTATATTATTTCATATAAGATATCATTAATGTAATTTTCATAAATATTCACATAGTTTGACATTAAAGACAACATGATAGAAATTTAATTTGATTATAAGTTTTTAACCCAACACTAATATGTTACATATATTTATAAAATTTCAATTTACCAATTAGTTCATTAAAAATGATTTACATTTATAATTTTTAAATTTATTTAATTTTTATTTTGGTCACATTAAAAAGAACCATGTAAGTGTTACATTATCATCTATGATATTTATTTCATCAATAAAAATTAAAAATTTGTTACCAGGATAAAAATAGTTCATTATACTTCAAAACAACTATTTTGAATAAAAAAAACATTTAAGCCAAAAAAATATGGCATATTAAAAAAATGGGGGTGGAATTTTATATTTTTCATTTCAAAAAAACATTAAGCACACAATCAATGAAAATGGAACAATGTTTCCATTTTTTTAAACATGGATGATTTTAGAAGTGCCCCACACATAAAATTGTATAAATACATGTGTAAGTTAAATTTTAAAAACTTCAAAAAAATTCCATGTTTTACATATTTTACATTTAAGAATTTGAAAAATCCTTACCATGAATATTATTCACATTGAAAACCACTCAAGAGAGTTATTTACCAAATTTGAACCCCATGAATAAATTAATAGAATAAAATTTTCATGATTAAATTTCTAAAACTGTCAAATATATATTTTAATATTAAAATGTATAATGTACTGAATTTTTTATAGATAAATTTATTTTAATACTAAAGAGAAACTTATTACAATAGAAATTATAATGATGATTCCAATTTAATTATTTATATTTTATCTAATTAAAGGAATCATATGTTACTTTAGTATTAAATTTTATGTATAATATAACTTTTAATTTACATAATTTACTGAAATTATATTATGGTTTTTAAAAATTCTATATTTCAAACTATTCAATGAAAAATAAATATTTTATTTAAAATTAAAAAAATCACTCCAAGATAATATTGGCATACTAATTTAAAAATGATATTAATTTAGTAAATAAAATTTATAAAAATTGAATATATTTATTATATTATTTGTCACAAAATGAAATAAAGAATATTTTCATGTAATAAAATATCCAACTAATAAACTACCATTAAATGAAATTATATAATTATTTATTATGAATTAATAAATCTATTTTTACTATAAAAATATTTATTCAAGTTTTTTAAATTTGGAGATTCATATTCATATGTTCGATTTAATGGCTAATTTATAATGATAAGTTTTAAATTATACAATTATTATTATATATTGTATTTCACTTAAAGATAAATGTTACATTTTGAGATAGGTATCGAGTATATTATTATTTGAAAATAATTTTTTTTTGTTTTAACTTCTCCCCCCAATCAAATAACAACCTAAAAATATTTCTTATTTTAAAAAAAGTTAAATATTTGTAAACATATATGTTAAAAACTCATATTGTAAAAAAGGTTATTAAAACTTCCTTTGAAAAGGGAAATTGGGTAACAAAATGGTTAACACAAATAACACATAATATGTGTTCTGGATAAATAAAAAATTATTTATATGGGAAAATATGGATATAGAAGATAAAACGAAAATAGAATGAAAAATAGAGTTTGGTTAAAAATATAATCATGAGAATGTTTTTGACCACAAAACAAAAAATATGTTATGAATAATGCAGACAACTAATTATTCATAAAAGGTGGTAAAATTATAACATTCTTGTTTCAAGATCATTTTCCTAGAGATTATAGATTCATTCACTACCATGATAGAGATCATGAGAAAATATATATACTTGAATTATACTATTTTATAAGTCCATTTTCATGATTAGGTTTCACATAGATCAATTTCCATATTCCTCTAATCTCACACATCAATAAATGAATATTAATGGTGAATTTTTTAATTATGTAAATATAATATTTTCTTTTAATTGATCGTGATAACCATAAATGATTGAAAATCTATTCCTTCTATCCCAATATATATTCCAAACCCCAAATGGGAAGAAAACGTTATCCAATATCGATATAACCATATAGTATGAAATAATACATTAATCGTTCAAACCATAACAACAACACTAAGAGTTCAACTAATCCATTTCGTAAGTTGTTAACCTTATGAATCCATTAAAATATTTCTAACCAAATTTAATACCAAATAATATAAAATATCGGATCAGGTTTTTTTTCAAGATTTACATTAACAGTTATCTATAAAAAACATATCGTACCACCTAATGTCACATACCAAACATGTGGATAATTTATATTAAATTTTCATAACACATGTTCATCTGTTCCCACAATTACTTGAACCTCCATAAAACCTACATTAAATTAGAAATTATTCCAAAAACCATCCCTATAAAAAGAATCAAACATATTTATTAAATCCAAAAAAATTAAATAAAAATTAATATAACTCATTCTGTTATCAAATCTCTAATAAATTTTACCATGAGTAATTTTATCCTATTTAAATTATCAATATAAATAATATATTTCTCCCAAATAGACATTAATGTCTTGAAATCAATCACATTTTATGGGTTAGATATCCCTCAATTGTGTATTTTCCAAACATATCAACTTACCACTATATAACATTTCCAGGTTATAAATAACATTCAATATATTGATGAAAATCCACAAGGGAAATCTATTATAGAAAAAAATTTATATGATTTATGATAATTATAACCAAAGTATAGTTGATACAAAACTTAGATAATATAATAATACAATACTAATACATAAGCACTTAAACCCCACCACATACTTGTAAACCATTAACAAGGATATTTAATTCTGTTATGTAATAGTTCCTTCCTTTCATATTCTACTCATAATATCTTAATCATGAATAGTAAAACCATTACTCGTATGACCTTTTTGATCCAATTTTTGTTATTTCAATATAGGTAGTCGATGTGTATAGTTTTCATTCATTCTATATTTAATGAATCTAAATATAAATGGTAGATTATTCAATTAATTGTTCCCATTAACTGAAAATTTCATTTTTACATTGAAATTTAAATATTTACACCATTTTTTCCACAAAAAAAATTATCATTAATTTTATACATACATCAGGGAATCCTATTCTACATTTACTACATGTAAGAAGATAATATGATTTACTCTTTTATCTTCAAAAACTAAAATCGTATAAATCTATATTAGCATCTTATTATAAATTCTTTGAAATTCACCCCAAGTTTATGTTATTATTAATATAAAAATATATTTAGTTAGGAATAATCAAAAGATTTTATATTCCATATCCCATAGTTTTTGGTTTCTTTTGATGAAATTCATTCCATTTTTAACCCATTTCGTGTCAACATGGTTAATATGGGTTCCACAATTCAACTAAATCAAAAATTAAAATTGTAAAAAAAATCTCATTGTGGAACATCATATAAAGATGAAAATAATTCATAGGTTCTCTAAAACATGGCTCCTTCCATTTAGTCTATGAAACATTAAATTAATCCTAGGTTATTAATAGACATAAACTATACCATTTTTCACAACAGTTTGTAAATTATATGAGATTTAAATATATTATATGCCATAGTAGTGTCTATCCATGTGTACGGTATTACAACATCTCATCATGATACAGTGATGATTGATATTTCACTCAGTCCTCCCGATTGAGAGTTGTTACCCTTATGTGAATCATTTTAATATCACCACCCACATTCCAGTATCCTGTCATGAATGTTTTTTCTAGGAAAACCACATAATCTAATGTTTTATAAATATTTGAGATGTTATATTATATTTGTACATATCCAAATGGTTTTAAAAAATTTAATCTAATAATAATATCTAAAACAAAAAAACCCTACTTTGATACCAACTGTGGAGACATTAGATAATTACTTTTAAATACTTCATCCATTTAGTTTAATATTAAATAAATTATATCATTATAGATTCCCCAAAACTGTAATGGTTTAACGTATTAGAAGAGTCGATATATAACCATATTATTTCATAAAGGATCTTGAATATATTATACAATGTTATTCTCAAATTGTACAATTTTTAAACATTCCTTGAATAAAAAATCATTACAACATGGTGATAGGTATCATACGAATTTTTGATCTCAAATTCTTAGTAAGGGTAATGTTGGATGATTGAAATAAATGATCAAATTAATCAACATGATAAACATAATTTTATGAGAACATATAATTATCAATATAAAATGATACCAAATAGTTCATTGATCATAATCATATGTAATGGTAATAAATATTAGTATTTCAAAAGATTGGGATATCCGAAAAATTTTATCATGACCCATAGTAAAAATCGGACGTGTATATAAATGTCATAATGGTGTGGAACATTAAATTGAATAGAAATCATATAAATATATCAAGGATAACTAATAAGAATATCATATCTTAAATGATCATACATCTTCACATTTTTATAATGTCATGGTATTTAATGCATAAAACATTTTACCCATATCATGTTGTATTCATAATCCTAATTGGTTTCCCATAGTTGATGGAGCACATAACCTAATTTCCCATATTAATCTCATTAGTTATAAGGAACTAACCAATGGATTGGAGGTCTATAATGGACCGACAAAATCAAATAAGTAAAATCATAAATATGTGAACCACGTGATCATAAATCATTCATCACTTCAACATATCATAACCCATGTAGAAAAATAGTTTTCAAAATGTTCTCATTAAAACATAATAAATAAATTGGAAATAAATGGGTTTTATTAGACCATTATAATAAAAATGATGTTGAAGATTATGGATAGTATCAAAATATCATAATTCTAGTGAATCATTAAAAATTCATAAATTATGATTATAGAGATGAAAAAATTACTTAAAAATATAATTAAAATATATCATTGAAATAATGGGAAAATAACCCCTTCCTTTTATACAAATTCAACAAAAAAATTCTTGATGATTTGGAAAATATATTTATTGTAAAATAAAATAGGGACCCTATTAAAGAATCTTCATATTAAAGAACTATTATTATGGTGGGAAAATATATTCATGATATATATATAAAAGAAAACTTTCATTTCACTATTTTTTAAAAATTCAAAAATTAATTATTTGGATTTTTTTAATTACTATTTCGACCTTTATAAATAATGTAAAATGTAGTTAATTTAAATGTTTCTAAATATTTAATTTATATTTATGAACATTCACAAAACAATTATTATGTGAATATATAAGGAAGTAAAATTTAATTGGATAAATTAAAAATAATGTTGTCATTTCATTAAAAAAAATTCTCGATCATTTTTAATAAAATAAAAAAATGGGATCTAATATATAGAAATTCATGGAATAACCATAGGATAATAAAATATATTTTTATTTAAATAATAAGGCAAAAAAAATTTCCACCAATATAAATTTATCATAAATAATCCTAAAAACAATGACATTATAATATAAACTCTTAACAGTTTGGTTAAAGAAGAATCATAGCTCCCTTGAAAGATGTATCATAAAATGAAAACATAAATTCAATAAATATAAACATATTCATGATATAACACATAAATGGGGAATTATAAAACCTTATACACATAAATAGGTTCATAATGATCAAACTGTGTTAATGATATAATATTTAAATAAAGAAACCTTACCTCAAGAAATATCCAACTTAATATGAATTAAAACATGATTTATAATAATTATTTATTTATTATACATCAATTACAATACCACATAATTAGTTATTATACTATACATGGTTACCATATAATATCTTATCAAACATTCATTTATAATCATTCATTATCATCATCATTCTGAGTGTTATCAAAAACTTTTTCAAGTGTATTTTGGTTTGGTATGTGTTTTACTTGAACTATGATAGTTGTTAAATACATTAAGAGAAATAATCATGTCATATTTATCATATTGAACCATTATATAAGCTTTTATTTCCATTCATATAAATAAATGATGAAAGCTGTATTACCTCACTTTGTGTAGATTGTAGTCTATATGGCATGCACCGGAGAGGTTTCCATTTTATAATGGATGGAAAAAAATTAATGTAAATAATAATTAGACCATATAGAGCTAAAATGATATCATAAGCACCATATTTATTCAATAAATACATCATTTTAGTCATCAATTTTAAGTCGTGATAAAAAATGAAATGCATCACTTTGTGGGGATGGTAGTCCTCAAATATGCATGATCAATGTTTTTTTCATGACCCGTCCTCGGAGCCCATGCCGTGACATCCCCAAGCCCGCCTTCCATAGGCCAGGGGCAGGAGACTAGCACCAAAGGCGTAAATCCTGATAACTGGGAAAGCATTGCCTTTATAAAAGTAAACAAAACACCACAGAGTACAAGCGGAAGTAATACACTAAGTACAAAAGAAGTGCTAAAAAGTAAGTGGACCAGAATACAAACCCAATTGAAAGTACAGCTACAACTGAACGAAAGTACAACAGAAAAGAAAAACAGCTGGAAGAATAGAAGTAGCTCATGGGTCGTCCACCTCGAATCCTACCTGAAGGGTAGGTATAGATAGCACAGCTCCTGGATCGTCCACCACGGATCCTACCTGAAGGGTAGGTATAGATAGCGCAGCTTTTGGATCGTCCACCACGGATCCTACCTGAAGGGTAGGTATAGATAGCCTCCGCAATGCTCTCTCTCATCGTCCTCCTCCGATTATCATCTCGCCGTGAAGTCCACCTCCGGATACTGACTCGTCGTGAGGTCCACCTCCGGGTACCATCCAGTCCTCGAACACTTGGCCTTTGTCAGCGTTGCCTGTCATCTGCAACCAACACAACGAGGTGCGGGCATATCCCATGCAGGGGTGAGTATACGATACTCATTAGGGACCCCGAGACCCTCAAGGTCTCACTAAATCCAAAAGGATAACCACAAAAAAGGATCTCAACAGATAACCCTTATTTAGGAATAAGCCCATACTTATACCTATGTTATCAAGTAACCCATCTCAATCATGAGGAAACACAACGGTTATGAAATCAACGGATCACCACTACCTAGGTATATGCCCATACATATACCTAGTTATCATGTGACCCATCTCAATCATGAGGTAAACACAAAGGTCATAGACTCAGCTCAAACTAGGATTTTCATTATCGAAACCGTAACTGCTGAAGAGCTCCATATCTGACGAGTACAGTGATCTTGTCACGACTCTGAGGTACTGCTCACTCCCCTTAGACTACCGAGGTACTCCTCCTTTCGAGTACCGTGGGTTTGTTTCCAACTACCGGGTGCTCCATCCGCTGAGGGTCTGCCGCAAAATATTGGGCGCTCTTTCCAATAGCCTACAGAGGTACTCCTCCTATCGAGTATCGTGGGTCTGCGGCCAACTACCGGGTGCTCCGTCCGTCGTGGGTCTGTCGCCAAATACCGGGCGCTCCGTCCACTGGGCTAGTCGACTCACTCCAAGTCGAGTCGGTCAAGCAGTCGTCAGGTCTCAGCTGGCTACACGGTCTCCGTACCCCGTATACTCTTCTCCGGGAGGGTCCGCTCCACGAGCTACTGGTCGATACTCCAATTATCACAATGTTCCACGAAGAAGTATCTCAATGGACCGCCTCATCATAGGGGTCTCAACGCAATAGAAGGCGCGTCAATCGGATGCCAGGTCTGTGAGTTATTAGCATTTTTGTCCCAAGGGCCCGGTTGGTTTCATGTGCGAACCAACCCGGCTGTATCTCAACTGTACCCCGAACTCTCATAGGGTATACTCATAGGGACCGTTTCTCAACGTGACCACCAACGTCGTTGACGGTTCGTCAAACAGACGTCCGGTCTGAAAGTTATCAGCTTTTCCGTTCCAGGGGCCCAGTTGGATTTCGGGTTCAACACAACCCGTCCACTATCCAACTACGTCCAAACCTCAGGAGAAGTATTCCAAAAGTTTGGTCTCATCAAAAGGAATCCAACAAGGTTGATGACACGTCAATCGGACGTCTGGAGCTCAAATTATAAGTGTTTCTGCTCCGAGGGCCTGGTTTGTTTCGGGTTCGAACCAACCCGGCCATACACAAAGTTCTCTGAAACCTTGAGTGTAATATACCAAAACGACCGTATCGATCCAAGGATCTAATCGCAACTAACGGTGCATCGATTGGAGGTCTGTAGCCCATGTTATGGTCTTTTAAGAGAACCTGTCCAGTTTTAGGGGGTTTTGGGCCCGGACCGACCCGGCCCGAGACCCCCTGGGTCGGCCCGAACCGGGTCAACCCGACCCGGGTCTGGGTCTGGGCCACTAGGGTGCGGCCTGGCCCAGCTTGCGCGGGAGGCCCGGCCCGGGGCGGCCAGTCCAGCCGGCGCGGCCGGTCCCGGCAGGCACGGGCGTCGCGCATGCCGCGTGAGTGCGGAATGGGAAGAACCGCAACCCCCTTCGACGAAACTGCGGACACACGGGGGGTCCGCCTAGCAGCGCTGACCGAGGGTTTGACCCCCGGTCTTCCCAGATCTGGCCGGCCGTAACGGCCGGCCATCGCACTCCACGCGGGACCGGTTGGTCCCGCCCTCCAGAACCGGCGACCGGCGGCTCCGGCCGCCCTCCCTAGCTCTGCCACGGCACAAGGACGCGGCCTTAGTTCATCCGGCACCGCGCGACCGCGCCGTGCCCCTCCGCCGTGGCCCCGCTCTGTTCACGGACTCCTCGTGGTTCTTCGGCGCGGTGCGCCGGCGTGACGCCCCATCACCGCAACCCGACTCCGACAGCGACTACGTTCGGCCTCAAGGGCGCGGCGCGATGACACTGCGCTTCTTCGCTGCATTTCTCCTTGTTTCCGCGCGGTGCGACGACACCGTGTCACTTCCATTTCAATCCACTAATATAACCATCAAAATAAAAAAGGGGAGGAGGTTTCGCCATGTTTGTGCGGTCCGACCCCCTCCGTTATTTTTATAACATGTGGCCGATATTATCAAAGAATGTCCAAATAAAATACGAACGTAAAGACAAAACCCCTACCTGGATATTTGACGTCGCACGTCGAGTGTCGTGGAGAACGGCGTTTCGGGGGTTAGACGTAGATTTTGTGGACGTCAGGGTGCATCCGAGGAGGAAACAACGTCTCCTCACTTGTTGCGGTGATGAAGAAGGAAGGAATGTTGTCATTGGTGATGATCACCGTGGTCGGAAACTTCTCCCTTGTCATGGAGGAAGAATAAGATGGAAGAATCCGGGTTGCTGAGTCGTTCTAAGTTGAGGGGTCGATGTTCTTCGTTGGAGAAGAACCGTTCTACACGGAGAGGATGATGTTCTTCCACCCAAGAGGAACTTCCTCCTTCTTTTACATAAGAGATCTTTCCCTTTTCTCCCCACACAAAATGTGTCAAAGTAAAATAATAGGTTCATCTATTATTTTATTAACACAAGTATTTTCTTTCAAAATTCAAAACACTTAGTTAATTAATTGAATAGGTTAAATTAATTAATTAAGGTATGTGTTGGTGATAGTTAAGGGAGAGAGAGAGGAAATGGAAGGTTACTCAATTTAAGATGAGTTTCAAAATTAAAGAGGGGGGTTTTAAGGTGTTTTGGGGAAAGGGAAAAGGTGGGGGCTCGTGTGGGCCCCACCTCACCTTTAATCCTCTCATGGGTAGTAAGGGGCTTGTGGGTCCCACCCTAATTACCCCATGTTGGATATAACCACTAGGATAAATAATTAATAAAAAAAATTCACAATTTTTTTATTCAATTCATTATTAATCCACAAATTTTTAACAACTCCTCCCGAGCAAACGCATCTTCAGTAATGGTCCTCTTAAGAAATAACCAGTGCTGCGGTTTCATCGGTTCCCTCATATTTCGATTCCGAGCACCGGATTAAAAGTTAGAAAAACCCGCTCGTTCGTTCACTGAACGTACCTAAGCTAAACTTCAAAAATTGATTCCGGGCACACCGGGCCTTGGAATCAGGTGCCGTCAGAAACTGCGTTCTTGTAAAATCCCAAAGAAATTATGAAAAAAAATTCCTTGAAATTTCCGGGTCTTTACATTACTCCCACCTTAGTGCTTTACGTCCCTGTAAAGCTTTAACACAAACTAGGGATACAAAAGTGGTACATAGAACGCATCTGAGCCTTCTACTCCCATATGCTCTCCTGGAGGTTCTCGTGCTTCCAACGAAAGCGCACAAGAGGAATCGACCGCCCTCGTAGGATCTGATACTATTGATCCTAAACCTCTACTAGAACCCCTAAAAGTCACCCCATCGCCAAAGTTCATCTCCCCATGGTCGATCATATGAGAAGGGTCATGCTCGTATCTCCTCAGCTGAGATACGTGGAAGTCATCGTGCACCTGGTGCAACTGAGGTGGATGGGTCAATTGGTAAGCCACCTCGCCTACCCTGCTGAGGACCTGAAAAGGTCCACTGAACCTCGAAGATTACTTGCCGCCTCAGCCACATCTCAATAGACCTCGTCGAGGTGAGACCCGTAAGAAAATGTGGTCGCCATCCTGAAATTATAGTGGTCCTGTATCCTATCCACATAAGATTTTTGCCTGCTCTGTGCAGTCTTCATCTGCTCCTGGATGACCTGGACCTTCTCTGTTGTGGCCTGGACCATCTCTAGTCCCACAAGATCTGCTAAGATTTCTTCTTGATGATAAGAGAAATCCAGTCTCATCCCCTTGATGGACCACTTTCTTTGCCTAATACAGTCAATCCGGACATGAATGATGCATTCATGCCATGGAAGATGTCATAAGGCCTCGACGTTACTACCAAGAGGTACAACCGTCACTCTCGCCTCTAAGGGTTGATTCACACTGTCGGCATCAGCGTGAGGTCACTAGGTCTCTTCCAGTAGAATCTCGAAAGTGAGGGTCAAGTCAATAGTTTAAACCGGAACCTCTTAGTGCACAAAAAAAGAAGGAAGCAAATGTCACAAGTACAAGTGTCTTTTATTACTGCAGCTCGAAGTACAAAGACACACAACAATGAAAACAAGGAAACTAGAAGCACCAAGATCAAAGGTCCCATGCCTGGAAGTAGTCCCGCTCTTGTCTGCCAGCTTCCGGAGCTCCATAGTCGTATGCTTCTGCTGCCTGAAGTTGAGCTCTCCCAAGTCCACTTGTTCCCTGCGGTCGGGGTGGACCTCCTGTTGGTGGTGGTGGCAACACCTCTAAGCATCATCCAACTCCAACTGCACGGCCAGCTCCCCTGACATGGCCGCCTGCTCCTTGAGGTCCTCCCTGATCGAACCTCTACCTCTGTCTAAGGGGTTCTTCATCTATCTATTGATCATCTGTACGGCGGGTTGGATAGTCACATACCATGTGACCAAGTCCGCCGCAGGAGTAACACTGCCCACTCTTGGCATGACTGGCTCTGACTCCACCCCGGTTTCCCCGCACAACTGAACCTGAGTCATGCAGTCGGCCATCGGTAGGTTTGGTCCTCTTGGACCCCTGCGTCATCTGTCTACTACCCACTGAAGAAGACTCTACCGCATGCCGGCTAGTGGTGGGTCCTGCTACTGGAGACTACTCAGCAAGGAAACTCCCCACTAAGAGGGATCGCTCCACCCCTGTCTGCATCGGGATGCTGTGAGAAACAAAAGAAGCTCTAATCTCTCGCCTGACCCCCTGCTCGAAGGTTCGGGCCCTGGAGAACGGGTCTCGTACCATATCTGTGGAGTAGCGTGAGAGGTCTGTGAACCTCGCTGAGTACTACACCATCGTCATACTACCCTGCTGTAGATGAAGTAGTTCTTGTATACGCACCGCTCGAAGGGTGGCTGGTACAAACTCTGCCCGGAACAGGCTCTCGAATTCTGCCCACAGAAGTGTCGCCTCGTCATGCATCTGGAGAATCAGGCTCCACCATCTACCTGCTGTGGCCTGAAGGAGGCCGACAGCAAGGATCACCATGAAGTCTGCTGGCGTCCCTACTAGCCTGAAGACTCTCACCAAAGCCTCCATCCAATCCGCAGCCGCCTGCGGGTCCGTCTCTCCCCTGATCCTGGGTGGCCTCTGGTGTTGGAACTCGTGAAGTGCGCTCAAGCGATGTGCACTCTCTACTGATGGGGTACGTGGCATCAGTGACCCAACGGGTGGTAGTACCGCTGGTTCCTCCGGTGGCACCTCAACTGGGATAGGGCCCTGTACTGAGGTCACGTCGCTCGGTGGGCTGTCAGTACGTACAACTCTCAGGGCTCTAGCTGGTCGTCCACGGGGAGGCATCCTAAAAGAAACAAACATGACACGGTCAAACAATTTATACCTGGTGAGCTGACCTGGTTTGAGATGACTTTTAAAACTTTTGGAAACACACACGCAATCTGTGTTTTCGTGCCCAAAGTCAGAAATTAGTTGTCAGGGTCCTGGTGTATGGATACGTCGGCCTCCCACACCAACACTGGACTCCCTAAACTGAAAACCACACTCGATACCCTAAACACTATTGCTTCACAGAAATAAAATATCAAAGTCCTAAGTTCTGCGATAGAACCTCCCTTTGATACCAATTTGTCACGACCCCTCCTCGGGGCTCATGCCGTGACTACCCCAAGCCCGCCTTCCATAGGATAGGGGCTGGCGACTAGCACCAAAGGCGTAAACCACGATAACTGGGAAGAAATTTCCTTTATAAAAGTAAACAAAACACCACAGAGTACAAGAGGAAGTAATACACTAAGTACAAAAGAAGTGCTGAAAAGTATGTGGGCCAGAATTAAAACCCAACTGAAAATACAGCTACAACTGAACGAAAGTACAACAGAAAAGACAAACAGCTAGAAGAATAAAAGCAGCTCCTGGGTCGTCCACCACGGATCCTACCTGAAGGGTAGGTACAGATAGCGCAGCTCCTAGATCGCCCACCACAGATCCTACCTGAAGGGTAGGTACAGATAGTGCAGCTCCTGGATCGTCCACCACGGATCCTACCTGAAGGGTAGGTACAGATAGCCTCCACAACGCTCTCACCCATTTTCCTCCTCCGTGTATCGTCTCGCCGTGAAGCCCACCTCTCGATACTGACTCGTCGTGAGGTCCACCTCTGGGTACCGTCCAGTCCTCGAACACTCGGCCTCTGTTAGCGCTGCCTGTCGTCTGCAACCATCACAACGAGGTTTTTGCATAGCCCGTGCAGGGGTGATTATACGATACTCAGTAGGGACATCGAGACCCTCAAGGTCTCACTAAATCCAACAAGGATAACCACAAAGAAGGATCTCAACAGATAACCCTTAGTTAGGTATAAGCCCATACTTATACCTAAGTTATCATGTAACCCATCTCAATCATGAGGAAACACAAAGGTTATGAAATCAACGGATAACCACTACCTAGGTATATGCCCATACAT
Organism: Viscum album; assembly: GCA_963277665.1. Lineage (NCBI taxonomy): Eukaryota > Viridiplantae > Streptophyta > Magnoliopsida > Santalales > Viscaceae > Viscum > Viscum album. The sequence continues at coordinate 7,657,902 of CAUJRU010000001.1, forward strand.
ATACCTAGTTATCAAGTGACCCATATCAATCATGAGGTAAACACAAAGGTCATAGACTCATCTCAAACCAGGATTTTCATTATCGAAACCGTAACTGCTGAAGAGCTTCGTCTCTGACGAGTACAGTGATCCTATCACGACTCTGAGGTACTGCTCACTCCCCTTTGGCTGCTAAGGTACTCCTCCTGTCGAGTATCGCGGGTCTTCTGCCAACTACCGGGCGCTCCATCCGCTGAGGGTCTGCCGCCAAATACCGGGCGCTCTCCCTGATAGCCTACAGAGGTACTCCTCCTGTCGAGTACCATGGGTCTGTGGCCAACTACCAGGCGTTCCGTCCATCGTGGGTCTATTTCCAAATACCTGGTGCTCCATCCACTGGGCTAGTCGACTCACTCCAAGTCGAGTCGGTCAAGCAGTCGTTAGGTCTCAGCTGGATACACGGTCTCCGTACTCCGTACGCTCGTCTCCGGGAGGGTCTGCTCCACGAGCTACAGGTCGATACTCCAAGTATCACAAAGTTCCACGAAGAAGTATCTCAAAGGACCTCCTCGTCATAGGGGTCTCAACGCAACAGATGGTGCGTCAATCTGACGCCCGGTCTGTGAGTTATTAGCCTTTTCGTCCTAGGGGCCTGGTTGGTTTCATGTGTGAACCAACCCGGACATATCTCAACTATACCCCGAAATCTCATAGGGTATACTCATAGGGACCGTTTCTCAATGTGATCACTAACGCCGCTGACGGTTCGTCAAACGGACGTCCGGTCTGAAAGTTATCAGCTTTTCTGTTCTAGGGGCCCGGTTAGATTTCGGATTCAACCCAACCTGGCCACTATCCAACTACATCCAAACCTTAGGTGAAGTATTTCAAAAGTTCTGTCTCATCAAAAGGAATCCAACAAGGTTGACGTCACGTCAATCAGACATCCGGAGCTCAAGTTATAAGCGTTTTCTCTCCGAGGGCCCGATTAGTTTCGGGTTCGAACCCACCCGGTCATACCCAAAGTTCTCCGAAACCTTGAGTTTAATATACCGAAACAACCTTCTCGATCCAATGATCGCATCTCAACTGACGGTGCGTCGATCGGAAGTCCGTATCCAAAGTTATGGGCTTTTAAGCGAACCTGTCCAATTTTAGGGGGTTTTGGGCCCGACCCGACCCGAATCCGGGTCCGGCCCACTAGGGCACAGCCCGGCCCGGCCGGCGCGGCCCGGAGGGGTATGGCCTGGCCCGGTGCAGCCGGTCTGGATGACGCGGCCGATCCAGGCTGGCACGGGCGCTGCGCGCGCCGCGTGATCGCGGAAGGGGGGGAACCACCACCCCCTTCGACGAAACGGCGGACCCGCGGGGGGTCCGCCCAGCAACGATGACCTGTGGTTTGACCCTCGGTGTTCCCGGATCTGGCCGGTCGTAACAGCCGGCCATCGCACTCCATGCGGGACCGGTTGGTCTCGCCCTCTAGAACCGGTGGCCGGCTGCTCCAGCCGCCCTCTCTAGCTCCGTCGCGGCCCAAGGCCGCGGCCCTGGTTCGTCTGGCGCGGTGCGACGGCGCCGCGGCCCCGCTCCGGCAGCGGCCTCCTCATGGTTCTTCGGCGCAGTGCGACGGCGCCGCCCCCCTTCGTCGCGGCCTGACTCTGGCCGCGGCTACATTCAACCTCAATGGCGCGGCGCGACGGCGCCGCGCTTCTTCGCCGCATTTCTCCTTGTTTCTGCGCGGTGCGATGGCACCGCGTCGCTTCCATTTCAAGCCACAAAGATAACCATCAAAATAAAAAATGGGGAGGAGGTTCAGCCATGTTTGTGCGGTCTGACCCCCTCCGTTATTTTGATAATAGGTGGCTGATATTATCAAAGAACGTCCAAATAAAATCGGAACGTAAAGACAAAACCCCTACCTGGATATTTTACGTCGCACGTCGGGTGTCGCGGAGAACAGCGTCGCGGGGGTCGGACGTAGATTCTGTGGACGTCGGGGTGCGTCCGAGGAGGAAACAATGTCTCCTCACTTGTTGCAGTGATGAAGAAGGAAGGTACGTTGTCGTTGGCGATGATCACCGTGGTCGGCGACTTCTCCCTTGTCGTGGAGGAAGAAGAAGACAGAAGAATCCGGGTCGTCGAGTCGTTCTAAGTTGAGGGGTCGATGTTCTTCATCGGCGAATAACCTTTCTTCACGGAGAGGATGATGTTCTTCCACCCCAGAGGAACTTCCTCCTTCTTTTACACAAGAGCTCTTTCCCTTTTCTCCCCACACAAAATGTGTCAAAGTAAAATAATATGTTCATGCTATTATTTTATTAACACAAGTATTTTCTTTCAAAATTCAAAACACTTAGTTAATTAATTGAATAGGTTCAATTAATTAATTAAGGTATGTGTTGGCGAGAGTTAAGGGAGAGAGAGAGGAAATAGAAGGTTACTCAATTTAAGATGAGTTACAAAATTAAAGAGAGGATTTTTAAAGAGTTTTGGGGAAAGTGAAAAGGTGGGGGCTTGTGTGGGCCCCACACCACCTTTAATCCTCTCATGGGTAGTTAGGGGCTTGTGGGTCCCACCCTAACTACCCCGTGTTGGATATAACCACTAGGATAAAGAATTAATAAAAAATTGTTCCACAATTTTTTTATTCAATTCTTTATTAATCCACAAATTTTTACCAACTCCTACCGAGCAAACACATCTTCGGTAATGGTCCTCTTAAGAAATTATCAGTGCTGCGATTTCATCGGTGCCCTCAGATTTCGATTCCGAGCACCAGATTAAAAGTTAGAAAAATCTGATCGTTCGTTCACAGAACGTACCCGAGCTAAACTTCGAAAATTGATTACGGGCACACCGGACCTCAGAATCAGGCGCCGTCAGAAACTGTGTTCTTGTAAAATCCCAAAGAAATTATGAAAAAACAATCCTTGAAATATCCGGGTCTTTACAGTTTTCCTCTTCTATAGGATGGTGAAGATGTTGATATTGTGATTTCCATAATCATAGTGAAAATTTATTATATTTAATTTAATATTTTATATTATTTTAGATTGGATAACATAGATATATAAGGGTTATATGTATAAATAATATATAACGTATCCTGTTAAGAGTTGTCATTGTTCATTGAGAAACATATTTTGAGTTAAAATTTAAAACCTGATTGATTGGTATTTTGGAATAAGTAGAATATCAATAACATTGGTGAGGTAGTTGAAATGTTATTAGTTATTTAATTTTATGAGATACATTTATCTAACATTTTGAATAAGTTTAAATAGGAGGTTCCCTTTTATATGTCAGTTGAGGGGAACCCATGAATTTTTCCTAAGTATTTAAAACAAAATAAATTAATTTTCTGGTTTAGGTGGAACCAAATTGATTTATTTAAAATAGAGGGTCCCTTTACTCAACATACCCTCATTCAATAAAATATGGACAATAAAATGTGTTGTTTTAACCATCATCTCTCAGTTTTAATCCCACATTAATCCTTTTGACTATTACCACAATGTCAATTCTTTTAATTATTTATGGGTCATGAATATCTGCATAAAGGGAAAATTTAGACACAATTTTAAAATTTATGATATTACATACAATATAAAGTATCATAGGCAAGTTAAATAATTTTTTGAGTTTTATATCATTTAATAAAATATTATTTTCATTATATAATATTTATTTCATATTCAAAACTATTAAAATAGTTAGACATTAAATAGTACAATATAGAAAATGAATTTGAATAAATTCATTTAATAAATAAATAAATTTTTATAGCTATCTATGAAATTCATGGATCATAATAAATTATGTAAAATGTTTTAATTTTTATATTTTTAAAATTTTAAATTTTATTTTTCTATTACATGACCAAGCACTTTATTAGTGTAATGTATTAATTTAATGTATTTATAATGTCAATAATATTTAAAAGTAAATTACAATGATAGAAAAATCTAATTATTACTTAAAATAAAAATTAATAACTATAAATTAAACCACTATTAATCACTATGAAAAAATATTATTGATATTTAAACAAATAGTGTGAAGTTTTTTATTAATTCATCATATAATATAATAATATTGTAATAATCAAATAAAACATAGAACCAAGTGGCCCTATTTTTAATATTTAGATAATAATGGAAAAACTAAAGTCATACAAAATGAGAAAAACTGGATTTATAGATGTCTTAAAACCTTATCGTAAACCTTAAACTATCTTTTGCATATTCTACCCTTACCAAGGATACAAATCGAAACCATTATTTCTATTCTCAATGATAAGAAATGAGATAAACCAATTTACTCAATGTGAACATCCAGATTCCATATTTCGAATACATTTTTCAATAGTATATTTCATAATGTTTTAGTAATCAATATTTATATAAATGCATCAACCCCAATGGAAAAAATATTTGGATAAATGTGTTTTAATGATTAAAATCAACTTATTCCATGATAATTTATATTATTGATTCCTGTGAAATTAATTTAATAATATCTATTCAATGGATTATTATGTTTGATTAATTTCAATTTCAATGATATTAATGAAATTCATGTTAATTTATTTAATAAAAAGAAATGATTATTAAAAAGTCGTTATTTATTACTATTCGTAGAAAAATAAATCACTATAGAAAACAATTCAAAAAACCAAACACTAAGTTAATATTGATATACTATTTTAAAAAACTATATTAATATAATAAAAAAATTTCTAAAAATGGTGTATATTTTTTATATTTTTCATTCATAAAATTTAGTAATACAATTTGTAATGACCCAAACCCGAAACCTGGGTTCATCCCTTATAGATGTCGTGTATTTTTTTTTTATAAAAGAAACTTGAATAAATACACAACATTTAAATTACATATCAGAATCTTTTACCGATCTAGGTTTTGAAGAATTAGACACAATTATTACAATTAATCACAACTATACAAAATAAATAGAATAAACAAAGAAACTTCAGCGTGCTGCCTTCATACAAAAAATATCTCACTGATAAATCCACTAAACCTGTAAAAAGGATTTTAAAATGTTGGGTGGGCATTAATTATGCCCTGTAAGAGGTTCTAAAATAGTTAATAAATTCTTTTAAATCTTAAACATACATACTCAAAATTATATTTTCATAACATATTTAAAATTTTGAAACCATTATTTTCTCAAAAAATAATTATAATTTAAATATCGTTGGGACTCCACCTTTGAAAATAATAAATTTATATTGGATTTTTCTCTGGTACTTAGAGACAAGAATTAAAAAAACCATACACGTGGACACTAGAAATAACTCATGTGGAACCAAGTTCCCTTAATCTTATGGGTTCAATCCCCATATCATCTCATTTATCATAACTAGGGCATATTTGAATAAATAAATTTTCTATGAATCTGCCTTCTCAGTTCAAACCCACTAAAATTTTAAATCACATATATATATTTTTTTTCCTTTCAAGAAAATATTTTTACTTATATCATGACATAAATTTTCTTTAAGTTGCTTTTATAAAACCATTTAGGGAGATTCCCATACTTGAATTACTATTTTCTTTATAACGCCATAATTTTCAGAAAAATGAAATAAGTGCATGCACGATATCGCAATGCTTTGAATGTCACATATGAGGTAGATGATGGCCATATCTATCTATGCATGACAAATCAGGGGGTGCAGATGAGATTATGTGCATGAAATAATAGATAGAATTAGAATTGAACATAAAATGATAATAATTATCAACAAAAACATATTTCTTTGTAAACATGGTGATAATACATAAACATTAAAAGTTAATTTGATAGATGAACATGACTGTTATAACTTATAAAAATAAATAATGAAAATTAGATATACTTAGATGTGCATATATATGCACATATATATATATATACATATACATACATATCTATGTATATATCTAAAAAACAACATTACTTCATCAAAATAATTAGAGCGTTACATAATATAATTGAAAATAATAATTCCCTTACCTCAAAGAAATGAACCAAAAACTCTTCGGTTCGAGGTTCGGACATACCTGATTCAATCAGGTGGGATGCAGATCACAGTGCAATTGTGTAGGGTGTCAAGAATGAGTTTTACATACATATATATATATATATATTAATTTTGAGAATTGCGGAGGAAGCCATAAATATGAAAAGGGTAAAATTATATATTTCATTATCATTTCAGGTTTCAAAGTCAAGTTCATATTATAATAATATATTTCTAATTATCATTCTTACTTTTTCATTATTATTTTATTTCTTTTAAACAAAGACCCAAAATCACGGGTCATCATTATTTTCCGTCTCTTCCATGATTTTATATATATTATTATCATTTTTTTAATACAATTAAAAAAACATTTCTTTCTTAAAAAAAACCAAGTCAACCCATGTTTATAATAGAATAAAAAAATGATAATATTTTGAAACATATAATTATTTAAATATATTATATCACGTTTTGATATATATATATATATATATATATATAAGAAAAGAACGTTTTATTATTTATTAAATATTCATATATATTTTAAATTCATATTGCACTATTTCTCCATCTAATCACGTTTCCCTCTAATTTGTTTCTTCTCTAACATTGAAAATTCAAAAAAATTAATATTTTATTTTATAATATAATCATCACATGTTACGTTATGTCTTTTAAGTATTATATTAATTTAGTTTTGCTTTTGTTTGTTTGTTTTTTTATTATTACATACATAGAAAAACGTGACATTATATATATATATATATATATATATATATATACTATAAAGTAGATTAAACTTTTTAAAATTTATATATATTTTAAAGGTTATAAATAAAAATGATATATATATATATATATATATATATTAAAAAGTTAAAAAAACAAAAGCCAATATATATAAAAACGTTATACATTAAAAAAATCTATATATATTAAAATTTTAAAAAAACGTTATAAAAACGTTATATATTAAAAACGTTATATAAAATCATTATATATATATTTAACGTTTTACAATATATATATATATATATATTAAACGTTATAAAATTTTCCTTTAAAAAAACACACATATAGATTAAAATAAAATAATATACATATATATATATTTAGAACATACAACTATATATATATATATAATAAAAAGGAAACAAAACATGTATATATAATAAAAAGAAAACGATAATATTAAATATTTATAAACATATACATATTTATTAAATCACGTTTATATATATATATATCAAAACCAAAAGTATACCATTTTATATATGTAAAAATTCGTTTTTTTATATATTATATATATTTATAATTTCAAAACTATCATATTTCTTATAATTATATTTTATAAATCATAAACATTTAAAATCACCTTAAAAATTTAATATCATTAGTCAAAATAATGTAAATTAAAAAAATGGTCGACATTTTAAGATCGCAACATATAATACTTGAAAATAATAATTTATTTAATGAACACAAATTATGATAAAATAATTAACATTTTATTTCTATCATTGCAATATAATTTGATGAAGGATAAAAATCAATACATTTATCCGAGTTAAAAAATATATTTTTTTTTTCTTTTAAAAAATTAATGCTGATAAATATTAATTGTTTTTTTAGAACATTAATTTAAACCAATTTTAGATAAAATTATTTATAAGTATTATTATTGAAATACTTAATTTAAATTTTTGTTTTCATTTATTATTAACAAGCTCGGGTGTTACATTCTTCACCCCTTAATTGAATTGTGCCCTCGCAATTCTTCATTTTAGAATAATTTTTTTCTTTTTTACAAATGATACACAGACATAAATTATTGTTTTGTTCTTATTTTCCAAAGTTATCTAGATCATTCCTCTGATACCAAATGTAAAGACCCGAACCCGAAACCCGGGTTCATCCCCTATAGATGTCGTGTATTTTTTTATAAAAGAAACTGGAATAAATACCCAACATTTAAATTACAAATCAGGATCTTTTACCGCTCTAGGTTTTGGAGAATTAAACATAATTATTACAATTCATCACAACTATTCAAAATAAAAATAATAAACAAAGAAACTTTAGCGCACTACCTCCATACAGAGAAATATCTTGCTGATAAATCTACTAAACCTGTAAAAGGGATTTTAAAACGTATGGTGAGCATTAATTATGCCCAGTAAGAGGTTTTAAAATAGTTAATAAATTCTTTTAAATAATAAACATACATACTTAAAATTATATTTTCATAACATATTTAAAATTTTGAAACCATTATTTTCTCAAAAAAAATTATAATTTAAATATCGTTGGGAATCCTCCTTCGAAAATAATAAATTTATAGTGGATTTTTCTCTGGTACTTGGCAGACCATAATTAAAAAACCCATACACGTGGCCACTAGACATAACTAATGTGGAACCAAGTTCCCTTATTCTTATGGGTTCACTCCCCATATCATCTCATTTATCATAACTAGGGCCTATTTGAATAAAACATTTTATATGAATCTGCCTTCTCAGTTCAAACCCAAATCATTTTTAAATCACTTACATATAATTATTTTCCTTTCAAGAAAATAATTTTACTTATATCATGACATAATTTTTTCTTAAAGTTGCTTTTATAAAACCCTTTAGGGAGATTCCCATACTTGAATTACTATTTTCCTTATAACACCATAATTTTCAGAAAAATGAAATAAGTATGTGCGCGATATCGCAATGCTTTGAATGTCACATATGAGCTAGATGATGGCCATATCTATCTACGCATGACAAATTAGGGGGTGCAGATTAGATTATGCACATGAAATAATAGATTGAATTAGAATTGCACATAAAATGATAAGAATTATCAACAAAAACATATTTCTTTGTAAACATGGTGATGATACATAAACATTAAAAGTTAATTTGGTAGATGACCATGACTTTTATAACTTATAAAAATAAATAAAGAATGTTAGTTATACTTAGATGTGCATATATATGCAAATATATATATACATATACATACATATATATGTATATCTTTGAAAACAACATTACATGATCAAAATAATTAGAGCGTTAGATAATATAATTGAAAATAATAATTCTCTTACCTCAAAGAAATGAACAAAAAACTCTTTGGTTCAAGGTTCAGACACACCTGATTCAATCAGGAGGGATGCAGATTACAGTGCAGTTGTACAGGGTGTCAAGAATGGGTTTTACATACATATATATATTAATTTTTAGAATTACGGAGGAAGCCATAAATATAAATAGGATAAAATTATATATTTCATTATCATTTCACGTTTCAAAGTCAAGTTCATATTATAATAATATATATCTAATTATCATTCTTACTTTTTCATTATTATTTTATTTTTTTTAAGCAATGACCCAAAATCACGGGTCATCATTATTTTCCATCTCTTCCATGATTTTATATATATTATTATCATTTTTTAAAACAATTAAAAACGTATCTTTCTTAAAAAAAATTAGTCAACACAAGTTTATAATAAAACATAAAATAATCAAAAATGATAATATTTTGAAACATATAATTATAAAAATATATTATATCACGTTTTGATATATATATATATATAATAAAATCACGTTTTATTATTTATTAAATATTCATATATATTTTAAAGTCATATTGCACTATTTCTCCATCGAATCACGTTTCCCACTAATTTATTTCTTCTCTCACATTGAAAATTCAACAAAATTAATATTTTATTTTATTATATAATCATCACATGTTAGGTTTTGTCTTTTAAGTTTTATATTAATTTAGTTTTGCTTTTGTTTTTATTATTATTACATACATAGAAAAACATGACATTATATATATATATATATTTTAATGTATATTAAACCTTTTAAAATTTATATATATTTTAAATGTTATAAATAAAAAACGATATATATATATATATTAAAAAGTTAACAAAACAAAAGGCAATATATATAAAAACGTTATACATTAAAAAAATGATATATATATTAAAATTTTATAAAAACGTTATAAAAACGTTATATATTAAAAACGTTATATAAAATCGTTATATATATATTTAACGTTTTACAATATATATATATATATATTAAACGTTATAAATTTTTTTCTTTTTAAAAAAAACACACATATAGATTAAAATAAAATAAAATATGTATATATATTTAGAACATATAACTATATATATATATATAATAAAAAGGAAACAAAAAATGTATATATAATAAAAAGAAAACGAGAATATTAAATATTTATTAAAATATACATATTTATTAAATCACGTTTTTATATATATATCAAAACAAAAAGTATACCTTTTTATATATGTAAAAAAATAATTTATATATTATATATATTTATAATTTCAAAAATATCATATTTTTTATAATTATATTTTATAAATCATAAACATTTAAAATCACCTTAAAATTTTAATATCATTAGTAAAAATATTGTAAATAAAAAAAATGCTCGATAGTTTAAGATCACAACATATAATACTTGAAAATAATAATTTACTTAATGAACACAAATTATGATAAAATAATTAACATATTATTTCTATCATTGCAATAAATTTGATTAAGGATAAAATTCAATACATATATCCAAGTTAAAAAAAATATATTTTTTCTTTTAAAAAATTATTCTTGATAAATAGTAATTGTTTTTTAGAACATTAATTTAAACCAACTTTAGATAAAATTATTTATAAGTATTATTATTAAAATACTTAATTTAAATTGTTATTTTCATTTATTATTAAACAAGCAGGGGTGTTACACAATTTTTGAAGAAAACGTATTTTTGAAGAATAAAATGACATTAATAAATATTGAGTACTTATATATTTTTACTTAATAAATAAATTCAAATTATTTAAAACCATTATACAAATTTTTTAATAATGTGCTTATTATTATTCATTCGACCAATTTAAAGGCTTTGTTATAATTGTAACTTTTAAATAATAATATTATTATAGTATATCATAATTCACCTAATTTCCAATGATTCTTGTTATGATTGAAATAAAGAGTAGTTTTATTATAAACTAAAATTTAGGGGTGTTAAATTTTGTAATGTAAATTAGAATTAAATTAAAAAAATATGATTGTGAAAGCCCTTTTTTATAAGAAAAAATTATGCCACACTAGAAATATAAATGGTTGATATTGAGCTCTAGATCACCCAATCACTTAAATATTGAGATGATTGCATTACAAATGATTGGTAGAGGATCATTGAAAAACACCAACATGGGTTATGAAATTACATCTCATAATTTTTGGGCACTAATTCTTTTAATATAATCCAAGTGAGTAGTGAGATCACCCAATAATTAATGCGATACTACCCCTTGTGTTAGTGTAAGGTGAATTTTTTGATCTGTTATCTAGTAGTGACGTTATAGTGGGAACTCATGATCATCAATCTGTACTAAAATAAATTGTGAATATATATATGATCACATGTTTATTGGATGGATATATTCTGCCATTTTGAGTTGAAAATTTTCCTCACATCGATGATGGTATGTTGATGGAGGTATATAAACGTCAAACATAAGACTATACATAATGTGTATGTTTCCCTTAAGCAACACATAATTGCTCTCATAAACATTCAAAAAAAATTAATTTTAAATATTATCTTTTTTTAAAAAAATAACCATGGTTGGATGTAAGATGTGCGATAAATATTGGAACACATATTTTTTATTCAACAGTATCATGGTATGCACCATTAGTTTGGCCAATAATGATGACATTTCTGATGTCAAACCTATGGAATGAAATAAATATTCATTAAGTGTTTAATTATATATAATCATGTTTCATTAATTTTTAGTTGATGATACAAGATATGACTGTATGGTAAAAAGGGAAACTATTTCCCCATCTATGTGGGTTGGGGTTCTCCCTACGTTACTATTAACCTAAAGTGTAGTTATAATGATGTGTTAATCTTATGGAGAGTTTTGTTATGAAATTATATTTACAAAATAATTAAGATATTCCAATAGGCATAAAATATATTGGTTCTATAATGTATATATAGGTGTTATTTAATTTCAGTGTATTACATCCCCCAGTGGCCAATTATATTATATTCTTGAGTCAAGACGAATGGGACCAGACCAACATCCCTTATATATTTATGTTGAACTTGAGACACACATTTTTGAAGATGACCATGCTTAATAGTTTATTTCCTATGTAACGTACAGTTGTTTTCTAGACATGTTTTTCATTATCATATACCACTTTATAGAATGGTAGTTATGTGTTGCTATGTTTTGGTGATTGGATTATAATTTGTTTAAATGTGAAACAAATGGCCCCCATTATTTCCATTAATTTTTATTGATGTGTTTGAATATAAGGATTCATAATTTGGATTCATTCTCAAGCTACCTAAAATCATAGTTTAGATTTTTTGATATTGTATTCTAATACTAAACCATTGAGAAATTAGAAAAAGGAAATGACTCGATGAAAATTTATATTGGATTCATGCCGATATGGTCTATATAGTCGTAAGGGAATATTTTTTGGGAGACTATTGGTATTGAATATCGTATTTACGTTTCATGCTATTTCATTCATTTTTAAAATGGTATTTTTATTCATTAGTGAATTCAATGGTTCTATTTCGATTCTTTGATGTCCAAAATGTCCATGGATTGTCATTATGTTTCATAGTTAAAGGATTTAGATGATTTTCATTATTATGTCTCTAATAGTAAATCAATCATCTCGGTTATCTCTGTCAGGTTTTCATTATAATCATTGTGGAATTTTATACAAAAGGTAAAGGTTTGTCGGGATGGATTACTCGTGACTGTTGTGAATGAAAATAGGTCAATAAGATGGGAGGCTCGGATCATTAAAAAAATTGACGAGGGGAATTATTTTATACTACAACACTCACTTTTAGATTTAATATATATTATTTAATCCATCCCCAATCATAGTGCATGAATTTTTATACATATTCTAATCATTTAATCAAAAATATATATTTGATCTGAAAACAATCTACAAAACATGTTTATAATCTTTCCTTTATTAATTATTGATTCAATAGTTTAAATACTTATATTTGATCAGTCTTGAACAAATCAATATCTAGGGAGGAGATGAGTATTGGGATATTTTATTTATGTGTTGAATGTTAGATTCAAATATATACTAAACAAATGAATCAAAACCCATATAGTTATGTGCAATATAATGGAACTCGTTGTGCCTTTTTGGGTTTGATGATAAGGACCATTTCCAATTATCTCAACATTATTCTTAATATAAGACTATAAAATGGATTTTTGAGAATTGATGTTATAAGACTTATGCATTCTAGATCATTTTTGACACATAATGTTTGTTAAAATCATTAAAAAAATAAGATAGGGTTGGGTCTTAAAAATAGTTAGGTGTTTTTTTTCTTCCCTATGTTTCCCTATGAGGGTATATAAATATCATCGCCAAGGGATTATGGATAACCAAAATAGTTTCAATAGGAACATATTATTATGTATATGCTCTATAAAATAATGATGTATCATGATCATCAGATATGTAATACCAGGATCACCGCAAGGGGTGGTTAATCATGATTTATTTTTGATCATCACCTAATTTAGGTCTAGGATATCCAATTATCATCACATAGGTTTCATATGTTCATCGAATATGATGCAGTTAGCTTATGTTAAAACATACACCAAGTAGTAGGCCCAATTATTAAAAATCCTATAGAATTATATCAACACTATTTATTATAGAAAATGGAAAGAGAGTCATAAATCAACTTGTATGTATGGAAATTATGATAAGTACCCTGAATTAAGGTTTTTATGTGTCACCATTTTCTCATCTAATAAGAGAAATATTATGCATGATGATTGTAGTATTAAGCCTCATATTGGTACCCTATTATCCTAGTAAAATGAACCAAAACCCAAATATTAAAGGATATATAATTTGTGTCATATGGTTGGAATGTTCCATAGAGTTAAACATCATGTCAAAGGGACACATGATATGTAGTTTAGAGTTAGGTAATGTGAAAGAATAAACTCTCCCTATTTTGGGATATGATTATAACGACCCATACTTTACAAACATGGTTATTACTTCAAAATTGAAGTACCCCTATTAAAACATATAACAAAACCATGAAAGGACCGTATCAATATAGTGTCTTTAGAAACTGGGAAACATAAACAACTGGTTCATAAAGCATCTACATTGCATCCCATTTATTTCATCATATCTTGAGTCCCTTTTGGCATATCCTACTTAATAACCTTCTTCCTGACCTAGGGAAAGAAAACATACAAAAGGGTGAGCTCAAATTCTCAATAAGGGTAAACAAAAGAAATATCAATCACATCATATTCATAAGAACATAACATTTAGGAAATCTTACCCAGCAATAGAGATCATAATTTCATAACATGGGATAAATCATGGTAGTGAAATGTAATCACAATAATAACAACTTAAAACATTAAGCTTTGTGGCATACACACATAATCATAGAGAATAATTTCTTATTAGTCAAGACTCATTGCCAAGACTATCTTAGTGGACAAAGTCCATTTCTGAACCGAGTTCATTCCTCGTTTCAGTCCCGTTTCACTAAACCAGTTTAACCTGTCATTCCAGCCATGTCTATCTCATGAGATATAAGATCTTTACCCAATGCATTGGAGGGAGATATAGGTCCCACCCATCTCATAATGATACCATTCTTATGTGTGCCACAAAATCATAAACCATACATCATAGCATAACCCATGTAATAAAAATGGGATTATTAAACATCGTTACATCATAAAACAATTCATATAAGATAAAGGAATTCATAAAAATAATTCCATCACAACATAATTAAATCAATTTAATAATACGGATAGAAATCAAACCCTATATTATCTTAGATGGAAAATAATATTGATAAAACACTTGAACTCCATTCTTGAGGAAAATATCCTTTCTACTTCAAAAACACTTTTCATTTCTTAACATGTCATACAATTTTAAACTAAAAGAATTTTATTAAAAATAAACATGAAAACTTGTAAAGTAAGCTTCTTGTAAATAATTTTTTAAAAATCCATTCATGCCGTATAAGTTAAAAAAACATTCTTCTCGTACTTTTTTCGGAAAAGTCAAAAAGTTCCTCGTACGAAAAACGACAAAAGATTCCCTTCATATCTTATACTAAAAACTCACTGAAGGGTAAAATTTGATTTAAAAAACATTAGGTATATGGAAATAATATTACATATTGAGGAAACAGGGATGTGGATGATAAAATATTCCCCAGTAAATTCCGAAGTATAAACAATCTCAGATTAAGATTGAGATTGCGAGATTTTCCCTTACCTTAGGTCCGATTTGATTCGTAAGTGTCTGAACCTCTTGTATAATGATTTAAATAATGTTATTGACTTATTACAGAATCATACTTATTGTTATTATTTCATATATGGTCATATTCTTAGTTCTTATTAGTAATATTTCATTACTACTTGTTATTCGGGTGTTTATTACTTTTTTTTCTTATGCGTGTTTTGTCGAATAAATTCTTATTCTTCTCTTTAGGTTATAGATACCTCATTTCAAGAATGTTATTAGTTTACTATATATCATATTTATTCATTCAATTCATTTATATAATCATTATTCAATGGAGATCATGTAGAACGAATCGCATCACATCATGGAGACGGTATTCCGTACGTACGCACGAGCGATGATATCGTTCCCATGATCGTGGAATTGTATTGGAGTGTATGTATACTATTTCAGAATCAATAACACTTTACAATAATCATATATAGTAATTTATTTGCACCATTATACCCATCCATGTAAGGTGGTGATGGAAAATAGATTACACCACGGCGTGGAGACGATATTCCGTACGTACGCACGCGCGGTGATTTCGTTTTCCGTAGGATGGATAAGTGGTGAAATTGCGTTGTTTCACACTTATAATAACATATCAGTATATGAGTGATACTGATGTTATTAATTCATAATGAAACAACTAAAGAAGAAGAAGTGGAAGAAAAAAATAAAGTTGAAAGAGTCGTTAACGGACATTACCTCTTCTTTGAAGCGCCTTTTTGAGACCTCCTCTTAGGGCACTACAATTGGTCTTTGAAGAAGACCAGGACCTATAGGATGTTTATAGGGAAGTGGGGAAGTGAAATGGGCATGGATTGGAAGATCTGGAAGGCTCAAATTGGTGTGAGGAGGAGAGGGGCACCTTTGGAAATATAAGAAATATTAGTTTATATAAAATCCCAACCACACTTAAAAACTTCCAAAATGACTCATATCAGAAGATTAGATGAGATAGGGTTGTAATATCATTAACCAATAAAATTTAGACATGTTTGGAATTTATTTTAAACATTATCATCTTGATTTATCCTTATTTATCAATTTAATTTTATTTGTGGTAATAAAATTATAAATTATAAATTATTATAAATAATTACATATGTGTTGTGAATTTTCCATAATTTGAAACTTTATGACATTTTCGACCATATAAATTTTTAATTTATAATTTTTAAATATTTTTTTGATTTTGAAACAATTTTATAATATGTTATTTTTATAAAATAAAAATAGTTTCAATTTTGACACTATTCATTTATTTGAATTTAAATAAAATATATCCAGAAGATATGTTCAAAATAAAAGCTTTAATAGATTCATAAAATGTCATATGTATCTAGAAAATTAGTGGAGCACATTAAATAGTTCATATAATATTTTTTTAATATTTCTAAAACCATTTATTTGATATTTTAATTAATAAAATAATTTCAACATCACTATTGTGTCATATTAAATGATATTTATTTAATCCCTAAAAATTCTAAATAATTTCCTATGATGTAGATAATTGTTATTAGCTTTATGGATACTATAAATGTTCGAAGTTTCATTAAGTTTATCACTAAATTAAAATTATTATACTTATAAGATTTAAAAAAGTGACATGTTGTCACATTCTTTGGTTTTAATAATAATTAAATTATTTTCATGGAAAAAAGTCCATTAAATGAATCTAATCCAACCCTTAGGTGATATGGGTATACTTTCAGTCATCCAATAGGATTTTGGCAGGTGTTGGGGTAATTTTATAATCTTATATTAACCCTTAATTACCCGATTTACCTTTAACTATGGTAAATAAATTTTACCGTAGTTACTATTTATAATGCCCAAAAATAAAAAGTATCCTATTAACATAATTTGGACCCACTGATTCCAAATATGGAATCCATTTTTAAAAATTCAAAACATATAAGTTGCAGTAATTAATTTATAATAAATCCCGTTGTTAAGAAAACGGGTTTTAGAAGTTAAAACATTGCCAAAGATTGAAATGTTTTTACCTATGAATTCCATGTGAAATTAATGACAATGACATAAATTATATTAAATGGTAAAAATATATTCTATTTATACTTTAAAACCATTCAATATTATAATTTAACCGTATAAATTATCTTAATGAAAAAAGTTGTTTTTAATTAAAAATTAGCGTATTTTTACTATTCATCAAAATATGAATGTTATCAGAAATATATCAAAAATTTATCCAAAGTAAATTTTTATATCCTTATTCAAAAGAAGAATTTTATTTTGTCAAATTTAACTTATAAACATGTCAAAAACTAGATGTAATGTGGGTGCGCTATCAAAAGGCGGCAAAACTGCATTTTTGAAAAATACTTATTTTACCCAAAAAATATATTTTGTTCTCTTACCATTTTCTAGAAAATGTGTAAGATGAATAATAAAATTTCAAAATGTAGTTAATACTATTCATAACGGCTAGTTCATAATAATATATCGTTGTTTAGTGAAACCCGGTATTGCGTACTACACACGCTATCGAGGAAGGTCGCGATTGAGTGTAATGCAAGCCAAGTCCGTATTGTGTGCTGTGAAAGATTCCTTTGGTGTTGCGTATAACATAAGACATAAAAACAAATCTCATAAAATCTCAGGGTGTTACATTCTACCCCCCTTAAAATGAATTTCTCCCTCAAAATTCGTCACTTCATTACAAACAGATGAGGATACCTCTCCCTCATCATATCCTCAAGTTCCCATGTAGCTTCTTCTAATTGGTTGTATCTCCATAAAACTTTCACCAAGAGAGTGGTCTTGTTCCGTAGGACTTTTTTGCTACGATCCATAATCTCTATCGGTTGTTCTTCACAAGAAAGATCTTGCTCCAGCGGTACGACTTCTGAGCTGAGTACATGTGAAGGATCAGGTATGTACTTTCTCAGGAGAGATACATGGAACACATCGTGAACTTGAGAGAGATTCGGTGGAAGCGCCAATCGGTAAGCTACCTTCCCAACACGATCCAGAATTTCAAAAGGACCGATATATCTAGGGCTTAACTTTCCCTTCTTTCCAAATCTCATGACCCTCTTCCAGGGAGATATTCGTAAGAACACTTTATCACCCACTTCAAACTCTAAGTCTTTTCTTCGGTTGTCGGCATAACTTTTTTGTCGACTCTGAGCTGCTCTTAGGTGTTGTTGAATAGATCTTACCTTTTCTGCCATTTAATCAACAAGATTAGGTCCTAATAGCTTTCTTTCCCCAACTTCATCCCAGCAAGTTGGAGTCCTGCATTTCTTTCCATAGAGAGCTTCATAAGGAGCCATCTGAATACTTGAGTGACAGCTATTATTATAAGAAAATTCCACAAAAGGTAGGTGTTGATCCCAAACACCTTTGAAATCCATAGAGTAAGCTCTCAACATATCTTCTAGAGTTTGAATTGTCCTCTCAGACTGACCGTCTGTCTGAGGATGATAAGTAGTGCTGAAACTCAACTCTGTATCCAGAGTATGCTGAATACTTTGCCAGAACTTTGAGGTAAACCTCGGATCCCGATCAGATATAATAGAAAGTGGTACTCCATGAAATCTTACCACTTCCTTTACATATATCCTTGCAAGCTGATCTAGAGAGAAATCCTCTCTAATAGCAATGAAGTGTGCAGACTTTGTAAGACGATCAACTATGACCCAGATAGCATTATTGCCTTTGGATGTTTTAGGAAGTCCAGTGACAAAGTCCATAGTGATGTTTTCCCATTTCCATTCTGGTATGGGTAATGGTTGTAACATCCCCTTAGACTTCTGTCTCTCAGCTTTAACTTGCTGACAAACCAAGCATCGAGAGACATATTCAGCAACATCTCTTTTCATGCCATCCCACCAGAAGTACTCTTTCAGGTACCTATACATCTTCGTGCTTCCAGGATGAATAGAGAATGAATAACTATGAGCCTCATCCAACAAATCCTTCTTTAATTCGGGGATGGGAGGAACACAAACCCGATTCCTGAACTTTATTATCCCATCACAAACAAGGTTGAATTCAGGAAAATTTCTCACCTTCTTTTTTAACTCGACATCTTCTTTCTGTGCCTCTTTATTCTTCACATGTATAGATGGTTGAACATTCATTTGAGAAAGATAAGATTTCTCCCCTTCCATTGAAATTCCAAGATCCATCCTTTGTAAATCCATAAATATTGGATCTTTTTTTATCCTCATCATGGATAATCTAGCATGGTCTTGTTGACTTAATGCATCTGCTACCTTGTTTGCTTTCCCAGGGTGATAATGAATTGAGCAGTCGTAATCCTTAATCAGCTCCAACCATCTTCTTTGACGCATATTTAGCTCCTTTGGTGTGAAAATATACTTTAAACTTTTACGATCAGTATAAATATCACACCTTTCACCATAAAGCTAATGCGTCCAAATCTTTAATGCAAAGATTTCCGCAGCTAACTCCAAATAATGAGTTGGGTAATTTTTCTCATGGATTTTCAACTGTCGTGAGGCATAAGCTATCACAATATCATTTTGCATGAGAAAACATCTCAGTCCCTTCTTGGATGCATCATTGTAGATCACAAACCTTTCTCCACTGCAAGGTAGTGTGAGCACAGGTGCACTGGCTAACCTTCTTTTTAGCTCTTTGAAATTCTCTTCACAATCCTCCGTCCAAACAAACTTAACTCCTTTTAGAGTCAACTTGGTGAGTGGGTTAGATAACCTTGAAAAATCTTTCACAAAACGTCGTTAATATCCATCCAAACCAAGAAAACTTTGGATCTCAGTTACTGTTGTTGGTCTCGACCATCTTTCGATAACCTCTATTTTTTCTGGATCCACAGATATCCCCTCTTTTGAGGTTATGTGACCAAAAAATGAATCTTTTTGAAGCCAAAATTAACACTTGGTAAATTTGGAATAAAGCTTCTCCATTCTTAGGGTCTTTAATACAATTCTCAAGTGATCTTCATGTTCTTCCTTGCTCTTTGAATAGACAAGAATATCATCTATAAAGACTACCACAAACTGAACAAGATAGTCTCTAAAGACTCTATTCATCAGATCCATGAAGATAGTAGGGGAATTAGTAAGACCAAATGGAATCACTATAAATTCATAGTGTCCATACCTTGTACGGAAAGAATTCTTTGGTATATCCCCCCTTTTGACCCTTAATTGATGATACCATGAACGAAGACCAATCTTGGAATATTATTGATCTCCACGTAGTTGGTCAAATAGGTCATCAATGCGTGGGAGAGGATATTTTCTCTTGATAGTTATCTTGTTATGTTCTCGATAATCAATGCAGAGTCTCATTGATCCATCTTTATTCATAACAAATAGAACAGGTGCTCCCCAAGGTGACACACTAGGTTGTATGAATCCTTTATCAAGATTCTCTTGGAGTTGCTTCTTCAATTCCTGCAACTCAATTGGGTCCATTCTATAAGGTGTCTTTGAAATAGTCAAAGCACCTGGTACGAGTTCTATTGGAAACTCAACTTCAATATTTGGGGGAAGACCTAGAAATTCCTCTAGAAATACATCATCAAATTCCCGTACAATGGGAATATTATTAATCGTGAGTTTCTCTCCAACCATTTGAGATAAATAACCTTCATTTAGTGGAATCAAGACCCATAAGATTGAAGAAATTTCCACTGGAAGGTTATGTTCATCCTTGCATCGATAGACGATCATAGATTGATCTGGAATATGAAATGTGACTTCCCTTCTTTGGAAATTGATATGAGCTCCATATAAAGAAAGCCAATCCATGCCAAGAATCACATAAAATTCCACTATAAGAAGGATCACAAGATTTGCAGGAAGCACTTTCCCACAAACTTCAATTGGAGAAGAATTGTAAAATTTTGATGCGACTGTTGTGCCATTAGGAGTTGTCAGAGCCAACTCAACATCTAATTGTTGAGGTAATACGGTGATACCCTTAGAAAATTCTTAAGAAATAAAAGAGTGGGTGGATCCAGAATCAAATAAAACATTTGCTACTTTAGAGTGGATGGTAAGTGTACCTCTCACCACTTCGTTGTCGTACTCCACATCGCCGATAGTAATCTCATGTGACTTTCCTTTGTATTTGGACTTAAGAGTTTGTTGACTTCAATCATCATAATCAACCCTTGGATTTAGGCATTGATTGGCATAATGCCCCAACTCCTTGCACTTGAAACATTGAAGTTTAGTAGGTTCATTCTGTGTATACCTTCCTTTGTTTGCATCATTAGACATTTTCTTCCCATTATTTCGACATTCAATTTCCCGATGACCTTCTTTTCCACACTTATAACATTTGCTTGTCCCCTTAAGACAATTTCCACAATGTTTCTTTCCACACTTTGAGCATAAGGGAAAAATCATCTTCTTTTTAGTGTGGTCTTTAGATTTTCCTTTGAATTCCATTTTCCTATTCTTATCAAACCCATGTGACTGATGGGTTACTCCAATCTCCATCTCGACTTTGAGAGCACATCGAACGATTTCCTCGTAGCTATTGAAGTCCCTTATGGCTAATACCCTTTTAAGACTTCATTTTAAGCCACTAAATAATCGATCGATCTTACTCTCAGGTTGGATAATAATACCAGAAGCGTACCTTGCAAGTCTTGTAAAATTTGCTTCATAGGTACCAACAGATTCATCATCCTTTTTCTTTAGTTCAAGAAAATCCTTCTCCTTATTTGTTCGGAGAATAAAAGGGAAGTACTTATTGAAAAATAAGTTCTTGAACTCATCCCATTCCATGGACTCAATTTCATCTCTTGGCCTCGTATTCTTGATAAGATTCCACCATTGATCAGCATCACCTTCTAAACGATACACTGCTAAGATGAAATTATCATGTTCAGAACATTGAAGAACTGAAAATATCTTTTCAGTAGTACTAATCCATTGTTCAGCAACTAATGGATCAATAGACCTGCTGAATGAAGGTGGACGCTGCCTCATGAAGGATTCAACAGAATGTTTCTCCTTCCTCTGCTCGTTTGGAAGTCCGGCATGATTCATAGCTTGAAAAAGTTGTGTGAGCATGGATACAAGATTTTTCATTCCATCTCCCATAACGTTTGGTTGCTCAGGAGGACAATCATTGCATTTCCCGTCGCATTCCTCATTAACATGGTTCCTTCGGGTTCCATCCATTGAATAAAACCATGAAGAATAGTGTGAGAAACACTAATTATAATAGGAAAACCACATAATCAAGAATAAAATTTCACACTTAAGGTCTTATCATAGGTTGTTCATGGCCATTTCTAAAACACTAATATTGTGTTCTATGCTTAGACTTATCCCTACGGTTCTTACTAGGCTTTCACATCTTAGTTTCCAAAGGTTGACTATACCTTTCCTCTGCTACCAACTATAGAAACCCATACTTTACATACATGGTTATTACTTCAAAATTGAAGTACCCTTATTACAACATATAACAAAACCATGAAAGGACCATATCGGTATAGTGTCTTTAGAAACTGGGAAACATAAACAACTGGTTCATAAAGCATCTACATTGCCTCCCATTTATTTCATCATATCTAGAGTCCCTTTTGGCATATCCTACTTAATAACCTTCTTCCTGACCTGGGGAAAGAAAACATACAAAAGGGTGAGCTCAAATTCTCAGTAAGGGTAAACAAAAGAAATATCAATCACATCATATTCATAAGAACATTACATTTTGTAAATCTTACCCTACAAAAGAGATCATAATTTCATAACATGGGATAAATCATGGTAGTGAAATGTAATCACAATAATCATAACATAAAACATGAATCATTGTGGCATACACACATAATCATAGATAATCATTTCTTATTAGTCAAGACTCATTGCCAAGACTATCTTAGTGGACAAAGTCTATTTCTGAACCGAGTCCATTCCTCGTTTCAGTCCTGTTTCACTGAACCGGTTTAACCTGCCGTTCCAGCCATGTCTATCTCATGAGATATAAAATCTTTACACAATGCATTGGAGGGAGATATAGGCCCCACCCATCTCATAATGATACCATTCTTATGTGTTCCACAAAATCATAAATCATACATCATAGCATAACCCATGTAATAAAATTGGGATTCTTAAACATCGTGACATCATAAAACAATTCATATAAGATAAAGGAATTCATAAAAATAATTCCATCACAACATAATCAAATCAATGTAATAACAGGGATAGAAACAGAACCCTATATTATCCTAGATGGAAAATAATTTTGATAAAACACTTGAACTCCATTCTTGAGGAAAATATCCTTTCTACTTCAAAAAGACTTTTCCTTTCTTAACATGTCATACAATTTTAAACTAAAAGAAGTTGATTAAAAATAAACTTGAAAACTTGTAAAGGAATATTCTTTGAAATAATGTTTTAAAAATACATTCATTCCGTATAAGTTAAAAAAACATTCTTCTCGTACTTTTGTCGGAAAAGTCAAAAAGTTCCTCGTACGAAAAATGAAAAAATATTCCCTTCATATCTTTTACTAAAAACTCACCGAAGGGTAAAATTGGATTTAAAAAATATTTGGTGGATGGAAATAATATTACATATTTAGGAAACATGGATGTGGATGATAAAATATTCCCCAGTAAATTCCTAAGTATAAACAATCTCGGATAAAGATTGAGATTGCGAGATTTTCCCTTACCTTAGGTCTGATTTTCTTCGTAAGTGTCCGAACCTCCTGTATAATGATTTAAATAATGTTATTGACTTATTACATAATAATAATTATTGTTATGATATCATATATGGTCATATTCTTAGCTTCTTATTAGTAATATTTCATTCCTACTTGTTATTCGGGTGTTTATTACTTTTTGTTCTTACGCGTGTTTTGTCGAATAAATTATTATTCTTCTCTTTAGGTTGTAGATAACTCATTTCCATAATGGTATTAGTGTACTATATATCATATTTATTCATTAGATTCATTTATATAATCATTATTCAATGAAGATCATGTAGAACGAATCACATCACATCGTGGAGACGGTATTCTGTACGTACGCACGAGCGATGATATCGTTCCCAAGATCGTGGAATTGTATTAGAGTGTATGTATACTATTTCAGAATCAATAACAATTTACAATAATAATATATAGTTATTTATTTTCACCATTATACCCATCCATGTAAGCTGGTGATGGAAAATAGATTACACCACATCGTGGAGACGGTATTCTGTACGTACGCTCGCGTGGTGATTTAGTTTTCCATAGGATGGATAGATCATGAAATAGGGTTGTTTCACACATATAATAAAATATCAGTATATGAATAATACTGATGTTATTAATTCTTAATGAAACAACTAAATAAGAAGAAGTGGAAGAAAAAAATAAAGTTAAAAGAATCGGTAACAGACATTACCTCTTCTTTGAAGCGCCTCTTTGAGACCTCCTCTTAGGGCACTAAAATTAGTCTTTGAAAAAGACCAGGACCTCTAGGATGTTTTTAGGGAATTGGGGTAGTGAAATTGGCAGGGATTGGCCGAGCTTTAAGGCTCAAATTGGTGTGAGGAGGAGAGGGAGGAGGTGCCCTTTTATAAGGGAGGAGAGGGGCACCTTTGGAAATATAAGAAATATTAGTTTATATTAAATCCTAACCCCACATAAAAACTTCCAAAATGACTCATATCTGAATATTAGATGTGATATGGTTGTAATATCATCAACCAATACAATTTAGACATGTTAGGAATTTATTTTAAACATTATCATCTTGATTTATCCTTATTTATCAATTTAATTTTATTTGTGGTAATAATATTCTAAATTTAAAATTATTATACATAATTACATTTGTGTTGTGAATTTTCCATACTTTGACACTTTATGACATTTTAGACCATATAAATTTTAATTTATAATTTTTAAATATTTTTGTGATTTTTAAACAATTTTATAATATGTTATTTTTATAAAATAACAATAGTGTCAATTTTGACACTATTCATTTATTTGAATTTAAATAAAATATATACAGAAGATATGTTCAAAATAAAAGCTTTAACAGATTCATAAAATGTAATATGTATCTAGAAAGTTAGTGGAGCACATTAAGTAGTTCATATAATATTTAGTTTAATATTTTTAAAACCATTTATTTGATATTTTAATTAATAAAATAATTTCAACATCACTATTGTGTCATAATAAATGATATTTATTTAATCCCTAAAATTTATAAATAAATTCCTATGATGTAGATAATTGTATTATATTTCTGCATACTATTCATCTTCGAAGTTTCATTAAGTTTATCACTATATTAAAATTATTATACTTATAAGATTTAAGAAAGTGACATGTTGTCACATTCTTTGGTTTTAATAATAATTAAATTATTTTCAAGGACAAAATTACATTAAATGAATCTAATCTGACCCTTAGGATATATGGGTCGAATTTTAGTCATCCAATAGGATATTGGAAGGTGTTAGGGTAATTTTATAATCTTATATTTACCCTTAATTACCTGATTTACCTTTAACTATGGTAAATAAAATTTACCGTAGTTACTATTCATAATGCCCAAAAATAAAAAGTAGCCTATTAACATAATTTAAACCCACTGATTCCAAATATGGAATCAATTTTTCAAAATTCAAAACATATAAGTTGTATTAATTAATTTTAAATAAATCCCATTGTTAAGAAAACGGGTTAAAGAAGTTAAAACATTGCCAAAGATTGAAATGTTTTTACCTGTGAATTCAATGTGAAATTAATGCTAATGACATACATTATATTAAATGGTAAAAATATATTCTATTTATACTTTAAAACCATTTAATATTATAATTTAAACATATAAATTATCTAAATGAAAAAAGTTTTTTAATTAAAAAATAGCATATTTTTACTATTCATCAAAATATGAAAGTTATCAGAAAAATATCAAAAATTTATCCAAAGTAAATTTTTATATCCTGATTCAAAAGTAGAATTTTATTTTTTCAAATTGAACTTATAAACATGTCAAAAAATACATTTAATGTGGTTGTGCCATCAAAAGGTGGCAAAACTGCATTTTTTGAAAAATACTTATTTTACCCGAAAAATTTATTTTGTTCTCTTACCATGTTCTAGAAAATGTGTAAGATGAGTAATAAAATTTCAAAATGTAGTTAATACTATTCATAATGTCTAGTTCATAATAATATATCGTTGTTTAGTGAAACCCGGTATTGCGTACTACACACGCTATCGAGGAAGGTTGTGATTGCATGTAATGCAAGCCAAGTCCGTATTGTGTGCTGTGAAAGATTCCTTTGGTGTTGCGTATAACATAATACATAAAAAATATTTCTCATAAAATCTCAGGGTGTTACAATGATGTTCCTTATTCATGGAAATGGATTGATCAGAAAAAATCAATAATCCCTCATGATTCATTATTAGTCATAGAATCAATCTGTTACAGTAGTTAAAAATACTTCATAAGAATAGAAAACATGATATTGAATTAGGATTACAAATCAGGACACCCTTTTAGTTCATCATTTCTATTCGTAACTATATATATTAATATATGGATGAGCATAAAACTAATAATAGAACCATTAAAGGTACCTTTTTTATATGTTATGAAAAACATATATTGGATAAACATATAAATTCGGGTCACCCTCATAGATTTTTGACCTTATATGTCACTAAAGATAATGAATGTTGTGGGGATAACATCTAAGTGATGTTCAATATATGATTATTATATCATAAAAAAGATGAAAAATAGAGATTGGGTGAGGCTTAATCAAGAGATACCTTGCATTGAAGATGACTCAGTTTGTAGTCAGTATTGGGGCTTACACCTTGAAGGAGGCCTTTATACAGTTCAGTATAGAATGTGAGATAGATTATTGTGTGTCGCAAACTAGCTCGTGTAACCTGGTAACCCAATAAAAGATCTTTTTCATAAAAATACCAAAGGGTGTTCCTGATACCCATGAGTTGGCAACTAGCACCTGACATCATAAAATAATGAAATTGGGAACAATTTATCCACGATCAATGCATAATTAAATGAGATAGGTCAATAAGGAATTCATAAGAAACTCCATTGGGAGAACTTTACCATTTTTCAAATAGGAATTAATTCCTAATGTACTAAAACCAATGTACCAAAATATTGAAAACATCCATAATCCCAAGAATCAAAAATCACCAAACCTAAGGGTCAACATCTTGTTCCACCTCAAAGAGGTCATTTTCCCATTCATGAACCATGGAGAAGATAATCTAAAAACACCAAGAGGAACAAGTAGGGTGTAATCCAAATACCTATAGGATTTCACCAATTCATTCCATAAAATTATTTCAATATCAAATTAACTGAGTAAATTCATTCCATTTTTTTAATACAGACATGTTTGGAATTTCAAAAAAGAATATTTAAACAATTCCTTTTGTACATTTTAAATGATGGAATTACCTTTAAACAAGAGGGGTGATGTACAAAAATGGAACTTTTCAAAAAAAAAGATTAATTAAAAAAAGTTATATAAAAAAGTTTATATAAAATCACAAGGCATGTAAAAGAATTTACAATAATGACCTGTATATGTTTGAAATATAAATAAGTGAGCAACATGGTTACATGTATAATAGGTATGATAACTCCAGGATATATGGACCTGACACTGTGAAACATCAAATATGTATATAAGCCCCTTTGGACCTATGAAAATGGTTAATCATCACTATCACCTAAATGATGTGATATGTTTATATGACGTATTAGAACATTGTAATTTGTAAAGAGTGACCCAAAATAACTCACTAACTACCAAAGGCTTGCATTTTCTCTTGGGAAAAACAACGATAGGAAATTTATTTCACGAATTCTTAAAATACAATTTATCCCATTACCCCTTTCAAATATTCCAATTTTCCATTTTAAAACAATAATAGGATTTTAATAAAAAACATGCCTTTTCACAAAGATGAAACCCTACGGTTTCCATCAAAAATCATTTTAATCCATTTTTCACAAATAAGGATTTAAAAACAATTCAAGAAATTCCATAATAAAATTTTATAAATTAAATTCAAGAATTCAATTTTCAAACAAATTCCATCAATTTCATAATGAACCCCCAATTGATAGGAATTGGGGGTTTGTCTCAATTTTTCATTAAATACATTCCACAATTAAATTATTTAATTTAATTTAAATTATTTATATAAAACCCTCAATTTAAAATAAAAAATTGCGATTCTGTAAATTTACAAAAACACGCCCAAATTTAATGGAATTGGGGGTTTTCCCATTTCTATCAAATAGCCCCATTTTCTTAAAAACCTAATTCAATAGAATTGGGTTTTAATACTGAAAAATAATTTATATCCATTTGATCAAAATAAAATAATTACATGTAATTAAAAATAGTTTAAATTAAATAAATTAATTTAGGTTTAATAAAAATCAAGCATAAAAAAGGAACCACCTTCCTCGGGATCAACCAAAATAGAATAAAAATCCTTATCTAGAAAACTCCAATGGGGGAAATGATCTAAGAATAAAACCTAGTTTTAGAACAAAAAACTGGGTATTATATCCACAAACCAATTCGTGGATCCATGTAACCATATAGAGTAAATGAAATATCACGGTAGAATGAAAACAAAAGAACGAAACTAACCATGAGAAGATTGAAGGGAATTCCTCCAACTTCAAATCACTTCCGGGAGGTATTTTAGAGGATAAGAATCCTTATTGGGAGCTCCCTGGATGGAAGAATGTATTTTCAATAAATGGAGGTCCTTCGTGGACCTAAATATTTGGTTCGATAATTTTTATTAAAAAGTGTAATAAAGATAAGATCTTCCACCTAGATTCAAGGGAATATGTGCATGGTTTAGACGAACCATGCACTGGCTATGTGCCTATGTTAAATGGGCCGACAATTTCTCTTTAATAGGTCTCA
This sequence comes from Viscum album, assembly GCA_963277665.1. Taxonomy (NCBI): domain Eukaryota; kingdom Viridiplantae; phylum Streptophyta; class Magnoliopsida; order Santalales; family Viscaceae; genus Viscum; species Viscum album. The sequence goes on from CAUJRU010000001.1 coordinate 7,687,304, forward strand.
TGTTTTTTCAGACTATGCACAATCCTTGTAGATCCCACTATATAATATCTATAGTTTGGACTAACATGGAACACATTTTTGGAAAACCATGCGCTAAACGTGTTCCAACCATGAACTAGCCCAAAAAACTTCCAAAACCCCTTAAATTTCACCCAAATAAAGCTCAATGAAACCCAACAAATTAATGTTAAAATAAAGGTGTTTAGGAATAGATGAAATAAGTAAAAGGATGTAACAACCTCCCCACCATGGAAACTTTTTGTCTCCAAAAATACTAAAAATAAGAATACAAGCCAAAAAGATGAGTCCAAAGCTCTCTCATCAGTGCCTCCCTGTCCCGCGTCTTGTGAATATTAAAACTGTGTTTTATATAACATGATCTAATGGTATCATATTCCCATGAAATACCTTTTTTCAGAATCAACTATCCTAACAGGTCATTCAGTGAAGGATAAATCAAGTTCAACATCAAGATCATGCTATCTTAGAACATGAGATAGAGTATATAGTTACTTTCACATATATGATACAAAGAACATATTATGTTTTGATGTCAACTATGGTGGATGTTCTAAATGGTAATAAAATTTCTACACCTTCTAAACATCCTAAAAATTTCTTAAAAACAATGATCAAGCTTCCTTTTCCTCCCAAGATGTTGATGTACCAACCTGGGTGAAACATTCAAGAACACCTGGTCCCCAACTGAGAATTCAAAAGGTCTATGATGACGATGAGAAAAATTATTATATTGGATATGTGTCTTCATCATCGTCAAATTAATCAACTGAATATTTTCTCACCTATTTCACCAAACATTGTCTAACCAAGGAACTTTCACTGACCTTTGTCCATCATAATGGAGATCTAATAGTTAGACCATACATGGCCTCAAAATGATCCATCCAAATTGTGAACTTGTAACTATTGTTTTTATCAATCTAAACTATCTCTAAAATATCATCCTAAGATCCACCAAATTCAACAACACATGTTTGAATCATATCATCAATAATCTGTAAAAATATTTCTATCTGGCCATCCGAATGTGGATGGTATGTCATGCTCAAATGGGTGTGATATCCCAATGCCTCTAGAAGTCCCCTCCAAAAATGAGAAGTGAACCGAGGATCCCTATTGAAGACTATAGAAGATTTAACTCTGTGTAAATGAATAATATATTTCACATAGACATTTTAAAACTTCACAACATTGGTTTTATCATTCATGTGTAATAATATAACCTATTTATTTAGACAATTGATCACATACAATATCGCATTATTATTCCTTTGGGTACAAAGAAACCCAACCACAAATGTAATGTCCCGGTTCCAAAAGCCGCCCAGAGGTGCCCCTTTCCCTGTTGGTCACATGGACTCAAGCGCATTTCCCTGAAATCCATAGGCTTCCCACTAGTAGTGAGGTCCTTGAGTATGATAGTGGGGAAACTATGCCCTAATTGGCAGAGTAACATGACAGAAGTAAACCAAATATACAATAGTGGAAGCAGTAATAATACCAAACAACAGTAAATAGAGGAAACTGAAATAAAAAACTAGAGAACATATATTTAATGATGATTCATTATACATATGTCTAGAAAAGTATCCAAACACATTACAAAGATGAAATACAGTACTAAACCAAGTATAAAATAAAACATATAAACAACTCCTCAGCATCGCAAGCCTCACCTTGGTACTGTTCTCCCCAGCTCCTCAGCAATCAAGTACTAGAAGTAAAAGGGTGCTTTCCCTTATCTATACCTACAACAATATAATCTATTTGGGCCCAAAATCATGACCCAAACAGGGTGTGAGACTAATAAAATTAGGAAACCACCCAATTATTTGTTCCTAACAGTCAGTGAATATATGTGGCAGGAAATAAGTAAAAAGAACCAATAAACAAGGAAGTACTTAGCATCAAACATTCCTACAGTTCAATTTCATATATTAAGTAAAAAGCTAATCAAAGCAGGTAACCCTCTGGGAGTACTCACAACCTAACCCCTCTGGTTCAACCAAACAAGTACAAGAAACCCTATGGGAGGTACAGAAAGTCTAACCCCTCTGGTTCAACTTAAGCATAGACTCTCTGAGGAAGCACTAATAGTCAATTCCACCTATAGTCTAGTATCAGTAACTAAAAGGCACTCTAGGGAATCACTCAATGCCCAATTCCCCCTGTGGCCTATATCAAGGAACTACAGACACTCTGAGGAAGAACTTACACCCATTCCCCCTATGGTCTCGCATCGTAACAGTAAAAATTAACACTCTGGAGAATCCTTCAACGTCCATTCCCCCTACGGTCTACTACACCAGGTTCTCACGGCCCTGTATAAGTCAATCATGCACTAACGATGTATAATGTCCAAAATATACCACAAGAACTATATGGATAAATAGTCTAAAACATAACAGCATGTTAGATAATAATCACTTCATCCTACAATACTTGTTATGGAAAGAAAAGCAGCAGCCTAACAAGAAAACTAGACCAAACAGTTAATAAAAGAAATCATGGAAAAAACATCCACATATTAGCAAAGATAACCCTATTCTCAACAATTAACCTCGATACAACAAAATTATGCAGAGCAGGCAAATAAAATGGCAAAACAAAATACACAATACCCTGAAAAAGGGAATTGGGAACTTTTCATATATAACTCAAAGACTATCTACGAAAATTTACAAACCACCTACCTCGGCGTTGTATGATCATTATACATGAACCTCAAGCCTTGAATCACCCAAGAACACTATAGATCTACAAAAATGATAAAAACTCTTAACCGAGGATATTTCGTGAAAGAGGAGAAATCAGGAAATGAGGATCTAGAAGAAGGAAGAACTCACCGTGCCAATCCCAACGCAACTAACAGCGGTCGATTCAGAGAATAGATGCTCAATTGGGAGCTCAGGGAACGATCTGTGTTGTACAGACGCTCTCGGTTGAAGATGGTGATGAAGAAGACACTTCGGCCAATTAGACGTGACCCTGGTCTATTTAATGAAAAAAATAAAGTACACAGTGTGTACTTTATAAGTAAATGATGTGTATGCCTTAATTGGCCACTGCATTAGGCGGTCTCTAGGTCACCACACACGACTATGTGCTCGGCCGTTACACAGCCAACACACGAATATGTGCGAAAAAAGAGTACACGATATGTACTTACAAGTACACTGTGTGTACTTCAAAAATTTCCAGAAACTCTTCTTTTTCCCAAAAACACTAGAAAAGAGAAAAACATACCTAAAAAGAAGATTTGGGTTCTTAAAAACATCCCCCTTAAATAAATTCGTCCTCGAATTTCTTTAGCAATGTGGTGTAGAATAAGAATCCTCGAAAATATCTATCCACTATGATCGTACATCGACCTCCCTCTCCCAGGTCATGTCTTGTACTCACTCATGCATCCATAGCACTCGTACTAGAGGAACATATCGGCCACAAAGAAATTTCGTACTTCGATCAATAATTTGGATAGGATGCTCCTCGAATGAGGTGTCCACCTCTAACTCAACCTACTTGGGTTGAAAAACATGAGATGGGTCTGAGAAGTAATGTTGAAGTTGAGAAACGTGGAAGACTTCATGCACAGCCTGCTACCTCTAAGGTAACAGCAACTGATAGGCAACCGACACAACTCTCTCCAACACCTCAAATGGCCCAACGTATCTCGGTGAAATATTACCATGTCTCATAATCCTCCTGTGTCCCAACCTCAGTGTGACATGCAGGAAAACATGATCCCCAACCTCAAACTGCATAGGTCATCTCCGATGAACAACATAAGACTTCTGCCCGGACTGTGCAGTAGCCATACTCTTCTGAATCAACTCTATATTCTTTGTGGTCTCCTGGACAAGACGAGGTCCCATCATAGCTACCTCTCCTGACTCCAGCCAACATAAGGGTGATCGGCATGGCCTACTGTACAAAGCCTCATAAGGTGGCATCTGAATAGTTTCATAAAAACTATTATTGTAGGAAAACTCCACAAGAGTTATGTGATTCTCCCAAGAACCTTCAAAATCCAGGATGCATGCTCGAAGAATGTCCTCATGCACCTGAATCATACGCTCGGACTGGCCATCTGTCTAGGGGTGGTAAGCTGTACTGAAAATTACCTGTGTACCCAAAGACTTTTGTAGCCCCTTCCAGACCCGAGAAGTAAAACGTGTACCCCGGTCTGAAAAAATGGAGTGAGGAACTCCATGTAGATGTACAATCTATCAAATGTAAAACCATCCCAGATCATCAACACCAAAGGTATCCTTGATCATCAAGAAGTGAGCATCCTTCGTGAGTATTTAAATGACAACCCAAACTGCATCATTCCCTCAAGGCGACCTTGGAAAACCGGTCACAAAATCCATCATGAAATCATTCCACTTCCACTTGGGAAGGGTAACTGCTGCAAAAGACCTACTAGTCATTGATGCTCTGCCTTCACCTACTGACAGGTGAAACACCTCATCAAAAAACCAGCAACATCTCTCTTCGTACCTGACCACCAATACAGACAGTGTAGATCGTGATACATCATGGTGACACCATGTTAAATTTCCAAAACTGAGTATTGAAAGTCCCGCATCAACTCCTCGCATATGTCTACTGGAACCCATACACGCTCATGAAAACTCAAGATCTCATCCTCACCTACTGTCCATCCAGGAATATGGTCCTCTCCTAATACGCTTTCCCGTAAGACTAGGCCTTCAAAATATGACAGCTGCCTCATTTGCACTCGATCAAGAAGAGTAGAGCTAAAAGCTATAGAAGATAGAAATGTATACCCCTATCTGTCATGAACCTCCAAATGTATCTCAGAGAACAAGACCATAAGCTTCCACTCACTACTGGCCTCCCAGACTGCTTGTATTTGAGTCCTCCTGCTCAGCACGTCAGCCATTATGTTTCCTTTCTTAGGCATGTAGGCAAGCTCAAAGTCAAAGGATTGAAGGTAATCAACCCTCCTTCGCTGTCTCAAATTCATGTCGCGCTGAGTGAAGATATACTTGAGACTTTTTTGGTCAGTGAACACCATAAAATGCTCTCCTAGAAGATAATGTCTCCAATAGCGTATGGCATGAACAAATGTTGCCAACTCATGATCGTGCATTGGGTAATTCCTCTCATGTGGCCTCAACTACCAGGACCCGTACGCAACGACTCCTTCCCCCTGTATAAGCACATCTCCTAGAGCGATACCTGAAGCATCACAACATACAATATAGCTCTTTCCTGGCTCTGGAAATACAAGTATCGGTGCTGAATTAAACCTTCCTTTGAGCTCATGAAAGGCTTCTCACAAGAATCTGACCACAAGAACTTTTCACAATTCTTATTCAGGCCCGTCAGTGGTGTTTCTAAATGTGAAAAGTCCTGTACAAAACACCTGTAGTATCTAGCCAGCCCTAGAAAACTCCATAACTCAAATATGTTCTTCGGCTACTCCCTGGACACTACTAATCTCACTTTCTCTGGGTCTATTGATACTCTTTTCTATGAGATAACATGACCCAAGAAGTGAACCTGGTCCAACCAAAAGTGTAATTTTGAGACTTAGCATATAACTGATGCTCTCTCAGTGTACTCAAAAAGATCTTATGATGTGTGTAATGGTCGTGTCGAGTGTGAGAGTACACCAAGATATTGTCCAAGAAGACAATCATGAAACAATCCAAGTCTTGATGGAACACTCGGTTAATCAGTGCTATGAAAACAGAAGGTGCATTTTTGAGACTGAACGACATAAACACATACTCGTATAGACTATACCTACTTAGGAAGGCTATAAGAGGTATATCAGATGGTCTAATGCTCAACTGATGATAATCGAACCTCAAGTCAATCTTCAATAACACCCGGGCTCGTAGAAGCTGATCAAAGAGATCATCAATCCTCAGTAAGTGATATCGGTTTTCGACCGTCAACTCTTTCACCTTTCGATAATCCACATAAATTTTGAGGGTATTATCCGCCTTTTTCACAAACAGGATAGACAAATCCCAAAGAGAAGTACTGGGTCAGATGAAACCCTTTGCCTGCAACTCCTACAATTTCTTCTTGAGTTCTTGTAACTCTGGTGTAGCCATCCTATAAGGAGGAATGGACACCGGTTCTGCTCCTAGAATAAGCTCAACAGAAAAGTCCACCACTCACTCTGGAGGTAAACCTGAAAATTCCTCTGGAAAGACATCCCTAAAACGATCCACTACTGGAGGAAATTCCATATATGAAGTCCCTTGGTCATCCATATATAGACTATCAATCTGAGTTTTAACTCCTCCCAACCCATGATGCTTGCGTCCCACTCTGCTCTCCTGAACATCGCATTCTCTCTTATGAATAAACGATCCTACCTCTGGTGATATGAAACTCACCCTACGGCGATAGAAATTTACAACTGCTTGAAAGGGAACTAACCAGTCTATTACGAGAATGAAATCATAGCCTGTCATCTCTAAGACATAGAGATCCCAAAGGAAGTGACACCCACCGACCTCAAGAAGTAATTCCTTGCACTCACGTGCACTAGCCGTTATTTTCCCCAACAGAGTGTCTAGAATAAAGATATCAGCACAAGAAAAGATACAGAAACCAAGGCTCTCCACAATAGTAATAGATATAATTCTATGGGAAGACCCTCTATCAAAATGATTAGAAGCTAAAAATGAGACAACTAGGATCGTACCTCGAACTGTAGAGGGTCTAGGATCCTCCTCCTACTGGGTTTTCTCCACTACAAAGGTATGGAATGTACCGCATCCCTGTGACCCTACCTGACCACTCTGAGCTGATCTACCATGTTGTTGCTAAAATCATGGTGACTGAATACCACGGCCGCGACCTCCACCTTGGCCTGAATGGCATGAAGAACTCTAGTTCCCTGACTGATGAGAAACTGGTGGCACTTCTCCTGAATGGGGATTCATAGAAGAACCTCTATCTCCATCTGCTGGTGAGAAGATCTGATAGAATCATTGAAATATGACCCATCATGCCGCAAGATCAGCACTTCACTGGGTCTCTCGGGCAATGTGGCCTCATATGCCTGATGTTCCTACACTTGTAGCACACCACCTGGCTACCAGAAGATGTCTCACGCCTCCTCAGATCTCCATGCGTAGACTCCCTATGGCACTTCCTGCTGTCACTAGGAGGGATACCAACTCTGGATGTCGATTCACCCTATCTTACAACTCTAGAATCTCTCTGATTGCACTTCGTGATTAGCACCTGTTTGACTATATAAGTGATGGATGTCAACCTGAAGATGTTCAGCTACAATCAGATGTTGTTCATGAGACCATCCTCAAACATCCTTGCCAGGAATAACTCATCATCCCCTAAAATGGGCATGAATTGATACAGCTCTATAAAGCGAGAGGAATACTCCATAACCGAAAGAGTACCTTTCTCTAGACTCATGAACTCTTGGGATCGATTGGCCATCAAAGTCTCCAGATAGAAGAAGTCATAGAAGGCATGCTAGAACTCATGCCAATCTATAACTTGTTGGTGTCCCGCATGTGAGATCATATCCCACCATCTCTTGGTTGAGTCCTGAAGCATATACATCCCAAGATTCACCCTCCTCTTTGGAGGTGTCTCCAGATGATCAAAGATAGAAAGAATGTCTTCTAACAATGAATCTACAGCCTGAGGTCCTCCTTCCCCTATGAAGGTAGGAGGATGATGTTGCTGAAAAACCCATGTTAGCTCTTCCATATAAGGGGAAGGATGTGGTACTCCGTGGAAGGTCTGCATGAACCACATAAATCCCTCTCAGAACTGCGTGTCAACACCTGTGTCCGAAATGACGGTTGGTGCCAAGACTAGCACAACAGAAGGATCTGCTGGTAGTCCCTGATCAGCAATATCTGGTGTCTCATCACCACCCTGAATCTGGCATAAAAACAGAGGACGTCTCGGTGGAATGACTCTTCAAGGTCAAGCGCACACCATAGATCTGGATTATCAAGGACTGAAAACTAGAAGTGTAAGAAGGGAATAGAAGAAAGAAGGATTTCAAGTTTTTCAAAACATAGCCTCAGGTGCATTTCCCCAAACGCCAAAGGTTGCTGACTAGAAGCGAGGGCCTTGGGTGTGATAGTGGGAAAACTATGCTCTCATTGTAATAGTAACACATTGGAAGTAAAATAGATATTCAATAGTAGAAGAAGTAATAAAACCAAACAACAGTAAATAGCGGAAACTGAAAGAATAAACTAGAGCAAAAATATGTAATGATGATGTATGATACATATGTGTAGGAAAGCAGCCAAACACGTCAAAATGCTAAAATATAGAACTAAAGAAAGTAAAAAAGAAAAGAGATAAAAAAACTCCTCAGCATCGCAAGCCTCAGCATGGTCCCATGCTCTCCAGCTCCTCAGCAATCAAGTACCTGAAGTAAAAGGGTGCTTTCCCTTATCTATACCTACAACAATATAATCTGTTTTGGACCAAAAGAATGACCCAAATAGGTTTTGAGACTAATCCCAATAGGCAACCACCCAATTATCTATGACTAATAGTCAGTGAATATATATGGCAGGCAATAAGTAAAAAGAAACAGTAAACAAGGATGTACTCAGCAGCAAACATTCCTACAGTTCAATTTCATATATCAAGTAAAGAGCTACTCAAAGTAGGTAACCCTCTGAGATTACTCACATCCTAACCCCTCTAGTTCAACCAAACAAGTACAAGCACCCCTCTGGGTAGTACACGCATTCTAACCCCTCTTCTTCAGCTTAAGCATAGACTCTTTGAGGAAGCAATCACTATCAATTCCCCTTATTGTCTCATATCGGTAACTAAAAGGACCTCTAGGGAAGAACTCAACATCCAATTGCCCATGTGGCCCACATCGAGGAAATATAGACACTCTAAGGAAGCATTTACATCCATTCCCTCTATGGTCTCACATCATAACAGTAAAAAACAAACACTCTAGAGAATACCTCAACATCCATTCTCCCTACGGTCTACTACACCAGGTTATGATAGACATGTGTAAGTAAATCATGCACAAACGATGTATAACTGCAAAAGTATACCTCAAGATCTAATTGGCTTAACATTCTACTGCATAACAGCATGTCAGATAACAATCACTCCATCCTACAATACTGGGCATGGAAAGAAAAGTTGTAGCCTAACATTCAAACTAAACCAAACAGTCAAAACAAGAAAACATGGGAAAAACATCCATAGCTTAGAAAAGATAACCCTATTCTCAACAATTATCCTCTATCCAACCAAACAAGGCATATAAGGAAAATAAAAGGGCTAAAAACATGAAAACACAATACCCCAAACAATGGTATTGGTCACTTTTGCACATTTAACTCAAAAACTATCTAAGAAAAGGCACAAAACACCTACCTCAGTGTTGTAGGGTTGTTATACATGAACCTCAAGCCTTGAATCACCCAAGAACACTATAGATCTACAAAAATGCTAAAAATGATCAACCGATGATATCTCGTGAAAGAAGAGAAATCAAGAAACGAGGCTCTAGAAGAAGGAAGATCTCACCGTGGAAATCCCAATGCAATCGACGATAGTCGATTTAGAGAACAGATGCTTGATACAGGGCTCAAGGAAGGATCGACGTCGTACGGACATTCTCGGTTGAAGAAGGCGAAGAAGAAGAAACTTCTGCCAATTAGACATGACCTCGGTCCATTTAATGAATAACTGTACATGGCGTGTACTTTATAGGTACACGATGTGTACTTTCATTAACCAGCCCCCACATTAGGCGGTCTCTAGGTCACCACACACGGCTGTGTGCTCGCCCGTTAGACGGCCAGCACATGGATACGTGCGGAAAAAGAGTACACGACGTGTACATATCAGTACACGGTGTGTACTTCAATTTTTTTTTGAAACTCCTCTTTTTCCAAAAAACACCAGAAAAGTGAAAAACATACCTGAAAAGAAGATTTGGGTTCTTAAAAAAATTCCATAGAAATCTAATCCCACTTCTATGTTGGAACTAGAGGTGGATAAAGCAACCCTGAATGTTTATGGTTCATAGTTGTTACATGTTGGCATGTATAAAAATGAGAGACAAAATGATAAATGCATCGTATCAAAATTGGACACCAGAACTACATCCGTATCTCATAGAACATCTTCATGGTTCCTGGTTTCACTTCACACTGGGAACAATAGAAATCACCCATCACATATTTTCAAGGATTTGGGTCAAAAAAATCTCCTCATGGGGCCTAATATTACAAGATCCATTAGCAATGAAATGATTACCTTTCATTTGAACGATGTCCATGACTAAACCTGATACATCACAGAACACCACATAGCCCTACCCAGCCCCTAGAAGAATCAACATTGGTGCAGTAGTTAGGAGATGTTTAAACTCAACAAATGAATTATTATATTTATCATCCCAAGAAAAATTTACTCCCATTTGAATTAGTGCATTCATCAGAGAATCGAACTCTGAGAATTCCTTCATGATCCGAAGATAGTATCAGGTCAGTCCCAAGAACCTCCAAAACTCAAAAACATTTTATTGTTGTTCCCATGTCATAAAACTCATTGCCTACAACTGATATACAATTTTGGAACACCAAGTGTCCCAAGAATTTCACTTCCTGAATCCATAAATCACATTTCAAACTCATGGAATAATGTCGATGATTACTCAATAAGAAGAGAACTATTCTATGATTATGCACATGATCATTCTAAAACGTAAAGTAAATGAGGATGTCATATATAAACACTACCAAAAAGGTATCAAGATACTCAGGGAAAATTCCATTCATTAAACCTATGAAAACTGTAGGATCATTTGTAAGACCATAGGGCATAACATGATATTCATAATGACAATATCTTCTCCAGAAAGTGGTTTTATGGATGTTAGATTCTTTTATCCAGAACTGAAGTTAACCAGAATGATGTTCGATGATTGAGAACTAGTTTTCCACTTTCTACTATTCAAATAGATAAACAATCCTTGGAAATGTATATTTTTTCATTATCATAACATGATTAGGTTTTCGATAATTAACACATAAGCAAAGTGAACCATCAACATTTTTAGTATAATGAACTGGGACGGCCCATGGTGACACACTCAGGAATATAAATCCCCTCTAAAGAATATATTCCAACTGAAACTTTAGCAATATCAGTTGATCTGGTGTCATATAGTAAGACTTAATAGAAACGTGATGAGTATCGACAATTAAGTATAAAAAAACTAAACTTCCCTCACCAGATTCATACCAAAGAATTAAGTAGTAATGTAAGAACTCATATATTCATTTCATTTATGGATATTGATTTCAGGTGTTTTTTAGAAAAAGGGGATCATTTGGAAAATTCAAAAGTACCCGTCGTGTACATAGGAGTACACGTCATGTACTCGGTTGTTGCGGGTAGCCGTGTACTGGCCATGTAACAGCCGAGTACATGGCTATGTGAGGTGACATGGAGACTGCCTAAAGTAGGGGCCGATTAAGTCATGTACACGTCATGTGCATTAAATGAACATGCCATGTAATTTTTTTTATTTATTGTTAAATCGGACAGGGGTCGCGTCTAATTGCTAGAAACACCATCTTCAAGCCCCATCTCGTCCAGGAGCAACGAGAATCATCGAATCTTCTCTGATCCCCTGATTCTTTTTCTGTTCTCTGAATCAAACAATGTCGATTGTGTTGTAATTGCCTCGATCTATGATGTTATAGGTTGAATAAAAGGCTTATATTCAACTATATCAATCGTACAATGTCGAGGTAGGTGGTTTGTGCCTTTCCGTATTTTTCTTTGGATTATATTTTCAAAAAGTTCTGAATACCCTGTTTTAGGGAATTTAGTGTCATGGAGTTTTAACCCTGTAGATTCTGACATTTTTTTGTTTTATTGGGTAATTTTTTTATTTTAAATTAGGTTTATTACCTTTCTTATTGATGTGTTTCTCATGTTTGTTTGATATTTGTCGTTGTCTTTAGAACTGCCTGTTAGGCTGTTTTATTTTCCATGCCTAGTGTTGTTCGGATGGAGTTGATATTATATGACTTGCTTGTGATATGCATTGTAGTTGTTTAGACATGTAGTATTTGAGATTTACTTTGGTAGTTGGATATAGTTTGTGAAAGATTGTATTAAACTGGGCTGTGAAAACCTGGTGTAATTAGACAATAGGGGGAATTGAACTTGAGGGCTTCCCCAGAGTGTATGTTATACTTTTTATTTGGAGAGATCATGGGGAGGATAGACAGTGAGTGCTCCCTCAGAGTGTCTATAGTATACTATTACGAGACCATGAGGGGAATGGATGTTCAGTGCTTCCTCATAAAGTCTATAGTTATCATTAAAAGACCACAGTGGGAATTGATGGTGAGTGCTTCCTCAGAGAGTCTTTGTCTTTGTGAAACCAGAGGGGTTAAACTATGAGAACTATTCCAGAGGGATTCTTGTGAATGACTAGTTGAATAATTAATAAATGTAAATGAATGTAGTTTTCAACAGTAGGAGTGTTTAGTTTTGAGTACTTCCTTATTTATTACTACATTTTTCATTTTTCCTTCTATATATATTCACTGATAGTTAGGCACAGTCCTTTGGGTGGATTCCTATTAGGATTCATCTCACACCATGTTTTGGTCATTGTTTTAGGCCCGAACAGATTATATTGTTTCAGTTATAGATAAGGGAAAGAGATCTTCTACTTCTGGTACATTATGATAGTGGAGTGGGAGATAATGGGACCAAGTTGGGGCTTGTGATGCTACTGGTGTTTACTTGTTTTCTTTTTAATTTTTTTAGTACTATATTTCCAGAATTTTGACGTGTCTGGATGCTTTCCAAGTCAAATTTGACATGCACCATTTATATATGATCTCCCGTTGTTTATTTACATTCAATATTCCATTGTTTTCTTATTGTATGGTAATACTTCTTCCGCTATTGTATATTATTGTTATTATGTTGTGTTACTCTACCAATAAAGGCATAGTTTCCCTACTATCACACCCAAGTCCCTCACTGCTAGTTAGCAGCCTCTAGTGTTTAGGGAAATGCACTCGAGGCCATGTAAAAACCGAGTAAAAGGAACCTTTGGGCGGTACCCAGAACCAAGACGTTACAAAGTGGTATCAAATGGTTCTTTTCTTATTTTACTTACTGTTTGGAGCTGTAACTTTCCGGTTCTGAAAGCCACCCAAAGACGCCCTGTACCTGGTTGGTCACATGGCCTCAAGTGAATTTCCCCAAACACCAGAGGCTGCCGACTAGCAGCGAGGGCCTTGGGTGTGATAGTGGGAAACTATGCCCTCATTGGTAGAGTAACACAGCAGAGGTAAACATATATACAATAGCGGAAGCAGTAATAATACCGTACAAAATCAAACAGTGGAAGACTGAAAGAATAAACTGGAGCACATATATAAAATTATGATGCATGTTACATATGTCTAGGAAAGCATCCAAACAATTCACAATGCTGGAATACAAAAATAACCAAATAAAAAAACAAAATAGATAAACTCCAATAGCATCACAAGCCTCCATTTGGTCCCATTCTATCAATCTCCTCAACTCTCAAGTACCAGATGTAGAAGGGAACTTGACCTTATCTATACCTACAAGAATATAATCTGTTTGGACACAAAATCATGACCCAAATAGGGTGTCAGACTAATCCCATTAAGCAACCACCCGAAGATATTTTCCTAATAGTCAGTGAATATATGGGAGGCAATGGACTAAAAGAAAGCAGTAAACAAGGAAGTACTCAAAAGAAAACAGTCCTACAGTTCAATGAATCCAATTTCACATATCAAGTAAGCATCTAAACAATAGAAGGTAACCCTTTGGATAGTACTCACTACCTATCCCCTCTGGTTCAGTTTACATTATTATAACAAAGATTCTCTGAGGAAGCACTCACCTTCAATTCCACATATTGTTTGGTATTAACAAAGACTCTCTGAGGAAGAACTCACCATCAATTCCCCCTATAGTATTTTAACAGTAACTACAAACACTCTGAGGAAGCACTCAATGTCAATTACTCCTGTAGTCTCATAACGTATCTATAGACACTCTGAGGGAGCACACAATGTCATTACCCCCTATGGTCTCACAGAGTGATCATTATAATAGACACTCTAGGAAAGCCCTCAACGTCAATTTCCCCTACGGTCTCACTACAATAGATTCTCGCAGCCTTGTGTAAAGAAAATGTGCACAACGATAACAACAACCCAAGTAAACCTTATGAAATACTTGTCTAAACAAACTACAACATAACATGGAATGTCAGTTGATAATCACTCCATCCTATGATGCTAGGCATGGAAAGCAATGCCTAATAGGAACGGCTAGACAAAATGGTCAAAACAAAAAAACATGGGAAAACAACCACATATTATAAAATGGAACCCTAATCTCAACAATTGACCTCAATCCAATCAAGCTATGAATATTAGGCAAATAAAAGGGGTTAAAACGATAAACACGCAATACCTTGTTCAATGGTGTTGGGCAGTTTTGCACATCAAACTCAAAGACTATCTACGGAAATTCACAAACTACCTACCTTGGAATTATAGGATTGTTATATGTGAACCACAATGCTTGAATATCCCAAGAACATCGTAGATCTACAAAAATTCTTAAAACACCCAACCGAAGATAACTCTCGAAAGGGGAGGAATCAGGAAATGATTCTCTAGACGAAGAAAGAGCTTACTGTGGCGATCCCAATGAAATTGATGGCGGCCGAATCTGAGAACGGTTTCTCTATCAAGGGCTCAGAGAAGAATCGTGGTTGTACGGATGATCTTGGATGAACTAGGTCGAGAAGAGGTGTGTTCTATCTATCAGGCGTGTTCCCAGTATGATTAATAAAAAAATAGAAAGTACACAACCTGTACTTTCCATTACTAATGTAACGTCCCAAAATTTTGAATAAATCTTGTTTCCTAATTTCATGTGTTATTTTTTTTATTTTTATACTCAACAAAAATGTTTTATTTGATAAACATGATTATAATTAAAATGAGACCATGGGGTTCTAACTGTTATATGACCATCGGTCAATATGACCGCTGTGAACAAAATGTTTTGATTATTGTCTCTAAATACAAGTAATCTTGGTTAATTATTATAGAAAAGAAGATTTGATGGCCTCACCTAGTAGTCTTGGACCGATCGAAGCCCATCTAACAGAACTTGGGATGGAGGTAGCACCATTGGGCTTTGCTCTGGACCAAACCCAAGCCGAACTTCATCGTGTGAAGATAGAACAGAATCACCTTTGCGAGAAGTTCAAACTGATTGAAATTACTACTCGGGCAATGTTGGTCGAGCCTCCCTCAGACTCTCTCACCTTAGCACACCATACACTTAGGTCCTATGCTGGTGTGATAAGAGGCTATGTAAGGAGACTGTAACTACCTTGTGTAATCCTTTGTTTTAAATAAAAATTGGGATTTCTTCTTATGATGAAGTTTATGAATTTTCAAATGACTGGATAAATATAGTATGCATATTTTTGATGAATTTTAGAAAAAGGATATTTTAAAAATGTTTATGTAAACCTTAAATAATTAAAAATGTGTAATGATTTTCAAAAAAATGGTCTTCTACAATTATGTTCAGTACAAAATTTAGAGTCTAATAAGATCAACTTGATTTTTGATGAATAGTAAATTATGAATAGTGATTTTATGATTAGGATTAGTAATATGACCAAATGGATTAGTAATCTCACTTAAATAAAGTTTTAAAATAATGTAGGAACCTTGATTAAGTAATGTGATTCAATAAAATGGTTAAATAACGGTTTTATAAATTATTATTCAAGTATTAGTTTTTTCGGGTGAATAGTGTTTTTTAATTAAAAATTTAATTAAAATTATTTAGAAAATTATTTTTATAAAAATGAATTTATTTTTGAACTCAGAGCATCGATATTATGTTATGGTAATTTTTGGGGATTTTTCTGAAAGAAACGAATTTTTGATGAATAGAGTTTTTATTTAAAAATTAAATTAAAATTATTTAGAAAATTATTTTTATAAAATGGAGTTCATAAATGTATTTAGAGCATCGATATTTGGTTAAGGTGAAATTTTGGGATTATTCTGAGAAAGTTGAATTTTTGATGAATAGTGAAAATATAGTTTTTAAGTTACGGGTGTTTAATGACATCATTAAATGATGTATTAAGTATATATTCAATATGGTCGAATTATGAATAGTAAGATAAGGTATGAGGTGTCCCTTGGCCATTAATGCCTTTTCCCCTCACTTTCCCTATAAATACCCGCCCTTTCCTCCTTTAGTTTTGACTCCCAACTCTTCCCCAACGAAGTTCTGGTCTCATTACCTCCCAAGGAGTCCTCCCAAGGTGCCCCCAAGCCCTCAAGGTCCCATCCTTTTAGGTTTAAGAGTTACATTTTAAGGTAAGGGATCCGACCTCTCGCTTTCATTTCAAGTAATCTCTTTTATGTCATTCCTTTTATGCTCCATGTTCATATGTTGGAGGATGTTCTTTTATACTCCTCTTACTGCCCTTTTTATGTTCATATAATGAGATATCCCCTCTTACTCTCATTATTTCGTTTTATGAAGTTTTAAGTGGTGCCGTTAGGCTGCCGAAATTTTTGTAACGGATTCTTTCTCCCTTCTCATTTTTCAAGATCTATTTTCATGTAAAGTATTTCAAGTTCCTTTTTATTATGTTGGGATATGATCTCTAAATTTATCATACTGATCTTTTATGATCATATGATGAGAGACCCCATTTTATCTCTTCAATTCAGTATTTTGAAGTTTTAAGTGGCGCCGTTAGGCTGTCGAATTTTTAAGTGGTTCTTCACCCTTCTCGTTTTGAAGTTCTACTTTCTTGTCAATTATTTCAAGTTCCTTTTTGTTATGTTGGGGTATGATCTCTATATCTATCATACTGGACTCTTATGTTCATATGATGAGAGACCCCATTTGATCTCTTCAATTCAGTATTTTGAAGTTTTAAGTGGCGCCGTTAGGCTGCCAAATTTTTAAGCGGTTCTTCACCCTTCTCGTTTTGAAGTTCTACTTTCATGTCAATTCTTTCAAGATCCTTTTTGTTATGTTGGGGTATGATCTCTATATCTATCATACTGGACTCTTATGTTCATATGATGAGAGACCCCATTTGATCTCTTCAATTTGGTATTTTGAAGTTTTAAGTGGCACCGTTAGGCTGCCGAAGTTTTTAGGGGATTCTTTCACCCTTCTCATTCTTTTCAAAGTTCTACTTTCATGTCAAGTCTTTCAAGTTCCTTTTTAATTATGTTGGGGCATTATCTCTATATCTATCATACTGAACTCTTATGTTCACATGATGAAAGACCCTATTTTATCTTTTCAAATCATTCTTGTTGAAGTTTAAGTAATGCCGTTAGGCTGCCGAACTTTCATAAGAGAAATCTAATTTTTGTCTTCCTTCCATGTTTTTCATTTAAAATGGTATGTCCTTTAAATTTCATTACCATGATCATGTATCCTTTTTATTCTGTCCATCTACTGTTTTATGGGTCATTTATGAATGTTTGACCCATTTTCCCCCTCTTTTGAATGTCTTCTAAAACCTCGTAACATAGCCGTTATGCTGCAGAATTTCCGTCTCAAAATGTCTCTCTCTTTTTCTAAAGTTCTTTTATATTATTAAGTTAATACTCAAAGCTCTTTCTTCTAAAGGGGTATTCACATATATACCAAAATGTTCTATTTTAAATTCTGGGATTTACATACATGAGACCCACCTCCCTTTTTGTGGGTTTTAAAGTGACGTAAAGATCATGTCTTTAAAGCAGTTTTTAAAACGTTATGATTATGAAATGAAACCCACTTATTTTATGCTATATGGGTTATTTATGAAATTTTTGATGATGATATATGTGGCTCACATGATAATAAAGGCAAATTTAAGGGTGCGCCCTGATAGCGCTCCAATGCATTGGGTAAAGACTTAATCTCTAGAGATGACCATTTTAACGACGCCTTGGAGAATAACCTTGGTAATTTTTAACGACACCTTGGGGATGGACCTTGGTGAAACGAAACGATTGTCAATATTAAATGTTGCAGCCACATCTTCAAGTTATGAAAAATGTTATTTTTATTATGATGTATCTCATGATTTCTTTCTCATGCCTTAAAGTTCTTTTCATGACCTTATTGAAGTATCTCAAGTTCACATGTAAAATGTTTCTCTTGTTTTCCTTACTGGGCCTTCTGCTCACCCTTTCCTTTGATGTATGTCCCCAGGTTCTGAGATGCAGAAATGAACCTAGTATGAACATAAGGAGAATCCTTTCAAGTGTTTAAGAAGAATGTTTTTTTTTGTTGTTTCATGTTTTAAGTTCCTAGTTTCCAAGACACTAAACCTTAAAGATCCTCGATTTTGTAAAATGTAAATGAAAGTTCATGTGATAAAAATGAGGGATGCTATAGTTGGTATCAAAGGATGGTTTGGTTATTTGTGGAAATTAGGATATGAAAAATTTAGGAAGAAGCCTATAGAAAAGTTAAAATATAGGAAATCTTCCTAGTATTTTGGTGAGTATTGAGTAAGGGGTTTCCAAACAAATACATCCCTGTCAGGATACGAGCAGGTAGAGGTGGCTCTGGCACAGATGTACATAGGGGTAAAACCCGAAAACACTGCTTTGAGCTAGACTCGAATGGGAACTGGTACACGACAACGGGCCTTGCTGCACTCTTGGTTACGACACTCCTGGGGGATATGCTTTGGTAAATTCATAAGCTTAGTATGAACCATTATTAAAGGAACAAAGATAAAATAAAATGAAGATTCACATAAGAATATATGATCATGGATAACCTAGATGGGAACCTAGGAGATCACAAGTTAGGGTATACTTTTCAACTACAAGTTATCCTTATATGCTTTAAGTTTCTTTTCATGATTATTGGCTAAGTATTTAAGACCCTAATTAAAGTTTCTTTTCTTATTTAATGGCGGGAAATGGAAGAGCATGTCTCAACATCCAATGTGATAGGAAATGCTACGATTACCGTACTAATATGACAGAGATGATTAGGGTATTAAAATATGATTTTTATTTTGGAAGACGTTCACTATTTTGGGGACCCTATATGATCGAGGTAAATAGATTACAAGGGTATTTTCATTGAGGACTAAGGTTGACTTATATTTGAAGAATTGATGAATATAAGGTGGACTTATAGAAATTTAGGTTACTTATGGGAATGACTAACCTATCTTGGGTTAAATATGTTTAGGTTAGATACTTTTGTTATAAGATGTTAGTAGTGGTTGATGTTGTTTGGAGATGAACAATGAAGTTTATTTTGGAAGACTATGTTATCAAATCCTTCTTGTATTTGGGTTTCAATCTTAGTTTGGTTTATTTTGAGTAATTTTAAGGACCATTATTTATGGAATGGACTAGGATGAACTTTGGGTAGTACCATGGAACTTTGAAGATTTAAAAGTATTTTCCATTCGTATGAGATTCTTTCTTTTTTTGAAGAGTTGTTTTACATTACCCTTTCGGTTTTTGTGATAATGTTTAAAGATAAAAGAAATAGATAGTTAATCTTTTGTGGATTATGTGATTCTCTAGAAGATGATTCTTGTGTTTTGATGAGACCAAGTAGTTTTGAATGCTCATAGTTTAGAGAAAAGATTATTTTTGGGTAGAAACTTATTAAAGGATGAAACTCTACATGAAGGTAGAAATATTTCCTTATGTTTTTGTTCTATGTTGTAAATGAATTCCTCAAAGTTATGAAAAGGAACGTAAAACAAAAACGTTGTTGGTTTACGTTTCCTACTAGGTAATCAAAGACCACTTGCACACATCATAATTTTGGGATTTTCTGGTGGTTAACTTCCTCCTAATCATGTTTTCTATCACTCTCCTTTAGGACGTGACCCTTTGTTTTCTCCTCCATGTCCATGTTTCCTACATGGAATCCTAGTATGAGTAAACTCGGCTGGCCTTTGTACTTCCTTTTCATTCATTTAAAGTAATGGTGTCACGGACTCCTTTTCTGATGTGGGACTTTCAATGAAATTTCAAAACCCTTTTTTTTAAATTGCGAGGACGCAATTTCTTAAGGGGGGAATATTGTAACGGCCCGAAATTTTGAAAAAATCTTGTTTCCTAATTTCATGTGTTATTTTATTTTATTTTTATACTCAACAAAAATGTTTTATTTGATAAACATGATTATAATTAAAATGAGACCATGGGGTTCTGACTGTTATATGACCATCGGTCAATATGACCGCTGTGAACAAAATGTTTTGATTATTGTCTCTAAATACAAGTAATCGTGGTTAATTATTATAGAAAGAAGATTTGATGGCCTCACCTAGTAGTCTTGGACCGATCGAAGCCCATCTAACAGAACTTGGGAAGGAGGTAGCACCATTGGGCTTTGCTCTAGACCAAAACCAAGCCGAACTTCATCGTGTGAAGCTAGAACGGAATCGCCTTCGCGAGAAGTTCAAACAGATTGAAATTACTACTCGGGAAATGTTGGTCGAGCCTCCCTTGGACTCTCTCACCTTACACTTAGGTCCTATGCTGGTGTGATAAGAGGCTATGTAAGGAGACCGTAACTACCTTGTGTAATACTTTGTTTTAAATAAAAATTGGGATTTCTTCTTATGATGAAATTTATGAATTTTCAAATGACCGGATAATTATAGTATGCGTATTTTTGATGAATTTTAGAAAAAGGATATTTTAAAAATGTTTATGTAAACCTTAAATAATTAAAAATGTGTAATGATTTTCAAAAAATGGTCTTCTACAATTATGTTCAGTACAAAATTTGGAGTCTAATAAGATCAACTTGATTTTTGATGAATAGTAAATTATGAATAGCGATTTTATGATTAGGATTAGTAATATGACCAAATGGATTAGTAATCTCACTTAAAGAAAGTTTTAAAATAATGTAGGCACCTTGATTAAGTAATGTGATTCAATAAAATGGTTAAATAACGGTTTCATAAATTATTATTCAAGTATTAGTTTTTTCGGGTGAATAGTGTTTTTTAAATAAAAATTTAATTAAAATTATTTAGAAAATTATTTTTATAAAAATGACTCTATTTTTGAACTCAGAGCATCGATATTATGTTATGTTAATTTTTGGGGATTTTTCTGAAAGAAACGAATTTTCGATGAATAGTGTTTTTATTTAAAAATTAAATTAAAAATATTTAGAAAATTATTTTTATAAAATGGATTTCATAAATGTATTTAGAGCATCGATATTTGGTTAAGGTGAAATTTTGGGATTATTCTGAGAAAGTAGAATTTTTTATGAATAGTGAAAATATAGTTTTTAAGTTACGGGTGGTTAATGACATCATTAAATGATGTATTAAGTATATATTCAATATGGTCGAATTATGAATAGTAAGATAAGGTATGAGGTTTCCCTTGGCCATTAATGCCTTGTCCCCTCACTTTCCCTATAAATACCCACCCTTTCCTCCTTTAGTTTTGACTCCCAACTCTTCCCCAATGAAGTTCTGGTCTCATTACCTCCCAAGGAGTCCTCCCAAGGTTCCCCCAAGCCCTCAAGGTCCCATCCTTTGAGGTTTAAGAGTTACATTTTAAGGTAAGGGATCCGACCTCTCTCTTTCATTTCAAGTAATCTCTTTTATGTCATTCCTTTTATGCTCCATGTTCATATGTTGGAGGATGTTCTTTTATACTCCTCTTACTGCCCTTTTTATGTTCATATAATGAGAGATCCCCTCTTACTCTCATTATTTCGTTTTATGAAGTTTTAAGTGGCACCGTTAGGCTGCCGAAATTTTTGTAACGGATTCTTTCTCTCTTCTCATTTTTCAAGATCTATTTTCATGTAAAGTATTTCAAGTTCCTTTTTATTATATTGGGGTATGATCTCTAAATTTATCATACTGATCTTTTATGATCATATGATGAGAGACCCCATTTTATCTCTTCAATTCAGTATTTTGAAGTTTTAAGTGGCGTCGTTAGGCTGCCGAATTTTTAAGTGGTTCTTCACCCTTCTCGTTTTAAAGTTCTACTTTCTTGTCAATTCTTTCAAGTTCCTTTTTGTTATGTTGGGGTATGATCTCTATATCTATCATACTGGACTCTTATGTTCATATGATGAGAGACCCCATTTGATCTCTTCAATTCAGTATTTTGAAGTTTTAAGTGGCGCCGTTAGGCTGCCAAATTTTTAAGTGGTTCTTCACCCTTCTCGTTTTGAAGTTCTACTTTCATGTCAATTCTTTCAAGATCCTTTTTGTTATGTTGGGGTATGATCTATATATCTATCATACTGGACTCTTATGTTCATATGATGAGAGAACCCATTTGATCTCTTCAATTCGGTATTTTGAAGTTTTAAGTGGCGACGTTAGGCTGCTGAAGTTTTTAGGGGATTCTTTCACCCTTCTCATTCTTTTCAAAGGTATACTTTCATGTCAAGTCTTTCAAGTTCCTTTTTAATTATGTTGGGGCATTATCTCTATATCTATCATACTGAACTCTTATGTTCACATGATGAGAGACCCTATTTTATCTTTTCAAATCATTATTGTTGAAGTTTAAGTAACGCCGTTAGGCTGCCGAACTTTCATAAGAGAAATCTAATTTTTGTCTTCCTTCCATGTTTTTCATTTCAAATGGTATGTCCTTGAAATTTCATTACCATGATCATGTATCCTTTTTATTCTATCCATATACTGTTTTATGGGTCATTTATGAATCTTTGACCCATTTTCCCCCTCTTTTTAATGTCTTCTAAAACCTCGTAACATAGCCGTTATGCTGCAGAATTTCCGTCTCAAAATGTCTCTCTCTTTTTCTAAAGTTCTTTTATATTATTAAGTGAATACTCAAAGCTCTTTCTTCTAAAGGGGTATTCACATATATACCAAAATGTTATATTTTAAATTCTGGGATTTACATACATGAGACCCACCTCCCTTTTTGTGGGTTTTAAAGTGACGTAAAGATCATGTCTTTAAAGCAGTTTTTAAAACGTTATGATTATGAAATGAAACCCATTTATTTTATGCTATATGGGTTATTTATGAAATTTTTGATGATGATATATGTGGATCACATGATAATAAAGGAAAATTTAAGGGTGCTCCCTGATAGCGCTCCAATTCATTGGGTAAATACTTAATCACTAGAGATGACCATTTTAACGACGCCTTGGTGAATAACCTTGGTAATTTTTAACGACACCTTGGGGATGGACCTTGGTGAAACGAAACGATTGTCAATATTAAATGTTTCATCCACATCTTCAAGTTATGAAAAATGATATTTTTATTATGATGTATCTCATGATTTCTTTCTCATGCCTTAAAGTTCTTTTCATGACCTTATTGAAGTATCTCAAGTTCACATGTAAAATGTTTCTCTTGTTTTCCTTACTAGGACTTCTGCTCACCCTTTCCTTTGATGTATGTCCCCAGGTTCTGAGATGCAGAAATGAACCTAGGATGAACATAAGGAGAAGCCTTTCAAGTGTTTAAGAAGAATGTTTTTTTTTGTTTCATGTTTTAAGTTCCTGGTTTCCAAGACACTAAACCTTAAAGATCCTCGATTTTGTAAAATGTAAATGAAAGTTTATGTGATAAAAAGGCGGGATGCTATAACTAAACCTTGAATTAGGTGGTCTCCAGGTCACAACACACGGATACCAGTGGTAACAGAGTACAATGTGTGTACCTATAAAGTACACGACGTGTACGTAAGAAATTTCTAGAAACTCCCCTTTTTCTCAAAAAAACACTAGAAAAAGGAAAACGTACCAGAAAAGAAGATATGGGTTCTTACAAACTTCCCCCTTAAATAAATTCATCCCCAAATTTCCTAGAAAGGTTTTGTAGAAGAAGAATCCTCTAACAGCTCTGGCCACTATGATCATACATCAACATCCCTCTCCTAGGTCTCGTCCTGTACTCGCTCGTGCTGCCATAGCACTCATACCAGATGAACAGAACAGCCACAGAGAACCATCACACTTCGATCAACAATCCGGATAGGATGCTCCTCAAATGTGGCGTTCACCTCTACCTCAACCTCCTCATGTTGAAAAATATGAGATGGGTCTGAGGCGTAATGACAAAGCTGAGAAACGTGGAATATGTCATACATAGACCGATACCTCTGAGGTAACTGTAACCGATAGGCAACCGGTCCAACTCTCTCCAGCACCAAAAATGGGCCGACATATCTTGGTAAAAGCTTACCCTGTATTTTAATCCTCCTATGTCCCAACCTTGGTGTGACATGCTGAAAAACCTAATCTCGGACCTCGAACTCCAGAGGTCATCTCCGTCGATTAGCATAAGAATTTTTTCATGACTGTGAAGTAGCCATCCTCTTATGAATCAACTCTATCTGCTTTGTGTTCTCCTGGACAAGAGGAGGTCCCCGCATAGCTACCTCTCCTACCTCCATCCAACATAAGGTTGATCGGCATGGCCTACCGTACAAAGCCTCATAAGGTGCCATCTGAATAGTTTCTTCAAAACTATTATTGTAGGAAATTTCCACAAGAGGTAAGTGATTATCTCAAGAACCTCCAAAATCCAATATACATGCTTGTAGCATGTCCTCAGGCACCTGAATCATACGTTCAGACTGGCCATATGTCTGGGGATGGTAAGATGTACTCAAAAGTACCTATGTGCCCAAAGCCTTCTAAATCCCCTTCTAGACCTGAGAAGTAAAACTTGCGTCCCTGTCTGAAATAATGGAGTGTGGAACCCCATGAAGATGTACAATCTCTAAGATGTAAATCCTTCCCTTCTCATCAACACTAAAGGTCTCCTTGATCATCAAGAAGTGAGAAACCTTCATGAGTCTGTCAATGACAAACCAAACTGCATCATTCCCTCAAGGCAATCTCGGTAAACATGTCACACAATTCATCGTTATATCATTCCAATTCCACTCGAGAAAGGGTAACTACTGTAACATCCCTTCTAGTCGTTGATGCTCTGTCTTCACCAACTGATAGGTGGAACACCTCATCACGAAACCAGCAACATCTCTCTTCATACATGGACACCAATACTGACGGTGTAGATCATGATACATCTTGGTGATGCCAGGATGAACTGCCCAAACTGAGGAATGAAAACCCTGCATCAGCTCCTCGCGTATATCTGCTGACACCCATACACACCCATGAAAACACAAGATCTAATCCTTGAATATGGTCCATCTAGGAATTGGGTCCTCTCTGGACATGCTCTCTCTTAGGACTAGGCCTTCAGAATGTGATAGCTACCTCATTCACACTCGATCAAGAAGATTAGAGGTAACAACTACAGAAGATAGAAATGTCTTCCCCTGTATGTCGTGCACCTCCAAATGTATCATAGAGAACACATCCATAAGCTACCACTCACTGATGGACTCCAGAAATGAATGTATATGAGTCCTCCTGCTTAGTGCATCAGCCACTGAGTTTCCCTTCCCATGCGTATAGGCAAGCTCAAAGTCAAAGTACTAAAGGTACTCAACCCACCCTTACTGAATCAAATTCAGGTCACACTGAGTGAAGATATACTTGAGACTTTTGTTGTCATTGAAAAAACAAAATGCAATCCCTAAAGATAATGTATCCAACAACGTAAGGCAAGAACAACTTCCACCGGCTCAAGATCATGTGTTTGGTAATTCCTCTCATGTGGACTCAACTAGTGAGACTGGTACGCTACAACTCCTCCCTGCATAAGCACTTCTCCAATCCTGATACCTGAATCATCATTGTAAATAGTATAGCTCTTTCCCAACTATGGAAATACTAGTATCAGTGATGAATTAAACCTCCCTTTCAGCTCTTGAAAGGCTAAATCACAATATTCTGACCAGAAGAACATTTCACCATTCTTAGTCAGGCCCGTCAATGGCGTTGATAAGCATGAAAAGTCCTATATGAAGCGACTGTGGTAACCAGCCAGCCCCAAAAAACTTCGTACCTCAAATATTTTCTTCATCTACTCTAAGGAAACCACTGCTCTCACCTTCTCTAGATCTACTGATACATCTATTTCTGAGATAACATGACCCAAGAAGTGAATCTAGTCTATCCAAAAGTGTCATTTTGAGATCTTATCATATAACTGATGCTCTCTCAGTGTACTCAAAATAATCGCAAGATGTGTTGAATGGTTGTGTCAAGTGTGAGAGTACATCAAATATCTTCCATGAATACAACCACTAAATAATCCATGTATCAATGGAATAATCCATTCATTAGTGCCATAAAAATTGCAGTCGTGTTCGTGAGACCAAACAGCATAACCACATACTCATATAGACCATAACTGCTCCAGAAGGCTATAAGAGGTATATAAAATGGTCTAATGTGCAACTGATGGTAACCACACCTCAATTAGATCTTCGAGAACTCCCAGGCTCCACAAAGATGGTCAAAGAGATCATCAATCCTCATTAAGGGATATCAGTTCTTGACCATCAACTGGTTCAAATTCAGATAATCGACACAAAGTCTAAGGGTACCGTCCGCCTTCTTCACAAACAGTATAGGAGAACCCCAAGGAGAAGTATTGGGTCGGATGAAACCCATTTCCTACAACTCCTCCAACTTCTTCTTGAGCTCCTATAACTCTGGTGTAGCCATCCAATAAGGAGTAATGGACACCGGTGCTGCTCATGGAACAAGCTCAATAGAAAATTCCACCACTCGCTCTAAAGGAAAACCTTAAATGTACTCTAGAAAGAAATACCTAAAATGATCCACCACTGGAGGAAAGTCCATATTTGAAGTCCCCTGGTCATCCAGATATATACTAGAAATCTAGGCTGTAACTCCTCTTAACCCATGATACTTGGGTCCTTCTCTGCTCGCATGGACATCCCATTTACCCTTATGATGAAATGATCCACCCTCTGGTGATGTGAAACTCACCCTATGAAAATAGAAATCAAAAAATGCCTGTAAGGGAACTAACTAGTCCATTCTGACAATAACATCGTAGCCTATCATCTCTAAGAGGTACAGGTCCCAAAAGAAGTGAAACCCACAAACCTCGAGAGGGAACTCCTTGCACTGACGTACACTAGCCGTTCTTTTCCCTTACAGAGTGTCTGACGTCAAGATATCAGCAAAAGAAAAGATACAGAGCCCAAGGATCTCCATAGCGGAAACAGATATAAAGCTATGGGGAGCCCCTGTATCGAAAATATTAGATGATAAAACTGCAGAAACAAGGATCGTACCTCAAACTATAGAGGGTACATCATCCTTCTCATGCTGGGTCTGCTTCACTATAAAGGTCTGGCCTGTACCGCTACCCGGTGACCTTTCCTGACCACTCTAAGCTGATCCACCTTGGTGTCACTGAAAACCTGGCGACTGAACACCATGAATGCGACCTCCAACTCGGCCTAAAAGGCCGGAAGAACTCAAGTTCCCTGATTGAGGAGAAACTGGTGGTGTTTCTTCTGAATGAGGAGTCATAGAAGAACCCTTGCCACCAGCTGCGGGTGAAAATATCTGATAGAAGCACTGAAGATGACCCATCTGGTCTCAAGATCTGCACTCCACTGGGTCTCTCGGGAAATGTGGCCTCATATGCCCGACCATTCCACACTTTTAGCATACTTCCTGGATACCTGAAGGTGCATCCCTCCTACTCAGATCTCCACGTGTAGTATCCCTACGGTGCTTCCTTCTATCAGCCAGAGAAGCACTAACTCTAGATGTTTAACCACCCTAGCCCACAGCTCTAGAATCCCTCAGATTATGCTCCGTTATTAGCACCTGGTTGACTATAGAAGTAATGCAAGTCAACCTTAGGATGTTCACCTGAGCCTGCATTTCCTTCCAGAGACCATCCTCAAACTTCCTTTCAAGGAACAACTCATCTCCCCCTAGAAAGGGTGTGAAGCATTGCAGCTCTGTGAAGTGAGAAGAATACCCCATTATAGAAAGAGTACCTTCATCTAGACTCATGGAATCTTGGGCTCAATCAACCCTCAAGTTCTCCGGGTAAAAGTAATTGTAGAAGGTGCACTGAAACTCCTCCCAAGAAATATTCTTCCGGCATCCCACCATCAGCATATAAGTAGCAAACATGACCCTCCTAAAGCATATAAGTATCAATATTCTGCTAGCGTCCCACCATTTCTTGGAAGAATCCTAAATCATATAAGTATCAAACATGACCCTCCTCTCTAGAGGTGTCTCCAGATGCTTGAAGATCATCAGCATGGCTTCTAGACATGAATCTGTAGCCTGGGGTCCTCCATCACCTGAGAAAGTGGGAGGGTGCAGCTGTTGAAAGACCCGCGTCAAATCTTCTATCGATGGGGCAGGAGGAGATGCTCCCTGGAAGGTCTAAATCATCATCATAAATCCCTCTATAAACTATGCATCAACACCTGTATCAGGAATAACTGATGGTGCCTAGACTGGAACAAATGGAGGATCTGCTGGTAGTCCTTGATCAGCCATATCCAGTGTCTGATCACCACCCTGAATCAGGCATACCTTTGAAGGACGTCTTAGTGGCATGACTCTACATGGTCAAGTGCACACCTTAGCTCAAGATTATCAAGGACTGAAAACTAGAAGGGAAGGAAGGTAACAGGAGAAATAAAGAATTCATGTTTTTCAAAACATGGATACACGACGGGTATAATGACTACACGACATGTTCCCTTAAGCATTCACATGGGCATGTACTCCTGCCAAAACCAGTCTCGTAACAATCCATATACACTGAGTGTTTTCCAAACACACGGTGTGTACTTAAATTCCCTTCCCATACCTACATTCCCTTACATGGACAAGCCACACGATTCTCCTAAACAAGACTAAACGGCATGTTCATGCTAGATAAGGCGTGTACTAGATGAACATAACTGACCCATGTTGTTAGTGAGATGGTCGGTTACATGGATGACTCTACACGACATGTGCATGTGAGACACAGTGTGTACATGAAAGATTTAACCGACCCTTGTTTTTACCGACATGGCTAGATACTTGTGTTATACTACATGGCATGTTCTAGGTGGACACGATGTATATTAGAAAAGATTCAACTGACCTGTGTTTTTAGTCACACGGCTGGTTACACGGTTCTACAACACATCGTGTACATCTGGTACACGGTGTGTCCTACCAAGATTTCCCAACCCCGTGTCTCTGCCCACACAGTTTGTGAAACGGTTAGAGACTAGATGGCATTACATACAGTACACAACATGTACTTAAGAAAAATTGTTCCTTCCAGAATAGAAGGGCACACAATGTGTTTTCAACACTACACGTCGTGTATTCTGGGTTTTTCCGGACAGTAAGCCTTAGAAACTACTCTGGAACCCAGAAAAACATTGAAAAAAACATTAAAGTGCCAAATTCTGATCTGTGAGGTTCCATACTCCCCGCGAATCAAAGCTTAGCATCTTATACATGTCATATACAAGGGAAAAAAAGGAAACTATCCACCAAATTCTGGTCCATGAGGGCCCATAATAGCTCAAGAACCAAAGTTTTGTGTTGATTCAAACAAATCCTTATGAAAACAATACCCTATCAAATAGCAGGTATTTTATCAAGGCATATATCACAACAACAGGCATATCAGGCACAACATCTAACACAACAACATGAAATCACTATTTCACCCTAAATGGCATGTCAAGAATGCATGACATGTGATTTCTAGCAAGTTCCTATATGATGCATGAGATGGAATACCTTCATCTCATCGGGTTGAAACATAAATATAACCTCAATAACATCAATGATAACAACACAAACCAAGTGAATCACTCAACGGTGAAATAAAACTAACTATAAAATTGAAAAACTAGAAAATTTTCAATAAATGAGGTTGATTGGATTTTCCATTTACACGGGTTAGCTACTCCCAGGCACAACTTATTACCAAGTTCCTATTTTGTCATATCCATGGATATAGGCTCCAAATAGTAAGTCAAGATGAAATTAATTCCTCTGAAACCACTTTGTAACATCCCGGTTCTAAATGCTGCCAAGAGACGCCCCGTACCTTCACATGGACTCAAACTCCTTTCCCCAAATGCCAGAGGCTACCGACTAGAAGTAAGGGCCTTGGGTGTGATAGTGGGAAACTTTTACCTCATTGGAAGAGTAACACATTGAAGGTAAATAGATATAAAATATTGAAAGAAGTAATAATACCATACAAAAGAAAACTATGGAAGACTAAAAGAATAAAGTGGAGCACATATATAAATCGATGATGCATGTTACATTTGTCTAGGAAATTAGCCAAATAAGTCACAATGCTGGAATACAGAAATAACCAAAGTACAAAAGAAAACCGATAAAATCCAACAGAATCACAAGCCTCATATTGGTCCCATGATCTCCATCTCCTCAGTAGTCAAGTACCTGATGTAGAAGGGTGCTTTCCCTTATCTATACCTGCAATAATATAATCTGTTTGGTCCCAAAAGAATGACCCAAACAAGGTGTGAGACTAATCCCAGTAGTAAACCACCTGAAGATCTACACCTAATAGTTAGTGAATATATATGGCAGTAAATGGGCTAAAATAAAGAAGTAAATAAGTAAGTACTCAAAAGTAAACAATCCTATAGTTCAATGCATCCAGTTTCACATATCAAGTATGAAGCTAAACAATAGCAGGTAACCCTCTAGGAAGTACACACAGCCTATCCTATCTGGTTCAATTTACATGATTATAACAAAGACTCTATGAGGAAGAACTCACCGTCAATTCCCCCTATAGTATTTTAATGGTAACAACAGACACTCTGAGGAAGCACTGAACATCAATTCCTCTTGTGGTATTGTAACGTATCTATAGGCACTCTAAGGGAGCACTCAACGTAAATCCCCCCTATGGTCTCGTAGCATGATATTTATAATAGACACTCCGGGAAATCCCTCAATGTCAATTTCCCCTATGGTCTCACTACACCAGATTCCCACAGCCCCGTGTAAAGAAAATGTGCACGACAATAACAACAACCAAAGTAAACCTTAAGAACTACTTGGCTAAACAAACTACAACATAACATAGCATGTCAGTTGATAATCAATCCATCCTATGATTCTAGGCATTGAAATCAATGTAATCACCTAACATGCAAGGCTAGAAAAAACGTTCAAAACAAGAAAACATGGGAAAAAAATCCAAAACTTAGCAAAGATAACCCTAATCTCAACAATTAACCACTATCCAATCAATCTAGGCATATAAGGAAAATAAAAGGGGATAAAATGATAAACACGCAATACCCTGTTCAAGGGTATTGGGAAGTTTTTCACATATAACTCAAATACTATCTACGAAAATGCACAAACCACCTACCTTGGAGTTGTAGGATCGTTATATGTGAACCTCAATCATTGAATCACCCAAGAACACCGTAGATCTACAAAAACGCTAAAAACTCTCAATCAAATATAAATCTTGAAAGAGGAGGAATCAAGAAATGAAGCTCCAGAATAAGGAAGAGCTTACCGTGGTGATCCCAACGCAATAGATGATGGTTGAATCGGGGAACATATGCTCTATCGGGGGCTCGGAGATGAATCGTGGTTGTACGAATGCTCCCAGATGAACTAGGTTGAGAAGAGGTGTGTTCTGTCTGTCAGATGTGACCCTGGTCCATTTAATGAAAAAAATAAAAGTACACGACATGTACTATAGAAGTACACGGTGTGTACATGCCATTACCGGCCCCCTCATTAGTCGGTCTCTAGGTCACCACACACGGACGTGTGTATAGCCGCTATACGGCCAGCACACGGCGTGTACGTAATAAATTTCCAGAAACTCCTCTTTTTCTAAAAAAAACACCAGTAAAAGGAAAAAATACCTAAAAAGAAGATCTAGGTTCATACAAGAGCCTATATACAGGGATAAGAAGCAATAGGTAGTTGTTAATAAGTTTTCCCCAGGAGTAGCTAACCCGTGTACATGGAAAACCAATATTCCATGATTGGTGCAATTTTCTGGTTTTACAATTGTTACAGTTGATTTGATTTCATATTTGGGTGATTCACATGTTTTTTGTTGCTATCATTGATATTATTGAGGTTCTATTTCTTTTGAAACATGATGAGATGAGGGTATGACATCTTATGCATCATATAAGCACTTTCTAGAGATATCATGTCATGAATTCTTTTCATGTCACATAGGGGGAATTCCTGATTGCATGTGTTGTGATAGATGTTGTGCTAGGTATTCATGCTGTTGTGATAGATGTCATGAAATAATACCTTCTATTTGATAGGGTATTGCTAATATGTAATGATTATTTCGAATGGGCACCATACTTTGGACCATAAGGTGTTATTGGCCCTCTTGGATCAGAATTTGGTGGATCATGTGATTGATTACACTGTTATACATTGTGATATACATGAATATGATGCAAAGATTTGATTTTCAGGGAGTATAGGCCCCCATGGATTGTAATTTGGCACTTAAATGTTTGTTTTAGTGTTTTTATGGGGTTCCAGAGTAGTTTATGAGGCTTAATATCTGGAAAAACCCAGAATACACTATTTGTAGTGATGAATACATACCATGTATCCTTCTATTTGGGAAGGAACAACTTTTCCTAAGTACACGTAGTGTAATGTATGTACACTCTATGTAGTCCTTAACCGTGTGACTAGCTGTGTGGGTAGAGACATGGGGTTGGTAAATGTTTTGTGGCACATGTTGTGTACTTGGAGTATATGTCTTGTTGTAAGGATCGTGTATCTAGTCGTGCAACTAACGACATGAGTGGTTAAAACTTAAGTGGTACACAATGTGTCTAGGGCGAACACGCCTTTTTATAGAGGCCATGTATCCAGATGTGTGAATAATGACATGTGACAGTGAAATCCTTCTAGTACACGTTGTGTATAGAATAAACACGCCATGTAGTTTTTTTCTAAGAGAACCGTGTGGTTTAGTTGTGCAGAGGAACTCGTGTAGGAAGAAATATTCAAGTACACGCCATGTCAAAGGAGAACATGATGTGTGTATGGGGTGTTACATGACCAGGGTTGGAAGAATTACATGCCCATGTAAAGTCTTAAGGGACATTTCTTGTAGGATGCATACACGATGTGTATCCATTTTTTGAAAAACTTGAATTTTTTCCTTTCTGCTATTCCTTTCATACACTTCTAAGTTCCATTCCTTGATAATATTGAACTAAGGTGTGTGCTTGACCATGCAGATTCATTCCACCGAGATGTCCAACCATTTTTATGCCAGATATAGGGAAATGATTAGACACCCGACATGGTAGGTTAGGGACTACCAGAAGACCCTCTAGTCATGCCTGTCTTGGCCCCAACCGTCATTTCGGATACAGGTTCTTATGAAAAGTTCCAAGAAATCTTCATGATATTTATGTAGAACTTATAGGGAGCACTGCATCCTACCCCATCTATGGTAGATTAGACATGGGTTTTTCAGCTACATAATCCTCCCACTTTCTCTGGTGATGGAGGACCTCAAGCTACAAAGTCTTGGTTAGAATCCATGTTGTTTATCTTCAATCACTTGGAGACGCCTCCATAGAGGATGTTGAATCTTGCTATGTACATGCTTCAGGATTCTTCAAAGAGATGGTGGGATGTGATATCATAGCCAGGATGCCAATGAGTTATGTCTTGGGATGAGTTACATTGAACCTACTATGAATACTTCTACATGGAGACTTTGAGGGCCGACCAATCCTGGGAGTTCATGAGTTTGGAGCAGGGTACACTCTTAGTCAAGGAGTATTCTTCTCACTTCATAGAGCTACATCACTTCACACCCATTATAGGGGGTTATGAGTTATTTCAGGGAAGGAAGTTTGAGGATGGTCTCAGGCATGACATTCGATCTCAGGTTAACATATTCAGGCTAACTTCCATAACTTCTATAGTCAACTAGGCGCTGATCATATAGTACAGCCTAAGAGACTTTGGATTTGTGAGTTGGGAGGCTCGACATCTAGAGCTGTTATTCCTCTGTTTAATAGTAGGAAGTGTTTCTGGGAGTCTATACATAGATATATGAGTATGCTAGATACTATTTCAAGTATCCAGGTGGTATGCTACCAGTATGTGAAGAGTGGGCATATGAGCCCACATTGTTTGAGAGACCCAGTTGTGTGTCGATCTTATAGCAAGATGGGTCATATTCATCATTTCTGTCGGTTTATTTTTCACTAGAATCAAGTGATAGGGGTTCATGAAATGAATCCTTGTTCAGGAGCCGGACCACCAGTTTCTCATCAGTCAGGGAACTGGGGTTTGTCTAGATGTTCAGGCCGAGGTGGAGGTCATGGTCATAGTGGTCAGACACAGGGTTTTCGAAAACCACATAGTGGATCAGCTTAGGTATCACAGAAAGCTTCACAAGGCCATGGTGCAGGTCAGGCTTTCTCACTGGAGCAGACCAAGTAATAGAAGGATCCCGTTCCCACTACGGTTTGAGGAGCGATTTTGGTTTCCTCAGTTTTAACTTCTACTCTTTTCGACACAAGGGAATCCTATAGTTTCATATATGTTCCTGTTGTGGAGAGACTTGGGCTCTATATCTTTACTTCTTTTGATATCTTGACATTGGACACACCGTTGGGGACTAGAATGGCTAGTGTACGTTAGTGAAAGAAGTTCCCTCTTGAGGTTGGTGGGTGTCACTTCTTATGGGACCTTTATGTCTTAGAGATGACAAACTATGATGTCATTCTCAGAATGGACTGGTTAGTTCCCTTCCAGGCTTTTGTCGATTTCTATTATCTTATGGTGATTTTTACGTCACCAGTGTGTGGATTATTTCTGTATAAGGGTGTGTGGGATGTCCGTGGGAGTAGTGCTAGACTCGAGCATCATGGGTTGGGAGGAGTTACAACGCATATTTCTAGTTTGTATCTGGATTCCTAGGGGACTTCCAAATGGACCTTCCTCCAGTCTTGGATCATTTTAGAGATATATTTATAGATTAATTTTTAGTTTTACCTCTAGATCGAGAGGTAGATTTATATATTGAGCTTGTTCCAAGAAAGGCATCGGTGTCCTTTCATCCTTATAGGATGGCTACACCAAAGTTACAAGATATCAAGAAGCAGTTAGAGGAGTTACAGGAAAAGGGTTTCATCTGACCCTATACTTCTCCTTGGTGTTCTCCTATCCTATTTATGAAGAATGTGGATGGTAGCCTCAGACTTTGTGTGGATAATCAGAAGTTGAACCAATTGACAGTCAAGAACTAATATCCCTTGCTGTGTATTGATGATATCTTTGATAAGATTTGAGGAGTTCAGGTGTTCTCGAAGATTAACTTAAAATACGGTTATCATCAGTTGCACGTTAGACCATCAGATATACCTCTTACAACTTTTTGGATAATTTATGTTCTATACGAGTATGAGGTTATGTCATTCGGTCCCACGAATGCACCTACAGTTTTTACGACACTGATGAACCGAGTGTTCCTATCACACCCTGATTTATCTTTTAGTTTATTTTATAATTTTCATTGACTTTTAAAATGTTGTTGGGGTTCTGGTTGAGTCCCGGATGAAAAACTTTTGAGTTATGTTAAAAAGTGTGTGTTTTCAGCTGACATCATTGGGCACACAGGCGGAGTGTGTGTTGGAAACCTCACACAGCTCCGCTTAGGCATTGCCATGATCCGCATGCCTTCAGAAAATTAAAATTAGTAATGATTTTCATTTAATATGTCATTTAAAAAAATTTATTATTTTTAACAATTTTATAGTTATTATTAAAGATGAAATGTTAAATATTATTATTATTATAATTATTGGTCTGTGCACAGGCACCCCATGACTAGTGGAAGTCATGCAGTTAGTCTGGG
This sequence comes from Viscum album, assembly GCA_963277665.1. NCBI lineage: Eukaryota > Viridiplantae > Streptophyta > Magnoliopsida > Santalales > Viscaceae > Viscum > Viscum album. Next base: position 7,723,251 of record CAUJRU010000001.1, read on the forward strand.
TACCATACGACTATGATATTTGAAGAGAACAAGAAAAAATAAATTCGATTAGTTGAAAATTAAAAATTTAGTAAAATAGATAACACACCGTAGTAATGAAAATATTATTTTTTCATGTACAATAATATTATGTTATTATTAAAGATTTGGGATTATTGTAATTATTATTTTTATCATTTTTAGATTATTATTAAAGTTGTTATTATTAGAATTTTTTGTATTATTATTATTATTTTTGATATTACTATTATTGTTATTTTTGTTTTGTTTTATTTTATTTCGATTTATTTTTTTCCTTTTCCGCTCTTTCCCCTAACCCTAATTTTTTTTTCTTCTTCCCCGAATCCATACGTGCCACCTCGCCCCTTCCTTCCCTCGGTGCAAGCAGGAACCCCTCAGCCTTCGCCTCTGGTTGCACTCCCCTCTCCCGCACAAGTAGTCTGTCTCGGCCCTCCTTCGGATCCCCTAACCACTCCTCCACCTACCTGGAGACCCCTCCCCCCCCCCCCCCCGCACAGTGCACTTCCCCTCCTCCACCCGTTGTTCGCACACCCTCATTCCATCCTGCACCGATCGGCCTCCCCCAGCATTCTCTCCTCCTACGGACAACCAACAACCACCACTCTCCCCCTTCTAGCGACGTAGTGCACCCTAGACATGCCCGAACTCCTCTAGCTCGAACCCACAACACCATCCCGACATCTTCTCCTTCTGTGTAGCATCTATTTATCTCCTCCTCCTCCAGGTGCCAACCTTCCTTCCACCGGTGCTCCTGTCCCTACCAGCAGCCACAACCACCTCCAGTGACCAGAGACACCACCTACTCCAAATATCTGCCGCGCGCCCCTCCAACTATGCAATCTAACCCGAGACCATCCCTCTCTATGGGAGATAGTTGGTTGTGGTTTGGTGAGCGACTCTCAGGGTTTTGAGGAGTTTTCGTTGTGGCCAGGTTAGTATGTGTTATTGGTCGTTATTTTTCTCTCGTGTTGTTGTGTTGTTCTATTTTTCGTTACGCTACATTATTTAGTTTCATTTGGCGAAATTATTCCCATTTGTACTCTATTGATGACCTAGCACTTGTCACCATCCCAGGAGGATCAGGAACGCCTCTTGGGCCATGTCGCGGACCGGATCGGGTGATCAGTTCAGGGTCGACCCAGGTTGGTTTGTGACAAAATGGTATACGAGGAGGTCGGCTCTTGAGCAGACCTTATTTTTCAGAGTGCCCATTGTTCTTTGGGGTTGTCATGGAAGAAGGAGTAGAATTTTCAGGACGTGAGATGTACATACGACAAGGACGTCATGAACCCTTGCTTGTTCCAAAACTCAGGTTACCATGGGATGTTTGGGTTTGTCGATGTCCATTTATTCTTATGGTTTTTTTGGCATTGGGAAATGAAATTTGAGCTGGGAAAGTGACCTTTGTGAGCTCTCATGGTCTGGGAAGCCATGTGGATCTGGGGAAATTACCCTAGAGTTCTCCTTGTGATAATGGTGTGACTGGTGTATGGCCACCAACCATATTTTTGAGTCACCCATCGGAACTAGTTTCTCCTTGTGGTTTTTCTGGGTCTTATTTACTTTTATGAATTGTTTTGTAAGGTTTTATTTTTATAAATTGTGAAAAGTTGAAATTGAAATGGCAATGACCATGTTTTTATTATGTTCTTTGTTTCCATGTTACATAGTGTTCTCCCCCACGATGGTTTGATGGATGCCCAAGGTGAAGCTTCGGGTGGTGTGCCCCAAGAAATTCTTCCAATTGATCAGCCTATAGACTATGTTCTCAAATTCTAGAAGTTGAACCCTCCCCTATTTTATGGTCAAGAATATCCACTTGAGGCGGAGGTGTTGTTGCAGAAGAAAGAGAGGAACTTCAGTTTCATTGGGTTTCCTGAGTCATTGAAGGTGATGTTGGCTACCTTTATGCTTGAAAGTACAACCTGGAAAGGCCAGAAGTTTGTGTCTTGAAGCAATCCTCGAGAAGATCTCACTTGGGAATTCATCAAGTCATCATTCATCCAACAATACTTCTCTTAGTTGATGAAGCTGAGGAAGAGGATGTAGTTGTGTTGTCTTGAGCAGGGTGCTAAATCAGAACTAGAATTCTATCAACATTTCATAGACCTAGTTTTGTACGACCAATTTTTTGTTGCAAATGATCCCGAGAAGGCTTGAAAATTTGATTCTGGACTCTGACCTGAACTATGATCAAAAGTGGAAGAGCTCAACCTAACCACCTTCTCAGATTTTGTGGGGAAAGCCTTTCTTTATAAATTTGGGTTAGTAGGAGGAATTTTTCTGGTGAATCCTCCAGCCTCGGGAAGTAGTTCAGAGGATGGAAATAAGAAGAATGAGAGGCCACCTAATTCTGGTGGCTCTAATAGAGGAATCAATAGGCCTTTAGAACTTTAGTAATCTTCTTCATCGAAAAATGTAGTGATCCATCACCAGTCTGGTAGGCAGGGTCACAAGAGGCCGATGTGCCCGAGTGCTCTAAGACCCTACCACACCTATGGACATCTTGGTCACTTGAAGCCATTCTGCCATGGTGATTCCAAGAAGCGCACTGAAGCTAGACCTGGCTCGTCGAAGGTCACCTCAGCCCGTAAGTAGGTGTAGGGCGATGTTTGGGGACCAGTTTGAGGTTTTCTCTTTGTAGTGTTTCTTGGGTGTAGTAATCTTCTCTTGTAGCTATTGGTGGTGTTTATTTTCTTTTAGTAGTAATAAGGGTTGTGGTTGAGCTCTTTGAAACATTTATTTTATTGGAAGTGTGTTTGGTGAAATTCAGGTTTCTGTGTTATGTTTGGGAATTTCTGAAGCCTGAATGTGAGGTAAGAGATGCTTTAATCATTGGTGCTCCTGGCATAGGCCTCGGAGTGATGCTGGCGCGTAGTCAGGAGAACCCCAATGATGAAGAAGGGCCTTTATTTAATCTCTGTCTTTTGTGTGTCATGGTTCGTGTTCTTATAAGGGTTTGAAGTTATTGGTATAGCGATGACGGTATTTTTGATACTTTATCGGTTGGGCCCTAGCCTACCCCCCTGTGGTGGGGTCTTTGGTCCATGCGGGAAGTCTCAGAGTTCGATAAATCTCATCAGTCCTTATGGTGGGGAGACCCATCACCAGTCTTGTTGAATTCCGTTTGGCTTGATTTCTATGGTGGGGAGTCCATCTGGGCCTCCTCGTGTTAGTATCAGAGTTTCGTTTCGGGTTTTGTTTTTGTAGTGTTTAAAGTGTTTGTGTTTTGAGGATAAGTTTAATGTCACGGGAGTTCGTTTTTGTTTGGATCGATCAACTGGAGGAGCTTAAACTTTTGTAGGTGGGTGACACTTTATAAGTTTTATCTTTGGGTATAGATCTTGTTGTAGATTTCTGAGGGTGGAAAGCATTATGGTGGGGAGAATTGTCACACACCGATCTATCTTTTATTTTATTTTATAATTTTATTTGACTTTTAAAATGATGTTGGGGTTTGGGTTGAGTCCCAAATGAAAAGCATTATAGTTATGTTAAAATGTGTGTGTTTTTAGCTGAAGTCGTTGGGCGCATGGGCGGAGTGCATGTTGGAAACCCCGCGCGGCTCCGCTTAGGAATTGGCACGACTTGCCTGCTTTCAGAAAATAAAAATGAGTAATGATTGTGATTTATTATGTTATTTAAATTTTTTTATTGTTTTTAACAATTTTATAATAATTATTAAATATTAAATGTTAAATATTATTATTATTATTATTTTAGGTTGGCGTGGGGGCACCCCACAACTACTGGAAGTCATGCGGTTAGTCCGGGTACCATACGACTACGATATTTGAAGAAAAAAAGTAAAAATAAATTGGATTAGTTTCAAATTAAAATTCTAGTTAAATAGATAACTTATTGTAGTAATGAAAATATTATTTTGTCATGTACCATAATATTATGTTATTATTAAAGAATTGGGATTATTGAAATTATTCTTATTATCATTTTTACGGTATTATTAATGCTGTTATTATTAGCATTTTGTGTATTATTATGTGGAATTGGTTGAAAATAAAATTTCCATGTCAAATTTGGTATATTATGTGTGTTCAATGTTTTTAGTTGTATCTCCTGCATGTAGTTTATAATTTTGAATAAATTATTATATTAAGAAACTGATGCAAATCACAATTTGAAAGTCTTGGTTTGAGGTTCGACTTAAGGAGAGGGTTTTTGGGTGAGTTTTGACATAAAAGCCTTGCAATGTTATTTAAATTTTTTTATAAACTATTAACTGGTTTATTAAATATTATATATGGTTCAGACTATGATTTGGAAATATTTTTGAGGTGCGCTTGGTTTAAAAATAGATTTTTGGAATGTGGATTATTTTTTTATTAAGTTGTGTAATTTGTTATTTTAACTGTGCAAGTGGTGTGCATTCTATTTTGTTTTGTTGTGAGTGCACGTTTAATTATACAGAGGGGTTTTGAACATGTTTTGGGTGTGTAAAGTCATGGGTTTCTCTTTGTATTTTTTTAATAAATTTTAAAGTGGTTTATTAAATAGTGCCGATGGTGTGAACTGTGTTTTGAAAAACATATTGAGGTTGTTCTTTTGTAGTAGTTGTTCATTTGGATTGTTTAAGTCCGTGTTTATGTATTTTATTTATCTTTGCAGTTGTAGTGCATTGGAATTTTGTTTCCCACGGTCCTGCGATCGTCAACTTGCGTGTGCTTGCGGGCCCGTGCGAGGCATGTCGCGTCATTGTGTTTGGACAGTGAGCTGAGGTAGGTCCCACTTCACTCTCCTTTAAATTTAGAATTTATTTGTTACTTGTTATTTTATTAATTATAATAAATGGGAAATAATATAAGATAATTAATTTTTAAATGATTATTTGCTGTAAAAATAGACGTTTATTTTATACAGAAGACTTGAAATATTTTCTTAATGAACGGACACCCCGTAGTGAAGGAATGCTCGTTTTTCCTTTAAACATAATTCACAAAATTACAAATGTAGTTCTGGTTTATTGATAAATGATTTCTTTTTAAGAGTGAACAAGTGTTTTGGTTCTCTTGATAAATGAGGATTTTCTTTAAAATTGGTGATGGCTTGTTTGACACTTTAATAAAATAAATTATTTTGGAAAACTATCTTTGGGGTGACTCAGGGGTGATCTTTGGTGTACGTTGACTGCATGAGTTGTGTGTGATGTTTGTGCTACTTGATTGACTTTGTTGACTCACCCCTTTCATTTTTATTACTTGTGCTGACATGGGAACCTGGAATAGTAAATGAATTTTCTGAGAAAGATTGCTTCACTAGTTTATACTATGCACTGGATAGTGGCCCTTAATATTGATTATATTCTACTAGGGGATTGGGCCCCTCGTTTAGGCCAGGTAGGACGATACCGAGTGTTTGGGCATTATGACATCATCGAGAGTATGCATGCCTTCAGTATGAGTCACATATATAGTATGTTCTGGATTGTTCACAAGCTCCTAGGTTTGACCCATGTTTCTTTTAGTGCTTATTTGTTTGTGGTGGATGATTGAGAGGTCGAGTTCGGTTACTGGCCCATGTGTGCCACTTTTTCCATTGCCCTTAGTGTGTGTTGTGTGTTGTGTGTGGTTTTCCTTTTGACTAACAACTAAAGTTTGGATTTCTAAATTGATCACAAAAATGTTTTAAATGCAATGCACCTGTTTCTTTCAACATTAAACTTGTTTTAAAATTAAAAAGGGTGATGGAATGTTACTTGTTTTAGAAATGAAAGTGTGTGTGGAAACTAATATTTTATATAATTTAGTTCAAACCTAAAATTGGTAAATTATTTATTTAAAGGTAGTTCATTGGGAATAGATTTTTGGGCATGCCTACTGAGTTTTAATACTCACGCCCATAGTGTTTTCCTATTTTTATTTTTGTCGCAGGTTTGACTTGAGCTTGCTCTCCGTGGGCAAGAGTCGGCTGTGGATTGATGAGCGACTCTCGTGGTCGTGAGGAGTTTCGGTCACGGTCAGATTAGTATGTGTTATTGTCCATTATTTTTCTTTCGTGTTGTTGTATTGTTCTATTTTTCTTTTCACTGCTTTATTTACTTTCATTGAATGAAATTGTTCCCATTTTTACTATGTTGATGCCCTGGCGCTTGTTTCTATCCTGAGAGGATCGGGAACGCCTCTTGGACCATGTTGCAGACCAGCTCTGGTGATCGGTTTAGTGTCGAACCGGTTTGGTTCGTGAAAAAATGGTATTATTGGAGGTCGGCTCTTGAGCGGAACTTGTTTTTTAGAGCTCCAATTTTAATTTGGGGTTGTCATGGTAAAAGGTGTAGAATTTTTGGTACTCGAGACGTACGGATGAAAATGACATCATTAAACCTTTCTCGTTCCAAACCTCGGGTTACCATGGGGCGTTTGGGTTTGTCGATATCCTTTGATTCTTAAGGTTTGTTTGGAATTGGGAAATGAAATTGGAGACGGGAAAGTGACCTCTGTAAGCTTGCATGGTCTGGAAAGCCATGTGGAGCTGGGGAAATTACCCTAGAGTGCTCCTTGTGAAGGTGGTGTGACTGGGGTATGTCCGCCAACCATATTCCAGAGTCACCCATCGGCACTAGTTTCCCCTTGTGGTTTGTCTGGGTCTTCTTTAAATTTAAGAATTGTTTTTCAAAGTTTTGTTTTGGAATTTGTGAAAAGTTGAAATTGAAATGGCAATGACCATGTTTTTATTAAGTCCTATGTTTACATGTTTCATAGTGTTCTCCCCCACGATGGTTTTATGGATGCCCAAGGTGCAGCTTTGGGTGGTGCACCCCTAGAAAATCCTCTAGTTGATCAACCGAAAGACTATGTTCTGGAATTCTTGAAGTTGAACCATCCCCTATTTTATGGACAAGAAGATCCACTTGAGGGAGAGTAATGGTTGCGGTAGATTGAGAGGAACTTCTCTTTCACTGGGTTGTCTGAGTCATTGAAGGTGAAGTTGGATACCTTTATGCTTGAAAGTCCATCCTGGAAATGGCGGAAGTCTGTGTCTTGAAGCAATCCTCGAGAATATCTCACTTGGGAATTCTTCAAGTCCTCATTCATCCAAAAATACTTCTCTGAGTTGACGAAGATGAGGAAGAGTACAGAGCTGTGTTGTCTTGAGAAAGGTGTTGAATCGGTACTATAATTCTATCGACATTTTATAGACCTAGTTCTGTACGACCAATGGTTTGTTGCAAATGATCCCGATAAGGCTCGACAATTTTAGTCTAGACTCCAACCTGAACTGTGATCGAAAGTGGAAGATTTCAACCTAACCACCTTCTTAGATGTTGTGGGGAAAACCTTTCTTGTTGAAGTAGATTTAGCTATAGGACTTGTGGTGGTGAATCCTCCAGCCTCAGGAAGCAGTGTAGAGGATAGAAATAAGAATAATGAGAGGTGACCTGATGTTGGTGGCTCTAATAGAGGAATCACAAGGCCTTCAGACCTTTAGGCATCTTCTTCACAGTGCAATACTATGATCTGTCACCAGTGTGGTAGGCATGGCAATAAGAGGCCGACGTTCCCAAGTGCTCCGAGACCCTGCCACGCCTATGGATGTCTAGGTCACTTGGAGCGATTCTTCCATGGTGATTCCAAGAATCACACTGAAGCTAGACCTAGCTTGTCGAAGGTCACCTCAGTCTGTCAGCAGGATTAGGGTGATGTTTGGGGACCAGTTTGCGGTTTTCACTTTGTAGTGTTTCTTGGGTGTAGTAATCATCTCTTGTAGCATTTTGTGGTGTTTCTTTTCTTTCTGTTGTAAGAATGGTTGTGGTTTAACCTCTTTGAAACATTTATTTTATTGGAAGTGTGTTTGGTGAAATTTTGTTTTGTGTGTTATGTTTGGGAATTTCTGAAGCCTAACTGTGAGGAAAGAGATGCTTCAATCATTGGTTCTCTAGCCGTCGGCCCCGGACTAAAGCCGGCACGTAGTGAGGAGAACCCCAACGATGAATAAAGGACTTTATTTAATCTTTGTCTTTAGTTTATCATGGTTCGTGTTCTTACAAGGTTATGAAGTTATTGGTATAGAGATGATGGTAGTTTTGATACTCTATCGGTTGGACCCTGCCCTACCTCCTGTGGTGGGGTCTTTGGTCCATGTGGGATGTCTTCGAGTTCGATTAATCTCATCAGTCCTTATGGTGGGGAGACCCATCGCAGGTCTCACTGAATTCCATTTGGCTTGATTCCTATGGTGGGGAGTCTGTCTGGACCTCCCTGTGTCAGTATCAGAGTTTTGTTTCGGGTTTCTTTTTGTTATTGTTTAATGTGTTCGTGTTTTGAGGATAAGTTTAATGTCATGGGAGTTTGGTGTTGTTTGGATCGATCAACTGGGGGCTCTTAAACTTTTTTAGGTGGGTGACAATTGATAAGTTTTATCTTTGGGTCTAGATCTTGTTGTGGATTTCCGGGGGTGGAAAACGTTATGGTGGGGAGAATTTTCACACCCCGATCTATCTTTTATTTTATTTTATAATTTTATTTGACTTTTAAAATGTTGTTGGGGTTTGGGTTGAGTCCTTGATGGTTAATCATTATTGTTGGAAAATGATGAACCTATTTCCTACAAGGAAGAGTAGAGAGATCAGAAGCTTAAATATGTCTAGATAATGTTAATTCTGACATGGATTCCATGTATCAGAACCATATATGAGTTCTGGTCGATGCACCAGTTTATGTAATTCCTATTGAGAGTAAATGTATTTTCAATAGGAAATAATAAATGTAAGGTAATATAAGTACCCATAAAGCAAGGATAGTTTCTAAATGTTTTAAACAGTATCATGTAATTGACTATGATAAAAACTTTTTTCTAGTTTCCATGTTTAAATCAATAAGAATCATGCTTTCCATAGTAGCTCATCAGGACTATGAGATTTGGAAAGTGGATTTCAAAAATGCATTCCTTAATGGGATTCTTATAGAAGATATCTATATAATACATCCAGAAGGGATAGTGACTCTAGGTGATGAAAAAAATATTTTCATTTCACAAAGATCGATTTATGGATTGAAGGAATCTTCTAGGTCCTGGAAAATTCGACTCGATGAATCAACAAAATAATTTGGATTCATTAACAATGAATGTGAACTGTGAGTTTACAAAAGGTTTAGTGGAAATGTGGTTATTATCCTAGTAGTATATGTTGACGGCATATTACTGATAGGAAACAACATAGCATTCATACAGACAGTTATGGACTAGTTGAACAAGTGCTTCTTCATGAAATACTTAGATGAAGAAGCCTATATTCTAGCGATCAAGATCATTTGTGATAGATACAAGAGGATTCATGGACTAAGTCAAAGTACATATATTGACTGAATACTAAAGTGATTTACTATAGAATAATCTAAGAGGGTATTGGTTCTAGTGTCACATGGATTACATCTTTATAAGAAAATGTTTCCCCGTATAGTAGATGAGAAAGATAAAATGAGTAAGATAACATACACTTCAACAATAGGGTCAATCATGCATGCCATGTTACGTACTAGACTTGATGGTGACTATGCACTGCTCATTGTAGGGAAATATCAAGAATATACTTGTAAACAACATTGGACTACTATAAAGGCTATCCTTAAGTATCTAAGAAGAACTATGGATGCATTTCTATTGTATGGAGAGATGAAGAGAATTTCATCAGAGGGCATGCTGATGATGGTTATTAGATAGATCATAATGATCCAATGTTTCAATAATGATATATTTTCAATCTAAACAGAGGTGTTGTGGGATAGAAGAGTTCAATGAAGCTATTTGTCACTGATTCTACATCAGAGTCCAAATATATAGAAGATTCAGAGGCATCCAAGGAAGTAATTTTCATTCATAACATTTTAAAGGATATTAATGGGGTACCTAGAAGTAAATACCCAATCACATTGTGTTGTGATAGTTCTGCAGCAGTTTCTCTTGCAAAAGAGCCAAGATCACACCAACAGACAAAGAACATAATCGGGAAGTGTCACCTCTTGAGGGATTTTTATCATAGGGGTGAAGCCGTAGTGAGAAGAGTAAAAATGAATGAGAATGTGGAAGACCCCTTAACTAAACACATATCTCATCATAAGAATTAATATCAAGTGAGAGCTGGTGTCTAAAGGTTTTTAATAGTTTTCTCTTCTTCAAGTGGATGTCTATTGGAGTTGGTGCCCAAGAACAAACATCCATTTTCTTTACGATAAACATGTATTCGTTTTTTGAATATAAATTAACTACATATCACATCATGATATTTCTTCATCATGACATAGTATGTGATAATTTCCCAAGAGTAGTTGTCTTAATATAGGTTCATAACAGTTCCCCACTATGATAAGAAACCAGAAGTGATATGACAGTATTCTAAAATATATTTTCCATGGATGGATGGTATCATATGAAGGGAGACAAATGATACAGGCTATCCGGGGTGGATAATCATAGGACTTTTAGGCACGTTCTCATGGTTAATTCCCTTAGTAATATCCAATATGATATTATGAGAATGATACCCAATGGTAGAAAATCCAAAATTGAAAGTTTCATTAGATGTACCTATCTGTGGGCATGTGTATTAGTCCATAGAAATTATTATTATTATTAATGGATATTATGATTTTCATACTTTTATGTAATTATGAAAACAATGACGAATGATGTTCACAACAAGGAGTGATATGTGGGGTGCGTCACAAGTAATATTTCATTAATGAATAATGAGAGAATGGATGTATCCCTTCTATTCATTAAACGTAGTTAAAATATCATTCCCTTTTATAGAAATGATATAGCCTAAATAGATCCATGTAAATGGTTTCCTATAGTTATGTTATGTTTTTAGAAAGTCAAATAAATAGATATCAAGCACAGAGGTTGAGGGAACTAGAATGAAACATGCTCGATCAAAGATATTCTTATAAAGGGATTATATTACAAGTGAAGTGTTCATATGAGGTGACACATCATTGATGCATTCACTTCATTCTCTATGGGTATCGTGGCATGTTTCTTGATTCTAACCTTGTACATTATGCATGTTCACCTAATTATAATAATAAATAGGCCTAGAGGGTCACACACTATGTGTATCCAGAATCTCAATTAAATAATATATTATTATTTGTTATTTAACAAGTTGAATAATTATTATTCCCATATTTAGTTTAATAATTATTCATGTATGACAGATCAAATTTTTTCCATCACATGTTATTTAGGAGAATATATTTTTATTAGAATATTTAATAAATATTTATTTTATATTTTTCCAATATAATATTTATTTATTTTTTAGTGAATAATGAAGTTATAATTACTTAATAAATAAATAGTCATTATTCAAGTCCCGATAAATACTGTGTAGGAATGGATGACTGTGTTTAAGGGTCTGATGATAAATAATAATAATAGATATTACTTGATTAAATAATATTAAATTATAAATCACAAGTTAAGTGCATGTTAGGGAATAATAATATTCCTATTATTATTTAACATGGGGTTTCCATAATATTAATAAAATTATCAAAGGCAGTTGTGAAATTATTTTATTTTAACCATAGTGATATAAATAGCCAATCATATTATTTTCTCAAATACCAAGCCAATGTTGTTTTGTACAACAGATTGAAGAAAAACCTCACAGTCCTAGGGAATTATTCCTTCTCCAAGAATTCTCTCATGAACGATATCGATCTTCCTCCACATGATCAAGGATAACACTTTAAAATAGGTTCTCAAGGAGATTGAAGGCAAATGACATAAGTTAAAGGATCTTCCATGCCAGCAACTGAAGTCTCCTTCAGCAATGTTTGGAGATTAATGGAACACGTTCGGATCACCGCTAGAGGAAATGTATCCATGATTTCTACAACCCAAGGACAATGCACCATAGATATATGGATGGATGAATCAATAAAGAATGAATAACCTTGGAATTAATTTCATTTAATTAAATTAATTATAAACTAATGTTTGGATGTCGTCTCTTGGGTTCCAGTGTGATTTACCTTTGTCTTATTTCCATGATTCAATCGGTTGATCATAGTATTAATCATCTCATAGATCACAGGTTGATCATCGATTATGGAAAAAAGAAATTTTATGCACCGCCCATCCTACGCTTCCACTACACTGAGAACTTACAAAATCAACCCTTTTGAATGGAATTATCATATCATAAAATATAAATTAGCAATGTTAATGAGTTCTAATAATTAGATTGAGACCTTATTCATATAAATGAATTATGATTTTCCATAATTTTTTTAATGTATTCCCCCAAATCTAGATGGAATATGTTTTATAACTGGCCATACATATACTTTCTCGTGCTGGGAGATAGCATGCCAATAATAGAGTTCCTACTACATCAAGGGATATAAATGAGATAAAAAAAGGAATTTCAGTTAACCAATTTAGTGGAACAACATCATAACTAATGATCTACATTTATGATGTGCTAGTTACCAAAAATATATTTAATATAATAATAAATACTAAAATGTTATAGGAAAAAATCCATAGGGATCCATCGATTGGTAACCCACAAAACCATAGTCAATCATGAGGACTTAATCTAATGCTTTTTGATGTTGTTAATCAAGGATAAGTTCAATTTACCACTACCTGATGTGAAGAGGTAAAATATTTTGGTATTTTCTATCTATTTCTAGTAGATTCCTATCTCAACAGATCCACCTGAGGGGCAATGAAGTATTCATTCATAGATCATTATATTTCTTTTTTATTATTTGAGTAAGGATAAATAAGAGGGACCTTGATAGAAACATGAGGATCAAAAATTATGTTTGTGTTTTAATTAGAATTAATCAAAAGTCATCTATTATAGTTACGTAGAAAAAATTTGATTAGAGATTCCCTAATCATGATCAATTAGGAATAGAGTAAGATATTAGAGTAAGATCCATTTAAGGATGACTATATGGTGGAATTCATTTAATTGATATTTGGATTCAAGAGTTTTAACAAAATTATGGGCTTCATAAATTAAATATATTAATAATCTTTAATTAATGCCTCTAATTAATTTGGAATTTTTGGATTCATTAAAACTGGTAAAAAATTTAACAATCGGGCCATGAAAATTCATGAGTTTGCTGCATTTCCCCCAAGACAAAATAACAATTATTATTTTAATGATGTTTCACATCCAAATGAAAATTTTAATGTTAACATTATATTTATTTATAAGGTATGTATGATATTTATAAATGAAAATGGGTAGAGAAATTTGGATATAATGGTTGATTGAACGTGGATCACCATTGTATCGATAGAAATGGATTTCCATTTCCATGAAGCAATATTTTTTTATTCATGATTATAATATCATTGAAGTGGCATACTGTATGCCTACTAGAAATCATGTGGATTGAAAGGTATGTAAATGGAATAAATCTATATATTATAAAATGATCATTCTGAATTTTTATCTTCCTCGAAGGGGAAAGTCCCTAAAAATATTAACTATAGAATTTCCCCAGCCTATACATTTTCTTGAGACCTTTCCAAAATATATTAATGTATCATTGATGATGTGAATGTTTCTCTTTTAACCCTTATAAAAAATAATAATATCATTTCTATTTAGAATGAAATTGGTTGTTGGTGGATCCATTGTAGGATGAAGAGCCTTTATATTGCACTAATTCACAAAATTAAAGAGGATCATAATGAGATAACTCTGATCTTTGTAGATGTTAATTTCAGATAATGGGAAATTGAAACTGCCCCTATTGAACATGATATATATCCCATTTTGGAGCCATTAATTATCAATAATATATTTTTTATATTTAAATAGAGTCTATATATAATTGAATAATACATCATAAAACCCATATTTCATTATTATATTAATGATAATCCCCAAATCCACAATGTCAATGTACATTATCACATCACAGTTGAATGAAATTAATCCACCTCTTAATATTTTAATGAAGTTTTTTCCACATTCTGATGTAGTAAGAAGAAAATATTAAATGGACCTTCCCTTTATGAAACTGAATTGATTCCATGAAACTATATTATATGATGTGATACTCATCGTGATATAAATAATGCCTCTAATTACATTATATAGGGTACTAACAATGGGTTTGGGAAAAAACTGATGAATTTCATAATAATTTTTTTCCATGGGAATGAATGTGATGTATTGTGAAATATCAATCTATGGTTGAAATACATAATTGAAAAAAGGCTTAACCTGCCTTCACACATAATTTTAATTTATATCCCAATATTTTTTCAAGAGAAAATTAGATAACCCATCAAATATACAGTAGATACAAGGGTTAAGGTTAATAACATCCTACCTAATCACTAATTCAAGTGGAATGTCATTATGCCTACTGTTATCACATTTTTAACTTGTTCTAGGTTTATTATATTCATAACTTCCATATATATTCTATATCACATAAAGAGATATTGATAATAAAAAAATACATGATATCCTTCTGTGATTATAAATTATGAAAACAGATTCAGAAAGAAAACATAGTGGTCTATTAGCTTATCTAAATCTCTAAATGGATTTATAAAACAATGCATTATTATCCCTATATTTGAGCCATATGACACTAAAGGTTTCCATTCAAATGGTTTACTTCATGTTATGAATGGAGATGAGTATAGTGGAAGCTTCAATTTTCTAATTAATGTTCATAGAAAATTCCTCGGTGGGGTCCTCATCCTTCAATTTTTTAAGTTTTTTTTAATATTTTCAATTTCCCTATAAATATATTTAATGGTATCTATACAAGAAAACATGAGTTCCATTTTAAAAAACATAAACTATATAACACATGAAAATTAATCATTCTCACTTTGAAGAAATTTCCATGAGTTCTAGATATGATTAGAACACTCTATATAAAATAAACAAAAACTAATAAACCTAAAGGTTATTGGGGGGGTTCATGTATTTACTTTTAAGGATGACCAAGATAGGATGGAGTTTTGAGTTCCACTTTTAGAGAGTGATGCAAGAAATTGAATAACAATTAACAAAAATTGATCATTTTTTGAATACTTTTTCCAATTTTATATCACTCAGTCAGTTGGAATATCTCATATACTATGTGTATTTATATTAGACCCAAAAAAATTATGATTTCCATTTAAATCAACACATTCATTGAAATCATTTTATGAGATAGAAAAAAATGTTTTACCAAAATATTAATCATAACTAAGGATTGGATTGAACTCATCATGAACAGCTAAATCATTATTGATTCATTGGTTATGAATGTCTAAAATTTCCAAAAATGTATTCTATCATGATTTTTTTAAATGTATAATAGATAATGGGTGAATAATCCCATAAAATCTAACAACAAAATTGACCAGTTGTTCCTAGAAAAGAAACGGGTGACTCTATCAAGGGAGGCATGTGCAATTAACCAAATCATTTACAAATTTTTATATAATTTATTCCAACCAATGATAATGTATCCCATATTATTATATCTAAATGAGCATAGAGGGAAATATTTTGTTCGTTCAGATAATGAATGTGTTTAGGGAAAATTATTTTGATGAATCATATTGATATACATGGTTTTTTCCATATTGGAAACCCATTGAAAATTCCAATATAAGATATTTATTTTATCTTGGATATGGATTTGGAAATTCCATATAACTTACTTCATTTAGAAATTATCCTATCTGAGGTAGAATTTTCCATTCCTTGATTCTTTCTGTTTTGAATGAAAAAACAATTTGACTTTCCACCTCCATAAAATAATTTACCTCAATATTATTCTGACCATTACATAAAAATAATGTTAAATTATTCTCAATAGCATCATGATTTAGGGAGGAACCAATAAATGCCTCCTCCTACTCATCAATTATCAAGATCTAGAGTCTATTTGAGGATCCAACTAATGAATAATGATCCTAATCAATCATATAATGATTATATTTACTAGCTGAATTATTTATTTCATCATTCAAAATGGGAGTCATTAATTTGGAAGAAGACTATATTTTCTAGGTTAGAGGGGTCTCTAATATAGTTAATGGAACAAGGAACTAAAAGTATTTATGATTATCAGATTAAAAGGTAGTCACCTCATTCTGAGTCTAGTTTTACTAGAAACATTCATTCCTTTATGAACTACTGATTCCATGATAAAGGAAATGTCATCTCATCTCTCCATAAACCAGTTCCATAGGTTACATGTCTTCTGGGTTGACAATAAAAATCCCACTCAATATCAATATTAGCCTACTAATTATTCATGTCACCATTTCAGAGAATGAATCATTTGTTTTTTCCTTCTGGTCACCTCTTTAAAACCCAAATCACTATCCATAGGTAGTAACATTTTATTCCTTTAGATTACTTTACACCTGGTGATATAGTGGCTTACTGTTTTACGGACTTCATAGAAAGCAGGAAAATATTAATATTTTACATTCACTACAGGCCTACAATCTTGAACAATATGATTAATATTATTTAGAATCATGGATTCTATTTTATCATTTACAATTGTTCAATAATAGTATCCATATTCATAATCATGTATGCGGTAATACATTTTGAAGGGGAAACCACTGGATCAGTTGTAACATCCTAGGATTTTGATCGGGTCGATAATCCTAAAAATGTATTACATTTTTTTCTGTTTGGTGGATGGAAAAACATTTTTTTTATCCTCAAAATCTAATTCATGGTGTTTGATTAATTCAAGGAATTTTTAAATGGTTTTTATTCCCTATCAGGTGCCTTGGGTTTAATATGGGGTTTGGGTGCGTCGAAGGCCAGAAACGATGTTTTTCATAGACTATAAACAATGGTTTATGGTTTGGACAAACTGTGTGTCTTTCTCAAGAGAAATTATGTAGCCCTACTGGGGAACTTGAAACATTCTGAAAAACCTTTAAAATGGGGTTTCATTTCCATGTGATACCTCTATAGTTTTTAACATACGGTATTTTCAATGTATGTTCATGGTTTGGAAAAACATTCACAAGAACCATTCATATAGGGTGACTGGAAAATGAGCACTACACACTTGTTGAATGAATATCTAGACAATTTATACAAACAAAAAATGTCACTTAAAAAAGGGAAATAACTTTTTATTTTAATATATCTTTAATATGTATTTCCCCGTTATTTCATCTTCATGTTCACACGTAGTAGAGGGAACTCTCCATTTTCTTCTACCCTTAGGCATTAAGTGAAGTACTTGATTGGTGATCCATTATGCCCACCATAAGACTTATTGAAATCAAATTAGCATGACCTTAATATACTAGCTCATTTTCATTTTTTATTATTCCACAAGTAATGCTAATTCCAGGTGAACCCATTTTCACTTTTTTCTTGCAATTCTCCTAAATATATTATTTACCTCATTTCTAATCGATTTAGATGACAATATAAGTTTAGGGAGTTCCTAAGAGTATGAGAAAGGTCATGTGTATCTTTCTACATTATTTTTAGGGTTATTAGGTGTGAGTTCATATAAAATGTTTGGGTTTTCCAAGAAATAAACTAATTAATTAATATCAATTTTAAATTGTTTTAATGATAATATGATATGACTATGTGAATGATCTTTCCCAAAAAAATATGATTATGATGGGTAACGGTATTAAACCATGTTAGGAAGTATAGGTTGGGGGTTTTATTTAAGTTAAATCGAAGTGTTATATTGACTAATTGGTTTGATGGGAACATGTCAGTCTAGGATTTTGGATTGAGGTGATTATGATCACATGGACATAAAAGATGTATTTTATCCAATTGTGATTGGTTCAAAATACATGGGGGATTTTGATCATAGTATGAGGTGTCAGAATCATCAGAGTAAGGTAACAAGGTTGACATGATGGGGTCACAACTAGTGTGACATGAGAAGATGATGACCATAATGATTTAGTTACATGTTTGAATGAACATGAGGTTTCTAGATGATGTGTCTTAGGTATGTTCTAATGATTTTTTATATAATTTACAGAACTATGGGATATTGAAAGTCAGGTGAACAAAGGTTGGACACATTTTTTGTGGTGTTGACCACTCGATGTGGGTGGAGTCCTCTGACAACAATAAAAATTAGGGGATGGTGTTGACCATCAGTTTTTTTAGAGGTGATCACCATAGAAACCACATGGATGTTGATGGACCATTATATTATTGTGTTTATACCATCACATGGGGGATTATTCTTGCAATATATTGAGTATTTTGTTTCATGATCATTTGGGAGGATGGATATCAACATGCCTTGGAAAATTATCTATTAATATAAATGTGATTATTTATTGAAGGATAGGTGTCGATGTTCCTTGGGACATTAGGCTTCGAGAAGAAGGTGATTTTCAATGATGAGTTCTAAGGGTCTAGATACTTACTTTATGGGAATTATTATTAGATGACATATATTTTACTTATGGACATGAGGTTCCATTGACATGATTTTATGTGGGACCCTAATCTTCACATGGATTACTACAAATTAAGAGATTCCTTAGGTTCTAATCCAGGGATCCTCCCCACTTCAATTATATATATGGATACATATAGTTCATTCCATATTTATAATTGGGGGCATGTGTTCAAAGATTTTCAAAAATGGATGAAGCATGTGATTGCTTCGTTTTCTTCATAGCACAAGGAAAATGGGTATTTTACTAATTTGTGTCTAATGATTTTTTTATATTTTACATACACAATAATTTTTGTTGATTTAATATCTGAACATGTTGTTGGTGGCCAATTGAGATTTATCCTCGCACCCTACAGGGGACCTTTGGGGTGTGTGTACACATTATTCTTTTGAGAGCATGTCTATATTTAGGCTCAGGATTTGGACCATAGTGATCATAACTGTACCGGGTGGTTCATCTACATTTATCTACCATTATTTTATGTTTCTGAATGCTTTATATATATTTACTAATGGTAATCCATGGGTGACCTTCATTATCTATATTCTATGAACCATTTGTTATGATGTTTTATTAGTCTATGAAATGTATTTTTGTCCTATTAAGCTTATTGTTTACCTCTATGGATTCTTTATATTCCACTACTATTTTTTTCTATTGCATGGTCTCTTCTTCCATTGTGTAATATTTAAATATAATGGGGCCATTATTATTATCATAACAAGAGGGTATATTCTCCCCCTATCAACTCATCAGACCCTCACTACTAGTCGAAAACCATTTCTCTATAGGGGGTGTTTTTAAGGATAATATTCTAACTAAATCAGTGAACTATTCAGGTGGAGAATTGGTTCGGGACATTAAAAGGATGTATTACAAGATTTCAGTTTAACTCCTCCAACTTATGGGTCATGTTCCCAAATTACAATATCTTAATTTTGGACTTACTGTTTTTACTATGCTATACTGGAGACTAGGATAGAGTTGGGACTAGTTATGGAACTTTTTTTCAGTTCTTATAGACCCATGCATGCTGGATAGACTGGTTTTCCATTTTTTGGATTTTATTGTTATTATTTTCATAGTTATAATTGATTAATTTACATAAAGAATTTCCCAAATTAGTGTGATGTTTATCTGTTGTATGGTTGTTGACACCTGGCCCAACATGAAAATGTAGTTTTGAGTATGCATCATAATAGGCACTTTTGATCATATGAGGTATTATTTTATGTTATTTACATTGGGAACCTGGAGCTTTCTAAGTGGTTATGGTTTATTTAATGTTTCTATAATGTATCTAAATATTTTTTCCTTCATAGACACTTTTTGTGGAATTCTACACAGTCTTCAAAGTCATGTAGTTCTAATGCGATCTATATGGGATTCTATATGCATGTGATATATAGGCCTAACACAATTATCATAGGGTAGGGATGATGAAAGAGGGTATGTTTCATAACATGTATAAAAAGAATCTAAATAGTGATAATCTATGTATCCTCTTTGTTGGAATTATACATAGCTAACCAAGATTGGTATATGATATGTGATTCATTACTCTAGTATGGGTAGGAAGGGTCCATGTGGAAGGGTTACATGTGATACATGACCCTAATATGGTAAGGTAATGGGAAATGTTCCCATAATATAATTGATACATGGCCTTGACATGGTTGAATAAGGGTCAATGAGGCTATATGTTGTGTAATTGTGTGGTAGTGTCACGAGGTCCATGATGTTATGGAACATGAGAGTATAATGGATGAGGGATCTGAGGGTCGTGATGTGGCCTTGAAGGGTCAGATTGTTCATGTGTTTCTGTTACATATATTGGAATAGGATCTAGTATATTCAGGTAAATTTCATTATATGGCATATTTATTTCCATGTAATGATGTATAGCTCATAGTGTGTTTGGTTCGGTTAATAAAAGATATTGACTTGGGAGATTAGGGAGATGAACCATTTTTCGATTACTCGAATTGAGAGTTTTATTATTAGAACCCACCGCTATTTTAGGATAAGGGTGGACCACAATCATAAGATAATGGGATAGAGTCTATCTAGAAAATATTTGAATTACTAAAGAATCCACCAGGATGAAGGATAATGAAGGAAAAATACATGCTCAGGGAATAGGCAAGGAGCATGTGCAATGTACTGGTTCCAGAAGGTAGACATGAGGGACTATCTTAGAAGAACATCGAGGCCAGGTTCACTAAGAACATTTCCCCAGATATGCTGAGGGAAGTTACAACCCATGAGCTTAGCAGCATACAGAAGGGAAACACTTTTATCATGGATTATTTAGAAGATTTTATAAACCAATCATGATATTCCTTGGCTATAATGAGTGATGAAATCACCATGTGCATCATTTTGTATATAGAATTTGGAATAGGGTAAAAGTGCATGTTAGTATCATTATGTTGACATATTTGTTAAAGTTGGTCAATCAGTAACTTATACTAGATGGGAACATGATAAACCAATCATATTTGAGCCTGGTGACAACATTAGCTGAGCCAAGAAGGGATGATTCATTTAGTAGGAAGTAGGACCATAGGGAGTATCAACAGGGCAATAAATATATAGATTTATGTAGACCACCATTTATTGGGTCATCATAGTGTGCTTATCGTTCAGGTATCCCAAACATGTTTTTAATATGTGTGTTCAAGTTTCCACAGAGTTTCAGGGGTGAATCATAATGGTACATTTCGAGAACTTGTGTGTGAAACCTTCTCAGATTGCTAGGATCCAGGAACCGAAGAAGGCACATGGATCTGGGGTCAGACTGGAAGGTGTATCCGGATCTTGTAGTCAGGATCCAGGCACATGTTGAGGTCATTATAATGATAGTGGGACCCAGCTATTTTGTCAACGACTAGTAGGTGGAGTAGCTCCATAGGGAGTTTTGGCCGTAGGTAGGTGGATATTAAGCCAGATGTACATGGTGGCACTTCTAAGTGCAAATCATGATAGGGATATGACTAAAATTAGAGGCCTTTTATGATTACAGGTATAATTCTGTTTCAAATTTGTTTGGATTGGTCCAGTTTTGATGCCCGAGGTACATAAGATATTATTTTGGACTAACTATGTTTTGGTTATTAATTTGGAATCATATATGATGTGAGAAATATTTATATTATGTGTGTTGGAAACAATATTTTTTGTTAGCATCGATGCGATATGGGTTAGGTATGTGTTGTGTTGGAAATTATCTATTGATGTGATGTGGGTTATATGTGAGGTTCTAAGGAATTAAGATTATTTTTGGAATCTCATGAGATACAGGTTACGATGAGTTACATGTATGGAACATGTATTATATTGGAATCTGATTAGATGCAGGCCCCAATAGATGTTTGATATGAAACATGTATTACATGAGCACTATCTAGGTTACAGGAGTGAAAATTCATTATGGGAGGACATTTAAATCCATGTATGGTTAGTGGAACATAAAAATTCTTTTTGAGTCAGAATTTGACTAGGTTGGTAACTTCTAAGGTAGATATCTTCTTTAGGGTAGATGACCTATGACATAACGATTAGGTTATATAGGCTAAGTGTTTATGAGATGGGTATTTTTGTAACCATCATTGAATAAGTATTGATAGCTCTAGTAAGGGATACTATAAGGTTATGGGATTATAACAACTTGGATTTTATAGTGGGTAAAAAATCCTCAATAATTTTTATCTATTTTTTGTGTTTTTTGGTCAGAGGATATAACCCACTTTCTCAAGAAGTGCATATAGAGGAACATGGTTTGGAAAAACCATGGGGCCTCCACGGAGAAATTGTGTGACCCTCTAGTGGGACTGGACAAGGATTGAAAAAATGTACCACTGGGGGACCATTCACATTTAATACCTCTTCACATTTAAATATAGTTTATTTTGATGGTCTAAACATGGTTTGGAAAACCATGCACATGAGAAACTAATTTGGGTCGATTGGATAGTGAGAATCACATGGTTAGGAAAATCATACTACCAATCCGTGTGGGTCACTTATAATGGAAAAATTAAATTTATTCCCATCCTTATATAATATATTTTTAGACTTTCTTTCTTATTCAATTTCTCATAGAAAAAATGGAGGTCTCTCTTTTCTTTAGGCCATAGTCATGGAGACAACTACTTAAGTCGAGATTAATTATTTTCATTGTTGGACTTCTTTGATGCACATTGGTATGAAATATAATCCTTCGGCTCCTTTTCTTTATTTATATTAGTGCATGGAATGAAAAATTAGTGAAATCCGTTTCCACTTATTTTTAGGGTGTTCTTCTAAATCTCTGATTTTTCCTTTTTTAGCTCAATTTAGGGGCCGATATCAGATGAGATGGATCCTTTGAGTATAATGTAGGTGGTACCTTTATTTCTCATTTATTTTCAGGTGTTTTGGGAGTACATTCAAAAAAAATTTGGTTTTTTGAGAAATACCCTAATTAAATAAATTCATGTCTATTACATTATTTCAAACATGATATGATATGCCTATGGGAATTCCATTTCTCCACTTCAAATGGTTAATATACGTATAGGTCTTGGAATAACATGGTAGGTTTCGGTCTGGCATATGATTTAAATTATATTGGAGTGTAATATTGATTTCTTAGATCAATGGAGACATGGCAGGATTTTACTAAACATTGAGATAATGATGATCACTTCGACAGAGGAAACTAGTCTGTCAAGATGGTCTTGTCTCAGGATACAAGGGTGATGATGATCATAGGATTAGGTGACATGTTTTTCATTTTAAGTGACAAGGTCATCAATATGAGGGAATATACTATGCGACTTGACATTATGATGACCTTCATGAATGACTTACATGGTCATACGTGAATGAGGTTTTTGGATGATGTTTCATATGTATGATTGCTGATTTAAGCTCACTATTTGTTGGCTGACATTCCATTGAGAGACATGTGCACACAGATACGACTCAACTAAAGTGGTATAGACCAGTCATTGTGGGTGGAGGCCTCCATATAAATTTCAGATTAGGGGATGGTGTTGACCATAAATTTTTTATGAGTTTCTCACCACCGAAATCCATATGGTTAATGATGGCCCATCAGATGATGGGGTTGGGACAATCAGTTAAGGTATGTGTCCCTTAATATAATGAGGCACATAGTTTAGGATCATTTTGGATGATGGATAGAATTAGGCCTCAGGGTATTGGTGGTTGTAGTGACGGTGATTATTTATTTCCATACAAGTGTAAATATGCCTTGGGATGTTGGGCGTCGAGCTGATGGTGATTTTATGAGATGAGTTTTGAGGGAACATGTTACTAACTATTCGATGCACTGATTAGATTCTATTAATTTTATTTATGGGAACGAGGTTCTAGTGAAATTATTTTATATGAACATGAGGGTTCACCTATATTTCTACTCATTGTGGGATTCATTGGGCACTAATCCATAGATCAAATACACTTCAATTGTACATATTAATACTAGTAGTGCATTCAATATGTATAATTGGGAGAAAATGTTCACTGATTTCCAATGATGGATAAACCATGTGACTACTTCCCTGAGGGTGTTGATCACAAGGGAAGAGAGTATTTTATTAATGGGTTCTTAATCAATTTTATAATATTTCAAAAAAACCAAACTAATTTTGAATATAATATAGGAAAACATTGATGGTAGCCTACAAAGATTTATTCTAACAACATATAGAGGATCTTTATAATGAATGTAGACTATATTAATTTTGGATCATGTTAGGATTTAGGCTTGAGAGGTGGATATTAGTGATCTTAGTATTACCCTTCCCATGGGATTGATGAAATTGGATGAGGTGGTTCCACTACATTAAGAAGGAGTTGTTTTGAGTTTTTAAATTATTTTTATATATGTATTAATGTTTGGCCATGGGAGACCATGATTATCTGTCTTGTATGACTAGTTTTTTAGGAAACTTTGTTAGTATTCAAATGTTTCGGTTTTGGCATTAGATTTTTTGGTTTTCTATTACTGGTACTTTATATGCTTCAAGTATTGTTTTTTATTTTTTTCACTGATTTGTGGTCCTTTTACATTATGATATATTTTTACATATATATATCTATACCATTATTATTATAACCACTATAGGGTATAGTCTCCACACCATCACCTCATCAGACCCCTAATTCTAATTTATATCTGTTGGCATATGGTGGGGGACTTGGGCCAAGTGGCCAATAGTTTGGGAGCAATGTTTGGGTGGTGAAAAGGGTCGGTAAATTACATTATGTTATTTCATTCAGAATTATTAGATTCTAGTAATCCAAGTTAATAACATAATGGTTGATACAGATTTGGGTAGTGGACTACTTTTACATGAACATGTTAAAATTAAGGTCCCAGTCCACCAGCCTAAAGACACTAGAATTCTGATAGTGATTGTTAAACCTTCATAACATCCCTATATCTTATTTACTATTAAGGATAATATTAAAATATACCCAACTAATAGTAATTAGTCACAATATTGTAAAAACCTAGTAATTACTAAGATTATGTTAAAGATCCTTAATAATCTTGTGTTTATCTCTCTTCACCATAGTGATTCATCAATGTATGAAGAATTTATATACATCCAATCACTTCTAAAGGGATTCCTGATCTACCATAATCAAGAATATACCACACTTTTACTCATAAATCCTTATTTCCCATATTAATTCATTCTTGGTTATTTTTATCATTTTACCAAGAGCATCAACAAAGGAACAACATTTACCACTTAATAATGAATTTCCCTAATTCTTAAATGGATGTCATGGTTCACCCCTGCTAGGGTTCTCCCAATTCAGTGGTAAGGACTCCATGATGTAATGAGGAATCTAGGTTTTCCCTAGAGTGAAATTCTCATAATGACCGTGGACACATGCCACATTCCAAAAAATAATAATCCAAATTCATGTTGTTTAATGATTTGAAAGTAGATTATGTTAGTTGGATGATAGTATATTTATTATATGTAATTAACTTTGTAAATATACATGAGGGGTTTTTTTACATATATATTTTTTTCATTAATTATTTATGTAGGTATATAGTAAGGAATTAGTAGTATAATATCTTAGTATTTTGGACAATGTCATCCCATATTTCTAAATATATATTTTTTATTAATATATGAAACAACTATTGGGGTATTTTAGGAACCCACAAAATATTTTATGGACTTGAGACAAATAAAAATGTTCCACCCAAAATCATTAACAAAAATGGATCAAAACCTTAGAAACTTATTAATGGGTAGTGTTCATCACCGTTGATCAATACTGGGTTTAAACTATACTTTAAAGAAATATTATTATTGTTTATAGTTGGATGTATGTGTAGAAGAAATTATATTGACTTGAATAAATATTTAATGTCCATAAAAATTTACCAAAAGTGATTGACATACCATCCACCTCTAGAATCATCTATCCTCGATGGGAGATATGTTAGGGTTTTATACATTCATATAGGACCTTAAGGATCAATTATTACTTTAAAATTTATTTCCCTTTTTGGGATATCTTTCATTACCATGTATTTATATTCTTGATTTCATACTTCTATGTCTTGATCAAAATTCCATAAAAAAATTAATTTTTTTGATTAATGGGATAAAACATCCATTTTTTCTAGTATTATGAAGCCCCTCTAAATGTATTAGATCTGTTAGATTTTTAAATTTCCTTAATTGTTGGAATCTCATGTTTGATAGATTCAGGTTCCACCATAGATAACATTTTTATAATGGGTTTTGGAAAGGAATTGTAGTCTTTAGTGAACCTGGGATCCTTTCCATTTCATGGATACAAAACCCCTTATACTTATCTACCTTAAAAATGAATAAATTACGTGACAAAAATTCATTATTATTAAATTTTTCTTACAGATATCCTAACTCAATAGACAATCATCTAATGGTTAATTATTAAATTCAGTCATAGCTAATGAACCACCCTCTAGGGAAGATTCAAAGACCTATATTGAATCATCCATTGAGATATGAGATAGCTCAGAAACAAATGGTCTTTTAATCCCACCATAATTCTATACACCGCTCTTTAGTAGCCTTCATTATCTATATTTAAGGAAAAATAATTTAACATTTAAAATCACTTGGATATATTAAATGTTAAAAGATATACCTATCTAGGAGGATTATTTTTCCAATGGTAATTATCCTTATTTTCATAATTATCTGAAATTAAATTATTTTGTAGGAAATGAATTCAAATTTTAGAATTTGACTCATACATAATGGTCCCATAATAAATAAATCTTCTAGACCCATATTTTATATAATTTCAAAGTAATAAGTAGATATGACTCTCCAAACTACCTTCCATTTAGATTCTAGATTTTCCATATTTAAGGTCTGACAATATAATTCCTAGAAATGTTTTTGTGGTTATTATATCCTTTATATGACAACTAATCTAGGTTATGTCTGACCTAGGGGAATATAATAATAAATGTCTGATTTTTAGTAGAAATCATTTTCTTAGGAGGAGATATCTATTAAAAATGGTGGGGAATGGGGTCACCCACCCTTATTACCCTAGCCTTCGATGAGGATGCATGTTCAATATCCATTGCATGGAGGAATCATTTTCTCCTAGGACAGTGGAGGCACATATACTTATGATTCCCCAAATTAAAAAATGATGAAAAAATAGGAACAATTTTTCAATTTCACACTCTATAAGAGAAAATACTAATCATTCTACCATGATAAAAAGATAATTAACTAGAGGATTAAAAACATAAAACACACAGATTGTTGTAAAAGGACATCCCCACTAGTAAGAATGTTTAGGTATATAGGGAGGCATTTATGAAGAAATGTGGTGGCCCAACATTAGAAGGGATGATTAATGTATGTTTAAGGAATTATAAAATTTATATATGATATTAAGATTATAAGAGAGTATAAGATTAATGTGGTTAAATTTTTTTCAGTCATTGTAGGTAAAAATTATTCCATCATTGAAAGAAATTTTTTTATTGAAATTTAATTTTCATGGTATTATACGAATTCTATAAAGGAATTCTAGGTAAGAGTGAGATTTTGATCAACCCCCCCCCCATGAAAATGAGTAAGTAGATAGAGTGTAGTTAGGGGATCCTTTGTAATGTAAATTATAAATTATAACTATGTACACTATAATACCACCATGGTAAGGGAAGATGTGGTTATTTATCTATAATTTATTAATTTAGTTTTATGAATCTTGTTAAAATATAAATAAAGTCCATAATAAATTAAATAATTTTTTATTCAAAATTAATTATTATCAACTTATTTAATTTGAAACATTGTTAATTTTAGTGTTGTATTATTATAATATTTTTTCTTCTAATAAGATACAATATATTGGGTTAATTATTGATTTTTAAAAATTAATAAATGGTTAAAACAATTTTTTTATGTGTTGGGATAGTTTTGGTATTGTTTTCATGTTTATATAAAAACGAAAAATTGTATTTAAATTTGGAAATGCATGTTTTAATTTTAAAAAAATAAAATGGATTTTAATGAAAACTTTATAAACAATTTAAATGAAAAATGTTTATTTATTAATTATAAAAAATAATTCAATATCAGGTCTAATTGAAAAAATATCTAAAAATGTTTTTGTTGATTTTATTATCTTATTTCATGAGGTATGGGTAAAATGCCTTACTAATGTAGGTATGAATTTGTTTAAGTTTTTTCATAACTTTGGTGACTTAAGTTTTCTAAATGGTTGAGGTGTTGAATGTGGATCAAGATTGGGTTTCATACACTTATGGAGGAGCATGTGCCTCAGGTTCAACTATATGTAGGAAACCTTTATTAATGGATGAGAGATGCATCATGACACATTTAGAGTGTGATGATTATCACATGGGAAAATGAGGAATGATTTGATTGAACATGGGAGGTGGGTGAAGCTTGGTCTGCATGAGGTATCACTAAGGCCAATACGGGTTGACCTCTAAAAATATATCGTTAGAGGGGATTATATAATCATTAGGTAAGTAGTATCATGACCCCAAAAGTTGTAATATTAATTACTTAGTTTTAAATAATTTAGGGGTTAGAGAAGTAATCTCCCCCCTAAATACCAATTACCTCTTCTTTTCCAATTCCTCATGATCTATATGTTTTTCTAGGATTTTTTATATCTACAATTGAATTTCATTCCCTTTATTCATCCTTTCATGGTTATTGATTTTTATATTCATTCATGTGATCATCCCTTGGTAATCCTACGTTCGTGTTAGACCTATATACATTGTCCATCATATTTTTCACTAATTTACATTATGGAATACTAAATTTATTGTGTTGGGATATATTTAAGATATATTTAGTCATGGGTGTGATTCATGGAGTGAAAAATGAAATGTGTTCTTCCTTATGATTTAGTTAGTTGATTCGAAATCTATCTCTATATGACACATCCATTTATCTTGTGATCATGATGTGTGGGCATTCACTTCTATTTTATCACTTTACAAAAAAAATTAATTAAATAATTATATTTCCTTATGATTAGAAAAAATGAACTTCAGAAAATGATGGGTCTATGAATGAATTGTAGAGGTTGATCATGGCCATTGGGTAGGTAACACCCCTATTTAGGAAAAAGTTATTTAAAATGGTTTCCATATGTGTGGCTTGAATTCAGATTTTACTTAGCAATTTAATGTAACATAGTTGGATGACTCCATGTATGACATATAATATAGGCACGAGTACTCATATATGGGATATTTGGAAACAAAAAGAATGATAAAATAATGACAAATATTGAATAACAAAATAGGTTTTCTGTAAATGATGAATAATGAATATAATGGTTCTTGTGCGACTTTTTTATCCCCCTTGGTCGGAACGTCATGATTTTGAGGATTGGAGTGGATCCAATATGGTGGAATTTCCATGGTTATATGGTTTTATTAGGATTACACTATGAAGGTTACTCATGGTTTTGAATATATTTTTGGAACACATTGGTGATATTTGCCTCCTGTCATGGGACTGTATATGATTCCTCATGGGTATAACACTCTACATCCCATTGATTGGAGTATTTACAAAAGGTGGTTGGGTATCTTCTTCAAAAAATTATGAAACTAAAAACATAAAATATTTTCAATCAATGATGTACCTTTAGAACCTTGTGATCAATTATTATTATTTAATATTCTATAATTAATATTCTTTTTGTGCATCTATACACATTTTTTCCAAATTGATATATTAATTGATCTATTTTATGGTGGACAACTAAAGATTATTATAACACTAGACATTCATACATGGGTACCAAATATGTGTTCCAAATTTTGGGACATGATATGTGAAATGGATAGATGATTGATGGTTGATTTGGATTGGAATCCATGTAGTATGGGGGATTAGTCTATGATAGGAATCAAAAATGGATATGGGGAATTCTCTATTAGGTTAATTTGGTAATTGGTTTTGTATTTTTATGTATATGATTATCCCATGGGGTGAAAAGTTTCATGTATGGATTTTAGGACATTTCTAAAGCCTTTATTTTTATTTATAATGAGTTACAAATGTTGTTTATTTAGTTCTCATCATGATCTATGTTTTCTTTTATTATCCCGACATATGATATTGTCTATATTTTCACACTAATTCATCTTTTAGAGATAATGGTATAGTGTCCCCGACATTTCACCATAAAAGTTCTGAACTAGTCATTAGAATATATTATACAAGCATACATTCTTGAGGTCATGTGACACTAATCTTTTTATTATAATGTGAACTAGGATGGGGCCTCAAAATGATTATGCATATTATTTCATTTCGTAGACTATGATATTGATAACTATTATGATGAATCATTTTTAGGTATGTATTGGAAATTATAGATATTTTTATCCATTATAACCTCTATTAGATCACTAAGAGATAGATGATAATCATTTTCAAAATATGTTTTCACAAAATCCACCTATAGTTGTAGGAAATACCATGGTTTACCAGCTTCGTGAGGGAATACCATGAGTTCTATAATCTATATAGTCGGAGACATGACAAAGAATGCATATTATGTCTGATATAACTATATAGTTTTGGAGGCATCATAGATGGAATAAAAAAATACATGATATGCACTTTTCTAAAGAATATACAACACAATCCTTATTTATGGTAATTGAGTTGAATATGAGTAAGAAAAGAATGTTTATTTCTGAGTAGTATAAATAGTAGATCTCTATTTTTCTAATAATTTATCATATAACCAGGGATATTGATTCATGAAATTTTTTCCCATTGTCGATGACTTGATGGTGAGAACTATTTTTCTAGATTTGGATATAGATTTATTCAATTACTAAAAAATGGGTCTCAGAACCATAAAATATTTTTTTTCATTTAATGTATATTTTTGTCCCAAAAACACACTCTAAATGATAGCCAAATATTTATAATAATATCTTGTTGACTGATCTTCTACCACCAAATCACGTAAAAATCTAACATTCCCAAATTTCTTACCCCACACACTCACCTAGCTCAAATTCCCTCCTTAAATGGCTCGATCATTCACTTCACTTGAACTTCCATCTCAATTTTCAATTCCTTATTCCCAACTTGAGAACCCAAATGAAAGACTCTGGTCCCCTTAGTCCATAAATAGAGAACCCTCAACTCAAATATTCAATAACATCCTCATTAGGGTGTCATGCACCCTAGTCATCCTTGGGAAACTAAAAAAGTGATCCAATCACCCAATTCATCCTTAAGGTCCACTATATAATGTTAACACCCCTTTTATTCAATGATCCTTTTTAGTAAATCATCACATAGCCCACTAATTATGGAAACCTAGAAAGACTATATTTTAGATCCCACACTAGAGTACACAACACCTTATAAACCAAGCATCTAGGTGCCTTGGAGCCCTTACTAGCATGGATACTATTCCAATCCCACCGTAGTTTAAAACATCCTTAGTGAGCCAGAACTAGAGTGAATCCACTTTCAATCAATGACGCTTGGAATTTTTTTCACCACACTTTTCAACTTGGGATTAATTCATCCCTAGTCACCTACTTTGGATTCACTCATCCCATGTCCCTATTCATGGTTCCTAATATACTTAGGTCGTCATTTGAAGAGTATCCCAACCATAAGAATTATGATTCCAAATAATCCACTTATTTTCATATACACATATTGTTATCTGAATCATATGAAAATTTTAAAAGATCATAGGTCATAATAACCCTCTCGGATTCCATAAATTCAAATTGTCATGATACTCATATATGTACATAAAAATTTGTTAAAAAAAATTACAAGGATGAGTGTACAATATGTGAGGATCTTAAAATATGTATTATGGGATCTCAATAACTTGCACACTATTTGAAATACCATGTGCCCTAATGAGGAGAACATTGTGGAACATTTAACACCGATTCATAATCTGTATATAGTTTTTATAAATTGTGGGAATTATACAGAATAAACCGTGTATATGTGTTTTTCATGAATCCGATTTTTAATTGAAAATTTCCAAACCAGGAATTTAGGTCCCCATTGGACCTTATTCAACACAAAATAGTTTCACCCATACTTTCACCTATTTAGAAGAATAATTGGCCCTTTTTATCCCACTCAGAAGAGATTTTATGATGGAGGAACACCCTTTAATCTTCACATGGTTAGTTTCCTTCTTTCATTCTCATTCTCCAGTAGCCTCTCTTCTCCACTCTAGGGTTACATGGATCTTAAAATTTATTTTTGGATCCCATATCCACTGTTTTGGATATAAATGTTTCTTTTATTCTTAGATACTTATTTTCAACATTACACATTCTAGTTTTCTGAATACAGGTTTGTTATTTTAAATCTGTTGATCTCGAGGTAGGTGGTTTCATTACGAGACCCAATTTTTATTAACCCTAAATTTCATTATATAATTTAAACTATTTCGAATTAAATTAAATTTTATGATTTTATCCAAATGGATTTAAATTGTTTTGTTGGATAAAAACCAAACTCCATTGATTTTTTTTTATGAAAAAGGGGTTTTTGAATAAAATTGGAAAACCAAAAATCCCATTAAATTGGTGTTTTTTATGGAAATTTGTAGAATTTAAATTTTTTTATTTAAATTGAGGTTTTAATGGGAATTATTTCACTTAAATTTTGAAATTCATGGGTGGAATGGTTTTGATGATAAACTGTGAAAACCCAAATTCCAGTGAATTGGGGGTTTGTTATGAAATTGATGGAATTTGATTGAAAATTTAATGGTTGAATTTAATTTATAAAAATTTATTATTAAATTGCATTAATTGGTTTAAAATACTTATTTTTTAAAAAAGTCCTAAAATGGTTTTTGATAGAATCTTTAGGGTTTCAAATTTCTGAAATGACAAGTTTTTTATTAAAAGCATGTTATTGTTGTAAAGGGAAAATTAGAATATTTGTAATGAAGAATTGGTTAAATTATATTTTAAGAAATCATGATATAAATTAATGATCAATTTTTTCTATTAGATCACATGAAATCATTAGTTAGTTAGTGAGTTATTTTGGGTGTCAATTTTGGACTTACAATGTTTAAATACTTCATATCAGCATATCACAATCCTTGGGTGATGGTGATGATTCCCCATTACCTTAGGCCCAAAGGTGCGTATGTGCATGTTTTAAATTTCATAGTGTTGGGTCCCTATAGCATGGAATGATCGTACACATTAGGCATATGACCATGTTTCTCACTTATTTATATTTCAATGTATATATGACATTATTGTAAAAATTTTAGTAGTACTTGTGAATTTATATAAGATACTTTATATAAAATCTTTTATTTAATCCATTGTGTGAAAAGTTCCATTTTTTAAAGCATCCCATTTATTTAAAGATAATTTCATCATATGTAAGTATTTCCATCTTTTGAAATGTTATTAGAAATTTTTTAAAATAATCTTTTTGGAAATTACCAACCTATTTGTCTTAAAAAAACTAAAATCATTTATATGGTTAATTTGATATTGGCATCTTGTTATGGAATCCTTGGGAAAAATCTTACTTGGATTTGTCTCACAAATTATTGTGCCTTTGGGTGTTCATAGATTATCTCATTTGAGCTTCATGAAATTGAAAATAACCTCTTTGTGGTGGATCGAGCAATTGAACCATGTGATTGGTGAGTTGTGCACTTTGTGGTTTGAGATATTTACACTTTTTTGGTACTTTGGTTGTAGTACATTGGGCATTAATTCCTTTTTCAATTATGATACAAATCTTCATGTGGAGTTTTTTTTGTATGCATTACTGACTTGTCTCTTTTACATGCACACTATTAGTGGAAAAATTGTTCCCACATTAATTATTATTTGATACTAGGTGTTAGTCGATAACCTGTGAGGATTGAGAACGACCTTAAGGCTATGTTAGGACTGACTTAGGTATCAGGTTACCAGGTTACCCAGGCGGGTTCATGGAAAATTGGTAGAAGAGTTCCAGGTTGAGTTTCTTATCCTGAAGTCTGTATGAATTTGTGAAATCATTTTGGGACTTAGGAGGTAGTCGTAATTAAGTGGTTGGAAATCTCTCACTGCAATGAACCTTAAGTAACTAATGGAGGTTAGGGAATGTAGTCTTGTCAAATAGTTCTAGTAATTTCCATATTTTTATTTGGATAGAATGAAGTTCAAATCTTTTTTATTTTTTCTATTGGGATTAATTTTCTTTTGTTTATCTATTTGAGTAATTATATAATATCCCCATTTTCTTGTTATTGTGTAGCATCATTCCTCTAAGAATAAATGTAAATTGGATCCAATAGGAAGAAGTTGTTGAACCTTAGCAAGTGGATCCTCTTGTGGACCCGAACAAGGTAGAGGTGATTATGCATATTGTGCACTCTTAGGGAGAGGAACGCCCTTTGATTACCATTCAAGCTCCATAATTTGAACCATATAGGTACATACTCAAAGTTAGTAATCAACAGTTCCTTCTCCAGAATCCACCATTTTTCAAAGTCTTAAATGTCCCTTTGGAGGATGAGGATTGATTTAGATGAGTGGAGAGTTTGTTTGGATTCTAGGACACAAAAGTTAAGTGTGCCACTTTCATGCTGGAAGGAATGAGTATGATATGTTGGGAAACAATGGTGAAGACAAAGAAACATGAGGGTTTAGAGTGGAATGACTTCAATGTTATCTTCATTGACCAATTTAATCCAGAATAGATGCTTCTAGACAAGGCTATTGTGTTTCTCAAACATGAGTAGGCTGGTAGGTCCCCAATAGAGTTTGAAAATCATTCTGTTGAGCTCATACACTTCACAAATGAGATTTTATTGAATACTAAGATGAAGGATTGAAGTATTGAGTTGGGAATTCATCAAGATATTTGTTCTTAAATTTTCTGGCTGAAACTTCCTTCTTATAATGATGTGAAGGATAGATCCCTGATGATCAAGATGGACATAGCAGGCAGGTCAGGGTTATCAAGAGTTTATTTCTCCCCTGGTGGAAGTGAGAATTCCTCTACGGGAAAGAAGAACCATGATGATTATATTGGTGTTTCATGATATAAGGGTCATTATAGGCCTCCTGTAGTTCCTATAACATGTCCTTTGGTTTTTTACCATTGGTGAAATCCAAGGAATTCAAAGAGGGCTTGTTATTAAGACACCCAAGAGATATTTCTTATGTGGTTGATCTAGTCAAATGAAGAGATTATTCCATGTTTAAAACACTCCATGTAGTGGAACAAGATCATCTGAACCTTCTAAAACTATGGATCAATCAGACTCTTCTCATGAAAAATTGTTCTAGCCACAGGAATCCAGAACAAAGCTTCTTCACACATAGGAAGAGAGTCCAGTGGAAGTGGATAAGGGTTTAGGGATTTTGAGAGGAACCATTACAGTAGATTCGTCATTAGTGACTGGTCTATTTGATACTTGTTAATAATATCCATTTATTTCAACCTGTATTATTAATATTCTAAATCTTACATTGGGTATTTTATCTTTTGCAATGGATATTACAACATCTCTTTGTAATAAGAGAGAGTAGGGTCTACAAAGCCCCTCATTTGTTTTATCTATATCAGATTTTGAGCATGCTTGTAAATTTATGACACTCAAAATGTAATATATTGATGTCATATTAAATAGGGATTGAATAATTTACCATAAATCCTTGATTTATTATTATCTTCGATGTGTCTCTTTCACTACATCCAATGGTGTGATCAATATCATTCAAGGAAATGGGACCCAAGTCCGACCAAAGAAAGACCGTATTATCTAGATACAGAGAAAGTTTTATCTATTTCTTCCATTGATCTGGGGAGAATATATTTTAGAGGTTATCTTCTTCTATTTATCAACATGTTTACCAACTTGTTTACTTGTAATGTACCGATTCCAGGTGCCTCCCAAAGGTGCCCCGTACCTGGTTGGTCACATGGCCTCAAGTGCATTTCCCCTAACTCCAGAGGATACCAACTAGTAGTGAGGGCCTTAGGTGTGATAATGGGGAAACTATTCCATCATTTTCAGAGTAACATAGTGGAATGAAAATAATATACTATAGCAGAAGCAGTATTACCATACAATAAGAAAACAATGGAAGACTAAATGTAAATAAATAACTAGAGCTCATATATAAATTACGCATGGCAAAAATGTTTAGTGTAGAAGCCAAACACGTCAAAATGTTGTAAATACAGTACTAAACCAATGTAAAATGAAAACAATTAAGCTCCAGCAGCATCGCAAGCCTCATCTTTGTCCCATGCTCTCCATCTCCACAACCATAAAGTACCTAAATTAGAAGGGTGATTTTCTTTATCTATACCTACAAAAATATAATCTATTTGGGCCCAAAAATCATGACCCAAACAGTGTGTGAGAAGAATCCTATTAGGTAACCATACAATGATCTATGCCTAACTATCAGTGAATATATATAGAAGAAAAAATGAAAAATGAAATAATAAACAAGGAAGTACTCAAAAGTAAATAGTCCTATAGTTCCAAACTACATTCATTTACATTTATTAATTATTAAAGCAATCATTCACAAGAAAACCTCTGGGAATGTTCTCACAGTCTAACCCCTCTGGTTTCACAAAGACAAAGACTCTCTAAGGAATCACTCATTATCAATTCCCCATGTGGTCTTTTAACAATAACTACCAACTCTATGAGGAAGCACTCAACGTCCATTCCCCCTGTGGTCTCATAATGGTATACTACAGACACTCTGAGGGAGCACTCACCATCCATCCCCCTTATGGTCTTGCAATGTAAAAAGTATAAAAGACACTTTGGGGAAGCCCTCAACATCAATTCCCACTATGGTCTAACTACATCAGGTTCTCATAGCCATGTGTAATACAATTGTGAAAAAATGATATCTAGTAGCCAAAGTAAATCTCAAACACTACTTGGATAAAAAAATATAATGCTTATCACAAGAACAACATATAATATCAACTCTATCCTAACAACACTAGGCATGGAAAACAAAACAGCCTCATAGGCAGTTCTAAACCCAGCGGCCAATATCAAATAAACATGAGAAAAAAACCATAATCAAGTTAATAAAGCTAATTTATTATCAAAAACCTTTCCCAAGAAAAAAAAATCAGGCATCTACAGGGTAAAAATTCCAAGACACACAATACCCTAAACTAGGGTATTCGACACTTTTTGCACATATAATCCAAAGACAATAATAGAAAGGAAAAAACCACCTACCTAGACATTGTAAGATCGATATAGTTGAATATCAGCCATTGATTAGACCTTGAACATCTTAGATCGATGCAATTCCAACACAGTCGATGGTATTTTATTTGAATAATGAACAACAGATTGGAGTCTTGGAGAATATTCAGTAATTCCCATCACTGCTGGATGAGACGGGTCTAGAAGAATGTGTTTATGGAAAATAGACATGACCCCAGTCCGATTTAAAAAAATAAAAGAAAAGTACACAGCATTTTAATTTAATGTACACGTTGTGTACATGCCTTAACTGGTCCCCGTATTAGGAAGCCTCCATGTCACCTCACATGTCCATGTACTCGTTCGTTACATGACCATTACATGGCTACATGTGGAAACTGAGTACACGACATGTACTCCTAAGAACATGGTGTGTACTTATGAATTTTTCAACTTCTCCCCTTTTTCTCAAAGACACCCGAAATCAAGATCCATAACTGAAATAAAGATATAGGTTCTTACAAACTTCCCCGCTTAAAGAAATTTATCCTGTAATTTCCCTAATGAAGAGGCACAAAAGAATAATCCTCGAACAGCTCTGGCCACTACAATCGCACATCGGTCTCCCTCTCCCAAGTCTTGTCCTATACTCACCCATGCTTCTATAACACCCATACCAGAGTAATCGACCAACCATAGAGAACCTTCACCCTACGATCAACAATCCGGATAGGATTCTCCTCAAACGATCTGTCCACCTCCTACTCAACCTCCTCGGGTTGAAAAACATGAGACTAGTCTGAGAAGTAATGTCGTAGCTGAGAAACGTGGAAGACATCATGCATTGACTGATAATTTTGAGTTAACTACAATCAATAGGAAACTAGATTAACTCTCTTCAAAACCTCAAATGGCCCAACATATCTCAGTGAAAGCCTTCCATGTATCTTAATTCTCCTATATCACAAAATCAGTGTGAAATGTACAAAAACCTGATCTCCGACCTCGAACTCCAAAGGTTATCTCCGTCTATCAACATAAGACTTCTACTATGACTGTGCAGTAGACATCCTCTTCCAAATCAATCCCACATGCTCTGTGGTCTCCTAGATAAGATGAGGTACCAACATAGTTGCCTCTACTTTTTCCAACCAACATAAGGGTGATTTGAATGGCTTACCATACAAAGCCTCATAATGTGTCATCATAATAGTTACCTGAAAACTATTATTGAAGGAAAACTCCACCAGAGGTATGTGCTTCTCCCATGAACCTCCAAAATCTAGGATAAATGCTCGAAGCATGTATTCTAGTACCTGAATTGTACGCTCGGACTGACCATCTTTCTGGGGATGGTAAGTTGTTCTCAAAAGTAGCTATGTACTCAAAGCCCTCTGTAGTCCCTGCCATATCTGAGAAGTAAAACAGGAATCCCAATCTGAAATTATGGAGTGTGTAACCCCATGTAGATATACAATCTCTCAGATGTACAACCTTCCAATCTCATCAACACTAGAGGTCTCCTTGATCAATAAGAAATGTGAAACCTTCATGAGTCTATCAATGAAAACCCAAACTGCGTCATTCCCTTGAGGTGACCTCAGTAAACTTGTCAGGAAGTCAATCGAGACATCATTCCACTTCCACTCGGAAATGGGTAACTACATCAAAAACCTTGTTGGTCGCTGATGCTCTGCCTTCACCTGTTGACAGGTGGAACACCCCATGACAAAACCAGCAACATCTCTCTTCATGCCTGGTGACCAATACAGATGGTGTGGATCTCTATACATATTGGTAACACCCTGATGAACAGCCCAAACTAAAGAATGAAAATCCTACATCATCTGCTCACATATGTCTGCTGACACCCATACAGATCCATGAGAGTGCAACACATCATCCTCGCCTATGGTCCATCCATGAATATGGTCCTCTCCTGACACACTCTCCCGTAGAACTAGGAGTTTAGAATCTGATTGCTACCGCATTCAAACTCAATCAAGTGGATTAGAGGTAATAACTACAGAAGAAAGAAACGTCATCCCCTGTCTATCGTGCACCTCCAAATGCATCTCATAGAACAGATCCATAAGCTACCACTCACTGCTGGCCTCCTAAAATGCATGTATCTGAGTCCTTCGGCTCAATGCATCAGCCACTACATTTCCTTTACCAGACGTATAGTTAAGCTCAAAGTCAAAAGACCTAAGGTACTTAACCCACCTTCGCTGTCTCAAATTCAGATCATGCTGAGTGAAGATATACATGAAACTTTTTTGGTCAGTGAAAACCCCAAAATGTTATCCCAACAGATAATATCTCCAACAACGTAAACCATGAACAACTAAAGCCAGCTGAAGAACATGTGTTGGTTAATTACTCTCATGTGGCCTCAACTTCTCAGACCCGTAGCTAATGAATCCTTCCCCCTGCATAAGCACTACTCCCATCCCAATACCTGATGCATCATAGTAAATAGTATATCTCTTTCCTGGGTTTAGAAAAAATAGTATTGGTGCTGAATTCAACCTCTCCTTTAGCTCTTGGAAGGATGAATCAGATGAATCTGTCCACAAGTACTTTTCACCCTTCTAAGTCAGTCCCGTTAGTGGTGCTGGTAAGCATTAATAGTCTAGTATAAAACGTCTGTATTAACTAGCCATCCCTATAAAACTCTATACCTCAAATATGTTCTTTGGATTCTCCCAAGAAACTAATTCTCTCACTTTCTCTAGGTCTACTGAAACTCCTATCTCTGAGATAACATGACCCAAAAAGTGAATCTGGTCCATCCAAAAGTAGCATTTTGAGAGCTTAGCATATAACTGATATGGGTGTCCATGGGTCGGGTAGGGTTGGGTTGGGGGGCTTTCTGGACCTGACCTTATCAAAAAAAGTCTGGTCAGGTTGCGTAGGGTCGCATGCTTTGTGAGCAGCTGACCTAACCCAACCCAACCAGTTGGGGTCGGGTTACCCGACACATGAAAAAAGAACCCAACACAAACCAACCCGTTGTGGGTCGGGTCAGTTCGGGTCGGGTTATATGTGTAAAACCTAACCCAACCCGACCCAACCGGATGAAGCTATACTCGGACCTGTGACCTAGCCCCAAACCCAGCACCCCCCAGCAACCCCCACCCCCATCACTACCTGCAGCAGCCTCACCTCCCCCTATCCCCTTGCCTGCACTAGCCCCCACTCCCCCCCCCCCGCAATAGCAGCCTTCCTGCCCTCCCCCCAGCCCCCTGCAGCCCTGCACCCCCTCCCCCAAGCCCCCTACAGCAACCCCTCCCCCATGGTGTGACCTAGCCCCCTATACCCAGCCCCCACACCCTCCCCACCTATAGTAGCCTCCCCACTATCTACAGGATCCTCCCCTCCCCCCTACAGCAACCTCCTAACCCTCCCCCAGCCCCCACCCCCTACAACAGCCCCTCCCCCATAGTGTGACCAATCCCCTGGCCCACATCCTAAAATGTGCCAACATAAAACCATTTCTAACCATCATAGAACTAGAACTATTCATCCTCCCAAAAAACTATCAAACAAAAAAATATGACATATACTTGTACCATAAAACCACTACCATAATTTTAGAGATCTCAAATACATGGCGGACCTAGCAGATTCTTCTAAATGAATAAAATATAGTTGTAAACCCCAAACTCAATCCCCCATTATAGCATTGACTACTCAAGAATTTATTACAATTCCAATATAGTGCTACTCCAACATAACATAATCTTGCAACCCATATTGACTATGACTAATATCTAATCTATGAGGCTATGCGTAGATCAAGGAGGTAGAACCAAGAATAATATAAAATGGAAGGAAAAAAAAGAAACTGGTGATGGCATGTTCTAAACCCACCAGTAGAGAAAAATAGTTTGACAAGAAGATATGAAAACCTCAAGACTAATAAATGATGAAACTATAAAAAATATGGAAAAGGCATTGTGATACCCCACCCCCCTACAACATGCCCCCCTACCCTCCCATCCCCCAATCCCCTGCCTGCAGTAGCCCCCCACCCCTCCCCTCCCCCCAGCCCCCTACCTGCAGTAGCAACAACACCCCCCTGTAGTAGCCTCCCCCATCCCCTCAACCCCCTGCAGTGCCTCTATCCACCCCTTGCAGCAAGACCCTAGCCTATGGCATCCCCATCCCCTCTCCTACCCCTAATTGAATTTTACTATCATGAAAAATTAAAAAT
This sequence comes from Viscum album, assembly GCA_963277665.1. Lineage (NCBI taxonomy): Eukaryota > Viridiplantae > Streptophyta > Magnoliopsida > Santalales > Viscaceae > Viscum > Viscum album. Next base: position 7,764,691 of record CAUJRU010000001.1, read on the forward strand.
TTACAGTTCAATTAAACACAATTACCAATTCATAGGGTAATTATCAGTTGATCGTGCCAATGTGCCATTAATCCAATTCTAGTCACATTCAAATTTTCCATTATATCATGTTTGGATTACATACCAAGTGATTGTGCCAAAATTTCAATTCAAAATTCAATCCGTTTACAAAAACCAATTCATAATATTTGTGGTGGGAACATTTCATAGGATCAAAAAATTAGTTTTGAGGATGGTGGTGTTGTCTGTCATCAGAAACAAAACATAATGGGAAACATAATAATAATTTAATAAAGAACATGATAAAAAATTAACTACCTACCAGTTACTACCGCGCCAGACCAGACCGCACGCGCTGTACCACAAGCAGGAGGAGGTGTCGAGGCGAGCCAGGAGGGATTTCTCTCGAATCCTGATTTCTCGCAAGGGAAGGTTTTTGTCGGGGGAGGAGGCGAGCAAGGAGGGATTTTATGGGTGGTTTCGGAGGTGCGTAACAAGGAAAGGGTAGGGGAGGATAGAAGGAGGGCTTTTCGTGAGCGAATGAGAAGAGAGAAGAGAAGGCGGGTGAGGGGTTTGGAAGCTCGAGGAAAGAGGAGGAGGGAGGAGAAAGGGACGGTGGGGTTTAATTACTTTTAGATCACGAGGGAAGAAGGGAGTAGGGATTTTTTTTCATGTGAGGGAAGGGTTGGGGTCGAGGGGAGAGGAGCATGCGAGAGCATGTGGGAGGGAGGGAATGATGATTTCCCGGGCAGCGACTCCGCAAGGCGAGGGTTTTTTTTTGCAAACACCCATCGGGTCATGGGACGGGTTGGGTCTAAATGTCTCCAACCTGAGACCCGACCCAACCCTTGCATGGGTCGACCTGACATAAACCCAACCTGTGATTTTTTCTACATAACATGACCCAACCCGACCCCAACCGGTCGGGTCATGTTGAACCCGTCAGGTTGGGTCGGGTCTGGACACCCCTGATAACTGATGCTCTCTCAGTGAACTCAAAATGATCTCAAGATGGCGAGTATGGTCATGTAGAGTATGAGAGTACACCCAGATATCATCCATGAAAACTACTACAAAGGAGTCCATGTATGGATGGAACTGTCACAATCCGACCCGGGTCAACCCTGAACCAATCACCCGAGCCAGTCCGCGACATGGCCTGAGAGGTGTTCCTGATCCTCCCGGGTTGGCGACAAGCACCAGGACATCAACAAAGTACAAATGGTAATTCTTTCACCCAATGAAAAATAAATAAAGTAGAAAAAATAAAAATAGAACAACAAAACAACATGAAATAAAACGAATTTCCAATAACACATACTACCCTGACCATGACCAAAACTTCTCACGGCCCCGAGAGTCGCTCACCAAACCACAATCAACTCTCACCCACGGTGAGCAAGCTCGATTCAAACCTGCAAAAAAACTAAAAACAGGAAAACACTATAGGCAAGAGTATTAAAACCCAGTAGGTGCACCCAACAAACTATTCCCAATGCACTACCTTTAAATAAAGAATTTACCAATTTCAGGTTTGAACTAAATTATATAAAATATTGGTTTCCACACACAATATCATTTCTAAAAAAAGTAATAGTCCATTGCCCTTTTTAATTTTAAAACAAGATTAATGTTGAAAGAAACAGGTGCATTACATTTTAAAACATTTTTGCAAACAATTTAGAAATCCAAACTTTAGTTGTTAGTAAAAAGGAAAACCACACACAACATACAACACACACTAAGGGAAATGGAAAAAGTGGCACACATGGGCCAACAACCGAAGTCAACCTCTTAATCGTCTTCCACATACAAATAATCACTTAAAGAAAGATGGGTTGAACCTAGGATCTCGTGGAAAATCCATAACATACTATACATGTGACTCATCCTGAAGGCAAGCCTACACTCGATGACATCACAGCCCCCAAACACTTTTTATCTCCCTACCTGGCCTAACCAAGGGGCCCAATCCCCTAGAATAGTATAATCCGTACTAAGGTTCACTAGCCAGTGCGTAGTTTAAACTAGTGCAACAATCATTCAGAGAAGATTCACATACTATGTCAGGTTCCCATGTCAACACGTGTAATAAAAAGGAAAGGGGTGAGTCAACAAAGTCAATTAAGTAGCACAAAAATCACACAAAACTCATGCAGTCAATGTACACCAAAGATCACCCCTGAGTCACCCCAAAGAGTGTTTTCCAAAATAATTTATTTTATTAAAGTGTCAAACGGGCCTTCAACAATTTTAAAGAAAATCCTAATTTCTCAGGAGAACCAAAACACTTGTTCACGCTTCACAATAAATCATTTATCAATAAACCAAGACTACATTTGAAATTATGTGAATTATATTTAAAGTCCAAATGTCCATTATTTCACTATTGGGTGTCTGTTCATCAAGAAAATATTTCAAGTGTTGGGTATAAAATAAATGGCTCTTTTTACACCAAATAATCATGTAAAAATTAGTTATCTTATATTATTTCCCATTTATTAAAATTAATAAAATATCAAGTAATAAATAAATTCTAAATTTAAAGGCGAGTTGAGTGGGGGGCCTACCTCATCTCGCTGTCCAAACACAACGACAGGACATGCCTCGCACGTGTGCACAAGCACACACAAGATGATAATCGCAGGACCGTGGAAAAAAATCATGCCAACATGCTGTAACCCAAAAGATAAATAAAATAAATAAACACAAACTTAAACAATCCAAATGAAAAACCAGTACAAAAGAACCACCTTGACATGTTTTTCAATACATAGTTCACACCATTTTCACTATTTAATAAACCACATTAAAATTTATTAAACAACTCCAAAGAGGAACCCATGACTTTAGACACACAAAACATGTTCATTACCCCTCCGTATAATTAAATGCGCACTCACAACACAAAAAAACAGAATGTGAACCACTTTAAAAGTTAAAATAACAAATTTCACAACTTAATAAAAAAAATAATCCACATGCCAAAAATCCATTTTTAAACCAAGCACACCTCAATAATATTTCCAAACCATAGTATGCAACATATATAATATTTAATAAACTAGTTAAAAGTTTATAAAACAATTTTAAATAACACTGTAAGGATTTTATGTCAAAACTCACCCAAAAACCCTCTCCTTATCCCCACCCTCAAACCAAGACATTCAAATTGTGATTTGCAGCAGTTTTTTAATTTAATAATTTATTCAAAATTATAAACTACATGCAGGAGATACAACTAAAAACTTTGAACACACATAATACACCAAATTTGACATGGAAGATTCATTTTCAACCAATTACACATAATATGAGTGTAGATTTAGAACATTATCTGATAAATTAAGAAAAATAATTATTATATTTATTAGTCTCCCACTATTTTGTCGAAACTCAATAGCCCTCACTATTATCTCCTTAATATATTATTTCTTGGATATTCTGTTGGAAGGGATCCATATTTCCCTTCTCATTACCCCAAATTTGGTTGTGAAAGAATCATGAAAGGTTTTATATAGGAATTCAAGATGAAAACTGCATTAACTCATAGTTCCATGATCTGTTGAGTGGACTCCCTAATGTTGAAATCATTAATTTAGATTTCCTCATCCTTTCCCTCTCATTTACACCAAGTCCTATATTGGCAGTAAAACCATGATTTCAACTAAGTTAAATCAACCCAAAACCACCTATTAGAGTTCCCCAATAATTAAAATCACTCCAACTTTGTCTGTTTAAGCACTTTTATCTATGGTTTGATTCTAACTGAAGTACTGGAGGGCTATACCGAGATAATAATTTATTGAGGTATATTACACTTTTATGTTTAAATATAAAATTATTATCATTAATAAATGATTGTTAATATTAAGTGGAATTTAATTAAGTGATTAACCATGTATTAAAAAATGTTTACACATAAGTTATTTTATTTTAGTTCCATCTTGCTTGGTAGTTAATTCTTTAATTATGTGATCATGACAAAAAACCATAATGAAATAACCATGAAAATTACTGAAGTAAAATAAAGGGTGTGATCATGATCTTATACATGTTGTTATATTATTTGGTGTTTGATAAACTAACCTATGACTTAGGGGAGAAACACATAGAAACAATCTCATGTTAATATTTACAGTTTTCCCCCTTTCCACCTTTATAATATGCTTGGATTGAATTTTCCATGGAATTGAAATTGAACCACATCCACTAGCTTGGTAGCTCCATCGATTATATATTCTTTTATTCACTTGTAGATGAGGGGTAAAAGGGGGTTTATATAATAGAAACCATGGGCACACATGCCATACATATTAATGAGGAGAGATAACATGCATGCCACTAATTTAATTTAATAATATATTTAAAGGAATCCATTTACACATAGTGGTATTATTTAGCTCCAGATCATATGCCTGCACACGATGAATTACACATTTAATAAAATTATAATTCAATTATTAATCATTCATATTTAACATAAATCGTGCTCAAATCGATTAATTATTATATTTAATTATATAATCCTTTAATCTTAATACTTTTCTGAATTTTTTTAAGATTCACATCCAATATAATTTTATAAAAATTATAATACTTCAATTAAAATTAACCTTGTACATAAACATAACTTGGAGGAAACATGGTGAATACACGTTCGAATCTACCTAGCCTGTATTTTACTCAAATACTATTTTACCCTTGCCAAATATGGCATACATGATTTATATGTAATATCACAATGTGTAAATCATGGATGATTACACAAATTACATATTTTTTTGATCACATGTTATGCTTCAATGCACATAGAGTGAAAAATTATAATACGACTTATACATGATATGTAGATATGAACATTACATATATATTAATTACCCATTTAAATATTTATTTATTTTAAATCTTCATAATTTGGTAAAAGTACATGGTGTGTAGATCCAATATACACAGAATGAACACCGTTCACCGTCTATATGAAGTAAATACCTAGGGACTCATCATGTGAGGTGTACATCAAAAATCATTGAGTACAAGTCATGTCTAGTGGGTTGCATGTCATGTTGAAACCATGATACACGGTCACCAGTCGGATATGCCATGTATGGGATACATAGCCCAAACCTGACATAAAGGGAAAAAACACCATTTCTAATGGGCCACAGGATGTGTAGTCTGGTTGATTTTATGCCTTTTAATCCTTTTCAACACACAATGCATTAATAGTGTAATTAATTTCCTAATCAACACAAAATCTCAAACTGTTCTCTGAATCAATCTTGATGCGTTGAATGTGACTACACATCATGTAATACCAATTACACAGTGTGTAGTCTGCTGTTGTACATACAGGATCCTTGGAACCTCTAGATTAGTTCCTCAATTTTATTTTTGTAATAAAAATAATATTTTTGGTAAGATTTGTGAGAAATTATGGAGGAAGAAGAAGATATCTTAATTAATATTAAACGAATTATTAATCCTGAATTGAGAAACAAAATTATGTATGCGTAAATCACCAACAATTTATAAATAATTAGAAAAAATCCCTATTTGATACCACTTGTAGGTTCTAGGCAAAGTATAAGTATAGGAGTGGAATATCCCAACATTTCCTTTTTCCATAATTGATTATCAATCCTAGATCTATATGATGATTAACATTGTGATCAATGAATTTAATCAAGGAAATGAGACAAAGGGTAATCATGCTGGAACCCAAGAGGGGAGATCAAAACATTTTTTTTATAATTAATTTAATTAAATATTAATTACAACCAAGGTTATTATTTATTCATTGATGTGTCCTTCCAGAGATCTATGGTGCACTGCCATTGCATTAATTGTAGAAATGATGGGAAGATTTCCTTTAGTAGTGATCCACACATGTTCCAAGAATCTTAAGACATTGCCAAGTAGACTCTGGGTGCTTTCCTGGATGATCCTAGTGCTTGCATCATCAGCCTTTGATATCCTTAATAACCTCTTCTAATTCATTCTCCTTGATCTATTAGAGGTGGATCGATCTTGTTCTTGAGATAGTTCTTGGTGAAAAAAGAACTCTCTATGATTGAGGGGTTTTTGTCCAATCAAATGTTTGTAACAACTTTGTCTTGGATTTTATGAAAATAATATAATCATGTATTTATATCATTGGAATTAAAATAAAATATTTTCCCAAGTGACTGTAATTATTTTATTAATCCTAGAAATATCACATGTCAAATAATAATAGAAATATTATTTATGACCCAACCCAAAGGGGCTTGATCCGCGACACCCCAAGATTGCCTCTAATAATCCAGGGGTTGGAAACTATCACTGAGTAGGCTATCACACACATGGGAGGCCTTAGCCAATGGTACTTGTATGCATCCACCCATATAAACCTTCATGAAATAGTGCATCGATACAGAATGATGAAAAATAAAATGCATGCATACAACTATCACAATCAGAGTACAACAGAAGTATAAAAGGGTCAAATACACGGCCCATATAAAGAAAACTGCATAAGCATCCAACCTTCTTAGATAGAGGGGATCACTTTCAAACTCCCATTGGTATGCTCCATAGTAAAGCTCTAGTAAAAACCCTAGTCTATCAAGCTACTAAGCCCTGCCTACTCCGGTTCATACTAGGACTACATCGAAGTACCTGTGGTCAACACAAGACACAACCCTTGTTGGAAATATCATTCAGGGGTGAGTTTAAAAATACTCAGTAGGTACCCAAAAACCCAAACCAAAAAGGGATTAACTAATAGGAATCATTTAACTCAACCAAACCTAAGGGAACCCAAATGGGATAGGAACTCTTTCTTGAGACCATCCTTGGATGAACAAGACTTGTAAGCTCTATATTCCTAATATGTCAAAAAATTGATACATACCATGGGGAATCCCTGAATGTACCAAGATATACTCAACTACAACTCCAATTCTCATGGTCTAGACCACAGACTGCCCTTGGTAAATGACTTAAGGTCTTGATTCAACACTCGTAATAGACTCATGAGGTTCCAACCACATAGGTGGAAAAGGGCCTTGAATCAAGGTGAAGGACGAAACATGCCTCAGAGCACACACAAAAAGATTCTAACCATTCCTGATGGAATGCAGATTGAGATGGGGAAAGAATTAATAGCTCGAAGTCGATGAGACAAACTTTCCATACAAGATGACACCAAACCAAGTATTGTCACTCTATTAAGAAATGAAATAACGACATAACCTGACCAACCCTCAGGACACCTATGTGGGAGGTAATGCTCAATAGACAATGCCACAGAATAAGTCACACATTGACTAAACTAAATCCAAATCATAAGATATGGGATTCCACCTAGGGTCTACTGCGGGACACTAAAAACCTATCTAAAAACACTGAACATAGAAAGGGTTATCACCCAACAACCCGAATCTAGAAAAAATCTCCTATCAAAGGATCAAAGACCATGTAGATTTGGTCATGCCTATTCTGAAAAATATAGAAAGGAAAATGTCATGGTAGATTACAGAAGAATGAAATGATTCCCGATACACAGATAGAGGGTCTGTGCTCAAGGCTCACTGGGGGCTTCATCCCTTACTAGAACAATATCCTGAGTTGAGGATCCATGCACAGGTAAATATTTGTCACTCTAATTCCAAACCTATTAGGGAAACTAATGGATGTGATGATCGCACTGGGACTCTCTAGGTGACACATGCTCCAAATCCATAGGATATTCTGTCAAAGAGGATTGAGACAACTAACTCCTGAGTATAGAAACACATCTATGTTGCACATATGAAAAGTATCCACATAGGGGTCACAACCCATTGAATGGGACTTGATACTGAAAACCCTCATATCGAATTGTCCATGGGTACCCAATCATCCCTGAAAATGTGAATCTCTAACCCAAATTACCCACACAATTCCGCCTATACACTGAAAATCCAAGTCCCAAACTGAGGCCACAATCACGTTATATGTGGAAATTTACATAGGTTACCTATGAGCCTGAATTTGAGAAATGAATGAGGAGATACGGGAGTAAAAAGTTCTCAAGAAGACCCTCAAGAACTACACGACATCCATATGGGTACACACAACATGTGAACCTGCCTGAGCACCTGAATGTGTATCCTTTCTACATAGTTTTCTGACCCATGTAGACATACAGAATGTTTAAATATAATATACGTCATGCCATACTTCACCTTTTCCCTTTCTGTGTTTATACTTCACACGACCCGACACGCCATGTCCCTTACACGACATGAATCCCATACTACATGGCGTGTTTCATTTTATGGCCACATGGCCATGTGGTTTAACCAATACCATGTACTGGACACAATGTATATGTACTTTGGCCATGTTCCTCTACACGGCCATGTACGATTATGAAAATATGCTTGATGTTTCCCATTGCCACATGATGGGGGTCTCTATATGCCATGTAACCCGAATTACATGGTGTGTAGAACCCCAAATTATTCTTTCTTGAATGGGAATAATTAACGGAATCTAGGACTAGTTTGTCTACCATTTCAATGGGAAAATCCATCGGGATTTACCTACTAATAGCCCGAAATAACCCCGTTAACCCTAAAACACACAAATCAACCCACGAGGTGTCCCTAACACTTGTCTAAAGGATCTAAAATATTAAAAAAATTAACCATAAGGTGTATCAAGACTAAAACACAAAAATGCTTACCTCGATAGAAAAATGATGATTCTTCAGGTGTAGAATGATGCCCAGGATGTGATGATTCTCGATCTAGTGACGATTGTCATTGAAAATGGCACCTGGTGGAACATCCTCACCTTGGTTTGTCTGCCAGTCGAAGGGAGTGGAAGATGGGAGATGGGGGATCATCCTCAAGCCTGAACACAAGGTTAATGATAGGGGATAGGGGTTTTTTTTATTTAAATTTGTCCCTCCACTTAAATTTCTACCCTGACTCGCCTCTGACCCATCACCCAGTGATGACAAAGTTTATGTCTCACCTAGGTTAAACGTGCCATTCTGGATTCAACCGTGGTCTCAGAAATCCAATTAGAGACTCCATTTGAGATTTATACATGTTTTAAAGGAAACTAAGAAGATGTGATAAAATATATTTAATATTTTTAATATCACTTCTTTGAGGCTCCACAGGCCTAATATTCTTTCACTAACTTAGCGCCTAGCTTGGGTAATATTATTATAAATATTGAAACATCTGATAGGGAAAAACCAGAGTCTCTAAATCCTCCCCAACATAATTCTCTTAATACCCAAAAATATTAATCTAAGGAATATGGGAAAGGATGTGAGCTCTCCACTGGGACTTACATGCCAGAAAACCCACCCATGTTAATTTTTTGTAAGTAACATGCACCAAGAGGAACCAAAACACCACAATCACAACAAATTCCACCATGGGTTCTAGTGGTTCCCACAATCACGCACTCAGGGGAACCTTCATGTGCAACCACACACCATCCAAGTACCTCTAGTCTAACATCATGCAATAAAAGACACTTGTTTATGTGACTATAAGAGGAGGAAAACTCCCAATTCCTACCAAACAAGTTACCATAGGTCCTAGAAACTTGACACATCACTAACCCACATCAGCAACAAAAAGGAAGGGTTTACAAACCACATAGATTTTTTGATACCCCAGCTAACACTCTGAACCCTCAAAAAGGTCCAACCGAAAAAAAATTCCTCATCATCAAACACCCAAGACCACCTTTGATGGTCTAAAACTATCCCAAACAACCCCAACATACCTCAACTAGCTCGGAATAGTCTGTTACAACACCAACAGGATGAAAAGGTAAAATACCACATCATCATCCTTTCTTACCATGTTACTAGTTCCAAGACCAAACCTCATAATGTTAACGTACTCCCCATCTTAACGAAAATCCATCACAAACACACTTTCTGGATATCCTGTCACATGATACCATAGAATGAAACCTCAACACCTCATGAAAAACATATCTTCCACCTTGAGAACAAATAGGGCTTCCCAAGTGTACATGCCAGGTCTTACAATCCCTAAAAGAACTACCTCTAACACCCAAAACATGCCTGAAACACAAATGTTAAAGGAATTCATCCACCACACCTCGATGATATCCAATTTGGGCAGCATAGACTCACCCACATGGTTTTTTATTACGAAACAAGGATGCTTCTTATTGGGGTATGTGTACATCCTTCCTAAAAATTAGAATCCATGATGGACCACAACACAACCTTTTCGAGCGTACCTCATACAAGCTGATTTTGAGCACACAAGCTTACTTATGAATAGTAGAAGCTTGTCTAGATGCTCACACTGGGTCTTACCAGGCCCCCCAGGTACCAATCACCATCACGTAAATGATGTAGACACACTAGTCTAAGGTTATCATAGACTAGACCTTGATACTGTACACTTTTTGCAGAACTGGATCACAATAATGGTTTTCAGGACAACAAAAAAGCAAGTCTCATTGGGGGAAAGATCCCTTTTACCCATGCATTCGAAGTAAATAATAGAAAAATTGAAACAAGGCTCCACTGATACCTTATGTATTCCACAAAAAACCCAAAATGAACCAATATAAAGGAAAGAGTACCTCCCAAAATTGTCTATCAATCCTACTATGAAAAGTAGAAAGGACACAGAGCATACCTCTATTCAATCCGAACCTCTGGTTGAAAAAACTCTAGTTCCTGCAACATCCCAAGTTCACCAGCTCCCTCAGCCAATCCTAGACAACCTTGGTGTGGTTTTTTTTTTGTAACTGATTGTGCCAACCACCTCTTGAGATGTCAGCTCTGATGTCTCATCCACTTCTCATTGAACCTCATTGAAACTATTGTCATTGTCAAGGAATACTATCAATAGGCCCTCCCTCAATAGCACAGTGGTTTGGACAGTCTCTCGCATGATAACCTAGGAAGTCATATTAATATAAGTGTCTCTCCCATAGTTGACCAAAACCATGATGTGGATCCTCAATCTAGGCATGGATATGCCTCTGAAAAAATTTATGCCTCCTACGTTGCAAGATTTCTGACTATGGGTCTTGCTTAACCTAGGCCTCAGGATAACTTTGTCCCTGAAGCACGTGGTATGTGTGAGACCCTAGTGCATCACCTTCCAACACCAAAAAATCCATACAATACTTAGCCTAAAATTTTTCATCCACCTGAACCCATGGATATAGGTCTATGCACTGCTCAACAAGTGATGTCTCCACCAGCTGTACAACTGAAGGAGAACCTACCTCATGAAGTGGCCCCTATAAGGAAACCTTGTAACACATCAGGTTGTACCTTAAAATCGTTTGTAAACATTTGATTTCTTTCATCATGGAATCATCCTGAATCAAATTCATGGAACACAATGGTCAATTAATATATTTATGTAGTCGAATCAAGAAAAAAAAAACCCAAAACACAATCCTATATGATGCACGTACCATTTTCCCTATGATCAGTGTAAAATGTACTCAGTCGAAAGGTAGGTTATCAGAGTCCTAGTGAATGGATAAGTCTGCTTCCAAACAAACCTGGTGTCTCTATCCTAATATAAAAACTAATAAAACTCTAACACATTATCTATGAAACCCAAACCAAGCTCACAATTGTGGTCCCAAAGTGGTAACCACTCTCAACCTGAGCCAACGGGGCTCGAGCTATGACTCCCCAAGAACACCTCCAATATTCCAGGGGTTGGTGACTATATCTAAGTAGGATATCACACACATGGGTGGCTTTAGCATAAGGTACCAATATGAACACACCCGCATAAACCTCGATGCAATAATGTTGAGATATTAAAAAAACTGAAAACTAAAATTCCTGAATATATCTATCTCGATCAAAGTAAAACAAAAGTACAAAAGGGGAAAATATAGTTCCCAAAAAAATAAAACTCCAAAATCATACAGCCTCCTCATATGGAGGGGATCACTATCAAAATCCCTCATTTTAAATCTATAGTATGGCTCCGGTAAAAATCCTCATCAGTTCTGCTACTACTATCTTCCAACTCCGGGTCAAACTATGACTTCATTGAAGGATATGTTGTCTGCACAAGACACAACACGTGTGGGAAAAGACCATGTAGGGATGAGTCTAAAAATACTTAGTAGGATCGCCAAAACCCAATCAAAAAATGGATAAACATATTGGAATCAGTTAACTCGACCTCGCCCGAGGGATCCCAAATGAGAGTGGAACTCCATCTAGAGACCATCCTTGGCTAAACATAACTATTCATCTAGAATTCCATGACATATCAACAAAATGAAACATACCATGGGTAATCCCATAACATACCTAGATATACTCATCTATGAATCCAAGTATCATGTTCCCAACTATAGACTTCCCACGGTAAACGACTCGAAGTTAGGATGCAACACGTGCAATAGTCTCATGAGGTTATAACAGCATAGATAGAAAAAGGAATCCATCTTGAGGTGAAGGTAAAAACTACCATGGAGAACACTCAAAAGAGCCTAGCCATCCATGATGGCATATAGAATGAGCGGGGGAAAGCATCAATAGCTCGAAGTCGATGAGCCAAGATCTCTATCACAGATGACACTCAACTAAGATATGTCACTCTATCAAGAAATAAACTAATGATACAACCCAACCATCCCTTATAATATTTATCCATGAGGGAATACAATTAGACAGTTCCATGGAAAAAGTAACCTAGTGACTAAACCAACTCCAAATCCTAGGGTAGAGGATCCCACCCTAGTTCCACTAGGGGACACTAAATGCTTAGCTAGAAATACCAAAGACAAAAAGTATTATTATAAAAAAAACCAAATCTAGAACCATTCTCCTAGTAGAGGATCAACATCCATATAGAGTTGGTAATGCCGATTCTGATAAATATTATAAGGAATACATCATGATTGATTGTAGAATAAATAAATTCATATCAATGCATAAATAGTGGGTTTTTGAGTTGGTATCATTGATGGATTTGTCCCCTATTGGAACAATATCTTGGGTAGAGGATCTATGCCTTGGTAAATATTGGTCACACTAATTCCAACCCTAATATGGAAAAAAGGATGTGAGGATAAAACTAGGCCTCTCAAGGTGACACATTATCCCAATCCACTAAGTCTAATGTCAAAGAAGATTGAGAAAACTCACTCCAAAAAGCAGAAACATGACTATAATGAACATACACAAAGAAGCCAACGAGGTGTCATAGTCCTGTGAAGGGGTCAAGATATTGAAAACCCTCATAGAAAATGGACCAGGGGGACCCAATCATCCTTGACATTAGAAACTCTATGTAAAAGGAAATTGGGGACCCACACAAGAATGTTGGTCAGTGTCACTATCCCAAGTGACCCACACAATGTCGCCTACACACCGTAACTCTTGGGTGCAATCTGAGGCCACCATCGCGTTCTAGGAGGAAAAAAACTCAAGATAAGCTGGTTTCGAGCATGAATAAGAGCTAAAATAGAGGATATATGTGATTAATAAGATCAAAATAAGTCCCTAAAAAGCACATGATGTGCATAGTGGTACACATGACATGTGAACCTGATCGATCACCTGACCGTTTATTCATTCTACACAGTTTTCTGACACATGTAGACATAAACAATGTGTAGAGATAATACACATCGTGTCCCACTTCACATGGCCCCTGGTCATGCTTCTCTTTCACACAACCCAACAAGGCATGTCTATTACATGTCATGCATACTATACTACATGATGTGTTTGGGTTATACTGCCACATGGCCAGGCGGTTTACCTGATCTTGTGTACCGTACCATGTGTCTATGTACATTGGTCATGTTCCTCTACATGACCATGTATGATTACATGGAAACACAATCCATTTCCCTCGACTACAAGACGAAGGTCCCTAAATGGTGTGTAAACCCATGTACACAGCATGTAGACCCCAAATGGGAAGAACATATAGTGTGTAGGAATAGTTTAGACACCGTGTTGATAGGAAAATCTATTGGGATTTCCTTGTAAACAACCTTAAACACACATTCTCACCCCAAAACAAATAGATTGACCTACGAGGGGTCCCTAGCAGTTGTCTAAGGGCTCTAAAACCAAAAAAATAGCGCATCAAATGGGGGATCAGAACTAAAACCCAAAACTTCCTACCTCAAGGGTGAAACGCCGAAGCTTTGGGTGTCGAATGATGCTCGATATGAACTGATTCTTGATCTAATGATGATCGGCATTGAAAACCACACCTGGAAGTACCTCCTCACCTTGGTTCATCTTTTGGTCAAAGGGAGAGGAAGAGGGGTTCTTAGCCTCCTATGTGTGCACAAGGGGAAGGGGAGGGGAGAGTGATTTAATTTCTAATTAAATCTTCCCCTTCTCTAAACATCCTGGTCACGATTTCCCCTAAATTGTCTCCAGACACCGACAAAGTTTTTGTCATGCCTAGGGTAAACATGACATTATGAAATCAAATTCCGTTTTGGAAATCTGATTTAAGACTTTTCTCGAGAGGTATTTACATTTCAATAGAAATTACACATGGGTGATAAAAATATTTATCATTTTTAAAATCACCACTCCTATACTCATTGGGCCTCTAATTCCTATGCCGACCCAACGCCTGCCTTCAAAAATATTCTTATAAATATTCTAGGGACTAAGAGGGTAAACCCAAGTTTTTATAATATTATTATTTCATGAAATTCACTTAACTTGATAATTATAATTAAATATTATTTTATCAATTAATATTCCATGTTATTATTTTTACCAAACCCGTAAACTCGGTCTGCCATTCCTACACAATATTTATCAGGCCTTGAATAATAACTATTTATTTATTAAATAAATATCACTGCATTATTCACTAAAAATAAATATATTATTATATTCACGAAATATAAAAAAAATATTTATTAAATATTCCGGTCACAATATATTCTCTCCAATAACTAGTGACAGAATAAATACGATCAAGAATGCATGAATAATTATTAAACCATGTACGATAATAATATTTATTTAATTAGTTCAATAATAAATAATATTTAATATTTAAATAAGATTCTTGACACGCTTACTTTGTGACCCTATGAGACTCTTTCTCAGTAGCATTACGTGAACTTACTTATAGTCCAAGGTTAGTGTCTAGAAACACGCCAAGGTATCTATAAAGAAAGAAGTTAATGCCGCAATAACATTCCACCATATACTAATTATTACCATGTTATATAATCCCTTTATCGCAATATCTCTAATCAAGTAGGTTGCATTCTAGTGCCATCAACCCTGGTGCTTGATGTAACTTTCTTTGAATTTTTTGAAAATAGAACTTTCCTATAGAACACCATGGACATGTATTTATTTAGACTATATCATTTCCATCAAAGGGCATGAGATATTATATTTCGTTAATGAACAGAAGGGATAAATCCTTTCTCACATTATTCATTAATGAAATATTACTCACAGCGCACCCAATGTATCCTACCTCGCTAGGAACATCAATCATCGTAGTTTTCATCAATACATCAATGTACGTGACTCACAATATCCATTAATAATATTATTAAAGTATAAGGACCAATATACATGTCCGTAGATATGAACATCCAATGGAATGTATAAATGTGTATTTCCTACTATTGAGTCTCGTTCTAATAATATCCTACTAGATATTTCCAAGGGCATACACCATGAGAAGGTACCTCAAAGTGAAGGTTCCGAGCGCAGTGGAAGCGTGGTTAGGATGGGACCCCACTTTGATTTTTACCATGATCAATGATTATTCTAGGATCAATACGACGATGAACGCCAGTCTCTAAGGAAAAGAATCAATGATTTAGATAAAGAATGAATAGTCCCAAAACCATTAGATTGGATCTTGCTCATCATTTTTATAACAAATTTAATTAATTTCATAAAGAAAATAATACCTGGATCTTCGGTATTTTCTTTTTTGATGATGTTGATCACCCAGAATGACCCTTTCGGATTATATTGTTGCGCTTGCAAGGATACAAACAAGAATTCTTCTATCGGTGATCCACAGGTGCTCTGATGGCCTCCGATCGACACCACTCATTCTCCAGGTGCTAGCACGGTGAATCGAGTGTCTTGTGTTGGTCGGTCTTGATCTCTTGTTCTTCAACCATGAAGAATATCTCTCATTATTGAGAGGGGTGGGAAGAGGATTCGAGAGATAAATTTTTCATCTCAAAAATTCTCAATTCACCAGGTGTGCAATTCGGTACATGGCACAATAGACGTATGTGTATATTTATTGACATGGAGCTTTAGTTATAATTTTTTATTTCACAACAGCAATTAAATACATTCATAACCTTGGATAAAACTCATACTATTAATAATAATATTTATTCATTATTTATGGTGCACCAAATTGCACAAAATGGAATTATAAATAAAATTCCGCATCACAAAATAATAGCATCGTTATTTTAATTTGTGACAACTAGTTAAATAATTATTTATTGTCTTGTAATTAATTATTTTAATAATGGACTAGCCTTGGTCCTCTCGAACTCCACTTCCATTTATTGAACACCTAAATAAATAAAAAAATAAATTATTCTCTTAAATAAAAATTTTATTTACTGACTAGTAAATAAACATTTATTAAATGTTCAATAAAATAAATAAATATATTTTACCCACAATCCAGTGAATAAATATTTATTTAACTTATGCAATCATTTTAAGTTGAATAAAATTATTACATTTTCTTGAGACCACCAGAAATACTTAGTGTGTGACCCTCTAGGATTCATTCTCATTGGCACTGGGCAGGTTTGCCTAAAGTCCAAGAGTACTATCTAACAATGGTTCAAGGCAGCCAAGAGAAAGAAATTAAAGTCACAACAATGACATCCACATACGAATGCTCAATGTGTAATATAATCCCTTGGTCACAATATCTCATCAAGCAGATTTCAAGATAGTGTCATTAACTTTTATGTTTGATACATCGTTCTTTGACTACCTGAAGAAAACTCATCATTACACCATGGCCCTGGAATTTCTCATGACGATTATATTTCAAACAAAGGGATGAGATATCAACTTCCTTAAATGGAAGGGAAAAATCCTTCCTTGACATATCCAGTAATAACATGCCACTCGTGATGCACCCAACGTACCCTACTTCCAACCAATTTTCTGTGTGATGATTTTCATAAGTAAATCAAAGTACGCAAGTCCTGACACATATTAATGATAATATTAAATTCTAAAGATCATTACACTGGCTCGCAGATAGAAATATCTGATGACACAAAAACATTCGGAATTCCTACTGGCAGGTCTGCTCTCATAATCTCCTATCGTGGAGACTACCAAGTGTGAACATCATGAGAGGAAGTCTCATCTACTTACGAGTACTCACATCTGACGATCTACATGATATGTTTCCCATCAGAGTGTTTCACTGAATCGTAGAACTATATTTAAGAATATTGTTATATCATTTCAAAGTTCTCATCATAGCAGGGAACTTCCATGACCTTATCAATACAACAAATACTCTAGGACATTATTACACCATAGTCATGTAGAAAAATGAACAATATGTAATAAGATATTTAATATTTAAATAAATTAAATGTACATGTAATCAAAGTACAACCAGTTGGTTCTAGGACACCAACTCTTACACAATGTCCTTTGAGTCTCCACCCTTGATAGATTGTATCATTTTTTTCCCTTCAAATGATATCATCCCACTGTCAAACATATATTTCTGAATAGTGTCATAGCACTTTTGGGTTGTCATTATAGTGTGGAACTGCTATGACCTTTTAGTGAAACATTTACTCTTTGAACATTATAACATACTATGTCACATAGAAGAAAAATCATGATGTGATATGTATTTAATTAATATTAAAAACAATAAATATATGATTATCATAAAGTACATGGAATTTTGTTCTAGGGAACCAACTCTAATAGTTTCCACAAACCTATACTAGAACAATTATTTAATTGTGACTCTACATTTCATGAAATTTTAGTACTCCAATTGATAATCTAGATGTTGTAATGAAACACTCATTTCTAGGATGGATTGATGTCAATATTGATGGTGAATTGAAGGGAATCCCCATGCCCTCAGTTTGTGTTGTTGTCTCTATAGATCATAGTGGAAGAGTCCTTGGTTAATTCTGTACTGATTTTAGTATTACTATATCCCATGATGCAATGATTCATGGATTCATCAACAGGGATGGATTTTTCTAAACAAACAGTATGGAAAAATTTAACGTTGGAGAGTAGCTCAACAACCATTATGCATGCTATTAGATAATATAAGTCCTATATCTCATGGAGGATGATGGTGCAATGGATGGACTTACTGGTTTCTATAAACCCAATTGACTATTTCATCACAGGATAATGTATGGATGAAATCATGGTATGGGATGGACTGGACCATAATTTTATGGTTAGTGGTAGATGCATATCGTTTGATAGTCTTCATTTAGACCTTTTAAACTTCTCTAAAGGAGACTATTATTAAACACCCTACTTCAGACTTTTAAAAATCATTCTTCGATATATGTGACTAGGATATGTCTATGATATCACCATTTTAAAAAAAATTATTCCACATATATTGCACACTATTAGCCCTAATTATAATTATGGAGTGTATCCAAATAACGCTATGAAACCTAGAGGTGTGTTAATGAAATCCTAAAGTAGCATCAAGTGCATACAAATGGTTGAGTTCACTGAACTAACCTAATATAACACCTAATGATTTTAGAATATTATTCATAAAATAAGTAAAGTGTTCTTTTTCATTCATCACAAACAATATAGAACCAGAAAGAATCATCAAAAATTAGATAAATATTATTAAAAAATAATAAAATGAATAATACATCAATTAAATATAATCATATTAATCAATTAAAATTTCTTACATTTATAGCATAAATAATTATAATGATTGACTATTTAAACTATTTTACTTTAGA
Source organism: Viscum album (assembly GCA_963277665.1). Taxonomy (NCBI): domain Eukaryota; kingdom Viridiplantae; phylum Streptophyta; class Magnoliopsida; order Santalales; family Viscaceae; genus Viscum; species Viscum album. The sequence continues at coordinate 7,783,696 of CAUJRU010000001.1, forward strand.
ATATTACTATTTATATTGTCAAGAAATTAATTGACCAATAATAAAACGTTTATTATGAAAATATATGAAATTTATATATATTTACAAATAAATTATAAATATTTAAATTATAAATTGATAAGTGATATTATTAATAACACTTAACTTTTTCAAAGGGATTTTTTCAATACTATTAGTTTTTATTTATATATTGTATTTGTCTAAAACATAGATACAAAATCTTTATAATATAAATCATTTAAAATGAATTTAATTTTTAAATTCAAAATATACAATTTTTCCATAGAATTTGTTTTTATTTTTTATAAATGAACTGATTTGTATGTGAATAGTAAAAAAATTGGGCTATCATTCCATTTATGAAAATATCATGATGTTTCTATAGTATAGAAACATTAAATAAATTATTAATAATTAAATATGTATGAAAAATATATATTTTTAAATACTATTTTGAATTTTGAAAAACTATATTTAAAATATTTTCATCATAAGGAATATATTCCAATAAATGAAAATATGTTGGATCTTTTATAATTATTAAATAATTTTTTTTTGATAAATTAGATTTATTATTTATTTAAAATAAAAAATAAATATTATTTATTCTATAATATAGCAACATATATCATATATTTTAAGGGAAGTGATAATTTTACCTTAGACAAAAAAATTAGTTTTAAAATTTTACTTTTCCAAATTACATGTTTATATCCACGACATGATCTAATGTTAAAAATATTTATTCTTACTTGAATATATTTGTAATGATAAAATGAATTTAATATTAATAATAATTATGTATAATTTACGAAATATGTTTTATTTTAATTTTAGTCATTATAATTTTTTTACTAAATTAAAAATTAGTTTCTAGATTAAAATAAAAAACTTAAATTTGGAAATTCTATGATTAACGACCCAGAAATATGTTTTAAAATAAGTAATAAAACAAATAAGATTACTCAAACTCGATATATAAAATAAATAATAGAAAACATTTATACATATATAGAATAAATGTAAACGAAGTAAAAAAAATGTAATATAAATGAATAATTTAATAAAATAGATAAATTTTATGGTTATTTTTTATACAAATGAGGTTTGAGTGTGACCAACTAATTGTAGATATATGTTTACAAATTCATCATCTCAATTTTTTAATCAAGTGGTCATGGTCTTTATTACATGAATATAATCTACATGATTTTCCTAATACTTCCTTTCACCAATTTCATATGGTATTCCATATTTTTTTAGGGTAAATTAATTATCATCATAAATAACCAGTTATTGGGTAAATATATTTCCTAATAAATTAATTAAATAGGTATGAATAAGTTTCATTCTTATCAATTGATCACATTCATCCATATATAGGTTTTTATTATTAAATTTACATAAATTAAAAAAATAAAAATATTTATTTGTAATAACTATATTTTATATTTCATTTTTCATGGAAATAATGTCCCTAAATATTTCTCCAATGTGGATTTTTTCTATAAAACGTCCTAAAATTAATAATAATGGAAAACATTTTCATTATTTACAACCTATAACTTATTGACATGATTTTTGTTTCCTTTAAAGGATAATATATTTTTAAATAGTTATAATATGGTTTTAAAAAGTCTCCAATACCCCATTATAAATTTTTTATAGTGAAATTTCATCTTCTTACACTAAAAAACTAAAAGGTTTTTAAAAAATACTATATTTTAACATCTTGTTTTTCTCTATGGTTTAATCCTCATGAAGTAATGATTTGATCACCCATTATAGGTTATTATTATATAATTCATTTTGTAAAATAATATTATGATATCCCACAATTTTTTATATTCATGTTATTTGATTTTTTCAATGATTTAAGAACCCAATAATTGTTAATGTGTACAATGAGATTTAAGGATGATTGTTATTATGTGTCACAAATATGTATGGATGATGATGACTAGGTTCATTTACATTCCCACCAATTAATTGGTTTATTTTTATATCTCATGTGACTTTAGGTCGAGGTCATAAATAATTTTATATCATTTTATAGTATGCAGATATAAGTTTGTTCACATTGGTGTGGTCATAATTTACTTTCTCAAAATATTTTTCCTATGATTATGATAGATAAATATTTCCAATAGTTTTATCATATTTTTCCACAATTCCAAGATGCATTTCATTTTCATGATACACTATGTTTCATGTTAAACGTTATTTTTAAGTTATTCTTCTCTCTTATTCCATGCCCAAATGTTTTTTTGATTATATATATATATACATATATTTTATAAATCTTGAAATAAATATATTTTTTAACTTAGGTTTATCAATTCTCTCAAAAGTAGGTATTATTTTAGGGTTTATTTATTTTTAGAAACTAGCTTATTTATTTATGGGATTTGTTTTTATATGATTAATGAAATCTTTTGGGATATTTGTATTGGGTAAGAATAAATATTTAATTACATATTGATGTTTTAGTGATTTATAGAGTATATTGTTTTCCTATAACTAAATTCACTATCTAGTTAGTGAATGTGTATGAGGATGTGGTGTAGATAAACCATGTTTAAATCACTTCAATTACTATTGGTGGATCATTAAATTGATATTCACTGAAGTGAATGATGAGTTTTCCTCATTGTATAAATATTATGAGACACTCCCAAGGGATACTCTTTGGGAAATTCACATTCTCTTTACTAACCATTTTGAAGGATTGATTTTCTTATTATATTAATGGATTATGGTAAGATGTATTATTGAAAATAAAATAATGTAATATAGGTTGAACCAATATATTTATATGATAAATCTTGTGTACCACATCTGAAATGAAAATATCTATGGTAAAAATAATTTTTTCAATGGTGATGAAATCATAATATTGAGTATTCAATTTCATATGACCAATTACTCTGATAATTTTAGATATTATAATAAACATTTATGTATTCCTATTTCATTGAAGGAAACATATTTAAAATGATTTTATGGATGATATGTATCAAGTAACATCAAATAAATATCTATCAACGAATATTTTTAATATATGGTTGATAGTCTAAATATATTCTTATGATGAGGGAAAATATATGTTATATCGTCTAACTTAGGATAAAATGGTTAATATCTGTTTGGAAGATACACCGTGTGTCAAGATTATAATTTGGGCACCCTTATGTATGGTTATTTGTATGTGATATTTATAAATTGTATTATATAATTTATATAATTTGGGAGAATTTAGCAAGATATTATTTTGGTATATATTTCACTAAATAAATACATTGTTCAATTTAATTCCGCATACACAACAACAAATCAAAATAGGTTAACACATAATAGATTCACATTATTAATAAATTATATTGTTAATAAAAACTCTAGTAAATAAATATAATAATCAATTAAAATTTCTTATGTTTAGATGATAGACAATTAATATGAAAAAATATTGAAAAAATATTTTCCTTTCTCACATAACAATTTAATGAGTTAAGGACATTAAATTTACAATTTTAAATTTTTATTATGATAAAATATTAAATAATAATAAATAAAACAATATTATAACATATATTAATCATGAAATATATATCAAACAATATGAATATTTGTTAAGGTTTTAAATTAGAAGGTTTCGATGAAATTCAATTTTATTTTTATTTTTATTTTTATTTTAGAAGGAAAATTATAAAATTTTCATTTTAAATTAGATATAATTAATATAATTTTTTAATTGAATATATCACAATACAATGATTTTATTTTTTATATATTTATAAAATAAATTATTTTCATTTGAATAGTAAAAAATATATTTTTATTACAAAAAAATGAATCATTTATTAATAAATCATGAATCGAGTAACAAAAAAAATAACGATTAAATATGTTTTTTATATAAATTAAGAAATATTATTATAAATTTGAAAACCCTATATATATATATATATCTGTGTGTGTGTGTTTTTTATAACTTTTATTTTATTTTCCAATAAAACAAATCGTGTTCATTCATTTATTTTAATTGAAAAAAAAATTTGATTAGAATCAGTCTTCAATTTATTTTAAAGATACTCATCATATTCTCTTAATAATAAACCAATTTAAATCATAAAAAACAAATACATTGATACTTTTACCCTAGAAATTATTTTTAATTGAAAAAATAATGTTTTTCAAAGATAAAATTTATTAATTAAATGCTCTAATTGGTAAATTATTTTTTACTACAAAAATCAATTTTATTTAATGAAATGGATTTCATATTTTAAATTGTTTAATAAAAATTATGTACTAATACACACATAATTTATAGGCATTGAAAATAAATTTGATATTTAAAAATTATTTACCATTGTAAAAAAATGTTTAAAGTATAAATTTGAAAACAAATGGAATAAAAAATGTTTAAAAAATGTTTGAAAATTAGTTTTTGTTTGATTATCGACCTCATATAATCTCATAAAAAATTATAATCCATTTTAGATTCTTCATGATTTGTGAAAAAGCTTCTCTCTTTATATAATGTTGAAATATTTACAAAATTGACATTCTCGTCACTAGTAAAGGGGGTCTCCCACCACACCTTCAAGACAAGAAAAATATTTTAGTTCAAACATAAAAATCTTCCATTATAGATCCTTCATAACAATATTTTTTTCATTTAAACTATAGTCACAATATTTTTTATTATGGCCTCCATTTCAATGGTGTCTTCTAAGGGAAAGCCTAATTCCGCTATGTGGCTACATTTTTTCATAAAATCAATTTTTCCCAATCTTACTTTTGAAAAAGTTACATTCAAATTAATATAAAATAACCTAATTATTTTTTTCATAAACATTTTTATTATTCTATTTGAACAAATATAAACCACATTTCCCATTTTCTATTAAGAAAAATAAAATATTCTTTTGTGTGTTGTTCAAAACACGAACTCTATGAAGCCACTATTTCTGTTCTTTTTTCACCATTACTAATGTTTGTTTATTAATAGGACCAAACTGATTTAAACTTTCACTCATAAAAAATTGCAATTGTAAAAATATAATATTCTAAAACACATTATTTCTCTCTCATTTTTGACAAATGAAAATGTTAATCTAGGGTTGAGTGGACTACCACATCTAAGAAGTGTTGTAACTAATTTTTCATATAGTTTCATCCTTATTTGTTAATACCTTTAAAAATATTTTTAAAAAAATATATTTATCAAAATAATAATATTATACTTCTATTATAAATGTATTTTCTAAAATAAACCACTCTTATAATTCAAATTAGAAATTAATTATGGCATGTACATATTCAGTTCATTATAACAACTAACATGATCAATGTAGTAAAATATTATCATGGATGTATATATGAAATTAATTACTGATAAAATATGGTATAAATAATTAAAATACCAAATTATTTCTATTTTTTAATGTTATATTAATATTCTATTCATTAAGTAAGATTCTAACATCAATTTGTTAAAATATATGAATCATCTTTCTCACCAATATCACCTACCAGATCTGTAACTAATACTATAGTATAATGAAATTATAAATTTATAAAATTTCATAAAATTTAAATTACATTACCTTTTATAAATTTTTAATGATGATGTTCAGGTGAATATGGATGAATAAACCATCACATAAAAATATAGCTCTAAATAGTCATGATTTCTAACACCCGATATTGTGAAAAGAAAAAAATAACTAAAATAAATGTACATAGCATTATTAAATGAATTATTTAAAAGGTTTCAATCGTAAATAAGGTTCTAAAATATTTAATTACGATATATTTTTTTATTAATTCGGTAATATTACTTCCAACTATGCATGAATTGAATGTAAGGGTTTCATCGACTCAATTTCTTATTCATTAAACCATATTATTTCTAACATGAATATTTTACTCAATCAATATCTGATACTTAAATTTTCTGTTTTTTCAAATGGAATTTGGTATTTTCCTAGGGGTAATTACTTATCATCATGAATTAACACATATTTTGAAATTATTTATGAAATTATAGAATAATATTGCTAATAATAACTCTCATTCATACAAATGTATCATTTTATTCCAAGTCCATGTTTATCATAGAAAATTATATTTTATAAAAAAATTACATTTTTTATATTATATTCATTATATTTTTTATTACCAATTATTTTAAATAAATATCATTCTATATTTATCCAATGTATTTTTTTTATTTAGAATAACCTAACAAGATAAGAAAATGAATTATTTATAATTTAGTACCATGCCAGGTTAATTGACATGATTTCTGTTTCAATTTTAAGAAACATTTAGAACTATTTATAATATTTTTTTTATAAATCCTTCTATTTCCTTTCCCCCGATTTCTCTTGAATGTAACTTTCAATTTATCTTTTATAATAATTTTTAAATTATTTTTTGAAAACCGTTTTATTATTAATTCATTTTTATCCATGATTTATCTATCATGGAGCTATTATTTGAGCTCCAAATATATGTTTCTGTGAAATTATTCCTTTTATAAAAATAGGTTTGGTACTTTTTTTCTATTATATTCATTATATTTTTCATTACCATTTTTTTAAATAAATATCATTCAATATTTAACTAATGTATTTTTTATTTATAAAAACATAACAAAATAAAATATAAGTACTTTTTTATAATTCTGTACCACTCCAGGTTAATTGACATGATTTTTGTTTCAATTTAAAGAAATGTTTAGAAATATTTATAATAATTTTTTATAAATCCTTCTATTTCCATTCCCATGATTTCCCTTGAATGTAATTTCCAATTTATCATTTATAATAATGTTTAAATTATTTTGTGAAAAAATATTTATTTTTACTTCTTTTATTTCTCCATGATGTATCAATCATGGAGCTATTATTTGAGCACCATATATATGTTTCTATGAAATGTTTCCTTTTATAAAAATATATTTTTATATCCCATGATTTGTGAAATTCGTGTAATTTTTGGGGTTTGGAATGGATTATGAGACCCATTCTGTTTCTATGGGTTCTTTATAATATGATGATGACTAATTTAAATGACATATATATGTATGGATGATGATGATTAGGGTACTATGTCACCATAAAAATCATTAGATATTACTATATCCCATGACATAGTTATAAATGGACTTAATTTGTTTTAACAAATTTTCTGGTGTGCACATAACGAGTTCCTTCACATTGGTGATGAAATAATGAGTTTCCTCGGATGGATTTTACAATACCTATGAGTCTGCAACATTTCTATGTTTCTTATTAATGTTATGAAACATTTATACAATGAATTTAAATTTCAGGATATGTAACAATTTCATATTACAAAATATTTTTAATTTAGTCCACAATATTTTGTATTTCTCCCATGTTATATGATTTTTGAGATGGATTATATAAATAATTAAATTAATGAGTTATTTATGTTTTGTTTTTCTTGGATCACAATAACCAATATATTCAATGATTTCTCCTCCCAAGGGTGACTGTGATATAAATATAATATAAATTCTGTTATGTATTTGTATATTATTACCCTCCCCATATTTATGAGAGTTATAAAAAAAAGATGAATAAATGAAAAATAAATTTTTATATACATAAACAAACTGTAGAATACCCTTTATAACCAAATTATGTATAAAATGAAAAAAAGAACACCCATTTTACTCTATTAGGATATAAATATTAAGTAGTATATTATTTTTCTACGAAACCGCTAGGAATAGTTTAAAATCACAAAAAATCCATAAAATTGTTTAATCACAACCAAAACCATATTATATGAGGTAGTGCGTCAATAAACCCCAAAAAATCAAATTCTATCCAATCCAGTATAGCATAATAATATTTTAAAATCCATTCTCTATTATTATTCAATATTTATATGCCTAGTTGAGAGTGTAATATTATGTGGGTGAATTAGTGGTTACCCAAACACTAATTCATAATCAATGTTTCCTAATTTTGGTAAAAGTACATAACTCCCTACTAAATTTAATGTATTATTTATTTATTATTTTAAAAAAATCATATTTAAATGGTTATAGGTTGTTAATGGAGTTTTTGGAGTCTATGGATCAATAATCTAGAAGTCACATAGTTAGTGGGAATACTTTATATTGTGCTATAGTACATTTAAAAACAATTTAATGTATATCAGGTAACTATAAAAAATAGAAGATGTGGATTAGCCACTATAGGTCAATCATGTGGCTGGTTACCCAAGAGTGTATACCTAGTAGGGTAATGGTTATTTGTTTATATGTTCAAAGACATCTACTCATTCTATGTGTATATTTTCTAAAATTTTATTAATTTTTATTGAAAAATAAATCATATATAATCACCCACTCTAATATTTACAACCACATGACCCCCTATCATACACCCATCTTTTCATTTACATCAAAATTTAGATATCATCATTTTGTCATATATAATGTAGTCTCTCTTTCCTAGTATATCTCTTTACAATGGTCTAACTCTCCTCACTAATATATTCCTCAAGTCTAACTATATTTAAACAAGATTAATTATACTTTAATAATTTAATATTATTAAAAAATTATAATCCATCGATTTCATATGATTTATTTGAATATATACAGTGAAAAAAAATCTACTATATTGAAGATGTTAGTCCCAAATTTTTTGAGATAGTTTATACTTTTTTCCCGATCGATTGAAAAATAGGTCATGAAAAACATGAGTGATTAACCATAAATTAAGTAAACTATTTTCTTTTTGTAACACTAACAGTGGGTCTAACTGAATTGGTTGTGATTTTTCCTTCATGATTCAATCTTTAGTTTCAAAATCACCGTGACTATGCGGTTGAATTGATGAGTTGATAATATCTTATGTAACACCCATTTGGTATGCACTTTTCCTCAACATTATAACATATTAGACCTTATATAAGAACCCTAATCCTCTATTGAGATGGATATATATATAATAAAGATATTACATCTTAAGGATCAACCAATACAGAATGTTGGATAATTGTAAATCATATTGACATGATTGACTATTTTATATAGTGAGTGTCTCTCCCCTCGATGGGATATAAGTATTATTATAGGTTATACCTCATATGTGGGATATATATATAGGATGGGTGTATAAGAACCATCTAAAAATATATTTGAATGTATGATGAACATTATGAAAACATGATAGTGTTTTTCTTATATTATATTAAATAAACCTATTTGATATTCAGCATTTTTATTTTAGTTTTATTTTTGGATGATTTTCCAATTCAATATAATAGTTCCTAAATAAGGGGAGGAAAATATCTTCATGTTGATATTTTCCCATAGTTAAGGATATCATGAAACTCAATTTGATGATTCCTATAGTATGGGATGACTATATCATTCTATTTTCCATTGATATAGTGTGGTAAACAATGCCTATTTACTTATTGATCTTATTGAAATTGTAAGTTATTCCCATTACAAAATAAAATAATATCTCATGAAAACATGACAAATGTATGAGGATATGATGCACACATGAATGTGAAACATATTAATAAAATTTCTCTATATTAATAATGTTATGCGATTCTATTCTCATTTACTCTTTTATTACCAATATATGTCTGTTATGATACCCATTATGAAATACCTCCATTAATGGCGATGAAAATACCATATGTGTGGTACTACATTTGATGTGCTATGTGATTCCAACTTTTCATTTGATGATTCCTAAATATATTGATTCTTCTATGACATTCATACATTAACATAATTATATATGATTTTCCCTCATGTGATCATGTTTATGTATAAAGAAATTATGCCCACTTATGAAGTTGTCACTGTGAAATTATGTATTATTGTGCATGATTATTTTCAAATACATTCCCTTTTATGGATTATTTCATCCATGATGGTTTTACAACTAACGAATCATTTATATCCGGATAAAAAATCCTTGTGCTGGATATTAAATTATGATGATATGAAATTCCATTATAATATAATTGGGGTTGTGAGGAATATCTTTTATTACGTATGCTATTTTTAAACAAACATGGATCTACATAATGATGTTATGATCAATTATATGGAATCTTGGACCGCCTAAGAATTGAATTAGTTACTACTAATTTAATTTTCTATGATTATTTTATCAGTTTATCAAGCAATTCATGCATTATAGTTACAACATTTCTTTAGAGATGAAAGTTTTATTGGCTTACTGATTTTCCCTAAAAATATAAATTTGCCTCATGGTGCACATTTATAATTCATGGTTTACTATCAAGGTATGGGAAAGTGAAAAGATATCAATGGTTGAGATGTCGATGTTGCATAAGAAAAAAAAGGTAATTCGGAGTGAGGTGATGTGTCCATATTTTAGTGCCCTATTAATTTGTTTTTTTACTAGATTTTCAATGGTCATACCATAAGATATGTTATTTGTATATGTATGAATAATGTGAAATACATTGGTTAATCTCCTTACAATATGTGATATATTACATTATTATTATTGAATATTTTCATTAATATCATCATTATGGTTTAAATTATGAATGAATATTATTTTTACGACATATACTATCATTAATGGTTTTGTATTCCAAATTGTATATTCTACCCATGATCACGTATAGACCCTCACTATTATTCAATATTCTCTATTGTATGTAGAGGAAAGCTTATGGTGTATAATTATAATGTTTAATCCTATGGGAGGTTAGAAAATATGTGGATATTATGAAGTTTTATCATTGCCTTTTTTTCATTTTTCCTCTATATAGGGGAATGGTAGTTTTAGGTTGTGTTTTGTAAAGAACTACAATATACATTATTCACAGGAATGGATAAATTATGTATGGTTAATGAAAATCTTGACATGGATGGGCATATTTCTATTTCTTTTTGATTGATAATATTTAATGTTTTTCAAGAATATAATGTGTGATTTATACTTTATTGTTTTACTCTTTAATAGTGGTAGAAAGAGGCTTGCATTAATGAAAAAATATGGCACATAGGATTCATTTAATATTCATGTTTTTTTTTGTAATTGGGGACCTTGATTATGATATATTATTAATTTATTAAATCATAACCTGCAAACATTAATTTTAATTTCCTATAACAATTTTGTTGGAATTCTAATTAAATAGGATCACTTTTTTGTGAAGTTATTAATATTTGATAGTACAATATGCATGTTCAATATATGTTTTTATGTATACCCTTATCAAAGATTAGTTAGTGATAGATATTATTCTAGATTCATGACTTTCCACTATATTACAATGTATGTATATAGTGTAATATAAAATACATCATGTTAATAATTATCCAGTTTTTTATGTTGTTAATTATTATAGATTTTAATTAAGGTGTATATTTGGAATTAAAAAGACATGCCACTCTAAAAACAAATTGTGAAATTTTAAGATGGAGAGATATATCATTCAAACCTAGTTTTCTAGTTGGACATCATAGTTGAAACTATTCATCTTATTAATATGTAGATCCATGAGAGTTTGATTTTGGTTTTTTGTTTTATTCGACACTAATCTCAAAGAGAAGTTATATCTATGTTAGATTTTACATTGTAATTTCTATAGTAGAATTATATTTTTCTTTTTAGTGTTGATGGAAAATAAAATAAAATGATCTAAAATGATTTTATTCATACCATTATTTATAAGGCAACTATTTTGACAATAGTTTGAGACATTTGATTTAGTCTTAGGTGAAGAAAATTTGTGCTAAATATATTTTAGAGGATCTGCACCATGACCGTATTATAAAAAAGATCCTAGTTGGTTGTGGAATTTTTAGGATTACATGATCTCATCTGGGATCATGTAATGGATAATAATGTAGTTGGAAGAAACAATTTTTTCTCCCACTAATGAAGTGGATGTTTTTCTAGACTGGGTTATATCTCATCTTCTTCCCCTTGATAGAGGAAATCATCAACACAATATAAGTATGGAGGCATGGTTCATACTCAACCATTGTAACAAAAATAATTAGTGTAGTATTTTACATTCGGGAAGATAGTATATATACATTTATATATTTCATAGATCATTCCAATTTAATAGTGGATGTGGGTAAATATTGACTTATGGATCCTGAGTAATATTAGTTCATTTATTATATGGTAGTATTTACTATACATTCAACCGATTATGGAATGGATGAGGTTATGGTAATTTTGATAAATAGAGGTAACATGGTAGCTATTCTCATGTAATTAGGGGTCAAGAGGATTGGAAACAGTATTGGGGAAAGTCCATCCTCTATTGAATGAGATGATAAATGATGACCATAGTGAGGGACCATCAATTTTTTTAGGTGTGTTATTAGTTTAATATATCATAGTATATATTTTATTGCACAAACGAGTATCGAATTAATTTATATCACCTTATTTTTCAAGTGATGTAGGGATTCTAATAGAGTACATATATGGGATAGTGACTATTAATATGCATTTAGGGGTGAGTTATTTAGAAATTATGAGATATTTATAAGGAAATTTCATATCTAGGTGTTATTGTATCTTTTTTGATGTTGTTATGTTAGTGATATGTAGCTTCAATGTCATCCTTTAGATACATATAATGACAGAGAATTGATTATACAACAACTACTACCGCTAACATGTATCATCTATGTATATTGTGGAAGATAAAAATATCAATATCAAAATGTTTTGTTTATATATATATATCATTTTGGAAATGACTATAGGGAACAAGAAGTGGTGTTAGTCAAGAGTTCTAGTTTTATTATTATAGATGAGGAGACACATGAATCAGCCTTTCCTCTTATACTTGAATAGTTGTTTGACATATTTTTGAGTGACTTCAAGTTGTTTGAACCCGATAAAAGGATAAATTCATGATATATTCAATTATATGAATGGAGAACATATTAATTACACCCTACATGGTAGCTCCTCTAGAAAAGATATTACTCAAGGTCCATTGGAAATCCTTGTGGTGAAGGGATTTATTCACCTAATCAAATCCACTTACGATGATTCAATATTATCCTCTATAAATTATGATGGTGATTTAAATTTATATATAGATTACCAATGTATAATATATGGTATCATCAATAAATAGTATTATATTGAACATTTAGATTGTTTGTTTGAAGTTTTTAGGATAGAAATGAAATTCAATAATATTGATTTAGTATTGTAATTTCATGAAATAAATTTTAGGTAATATGATATTTAATATACTACATTCTGAATAAGGTTGGGCTAGTATGACTATGCTATAATATAATTTGATTTAATAAATTCATCCATAATGCTTGTATCGATCAAGAAAAGGATACCATGATCAAGTTCTAAAAACACATAATTTATAGAATTCCATTTAAATGAACATGAGTGACCCAATATTATCCATCCATAATTACAATATCTCTGGAAAATTTAGTAACATAAATTGATTGGCCTCATCGGTTTATATTTTTAGAGTGTAAATAATACATTTAATTATGAAAAACTATGAATTTCCCATTAAATGGACAGTGTGTGACATAAACCACATTAAACACACTATTTTTTGTAATATTGGGTTGTTTCAAATATTTTATAGATATTTATGGGAATATGATAGCTTATGGGAATGGTTAACGGAGCATGGGGGACTGGTTGTTTAATTGGAATTAAAGAATGAAGAGGGGATCCAACATTGGATCTTTGAGTTCCAATATGTTTGGTTGTATTGTGATGGATAAAATAATAGGTGTTCTATTAGAACCAATGGTGGGTGATTCAGTAGGTGATTTCAATAGTGGTATGTGTTCTAGCTTGAAATTTTTTGTTCTGAACAATGTTGTATTAAAGAAGGATCCATAGTCTTGATGATCATTAGGTTAAATATAGTCTATGTGTATTGAGATATATTGGTATAAATGAGTGTCATTCCATTGTATTGTATTTAATTTTAGTGATAAATTGTGATTCAGAGGGATAGTTTTATTATATAAGAATTATACACAGGTTTCTCATTAATTGTATGAGAATGGGATGTGACTATTTTGAATTGAAATCAAATCCATGGTAGGTTTGGTTGGATAATTAGTTTTCCACAAAGACTTATCATGGAAGATAAGTGTTATGCTCAGGAGTCTATGATTACGTGTGTGCGTATGGGCATTCAAATTCAATAATAATTTTCAATTTCCATGTTGGTGAGGGTGGAAGTTGTCTAACCATGAATTATAATGATATTTCTAGGGTTTGAATGACTCAATAGATGTTATTTTGAGATTCATTAAGCATCATAAAGTATTTTAGGGGCTCATGATAATTTAAAGAATGGTTTGGCACCACAAATATAAAATTATGGCATACCACCAGCTATTGGATAGGTTTAGTAATGTATATATCCATTACCTATAGCCACCAGTATGATAGTGGCCTATTGTGTCTTACTGATGTTATTTTTTTGGAGAAATATTACATCATGTAAACACCTTGGTTTTAAGAGGGGGTGTAGGAACTCCATTTCCATATCCCTTTATTACACATAATGATGGACACCCTTGATACACCCTTACATTAGAAATAGATAATGGTTACTCCCATTTTTCTTTATAAAAGAATATGGAGAAGTAAATTTTATAAATATCAAATACAAATTTTTCTAGAGAAAATAATATGAAATATTTCTATAGTGTAAATGTATTTTGAAATGGATATTGGGGACTCCTATTTTTCTATAGAAAATAATTTGAAGAAGAAAATTTTATAAATATCAAATAAAAATTTTCACAGAGGAAAAGATTTCCATCAACTAAATGTAAAAAAATATTAGAGGAATAACGAAGGAAATATCTTAAAAAGAACTTTGAAATAATTCGACATTGGAAAGGGTGACATAATTATGATTACATTTTATAAGGGGTGAAGGGGTTAGAAAATTAAATGGAGGACAAGATTTCACAATGAATCAATGGAAATAGGATAATAAATTATGAAAATAGATTATATAAACAAATAAAATTAGGATAATAAAAAATAGAGACCTTTATGATGAATGAAAAAATAATGAAATTGCAGAATGACTACCCCTAAAGTGGATAATGATGATTACGTCACAATTATCCTTTACTATCCAATTGTTTATGTATTGTTTTTTTTATTATTTCTACCCTAGTACATATAATAACATTTCAAAAACATTAAATTGCCACAATAATTACATGGTAATTGAATAAGACATCCTACTGTATAGTATCAATGTTGAATATTTTGGTAATGTGTCTATTTAATATATTATTATCCATCCAATAGATGAATTTAATAAATTATTGGTTATCACTTCATAGTGGAGTCAAAATTATTATA
Source organism: Viscum album (assembly GCA_963277665.1). Classification (NCBI taxonomy): domain Eukaryota; kingdom Viridiplantae; phylum Streptophyta; class Magnoliopsida; order Santalales; family Viscaceae; genus Viscum; species Viscum album. The sequence goes on from CAUJRU010000001.1 coordinate 7,799,106, forward strand.
AATAATAAAATCATATCACCTAATTGTACTCTAATAGTGTAAGAATGATTATTAACACCATTATAAAGTAAATTATTTATTTTTGGTGTTGATATCAAATAATGATTTATTGTTAGCTAATATGGTTTGTTAGAAATAATATTTTTAGGGATATATTTATTTTTATAAAAAAATATTTTGCTTCAATTTTCAATGACGACGTCTCTATAGAAATTGTAACTTGAGTTATGTATAAATTATAGATATGATTACATACTTTCAATGGTACATAATAATTAAAATTATGATGATTAAATTTTTATAATGGGGGAGAATGTAATTCCCCATTACATTAGTATATATATATTTACCTTAATACCTAATGTTGTCAATAAATTTCATCACATGTAGATTTAGAAAAAAAAATAATGTAGAACATTATATAACTGTCAAAATATAGTATTTAAATTGGAGGGTGATAATAAAGGTAAAAAATATATTAATATATGTATAAATAAATAATCGAAATTATTAACACTAATTCATTAAAAATGTTCAATTAGTACAATTAAATAAAAAATTGATTCATTTTACTATAAAAATATAATTTCATAAAACTTTACATTTTTCAAGAATTATAAGGTTTATTCTATTATGGTAAAGTATTTCTTTAAATGGAAATTATTGATTATATATACCATAATATAACATAATATACATTCAATGGTTACTAAATGGTATGTAATGAATTAATTTTTATTATAAAATATTCATGTTTCTAGAAACATTTTTATGGGTTATTCTTAATTTAACTTAAAATTATTATTATTAATTTTAAAAGATTATTTGAAACCAAACATAGATAAATCTCATACAATTACATTATTACCCCTTACCTAACACATTAACCAATTTATTTGTCCCTCTCTTTCACCTATAGAAAGAGATCTCATCACCCATATTCATGAAAAAACACTAATTCGAAATTCTAATGAATATATACCTAATTAACATCATATAGATCCCCTATACATGTTTGGTATCACATATCCTCATTAAAGTTTCAAATTTCATTCAATTCCATAGGACACATCAACCGAAGATCATAATTTTCAATGAGGTAAGAGTGATATTAACTCATTGGGAATACAATGTAAGGGTTCTTGTCTCAATTATCACCCATTAAGATGTGTTTATAATTATACCACATTTTTTCTCTTTAATTTTTTATATAATACCAATTAATATTTATTAATAATGATTTGTTTATATTTCCTAATATTCATTGTTCTATTCAGCATTCCTCCTTTGTTGGGGCTTCGACGCAAATTTTTCCAAAGATATTGGGGTACTCTATTAACACCACATCTTTCAGGAGTAAAAATGATTCCTTTAATAATATGTAATTTAAATATGAATTTATTTTATACTATAATGATATTATAATTCCTCTCTACGGGGAATGTTACATTTGAGATTCATATCATTACATTGAATAATTTATTTCTCAATAAGTATATAATTGATTAAAATAAATCACATCCTATTTAAGAATGATTCCCCTATTTGTCACTAATCTTTCCTCCTTCTAATGTTCCCTTTTATAATTGTATTTTAGATATTTGTATCTCTTGTTTCATTCATGTTTCATTTAACCTATTTTTAATGGATTTTATATTGACTCTTTTAAAAAAATCATAAATATTATTTCAAAAATTTTAAATGTGTTTTCTATCATTTCAAAATTATAGGTGTTATATTCAACTACAAATTACCTTTTTTGAACAATTATCCCATTTTAAAAATTATAGATAATGATTATTTTAAAATTTAAATGTTTTAAATGGGGCTTAATTTCACATTTTTGAGAGATTTGTGCCATTTTCAAGGATCTATTACTGAGGGTTCTTCTTAAGAATAACAGTTTTCAATGTTTTTTATCATAACCTCTTATAACAATTGTGACATTTTCAATGATACACAGATAAAGTATCCTTTTATAAATTTAATATTTTTTAAATATTTAAACATCACCTTTTTAAAATTAATTTTCGTATAGAAACCCAGGACTCTAAAATTATAATCATATGGAATATTAATATAATTAGAAGGATGCATTATAATTCACATAACTAATGATGTTCATACTGAAACTATCATAGATCAGAAACATGAGACATGGTATAAAGATTGGGAGTTCATAAAACATTAATCATCAGGGAATCAAAGAACATGAGTCATAATAGAATAACATTGGAATAAGATATAGTTTTTCATATACATATAAGCATAGAAGATATTATTTCAAGGCTACCTGCCAATAACCACATATGTACATACTTTTGGCTTGTGATATGTACCTATGTACCCTCTTTTTTGTGGCTAAACCTCATAGCATGGAAACACAACCATCGTCAGTGGTAGGAATTTCATCATATTGCAATGGCTTCACTCCCCAAATAACCATAGTTGAAAATGTCCCAAATTAAACTGATTTCAAACCATATTCAATTCATGACTTAAATATATAGGTTCACTCCGCATTCCAGTCTTTTCTATCTAATTAGATATAAATCATAACCAAATGAATTAGAGTGAGATATAGGTGTCACCGATTATTGGTTATAACGTATCCACTATCCATGGTTAAAAGACAACCTATATTACATAAATAACATCATTTATATGTATGAAACAATATTATAAACCTATATCATATCATAACCCATGAAATTAAAAGGGTTTTATAAAAAATTTCATCATATCATATCCTTTGAAAAAGAGATATATTTAGTAACAATTTCATTATTTTTTCAATTCATAAACAATAACAAGAAGTGGTTTTCATAAGATTTATTCCATTTTATAAACCATGAAAGAGAGATAGGTTACATAAATTTCATTTCATCATAAACATTGACCAATCAAAGAAATAATAGAAATTCAATACATGGTTCATTTCCCCATCAAAGAATAAATTTTATCAAAGGTGGTCATCGAAGATGGATAATGATTTAGAAATATCAAATTGATAATTTATTAGGGAAAATATAATTTATTTGGAATTCAATTTTTAAAATATAAACCATATTTAAAATAATTTTCTTTTAATAAATCATTGATAATATTGAAAGGACATGTTAAAAATAATTTAGAACGTTCCATGAAGAAATATACATTCCACTTTGGAAAACACTTTTTAAAAAATAATACATTATAAAAATAATTTTATATGAAAATAACATTGAATAATATAAATTAATATTTAAAAATCATTTAATATATATTTATAAAACATATTTTTGAATGAATATAGATTTTCAACTTAAGTGAGAAATAATTTCTAATTTTCATACAATCAATTTCTAAATTATTTTATGTTCAAATGTGAGGAAAATTAAACTAATACATGATAATATGATGAATTAAAAGAGGAGATGAAATTTCATGAGTATCATGAGATATTGATCAAAATATTTCATCATTGTAATCATAATGAAACTCACTCCTAATAAACTGTTAGAATGTAATATAAAACCTCTACCACATTGTTAACATTGAATCGTAAGAACCATGAAGGAATAAAAAATGAAACTTAAAATTTCATGAGGATAAATTAATTGATAACATTAAATTTTAAATGGGATGCATTAAACCTCAAAAAAGAAGATAGGATCATGACATGTCATATGTCTCAAAGAAGGAAAAATTTGAAAAAAATATCATACCAATTTAGTAACTTTTAAACAATAAAACCAAAGAAAGATAGATATCCTCAAGTATAAGTGTAAATGCAAAAAAATTTAAGTATAATTATCATAAATTATATTCAAGTAAAATTAATACACAATAAAAAAGAAATAAGTGTTTAACATGGCATGTGTCTCATAGACACATAAAATTGAGATGGAAATCCCCTAACCCTAAGACTTTACATTTGTAATACTCATTAAATCATCCTATAAATTAAATATATGATTATTATAAATATATTAATAAATAATTCTAATATATATCATTTTATATATGATTTTATTATGAAAATTTATTACCCACTTATTGTCAATTTCATGTAAAAGTTATGTTTTAGATAATAAACCCTTTGTTTTTCATATATGTTATGACTTGTTATTTTTGGTCCCCTTTCATTGATCATTGTTTCATCATACCTGAAATTTAAAACATGATATAAATATCAACAATATTAAATATATATGTTTTTATGGTAATCCAAGAAATATAGTGATAGGAAAATATGTACACTATTAATAGAGACGTTAGGATATACGGACGAATGAACACTATTTACATTTTTATATCATATTGAGTAATAGAAAATAAAATGATATATATATATATATTATCATTCAGGTATAATTTTTATTTTATATATATCACATGTGTTTATTAAACCCATCATTAATACATTCCATGTAAAGTGTAAATGAATAACATCCCATCACCATGTGGTAGTCGGTTGTACATATGAATGAAATTACCATATTACAAAAAATAAAAAACATGATGTTATGTCTTATATATTTTTTTTAAAAGAAAATAATAAATACCATATATAAACCATCAATATATCATTAAAACCATTATTTAGTAGGGGTTATGGAAAAAATGACATCAATTCATGAGGCGATAGTCCACCGTACACCAGAATGATGTTGTCATGACCAATTTGACGGAAGTGGGTATGGTTGTATGTTATGAAGCTAACATCATAACATCTCAGAATATGTATGATAATTAATTTATCATATAATAATTTTATAATAACAATTTAAGGGGGTCAAGGAAGTAATAAAACAAAAACTTTCATTAATAAACATTATATCTTCCTCTGGTATCCTCCTAAGGATTACTCTTAAATACTTACTTAGTTAGATTTCAATTTAATCAAAGGCTTCTAGGATGAGAGGAGGGAAGATGGAAATTTATTTGGTAATTTTTCTGATGATATAAATATGTGAGATAGTTATCAGAATAATGGAGAGGGGTTTTCCTTTTATATGTGGGGGAGAGGAAATAATTGGTATTTTTGAAAATAATTGAGTGCTCCAATGCATATATGAGAGAAATAGATTCTATTATTCTTTTATAAATGTAAATATATTAAATAAAAAAAGTGGGAAAATGGCAATACTACAAGATAATATAGTAAATTAAAATATGAGAAGTAATTTCATGAGTATAAGGAGAGATTGATCATAATATTTCATCCTTGGAATCATAATCGTAATCAATCCTAATAAATTATTAGAATGTAACATATGGTCTCTACTATATTGGTAAAAATGAATCATATTAATCCTAAAAGAATGGACTAAATTGAAACATAAATTATAATGAGTATAAATAAATTAATGAAATTTCATATCAATGGGGATGTATATACACCACATAATAGAATATAGATGCATAACAAAACATATGTCTCAATGATGAAAAGTTAAGACAACAATCCCTTGAAAAATTGGTAACTTTTGAACCATAAACCCAAGTAAAGAGGGAGATCCTCAATTAGATAGGTAATTAAAAATAATTTAATAGGAATAATCATAAAATAAATTCATGGAAAAAATATAAACATAAAAGAAACATGTGGTGAACTTGTCAGGTGACCCATAAAAACATAATATTGAGATTGAAATCCATTTACCATAAGACATGAAATCTATCATACTCATTCAATACTTATATATAATAAATATAATTTTAAAAAAATATTTTATTGAATAAAATTAATATATATCATAGTCTATATGATTTTCTTATTTTCTTTTATAAAACATTTATTAATAATTATATTTTAAAGTTGAGTTTCAGATAATAAACACTTTTTTATATTTTTTTGACTTTTTATTTTTGGTACCCTTAAATTGATCATTGTTTAATCATCCTAGAAATATATAACATGATATTAATATCATATATTTTTAATATATACGTATTTATCGTAATCCATTCAATTTATTGATAGGAAATGAAATATACTATTAATGGAGACAATAGGTCGTACGTATGGATGAACATTATTTCCATTTTCATGTCATGTAGAATTATTAAAAGGAAAATAAATGTGTGAGATATATATATATATATATTACTATTCCAGTACTATTTTGTTATTATATATATCACATATGTTTATTAAACCCATCGTTAAGTCATTCTATGTGATGAGCGAATGAATAACATCCCTTCACGAGGTAGAAGTCCATCATACACAGGAAAGACAATATCATATTACCAAAAATGGGAATCATGAAATTTATATATATAAATATTTAAAAAAAATAATAACATCATAAATATTGTATATGGTTGTAATGGAAAAATAAATGACATCTGTTTGTGAGGAGGTAGTCTGATGTACCAATCAAGGCTGATGTCAAAGCCAATTTGATGGAAGTGGGGACGGTTTTATGTCACAAATAACATAAAAACATCTATATATATGTAATATAATTATAATATCATATAATAATTTAATAATAATAATTTTTTGTGTTGTAGTAATAAAATAAAAAAAATATTTGATAAACATTATGTCTTCTTTGGGTATCCACCTTAGGTTTTCACTAAAATACCTCCTTAGTTGGCTTTGAATATAATACAAGAATCGTAGGATGAGAGGATCTATTTTTTATTGTGATTTGGGATATTTTTGGATTATCCGAATAGGTGTGATTTTTTGAGGAATATATAAGATTGTTTGTTCTTTTATAAGTGGGGGAGGGGACACACTTTTTATATTTGAAAATAATGGAGTTCTACCTCATTGTTCATATTTTATAGAGGACCAAGATGGTCCATTATTGAATATTATTGGTAAAGTTTCTAAATATGGACCTAAAATTGTATTTAGAATAGTGTATAGGAGATCTTTAACCATATAAGTTTTTTAACCCCTTAGGAAACCATTTTTACCTTAATCGTAGTAGTTAATTTTTACTAAATTCAGTATAAATATTAGTCAAAAATGTAGTTGAAATAATAATAATTTATAAATTATTATGAATAAAAACATATTTTCTATTTTTAGAATATCAATTCACATACATGGAATAATTTTATTTAAAATTATTCCTATGATGTGACAAGAATATAGATTTTTAAAGAGAAAAATGTCAAAAGTTTTAAATGAATTGATATAAATTTTCAAAATAAAATTGATTCAAATGAACTAAATTGTATAAATTGATACAATTCCATATTTATAATAATTTAAAAATATTATAAATGTACTCTATCATTATTATTATTTAAATGAAAGTGTTGTTTTCAATAAAAATTTATTATTCTTCACTATTAATCAAAAAATGGAACTATTCATAAAAATCAAAACAATTAACCCTAAGATAATGTTTAAATTATTATTTAAAAAGTTATGTTTATTTTATTAATTTCATTCTCAAAATTAATCAAAATTTATTTTTATTATTAGTGTGTAAAGTTGTTATGAAACTGAATTTTAGAAGAATATGGTTTTAAAGTGTAAATTTAGATTTATAATAATATCATTTCTTGAAAATAAATTAGATTAGTATTAAAATTTTAATGTAGGATATATTATATACATTTCATTATAATCATTAGATAAATCTATTTGTTTAATTTATTCAAGTAAAACTCATTTGTACACATAAAAAAGTTATTAATAAAAACATTACTTTTTTCTTCAAATGGATATTATTTTATTTTGTAATAAATTGATCACTAAATAATTATTTTTATATACAAGTGAAAAATATATATTGATATTTAATGTAATTTTATTAATAATAAATATTCCAATTTAATGGTGATAACTATCATAAAAATATTATAATAACATATCATTTTCTATTTAAACTTGGTATTGAGTGTAGCACAATCTAAACCCAATGTTTCGTATAATTAAATCCAAAATCTATGTTTCAAATAACTCAATATAATTATCATAAGAAGTGTAGTTGAAATTATTTAAAATATTAAATTTAATTTGAGAGAATATTTCTCAAAATATAATGGTGTAACAATCTACCCACCATAAAATGAATTTCATCATTGAAATTCACTTTGATTATCAAGGGAATAACATTTTAATGTACCATTTCTGAAAAATCACATCGCACAAATTGTTAATAAAAAATAATAAGAATATAATCATAATGTAATTTCGAAGTTAACATGTAATAATACATAACTTGGTTTAATTGTAGGAGAACATTGGTGGAAAGTGAAGATATTGATGTGCAAGAGGATAAAAACGCACCAATATTGATAGAAATTGATATAGAAAATTTATCGTAAGAAAGTGAGTGATATAGAGAATATCATAAAAAAAATATCCATTATACAATTAGTCATTAAAAACAACAATAAAATCACAAAAATGATGATACCATAAAACATTTTATTTTAATAAAGTTTTCATAATGTTGAAAAAATTTCATATACGTACTTGAGTTCATTTCATTTAAAATGAATATTCTCACACATTGGTTATTCTATAATCATTTTACACTTAATCTCTTAATCTATGAAAAAAAGTTTAGTTTTATATCCTTAAATTACTAACAGATTATAACATCCCTACATAAAAAGTTATTTCATTTTTTCTATATTTTTTTATCATAAAAAAAATTGTTGTCACATGTTATTTGATATGAATAATTCTTTGTATGGTTATGTAATCCATAAAATTTAATCCATAGTTCAATTTAATCCATTCAATAATGGATTAACCTTATAAACCATCAATTATTCCAAATTTATATTGAAGGAAACTAAATTTTTCCATATTAACATGAATTTAATCCTCAATATATTCAATAGTGTCTATTGACTGTGACATACTAAAAATGTGAATACCATTTTCATGTATTATCACTAAACATTGTAATAAACATAATTTTCAAAAAAAACATATTGAAAACATACATTCTTCCTTATTCCGAAAATAAAACCACATATTATTGAACATATTCCACAAATCCAATTATGTTGTAAACTCCAATTAGTCGTAACAAAAACCATATTGTCAAATAATCCTTTATCAGTTATGAGATCATCAATAATATCCAATTTACATTTTCTATATCAATCATCTATGTATCCAAGCTATATATAGTTTTATCAAACTCAAGAACATATTAAGGCTAGCATTCCTATAAATTTATTTTTTCAATAAAATACAACCATTCCATCGAAAATACTCTTACATATCCTTAATGAAAAACATATACCAAAAAATCATTATAAATTTCATGATTATTTTAAAATAATTCAGGAATTACAACACATAAAGACATTAATAGTATAATATTATTCTTATACTATTAACTAGGCTTCATCATCTTATTTTCTAATACCACTTTCTAATAATATGAAATATGAATCCTACCATATGATTCCCCATTCTCAATTTAAGCATGCTTTTTAATTTAGACATAAATAATACTGTTACGAAATCAAATAGAATTAGCATGTAATTTTTGGTCTCTTGATCATCATAAGAAGTAAAATTACATGTACCGTCCTATTAAGTCTCTTCATGAGATCTCCACTTGGAACATTTATTTTCTTAATTCTAGAACATTCAACATCTATAACATTAAACTATTGATAATATGTTAGGGAGAGAAATAATTCCCTTCCTTTGAGTTAACTGGTTATTTTCTTTTTCCATGCGAATTTCTGCTTTGTGTCATTATTTTCATAGTCCAAACTTCAACTCATTCCTCTAAAACATATAATTTAGTGCCTCATTCAAAAATATCTACATATATGAGACTGATACTTCTTTCCTCTATGATATCCACTACTCGAACCCTTATAAAACTCATTTATTTCTTCTTTTGTTGAGTTAGAAAGTTGATTTTGGTACATTTTGTTAATTATATTCCATGAAAACTGATAAGAGATAATCAAAATTTCCTTCAATCTATTCATCATCCCATTTTTTCTCATTATAATATTTTTAAAATTTAATGTTAAACTTGTTCCTTCTGGTTCCCACCATTGAATAAGACTAAAAATCATATTGTGAGAAATGAAAATCATAATGTAAAATCACATTGTTTAAATAATCACTTAGGAGGTGTAAATCAAGAAAAAATGTTTTCAATATATAACACCTTAGGTTTAACCTAGGACATTCGTTGTTATTATCTATGTAAATATTATACGATGGTTCATAAATAGTTTTTGAATTTCCATATTATATCACCCATGAGTGAAAAACCATGTGTGTTGTAAGGCATGATTTCAAGCACCGAGTGACGAGCGAGTCCTTCTAAATGTGCCCATTTAATAATTATAACCCCTTAGTACCTCTTCTATAGATCCAAATACACTGTTTGTACCATGAAAAGTATTTAATTTCATGGATACCAATTACTCTATCCTTTTATCGAATTTTAGGACATTTTCCTATACATTGATTCATTTTTATACTTATCATTAGAGACATACCTAGAAATATACTTAATTTTATTCCTAGGGAACTCACTTATTTTTCCCATATATATTTACTAATGAAAAATAATCCTTTCCTTGGATATTGGATATAGCTACCCATGATTCTAAAAAATGGATATTAAATCCTTTTAGATGAATATTCAATACAATAAAAAATTTCATGCCTAAGGACAATAATTATTTAATTTATTTGGAGTCATTGAAAATAATATTTAATTCTGGTGAATGATATTATCATTTTTCCAAAAATATCTTCCCATTTAGTACTCCTCAATGACATAACCTACATAAAACCATTCCTCATAACCTCAGGAAAAGAGACATATGTAAGGGTGGTCTTAGATGCTCAATAATGGTAAATTAAAGATATATAAATATGTGAACATATAAATGAATAAGATAATAATTAGTTTACATTATAATTAGAATAACATAGGATTCTCATACCTGACATATTATAGATCAAAATCACAAGTAATGGAATAATGGTATGAATTATATAATACATAAATCACAAGGGAATCAAATTACATTAGTGATTAAGAAATAAAATTGTAATAAGACATAGTTTTTTTAAATAAATGTATGCATTGATAATATTATCTCAATTCCACCCACCAAGACATTAATAATATTGTATGCTTTGGCTAACCACCCATCTACATGCATCAAGCTTGGGAGAAGCACCAATGTACCCTATATTTCTATCTCTAAACCTCTTAGGAGTGAAAACCCATCATCCCCATTGGAAACCCTTTCCTAATATTGGAATTTATTCACTCAACAAACAACCATTGTGTAAAAAAATATTTACTTAATTGAGTTCACCCCCAATATAATTATATGATGCTAAAGCAAGCTTACTCTCTTTTCTAGTCATGTCTATTTCAAGAGATATAAATTTTTACATAATGTAATGGAGGTATATATAGGTCCCACATATATTTGGTTATAACACTACCACCATCATTGATTTTAATATAACCACCGTCACAGAATGAAAATCATACATATTTTTTCCATAAGAACATAAAAATTATCATATCATAACCCATGAAATGAAAAGGGTTTCCCAAAAATTTCATCATATCATAACCAGGGTAAAAGAGCTATGTTTTATAATCACTTCATCATTTTATAATAACATAACTCGTGAATAGATGTGGGTTTCATAAGAGTTTTATAATTTTATAATTGGAAGTAAAATGGGTTTCATAAACATATTCTCATCATTAGCATAAATAATTCAGATAATGAAAAAGAATGTTATCCATGGTTCATATCCCTATTAAAGCATAAATTATATTAAATGATGTTATCTTAGATATATAAGTATTTTCAAATATAACTTGGAACATTTCTTATGGAAATCATTCCTTATTTAAAAATAAAATTTTAAAATACAAAACATTTCAAAAATCATTTTCATATAAATTAAAATTGAAAACAAATAAATTAATGATTAAAAATCATATAAAACATTTAATTAGGAAAATATTCTTTCTTTTTTGAAAAAAACTTGTAAATAAATATGTTTCTCTGAAAATAATTATTTTTTAAATTAATCATGAAAGCTTATAAAAGAGTATTAAATAATCATATTTTTTTTTATGAAACATGGAAATTGAAGAAAATGGAATTCCATCTGAATGGAAAAATAATGATGTGTTTTCTTAAAAACAATTTATCAATAATGTTAACTACCAAAGATTGGGAAATTGTTATGTTACTGGAAAATATATTGAATAACCAGATGATAATAAAATTATTGAGTTTCATGAGATATGTATTATAATATTTCATCCTTCAAAGCATAATCATAAATAATCCTGATAAATGATGAGCTTGTAACATATGTTTTTATACCACCTTGGTTACATTGAATTGTAAACCCTGTGAAGGTATAAAATAAAATGAAATGAAAAATATCATAAGAATAAATTTATTCATGATTTTACATGTCCATGGGGCTGTATATACACATCGTAATGGATGATATGTGAATAACCTATCATATCACTCAAAGAAGGCAAATTGACATAAAAATACATTATCTATTTAGAAATGTTTGAACTATATAATCGATGAAATATAAATATAATCAGATGGATATGTAAATATAATAAATTATATGTAAAATAATCATAAAATAAATTCATGGGTAGTATAATCACCATAAAAAAAGAAACATGTGGAGATCATGACATGTGTCTCATAAGGAAATAAAAGTGAGATGAAAATCCGTATACACTAAGTCCTTAAATCCGTTGTTTATGTTCAAAAACTCCTATATAATTAATTTGTTTTTATAATAAATATTATAAATATTCATAAATATATATATAATTCCATATATGATTTTCATATGAATTTATATTAACTATTTAGTAATAATTCAATGTTAAAGTTACGGTTCGGGTAATTGATGCTTTGATTTTTGTATATGTTTTGACTTTTTATTTTTGGTCCTCTTTCACTAATCATGGATTCATCACCAGTTGAATGTAAAAAAATGATATACATATCATATATATTCAGTAAATATTTACTTAGATTAGCCCATAAATTTTAATTATAGGAAATGAAATACACCATTCATATAGACGATATGTTGTATGTACGCATGAATGTTTCTTACATATTAGTGTCATATTTGAATGAATGAATGGTAAATGATATATATTTTCATGTCCCCTTACATCTAATGATATCCCTCTTAGGTTTAAATGAAGAAAGGGAGATAATGACCCCTGATTCCCACCTCCACTAGGCCCCAGAGTAGTGACTAGCACAAATGGTACAAAGATCTCACAATATGGGAGGCATTACCCTTTATAAGAAAACAAGATTGGAAGATAGGATGAATCAAGCACAAAAAAACACATGAAATATATAAAAAGTAATATAAACCAACCCAAAATGTATGTATAAATCAAAGCTAATAGATAGAAATATCTATAAATGATAATCCAAAAGAATAAAACCTAAGGTAGTGACACAACAACAGCTCCAAAAGTCCAAACTAGAGATGTCCATCATGTTCCAAAAATCCTCCTGAAAACCTAAGAACCATTTTCATATATGTAATGTGAGCATAAAAATATAATCATAAGGAAATCCAAAGTCTCTCATGCACATGTTAAAAGAGGATAATAATGCACCTGTGTGAAAGTAGTAGAACAAACCATCACCTAAACAAGATTACTAACCATCCTAACATCACAAAGGAACACTCGCCAAATAAAACAAGTTATTTAAGGTAGTATAACGTAAATAACATCAATGATAGGGTACCCCTCACCACATTACCACTAGTTATCCACTCTCAGACCCTAATGAAATATGTCCTAGCACTCCAACCTCTTCCAAACATACCACAACACTAGCCACCCACACACACATGGGACTCACAGCATATCAAATCCCGCTCGTAGACACCTGGGCCACAATCCACATCACATCCCTCCCATAGAAAACTGAGACACAAACCACAACACATCCTTCCTGAAGACACCAAGGCCACAAACCACAACCTCATATCACCCTAAAAACACATGGGAAAGAACACCACATATCATCCCAAATACACTTGGGAAAGCACAAATAACCCTCATAATGTGTATTATACAACATTTATTATACATCAATCCATTACTGCCCATACACTGAGTAAGGAACCTTAAGTCGTCATAGCCTATCACCGCCTAGATTAAGGATTAGGGAAGAGTGGGTGGACAACCTTCCATCCTCCCATCGAGTTGTTTGGAAAATATACCCTCCCCCATAACAACGGGGGTGTTCGGCACAATGTTCTCAACTAGGGTGGGGTGCATATAGAAATCACAAGGAAATACTTGTATGTATATATATATATATAATATCGATCACTCATACCAACCCACAGGTTTTGAACAAAACAACCAACTCACAACGCCAGAAACTTTACTTCCACCTCTAGATACACAACACCACACAAAAAACCACAAATCCCATTTTATGTTCTGACTAGATTGTTTATGCATAAACATTAAAAAGTGAAAAAATACAACCCATAATCAATTTCCTTATTAAAAATATCCATATGAAGTCATTAACATCTAGTATTAATTTCATTAATACTCGGTTTTGTATAACCGAACCAACCACATTTCATGAGAACAACACCATACAAGTAGAGCAAAGGACACATGTCACTCTACACTTTCAATCCATATTTTATTGGTTAACATATTTCACAAATATTGAGTAATACTATATTAATAACACATTGATTTATTTAATTCCAAAATGTTTCCAGTCATTCATTTGTTATCCACATTTCAAATTTTATTCAAAATAAACCTTTTTTTCAGATTCTTCCCAAGAAAATGGTATTCCATTTTAGTTCCATACATTCTAGGAAACTAGAATAAATTCACACATAACTATAAACAACACACAGAAAGCCACACCACACAACAAGCCATTGCACTCTTAAAATTATACCCATATTATCACCAATTCACAACCACATCCCCTTTTATATAGCCCCGCTGTATAACCATACCACACCCACTATTGCAGCTCCACAACACCACTGTATCATAACTATAATCACAACCACATCTCATCCACTTCCTCCAAATATATTAGAACACATCCATATTCCATCCAACATCTCACTGGATCCAAAACACATCATTCAATAATGTACATAAACATGTTAAAACACACGGTAGAGTAGAACATACTTTCATATTTATCATGGAATACCTTATTCAATTACACTTTATTTACGGTGTTATCATAAAAACCATATAGTCCCAGGGACTCCAATTATTTTAACCGAAGATACATGGTTAATATATTCCATGTATTTTTTTAACAAGAAGAAGGAAAACATGCATTCAAAAACAACTGCGTGTAACCATGGACCGCCAACGACCATGATTTTCAGTAGGAATATATCCCATACAATCACAATATCAACAAATAAAAAATTTAAACATATCACAATTCCCCACCTCACATATTTATCTTAAACCAATTCAATTGAAATTATTAAGTTGTTATTTTGATATCATCATAAAGGATACATTCATACACCCACCCCACATTATACACAAATAAGAGAGATGAAGTGAAACCTACATGGAAGAGGAAGCGATCATGACTTCCTAGTGAATCAAAACAAGGGCGTGCATGTAGCAAGAAAACTCTAAGGGAAACACGGTCCAAGGATTGAAGTTTTTTCACATGACTCCTATGGGAGGAAGAACTCTATGCATCCCATACCAAGGAAAAAATAAGGAATAATATGGTAAAGCGATATTTTATCCCTTTAGAAAATATAAATGGAGAAACAGTTTAAGATAAGGTTTTAATTTTCCATTAATAGTGGATATGTCAAGACTACATGGTTTGACCACATAAAGGCACTGTGATCCTTGGGAAAAAAATAGTATAGGAATTTTAGGGTATGAATCATCCTTAACAACCATAAAACAAGGTTTTGAATACATTTTATGTCAAGGAAAATTTCAAGCGTGGGAAACTATAGTAAGCTAGAAACACTATTTACATTTGTCTCCATGATAAAACTCATAGATGCGACTCACCGATGTAATTCACGGACATGAGTCCCTGATGCGACTCCCCGACGTGAGTCACCGATGAAAATCTATGATGAAAGTCATCTATGTGATTCATCGATGCGAGTCAACAACATGACTCACTAATGTGACACATTGATGTGAGTCAACGATGCGAGTCACCGACATGACTAATTGATGACACTATTCAGATCCTGGAAACATTGTTAACAGAACTAGATTTTTTTTGAAAGTGTTGAAATAAGTCTCCTTGACCCCCCCCCCCCCCCCCCCCCGCACCCCCCCCCCCTTTAGAACACCTCAAACACCATATTTTCACAGTGTAATGGACCGGAGAGGTTTGAGACGTTATATCAGATACCTCCCAAACTATTCTCACCCTCTATAATTCAAAACCAACCCCAGAAGGAAAAAAGGTGCCTGGAAAACAACATTATGAGATACCTATCACGTATCTCAATATATTTAGAACACGAAAGTCACACTAAAACCATACATTGGGGAAGATACCTATCAAACAAGTACATAGTCGCATAGAAAGTTATAACAATTCTAGTACATAATGCATAACAATAAATCAACCATAACGACACCCAGGAAGGGAGAACATTCAAAACAATTTCTTCATATTATTTCAAATGGAAGTGACAATTTGAGATCATAAAAAAAATTATACCTTCTCATGTAAAAAAATTCTCTTAAACAATACATTGAATGAAAATATATACATTAATTTTCCTCATTTTATAATCTATAAAATATAAAATTCAAAATAATAAAAGAGTACCAAACTTAACATATCATAAAGAAACGTATTCACTTTCTTGAGTAATAATTTATTAACAACATAGAAAATGGATTTAAAATACATTAATAAACCATTTAGGTGGAGTTAAAATTATAAGCATGATTTTTTTAAATGATCCATTACTTTCAGACATATTTATCAACATCTTATTTTTATGTTTGTCAAAGTCTGAAAACATTCCTATCAAATCATTTCAATGAAAATATAAAATGTATTTAGTTGGCTAAGAAAACCAATTTGAGTCATGAACCACATTTTTAATCTTCATTTTTTTGTATGGAATTTATCAATATATTTTTTGTGAAAACCCTTTCAATAAATTTTGTAAAACCAATTTTCATCAACATGTTTCCCAAGACCACTTACATAAATTGGAAGGGTTCATGTTTTCATGAAATTTACGATGTTCTACTAATATAACACTATAATGCTCCTTACATAGTCAAATTTAATAAAATTTTTATAAAATAAGAATTAATAAAAGGAATCCATAACAATTATGACATGAGTTTAAAATGTACCATCTTATCCATGTTTAAAATTTTTTCAGGTTTTTTTCATCAAAAAATTAATTTCTAGGAACATATATATGTGGAAACAGTAAGGGGTTCAACATTTCAAATTTTTATTTTTCACAATGTCATGTCATTACTTGTAGTATATTCAAACATGAAAACTTATTTTAATATAGACAGAGCTACAACAATCATAAAATCAAATAGACCGATTCACCACACCATGATATTGTCTGCTTTGGGTGACACTAACTCACCTACACAGTTTTAAATCAGGTCATAATATAATGTGTCAGATGTGGAAAATAATTTCCATGTCTTCATATTATTGATTCCATAAAATTTTTTATCAACATAAATCAAACACAAAAATCCCATAAAAAACAAGATAGTAGTCAATAATTCCCATCAATTTCTTTATAAAAATAATTTACGCATGAGAGGAATGCCCATATTTATTAGTTTTATGATTTTCCAAATGAAAAGATATTTTATTACTTACATTAATTGATTAATACTTTTTATTAGAGGTGATATATTATATCAATACAACATATCATAATGCAGCACAACACATACAAAACCATTTTACCAGAATGGAACACACATTTCAACCACTTCATATTGCTACCACCGTGTCGTACAACCACCGGCCAAACATAGTATCCAACAAAAAAATTCACCAGATATTCCCCATGAACACATCGCAACACCACCTTACCATCCATAGGAAACCACCCCTTTTCACATAACAACTTTTAGACTATCAGTCTCCACATGACCCCAACCAACGATCACCATTATCACACACAAATCCTCAAGCACCCAAATCGGGGAATACCTTTTCCCACATAGAGATGTTATCTGCTCTTAGAAGCACTGACTCGGCCTCATGGTTTTAATCATGTCAAGGTATAATGCATCTTAGTTAGGGATCAGGTTTCCCCTTTTTGAATACTAGGATTTTTTTAAACCACATGTCACACGAGGGAATTAGAACAAGAAAAATAAAACATAAAAGAAACACATATCATCTTCCATAATTATCCATAAGTTTATATTACTTTATTTCATTACCAAGAATGGGTAATTTCAAAAACAAAATTACCATTGGTAATTAGTTCCTTATCCATATATAATTGGTTATCATTTTAATACATTGTGAGTTCAAACAAGTACCCATATCAAGGGTCTTATTATCTACAACAATCATAGAACAACATGGTTTCCAACAACATCTATTTTCAGCAAGGAATATCAACACAACATTGTAATGGTATCAATGAAACCAAAAAAAACATTCAATATTTCCATTTTATTTATAGTAAAATATTGTGTCTTGAATTTAAATAGTTCCAAAACACATAAATGTTAAAGAAAAAAATTGCACGCATGTTATATCACACACCATGTTTAATATCGTTACATAAGACAGTCTGGGTTTGTATTACAATTAAGGTAATAGACATCTGACTTTAGCTGAAAAATTTGACAAGATATGTTCTTTTTTCCAATTCAGGTACTAAATTATTTAAAAAAAATGTTGTTGTAATCCTAAAAGTAAAACAAGTTTTCTGAAAACAAAATTTGAACTACACATGTTGTATTACATTATTTCTTGCTTTATCATGCTCAAGGTTAATATTCTTTAATCACTTCCTCACTCAAGGAAACATTCGTTCTCAAAATAATATAAATATTATACATGTTATATTAATAAATTTCATTCTTTAATATTCTCAAGATAAACGTTATTTAGTTATTTCATATTTCAAGAAACATTCTTATATACTGAAATAAGGATAACATGATTCTACTTACATATTTTAATGTAACATATTAAACATGCATCATACTCAAATCCTTCATACTAGAATTTCCCTTGTTATCACAAAATTTTTTCAACATTGTACATGCTTCCCATGAAAAAACTACTTATGAATTGACAATCTAGTTAAGGTTGTCTCAATACATAAAAATTCTTATCCATCATAAATTAAAATTTTAAATTACAAAAATAGTTTTAAGAATCAATAATTTAATGCATGGAAGGATTATCATTTTTCAAACATCAAAATAAATTTCAAAAGAATTTCTACCCTAACACATTCTTACAACATATAGTTTTATCAATACTTCAAAACTGCAATCATTACAAATAAATAGAAAGTTATTCTTGTTAAGGTTTTAATATTTAAAGGAATTTTCAATAACTAACATAGACATATTCTAGAATTTCATAATTTAGATGTCTAAAGACACATTTTATAATAAGTTAAAACACAATATTCTGATAATAATAATAAAAAATGTAATGAAAATTAATGGAATATTAACTCACATAAAATCTATAATACTTACAAGAATGGTTTCAAAGTAATCTATTTTCTCATGCTAGTGTGAATCTAATTCAAAGATACATGCTTCATAAGGGTTTCCAAAATTTAAATAGTTGATCAAAAAAATATACTGATCATGCTTCTCAAACAATTTCAAACATTAGAAAAAGATAGATGGAATGTTATACAATTCTAACAGAAGATGAAAAGTCCAATTCATAAGGAATCATGCTATAAAAGTAGAGGAAATAATGCATTCAATCCTCAAGAAGGTTTCAAACATAAAAAATCAATCCATTTAACCATCATATTACACTTTCCTCTTGGTTATAAGAATAATTCACTAAAGAATTAATGAATTTTATTAGCAATAAAAACATGGGAAAATTCATAGAAACATGCATAAAATATCATGATTCATTTAATTCATTTTAACTTCCCAAAAATCAACCAATTCAAATAAGATCACTCGTCATTATGATATATGTTCCTCTCTTAAGTCTCTACCCTACAAGAAGTGCCCCCTCGCTTGCTCATTTGGTATACTCGGAATCCTTGCATCTGATCATAGGGGGGCCTAAAATCCCATTTTTTAGCCGGTCTTCCCTGGTTTATGTCATGCACTAAGATCACCTGACTTTGTTTCCCTACCAACCCATAAAATCCTCAATGTTCCTAACCCAAAGGTACATCCTATCTCTCAACCATCCTTTATACCATTCTATTATGACCCACCCTCCAAAGATACCCCTCCTAGTCTGGAAATGAAGAAAGGGAGACAATGACCCCCCCAAGTCCCACCTCTAGTAGGCCTTGTAGTAGAGACTAGCACCAAGGGTACAAAGATCTCACAATATGGAAGGCATTATGCTTTATAAGAAAAAACGATCAGGAGATAAGAATAATCAACTACAAAAACCCCATGAAATATATGAAAAAGAATCCAAACCATCTCAAAATGTTTTATAAATCAAAACTGATACCTAGAAAAGTCTCCAAATGAAAAACCAAAAGAATAGAATCCAAGGTAGTGACACATCAACAACTCCAAAAGTCCGAACAAGAGATATTTATCCCAATCCACAAATCCTCCTAGAAACTGAAATATAGTTTTCATATATGTAGGGTGAGAATACATGTATACTTGGTAGGAAAACCAAGGTCTCTCATGCACATGTGAAAAGAGAATACTAATGCACCTATGTGAAATTTGTAGAACCAAATAGCACTTGAACAGGTTCACTAACAATCACAACCTCACCAAGGCACACTGAGAAAATAATTCAAGTAACATAAGGTAGTATAATTCAAACCACATTAATGATAGGGTACCCTACACAACATTACCAAGGATTAGCCACTCTCACACCCTAATAGAAGATGTCCTAGAACTCCCACCTCTTCTGAACATACAACAACACAACCCACCCGCACACACTGGGCCTCCCAACACATCACATCCCACCCGCAGATACTAGGGCCACCAACCAAATTACATCCTACTCTCATATACCTATCCCACAAACCATGATGTGGCCTTATTTTTACACAGTTTTCCACATCTTTTACTTTAATATTTAAAATTTTAATTGATTAATTCTTCAATTTTATTTAAATATTAAAACTTTTGTATTTTTATTATTAAATTTATTATTTAATCAATTTTTATAATTAATATTGTATTTTAAGCTTGAAATTATTTAATTTATGTTTTAATTATTTTTTATTGTCTTTTAAATTTTTATTTATTTAGTGGTTTTACTCTTCTTATTTAGTAATATGACTGTTTTTTATCCAACTTTTTCCACTGTTTACTCACACAATATGTCTTCCGCCACAGCTACCTACATCTCACCATTAGCTATCCTCTCATCAAGATGATTCATTACTCTAATTTAGTAACCCTCACACCAATGATCCCCTAACCATCACAGCACCCTTGCATTGCCGTTACAGTCCCTACTTCACGTTCTTCACAACACTCATCATTTAAATAATCAGATTAACATTTGTATGGATTTCTATATGGCCAAAATAAAAAAAGTAAATGCAGAATAAAAAACCAAAATTATTTTTAGATCTAGAATCATCTGAAGCCACGCTGGGAGTCAATGTTCTTGAGTTTGATCTCCCCTCTACTGATTGGGAATGTTTTGTCGCGCTGAGGGAAAATCTATGCTTCGTCATTGGTCTGAAGCCCGTACTCCAGCCACTGGAAAGCATCAAGTCGCTAGAAGACCCAGTCGACCGCCACTACAAGCTGACTCATGTTCACCACTACTAGGGGGGATGAACTGTGAAGGAGTAGTTGTGCGCCATTAGAAGATGGGTAAGCCACCTGCTGTCGAGGACTATCACACCAGAACTTTTAAGATAATATTATTTTTATAATTTTATCAGATTTTGAAACTTTCTATCGAGTTGCGAGCCAAGCCTGTTTGAATTTTTTTTCATTTTGTTGATAAAGGAATGCTTCGCCCTTGACATCATCTGGTGCATGGCATGGTGTATTCGAAGCTACGCGACCTTGCCCAGGTCACCGTGCGACCTGCCTCATGTTCAAGACAAATAAATAAAATGAGGTTTAATGATTTATTTTAGAAATTATAATTATGGTAATTATTATTATTATTATTATTATTATTATTATTATTATGTTCACCAAGTTTATTAATATAAGGTTATTATTATTATGTTATTATTATCTTTATATTTTTTTATATATATTCAGTTAATTAATATCATATCAAGTTATTATAATATTTATTATGATTATTATTAATAATATCAATAGTGTTATTATTAATCTATTTACAATTATTTTCATCTTATTATTATTATTATTATGGTTAATAATATTATTATTATCAAGTTTAGTATAATTATTATTAAGTTATTATGAACAATATTATTATTATTATTTGAATTTATTAAAATTCTTATTATGTTCATTATTATTTGTTAATATTTTTTTTATTTTATATTCTTTTCCTTTATTTTATTTTTATTTTTATTTCCTATTTTATATATTTTATTATTATTATTATTATTATTATTTTATCAAAACCCTAACTCTCCCTCTCCATTACCCTATCCCTTACGCGGGTGCCCCCCCCCCACCTTCCTTCTCCCGCTCACGCTACCCCCCAGCTTCCCTCTCCTGTTCGCACTACCCCCGCCGGCGAGGGCCCTACTACATGCATCCCTCCTTCCTCTGGCGCGGCAGAACTTCGGCCGACCTCCCATCCCTCAGATGAACCTCCCTCATTGTGACTGCATCCCCAGGTCCCCCCCCCCCCCCGACCTGCTCCTCTTCTCCCCCTCCAGCCAAAGACACCGACTCACACCCCCTCGACCCTCTTCCTTCCAGACGACCAGACCTGCGACGCACCCTCACGCTCCCCCGAGCCATTAGCACCTCTCCCTTGTTGATAGCTCTCCAGCTGGTGCAACATCTTCTGGCACATTCAACCTCACCCGACTAGCCTCTCGGACCCCCTCGCCATAGGTTCGAATTACCCCGAATTTTCATTCTTCCTTTTTATAGGTTTTTGGGTTAGAGTTTTGTGATTTATTTGGTTTGTTTTTTATTCAATTGATTCGATACTTTGTTTTAGGGTTCGCATTAGACCCCTTGAGGTGCGATTGTCATGCGATGGGAGATTCGCGCCATTTTTGCGATGATGTCTATACCGAGGTTTGTGGCTCCACATTCAAATGAAATGTGTGGAATTATTTTACTCATTTAATTAATTTATCACATTCTTTAATTTGTTTGTTTTGTGTAAATTTGGTTTTCCTTGAAGTTATCATGTGTTGGATTTGTTTAATTTCTTGTTCATATGGAATAGAGTGTGTTCGTGATGATAACCCATGTTTAGTATTTTATTAGTGTTTTATTATGTTACGCAAGTGCTATAAATTCTGTTGTGTCATGTGATTGGTGTGCGTTTGGATTAAGAAGATGTTTTTGAGTGGGATTTTGTGTTCAATGCCTTGTGATACCTATTAGAGTTGTTTTATAAAAATTTTATGTGGTTCATTAAATCTTTTAATGGGAATTTGGTTTTAAATTGAGGTGCGGTCTCATCTTAAAAATGGGGTTTTCACTTTTCTTTCAAATGATGGGTTGAAATGTGTGAATAGTTTATCTCTTATGGTTTATGAAATTGATTCTTGTGTTATAATAAATAGGTT
This sequence comes from Viscum album, assembly GCA_963277665.1. Lineage (NCBI taxonomy): Eukaryota > Viridiplantae > Streptophyta > Magnoliopsida > Santalales > Viscaceae > Viscum > Viscum album. The sequence goes on from CAUJRU010000001.1 coordinate 7,823,008, forward strand.
TGTCATTATTGAAAACCATTAGGTGTTATTTTGAAACGTTTTGATGATTTTTAAGTGCTTAATTGTTTTATTTAATTATTTGTATAGCACGTTGAACTCTGCTGTATGGTATCAAGTTGTGGGTGTCAAGAACGCCTACATGTGAATGCATTAGGTAAGTCATATATTTATAAATTCCCTCTTTGTATATATTCCCTCATGGCATGGGGAATATGTGAACTGTAGAAAGGGGTATTTATATATATATATATATGTATAAATTCATGTGCATGGAAGTATGCAGCGTCAGTTCGAGTGGTCGTCGACAAATAACGACATGTTTGAGGTAGGTCCCCTATGCTTATGCCTTTAATTTGAATTTCATAATTTCTTGCTTGTTTTAAAAGTATGTTTTTACATTTATGATATAATTACATGCTATGAAATTTGGTTGTGGTTGCTTGAAATGATTACGAATTTGTTTTGAAAATTGAAATGTATTTCTAATGCTATCGGTCTTAAGTAACCTTTTCTTGAAAATTGATTTTTAAGTGGTTTCAAAATGGTGATGTGTATTTCCAAAGGTGTTTGGCCTTTTTGGGCAGTTAATTGTAAAAAAGTGTTCCCTTTATATAATTGAGCCTATTTGGAAACTTAAGAATGCCTTATAAAAAATAATAACCTCTCTTGAGGCACGCCCCCTTTGGTTTTAGAAAAAAAAATTATTTTTAAGTTGAATGTGTTATTATGTGCCGAATTTAATGCTTATGCATTGTATGACGTAGATGAGGGGGAATCCGCTTAAGGAGGGAGAATGGTGGTGAGAGGTTGAATGGGTTTTAGAGAAATAAAAGTGTTATGTATATACATGTTTTCTTGATAAAGAAAACTCACCACCACTTGAAATAGAGCACAATGGGAAACCTGGGTATCTAGGTGAGTGACCAGGACTGGTACGCTAGATGACATGGCGGGGGTTCATCCCAGTTTTTTCAGCAGGATTGACGCAACAACACTAACTAAACATATGAATTTCTGAGGGTCGTGGTCTTCTAAGCCACGTTTTCTGAGGGTCGTGGTCTTCTATGCCACGTTTTTCTGAGGGTCATGGTTTCTAAGCCACGTCTCACCGAGGTACGAGGTCTTTAGGTTCCCACTTTTGCTAGCTACATATAGGGATTACCCATGGTTCTCACTTGTTACATGATTCTTGTGATGTAACTTTCTTTTCAGTTGTTTCATACTTGGTGTCTTTTTTGTGAGAACCATATTTTAATAAAAAACTGGTTTCTTTTCAGTTTAAAATGTTAATGCATGCTCGGAACCTATTTTGAAAATGTAGTGGGAGTGAAATGATTTACTTGAAAATGCTAACTCATTAATTTAATTTGAAAATAAGGAAAAACATTATTTTATTATTCCTTATTTTCAAACTGGCATGATTGGATTTCTTACTAAAGGTAGAGCCATAGGACGTGGTTATATTTTGGTATTCCTACTGATAATCTCGGTGCTAATGCCTACTTTTCTCTTCAGTTGCAGGCTTCAGTCTTGGATCACTTTTGGGAGTGAGTGTAATTTACGTACCGTGGTGACCCACGGGGTCACCTGAGGTATGTCACGTTGCTATGTTTATTCATTTTTCCACTGCCATGTTGTTTAGTCTATTTTCCTTTATTTATTTTCTTGTTCAGTTTATGTTTATTTATCTTTTTTATGGGCCAAATCGTTCCCAACTGCTTTGTTTTGATTCCCGACACTAGTTGCCAGCCCGTGGGGATTGGGAACGCCCTTCGGGCCATGTCGTGGACCGGGTCGATCGCCGGGTCGGATGTTGACTCGGCTTGGTTCATGACAAAATGGTATTAGAGGAGGCCCTTGTTATTTGGGCTGTCAAGTAGCTTGGTGATTAGGTGTTTCAGGACTCGAGAGGTAGGTGTGGGAAGGACATCATGAAACCTTTCCCATCTCGAGAAATGAGTTTCCATGGGTAGTCCCGGATTTGAATTTTCTTCTTTGGCTTGGTCTGTGTGGATGAGGGATGACAAAGGAAGTGATCCAATTTTATGCGGCGGGCTTTTATGGAGTAGTGTACCATATAAAACCCGAGTGCACGGTTCAAGACGCTTCCTGTGGTTAATGCTCACTCGGAGCTTGGTCTGCTAAGCCATGTTACCGGGTTTTCATATCCACCAGTTCCTTGTTTTTGGAAATTTTTATGTCAGTTATGTTTGACCTTCATTTTGGTTGGTGTGAGTAGATCTCAAAAATGAAAAAGGATTTTTGTGAAGTTGTTTTCGAATGGTAATGTGGTGTTAGAGTGGGAAAATGGTATTTGGAATGGAAAATGTTTTGGAATTTGGAAATGTATTTCTTTAATGACAAGTGACTTTTTCAATTGGTTGGGAATTTTTGCTTTGTGCTGAATGGTCTATTTTGGAAATGAGAAGTGTCTTGAATTGACCCTTGGTATTCCTATGAGTGATTGCATAAATTGAGGAGTGCATGTGTCAAGTGGAGAAATTGGTGGTGTGAGTGGGTGGGTTCTTGAGCTAGCACATGGATATGTATGTGTGAGACTTCATGGGATACCAATAGTGGACATGTACGTTTTTTGGTCTACTGAAAAATGGTTTTCAAAAAGGTTTTTTCAAATGTTTAGAAAAGTGAGTGAGAAATTTTTTAGTGTTCTTTTTTTGTTTTTGGAATCCTTTTTCGTGGGCTCTTGGCTTTGACATGTTGAATTGTGGTTGGAATAGTGATTTGAGTTTTCACTTTAGTTTGTGATTGAGGTGTGTAATTTTGATTTAAGAAGAGTTTTGATTCGGATTTGTGCCTCTTGTTTTTGAGTATGCTGCCAAGAAAAGTCCCAGAAATTTCTAGTGGGACTCTCCTAGTTGTTGGTTCTACCTAGACTCTTAGTGGAGTGGTGGAATTGAATTCCTTCTGGTTATTGTCCTGCTTCCGTGGAGATCGTGATCTATCGAAGTTAGCGGACTGGCTTGGTGAAATTGTTGGTGTTTTCAGGTTATTGGAAACTCCCAAAGCTATGAGAGTCTGTGTTGGTTCGGGTCTGTTTGAAGGTGAAACTTTGGATTGGTGGAGGAGATAATCGCAGCGTCGTTTCATGATGGTATGTCTTGGAAGGTGTTTAAGACCACTCTCATCTGATGGTTTATACCCGAGGAAGTGAAGGCGATGAAAGTGGCAGAACTAGTGGGTGTCGAGTAAGGCCAACATGCAATTAAGGCCTACATGGGGCATTCCAAGGGGTTGATTCCATTTTCTCCAGGGGTAGCATTGTGGAATCAGTTAAAGTTTCTCTTGTGTGTGGTCTTCATCTATTTTTCAAGTACCGATTCCTTTTGGTGTTTGGGATGGTTCCCCATTTTGTGAGAGTAATCCGGAGGAACCCATCTCATACCAGTGTTCTTGTCAATTCCATCTTCTATTAGTCGGGCCACTCTTCTGTTCATTTATGGTGTGGTCGGTTTGGGTACTTTAAGTCACCTTTTCGACATCATTGGAAGACTTTCCGTCGGTGTGCCATTTGGGAAACTTAGAGAGGTTCCGCTAGCTACATCATCAGCAGGAGTCTCGACCGAAGGATGTCAGCTCCTGACTACAGAGGAGCAGATGCTTCAAGACATCAGAGCTCCATCCACAGGTCTTGGAGTGAAGCTCTTCACATATTCAAGAATCGTTGGATGTGTGGAACCTTGCTCTAATTTTTATATCCAATGCTGAAATAGGGACGGTGTGAATTTCCCTATTGTATCTCTCCCATCATTGAAGGATCTATTTTGCTGTAATAGGCGTAAAGGTCTCTTTTTCTCGTTGTCATATTTTTTCATTTAATACCCCACTGTGGTTGTAAAAAGGAATGGTGATCTTGTATAATTGTAATTATAGTAGTTTTTTCTCCTCAAATATGAGCTTTGGAGTTGTCTCTTTATGGATGTGAGTCTCAAAATTATTATCTCTCTCATGTGGCTAGCTCCATTGGTGTCCTATTCTTTTTTTAGGATGTGCTCGTTTTGGAGAAACATGCATCTTGGGAAATAATGAATAGGGGTTAGGTCTGCTACTGGGTTTGGGGTCTTTTGTTGATGACCCCATGTGGTGGGGGTCTGGGTTATGCAGGGAGTTCATGAGTCGGTTTGTGTTGGGTTTTTCGTATTGGTTTGTGCTAATTGGCTTTAGCTGGTAAGTTCTTAAATGGTGGGGAGACCCACCATGAATCTTATCGTTCCTTCTTCGAGGTTTGGTCTGTGTGGTGGTTCCCTCTTGGATCAAGTTAGCAGTTCCAGAGTTAGCCCATGCTGAGAGTCTCAATTTTGGTTGTGCTAGTTGGGTTCTTATGGTGGGGAGAACCCTCCTCATTTCTTGATGGTTCTTCTCTTTTCAGTTTCCCTCAGATTTTGTCGGGTGTGACTGATGGAGTGAAAAGTTACACCGAGTTCGTGTTTTTGTTGGCCTCATTCAGTTTCGAACTCGAGTTTGTTCCCTCATTTGGTTGGGTGACTTTCTGGGGGCAGAATGTTTTTATGGTGGGGAGAATTATCACACCCTAACTTTTAAGATAATATTATTTTATTATTTTATCAGATTTAGAAACTTTCTATCGAACTGGGAGCCAAGCCAGTTTGAATTTTTTTTCATTTTGTTGATGAAGGAATGCTTCGACCTTGACATCGTCTCGTGCATGGCATGGCGTATTCAAAGCTACGTGACTTTGCTCGGGTCACCATGCGACCTCCCTCATGTTAAAGACAAATAAATAAAATGATTTTTAATAATGTATTTTATAAATTATAATTATGGTAATTATTATTATTATTATTATTATTATTATTATGTTCACCAAGTTTATTAATATAGGGTTATTATTACTAAGTTATTATTATCTTTCTATTTTTTTGTATGTATATTCGGTTTATTAATATCATATCAAGTTATTATGATTTTTATTATGATTATTATTAATAATATCAATAGTGTTATTATTAATCTATTTATAATTATTTTCATCTTATTATTATTATTATTACTATTATGGTCAATAATATTATTATTATCATGTTTAGTATAATTATTATTAAGTTTTTATGAAAAATATTATTATTATTATTATTTTAATTTATTAAAATTCTTATTATGGTCATTATTATTTGTTAATATTTTATTTATTTTATATTCTATTCCTTTATTTTTATTTTTTATTTCCAATTTTATTTATTTATTTTATTATTATTATTATTATTATTATTATTATTATTTTCCCAAAATCCTAACTCTCCCTCTCCCTTACCCCCCCCCCCCACATTCCTTCTCCCGCTCACGCTACCCCCCAGCTCCCATCTCCTGTTCCCACTACCCCCGCCGGTGAGGGCCCTACGGCATGCCTCCCTCGTTCCTCCGGCGCGACGGACCTTCGGCCGACCTTCCCTCCCCCAGATAGACCTCCCTCATTGCGACCGCATCTCTGCGTCGCCCCCCCCCCCTCGACCCACTCCTCTTCTCCCCCTCCATCCGAAGCCGCCGGTGCAAAACCCCTCAACCCGCTCCTCTTCTCCCCCTCCAACCAAAGCTACCGACGCACACCCCCTCGACCCTCTTCTTTCCGGAAGACCAGACCCGCGACACACCCTCATGCTCCCCCCAACCATCAGTGCCTCTCCCTTTTTGACAACTCTCCAACTGGAGTAACATCTTCCAACACATTCTTCCTTGCCCGACCAGCCTCTCGGACCCCCTTTCCATAGGTGCGAATAACCCCGAATGTTCATTCTTCTTTTTTATAGGTTGTTGGGTTTGAGTTTTGTGTTTTATATGATTTTTTTTATTCAACTGAATCGATACTTTGTTTTAGGGTTCTTATTAGTCCCCTTGATGTGTGATTATCTTATGACGGGAGATTCGTGCCATTTTTGCGCAGTTGTCTATATCGAGGTTGGTGGTTCTGCATTCAAATGCAATTTGTGGAATTATTTTACTTGTTTAATTAATCTATCACGTTCTTTAATTTGTTTTTTTTTGTGTGAAAATTTGGTTATCCTTGAAGTTATCATGTGTTGGATTTGTTTAGTTGCTTGTTCATATGGAATGGAGTGTGTTCGTGTTGAGAACCCATGTTTATTATTTTATTAGTGTTTTATTCTATTGTGCAAGTGCTATAAATTCTATTTTGTCATGTGATTGGTGTGTGTTTGGATTTAGAAGAAATTTTTGAGTGGGAGTTTGTGTTCAAAGCCTTGTGATACCTATTAGAGTTGTTTCATAAAATTTTTATGTGGTTTATTAATTTTTTTAATGGTAATTTTGGTTTTAAATTGAGGTGCGGTCTCATCTTAAAAAAGGGGTTTTCACTTTTCCTTCAAATGGTGGGTTGAAATGTGTGAGTAGTTTATCTCTTATGGTTTATGTGATTGATTCTTGTGTTATAATAAATGGGTGTGTCATTAGCGTGAACCCTTAGGTGTTAATTTTAAACGTTTTGTATATTTTTAAGTGTTTAATTGTTTTATTGAATTATTTTTATAGCATGTTGAACTCTGCTGTATGGTTTCAAGTTGCGGGTGTCAAGAATGCCTGCATGTGCATGCATAAGGTAATACATTTATATATAAATTCCCTCTGTGTACATATTCCCTCATGGAGTGGGGAATATGTGCAATGTATCTAGGAGTATTTATATATATATATGTATAAATGCATGTGCATGGTAGTGCGCAGGGTTAGTTCGAGTGGTTGTCGACAAATAATGACATGTTTGAGGTAGGTCCCCTATTCCTATGCCTATTCCTTTAATTTGAATTTCATAATTTCTTGCTTGTTTTAAAAGTATGTTTTAAAATTATGCTATAAACACATTCTATGAAATTTGGTTGCGGTTTCTTGAAATGATTATGAATTTGTTTTGAAAAATGATATGTATTTATAATGCTATCGGTCTTAAGTAACCTTTTATTGAAAATTGATTTGTATGTGGTTTCGAAATGGTGATGTATTTTTCCAAAGGTGTTTGGAATTTTTGGATAGTTAATTGTAAACATGTGTTCCCTTTATGTAATTGAGCCCACTCGGAATCATAAGAATGGTTTATGAAAAAGAAAAACCTCTCTTGAGGCACACCCACTTTGGTTTTAGAAAAAAAATGATTTTTAAGTTGAATGCGTTATTATGTGCCGAATTTAATGCTTATTCATTGTGTGACGGGGAAGATGGGGAATGCTCTTAAGGAGGGACAATGGTGGTTAGAGGTTGAATGGGTTTTAGAAAAAGAAAATTGTTATGTACATACATGTTTTTTTGATAAAGAAAACTCACCACCACTTGAAATAGAGCATAATGGGAAATGTGGGTATCTAGGTGGGTGACCAGGACTAGTGTGCTAGATGACACGACAGGGGTTCATCCCATTTTGTCTAGTAAAATTATTGCAACAACACTAACTAAACATATTAATTTATGAGTGTCGTGGTCTTCTATGACACGTTTTCTGAGGGTCGTGGTCTTCTATGCCACATTTTTCTGAGGGTCGTGGTTTCTAAGCCACGTTTCACCGAGGTACGAGGTCTCTAGGTTCCCACTTGTGCTGGATACCTATATGGATTACCCATAGTGCTCACTTGTGACATGCTGATTGTGATGTAAGTTTATTTTCAGTTGTTTCATACTTGGTGTCTTGTTTGTGAGAACCATATTTTAATCCAAACTAGTTTCTTTTCATTTTTAAACATTAATGCCTTCTCGGAACATATTTTGAAAATGTAGTGGGAGTGAAATGATTTACTTGAAAATGAAAACTCATTACTTGAATTTGAAAATAAGTAAAAAAATTATTTTATTATACCTTATTTTCAAACTAGCATGATTGAATTTCTTACTAAAGGCAGGAAAATAGGACGTGGTTATATTTTGGCATTCCTACTGAGCATCTCAGTGCTCATGCCTACTTTTCATTTCAGTTGCAGGTTTCAGTCTTGGATTGATTTTGGGAGAAATTGTAGTTTTCGTACTATGGTGACCCACGGGGTCACCAAAGGTATGTCATGTTGCTTTGTTTATTCCTTTTTCCACGGCCATGTTGTTTAGTCTATTTTCCTTTATTTATCTACTTGTTCAGTTTATGATTATTTATCTTTGTTATGGGCCAAATCATTCCTAACTGCTTTGTTTCGATGCCCGGCACTAGTTTCCAGCCCGTGGGGATCAAGAACGCCCTTCGGGCCATGTCGCGGACCGGGTCGGCCGCCGGGTCGGATGTTGACCCGGCTTGGTTTGTGACAAGGATGAGCTTAGAGAATAGTAGGGCCACACCAGGCCGCTGCTTCTCTGAAGTAAGAAGACACTACATAGTGAATCACCTGAACCTCTTGCGTTGCACCACCGATGATATGCTAAAGTGGAGAAGTGCACCACTGTTGTGCCGGATGAGGAGGCCATCGTCGGTCCGCTGAAGGAGAACCACTGGAAGAACCAGCGGAACCTGAAACCCCTTCCCCCTATTGCACTGAGTTGGGGGGATGATAGAGTTATAAAAAAATTAAATTAATTAAAATAAAATTATAATTAAAACTAAAATAAAATAATAATAAAATCAAAATATTAAACATTAGTAATTATAAATGTATAAAAAATAAAAGATATTTAATATTTATAAAATCGAATTTTTAATTTAATTAACTTTAATTTGACTTTAATTAAACTCAATCAATTAATAATAACATCTAAATTAATTTTAAATAAATTATTATGTTGCATATTAAATATATATAATAAAATAAAATATTAGTAATAATTTATAAATAAAATTGGAATAAATAATCTAGTTAATAGAAAATAATTTAATTTTCAAAATAATAAAATAAATAATTATTGTTGACATTAATAATTATTTTTTACAAATATTAATATTAGTTATTAAAAATATTAATTTAATAAATTATTAAATAATATCTAATTTAAAAACATATTAATTCTTTTAAAGAATTTTTATTTAACTATGGTTTTGACATATGAATATTTATTTATTTATTTTCTTCGTGTTTTAACTGCTTGTTTTGTTCTTCACTATAAAGGTTCACACTGGAGTTGGAAACATGTCCAAGTGCTTCCAACTAACTCATCGGGTGTTAGTTACGAGGGAAAAACTACCGTGACATGTGGTTCGGGAAAAAACACATGTGTACGGTGAAATAGTAAAAGTCACGTTTATGTCAGTGAAAAGAAGGCGGTGATGATGCAACAGATTAAGGATGTATGAAAACATATAAATCAGTGGAATTTTCTTGTGGAGACACTCATTCTGATTCTATGTGACATTTTTTGAGAGCGAAGACTCCCAGGAGCAGCACCAGAGATGAGTTAGAGGATAAGGAGCCTGAAGGCAGAGCGGTACTTGGGGAGTTCTCTTTCCTATATGTTCAAGATTTTGAACTTCGTTCTCGTGTGTTTTAATGTTAAAATAAATATTATCATAGGATAATATTTTCTCATCTTAGGAATTTTATTCTTCTGTTTAGTTGTTTCACCTCCCAATTGATTTCAAAACTCCCAATTGATTTCAAAATTCACAATTTCAATATTGACTGGAGTGGTTGATTTTAAATGCATCTATCGAAACATTAATATCTTTAATTTGGAAATTTATGGAGATTTTATTTCAAAACATTATCTTTATCAAACTTCTTAGCAGTGCGATTAAGTTTTGGTGTAGCGAATTCCAAGAATTAATCCTCTGCCTATTGAATTTTCTTGTGATGGGGATTCTTCAACATGTCTTTGAGGATTGATTCAATAAAAATTATGAAAACTTCAACTATTTTAACCGGTAGATTATATTTCCCGAGTGAATTTTGTTGATCTGATCTCATTTAACCTTGTTGGTTTATTTTAGTATATGGTTTTCTTTATATTAGCTTACTGTATCTCTTAGTTTTTCAGTATTCTAGTTTATTATTTAGTTTCTTTTTCAAAATTGTTATGTTTTCTGGTCGGTTAAAACAAAATAAAAAAAAATTAAAAGTTAAAAAACAATAAATATGTTTACCTCACTGCTGACAACAATGAGGTTTTTACTTTCAATTGACATTATAATAGATCACCTTCCTTCCCTTGGGTGTGATCCTTTACTACTATACTAGTGTAGGTTTATAAATAATATTTTGAGGGATGTGATGACCTCTGATCACATCAAAATTTAGCAATGTTGTTGGGTAAGGAATGCACTGAGTGCTCTTGAGGTAAAAAACAATAAAAAAACTTAAAAAATCATATCAAAATATATATGCTTAAAAAAATCTATAAACATGAACTTCACTATTATTTGAGCTGAGAATAGAAAATTCTTCTAGGATTTGTGTGTGTTTTTAATCTGAACATTTGAAAAAAAAATGGAACGTTTTGAGGGCTCAAGACATCACACTTGACCTTACTGTGTTTGTTGTGGATATTATAGACACACTTACTCATAATGTGTTTATAATCAGCCACAATAGTTCCATCACATTGAAGTTAATGAGCAGAACTTTGGGACCAATACTGACATCCTAGAAAAATGTAGTCAATTTTTATCAAAAATAGATGTTAGGGAGCATATGTGGACCACTCGGTTAAATAAAACCCATGAAATTCAAATAAAATATACTCAAGAGTAAGATCAAAGAATGAAAAGATTATAAGGAATGCTCTTAGAGATAAAACAAAGGGTTAAAGGACAGGAATAATTTGAAGAAAAATAAAAATATAAGGTTTATAATAGATTTGAAAATCAAGTTAAAGGGGAAAGTGATTGTGAAACTGGGAAGAAAAACCTTCATTCTGAAGAACATGAATCTGATGAATCACTTTTGGAAATAACCAACTCAAAAATTCAAGAAAACAACATTGAAAGCCCAAAAAAAACTTTAACTATGTTGATTTAGACAATTATGAAGATGAATTGAAACAGATTAAAAGGGAATGCCCAGTTCTCTTCATAATTCCAACATTGGAGAAAAATAACTGATTTCGAATTTTTGATAATAAAGTCACTCGGGTTGAATATAAACTATAAAAAGAATAAATTGAAGGTTAAGAATTCTTCCCCCAAAATTTATGAAATTGTGAACATTGAACCTGAACTTGGAGTTGGGTATAATCGGGAAGAGAACATTGAACTGGAAAACATGGAATCGGTAGTTTTTCATCCTGTGTTGATAACAACTCTTTCGTGTTTGAAAATTTCAAACCCAATAATTTTTGAAATGATGTTCGATGATTTAGAGGACGAGGGAATGATTTTTGAAGAAATATTAAATGATGAGATTTTATTTCCCTATTCTTAGATTGATTGTTTGATTGAAACTGAGTGTACTAAAATTGAGAAAACTATTGACATTTTTGGGGATAGATGTTTAAATTTGAACAATCTGGAAATTGAATTTATTGAAGCTGAATTTAACATTAACCCCCCTGATTTAAATTTTTTATAACACACTATAGCCTTTGATTTGGAAAGTGAACCTTTTGAAAATGAACTGGAAGTAGATATTGGACACAAACTTGATCTAGGAAAATATTATTTTTTTAGAAGTAGTAGATGTTGAGTGTTCATTCACCAATGAGGATCTTTTGGAATAGATTTACAACATTGTTAAACATGAATCTTCTCCTGGTCAAATAAATTATCTTCCTTGTCTGTCACTTCAATCCTTAACTGAGTCGGGTGCAAAAGATCTTCAATATACTGATAGTAGTGTAGAGGGGAATTTATCCTTGAGTTCCAATGTTTTTTATTATGTTAAACAATTTATTGAATTCCATTTTGAACATATGTGTCAAAAATCACCCACAAGAACCCTTGAATTTGAATCTATTTTTGTTGTAGTTGAGAGAGATAGCCATGAGAATAAGTCCATACCCCTTGAAGCACCTACTTTGTTGTCCCATACTAAAAAAGTTAAATGTGTAAAATCATAAACAATTCTGGAAGTTTATAGCACTATGGCCACAATTGTTAATGGGTTGTACTTACGGGTTATTTCAGGCTGTGAGGTTATAGTGTCAATTTTATTATATTTTGGTGCCCATAAATCTCATTATTAGGTTAAAAATGTTTGGGCCAAACACATGTGGTGGTTCCTATTGAGGAACCCACATCCACCTAGTGACTATGGTTAGTCTCTAGGTGAGTCCGGTTTGGGACTTTAAAACTAGCGTTGCATGGGAGTCAACCCATGGCTTTTTTTTTCAAAACAATGTAATTAAATAAAGTTCAACAGAAGAATTAAAATTCAGTGCTTCATGGGAGTCAACCCATTCTCTTTCATTGTTTTCACTTTTTTCTGTTTTTGTTTTTGAATAAGATGCTTCCTACTCCTTACCATACAGTCTCTATCTCTCTTGGATATTTATTCTGAGTTTACATGCTCTATCTTTTTAGGATGTTAATGATTGGTTTCATAGTGGATTGGAATTACTATGCTGGAGAGTAATTGAAAAATATATACAGGGAAGTTCATTCACTTTACTTTTGCACTTATTTCTTCTCTTATTTTCTTTGATAAATTCTTCTCTATAATTATGTTGTTTTAAAACAAATCTTACTAAAAAAATATGTTGCATGACTTGTGATGCTTAAAAAATCTTTTTCTTGCCATTTTGCTAGAAATTCTTATTCCATTTCACTAAGATGAAAATAAGAAAAACTGCATGTGCCTATTGCTATGAACTGAAATTCATTATTTATAGAATCTCCACTATTACAAACTAAGTGTGGGGGTTCGTGAAGATTGAATTTTTTTGTATTATGTTCTTCTTGTTTCTTTAGGGTGTATAGAATGAACTTTTTCTGCTTATTTGAACATCCAACTGAATCAATTCTGTTAAAATTCTTATAGAAGATTCATTGTGAACCCATAAGTTACATGCTATATTTTGAATTGTATTGAAAATATTTATCACTGTTTTAGTTGATAATGCATGTGTTTCCTTGTGGACCTATTTTTAAGTTATTCATTATGGAAATCATTTTTATCTGAACTTCACTGAGACCCTTAATACATGTCATTAATCTACTCTATTGAACACCTTATTTGCACTATAACTATCCAATTTTTCTTCTCCCATTTAGAATTCAACTTTGGGGAAAAGTTTGGGTTTTAAGTGTGGGGGAAGGGGGTCAACTCATGTTGAATTAAACTGTGATTAATTGTAAGCCCTTCAATTCCCAATGCCACTTCAAACTTTTTGTAAAAAATGGATAAATTTTTTCAAAATTATTGCAGAATTTTAGGCTTTCTTCTTAATTCAAATTAGTATTTTCTAAAGATAATGCTTTACTGGTGGTGAATAACTCCTTTAATTTTGAAATTATTGAGGTTGGATGTTTTCTGAGTGAACTTTCTTAGTGATTTAATGAAAATTTGGTTTAGGTATTACCTTTGAGAGTGATATGGGTAACTTTTTGTGGAGTTATGATCATAATATTGGGAATTAGAAGTTTGATCTTGATATTAGGGGGCACACATTTTTATAATAGAAAAAATTAATCATTTTAATGAGCCAGCATAAATGGTTTTTGAAATATACCTTTTGAAATTGGAGTAGTTTGGGAATTTTGGATCCCACGGTGAATCTCTGAGACCCTAGATGCTGGGTACATTTCTGTTAACTAAAATCCCTTTGTACACCTTCAATAAGTGCATTGCACAGTGTTTAACGTGTGATACATGGCTTGGAAAATATAAAATATAGTGTCTAGGGTCAAAAAATGAGTTCATTAAGGTGAGGGGAATGATGAATGCCGAATGATGAAGGAGTGAATTGGTTTATGTGGGAGTCATTTAGGTTGTATCATTAAGATGGTTCAAAAAATATTTATTTTTGGAACATAGGTGAAATGTCAAAGTACAAAGTTCCTTTGGTTAAGTTCTTAATTTCACTAATATTTTACCTCTTGTCACTCTTGGACTTGGAACTTGAGCTTGGATTGAAATGAGTAGCTAATCAGTATCACATATGAGTGAGGGAATTTTCATTTCTTGATGATTCATTGCACTCTAGATTATTTTTTTAATAGACTTCTTCACAACACTCATCATTCATAGAATCAGATCAACATCTGTATGGATTTCTTCAAGATCCAAATAAAAAAATGAAATGTAGAATAAAAAATTACAATTATTTTTAGATCTGGAATCATTTAAAGCCACACTGTGAGCCAATGTTCCTGAGTTTGAGCTCCCCTCTACTGATTGGGGCAATTGTGCTGCGTTGAGGAAGAACTGAAGCTCTACCATTGTTCCAAAGCCGATACTCCAGCCATTGGAAAGCATTGAGTTTCTGGAAGACCCATCCAACTGAAAATGCATGTTGACTCATGTTCGCCACTACTGGAGGGGATGAATCGTGAAGGAGTAGTTGTGTGCCACTGGAAGATGAAGAGGGAACCTGCTGTCCAGGCCGATCATAGAGAAGAGCAGGGTCACGTCGGGTCGCTGCTGCTCTAAAGTAAGAAGTCGTTTTGCTGTGAATCGTATGAACCTCTTGCATCGCGCCACCAAGGATCTGCTGAAGAGGAGAATCCCTCCACTACTATGTCAGATGAGGAGGTCATCGCCGGTCCGTTGAAGGAGAACTGCTGGAAGAACCAGCGGAACCCCAAACCCCTTCCCCCTGTTGCACCGAGTTGGGGGAGGAAGGAGTTATAAAAAATAAAATTAATTAAAACAAACTAAAATTAAAACTAAAATAAAATAATAATAAAATAAAAATATTAAACATTAATAATTTTAAATGTATAGTAAATATAAGATATTTAATATTTATAAAACAAAATTTTTAATTTAATTAACTTTATTTAAACTTTATTTAAACTAAACCAATTAATAATAACTTCTAAATTATATTTAAATAAATTATTATGTTGCATATTAAATATTTATAATAAAATAAAATACTAATAATAATTTATAAATAAAATTAGAATAATCATCTAATTAATAATAAATAATTTAATTTTCGAAATAATAATAAACATAATAATTATAGTTGACTTTAATAATTTTTAAAAAAAATTAATTATTAGTTATTAATAACATTAATTTAATTATTTATTAAATAATATCAAATTTAAAAACATATTAATTCTTTTAAAGACTTTTTATTTAACTAATGTTTTAAAATATAAATATTTATTTATTTATTTTCTTCATGTTTTAACTGCTTGTTTTGTTCTTCACTGTGTAGGTTCACGCAAGAGCTGGAAACACGTTCAAGTGATTCCAAATAACTCACCGGGAGGTAGTTATGAGGGAAAAACTAATGCGACGTATGGTTTTCTAAAAAACACACCTGTACGGTGAAACAATAAAAGACAAATTTAAGTTGGTGAAAATAAGTTGTGGATGATTCATTAGATGACGGTTGTTTAAAAACATAGCAAGCAGCGGTATTTTATGGGGCAGACTCTCATTCTGATTCCATGCGACATTTTTCGAGAGCAAAGACTCTCGGGAGCATAATTGGAGACAAGTTTCAGGCTATGGAGCCCGAAGGATGAGCAACACATAGGGAGTTCCCTTTTCTCTATGTTCACTATTTTGTACTCTGTTTTCATGTGTTTTAGTGTTAAAATCAATATGATCATAGGCTAATATTTTCTCATCTAGGTAATTTGAGTCTTCTTTATTTTCATTTGAATTTCTTCACATACTTTACAACTTTCAGAATCACAATCAATCATCAAGATTGAATTTGATTCTTCTGTTTAGTTGTTTCACCTATCAATTGATTTTAAAATTATCAATTTCAATGTCCACTGGAGAGGTTGATTTTTAATGCATCTATCAAAACATTAATATCTTTAATTTGGAAATTTAATGTGAGTTTATTTCCAAACATTTTTTTTTCAAAATTCTAAGCAGTGCGATTAAGTTTTGGTGTAGTGAATTCTAAGACTTAATTCTCTGGCTGTTGAATTTTCTGGAGAATGGGATTCTTCAACATGTATTTGAGGAGTGATTCAATAAAATTTGTGAAGAAGTCAACTATTTTAACCAGTAGATTAGATTTCCCAAGTGACTTTTGTTAATCTGATCTCCTTTGACCTTACTGCTTTATTTTAGTATATAGTTTTCTTTATATTAGCTTACTGTATCTCTTAATTTTTCAGTATTCTAGTTTATGATTTAGTTTTTTTTCAACATTGTTATCTTTACTGCTTGCTTAAAAAAAATACAAAAAAATTTACAAAACTATAATTATGTTTACCTCACTCATGAAAATAGTGAGGTTTTTCAGTTTCAATAAACCATAGAATAGCACACCTTCCTTCCCTTGGATATGATCCTTCACTACTATACTAGTGCAGGTTTGTAAATAATATTTTGAGGGATGTGACAACCTTAGATTACATCAAATCACATCACATCCCACCCCAGACACCTGAGCCACAAACCATAACCTCATCTCATCCCAAAAACACCTTGGAAATCACAACACATCTCATCCTGAAGACACCTAGGAATGCACAACTCTCCCTAATAACATGTATCATATATCATGTATTATACTTCAAGACATAATAGACCACACATTTAGTAAGAAACCTTTAGACATCATAACCTATCGTCGCATGGAAGGATCAGGGAAGAGTGTGTGGCCAGGCATCTAGCCTCCCACCGAGATGTTTGGGAAAGACACCCTCCCCCATGACAATGGGGGTTTTCGGAACATAGTTCTCCACTATGGGGGGTGCATAAAGAAATCACAAATAAATACATGCATATAAATATATATAATACTGAGCACTCAAACCAACCAATGGGTTTTCTACACACAAAAAAACCTACTCAAAGAGACATGATCTTTGATTCCACCTCTAGATGCACAACATCACAAAACAAACCACAAACCCCATTTTATCTTCTAACCAATTTGTTTATACATAAACATTAACAAGTGAAAAAATACAATACATCGTCAATTTCATTTTAAAACATATCCATTTTAAGTCAATAATGTGCAGTATTAATTTCATTAATATCTAAGTATGTATAACAAGACCAACAAAATTTCTTGAGAACAACACCATAAAATCTAAACACAAGACACAAGTCAAATTAAAATTTAATCCGTAGTTAACTACTTAACAGATTTGAAAAATATTGAGTAATACCATATTAACAACACATTGATTTATTTAATTCCAGCTAGTTTCCATTCATTCATTAGTAATTCACATTCCACATTATATTCCATAAAACCCATTTTTCCATATTCATCTCAAGAAAAGGATATTCCATTGTAGTTCCATAATTTCTAGAAAACTAGATTAAATTGACACATAAAAATAACCAACACACAAAACATATCACCACACAAGACCCGTTACTCTCTTACCAGTAAACCCACATCATCTCTAATTCTTAACCACATCCCCTTTTTCATATCCCCTCTGTATAAACATTTTACACCCACCATTGTAGCCTCACTGCACCACTGTATCATAACAACCAACACAACCCCACTACACAACCACATCTCATCTACTTCCTACACAAATGTCAAAACAGATCCATATTCCTTCCAACATCTCATTGGAACCAACCCACATCATGAAATTGTTTCCATAAACATGTCACAACACACAACAAAGCAGAAAATACTTTTAGATTTATGATGGAATCCCCTATTCAATTCCACTTCATTTATGGTGTTATTATAGAAATAATATAATCTCAGGGTGTCCATTTATTTTAATCAAATATATGCGGTTAACATATTTCATGAATTCTTTTAATGAGAAGTAGAAAAAAAATAAATTCATAAACATTTTGTGCACAATCCAGGACCACCAATGACCATAATCTTTAGAAGTCGTATAGTCCATACAATCATCCATCCAACAGCCCGAAGGGATTCAAATTTTTTATTATTTATAAACCCCCTTTTAAGGGAATAAAGGGGAACCCAAAATTCATGGACGTAAGATATACCATGACCTGAGGGTCAAAAGGATAAAAACTAGAAAAACAACATGGAGTAGCCCCACCCTAGAATTTGATCATGATGAAGACGTTCACCTTTGCATGGCAGTTCACCAAGAAAGTGTCATGTGTCAAATCATAGGCCTGATCCGATGGCTGATGTCACACCCTCTCAAACAACCAAATCCGAAAAGCTCCACACAGATGAACCGCAAGCTCTAAATCATCCTCCGAGGCTATTCCATGTGGTCAACTCCAGCAACAGCACCAACCGAAATGATCGAATATCAGAATGTAGTAGGTCGGGAGCAGACAACCCCCATGCCTTCCTGCACACCCTGACACTCCTGCACAAATTCCCTCCATAGAATTTGAATCCAAATACTTGAGCCAACGCAGGCTCATGAGAATCAACATCAACCTGTGGATCACAACAACACAGTCCATACTCATCAAAACTTCACCTTTTTCTCCTTTTTCCACTGCCAGAACATGCTTCTGAGATACTCAACCTTCACAAAATGGAAATGCTAAAGAACCAGTCACCCAACTATCATCAAAACTCAAAAAAAAAACACAAATTCGAAGCCCAACGCCGCTGCACAAAACCAACACCGCAAAAACAAATCATCCAAAACTAAAATCAATTGCAAAAAACTGAAATCAGAAAAACATCACCATCTCGATGGGGAGAAGACTCACTGCAAACTAGATATCATCACCACCATCCAATTCGCTCATGAAGAGCGAGTCAAAACTCCTGACACACTCACCAAGGATGAAACGACAACCCTAAAGCTGCAGAAGGTAGAGCTCGGTCGTGGGTCGTTACCGCTCTGCCTTGAGAAAACCTATCCAGTATAGAAGGAATAGGGTGAGGAGAGTCCAACCATGGTGCAATTGGCCAAGACAACCGATTCCAATGTTTCTGATGCCGCTACAACAGAAGGTCTTCCACCGCAATCTCACTGTGCATGAGGGTGGGTCATGCCAATCCAGATGAGGAATGAGTCAATGATGGGGGAAACCTAGCTCATAGTTCCCATTATGGGATCATCCTATATTTACTCACCCCCATACAATCACAAAATCAACAAATAAAAAAGAACAACATATCACTTATCCCCATCCAACATATTGATCTTAAACCGATTCAATTTTCTTTATTAAGTTGGTATTATGCTATCATCACAAAGGATACATTCATAAACCAACCCTCATGATAAATAAATAAGAGATAATATGGGAAACCTACATAGAGGAGTAAGTGATTGGCACTTCCTGGTTACACCAAAATAGGCGTGTGCATGCTGTAGGAAAATTACAAGGGAAACACAATCAGAGGATTGAATTTTGATCGCATAAATCCTATGGGAGGAAGAACATTGGGTGTCCCATACCAAGGAAAATAAATATGGAAGGACATGGGAGGAATATATCTCAGCCCTTTAGAAAATATAAATGGTTGAGTTTTTTAAGATACGGGTTTGATTTTACATTAAAAGAAGATATGTTAAGATTGCACAGTTTGACGAAGTAAAGGCACCAAGACCCTTAGGAGAAAAAATATGTTCAGAGTTATGGGTTTGGAATTGGACTTAAACCCCATAAAACAAGTCTTTTAATGCATTTTACATCAAAGAAAATGTCAAGGGGATGAAACTATAGGATGCTCGAAACATTGTTCACATCTTTCCCACTGCCAAGACTCAGCAATGCGAGTCACTGATGCAAGACACTGACACGAGTCACTGATCTGACTCACTGATGCGAGTCCCAAAAATGAAGGATGAAAAATATGTTAATACTGACTACTAATATTTTTTAAAATTTTTGATATTGTGTTTGTATTGATCACACAACCCACAACATTGTTTTAGAAATTACAATGAGTTATGAAATATTACATTTTAATTTGATTGTTTTGTCTGTTGGAATATCATCATGTATACATTATTCTCCATGAATTAATAAACTGTATTAAATTTATAGAGTGTCATATTATATCATCAGTCATATTAATTATTCATGTACACTCTGCAACACAAGAATCTTCCATGAGAGAATATACCACTAACCATGAGAGAATATGCTACCACTTATAATGTGGGTGAGTCAATAATTAATAAAATATCAATTATCAAATAATTTTTCCATTATATGGTTAAAAATAAGGAACCAACAATAAAAAAATGTGTTGAATATAATAGGGAAAGAAATATCATCCATGACATTGATATTTTTAAAAGGATCACTCAATCCAATTATCTAATTGCCAATACATTTTGTATAATGTTTTGGATATCACCATATAAATTATTATTTATTTATAAATAAGAATAGTAAATAGGATTAAAAATATGGTTCTATTTTTCCCAAGTATGATGATGTATTCTATTTTCATTCTATACACAATTATGTAAATATATATGGAGATTTAGATATTAGATGATGATGAAATAGTCATTTAGTAGATTGAAGTACCCACAAATGTGTGATATATATTAAAAAAATGCTAAATTAAAACTATTAAAAAGGGGGAATTAATGAATTGATCATACATAAATGGTCTAGATATGTTTCCTGTTGAGATGTGTCAAATAATTGTATTTTTTATGGTTCATTTTTATATTTGGGATTACTCTAGATATTAGAAAATTGTGGGATATTATAAATTAATATTTAATTGCTACTACTGATTGAAGGGCACTATATTAAATGTTATAGTATCATGATGTGGTTAAAGAAGATGATATGGTGAATGAATATGGGGTTACTATTAGTGAATATGTTGATGTGTAGAGTTAGTGGTGAGGCCTAATGAAATAATTAAAATGAATATTTATAGCTGACTTAATTTGAGGTATCAGTTGAGTTTCTTATAACATAAATATGTACTAATTTTATATCACTAATAATACGAGGTTCTAGATTTAAATTAAAAATAATAAATATAGTCATACATTCATTGTTAATATCTATCATTATATTATATTTCATGGAGTTACTATATTATATGGACGTTATACTTGTATAATTATGTTTTAAGGAAATATGTTTCAGATTATATTGGACATGTGATGAATTTTATGTAATCTCCATTTTGAATAATTTAATAATGATTACTGGATATGATTTGAATAAATATTATTTTTGGAAGACCCCTAAAATATAAAAAGGGGTTTATTTTTTCAGAAAGATAATTAGGGAAACTCAAATTTTTCTAAAGAATATTTTTTGATATATAGACAAGATTTCAGTTGTTATGAGATGTTTTGATAAGTTTTTCAGTTGATATAATTAATTGTGGAATTGAATTCAATTCATATATAATATCCTAGATATTTCAATAAAATGGAAAAGACATGAGTGAGATTCCACATATGTATAATTTGATAGAATTGATATTTGTAAGAGTAACATGATGATAAATAAGAATAACTATGAATTTTCATATTATATGTTATATCTCTCATAGAATATGTAAGAATAATTTTTGATATATATGAATTAATTTTGAACATATATGAATTTATTTGATATGTGATAGTAATATAGATTTTTCTATTAATAGTTTTCTCAAGAATCAGAATATAATTAAAAGATATTTTTATTAAGATATTTTTTTGTAACAATCAATTGTATTAAGAACTGATATATCTCAGGAAAATAATATTTTAAGAGAATATATTGATCTATAAGTTGTTTTTTAATGAGAATATGGGTCATCAACATTCTTGAATAAGAAGATATGTAGTATAAAAGATTAATAAAACTAATAAGGATAACCATATTTCACTAGTCTATTAGATATATGTGATGTT
The DNA here is from genome assembly GCA_963277665.1 of Viscum album. Classification (NCBI taxonomy): domain Eukaryota; kingdom Viridiplantae; phylum Streptophyta; class Magnoliopsida; order Santalales; family Viscaceae; genus Viscum; species Viscum album. Next base: position 7,844,786 of record CAUJRU010000001.1, read on the forward strand.
ACTTACATAACATTATTGAAGAATACAATGTCATTTTTTATATTTCTGTTACACATTAGAGAATATAAAACATCATTATTTTACTTTTTACTACAATTTTTTTCCCGTTCAATAGGATGGTACTAGCACGGGGTCTGAGGATATCCTTTTCAAATTTTATAATTTTTTATATTAAAATATCATATTTTTTTATGTTTTTCAATAACCATCATACATCAACAAAAATATCATAAATTAAACATTTTAGTTTTTTTCTCATTATGTATGTTAACAGTCATTCATGAATCAAAAGTGTTAGTTCAATGATTCATATCAATTTTTCCTAATTGGTGTAGTGATAAAATAATTATTTCTAAAAAAAAATAATAATAATAATACATATTACCCCCAACCTCCACTATTAGTATAGATGAACTGATCCTGTGAGGTATAACAATTAGTATCTTATCACATGGATCTAACTCTGATTAAATTTAATTTCACTAATAAATCTACATTTTCCATTTCTATTTTTGACTGTAAGGATTGATATTTAATTATATATGACTAAAAAATTACTATCTATATATATATAAAGGTTACAACCACTAAAACCCAGTAGTATAAGATAATGTGAGTGGATAAGATGATAACCACTATCTCATTAGGATGAATGGAAGATGAGTATTTTCCAATAATTTAAGATATTCAATGGTGGAAATTCACTTTAAAATTTATTGATAATTATAATCCTAGAAAAAAAATTATCTCTATTTGAATGGTGTCCCCTAAATGAAAAAATCATGAACCCTGTTATCCATATTAAATATTCCAATAGAGGTAATATTTAGGTAGGATGGTAAAGATAATTCAATTAAATCCTGTAGTGAGAAGAAAAAACACATATAACTGATGAGTTTAAATTTTTTTATATAATGATGAAGTAAAAAAACATTTTATTTATATTTTATTATAGTTAAAGGATAATAGTTAGATTAATGGAATGTTGATGAACACTATGAGCAGAGGAATCCTTGTGTATAAAAATTTAACATATCTCAACTCTTATGCTTCTTCAACACATATCTCTCAAGTTCCTCACTAATGCATAAATAATAAATAAATAATTTTGTATTGTGGTTCTCTTAATTTTTGATGAATATGTCACCAATGAAACATGTATATTCTTCACAAAACAATCCACTAATCATTATAAAAATGAAGTTGAGAATATGTTTAACCATGATATTGTACAACTTCTAGTACAAACTAGTTATAATTTTACATGAACTAATACAAAAACCAATTCATTAAGTAAATTGTAATGTCCCGGATTTTTCTGTGTATTATTTTAATTATTGTATGGCACCATTCAAGGCTCTGTACGGGAAACCTTGTAGGTCACAACTTTGTTGGACTGACCCAGGAGAGTCATCACTCATGGGCGCAGAGATGGTGAGAGCTACTATAGAGAAGGTGCAGGTCATCCAGGAGCGGATGAAGACTGCACCGAGTCAGAAAAATTCTTATGCCGACAGGAGGCAGAGGCCCTTGGAGTTCGAGGAGGGAAACCATGTGTTCCTTCAGGTCTCACCTTGATGGGGGATGCGGAGATTTGGCCAAGGCGGCAAGCTATCTCCATGGTTCATCGGCCCTTTTCAGATTCTGAGTAGAGTTGGCGAGGTGGCGTATCTCTTGGCTCTACCTCCTCAAATGGACCGGGTACACAACGTCTTCCATGTGTCGCAGCTACGGAGGTACGTGCATGATCCATTGCACGTTATCGACTGGGGCAAGCTGGAAATCGATGATGGAATGACCTTTGCTGTGTACCCAGTGGAGATCAAGGATCGGTAGGAGAAGATCAATCATGGGCGAGGTATTCCCTTAGTGCATGTCCGGTGGCAGCACGAGAATCTCTAGGAGAGCACGTGGGAGCGGGAGGATAAGATTTGTGTTCAGTACCCACATCTTTTTTAGTAGAATTTGTTTTGGATTTTCGGGGATGTAAAAGCCCTAAGGTGGGTGTGATGTAATGTCCCTAATTTTTCCACGTGTTATTTTAAATATTATATAGGAATTAATTCGAGACCAGGTTTTGAGACGGCGTGCAGTTCCGAGGCCCGGTGAGCCCGAAACAAATGTTTGAATTTAATTTAATAATTAAATTATGTGCGCATGTGTTTTACCTGAAAAAGTGGAATAAATCCTTAACAGGTGCTCAGATATGAAATCTGAGGGAACCGTTGTGTTCGGAACACCAATTTTACCTTAGGCGAGGCATAACATCGGCTGGCGCATGTCGGTGGTGAAATCCAGTTTTTGGACGTAACAGTAATAAAATGTTTTATTAAAATGTTTTATTAAATCTTGTTACGAAAAATATACCTTATCTTTTAAATAGAGATTTCACGGGGGATCAGGATTACAATTCCCATAACCCTTAATTTCCCTGGAGGCTCTGGAAAGCTATGGAGAAAACCTCCCAACGCGGCGACGGTGTTCTTGACGAGCTTTGCCAGCGACGACGATGCGGTGACCGGATCTTCGCCAATAAACGCCACGAATCCAGGTAGGGCGTTGATCTCCTTGTGAATTCTTTCCCGTTCTTGATTCCCATGATGAACACGGAATAATCCACGAACAAATTAGCCTTTGTATCGATTTTATTTGTGGGATGGGCTTTTTCAGGGATTTTGGGGTTTTTGATTCTTGAGTTATTTTGGTTTCATTCAACCTCCTAATGGTGATGGACCAATATCTACACGAATATCGATCAAAGTTTGCCCCTCTCGATTTGTTGTGTTCTTCTTCCCAAAATTCGCATGTTCTTCGTTACGTTATATGAATTCTTCATGGGGATATGAACGATGGATTTTTGCGCACCCGTCGTGTGATGCAACGATCCCAAATTGAAGATCTGGCATCAGTACAACCCCATGGAGGCGCGGCTGCAGTGGTGACAGACAGATCGAAGCTGATCAAAAGATATTGTTCTTCGAACGATTTCCGCACGGATGGCCGGAATCGGATTTTGGAGCCGATCGAAGGCCCAAAACCCAAGGATTCGGCATCACGACGACGAAGAGACCCATGATCTTGAGTTTCGCAGTAAACAGACTAGAGAAACGCGATCCATAGAATCGGCTAAGGCGTGAGGAGGAAGATGACGCTTCTAGAAATTTCCTGACTACATGGCGTGTGGTATGGGCGACACGGCGTGTGTTCGTCGGCGAACCTGGCGTGTAATCTGGGAGTACGCGGACACGAGTTGGGTACACGGCCAAGGACACGGTGTGTATACCCCTCCCCGGCCAGACCCAGCCAGATACACAAGATACCTCATGTACTAGTACACAGTTAGGCAACACAGACACAGACAGAGAACGCGTACGGGCACATGGCCAGCGTACACGGAGCGAGCCCCAGGTGCTCGGACATGGCGTGTGGGTCTTCTATATGATTTGTAGTTACCTTTTATCCGACAATCCGAATGACATGGGCCATTTACATGGGTAGTACCTGGTGTCAAGGAACACAGCGTGTGATCCTTCTACACACCATGTAGTTGTGTTTTACACAGCTTGAATGGATGGCATGGGCCGTTTACATGGGCAGCACCTGGAGTCAAGGAACACAACATTTGATTCTTCTACACGCCGTGTAGTTGAGTTTTACACAGCTTGAACGGATGACACAGGACGTTTACACGGGCAGTAGTCGGGGTCAAGGAACACGGCGTGTAACCATACTACATGCCGTGTAACCAATTCTTCATGGCTTGAGCCAGTTGCCTTCTGTGACTTAGACTTCATTCCTTAGGGTTCGTCCGCTTGGTCTTTCTCCTGAAGGTTCCCAGTATCATTTCCTATATACAGGAGTATGATCCCTTCCGCAGGACTTCCTGAATAGATTTTTTGGAATCCCCTCTATGAGACTTAGAGCCGGATCCTCTATTCATTCCTGGAACCCTAGGTAAAGTTCTTGGTATCGATGTGACCAACTTTACCCGGGCGTCGATCCTCTGCTTAGTGGATTAGCTCATACTGAGTTGTCGGAATCACCCCATGACTTGGTTGTGATCCTCATCTGAGCATCATGTTCTCAAAGTACATGTGGAGTGTGTTCTCCCGGAACGAGTACTTCGTATCTCTCTCTTCAAAACTAGGATTGTGTTCTCCCGGTTTCATGCTTAGTGGAATCTTCGAGCTGGATCTTAGTGGTTCTTTTGCAGTGGTCATTTGTGTATGAGTATATCTGGATATTCTTGTTATATGTTCCATAAACATATACTGTGAAGAGCTGATTGTACCTTTCTTTTGTGGTATTTCCTTTGTTGTATTTCATTTTTGGTTTTTGGGTGTCCTACTGGGTATTGTTATACTCACCCCTGCATGGGATTTTCCCACACGTGTCATGTCTTGTGCAGACGAGTGAGCCTTTGACTGAATTCTAGGCGGACTAGGACCGGACGGTACTCAGTGAGATCAGACAGGCCGAGGTGTGTTCCTACGGCTACAGACTGCAGTCCCAGCACCTTTCTTTACAGGTTGGACTTTGCTACGGACTCTCTTTTTGGTGGGCTTGTACTTTTGGCCCAGGGTTTTAATTTCTTGTACTTTACATTCCTATCGTACTCTGTGGTTGGGTTTTAGTGTATGCATGCATTTTCCTTTTAGTAGTTTTTACTTTTCAGCTTTTTGGGCTTGGAGATGTGTGTGCATGTGTACAGGTTTATAGGAAATGCCTCCCATGTTAGTATCATGCCTACTCGGTGCTAGTCACCAGCCCCTGGCATATTGGAGGTGGGCTTGGGGAGTTGCGGCTCAGGCCCCACTGGGACGGGTCGTGACATAAATGCTCCTTGATGACTATGTGAGAATCCCCATAGACTCCAAATGATGATTTGTCACCTCCTAATTGAAAAATAATTCATAATAGTTGTTCTCATATTATAAACATTGACAATGTGGTGTATCAGTTCATCTAAAAAAATTCACTTCACATATATTTATATATCTATTTTTTTATATACATTTATTATTACATGAATTCCATTTTAGGAATATTTATATATATATCATTGGATAATGGTATGCTTAGACTCATTTAAAACTAAATTATCATTAAGGGATAGTTTCTTTCAAATTATTCAAGAAGGTCAATGTGAAGGTATCACATGTATTATCCAGGTGATGATTTAGTAATAAAGCGGTTATTATTTATTTAAAACGTTCATAAAATCAAGAACCCTCTGAACTCTTGATATATTAACATACTAATGATAATGTGATGCCTTATTCTATATCAATGGATTCTAATAATCATTAGAAACTTTTTTATTAGGTTTATCCATATTGATCATAGTGATGATTGTGATCATAGGTTTATACATGATTCTTGATCCCAGAATAACATCACACATGCATCATATAATCAATTTCATTTCATAATTACTCATATTATTAATTTTGGAATCTCACAATTTTCATATAGACGAACTGATAGATCTCACTAATTTTAGAATCCTTTCACTCTACTGAGTCATTTTTTAGAGGAAAAAGTAAAATTAAACAAATATTATCTCACTAAGTTTTATTTTTAAAAAATATATGCATATATGTTAATTTTGGCTATACATAGACCAATATTTATATTAATTAATATCCACTAAAAAATATTTTCATTTGAAAGAAATGTGAAATACATTTCAAACATGGTGTGATAAAAAAATCAGTAATGGGTTCTAAAACCGAAATTTCCATCTTTTTGTAATTCTTAAATTTAATCATTAAAATAAATTCCTTCAAAAAATAAATACTATTTTGTATTTAAAACATTGATGAAACATAAAATTATATTTTCAAATTACATAACCATAATGTGTTTTACAATTTTTTTTAAAAAAAATGAACACTTTTTTTAAAGAACGATATAAATAATAACACAACTTTTAATAAGAAATCCATTAATAACACAAATTAATATCTAAAAAATAAATGATTTTCAACTATCAAAATACATTAAGTAGTATTCATATAAAAAAGATTCTGTTGATTCTGTAGAAAATAAAATTCACATTGTTGTAATATAAATCCATGAGGAATCATGGTACATTGATGGATACACATGACCATAAAATTTGATGGTGTACATTATCCCTTGAGGTTTTAGTTCAATTACAATTATGAATCCAATTTTAAATGATTATGCATTGAATTTTAGTAAAACAATTAATTACTTTAATTTTCCATTATATTTTTCAATCATATTATTAAAACTATGTTAATGGGTATATATATATATATTATTTATCTATGTATCTATATATGTGTTTATTTGTATCCTCTAGAGTATTTACGATATATTTCTTGTAAAATAATTTTAATCACTTTGATAACATTTGATAGACACAACCTTGAGTTTAAATGAACAGTAATAAAGTATATTGTTATAAAATAACTATTAAAATGGTGGGTATGAGTAAGAATAAGAAAATTAGGAAACTTATATGGTTTAATTACGTATAAATATCTTTTTTATATATCATAGTGTTATAAATTAAGAAAATAAATTGAAAATAATAGAAATGTTTTAAAAACACTATTTTATGCTGAAAATGTGTTTTTATCTAAATATTTTGAATTATTCAATTTTGGGGAATGATATTAATGAAATTCGTATATTAAATATTCTATTGAAGGATTTATCATTCATAGAATATTATTTTCAGGCATGAGATAAGAATGAATCATGTTTTATGCTTACAAACAATATTTTTCCTAAATAAAGGTTTCATCATGGTTTGTGAAATTATTTGAAAACTTATTATAAAAAAAATTTGTAATTTTGTTTAAAAAAATTAACATCAATTTTTTAATTAATATTTAAATATTTTATTAGAGTTATTATTTTGGAATTTTTAGTGGAGAGTAATTTTTTGAGGAATAGTGAAAAATAATTATTTTTAATAAAAATTGTCATTTAATTTAAAGAATTAACATTTTTTATTTTTTATAAATAGTTACAAAAGTAAAATTGGCTTAATTATATTATTATTAATCCAAATGTGGTCCTGATAATCATTTCCATATTGAATTATGATAAAAAAATGTTTTCATAATTATGAAATTGTTTCCTTTTGACAGCTGTTTTACGTCGCAATTGCACGTTTAAGATTATTTAAATTACACCACAACAGATAATATAATTATTTAAAATTTTCCCCATATTAGAAAAAAAATAATTAATATTAGTCAGTAGTATGAAAATTATTTTTTTTAATAATGAAATTCTAATGATAGTAAAAAAGTATTACCACAACTGTAGCAAAATTAGGTTTAACAGTGTGTTAAACAAAAAAGATAATAGTTCAAAATTACCTAAACATCTATTATTTAGAATTGATGAAAATATTTAGAACATATATCATTTAAATATCAATGATTTTCTATTTTAGATCAATTTTATGAATAAAATGACATTGAAATATGTTAAGACATTGAAAAATTATAACTGTGCCACTCAACTAAATTGTAAAAGGTCACATATTCTCCTCATCTATTCACACATCAAAACCTATATTTATTTCCAAATCCAACCCTACACATTCATCATATCCCTATATTTGACATAGATTACCAATTTTGATAATAAAATTATTCAAGGAAGGATTTTGGTATAATCCTTAAGGGGTTGACTGATGAAGATATATTGTTCTTAACCAAGTAATTTTATTTTATGTCTTCTTAGAAATCCATAAAAACATCTTAAATCGTGGTGAAATAATAAAAACATCCTATCCTAAATAATGATATCTTTTTATTTCAATGGAATGAAATATATCCATAACATTTTCCATCAATGAGAACCCAAAATCATCGATCATGTGTACAGAGGAATAACACATGAAGAACCAATGAAATTTGTTTTTCTTCACCACCTAAATGGATGGATGTATGAAATATTTATTTTATACAGATGATATTAATGAAAATTTTATACTTCTAAAATTATAATATCACATCTACTTTCATACCTCCCTATGCATTAGAAAACAATAATATCACCCGTGTGTGTGGGAGAATATCGACTCTCTAACCGATGTGATCCATATTTAAATTGATTTTGAAATGGATGGTAATAATTATATATTTAAATTTTATATATATATATATATATATATATTATATGATATAAAAATGATTTTTTAAAGGTTAATTTTTTTTCCATTCCTTTAATCTATCTGATGAAAATGGAAATATCATCATGCATATGTGTGGCCTACCATCTTCATGAACAATGTAATTAATATTTCAATGCTTATATTTTATGAATTACTATAAATATATATATATATAATGAATATATATGATATTTATATATTTATTAATATTTGTTATGTATTTTAGTCTTTATAAAACTGATTTAAAAATGTAAAGGGTATATTTTGCAAGGAATTTCCCAATGATCATTTTAATGTATATTCATCTTTGTAAACATTTTTTTGGTGAATATTATTATCTATAGTGGATGTTATACATTGATAACATTAACAATATTTCCTTGAATGGTAAATTTATAGGTTTATTAAGTGGGTTAATTATTAAAAAAACTATAGATTATACATACAAAATAATTCATTGATTATGTTTCACCACATTCATATGATGATTACAGTGGACTTAGTAAATAAAAAGTGGGGTTCTAAATATACCCTCTATGAATAATAAGTATCATGATAAAAAAATTGGGGAGTTTAGATGAGTAATTACTAATTTTTGTATAATTTTTTGAAAGGATAACCTTATGGTAATTTCAGTTTATCCACTATTATTGATTCCATCATTAAGAAACATCTTATTACTATCAATGTTTATATTTATGTTTTTATTCTATCAATGGAATTAGTTCCCTCATTGATTTTAAATATTATATGGAATATTTTATTATTGAATATCTTATCCATATTATTCATCATTGTTTTCTTAGTGCGATCATTCCTTGTGTGTATCCCATTTCTAAAAAACTGACCTCACCCGATTCATATGTATCCTTTCCCAAGGATTTGATGAAGTTTATTTTAATTGATGTAAAGGGATGTGTTTAAGGGTATAATTTTGTTCTCTAAAAAATATTATGTTGAATATTATGTTTTTAAATGTAATATTGGATTCACTTATTTATCTAGTTTACCAAGACTACTAAAATACTAATTAAATTAGGATTCGATCACTTTAATCTAGAGCTAATGTAATGGTGCATCTACCAATTCTAGGATACAATGTTCAGAGTATTCATAGTTTGTATCAAAGGAATTTCAGTAGAAACCCTATAAACTAGATTTAGAAAAACCTAGATTTAGGAATATAACCCTATCATGACCCCCTCTCACCAAAGATTCTACAATGAGGGGAGAGATGTAATGACCCCCGTGTTCTACCTCCAGTAGTCCCTGGGTTGGATACTTAAAACATGGTTCTAAAAATCTCACAAAATGGGAGGCATAACACTTTATTTGAAACATGATTGGGAGATAATATGGATCATCCACAATGAAACTCCATAAAATAATATAAAATAAATCCAAAACCATCCCACATGCATGTGAAAAATAGAACAGATACAAATACAAAAGTCTCTAAAGATAAATACCTAAAAGTAAATCTATGCAGTGATATAGAAATTGTCAAGATCCGAGATAGTAAGGTCCATCATGATCCACGTAATCCTCATGGAAACCTGAAATCATTTTTATATACGTTGGGTGAGCATACATGTAAAATCAGTAGGAAACCCGTTGTTTATCATGCGCATGTGAAAGAGGAATACTAATGCACCTGTATAAAAACAGTAGAACCAAATATCACCTAAGAAGGCATAATAACCACCCAATACTCACCAAGGAACACTTACAAGATAAATAAAGTTAAATAATATAATATAATGAACTTCGATGATTGGTTTTCCTTCACCAAATTCCCACTGGTTATACCGCTCTTTCCCAATGTCATATATCCTATCACTCCCATACCTTCTGTATATCACATCGCATCCTTCCCACACACACATGGGCCTAACAACACATCACATCCACCCACACACACTTGGTCCATCACAACACATCACATTCCACTCACATGGGCCATCACAATGCATCACATCACTTCTCATCATGAATTCTCCTGGGAAGTAAACTACCTCACCTGAAAACACCTGGACCATAGAACACCATATAAACACACAAAAACCTCTTCTAATAATATCCTATTCTATAACTACATCACCTAGAATATATAGAGAGAGTGGGAGGGAAAAGAGCGGGTACCAAGCCATCCGTAATCCTCACCGAGTTTTGGGAAAGACACCCTCTCCAATGTCGATGGGTGTGTTCAGCACATAGTGATCAACTAGCATGGGGTGAATATTTAAATCACAAGGAAAACACATGGGTATACATAAATTGTATCAATCACTAAATCCCAATTTATGGGTTCTCAGAGAAACCACCAACTCACAACACTTCCACCTTTGCAGCTACATCTAAATGGACAACACCACACATCAAGCCACAAAACCCTTTTCACATTCCCAACCAATTTATTTGACCATTATATTCCATTAACAAAACCAAACCATTCCATTACAAACAATATTAACAATTATTTATTCATTCCATCACTACCCTGGGTAACTATCTAACACTATACACATAGAAAAACACAAAAAAATCCATTCACAGAAGGTGAAGAGCCCTGATAGATTAATGTGAAGTAACGTTAAAGACACATAATTACCCAACCTATCAATATAGGGTAAATAGTTATACATGTTTTCCATGTATAAAATCTAGGTGAATTACCCATACCAATCACTAATGTCCTTCTTCAAAGTCATCCTACCCAAACCACCATAACAACCAAAACAAAATCCTAACTCACAACCACATCTAGAAACATATACCCAAATCAAAATATCCACATATCCAACCCCCCATGTAAAACCATTTCCATAACCACATCACCAAACAAACCAAAGAAAAATATATTTATGATTTAACAAGGTATCCCTTCTTCAATTCCAATTGTTAATTTAGGGGTTCTCATAGAAACAATATGATCTTGGGTAATCCATTTATTATAGGAATATACATGGTTAACTAATTCTTATATATAAGAGTAAAACAATTACCAAACAGCATGTATTACATAAACCATCTAGTGTACAAGAAAGGGCCCCAACAAAAATTATTTTTAGGGTGTAGAGAACGTATGTCACTTTTTATCATCCCTCTATATATTTATTTTAAATTGATTTAATTTTCTCTGTTAATCTGGAAAAAACTATTTTCCCAAGGAAAAACATCTATATACCCATACCTCATGATACACAGTGAGATAAACAGAGAAAAAACTACTTGGAAGAAGGGATGATCAACACTTTCTAGTTTAACCAAAATAGGGGAACGCATGTAGCAGGAAAATATCTAGGGAAAACATGGGCCAACTACTGTACAAAGAGTTTACTCGACTATTATGGGAATAAGGATTGAGGGAATCCCATATCCAGAGATTAAATGAAGGAATAATGAAGGGAAGAGATATATTGGCGTTTGGAAGATGGAAACAGTTCAACAGGTTTAGATATAGTTTTTATTTGACTATAGAGGCATATCAGGCCAAGACCACGTGATTTGACCAATTAAAGGCCCCTACATGGTTAGGTAATTTATGATACTACTTTTTGTCTTTTAATCAGCCTCATGCAATTTGGAATTTATAATGTAACTCATTTTAAATCAAATAATACATCAAAAGCGAAAAACTGGAAGAATTGGGAACATTATTCACAAGACACCGTCAGTCGATGCACCAACCACGAGGCACTACCAGGAGAGGCACCACTGGACAAGGCACCGCTAGACAAGGCACCACTAGATGAGGTACCATCAGGATGAGGCACCATTTGTATGAACCTACTTCCACCATCAGTGAGACACTGCCAAGTGAGACACCACTAGGAGATACACTGATAGACGAACCATCTTCCACTATTAGTGAGTCACCAAAAGGTGAGACACCATTGTACAAGGCACCATTGGGTGAGTGATTTAATATGAGCCACCCCTAGTGAGTGACCTCAAGAGGTCCAATTACAGTGTTCCACTAGCAGCGTGGCACCGCCATATGAGGCACCATCAAACAAGGCATTGCGGGACAAGGGACCAAATAAAGCCACCATAAGAGAGCGACCAACAGTGAGACACCTCCAGCGAGCCACCACCAGTGATCCATGTGAGGGTGAGACACCACTAGGGTGATCTACCTCTTAGATGAGACACCACTAGGGTAGGAAACCATTGGGATGAGGCATTATTGGAAAACATGGAAAATAGAGAAATTTTGCGATTGTGTTGAAATGAGTCATATCGACCTCCAAGGACACCTAAAACACTGAATTCTCACAACGTAATGGACCAGAGAGGTCTGGGAAATTACATAAGACACCTAGAGAACTATTTGTTCCCTTGAGAATTCAAAATTAAACCCAAAAAAAGAGAGGAAGGGTCCGAACAACCATCCCTTGAGATACCTCTCAATAATCTCGTTACACTTGGAACACTACTACCAACTGAACACCTCAATGCTCAATGATAAACCACCTTGTGTTTTTTGAAAGTCAGAGTTGAAACCTATACATTAAATAACACCTCCATATAAATCTACTAACTGGTCCTTATCACCATGGATGTTGATATTTCAACCCAAACAACCAAAAAATACACTACAAAAGTACTACAACCAAGATGCCCCAAACACAATGATTAGGGAATTACATCTTCCATTTTATGATACTATCATCTTTGGGTGGTTCTGAATTTTCTACATAGGTTTAATTGCATCACAGTTAATGTGTACCGATTAGGAATTAGGTCCTCCCCATTAAACATGTTAGGAATTCATTACACATAACACCACACACATCATAAACAAAAAAATACCTCATCTCATAATCAATAAGATTAAAAAATTACATCACAAGGAAAAATAGAGTATGGAGAAACTCAAAAATAATCTAGGTATTGGGCATAAATTTGTGCCTCCCACTCCCAAGTACTATCCTCTTGGAAACAATTCCTCCATAGCACAGGAACCGAGGGAATGGTCCACCCACACATCACCTTCTCTAGACGATCCTGGAACTCTATTGGATGCTCCAAAAATGTTGCGTCATCCTTGATATCAAACTCTCCCAAGTCAATTAATTGGGGGGTCATCATGAATATACTAACAAATATGAGATATGTTAAAGACCTCATGGATACCCTCCAACTGTGGTGGCAATGCTAACTGGTATGACACATCACCAACTCATGACAATAACTCAAATGGTCCAACGATCCTGGGAGAAAGATTACTCCCTCTTCCAAACTTCTGTCATCCACATAGAGGGAAAACCATTAAGAAAAAGTTGTATCCAACCTTGATCTCAAGGGGCGTCCTCCTACGATCAGACTATGTCTTTCTACCAGTCCTGCATTGCTTTCATACTTTCTTGAAAAAGATGATCCCATTATGTCATTATCTACACCACATCCGGACAAACAATAGATATTTCCTCAACCTCCAACCATCCCTCCAAATCATCACCATGGACAACACAATCATGCATCACCTCTTTCTTTGGGTATCCCCACTGAGTCCCCACCACCTACTACATCAGAGAAGACTTCACCGTTATCTAAAACAAACAACCTCTACCACCATCCACCCTTGCTTCTATATGAAAGGATCCTAACTCCTTCATCACTCTATATGCATCCAATTACTCCAAAAAAACCACTTTATACGAATTTATGGTCAAATATTTTGCCACAACATTGCACATTCCTTGGGTGTAGGATATTTCAGAATCATTGTCCTAAAGAAAACACCATCACCCTCTATTGTCCCAAGTTCATATCTCACTGAGAAAAGATATACCTCAAACTCTTGTGATTTATGAAAACCAAAAATCACTCCCTAATGAGGTAATTCATCCACAAATTTAGCGCAAACCCAACTAGTTATAACTCTATATCATGGGTGGATTAGTTACTCTCATGGGGATGTAACTTCTTGGAAACATAAGAGATCACTTCTTCGTTTTTCATTATTACACATCCCAAACCTAGACGTGAAGCATCACAAAACACCTCAAACATCACCCATTCATTTTTAAACCGGAGTACTGGAGCACTAACCTAATTCCCTATTAGGTATGTGAATGATTCATGACACCACTCACTCCACACAAAATCATAGAAAATCTTATTCAGAGTTTTCAATGGGACTGAAATACGAGAGAAATCATGTAAAAACATATGATAATAGCCTACGAGTCCAATGTAACTACAAAACTCTACAACGTTCTTAGGTTCTACCCAAAAAACAAATACTTCAACCTTTAACGATTAAACTACCACACCCTACTGAGACACCACATGCCAAAGGAAATGAACCTCACATTTCCAAGACATACATTTGGATAACTTTCCATAGAGCTGGTGGGTTCAAAGTACCTACAAGACAGTTCTGAGATGCTTGACATGCTCTTCCTCTGAATATGAGTAGACCAATATATCATTGATGAATACGATGATTAATCTAAGTATGAACTCATGGAAAATGGAGTTCATAAGCCCCATGAACATAGTTTCAGCATTTGTAACACTGAATGACATGACCAAAAACACGAAGGGTGCATACATGAATCTAAAGTAAGTCTTTGAGATATCGCACTCATTCACCCTAAACTGTTGATACCCAAACCGTAGGTCAATATTTGAAAACCAACTTGCCCCTCTCAGCTGGACGATGAGATCATTTATCCCTAGAAGAGGGTAACAATTCTTGAATGTCACTAATTCAACCTCCAGTAGTCAATGCACAACCTCATAACAGAGTATTTATTCTTTCCAAAAATCTCTAGAGAAACCCATGGAGATACTGGTTTAGAAAAATCCATTCTTCATGAGATCATCCATCTAAATCCTCAACTACTGCAACTCATAAGGTTCCATCTAATAAGAATCCATCAAAATCAGAGAAGCTCCAAGCTGTAAGTCTATCCCGAACTCAAAACCATGTATACGGTGTAGAATAAAAAATCATTGGTGAAGACATTCATGAACTCCCCTAAGTCCTTGGAAATCTCCACCATATTTTCATTCACTAAATCTATGGAAAACTCATCTAATAAAGAAATAAGTGGATTCACTCGTTGATTGCCCACATCAAAACCATACTAACTAATGAAAAAAACATTTTGGCCATCCTCACCTAAAAACATGATTATCATTGTGAATCATTTGATAACGGAATATAGAGAATAAAACTAGTTGATGTTGCGAATGAAATTATAGGGTATCATCTATTGCATGAAAATATCCCAATGTGATTGATGAGGTCTTATCATCATTCTACACCCCCAGAACACATCAAATAAGGTGGTCTGGCCTCTGACTAGTGTACTCAAAACCAGGGGCATGATAATCCTCTCTATGCCAAGTCCTAGATCCTAGGATAGAGTAGGTGAAATAAAGGATTGTGAACCTCTGGAATCATGCAAGGCACAGACAAGGGTACTAAACAATCTAATCATTCCTATGATGATCTATGGACCCTCTAGAATTGTTGCCTCCACTTCATGAAAATGAGAACAAAAAACTCATCCACCTCTCTGTTAACGGCCACATCCATGGACATGATTGGTTCCTAGTCCTTGAACATAATGAACATCCTGAGTTCAGCCTCTACCTTCTCTATCTCCCCTTGGTAGAGTAAAAACCTTCTTCCCCTACCGCTGAAATTGTCACACTAGAAACTATTCCCGGGGCAGGCACTGAACCTATCTACCTCCACCAAACTATGTTTGGGGAACCACTGTGCACTAAATCTGTTTATTACCATGATCCCCCGAACCATAACAAAACTTGCACGAAGCTCCCCATGAAATCCTGAAAACCACTATCACCAGAAGGCCAGAAACAAAGTTGTTGGTGTCTACTCCCAATCGGTCAGAACCTAGAAAGTCCCAGATCCTAAGATCCACCACTAACAACTCTAACTCTCAAATAAATATGCTAGATACCTTCTCATGGTATGTGGTCATCCAATTGATCACATATTCCTTCTTATGAACCTTCAGATACATTGGAAATGTTAAAGGGGTAACAACATACTAGATAGAAGGACATAGTGACTCCTCAAGATGTCTCACATGTGACTCCTCATCTATAAATATATCTATCGAAAATCAAAGGAGATCCTTGAACATGATCCCATGCTCCACGGTAACATACTCCCCTCCTGAAGGGGGGGTAGCTCCTGCCTCTTCTCATCCATCATGGTGAACAAAAGGAAATCTACCTGAAACTCCTTTTGGAAGTCAACACACACAAAATCATCCTCCTTCCACTCCCCCAAAAACAATATACACTACTAAAGTGCATCTCCCCGCATCTGAGTGACTGCCAAGGGGACCCAATACACCATTGTGGCTTATATGAAATTGAAAATGATCTCAATCTCCTCCAACCAACCCCCTAACTCAATATAAAAAATAGTTCCCTCATACTTTCCCATGGTCTTCCATTGTAAAGAATGAAAATTTCTCTACCAATGATCCTACTCCTTGGTGGGATCAACCTTACGCTGATTGAATATATCAGCCCTCTGATCCTCAACTACCAAATCCACATGCAAACGACGACCAATATCCATAGCTGAAAGTCAAACAAGGATTTCCTAATACCAAGTAGAATTGAATTATATTAAGATTTATTTTAATTAATCTCATTTATTAATTTTAACCTTATTTAAACAAAACAATTAAAACAAGAAAATAAGTCATTGTGGAACATGTATTGTCCCTAGGTCTCTACCCTATGAGAAGATCCATCTATATTGGTTGTTCAATAAGATCATAGTTTGTGCAGTGGATCACAGGGGCCCTAAAATCCTATGTACTAGCTGGTCTCCTTGGCCTGTGTCATGAAAGATGGCCAATTTGAACTATTTCCATATCATCCCATGCAATCATCATTGTACCTAACTCAAAACATAATCCAATATCTCAACTATCTGGATATAATACCACACTATCATTACCCATCCCTCTAATGATACCACAATGTGGGGAGAGAGATAATGATCCCTGATTACCACCTCAAGTAGGCCCTAGGTGGGTGACTAGCACCAAGGGTGAATAAATCTTATAGAATGGTAGGCATTAACATTTCTTTGAAAACAAGATTGGGAGATAAGCTCGAGAATCCACAAATGAAACTCCAAGACCTAGTATAAAATAATTCCTAAACCATATCAATTTCATGAGTAAAATATGACTGATACAAATGAAAAATAATCCAATGGTAAATACAAAAAATTAATGTAAGGAGACACACAAAAAACTATCATGATCTGGGCTAGTAAGGTCTTGCATGGTCTGCATAATCCTCCTAGAAATGTGATAGTAGTTTTATATACATAGGGTGAGCATACATGTATACATAGTAGAAAACCCAAATTCTATCATGCACATGTGAAGGAGGAATACTAATGCACCCATGTAAAAATAGTAGATCCAAACATCTTCTAAGTAGGTATACTAACCACCCCATCCTCAAAAAGTAAAATTCAATAGATAATGCATGTCATGTAATTGTATTGTTTGGTATTCAATATCATGGAATGGGTTTCACTTTTCGGGCTACCATTTTCACTTTTCTGAAAAATATTCAATGGTTCCCCCATCTATAGATGGGTACATACCTACTTTCCAAAGGTCGGTGGAAATATTATCTTTCAGACCTAGTGAATCTTGGGGACATGCATTGGATGATAGTATGGGAGGTCAGGCTCGTTGCACCCTTAAGGGGGGATTGTTTCCTACTCTAGGACTCTCTCGTAGATTTTATATATGTTCACAAATCTCTTCCTAACCCCGATATGTGACTAGTTACCCTGAATAAATAATTGTTTGATCATATCATTAAACAAAGAAATGGATTCCCATTAGTGGATCCATATTTATGTATTTGAGGTTCTTCATCGATTTACCTGACAGTGAATAACTACTTTATGTGCTATAGTCGTATGAACAAATGATTCGGAATGTGTTTCCATGTGGGTAGGTGGTTAATATTCCAAGGAGGGGATTGATAAATTATGAGGCATCCTATGTATCTTTGGTCTTATAGGAATCAAAAACCATAATTTCATTAATCTCATTCAATTTATAATCATGAGGACAATGAAAATTTGTGGGTACTGAGACAGAAAATATTTGAGCTTGGGTCACAAGGTGATGTTCTACACATCATGGTTATGGAATAAAATATTTACATTGTAGTTCAATCAATTTATCAGTCTTCTGATAGATGAAATAAATATATCATGTCCTGGAACTAATTGGATCATGATGGCTGAGATGTCGGAGTTATGAAAGAAATTACACTAAGAGGGGTTTTTATTTGAGCTCGGACCTTAGGAAGGTTTCCTACGTATCCTTGTAATTGTAGGAATCAAATTCATATATGTTTGATGTATATCAAGGATTACACATTCAGGATTCCTGTGTAACCCTACGGTGTGTGGTGGAGATGACATGCTCAGTGAAACTTCCAAATCCCATGTGAGCTATGATCGTTGTGAGAAACAAGTTTTAGAAAGTGATCAATTCCATTCCATCGGATAGAGGGATTAGATACTGAGATTGACCTGGATGATCAATATGGATCTTAAACTTCAGGTGAGGTAGCCTATATATTCTAGATATAGAAAGAATCAATATCCCTAAAGTTCCCTTTTTATTGGGCCATACACACTTTGGTTAACCTTTTGATCAGGTCTTACACACTGAGGATGGACAATGTTATAATGTCCTGGGATGCCCTGCTGATATGGAATTTTTTTCTAGAGGGTGTCTCATGACCCATTTGGCATGTCCTAAAATTCAATGCATGTATTAGATGTCTTATTCTGGGGGTGTCTCATGATCTGACTAATGTGCCTTGGTGTCATTCACAAGAGCTAACTTGACACTTATCGAGGGTGTCACAATAGTCACTATGACATGGCTCGAAGGATGTTTTGTATCTTGGATGACATCCCTAATGGGTATCGCGAGACCAGGCCAAAATGTCTAGAGGGTGTCATGTGTCTTGACTAACTTGCTTTAGAGGGTGTCACAAGAGCTTGGTTTTCTTTCCCAGATAAGACAACGATACTTGACTATTATGAGAAAAAATGTTATATGAGTCAGGTAATGTGTCTGAAGTACACTGCAAGTCTCAGGTGATAGACCTAGAGGGTTTTTCATGAATAATGTGGTGTCTATGGGGGAACCATGTAAATTTTCCTAACATGTCTGGAATATTTTGGGTCTCTGAAATGGCATGTTGAAGGAGAGTCATGGTATTTGAGCGACATGTAATGGTGTTATCATGTGTATTTGGATGACTCACATGAATCCCATGAGGGCCATCGAGTATCTTTTTAACTTATGTCTTTCACTTTTAGTATTGGTTCTAACCCTTGTATTTTCAGATCCTCGGATTTATTAAATATCAGTTTATTTGAGTCTTGCTTGATCTGGAATACATGTGGTACGTTCATAGCACATCTTTATAGTGTCCCTTCACATGTAATATGAACAATCACATTATGTACATTATGTATGAATCATGACTATTCCAGCTTCTCACAGGAATATTACCTGATTGATGGCTGGTTGGTTGCATGATCAATTTCTATAAGAAGTTTTGAGAGGTTTAGAGTTGAATAATCATGAGTTAATATGTCCAACCTCTCTAATTCCAGCATTTTTAAGTACAAACACATATTCATGTTGGTGTGGGGAATTTAGTGAAATCTCCACCCCAATTCCACAGCTCATTATGCATAATATCTAGCACTAGTATATAATGGAGTCAGTGAACGGTTCTGATGCCACACATCTTCACGAGTCTCTTCCGAGAACTACTCTGAGGGGATCATCTGATTTTATTGACTGTGAGTCCCTCTCATCAATGCATCCATTATAGGATTACCTCCAACGAATGGGGACTTATTTTATCCCATGGGTGTGTCTACAGACATCTATGTTTCCATGTTTTCATGTCCATAGGCCTTCGCAAGATCCATGTGACTGCTAAAAGGCATTTGTGAGATGCTTGGTTACTTATTTGGGGCATTCTGCAAGATAAGGAAGGGTTTTATAGGGGTCTCGTGAGACCACTATGTGGGTGCCCTGGGCGTGTCGCATGTCCTTGAGCGATCACGAGTACCTTCCACCTCATCCTTTTTTTATTACATTTTTTCGTGATAAAGGTTGAGAGTCATGTGAGATCTCATGAGTAATGTCAAGGAAAATTACTCAATAATTTGGTGGTGCATCAGATGACCGATATGGGTCATATGGGGTGCATGAGCATGTCATGGACAAATCAATCTATTTTTCCATAGAGATCCAAAGGGAAGCACATTATTTCCTGGAGACACCTAAGGCATTTCGCGTGGAGAGGATGACAAGCCAATGGGATTCGTGAGATGAGGTGGTCATGTCATTGAGGATTCATGGTGTCTTGAAAATCATAAGGGGTGCATCACATGTCATTCAATGACCATGAATACCTATCACCTACTCCACATTTAACTAATTTTTTATTTTTTGAAGGTATGGGATTGTGCGAGTTCATATGAGTAATATCAAGGATATATATTAGATTTTTTTATGATGCCTCGAGTGACCAATATGGTTCATATGAGGGTGTGTGACCATATTTTTTTCAAATCTATCCATTTGTCCTTAGATTTTGAAAGAGAAGCACATGGTTTCCTGGAGACACCCAGGGTGCTTCACATGGAGAGGATGAAAATCCAAAGGGACATCGCAAGATGAGGCAGACATGTTTCGAGGGACCCATAGTGTCTTGAGAATCACAAGGGGCATGTAACATGTCTTTCTATGATTGAAAAAACCTTTAACCTCCTCCCATTTATCTCCATTTTTTTATTCTACAATTTTTCATGGGGAAATCAAGTTTTCTTGGATAACATAAAAAAATGTACTTTCTAAGGTGATTTGGTGCATGAGATTTGTGGACATTAAGGGTATCTCCCTTTTGATATCTTTCAAATTTATTTCCAAAGGACTTCAGATATTTTGTTAAGAAAATGATAATAAAAAACCATGTTTCCCGAGGGTGCTCATTTTTCAGTCATTACAGAACCATTGGTTGTTTGTAGAGCCTTCAAAAGAGAAATAAGTTTTGTTGGAGGGGACCCCAGGGGATTTTCCAAATGTCACACACTGTGTATAGAGAACCTGCCTTTTCATAGATTACTATTAAATCATTATAAAGATAAACAAAATAATATTATTACACCATGAGGATCCATAGGTTGAGTGTTTTGGGAAAACTATAACCACACATAACATTTATAACATCAAGCATAACAATTATTTAATTCCTTCTTCTCTAGCTTCTTATTGGCACTTGACCTCTCCTTGGTACATGTAGTCACCTGAGGATATACATCAAAAAGGGGTGAGTTAAAATCCTATTAATAGGATAGATAATAACAATATATCATGGGTTAGCACAATCACAACATAGGAAAAGGATCATGAAAATGAGAGGAAGCATTAATAAAAGACTTGATATGTGGAAATGCATAAAAATGAAACATCATGTCTTAGTAGTTAACTACCACACATAGTTGTGAAAAAATCTACCATCATTTTTACTCATAACATAACTTTAACTCATAAGATTCATTACTTTAACCAATGTATTGGAGCGCTATATAATTTTGGGTGCACCCATCACATCATGAAATTCATTTTGCACTACATAATTCTGGGTGCACCCATCGCATCATAACATTATCATTATCATACATTCCACATATAAAATATATCAAAAATGAAAATAAATAACCCATGTAATGTAATGGGTTTCGTCACATAATAACACATTCATAAACTTTGTATTCCCAAAAGAAACAGAGAATAACATACTTGATACTAGAACCGTCAACCTTGAGTGAGAAGTAAAAGGTGTGCTTTTGAAAGATGATTTGTTTGACATAAACTATAGTGTAAAACATTTATATCCCAATAAATATAATATAATGATGAAAAAATTATTTTTAAGGAGTGACCAAACCAAAAATGGAGTGAAATTTGGAGAACCCAAAGAAAGAAAGTTGGGTTCAAGAATTTCCTCTTACCTTGTATCTAAAACATTTTCATCTCTTTAATGTCTTGTATAACCACATTAGATTCATTAGTTAACAATTAAAGAACCATTTTTACATGAATATGGTTCATTATTTTCCCATTAAGTTATTTTATGGGCCATTGGATGAGTTATAGAGTTTAAATACATTGTTTGGGAAAGTTCATTTTTATGGTTTTCTTAAGTGGTTCACCTGTATTTATAAATTGAAGTTCATGTAGAACATGGATAAAAATAAAAAAAATAATATTTCATATTATTAATGATATTCTAGGAGTTTAAATTATATTATAATGAATTATTTTATAAACCATGATGATGAATCATCAGATAAGTATTTAATGAGGATCGTTTGGGTTAATTCGGGTGGTTTTTTGACCACAACAAACTTATTTTGTTTAATCATTTAGTAATATGTAAATAAGTTAGTTCTAGAAAATTAAATAGGATATAATACATATAAAATAATCTTTTTCAACCATAAATTTTTTTTCATGATCATATCTGAAGGTGGTAATGAAAAAATGAAAACATGTCGTTTTTGAAGGTGATAAATTAACACCTCATGACCAACGTTTTCTTTTCTAAAATAAAAATAAGAGGATAAGTGGTATGGATGATATATTATATAATTAGTATCATAATAATATAATATATGTGATATATGGGAGTTACCATACCATGTGTATGAGAATAGGTGGGGATATATTAACAAAAGAACATGAAATTGAAAGAAAATTAAAGAAACATATATGGGAATTACCTCTTGAATCCTCATCTTTAGATCCTCCTTAAAAAACCTAGGATTTGTATTTTGATGAGACCAAAAGCACTTGGAAGTAGTGGAGTGGATAAAGAAGATGTTTGGATATATTTTATACAAGTATTGAAGCTTGAGAGGTGTTGTTTGGTTTGGAAAGGGGACGGAGAGGGGTTATTTATACATGAGGAGGGGTGTTTTTAGAATAAAATATTAAATAAAATAATATATCAAATTTTAGACTTGTAATAGTAGTTTTTTGACATCATAAATCATATACTAATATAATATAATTCGTTTTAGACATTAAATCATCTTTATAATTCGAATTTTTTAATTTATTAAAAGGAAAGTGAAAGAAAGAGAAAATGAAACTTTACGGAATCACTTTTTGACTTTAGGATTTGGAAAGTTTTTTAGGTTTGGAAATTTATTTTGTTGTATTTTAAGGAACCATTTATGAAATTAAATATCAAATTTAAAAATATAAAGTTATATAAAGTTTATTTCATCATTACATCATGAATGATGCAATTTAGGATATACCGGTTATGTGAAAAAATGTATTTTTACTATTCACCTGAAAATTAATGTATTTCAGAAAAATACCAAAAAATCACCCTATCCATTTTTCGATATGTAGAATCCAAAAATGAAGTCCATTTTTCAAAAATAAATTTCTAAATACTATTAATTTAATTTTTAATTAAAATTATAATTTACATGAAAAATACAGTTTTTAAAATTAAAACTGATTTGATAATGCTTTCAAAAATTACATAAGGTCTTATAAAATTATCTTATAACCGAAAAGACATGGGATTGTTAATTTATGAAAACATTTTTGGAAAAAAAATTTCATTTAAATTAATTAATTAATTATAATTAATTATTTATGACTTATAAAAACACAAATACATTTACTATAGTCAAATTTTCACTTATAAGATGCCTAAATTTTATTTAATCGTTCATGGGTGAGGTTACTATTATTTTGGATGATTTAATATTAATAGGGGTCATATTAATATTAATAAGGGAAGGTTACAATTCATAAGTTTAGGTTACTATTCACTAAAAATTAAGTTTGTTCTATCGGACTCCAATCATCTTACTGATCACAACCATGTATGTCAGATTTTCGAAATTCAAAACATAGAAGTAGAAAAATTATGTTTAATGGTAACATAGTATTTAGTATCAATATATGTATTTGTTCTTCCTAATGTGATTGTACTATAAGGCATAATTTTATGAAGGTAATTCCATTGATAAAAATTTGGGTTGTTACATTCTTCTCCCCTTATGAAATTTCACCCTCGAAAATTCGTTTTACATAAATAGGTGAGGGTACTTCTCATTCATCACCTCCTCCGGTTCCAAAGTTGCTTCTTCAAACATATGTTTTCTCCAAAACACTTTGACAAGGTGGTTTGTCTTGTTGCGTAGAACCTTATCTCTCTGGTCCATAATCTTTACTGGGTGTTCCTCATAAGAGAGATCATCTTCCAGCTATACCACCTCTGATTTTAGTACATGTGAGGGATCAGGTGTGTACTTCCATAAGAGTGATACGTGAACCACATCATGAACTTGATCCATATTCAGGGGAAGTGAATGTTAATAGGCCATGGCTCTTATATGATCAAGGATCTCAAAGGGGCCAATGTACGTTGGGATTAGCTTCCCTTTCATTCCAAACCGCATGACTCTCTTCCATGGTGATATTCAAAGGAAGACTTTATCTCCAACGTCGAACTCCAAGTCCCTTCAAAGGTTGTCAGCATATCTCTTTTTCTGAATCTGAGCAGCTTTGATATGATTCTTGATGACTTGAACCCTCTCTGTTATCTCTTTTATAAGGCCATGTCCAAGTAGTTTTTTATCTCCAACTTCATCCCAACAGGTTGGAGTTTTACATCTCTTTCCATAGAGAGCTTCATATAGAACCATTTGAATACTCGAGTGGAATCTATTGTTGTATGAGAACTCAACCAATGGAAGATGTTGAGCCCATCCACCTTTGAATTCTAATGAGCATTCTCTTAGCATGTTTTCAAGCATCTAAATAGTACTTTCAGATTGGCCATCAGTTTGGGGGTGATAGGCCGTGCTAAATTTAAATTCAGTACTCAAAAAATGTTGAAGACTCCTCTAGAATTTAGATGTAAACCTTTGATCACGATCAGAGACAATCGATAGTGGAACATCATACAGTCTTACTACTTTCTTCACAAATATATTTGAAATTTGTTCAAGTGAGAGATCTTCCTGAATTGTGATAAAATGGGCATTCTTGGTGAGTCGGTAAAACACAACCCATATCACATTATTTTCCTTGGACGTCTTTGGGAGACCTGTGATAAATTCCATTGTGAAATTCTACCATTTCCACATGGTTATAGGAAATGGTTGTATCATCCCTCTGGAATTTTTTCTATACACTTTAACTTACTGACATACCAAGCACCTTGATATATATTCCGCATTCTTCTTCTTCATGTTATCCTTCCAGAAGTGTTCCCGGAGATCTCGGTACATCTTGGTGCTACCAGGATGGATAGAGAATGTTGAGATATGTGCATTTTCCAATAGATACATCTTTATCTTGGGTGATGAAGGCACACAAAGATGCATTCCATACTGAATCACACCATCATCATCAATATGGAACTCGGGCAGCTTCCCTTCTTTTACTGCATTCACCTTCTTTTGTAACTCTAGATCATCCCTTTGTGCCTCTGTAATCATCTCTTGGATTTATGGTTGTGCAATCCTTTGTGCAAGGTAGGATATATACCCTGACCTTATTATTTCCAAATAAATCCTTTTTATATCCTAGAAGATGGGGTCTTTCTCAATCCATAACATGGATAGCATAGCAAGTTATTTTCTTCTTAGAGCATCAACTACCTTGTTTTCCTTTCCAGGATGATAGTGAATAGGGAAATCGTAGTCCTTGATTAGCTCTAACCTTCTCCTTTGACACATATTGAGCTCCTTTTGTGTGAATATATACTTTAGGCTATTTTGGTCGGTGTATATGTCACACTTCTTACCATAAAGTTTGTGCCACCAGTTTTTAAGGAAACAATCATGGATGACAGCTCTAGATCATGTTTCAAGTAGTTCTTCTCATGGATCATCTACTTCCGTGAGGCGTAGGCTATCACATTATTATTTTTCATGAGTACGCAACCCAATCCTTTATTTGAAGAATCGTTGTATATCTCAAAACTTCCTCCAATTTTCTATAGTGTGAGTACAGGTGTAGTGATCAGCCTTCTCTTTATCTCCTTGAAGTTTCCCTCACATTCTTCCATCCAGACATACTTTTCCTCTTTCCTTGTTAACTTAGTTAGCGGGCTTGAAAATT
The DNA here is from genome assembly GCA_963277665.1 of Viscum album. NCBI lineage: Eukaryota > Viridiplantae > Streptophyta > Magnoliopsida > Santalales > Viscaceae > Viscum > Viscum album. Next base: position 7,871,186 of record CAUJRU010000001.1, read on the forward strand.
GTGATAAATTTCACACAAAACCTTGGTAGTACCCAGATAATCCAAGAAATCTATGGAATTCTCTGACACTATAGGTCCTGGGTCATTCCTCAACTTCCATTTTTTTTAAGGGTCCACAGAAATTCCCTCACTTGTGATCACATGTCCCAATAATGTGACTTGATTCATCCAAAATTCACACTTTCTGAACTTGGAGTACAACTTATCCTTTATCAAAGTCTCCATCACAAGTCATAAATATTCTTTCTATTCCTCCTTTCTCTTGGAGTATAGGATAATATCATCAATAAAAACTACCACAAATTTGTTGAGGTAATGTATAAAGACTCTATTCATCAAATACATAAAGATTGCAGGGGAATTAGTAAGTCCGAAGGGAATCACCAAAAACTCATAGTGCCCATATCTTGTATGGAAGGCAGTCCTCTGAATATCTTCATTATTCGCCTTTAGTTGATGATATCTAGAATGAAGATCCACCTTTTAGAATTATTGATCTCTTCTTAAATGATCAAAAAAGCCATCAATCCTTGGAAGAGGATACTTGTTCTTTATGGTGATCTTGTTGAGTTCCAAATAATCAATACACACCCACATTATTCTATCCTTATTCTTCATAAAGAACACTAGCCCACCCCAAGGTGATGCACCAGGGCATAGGAACCCTTTTTCCAAATGCTCTTGCAGCTGCTTCTTAAACTCCTCCAATTTGATAGGAGACATCCTATAGGGACACATTGAGATAGGAGTAGCTTCGGGTATGAGTTCTATTGAGAACTATATCTCATGATCTGGGGGAACTCCATGTAACTCTTCAGGAAATACATCATTGTATTCCTTCATGATGGGAATTTCCGCAAGGTTGTCACTTTCCATTGACTCAACCATTTGAGCGAGTTATGCCTCTTCACAGGGAATCAAAGACCCACATCATTGAAGGATTTTTTAAAGGAGATTTGTGATCTTATTTTCATTTTTATAGGAGAATGGGATGGTTTGGAATATGAAAAGATATTTCCTTTTCCCAAAATTTGATATGTGCTTTATATAATGAGAGCCAATCCATTCCCATTATAGCGTCGAATTCCACCAAGGGAAGTATTACGAAATTTACTAGAATAATATTCCCACATACATCAACAGGAGAAGATTCAAACAATTGGGTTGCAATGATTGAACCACTTGGTGTTTTTATAGATATCTCTACATCATGGTTTCGAGGATTCGATCCTATAGTTCTACCAAACTTTCATGATATAAAGGAATGCGTAGAAACAGAATCAAATAATACATTTTTCATTCATGAGTGAATATGAAGTGTACCTTCTATGACTTTGTTATCTTGATCCACATATATAATAGTGATGGGATAAGCCTTTATTTGTTACTTTGGATTTGGTGGATTCTATCACTGATTACCCTCAAGTACTCAAGGTTTTGTTCAATGGATTGCATACTGCCCTTTCTCCCTACAGTTGTAGCATTGGACCATGGGTGGTTCTCTCCTTTCTTCCACCACATTCTCCTTCTTTCTCATCTATTTTCAAAAGTCATGAGCTTGGTGGACTTCTTTCCCACACTTGAAGAATTTCCCCATCCCTTTTACGTAGTTCGCATGATGAAACTTCCCACGTTTTTGGCATGTGGGTCATTGAGTTTTCTTCCCACCTTTATCATTAGATCCTCCAGCTTGAAACTCCATCTTTCATTTCTTATCAACATAGCCATGGGACCATTCTCCAAACACCATCTCCACTTTGAGATAACATTGAACAACTTAATCATAAATCCCAAAGAATCCAATCATAATATCTTTTTGATGGTGTGGTTTTAATCCACTAAATATTCTATCAATTTTTCTATCATTGTTGATAACAAAACCCGAAGCATACCTTGCTAGCCTTGTGAAATTCACTTTGTAGGTCATGATAGATTCTCCTTCATTTTTGTTGAGCTCTATGAATTCTCTCTCCATCTTCATATCAAGATTTTATGGGAAATACTTGTTATGAAACATGATCTTAATGTATTCCTATTCCATATCATCAATTTCATCTCTTAGATTAGTGTTCTTAATCAAAGCCCATCATTGATCGACCTCTCCATCTAGATGATAAATGGATAGTTTCACTGATAAAACACTATTTTTGTTGAATATTTTATTGATAATAAATGATATAATTTCCTCACATTGTGTTAAATATGTTTATTTATAAAGTATTTGGTATTTGATCATTCATTTGAAAATTTGGAGAAAATTCCAGTTTTACCCTTTATAGTGCACTGTAGTATTTCAAAGATAAATATTTTTATATTTATTATTTGAATTCTAAATTTTGAAACAGTGTTCCTAACTTAATTTTCTACAACTTTAATTCAGGAAACTAGAGCTAAAGAGTGCATTTGGATGGAGTAAATGGGCCATTAATCCAATGGTGGGCGGGACTCGGCAGAATGGACATGGGTTCTATATTTGGGCCATATCGTCTACATCCGGGCTTGCATTGAGCCCAAATTTTGAGTAAAGCTTGGGTACATGATTTGGAACAAATCCTCCTTCTGGAAGGCCGGTCAATTCATGCTTTTTGGAGGTCAACCAGTCGGTGCAATGTGGAATAAAATATTTGGCCGAGTTTTTCATTTCACACTTAAAAAGTTATGTATCCCTAGCCCACACAAACTCTATTTAAAGGGGGTTATAACTCTTTGAGAGGGATGGTCGAGGCTTTGGGAAGGTGTGGCCGAAAGGGTGTATCTTGGGAGCCCCTTACAACTCTTGGAAGAAGTAAGCATTTGTGCAAACCTCTCTTCCAAAAAGGCTCTCCTCTCCCACCTCTTCTTTGTATTTCCTTTCTTTCATGTTTGTTTCTTGAATTTTTCTTCAAATAATCGTTTGTGTTCATCCCTATTATTCTTCTATTAATCTTCTTAATTGGGTTGGAATCAAGAGTGGAGAAAATATTGGTTTTTACCCTTTCAATCCGTTGCTTATGCAAAACGTCTCCACGATGACTACACCACCCATGGAAGAGTGGTTCTTTTTAGTAATCGATCGACCACTATCCTTCTTCATTCATTTATTTTGAATAAATGAGCTACTGTAATTCACATATTATGATATATTAATTTAGTTTTTAATTTAAATGAAACTAAGCAACCAATTTAATAGTTAACACAAAACACGCGAGGTCGGGAATTGTGTGAACTGTGAGAGCGCAACCTTAAACGGTAATTCAAAACCACATGGGATCAATTTGTAGAGTTAAAATATAATCCCTAAACTCAATTAATCCTCATTTCCAGAGTGTTTATATGCATTAATTTACCACTGACCATAAGCTAATTTTAGAACATCAATCAAAGCAGGGTGTTGCGATTGCATGTTCCGAAGTTAGCCTAAGGTTAAATTCACTTCAATCTTCCTGGTAAAGTTAATTCCCGTAGGGTTCGGTATTTAACAAATTAAGGGATCATAATTAAGTGAATATTAATTTAAATGACAATGATTAATAAATGATTGAAGAGGTAGATTTAGATAGATTACGTCTTTTAAATATTGTCTAAACAAACATCTTTTTGTTGTGTTATTTTAATCAAACTTCATTTCAAAACTAAAAACAAAAAAATACAATCTTCTTCCAGCAAACTTCTTCTAGATTCATAAACTATAAACAACCACCCCCATACTTTCAAGTAGTGTTTTTATTCTCTTTAATTTTATTTCTAGAATACCTCTAAAAATTGTTTTAATTCACTTCCTCCTTTGAGAGACGACCTTGGTCAGCCACTCTGCTGCACCTAAGTACCCCAAAATCACACTAATCATTTGAGGGCGCCCACGACAGTGCTCTATAAAATTGGCGTCGTTGCCGGGGAGGCAAGTAATTATTTCAACTAATTAGAGGTATTTATTTTGTTTTACATTTTATTCTCTTCCTCTCTTCTTTCTTCCGTCTTTACCAAATATGATTTTTTTTCTCCTTCTTTTATTTCCTTCTACTTCTTTTTGGACCATCAACTCAAACTTCTAATTTTTATTTTACTATGGTCCAATTTCATTCTTTTCATCTTTCATTGATTGATGACACGAACTAATCCCAAAGATCTCTTAGATCTTTACCCTGAGATTGAACGTATCCTTAGGGCACGAATCAGACATTCTCAATCTACGAGAAGTTTCAATATTCAACCAATTGGTGAATTCCTCTCTTCTGGAAACATTGAAATTGGAAGCAATTCAAATTCAAACATAAAAGAAGAACCAATGGCTGGAAATAATAATAATGAACTTAATAGAACCATTAGAGAATTGGATGCACCAGATATTAACTATCAACCAAATTGTATTGCATACCCAAATCTTGAATCAGACTTTGAGTTAAAATCTGGATTAATTCACCTTCTTCCAAAGTTTCATGGCTTATCTGGTGAGGATCCCAACAAACACCTTAAAGAATTTAATGTGGTTTTCTCAACCTTGAAACCAAGAAATGTTTCTGAAGATCAAATCAAATTAAGAGCATTCCCATTCTCACTTGACGGAGCTGCGAAAGATTGGATGTATTATTTAAAACCCGAAGATGTAACTTGTTGGAAAGATTTGAAACGTCTTTTCTTCCAGAGATTTTTTCCAGCATCAAGGACCACTTCCATTCGTAAGGAGATCTCAGGGATCAAGCAAGCACAAGGGGAGTCAATTTATGAGTATTGGGAGAGATTCAAGAAGTTGTGCGCAAGCTATCCGCATCACCAAATCAGTGAGAAACTCCTCATCCAATACTTATATGAAGGACTCACACCCATGGAGAGGAGAATGGTGGATGCTGCAGCTGGAGGAGCATTGGTGGACAAGACACCAGTAGCTGCACGAGCATTGATCGATAAAATGGCCCAAAACTCCCAACAATTTGGCGATAGAGGTACACCACATGTTAGGGGAGTACATCAGGTAAGTCCTTCTTATCTTGAGAGTCATTTGATTGATACCAAGTTAGAAAAATTGACCACTATGGTGAGGAAAATTGATTTGGCACAAAAGACTTATCTACCCCCTCCTTCAAGGCCTTGTGGCATTTTAACTGAGACAAGCCACCCAACTGACTGTTGCCCACAACTACAAGAGACAGAGGATTTCGCATCAGTATTCCCAGGGAGACCATTTCAGCAGCAACAACAACCATATCCCCAAAAGAAGTTTGATTCATTTGCTCCAACATACAACCAAGGGTGGAAAGATCAAGCAGACATGAGGTATGGATCTGGACAACAACAAAGGCCCCCTTTTCAACCAAACTTCCAGCAGCCTCCACCTTACCGGCAGGGTTTCCAACAACCCCAAATGAGATTTGAAGCCCAAGAATCAACAAGCCAACAACAAGGGAATCCCCCACCAAAGGTAGATTCTAATACTGATGATCTTTTGAAGAAAATTTTTCTTAATCAACAGAATGAGCTGAAGAGTCAAAGTTCGGAGCTGAGGGAGTTAAAGACTCAACTGAGCCAGATTTCCACCACCCTCCATGAACTTGTAAGTAAGAATTCCGGAAATCTACCTTCCCAACCCACTCCAAATCCAAAGGGGAATGTTAGTTCCATCACATTGAGAAATGAGAAGCAAATGAACAATACATCTGTACCTACCATTCCACCAGGATTCACCTCAACTCCGGAGAAGCCGCATTCCATACCAACTGATGAGAAATCCAAGGAGAAAGATAAATGTAAGAAAAAGATTGATGATGTTCCTCCTAAACCTCTTCCTTTTACAAACATGGTTGTTCAAACCAAGAAGATGGCTGAAGAAGCAATGCAAAAGGAGGTTTTGGACACATTCAAGCGTGTGGAGATCAACATTCCTCTACATGAAGCCATTAAGCAAATTCCAAGGTATGCCAAATTCTTAAAAGAACTCTGCACCAATCGAAGAGGGCTCAAGGGAAATGAGAGGATCAACCTTGGAAGGAATGTCTCGACACTCATTACACCAACTCTAGAAATTCCAACAAAGTGCAAGGATCCCGGGACATTCACCATCACATGTACCATAGGGGAGTTGCACTTCTGTGATGCTCTTTGTGATTTAGGAGCTTCAATAAATGTGATGCCTCACTCTGTATTCTCTTCCTTGCAGGTTGGTGAGTTGAAGCCAACAAGAGTAGTGGTGCAATTGGAGAATAGAGCTACGACATATCCAGCGGGAGTTCTTGAGGATGTATTTGTCCGGGTAAGAGACATGATCTTTCCAGCGGATTTCTATGTTCTTAACATGGAGGATGATCAGGTATGTTCTGATTCCCCCATTATCTTAGGTAGGCCCTTCCTCAAAACTGCATAAACTATCATAAATGTCAATGAGGGTACACTTTCCATGGATTTTGGAGATGAAGTTGTGATATTTAATGTTATGGATTCCATGAAGTACCCCTCAGAGGACCATTCAGCTTTTGTTATCTCCCATTTTGAACCACCAAATAAAAACTCCATAGAATTTGATTGTCCTATGCTTAGGGAGATTATGAGTATTGGTTCGAGTTTGATGTATAAGAGCACTTCCACACATGTTGTTGATACACAATCCTCTCTTGGATTTGATTTTGATGTGGATTCATATTCGTATTTTGCTCATGTGAACTCTAATTATGACATGGCTGTTGAGTATGTTGATGGATTCGATGCTTTATTCTCTGATTATGATGATGTATATTCTGATACTGATGCTCTTTGTGCACATATTTCAGTTCCTTCTATGACCCCATCCATACACCACCCCCCTACACTGGAACTCAATCCATTTCCACCAAATCTAAAATACTCATAATTTTTGAGTGGTGAGAGATTACCCGTTATCATTGCTAACAATCTCCCTTTTGAACATGAAGAAAAACTTTTGAATCTTTTGAGGGAGAACATCAGGGCAATCGGGTGGACCTTGGCTGACATATCAGGTATTAGCCCCTCCATTTGCATGCATAGGATTATTTTGGAGGATGGGTCTAAACCGGTGAGGCAACCACAAAGAAGACTCAATACAACACTTTTGGAGGTTGTTAAAAAAGAAGTTGAAAAATTGCTCGAGGCAGGTATAATCTATCCCATTTCAGATTCTCAGTGGGTAAGTCCAATTCAGGTTGTGCCTAAGAAGAGTGGTGTTACTGTTGTTAAAAATGAAAAAGATGAGTTAATACCAATGAGGTTGCAAAACAGTTGGCATGTGTGTATTGATTATAGGAAACTAAATCATTCCACTCGCAAAGACCATTTCCCCCTCCCATTTATTGATCAGATGCTTGAGAGACTAGCTGGGAAAACACACTATTGTTTCTTGGATGGATTTTCTGGATATTTTTAGGTTCCTATAGCTCCGGAGGATCAAGAGAAGACTACATTAACCTCTCCCTTTGGCACATTTGCCTACCGAAGGATGCCATTTGGACTTTACAACGCCCCAGGTACCTTCCAGAGATGCATGGTGAGTATTTTTTCTGATTTTATTAAGACCTGCATGGAGGTATTTATGGATGATTTTACAGTGTATAGATCCTCATTTAATGAATGTCTAAATAGTTTGGGAAAGGTATTGAATCGTTGTATTGAGAAGAATCTGGTTCTAAACTTTGAAAAGTGTCATTTCATGGTAGATCATGGCATTGTCTTAGGTCATGAAGTGTCAAAACATGGGATAGAGGTTGATAGATAAAAGGTAGATATTATTTCATCCTTACCATATCCTTCATGTGTGCATGATGTTATATCTTTCCTAGGTCATGCAGGATTTTATCGGCGCTTCATCAAAGATTTTAGTAAGATTGCTCTTCCTATGTCAAGATTACTTCAAAAGGATTCTGATTTTGTGTTTGATGTTTCTTGTAGGAATTCATTCGATGAGCTAAAACAACGTCTGACCACTCCACCTATCATACAGACCCCACGGTGGGAGATTCCTTTTGAGCTTATGTGTGACGCCTCCAACTTCGCGGTTGGAGCTGTCTTATCTCAGAGGGTGGAGGGATGTTCACATGTGATCGCCTATGCATCAAGGACACTGGATTCAGCCTAATCAAATTACACAACCACAGAAAATGAGTTTCGTGCTGTCATATTTGCCTTAGATAAATTTCGTTCATATTTATTGGGCTCTAAAGTAGTTGTTTTTTCTGACCATGCAGCTTTGAGGTACCTCCTAAAGAAGCCAGATGCAAAGCCACGACTTATCCGTTGGATGCTCTTTCTTCAGGAATTTGATATTGAGATAAAGGAAAAGAAGGGGTCAGAGAATTTGGTGGCGGACCACATGAGTATGCTTACTCACACACTAGAGGATGACACCTTGGACCAGGTACCACTTCGGGACACTTTTCCCGATGAGAATATTTATTCCATCTCAGGTACGCATCCTTGGTATGCTGATTTAGTGAACTACATTGTTGCCTCTGAAATCCCTACAAATTTAAAGAAATATCAAGTCCAAAAATTAAAAATTGAGTCTAGGTATTATGTTTGGGATGATCCTTACCTCTGGCGCATGTGTAGTGACCAAGTCATTAGGAGGTGTGTTCCCGATCATGAGTTTGAGTCTGTTTTGCATTTCTGTCATACACTTGCTTGTGGTGGACACTTTGGACCCCAAAGGACATCTAGGAAGGTTTTGGACTCTGTATTATATTGTCCTAGCTTGTTCCATGATGCCCATGTGTTTTGTAAGTCATGCTCTCGTTGCCAACACACTGGGAATATTTCTAGGAGACATGAGATGCCCCAACAACCCATACTATTCTGTGAGATTTTTTATGTATGGGGCATTGATTTTATGGGTCCTTTTTCTAGTTCATTTGGATTTTTTTATATTTTGGTTTCTGTTGATTATGTGAGTAAATGGGTGGAGGCCAAGGCCACCATGACTGACGATTCTCATGTTGTTGTGGACTTTGTCAAAGCACAAATTTTTTGTAGGTTTGGAGTACCAAAGGCCATCATCAGTGACCAAGGGACACACTTTTGCAATAGGAATTTTTCTTCCCTCCTTAGAAAGTATGGGGTGACACACAAAACATCAACACCATACCACCCCCAAACAAATGGCCAGGCTGAGGTTTCAAATCATGAGTTGAAACAAATATTGGAGAAAACCGTGCAACCAAACATGAAGGATTGGAGCAAGCGCCTAGATGATGCATTATGGGCTTCTAGAACAGCATACAAGACACTCATTGGTATGTCCCCATTTAGGATTGTTTTTGGGAAAGCATGTCATCTCCCAGTGGAAGTCGAGCATCGGGCATATTGGGCTATAAAGAAATGCAACATGGATTTGGCCCAAGCTGGAATTCAAAGGAAGTTGCAAATTCAAGAGATTGGGGAGATTCGACTGTCATCATATGAGAACTCAAGGCTCTATAAGGAAAGATCAAAAGCAGCTCATGAAAAAATGATCCAACAAAGGGAGTTTCATGTTGGAGAGAAATTCCTTCTCTACTGTTCACTACTGAAGCTGATGCCTGGTAAGTTGCATTCCAGATGGTTAGGTCCTTATATTATATCTAATGTTTTTCCTTATGGTGCAGTGGAGATCACATAAGAGGACACTGGAAGGAGATTTAAAGTTAATGGGCAACGTTTGAAGAGATACATTGAGGGACTTCCTACTGATGTAGTGGATTTTATCACACTGCATGACCCCATCATCTCTTGATCACATCAGGTTGTTCCTAACCCTTTCACTTTTATATTATTTTTCCTATTTAAAAATACTGTATTTCATGTGCATATATCATCTCATGGGTTCAAATTGAGGACAATGCAATATTTTAAGTGTGGGGGATGAAACCTTTTAGTTTATTAATTTCAATTGTTTTCCTGATTTAAAAAAACAAAAAAAATTGTGTGTTTTTTAAATTTTGTGTTTTTATTTTTTTAAATTTTCTTTGTGTTTTTGAAATTTTTGATCTGAAATGATTCTCATCACAATTTTTAAATGCATATCAATGAGTGAAACAATTTATCCCATGAAACTGAGCTTAAATGAATGTTGAAAATGACTTTGTTTCATGTTCAAATATTTAGTAATTTCATGAAAAGTACACTGAATTTTGAATCTCATGCCATACTCACTGTCTTTATATTTGAAATCACTTTCCTGTGAGGCCTATGAACCATTATTTTCATATTCTTTACATTCACCTCAATTCTTGAGAGAACCAAACCATGATTGATTTAACCAGAATTTGATCTATTCTAGTCAAAACTTGAGGGTTTGAGGTACTTATGTTTAAATGATTGAGGCGTTTATTTGGTATTAAAGCCCCTATTTCAAATAATCCTTTTTTATAATGGCCTACATTGAATATTTAATCCTTGTAGCCCTTATAAGCCATGCACAGCCTGTTAGGTTAGCCACATTACAAGCCAATTTTCCCTATCCAACCAACTCTTGAAGTGAAATTGCATAATCTTGTTGAGCTCAAGTGTGGGGGAATCTATCTTGTGTTGTGCCACCACATTCTGTGATACTTTGGGTGGAAAATTAAATTCTGAAGAGATGAATTTTCTACTGAAGAAATTCATTATATTGAAAGCTGTGCCTTTTCTGGAGCTTTCATGACAAGTGAAGTTGTGCCTTTTCTGGAGCTTCTAATTGAGTTGGAAAGTTGTGCCCATCTGGAGCTTTCAAGAAAATCATGTTTGAGAAGATTGAAATTTTTGATGATCAAATGATGAATGGTGTAAACCTTTCATGACTTTTCATGGTGATGGAGTTGAATTGATACTATGTGGATTGAGGAGAAGACCATATTTAAGTGAAAATTAGATTAATTCAATTTTGCTTCAAAAGAGTCAAGCCCTCCTCATTCAGCCTCAGTGTTTTTCACATCTTAATCCCACCAACCGAAAGCCACAGAACAACCCTGAAAAGTCCTCATGATAAACATATGTCCTTGACTCACATCAGGTAGCGATGTAGGAATCTATCAAGCCTATGGTGACCCTTGTATGAGTTTGGATGAGAAAGACATTGCAAAAAAATTGACATTTGTGTGACAAGAGAAAATTCAAGTGAGGTAAGTGTTTTGTGCATTGGAGGATAAATAAAGTGGAAATATATTGAATTATATAAATGAAGAACTTTAAATAATGATTTTTTATGAGGCATGATATATTTTGTTTCTTGGTGTATAATTGTTTGATCTCAAGGATATGTGTTTTAAAATTGGTTTTGATTTGATATTGATGTTTACTTGACATGAGGTTTTGCCCAGGAGTGCAAAAGGGTAAGTGTGGGGGAGTTGATAAAACACTATTTTGTTGAATATTTTTTTGATAATAAATGATATAATTTCCTCACATTGTGTTAAATATGTTTATTTATAAAATATTTGGGATTTGATCATTCATTTGAAAATTTGGAGAAAATTCCAGTTTTACCCTTTATAGTGCACTGTAGTATATCGAAGATAAATATTTTTATATTTATTATTTGAATTTTAAATTTTGTAACAGTTTTCCTAACTTAATTTTCTACAACTTTCATTCAGGACACTAGAGATAAAGAGTGCATTTAGATGGAGTAAATGCGCTATTAATCCAATGGTGGGCTGGACTCGGCAGAATGGATATGGGTTCTGTATTTGGGTCATATATTCTACATCAGTGCTTGCATTGAGCCCAAAATTTGAGGAAAGATCTGGGAAATGATTTGGAACAAATAATCCTTCTGGAAGGCCGGTCAATTCACGCATTTTGAAGGTAAACTAGGAGGTGAAACTTGGAATAAAATATTTGGCTGAGTTTTTCATTTCACACTTAAAAAGTTATGTATCCCTAGCCCTCACAAACTCTATTTAAAGGGGGTTATAACTCTTTTATAGGGATGGTCGAGGCTTTGGGAAGGTGTGGCCGAAAGGGTTTCTCTTGGGAGCCCCTTACAACTCTTGTAAGAAGTAAGAATTTGTGAAAACCTCTCTTCCAAAAAGGCTCTCATCTCCCACCTCTTCTTTGTATTTCCTTTCTTTCATGTTTGTTTCTTGAATTTTTCTTCAAATAACCTTCTGTGTTCATCCCTATTCTTCTTCTCTTAATCTTCTTAATTGGGTTGGAATCAAGAGTGGATTCAAGATTGGGTTTTACCCTTTCAATCCGTTGCTTATGCAAAACGTCTCCACGATGACTACACCACCCATAGAAGAGTAGTTATTTTTAGTAATCGATCGACCTCTATCCTTCTTCATTCATTTATTTTGAATAAATGAGCTAATGTAATTCACATATTATGATCTATTAATTGAGTTTTTAATTTAAATTAAACTAATCAAGAAATTGAATAGTTAACACAAAACACGCGAGGTCGGGAATTGTGTGAACTGTGAGAGCGCAACCTTAACCGTTAATTCAAAACCACACAGGATCAATTTGTAGAGTTAAAATATAATCCCTAAACTCAATTAATCCTCATTTACAGAGTGGTTATGTGCCTTAATTTACCACTGACCATAACCTAATTTTAGAACATCAATCAAAGCAGGGTGTTGCGATTGCATGTTCCGAAGTTAGCCGAAGGTTAAATTCACTTCAATCTTCGTGGTAAAGTTAATTCTCGTAGGGTTCGGGATTTAAAAAATTAAGGGATCATAATTAAGTGAATATTAATTTAAATGATAATGATCAATAAATGATTGAAGAGGTAGAGTTAGATCGATTACGTATTTTAAATATTTTCAAAACAAACATCTTTTTGTTGTGTCATTTTAATCAAACTTCATTTCAAAACTAAAAACAAAAAAAATACAATATTCTTCCAGAAAATTTCTTCTAGATTCATAAACTATAAACAACCACCCCCATCCTTTCAAGTAGTGTTTTTATTCTCTTTTATTTTATTTCTAGAATACCTCTAAAAATTGTTTTAATTCACTTCCTCCTTTGAGTGACGACCTTGGTCAGCCACTCTGCAGCACCTAAGTACCCCAAAATCACACTAATCATTTGAGGGTGCCCACGACAGCGCTCTATCAGTCACCTTATCTATCTCAGAATAGTGGATCATAGAAAAGATCTTCTCTATGGAGTTTACCCACTGGTCCGCAACTATTGGATCAGAAGATCCACTAAACATTGGTGGTCGTTGCCGCATAAAAAACTTGATAGAAAGATACTCCCTCTTAGGTGAACGAGGATGTTCCATGTTATTCTGTATTTTAATCATAACCTGAGATAGTTGGGTAAGCATCTCCATGAAGTTTTAAACTCCACCTCCCAAAGCATTGGCGATGTCGTTCGGGCATTTGTGTCATTGGCCCTCGCTAAAGTTGTTGGTCTGGTTTCTCCTGGTTCCCACCATTTTCAAAAATATAAAATGTTAGAAAAAAACATAAGTAAACAAGTCCTGAATAACTTATTCATTTTTTTGATTTACACAAAAATCATAACTTATGGGATCCCTATATAAATATTCTTCTGTGCATATTTTTACTTAGTCTCATGTTAGAGGTTTTCTCTAGGGTTAACTAATCCTAATTTCCAAATTAACTAAACCTTATCTATGATACAAACTATAAAGACCCTATATTTTCTTACATTACTATTGCACACTACAAAAAAATAGTACATTAGAGGGGGTTATTTAGAGGGGGTTCTACATAACCCCCTCTAAATTCATTTTCTATAACATTAGAGAGGGTTCTGCACAACCCCCTCTAATCATCGAATTTAGAGGGTGTTATGAACCCCCTCTAAATTTATTTTCTATAAAAATTAGATAGTAATTTTAACAACCCCCTGTAATAATAAAATTTAGAGGGGGTTATGAACCCCCTCTAATTTTTTAGAATTGTTTTTTTTTAATATTTGGTTTGATTTTAGATTCAGTTATATCAAATCCACTGCAAATTTAATAATTAGTGGCATTATATATTCTGTTGGATTTTAGAGGAGCTATATATATATAACATTTTTTTGGATATATATATATATATAATTTATTTTTTAAAGTAAATAGTAGGGGTTCATGAAATGCCAATAATCCCTTAGATTAGAGGGGGTTTTGAACCTCTTCTAATTTAAGAAATTATAGGGTGTTTTGAACCCCCTATAATTGATGAAATTAGAGGGGGTTTTAAACCCCCTCTAATTCATGACATTGGAGGGGGTTTTGAACCCCTTATAATTTAAGAAATTAGAGGGGGGTTTGAACCACATCTAATTAAATAAATTAGAAGGGGTTTTGAACCCCCTCTAATTGAAGACATTAGAGGTGGTTAAAACCCCTCCTCTAATTTATGACATTAGAGGGGGTTGTTAAACACCTCTAATTCATGAAATTTGATGGGGGTTACGAACCGCTAGAAATACCTTTGATTAGAGGCAGTTTTAAACCCGCTCTAAATTTTAATTTATTTTCTAAAATAAATCTCATATAAATTCAAATTTTTTAATATATATGTAGGTGTGTGCATGTGTGTATATATATATATTACATAAACAAATTATATAAATATATTTAAAGACATTACAACACACATATATATAAAGACATTATATATATATTGTAAATAAATACTTATACATATAAACAAAAATGTATACATATATATATATATTGATATACATAATATAAATGTAAACATAAATATATTTATTCAAATTTAAAAAAATTATACATGGTTTTATAAATACTATAAATTTATATTATGATTTATATTATACATATATTATATTAAATACATTTTTATTGTAGATTTTTTGTATAAATACATTTATATTATATTATGTATACAAAAATATATAGTATCAAAAAAATTAAAATTAAATATAAATATACATATATATTTTATATAATTATATTATATATATTATATTATAAATATTTAATTATATATAAACTTATATATATTATATAATTATTTTATATATATTGTATTATACCTTATTAATTATAAATAAATTTCGTATATATATATATATATATATCGTATAATAATTAATAATATTATTGTTATACACACAAGTACATAAATTCGTTTATATTTTATTATGTATACTAATTTAAATAATTTAGACAAAATTAAAATTAAAATTAAATATAAATACAAATATAAATACAAATATATTATTTATTTATATTAAATATTATATTATACATATTTCATTGTAAATAAATTTATATATATTATATAATTATTTTATGTATATTGTCGTATAGAATATTAATTATAAATTAATTTAGTGGATATATATATATTTATCGTTTAATTATATTATTTATTTTCAATTATATGAATGCATTTAATTTTTTGTGTGTATATATGTGTAGATAATATAATATAAATGTATATAATTACATAAATTAATATATAATATAAATTTATTTAATATAATATATGTATAATATATATTATAATTATATTATATCTATAAATACAAAAATTCACACACACATAAATATAAATATATTTATTAATATATGTATAAATATGTATTTATATATATTAAATATACACAAATATATATATATATATATATATATATTATACACAAATATATTGTAATTATACATAAATACATATTATATATAAATATTATACAAAAATATATATTATATTATAAAGAAATATATTATATACATACACATATATTATATTATTTATATTTCTAAAAACAAATATATATATATATATATATATATAATTTAATATAATATTTCAGAATATAAATAAATATAATATCTCATATTCTGTTAATACAAATGCATTCAGCATAGTGGTAGACGGGCGCATCATGCTTTCAAAGATGTACGTGCCTCGAAACCCGTGGGAGGCTATTTTTTACCCAAGCTCTCAGGCGCGTGACTGGGTGGCTATATAGGCGGGGCCTGAGGGTGTCCAGACGGCGGTGTCCAGGTGCCCTGGCGGCTGTGTCAGGGGCGCGCAGGGGTGCCCAAGCGGGTGTGTTGGGGTCCAGGCGGCTGTGTGAGGGGCGCACAGGGGTGTCAGGGGCACATGTGTGGTGTCAAGGGGGTTGTTTCAGGGGCGTGGGGGTGCCTAGGCTGGTGTGCTGGGTGTCAAGGGGCGCGGAGGGGGTACACAGCCGTGGTGCAGTGGTTGTCAAGGTGCCCACGCCCGGGTGTGCTCTGTGTCAAGGGGAGCTGTGGTGGGTGCCTAGGCCCGAGAGTGCGGTGTGTCAAGGGGCGCCGAGGGGGTGCCCAGGCGGGTGTGCCGTGTGTCAAGGGGTGCGGAGGGGGTGCCCAAGCGGGTGTGCTGGTGTCCCAGGAAGCTATGTCATGGGCATGTGGGGGTGCCCAGGGGTGCCTACTGGGTTTCAAGGGTGCGGAGGGCTGTGGGGGGTGCCCCAAACAGCCTTAGAGTTTGACAAGGTGTTAGGGGCGGTTGTGTGAAAACCGCCCCTAATGCAATCACATCAGAGGTGGCTGAAACCTCCCCTAAATCCTTAGATTGGGGTAGGTTCCTGTTATAACCACCTCTAATGTGGTAAATTTAGATCAACATTAGAGGGGGTTTGAACCTCCTCTAATGTAACCTCCTCTAAAGTTTCCACGAATTTACCAGTGCTTCCTCACAACTGCCTTTACTAATAGTTGGTGGTTTCTCAGAACCACCGCTAATGTCTTTACAAGGGTTTATAACCCCTTCTAATGTCAAAAATAACCCCTTCTAAAGTGGTGGTTTTTTTTAGTGACATCATTATAAAGATAAAAAAAATAATAGTATTACACCACCAGGATCCATAGATTTACTGTCTTGGGAAAACTAGGACCAAACATAACATTTACAACATCAAGCATAACATTTATTTAATTCCTTCTTCTCTAGCTTCTTTTTGTAACTTGACCTCTCCTTAGTACATGTAGTCACATGAGGATATGCATCAAAAAAAGGGTAAGCTAAAATCCTAGTAAGAGGATAGATAAGAACAATATAGAATGGGTGATCACAATCAAAACATAGGCAAAGGATCATGAACATGAGAGGAATCATTAATAAAAGACTTGAAATGTGGTAATGCATAAAAATGAAACATCATGTCTTAGTGGCTAACTACCAAAAATAGTTGTGAGCAAAAATACCATCATTTTCACACATAATTTCACTTTAACTCATGATATTCATCATCTTATCCAATGAATTGGAGCACTGAATAATTCTGGGCGCACTCATCACATCATAACATACATTTTGCACTTTATAAATCTGGGAAAACCCGTCATATCATAACATTCTCAATATCATGCATGACACATAGAAAATATATCAAAATTGAAAATAAATATCCCATGTAAAGGAATTGGTTTCATCACATAAGAACACATTTATAAACTTTGGATTTCTAAAAGGAGGGAATACCAAACTTGATACAAGAACCATCAACCTTGAGTGAGAAGTAAAAGGTGTGCTTTTGAAAGAAGATTTGTTCCACATAAACTTCAGTGGAAAACATGTATATCCCAGAAAAGGTAATATAATGATGAAAAAAATATTTTTACAGAGTGACCATACCAAAAATGAAGTGAAAGGGGGAGAACCCAAAGAAAGAAATTTGGTTTTGAGAATTTCCCCTTACCTTGTATCTGAATACTTTTTTCTCTTCAATGTCCTATATAAACTCCTTATATTCATTAATTAACAATTAAATAACCTTATGTACATTAATATGGTTCATTATGGTATCATTATGTTATTTTATGGGCCTTTGGATTATTTATAGAGTTTAAATACATTGTTCGGGAAAGTTCGTTTTTATGGTTTTCTTAAGCGGTTCACTTGTTTTCATAAATGGAATTTCGTGGAGAACATGGATAAACATCCAGAAATGATATTTAATGTTATTAATTATATTCAAATATTTTAAATGATATTATAATGAATTATTTTATATACCATGTGGATGAATCATTAGATAATAATTTAATGATGATAATTTGTGTTAATTCGGGCGGTTTTTTGACCACAACGAACTTGTTTTGTTTAATCATTTAGTAATATGTACATAAGACAGTTGGAGAACATTAAATAGGATATAATACATATAAAATAATTGGGCCCAACTATAAAAATGGATTCATGACCATATCTGAAGGCAGTAAATAAAAAATTAAAACATGTCATTTTTTAAGATGATAAATCAATACCACACGAACAAGATTTTCATTTATAAAATAAAAAGAGGGGAAGGGGTATGGATGATATATTATCAAATTAGTATAATAATACTCCATTATATTTGAGATATGAGAGTTACCATACCATTTAGATGAGGATATGTGGGGATAGATTATGAAAATTACTTGAAATTGAAAGGAAATTAAAGAAAAAGAGAGAGAGGGGAATTACCTCTTGAATCCTCCTCTTGAGATCCTCCTTAAGAAACCTAGGATTGGTCTTTTTATGAGACCATAATCTCATGGATGTTGGGAGGGGATAAATAATATGTTTTTACAGAGTTTAGATAAGTCTTGAAGCTTGAGAGGTGTGGTTTGGAAAGGGGAGGGAGAGGGGTTATTTATATATGAGGAGGGGGTGTTTTTGGAATAAAATATTAAATAAAATAATATATCAAATGTTAGTCTTGTAATAGTAGTTTTTTGACATCATAAATCATATATTAATATAATATAATTAATTTTAGACTTCAAATCATCTTTATAATTCGAAATAATTAATTTATTAAAAGGAAAGTGAAAGAAAGAGAAAAAGATTCTTTAAGGAATCACTTTTTGACTTTTGGCTTTGGAAAGTTCTTTTTAGGTTTGTAAGTTGAGTTTATTGTGTTTTAAGGAAACATTTATGAAATTACATATAACATGGACGAATCTAAATTTATATAATTTTCATGTCATAATTACATCATGAATGATGCAATTTAGGAATACTGATTATGTGAAAACTGTATTTTTACTATTCACCTGGAAATTAAAGTATTTGAGAAAAATCCAAAAAAATAACCCTAACCATTTTTTTACATGTATAATCCTAAAATGAAGTATATTTTTAAAAAATAATTTTCAAAATATGATTAATTTAATTTTTAATTAAAATCATAATTTACTTGAAAATTACTGTTTTTAAAATTAAAATGGATTTCATAATGCTCTCAAAAATTAAATAAAGTCTTATAAAATTATCTTAAAACCCAAAAATACATAGGATTGTTAATTTATGAAAACATTTTAGTAAAATAAATTTTCTTTTAAATTAATTAATTAATTAATTATAATTATTTATTTATGACTTACAAAAACACCAATACTTTTACTGTAGTAAAATTGTCACTTATAAGATGCATAAATTTTTCATTATCATTAATGGGTGATGCTACTATTATTTTCGATGATTTACAATTAATAAGGGTTTTATTACTATTCATAAGGGTAGGTTACTATTCATAAGGGTAGGTTACGATTCATAGAAAATTATGTTTGTCCTATCGGACTCCAAACATCTTACTGATCGCAACTGTGTACGTGAGTTTTTCCAAATTCAAAACATAGAAGTGGAAAAATTATATTTAATGGTCACATAGTATTTAGTATCATTATATGTCATTTTGATTCCTAATGTTATTATACTATAATGTATAATTATAATATGGTAATTCCATTGATAAAAATTTGGGTCGTTACACTGTACGTAGAGTCTTCACATGACCTTGAAATGGTCATGTGACCGCGAGTCCCTTAGAGGCTCATGCGATCTTCGGGTCTCAGACACCCTTTTCTTCCTTTACCTTTATGGGGAAAATAATACCCATATTCAAGTATTTCTTCCATAGTTATTTTTCTCAGTCTCATTTTTTGGCCATCAACAAATCACCCCCCCCCCCTTAGGAGTGATGTCTGTGGGGACAAAGAATCAGTTCTGAGGAAAACTAATGCCAACCAATTTCATTTATGGTGTCGTGAAATAGTGACTTGGGTGATGTTTGGACTATATGGAGATATTTAGTATTATGAGAAATGTTCTATATATAGTGGATGGGGGTGGAGAGAAATTCATTCCACCAGCCACCCCTTCCCTAGAGTGCTCTCGCCTTTTCCTCCATTGTAAGATTGTGCTGTAAACCCTGATCAGAAGCCCTATTTGTGAGTCTGTGCCACAATAATGTCTTTTCGAAGCTCTTTTGAGAGACTACCTCTTTCTAATACACTCGTCTGACCCAATATCAAACATAGTTCGGTAATTTCTCAGACTTTGGCTATGAGGAATGTGGTTGTCCTTAGGACATCATCAGATCTGATGTCCCGATCGTTCGATCTCTTGTGACTCACAAAACCATGTTTAGGTCACGTGATCACAAGTCTCCAAGGGGTCATGTGGTTCGGGTAATGCCCTATGGGGGTTATTCACCTTGTGAGACATATAGAGGATTGGTAGTATGTGAACTGCTTATACGGTTCTCAAATCCCTTGTTGAGTCATGAAAAGAAGCTTTTGTCACTATCCCTGTCACGACCCATCCCCCGGGGCCCATGTCGGGACTACCCCAAGCCCGCCTTCCATAGGCCAGGGGATGGCGACTAGCACCGAAAGGTGTATTCCCAAAAATGTGAAGGCAAGGACTTTATAACCTGTAAAATCACACAAACCAAGCACATAATATGATACGAACACAAGTAAACTACATAGTAAAAAGAGTGTGTACAATAAGAAAAAGGGGCCAGAATACAAGCCCAACTGGAAAGTAAAAGTAAAACTGGAACAGCTCCTGTGATCACCCACCAAGGATCCTATCTAAAGGATATGTATAGCTCTATAATGGTTGTCTCTATGGTACACTTCGTCTAATTTCCACCTTTGAGCTACCTCTAGTCCTGGTACCCTCATCCTCAGTCAGCGTTATCCTTCGTCTTCACCAAACACAACAAGGTGTGTGTGTATCCCATGCAGGGGTGAGTATAACGATACCCATTAGGGACCCTGAGACCCTCGAAGGTCTCACAAAACCCACAAAGGATAAACCAAAAAACATGAAAACAACTGACAACCCTACTTAGGTATATGCCATTACATATACCTAAGTTGTCGAGTAAACCCATCTCCATCATGAGAAAAACAAAAGGCCCAACTCAAAAGACCAAAGCTCAACTGTCCCACGAAGGAAAGTATACCACAATGGTAAGTACCAAAAAGGTAACGCCACACAGAATAATACAACAAAGGTATCACTACGGAAGTATGCACCAAAAATTTATTCCATAAGATGATTACCACCAAGTTAAAGACTCATCTCACATGAGGTATAACATAGGTATGGTAGTAAAGATGATTAGATGCATCTACATAATTATCTTACTATGTTCAGAGGCAGACCCATGTAGGATCATAAATCATCAGACCCACGTAGGATCCTAAATCATCAGACCCACATAGGATCCTAGTACAATAGACCCACTTAGGATCCTAGAGTAGTCCCACGTGGATTCCTAGAGTGGATCCAAGTGAAAATCTTGAACAAAGAACCACATAGGATCCCGAAGCATTGACCCACATAGGATCCATTTCTCATGATACAGCCAGCCACAGGGTTCCCGCACTAAGATCACTTGATTCCAGGAGGGCCCGCTCCTCAAACCACTGGTCAATACTCCAACTTCCACAAATTCCCATGAATAAGTATCCCAATGTACTTCCATGTAAAAGGGGTCTCAACGCAACAGACGGTGCGTCAATCGGATGCCCGGTCTATAAGTTATTGGCCTTTTAGTCCCGAGGGCCCGGTTTGATTCCTGTTCGATCCAACCTAGCCATACACCAACTTTATCCAAAACTCAAGTGTGGTATATCAAAAGTACCATCTCTATTCAAGTTTTCTGGTGTCGTAGATGGTTCGTCAAATGGACTCCCGTAGCTCAAGTTATGGTCAAAATAGTAAAAAGGGGTCGAAACTGGTCTGGGTCTGGTCCGACCCGGTAGAACCGACCCAGCCCGCGGTGCGGCGGCCCTCACCAAGGTAGCCCGATGGCTCATGGCTGGCCGGACGACCAGCCTCCTCCGTGCAGCGAGGTCACATGTTGCGCCATCACCGGTGGTCAGCCGTCCTCCCCCTCCGTCGTGGCTCTTGCATGCCGACGGTGCGAACGTGTGCTGCCACCTCCCCTTTGTGTGCCTGGCCGCATGCCGGCCGCTGCCTCTACTCCACCGCGGTTGCGCCGCCTCCATCTCTGTGGCTGGGTGGTGTGTCGGCCGCCACTCTCGAGTTCTACCAACACCTTTTTCTGGCATCGGTCATCGTCCTCCTTCATCGTGAAGAACACATCAAAAACCACAAAGGTTGCGGAGTGGTCGGGCCATGTTTTTTTGGCCTACACCCTCCACGTTCAAGCGGTAGCAAGCGGCTCATGGGTATAGATTCAAGGTAAATAATTTAACGAAGAATAATAAAAAAACACCCCTACCTCGATTGCTCATTGGAGGTGTCGTGAGATGAAGTCGGTGACGTCGGTGTTTCCTCGATCGTCGGTTCATTTGTCATTGGAGATGTTCTACATTGGATTTCCTTCGACGGAGTTCATTGTTGGTGAAATTTTCATCGAAGGCGAATAGTTCTTCCCCGTTCTCCAAGGCTCTCCCCAAATCTCACTTTTCCAACGATTTTCCACCCAAGAGGTGAAATGCCAACTTAATAAGTTTAAGTGTATCAATAAATTAAATTTGGATCAATTAATTAATGGATGTTGACATAATTAATTAATTGAGGTTGACATAATTAATTTGGGAATTCTAAGGGTCTTCCCCACATTAATGAGGGGTTAGGGTGGTCCCCACCATTAAATTCAAATAAGGAGGATTAAAGCTCTCATGGTCCCCACCTCCATAAATCAAAATGAGGTTTCAAGAAAAATAAAAATGTTAAATATTTTTATTTTTTAATTCTTCCATAAAAAATTGAAAAAAACTTCCACCCTCAACCTATTGTGGTCAAGATGAAGGTCTCCTTAAAGCGAATATCGGCACTACTAGTTCAACGGTGTCCTCAGATTTCAATTTCGAGCACCTGTTCAAAAGTTACAAAAACCCACTCACACATTTACTGAATGTACTTGAAAAAAATGTTTATAAATTCATTCCGGGCATATCGGTCCTCAGAATAATGCGCCGTCATTTTTCGAGGACTCTTAATATTCCCATATAATTTAAAAAAAATACATGGAAAATACGGGTCTTTACATTCTCCCTGACTTAGGACTTTGCATCCCTGTAAGCCACAACTAAACTAAGGGAATAAGTTGGGGTACTGATCATTTATCTGAGACTCCTACTCCCATGTGCTCTCCTGGAGGTTCTTGTGATGCCAGCGAACGCGCACCAGAGGTATCGACCTCCCACGAAGGACCTGCTCCTGTTGATCCTCAATCCCTCCTGGAACCTCCGTAAACATCGCCCCATCTTCGATGTCCATCTCTCCATGGTCGATGACGTGAGATTGGTCATGCACATATCTCCTCAGTTGGGATACATGGAAAACGTCATACACTCGGTGCAACTAAGGGGAAAGTGCTAGGTGGTAAGCCACCTCACCAACTCTACTGAGGACTTGAAAAGGTCCGATTAACCTCAGAGATAACTTGCTGCCCCGGTCAAATCTCCGCAAACCTAATCGGGGTGAGACATGTTGAAAGATGTGGTTACCATCCTCGAACTCCAAAGGACTCCATCTCTTATCGGCATAAGACTTCTTCCTTCTCTTTGCAGTCTTCATCCACTCTTGGATGATCTTTACCTTCCCCATGGTAGCTCGTACCACATCTGGTCCCATGAGTGCTTACTTCCCAGGGTCAGTCTAGAACAATGGCAATCTACAAGGTCGTCCGTACAGAGCCTCAAAAGTTGACATCCCAATCGTGGAGTGATAGCTACTCTTATATGCAAACTCCACCAAGGGTAAGTGATCCTCCCAACTGCGACCGAAGTCGAGGACGCAAGCACGCATCATGTCCTCGAGGTTCTGAATGGTCCGCTCAATCTGGCCATCTGTCTGAGGATGGAAGGTGGTGCTCAAATGAATTTTCATCCCAAAAGCCTTCTACAACCCCTTCCCTAGCCAGGAAATGAAATGTGCATCACAATCGGAGACAATCTTTTAGGGTACTCCATGTATTCATACAATCTCTTGCACATAAGGGCATACCAATCTCTCTACTAAACCCTGATCTCTAATTGGTAGGAAGTGGGCCGAGATGGTGAGTCGGTCGATGATCACCCAGATAGAATCATGAACCCTGGATGTGCATGGAAGTAATGTCACAAAGTCCATGGATATCCCATCCCACTTCCACTCTAGGACCTCTAAAGGCTGAACTAAGCCTGCTGGTACCTGATGCTCTGCCTTCACTTGTTTACAAGTGAGGAATTGAGAGACATATTCTGCTACTACTTTCTTCATTCCCATCCACCAATGTTGTCGTCGGAGGTCTTGGTACATCTTCGCCACTCCTAGATTTACCGCTAGAGGGGACGTGGGGAACCCCCTCAACACTTCCTCCCAAAGATTCACTGGTACCATGGTATGTCCTCTGAAGAGGATGACGTTCTCCCCACCTTCTGAAAATCCATCAGGTGTCTGCCCTATGGATATCTGAACATGTCGAGCCTCGCAGTCAGTGTCCCCATGCTGCATCTCCCTGAATTGCTGAAGAAGTGAGGGAGTGACTATAAGAGACTAAAGAAAAGCTGCTCCATCTTGATCCAAAAAGGATATCTGTAAAGCGGCCAGCTGCTCTGTCACCTCAACAAGCAGTTGTATACCAGATCTCCTGCTGAGTGCATCTGCTACAATGTTCCCCTTCCCAGGAGTATAGACTATCTCGAAGTCATAGTCATGGAGGAACTCAAGCCAACTCCATTGTCTCAGGTTCAGGTCCTTCTGAGTGAAGATATACCTGAGACACTTGTGATCCGAGTATACTGTAAAACGTTTTCCCATCAAGTAATGTCTCCACATATTCAAGGAGAAGACTATTGCTGCTAACTTCAGGTCATGAGTAGAATAGTTCTTCTCACGTGGTCTCATCTATTGAGAACCATATGTGATAACTGCTCTCTCCTGCATCTAAACACATCCGAGTCGAGTCCCTGATGCGTCATGGTAGAGTACATACCCAATTCCCTTCTCGAGAAGCCTCATGATGGGGGCACTAGTAAGCCTCTACCTTAGCTCCTAAAAACTCCGCTGACATCTCTCCGACCATAGGAAGGGTTTCCCCTTCTTCTCCAACGCTGATAAAGGTACTGAAACTCTGGAGAAATCTAGAACAAATCTCTAGTAGTATCTGACCAAACCCAGGAAACTCCGTACCTCTGTCACACTCCTGAGTGTATCCTATGAAATTATTGCCTCAATATTTGCTGGATCCACCGCAACTCCATCCTCCAAGATGACATGTCCCAAAAAGTGAACTTCTCTGATCTAAAACTTGCACTTTGAGAGATTACCATAAATATAGTGCTCTCGGAGTGTGCCCAGAACTATATGCAAATGATAGCCATGCTCCTCCTCAGTAGCCGAGTAGATCAGAATGTCTTTGATGAAGAATACTACAAAGTGATCTAGGTGTGGTTGAAAGATCCTGTTCATGAGTCCCATGAACACTGTTAAAGATTTGGTCACACCGAACAGCATGACCAAAAACTCATAATGGTCGTACCGACATCTGAAATCCATCTTCTACACATCATCATCTCGTACTCTGAGCTAGTGATATCCTGATCTGAGGTCTATCTTCGAGAACCACCATGATCCATTCAGCTGATCAAAGAGGTCTTCAATCCTCATGAGTGGGTACTTGTTCTCCACGGTCACCTAATTCAGGTGTTGATAGTCAAAAAAAAGTCTCAAACTCCCATCCGCCTTCTTGGAGAAAAAAATCGAGGCTGCCCAAGGAGAAGCACTGGGCTAGATGAATCCCTTTCCCTATAAGTCCTCTAGCTATACTCGCAGCTCATGAAGCTCCACGGGAGCCATCTGATACGCTGGTGTAGATATCAGTTCCATCCTGAGGTACAAGTCAATGTAAAAGTCCACCTCTCTGCGAGGAGGTAAACCCAAAACATCATCAGGGAAGACATCCGCGTACTGGTCCACCACTGCAGGATAGCTCGGACTCTCCACATCTACCGCTCTGAGGGTAAGGCTAGACAATTGATGAGTGATCTGCTACACTCTCCTCCAGGTAAGTCCATCTTGTGCTACAAAGGCTCCCTTCTTTCTAGTGAAGGTAAATCTTGTCCCATCCATGCGAACACACTGCACGTTGCGCCTAATATATTCAATCTAAGCATGGACTGTAGATAACCAGTCCATACCCAAGATGACGTCGTAAGGCCTCAACGTCGCTACATGGAGATCCCAACTGAAGCTCTCGCCTCCTATAGTAATCTAACACTACTGGAACCAGTGTGTAATCATCGAATCCGCTCCCGTAGGAGTCTCTAGATGTAAGGATCTAGGAAAAAAATCCTCCAGAATCTCCAAGCTCCGAATGAAAGTAGTGGCAATAAAAGAATAACTGGAACCTGTGTCTATAAGTACTGTAGCTATGGTGGAGTAGACACAGATCGTACCTCGTATCATCTCTGGAGCGCCATGGTCATAGGCCTCAGCTGCCTGGAGCTGATCTCACCCCTGTCCACCTGCTCCCTGTGGTCGGGGTGGACCACCTGGTGGTGGTGGAGGTAATACCTTAAATCGTCGCCCACTGCCAGCTGCATGGCCAGCTCCTCTGCCATGTCTTCCTGCTCCCTACAGACCTCCTCGGTCGATCCTCTGTCTCTACTTGGGCTGTCCTTCGACCATCTGCTGATCATCCGTACGGTGGGTCAGGCAATCACGAGCCATGTGACCTTGCCCACCGAATGTGTACCACTGCTTTCTCCTCGTATGACTGTATCTATCTCCGGTGCCCCGCACAACTGACCCTGAATCATGTGGCCGTCCTCCTGTAGTTTTGGTCTTCTTAGACCTTTATGACATCTGTATGTTTCCAGCTGCAGAAGACTCTACTATGTGACACCCGACAATGGGTCTTGCTACTGGTGACTGCTCAGCAAAAAAACTCTCCAGTAAGAGGGCTTGCTCTAACACCCTCGCATGCATCAAGATGCTGAGAAAAATCATCGAAGCCCTGATCTCCTTACTGATTCCCTTCTCAAAGGCCTGAGCCCTAAAGAATGGGTCCCTCACCATATTAGTGGAGTAGCATGAGATGTCGGTGAACCTCGCTGAGTATTGAGCCACAGTCATGTTGCCCTACTACAGATGAAGAAGCTCCTATTTGCGCACTGTGTGAAGGGTTGTTGGGACAAACTCTGCCCGAAACAGGTTCTCAAAGTCTTCCCAGAGAAGTGTCACCTCATCGTGAACCTGGAGCATCAAGCCCCACCACCTCCTTGCTGCTTCCTGTAGAAGACTAGCGGAAATGATCACCCTGAGATTAGATGGTGTCCCTACCAATCGAAAGACTCTCACTACGGCCTCCAGCCAATCCTTATCCACCTGTGGGTCAGAATCTCCCCTGAACCTGGGTGGTCATTGGCTCTGGAACTCGTGCAATGAGTTCAAGCAGCGTGCACCCTCTTCTACTGGGGCTGGTGGCATCAGTGGCCCAACAGGTAATGGTACCGCTGGTGCCCCCACCAGTGCCTCTACTGATAAAGGGCCCTATACTGAGGCCTAGCTGCTCGGTGGGCTATCATCGTGTAATATACCCAGAACCCTAGCTGGCTATCTACGTGGAGGAATCCTAAAAAAACATGTGTGCCATGGTCAATAATTTATACCTAGTGAGCTAACTCAAAGAGATCTCAATGAAAACATTTCAAAACACACATGCAATCAGTGTTTTCATACACTGAGTCAGAAATCAGAAGTCAGGGTCCTCGTGTATGGATACGTCGGTCGCCGCACCAACATAGGATTCCCTAAACTGATAACCACACACATAACACTTAACACAATTTTCATTAAAAGAAAAGATCATAGTCCAATGTTCTATGGTATATACGACTCCTCTGATACCAATTTGTCACGACCAGTCCCCCGGGGCACATACCATGACTACCCCAAGCCCGCCTTCCATAGGTTAGGGGTTGGTGATTAGCACAGAAAGGCGTATTCCAAAAAATGGGAAGGCATTGCCTTTATAAGTTGTAAACTCACACAAATTAAGCACACAGCATGATACAAACACAAGTAAAATGCATAGTAAAAAGAGTGCGTATAGTAAGAAAAAGGGGCCAGAATACAAGCCCAACTAGAAAGTACAAGGAAAACTAGAAAGTACAAGTAAAACCGGAACATCTCCTGTGATCACCTGCCAAGGATCAGATCTAATGGATAGGTACAACTCTAGAACAGTCGTCTCTACAGTACGGCTCATCTAATGTCCACCTCCGAGCTACCTCTAGTCCTAGTACCCTTGTCCTCAGTAAGCGCTGTCTGTTGTCTGCACCAAACACAATAAGGTGTGGGTGTAGCTCGTGTAGGGGTGAGTATAATGATACTCAGTAGGGACCCTTAGACCCTCTAGGGTCTCACAAAACCCACAAAGGATAAACCAAAAATCATGAAAACAACTGACAACCCTACTTAGGTATATACCCATACATATACCTATGTTTTTAAGTAAACCGATCTCAATGATGTGGAAAACACAAGCCCCAACTCAAAATCCCAAAGCTCAACTGTCCCACGAAGAAAAGTATACCATGACGGTAAGTGCCCCAAAGGTAACGCCACACAGAAGAATACCACAAAGGTATCACCACGGAAGTATGTACTACAAGGGTACGCCAAAAGATGATTACCACAAAGGTAAAGACTCATATCACACCAGGTATAACATAAGTACGGTAGTAAAGATGATTAGATGCATCAACTGAATTATCTTACTCTGTTGAGAGGAAGACCCACGTAGGATCCTAAATCATCAGACCCACGTCGGATCCTAAATCATCAGACACATGTAGGATCATAGTACAGTAGACCCACGTAAGATCCTAGAGTAGTCCCACATGGATTACTAGAGTGGATCCAAGTGAGACTCTCGAACATATACCCACATAGGATCCCGAATCACAGACCCACATAGGATCTCTTTATCAGGATACAGCCAGCCACAGGGTTCCCGCACTATGCTCGCTTGATTCTGGGAGGGTCCACTCCTCAATCCACTGGTCGATACTCCAACTACCATGAAGTCCCATGAAGAAGTGTCCCAAAGGAACCCCATGTAAAGGGGGTCTCAGCGCAACAGACAGTGCGTAAATCGGACGCCCAATCTATATGTTATTGTCCTCTAGTCCCGAGGTCCCTGTTGGATTTGTATTCGGTACAACCTAAATGTACCCCAAAATTATCCAAATCTCAAGTGTGGTATATCAAAAGGACCATATCAATCCAAGGTTTCTGAAACTGTAGACGTTTCATCAAACGGATGCTCGTAGCTCAAGTTATGGCCAAAAGAGTAAAAAGGGGTCGAAACCAGTCTGGGTCCGGTCCGACCTGGACTGACCCGGGTCTAGCCCTGGGTCCAAACTAGCCCTCTGGGTTCGGCCCATCCCGCTGGGTGATCCGATGGCTCAAGTCTGTCCGAATGGCCAGCCTCCTCCGCATGGTGCGGTTGCGTGCCTCGCCATTGCCGGCGGCCAGCAGTGAGCTGCCCACCCTCCCCCACTACCATGGCTTCGTTACCTGGCTCTTTCACACTGGTGGCATAGACGCACGCCACCGCCTCCCCTTCACGTGGCCGGCCACGCATCGTTCGCTGCCTCTGCTCCGTCGTGACCCTCCATCGGCGGCGCTGTTGCGCCCCCACCGTCTCTACGACCGAACGGTGTGCCAGCCACTGCTCCTGAGCCATACCGGCGCCTCTTGCTGGCACCAGTCGTTGTCCTCCTCCATTGCGAAGAATGCATCAAAAACCACAAAGGTTGCAGAGTGGTCAGGCCATGTTTGTTTGGCCCACACCCTCTGTGTTAGAGCGGTTGCAAGCGGATCATGAGGAGAGATTCAACGTAAAAAATTTAACGAAGAATAATAAAAAACACCACTACCTAGATTACTTGTTGGAGGTGTCGTGAGAGAAAGTCGGCGACGTCGGCATTTCCTCGATCGTCGGTTCGTTCTTCGTTGGATATTTTCTTCATTGGAGATCCTTCGACGGAGTTCTTCGTTTGAGAAATGTTCATCGAAGGCGAAGAGTTCTTCCCTTTTCTCCAAGGCTCTCCCCAAATCACTCTTTTCCAACGATTTTCCACCCAAGAGGTGAAATGCCTACTTAATAAGTTTAAGTCTATCAATTAATTAAAGACAGATCAATTAATTAATTGAAGTTGACACAATTAATTAATTTAGGTTGGCACAATTAATTGGGGAATTCTATTGGTCTTCCCCACATTAATGAGGTGTTCGGGTGGTCCCCACCATTGAATTCAAATTGGGAGGATTAAAGCTCTCATGGTCCCCACCTCCATAAATCAAAAGGAGGTTTCAAGAAAAATAAAAATGTTAATTTTTTTAATTTTTTTTATTCTTCCACGAAAAAGTGAAAAACTAACTTCCACCCTCAACCTACTACGGTCGAGGTAAAGGTCTCCTAAAGTGAATATTGGCGCTGTGAGTTCAACGGTGTTCTCAGATTTCAATTTCGAGCACCGGTTCAAAAGTCACCAAAACCCGATCACACGTTTACTGAACATACACGAAAAAAAGTTCATAAATTCATTTTGGGCACATCGAGCATCAGAATCATGTGCCGTCAATTTTTGTGGACTCGTAATATTCCCATATAATTAAAAAAAATTACATAGAAAATATGGGTCTTTATAGGCCCATGTTACTCTTTGAAAATATTTATTTTATTCATCTTACATGTGACACTTAATTATTTTCCAATTTCTTATAATTCTCATCATCCCGCTCACAAGTATTCGAAGAAAAGGAAAAAATAGAAATTTCACGCCACAATTATATAGTGGCGAGCATGGATCCCTCTTGAAATCATTAAATTAGTTCATTTCAGTAGGGCCTGCTGAAGTTTATGGTATCAATATTCCCAAAATTTTCCCCTTTCAGACTTCTTTTCCATTAATGGGGTTGTTCCCACCAATGACACTTCCATTCCTCTATAGAAGTCATCATTCATACTCTCTTCTTGGATACGGATGGCCTAGAACACCTTATGAGAAAAAATTTCTCCAAGGAGCCACTTTATCCCTAAGAAGAATCATGAGGATGGTCATATACTGATATTTATTCTGGAAAAATTCAATGGGACTGATCGTACATCTGATTAGGATGTCCATGTGTATAGTTCAGTAATAAGGTAGTCTGCCTCTAATTAAACATTTGGATTGATCTCTATATGTGACTTTTAATCGAGGGGTATCTATGGAATTCCCTTGGGATGACTCTTCTGGGGTCAATATATTATTTTTGAATTTCCTAGGGATCTGAAGAAAATCAGAATGTATATTGTTGTCTATAGATCGCAAACATTGACCTGTTGTAATGAGGGTTTGATGGTGGAGTTACTTAGTCATTGGATCTAAGATAAGAACACTTTCTATCTTACACATGATGTGGTTGGAATCATTCTTCAGGAAATGGTAAAGATCTATGGTTTACCTATACTCGATGGTATGTAGAACAAATTATTTCCTTCTGAATCTTCATGGGATGACATGATGATGACTCCTCCTTTAACCTAAGACCTAATTAAGCTATATGAGAATACCCTTCCAAAGGTATTTATTCATATGGTAGATATACATTCAAAATTTGGGTAGAGTACTACATTAAGCAGATCGGCCAAGTGAAAGAGTTTAGAAATCAGAAATCCTGGCTCATGAAGGATCCTTGTAGTGCACCAGGTTCTTATTGGTCCACATTTGAAGGTGGGATGTTCAGACACTGGGGATGGGATATTGTCCCTATCATTTATCATTTGGTCTAACTATTTGGTTTCCTCACGATGTACCTATGTGGGTACTTATATCTGTTGATGAGAAAGGGGCAGTCAATGCCTCCACTTTTACGATGGAAACTATGATGGTTTGGGAGGAGCACATTAAACCGGCGATCTATGTGTTAACAAAGCTGTATCACCTCTTGTACCATGTTTATAAGGGTGAATCCCCTTATAGAATATTATTCCCCTAACAGTTCTATTTGGTTGGATGAGGGCTCATCTGGGAAGATATGAGTACCAAAAAATCAGGATATCCCAAATACTATCTTTTTACCATACCAACAATGTATTAAAGGGTTAAGTCCCATCGTATTGAAATATCGAGATATAAAATATTATTTGAAACATCATGAACGCTTATCCTTCAGGAAATATGAACCTGTGTCGATAGGTACTTTTGTTGAAAATGGTAAATCTAACATTGAAGAGTTTGATTAAATGATGCCACTTCATGAGG
Source organism: Viscum album (assembly GCA_963277665.1). Taxonomy (NCBI): domain Eukaryota; kingdom Viridiplantae; phylum Streptophyta; class Magnoliopsida; order Santalales; family Viscaceae; genus Viscum; species Viscum album. Next base: position 7,903,608 of record CAUJRU010000001.1, read on the forward strand.
AGGGGTTCTTTCTACCAGTATCGATGGGGACCTCATTTGTGAGTGGTACGCATCATGCTGTCTTAGACACAATTTTTTGTGCATCCAATAATGGTTTCCTTTCTCTATACATGTTGGAGATGAAGAACTCCCAATGGTAGCTCACCAATTTTGGCTAATGGTTACTAGAGAATAAAATGGTTCAGATATAGACCTTCTACCCCATGATGAAACAATCAGCCTATCCCAAGGTTATATGGATGTTTGGATTTACTCATATCCCAAGGGGAAACTACCTACTTTGGTATGTGGGTTCTTCTGACCCCCGATTTTTGATTTCTATCCTAGGATTTCAATGTAGCTAGCTTCTAAAAGGATGAAATCTTGGGTAGAAGCTCGTAGGAAAATCAAACATTTACCATTGTTGGAAGAGGCATCTACTGCCATTCCTACAATGTATGTGAGTGAAATGATGTTTCCTATCATGGATCACCAATGGGAGACAATGAATGCAAGTCATTATGAATCCATCCTTTAGGGCACACTGGACCTATTATAGGTTCTTTTGGAGGTTTTTTCCGATATTACTGATTCTCGTGGCATTAACATTGAATAACATCATGAGGAAGTGAGGGAATTCCTCAAATATATTGATGTGGTATTATTGAGTCCCTAAGGTCAGATATTTTATTCTTTATGAGTCATTTCAAATGGTCCTCCTGGGTATGATTCATATTTTTGGGGAAGAATAGGGTTACATTTTTATTAAGGAAGTGGTGAGTATAGGTCTACTATGGCTCTTAAGATGTTGTAGTTCCATTCCAATATTACTGATATATTTTATATTCATGGATGTAGAAAGAGGATTCTAAAGATAATCTGGCCTAGACATCTACTAAATATACTCCCCACAGTACAGCCATGGGAGTAGAATTTGGCAGTGACCAGGGAAATGTTGATGAAGAGTCCCCAAATCGACAGGCTCCAATTAGGGTGGTGATTTCCACTTATGAGGTGATGACTCAAGCTTTGAAACCTTCTAGTGGCCCTTCTTCAGAAAGGAAACAAAAAAATTAAAGCAATCTACATTTTCAACTACTTATCATCTGGAATCCCCATGTATACAAGGTATTCAATTCCCCTCTTTATCTTGGATTATCGTGGAAGAATATTCACTATTTTCCAAAAACGTACAGGTCCCCACTATGGTCTCTTATAAGATCACATGTCTTTTTATAAGGATATAGAAGAGCGTTTAGAGGCTCCAACATGTCCTCTAATACTAGACCCAAACCCACAAGAAATTGATATGGCCAAGGGGAAAGATCAATCATGTTTTCTTACTACCATATATTTTTTAGTGAATTTACCATGTAGTCTAGCACAGATCGATTAAATTTTAGAGGGAATTGATATAGGTAGCTATTCTTCAATTGCATTAGACGATGAGGAGGTGTGTTTTGATAATGGAAAATTCTTCTTCATTCCTGGACCCTTTTTTACTTATGTCAAAACACATAATATGATATTATATTCATACAGTCCTTGAAGGTGGAAAGTTATGTTCTTCTATTGAAAAATCACTGGATGTACCATGAAGTCGTTCATCATGATGCAGATGATGGTGCACACATGCAGCAAGGATTTTAGGGTGATCATGGCATTGATCATGGAAGGAGAATTAATGGACAAGACCCATTGCATGGGATTGGTGGCCCAATGACAAGAGGAAGAATGAGGAGGATGAAAGAGGCTTTACATGGCCTCATTTTGAAATTACAAGAGGAGGCCCAACATGCATGCATGGGAGGATAAAATGACCCTTTAATCACACTTATTAAATCCCAAAAGTGAACCTAAAAGGCCCACCCATATGCTTCCACGAAATTTAATCCACTTTCATGAAGGAAATCTCTAATGTCAAAAGTGGTGGGCCCCTTGTCTCCAAATCTATGGTGAGAATCTTCAAAGTCTTTGGGGTGGTTCCTAAAAGACTTCTTTAGAGATATCTTGTCCCCTAAAGCCATGAAAATGTGTAAACAAAGTCCAATTCGTGGGATAGGCTTTAGACTATTTTTGGGATAGGTAGTTTGACGTGTTTTCCTCTCATTTGGCTATAAATAGACACCTCTTGTACCCCTTCAAGGTTAATTTTGAATTTGAGAGTTTCAAGAATTATTATGCTAGTGTTTCTTGTGTTCTTAAGTTAATGCAAGTAAGGCTCATCAAAGGATTGATCATCCTTTGTGGCACTTTATAATTAGAGTTTCAAGGGGAAAGTCTCCTTGGGGTCCTAATTGATCACCCCCTTCCCCTTTTATTCCTCTTGAATTTCTTTTAATTTCCATTACCCTCTTCTTTCTTTGCTTGTTTTTCTACATTTTTTCCAACGAATACCGTACTCTCATATGGTATCATTTCATTTGGTATCAGAGTAAGGAAACGGAAACCAGGTTCTTTCATTTCTATTTCTCCCATCTTTTTTTTCTTCCCCTTCTTCCATTTTCTACCATCACCAATTCTGGATGGAACTTTCTTCCATATTTTCATCTACTTTTTCTTTGAGTTTCTTGGCCTATAATATGTCATTTTAATCGTTCAGAATCTCATTTTCTTCTCGATTTGGAAACACTGAAATCTGACACCTATATTTGGAGATATAGCCGAATCAATTCTTGCTACAGTTTCACCATTGTGAAATCTAACCATCTCCAAGGAGGATTTCCATTTGAGTTTGAAGATCATGTTATCTCAACCATTTACATCATTGTAATCAGATTAGTAAATTTTTCATTTTTTTTACTTTGAGCACAAAAATCTCACTCTTTGTATCTCAATTCTTGTTTATTGGGTAGCAAAAAAATCAAAAACAAAATCACAAAAAAATCAAAAAAAAAAGATGCTACTCATTTGAAACATTATGCTCACTCATAAGTTATAAATTTGATTGCATTTTCTTATCCATAATCTTCTTTCCTTCATCCATATCCAACCTTCTTCTATAACCATTTCTCCCATTTACTCCCCATATTTCTTGGACCTCATTGATTGGAACCCTTTTAAAATTTATGATTTTTAAATATTGCCATGAATTGATTGATTCTACTATTTGTCTTCTTGATTATATTTAAGAACACTTGTAGTAACCAAGTTTTTGTGCTAGAAAGTGTGAGGAACCTTTTGAGAGATAAAAATAGAGAGAAAGAGTGTGTGAGGAATTTAAAAAAAATGTCATGTGAGGGAGAAAGAAGTGATATCGACATTAAATTATTCATGAAAGCAGTCGCTGACCAGTTTACAAGATTGAATGCTAGGTTGGATTATATGAAAATTTCCTCTTCTTCAAAGGCTCCAAGAAGGAAAGAAATTCATGAAGTTGATGATGAGTACTCCGATTTCGAAGAATCAATTCCTAGGCGAGGGCAAAGTGCTTCTTGGAGAGAAAATGACTTGGGAGGCATCAAAGTGAAACTTCCATCCTTTCAAGGGAAGAGTGACCCAGAACTTTATTTGGAGTGGGAACAGAAGGTTGACCATGGGTTTGTACTTCACAACTACTCGGAGGAGAAGAAGGTAAAATTGGCGGTGCTTGAGTTCAATTACTATGTAAGTATTTGGTGGGACCAATTACAAGTAAGTCGACGACGAAATGGAGAAAGGCCAATTCGAAATTGGGAAGAAATGAAGATAGTAATGTGAAAAAGGGACATTTATAGTCATTACTATCGATATTTTCATTTGAAGTTACAAAAACTTGTGCAAGGTTCCATGTGTGTGGAGGAATACAACAAAGAAATGGAGATATTGATTATTCGAGCCAATTTTGAGGAGGATTGCGAAGCTACCATGGCAAGGTTCATCAATGGCTTGAATCCAAAAATTAGAGATGTGGTGGAACTTCAAACCAATATTGACATGGAGGAGTTTCTACATATTATGGTGAAGGTCAAAAAGCAACTACATTATCAGAGGAGTCAAGTAATTTCCAATAATTTTTGTAAGGATAACCAGAAAGATCCAAAATCAACTTCTAAGTGGAGTGAAACAAAACCAAGGGATTATAAATTTGTTCCAAAACAAAGAGAAGAGGCCAAAAATAAGTTCTTCCCCACTGATTCAAAATGAAAAATGGACACAAATTTCCCTTCTAAATCTCGTGATATAAAGTGTTTTAAGTGTCAAGGACATGGTCATATTGCTTCTCAATTCCCAAAAAAAAGGGCCATGCTTGTTTTGGATAATGGAGACATCCTTAGTGATCACTCTAGTGATGATGAGATCCCATCTTTGGAGGAGAGTTTAGATGTAGATGTTGATGAACCCGTACATGGAGATGCATTGGTGGAAAGAAGAGCTTTAAACATTCAACCAAATGATGATCATGATGAGGAGCAACATGAACATATTTTTCATACTAGATACCACATCAAGGAGAAGGTATGTAGTATGATCATTGATAGTGGAAGTTTTACAAATGTGGCTAGTAACTTGTTGGTGGAAAAGTTGAGTTTTCCTACTCTAAGGCATACTAGACCCTATAGATTGCAGTGGTTGAATGATAGTGGGGAAGTGAGCATAACAAAACAAGACATATTTTTTCCATTGGAAAATATCATGATGAGGTGTTGTGTGATGTTGCTCTGATGCAGGCTGGACATTTTCTACTAGGTATACCATGGAAATTTGATAGGAGGGTGATTTATGATGGCTATGCTAACCGCTTATCTTTTCATTTCAGTGGTCTAAAGATTGTTTTGACTCCTCTAAGGCCCATACAAGCATATGAAGATCAAGTGAGGATAGATAAAGAATACAAAAATTAAAAAGAAAGTGGGAAAAATAAAATTTTGAGTGATGAAAAAGAGAGTGATGAGTTGATGAAAAAGGAAATTAGAGAAAAAAATGAAAAGAGTGGAAAAATTAAGAGTGAAAAAGGAGAGTCGAGTGGAATAAAAAGAAATGAGGGAAATCAAAGAGATTAAAACAAGAGTGTTGAGCGAAAGGTGAGTTTATTTTCTGGAAAAAGTGAGGTGAAAGGTTCTTTATTGAGCGGGAAAGTATTCTTACTCATTAGTAAGGATGCATACCTTGCAACTAATGAACTTTTCCATTCGTTGCCTAATTATGTTGTGTATTTACTACAGGAATTTGGTGATTTTTTTCTCAAAGAAACACCCGATGGATTACCCCCTTTGAGAGGCATTGAGCATAGGATTGACTTCATACCTGGTGCTGCAATTCCCAATAGGCTAGCATATAGAGCTAATCTGGAAGAGACTAGAGAGATCCAGTTTCAAGTTGAAGAACTCATGAAGAAAGGATTAGTAAGGGAAAGCATGTTTCCATGCGTCGTTCCGATGATCCTAGTACCCAAGAAAGATGGAACATGGAGAATGTGTGTGGATTGTCCCACCATCAACAAAATAATAGTTAGGTACCGTTATCCCATCCCTCAACTTGATGACATGCTTGATAAATTACATGGGGCCTCTTTGATTTCAAAAATTGATCTTAAAAGTGGATACCACCAAATTCGAATGAAAGAAGGAGATGAGTGGAAAAATAATTTTAAAACTAAGTTTGGTTTGTATGAGTGGTTAGTTATTCCATTTGGTTTAACTAATGCACCAAGTACATTCATGAGCTTAATGAACCATGTCCTTTGTTCATTCATTGGAAAATTCGTGGTTTTCTATTTTGATGATATCTTGGGGTATATAAGATCTCTATACAACCATGTTGAACACTTGTGTTTGGTGTGTGAGACCCTTAAACAAAACCAAATTTAGGCCAATCTTCAAAAAAGTTTCTTTTTCATGGATTCTGTTGTGGATTGTGTCTTTGTTGTGGGGGCGAAAGGGATTCATGTGGATGATGAAAATATCAAATCAATTCCGGAGTGGCCCGCATCGAAGAGTGCAACGGAGGTTAGGAGTTTTCATGGATTGGAAAGCTTCTATAGGAGGTTTGTAAATGATTTTTCATCCATTGATTCACCTCTTAATGAACTTGTAAATAAACATATGGTCTTTAAATGGGGTGGAAAACAAGAAAAATCCTTTAACATACTCAAAGAAAAATTGGTTAATGCTCCCCTTTTAAGGCTACCTGATTTCACCAAAGTCTTTGAAATTGAGTGTGATGCATCGGGAGTTGGTATTGGTGCTGTTTTGACTCAAGAGTCGCATCCAATTGCTTACATTAGTGATAAATTGAATGGGGAAACATTAAATTATTCAACTTACGATAAAGAACTTTATACTTTGAAACAAACCCTGCAAACATGGAAACATTACTTATGGCCTAAAGAGTTCATTATTCATTCTGACCATGAAATCCTTAAGTATTTGAAGTCCCAAGGTAAGTTGAATTGATGACATGCATCTAGGCTGGAATTCATTGAGACTTTCCCCTATGTGATCAAGTACAAAAAAGGTAAGGAAAATATGGTTGCTGATGCTCTTTCACAAAGGTATTCGCTTCTTACTTCTCTTCATTCTACATTACTTGGACTTGAGTTACTAAAGGGAATGTATGAAAATGATGGAGATTTTTCTCAAATTTGGACATATTGTAAAAAACATGGTTTTAAATACAATTAAAAAAATGATGGTTTTCTTTTCAAAAGGGATAAATTGTGCATTCCAAATTGTTCAACTCGAGAATTGTTTGTAAAAGAAACTCATGTGGGTGGTTTGATGGGGCATTTTGGGGTTGATAAAACACTAGCTACTTTGCATGAACATTTTTATTGGCCAAGAATGAGAAAAGATGTTATTGCAATTTGTTCTTGGTGTGTCACTTGTAATCATGCAAAGTCCAAGGTTCAACCTAATGGATTGTATTCCCCCTTACCTGTTCCATCCCATCCTTGGACCGACATCTCTATGGATTTTGTGTTGGGATTGCCTCGATCCCAGTCAGGAAGAGATAGAAATTTTATTATTGTGGATCGATTCAGAAAAATGTCCCATTTCATTACATTCTCAAAAACTAATGATGCTATACATATAGTAGATTTGTTTTTCAAAGAAATTGTGAGATTACGGGGACTGCCCAAAACCATTGTAAATGATAGGGATGTGAAATTCCTTAGCCACTTTTGGAGGACTTTGTGGAATAAATTTGGAACTAAATTATTGTTCTCGATAGTTTCACATCCTCAAACTGATGGGAAAACCGAAGTGGTGAATAGAACTCTTTCTACCCTCTTGCGTGCAATAATTCAAAAAAATATAAAGAATTGGGAAAAATGTTTTTCGCACATAGGGTTTTCATATAACTGAGTAGTGCATTCCACTACTAACTTCTCACCTTTTGAGATTGTCTATGGATTTAGCCCAATGAATCCATTAGATATTCTTTCATTTTCTACTAATGAGGTTGTTGATCTTGCAGGTGATGAGAAGGAAAAATTTGTTCGGGAATTACATGCCAACGTAAAAGCAAACATTGAAAGAAGAAATGAACAATATGAGAAGTAAGCAAAAAAGGGTAGGCATAAGGTTGTACTAGAACCTAGAGATTGGGTGTGGGTGCATTTGAGGATGGAAAGGTTCCCAGAGCAAAGAAAATCAAAACTTCAATCACAAGGAGATGGTCCATTTCAAGTTTAAGAAAGAATCAATGATAATGCCTACAAGATTGACTTGCCCAGCAGGTATGGAAATGTGAGTGCTACCTTTAATATTTCTAATCTCTCTCCATTTGAATATGAAGATTCAAGGAATAATCCTTTTGAAGAGGGAGGGGATGATGCAAATCATGGTGCACACATGCAGCAAGGCGTTGAGGGTGATCATGGCATTGATCGTAGAAGGATAATTAATGGACAAGACCTATTTCATGGGATTGGTGTTCCAATGACAAGAGGAAGAATGAGGAGGATGAAAGAGGCTTTACATGGCCTCATTTTGAAATTACAAGAGGAGTCCCAACATGAATTCATGGGAGGATAAAATGGGCCTTTAATCACACTTATTAAATCCCAAAAGTGAACCTAAAAGGACCACCCATATGCTTCCACGAAATTTAATCCACTTGCATGAAGGAAATCTCCAATGTCAAAAGTGGTGGGCCCCTTGTCTCCAAATCCTTGGTGGGAATCTTCAAAGTCTTTGGGGTGGTTCCTAAAAGACTTCTTTAGAGATATCTTGTCCCCTAAAGCCATGGACATGTGTAAAAAATGTCAAATTCGTGGGATAGGCTTTAAACTTTTGTGGGATAGGTAGTTTGACATGTTTTCCTCTCATTTGGCTATAAATAGCCACCTATTGTACCCCTTGAAGGTTAATTTATAATTTGAGAGTTTCTAGCATTATTATGCTTGTGTTTCTTGTGTTCTTAGGTGAATGAAAGTAAGGCTCATCAAAGGATTGATCAACCTTTATGGCGCTTTATAATTAGAGTTTCAAGGGGAAAGTCTCCTTGGGGTCCTAATTGATCACCCCCTTCCCCTTTTATTCCTCTTACATATCTTTTAATTTCCATTCCCCTATTCTTTCTTCGCTTGTGTTTCTGAATTTTTGCCAATGAATACCGCACTCACATACGGTATCATATCACATCATAAGAAGTACTTGCATTTTCTACTGAGGATGGGGTTGAGGTGGTGGATGTTGTTGGTAAAATGACCAAAAAGTGTTTTTTTGTATCCTTAATCATATCGTATGATATTCGGAAATACTTCATGATTCATTTGATAATTGACATACTCATGCACCCCTTACTATAGCGTACTTTCCTAGATAGTTTAGATGCTTTAGTTCCTTCTACTATAAGAGTTCCTATGACTGGTTCTACCAATGTGGTGGCTAGTTCTCTCCCCTCATCTTCAAAGACCATGGTAACAACCCTGTTTCTAAGTGATATTGTTTCAGAATATGTTATCATACCCAAGTTAAACATAGACCAAGGTCCCATGTCTTCATCACTTTATCAATCAATGCAATGACATATGTGTAGGGAGATCTGCATTTTAGTGTCAAAAACCTCATCGGATGAGTTAAAAGATCGATTGAATCATCTTCAATTCATGTATCCTTACCTCGTCTATGAAGGTTTTGATAATTATTGTAACACCCTAAGCTTCTACGGTACGCTTCTCTTTGAATAATGCAATAGCGTGTATTGTACGCAACATCGAGTTCTAACACAAACCACAACCGATCAAACTAGCCATTATGAATAGTAATACCTACTTTTTGAAATTATATATATTTTATACTTCAAAATGTACTTCATTTTTGGATTCGGAATATCGAATTTATCCTAAGGTAAAATTTTGGTACTTTTCGGATAACTTTAATATTTTGATGAATAGTGAAAATTACTAAATTTTAATTAAAAACAACTTTTTTAATCGAAATAATTTATATTGATAAATTATGAATTTGAGTGGTTTTAAAGTATATTTAGAATATATTTTTACTATTTAATACAATTTTGGTCAGTGGACATAATTTCACAATTAAACCGAACATAAACAAGTATCAATCTTTTGACAGTTATTATATCTTAAAAACACGCTTTTTGTTTTGTCAGCAGGAATTAATTTTAAATTAATTTCTGCCACTTCTGTGTTTTGAATTTGGAAAAATGGATTACATATTTAGAATCAGGATGTTCAAATTGTGTAAAGAGGTAACTTTTATTTTTATACATTTTGAATAATTACTTCGGTAAATATTTTATTTACCATGGTTAAAGGGTAAATCCGGTAAATAAGGGTTAAAAAATAATATTATAATAATACAAAATTACCCTAAAACGTGTCCTAACCTTATTGGTTGATAGATGTTCGACCATGGGCATCTTTGAGTCTATTTTGGGACCCCATGGTGCCACTTGTAAGTGATAGGGACACTTTATTTTTAATGAAGTTAAAATGAATACAAAAATGACACAAGCATATATCTTTTAGAAACACAATTTTTACATAGGGTTATATATATTGGATTTTAGACTATAAATATTAATTAGAAATATAAAAAGATTTCCTACATAATTATATTTTATTTATAATTTTTAGACATTAAATAATTTAATTTATTTATGACACAATGATGATGCAGTAATTACCATAATAGTGAAAAATTAAACTAATTGATATTATAAATACCCAAATAAATATAATTTCAGAATTTTTATGAATTAAACTAATTTTATAGGATAATATTACATATTAGGATTGTTTTAATTGAAATTTTTCGAAGTAATCATTCTGTTATGAGTTTCAAAAAAAATCAACTATTGAATAGTGTCAAAATTGACATAAAAGAGTTTTTAAAACAAATATTATATTATTAATTGATATTAAATTCCTAAAAATCTAAGGTTCAGCCAAGAGACTTATATCATTATAGGTGTATCATTAATGGACCACTTGGGGGTCTCTTGGATGTATATGGTATGTTTATTAACCATATAATATAAAAATACAAAGAGACATTGTAAAAGTGAAACTAATTAACTAAGAGTTAATACTTAATGATAAGGTTAATATAGAAACCCAAACCTGTCTAAATTCTATTGGTTGAGTTTTTTTCGACCTATCACCACCTTAAAATTTAAATAATCCACTTTGGAGCCATTAGAAACCGAATATGAATTAATTATAAATTAATATTTCTAGATTTTCCAAAGGTGCCCCTCACCCCTCTTATAAAAAGGCACTCCCCCTTCTCATTACTTCACACCTTCAAAGCCTTTTGGTTCGGCCAACATCTGCCCAAATACTCTCTCAACTTCCCTAAATTCATCCTAGAGGCCTTCCTTTAGTCAGAAAGCCAACCTAAGAGCCCTTTTGATCAAATCAAAAGGAAGAACCCCAAGAAGAGGTAATGATTTCACCACCCTTTTCCAAGTTCCTTTCTTCTTCCACTTATTCCATCTTTGTTATTACCATTCAAAAATAATAACTCCAGTATCTTATATATACTATGATGTTATTATAAATATGGTACAACCATATTCATTATTCTATCCATCCTTTGAATAACATGTCACCATACGTGCGTACGTACGGCTTACCGTCTCCACGTCGTGGTGTAATTGTTATTCAATAAATTATTATTTGGATGGGTATAATAATGATGTGTAACTCATGTAAATAATAAATATAACATGATAATGATTCTGTATATATTTTATACCATCCATTTATATATTATTTTAATATCAAAAGAATGATATTGTCGCTCGTGCGTACGTACGGACTACCGTCTCCACGAACGCGATGAGATTCATTCTCCATCGTATCCATTCAAGTATAATTCTCATTTGATGATTAATAATAGTTTATAAGGACTTTATATCATTCTGGATATGATTAATATACAACCTATCCATTACAAACATGGCTTACGTAACAAAACATATAAAAGAAAACGAGTAAATTAACACCCGAAACAACGATAATACTAAGATATTATTAACAAAGCAATGTTAAAAGATCATATATGATATCATATTAATGTATATGATTCTTGTATAATTTAATAACAATTATTTCACCATTATACAGGAGGTTAACCTACCCCAACCAAGGAAAATTACAAGGTAAGGGTTTATTTCGCAATCTCTTCATTATTCGACGTTGTTTATACGTAATAATCTACTGGGATCTCTTTATCATCCACATCCATGTTTCTTAAAAATGTATTTCAAAACATTTTTAATATTTAAAATAATATGGGTTAAAGTCATTTATACCCTTCTTTGACTTTTTATAAGGGTTTTATAAAGGAATCTTTCCGTCGTTTTCCAAACAAGGTGCTTTTTAACATTTTCGGCAGAATTAAGGTAAGAATGTTTTTTTAACTTATACGGCGGGTGCGGCTATTTTCCGTCGTTATAAAATCGTCGAAGCTTACCTTAAAAGATTATAAGAATATTTTCAAAGAAAATGTTTTATTTTATAAATATATGACTCTTAAATGATTTCAAAATAGAAATATATATTTTTCTAAAAAGAGTTTTGATTTCATCTATGTCAATATCCTTTGATGGATTTAATGCTTATTTGAAGTTGATTTATTATGATACAAAACTTCTATATTGTATTGAAGGTTTTGTGATATTTTTGACTATGGATGTGCTATTTTTATACCATTCATGGTTTATGGTGAAAGTGTTGACATTTCGTATGCTAGTTTTAATACGAATGTCTATGTTATGTTTAAACCTTTTCATATGGGAATGCATTAGACTTAATATGTGACGGGTGGAGCCTGCTATAGCTCCTCGATGCATCAGGAGGTCTCATGAGACAAACTAGTGTCTTGACACGAGGCCTTGAAAAAATCTTATTTGTAGTCTTGGCACGAGGCCTTAACTATGTGGTTATGATAGTCTGGCATTATGCATTCCATCATTATGAAAGTGGTTATTGATATTGAATGTGATTATTCGATTAGTAGAATATCCATGTGAATAAGTAAATGGAATTATTTCATTTTATTTTTTTCATACTATGTTGAATTTCAAGTTTAAAAGTCTTTTGTTTTAGTTATACATTGCCTTAAATGTTTATTCTTATTTATGAAAGTTTCCGCTATATTGTTATCCTTACTAGGCATTCGGCTCACCCCTTTTCTATGTTTTATTTTTCCTAGGATGTGAAGAAGTAAATTATGAATGACCTGTAGGGATATTATGAGAGGATAATAGTGTGGACTATGGATACAATATGTTTTTGTAGTAGTTTTTCACTTTATGATGTAATGTAAAACTTTATGAATATATCTAGTGTTTCCATGACTACTAAACCAATCGGTCTTTCGATATTTGATCTTTCTTGTGATCATGCCAATGTTATGTAATAATTCACTGACTCTAGGTAACTGGGGTCGGGGAGTTACAGTTGGTATCAGAGGAAGTTTAGTACAAACCTTGGAAGCTAGATTTAGATAAACTCAGATTAGAGCACATAGATTTAAGATGGACTTTGAGGATTAGTATAGAAGAACTTCCTAGAATTTTGGTAATGTAGATATTTTGTGAGTTTTCAGAGCAATACATCCATGTCTAGATATGAGCAGGTAGAGGCGGCTCTGGCACAGATGTACCTAGGGCTAAAACCCGAAAACACCTCTTTGATCTAGACTCGAATGGGAACTGATGCACGACAACGGGCCTTGCTGCACTCTTGGTTACGACACTCCTGAGGGATATGCTTAGGATAACTCTCATTTTCTTTACAAATCATTATGAAGGGTTTATGAGTATATACATCCTCAAAGAAAACATTTTTATGATTATGGATTATATCCATAAATAGTTCAATTTATGTTAAGTGTTTTATAAGTATGGAATTGTGTATTTTGATTCATAAACTGATCTAGTTTATGCCATTGTTTAGAAATGGCACCTAGTGGAAGAAATGGAAACCTTATCAATGCACGCACTCCATGTAGGGATTTACCTCCTGCTCAAGATGATTATAGTGGATCTGGTGATGCAACTGGTGTCGATCAGCTAATCACCATACTGGGACAACTTACTCAGGTTATGAATAATAACCTTACCCGTATGGAGCACCCTGATCCACAGCGTGGAGGATCAATATTAGATCGCTTCATGAGGCAACAACCACCAACGTTCAATGGGAGTAAAAATCCCTTAGTAGCTGAGCAATGGATATTTTCCCTAGAGAAAATATTTCAGGCTTTGGGTAGTAGTGAAAGGGAAAAAGTTATCATGGCAGTTTACCGCCTCACTGGAGATGCTGATCAATGGTGGTCATTGATTCAAAATACGAAGGAAGATGATGAAGTATCAAATATGGAATGGAGGTAGTTCAATGATCTGTTTTTAGAAAAATACTTTCCTCGCGTCCCTCGAGCAGATATGGAAAGGAAATTTCTGAGTCTAAGACAAAAGGAGGATGAGAATGTCATAAAGTATGAGGCTAACTTTACAAGGCTAGAAAGGTATGCTGGAGATTATATATGTAACCCAAGAAGTAAGATTGATCGTTTTTTTGATGGGTTAAATCCATTTCTCTGTCGAGCATTAGTCTCACAATCCTTCTCGTCGTACGAAGACATTGTCTCATGTGCTATCAAGACCGAAAAGGAATTCTCTAAGTCTTATGACATTAAAGAAAATCAAGAGAAGAAGAGACCTGCTGATCAATCTAGGAATGAAAATAAGGGGAAAAAGGGAAAGTTTGAATATACATCCTGTGGTAAATGTGGTAAGAAACACCCCGGTACTTTCTTGAAGGGAACGGGAGTCTATTACAAGTGTGGTGAAAAAGGACACCAAGCTCGTGATTGCAAGGGGAAGAAGGAAGCTACCAATGTTCAGTGCTACAATTGCAGGGAGATGGGGCATTATGAAAATGAATTTCCTAAGCATCAGGATAACTTACCTCAAAAAAGGACAAGGGATCAAGGCCAAGCTTATGTTATCACTACTATTGAGGTAGAAGTTCCGAAAGACGTGGTGGCAGGTAATTTAATGGTTTCCTCAAGTTTAGCAAATGTATTATTTGATTCTGGATCATCGCATTGTTTCATATCTTCCCAGTTTGCTACGAAAATTAGATATTTCCAATTTGATTTAACAAGGGAGTTGTCAGTTAAAACTTCTAAGGGAAGTATCATTGCAACAAAGTTTTGTGAATCAGTCCCCATTAGAGCACATAAATGTTCTTTATCTGCTGATCTCATCGTCATTCCTATGATTGAGTTTGATATAATCCTCGGTATGGACTGGCTTTCGAACTATGATGCGAAGATTTATTGTAAGAATAAAGAGATTACGATTCTTGATGATGATGATGATAAGGAACACTTTATCTTTAGAGCAGAATCGTCACCACCTAATTCTTTTCTAGATCCACCCCCAGTAGCTCAACTAAATTCAATTATTGGGGAGGAAGAGAATGAAATGACTATGGGTGAGGAAAGGAATGTTCATATAGAGGATGTACTTGTTGTGAAAGAATATGTAGATGTATTTCCGGAAGATTTACCTGGACATCCTCCAGAACGAGAAGTTGAGTTTTCCATTGATTTAATTCCTGGATCAAGGCCTATATCGAAGACCCCTTATAGAATGGCCACTGTAGAATTAGTTTAACTAAAGAAACAACTGGAGGAATTGAGTAATAAGGGATTTATTCTCCCTAGTGTTTCTCCATGGGGAGACCATGTTCTTTTTGTTAAAAAGTAAGATAGATCTATGAGGTTATGTATCGACTACAGGGAGATCAATGCTATAACAATAAAGAACAAGTATCCCCTACATCGCATTGATGATTTATTTGACCAACTGCATGGAGCTCAATACATTTCAAAGATTGACCTTCGATCTGGATACCATCAGTTGTGTGTGAAGAAGGAAGACATTTCGAAGACAGCATTTCGAACCAGGTACGGGCATTACGAGTTTACAGTAATGCCTTTTGGATTGACTAATGCACCCTCTGTATTAATGGATCTGATGAATAGAGTTTTCAAGGAGTATCACGATGAATTTTTGGTGGTATTTATTGATGATATCCTGGTTTACTCCAAAAGCTATGAAGATCATGAAAATCACTTGCGCATTATCCTAAAGACTCTGAGAAGACATGAATTATATGGGAAGTTTAGCAAGTGTGAATCCTGGCTTTATGAGATTTCTTTTCTTGGCCATATTGTCTCTAAATATGGAATCTCTGTTGATCTTTCTAAGACAAAGGCAATCCAATAATGCCCAGCACCTACGAGTATAACTGAGGTACGCAGTTTTATTGGTTTGGCAGGTTATTATCGACGTTTCGTCCAGAATTTTGCCCGATTGGAAAACCCATTAACGAAGCTCACACGTAAAGGTGTTAAATTTGTTTGGACAAAAGAGTGTGAATAATGTTTCGAAGAACTAAAGAGAAGATTAGTCAATGCTCCTATATTGACTCTACAATCGGGGAATGATGGGTTCTTTATTTATAGTGATGCATCGAAGAAAGGACTTGGTTGTGTCCTTATGCAGAATGATAGGGTTATTTCCTATGCATCACAACAGTTGAAAATTCATGAGAAAAACTATCCTACTCATGATCTTGATTTAGCAGCTGTGATCTTTGCTTTGAAGATATGGAGGCACTACCTCTATGGTGAAAAATGTGAGATTTATACTGATCACAAGAGTTTGAAGTATATTTTCTCACAAAAAGAACTCAACATGAGGCGAAGGAGATGGATTGAATTACTCAAGGATTATGATTTTACGATACACTACCACCCGGGGAAAGCAAACAAGGTGGCAGATGCTTTGAGCAGAAAAGACCATGGAGTTTTCAATGTGATGAGAATTGAAAGGGATCCAATTTTGATGGATCTAGTGAATATGGACATGGGAATAACCAGGGAAGTTGAAACATCAATTATTTTTCAAATGGTTGCCAAAACATCTTTACTAGAAAGGATTAAGAGTTCTCAGACCGATGATGAAGAATTTCAAAAGAAGATTAAAGCTGTGAATGATGGGAGATTGAGAGACTTTGTGTATGAAGATGGAATTTTGAAAATCGGGAAGAGAATTTGTGTTCCCGATATACCTGATCTAAAAAGGGAATTGTTGGATGATGCTCATGGTTCCAATTTCTCTATACACCATGGGAGCACCAAAATGTATAGAGATTTGAAGGAACATTTTTGGTGGGGAAATATGAAGAGGGAGATTGCTGATTTTGTGTCAAGATGTATGGTTTGTCAACAAGTGAAAGCTGGAAGGCAACACCCTGGAGGAGTCATGCAAATTTCTTCCCATACCGGAGTGGAAATGGGACAATATTACGATGGACTTTGTCATGGGGCTACCAAAGACTCCTAGAAGGAACGATGAAATATGGGTTATTGTTGATCATCTTACCAAGTCAGCACATTTTCTTGATATAAGAGAAAATCTATCACTGGAACGTCTAGCAAGACTATATATTAATGAAGTTGTGAGACTTCATGGAGTACCCCTATCGATTGTTTCAGATCGTGATCCCCGTTTAACTTCAAGATTCTGGAAAAGTCTTCAGAAATCCATGGATACCGAACTTCATTTGAGAACTGCCTATCACCCTCAGACAGATGGACAATCAGAACGAACTATTCAAACCTTAGAAGACATGTTGAGATCTTTCTCACTTGACTTTCAGGGTATGTGGGATCAATATTTACCTTTGGTATAATTTTCTTATAACAATATCTTCCATTAGAGTATTCAGATGGCACCATATGACGCGTTATGTGGAAAGAGATGTCGCACACCAACCTGTTGGGATGACGTTGGTGAAAGAAAACTTGTAGGTCCAGAACTGGTAGAGGAAACAATGGAAAAGGTGAAGGTAATCCAAAATCACATCAAAGCAGCTCAAAGTAGGCAGAAGCGCTATGTCGATAATCGAAGGAAGGATTTGGAATTTCAAGTCGGTGATCATGTTTTCCTGAAGGTATCTCCATGGAAGGGACTCATACGTTTTGGTATGAAAGGTAAATTGAGTCCCAGGTACATCGGACCTTTCGAAATTCAAGAACGAATTGGGGTTGTAGCTTACCGATTGGAAATGCCTCCAAGTCTCTCCAAAGTTCACGATGTGTTCCACGTATCTCTATTGAGGAAGTACATGCTTGACCCAATGCATGTACTCACCTATGAAGAATTAGAACTGGAACCCGATCTGTCTTATTGCGAAGAGACCATCAGAATTCTTGATACGAGAGAGAAAGTGCTGAGAAACCGGACGACGCGTCTGGTAAAAGTTTTATGGAGAAACCATAAAATGGAAGAGGCAACGTGGGAACCCGAGGAACTTATGATGAAGAACCACCCGAGTCATTTCATGCGATAATATTCTAGAAATTTTGAGGATGAAATTATTTGAAGGAGGGGAGAATGTAACACCCCAAGCTTCTACGGTACGCTTCTCTTTGAATAATGCAATAGCGTGTATTGTATGCAACATCGAGTTCTAACACACACCACAACCGATCAAACTAGCCTTATGAATAGTAATACATACTTTTTGAAATTATATATATTTTATATTTCAAAACGGACTTCATTTTTGGATTCGGAATATCTAATTTAGCCTAAGGTGAGATTTTGGTACTTTTCGGATAACTTTAATATTTTGATGAATAGTGAAAATTACTAAATTTTAATTAAAAACAACTTTTTTAATCGAAAAAATTTATATTGATAAATTATGAATTTGAGTGGTTTTAAAGAATATTTACAATATATTTTTACTATTTAATACAATTTTTGTCATTGGACATAATTTCACAATTAAACCGAACATAAACAAGTATCAATCTTTTGACAGTTATTATATCTTAAAAACACGCTTTTTGTTTTGTCAGCGGGAATTAATTTTAAATTAATTTCTGCCACTTCTGTGTTTTGAATTTGGAAAAATGGATTCCATATTTGGAATCAGGATGTTCAAATTGTGTAAATAGGTAACTTTTATTTTTAGACATTTTGAATAATTACTTCGGTAAATATTTTATTTACCATGGTTAAAGGGTAAATCCGGTAAATAAGGGTTAAAAAATAATATTATAATAATAAAAAATTACACTAAAACTTGTCCTAACCTTATTGGTTGATACATGTTCGACCATGGGAATCTTTGGGTCGATTTTGGGACCCCATGGTGCCACTTGTAAGTGATAGGGACACTTTATTTTTAATTAAGTTAAAATGAATACAAAAATGACGCAAGCATATATCTTTTAGAAAAACAATTTTTACATAGGGTTATATATATTCTATTTTCGACTATAAATATTCATTAGAAATATAATAATATTTCCTACATAATTATATTTTATTTATAATTTTTAGACTTTAAATAATTTAATTTATGTATGACACAATGATGATGTAGTAATTACCATAATAGTGAAACATTAAAATAATTGATATTATAAATACCCAAATAAATATAATTTCAGACTTTTTATGAATTAAACTAATTTTAAAGGATAATATTACATATTAGGATTTATTTAATTGACTTTTTTCGAAGTAATAATTCTTTTATGAGTTTCTCAAAAATCAACTATTGAATAGTGTCAAAATTGACATAAAAGAGTTTTTAAAACAAATATTATATTATTAATTGATATTAAATTCCTAAAAATCTAAGGTTCAGAAAAGAGACTTATATCATGATAGTTGTATCAGTAATGGACCACTTGGGGGTCTCTTGGATGTATATGGTATGTTTATTAACCATATAATATAAAAATACAAAGAGACATTGTAAAAGTAAAACTAATTAACTAAGAGTTAATACTTAATGATAAGGTTAATATAGTAACCCAAACCAGTCTAAATTCTATTGGTTCAGTGGTTTTAGACCTATTACCACCTTAAACTTTAAATAATCACTTTTGGGCCATTATAAACCGAATATGAATTTATTATAAATTAATATTTCTAGCTTTTCCAAAGGTGCCCCTCACCCCTCTTATAAAAAGGCACTCCTCCATCTCATTACTTCACACCGTAAAAGCCTTTTGGTTCGTCCAACCTCTGAAAACATACTCTCTCAACTTCCCTCACTTCATCCTAGAGGCCTTACTTTAGTCAGAAAGCCAACCTAAGAGCCCTTTTGATCAAATCAAAAGGAAGAACCCGAAGAAGAGGTAATGATTTCACCACCCTTTTCCAAGTTCCTTTATTCTTCCACTTCTTCCGTCTTTGTTATTACCATTCTAAAATAATAACTCCAGTATCTTATATATACTGTGATGTTATTATAAATATGGTACAACCATATTCATTATTCTATCCATCCTTTGAATAACATGTCACCATACGTGCGTACGTACGGCTTACCGTCTCCACGTCGTGGTGTAATTGTTATTCAATAAATTATTATTTGGATTGGTATAATAATGATGTGTAACTCATGTAAATAATAAATATAACATGATAATTATTATGTATATATGTTATACCATCCATTTATATATTATTTTAATATCAAAAGAATGATATTGTCGCTCGTGCGTACGTACGGACTACCGTCTCCACGAACGCGATGAGATTAATTCTCCATCATATCCATTAAAGTATAATTATCATTTGATGATTAATAATAGTATCTAAGGACTTGATATCATTCTGGATATGATTAAGATACAACCTATCAATTACAAACATGGCTTACGTAACAAAACATATAAAAGAGAACGAGTAAGTTAACACCTGAAACAACGATAATACTAAGATATTATTAACAAAGCAATGTTAAAAGATCATATCTGATATCATATTAATGTATCTGATTCTTGTATAATTTAATAAAAATTATTTCACCATTATACAAGAGTTTAACCTACCCCAACCAAGGAAAAGTACAAGGTAAGGGTTTATTTCGCAATCTCTTCATTATTCGAGGTTGTTTATATGTAATAATCTACTGAGATCTCTTTATCATCCACATCCATATTTCTTAAAAATGTATTTCAAAACATTTTTACTATTTAAAATAATATGGGATAAAGTCATTTATACCCTTGTTTGAATTTTTATAAGAGTTTTATAAAGGGATCTTTCTGTTGTTTTCCAAACATGGTGCTTTTTAACCTTTTCGACGGAATTAAGGTAAGAATGTTTTTTTAACTTATACGGTGGGTGCAGCTATTTTCCGTCGTTATAAAATCGTCGAAGCTTCCATTACAATCTTATAATAATACTTTTAAATAAAATGTTTTATTTTATAAATATATGAATCTTAAATGATTTCAAAATAGAAAGAGTTATTTCTCTAAAACGATTTTTGATTTCATCTATGTCAATATCCTTTGATGGATATTATGCTTATTTGATGTTGATTTATTATGAAACAAAACTTCTATATTGTATTGAAGGTTTTGTGATATGTTTGACTATGGATGTGCTATTTTTATACCATTCATGGTTTATGGTGAATGTATTGACATTTTGTATGCTAGTTTTAATACGAATGTGTATGTTATGTTTAAACCTTTTCATATGGGAATGCATTGGACTTAATATGTGACGGGTGGAGCCCACTATAGCTCCTAGATGCATCGGTAGGTCTCATGAGACAAACTAGTGTCTTGGCACAAGGCCTTGACAAAATCTTATTTGTAGTCTTGGCACGAGGCCTTGGCTATGTGGTTATGATAGTCTGGAATTATGCATTCCATTATTATGAAAGTGGTTATTGATATTGCATGTGATTATTCAATTAGTAGAATATCCATGTGAATAAGTAAATGGCATTATTTCATTTTATTTTTGCCATACTATGTTGAAGTTCAAGTTTAAAAGGCTTTTGTTTTAGTTATACATTGCCTTAAATGTTTATTCTTATTTATGAAAGTTTCCGCTATATTGTTATCCTTACTGGGCATTTGAGCTCACCCCTTTTCTATGTTTTATTTTTCCCAGGATGTGAAGAAGTAAATTATGAATGACCTGCAGGGATATTATGAGAGGATAATAGTGTGGACTATGGAGACAATATATTGTTGTAGCAGTTTTTCACTTTATGATGTAATGTAAAACTTTATGAATATATCTAGTGTTTCCAAGTCTACTAAACCAATCGGTCTTTTGAGATTTGATCTTTCTTGTGATCATTCCAGTGTTATGTAATAATGCACCGACTCTAGGTAAATGGGGTCGGGGAGTTACAATTATTCTATTCAATCATGGGTAAAGGAAGTAATCTATCTATAATAAGTGAAGAGTGCCCATGAGTTGTGGGTAGAAGCTACTGAGGCTTCCTCTTTAGAGAAGAAGATTTAGATCAGAGCTATAAATGAATCTACTTAATGAGCGGTGGAGGATGCTTCTCACTGAGAAACACATAATACTTGGAAGATTCAAACTGGTTATCTCCAGTCTGAAATTTATTTCCTTCAATTGGAAAATTACCATCTTCCGATAGAACTATCCTGGTTTTGGTATCCATTATAGATATTTGGAAAGGCCTTACTAGAATAGCATGGACTCTTACACATGGAAGAGAAATCAAGGCTTGATGTCATTGCCAAAGTGGAGGAGCAGCAACATGTGGAGGAGGTGGAGACGAAACCTTTCGATCAACTATGCCAATCTATGGATTTATTGGATAGATGACTTTCTGATTATAAATACTCATCCGAGTCGATTCTATAATGGTGAAAAAATTTCAATCACGTTTTTGGCTCATATATTCATAAGAGAGGCTACATCATGTGGATATCCATTTTTTTATATGGTATTAATGAATAAGTTAGCTGAAATTTATATATTATCATCTAGTTTAATTTTGTCCGTGATTCACATGACTCTTTTTTGATCCGATATTAAGTGAATTGAAAATGATACCCATCCATGTATTTATACTGAATGAACACGAGTTCTTGGAATTGAATGTTGGAATTATAAAAGATTTCGTTTGAAAGATTCTCATGAGTTCCCACCCATATGAGATTCCATATTTATAATCTCTCCAATATGGCTTGGGATCACCTTATTTTTAGAGGGATCATCCGGAAGGAGATATTTCCTAAAGGGTGGGTGCTTTGTATTTTTTCTAATGGTGATAAGCCTTTTTCTAGAGCTTCGTGATCATGTTAATTCCATGTAGTGGGCCTCACAATCTTTTACATTCTAAATAATTTCAATGCACTTTAGTTTAATTTCTTTTATCTTGTACCATCTATTTCTTTAGTTTAGGCTCTTTTAGCTTAGATCATTTATCCCTTTAGTTTATAGTCCTTTTTCTTAGGCCTTTTGTCGCATTAGTTTAGGTCCTTTTAAAATGTACCTTATTTTTATTTAACTTAGGGTTTTCTAGCTCAGAACTTCTATAGCTTTAGTTTACGGTCTTTTAGCTTGGTCCATCTATCTATTTAGTTTAGGGTCGTTTATCTCGGACCATATGTTGCATTATTTTAGGGGATTTTAGCTCGGACCTTCTTTCTCTTTAGATTAGGGTCATTTAGCTCGAGCCTTCTGTATCTCTATTTTATGGTCTTTTAGCAAATACCTTCTATCGCTTTAGGTTAGGGTCTTTCAACTCAAACCTGTTATCAGTTTATTTTAGTGTCTTTAGCTTAGACCATATGTCTCTTTTGTTTAGGGTGTTTTAGCTCAGATCTTGTGTCACTTTACATTAAAGTCTTTTCTCTCGGACATTTTATCTCTTTAGTTTAGGGTCTTTTAGCTCATACCTTCTGTATATTGTCATGGGATATGGTGAAGACATGCCAGGAATGACCTAAAACACTCTGAGGTGCTGGGTTTTACCATGGTGTTGCTGAGGCTCATGAGGATCATAAGAACCTCCTGTTGAGTGACACATTTGGTTAATGTCCATAGGTTCATATGCAAGAACCATATGCATGCATGCACAGTCAAGCAAAGGGTCTCTTAAAGCCGAGAATCCTTTCCAAGGTCTATGGACGATTTATGCAGGTAAAATGGTTATGGGTAAAATACTCTGGATACCAGATCCACCTGGATAGTCAGAGTTTGGGTGACGTAAATCATGACCCAGAAGCTTGAGCCTGTGGAAATGGATTGGGGAAGACATACTGGGGATGACCTACAAGACTCTGAGGTTCTGAGTTCCAATGTGATGCTGTGAGGGCTCATAAGGATTAAATCCCCTTTCTAACAGAGGAGATTCCTTTAGTTGTAGGGTCAGGGACCTTATACATCTATAGCATTGCCCAGAAAAGTTGATATCCACTTATTTTTGTGGGCTATGAGGATTTGAAAAGACACAAATTTCTGGATGATGAAGTTGGGTATGGGAAGAAGCTATCCAGGAAGGGTTCCCACACCATAGGGAAGTTAGCAAGTGAATCATAAATCTCGAGCCATATGTCTTGTGGTTCCGAGTCATGAGGTGTGGGATATTGACGGCTAGGGAATGAAGTGTCCCACTCCATCCATGAGAAAGGGTATGAATCATGGTGATGCAACGTCAAGGATATCGAATCCTCTTAGATGGTTTGGTGTGGGGATTATAAATCACAACCTGAGGCACTCAAGTTAGGAGAATTATATGGGACAATCATACTGTAGAAAGTGGGTTCCCTAGACCCAACATTTGTCATACTTTGATTAGCCCTACATGTATATAATTTGTTATATATACATGTGTTTATCTATTCATAATAGTGTAGATATTTATGTGTTCACTATGTTTATGGTAATGTCCTTAGATTACATGTCGTATCAAAGGGTTATAGTCGATCCGAGGCCATAATAAGGACCTAGATATACTGTTACAGTTATCTTAAAGTAATGTCATGTGGTCTAGTTACATCATTCAGATAGGACATAAATGATGTGTGACTGTCAGGTGTTGGGGGATCATAAACATTGACACTTCTTCTCATGAAGTTCACACTTGGTGATCTCGAGTAGTGAGATTATGAGGATAGACTCGCTAATAGGAACGCCATATATTTCAGGTGTCATTGATTGTTCCTACCTACAGACATGCTTAATGGTCTCCTTACATGAGATCGTTATCAATGTATTTCATTTGATTATGTACATTGATGCAAGATGAAAACCATGGAAATGAAGTCCTGGAGAGGCAGTTTTTGTTGGGTACATCATTGATGACATTACATTGATTGAATGATCAAGATAAGATTTGTCACTATTGTACTGAGGAAGAGATATATCAAGGCTGGTTGATTAGGATGGTAGTACCTTCTTTAAATCCATGGCCATGGTATTCGAAGGTAAGATTATCCGAAAATAACAATAAATAATAAAGTAAGAAATGGATGATGACACAAGTGTGTATCTTGCATTATGAGATATTGATGACGAAAAGATTATATTACACATACCATGTTTGTAGGAAGGTACGTAGTCATTGCTTTGACTATTCCATATCTCTATAGGGTCCTTAAAGGGTTGCTAGACACCTCTCTAAGTCTGTGAATATTATTCACTACTATTGAGATAAGGGTCTAGAGAGTCACACACAATAGCGCTTTGATAATCTACTCTATTCTGTTGAATATGAATATAGGACTTAGTGGGCCCTACCACGGGAATCGGGCATTATCCAAGTTCTACGGATCACTAAAAGATAAATAAATTCCTTATTATTCAAGTAAGGAATAATTGGGATGAATTTATTTATTACATGTATTTTCAAGTGAATAAGTAAATAAAAGGAATGATATTATTCGAACATATATTAATGAAATATCACAGGTTTGTTTAATATTATTAGGAGACGTGAGTCGAGTTAATGGCTCAAGATTATCATGTAATATAATTCATATATATTACAGTTTAGTTATAAAATATAAATAAAATTTATGGCATTATTTAGTTTGTCATAAATATTTATTTACAATATTTATATATTGGGTGTTTATTACACGGGGGTCGGGAACCCCGACTGGGTATTATAAGTTTTCACTATAGAAGTGGAGAGAGGCTCTTCTCCTTAGGACTATTCATCCATTGGAAATGAGAACCTCTATCTCCTTTTGATTACTAGGGAGATACTATCTCAGTTAAGCAAGCAAATCCAGATTTGTTTGCACATATCAAAGGCGCTAGATCGTGGTGATCGTCGCTACGTCGATGTGGTCGTCAGAGATCTATGCTAGCACCTGGATTCTGTGTAATGGTGCACGAGCATTATCAAGAAGCGTTTGTGGATGATTTTGAGGGCCTCTGCATCAGAGTCTTCGAGCAACAATCTCTGGAATCTTGTGACAAGCTTTCGCGCATCAAATCCGAATGAGGTAAACGTTCATTTTTATTTTGTACTCTGTTTAAATCAAACGTGGTCCTTGGACCATATCGGGATGAGATCACCAGAGTTGACGATATTACATGGCTTTAGTGACGCATTTTTTTTTAAAATTCTCGGTCCATCAGCTTCCGCTCCACATCTCAGTTCCTTTAAGTGGTATCAGATCCTCACGTGGTGTTTTTGATTCAATGAAAAATTAAATTGCTTTAAAACTTGTGTTGAGGGTGTTAAAACGCTTCCAACGGATCCTATCGCATGTAGATCTATTTCCGAATGACCAAGTAACGACCATTTGATATTTTTAAAAATGGATCGACGTCGAGTTGATCGGATCTGCACGTTTCGAATTCTTAATTTTAATTTTTGAAGAACACAAATTTTAATTAGTATTTTTGTTCTTCAATGTACTGGAATCCAACCATGTTTTGGTTAGAATCCGGTAACCAGTTTTTCTCCGATGTAGTCTAATTATTATGAGAATAATAAAATATAATTTAATATTTTTTTATTTTTATTTTTATCAATAAAAAATGGTTTGAAGTTAATTTTGTAAAAGATTTCTTTAATCTTTTGGCAAACATGATAAAGGGAGAGTGAATACGTTTTCATTAAACTTATGGAAATCTTTGTAAAGGTAGATTGAGAGTCCAAAAAGGACTTCTACCCAACTCCGTCAACTCAATTCCTCCCTCGCCGATGCTGGACACGCAGACCTCCCCTCTACCTCTTCTCTCTCGGTCGACCTGCCGCTGCCCGTCTCGTCTGGGGTACGCCATCGTCCCGAGCGGAACCGAGCCGTGCGCCGTCACCCGGATCATGCGCCGCCACGCCATCCCGGTACTTCCAACCTCCTCGCTCGCCGGATCCGCAGCCTCTCGACCTGGCCCTCACCGCCCTCGACCCAGATCCAGTCGACCAGGCTCCTCAGCTGCCCTCGACTACACCGCAAGGCCGCCGTGCGTGCTATCCCGAGCTCGCCAGTGCCCTCAACCCGAGCCACATCGTCGTCCCATGTTGGCCGCCGCCCTCAACCCGAAGGGCAGCCACTGTTCAACGCCCTCCACCATCCCACTTCAGCCCGTCCCTCTCCAATAGCGGTGTAACCCAGCTCCGAGCAGGCGTCCCCCTCCAATAGCCAAGCAGTGGTGTAATTGGTGCGCGGTGGTTGGGTAATTTGGCCGAGGGGTTTTTTTTAATGGGTATAGGGTAAATTAATTAGGGTAATGGGTTAGTTGAGCCCCACATGAAGTGACACTCAACATTTCGGGTGGCTAGTGCCACTTCAAGTGGCGCTTTACCTCCCTTTTTTGTTTTGTTTTTTTTTTCACATCCCTTTCTAAATAAATAATTACAAAATAAATAGTTAAAATTTTAAAAATATACTTATAAATTTGTATATAAAAATATTAACTTATTTATAATTATATTTTTAAATATATTTATAATTATATAATTATAAATTTATATTTATATAGTTATAAACCTTATTTAATTATATAATAAAATAATGAAATAAACCTTATATATAATTATTTATATAAATTTATAAATTTATATATAATTTTGTAAATAAAAAATATATATTAAATTAAAAATATATGGTTTATTTATATTTATATAGTTATATTATATAAAATATATGGGGTTTTTTCCCGATTTGTGTGTTTTATTTATATATTTACATATAAATATTATAATTATAAATAGTTATATATGTGTGTGTGTGTATAAATATAATTATGTATATATATAATTAAAAATAAATATTTATAAATATAAATCTATTTATATATATTTTTTAAATAAAAAATATATTTGTAATTATATAATAACAAACTAATCTTTATAAATTAATATTTATAATTATATAAATAGGAATATATTTATAAATATATAATTATGAAAATATTCTTACATATATATTTAAAATTTATTTATAAATATATTTAATATTCATATATAAATATATAAATATATATATGTATAATTATATTTATAATTATATTTAAAATTATATTGTAATTATAGTTATACTTATATATTTATAATTATATATTTGTATATATATATATAATTTTAAATCTATAATTACTAATCTATGTTTATATAGTTATAAGTAATTATTTATAAATAAATTTGAAATATTTTTAAACATATAATAAATTGGTAATAACAACAGTACTATTAATGACTATAAAATTTAAACTATATGACAAATAAAATTGAAACTTAAAACATGGACTAAACATATACTAAATAGATGAAATTAAAAAAATTACGTAAACAATGTCGATAAAAAATATTTTAGAGGCTTTCAAAACCACCTAGTTGAAACTTAAAAATGTTTCAAGTATGTGACTTTGAAAGCCTATATAATATAATCTATATGACCAATATAAATGAAACTTAAAACATGGATTAAACATATACTAAATAGATGAAAATAAAAAAACTACGTAAAAACTGTCGATAAAAAATAATTTATAGTCTTTCAAAACCACCTAGTTGAAACTTAAAAAAGTTTCAAGTATGTGACGTTGAAATCCTATAAAATAAAAACTGTATGACCAATATAAATGAAACTTAAAACATGGATTAAACATATACTAAATAGATGGAATTAAAAAAATTACGTAAACAATGTCGATAAAAAATATTTTATAGTCTTTCAAAACCACCTACTTGGAACTTAAAAATGTTTATGTGACTGAAAATTACTTTTTTATTATAAAAAACACTTTTAAGGGAAAAGTGAGAAACCAAGGAGTCCAGAATGCATTCAACAGAACAACTCACGGAACAAATTACAGGATCTGCCCCTCCCAGCTGATGCTCCATGCCAAAAGACTTCACCAAGCATGACCCTTTAGCAAGCAGTCCCGTGTAGCATTGCACGGGCACAGAACCGATGGCGAAGCCATACCCTCTCAAGCATCCAAATCTAAAAGGCCAGCATTGGTGAAGAATTCATTCTCTAGTCCTCTTCTGAAATAGAGCCATGTAAAATGCTAGAAAAACATCACACAAAGCAACAACACCAAACAAAAAGGAGAACCATAAGCAGATGAATTTCTCCTAGCCAAACCAACCAAAAAAACTAACTTAACCAAGGTTATTAAAAATTAACTTGATATTACCTGAATCCGGTTCCCTAAAAAGTTTCCAGGACAAAGATGTGACCTGAGTGGTATGTGCATCTGTAAGAAGGTCCTCTAATCGCATGGCCAACTTGTCCCATGTCTGAATGTACTCCTCAAGATTTATCTTCCCGTTGTTGAAAGCTCCAACTAATATCAAGTCCTGTATATCAATCCAAGCATATTGATCGTCATTAAGAGTCAACCTTATTGGTCTCCCGATCATTTTAGAAGCTTCTTCTTCAATTGCATTAAGATACAAAACTTGCTCCACTGTTTCTTCTTCCGAACTCATGATCAAATCCAGGTGCTGTTCAGCCACAACACCTGCCATTCCATGATTTTCCAACTGTTTTCCTTTCAATTTCTTCGCGGATCGTGCCTCCATAGGAAGGGGTAAGAAAGATTAGTCCTTCCTCCCCTTTTGACTGCCCGTCCACCCTTCCAAGGAGGGCTTGATCGAGACGCCTTCAAGTTCCTAGCCCGCTTCGCTAGCCTCATTAAACCCATTGACCGGTTGAGCATCTGCATTGAAGCCTGCATCCTTAGGTTCAATGTGGTGCCCCTTGTGAACCTCCTTCAAAACCATTCCCGAGTCATCCACTTCGAGACACTTCAAGTATGTGACTTTGAAAGCCTATAAAATATAAACTTTATGAACAATATTAATGAAACTTAAAACATGGATTAAACATATAATAAATAGATGAAAATAAAAAAAATACATAAAAAATGACGATATAAAATAATTTATATTCTTTCAAAACTACCTAGTTGAAACTTAAAAATGTTTCAAGTATGTGACTTTGAAAGCCTATAAAATATAATCTATATGACCAATATGAATGAAACAAAAAACATGGATTAAACATATGCTAAATATATTAAAATAAAAAAAATTACTAAAAAAATGTTGATAAAAAATAATTTATAGTCTTTTAAAACCACCTAGTTGAAACTTACAAAGGGTTCCAGTATGTGACTTTGAAAGCCTATAAAATATAAAATATATGACCGATATAAATGAAACTTAAAACATGGATTAAACATATACTAAATAGATAAAAAAATACGTAAAAAATGTCGATAAAAAATAATTTATAGTCTTTCAAAACCACCTAGTTGAAACATAAAAATGTTTCTAGTATTTGACTTTGAAAGACTATAAAATATAAACTATATGACCAATATAAATGAAACTTAAAAAATGGATTAAAAATATACTAAAAGGCTGAAAATAAAAAAATTTCTTAAAAAATTTCGATAAAAAATAATTTATAGTCTTTCAAAACCACCTAGTTCAAACTTAAAAATGTTTCAAGTATGTGACTTTGAAAGCCTATAAAATATAAACTATATGACCAATATAAATGAAACTTAAAACATGGATTTAACATATACTAAATAGATTAAAAATAAAAAAATTACATAAAAAATGTCGATATAAAATAATTTATAGTCTTTCAAAACCACCTAGTTGAAACTTAAAAATGCTTCAAGTATGTGAATTTGAAAGCCTATAAAATATAATCTATATGACCAATATGAATGAAACTTATAACATGGATTAAACATATACTAAATAGATGAAATTAAAAAAATTACGTAAAAAATGTGGATAAAAAATAATTTATAGTCTTTCAAAACCACCTAGTTGAAACTTAAAAATGATTCCAGTATGTGACTTTGAAAGCCTATAAAATATAAAATATATGACCAATATAAATGAAACTTAAAACATGGATTAAACATATACTAAATAGATTAAAACAAAAAAATTACGTCAAAAATGATGATATAAAATAATTTATAGTCTTTCAAAACCACCTACTTGAAACTAAAAAATGTTTCAAGTATGTAACTTGGAAAGCCTATAAAATATTAACTATACGACCAATATAAATGAAACTTAAAACATGGATTAAAGATATTCTAAATAGATGAAAATAAAAAAATTTAATAAAAAATGTCGATAAAAAATAATTTATAGTCTTTCAAAACCACCTAATTGAAACTTAAAAATGTTTCAAGTATGTGAATTTGAAAGCCTATAAAATATAAACTATATGGGAAATATTAATGAAACTTAAAACATGGATTAAACATATACTAAATAGATGAAAATAAAAAAATTACGTAAAAAATGTCGATATAATATAATTTATAGTCTTTCAAAACCACCTACTTGAAACTTAAAAATGTTTCAAGTATGTGACTTTGAAAGCCTATAAAATATAAACTATATGACCAATATAAATGAAACTTACAACATGGATTAAACATATACTAAATAGATGAAAATAAAAAAATTTCGTAAAAAATGTCGATAAAAAAATAAGAAAATAATTATAAATTTAATGTTTTTAAATATTTAAGTGGTCATGTAAAATATTTTTTGTTTACTATATGTATGTTTTTCTTTTCATTCTTCAAGAAATTATCAGATGTTTAGTATGTGTGACAAATTTTCTTTATATTGTACTTGTACTTTATAATTTGATAGTTAATTTGAATCAGTTTGTATTTACTATATTATTGATTTTCTTTTTATTTATCTTAAACAATAATTACTTATCATAATAAATAAGTTTTTTAATATATACTACATGGAATACAAAAACATCCATGACGATGCCCCCCGGTACCACAACGCGGTGTCTGAATCTCACGTCTTCTCCGCATCCGACATCCATGTCACTCCGGTGTCCTATCTGCGGGTTCCTCCTATTCCGGTGCTTTTGGTGCCTCCCCATGGTTCTGTATAGAGGACTAACCAAAACCCTGTGAGGAGGATGCCCCAAAATCATATGGGATGCCATATGGCTCTGAAGCTCCTATAAATGGTAGAAATGGGTTACTAAAGAAGGCCTCATCGGGAGGAGAGGGGGCCACCATAATCTGTGTGACTACACCCAGATCGAAGTCCATAATAGTATGCAGAGACACTATATGTGGTATATATATGTCTCCCTACTATTCAAAATCATCAGTCGGCTGGGCCGGATCGTCTCTCTGTGATGCGACGATATCTGAAGGAGCCGCTCTCGGATGTCAATGTCATCTCTGCCCCTCCGGATGTGGTCGTCTTTGTCGTCTAGCTGGCGGCGGCGGTGGCGGTGCATCCTCCTCAGCAAGCATAGCAGGGACATCGTCATCCTCAGGTGCTTCAGCCTGAAGATATGGATCAGGATATATCTGTGGATCCTCATCAAAAAAACTGTCATGTATCCATCGGAGATGATCGAATAGAGCCACCACATCCCGACAAACTAATTCCAGCAGAATATATGCATGCTCCTGAGGTTGTGTGGAATGTGCAAGATGACCAATGACATCTTCCTCCAAATGAAATAACATTCAAATTGATATAAAAAATAATTTAAACAAAAATAATAAATCATTGTAAACATACCAACTGCTGAATGCCAATCCCCTAACGTGTAAGGTGAATGATGGTGTGACGTCGATACCAGTGTGTATAATACCCCTGATCAGACAACTGAGAGTGTGCATTGGTATATCCATGTGGAATGATACTGAATTGGGCATGCCTGTCCCAAATATTGATATAAGATGCATGCTGCTGCCACCAGTCTGTCGTCTGTCTACCTATAAGCACAATCAAATGTAACTCGGTAGACTGTCGTGGTGCCATTGGGATATGCTGTATAAAACTGAACTGGCGCATGACTCGGTCTGGCTGGTTCCACTCAATGATGCGGAAGTGAATGAGTGGCACCGCTGCAGCACGATCTCCAACCATAATTGTATAGTATAGGGGAAGTGATGCGTAGACATAGCCTGTATAAGGAGTCCATAAAACCTGAAATGTAAACTCAAAAAATAAGTCATATAGTAGCATGATAATGTTACTGATATTATATTTAAATAACTTAAAATAGTGATAACAAAACAAATTTTCCTACAAAAAAGTACTGTTTAACTTACATCAACTGGCACTATGGCGTCGAATATCTGTCCGAAGCTGTGTACACTATGTCTCAGAGTATGGGAAAACTTCTGAGACTGACTCCACCTGGTGAAAAAAGAGTAATCTATGGTAAGTTTATAAAAATCAATAACAAAAGTACTAAATAACTGAAAGTAATGATGTAGACATACCATCGTCCCCAAGGACAGTCCTAAAGTAGCTCTGGTGCATGCAGTGCGACAACTCGAGGAGCGATGCGTGGAAAATGCTCCCAGGACCACATCTGTACTAACACCATGCAACCTACAATCTGATGTGAATTGTCTTGAAAATTGGTGTAGAGAGATCTATACAGATGTTCTAATACAGCCGACCCCCAACTGTATGTTGTCGTCTGATCCAGATCCTCAAGTAATGGGAGGTACATCATGTGTACCAAAGCGGTGGAGTAGTCGATGCGCAACATGCCTCCAAGATGCCGCAAAATGTATGCACGTGTGTGCTGAAGAAGCGTCGCCTCGTCTGCATCATCAGGAATGACGTTTAAATGCAGATCAAGCCACCTCATGCGCAAGCGCGAACCCTGGAGGACACCTCGTGTGTCGATGACGTCAATGCCTAACATCCTATGTATGAATATAGTCCAATCGCCAGTACTGGCACCCGTAACTGCATGCCCATGGATAGGTAACCCCAGCATATAGGCGATGCCCTCTAATGTAATAGTCATCTCCCCCTCTAGGAGATGAAATGTGTGTGTCTCTGGCCGCCATCTCTCAACCAACGCAGCTATGAAATGATGGTCAATGGTCTTGAAGTCACATATAGAAAATCCATAAAATTCCGCACGTCTAAGGTATGGAAAAATAGCTTCTAGTGGTGCCTCATGATGAAAACGATGTGCTCTACGAACATGAAGATGTCTAACAGGTCGTCACGCCAACACATCACGTGACACGTTCGTCTCCTGGCCTAATAAAAGTGGCTGCTCCATCTGAATGTGCAAAAAGTAAAACATTAATTTCCTATAAGATATGACATTTATCATGTAACATATGAAATTTATCATTTAATGATTGAAAGAAGCATAAAAACATTGGGTCAGTTTTTGTCTCTCGTGTTGGGGTGTTGGGGTGAAGACGTTCAAAGTTTCCTCATTTTTGTTTTGTGGCCATTATAAGTTCATCTTTCATTATAAAAGAATGATGAATGAAGGAAAATAAACATCAGTATTATTCCAACACACTATGTCAAGTGATAGTTAACCGCCAGTAGTGAAATGCACAGAGAATCTGTAGTTTGTTTATTAAATTTGGGAGTGATGCACAACCAATCCATGTTTTCGATTCATTGATCAATGAAGACAAATAAACATCAGGCAGCTGAAAATTCTGATTTGGTGTTGTCTGTTTAAAGCTACTCGTGAAATGTTTTCTTATACAGGTACATTCCTTTTTTTTGAGTTGGTGTTGTCTGATTAAAGCTACTCATGTAATGTTGACATTTCGACAAAGAATGTCAAGTGAAAGCGTGGTACATTTTCTAAAAGTTACCCTATATACAAGTAAGAAAAATATGATTAAAAATGGTTATAATGATAAAAATGATTACATGTACAAAGTTTTACAGTAACTAATAGAGTACATGATTAATTTTAACCATTAGATGATTACCCTATGTGTCTAGGGAAACGTGTCTTTGTATGACCTTACTGGAGGCATATATTGCACCGCCGTCCAGCTGGATGTTCACTAGGCCAATCCATTACATTCTGAATACGAGTCGACTTTGGCCTCCCATTAGGTTGAAGTCTATTGTTGTTCGATAGAAGTGTGGGTGCGCCATTAGGTAGCTGAAAATTCTGATATTCCCCGATTGGCATCCACGGAGTACTGTAGCAGGAGTTGATGCTCTCGATTCGATAAGCCGGATCAACGAACTTCTCCCAAGATACGTGTACGTAAGCACATGCTGCAATCACTTGGCCGCAGGGATATCTCAGTGCTTGGAAGTTGCCACATTCACAATAATTCTTCTCCAGTAAAACAACTCGCACACGACCATTTCTACATTCCACAACTTCACCAGGCTAAGAGACCTCAAATCGTTGCTCTGGACGATTAAATGCAGTTACACGGTAAGTTGCAGCCTCCTGAAGAACTGTATCTAGATCGCATTGGAAATGGTGTCCATAGTGCATCCCTCTATTCAATCCCTCTTCAGTCTTCTTTCCTCGTTCCAGAAAGTACTTTACACTACTAGAGAAGGTCTCTTGTACCAACCCTGAAATTTAGAATTACAACATTATACAAATATTATATTATAATAGTATCTCTTCTGAGTAACATATATTCAAATATTCGTATTTACCTGTGATAGGTAGTTTTTGAACTCCCTTGAAAATTACATTTATGCATTCTACGATGTTGGTCGTCATATGACCATATCTCCTCCCATCATCATATGCCAATGACCATTTTTGCTTTGGAATTTTCATCATGTAATCATACACTTTCAGATTCACTCTATGAATATCTTGAAGAATCTCCTCCATCCTTTTTTGTTGAGACTCATATACTATCATACAAGCAGTCATCTGAACAGTTATGAAAATAACTATGACAAAAAAATTTAAAACAGAAAAGGATGTTCATACCAATTTTTAAGATTTCCTTCTTCATTGAATCATTCTTGAACTTCTTTCTCAAATTGCTGGAAATGTGTCGAATACAGTATTGATGATGGGAATAGGGTAGTCTCCATGAAATACCCTAAAACTGTATCGCCTCCTTGATTGCATGGTGGTGATCAGAAATAAGACAAATACCTTCTGCATCTATAACAAACTCTCGGAGACATGCCAGAAACCAGCTTCATGATGAGAAGTTCTCTTTCTCCACAATTGCAAATGTTATAGGTAGAGGGGATCGATTTCCATCTTGTGTAGAGGAAATCAATAAAGTTCTTGTATACTTTACATACAGAAATGTGCCATCAATCTATATGAACTTCTTGCAATGTCTAAAAGCTACCACACATGGTAAAAATGTCCAAAATAATCTATCAAACACAACCATTGAGCGGTCAAGTTGGTTCCATTGGTTAACATATTCAATAGTATGTAACCGATAGACTATTTGATTATTGTGGCATAGAAGCTCCAACAGTTGTGGTAAAACTCGATAAGAGTCATCCCAATCACTGTACACTTTCACAATATCCTTCTGTCATGTCGCCCATGCCTTCCAGTAAGATATTTGATACCCGTCATGTATTAGAGCATGTGTGACCCCATTCACTTTCCTAGACGAGGCATTATATGCATGAGGTACATGAACACGTCATGTAAAAGGATAGAGTTATATGAAATTGAAAATCTCCACATGAGTAAGCTCGAAGCGACAGATAGCCAACCCCATTCACTTTCCTAGACAAGACAATCCTCTAGGAAAGTATGTGGTCTGACCTAATGCCCCTCTACCCTGGGATACTTTACTCAACAGAGCAATCATTTCATGACAACTCTAACACTTAATATGCAAAAAATATATTCAACTACTAAATTCAAGTTCATAACTTCAATTAAAAACCGAGGTCAAGGTAGATTGCAAACTAAATTCATTATCATACCAAGAATGTAATGAAAAGGTATATTCCAGAAGCAATTTACAACTACTTCTCTAATTAATACAACTACTTCGCAAATTAATATAACTACTTCACTGATTAATATAACTACTTCGCTGATTAATATAACTACTTCGCTGATTAATATAACTACTTCCCTGATTAATATAACTACTTCGCTGATTAATATAACTAATTATAATTAATTAATAACCTAATTATAATTAATTAATTATAAAATTATAATTAATTAATAACCTAACTATAATTAATTAATTACCTAATTAGAATTAATTAATTACCTAATTAGAATTAATTAATTACCTAATTATAATTAATTAATTACCTAATTCGAATTAATTAATTATCTAATTAGAATTAATTAATTACCTAATAAGAATTAATTAATTACCTAATTAGAATTAGTTATTAACCTAATTAAAAATAATTATTAACCTAATTATAATTAATTTATTACCTAATAATTAATTAATTACCTAATTATAATTAATTAATTACCTAACTAGAATTAATTAATTACCTAATTAGAATTAATTAACTACCTAATTAGAATTAATTAATTACCTAATTAGAATTAATTAATTACCTAATTACAAATAATTATTAACCTAATTAAAAATAATTTTTAACCTAGTTATAATTAATTAATTACCTAATTAGAATTACTTAATTAACTAATTAGAATTAATTAATTACCTAATTAGAACTAATTAATTACCTAATTAGAACTAATTAATTACCTAATTAAAATTAATTAATTACATAATTAGAATTAATTATTAACCTAATTATAATTAAATATTAACTTAATTATAATTAATTATAAACCTAATTATAATTATTTATTAGCCAAATTATAATTAATTATTAACCTAATTATAAATAATTAATTACCTAATTTGAATTAATTATTAACCTAATTAGAATTAATTATTAACCTAATTAGAATTAATTAATTAGCTAATTATAATTAATTAATAACCTAATTATAATTAATTAAATAACTAATTATAATTAAATAATTACCTAATTATTATTAATTAATTACCTAATTATAATTAATTAATTATCTAATTAGAATTAATTAATTACCTAATTAGAATTAATTAAATACCTAATTAGAATTAATTAATTACCTAATTAGAATTAATTATCTACGTAATTAGAATTAATTATTAACCTAATTAAAAATAATTATTAACCTAATTATAATTAATTAACTGCCTAATTAGAATTAATTAACTACCTAATTAGAACTAATTAATTAACTAATTAGAAATAATTAATTATCTAATTAGAACTAATTAATTACCTAATTAGAGTTAATTAATTACCTAATTAGAATTAATTATTAACCTAGTTATAATTAATTATTAACCTAATTATAATTATTTATTAAACTAATTATAATTAATTATTAACCTAATTACAATTAATTATTAACATAATTATAATTATTTTATTACCTAATTAGAAGTAATTATTAACCTAATTAGCAGTAATTATTAACCTAATTAGAATTAATTAATAACCTAATTATTATTAATTAATAACCTAATTATAATTAATTAATAACCTAATTATAATTAATTAATTACCTAATTATAATTAATTAATCACCTAATTATTATTAATTAATTACCTAAATATGATTAATTAATTACCTAATTAGAATTAATTAATTACCTAATTAGAATTAATTAATTACCTAATTAGAATTAATTAATTACCTAATTAGAATTAATTAATTACCTAATTAAAATTAAATAATTACCTAATTAGAATTAATTATTAACCTAATTAGAATTAATTATTAACCTAATTAGAATCAATTATTATCCTAATTAGAATTAATTAATTACATAATTAGAATTAATTAGTTACCTAATTGTAAATAATTCATTACCTAATTATAATTAATTAATTACATACTTATAATTAATTAGTTACCTAATTATAATTAATTAATTACCTAATTATATTTACTTAATTAATTAACTAACTATAATCATTTCATTACCTAATTACATTTAAAAAAACTATACTATTTATATTATACAAATATTATAAACTAATTCTATAATTTAAACAACTAAAT
Organism: Viscum album; assembly: GCA_963277665.1. Classification (NCBI taxonomy): domain Eukaryota; kingdom Viridiplantae; phylum Streptophyta; class Magnoliopsida; order Santalales; family Viscaceae; genus Viscum; species Viscum album. The sequence goes on from CAUJRU010000001.1 coordinate 7,942,157, forward strand.
TATTAAAACAAAATATTAAATAAATTTAAATAAAGATTTACCTCAAATTTGTGGAGATGTAGCTACGCAGGCAGAGCAACCGGAGAGGCAAAGCGCAGAGCAACCATAGATTTTTAGAGAGATAATAACTTTGAGAGAGAGGGGGGGAGTGAGGAGGTGGGAAATGGGGAGGGCTAGCGGCCTTATTTATAGGCAGGGGGAAGGTTTCGACGCCACTTCAAGTGGCCCCGAATGGAGAGGGAACAAAGGAGCAGCACCACTTGAACTGGCGCTGCTCGTTGGTAGTAGATTCCTTCAGCGCCACTTCAAGTGGCGCTGAAGACTTGGTTGGCCGAAATGGCCGAGCGCCACTTGAAGTGGCACTCAGCCACCTCATCCTTTGAGCGCCACTTCATGTGGTGCTCAAATGCCTCATTTCCCTAATTTTTTTCACCCTAAACCCATTAAAAAAATCCCATCGCGCCAAATTATCTGCCGTGGGTTCGGCCCGACCCGTATAGGCCATACATCAGGTTTTCATGTCCAGTTAAATTTAATTTATATGAAATATATTAATTTAATTAATTAATTTAGTTCTTAAATTAAATTAATTGAATTTAATTTTGGTTTTTAAAATATAATTGAATCCGGAATTTTAATTTTATATGGAATTTAAAAATAAATTAATGATTTAATTCATTTTTTTCATTTAGAATTAAATTAATGATTTAATTTAATTTTTGGATTTAAAATTAAATTAATTTTGGAACTGATAAATTAATTTGTTGAATTTATTAAAATTAATTTAATTTATTAGAACACCCTCGTACTATTTAAATTTATCGTAATTTAATTTTATTGCACATTATTTTACAATGACTAGTCTTGAGCTAGTGACCGACCTATGCATGTCTGGTTTTATTTATTTAATTATTTATACATTGTGTGTGGTGATTGTAATAATTAAGTAGACAAATGAAGGTATTTGTATCGTCTTATTTTAATTCAAATATGTATAAGACCATCTCCAACCCAAAATGCTAAAATGAAGAAATTCTCCTTCGAAATGAAGTATCTACAGTAAAATCCTCTCCAACCCTCTACTTCAGTTTTTTGCACTAAATCGTATATTATAATTGAAAAATGTGTTTTTTATTTTTCTAAAACTCAAATCTCAACACATATATGGGAAGAAATAAAATAAAATAAAACCAAAAAGTGGTTTGGTGCATGAACAGTGAAATGCTATATTTGGCACTGCACTGTACCAAAACGCCATTTTAGCGTAGAAAATAACGTTGGATTTGAGTTCATTTTTGTGCTAATATAGCGTTTCACCGCCATTTTGTCGCTGGGTGGGGGATTTTCTAAGGGAATGCTTGTCCAATGCATTTATTTTACATTGCACCCATAGACCCCCTCGCTTGCATGTAAGTATATTTGTTAAAATTGTGATGATGTTCAAGGATGTAGACCCTTCCAAGACAAGGCGGTAATCCAGATTGTAGTAAAAAAAATTACACTAGGGGCTAGCTGTGACACGAGTCTGGAGTCGACTCAGGTATGGAATCCCCTATGTCACGATTGAACCGTTAAAGATTAATCATAATGAAACACTCAACACCAGTTGGATTGCATGTTTTTCCATTATGCATGGTCTATTATTTTATACAAGTGCATGGTTATTGCTTGATCATGTAAAAAAAATAAACCTGATAAAAATGCATTAAAATTTGACTAATATTTTTCTATTTATTCTTCAGTTATTACCGTGACAACCTAGATTGAATAAATAAAATATAATTAGATTATATTCTCAAGTAAAAAAATTCCCTCAATGAGATATCAAATCATAAAGCCTTCCATTACTCAAATTCAAGTAAAACTGGCTGTTTGGAGTGCTCTTCAGCCAAATTTGAGAGTGTTTCGTACTATCGGGGAGTTCCTATAAGTGTAATGGGTCAACTTGACTAAATATGGTAGGAAAGAAGTAGATAAATCCAAATTGCTGTCAATTTAGAGGCAATATGTCGAGGGAATCATGAATAGATTAAAAAAATTGGGACATTACTCAATAGTACAAGGAACCACAAGTTAATGCAGTTTTCCAAATTAGGGCCTACCTAGAAACCCTCCAAGTAGTGGTGTAGCCAAATATTGTAATCTATAAGGATTAGTTTCAAAGATCCTTTTCACTAGAATACTCAAGTCATATCAGCTGGGACTATTCCCCCAATTGGGCCTTTGGGCCACCGATTTGGTCCTCGAGTCCTTTAAGGCCTTCGGGCCACCCAAGACATCGGGTCAGTAAGGACTTCGATCCACCTCAAGGCCTTCGGGCCACCTTAAGGCCTTCGGTCCACCTTAAGTGAAGATACAAACCAGAAAACCTACAAGGAACAAGCTATAGAAGGAGGATGAGCAAGGAGCTTTCACCATAGCAGAAGTTAAACGGATTGTAAGAATGGGAGTGTATGGAATTTTCCATCAGGAAAAGCCTGTGCGTGCATAAGAAAGCCAAGCTGAACAACCATGCAAAGGCGAAGAGCTGATTTCACGATGAAGATGCGGGAGAGGAGAAAGTTTCCAAGTAGTTAGTCTGGGTTGTATGTAATGTTTGAAGACTATGGGAAATGAATTCCTCTAAGGCCTACGAGGCATGTAATACTTATGCCTACGGGCCTTGTAAGAGTTCCACCTCACACCTTGAAAGATGGATTATCAAAAATCAATAAAAAATGAAGGCCTTCGGTCCATTGGTTGGATGGATACCCAAGTCATAGAGTATTCTAAATCTAATAGTGATCTCTAATAGGTATAATAAAATTGTGGGAGACATTTAAAATGAAATAATAATTAATTAATAATAAATGTCAAAAAGGTAATCAAGAAAAAGTACTGACTACTAATATCTATTTGTTGTATATCACAAATGGAAATCACTAACACCACAAGTACACTGTAACTATCCTCAAATTTGTATAATGAAAATATCCTTACCAACAATAACTTCTATAAGTGGTACACACACTTGCGCATAGTACTACACCAAGAAAGAAAGCTTCACATGCTAGAATCCTTTGTTCCTGCTGAGCCTCCTCAGGGAGCAATCAAGTCGAAAAAATATAAATGGAAAAATTATGTAGAGGATGCATTAGATGTTCACTGCATCAAATCTTCATCCATGTCCAACCAATTGCAAAAAATGCAATAGGATGAGTATACATAAAAAATACTTTCATATCTCTAAGAATAATATCAGGAGAGGGCCATGAAGGAAATGTATGAGAGCTCTAGTACCCTTTATAGGTGTAGGCTAGTAGAAAGGAATCAAGAGGGTCGTCATGTACTCAAGATGATCGATTACATTGAGAGGCTTGTAGCCCTTTGGATCGAATTGAATTAAGAACTAGAAAAATATCTAATTAATGCCTCTTTACCGCCATGCTTTTCGACTTTCATTATCAATTATGACATGAATGATATGACAAAGTCACTCCTAGATCTATTGGATTTAGTTCTCCAAGTAGATAAGGATATGAAAAATACTAATTCATCAGTCCATATGGTAAAATAGAGAAAGAAAGCAAGGAAAAGGGGTCTAAGTCCAAATCAATGCTTAATACTTCAATGAACCATCCTTCAATGAAGAAAAAGACTCAGAATCATGGAAATGAGCATGAGGTTTTCTGTTTTTCATGTGTCGAATAAAGGTAATTGGAAGAAAAATTGAAGAACTATGAAGAATAGGCAAGATCATGATTCTACTATAGGTATTTTTGTCATTGAATGCAATCTTTCCTTATCGAAATGTTCGACATTGGATAAAACATGTAGCTCACACATATGTATTCATATATAGGAACCAATTAGACTAAAAAAGATTTCAAGAGGTGAAGTGGATCACTGAGCTACACATGGTTCAAATTTAGAAGCCTTGGTAATGGGAGACTATTAGTTAACTTTGCCTAGTGGTTCGGTTCTAGTATTGAATAATTGTTATTATGTACCCTCTATAACATTAAACATAATCTATGTGTGATGTTTAGACAAGATGGGATTTTATTTTATGTTCCGACATAAATGGGTTCTCTTTTAGAAGGATATCATGTGTTATGGTATGGCACATCTCAACAATGGTTTATATATACTAGAACTAAAAAACCATGTAATGAAAATAAATGAAAAACCAGTGAGAAGGACTCATATCTCACCTGCCTATGAAAATTTAGGTAAGGTCATGTAAATGAGAAGTGATTACAGAAATTACATTAAGTATGGTATTTAGACTCGGTCAATTAAAACCCATAGAAGTATGTAAAGATTTTTTACAAGGGAATATTACTAAAGCACCATTCTCAATGAAATGGAGAAAGAGCCAATCAATTATTGGAATTAATACAAACTGATGTATGTGGTATATTTTCAGTAGAGGCAAGGGGTGGGTTTTCATACTCCATTAATTTTATCGAAGATTATATTAGGTATGGATATATCAACTTAATGCTGTATAAGTCAGTTTCATTTAAATTTTTATGGAAAATCAACATGATTTAGAAAACCATCTTGGTAAGAAGATTATGGAACATTGTTCAGATCGATGAGGTGAGTATCTTAACTAATATTTCATTGATCAGTTGAACGAGTGTGGGATAATATCCTGACTCACTCCTCCTTATACACCATAGTGTAATGGTGTTAGTGAAAGGAGAAATAGGACCTTACTTGACATGGTCAGACCAATGATGAGTCTGAAAACTCTTCCATTATCCTTTTGGGATATGCTTTGGAGGCAGAAGCATATACCCTTAACCGAGTACCAACTAATGTTGCAGATGATATTCCATATGAGTTATGGTGTGGAAATAAACCTAATATATCACACTTACGTGTATGGGGATGCGGGGCTTTTGTCAAGGATACACCAAGTGAAAAATTAGAATCTAGAGGCATGAAATGCATCTTTATAGGTTAGCAAACCAAAGGATATTACCTATATGATACTTTAGATAGAAAAGTTGTTGCGTAAAGACATGCCATATTTCTAGAAATGGAACACATTTCCAATGGAAATAGTGGGAGTAAGATTGATGTCGATGAAGCTAATGCTCTAGATGCACAAGAGTTGGTACGAGAACAATTTCCACAAGGGAAAGTGGAAGAAGAAGTGGTTCATGTGACAAAAATACTATGTAGGTATACTCGAGATTTTAGAGAACTAGAGCATTATGGTATTCTTTTCACTGAGTCAGCTGACACATTACTCCTCGAGGATAATGAACCTATAACCTACAAGGAATCAATAAAAGAAAATAAAGCTGAAAAATGGAAATATTCCATGCATTTTGAGATGGAGCCCATGTACCAAAATCATGTTTGTATTTTTTTAGACCCTCAAGTGGATGTAAAACCCATTGGGAGAAAATGGGTATTGAAGAAAAATCTGGATATGGATGGTAAGGTTAATACATATAAAGAAAGACTGGTTACAATGGGTTTTAGGCAATGTCAAGGAATCGACTATGTTGACTCATTTTCATGACTACCAATGCTAAAATCCATCAGAATATTGCTTGAAATAACATCTTTTCATGATTATGAGATTTGGAAAATGGATGTCAAAACCTCTTTTCTAAATGGGATGTTAGTTGAAGACGTCTATATGACTCAACCCTAAGGGTTTTCCATGTAAAATAATGCCAATAAGTAGTGAAATCTGTAAAGATCAAATTATGGATTGAAGTAGGAATATAGATCTTGGAATGTTAATTTTGATGAGGCTATAAGAGAATTTGTTTTTGTCAAAAATTAAAACGATCATTGTTTCTGTAAAAGGTGGATGGAAATGCTATGGTTTTCCTAGTGATATATATTGATGACATATTAATTATGGGAAACAAAGTGCAAGTATTACAGTGAGTTAAGACTTGGTTAAATGAATTCTTCTCCATGAAAAGACATAGGTGAAACAACCTACATTCCAGGGATCAATATATACCAAGATAGATCTCAAAGGCTCCTTGGGCTAAGTCAAATTACATACATTAACAAGGTACCCAAAAGGTACAATATGGAACAATCCAAGAGAGGGTTGTTTCCCATGTCACATGGTATAAATCTCTCCATGAAAAGTTGTCCACAAACAGATGAGAATATTGATAGAATGAGTATAATTAATTATGCCTTAGTAGTGTGGTTGTTCATATATTCCATGGTAGGTATGAGGTTTGATGTTGCCTTTGCTTTAATTGTGGTGGGAAGATATCAAGCTAATATAGAAGATCTACACTATGAAACTATTAAAACAATCCTAAAGTATTTGAGGCATAAAAAGGATATGTTCCTGGTGTATGGAGTAGATGAAGAAATTGTAGTGAGAGGATACCCAAATTTTAGTTTCTAAACAGATCATGACGATCTGAAATCATAGTTAGGCTACATATTTTGCCTGAATAATGGTGTAGTGAGCTGGAGAAGCTTGAAGCAATCTATGGTCATCGATTCTACAGCAGAGTCTGAGTTTATAGCGGCTTTCAATGAAGTAAATAAAGCAGTATCGATAAGAATATTTGTCTCATAAATTGGAGTTATGCCGAGCAGTGAAAAAATTATTTTATTTTATTTTGATAATACTTCTAAAGTGGTGTTAGACAAAGAGCCCAGGTCTCTCCAGTGGAAGAATAACATACTTTGAAAGTTTCATCTCTTGAGGGATTTTACTTAGATAGGTGAAGTCAGAGTTAGTAGATTATCCATAGAGGACAACATGGCAGACCCCCTGACTAAAGTCATATCTCAGAAAAAGTATGATTCTGTTATGAGATCAAGAATATTGAGACTTGTTAGAATATGGATCTAGTGCAAGTGGGAGTGTTCAATGTTGGTGCCCTAGATCCAACTTTTGATGTACTTTTATTACGACTGCATGTATATTGTTTTTTATATATACATGTGTTTATCTTTCCATAATAATGTAGATAATTCTATGTTCACTATGTTTATGGTAATCCCATTAGATTACGCATCGTATCAAAGGGTTATAGAAGATCCCATGCTATAATGAGAACCTAGAGATAATATAATAGTAATTTTAATGTAATGTCTTATGGTATAGTTACATCATTCTAATAGGATACAGATGATGTGTGACTATCAGTTTATTGGGTCTTATAATCACTGAGACATTTTCTCATGGAGTTCACACTTGGTGATATGTAGTAGTGAGAACATGAGGATAAACATGCTAACAGGAACACCACATGATTCTGGTGTTATTGCTTGTTCCTATCTATAGAAATGTGTAATGGTCTCCTGACTTGAGATCATTATCAATGAATTTCATTTTATTGCATACTTTGATGAAAGGAAAAATCCATGGCAATGAAGTTGTGGAGAGGCAGTTTTTGTTGGGTACATCATTGGTGACATTACATTGATTAAATGATCAAGATAGTATTTGTCACTTTTGAGTTGAGGAAGAGATATCTCAGGCCTGGTTGATTAGGATGGTAGTACCTTCTATAAATCCATGTCCGTGGTAGTTGAAGGTAAGTCCATCCGGAAAGATCAACAAATAATAAATCAAGAAATGGATGATGACACGATAGTGTATCCTTCTTTATTAGATATCAATGACAAAGAGATTATATTAAATAGACCATTATCGTAGGAAGGTAGCTGTTGCATTGAATTTTCCTTATCTCTATAGGGGCCTTGATGGGTTTCTAGACCCCCCTCTTGGTCTGTGAATATGATTCACTCATATTGAGATAATGGCCTAGAGGGTGACACATAATAGCACTTTCAGAATCTACCCTATTATGTTGAAAATGAATATAGGACCTGGCAGGGCCCACCATGGGGTCTGGGTATTAACCAACTTTTATAGATCACCAATAGATAAATAAATTCATTATAATTCACGTAAGGAATAATTGGGATGAATTTATTTATTAGATGTGTTTACAAGTGATTCAGTAAATACAAGGATAAATATTATTTGAACAATTATTAATGAAATATCCCAGGTTCATTAAATATTATCCAAAGATGTGAGCCAAGTTAATGGATCAAGATTATAATGTAATATATTTAATATATATTACAATTTAGTGATAAAATATAAATAATATTTACAGTATTATTTAGTTTGAATAAATAATTATTTATAATATTTATATAGTGGATGTTTATTACACTGGGGTCAGGAACCCAACCCAGGTAATATAAGTTTACAATATATAATGGGAGAGAGGATATTATCCTTAGGACTATTCATCCTTTATAAATGAGAAACTCTCTCTCCTATTGATTCCTAAATAGATACTTTATCAATTAAGCATGTGATTCCTCATCCTTCTTCATAGATTGAATACGGTGGATCATGGTGATCGTCACTACGTCGAAGTGGTCGCTGGACTTCCACTCTAACACCCAGATTCCGATGTATGGCGCGTGATCAGAATCAAGAAGCATGTGTGGATGATATATAGGGATTCAAAATTAGAGTATTCAAGCAACAATTATCGGAATAATGTGATATTCTTGTAGGTATCAGATCTATAGGGCTTCAAAATTAGAGTATTCACCTCCTCTTCTCTTTTACTCACATCAGATGTTTTAATGGAATTCGACTCATATGTACAAAATGAATTCTATAGGGATTCAATGGATAAATAGTCCATATTGGACCATATACATAATAATAATAATGAAATATTTATCATTTTTATAAATAAATTATAATTTTTAAATAATCCATGAATAATGGTTATAAAAAATTGGATAACTTAATTACACTGGAGGGATTATGTCATATGCATGTCGGATAACCATTTATATTTATCAGTGATAATTATATCAGAAATAACCTATTAATTTTTAAAATATTCTTATACAAAACATCCTTGTTATGTTATCATTACAAACAAATAATGTCGCTTCATAGGTTCACAGTTCACCCGTAATCACAAACGACGTTATCATTAATCAATATTTGGAAATGTACGGATATACAATGAATTTTAAATTTCCCAAAATAGTAAATATGTCTTGAATATAATATATATATATATATAATAAAATATTCATTCCAACATTATAATTATCTATGATATGTGGTGATAGAAAACAATTTACATTGGTTCGTGATGTGGTTCTTGGTTGTACACACGGATGATGAAATTGTTTCCCAATTTGATGGAGTGGGAGATGGATATGGTTTATACACAATATATAATATATTCTATGAAAATTTTATATACTGATGTTATTATTTATTCATTGTTTATGAGTATTTTATTTATATATATTATGAAATAAAATTAAAAATCATGGTTAAAAAATATCACAATTCTTTTGATAAGAACATATTGTTAACAAGTTAAGCCCACTATGATTTTTATTATTAACAAAATAAGAACTATAGAAAACAAGAATGGATTTTTGGATGGTATTTTGGTAGTTATTTTCCAATACAAATTGGTTTCCTACTACGAGTAAAAGAGGAGAGGAGGTGACATTTTATAAGTTAAAGGAGGGTCTCTTTTTTATTTTCTTAAAAAATATAATTAATATAAAATAATTTCCATTGAAATTTTTTCCAAATTGAGAAATTATATAATATTAGTTGATATAGTGTAAACAAATATAATTTATATTTTTTTAGATTATTTTTCATCTCCACATATTTTTATTTGACCCCCACTGTCAACCGTTTTTTCAATTACAGCTAAAAAAATTTTGTTTACAATTTAGGGGTAAATATATATTTTTTCAAGGTAAATTGGACAATGAGTGGACCATTTTATATATTTTAATCAATATGAATTTCAATTTGTAGAACAATGGATTTTTTTTGGAATTTTACATGATTTGATAAATTATTATTTATTATAATTTAACATTAATAAAAATTATGGATCCTTTCACTTAATTATTAATTGATGACTATAAGAAAAAATGGAATTATTATATAAAGAATTCATAAATCTATAATATTTAATTATCATCTTAAATATATTTTAACACAACTAATCAATCCAATAATATTACTATTATCATTTTCAAAACCAAATAAATTACTTTTTTATTAATTTAAAATGTATTTTGTCAGCATTGCACAACCTACTAAGTTAATTCCTTCATCATTAAAAAGATGAAATAAAATTCCATGGAAACTAAAAAGCATTTAAATTTTAAATGACAACTTATAAGACAAAATAGCCTCTATTTCTCCTCATGTCAAATATTAAAATACAATAAAAAATGAGAATTAAAATTTTCAATTATCATTACATAAAAACTTTTATAATTCTAATTCATCGAAAAATGGAAACAAAAAATACATATATTCATAATTTGATGATCATGGATGAAATATATCACACTAATAAAATTAACTCAAGATTTATAGTTAATTTTTGTTATGTACCATGATATTTATAACATTAATAACATGATTTACCATGATTGAGGTTGCATGATTTTACTAAGGTTACAATTCAAAAAGATGAAAAAGGGAAATATTTATCAAATTTAAAACATTTATTTAAAAATATGGAAACCAATTTTCAATATTATATACACATAATTACATTAATATAATTTAAAATTGAACCTAAAAACCTGATAAAAAATGATTTTTCAAAATAAATACTTTAATTTAATTTTTTTTTATCTAATTTCAAATTTAAAAATAAATAAAAAGGTCATAATTTTGTTATATTTAGTCAGAATTATTTAATGAAATTTTAAAACTAATCCAAAATAGATCATGACATTGTATATACATTAATTGAATATACAATTTTCAATAAATATGAGTAATTTTAACAATTCATTCATATATCAAAATTGTCAAAAAATTAACAAACTTTCACCATAAGATAATTTTTAAAATTAGATTTCAAAAAATAATTTCCATTTATCATATATATATTCCTAATGATTCTTATATTAATTATAATATTTTCTATTAATTATAATAAAATTCATTTTTTATGGAAATGTATTTTTTAATGAATAAATTAATTTAATAAAAACATATTGATTATTTTCTATTAAATTATAAATACATTTGTATTCAGTGGGACCTTTATAAACATTATTAATTCATTTAATAAAATTTATACACTCAAATTTAATTGATATATTATAATAGTCATATTTTGAAAATTATTTTTTCATGGTTAGTTTAAGATAGCTATTTTGAGTCTTGTATATTATCGAGTGCAGTCATCTATTATCATATCAAGGTGTTACACTATACCAATGTAAAAAAAATCATCATTATTTTCACTTAATCTCAGAAAAAAAGTTTTTCATTCGGAATAATCCTTTTTGGTATAGCACATCCTAAAATGGAAGAGAAAACTATCTCCTTAGGATTAATTTAGAGTGATTGAGAAAATGATCATGGGAATATTAACCACTAGAAACCATAAATCTTTGATGGGTGAAGAATCCATTGATTCATCCGAAATAATGGAAATACAAAAATCATAATTTTAAGATCATTTTTCATTAGAGTTGAGAAATACATATAACATCTAAAATGTATGTATACTTAAATGAAATGGTGAATTTGAAACACTAATCAATTTTCACTAAAAATAATCTTTTACACCAAATAATGAGTGTTCGAGATGAATTTATCATGCCTAAAGAACTAAAATAATCTTTTAATGGATCAAATAATCCACAAAAGGATAGTATTTTATACCTCTTATCTTTGGATAGTATCTAAAAACAATATGGTTTTCAAAAATAAAGGTACGTCCCATAATTAATGTACATACAAATAGAAAAATAATAAATTAATCTCCAAAATTATTTTATAATGCACAAATTTGAATCTAAACCATTCCATTGTTTACTACCCAAAAAAATATTTGTTTAAAATCTAAAAGTAAGATGAAATTGATCATATGTACTTCTAAGATAAATTTCTCTTTTATCTCCAAATAATTCCTGAACTCTTAAAGTCTTATACCTAAAATAATATTTTCCATAATCATATAATCACCAATATAGTATAATTATTTTTTTAAATAGCCTAAATCACCATAAATATGCATTTAAATCAAATATTCTACAAAAAATTATTAATTTAAAAAATATTCATAAAATATTATACTATCATATACAATGTAATTTCCACTTAAATTAATCATATAATGTTCCCAAAAATTCTATTGATATTATTCACAAAAAAAAAAAATCAAATAATCATCAAATAACTTTTCAATACCATAGTTATCTATTCAATAAATTATATATTCCCAAAATAAAAAAACATTATCTAATTTTTTTTATGTAAAAACAATTCATACTTGTTGGAATCACCTGTTCTGATAATCCCAAATCATGTTTCCAGTCCTTGATCATAATATGTAAATTATATGATAATTTTTTTATAGTTTTTTTCTTGTACAAAGTATGTATCTTCAAGCTCATAACATTAATAGAATCAGTTTACAGTATAATCTTTTCTAAGTAAAAGGTCACTGTTGAGAGTTACTGTTAACAGCCTTCTGTCAAAAGGTCACTGGTATAAGTTATTGTTAAGGTTACCATCAAGGAACTCACTGATAGAGGTCACTGCTGGGAACATCACCGTTGTAGACCCCACTATTGAAGGTTACTGCAAGTTCACAACAACAATCCTGTCGGTCAAGATCTTCTGTTATGGAGTTACTGTTGAACTTTATCAGTACAAGGTTACTGTTATAAATCCTACAGTTGAAATAATTGTCAAAGTACATAGATGAAGAGTTACTATCAGAAGGTCACTGTTGTCAACCTACTATAACAAGGATACTATTATAAAGAGTTTCTGTTGGATGTCTTCTGTTGAAAGACTTACCGTTGAGTTTCAACCGCTGAAAGTCTTACCGCTGGAAGTCTGCTGGTGTAGAGGTACCGCTAACTGCTTGCTGATACAGGGTCACTGATGGAAGTCTATCGTTGGATAATTCTACAATTAATAAGTTCACCAATTGGAGAGGTCTACAGCTGATACAAGTCTACTGTTGAGAAGGATACTGGTACAGTTATACCGTTAACCAGTATACTGATGCTTACTCTTCCATACTTTATCAAAATTCATGATATTATTCTAACAGACGCTTGTGATAATTTAAATTCTTCTGACATTAATTAATACTGATTGTAGACATTTTAGGAGACCATATATGGAGACAATACGAGGTACGAGAAAGGAAACACGTGATCTACTCATTCCTATTGTCAGAGCCCACGTATAAAAGGGTGTCTAGTTGATACGAATAAAAGTAGTACATGTGAGGGAGCTTACTTGATGGATCAAAGAAGAACTCTCCAGTGCTTACTCTGATAATTCAAGAGACTCATGAAGATCATATTGAAGAAAATACTCAAGGCTATCCTACTGTGCTTCATCAACTCCGAAGAACCAATAAGTTGAACATCTCAGTACCTGGACCTCGAGCTGTGACAGTCTGTTTTGTAGGAAACTTGCAGAAAAGGACTAAAACATATCTTTCCTCACCAAAAGAAGTCCAGAGATGATCTGCAAACACATAGAGCATTCTAAACTTGATCTTAATATGTTTAGATCTATTGTGTTTTCCTTTTACATTTCTGAGTAGAGTGTTCTTGTAACTTACACACACTGTCTCATGTACTTAATCTGGGGGATACTGAAAATCCTCACTCTAAGATCTCTTTACCTATTTTTTCCCATGCATAACTATGGAAGAAACCTGGTGTGTCTTGGTTAATTGTTTTCCTATGAAGAACTGTGGAAGAGGTTGGAAAATCGAGATAGTTTTCTAAAACTATTGTAAATACAAATACATTCTATGTATCAAGTTTTAATATAAACTGCTTGGTGGTAGGTGATCACCAAGTGGAGAGGATTAAGTCTTGGCTTGAGACTAAACATATTTTTTAAATTGTTTTGTGCTTTACTTTCAAGTGACCTATTTTTCAATTATCAGATTCTTATCTTTTCAAAGACATAAAACTATTTTTTCATTCACTTTGATAGTTAGTTTTGGTTAGTGTATGTATATGCATAATTTAGTAAATCTATTTCAAAAGACAAATTGGTGTTCGCACTGATTCAACTAAGGACTAATAAACCATTGATAAAATCTTTGAGTAATTAAACCTTTACATATCTAATACCTTAATTAATTAGGATATTTTTATTTTTGGATTTCAATCATTATGTTTTTAATAAGAAATTTTAAGTTGGAACTCAATTAACCCCCCTCTTGAGATTCCACTCCGACCAACATTTAGTATCAGAGGGTTTTATTTTCAGGTGTTCAAATTCTTTTCAACTGTAATTTTAGTTGTATCTTAAAGATCATAAAATTTATGTCATATCTAAATTTTATGTTCTTTAAATTCTAAGTAACTACGTAAAATAGAGTTGAGGGTGCTGATACTAACATTCCACCTTTCTTTAATGGTAATAAATATGCTCAGTGAAAATTAAAAATGAAAATTTATCTAGAGAGAATGGGACCTGAAATCTGGGACACAATTGAAGAACAACATATATTTCCCTATACTACTAGAGACACATGGTCTCAGTTGACTAAATCCACATATAATAATAACTATAAAGCAATGAATTCTTTTTACTATTCTCTAGGTGATGAGGAATTCAATAGAATATCTTCTTGTAAAATTACATTTGAAATTTGGGATACTTTAGCTGTTTCTCATGAGGGAACAACCATTGTTAAAGAAATGATATTAAATACATATAATATTAAATATGATAATTTTAAAATGAAGCCCCATGAACTTATTTCTAAAATGTATCTCAGGTTTAATAAAATAGTGAATACTATGAGTCTGCATAGGAAACTAGTGGACAACAAGGACCAAATTATGAAATTTCTTCGATGCCTACCTGACAGATGGAGAGGAACGTCTATTTCTATCCAATAATCTTGTGAAATAGGCAAGATACCAGTAAAGGAATTAATTGGAAATCTTATGATGTGTGAAGAAGAACTCAAAGTGAATCAAGAAGTAGATGAATAACCAAGGAAGAAATCTATATCATTCAATACTCCTACCTCAAAGAACAAATATAAATAAAAAGTTCAAGCTCCTGTAGATACTTCCATAGGTGAAGACTCAAACTCTGACAGTGATGATGAGATGACTCATCTTTCAAGGAGATTCAAGAAGTTCTACTTAATGAAAAAGTTCATTAGAAAATCAAACTACAAAGGAAGGTATGATAATAAAGGACAGTGGAAAAAGGATAGAAAATGGAATGATAATACAACTGATATAGTCTATTATGAGTGTAAATGAAAAGTCCATGTGAAGGATAATTTCCCCAAGATTATGTTTAAGAATAAGTATGAAGACAATGGAAAGGTTTATAAAAAGGATATCAAAGCCACCTAGAGTGCCTCAGAAGATAGGTGAAGTGGATCTGACGCTTCTGATGCTGAAAAGATCAAACATGCAAATCTGTGTTTATGACCAAAGAATTGGAGGTAACACCCAATTCCCCTGTACCTAATGATTATTATTCTGGGAATGAAGGTGAATCAAAAAATGATGAAAATATGACTAAGGATGAACTATTCGAATACTGTGGAATGTTTGAGGATAAATTTAATGAACATAAGGATAAATATAAACTATTGAAAAGACAACATGCTTTAAATGCTAATTACAAATCTGATCTAGATATTGAGAAAGAGAAATGTGATCAACTACTAAAAGAAAATACCGAACTCAAATTATAAAATGATCAATTAAAAAGGGATTTGGAAAAATTTACTGCTGGTAGAGATACCTTGACTCAGTTACTAGGGAAAAAAACTGCTCCAAAATACACAACTGGTATAGGATATCAACCAGGACATAGAAGGATTATTAAAACTATTTTTTTTCCAAAATCAGAATAGTTCACAGCTAGTTCATGTTCTGGACCATTTTTTGAAAAACAAATTCCTTGAAGGACCAAAAATAGTGTTAATGTCTCAAAATATATCTGTTGATTATAGGAAACCTATGAGACAAGTATGGGTTCCCAAAGTTTTACTTGCTAACCTCTATGGACCCATGAAAATATGGGTACCAAATTTACCCCACACTTAATCTGTTTTGCAGGGAAATTATCTGAAGAGATCCTATAAAACTTTGTGGTACATGGACAGTGGATGTTCAAGAAATATGATTGGAGACTATTCTTGCTTTAAGATCTTAATCAATGTTGATGGTGGACATGTCACCTTTGGTGACAATGCTAATGGAAAAATTGTCGGACTGGGCTAGATTGGTAACCCTAATACAATATTAATTTCCAAAGTACTTTTTGTTGATAGATTAAATTACAATTTACTTAGAATCTCTCAGTTTTGTGTTGATGGTATTAATGTTAAGTGTGAAAATGATGCATGAAAAGTTTTTGATTCAAAGAATGATTTAGTTTTCACTGCCTATAAAAATGAAAATGTGTATGTTGTTGATTTAAATTCCTTAGACTAGAAAAATGTTTCTTGATTAAATGCTTTTCATAAGGAATCTTGGTTATGGAACATAAGATTAGAACACTACAATGTGCACTCTCTTAGGAAACTATCTAAGAAAGGTTCAGTTAAAGACTTTCCTAAATTGGAATTCCCACTTGACAAAGTGTGTAATCCCTGTCAAAAGGGAAAACAACACAAAGTTTCTTTCAAACCAAAGAAAGAGGTCACTACTTCTCAACCATTGAGTTGGTTCACATGTATTTTTTTACCATCAATAGTTTCAAGTTTAAATGGGAATCACTATGGTTATGTTCTTGTAGATGATTTTTCTAGGTACACTTGGGTATACTTTTTGGCTCAAAAAAGTGAATCTTGTTCTTTTTTAATCAAATACTCTAAGTATGTAGAAAATCATAGTGGACAGAGAATTAAGACCTTGAGAAGTGATCATGGCCACGAGTTTGAAAATTAGGATTTTGAATCTTATTGCTCACACATTGGCTATAGTCACAATTTCTCTGATCCTAGAACACCTCAACAGAGCGGAGTCGTGGGAAGAAGAAATAAGACCCTTCAAGAGATTGCTAGGACAATGCTTAATGAATATGATTTGAAAATTTATTTTTGGGCTGAGGCTGTAAATATAGCTTACTATATCATCAATAGAGTTTTAATTAGACCTCTTCTTAAGAAAACCCCTTATGAGCTATGGAACAATAGGAAGCCTAAGGTTAACTACTTTAGAGTCTTTGGTTGCAAAGTCTTTATTCTTAACACTAAAGATAATCTCGACAAGTTTCCTCCCAAAAGTGAGGAGGGAATTTTCCTAGGTTACTAAATCTCAAGTAAAGAATATAGAGTATTCAATAAGAAATCCGAATGTGTGGAAGAATCAATTCATGAAAAATTTGATGAGACATCCTCATGAACCTAAAAACTATCTTGAATATCTTGAGGAAGATATGTCAGTTTTGGACCTTAATGATAAAGATAGTGAACCTTCTATTAAAGTAACCAGTTCAGGGAATCTTCCAGAATCCACACCTGTTGATTCTGAACCAACATAAAACCTTAAGGAATCTAGTTTGACACTTTCTAGAGGAATTAGAACTCTTAAGAATCATCCTTTAGATGATGTTGCAGGTGATATAAACAAGGGAACATAAAATAGAGCTTCTCTGAGAAACCAGGTTGAACATCAAGTTTTTCTTTCACTGATTGGACCCAAAAATATTAATGATGCTATCAATGATGATTTTTGGATGATGGCTATGCAAGAAGAATTAAATCTTTTTGAAAGAAACAAAGTCTAGGAACTAGTTGAAAGACCTAAGGACACTTTTACAATAGGCACTAAATGGGTATTAATGAAAAAACTTTATGAGTCTGGAAATATAGTTAGAAACAAAGCTAGGTTAGTTGAAAAAGGTTATACTCAAGAGGAAGGAATAATATATGAGGAGACCTTTTCACCTGTTGCTAGGTTAGAGGCCATTAGGATACTAATTCCTTATGCAGATCATCTGAACTTTAAAAATTATCAAATGAATGTTAAAAGTTCCTTTCTAAAGGGTTATATAGTTGAGGATGTGTTTGTTGAACAACCCCTGGATTTAAAAATCCCCATTTTTCAAATCATGTTTTTACACTTTCTGAAGCCTTATATGGGTTAAAAAAAGCTCCTAGAGCTTGGTATGATGAACTCAACTCATTTCTTATATCAAAAGAATTTACCAAAGGAATCACTGATCCTACTCTTTTTATTAAAAGAATTTCCAAAGATGTTTTAATAGTACAAATTTATATAGATAAAATTATTTTTGGATCTCTAAAAATTCTTTATGTACTGATTTTTCAAATATATTGCAAAATGTATTTGAAATGAGTTCAATGGGGGAACTTAAATTTTTCCTCGTATTTCAGATTATTCAAATTAAAAATGGAATTGTTCTGAATCAAAGTAAATACATTAAGGATATATTAAAATGTTTTGGTTTGGATAGTAGTAAAGTTAGTGATACACCTATGAGTACCAATTGTAAATTGGTTGCTGATGAAACTAATGAACCAGTGGATCAAACCATCTATAGAGGTATGATGGGGAGTATGCTCTACCTTACAGCTAGCAGACCTGATATTATGTTCAGTGTATGAATGTGTTCTCATTTTCAAGATAATCCTAAAGAATATCATTTAAATGTTGTTAAAATTATTTTTAAATATCTTCAGTATAATCCCAACTTAGGACTTTTTTATCCAAAAAATCAATCACTTGATTTGATGATTTATTCTGATGCTGACTTTTTTGGTTGCAATATAGACAGAAAAAGCACCTCTGGAACATGTCACATTTTAGGAAAGTCACTAGTATCATGGTGTAGTATGAAACAGAATTCTATTGCCTTATCCACTGCTAAAGCTGAATATATATCTGCTGGTAGTTGTTGTGCTCAAATTCTGTGGATAAAACACACTTTTCTAGATTATTGATATAAATTCAAAAATGTTTCCATAAAATGTGATAATACAAGTGCTATTAACATCTCTAAAAATCCAGTATCTCATGCTAGGACAAAGCACATTGATGTGAGACATCAATTTTTGAGAGATCATTATCAAAAGTGTGATATCACTATTGAATTCATTGGAACCGAACACCAATTGGCTGATATATTCACAAAGACTATGAATTATGAAAGGTTAAATTTCATCAAACATGAGTTAGGTATGATTAATTTCAGTTAGAACACCTAACTATTACACCTCATCATTAGAACACCTCACTATTAGACCTCACCATTAGAACACCCCACTATTAAACCTCACCGTTAGACCTCACTGTTAGACCTCACTGTTAGACCTCACTGTTACACCTCACTGTTAGACCTCACTGTTACACCTCACTGTTACACCTCACTGTTAGACCTTATTGATACACCTCACTGTTAGACCTCACTGTTACACCTCACTATTACACCTCACCGTTAGGCCTCATCATTGGACACTGCACTGTTGGACTTTTCCATTAATTTACTTCATGTTTTCTACGAAACTTGAACCGTTTTGTTTTATTCCTTTTACTGATTTGTTTTTGTTTCGATCCCTAAATGATAAAATCAGAATACAAGCACATTTCAATCCACTCCCTTCTTTACCCTCGAACCTTTGCTCTCAAAATCCTTAAACCCTAACTCTCCGCTAAAACCTCGAACTGAATCATCTCACAAATGGAAAGAGTAAAACGACCGATGGTTGGTGATAGAGATGCACCAAATCCCAAGAGATCTCGTTTTAAGTCCAGTAGTGGAAGCAGTACTGCAAAGAAGTTGGTTAATCTGCATCTGTCAAAGAGGGAGATCGTACCAAAAAAGTAATTGAGCGAGGACTGGTTTCTTTCAAGCAAATATTTTGTGCTGGAAGTGATAGAAACTAAAGGCTAGGTGGAGTGTTTCACAAACAACAATAGGCCTTATTGTCCTACGTTAGTCAAAGAATTTTATGAGTTTTTGAGATTTGAGAAGTCTGAAGAAGAGAATCGAATGCTGTCTAGAGTAAATGGGATTGAAGTAAGTTTCTCATATGTAGAATGGGATGAATGTATGAGAGTCCCACATGAGGTAATATTTTATTACTACATTGGAGTAGCTCCTTCAGATAGTGACTTCTTTTGCTATGAAGAAGCTTTGACTGAACTAACAGGGAATGGAGTCCCTAAGAAGGTGATTTTTGTTGAAATGAATGGTGAGGATAGATTTCTATTTACGTTTATCTAGCATGTTGTGAGTCCGAGGAGAGAGGAATTTGCTGTACTGAAGTATCAGGATGTGTTTCTTATGTATCTAATGAAACATGGGCATAGGATCAATCTCTACAAATTGATGATGGTTCCGTTATAAGATATGACCAAGACAAGTTCTAAGTCAAATGCTCTGTTTCATGCGAAGCTAATTTATGTGATGATAAAGGTAAAGGGTATTTCTAGAGATAAAGAGGAAACCATAGTGGCCAATAATAAATTCTTCATTTCAAAGATAATTTGTATGTACAAGAATATAAACTGGAATCCCTAAAAAAGAGAATGGGTGACTAATGAGGGCAAGCTTTATGAGAACTTCAACCCTGTTACCCATCCTTCTAGGCCAAAGGATAAAAGGGATCCAAGTCTGAAACCTGATGAGGAAGAGCTTGAGTATTCTGATGAAGAAATAAAAGAGGTTGTGGTACTTGGGAGAGAGGATACCCCTACAGATGATAAGAGTGATCTTGATCTACCAGCAAGTCCTCCAAGAGAGTTTCCTAGAAGAGAATTTGTCCTAAGGGAAGATTAGGATTAAGAAACCAGCGAAGAAGAGTATTATGAGTCTCATATCACTGTAAGAGATTCCTCAAAAGAGAAGGAAGTTGCTGAGTCTGGTCATTCTGACCATGAAGAATATGAGAGTGCTACTGATGAGGACAGTGATGGAGAAAAACTCAGTTTGATTCCTCTTATAGGATTCACTGAAATGGAAGTATGTGAACAAGAATAAGAAGTTGTATCTACTACCCTTGCTGTGGAAATTGTGGATGGATCAATAGAAGCAGTGACTCACTCTGCTGACGATTCAGTTGATCAAGTAAGATCAATATCTGAGAGGGAAAGACTGGAAGAGGCTGATATAGTTGTCCAGGAGGTAGCTCCACATGAGGAGGAGAATCCTTTTTCCTAAGGATCAGTATTTTTGTGCATGAAATTGAGGGTTGGGCTGAGGACCCTGGGTTTCTGGTGTTGGATCTATATTATGATGACTCAGAAGATGAAATTCCCACTAGAAGACCTTCAATGCCTTATGTTTCAGACTTCATTTTCGTACCTCCAATAATCTATTTCACTCAAGACTATGTTTGTAAAGATGATCTTGATTCTTTGAAATCCTACATGCATAAAATGTCTAAGGATAGGTCCTATGAGATGGAAAAGTCTGTTGCTCTAGTTCAGGAGAATTTGGCATCTGAGTTAGCCAAAATACACTCCAGTATTCAATATAATCTGCTTCAAAAATTAAAGAAGTGTCAGAGTCAAATGAGTGAGCTGACAGAGTCTTTAGAGATTCTAAAATAGTCTGTTGTCATCCTAAATTCTCTCATGGTCTCGAGATCTCAGGTGGAAAATGATGTTCAATTTACTAGAAGTGTAGTGAAACAAATGGTTACAATCTTTGAGGACTTTAAGAAGTCCATGGAAGCCCATGTGCAGAGCCAAGATGATGATGTGAAGAGACTGATAGGTGGAATAACCAAGTCCTTCAAGGAAATCATATCTTTCACCGTAGAACCTCTTAGTGCTTCTGCCTCATCTTCAGCCTCACCTCCAATTGACCTCTCATCCTTCAAGTCTGTGGTTAGTGAAGAAGTGGACAAGGTTTTTGGTGCAAGTGCACCTGATCCTCAATCCCGGACCCAGGTTATTACCACCACCAGATACATTCATAATGTTGTAAGTACTTTCATGAAGGAGGCTACCCATGAACAGAAGACCATCAAAGAGAAAATTGTTTTTTTATTACAAAAGGGTTTATACCAAGCATCAGATGGATGGGAACTTCAAGTTGCTCTTGGAAAACCTATGAATCCCTCCTATCACTAGAGCTTTTAAGGATCAGGTCAGCATACTAGGACAGTTGACTCCTACCTTGGAGAAATTTATGGAGAATAAATACGACTTTATCTCTGCCATGGAAAGAGGGGGTAACATCATCATGGACTTGACGAACCTTCTCCTACCTTTCCTCCATGTGGATTTCACCGCCATCATTTTTCCTCCAGCATTGCCCACTGCCTCCACTGCTTCAGCCTCGACCAGTGCTTCTACTGTGATGTCCCCTTATCAAGCCATCAGAATCTTGACTCCAATGATTCCTTAGCAAGTCACTCACTATAGAGCCACTGAAGCTTCTATTGCAGCTCCTCCTACCATCCTTGCTACTATTCCTAGGCCTACACCTTCACCTGCAGATCCTACCCCTTCTTCTTCCAAGGGCGCATACTCTTTGAATGTTTCTGATGTGGATTGAGTGTGGCTGTATCTTTTGATAGGTATTTTTACCTTCTTTTTGTCTTTAGTACTCCAGTTTAATTAATACAAACACACTCTCTTTTGTCTCTTATTTTCTTTTTTTTTGTTAATCACAAAGGGTGAGAACATCCACAACATACACCAAAAGTGTTTTATTGTCCATGTTTTGTGATACAAAATTTTACTTTCTTAAGTTGTATCTGAGCTTCATTATCTCTAATAAAGTTGTAACTGTTCTTACTTTTAGTGTCATAATTTGTGATTATCAAAAAGGGGGAGATTGTTGGACTCACCTGTTTTGATAATCCCAAATCATGTTTCCAGTCCATGATCATAATATGTAAATTATATGATAATGTTTTTATAGTTTTTATGATGTAAAAAGTATGCATCTTCAAGCTTATAACTTTACTGGAATCAATTTATCGTATAAACTATTCTAAGTAAAAGGTCACTGTTGAGAGTTATTGTTAAGAGCCTTCTGTCGAAAGGTCACTGGTATAGGTTACTGTTAAAGTTACCATCAAGGAACTCTCTGATAGAGGTAACTATTGGGAACATCACCATTGTAGACCCTAATTTTGAAGGTTACTGCAAGTTTACTACTACAAGCCTATCACTCAAGAGCATCTGTTATGGAGTTACTATTGAAATTTATCAGTACAAGGTTACTATTATAAATCCTACCATTGAAATACTTTTCAAAGTACACAAATGAAGAGTTACTATCAGAAGGTCCCTTTTTTCAACCTACTGTAACAAGGATACTGTTATAAAGAGTTTTTGTTGGAAGTCTTCTATTGAAATACTTACCGTTGAGTGTCTACCGCTGAAAGTCTTATCGCTGGAAGTCTGCTGGTGTAGAGCTACTACTGGCTACTTGCTGATACAGGGACACTGATGGAAGTATACTATTGGAGAAGTCTACAACTAATAATTTCACCTATTAGAGAAGTCTACAGCTAATACAAGTCTACCATTGAGAAGGCTGCTGCTACGGGTCTACCGTTAACCAGTCTACCGATGCTTACTCTTCCATACTTTATCAAAATTCATGATATTATTCTAGTATTCACATGTGATAATTTAAATGCTTATGAAATTAATTAATGCCAATTTTAGAAATTTTATGAGATCATATCTGGGGATAGTACGAGGTACGAGAAATACCGCATGTGATATACCCATTCCTATTGTCAGAGCTCAGGTATAAAAGGGTGTGTGGTTGATACGAAGAAAAGTAGTACATGCAAGGGAGCTTACATGTTGGATCAAAGAAGAACTCTCTAGTGCTTACTCTAATAATCCAAGAGCCTCACATAGATTATATTGAAGAACATACTCAAGGCTATCCTGCTATGCATCATCAAATCCCTAGAACCAAGAATTTGAACATCTCAGTACCTGGACCTCGAGCTGCGACACTCTGTTTTGGAGGCAACATGTAGAAAAGGACTAAAAATTATCTTTCCTCACCACAAGATGTCCAGAGCTGATCTGAAAACAAATATAGCATTATAAACTCGACCTTAATATATTTAGCACTATTGTGTTCTCCTTTTACATTTCTGAGCAGAGTGTGCTTCTTACTCACACACACTGTCTCCTGCACTTAATCTGTGGGATACTAAAAATCCTCACTCTAAGCTCTATTTACTGTTGTTTCCCATGAATAACTGTGGAAGAAGCATGGTGTATCTTGGTTAATTGTTTTCCCATGAAGAACTGCTGAAGAGGATTGAAAACCTGGACAGTTTGCTAAAACTTTTGTAAAGCCTAATACAG